>JAPTYO010000002.1:1074951-3712451 GCA_036873135.1 Clarkia xantiana subsp. parviflora
TCATAAGCACCAAGTTTTCTGTGATGGTTAGTAAGGAAAAATCTTCGGTTTCGGCCAATTTTCTCATTTCTTCAATATAACCTCACTCGGACCCTTATTTTTTTATGAAATCAATTTTATTTGCACTCTTATTCGTCGTATAGACCGTGGAATGGTTTAAAATCATTCTCATTTTGGACTCATAAGCACCAAGTTTTCTGTGATGGTTAGTAAGTAAAAATCTTCAGTTTCGACCAATTTTCTCATTTTTTTCAATATAACCTCACCCGGACCCTTATTTTCTATGAAATCAGTTTTATTTGCACTCTTATTCGTCGTATATGACCGTGGAATAGTTTAAAATCATTCTATTTTGGACTCATAAGCACCAAGTTTTCTGTGATGGTTAGTAAGGAAAAATCTTCGGTTTCGGCTAATTTTCTTTTTTTTTTCAATATAACCTTACTCGGACCCTTATTTTTTATGAAATCAGTTTTATTTGCACTCTTATTCGTCGTATATGACCGTGGAATGGTATAAATCATTCTCATTTTGGACTCATAACACCAAGTTTTCTGTGATGGTTAGTAAGGAAAATCTTCGGTTTCGGCCAATTTTCTCATTTTTTTCAATATAACCTCACTCGGCCCTTATTTTCTATGAAATCAGTTTTATTTGCACTCTTTTCCTTGTATATGACTGTGGAATGATTAAAATCATTCTCATTTTGGACTCATAACCACCAAGTTTTCTGTGATGGTTAGTAAGGAAAAATCTTCGGTTTCGGCCAATTTTCTCATTTCTTTCAATATAACCTCACTCGGACCTTATTTTTTATGAAATCAGTTTTATTTGCACTCTTATTCGTCGTATATGACCGTGGAATGGTTTAAAATCATTCTCATTTTAGACTCATAAGCACCAAGTTTTCTGTGATGGTTCGTAAGGAAAAATCTTCGGTTTCGCCCATTTTCTCATTTTTTCAATATAACCTCACCGGGACCCTTATTTTTTTAGAAATCAGTTTTATTTGCCCTCTTATTCGTCGTATATGACAGTGGAATGGTTTAAATCATTCTCATTTGGACTCATAAGCACCAAGTTTTTGTGATGGTTAGTAAGGAAAAATCTTCGGTTTCGGCCAATTTTCTCATTTCTTCAATATAACCTAACTCGGCCCTTATTTTTTATGAAATCAGTTTTATTTGCACTCATATTCGTCGTATATGACCGTGGAATGGTTTAAACCATTCTAATTTTGGACTCATAAGCACCAAGTTTTCTGTGATGGTCAGTAAGGAAAAATCTTCAGTTTCGGCCAATTTTCTCATTTTTTCAATATAACCTCACTCGGACCCTTATTTTCTATGAAATCAGTTTTATTTGCACTCTTATCCTTGTATATGACTGTGGAATGGTATAAAATCATTCTCATTTTGGACTCATAACCACAAGTTTTCTGTGATGGTTAGTAAGGAAAAATCTTCGGTTTCGGCCAATTTTCTCATTTTTTCAATATAACCTCACTCGGACCCTTATTTTTTATGAAATCAGTTTTATTTGCACTCTTATTCCTTTAATATGACTGTGGAATGGTATAAAATCATTCTCATTTTGGACTCATAAGCACCAAGTTTTCTGTGATGGTTAGTAAGGAAAAATCTTCGGTATCGGCCAATTTTCTCATTTTTTCAATATAACCTCACTCGGACCCTTATTTTTATGAAATCAGTTTTATTTGCACTCTTATTCCTCGTATATGACTGTGGAATGGTATAAATCATTCTCATTTTGGACTCATAAGCACCAAGTTTTCTGTGATGGTTAGTAAGGAAAAATCTTCAGTTTCGGCCAATTTTCTCATTTTTTCAATATAACCTCACTCGGACCTTATTTTCTATGAAATCAGTTTTATTTTCACTCTTATTCCGTTTATATGACTATGGAATGGTATAAAATCATTCTCATTTTGGACTCATAACCACCAAGTTTTCTGTGATGGTTAGTAAAGAAAAATCTTCGGTTTCGGCCAATTTTCTCATTTTTTTCAATATAACCTCACTCGGCCCTTATTTTCTATGAAATCAGTTTTATTTGCACTCTTATTCCTTGTATATGACTGTGGAATGGTATAAAATCATTCTCATTTTGGACTCATAACCACCAAGTTTTCTGTGATGGTTAGTAAGGAAAAATCTTCGGTTTCGGCCAATTTTCTCATTTTTCAATATAACCTCACTCGGACCCTTATTTTTTATGAAATCAATTTTATTTGCACTCTTATTCGTCGTATATGACCGTGGAATGGTTTAAAATCATTCTCATTTTGGACTCATAAGCACCAAGTTTTCTGTGATGGTTCGTAAGGAAAAATCTTCGGTTTCGACCAATTTTCTCATTTTTTCAATATAACCTCACCCGGACCTTATTTTTTTGAAATCAGTTTTATTTGCCCTCTTATTCGTCGTATATGACAGTGGAATGGTTTAAAATCATTCTCATTTTGGACTCATAAGCACCAAGTTTTCTGTGATGGTTAGTAAGGAAAAATCTTCGGTTTCGGCCAATTTTCTCATTTCTTCAATATAACCTAACTCGGACCCTTATTTTTATGAAATCAGTTTTATTTGCACTCATATTCGTCGTATATGACCGTGGAATGGTTTAAACCATTCTAATTTTGGACTCATAAGCACCAAGTTTTCTGTGATGGTCAGTAAGGAAAAATCTTCAGTTTCGGCCAATTTTCTCATTTTTTCAATATAACCTCACTCGGACCCTTATTTTTATGAAATCAGTTTTATTTGCACTCTTATTCCTTGTATATGACTGTGGAATGGTTAAACATTCTCATTTTGGACTCATAACCACCAAGTTTTCTGTGATGGTTAGTAAGGAAAATCTTCGGTTTCGGCCAATTTTCTCATTTTTTCAATATAACCTCACTCGGACCTCTATTTTTTATGAAATCAGTTTTATTTGCACTCTTATTCCTTGTATATGACTGTGGAATGGTATAAATCATTCTCATTTTGGACTCATAAGCACCAGTTTTCTGTGATGGTTAGTAAGGGAAAATCTTCGGTATCGGCCAATTTTCTCATTTTTTCAATATAACCTCACTCGGACCCTTATTTTCTAAGAAATCAGTTTTATTTGCACTCTTATTCCTCGTATGACTGTGGAATGGTATAAATCATTCTCATTTTGGACTCATAAGCACCAAGTTTTCTGTGATGGTTAGTAAGGAAAAATCTTCAGTTTCGGCCAATTTTCTCTCATTTTTTAATATAACCTCACTCGGACCCTATTTTCTATGAAATCAGTTTTATTTGCACTCTTATTCCTTTTATATGACTGTGGAATGGTATAAAATCATTCTCATTTTGGACTCATAACCACCAAGTTTTCTGTGATGGTTAGTAAGGAAAAATCTTCGGTTTCGGCCAATTTTCTCATTTTTTCAATATAACCTCACTCGGACCCTTATTTTTTATGAAATCAGCTTTATTTGCACTCTTATCGTCGTATATGACCGTGGAATGGTTTAAAATCATTCTCATTTTGGACTCATAAGCACCAAGTTTTCTGTGATGGTTAGTAAGGAAAAATCTTCGGTTTCGGCCAATTTTCTCATTTTTTCAATATAACCTCACTCGGACCCTTATTTTTTATGAAATCAGTTTTATTTGCATTCTTACTCGTCGTATATGACCGTGGAATGGTTGAAAATAATTCTCATTTCGGACTCATAAGCACCAAGTTTTCTGTGATGGTTAGTAAGGAAAAATCTTCGGTTTCGGCCAATTTTCTCATTTTTTTCAATATAACCTCACTCGGACCCTTATTTTTTATGAAACCAGTTATTTTTCACTCTTACTCGTCGTATATGACTGTGGAATGGTTGAAAATATTCTCATTTTGGACTCATAAGCACCAATTTTTCTGTGATGGTTAGTAAGGAAAAATCTTCGGTTTCGGCCAATTTTCTCATTTTTTCAATATAACCTCACTCGGACCCTTATTTTTTATGAAATCAATTTTATTTGCACTCTTATTCCTCGTATATGACCGTGGAATGGTTTAAAATAATTCTCATTTTAGATTCATAAGCACCAAGTTTTCTGTGATGGTTAGTAAGGAAAAATCTTCGGTTTCGGCCAATTTTCTCATTTCTTCAATATAACCTCACTCGGACCCTTATTTTTTATGAAATCAGTTTTATTTGCACTCTTATTCCTCGTATATGACCGTGGAATGGTTTAAAATAATTCACATTTTAGATTCATAAGCACCAAGTTTTCTGTGATGGTTAGTAAGGAAAAATCTTCGGTTTCGGCCAATTTTCTCATTTCTTCAATATAACCTCACTCGGACCCTTATTTTTTATGAAATCAGTTTTATTTGCACTCTTATTCGTCGTATATGACCGTGGAATGGTATAAAATCATTCTCATTTTGGACTCATAACCACCAAGTTTTCTGTGATGGTTAGTAAGGAAAAATCTTCGGTTTCGGCCAATTTTCTCATTTCTTCAATATAACCTCACTCGGACCCTTATTTTTATGAAATCAATTTTATTTGCACTCTTATTCGTCGTATATGACCGTGGAATGGTTTAAAATCATTCTCATTTTGGACTCATAAGCACCAAGTTTTCTGTGATGGTTAGTAAGAAAAATCTTCGGTTTCGGCCAATTTTCTCATTTTTTCAATATAACCTCACTCGGACCCTTATTTTTATGAAATCAGTTTTATTTGCACTCTTATTCCTCGTACATGACCGTGGAATGGTTTAAAATAATTCACATTTAGATTCATAAGCACCAAGTTTTCTGTGATGGTTAGTAAGGAAAAATCTTCGGTTTCGGCCAATTTTCTCATTTTTTCAATATAACCTCACTCGGACCCTTATTTTCTATGAAATCAGTTTTATTTGCACTCTTATTCCTCGTATATGACTGTTGAATAGTATAAAATCATTCTCATTTTGGACTCATAAGCACCAAGTTTTCTGTGATGGTTAGTAAGGAAAAATCTTCAGTTTCAGCCAATTTTCTCATTTTTTCAATATAACCTCACTCGGACCTTATTTTCTATGAAATCAGTTTTATTTGCACTCTTATTCCTTGTATATGACTGTGGAATGGTATAAAATCATTCTCATTTTGGACTCATAACCACCAAGTTTTCTGTGATGGTTAGTAAGGAAAAATCTTCGGTTTCGGCCAATTTTCTCATTTCTTCAATATAACCTCACTCGGACCCTTATTTTTTATGAAATCAATTTTATTTGCACTCTTATTCGTCGTATATGACCGTGGAATGGTTTAAAATCATTCTCATTTTGGACTCATAAGCACCAAGTTTTCTGTGATGGTTCGTAAGGAAAAATCTTCGGTTTCGACCAATTTTCTCATTTTTTCAATATAACCTCACCCGGACCCTTATTTTCTTTGAAATCAGTTTTATTTGCCCTCTTATTCGTCGTATATGACAGTGGAATGGTTTAAAATCATTCTCATTTTGGACTCATAAGCACCAAGTTTTCTGTGATGGTTAGTAAGGAAAAATCTTCGGTTTCGGCCAATTTTCTCATTTTTTCAATATAACCTAACTCGGACCCTTATTTTTTATGAAATCAGTTTTATTTGCACTCTTATTCGTCGTATATGACCGTGGAATGGTTTAAAATCATTCTCATTTTGGACTCATAACCACCAAGTTTTCTGTGATGGTTGTAGGGAAAAATCTTCGGTTTCGGCCAATTTTCTCATTTTTTCAATATAACCTCACTCGGACCCTTATTTTTTATGAAATCAATTTTATTTGCACTCTTATTCGTCGTATATGACTATGGAATGGTTTAAAATCATTCTCATTTTGGACTCATAAGCACCAAGTTTTCTGTGATGGTTAGTAAGGAAAAATCTTCGGTTTCGACCAATTTTCTCATTTTTTCAATATAACCTCACCCGGACCCTTATTTTCTATGAAATCAGTTTTATTTGCACTCTTATTCGTCGTATATGACAGTGGAATGGTTTAAAATCATTCTCATTTTGGATTCATAAGCACCAAGTTTTCTGTGATGGTTAGTAAGGAAAAATCTTCAGTTTCGACCAATTTTCTCATTTTTTCAATATAACCTCACCGGACCCTTATTTTCTATGAAATCAGTTTTATTTGCACTCTTATTCGTCGTATATGACAGTGGAATGGTTTAAAATCATTCTCATTTTGGACTCATAAGCACCAAGTTTTCTGTGATGGTTAGTAAGGAAAAATCTTCAGTTTCGGCCAATTTTCTCATTTTTTTTCAATATAACCTTACTCGGACCCTTATTTTTTATGAAATCAGTTTTATTTGCACTCTTATTCGTCGTATATGACCGTGGAATGGTATAAAATCATTCTCATTTTGGACTCATAACCACCAAATTTTCTGTGATGGTTAGTAAGGAAAAATCATCGGTTTCGGCCAATTTTCTCATTTCTTCAATATAACCTCACTCGGACCCTTATTTTTTATGAAATCAATTTTATTTGCACTCTTATTCGTCGTATATGACCGTGGAATGGTTTAAAATCATTCTCATTTTGGACTCATAAGCACCAAGTTTTCTGTGATGGTTAGTAAAGAAAAATCTTCGGTTTCGGCCAATTTTCTCATTTTTTCAATATAACCTCACTCGGACCCTTATTTTTTATGAAATCAATTTTATTTGCACTCTTATTCCTCGTACATGACCGTGGAATGGTTTAAAATAATTCACATTTTAGATTCATAAGCACCAAGTTTTCTGTGATGGTTAGTAAGGAAAAATCTTCGGTTTCGGCCAATTTTCTCATTTTTTCAATATAACCTCACTCGGACCCTTATTTTCTATGAAATCAGTTTTATTTGCACTCTTATTCCTCGTATATGACTGTTGAATAGTATAAAATCATTCTCATTTTGGACTCATAAGCACCAAGTTTTCTGTGATGGTTAGTAAGGAAAAATCTTCAGTTTCGGCCAATTTTCTCATTTTTTTCAATATAACCTCACTCGGGCCATTATTTTCTATGAAATCAGTTTTATTTGCACTCTTATTCCTTGTATATGACTGTGGAATGATATAAAATCATTCTCATTTTGGACTCATAACCACCAAGTTTTCTGTGATGGTTAGTAAGGAAAAATCTTCGGTTTCGGCCAATTTTCTCATTTCTTCAATATAACCTCACTCGGACCCTTATTTTTTATGAAATCAATTTTATTTGCACTCTTATTCGTCGTATATGACCGTGGAATGGTTTAAAATCATTCTCATTTTGGACTCATAAGCACCAAGTTTTCTGTGATGGTTAGTAAGGAAAAATCTTCGGTTTCGACCAATTTTCTCATTTTTTCAATATAACCTCACTGGACCCTTATTTTCTATGAAATCAGTTTTATTTGCCCTCTTATTCGTCGTATATGACAGTGGAATGGTTTAAAATCATTCTCATTTTGGACTCATAAGCACCAAGTTTTCTGTGATGGTTAGTAAGGAAAAATCTTCGGTTTCGGCCAATTTTCTCGTTTATTCAATATAACCACACTCGGACTTCTATTTTTGATGAAATAAGTTTTATTTGCACTCTTATTCGTTGTATATGACCGTGGAATAGATTAATGTATTTCTTATTTTAGACTCAAAGTATCACGTTTTCCGTGATGGTAAGTAAGGAGAATTCTTCGATTTCGGCCAATTTTCTCGTTTATTCAATATAACCTCACTCGGACTTCTATTTTTGATGAAATAAGTTTTATTTGCACTCTTATTCGTTGTATATGACCGTGGAATAGATTAATGTATTTCTTATTTTGGACTCAAAGTATCACGTTTTCCGTGATGGTAAGTAAGGAGAATTCTTCGATTTCGGCCAATTTTCTCGTTTTCAATATAACCTCACTCGGACCTCTATTTTTTATGAAATCGGTTGTATTTGCACTCTTATTCGTTGTATATGACCGTGGAATAGTTTAATGTATTTCTTATTTTGGACTCAAAGCATCACGTTTTCCGTGATGGTTAGTAAAGAGAATTCTTCGGTTTCGGCCAATTTTCTCGTTTTTTCAATATAACCTCACTCGGACTTCTATTTTTGGTGAAATCAGTTTTATTTGCACTCTTATTCGTTGTATATGACCGTGGAATAGATTAATGTATTTCTTATTTTGGACTCAAAGTATCACGTTTTCCGTGATGGTAGGAGAATACTTCGATTTCGGCCAATTTTCTCGTTTTTTCAATATAACCTCACTCGGACCTCTATTTTTTATGAAATCAGTTTTATTTGCACTCTTATTCGTTGTATATGACCGTAGAATAGTTTAATGTATTTCTTATTTTGGACTCAAATCATCACGTTTTCCGTGATGGGTAAGTAAGGAGAATTCTTCGGTTTCGGCCAATTTTCTCGTTTTTTCAATATTACCTCACTCGGACTTCTATTTTTGATGAAATCAGTCTTATTTGCACTCTTATTCGTTGTATAAGACCGTGGAATAGAATGTATTTCTTATTTTGGACTCAAAGTATCAGAAATCTTCGATTTCGGCCAATTTTCTCGTTTTTTCAATATAACCTCACTCGGATCTCCATTTTTTATGAAATCAGTTTTATTTGCACTCTTATTCGTTGTATATGACCATGGAATAGTTTAATGTATTTTTTATTTTGGACTCAAAGCATCACGTTTTCCGTGATGGTAAGTAAAGAGAATTCTTCGGTTTCGGCCAATTTTCTCGTTTTTTCAATATAACCTCACTCGGACTTCTATTTTTGATGAAATCAGTTTTATTTGCACTCTTATTCGTTTTATATGACCGTGTAATAGATTAATGTATTTCTTATTTTGGACTCAAAGTATCACGTTTTCCGTGATGGTACGTAAGGAGAATACTTCGATTTCGGCCAATTTTCTCGTTTTTTCAATATAACCTCACTCGGACATCTATTTTTTATGAAATCGGTTTTATTTGCACTCTTATTCGTTGTAAATGACCGTGGAATAGTTTAATGTATTTCTTATTTTGGACTCAAATCATCACGTTTTCCGTGATGGTAAGTAAGGAGAATTCTTCGGTTTCGGCCAATTTTCTCGTTTTTTCAATATTACCTCACTCGGACTTTTATTTTTGATGAAATCAGTTTTATTTGCACTCTTATTCGTTGTATATGACCGTGGAATAGTTTAATGTATTTCTTATTTTGGACTCAAAGTATCACGTTTTCTGTGATGGTAAGTAAGGAGAATTCTTCGGTTTCGGCCAATTTTCTCGTTTTTTCAATATTACCTCACTCGGACTTCTATTTTTGATGAAATCAGTTTTATTTGCACTCTTATTCGTTGTATATGACCGTGGAATAGATTAATGTATTTCTTATTTTGGACTCAAAGTATCACGTTTTCTGTGATGGTAAGTAAGGAGAATTCTTCGATTTCGGCCAATTTTCTCGTTTTTTCAATATAACCTCACTCGGACCTCTATTTTTTATGAAATCGGTTTTATTTGCACTCTTAGTCGTTGTATATGACCGTGGAATAGATTATATATTTTATATTTTGGACTCAAAGTATCACGTTTTCCGTGATGGTAAGTAAGGAGAATTCTTCGATTTCGGCCAATTTTCTCGTTTATTCAATATAACCTCACTCGGACTTCTATTTTTGATTAAATAAGTTTTATTTGCACTCTTATTCGTTGTATATGACCGTGGAATAGATTAATGTATTTCTTATTTTGGACTCAAAGTATCACGTTTTCCGTGATGGTAAGTAAGGAGAATTCTTTCGATTTCGGCCAATTTTCTCGTTTTTTCAATATAACATCACTCGGATCTCCATTTTTTATGAAATCAGTTTTATTTGCACTCTTATTCGTTGTATATGACCGTGGAATAGTTTAATGTATTTCTTATTTTGGACTCAAAGCATCACGTTTTCCGTGATGGTAAGTAAAGAGAATTCTTCGGTTTCGACCAATTTTCTCGTTTTTTTCAATATAACCTCACTCGGATTTCTATTTTTGGTGAAATCAGTTTTATTTGCACTCTTATTCGTTGTATATGACCGTGGAATAGATTAATGTATTTCTTATTTTAGACTCAAAGTATCACGTTTTCCGTGATGGTAGGAGAATACTTCGATTTCGGCCAATTTTCTCGTTTTTTCAATATAACCTCACTCGGACCTCTATTTTTGATGAAATCAGTTTTATTTGCACTCTTATTCGTTGTATATGACCGTGGAATAGTTTAATGTATTTCTTATTTTGGACTCAAAGTATCACGTTTTCCGTGATGGTACGTAAGGAGAATTCTTCGATTTCGGCCAATTTTCTCGTTTTTTCAATATAACCTCACTCGGAGCTCTATTTTTTATGAAATCGGTTTTATTTGCACTCTTATTCGTTGTATATGACCTTGGAATAGTTTAATGTATTTCTTATTTTGGACTCAAAGCATCACGTTTTCCGTGATGGTTAGTAAAGAGAATTCTTCGGTTTCGGCCAATTTTCTCGTTTTTTCAATATAACCTCACTCGGACTTCTATTTTTGGTGAAATCAGTTTTAGTTGAACTCTTATTCGTTGTATATGACCGTGGAATAGATTAATGTATTTCTTATTTTGGACTCAAAGTATCACGTTTTCCGTGATGGTAGGAGAATACTTCGATTTCGGCCAATTTTCTCGTTTTTTTCAATATAACCTCACTCAGACCTCTATTTTTGATGAAATCAGTTTTATTTGCACTCTTATTCGTTTTATATGACCGTAGAATAGTTTAATGTATTTCTTATTTTGGACTCAAATCATCACGTTTTCCGTGATGGTAAGTAAGGAGAATTCTTCGGTTTCGGCCAATTTTCTCGTTTTTTCAATATTACCTCACTCAGACTTCTATTTTTGATGAAATCAGTTTTATTTGCATTATTATTAGTTGTATATGACCGTGGAATAGATTAATGTATTTCTTATTTTGGACTCAAAGTATCACGTTTTCCGTGATGGTAAGTAAGGAGAATTCTTCGAATTCGGCCAATTTTCACGTTTTTTCAATATAACCTCACTCGGACTTCTATTTTTGATGAAATCAGTCTTATTTGCACTCTTATTCGTTGTATATGACCGTGGAATAGATTAATGTATTTCTTATTTTGGACTCAAAGTATCACGTTTTCCGTGATGGTAAGTAAGGAGAATTCTTCGATTTCGGCCAATTTTCTCGTTTTTTCAATATAACCTCACTCGGATCTCCATTTTTTATGAAATCAGTCTTATTTGCACTCTTATTCGTTGTATATGACCGTGGAATAGATTAGTGTATTTCTTATTTAGGACTCAAATCATCACGTTTTCCGTGATGGTAAGTAAGGAGAATTCTTCGGTTTCGGCCAATTTTCTCATTTTTTCAATATAACCTCACTCAGACTTCTATTTTTTATGAAATCACTTTTATTTGCACTCTTATTCGTTGTATATGACCGTGGAATAGATTAATGTATTTCTTATTTTGGACTCAAAGTATCACGTTTTCCGTGATGGTAAGTAAGGAGAATTCTTCGATTTCGGCCAATTTTCTCATTTTTTCAATATAACCTCACTCGGACTTCTATTTTTGATGAAATCAGTTTTATTTGCACTCTTATTCGTTGTATATGACCGTGGAATTGATTAATGTATTTCATATTTTGGAGTCAAAGTATCACGTTTTCCGTGATGGCGAGTAAGGAGAATTCTTTGATTTCGGCCAATTTTCTCGTTTTTTCAATATAACCTCACTCGGACTTCTATTTTTTATGAAATCGGTTTTATTTGCACTCTTATTCATTGTATATGACCGTGGAATAGTTTAATGTATTTCTTATTTTGGACTCAAAGCATCACGTTTTCCGTGATGGTAAGTAAGGAGAATTCTTCGGTTTCGGCCAATTTTCTCGTTTTTTCAATATAACCTCACTCAGACTTCTATTTTTGATGAAATCAGTTTTATTTGCACTCTTAGTCGTTGTATATGACCGTGGAATAGATTAATGTATTTCTTATTTTGGACTCAAAGTATCACGTTTTCCGTGATGGTAAGTAAGGAGAATTCTTCGATTTCGGCCAATTTCTCGTTTATTCAATATAACCACACTCGGACTTCTATTTTTGATGAAATAAGTTTTATTTGCACTCTTATTCGTTGTATATGACCGTGGAATAGATTAATGTATTTCTTATTTTAGACTCAAAGTATCACGTTTTCCGTGATGGTAAGTAAGGAGAATTCTTCTATTTCGGCCAATTTTCTCGTTTATTCAATATAACCTCACTCGGACTTCTATTTTTGATGAAATAAGTTTTATTTGCACTCTTATTCGTTGTATATGACCGTGGAATAGATTAATGTATTTCTTATTTTGGACTCAAAGTATCACGTTTTCCGTGATGGTAAGTAAGGAGAATTCTTCGATTTCGGCCAATTTTCTCGTTTTTTCAATATAACCTCACTCGGACCTCTATTTTTGATGAAATCAGTTTTATTTGCACTCTTATTCGTTGTATATGACCGTAGAATAGTTTAATGTATTTCTTATTTTGGACTCAAATCATCACGTTTTCCGTGATGGGTAAGTAAGGAGAATTCTTCGGTTTTGGCCAATTTTCTCGTTTTTTCAATATTACCTCACTCGGACTTCTATTTTTGATGAAATCAGTTTTATTTGCACTATTATTCGTTGTATATGACCGTGTAATAGATTAATGTATTTCTTATTTTTGGACTCAAAGTATCACGTTTTCCGTGATGGTAAGTAAGGAGAATTCTTCGAATTCGGCCAATTTTCACGTTTTTTCAATATAACCTCACTCGGACCTTTATTTTTGATGAAATCAGTTTTATTTGCACTCTTATTCGTTGTATATGACCGTAGAATAGTTTAATGTATTTCTTATTTTGGACTCAAATCATCACGTTTTCCGTGATGGGTAAGTAAGGAGAATTCTTCGGTTTCGGCCAATTTTCTCGTTTTTTCAATATTACCTCACTCGGACTTCTATTTTTGATGAAATCAGTTTTATTTGCACTATTATTCGTTGTATATGACCGTGTAATAGATTAATGTATTTCTTATTTTTGGACTCAAAGTATCACGTTTTCCGTGATGGTAAGTAAGGAGAATTCTTCGAATTCGGCCAATTTTCACGTTTTTTCAATATAACCTCACTCGGACTTCCATTTTTGATGAAATCAGTCTTATTTGCACTCTTATTCGTTGTATATGACCGTGGAATAGATTAATGTATTTCTTATTTTGGACTCAAAGTATCACGTTTTCCGTGATGGTAAGTAAGGAGAATTCTTCGAATTCGGCCAATTTTCACGTTTTTTCAATATAACCTCACTCAGACTTCTATTTTTGATGAAATCACTTTTATTTGCACTCTTATTCGTTGTATATGACTGTGGAATAGATTAATGTATTTTTTATTTTGGACTCAAAGCATCACGTTTTCCGTGATGGTAAGTAAAGAGAATTCTTCGGTTTCGGAAGTGAAACTTGGGAAAATGGGGACATTTTGTCTCCAAATTGTGACTGTGCGTCCGCCACTGGTAGTAACGCGTCTAAATGACCGTGTTATTATATAAAATGAAAAAATGTTTGGTGAATTACCAAACGACAAACTGAACTTCGTTTCAATATTAGAAATGTAATGAACTTTCAGTACATATAATATAACAACTACACGGTGCATTTTAACGTAACACGAGATTAATCAACACATTGAGTGGTTTTGTTACGTGTGAAGTTTGTTGGTCACATTTTTAACAGAAAAATCAATATAATTTGCACTTTTTTAAGTTTTTCTTAAAAATGGTTCAGGTCCCCTGGGTCGGACCTAGCCCTAAGCTAGGTCCGGCTAGGTCAATTGGACCTAGCCCCAATTTAACTCAATTGGGGCTAGGTCCCAATTGACCTAGCCGGACCTAGCCTAGGGCTAGGTCCGACCCTGGGTCATGGTCGCCGGACCCAGGCGACCCCGACCCAGGGTCGGACCTAGCCCTAGGCTAAGTCCGGCTAGGTCAATTTGGGAAAATTGTTTGGTTTTGAAGTTTTAGGACTAAATTGAACAAAATAAAAGTTAGGGATGTGTTAAATGTACTAAATTGCAACAAAATTGAAAGTTTTGGGCTGGTCACGTGCATGGCATATGCCATTTAACGGCTGTTTTTGACAGAACCCTAACGGAGGTACCAAAACAGTAAGGTTTGGAAACATATGGTACCAATTCGGTACGAAAAAATACTAGTGGTATGAACAGTGTAATTTTTGCAAACATGTGGTACCAAAAGGACCTTTAACCCAGACACTAAATAGGCTCACGATTTGCCATCCGTTGTACGTGATCATGTTCTTTGAATATATATAAGAGCTTAATGCTCCACAAATGCAGAAAAATTAAAGTCCTTTTAACTACCAAGGTAACTGAACTGATGGAGTCTTAAGAATGAAAAATATTAATGACTAACTTTTTAGCTTATAAGTGTACATAAAATATTATGGGTGCTGCTCTATATCATTAAAGAGAGCAGTTAGTAATATTTCTGATTAGTGTACTTTTGTCACTAAAAGTGATGGGTTATAAAAGAAATAGAAGGGCCCAATAAACGTGTACTATAACTAGCTAGAATCACAAAATAGGAGACACACTACACTAATGATTGCCCAATTATTAGGGGTGGGCACTGAACCGGTTCAGGCCGAACCGGTTCCGGACCGGAACTGTTTTAAACGGTCCGGTCCAGTAATAACTAGGGTTTTTTTGGCTTAGGTTGGTCTAAAAATACTGGACTGGTTTGAACCGGTCCAGAACCGGTTCAGAACCGGTTTTGGACTGTTTTTTAAAAAAACAAGTCCTGGACCGGTTTTATATGTCGGACCGGTTTTATCATTAAAAATCGGTCCAAAACCGGTTTTTTTTTTTAAATAGTCTCAGTCAAAACGTTTTTTTTTCTTAAAAACGGTTCAAAACCGGTCCGGACTGGTTTATTGGACTGGTTTGGTATACCCCTTGGACTGGTTCCAATTTAGGGGTTACAAACCAGTCCAATTTGGACCGGTCCACTCCGGACCGGTCCCAAACGGTCCGGTTCCAGACCAGTTCCGAACCAGTCCGGCCGGACCGGTTTTTATGCCTAAGCCTACCAATTGTTAATATACACATATATTGTAACAGAAAACACAAAAGCACTTTTTCTTCTAACTTCTAAGCTCCACCTTTTATGTTTTCTTTACAAAATTCTTTCTTCTTTACTTTTTTTTTTGTCTTCCCTTTTGCTACGACGCCAGTACATCATTGATCATGCAAAAAATTCGAACACGGTCTTATATGGACCGCTCGACATATACAAAGACATCTAGAATTCCCAAGCAACTTTTGTACCTAATTAATTAATTAATTAATTAAACCTCTCTTTGAATAAGAATAACTTAGCATTGTCATTCATCTTATTGGAACAATCTCTTTGACTACAGTAGTAACGCGTCTAAATGACCGTGTTATTATACAAAATGAAAAAATGTTTGGTGAATTACCAAACGACGAACTGAACTTCGTTTCAATATTAGAAATGTAATGAACTTTCAGTACATATAATATAACAACTACACGGTGCATTTTAACGTAACACGAGATTAATCAACTTATTTTTCACTAAAATACATTGAGTGGTTTTTGTTACGCGTGAAGTTTGTTGGTCACATTTTTAACAGAAAAATCAATATAATTTGCACTTTTTTTAGTTTTTCTTAAAAATGGTTCAATTTGTTTATATATATTATATAAGAAAACGCATAAAGTTGGGGGGGTTTCCGGTAATTAACCCAAAAGATGCAATCAATTAGTCCTCATCTCAACTCAATGTTTGTAAAATGTACGCAAATGGAGCATCTTAGATTAGGTAGGGGTAAAAAAGATTAGGGTTAACAGGTCTTTTATCCATGATGTTTGACCATTTTTTGGTTTTGGTCCATGATTTTTTTTTTCTTAGTTTTGGTACCATATGTTTGCAGATTTTTTCTAGTTTTGGTCAGACCGTTACATTCCGTCCATTTTTTGACATGTACAAGTCACATGATACACCCTAAACTTTCAACTTTGTTCAATTTAGTCCCTCTAATACTTTCCTAACCTTTTTTTTGTTCAATTTAGTCCCGAAGTTTCAAAAATTCAATTGGGCCTATTGTCCAATTGGGGTCAATTTTGAAACTTCGGGACTAAATTGAACAAAAAAAAGGTTAGGAAAGTATTAGAGGGACTAAATTTAAAGTTTAGAGTTGATGACGTGACTTGAACATGTCAAAAAATGGACGGATTGTAACGGTTAGACCAAAACTAGAAAAAATATGCAAACATATGGTACCAAAACTAGGTAAAAAAAAACATCATTAATCAAACCCAAAAGTTGTCAAACATCATGTACCAAAAACCTGTTCCAAAAGATTACTACAAGGTGAACATATAGAGAGAGATTAATTATGAGGGGTAGTCTAAAGGTATTATATGCTTCTTAGCTGAGCTGTCTATAAATAAAGCACTAATTAAGGGTTAAATTTAAAGCAGCAGCACCAATATCCTCACTATATAAACCAAACCATGTCCTGTTGGTTTCATTGAACATCATCGATCACTTGTCTAAAAACTCCCTCTCTGTTCTGTCTGTTATATATGGGGGCACTTGGTTATCTCTCCATGTTATGCACTCATGTCTCTACCAACAGAAGCAAGCGAAAGCCAATGCAGGTAGGTACTGTCTAAGATTTATCCTATGTTAAAATTAGGTGTCTGAAATTTGAAATGTTAAAATGGACCGTCCCAAGTTTCATTTTTGTTGAAATTTGGTGTCTCTGCGCTACTTTTCGTCTTCATTCAATCATTTTCATCTGCCCATCCACCCACTCATAATCCATCACTCTTTACTTTTCACAAAATCGTCAAAGTTCACTCAAAAATTGAACATTAAAAAACATGTTTCTAGAAAAGTGGTGCGGAGTCATTTTCTAAGGACAACAGAGTGAGATTTACTTGCGCGGATGTGGCCAACTTCTTAGGTGACGGTCCCGGCAAGATGACGAGAAGGGAGAGTGTATGGGAGCTCGAATTTGACAGACGGTTTCGTCGGAATTGACTTCTCTAATGTAATCACACCGAGACACCATATTTTAACAAAATTGAAACCTTGGACACTACAGTTTAACATTTGAAACTCCAGACATCTAATTTTAACATAGGGTAAACCTTGGACAGTTTTTTAGTTATTACCCTTATTTATTTATTTATTATGACACACTTCTAAACAAAGGAGTTATTTTGTAAATATCAGTGTGTTTCAACAATTTTCTAATCAACTCACTTCTAATAAATATGCTTGTTAGAAATAATTAAAATCTCTTGCAAAATTTGTAATAACTTTTAAAGTTTGTGATATTTGCATGGATTTCTAATCAATAATCCATTAAAAAATGAGTGGTGATACAAACTGTGAAATATGGTGTGAAATTTCTATAGAAAGTGGTTTAGGACCCCACCAATGACCAATACATTTGTTTCATTACATTCTCTTTCATACTTTCACTTAAAATTTCACTGGAAATTTCACAGGGAGAAAATTTACTCTTAAAAAATGGATGGTTTTCTTGTAGTGTACTCTTGCTGAATGTTGTATATATACCGCGTTTTCATTCGGTTCGGTTTCTGCTTTCTTTTATATAATGAACGAATGAACAATTACCCGACCACGCATTCATTAGACAGTCGAGATCAAGGTTAAAATGGACTGCGACGGCTGCGAGAGAAGAGTTCGAAATGCTATCACCTCCATAAGAGGTAATATCTCTACTGTTCAAAATTTTAAACAGATCACTTAACCAACTGTTCTAAAACGACGAGTAATTTGGTAGGGGTGAAGAATGTGGAGGTGAATCGGAAACAGAGCAGAGTGACGGTGAGCGGATACATAGACCCGAACAAGGTTTTGAAGAGGGTGAAGAAGACGGGGAAGAGAGCCGAGTTTTGGCCGTACGTACCTCAGCACCTCGTATACTTTCCACATGTTTCTCAAGCGTATGACAAGAGGGCTCCTGCAGGCTACGTCAAGAATGTAACCACTCCTAGTACTAATGTTCCAGAACATGAACACTTTGTGTCCATGTTCAGTGATGACAACGTCAATGCATGCTCTATCATGTAACTAACTCTCTCTTATCCCTCTTAGCATAATATAGTTAAGGTTAAGAACACAATAGGGGCCTGAATGTTTCCCATGTTGCCAAAAGGGGTCTGAATTGAAAAAACGTATTATTAAGGGCCTGAATTTTGAGTTTTGTTGATAATCGAGTTTCCGTCCAAATTTGCTGTTAAATGTAACGGAACCACGTGAAATGACAGAATTACCATTTTGCAATTATTATACAATTTATCAGTTTAATTAATGAAATGTGAAATGTCTAAAATACCCATGCACACTAATTATGCCCTTAAGGCCGCCACCGACCACCACCCCAGCTCCGGCGACCACCACTCCAGCTCCGGCGACCACCACCCCAGCTCCGGCGACCATCACCCAGCTCCGGCAACCAAAACCCCCCTCCGGCGACCCAAAAAAGCTCCGATCTGGAGCTCTGTGGCCCCGATTCGGAGCACCGAGCTCCGATTGGAGCTTTTTTGGGTCGCTGGAGGGGGTGGTGGTCGTCGGAGCTGGGGTGGTGGTCGTCGGAGCCGGGTGGTGGTGGCTTAAAGGGTATTTTGGTATTTTTAGGTCAAACATGTGAGGAACACACTTTGGTCAAAGGGCATTTTCGGGTTTTTAATGTGATCACTTTCCGTCACTTTTAACAGAAAAAATAGACGGAGACCTCACTTATACACAAAACTCAAAATTCAGGCCCTTAATAATACGTTTTTTTCAATTCAGACCCATTTTGGCAACATTGGCAAACATTCAGGCCCCTATTGTGTTTTTAACCCTTTATTATTATATCTTGTGTGGGTCGCAAGATTGTGTAGGCAGTAAGCCGTTTGAACTCTGATACCATTTAAAAGTTTAAAGTATAAGTGATCATATAAACAAGAAAGTTCATATACAACCAGCTGAAAGCATAAGCTACTGGGTTGTAACTCTTCTTAAATACTGCTGCACCAACTCATCAAATCTAGTCAATTAATGTCTAACCATACACATATTGTGTACAGAACCTCCAACTGGTCTTACAAAGCAGAAATAAGAAGTCGTTTAAAGTGAAAAAAGTAGGTTACTTAAGGTCCAAGTAAGGAATCTGATTCTTGAGCATAAATATAATGTCATGAAATCCAACCTAACAAAGATTTGTTTCACCAAAATTCAACGTTTCCAAATTTACCTTCACCTTTTTTGCACAGAGAGCATCTCTATCATCTGACAAAGCGATTAGTTAGTGCTTCTTTTTCTCCAACAGTTTCTTGAACCCTAAAGCAGACATCGTAAGATGCCTCGAAAGATACTTGTAGTCGATATAGACAATACCGAACAAACAAGTGTGACCCGATGGCCATTCAAAGTTGTCGAGCAGAGACCAACACAAAGTAGCCTGATACAATCCTCCATGAATCATTACATTTCCCGGATCATCCATTCTATCAATTGGGGACTTGAATGTTTGCCCATGTTGCCAAAAGGGGTCTGAATTGAAAAAACGTATTATTAAGGGCCTGAATTTTGAGTTTTGTGTATAAGTGAGGTCTCCGTCTATTTTTTCTGTTAAAAGTGACGGAAAGTGGTCACATGCCAAGCATGTGACCGAAAATAATTTGAAAACCCGAAAATGCCCTTTGACCAGAGTGTGTCCTCACATATTTGACCTAAAAAGACGAAAATACCCTTTAAGCCACCACAGCTACGGCGACCACCACCACCCGACTCCGGCGGCCACCACCACCCGACTCCGGCGACCACCACCCATCTCCAGCGACCACCACCCATCTACGGCGACCCTAACCTCCCTCCGGTATTTTAGACATTTCATATTTCATTAATTAAACTGATAAATTGTATAATAATTGCAAAAGGGTATTTTTGTCTTTTCATGTGGTTCTGTTAGATTTAACAGAAAATATGGACGGAGACTTGAAAAAACACAAAACTCAAAATTCAGGCCCTTAATAATACGTTTTTTTAATTCATACCCTTTTTGGCAACATGGGCAAACATTCAGGCCCCTATTGTGTTCTTAACCCTTAGAGTTATCCAATCTACAAACGACGCCAAAGATTAAGAAGGAATAGAAAAGTTGTCCCACAGCTTTCTTGTAAGTTCACAAATGAAGTACAGAGCATCTTACACCTCTGATTAAATAACTTAATATTGAACAGCCAAGTCATCTTACAATGTTTGTATACAGATATCAGTTGGGATTGGATATGGGCTCTCAAATTTCATGAAACCCAAACTCGCAATTTTATTCAAGTGTAGTGTCCAACATTACATTCGTCCTTGATGCACCAGAGCATCTCTCTCTACCATTCGACAGACAACAGCTATTAGTTAATGCTTCTTTTTGCTCAACAGTTTCTTGAACCATAAAGCAGACATCTTAGGATGCCTCGAAAGATCTTTGTAGTCGATATAAACAATACCGAACCGAGAAGTGTAACCCGATAACCATTCAAAGTTGTCCAGCAAAGACCATGCAAAGTAACCCGACACATTCGCCCCCTCCTCGATCCCTGCCTTCAGCTCCTGCAGATACCCTCTGAAGTAATTGATTCTATCTGTATCATACAACCCTCCCGGCATCGTTACATTTCCAGGATCATCTCTTCCTGTCAATTTTTTTTTGAAGAAAAAAATTGAATTTTTATAACAATCTCAGGAGACAATTATATAAGGCAATTCATTTTTTTTTCTACTAACCATTTTCTGAGATGAATATGGGAGGGTTTCCATACTTCTCCTTTAAGTACAACACCGCCTTTTTGATTCCCCAGGGCACATCGTATAGCCAGAACGAATTTGCCTGCATAGATTCTTTAATCTCAGAAAACATAATCAAGAACAACTTAGAGATAAGAAAAAGTAATGTTATTACCTTTGGCCCTATTGGAACGCCATTGCGCTCATCTGCATAGGAAGCAAGAGAAATTAGAAAGAAAAAAAAATAAGGGTTAATAACTAAAAAACTGTCCAAGGTTTACCCTATGTTAAAATTAGGTGTCTGAAGTTTGAAATGTTAAAATGAACTGTCCCAAGTTTCATTTTTGTTGAAATTTGGTGTCTCGGTGTGATTACTTTAGAGAAGTCAATTCCGACGAAATCGTCTGTCAAATTCGAGCTCTCATACACACTCCCTTCTTGTCATCTTGCCGGGACCGTCAGCTAAAAAGTTGGTAACATCCGGGAAAGTAAATCTCGCTCTATTGTCCTTGGAAAATGGCTCTACACCACTCTTCTAGAAACTTTTTTTTTAATGTTCAATTTTTTGGTGAAATTTGACGATTTTGTGAAAAGTAAAGAGTGATGGATTATGAGTAGGTTGGTGGGTTGATGAAAATGATGGAATGAAGATGAAAAGACGCACAAAAACACCAAATTTCAACAAAAATGAAACTTGGGACAGTCTATTTTAACATTTCAAACTTCAGACACCTAATTTTAACATAGGGTAAACTTTGGACAGTTTTTTAGTTATTAACCCAAAAAATAACTATCGAGTAAATTTTGAATTTTGAGGGATCGAGTTCTTACAAGCAAAACCAGCGTTCCAATCCATCTGGTAGCCGGGTACCTTGGGTTTGGATTGTTTGGGATCATACATATAGTAGGTGGTGTAGTGATTGATGCCAATGAGATCGTAAGAACCCTTCACAGCATCAACCTCTGCTTCAGTAAACTTGGGAAGCCTTTCAGCTACAATATTCTGCAAGTTTTTCGGGTATTCCCCGTATACCAGAGGGTGGAGAAGCCTGCATATAATGATAAGAAATCTCAAGCACCATTTACTGCTCATGAAAACTATTGACCGCCCACCAGATCATTTCATACTGATAATGTAAAAAAAAATTAGTTTTTATACGAAATTTCTCACTTTTCTACAATTTTTCCATAATCGAACTACAATTGTGTCAGAAAAGAACATTTATTACCATCCAACATGGAAATCTCTTGCCCTTTGAGCTGCATCTTTATCAGCTTTGCTTTCAGTTAGAGGCTCATACCAATGGAAATCCAAAAGAATTCCAATCCTCCCTTTTTGCGTCGCCTGATATCATAAAGAAACTCGTAAGAACACTAAATGTACGCATGAAACTAAATAAGAAATCAATAATTCTACCTGGTACTTTGTACGGTATCTCTTAACTGCTTCTGCATGAGATAATAGTAAGTTATGAGCAGCAATGTAAGGCTCGGTCCCAGAATTGCCTGCAGTACAGTTACCGTACTCCTTTGAACAACGGTTTGGTGGATTTATGCCATTGTCGTATCCAAGAGCGGCCACTATTCTCGGCTCGTTAAATGTCATCCAATTCTTTACTCGATCCCCAAAAACCTTGAAGCAGAAATCTGCATAGTCTGCATAATCTTTTCTGCAAAAACCCGACAATCATTCCCAGTAAAACATCTGCAACTGGGTATTTTGTAAATAGTTTAACAACTTACATAACCCTTTTGTTCAAGAATCCGCCATATCTCGTCTCCAGAGCTTCCGGAAGGTCGTAGTGATAAAGATTAGCATATGGAGTGATCCCTATGTACATAAAAAAAATGTCAGAAACCGATTATCTGAATTTGTAAAGTTTGCGTTCTTGGTTTACAAAAAAAAGTCACTACCTTTCTTAATCATGGAGTTGATCAATCTATTGTAATAGGCTACTCCTTTCCAGTTAACTTCTCCTGTACCACCTACATTCAGGGGATTCAAGTATATATAATAATAAGGTTAGTCTTTAAAGAAAGTAAAATGATGACAATTTGGTTGAAAGCATTATATTACTTGGGAATATCCTCGACCATGAGATTGAAAAGCGGTACGCGTCGAAATTAAGTTTGTGCATCAGATGAACATCTTCCTGTAACCAAAACCAATCAAGAAGATCCTCTGGAGTTACATTTTTCACTTAATTTAGGGTTTAAAGTAAAATACTTTGCTTGATAACAACATGGCTAGATAGTTGTACCACACACTATGTATGATGCATTCAAGAAGACATGATATGGCAAAACATGATAAAAACAATATCAATCACATTTCTGGTCTTGGCCAAAAAAAAAATCACATTTCTGGCTCAAAAGCTAGTTAATATCTTCCGTAAGAAGAAATACCTTGTATCTGTGGTACTGATCCACTGCGACTTCTCCAGTGGCATTGTCGGCAATTTTTCCTGTTCCAACACCATTTCAGCATCAAATTACAATTGGAAAAGATCAAAACAGTGAAAAGGTTGTTCCTTAGTCAAGCTTTGGATCTAAATCTGTCCTTTTCAATGAGGGTTTCAAATCAAAACTTGATCTTTCTTCACTTCAATTTAAAAAAATATGATTTTGAATGCTCAAGATTAAAGAAATGGGGAAATTTGATGATGGGTACCAGGAATCTTGACGAAGGCATCCCAAATGCTGGGTCCCCTGCCCTCTTTATCAGCCATTCCTTCAACTTGGTAAGCAGAGGTAGCCGTTCCGAAGACGAAACCCTTGGGGAAGCTGTGTCTACTAAGCCCACCCATGTTGAATCTAAAATGACTCTGATTGCCATAGCTTTGAGCTGCTGCACCTGCATTAGCAGTGCATATGAAGAGAAATAGAGCTTGCAGAAGGACAAGCAGCAACAGAGAAGACTTCATAGTGTCAGTTACTACTGAGGATGATGGATAGTGATAATACAGTAATGGTTCATTCCCTTCTTTCAATCGAATAAAAGAATGAAAGAAATGGAGGAGAATGAGATGAGGTCGGCACGTAATCGCTGACTGGTATTGATAAGGATTATTTGTAGCGTACCAGTCAAAACTGAGTCAGTTGTATAAAAAGTGGTGTGCAACTGCAACACAACAATGAGATGAAGGAAAATACATAGAGACTAAAAATAATGTCAAGAGTGGGATTTGAACCCACGCCCTTTCGGACCAGTACCTGAAACTGGCGCCTTAGACCAACTCGGCCATCTTGACATTTGTTACCAGAAACTTTAAAGAAGTCTTTATCTTTGTTGAACAGATGTTTGGGGTAGTTGATTCAATTTATAACTATTTATGTACTAATTAAAATTTCTCTTTTTTAAAATCTTATTAATTCAATTTTCTAATCTAATTGATGATTTGATGTAAATTCAACCGCATGACGAATTTTAGCCACCTCCATAGTTTAATCTGGAAACATTAATAAGCGTTTACACACGGCATTTTAAGATTATTGATTATTATTATTAATAAAGTAGGTGGCTTGTTCGCGTTTCGCACGGTATGTACATAATAAATTTTATTTAATTATAATTTAACTAGTTTTTTATGTATTAATTATTTTTTTATAATGCATAGTCTAAAAATAGTTTAAATTATTTATTATGTAAATATAGATTATGTTACCTTTTTAGTAAAAAAATTTAGTTTGTATGGTAATGTAAATGTAATAATCGATGGCTAGGTTTATTGCATATTGTTTGGGATAAATTGATTTGATAAAGACATGATTAATAAAAACATGTTTGATTTTGCAAAAAAAAAAATGATAAAGACAAGATTGCTAGTAGTGCGTATCACGCGGTGGAGCACGGCATTATAGATACTACATGCCCGCGTAACACGCTGAGCCGTTGTAATAGTGAAGACAATACAATGTAATGATCGGAATGTCTCCAAGAATGATACAGATTAAAAAAATTAAATTAAACTATATCTAACATAATGTAATACACACATTGCGAAAAGTTAAAAGAGACGAATAAAAAAGTGAGGAAACCGTTTTTTCGGTAAAGGTTTTCCTTTAAAAACTTGTTTTGTTTTTGTATTGGTTAAACCCTAACTGCAATTTTGGAAAGAACAAAAATGAGACGTAAATCAAGAAACGACATGCGCTGATTATTTTAAATATTTTAAATGTATGATATGTTTATAATAATGAATACGAGAGTTCGAATATATTATATTATGTAATGGAATTGAAGTCATCACTTCTAATCCATACTTAAAAAAACGACACTAACATGTAAATATATCTGGATTCTGGACATGATAATATACGTGTGGGTGTGTCGTGACGTGTCTTATTCCATCGACACTTCTTATCGAACTTTCTAGTTTGTTTTGGAAATCCATCGTTATATCCAGTCGATCGTGCGATCCACCTCGAGAGACTAGAATCTGCAGCCCCCTCCACCGTTAGATTAAGTCCCTTCTTTATGAGTCCATGTAATCATCATTAGCTGATTAGAACGTTAAAAAGTATAGCTTTCATTACATTCTGATGACTCTGATTTTTCTAATAATATAATCTTTCTAAAAGTCTGACAAATCATCATCGTATCATAATGCTCAATATATATTATGTATAAATATATATATTCTTCGGATATATCATTGACTTCAATATTTTTAATCATTGTTATATCATTATATGTATATATATATATATAAACAATTATACATTTGTCTTGTATATACTCTTATTAATTATTTTTAACTAATAAGACAAAAACATGAAAATTAGTTGACAATGCTCGGAATAAGAAGACCGGAGCGGTTCAAAAAGGAATGACAAGTCTTCTGCGAAGACATATGTCACGCCCCCAAGTTCGAGTGACTGTCCCCACTTAGCCCGCCTCTTAGACGTCGCATCGTTTGCCCTCGGTACGAGTGACTGTCCCCACTTAGCCCGCCTCTTAGACGTCGCATCGTTTGCCCTCGGTAGGTGATCGGAACTCCGGGGTCAATAGCCCTTGGTCCGCGAGCCCGATCACGGTCCCGAGTCGGCTCTGATACCATTTTATCACGCCCCCAAGCCCGAGTGACTGTCCCCACTTAGCCCAACCCAGCCTAACTAAGTCTGTTGTCCTCTCTTGGGCCTAAAAAATGAGGAATTCCTATTGGACTTGAGTAGTACAACTCTTGTTTATTAATGCTTCAAATCTTCTTATTTTAACCGATGTGGTACAAACTTATGGGGTATTACAACATATAAAACTGAAATTTAATGTTGGGATTCCTATTCTTATCTCTATTATATTATATTATATTATATATACTTAAATGAGATTCTTAATAAGGCCACTGATGAACATTATCCGGTGGGTTTGAGTGGCTACACAAATTTCTTCACGTTTATCACTACTAGTTATTATTATTATTATTAAATGGTTATCGTTTTCTTTGTTTTTGTTAGTTTTTATTTACACCTTTAAAATTACTCGCAGAATTAATTAATTTGAACCTGACGGCTGACACACGATAAGCTATATATATATATATATATATATATATATTACTTGGAGTTAAAAGCTTTTATAATTTTAAACCTTGACAGAAGATCTCATCACCTTGACAAGTAGGATAGAATGTTTGGCACCGGCTAGTCAATCTCCAGATGGTCAGCAGTTTATATATCAACGGCCTGGAACAGGACCGCACATTTTCTGGAGACATTTTCCAGGTTTTTCAAAATATATAATAATAATAATAATAATAATAATAATAATAATAATAATCTAATGTAAAGAGATATAGTTATGCTCTGATTTAATGCATGCAGTTAAATTAGTAATTCTGAAATATAAAATCAATTTTGGAGCATGTATATTCTTTTTTTTTTTAAATATTCCACCAAATTACATGATCATTAACAATAATGCACCCAAAAATTTTACATCAGTGAATAGATTTACATTTTTCCTTTAAATTCTTTTTTATTTTTATTTACTATCATTTTTTGAAATTTACGTATTATAATTACAGAGTTGCAACTTTTTTAATAGTAATAGTTTGATTTACTAACCGATTGTTTCATTGTAAAAATAAACGCAAAGAGTATGCTAATGAAATATAATATTATATTAGTTATTAACGTATGCATTTACACACGCATGCATTGACCATTTTAATTTCAAAATACATTATTAATAATTTTTGTCTAATATGATAATATTTATAATTATATGTAATATTTATACGGGCAAGATGATGCGGTGTGACAAATGAATCCGGTGAAAATGACATGATGTAACTGAAAATGATAGTACATATTACTTATAAAGATATGTATTTATAGTTAGATCAATATTGGAAAATGATAATTTAGTTTAAAAATAACTACACATCTTAATTACGGTGCTAAGTTGGTTGTACATATTACTTATAATTGAAATATATATATATATATAGATCTGTCTGAGTCAATAAGTTTTTTTTTTTTCTTTCAAATTTGACATTTGTTATTGACGGCTCAATTTGTGTAGCCAATGCATAAATTTTGAGGAGCGAAGAAATTTGAAACTTGTCCTTAACCATTTAGGTTATCGTGTGGACCTATCTAACATATATATATACAACCATTTATAATTATATATTTCTATGCAATTTTATAATAAAATATCAACAAAAATAGATTTACCTTCTAAAGATAATTCAAAATGCTAAAATAATAACTGAGTTTTTCTCTGTTATTTCTTTAAGAATTTTATTTTTGTCGATCCAATTATTAATTAGACTATACGAAATGTAGTTCGACTTCATAAATATGTAACGTTGAAATGACAAGTTATTTATAGTGTCTACTTTAAGAGTTAAGACCCATGCTTGACCCATCATTTTGACATACTATATACATGGGTCGACATGTAATTGATTTATAGATACAAAATTTGAATGTGTACCTAAAACTTTGCATGAGTTGAATATATATCATTCGTTGACGGGTTTGAACGGACACATATATCGGAGTTGAAACTTAATAATAGTTTGTGTCGCATATCAACTAAACGACCTCTACAAAAAAAATTAACAGTTTTTTAACTAAAAGATTTAACCTTTTTTTGCTGAAAAAAACTAAATGATTGAAATAAATGATTTTTTTTACTAATAGTAGTAAGACATCTATGTGTCTCAAATATAAAAATGACTAAATAATCTATTATGTAAGAGTATAATAATAGTAATTAAGATATATAATAATAGTAATTAAGATATAGACAATATAACATTCAATTATTATTATAGACAATATTTGTAATACATTTAATTTATGTGTGTAATTTTTTTAAATAGTAAAGTTGAAAAAAAAAATCTCGTATATGGATCTGTGCGATGATAACTACGCCATTATTATGGAGGAGTTGAAAGATATTCTTTAGGAAGAAGCAGAATCTAGAAATCGACCACCGACTAATCGAAGAAGAAGTAATTGTACGCGGCTTAATTTAATGAGTTAACAGATTTTTTGTCATGATGTTTGACCACTTTTGAATTTTGGTTCATGATGTTTTTTTTTTTGCTTAGTTTTAGTCCATATGTTTGCAGATTTTTCTAGTTTTGGTCTGACCGTTACATTCCGTCCATTTTTTTACATGTGCAAGTCACGTGATCCACCATAAACTTTCAATTTAGTCCCTCTAATACTTTTCTAACTTTTTTTGTTCAATTTAGTCCTGAAGTTTCAACATTTCAATTGGACATATTGTCCAATCGGGGTCAATTTTAAAACTCCGGGACTAAATTGAACAAAAAAAAGGTTATGAAAATATTAGAGGGACTAAATTGAAAGTTTATGGTGGATCACGTGACTTGCCCATGTCAAAAAATGGACGGAATGTAACGGTCAGACCAAAACTAGAAAAATCTGCAAACATATGATACCAAAACTAGGAAGAAGAAAAACATCATAGACCAAAACCCAAAAGTGGTCAAACATCATGAACCAAAAGACCTGTTAACCCTAATTTAATTTGTGCGAAGAAACAGGAGAGCCATTTAGGTTCGATCCATCAACATCAATGCAGCGCAGACTGTTAGATAGCTAGATGTATAGATGGTCAAGATTCAATAGTACTGTAGCCTGGTTCGCTACCTACTATACTATATATACAAAAATATTCCTCGTTTTCCTAAATCCCTTTCATCGGAAAGTGTCAGGATTCTTGTTTGTAGATCAAAACCCTAGCTAGCTCTAGTTAGCTAATGAAGAAAGAAAGAAAGAAACACGTACCACAAGACTGTTAGATTTACAGTTGCTCCTTCCTCATCCTCAAACCAACCAGTCTTAATTAATCTCACATCCCATTTAATTCACCATATATATATATATATACACCATAATTATATATATATCTATCAATGTCCGTAGAAAACTCTTTTATATTTTCTAGAGAAAGAATAGTACTCTAAGGTCAAATCTGACATTGGAATGGCAGAAACTATGAAAACTTATTAGATGGACTCAGTCCGCCACCTAAGCACAATTACGTGATGACAAAAATGTATTTCGATGGCTCCACCAATCATCAATAAATAAAAGACACAGTCATAAATGTTGTTTAAATAAATAACTTTAGTTTACACATGATTACAATATAATAATTTCTCTTAATTAATATCTACCTCTTTTTCTAATAAAAAAAATTTCTCTTATAAGATATTGTTTATATATATTACGAGTGTTACTATTTTTTTTATATATATTTTTCTAAAAATCTATTAGACATTGTGAACCCTAGAAAAAATGGACACGCGCCTTCTATGGTTCACCATGTTTAATAGGTTTTTAGAAAAATATTTTAAAAAATTTAGTGACATACTCGTATTATATTTATATATAAAAGAAAATATTTTTATTTTTTAGGAGAATTAGTTTTATTATGCAAAAAAATAGGTAAAGATTAATTACGAGAAATTATTGGGGTGTGATCCTGCGTTAACCAAGTTATTTTTATTTATAATATATATTTATAACGTGTCTATTTATTTATTTATTTATTGGTTCTAAGATTATCTATCTATCTAATAAATATAATCACCAAGCTAGCTTTGTATGATCTCACAAACGAATGGGCTCCATCCTTTTCCAATTTCAAATTAATTAAATTTGGACATTAATTATAGGGTCTCACCCATTCATCCGTGTACAAAAGTTGTTATACCATAGCTGGCATGCATGCATCATAAAAATTAGATTTAATAAATCTCATCGTAAAAAATATGAAGGTTAAAGGTACTTTTCATACCACATGTTTGACTGAATGTGGCTTTTAGTACTGGATGTTTAGTTTTGTATACTTTTGGTACCAAACGTTTGAAAAAATGTGGCTTTTGGTACATCTGTTAGTTGGCCGTTAGTTTTGGTCGTTAAATAACATGTGCAAGTCACGTTATCGACTCTAAACTTTTAATTTTGTTCAATTTAGTTCCTCAAATATATTCCTAACTTTTATTTTGTTTAACTTAGTCATAACACTTCAAAATCGGACCCAATCAAACTAATCAAATTCAATTGACATAGCCCCATTTGGGTCAAATTTACCCAATTGGAGATAGGTCCCAATTGGGTTCGATTTTGAAGCTTTAGGACTAAATTAAACAAAATTAAAGTTATGAATATATTTGAGGGACTAAATTGAACAAAATTAAAAGTTTAGAGTCGATCACGTGACTTGCACATGTCATTTAACGGCCAAAACTAACGGCCAACTAACGGATGTACCAAAAGCCACATTTTTGCAAACGTTTGGTACCAAAAGTATACAAAACTAAACATCCAGTACTAAAAGCCACATTCGGTCAAACATGTGGTATGAAAAGTACCTTTTAACCCAATTATGAATCATATATATATTTGATTTGACAAATCTTCGATACATAATTGACAAACTCTCGCAAATTGTGAGTTCTAGGGTTCTAATAAAATTAAACAACTGATCATCAATATAGGCTCTCATTGTTATTTTCAATGGTCGATACCTACCTACCTCTTTGCGTGTAAACTTAATAATCTAACGCCCCGGCCCACATCGTCCTTATACTTCTACGTACTACACATCTTTGCATGCATCAGTTGTGGGCCTCTAACCATACCGAAACAACCTACTAAATCAACCAAAAATATATCATCCATCTTGAAAAACAAGTTCAAATTATTGTTGCTTATAATTTTGACAAAGCTTATCAAATTTTCATTAGTAATATCTGCAAAACCACGTCAGCGACTGAGTCAGCATATATATTAGCTAAAAGATTATTCAATGGAACGGATCTACCACGTGGCGCTGACGTGGTAGACCTTCGACCAATAATATCGTGCCATGTCTTAAGAGAGAGAATTGAATACTACACATGGCCCAAATTTATTGGCTGAAGGTCTACCACGTCAACGCCACGTGGTAGATCCGTTCCATTGAATAATCTCTCTATATTACCGCCAGTATGAATGAAGAATGGATGAGCTTATGTTCTTATGTAAGTTTTACAAACCCTAATTGTCAGGATCTTGATCATGCTTTATGTGGGAAAAAGATATATAGAGGTATGACTTACCCGGTAATTGATTTCTATTCCTCTGATCTTCTTAGACATGTGCTTCTCTGTAGAACGGTTCTACTTCTCTCCCTTGTCCATCCTTCTGTCAGAGACCAGTTGATGGAGAACTGCTCTTAATCTCTGCGTCAAATAACTGAGAACCGTTTATAATATTATACCATTTAATCTGGTACGTCCATCAAGTAACCAATTGAACGGTCTAGATTAAATCATACTATAAACATATATATTGATATAATATAATATAATACATTATTCAATATATCTATACTCATTAATATTATCTGGCCACATAATTAGAATATATATTGTAACATTAAATATATATTCTTACATCTTACACATATCATGTGGTAATTAATTAAGTCAATTATAAATGGTCATGCATATGCGTACCGTACGTACGTCTCCTGTATCTAGTTTTTCGATAAATCATGCATCTGTACGTACACTCTCCTTGTCAATTTAATTTCTATGTCACTGTATGCTTGTATGCTTATATATACTCTATATATATATATATATATATATACTGAAGCAATTCATGCTACGTAACAATTTAATTGAAACACAACATTTAACAAAATTGCAATTTGGACAAACGAATGTCATAGTAATTATATATATATATGAGTGTTGCTACAAACTGTGAAATTTCCTGTTAAATTTCAATAGAAAGTGATATAGGGTCCCACCAAGCACCGATACATTTGTTCATTTACTTTCTCTTTCTTACTTTCTATTGAAATTTCACATTTTAAAGATTTACTCTTCTATCTACATATACATGTTATTGTCCATCCAACTACATCTATCTATCTATCTATCTATTCTATTAGTTGTTGTCAACCAAAAATGACTTTCTTAATGTGTTGAGTGAGAAAGTAGTAGAAGAAGAAGAAGAAGAAGAAGGATCGTGACCCACACCTAAAACTACTGAAAACTGTCTGGCAAAAACCACCGGTCAAAGTCAAACTCCCCCCACACACACATTATAACCTTCCCCTCCATCTCACCTGCATCTCCATTTTCTCTCAACCCCAACTACTATCTATATCTGCAACTCCCCTTTCTCTCTCTCTCTCACTTTCTCTCTCTTCAGAAGAAGAAGATTTCAACAGAGGAAAGGAGACGCCATGAGAAAACCTTGCTGCGATAAAGATGGAAACAACAAAGGAGCTTGGTCTAAGCAAGAAGACCAGAAGCTTATGGACTACATTCGCATCCATGGTGAAGGCAATTGGCGCTCTCTTCCAATAGCAGCTGGTATATATGCATCTACTATTTTGTATGAAAACTTTTATATTAATAAATAAAAATAATACATGCATGCAATAATACTAATATGGGTAATTTCATGAAATTTATATATGTATATATATATAGGGTTACATCGATGTGGAAAGAGTTGCAGACTAAGATGGATAAATTATCTCCGACCCGACATCAAGAGGGGTAACTTCGCTCAAGACGAGGAAGACCTTATCATCAAGCTTCATGCTCTCCTTGGCAATAGGTATATATATATATATATATCTAATTTCATCTTAAAAATATATCATTAAGAATATATATATATATATATATATATATATATAAAGATTCAAACACCCTATCCTATCTTCATGTACAATAATTTGTTATGTATATAGAGAAAGATATATATATATATATATATGTTTAAGTGGATTAATTGGTTTGATTGACTTTCAGATGGTCTTTGATTGCTGGGAGACTGCCGGGAAGAACTGATAACGAGGTGAAAAACTACTGGAATTCTCATTTAAAGAAGAAGCTTATAAATATGGGGATTGACCCCAACAACCACAAGCCCTCCCAAACCCTAATTCGTCATCGTCACCAAAACCTAGTTTCGGAGACCGATACATCTTCCGGGTCATCGTCAATGAACGTTGATGCGTGCCCTACCGAGCCGATCAAACCCTCTGACAACAACGGATCGAGTCGCAAGATCTCCGATAACGCCAGCTGTCTCGAAGATGAATCCCCCAATAAGTTGAGCCTTGACTTGACAATATCTTTCCCTTCTCCTCAAGCTGCCTTCTTAAAAGAGGAAGATCGATCCGCCGTGGAACTGAAATGCCGTGAAATCGACTCAGGCAGCTCGTCAGCCACTCTTCTCCTCTTCCGATGACAGCGTAAATCGCACTTTACTTGGAGTGTAAGGTACTGAATTAAGCTCATTAAAGGAAGGGCAGTAACTTGAGCCACAAGTCAAACCCTAATATGAACGTTATGGTAAGATCTTATACACCAAGAAGAGACTTTTGATTGTATAAAACAAGATATTGCTCATTCCGACATACATACATATATACATACGTGCGGAACAAAAGGACGCGCTTCGATCGCGCAAATAGAGGGGTCGGATATGAGATTATAGTGAAGGTTCCCTGAAACCAAAACTGTATAAACAGGGTTTGATCAGGTTGAGAAATATGTTGGTTTCTTGAGGGAACGACCATATATATAGGTTGACTATTGAGAAAGATGTTGGTTTCCTTAAGTAACATCATTTATTGTAGTACCAGAAGGATTATGTGTTTTGTACATGTTATATATGAAGGAATCGTTCATTTTAGGAAATAATATTTAGTGCAGTATCCTATCAAGTTATCACTTTACTGATCTTATATAAATACATACATACAATACTTTAACTTATCTAATATATAAAAAAAAAATTTAAAAAAAAAATTCACATCGGGGTCCGCCAGTTTATGATCGACTCAAACCAAAATTATCTTGACCGGTTCGGTTACTACTTAGCAATAATGATTTTGTTACATTCTTATTATAATTTATTAATTATTAAATTTTAAATGAATTCATAATAAATGGATTGAGTGTGTGTTAGGAGAAAAAGCTTGAGTTCGAAGATGAAGGCATTATGTAAGGAGTAATTCCTTAAAGTGTGAAAAAAAGAGTGAAAAAACCATAGAAAGTTAACAACTGCCACATGTCAGTTAACAATTTGACATAAATTGGAAAGAGAATCATGTAATGCATTGTCATGTGGCAGTTGTTAACTTTCTATGGTTTTTTCACACTTTCTAGCAAAGCCCTTATGTAAGAGTTAGGATGAAGAAAAGCTGCAGCTAGCTAGCGTACTTTTTGATACTTGCGGTTCAAGAAATCGAGTTTAGTCAAGTTTTGAGTCAGTTATATTATATTGTTTTGATTAGATTATGTAAGATTTCTTGCACACATTATATTTTGCAGTTATCCTAGTTTGTAGGGACAGTTACATGTTGAATAAGATCCGACAATTATGGAAGTTATCTTGGATGTCTTGTATTTTTTTTGGCCAATGCGCGCAGTTGTCTTATATTTAAGGTACCAAGTTTTGTATCGTAAATTAAGTTTGTCGAATGGAACTTCCTTTTTGTTTTCTCTGCACAAATTCGTTTCCTTGAATATCATTGTTCATTGGGTTATAATTAGCAAATTAAGACCAAGCCAAGCCAAGGTGGCAAAGTGGAAGCTATGTTACGAACGAGTTTGGTATAAACAGTTGTTCGCAAACATCAGTTTAAGAAATACTGTTATTATTAGAATATAATAAAAAGTATACCGAAAGCCACTTACAAATTCGAGCTTAAATGAATAGTTAAGGCGTAAATTTTATTCTCACGAATTCGAGTTTGTAGAAAAAAAAATTGGGTTAAGTCCAGTGCGTACCGATTAAGAGAGCATATATATCCGCACTCATCTTAAATGAAAAATATTAAAGAGAGAAAATTAGTACCTTGCGCAGTGAGGAGTTACATACGTATGAGGATTTGAAGTAAATATAGTCTTAGAAATGATTTAATTAATTTCGACTTGCAAATTGCCAATAGAAAAAAAAAATCTGAAAAAACAAGTTGGACAAAGGAGATTTAAATTATTATTTTTTTGGCTAAAAGCTATCAAATTAATTTATATTTACCATTTAGTTCGTGAATTAGATTGTTATAAATATACATAAGGCTTAAATATATCTGACCTGATGATCATATTTAAAAAATATTATAGAGAGTCCACTAATTAATTAAAACTAAGTAGAAACGTTGATGGTTTCATAAAAAAAACTAAATATCTAAGTTTTCGGTCAATATTTTGGGGAAAAAAAAAGTTTTCGGTCAAGCTACATCCAGATATTAATGACAAAAATTCATTTTGATATTTTATTTACCTAATTAGTTATTTTTTCAATTTAATTTCAATTATCTATAACATGACAAGTGGTCAAATTTTACCTTTTTTAGAAAGAAAAATAATAATAAACATAGCTGACCAAAATATTTGTTATTTCTTTCAGTTTTTGTGATTATATATATATCTCAACTCCCAATATATATGTACATATTTATGTATTGGTTTCATCATGTATATATGGGTTAATTATCAAATTACTAGTTTACGTTTGGGTCCACGAACAAATTGCTAACTCACGTTTTCTTCGGACAAATAACTAGCTCGGGTTTCCCTAAGTGAACAAATGACTAGCTTAAGTTTACTTTTTCGTTTTTTTAACGGAATCAGCACGTACACGGCATATAATTATGCGAAATGACCAAAATGTCCCAACCCATCATTTTCTAATATTACAGAGACCAACATGCTTAAGACCTATTCATTGTTAATTGTGATCACTTGATTTTGAATGTGGGTAATTTATTTAACCTATATAAATTACATACGTAGGTTGGGTCAATAATATTAGAAGATGATGAGTTTGTGCCATTTTGGTCATTACAAACTGTGCACGTGCCGATTTCGTAAAAAAATAGTGGAAAATTGAACAGAGCTAGCTATTTATCCATGTAAGAAAACATGAACTAGCTATTTGCTCGAAAAAAAAAAAAATGAAAGCTAGCCAATTTGTTCGCGGATATAAACGTGGACTAGCAATTTATTAATTAACCATTTATATAAAGAAGAACCAGCCTGCATGAAAACATTAAAAAGAAAAGTAATCTGTCTCTTTATTTTGTAAAGATACACTTATTTAGTTAAGCCCACGAAAAGGCCCATCTGAAATATATTGGATTGGAATTGATTGGGTAATTTTAATTGGAAAAAGATATATATTCCGACTATCTCATTGCCAGAAGTTCCGAATGTGTCGCTTTTAAAAATGCCATTAAAGTTGGCATTTATTACCTTGCTGCCACCGTGAGACACAATGATGTTCCGACGTTCCGACTGTCGAAATGTATATCACGACTCATTTTAATTTGAACCTCAATTGACTCACGTGGTCATGTCATTGAAGATGGATCCCGTTTTAAAGGCGTGTCAAACCAGATCGACCCTGACCCGTAATCCGTTACCTCACGCAAAATATACATGGTTCAATTGGTAATTCATTTACTTGTTATTTTTTTATAAAAATTTCGTTAAATACAATTAAATTTATAAAATTAATAAAATAATTATCTAGCTATCAAAATAAAGATGTAACAATTTATATTAATAATGTTTCGACTCAATTGATTCACAATTAGTTGGGGTCTGATTTGACTCAATTATAACATTAGTATAAACTATCAGGCCGACTTAATTGTGATATTTAAAAAAAAAAACGGTTGATTTTTTATATTTAAAATATAATTAATGATAATTTTGAATAAATTATTGAAAAAATACCAATTAATATCATTTTGAAATAGAACGTACATTGTAAAACATATTAGTACAAAAACCATAAATAGATTAATTAATCAATTAATTACGTATGTTTAATCAATGTGACTCAATTGTTACTTTTTTTCGACGTGGTTGTTTGGTTACATGACGTCATTAAATGGTTTTAAATGACATTTTTGCCCTTATCTTAACTTTTTAACAAATTTTGTTAAAAGAAAACCTAAAAAAAAATTGGAAATTTAATTTTAATATAACCATTTAATAACAATATTACAAACGTAGATAGTTAAAACATATACTTTTGAACCAAACAGTTCTACTAACAAATTTAAATAATTTGCTTTGGCCAATAGCAAACTTAAATAATTAACAAAATATGTAATTACTTAAAATCCTATTTTTCAAACATATTTTACATACTTTTGCAATCTAATGTTTTGAATATTCATTACCAAATTTTATCTATATATTTAATAGTGTGTCAAATATATTCTCGTTCATTCGTAAATTCAAATTTATCGAAAAGTTAATTAATACGTGTAACTTATTCTAATAACAGAAAATGCATATTGGTAGGACATTCCACTAATAAATATAGTATGAAAAGAATAATAGAATTTACATATAGCTAGTCTGAACAGAATATATTTCGTAAAGTAAAGAATTTCACGCTCATTTTAAGTTATCATACAAAATATTTATGTACATCTATATATTATATGTGCTATATATATAAGGTTGACCTAAGCTTGTACATTGAATTTGGTAGTTTCGAAATACTTTTAGAAAGGTTATCATTAACAAAATGATAGTCCAACTTATTTCGATTTATTTTATTGGATGGATTATTGTTACTAATATTCATGAACTAACACGGGTGAACTTTTGTTTTTTTTCTTGGTAAACACGGTGAACTTAATTAGTAGGTACTGGATAAATTTTTTTTTTTATATATGTATATATGAAAAGTAGATGTAATAAGGTTAATAAACAAATAGCTACTTAAATTTTAATTTTTTTTTAAATTAGTTATTTAAACTTTCAATTTCTGAATAAATTGTTATTTCTGTTATAATTTCTGTCAAATAGGACAAAAAAGAAGCAAATATTTGTCATATGAGATCTTTTGATATGTACACAAGATGGATTTACAAAAAATTGAAAATATTGCAGTAAAGTACCTTTAGTTCAACTTCAGCTGAAAGACACAGTTAGAAATGAGTGGACGTCTAATAATTGAGCATCCAATTAAAAATGATTTGATGCAATCATTTTAATTTTTTAAAGAATTCATCTTGGATGGACATTGAAAGATCTCACTTGAACAACATTTGCTTATTTTCCTGTCTAATTTAGCGAAATTTATAATGAATGTAGTAATTTATTTTGAAACTGAAAGTTTATATAATTAATTTAAAAAAAGTTAAAATCCGTATAGTAATTTGGTCTTTAACCTTAATTTATATATACATGTAATTTACATATGGTAAATTACTTTGTAGATATATATATATTATTAAAGATCACAAAGTCGAAATATTTAGTTCAAATAGCAATAAGCCACATTATTGTAACGAATAAAATTACTATACACATTGTATTTATTTATTTATTTTTAAATTGAAGTTATTTTGTGTAAGAAAGTAGTTGACCCTATATCAGAATAGGCACTGACTTTATCATATATACTATGTAGTGCTATTTTTTAATTAATATCCAAATCCAAGTATTTTCATTAATTAGACAAATAGATTTATATTTTTCAATTCATTCACTATATATATATATATATATATAGAGATAGAGATATAGATATAATATATACCCTTTCATTTCTTCAGCTAGCACCGCCGTATCAAAAAAATAGAGAGAATGGGAAACAGCTTAGGCAGCAGCCATGGGAGGAAAAAGAAGGTGAAAGTAATGAAGATCACCGGCGAGACCCTAAAGCTGAAACCCCCTGTCCACGCCGGAGACATTCTAAAAGACTACCCCGGCCATGTCCTCCTCGACTCCGACTCGGTCGAGCAGTTAGGAGTCCGAGCCGTCCCCGTAGACCACCACCGACCCCTAAACCCTAAAACCCTTTACTTTCTCGTCGACCTCCCCGAATTCACCGACCACCTTAAACGACACAATGTCGACGACGATGATGTTTGGAATAAAGCGCCTCGTCGGGTCCAGTCCGGGATCCACGTCACCGCCAAGGACCGCCTCGAGTGTCTCAAGCTGTCTCAGCGGTCGGCATCGGACATCAGTGTTTCTAGGAGCGGGTCGGGCGATGCGGGCCCGAGTAGCCCCGGGTCGGTGTCAATGAGGGTCAAGATGAGGCTCACTAGGGCTCAAATGGACAAGTTGGTGGAGGAGAGTGAAGACCAAACTGAGGTGGCTGAGAAAGTTTTAGGGCTTTATATGAAGACGACGGTGAACTCCGGCGAGCTTCGTGGTGGTGGTCGAGGACGGCCGGAGAAGCTGCCGATGGTGGCCGTGGATCGTCTCAACGCTCATCCGGTAATGCAATTCATTATATAATTTTTTAGTATTTAAATAGTTGACTAATTTAAATATTGTCATTATTTTTTGGCCAACTAGCATAAGATAAATTGACCTTACAAAATTAATTTCTGAGGAGATTTGGTCTAGGATGGTTATCTTCTCCTGTTAATTAATTAAGCAACGAATTAAGTATTAAACCCTTGTTTATTTGTGCTTTGGCTTCATCATAAAGTTAATTAGTCAGCTTGACCAAGTATTAAACACTATTTGGAGGTTTCCCAATTTTAAGGTCGACACTCTACAGTTCTTTTTTGGTTGTAACTAAAATTATTTAATTATATTTTATGTAGAATTTTAAAAAAATAAGTCGGTGGTTCTAGTTACTTGTATTATTCACATGACATGAAGATTAATTGCGTACCAAAAATAAAACATGTCGAGTAACATACTTGTCTATGTTGGAAATTCTATGCATAGGGGCCGGACACATTTTATGGGTGCGGTACGTACGGCCAATTAATCCTGAATTTCTCCATATTTGGTTGATTAGGCGGCAGTTTTGGTCAAAGATTAGGAATAACTACGCATCCTAATTAGGTTCTAACCAATAAAGTGGAACAAACTAGTATTGGAATCGTGATTTGATTATTCCAAGGGGTCTATACTCTATATGTTGAGTTAGGTTGTGTCATCGGAAATGTCTCTAATTGTTAATTAGTCAATGTAACACTATTTCTAGTAATAATAATTAATGTGAAAACTATTGATCCCTACGACTTATTAGATCACCCCCGGCCCGTTAGACTTTTACATTATACATATATATCCCTCTAATAATATTAGCTACATTTATATCGTTATCGTCCCCAACATTCGAGTGATCCTCTTATTTACCTATTTTAGGTGCACTTTACAAATATAAGAAATAAATATACACCGTGAGTCTGAAATAATACACCGGTTGGTATCTGTACAATAGAGTAGTATACAAGCAAGTGAGCCACCTCCTTCTATCACCAATACGTTTTAAAATGGAACGATCCTCCTATCACCAATATGTTTTATGATGGAACCACACTTGCATATATGACTGTTATTTGCTGGCGGCTCGGCCCAACGTGGATTCTAACATCTAATACAAATATATTCTTAACGATGATATTATTTATATCTCGACAGAAACGGGTCACATTCACGTGAATGGAACGAGCACTACGCTGTTAACTCACTTGACGATGGTGGCGCTTTGGCTCAGTCTCATGGCAGCTCTTTAGTTCATGCAATTTTTCCAACTCCAACATAGTACGTACAAGTTTTAGATAGATAATATCTGTAGTCGTCAAAATTTGTCGGTCATATATAATATGCAATTACCTACTTCCTAGTTCCTACTATATATATATATATATATATATATATATATATTATTTACATCCAATCATGTTGTGTGGTATGTCGTTCCTTAAATAATCACATTACCAGTATATATATATATATATGGTTTCCAATATCTTTAATGGGCTTGAGCTATATAAATCTTTTATCACCTCATTCATTTGGGCTGAAATTCACCCCGGCGGCCCTTTTATGTATTTAGGCGTTATAGACCAAAGACTAATTACAACTTGGGTAGCTGCCCAAATATATGATATATATACGGGTCAATAACCTGGGAGAGGTCTGAAGTTTGGCCCTTGTTAATTTGAGAGGTCTGAAGTTTGAAATGGTGATAACAGAGGTCTGAAGTTTGGACTTTGTGATTTTTAGGTTTTCCGTCCAAATTTTATGTCAAATTTAACAGAACCGTGTGAAATGTCAAAAATACCCTTTTGTAATATTTGAATTAATAAAAAGTTTAATTAATATAAAGATGAAATGACAAAAATACCCCTGTCCATAATTTAAACCTAACCCAACTCCGAACACCACCACGGCTCCGGCCGGCCACCACTCTCTCCGGCGACCACCACCCTCTCCGGCCGGCCACCACCCTCTCCGACGACCGCCACCACGGCCTCAATTGGGCCCAAATCGGAGCCACCGGCCCCGATTGGGCCCAAATCGGAGCCACAAAGCTCCGATCGGAGCTCGGTGGCTCCGATCGGAGCTCTGTGGCCCCAGATCCAAATCGGAGCCACATAGCTCCGATCGGAGCCACCGAGCTCCGATCGGAGCTTTGTGGCTCCGATTTGGGCCCAATTGGGGCCGTGGTGGCGGTCGTCGGAGAGGGTGGTGGCCGGCCGGAGAGGGTGGTGGTCGCCGGAGAGAGTGGTGGTCGCCGGAGTTGGGTAGTGGCCGGCCGGAGCCGTGGTGGTGGCTGGTGTTGGGTGGTGGCCTTAAGGGCATTTTCGTCTTTTCATTGAATCATGTGAGATGCAAGAAGGGTATTTTTGGAATTTTTTTATTTCTGGTCACATGCAATGCACATAACCAACTTCCGTCAGTTTTAACGGAAAAAACTAACGGAGACCTCTATTATCTACAAGTTGAAACTTCAGACCTTTGTTATCACCATTTCAAACTTCAAACCTCTCAAATTCACAAGGGCCAAACTTCAGACCTCTCCCAGGTTATTGACCCTATATATACTATAGACAATAAATCCCACATATATATTATTATATATATATCATCATATCTCTAATTAAGTCTGTCATTTATCAATATGTAAAAAACGAGTAATAATAAACATAAACATGATGATATCCAGTAGTAGAGAAGAGAGACTAGCTAGCTAGCTAGTTTTGATCAAATCGGGATGGCGTTGGTGACACGTGGGTATACCACGGTGGCAGGGTGAGCCATAATGCGCCGCCCTTTCACGTGACGGAAGCAATACACCAGAGCGCCCACTGGCCACTCCACAATAGCCGCCGCCGCAAAAGCCAGAAACCCTAACGTAGGGCCCACCACCTTGCAGCGACAAGGGTTGCTAGTTGTTCCGCACTCAACGCAGATCGGGACGCCGGCCGCCATTAATGTTGGGCTGAAGGATGAGGCTCGACGGTGAGATTGCAGCGCCGATGAGGGTGATCGGAGAGACGAGGATGCACCGGAGGGTTCTGGCGAATAAGCTAAAGAGGCAAACCAGGTTTAGCATTGGATGTTCGACTAATTAATTGAAGGGGTGTTTGGTTGAGGAGGATTTATATGCATTCACCTGTTTACTTTTTTATGTAACCGCCACACTGAGGGAAGCATGCAACTGGCCACGTGTCTCTGGTAGGGTTTGTGGGTCGACACGTGTCCAATGGCAGTTTTTTTACTCGCCACGGATTGGCTAGGTGTTCTATTTTGTTAAATAGTTTAGGCCTCTATTTATTATTATTATTTATATAAGTAGGAATCACAACTAGTATATATAGTTGTATATTTCTCTTTTTGGCTAATACTCGTAGATATATTTTTAAGAAACATATAATCAATATTCTATAATATATATTGTTGGATATACGGTTAATTTATCGCAAATTGGACTCTATAATTGAGTCATAGTCGGTTATAATTCGAAACTTTGACAAACGGACTCCGGAGGCCCAATTACTTAAGTCCAAAAACACCACGAGTGGGGAAATTCACTTGGAAGGCTCCCGAGTGGTAAAAGCCACTCGAGGGCACCCGAAGAAGACTTCTGCTCGGGTAACCCGAGCGTTCCCTTGGGGGTACCCACCCGGGAACCCTCTCCTTCCGGACGAGTCCCACTCGTCCAGACTTCAAGCCCTATACTAAATATCGCACGGGGCACGCCCTTAGATGCCATTTTTGGGACACTTAAGCTATAATAAACTTATCCATGGTTAGACCAAAGTCAAATTTTACTTTATTTACGGTCAACATCGTGAGCTACTTATTTTTATGAATGTTTCGCATTTTTTTATTTTTATAATTAAAATTATTTATTTTTTAACAATTGGTATAATTTATTATCTTGATTTTTTTAACTATACTTAATTTTGTATCATAACATTAAGAATATTAATTTTCATATTGGGTTCACCATCAAGACAATAGAAAAATACACAAAAAATACTAATACAAACATGATGCTTGTGAAACATAGTAGAAATATCCATTAGAGACTAATATATACAAGCTCGTGGCCGTTACATACATACAAGCTCAAGACATTAGGGAGAAGTTATCGTTGGAGAAGAAACAGGAGGAGGATATTATTTTTTTTCATACGTAATTATATGTCAAACATATAATTACTTTTCATTTAAAATATATGGAAAAATATGTGGTGCAATACTTTAAATTTCTAAATTACTTAAAAGCCTTAAAAAATATATTTTAAGTACCAATTTTTCAAACCTTACTTTCGTTACGTAAATGATTTCAATGCTCCAATTAAACTTACTGAAGTTACCTTGTTTGATTTACTGGTTTTTCTCTTCTCAAGCCACTATATAATATAATATAATTGCAACTTTTTTATACCTCAAAAGCTAGATCCCGAAGGAGACATATAAATGTAAGTTGGGGCCATATAGGACTAGATTCTAGAAGGAAACTTTAAGAAAGGCTATTATTATTATTATTATTATTATTATTATTATTATTATTAGAATTAATAAATTGCACATCAACAAAAATCAGTTTAACAATTTATTAAAAAAAAAAAAAAACTAACTAACAAATTGCACTTTCAAATAAAAAAATAAGAACCACCCATTTTTGTCCAATAAACTTAGAAAGCCTAGCTAGGTTGCTAAAGGCTAATCATTATAAAAGAAGGATGAAGGGAAGGGGAAATGATGTGATCTGAGAATGGGTCCATCCATATATTATTACGGTTCGGCTAAAATAAACTCAAGTTTATTTAAACTTGATTTCTCAGTCATCAGATTATGCATGTATAAGAAACATTTTTTTTTATATCTTCTCAATTATGATTGATTCTCTCTCATAATCTAACGGCTGAGAAATCAAGTTTAAATAAACTCGATTGTATTTTAGCCAGCTCATATTATTATTATTATTATTATTATAGCTTTTAGGGAGGAGATCGAATATAGAAACTGGAACCCTTTTATTTTCGTCAACCTATATAATCATCATCATCTCTTCTCTTCTCTTGATAAGGAAGCTTTATTTGTTGGGTAGGGGCCGATTGTGTCTTTCCTGAAAAAGACAATCATGCCCTACCTTTGTCCCCCTCCTTTTTCTATTAATTAATAATAATAATTTAATATATTAACGAAAATAATAATAATATAATAACATCGATTCGATTTGATGTAATGTAATGTGGAGTCCATGTAGCTTAACTTGCAGACTAATTCCCACTTTACGATCTTACTTTTAAAATTACTCTATAAAGTTAGTATTAAATAGAACATAGAAAGTAAGTTTTTTCACAATTTAGGTGTGTTATTTTTATGTATTTATAAACACTTATATGTAGTAATTCAATTATAAAAAATATGGAAGTTCAAGTTATAATTTTTTTTTATAAAAGATTATGATATATGATTTTATTGATAAAGAAAAGAACCCTAGTTAAAAAGTAACTTAATTCATCACCACTTGAATACAATGTTCCTCTCTCGAGAAGTGTCCTTATTTATTAATAATAATAATAATAATTAATTAGTAGTTATTTACATGTGCTTCACGCGGATTATATTCACAACGTCCTCAATCAATCCGCACTTTATGCAGAGATGTATATTATTTTTTTAAATTACCTTATGTGTCTTATTGTTGTTAATCAATTTGTTACCGTAGTATAACTAATTTAGAAATATATCATATCTTATGCTATTCGTAAGGTGTCTCTTCACATCTACTATCATATATGAAAAAAAAAATTATAAAGTAGATTATTTTAAAAAAGTTATTACTATTTAATTACAATATTTAAGAATAAATAATAATATAGTAATAATAATAATAATAAATAAATATATTTATAAACATTAAAAAATATATACAGATGAGCGACACAAATAAATGATACATCGAAACAAAATGTCTTATTATTTCTCAAACATGTACATAGGAAAACTTCTTTCATGTGTGTAACACGGTCTGGTCTCTCTCTACTATGTTTGTATTATATATTGTTCTTCCTAATTACCAATTATTTGGTGTATATATATATATATATATATATATATATAGTCAAGACCCATTCTTGACTCGACTCTCTCTACATATATGTCGAAACTATAATAATCCGAACGAACAAGACAAAGATCGAAGAAGCTAGACAACATATACATATGTAGGATTCCATCACTCGATGTGACCAAATACGACGTCGTAGCTTGTTAACGGATAGCTACTGAAACCTATTGAATTATGAGCTGCATGATCTTGCCATAATGACTTGGGTTCCAAGTCTATTTCAGACTTGATTCCTTCTTGGAACTTAAACATGCAATCAAGAGATTCACCCAAGTTGTTGATGTTCGAGCTGTTGTAGCTCGAGCTCATTGATCTCGAACCCGAACTACCCGAAAACTCCAGATTGTCAAGACTTGTTAGGCACGGCATTGAGGAGAAGTCAAAACTAGGGTTCATCCCGAATCCCGAATCCGCATCGTATTGGCTTGAGAAGTTCTGGCTAGACACATTATTCGATACGATGCTAGGTTGGAATTCTAACAAGGGTATCGAATCAAAAACCGATCTTGATGCTTCGAGTAGTCCGTTATCATCGGTTAGAAGAAATCTCGGCTCATTTGGCCGTAGAATCGATATGGAATGGAGAGGCCGTACTAGTTGTCCTTGTGGGGATTCATCGGTCGGGTTCTTCTCTTCTTTAGCTTCGAGTAAGAGAGGCTTGTGGGTCATCGGGTCGATTCCTTGCTTCACAAGTCTCTTTTTCAAATACGAGTTCCAAAAGTTCTTGATCTCGTTATCTGTTCTTCCTGGTAACCGTGCAGCAATCTGAGCCCACCTACATTCACCCAAAACCAACATTCACATATAACTTTAAAGTTTTACGACAATATATCTAAACTTTCACATTGTATCAGAGCTGGTGCAGGTTTGAATCTCCGCAAAACTTTCAATCTAATTAAAGTTTCACGTAATGAACTTTTAAAAATGTTTCAACCGACACGAGCAGGTTAGATAGAATCTCTGTTAGGGGTGAGCTCGGGCCGGGACGGGCAGGCTTTTACCTGAGCCCGAGCCCGAAATTTTCGGGACACTAATTTTTAGCCCGAGCCCGAGCCCGAAAATGAGAAAAATGGCCCGCCCGAGCCGGGACTTCGGGACTCGGGCTCGGGCTAGCCCGAATTTTAACAAAAAATCTGAAAAAAAAAAAATTCAAACATGGAGGAAGATGGTTAGATACTAGTAACTAGTACCCACTAGATAGTTAGATAAGATGGCAACTAACTAGATAGTTAGAAACTAACTAGATAGTTAGATACTAACTATAGTTAGTGAGGAATATATATAATTATATATATTTATATAGTATTAAAAAAAATTCGGGACGGGCTCGGGCTTTTCGGGATTTTGGCACAAAAGCCCGAACCCGAGTCCGAATTGAAAATAAAAGTCCCGCCCGCTCGGACTCGGGTCTATTCGGGATCGGATTTTTCGGGACGGGTTTTTCGGGCTTTCGGGTTTTCCTGCTCAGCCCTAATCTCTGTACCTATTTCCAAGAAGTTGGTGCAAGTTGATAATGAGATCCTCCTCTTCTTGCGAAAACGATCCCCTCTTGAGGTCGGGTCGCAAGTAGTTTAGCCATCTAAGCCGGCAGCTCTTTCCGCACCTTTGCAGCCCTTGAAAAAACGCCAATACATTAATTAGCAACGAAATTACGAAATTAGCGACATTAATTAGCAACGAAATTACGAAGTTAGCGACGGAAATCGAATTTGCGAAAAACGAAGCATATACCAACCAGAAAGCTTTGGAACAGAACTCCAGCAGCCATTAGTGCCATAACGAGTCATGTAGTTATAGAGCTTATCGTCTTCTTCAGGCGACCATAGGCCCTTCCGGAGCTTCTGCTTCAGAACACACAAATGGCGTCGCCCCATTTTCGAATGTTTATTCCAATAATAACCGTAAGGAAAATGATGTGTGTTTTTGTAGGGAAGAAGATGATGAAGTGTGGAAGGAGCCAAGCAACCCATAGAGAGGATGCCAATATATATATATATATATAATGTGTCTGCATTAACATGAACGTTTAAGTTGTGTGATACATGTGTTGTGTGCAGCTAGCTGCCAGAGCCGGCCCAAGAGAGTTTGAGGCCTAAAGCTATATTTTAATTTGGGGCTTCTTTATAAGAAGTATTATTTTTTTAATCCAAACGTTAAATTGATAATTAAACATAATTTTTATTAAAAAAATATTTTTTTAAACTTTAGTTCTACTATTTTACGTGTGTATGAACTTAATTACATAAATCATTCAACTTAAAACATAAAATATAAAAGGTCACTAACACATATGAGGCCTCTTAAACCTCGGGGCTTAACGCCTTAGCTTTAGTGGTCTTACCCTTGAACCGGCCCTGTGCTAGCTGCCAATGCAGAACAAAAAATAAAAAATCAACTAGGGTTTTGAATCATACTTAGAAATTAAGCTAAGGAGAAAGAGAGAGAGAGTGAGGCAATTAAGTGGAATTTAAGCAAATAATATTGATGTTTTCATTTTAATCTTATTTGGGGGTCATGGGGTCTGGATTGGGTTTTAAGATATCTTCATTTAGAAAATTAATTAATAGATTAAAAAACAATATATATGTAATAAAGTAGCAAAAGTCTTTTCTGGGCTAGTTAGCTTTAGCTTGCTAATGTTTGAGATTTATTTGTGATATATGGACATATAAACATATTATTGTAAGAGAAAATTGAAAATTTATTGTAAATACAATATTCAAAAAATTCTAAAAAAAAAAAAGAAGTCTAACTATAAATGTATGAAGAAAATCTCTTACACAATTTTCTTAGTGTCTATTATTACGACCATAATATATTGAGAGATTTTTTTTTTTATTTGGACCTACATTTTTTAGTAATTTATCAATTAAGAATAATATGGCCGGATTAAACAGTAAACAATGTACTATCCTTATAATTCAAATCTCATTCAGAACATCATTACTTTTAGAACAACCTTTTATGTTTTTCTTGGTTCTAAATTATGAAAAATTGTTTTTACTGAATAAAAATAATTTTGAAATAACATATTTTTTTTGTTAATTCCACATAATATTATCGATCATTTAAATGTTGTAATTTTATTAAATTATTATTAAAAAAAAAATTTGGTTAACATTATTGTAATTTATTCTATGGTATTTTCTATGCTGCTATAAAAATATATAATAATAAATGTTATTTCCGCATAGTAGTCCTAAGCAGGAGGACAATATCTATAATATACTTATTCCACGCCTATATGAATAAATTTATAAGGAGTAAAATGTTGGTTATTAATAGTTTTTAATTCTCAGAGTTGCAATAAGGTTTAAATCCCGGCCTTTTGGTTAATCAGTGACGTGTTAAACACCATATTGCAAGTTTAGTAATGTTGGTAATTGCTTGAGATATTTTATTTAAATCCCAGGCACGTTTGTTTGCCGGTATTGCGATATCCTAATACCGGTATTAGCTAATACATGCTTAACTAATACAATGTTTGATTGAGCCATGTATTAGGATATCCTAATACAATGTTTGAATGAACTTTGTATTAGGATTATTAGGATATCCTAATACAATGACTAAAAGACCTAAATACCCTTGCATTTTCAATGAATATATATAATTTACATATGATTAATTTAACAAAGATAAAATTAACAAAAAAAAAAGCAACTTCAATTATTTAAAATAATATTTTTCTTAAAAAAAATGATGTATAAATAGTAAAAACTATTTTTGTTAATGTATAAATACGTGTATATATATAAAGAAAGTAATACAAAACAACTGAAAAAGTGATTAGCCCGACACATTTTAGTCGGGCCAACCCGAACTAAACAAAAGAGACATAAAGCAACCCGAATTGCTCAGACCGACCCGAACCGCACAGCCCGGTACGAACTGACCAACCCGGCCCGAACTGACCAGCCCCGGCTCGAACCGCACTGCCCGACCCGAACTGACCAACACGGCCCGGCCCGAATTAACCAGTCCGGCCCGAACTGCACAACCCGGCCCGAACCACCCAGCCCGACCCGAACATGACTAGGCCGACCTGACACATTCCGAAGTTTTGATGTAAACGGGGTCCGGACCGAAGTTACAATGTAAATGGTGAGAGTTTGCCATATATTACAAGGGTAAATTGGTAATTATGAGATTGGTATTAGCTAATGTTTTACTTTTAGATGATATTAATTAATACCGAATTTCTTTTATAATTGAGTATCGGCTAATACCAAATATTAGCTAATACCAATATCAAGTATTAACTAATACAAATACCAAATCGACACAAACACAATATTATTTAATATCGGTATTAGGATATCGCAATACCGGCAAACAAACGTGTCGGAAAATAAAAATTTATATTAATGTTGTTGATAATATAATTATTACATGCAATAAATATCCATAGATATATTGACCGACAGTGGGGCAGTTCATTATTTTCCAGATACCCAGTGGGCTCCATAGGCACTATATATTTGACTCTTTAAGGCAGGGGTACCTTCCTTGATGTAATACCTTTAATTATTATCATTGCAAAAGTAAATTACAATTATTATCATAAAGAATAAAGGCTGAAAGTATTGATTTTTACCATTAATTATACTCATATATGTTATAAAAATTAGTCCACCTACAAAAAATTAAATTTTTTGAAGCATATATAGCATGTTTGATTTTATATATTAAAATACACGTATTAGCTAAATATTCACTATAATATTATAGTCGAAATTTAACTAGTATAATATACAAATCTTTTATATATATGAATAATTTTTTAATAAAATTATAACAAAAAAAAAAGTAACTCAAACTATTTAAAAAAAAAAAATTGAAATATAAAACTACATAGTCTTGCTCGGGGTTGTCGTACTCTGGTCTGAGTCGGCCAGGCTACCGGAGTCCAAACCGAGTAAACTCGAGGGTAGCTGGAGTTCGGTTCGAGTTGGTCGACGGTCGCCGGAGTTAGATCGGGACCAAATTCAGACTAAGTTGTTGAAGGCGTGCCCAAGTTGCCGAAATTGGGCATGGGGTCGCTGGAGTCCGACTAGAGTCACTACAGCCGCCAGTGTCACCAAAGTCGGGTCGAGGTCACCGGAGTCATCATTAGCTAAGTAAGGGTAATGGCGTTTTGGTTATTATCCACTATATATTAGCTAATATCATAGTTTATGTAAGACTTAATACATGATTTACTATTATATAAACTGAGTATTAGATAATATCAATAAATGTGCAATTCAAATACATTATTAGCTAATACATGTATTAAGATATTTAATAAGGCTAAAAACCTAAAAACACTATAATTATATGTTATATTGCTAATAATTATCCTATATTTAAAATGTTATATATTATTATTATTCTGGGTTAAATTAACACACTGTTTTATTTCCACTTTTTTCTTTTAAATAACAGAACAAACACATATTACTGTGTATGAAATAAGCATAAACTATGAGCAATAAATTTGATATTTCGAAAAGTGAAAAAATAACATGTTTTTATTGCTTAAAACGGCAATTATTTACGTCAAAAGTATTCAAAATAAACGGAAATCAACCAAATTGATAGTTGGGACACCGAATATTAACATGTTAAATCTAGAACAACAATTAAAAATATAGTATGTAACTGAAATAATTTTTAGGTTGTTAACTCTATTTAATATATAAACAAATTATCGCTTTTAGTACTTGCTGTTATACTATAGGATTAATATTCAAATTGCTACCCGAACTTTGATCAATTTACAAATCTTTTTCTAAACTTTTTTTTAATTGGCTACTCAAACTTTCAATTTCAGAGCAAATTGCTACCTATGTTTCAATTCTAGTCAACTTGAATAGAAAATGAGCATGTTTCCGCCACATGGAGTCTTTTCATGCGTACCCAACATGGATTCAAACATAAATTGAAAGTATTGCAATGAATACCTTCAATTGGATGCTCAATTGAAAGACACAATTCGAATTGGGGGGAAGTCTAATAAAGCATCCAATTAAAGGTATTTCGTTACAATACTTTCAATTTGTATTTAAATTCATCTTGGTACACATGAAAAGACCCCCATATGGCGAAAACATGTTTATTATCTATTCAGTTTGACGGGAATTGAAATAAAGTTAACAATTTGCTCTGAAATTGAAAATTCAAGTAATTAAATTTTAAAAATAAAAATCAAGCAGCGATTTATAAATCGTTCAAAGTCCGTTAGCAATTTGGACATAACCCTATACTTTATGGTTAGTCAATTATAATAATTGATAATTTCTTATTGTCGGCAAGAATATTTTAAGGTCATGTGAAACGAAACAAAGACCAAATTACATAAACGTAAGCGTAAACCCTAATCTGTTCTCGGCCACTCTAAATATGTCCATATTTTTCTAAGAAATAATTATTATTAATTGTAAGTTTGTGGATATTCTAGCAAAAAAATAAATCACATCACATTACATAAAAGCAATATGGAGAAGAATTTTCGCCTACAATGCGTGGTTGTTATTATATTTTTATTTTATAAAATAAAAAATTCATATGAAAATATATGTTCATACATGTTATTAAAAGACTTTAAATTGATGAGTCAATAACCTATGAAAGGTCTGAATAATGAGCGATGTTAACCGTTGAGGTCTGAAGTTTAAAATATTAATATAAGAAGTCTGAGATTTCAGTTTTGTTGATATAAGAGTTCTCCGTCAATTTTTGATGTTAAATGTGACGGAATTTGGTCGCGTGTTTGTCACGTGATCCGATAAAAAAATAAAAACCCAAAATTACCCATAATCGTCTGTGTGCCCCTCATGTGCCCGTAATGAAATGTCCAAAATACCCCTAGGCTGAAAAAAGAAAGCAGAGAGCCTCATCTCTCCTGTGCTTCTTCTCTACACTCAAACTACCAATTTCTCCCAAATCATCAAGAACTGAAAACTAGGGTTTGCTCCGGCAAGCATTTCCGACGACTACCAATTTCTCCTAAATTATCAAGAACTCCGTGCCGCTGCACTGGTACTCCGCCGCACTAGACGAAGATCGACAGCACGCAAGGTTGAGCTGAAGACGAGGCACGACACTCACGACGTCGGAAAAAGGGTAATATACTAACATCAGAAGATTAAGAACCCCAATTAAAAATTGGGGTTTTTAAAAAAAAAAAAAAAAAAAACAATTTTTTTTGCCAAAGAATACCAATTTTTCAGATGGGGTGATATCTAACTAGATTTCGAACCTTGTAAAATAAATAAATGTTATTGTCACGACTGCATAAGGCCCGAAAGATGGGCCTCCTTCGGCCCATGAGAAAGAGGCCCAATCATAACAGAACACCATGAATGATGAATTTATTTATTTTTATATAAAATAAAAGTTGTAAACAGATGAACCTGATGAGCGGAAAGAAAAATAAAATTTATTTCCTTGTGTCTCACTCATCAATGGCTTGACATTGAAGTAATTAAGCTGCTCCACTTTAACATTCTTTTTCATTATCATGACACACCCAAAGTACACTAATTTATAACTAAATAATCATGCATGCTTAAACCCTAATTAATCATTGCTCATGTTTCCTCCCTGAAGAAGATAGATAGGTAGTTAAACATTGTTTGGTTAATGTTAATGATGGTAGGTGTGAAGTTGACACATTAAGTTAATGAATGCCCTAATTTTCATTTCCTTCCTTCAAATGATTTCAGACATCATTCACTAATCAACCAAACTAGGAAAGTAGAAGTAAATGTTGCCTTGTCTCATCATCATTTATAGCAGCTGCAGCTCATAATAAAATGAAACCAATAACTAGGTTTTAATCCTCATTCTGCAGCATCACCCAATTCCAGAATAATTAAACCCTTTACAATCAGAAACCCATGCTGCTAGATTAATCTCATCCTTCTCCAGCAGAATGTATTCTGATGCATGCATGCAGAAGAAGCAGCAAGGGATTTAGAAAACCTGTTAATGTCTTCTTCCAACTTTTACAGCAACTACTTTGAGGGGAAAAAAAAAAAAATTGACAGCAATATCATCAAGACATCAGCTATATATTACAGCTTGAATCCAGCCAACAAGAGTGATGCCACAAAGTATGAAATTTATCGGAACTTGGAATGAAAATGGAATCTTTTTCACTGCAGGACACTGTTGATTATGTTGTGCAATCATTTCTTTCCTAAAAAGGTAAACTTTTTTTTTCCCCTAGAAATGTAACTTTTCTTAAGTTTCATGTTTCGTAAAATTTTCCTAATAAAAAAGGAGTGTTTTCCTATCAATTTTAATGAGGTTGGTTCCCTTTTGTCAATTAAATGAACTCAACATCAGACAGTTGACACTTTAACAGCTAAACCAAGATCACCAACTTCATTCAAGTCTCCCACCAGCATTGAGGCAAAAAAGTAAAGTGATCTTTTGTATCTAGAATTTCAAGAAAACCCATCTGAATTCTGAAAAACTGTTCGCTTTCATTGTAATTTATAGTTGGGGATTGAGATATAACTACAGCAAGAGCTTTTATGTTAATCTATGCCCCGTATTCTTGCTCTGGTCATAATTTACACTTTCATCTGACATAATCTCACAATACAAGGTAAGAAAGGGCAGGCATATACATACATGACAGTGATGAACGGGATCAAAACCCATTTGTCTGTCTGTGAGGATGAGCTCCTGTCTGAAACAGATTCAGTTGGTAAATTGCCTTGCTGAACAACTCCCTTAGATCAGGACGTTGAGACAAGACAGCCCGAGCAGTTGTCTCAAGAACATTCAATGCCCTTGCTTGCTCAAGCGCCCTACTGTTGCCAACATGGATTGCGAGGCAAGCAAGGAAAATTAGACCATGCATTTGAGCCTGATCGTTTGCCTTCAATAGCTGCATCAGTGGTGGGACCGCATCGAACTCAATGATCGCCTTTGAGTGCTCCAAATGGTTGAAATTATCTGGACTCACAAATTTGCCTAAAGCAATTGCAGCTTCGGTTGCCACGTCAGCATTTCTCTGACTGAGCTGAGAAACCAGAGGTTTGATGATTCGGGTTTCTCGAGTCGGGAAAGTCCTTGCTAAGGACCCAATTGACCTAATGGCAGGGATTAGTAAATCCGGATCGTTCTCTTCTTGAAGGATTCTTAACAATTGGTCAAGAACTGCCTTAGCTGCAGGGCTATTGGTCTTAAAGGCAGCCCTTCTGAGGTCAGAGTTTGATTCTGCAACTGCTGCTACTTCCATCACAGTTAACAAGCAATTATACCTTAAATCTTCTCCCTCGACCTCAATGATCTTCGCCAAACAAAGCATTCCCTTTGTTTCAGTGATCTTTCTGCTATTGACCAAACTGCCCCTACACAGAGCTCTAAGAGCTTTAGCACAAGTGATCTTAAGCTTAAGCTTCATCGCAGGGGTCTCTAGCTCTCTCTCCTTCTTGCCACGGCTACTACCATCAGAATGATATGAAAATGATGAATTTAGGTTTCCATGGTTGCCTACTAACTTGGGTTTTCCTTCCTTGTTGATTTGAACAAGAGACTGGATGCTAGTTTTATTACCTGTCTGGATTTTGGAATCATCAAGAACAGTGTCAATGGATAGCAATGTGATTAAGGGTTTGATTACGTTCTCTCTCGCGAAATCCTCCTGGGCTGCATTGTCAAGCTTGGCCATTTCGGCCACCAGATTGGCCACCACAACCTGAACCCTCATTGGAGAATCAGCAAGAACATGCACAATTGCAGGAATCCCGAGCTCCCTTATAATGATTCGGACTCGTTCTTCATCAGTGCAGATATTGAGCAGAGCGGTGGCTGCAGCAATTTGAGCATCAGGCAAGCCGCGTTCTTTGAGAAGTTTAAGAAGCGGTTGAATGCCTCCCTCGTCGACAATCATCTTCTTGTTCCTCTCGTTATCCTTGGCGAGCGAAGCAAGCTCATTCGCAGCATCCACGCGGTCCTTGAGCTGACCCATTTGAATCGTGGCTATGTACGACCAGACCCAGGCGAGAATTGGGTCATTACTGGCGATTGGAGGCAGGGCGAGGTTTGTGTCGTCGGATTCGAAGATGGACAGCAGCCACTTCATGTCCCCGATTGAGGATTCCAGGAGGTTCGAGACCTTGCGGAAGTCCGCCGTGGTGGTGATGGCGAAAACCTGGCGGAGGACACCGGTGCCGTGCTTCTTACATTTCTTCACAAGGGTTAGGGCTTTCTCGAGGTTCTTGGAGACGTCAGAGACGACGCGGCGGATGGGGCGCTCGTAGAGGGACGGGGAGGAGGAGGCGAGGCGGACGGTGGAGCGGAGGAGCTGGGAGAGGCGGTCGGTCTGGTTGGCAAGGTCGGCGCACTCCGGGCGGGACGGCACCGCCTCCTGGACCAGCTTGATGACCCGATCGGCGACGAGGATCGGAGAGGAGAGCTCCTGCTGAAGAGTCCGCTGTTCTTCGAACGTAGTAACAGTAGCAGTTGACGAAGCCATTGGAGAACTGCTTCAGTCCTCTTATGGAGACTGAAGACGGCACAGACTATGGAGATTGGAGAGAGAAGGGGTAAGGGAATTGAAAATTGGTACCTGCAGAGACACAATTCTTGTTCTTCCGCGAATTTCAGGATTAATGTCATGTGTACCCTTTTTTAATTTAATTTTTAAATTAAGACAAAAAAGCTGTTCAGCTTTAATAGTATAATATATATTTATACTTTACTAATATTAACATATGATTTTTCCTTTTTGAACGGCCACATCCTTGTGAACTTTATTCCATCTTAGGTCCATGGCCCATGCCCAGCACAAGTGAAGATATTCAAATAAGCATCTTGTTGTCTATTCGGTATTGAAAAAGTTGCCAAAAAATCCTTGACAAAGGAAAAATAAAAATAAAAATAAAAACTAAATTAATAACCACATTGCTACATCAGTCATCAATTTTGACCCAATTATAATTTAATATTCGAACTTTAATTTTTTAAATTAATTACTTAGATTTTCATTTATAGACCAGATCACTATATCATATATAATTTTCTCTTAAATTTGATATAAAATATTTTAATTTATATCCAAGATGAAACCATCCGCCTTTAGTATGTATGAATCACAATTCTTCAGTTGCAGCATCTGGTAGAAGGCATCCGCCTCAAACATATCTCAAGTGCCAAGCCTCCGGCTCGTCTCGCTCCAGCACCTTAGACGATGAGATGAGCGCATTTGACAACACTATATCATTTGAGTGGTGCAAGTTGGAGCACACCACCGTCTACTACATCCAATAGAGTTTTTCTATATAAAGCTCTTTAGGGAGAGTAGTAGTTGGAAGCCAAGCCATGACGTGATGGATGTGGACCCCCATACACGGGGTGTCGCTTGAAATTCAATGGCTAGTTTCCAATGTCCTTGATGTTATCGGTAAGACGTTGCATATCCTTCGGTATCCTGCTGGTTCGGAGCTAATTCCGCTCTCCTGATTATGGCCAGGGCATGCCGAAAACCAGTTAAACTGCTCTCCATAGCAAAGACCCCTAACCACAAACCGTTCCGTCCGTATGCCCAGTGCGAGTTGGGCTTCGAGAACTGATCTTGGGAGTAAATAGAACTGATCAGGATGTGGGAAGGCCGGATGCCCCGCAGGCGTATTCCGCTCCGCTGGGAGGGTGGAAAGCTTCAAGCCTGTGACACCAGCGTGTTGACTATTATATTAATTGGATCATGAGAAATTATTACATGGACTAAGTCCTCCACCTCATCTATAGCTCCATCCAATAAAAATTAAACAACTCAACATTAATTGATTAATTATTGTAAACTTGAAATATGATAAAAAAAATATTAAGAATCTTAATAGGAAATTTTAATTAAATTGGAGTAATTTTAGTATATTTATATGAAACAATTATTTAGTCCATATTAATTAAGTAATAAAATATTTATTAAGAAACAACAAAATATATTTTCGGTAAATAATGTTTATTTTGGTTAGTGAGAGTTATATTTTTCATCACACGTTTACTACAAGTGTTAACAGTTTTCTTATTTTTTTTTCTTTAAAACCCTATTGGGCTGGGTGAACCCTAGAGGGCAAAGTGATCAGAATAAGCAAATGTGACACTTTCGAATTGTTGCACGTTTGTCATCTAGGGTTCACACATCCCAATAGGTTTTAAAAAAGAAAAAAAAACTATTAACGCTTGTAGTAAAATAACACACATAATGAAAAAAAGAAATATTTTTTTTTTTCAAAAATTTGCCTCTTAGTTCTTTGGATTTTTTTTTCCAGTTGTCGAAATAAGCATCTCCTATCGAAGAAAAATTGTTTGATACTTGCTTTATTATTTAATTAATATGGACTAAATAAGAGTTCCTATAAATATGCCAAAATAACTCCAATTAATTACAATTTCCTATTAAGTATTTTAGGTTTTATTATTCTATTTCATTTTTACCTATTTACTCACAATTATTGAGTTGTTTAATTTTTATTGGATGGGTCTGAGTTAGTCCATGTAAATTTTATTGAAAATCTATACAGTCGTAGAGTTTAAGGTCGCCACGTATACGTTTTTATTTTTAATCAAACAATATAATTTGAAATTAAAAAAAAATCCACAAACAATACATAAATAAAAAATATTAATATATGATATAAAAACATACTACGACCAACTATAAATGTAATATATATTATGTATAAATAATCACAATATAAACTTATATAAATATAATATATATATATATATAATTTAAAACTTATATATATATATTATATTATGATTAAAATATATAATTTTTTTAACATTATATCTATAAAAATATTAAAATTATTTTATCTCTCAAAATCCATTTCAACGATTTATCTTCTTTTTTTTAATGCTAAACTCAATTTTTTTAGTTAGATTTTTCATGCTTGCACCTCGACTACAGATCTTTCTAAGGTCGCCACGTAAGTGTTACCAGATATAAATATAAAATATATATAATATAAAAACTTACTATGATCAACTACATAAATTTAATATAAATAATAACAATATATAAAGCTACACAAATATTAAATATATACAATAATAATGTCTATGAATAAATAAATAAATAAAATTACTTGCTCTTTATATGTATTTTAGAATTTTCTTAGAGAGTTAGTTATTTTTAGCTATAGTTTACATTATTTCGAAGTGTAATATTATACACTTTTAGTCATATTAACTTTCTAAAATATTTATTAATATATAATTTTATTTAAATTATAATATATCAAACATTTTAACTTATATTAATTAAATATTTTTAATCGTCCAATGCACAGGGTTAGTATCTAGTATTAATTTTAAATTGAATGGAACAATATAATATTAACATTAATACTTATGCTCCTCTACTAATTTTAGTGCTGGCAATTCGTGACCGGTATTATCGGGCGACATGAAACGTTACGAGTTTAAATTAATCATTTTTTGTGTCATGCTAAAATTGGACCGTCCTGAAATCGAGTAAAAAAACACAGTGTCGTGTTCGTGTTTGATATCGGTGACACGACCCGACACAACAACACGATAATATATATATATATATATATATATATATATATATATATATATATATATATATATATATAATTGCTATTAAAATAAACATATATAAACCATGCCCTTCTTTTACAATGGTACTTTATAAAGTTTGGATTGAACTCTTTAAATTGAGTAATTTTTAAAGTTTTGTTTGAAAAATTGTTATGTGTAACTTTGTTATTTAATGTTGTTTCGTGAATTATTTGTGTCGTGTTCATGCCAAATTAAGTTGATATGTTTTCGTATCGGACAGTATTTAAGCCAATCCTCAAGAACACGACACGGATCTAATACGACACGAAATCGCACGAACTACGAGCCCTAACCAATTTGATAGTGGATAAGAACAAGGCAAAAAGTAATAATTTCACTATATGGATAAAAAAAAAAAAAATCAGAAGATTAATTAATAAGGAAGGTCTTGCAGTGAGTGGCCTTTGATACATGATTTTACTTACATATCAGAAAGCGATGAGCAAGAAGCTAACTGCAGTAGCGAAAACAACAGCCGGAAATGCCTTGCCTCTAAACACAACCTTAACCAAGTACATAGCCACGTCAGCGGTGATCTTCCTTCCTTGACCTGCAATGAAACGGCGGCGCTTCCCGGAGAACGCGAGAAGCACTAGCACAGTGATCCACGTCAGCATGGTGGCCCGGGCGGCGAGAACCAGAAAGGCGAAGGCGATGAGAATGCCGGCGACGGGGAGGACGGAAGAGTAGAAGGCGAGCCAATTACTGGTGGTGCTGAGGTCGATGTAGTAGAGAACGGCATGGAGGATGAAGAAGAAGGAGAGGAGCAACGTTGTTGGGGTTCTTGATTTCGTCTCTTCGATCTCCATTGCTGCTTTGCCGAAAGAAGAAGATGAGTTTAATCTGGGAAGAAGAAGAAGATGAAGAATGGAGGTGCGTGCATTATTATTTTGGTGGGTAATTTAGAATTGGAAGGCCATGTGGGTGCACATGGAAGGTGGGGGGAAACAGATAGTTAATTCGTATTATTAATGGGATAATTCTTTCCACTAATTTTAGGGGTTAATTAATAAGTTGCTTCTAGGAATTGTTGCTTAAGAGGACGTCGGTGTGGTTGAGCAGCGAAATAAGGATCTGTGTATAAAAATCTATATATATATATTATATTTGCATTTTCAGAAGGTCTCTGTTGGTTATTAGGGTTTATGAGTTTATTATCAGTATCTATTTATAGCGTTGTATTTTCTGTAAAGTGTAATCTTAGTCAATAAATCGTCAGCCGTTATTATCTATGGACGTATGTCGAATTGACCGAATCACGTTTAATCTTGTATTATTTATTGCTTTCTTTCTTAATTGTTTGTGGGTGTTGAGAGAATCGTTCATAACAATTGGTATCAGAATTAAGGAGATTCAAAAGATGGAGATGTCGAAGGCTGGAATCGAGAAGTTCGATGGAAACGATTTCGGTTTCTGGAAGATGCAGATTGAAGATTATCTATACCCGAAAGATCTGTACGAACCCTTGTCTGGGGAGAGGTTGGAGTCCATGATGGAGCAGCAACGGAAGCTCAAGGATCGACAAGCCCTGGGGCTGATCCGATTGTGTCTGTCCAGGAACGTTGCATGCAACATCGTTAAAGAAACATCAAGGGCGGGCGTGTTGAAGGCGTGGCTAACATGTACGAGAAACCATCGACGATGAATAAGGTATACTTGATGCGCATATTGTTCAATTTACAGATGGTTGAAGGTGGTTCTGTTGCTGAATGTCATTAATATCATTGTTTCGCAAGTGAGTTCTGTCGAGATTAACTTTGATGATGATGTTAAAACTTTGATTTTGATGTCATCTCTACCCGAGACGTGGGATACTATTGTTTCTGTGATTAGTAGTTCCCGTGGAACTGAGAAGCTGAAATTTGTTATCAGCGAAAGTATTCACAAACGAGAAATTGGTGAGTCATCAAGGAGTGTTCTCAGTGTTGACAGAAAGGGAGGAGTAAATGAAAGGGTCCAAATCAGCATGGACATTCAAAATCAAGGAACAAAGGAAAATCTACTGGAAGACCACCAATATCATGTTGGAATTGTGGTGAAAAAGACCACATTCGAAGTGATTGCTCGAAACCAAAGAAGAAGAATCAGAAATCTGGTAATGATATTGATTCTGTGAACTCAGCAGAAGACATTGGGGATGCCTTAATTCTCAGTGTGGAAAGCTCACTTGAATCCTGGATCTTAGATTCTGAAATATCGTTTCACTCGTCTTCAAGCGAAGAGTTTAGAAATTTCAAATCTGAAAAGTTTGGAAAGGTGTATCTTGTCGATAACAAAGAGTTGGAGGGAAAGGAGAACGTCTACATTAACACTCCAGCGAGAAATTAGTGGACATTAGAATATGTCAGTCAAGTACATTCATGGTCTCAAGAAGAATATGATATTGGTTGGTCAGTTGGATAACACAGGTTATGTAGCAGAGTTTAGGAAGGTTTCCTGGAAGATCAAGAAGGGTGCTATGTAGCACGTGGCCTCAAATCTGGAACTTTATACACCACTAAAGGGTGTATAAATGCGGCTGCTATTCAGGAGAGTGCTTCAAGTTCATGTATGACATAACATATTTTGAAGCGTTAAATGAATGAATATGTTGGTGGAGAAATGAGCTTTAGAGGGTCTGAAATGTGTTGACATGAGACTCTGTGGAAGCTGTGTTGTGAGGAAGCATAAACGACTTAGTTTCACGGAGACCCCAAGGTAATCAAAGAAGCAGCGGTTGGAAATGGTCCATACAAATGTTTGGGGGGCAGCTGCAGTTTCATCACTTGGCGTATCCAAGCTCTATGTTACCTTCATTGATGATTTCAGTAGGAAGGTATGGATCTATTACTTGAAGCGCAAGTCATACGTGTTTGCTACTTTCAAGAAGTTGAAAGTTGAAGTTGAAAGTCAGACTGGGCTGAAAATCAAATGTTTGAGGTATGACAACGGTGAATAGTATGAAAATTCAGAACTCATAGCATTTTGTGCAGCTTAGGGAATCATACTGATGAAGACAGTTCCTGGCAAAGAAAGACAGATGCTGTTCTAGGTAGATGTTGTGCACGGAGCATGAGAATCCACTGTGGACTGCCCAAGATGTTCTAGGTAGATGCTGTTAACACAGCTGCATACTTGATAAACATGGGACCATCAGTTCCTCTGGGGTTCAAGATTCATGAAGAGGTATGGACGAGAAAATAACTCAGGTATTCTCACCTGATAACTTTTGGATCCACAACTTATGCTTATGTAGATCTATAAAAGATAGACAAGCTTGCTGTGAAGGCTGTGAAGTGCTAGTTCATAGGTTATGGTTCTGACAAGTTCCACTACGGGTTTTGAGATGAGAAGACTGAAAAATTATGAGACACCGATTTGATGAACGTTTATTGTACAAAGACTGAGATTAGAAGGAGTCAGAGACTCCAAAGGGTGGGAGGTGAGGTTGAGTTGGAGATAGAAGAAACTCAATTAACTCCGGACATTGACAATAATGAATCGGAGGTCGAGCCAAAGGCAGACGAGTAACACCTGAGCAGGTGTTGAGAAGATCATCCAGGACCATCAGGCCACCAAAAATGTATTCACCTCATTACATTACCTGTTGTTGACTGATGAAGGGGAGCTTGAGTCCTTTGATGATGCCTTTCAAGTGGATGATTCGATCAAGTGGGAGCAAGCGATGGATGACGAGCTCACTTGAGAATAATAACACGTGGTTGCTGACAGAGCTGTCTGCAGGAAAGAGAACTTTATTGAATCAGATATAGGATCTATGTGTTTCCTGTCAGGATCAATGTTATCATTGTAACATAACCGGCTTTCTGATTCGGTTGAGTGCTTAAAACCGAACTGGTCGAGAAACATGGGTCCGGTCCACATATAGCTGCAGATATCATCTTCTCAGTTGAATCCAACCATCCACACTATGTACGCATATTGTTGAATTATATCATAGAAACATGGCAGCAGGGTCATGAGAGTATCTTTGATTCTTTAAGCTATAAAATCAGCTCTATAATATTCTTATCTCATCGTAATGATACAAGTCTAATTAACTAGCAAATGAAAAGATAATAATAATTTAATTTAGTTCAGTTCAAATATATATTTATATATAGGGTTAAAGGTCATTTTGGTACCACATGTTTGCAAAAATTACACTGTTCATACCACTAGTATTTTTTCGTACCGAATTGGTACCATATGTTTCCAAACCTTACTGTTTTGGTACCTCCGTTAGGCTTCCGTCAAAAACAGCTGTTAAATGGCATGTGCCATGCACGTGACCAGCCCAAAATTTTCAATTTTGTTACAATTTAGTCCATCTAATACATCCCTAACTTTTATTTTGTTCAATTTAGTCCTAAAACTTCAAAATCAAACCATTTCCCCAAATTAACCTAGCCAGACCTAGCCATGGGCTAGGTCCGACCCTGAGTCGGGGTCACCGGACCCAGGGGACCCTGACCCAGGGTCGGGGTCGCCCGGGTCCGGCGACCATGACCCAGGGTCGGACCTAGCCCTAGGCTAAGTCCGGCTAGGTCAATTTGGGGAAATGGTTTGGTTTTGAAGTTTTAGGACTAAATTGAACAAAATAAAAGTTAGGAATGTATTAGATGGACTAAATTGTAACAAAATTGAAAGTTTTGGGCTGGTCACGTGCATGGCACATGCCATTTAACGGCTGTTTTTGATAGAACCCTAACGGAGGTACCAAAATAGTAAGGTTTGGAAACATATGGTACCAATTCGGTACGAAAAAATACTAGTGGTATGAACAGTGTAATTTTTGCAAACATGTGGTACCAAAATGACCTTTACTAGGGTGCATTCCCGCGCATCGTGCGGGGTGATTTACTACAGAATAATGGTGAAGAAGTCATCAAATATTATAAAAAGAAAAACAATTAAGGTACCAAAAAGTCACTCACCGTACATCGAAAATCACAACAACAACAAAAACTCTTAATTCTATTTTTCTATTTTTGATTGAAGTGCAAAACAAATATAACAAAGTTGCAATGCAAAAGCAAAAGCAGCAGACATAATCTTTTATTTCATGCAGAACTTGCATCCTTCAAATCTACATCAATCCCTTTATCCTTCTTCTCCAACATCCATACGGCCACACGATGATCATCAATATCACAGTCTCTGATCAAGATACTGCTGATCTTTGGGACTCTTAGGAGATCCCAAATACCCAGAAACACTATCGGACACGTTGGATACGGTTCGGGTCAGCCATTTCGTGCCGCGGCTAACCCACCCATCCTCACCTTCCTGATCTTTCCCTTCACTCTTCTCCTCCTCCTCCAGTATCTCAATCCACTTCTTCCCCATAAACACCCTCACAGCTTCAACCCCCTGCTGCACCACCTCCAATGGCGGAACCACAATAGGGTTTTGGTCAACGTTGAGTTTGACCAGATTGGTCAGACCCCCAAACGTGTAGGGCAGTGCATGGATTTGGTTGTTGCTGAGGTCGAGCTCTCTCAGGCTTGTTAAGTCGCCGAAGGTTACGGGGAGTTCTCGCAGGTCGGCGAAGTTGCTTGCTAGGTTTAGGGTTTCGAGGTTGGTGAGTTTTCCGAAATGGGGAGGGAGGCCGCGAAGCTCGTTGAAGTGGGCGTCGAGGTACTTGAGGGACCGCATTTCGCAGAAAGATGTCGGGAGTGATCGGATCTTGTTTAGCTGGATTGAGAGCTTCTGCAGGTTTGAGAGCTCGCATCCGATGTTGGTTGGTAGGTAGGTGAGGTTGTTGAAGCTTACGTCCAGCTCTACTAGTGATCTGAAAATATAATTAGGGTTTGGAAGTGTTAGATATAAGAATTTCTGTGTGTATTTTGTATAACTGTTGTTTTCCTAGTTTAGCTATTTTCTAGTTTCAATCAGTGTTATCAGAACCGGACCGGGGCCTAAACCGGCAAGGCCACCGGTTCCCGGTTCGGCTGGTCCGACTGGTTTTAGTAAAAAACATGCAGATTTGCAGAACCGCTCTGTAAGTTAACCCTTCTGTAGGTTTTAATCCGGACCGGGGCCTGCCTCTCTGTAAGTTAACCCTAAGAGTCCGAACCGGCGAACCGCCATGTTTGCCCAAAACCGGCCGGTTCGGTGAAAACCGGACTTCAGAACCGGGTTCGCTTACATCCTCCGGAAATAAGCAAACCGGACCGTGGAGGGGTTCTGGTTCCGGTCCGACCGCGGTCGGACCGCCGGTCCAGTCCGGTTCTGATAACACTGGTTTCAATGCTTTCCTAGTTTAGCTATTTCCTTGATTGTATCATTATGTCGTAAGCTTTGATTTGTAAATTATATGGAATTTACCAATTATTTCATTGTATCAGAGCCCGGGTTGGGTCTGGATCTGGAAGAGGGTCTATTAAAATCAAAGAGTCCTCACTGTGAGGGAAATTTTGAAATAGACACGCCACCGTGAGTCTGTAGTACCACACCAGTTGGTGTATGTACTGAGCATTATATAAACAAGTAAGCCACATCCTCCTTTCACCAATTGATTTTAAAATGAAATCCTACTTACGACATTAATTAATGAATTACCTGCAATGAGAAATGGTGTCAGGTAAAGTAATGAGCTTGTTTCCGGAGACGTTGAGGATTTTGAGGTTATGCAGCAAACCGATGGAGTCGGGAAGAGTCTCAAGAAGATTAGAGTACAAATTCAACTCCTCTAAGTTTTGCAGTCCGCCTATTGAATCAGGAAGCTCCTATTGCCATGCAACTCAAAAACCTCATGGTCATCGCCACATCAATTAATTTAACATTAAAACAAACTATATATCATGATTTTTTATTTCAACACTCAAGGATAAAGTCAGGAATTTGATTCGGGGTTTATAATTGAATTAAGAGTACACAACTAATGTAAAAAAAATCCAAAATAACAAATGTAAAATTTTAAAGGATTTCGTTTTTTTATACATATTTTAGGGTAAAAAATATAGACCGAGTCCACCATTTAGAATATAGATCGGACAAATAAAAAATTGGCAACTCACATATGGTAGGCTAGAGATAAATATCATAATAGAGAGAATCATAGATGATTTTATTAAAAATTTCTCTCATCATTAATTTCCTTCATCTTCTGTCTATGTTCACTATTGATGAAAATGAATAAAATCACATTTACCATGCACAATGGTTTTTTTTTTTGTTTATTAAAAATGAATTATAAATAAAAAGAATTTTTTTTAATAGAAGTATCACTAGTTTTGTGATTTTTTTTCTCTAAAAACCTATTTAATGTGGTGAACCTGAGAGACAAAGATCCATTGCATTCTAGGATTTACCACACCCAATATTTTTTTAAAGAAAAAAACAAAACTTGTAAAGCTTATATTATATTCTATATGAAAAATTGTTTTTATTTATTATAAATTATAATATGCAATATTTATTATTAGATATACATATTATGCATATTTATTAATAATATAATATAAACATAAATAATTTGTGTGTTAATTATTGTTAATAGAGCAAAATTAATAAAATTATATATTATTCTCTCTATCACGGAACTTATCTCTAGTCTACTATGTGAGTTAATTTTTTAGTGATCTAGTCTACATCTTAAGTAGCAAACTCGGTTTTTCACATTCCAATTCAGTTTTTTTTTTTTTTTAAATCAGACTCAGGAAAAACTAAATGGAAAAAAGACAATCGTTGATTGTGATTAGCTTCGTGTTACACCAAGCTTAACTATAAAAATTCCCTTTGTTAACATTAAAAAGCATCATAAAAAGTAAAAACAAACAAAAAAAAAAAATGGCGGGAAAAAACCTCAAGTTGGTTATTAGAGAGGTTAACGGTAACCAGACTGTGAATCTTCCCAAAAGCCTCGGGCAGAATCCTGAGTCTGCTACCCGACAAATCCACCCTGTCAAGTACTCCTGTCCCCAGTCCCTTCTTCAACACTCCCACCACCTCCTCGTTCACCTCCTCCGCCGCCCCACCCTCCTCCTTCTCACGCGCCGCCGTGTCATACAACCCCACCAGCCTCTCCTCCGCAGCCTTCAGCAGCCTGTCGTACGCCACGTGCATCTCCTCCAGCGAGATAATCGCCTTGTACTCACTCTTCTGCTTCTCCGCCTCCTCCCTGCAAGCTTTCTCCTTCTCCGCCAGCCTGGCACGCCAGTCCACCCTGGCCTCGCTGGTCGGCCGCGGAGACAGCACGATGTCCTCCAGCTTCTTCACCATCTCCGCGTCTATCTCCGCGATCTTGGCCCGAGCGTTGTCGACGGCCTCGTGGTCGGGGCGGGTGCCGAGGCGTTTCAGCACCGCTCGGGTCTGGGCCACGTCGGTGACGGCGGAGGCCATGGAGGCGATGACGTTGGGGTGGCTGAGGTGGGGCATCTGGTTCACTATTTTCTTCTGGGGGGAGGAGGGTTGCTCGATGTCGACGACATGGCCGGCGGCGGCGTGGCGGCCGGAAAGGGAAGGCGTGCGGGCTAGGACGTAGGAGAGGACAGGGTGGCTCTTCGGATTCGGATCCATTGTCGGAGGTGAGCTTAGTTTCGGTTGATTGGTTTCGGCCTTTGGTTGACAGATCAAGAGAAGAAGAGAGCGCGAGAGAGAAAGAGCAGCGAAGACATCTCCATTAAAATACAAGGTTCTGAGAGTACAGAGTCAGGTACGGACGACAACTGTCGGGAAAAAGTCAAGCCTCCACGTGGCGGCTTCTGAACTTTCCAATTATTAATCCACACGGAAAAATTGGCACAAAAAAAAGTCCACATGGAAAACACTCGAAAAATAAGTAATTAAGCAAAACGCAGATTGGTCCCCAAAGTTTACTTCCCCCACTTCATAATCATAAATGAGTAATGTTTTACTAAATATTTAAACAATCCTCAAGCTTGAAATTTCTCTTCAATTTAATCAAAATCTGATCATAAATATAATTCGAAAGGCCTCTTTATTTATTATGCGTGTTACTATGCGGCCACTAGTCTAGGGATTGGGCAAAAGGGTTAACGGTACTACATGTTTGCACAAATTACATTGTTCATACCATTAGTATTTTTTTGTACCGAATTGGTACCATATGTTTCCAAATTGACCTAGCCGGACCTAGCCTAGTAAACATATTATACCAATTCGGTATAAAAAAATACGAATGGTATGAACAGTGTAATTTTTGCAAATATTTGGTACCAAAAGGACCCTTTTTACACTTTTTTTCCCCTCAAAGCGAGAAGAAATATACTGTACATATACAGTAGTAAAAGAAACCGAAATAGAGTTATTTTTTCTTCTAAAATGCTCATCATCAAAAGTACTACTAACTATGTTTGTCATTTTTTTTTCTATTATTACACATACCAACAAGAAAGCTATATATACAAGACTAGACAACATACAATACAATACATGGTAGATCAACCAAACAAAATGGCATCAAGATATGCATTATCCGTCACGTAGTTATGGCCCCGGGATTGCTGTTCCTCTCCAGAAGAATCTCTCTCTCGACAAGCTCGAACATCTCTCGAACCCTGTGGCTAAATTTGTCGGTAATGTTGCTCGAAATCCGATCCTGAAACTTACTGCTCTTCAACCACATCATCCCCATCTCAACCTCGCACTTGCAACTCTCACCACACAGCTTCGTTATCCGGTACCGAAAAACTACCTGCAAAAGTATATTTCAGAAAACTACACCACTACCACTACAATTTGACTCGGGTAGTACAATAAACAAACAAGATATGCACAAGACTGGTTGATGAAAATTACGCGGAAGTAGTCGCAAAATGGGACGTTATGCACAGCCATGACCTCGTTCACGATAAATCCCTCATCAGTTAGTGTCTTTTGCTGTGTGGAAGCGACTTCTCCCCCGAACATAGATACGTGGCGGCTGAATTTGTAAGCTAAGGACCGCTCGAAGATGTCTGGGGGTTTTGTGCATTCCCATGAAGTAGGGGTGTAACCGAGACAACCTGATTTTTCCATAACTTTGTGTTCCAATTTTCCACCACTAAACAACTCCATTAAAGAGCTTATCTGCACCATTGGTAACAATCAGCCACAAATACGATGCAAGAATATTCATTTCTCTACACTGTACAACTTATTATTCCAATAAACTGTTGCGTTATTATTTTTTCCTTAAAAGGCGCTAATTTTCTCTCTAGATTTCACTTTTTGGTTTGAAGTGTTGAAATTCAACACTCCACCGTGACTGAAGTACCACACCGGTTGGTACATCTGTAATAGAGTAGTATATAAGCAATTGGGCCACCTCCTCCTATCACCAATTGGTTTTACGATGGAACCCCACTTGCATATATGACTGCTCTCTGCTGGCTCGTTGGGCTTGGCTCGGCCCAAGGTGGATTCTAACATGAAAAAACTGTTATACATCTAGAAGCCACGTTTGCTCTAGATTTCACTTTTTTGGTTTGAGGGAACTGTTGAATATCTAACTAGATTAGAAACAGAAGTAGCTCCTTTATCACTTACACTAACGGGGAGCTCAGCGCCGAAGATCTTGGTGGTTTTCACATCCTCACCATCCATAACTAACCCAGAATCGTCTTGCAGAGCAAGTTTTTCTTGACCAAGTTGCTCTTCTGCAACTTCTACCTTCTGTTCAGGAGCAATGGTCCTTGTCCTCCACAAGGCCATGATTGTCCTGTTCAACTAACATAGTCTCACAATTGAAACCTCCAAAATTCCGGCTTCTAAGTTATCATAGTAAAAAATAGTTGATATTTACGTGTTGTCCTAGTACCTGCTAGCCACATTGAATGATACAAATGACTGAAAGTAGAACTTTAGTCTGCCTTCCTCGTCCTGAGACTTGGCGGCATGTCTTGCATCTGAACCCCGGCCCTTATGGAGTACAATCATGAGGGATGGACTCCCCACAGAAGATAAGGAAGGTGGAAGGATTTTGATATCTCCAATGTCCTCCCAAAGGAAGAAGAATCGGGTTTTATGACCAAATAAATTGGCATAAAACCCAACAATCCTCGCAGACAGGAAAAGCCGACCCTACATTGGTTACATGAGCTTCCTAACCGACTCGGATAAAAATAAGATTACACAAGTACTTACTTTTTTATAAAACAGTAACTTCAAAATTGTCTAACCTGTAATGGTAATTTCCTCTTCAGTGAGCATGTGAAATCACTGATGAGGAACTCTTCTGGAGGCAACCCGAACAATTTCTGGAACGCAGAATTCCTTTGTGGTGAGCTCAGATTCAACTGCACAAAACACCATTAGACTTTCTGATGTACACTTTCATGATGAGAACGGGAAAAAAAAATTATAAAAATAAAACCAGAGACTGCATCGATTTCAAGGAGTCACTTTCCACTGTAAAGTTAAAATAAAATGAAGTCGCTAAAAACACTAAGTACCCGAACTTCACCTCATCCAGAGAAGCAGAAACCTTCCACAAAACAGCTAGATACGATTATCAATGCATAATACAGCTGACATACACTACAACATCTTTTGCTTGTATTTTTGCATTTTAAGGTGACTCATAGCAAAAGTATTTCAGGTTTCCAAATTATAAATCAGAAGATATTAGTACAAGAGTATCATATGAACTTTACCTTCTTCCCCACTTCCTTTTCCATCTTTGTTAGATATTCTTTCACGGTCTCAACTCCATTGGTGTTATCAAGAAAGATTCTCAAGTGCAGCTTTGACTGAGCAGATCGAGCAAGCTTTCCCTCGAGGAAGACCCACATATCCGCAAGTTCAGAGGATGAATGCTGAAGGAAGTTTATCTCAGCATGTCCAAGGGAAGTTGGCTGGTCGAAGGGGCCATCAAAGTCGAAAATTTCCACATCCAACACCGACGGTGGATCTTCCATGGCATCAAACTCAATCACTTCTGCACAACCAAATACTTCAGAGATAGTTATAAAATAAACGTTTCCATAAACAACACAAGTGCCACACCATTCCATTGTGGATTGCAGGTTTGGAGCTTAACCGAGCTCGTCCTTGTTCTACCATTGCAGGTAAAAACCACATAAGGGTCTGAACCTTCCGTTGAGTCCACAGAAGCAAGGTTTGTTCCTTCAATTAATGCAACTGTAAGAACCCAACCTTCACCTTGTGCTTTTACACCACGATCACTACCTGCAGTCAAATAAAGCAAGAATGTTTAATTGTGTAAATTGAGGTTAGCCTGAAATGGAACTTTTCAATTTCTAGAAACTATTGATTTTTCTTAGTCAATCAATTTTTACCTGAAATGTTAACTTTTTACACATTCGCTTTAAGTTCAACACTAATAAGATTGTCAAGCAAAATTTACCCTTATGGAGTCGAGCCTGAACAAAGTGCAAAACCATGTGGTAGACGCGCTCCAATTGAATGGTAAGAATTCCACAAGTAAAAATCTCTCCAAAACTATCAGGTAAATCAAGACCGCTAAACTCCAATCCTCGGCTTCCACTTCTCTTATACATCAGAACATGAACTACAGTATACAAGACTATCAAGATGGTGGTAATTAATGTAAAGTTCCAAAAGTACTTGAAACCCAACTTCAAAGCCGATTGATGTTCGTGCTCCAAAGTTGCAAGAACCCGGTCTTTCTCCAAAGACTCTGCAGGGTCCATCATTTTGAAATTCTCACCCAACAAGTTGGTGAAAGTTTCAAAACTCTCCTTCAGTCCCTGACGAACCCCTCCCTCAATCATCGACTTCATCATACTACTCTTGTGGAAATTAACTCTCCACGAAATAACCAGGTGTGAAGTTTCTTCTTCTACCGAATCTTGTTCTTGTCCCGGCATTATCTTGTAAAGCAGCTCTACTTCGAATATACTTCCATAAGGTACTTCAGGTGTGCTGACAGATACTTTGACAGCAAAATTTAGTCCATCTGCTTTCAAGTAAGTTTCCTGCTCCGTCGCCTTAACAGCCTTAACTAACTTTGTGGCAGCCTTTGTAGAAGAGGAAGTGCGAGTCAAGCAAGACATGTCTCCAGATTTAAATACCCACGGTCCCTCCACTACATCTGTTGTTCCTTGTATCTTTGCAAGATCTGTTCTGAATTCAGAATTAGGCGCAAACAGATGTTTGTTTAACTCACTTGGCCCAACGATAAAAATACGATCTACAAGAACACCTCCCTCTAGATTTTCAGGCATGTCTCCACCACTATCCTGTGACTCCATCTTCTCAATACCTTCTTCAAAACTGCAACTTGGAGAAAATTCCTCCACACACTCCTCGTATTCAGGTGGAGTTTCTGGGAACTCCGAAGAGTCATCACTAGACTTAGCATCATTACTGTGCTTACTGAAAATCCTCTCCAGGCCTTTTGTTATGGACTTCATAATATGCTTCGACTTTCCAGTGTGGATCTTGCGGGCTGAGGATTTGGTCGATTCAGTTACATCCGCTTGACCGGATTTGGCATAGTTTGGGTATGAACATTGTTGATCGTTAGAGAATTCTCCATGTAAAGAGAGTGTAAGGAGAATTTTTCCTGCAGAGAAATGGCAATGATTTCATATATCCTAATTAAAGACTCCACGATTGAAGCTTAGGCATAGCTTAATCATAACTATGCAGCTACTAAACGATTTAAGCATTCCAAAGCTCCCATTATTAATCAATTAGCTATCTCTACGAAAAAGAATACATCTAATCTCAATTCTGAATAACCAAATATTTCCCTAATTCTCAATTATGAATTGCATTTCAAGAATCAACAAGAATGAGGGCAAAGTTACCAGTATCCTTCTTCGAAAACTTTCTGGAATCTTTGTGCCGTTCGAGAGAGAACCAGGTAGGCGGCAGTGTTCGGTTATCCTCACCGGAGATAGACCTAACAGGAATTCGAACCCGACCAACCAAAACCCCGGAGGCACCGAAAACAGACACGAGAACTTCATCGTCCAAGTCGTGAGGCCTGAAGACGAACTCCTCGTTCCAGGCGGGGTTACTGCTTCCTTTAGCGACCCAGGTCTTCGACTTGAACTTTCCGACGATAACCTTCGCGTAAGAGTCCTTTACTGGCAAGTCTGTCGCCTCCAGCACATGAACGAACAGCCTCATCAGAGACGGAATTAGGGAAATGCAGATTCCGGTGAAGAAACAGCAGTATCCGGAGAAGGGAATAAGAAATGGATGTCGATTCGCCGGAGACAGGGACGTATTGGTGTGAAAGGATGCATGAGAGAAAACGTGGCCTTGATAGAAGGAGACACGGCGAGGGAACGTATACTGCACACATGGAATTGGAAATGGCGGTGGGATTATTATTATTTTTTTTAAATTTAGATATGGGATAATTGCAAAATGGACCAATGGTTGGTTTTATTTCCGTATTTGCACCCTGAAAATAAAAATTATTGTTAATTGTATAATAGTGTCATGAACTAATCAATATATAGTTCGAGTCAATAAGTATTGAGCATTGAGTAAGATGTTATATGTAAAGTCAAACTTAAAGAAACACGTTTGATTCATATTTTGATATGTTATATGTGTTGGCAAGTGACTGATTTATTTGATACAAAAATGTCAACAGGCGGAACATCCACAAATATGTGATATGCTGAATGGAAAAATGCATGTACCTAATATTTGCACCTATTGAATGTGCATATCATATGTTAATGTTGATTCTAATTGATAAGTATATTTGATGAAGAAGTTAATAATAATTACAGTGACCTATCAATTAAGCGACCTAAAAAAATTAAAATTAAAAAAATTAACTAAATTGTTTTTTTAGTAATAGTAAAGATAAGTAGATTTTTCTTAAAGATAATAAATCATCAATTTTATAAAATTATGGGAACTAACTATAATATTTATATATCTATATATATACAGCATGAGAGAGAGTGCGCTCACCATATTACGTCACCGAAGCATCTTCTAGCACTTCCATATCGTGCTACATCAGCATTCTTATTTATCTATAATGGGCCAATTTATTTTTTAAAATAGGTCATGAATATGGCCCGATAATAATTCTTTTGTATTAACTCTAAAAACAGCCCAGTCGCAGACCTCAGTTATTTTAACTATAATGAGTCAGTTTAGTTTTTAAAATAGGACCTGAATTTGGCCCTATAATAATTATTTTGTAATAACCCTAAAAACAGCCCAATCGCAGATCATAATCCTATTAACCCTAACAAAAAACAGACGAAGTTCAGTTCACAGGCGCCGCAGTTCAAATCGTCTATCTATTCGCCTCGCGTCCGTTTCGAGCAGATTTCAGTTGAATTTACTCAATTACATTTAATCACTCATTCAACTCAACTGAATGACGATGAAACGTACTCAGCGTTTGGATTATCATATTTAGGTATTTGAAACTTCTCAGCCGAAGATGTTCATCAGAAGCAGATCTACTCTCATACGATAAGTGAGATGTTGATTCTCTATTTTATTTGGTAAATTGTACATACGTTAATGAATTTTCTAACTTTGGTCCGGTTTTACATCACAAATTCAAGAGGAAATTTATTCTTCTTTGTTTTCAACAAGTTTTCTCCACTAATCTATTCTTCATATTTTTATTTCGTACTTTTTGTATCTGTTAGAGTTTGGGTTTTTTAAATCTACCGAAATTTTCTAATAAGACGACTGATTTAATTTGGATTAATGAGTTTTCTTAATCTGTTCATGTTTTTATTCCGTACTTTTTGTCTGTGTTAAAGTTTGGATTTTTTAAATTTGGTGAGGATGCGACCGAGTTCTTATCTGAGAACTGTAATGATGGTGCCCGAGAAACTTTAAATGCTCTCAAGATATCGACCACAACAGATGGTAAATTGGAAAATTTCTAACTAGATGCATGCTTTCATTTGGTTTACTGCGTTTTCTTAATCTGTTAAGTCAACATTACTTGCTCAGTCTTAACATTTAATTTATATATGTTTTCATTTATACATGAATTTTTTAATTTCAACGGCTGGTTCTGAGGTTTCCAACTTTTGTGAAATGTACTAATCAGACGCTTGTTCTCATTTTGTTTTATGAGTTTTCTTAATCTGTTAAATCATCATTAGTGGCTTAGTTTTTTTTTTCTCACTTCAACAATACATAATTTAATTTGGTTTTAACATTTTTCAGGAATACAAAATTTACACATGGCTATATACCTATTCAAAATTGGGGGAGCTAACCGACGGTTATAGCATTCAAATGCACTATTCGAGTACGCGTAATCAGGTATTGGACAACTATGAATGTAAAGACTAGTGTTGTTTTCTCAAATGAGTGCCGCCCTGCGCGTAACACAAGGTCAGCACCTAGTATATAACAAAATAAAAATATTTAAGAGATACCTGTTGGTATTGGGTAAGTGAGGGTAAGAACTGAGAACAACTCTCATTATATATAACCTAGTTATTCAACTCCATGAAGATATAGAGACAAATTTCATTTGTTTGCAGATGAAGCTACTATATAAGCGGCCATCAAGATTGTTTCTTGCACTCCAAGATTGCTTCACGAATTCTCACTCCTTAGATCGACATCCATCACATTGCCTTGGTTGGCTCTTGCACTGATCATAAGACGCTACCCATTGCTTCCAGTACCCACCTAATTTCTTCATCCATAAGCAAACCTCAATCTTCCCCAAAGCATAAACACATCACTACAATTCATCACATTCACTCACCAGTTGCTTGTTGAGCTTGGGTAGCATAGCTATCCATACCTCAAAATAGCACAACAGTGAAAGTGTAACCACATACCCATTACCCACCATGGTCTCAATTTCAGAGCACAACAGAGTAACAAGACAGCACACCTCAACAATCAATCAATCTAACAAGAAGAGATACCAAACTATGCAGCTAAACTAATCAACTCAAACCACATTTTTGCATTTGAATCTAACCGGGTTCGTACAAAAAACCAATAAAAGTGCATAAACTTAAGGATGTTACAAAAGAAAACATTCAAACCTCAAGCCACCCACCAATTTATTATCACTCCACAATCGCCTGAATAACCCCGGCACCAACCGTCTTCCCTCCTTCCCTAATCGCAAACCTCATCCCCTGTTCAATAGCCACAGGCATGATCAGCTCCACCACCATCTTCACCCGATCCCCAGGCATCACCATCTTCGACTCCTCATCCTTGTCGTTCATAATCTGAGCAACCCGCCCTGTCACATCAGTAGTCCTCATATAGAACTGAGGCCTGTACCCTGTAAAAAACGGTGAGTGCCTTCCACCTTCCTCCTTCTTCAACACATAAACAATGGCCGTGAACTTAGTGTGCGGCGTGATTGCCCCTGGTTTCGATAAAACCATCCCTCTTTGAATATCCGCCTTCTGAATACCTCGAAGCAGCAATCCTACGTTGTCCCCAGCCATCGCATCGTCCAGAATCTTCTGGAACATTTCCACTCCAGTCACTGTCGTGGTCCTCGTGTCTCGTAACCCCACAATGTCCACTGTGTCTCCCACCTTGACTAACCCTCTCTCAATACGGCCCGTGGCGACTGTTCCTCGACCGGTGATTGTGAAAACATCCTCAATGGCCAGAAGGAACGGTAGGTCGGTCTGTCTGACAGGGATTGGGATGTACTCATCGACTTGGTCCATTAGTTGGTAAATCTTATCCACCCATTGGTTATCGCCTCGTTTGATTTTTGGATCCGCCATTAGGGCCTCGAGAGCTAATAGGGCGGAGCCAGACACGATCGGGACATCATCACCTGGGAATTCATACGAAGATAGAAGCTCCCTCACTTCTAATTCGACAAGCTCGAGGAGTTCTTCGTCATCGACTTGGTCTTGTTTGTTGAGGAACACCACCATGTTTGGCACACCGACTTGTTTTGCCAACAAGATGTGCTCTTTGGTCTGTGGCATCGGGCCATCTGCACCTGAGACAACGAGGATTGCTCCGTCCATCTGGGCGGCACCAGTGATCATGTTCTTGACGTAATCTGCGTGGCCCGGACAGTCCACATGGGCGTAATGTCGGTTCTCAGTCTCGTATTCGACAGTGGCAGTGTTGATGGTAATCCCTGGTAATGTAATCGAAGCTCAATTAGGTCAAATCGTTCAAATGGAAGCTCAATTACGGCAATTCGTTCAAAAGGAAGCTCAATTACGGCAATCCAATCTAAAGCAGGAAAGTTTTGACAAGATATCGAATCCTTCCAACCTTAAATTTCCACATTCAAATTAAAACAATCATGATTCAAGTAATTGAAGTGCAATACCAGCCAAAGAAGTGTAATTGAAAGTAATGCTGCAGGGAAGAACCCTAATTGGAATTAGAGACAGAATTGAGTACCTCTAGCCCGTTCTTCAGGGGCGGCGTCGATTTCGTCGTACTTCTTAGGGGCGCTGTTGCCCATGGACGCCAAGGCCATGGTGAGGGCAGCGGTGAGGGTGGTCTTTCCGTGGTCGACATGGCCGATGGTTCCAATATTCAAGTGAGGTTTGTTCCGCTCGAACTTGCCACGCGCGGCTCGGACAGTGAAGTCTCCGCGGCGGGAGACGATAGCGGCGCTTCGGGAGGTGACAACAGTGAATGGACTAAGGAAGGAGGAGGACAAGTGAGTGGCGGGCGAACTCGTCCGGAAAGCAGCGGCGGATATGGAAGGAGGAGCCAAGGCGGCAGCGGGAGAGGAGCATGAAGCGTGTGGGCATACGAGTTTGGAAGGAGCTGAGGCTGTAATCGCCATTGGAGCAGAACCTCAGCAAGTGTATGGAGCAGATAAGAGAAGCGGAGGTCTGTGGAATCGGATATGGTGAAGGAGAAGAAGAAGAAGAAAAACTAAGGTTTATCTGTGAAGGAGAAAGGAGGGCCTTTCGATACTCAGTCCGCTCGCTCTATCTATCCACTCTGTGCCCCGCTTTATATAAGCCGGGTTTATACATCATCGCAATTAAAATGGTAGCAAACAGAGCTCCACGCTTTAGAGATAGCGTCCACTACTCCTATCCTATATAATCTTTTAACGGAAAATAAATCGCGTAATAATAATTCTACTAAGGATAAATACTTAAAGTGTGAAATTTTTAGTGAAAAATCCATAGAAAGTTGTCAAGTGACACATGTTAAGTAATTATTGTTTATAAAATGGAAAGAGAAGGTTGTTATGCATTGCCATGTGTACTAGAAATGCTTTCTATAGATTTTTCACATGTTCTAGCATCACCCTTCTACTAAACAATATCATCAGCAAAAATTGTGTTTAATTTGTTTTGAAACCAAATTTACAATCCCACATCGTCTAAATAAGAAACACATATCAAATTTCACATCCACGTTTGATGTAAAAATGAATGGGTTGAAACTTGAAGTTAATTAACAACCTATAAACTGTCTAAAATTTGACCTACGTGAGATTTTGGTGTCTGAAGTTTAATATATGAAATTTCAACTTTGTTGAAATTTGCTTGTCTCCGTCCATATTTGTTGTTAAAATTGACAGAACTTGGTTATGTGCTTGTCACATGATCCGATCAAAAAATAAATCTCAAAATTGCCCCTAGTTGGGTGGTGGCCGGTCGGAGTAGGGCGGTGGCCGACCGGAGTTGGGTGGTGGCCAACCAGAGCTGGTGGCCGGCCGGATTAAACATAATAGTATCAGGGCAATTTCGACTTTTCACACCATTCTGTCAACTGGTGACACATACAATGTCATACACAGTAGAAACATAGACAAATATTGAGGAATGACATTTCTCATCAACTATGTTCATGTTTGTCTGTAAAACCTTATGTACATGTATACATAACCAAAATAAAGAAAGAAAAAAAAAAAACAAATTCGATCCCTTCTATACATAAGGGATTAACCAACCACAAGGAAATATGATCAAGAACTGATAAAAATCATCTGCAAACGACAAATCGAACCCAGGTTCTGATTTTTCTACTTTCTACAGCTGAAGAACATCATCATCAATCAATAAGTTTTGAAGAGAAACCTAGTTTATATCCTTTTCCACTGCATTTTGAAGATCAAACCCACTTTCTATATATATATATAGGGTATTATACTTATAATGCCATTACCCTTTGTGAAACGGGATCCTCTCCTTGAACAGATCTAGAACCAATTCACGGGTCTCGGGATCCACTCCATCCAGCATTTCCAATAAAGCTTCCTCATGCTTCTTCATCAGCTCCTGCATCTCCTGTTCTTGCTTCGCCAGAAGATCCTCAACTTTCTTGGTCAGTAATTCCAACTCTTCATCTTCTTTACTGGATGAGGAATCTGAGGGCTCACCGTTTTCCTCAATGACGAACCCGCCTTCTTCATCGAGCGAATATTCAGCTGAATAGGATATGTCTGGTGGGCCATGCCCGTACGCTTTAGGGGAGTTGGACCAGTATTTTCTTCCAGATAATGTTCTCTCTAATGTGAAGTTCTGGTCCTTTATATCAGAAGATTGAAGAATTGCAGAAGATTGAAGAATTGTAGGACTTTTGAGTTCTTCACAGAAATTACTTGCTGAGCCTTCTAAAGGAGTCCAGTCTGGAATGTGTGATCGGATTTCAGCATCAATCATGGCAGCAATTGCAGAAACGTCTTGATCGGTCAGGTCCAGTTCTTCCACCATTTCGCTGGCAACTGCTATTGGGGTGTCTAGCTCGATATCAAATGGAAAATGGATGTTGCGAAAATGACCTGCATTTTTTTATACGGAAAATGTGATATATAGTTCAAGCCTAAACCACAAAGGACAAGTTATATAGTATAGACATAAAAATCTAAACTTTAAGATACGTTAGAAAGTGGTCACACAAATTCAATGTAGAAAGCACGGTGTTAAGTGACTCACAAGCCTCTAGTCAGTCTTCCAATCACCCAAGTTCCAAAATTGATACGTTAATCACTAATAAAAGATCATTGCTATTGGATATAAAGTGTGAAACTAGAGTGAAAATAGTGACAAAATTCAATCTTTCCATTTCAGAAAACTAAACAATCTCTCTCAATCAATTTTTTCCTGAAAAAACAAAAGCGAAAAACAACTTTTTCCAGTAGTTTTCCCTCTAAGTTCCACACTTTGAAAAAATAATCCTCACAAAACCCTCACTTGGAGCTATCAGAAAGAGAATAAATGCACATTGAAATCCAAAATTACATTTTGTTAGAGAATCAGGTTACAGTTGTAGTTCTGGTGTAGCAGCGAATACAGATGGAATTCACATGTAGTTAAACTTTTCGTAAATGTTTTGGCTATGATTTTTCTCCATTTTGTAAATCGGAAGCACCCTCTTGGTGCATTATTAATGAAGTCCTTACTTTTCAACATTCAACAGAAAGAGGAATGAGGAGCAAACCTGTAGAATCGGCTATCCTTAGTTTTAAAAATATTGTGTTGACATCTTTCCTTTGTCCTTGCACAGTGAAGTCTCTGCCAACCTCTACTGAAGTCTCTTTTCCACTTTCGCTCTCATCATGTGGATTGGAACTACCACCTGCATTAATTTGATCGTGTTTTTAAATTTTCTATAAAACAGGACCATATATGGAAGATACAAGTATGCTTAAAAAATCTTAAAAGTTACCTTCTCTATGATTCCTGAGGTGTATTGATTTGCCCATACTCTCGCTCTCTTCGTCAGATTGGAGAAAATAATCCATTAACAGATCTTGTGCTGATAATCTATGGGAGACATCTGCGATGCATTTCTCTATAAAAGCCCTAACTTGAGGATCGGAAACTCTTTCCAAAGAAGCAGGTTTTATCCCCTGTAAATGAATTTGAAAGCATCATAATAAGTTGGAAATACAACTTAAATCAATTCCAATCACACCTTTTGTTACCAAATCTCCCTTCTTTTTTAAGAAAAGAAAATGAACATAATGGACAGGCAGGACTATGGAATAGGTCAGGCATTTCCTAAGACTATGAAATTTCAAGAAAAGTCACAAACTTGAAATAGGTGCTTTTTTTTTTGGTAAACTGAAAGAGGTGCTTATATTAAATATGTTCCTTTCTTTTGGCCAATTGTAAATATGTACTAAAAATCAAAATTTTATGCATTTTTCTTATTTGTGAAATATCGATATATCAACTGTGTGCCAATTCAAGAAGATTTGTGGAATCAATAGATAGATATTGGGGGCCTCACCGATGTCACTTTTTTGTATATTTGAGCAGCATTGGCACACTCAACATATGGATATTCGAAAGTCACCAACTCCAACAAGCACATTCCAAATGCATAGATGTCCACGAGTTCATTATATTCCTCTTCATAAAGCTCAGGGGCCATAAATTCCGGAGTGCCTAATAAAATAACTTTCTTAAGCCCAAAAAGATTTCAAATAGACCAACCAAACTAAAAAAGTTAAGAAATCCACTATATAATTTTCTTACCAATAACGCTGTGAGCTGAATGAGCCTTGCAGAGAATAGCAGCCAACCCCAGATCACCGATTTTGATTTCTCCTTGGTTACCATTGACAAAAATGTTATCGCACTTCAAATCCCGATGAATGATTGGAGGGTCATGACTATGAAGATAGAACAGACCCTCCAATATCTGTCTAGACCACTTCTTTAGCGCTCTTACATCAACATGCTTATGTTTCTTGCGATACCTAATTAATGAAAAAAGGGAATCACCGACGAATCCACCATAGTTAAAACTGCAAGCGCTAAAAGAAAAAAAATGGAAGGAAAAACTTACTGCCTCAAGGTTCCTGATGTGAAGATCTCAGTGATGAAGTTAATGTTCTTTGTTTTTGTATCAACCCACGAATAGTAAAACTTGATTATATTCTTGTGCTTCAAAGTCTTCAGCAGATGAACCTCAGAATACAAACGCTCTAGATCCTCTGAGTTCTTCAGCAAGTCTGCCACCTTGACCTGATTCCATGCTACTTCAATTCCTTCCAATTCATCAAATGCCCTATATCTACAGTTTCACAAATTGTTAAGGAAAAAACTAAAAACCTAGCAGAAGAAGAGGGCCATTACTATTCATTAGGGAATTCAGGCATAATATGGATATATCACAAATAGAGAACTTATGGGTCTTGGATCATTGATTTAAGTCAGGAAGCCAATAGGTCAGACATTTCCTAAGGCTATGATCTTTCTAGAAAGTCATAAAAAAACAAAGAGACAATCCAAAAACATGATTTTTCGAACCAGACAGATTAAAGCAGCAAAATTGGAAAAGGATACACTTTCTTGAAGGCCCCCTTGCCAAGAACCTCCTTGTACTGCAGCATTGTAACAGAAACAAGAGACTATGTCAACCATCAACTGAAGTGACGAAAAATGAAACCTCAACTTGATCAAATTAATTAAGCAAGAATAAATGGAATTCGATGGAGTTTGACTTCATGAAAGTGGATACAGACCCGACCATAGCGACCAGAAGGATCAATCTCCACGAACTCGGAATCAGGCTCGTCTGGGTCCGGCTCAGTCGGCAAATCCTGCAGCATTCTCGAATCCACCACCACCAACTCTTACGAGAAGCTCAGCTGCAAGTACCGCAAACCCAATCCGCAATCTCTGATGGAAAATTCGACTGAATCGGAATCAAAAGGTGAAGGCAAATTATTGACGAAACAGCTACAACAAGCCTGGCAGCAGCGTCCTATCAACGGTACCAAACGTTACAGAAGAACCCTAAAATAATGAATGGAACTGAGAATCGCGTCGAGTCCATAAATGCCACCTTCCCAATAATAATAATAAAGAATTGAAATTGCGTACGGAAATGACAGGTTGGCCCCACACCCACTAGGGCTTACTTGGCAAGATCGGAAGCTCCGACGTACATTCTTCACGTCCATCAACGAAGGTGTCAAAGCAGAGGACGATTGGGAATGGGAGACTGGGGAATGTTTCTTTCTTTGTTTTGTTTTGTTCTGTTTCTTTTCCCTTCAAGAAAAACAAGAAGAAGCAAGCAGCCGCCGCCGCCGAGCGACGTCACCTTTGGCCTTCTCTCGGCGGACCTCGTACAACGTTAAACGCAGCCACCGGTGTTCGAGACATTACGAATTGGGAGACAATTCCACATCCAAATCCAAACCAAAAAATGGCAGAAAAATCAAACTGCGCTGTAGCATGATTGTTTTCTAACACGATATAGATAAAACTATTTTAGAAATAACAATAATAATCAGGCCTCGTCTATTCATTTCATTTTAAATGCGTTCGGACTTCTGAGTAAGAAGGCATAATTAATTATTTCATAGGTGGATATTTGATTATGCAAGTATACACAATAAATACATAAACGTTTCATAATAATCTATATATATATATAATAAAGCAGTAGGAAAGAAGATAAATGATAGCTTCTCGTATTGCCATATTAGTGATTTTCTCACTCGCACTTGAATATTACGCTCTAGCTTCAAGTTATGACGATTCCCTTTTTCAAGAAATACGAAACGTCTCCAAACAATAAAGTGTCAGTTATGAAGAAGGTCAAGAATAGATAGAGGCAATAAAAAGAGCTATAAAGCGTTATGGAGGTCAAGAATAGAGACAATAAAGAGAGTTTTTGCATTCAAATCAGCCATCCGGATTTCTCCTCGATATAATCGATGTCAGTGTCCCCTCTCCAGTTACAGCCGCAGAAAGGGTGAAAAACCGCCTGTTCTGCCTCCTCCCACCAGTCGTAGACAGAGAGCAATCCTTGGCGATTGGGGCGGCCACTGGAATAGCTGGGGCTTGGTCGCCCTTTACGGCGCTATGCTTTGCTTCAGCTGTTCAATCTAGCATAACTTTGTTTTTAGGGTTAACATGTTTTTGGTCCATGATGTTTGACCACTTTTGGATTTTGGTCTATGATGTTTTTTTTTTTGCCTAGTTTTAGTATCATATGTTTGCAGATTTTTCAAGTTTTGGTCCGACCGTTACATTTCGTCCATTTTTTTCGTTAACTGACATGTGCAAGTCACGTGTTCCACCCTAAACTTTCAATTTTGTTCAAATTTGATGGAATTGACCTATTGAAATAGGTTTAGGGTGTCAAAATAAATGTGAAAATTCATATCCGAGTATAATAAAATAGGGATTTAAATTAAATAGGTACCTGGGTTAACAGCCCAAAACGAATTGGTAGCTCCACTAAATTTTGTTGCTTTTTGGTACCCGAGTTATCATGGGTGTTGCACCGTTAGAATTTCTGGTTAAAACTAACAGAATCCCTTTTTTGCCGCATGAAAAGACCAGAATACCATTTTTGCATAATAGCTACATAATAGCAACTCAAAACTTTGGAACTCAATATCTCACTCATTTCTTCATCTTTTTGGACGAATTTTTTTTGAAACCGCATAACTTTTCGAGATCTATGCAAACCAAATAGCCGTAAAGTGATTTGCCCAGTTTTTTTTTTTCCAATAAACACTGTTTTCCATGTTAATTCATTCTTTTTTGTATCAAACTCCACCGCTTTCTAACACTTATCACCATTGATCACCCACTTTTTTTACTAACTGGATTCCAATACTACAATTAAACCGTTGTTCTTGGATTCCAACATTTCTGTTTAAGAACCAAATTGATATTATACATTTCATCCAACATAAAATAAAAAATTGAAAGTATGTCAAATTAATTATTGTGCAATATATAACTCATTGGATTTTTTTTCATGTCTCCAGTAAACTATACTTGTGTGTCTCTAAATCAACAGTTTGATAGTAGTATTGGAATCCAATGCAGTGGAGTTTGATACAAAAAAGAATAAATTAACATGCAAAATGATGTTTATTGAAAAAAAAAAATGGAAAAATCACTTTACGCTATTTGGGTTGCATAGATGTCGAAAAATTAATTGCTCCAAAGGTTAGTTTCTGAACTGGTACATTTCACTTCGCTTCAATACACACAGTGAAAGTAGTATTGTTTTTTTTTTTTTTTTTGCTCAAAAGTTGGTTTTCATACTTCATACACTTACATCGTTTCCTCTTATCCTACGTTTCCGCGACTCACTAGTTGAAATTCAACTCATGAGACATATGCGGCGTCTGTAAAAATGTTATGTTAAATTTTGTAATGATGATCACCTGCTTCTATACGTGACATGTCCTAGGGGATCATAGGGTGTCCCTCATAAGAGTCACTCCGCTAAATGTGATAATATCTCGTTACAACATGACAGACATTTAGGATATGTTTGATTTCATGTATTATTAGGATATGCTAATATATGTCTTAGCTAATACTTTGTTTGTTTTGTGTTGGTATTGGTAATTAACTAATACATGAGTAGCTAATACTAATTTCTATAGTAAATCAAGTATTAGCTAAAACTCAAAAAAATATGTAGTAGCTAATACATAGTGTCTAATGACCAAAATAACTATAATCTTACTTAATATATAATAACTACGCCAACTTCGGGCTAGAACACATAAGTTTCTGGTCGGGTCATGTCGGTCGGGTCATGTTCGAATCAGGTTGGACATGTACGTGCTGGGCCGGGCTCGGGTCGCATCGGGTCGGGTCACATCAGGCCGGGCTGGGCCATGCTCGGGTCACATCAGGTTGGTCTCAAGCCGGGCTCGGGTCACATCAGGCCGAGCCTAGGCCACATCGGGCCTGATTGGGTTGAGCATGCTCGGGCCTGATAGTATCAACTCGGGTTATGTCGAGACTGGACATTTTCGGGCCGGGTTGGGCCATGTTCGGGCTGGTATCAGGTTCGAGTCACACCGGGTCGGGTTGGCATGTTCGGGCTGGCCATATCTGTTTCATATTGGGTCAAATATAACGGGTTCGTGGTACTTTTACATAAATTAAAGTTACTTTTTCTATTTTTTTTTTTTATTATTCATATGTAAAAATATAATCTTATTAAAAAAACGCATATAGGGATATTTACGTCTTTTAGTCATCGTATTTGGATATCCTACTACAAAATGAATCCAAACATTGTATTAGGATATTCTAATACATGGTTCGTGCAAACATAATATTAACTAAGCACCGACTAGGATATCGTAATTGCCGCTTAGTTAATACGTGTATTAACTAATACATGCAATCAAACATGCCCTTAGTGGCGACCTAAAGAAACACATTTCTCAACATGACTATAGCGACGATATCAGAGGCTATTGTGATGATTTCAGGACGCAACAATCATTAATTTTTATAGTGTTGTGAAAAACTATTGGTTGGTCAATTTTTTTCAGTTACAAATCAGTAAGTTACATTGATAAGTATATATCAATAACCTCTTAAATGCACTACTGTCCCTTATTGGTTCTCACCGAACATTTTTTCGGCATACATTTTTTTTTATTTTTTAAAATATGTATATTTGATGTATAATAAAACTATAAGATACTACAATTATAATAAATAATATAATTGATATGAATATTTTGTAATTTTTTTTTTTAATATCTTGATGATTTGTAATAGGTATACATGAAACTTGTAATATCATGTGTAAACAGGCCCGGCTCTAGGCCTAAGAAACAAAAGCTTGGGCCTTAGGCCACCAAAAAAAATAAGGCCTCATTATTATTACTCTATTTATTTTAAATAGAAAATACAATCAAATTAACTATTAATTTTAAATTAAATTTTTGCAATATACAAATAATTATTTAAATAAATTATTTATTACAGAACATTCCGGTTTCAATACTTTTAAAAGAAAATATGTTATAATTTGATTTTTAGTAACAGGAGACATTTTTATTAGGATAATAATAATAATGTCCTTGCATATGGATCGTATTATTTGCCTTCATCAATGACGTACAACGAGCTAGCTGAGCTCCTTCAGGGGACAAGAGCCGGATCAATTAAACTAATCAAATAATAATTCAAGGGAATGAATATTTGGAATCTTCATTAATCCAACTCATTAACAATAATTGCTATATAATAATAAATATATAAATAAGTACTGTGGATGAAATTTACTCATTAATGATTCAAATCGATTTTTCATTCATTTAAATTAAGTATATTTTGGCAAAAAAAAAAGTATATTACAATTAGGCTGACAATTTGGGCTCGGCACAATGGGCCGATACGAACACGACACGAAAATTACGGGTTTGGATTTGATATTAGTGACACGACACGATAACACGATGTTTAAAACTAAAATGGTTAAATATTAATATTTTTATTCAATTTAATATAGGTCTTTTGTGCCAATTTTTCATGTTGGACGTGGGCCGGATTGTGCCGTGTTTGGACTGACCCCCAGAACACGATACAAACCCGGCACGACACGAACCCGCACGAATTAACAGGCCTAATTGTAATACGTATTAAAAATAATTAATTGTTTTTACTTTCTTTTCCTAAAATATAATGTATTTTCTATAATTTAATAGCTGATAAATCGATTTGAATTACCTTCTCATTTAAGTCCAAACCCCATTTGCAATTTTTATAATATATTACCTAGCTTGTTAATGAAATTTCCAGTCTCATAATAAACTTTTATACAGATATTTTGTTGGGTGGATAATCTTAAACATTTACACTGAGTATTTGTAACAGCATAGAAACCTTAACTGACTTGTCACCCTAATTAAGCTAGACTGACTTCTTAATTAAGCAGCTAATTAGCTAGTTTTGCTATAATATGCAACATATATAAGTCAAACAAAAAAAAAAAACTGCACTACTTGTTAATTAACTCTTCATCATGCATTAGGGCCGCTCTATAATTAGTACTTTAGTAGTTACTAGATAGATATTTGAGGCAGTCATTGACTTTTATTTCTAATAATTATATATAAATTATTAATTTGATATCATAATCAAGTAGTGCTAGATGACAACTTGTGCATATTTTAGCTAACCTACCACATATGTGAATCAAATATAATAATAATTAATAAGCTGCTGCTATATATATATATATATAAAGAGCTAGTTGTGTGATCCAATATCTATCAACCATCAACTTAGAGAGAGCTAGAGCTAGCCTGCAAAATGGATACAAAGAGAATCCTTGTGATTTGCATTGTTATGGTTGCTTCATTTGCACTAGCTAGTTGTGCAAAACAGCATCTCCTCTTTTCAACTCTACCTATCACTCTCTCTGTCACTGCTTCACCTATATCAGGCCAAGGTAATCACACCTCTCTTATCTAGTATTCTTCATTATTAGGGCAAGATGTAATTTTTGTCAACTTTTAGGTCAAATTGTGTAACCGAATCGAGTCGATTATCTGACAAACTCGACTCAACTCATTTTATTCAAATTCGTACTCGACCGAGCTTAAATTTTTCAAGCTCGACTCGGTGTCATACTCGACGAGTTCGAAGTCGATCGGCTCAACTTGACTCGACAAGTTTAAAATTGTTTCAATTAAATCATAAATAGTGCACCTTATCTCGAGCTCTCAGTGAAGCTTTTTGCTCGAACTCGACTTAAATTGAATATATATACATATAAGGTAAAGTTCGAATAAACTCGTACTTGACTCGCATCTGCAAAATAAGAAAACTTGAATAGGCTCGCGAATCTGTCGAATCGAGTACCAATAAATTCATACTTGACTCGACTTTAGAATATCAATCGAGCCGATCTCGAGCTTGACTCGTTTACACTCTACCGACTTCACAAGAATAAAAATTTGTATCCTACTAAATTTGTAACAACGTCTTATATATATATGCAGTGCTGAAAGCCGGAGAAGAGAAATTGACAGTGACGTGGAGCCTGGCTAGCACGGCGGAGCCAAACGCCGATTCTGATTACAAGACGGTGAAGGCCAAGCTGTGCTACGCTCCGATCAGCCAGAAGCAGCGGGGGTGGAGGAAGACGAAAGACGAGCTGGACAAGGACAAGACCTGCCCCCACCTCATCGGAGCCAAACCCTACACCGCCGGCGGCGGAAACACCACCCTAGAGTACACCGTCCAGAAGGACGTCCCTCAAGCCACCTACTTCATCCGTGCCTACGCCATCAACGGCGAGGGCCACCAGGTGGGCTACGGCCAGACCACCGACCATAACAAGACTGAGAACCTCTTTGTTGTCGATGCTGTCACCGGCCGGAGTGTCCCGCTGGCCATCGCCTCCATTTGCTTCAGCGCTTTCTCTGTCTTGGCTTTGATTGGCTTCTTCGTCGCCGAGAAGACCAACGCTAAGAACAAGTAATTAACTATGAAAGTAACAAGTGTCGCATATTGTCCGTTTAATTATACTCTGTATCGTTTAATTATGTCGTTTCATAATTCGGCTTGTATCCGTTGGGATTCTGATTCTCTCTCTAAAAACTCGATTTTGGTTGGTATAAGAAGATTCGGCCAAAATTCGTTGGCTGTACCTGCTTTTTGGTCAGGAGATTAATTGTTATTTTTAAGGTTTAGAATTTAATTAAAGTACCTTTTTTATTTGAGGCTTTTAAAATACCAAAAATACAAAGAAAAGATTTGAGTAGTCTTTTAAAGTTTGCAATAAGTTGTTTTTAGGCGTTTTATGTTTAAAATGTGACTATAATAGGTATTTCAGATTTCATTTTCGTTGTTTTTTGTTTTTATATTTGTTTTTCCTGTTAAATTTGACGGATTTTGGTCTATAACTCCATAAAATTCAACAACAAAAACGTTTAAAGAATAAAATGACATTTCTGCTTCCCTTAACTTATGTCGACTAGTGTACATATACTACATATAGTGAAACTGGAAAATTAATGCAAAATTGAGGTTCAATATAACCTAATTAGCTTGCATGAATTGAAGAAAAAACCATATCAGATTCGTCAAATTTAACAGAAAAAACGGACGGAGAAAAAAAAAATAATGAAAACGAAACTTAAAACTCCTAAAAATAATATGGTGCAATTCCAAGACACCTAAAAAACAATAATTTAAAATTGGAACTCTTAAAAGCAATATTTGTGTTCAAATCTTAACTCTATTTTTATTATTAATTTTTTATTATTAAGTTTATTATCTCTTAGACATGTATAGGTAGGTGTCAAATTCTTGAAATAAAAAATAATTGCAAAAGGTAATTAAAATTTTAATTAATGAGAATTTGCGTCCACACGTCGACAGACAAAACAGCCGTAAAATAAAATAGAGAAATTATCATTGACTTAAATATATGGAAATTAAAAATAATAAAAAAAAAAGTTTGACGTCAGATTGACATTTGACTGTCCTGTAGTCAGAAATAGAATATTATCGGTATGTTATTATAATTATATTTTTGTATAAGAGTCTCTCTGAAGATAATCAATCATCTTTTCAAATAAGAATATATCTGCTTTTAATTGCACCAATTTTTTTTTTTTTTTTTTTTTCAGTTAAGATTACTGAAGATGTAATTTACCATTTAACTTCAGACAATACATTTTTCCTGAAAATGTCAAGTAAAATTAAATTTTCCGTATAATAATTCTTCGATTTGGTTATCCAAGGGATCTTAAATAGAGTTTATATTTTATAAATAGCTCACCGCTTCAAGAGTACCACTAATAAACCAACCAAACATCGTCTCTCTAAATTCCATTGAATACTTGAAAGATACAGAGCTGTATTATCCCCTTCCTTCACCTACAATACAACACCATTCTTACAAACACATAACTCTGGGCGGGCCCCATCAGATTATATGTCACAAGCTCCTATCTCTTATCACTTCCCCTCTCTAATCTCTCTATTAGAGAGAGACTTCTTCTGTACATGGCATGGCCCCTGTGTGTTGTTTGGTTTAGCTGCAGGGAATGCTTGGCGTCCAAGCAATCTATTCTTCTTCTTTCTACTACATCCTATGATGAAATGAACTCTATTGTGAATAAGAACAAGAGTTTGCTTGGTATCCAAGCATTCCATTCTTCTTCTTCTTCTTCTATCTATCTCCTAAGATGATCTCTCGTGAAGAAAGAATGCCTCAATGCTTCCCTTGCCGTCGTCCTCTCAGCCGGGTCGTATCTCAGCAATCCTTGCAGTAAGTGAATCAGATCTCCAGCCGAATGGTCCACATGATCCATTATCAGATTCTAACATATATTTAAAAAAAATGATAGATTAACACCAACAAATTTTAACTCAATTCAATTCAATAGCAACACAGGAAGTCGACAAAACGACAAACCTGAAGTCGATGAAGCTTAAGAACTGCCCTGATGCTTTCCCTTGATGCAGCCCCTGCAGGCCAATCTAACTTACCCCTACGTACATATTTCTCTGCATTTCGACTAAACATATGATGTGGGTTAGTTAGTATATTTACTCTTTTTTAAAAGAGGATTAACAGGTCTTTTGGTCCATGATGTTTGACAACTTTTGGGTTTTGGTCAATGATGTTTTTTTACCTAGTTGTATCATATGTTTGCAGATTTTTTCTAGCTTTGGTCTAACCGTTACGTTCCGTCCATTTTTTTACATGTACAAGTCACGTAATCCACCCTAAACTTTCAGTTTTGTTCAATTTAGTCCCTCTAATACTTTACTAACCTTTCTTGGTTCAATTTAGTCCCGAAGTTTCAAAAATTCAATTGAACCTATTGTCCAATTGGGATCAATTTTAAAACTTCAGGACTAAATTGAACAAAAAAAAAGGTTAAGAAAGTATTAGAGAGACTAAATTTAAAGTTTAGAGTGGATCACGTGACTTGAACATGTCAAAAAATGGATGGAATGTAACGATTAGACCAAAACTAGAAAAAAAATCTGCAAACATATGGTACCAAAACTAGGTAAAAAAAAACATCATTGATCAAAACCCAAAAGTTGTCAAACATCATGGACCAAAAGACCTATTAACCATTTTTTAAAAGATTAAAAAAAAAAAACGTTTACAGAAGCTTTTCACTCACTCTACTCTCTTTAGCATGTGAGGAGGCATTGGACCAAGCACCCTTTCCATCATTGCTAGGTGCTCTAGATTTTCATGCGTCTGAAATAACGCCTCGCCCTGTTCAAAATACCGCATTGCAACAGCATGAGTCGGATAAACCCTTCAGTTGGATAATATGTCTTGATGTGTAAGAACTAAGATGAGAGATGTGATGATTATCGTACCGTGCATAATTCAACTATGATACAGCCAATGCTCCATACATCACAAGGATAGCTCCACCCAAGTCCTGCACAACCAAATTAACTCCAGTAAGTACTGACGCATGCCAAACCACAATTACTAGAATCTAATATGTTTCAGAACAAGACCATACCAAGGATGACCTCGGGTGCACGGTAGTGCCGGGTCGATACAATATAGTTTTGCCCCTTTCGCTCGTGTGTAGTGCTTCCAAAGTCAATCACCTTGATGGCACTCGACTTTGGCACTCGTTTGTAATAGTTACTGTCCCTAGGCGATCGAGATGAACCCTGCAATGGATATGATTCACATAGCAAAGTTAAACTCTTAACATTCTAATAATAATAATAAATTGCTCAGGAAAGTAAGCTAGTGATCAATATAAATTGAGGCCAGCCTTGAAAGAGATATTTACCTTGTAGTCTGGAATTTTCACATATTCGGAAGATACAAGAAGAATATTCTCTGGCTTCAAGTCGGTATGTATAAGACGCAGATCATGCATAACTGTAGAAAACAAGTTACGAAAGAATAAGAAGTCGACATAATGAATAGCTTAACCTAAACAATTTCAGCCTATTTTTGAAAATTCCTACACCAAACTCCAAAGAAAAATGAACGAAAACAGCACATCAAAACATGAAAGTCATGCAATAGGTTGCATAATGAGAGTTGTATATATGCATATAATAGAAGTATTGGCTTAGTGATTACTACACACATGCTACACATTCCAAGAGTTGTCTGCCAATCTCGCGGACAAGATCAATGGGAAATGAGCGATAATTGTTTTTCCGTAGAAAATCGTATAAACTTGGTCCAAGCTTCTCAAACACCTGTTGAGCACCATTTAAATTCATCCAGAAAAGTTTTAATCCCCAAACTGGTCATTAACTGGGGAAATCAATTTATCGTAAACCAATCATATATATACTTACAATACAGATATGGTTACGATAGTCAAACCAGTTCCGTATTTGAACACAACTGCAAGGAACGAACCCATTTAACCAATGACCAGAGGTCTAGAAAATGAAATTTCAAGGAATATGATATGATCACGAGTTGAGAGATTTCAACTTGGAGAAAATAACTCACCGACTGCCTCCCTTGTCATGCCTGCCTAGCTGCTGTAAGACATCAATTTCAATCATTGCAGCATCACGGTACTTCTTAATCCCGCGAACAATTTTTATGGCTACCATTTCCTTCCTTTCTCTATCCCAACACTCTAAAACCTGACCAAAGGTCCCTGTGGAACGTAACAAGAAAGAAGACATAAATGAAATCATGCATATCCAAATAGAAAGGCCTAAGTAGCAAACTGAGAAAGATACATACCTTCACCCATTTTGCTATGAATGTTATCTGCAATTAAACAAGGAAAGCCAATTATCAGCAAACATCAGAAGGGAAATCAATCTTCAACAGAAATTCATTAGTGAAAAATTATATTATAACTATTATTAATATAAATAAATTATAAAAACCAATAAGAGGACACCTCAATATATATCTACACAAATACTTCAGCTTAATTTATTAAAAGCTAGCGTCAAGGTTGGTATTCTGGGATCAACATAGCCTTATTTGAAAAATTAGATTTGACATATTATATTCTGAATGAATAAATCTTATGAACTAAACCAAACCAAAATGTTGAATGATAATTCCCTAAGTGATGGTGAGCGTATTTACAGCGGGATGTTAAATTTTCTCCAAGCGCAAACATGTAATGTCCATCTTTGTCATCTTCTCTCCGTGGAGGAGAACCATTTCGAGCAACTCCCTTAACAAATAGAGGGGTAGTAGTAGTATAGTCTGAAGGGGCGGTTGATGCAAAGCTCGGCACATTCCCAACCTCGTGTCCATTATATATTTCTACCTGAGCCTACACACAGCCCATTCATGCACCACACGATTAACATAATCAAAATTTCCTCTTATCATACCTCAACACCACCCGCACCATCAATTCACTTTGCCCTCATATTTAGCAAAAATTAGGAAACACGCAGAAGTACACTGCAGATTAAATTTGCTATACCAGCAAACATTACTACCGTGGAGATTCCTTTTGATAATCCAATATTACCATAGTATTAACAATCAAAATGATCAAATTGTCCTCAAAAGACAAGAAAATCATAGAAGAAGATTATCCTGTCTTAACTTAACCTATGTTTTCTTTTGAGGCGCAAAGAGGCCATGAACAAACCAGAGACCTTATAATAATCGAGAAAATAAAAATTCTAATTAATCAGAATAAGCGTCACAATTCGTAAACCACCTCAAATTCCGGATTAAAGGGTTCAAAGTTCAATAGAAATGTGCAGAAAATCGCATCATTTTCTACATTATTTTTATCAAAGTAGCTCGGCCCAATTTATACACCAAATAACAAATCGGAGGAGATCTAATAAAAAGAGGCGCAGCTCGAGCAGATCTGAAGGTTAGCGCATGAAACAATACCTTGGGAGCTTCGGGCACGTCCCATCCAAGGCGAGCCCTCTTTCTGGGTCGCCGATCCATGTGCGGGTGTGGAAAATCTGACATGCGCTCCATCTCCATGTCAATGAAGAAAGAAGAGAGATCCGATCGGAGAATTACGTACCTAAAGAGATAAGATCAAGAGAGGAATCACCAGAAACGTGAAGACCACCACCTAACCCTAACCCTAATTTTAACGCAACAGGAGGGACGAAGGCGGTCCAGGAGAGGATCCAGCCGTAAACGTGTCAGTTTTTAAGCCGTTGATGTGGTTTGCCTCCTTTCTTCGTGGCTTTTTGGCGTTGAGCTTTGACTAGGGATATGGTGGCATCGAGCTGGATTTAACCGTGGTTGAGTTAAACTGCTTTCCTTTGTGCTCCATGATTGGAAAAGCACCCACGCGCGGCTGCTCAGTGGTTATGCCACGCGCTTTGTTAATTAACTTAAGCTCTTTTTTCTTCACTACAAATTCCCAGTTAAAGTTTTTTTTTTTTTTTTTAAAATAACTTAAGCTCTTTTTTTTTAATAAATTGCTAGCTATGCATATAGCCTATATGGCAAATATTTTGTTTAATTTTAATGAAAATTAATCGCGTAGCTTTTGATAGATCCTAAGATTTTGTGAAAAAACTTGTGGTTAATACCTATGGAACAAATATGTTAATATTAATGTCTTTTCGATGGGTCAAAAAATGTATAGAATATTTAAAAAAAAAAAAAATTAGGCATTTTAAAGTTAAGAATAGTCAGTTGACTAATATATATATATATAAAGTGAATTTTCAAGTTTTATAATTAATTTTATTCCACTAGTTTTAAAAACAAAATTGTCCGATTCTAAGCTTATCATTATTTAATTAAATTAAATCAAATATTTTTTTTTATACCACAATCTAATTTAATGAATGAAACATACTTTTAAATTCTTTAAATTAGATGCTGTACATATTCAAATACGATGATTGAAAATCAAAATACAACCTTGAAAGTGGAGTGTCTTTGTTGCGTCTTTACCTTTCTCTCTAAAGGTGGTTCCTTCTTGGAACCTCTCCTTTCAGCTTCAACATAGCATATCCACCAATCTCTATCTTCAACTTCACTCCGTGACTCACTCAAATTTTGTCCACCACTGCCCCCCACTGCCTACTGAGTTGAGCCTTCATCAATGCTCTTCAATTTGCTGGAGTGCCCACATCAAGGTTCTTGAAATTATCACTTGGGTAGCTCTCAATTTTTTGTTCTATTGCTTGCTGCATGTAGTTTTATCTTAATCCGACCAGTCGGTGGTAGCAACTGCCGAATGTTGCTGCTCTGTAGTTCTTGATTTATGTTTTTTTTAGGTTTAGCTTGTTCTTGAGCTGATGAAGATCCAACATTACGAAATCTGGCTTTTGATTGCATATTTAATGCTGAATTCATTGGCAAAAAAAACGGTATATTCAATATTTACTTCAAGATAGTTACATACACCTCACTAAATTCACTCTAAGCTATCATTATTTTTTTGGTCAAATAAGGATTGATGTTTTTTTTTGGCCATGAAATCAGGATTGATGTTCGAGAACATATTTATATTTTTGCAAAGTTTTGTTCTTTCAAATGTTTGTCTAGACATGTATTACTGATCTCCAATCTTTGGTGCCATTATTATATCTTTGCATTTTTACCATAAATAGTAGAAGATCAGATGAATTACTATTTGGTGAAGTCTGCATATATTTTGCCTAAAAGTTTTTTTTTGTTGTTGCAGAATTTGTGTAATTTATAGATTTGATGGGTGGATTAATCTCGAAACGACCAAGATATGCATCTCCATCTTATACCTCATCTTCAAATTCATGGAACCATCAGCCGAATTATCCAGAATCGCACTCTTACCATTCCCAAGACTATCCACCTCCACCACAGAATTATCCGAGTCATAACCCGCAGTCAAGAACGAAGCTCGAGAGGAAGTACTCGAAAATTGATGATGACTATTCTAGTCTAGAGCAGGTATATGCTACTTAATTCTCAGATTTTTTACTTCAAAGTTAAAAAACATAAAATTAAAAGATTTTGATGAAGACATTGTTGAAGTTCATCATCTACTGTGCTGCAGGTTACAGACGCTTTAGCTCGAGCTGGTCTCGAGTCCTCGAACCTTATTGTTGGGATTGATTTCACAAAGAGTAATGAATGGACAGGTTTGCCCTCATGCTGGTTTTTCAAAGTATCTTCGTTTCATTGACATGCTATGGAGATGAACGAATCTTACTTGATAGGTGCAAGGTCATTCAATCGAAGAAGCCTTCACCACATTGGCAATGAGCAAAATCCATATGAACAAGCAATATCTATAATAGGGAAAACACTGTCTTCATTTGATGAAGATAATTTAATTCCATGTTTCGGATTTGGAGACGGTAAATTATTCGATATTCGCGATACCATTTATTATTCATTAGTTGTGTTTCTTTGGATGAGATTAATAAATAGATTATCATTATCCAATGAATTGACAGCTTCAACACATGATCAAGAGGTTTTCAGTTTTCACCCTGATGAGAGATTTTGTAATGGATTTGAAGAGGTATTGAGTCGGTATCGAGAATTGGTTCCTCAACTACGTCTTGCAGGTCTCTTTCTCATACTCAAACCATACACACACACAGGCAATTACATTTTTCATATATGAGTGGTCTTTTTGTTTTTAATAAATAGGACCGACATCCTTTGCTCCTGTAATTGAAATGGCAATCACAATAGTAGAGCAAAGTGGAGGACAATACCATGTTTTAGTCATAATCGCAGATGGGCAGGTACTTCACTTGATCTCTGATTCTTCAATAAATCACTATTTTACATTCTCATAAGTAATTATTTAATCAGATAATAGAAATTCTTTTGAAAATTGTGGAATTACTATTTTTTCCAAGCATTGTATTCACTGAACATTCTATAACTCATGAAACTTCAATTTGGACTCCCCACTTTAAGTTTGTTGATTTTAAATTTTAAAAATGTTCAAAATAATACAATGAGCAACAATAATTATAATTCATGAAATCAAATGCATCTTTTTATCACCTTTTTTTCGATCTTTGTTTAGGTGACAAGAAGTGTGGACACAAGCCGTGGACATCTTAGTCCCCAAGAAAAGAGTACAGTGGAAGCAATAGTGAAAGCTAGGTAATTGTTGAACAAAATTGATTATTAGAAATTAAAAGTTGGTAGCTCAAGCTTTTAGCCTAGATATGTGTCTTTATCACTTGCATTTAACAGACAATCTATCAAATGCAACCTTACTACTATTTACTTGTCATTTGCAGTGAATACCCACTCTCTATTATATTGGTTGGTGTTGGAGACGGTCCGTGGGACATGATGAAGGAATTCGACGACAACATCCCTGCTCGTGCTTTCGACAATTTTCAGGCATATATTCTGCATTGCCATTACAATTTTCAATATCAGATAATTTATCTAACAATTTGCTCTAAACTATATATATATATATATCTTGAAGTTTGTCAATTTCACGGAGATAATGTCAAAGAACATGGATAGATCAAGAAAGGAAGCCGAGTTTGCTCTTAAAGCCTTGATGGAAATTCCTTCTCAGTACAAAGCTACTCTGGAGCTTAATATATTAGGGTAAAGTGAAAATTTGATTTCTTTTATTTTGTTTAACATTAAAATTTGACAAAATTCGTTTAAAGTTGATATATTTTTGCCTCAAGCAGTACTCGAAGAGGAAAAGCAATAGATCGGGTTCCTCTTCCTCCTCCACAGTATAATACTTCTGCTGCTTCTTATGGTGCAACAAAACCTCAGCAGCCAAGCAGTTACAGTAACAGACCAAGTGCGCCTTCTGCTCGACACGATCGGGACCCAGTTGTCGAAACAACTCCATCAAGTTCCGATTCAGATAATCAAGTAAATCTCCAATCTTTTCTTCTGTCTGCACTTTTCTTATAAGAGTAAAAAACTGGGTGATTGGTTAGCTAAGGTGTTATGGTTGGATGAGAAATTCTTCAATACCACTGCTCCAACACGTGGAGCTTAGGTGTTGCACCTTCACCCAATAAGAATAAGACAAGTTGCAGATATTTGCTGACACCTTGCCACATGTCAAAATTTTATTTGTTGTGGGAGCAACACCTAGGAGCCATGTGTTGGAACCGTTCCATTGAAGAATTTCTCGGCTATGTTTTGAACATGAATGTGTTTGAAGTGTTTTGATGTTAAAACATTTTTTTGTATTTTGGTCAGCTATGCCCTATATGCTTTGATCATGCTAAGGACATGGCCTTTGGTTGTGGGCATCAGGTAAATATACTAAGTCACTAACTCTTCAACATATTTTTCCACCATTCATTCATTCATTCATTAAACTTTAAAGCATATTCATAACTGAAGAAGGTCCATTGAATTGAATTGCAGACATGTTGTGAATGTGGAGATCAACTGGAGACATGCCCCATTTGTCAGACTTTCATACAAGTCAAGATCAAGCTCTACTAACACCTCAAGCTTTCGCTTTCTTCTTCGTTGTACAAAGCCGCTTAATTACATTCGACGATTCCCGGTCAGCTGTTGTATTCCAGTGTTTGTGAACTGTGATGTAGTTTTCATTTTTGTTATGGACGTTATGTATTGTCATGCAACATTTTAGTTGTTTGGCTAATAAAATGATGGTTCAGGTGTTAGATCAAGAGGTCCTTTGTCTTTTGGTCTATAATGTTTGACAACTTTTGAGTTTTGGTCAATGATGTTTTTTTTTACTTAGTTTTGGTACCATATGTTTGCAGATTTTTTCTAGTTTTGGTCTAAACGTTACATTCCGTCCAATTTTTGACATGTTCAAGTCACGTGATCCACTCTAAACTTTAAATTTAGTCACTCTAATACTTTCCTAACCTTTTTTTTTGTTCAATTTAGTCCCGAAATTTCAAAATTGACCCCAATTGGACAATCGGTCCAATTGAATTTTTAAAACTTCGGGACTAAATTAAACAAAAAAAAGGTTAGGAAAGTATTAGAGGGACTAAATTGAACAAAATTGAAAGTTTAGGGTGGATCACATGACTTGTACATGTCAAAAAATGGACGGAATGTAGCGGTTAGACTAAAACTAGAAAAAATATGCAAACATATGGTACCAAAACTAGATAAAAAAAAACATTATTGACCGAAACCCAAAAGTTGTCAAACATCATGGACCAAAAAACCTGTTAACCCTAATAAAAATCATCTACTCTAAGGATTTATTGTAGTAAATATAGTGGAAAGTGGTTATTTTTATTTTATCTACAATATTCGCTGTTAGGATTTTCATCTATTTGGCTCGCATTTTTCCTTTAATTGTTCACAAACTAATAATAATAAATAGATAAAATTAGGAAAAATATAGAAATGCTAATGAGTAAATTAAAAAGTCTCTTTTCTGTCCATGAAATATGAAAAAATCATTTTTTTTTTCCAAAAATAAAAATGAACAACTTTTTTGCTCATTAAAAATGTATATATATATCCTAAAGTTATATATTATTAAAAAAAAGTACCCAAAAAACAAAAGTGGAGAATATTTTGGTGAAGCCCAATGGAAAGCTTGATTTGGAAGAAAAAACATTTCATAATGTTTGGGCCGTAGGAAGAAAAAAATTAATTTAATAATATAAAAAAAGTCTAGAAAATATATAATTTTTTTAAAGAAAAAAAAAAGAGAAAATTTATTAAAAAAACAAATTAATTCTAGAAAATCCATCGTCCACCTCCACTCCACACCTTCCCTTTTCCCTCTGCTTCTTCTTCTACTCTTATCTTCTTCCTCATCAGTCTAAAACCCTCTTCCTCTCTCTGCAACAATGTCGTCTGTTACAGCTCAAGTTTTCCAACCCTTATCGATAACAGACTCACGTCTGCTCTCCGTACCTTCTCTTGAAACCGCCTTCTCGTACCTCCCCATTGCTCAGAATCCTAGCAAGCTCCGCCTCCACTGCTCTCACTCCCTGCCATTGAGGAGGAAGCTCCGCTCTCCGTCCCCTCTAGTCGCCTTGGCCGCGCAGTCCGAATGGGGCCAGCAGGAAGATGACAACACAGTCGCCACGATTGAGCAGGACGAGGAGCAGCAGTTGGGGGTTGCGGAATCTGATAGCAGCGCAGAGGGTGGATTCGTGGAGAGGGATGAGGAGCCGACGGCGGAGCTATCGGAGGAGGCGAAGCTCTTCATCGGAAACCTGCCGTACGATGTTGATAGCCAGAAATTGGCCGAGCTTTTCGAGCAGGCTGGAGTTGTTGAAATCGCCGAGGTTCACTTCTCTAACTAAAAAAATCTTGAACAATAATACTCGAACTTTGGTTTTATCGTTTTGTTCATTTGAATTTTACGTTTCTGTTGAGTGCTACTGAATCAAATAAATTGCCTTGTGAAATGCGAAATCTTACTAGAAATGATGATAGCTGAATTCTTTGTACTTGAACCTGAATGCATTTTATGTGATTGAATCTAGGGTTAGATACCAAATTGCAAGCTGATCTTGTTGTTGAGGAGCTGGTTACCAGATAAATGTTCTCTTTGCTAGTATAGTACTAAAGTGCAACTTGTCAGCTCCATTCATTTTTCCGGAAAATGTATACTTGGAACCCTGAACACTGGATTTTCCGTAAATTAACCGAAAGATGAAAGATGGATCGAGCTAGCTAATCAAACTAACCCTTATTGCTAGATTTGGTTAGGGTTTACGGCGAAAAATGTTGTGCATACTGATTTGTGGAGTTTTACGACGTGATTTCTCTATTTTACTTCTTCCTTACTGCTGTTGTTTGTGGGTTACAGGTTGTTTACAATCGCGATACAGACCAAAGCCGGGGCTTTGGATTTGTGACGATGAGTACTGTTGAGGAAGCTGAGAAAGCTATCGGTATTTTGAATCAATATGTAAGTTCGGCCTTTTGAGGCTGAGATGGGTTTATTCTTTTTCTTCTATGTTTCATTGATTCAGCTGTTTTACATTCCGTAACAGGATCTGAATGGGAGGCCATTGACAGTCGATAAGGCAGCCCCGAGAGGAGCAAGAACGGAACGGGCCCCACGCTCGTTCGACACCACTCCTAGAATCTATATCGGGAACCTTCCCTGGGATGTGGACAATGAACGGCTTGAGCAGCTATTCAGTGAGCATGGCAAAGTGGTCAATGCTCGGGTTGTGACTGACAGAGAGACGGGTCAGTCTCGTGGGTTTGGCTTTGTGACAATGGCTTCTGAAGCCGAAGTGAATGATGCCATTGCTGCTTTTGATGGACAGGTAACCGCGATTTACGCTTTGTCCGAAACATGCTTTGTTAGCATACTGAAATTTTAGTGTTTTTGCAGCAAGGAAAGAGTTAATTACCAAAAAAAAGACTAACCGAAACTTTGTGTTTTCAGAAAAAAAAAAAAAAAAAAAAATTGTTGATTACGTTAATATAGCTTCCGTTATAATGCATCATGTGAATAATGTTACACATGTATTGTACTTCATGTGTTGATGTATAGAAATCAATAATTTGCAAGCTCAAGTTCGATAGGAGTTTGGTTGTTTTTCTGGTAATTAACCCTTTTGAAAAAGAACACTGTGAACACTTTTTTTTTTTACAAATATCGTCACTTATTCTGTTAGATTGTTGTTGTGAAAATACATATACATATATGAGAAATTCTTCGGTACATCGGATCCAACACGTGGATCCGATGTGGTGGCCCATCAGCCAATCAGAAGATGGCAACTGTACACATGTCAGGTTAATTTTGACAGATGTCATCTTCTGAATGGCTGATGGACCACCACATCAGATCCACGTACTGAAGAATTTCTCTATATATATACTCTTGTCAGTTTTAAACAGATAATAATAGTAAAAGTGCATCTCCCAATATTATGTTCTTAACATAAAATATGCCTTGTTCCCAATACGTTCAAAACATAACAATGTACTTGTTCTTGGTTGATTTTCACCATTACGTCGGTTGTGCAGAGTTTGGATGGCCGAACCATCAGAGTGAACATCGCTGAGGAAAGACCAAGGCGCGGGTTCTGAGGAAAAATGTCGATTTTGGTGCAGATTGTATTTGTTTTCATTGTATCGAGCTTTTTACCGTGCACTTTTATTCCTACAATTCTACCTAAGGCGGAGTAAAATGTTAGCATTGAGACAGTCATGTTTTGATAGTTAATTAATCTATAGGGTTAAGAACACAATAAAGGCTGAATATTTGCCCGTGTTGCCAAAAGAGGTATGAATTGAAAAATGATATTATTAAGGGCCTGAATTTTGAGTTATGATTGTATGAGAGGTGTCCGTCTATTTTTTCTGTTAAAAGTGACGAAAAGTGGTCACATGCTTGGCATGTGACCGAAAATAAACTGAAAAGCCGAAAATGCCCTCCGACCAAAGTGTGCCACTCATATGCTTGACCTAAAAAGACGAAAATATCATTTAAGCCACCACGGCTCCGGCGACCACCACCACACCGACTCCGCCACCCAGCTCCGGCGACTGCCAAAAAAGCTCTGATCGGGGCCACAGAGAGCTCCGATCGGAGATTTTTTGGCGGTCGCCGGAGTCGGGGTGGTGGTCGCTGGGCGGTGGCCGGAGCCGTGGTGGCCTTAAGGGCATAATTAGTGTACAAGAGTATTTTAGACATTTCACATTTCATTAATTAAACTGATAAATATAATAATTGCAAAAGTGTAATTCTATCCTTTCACGTGGTTCCGTTACATTTAACAGAAAATTTAGACGGAAACCCGAAAAAACACAAACATAAAAATTCAAGCCCTTTATAATACCATTTTTCAATTCAGACCCTTTTTAGCAACATTGGCAAAAATTCAGGCCCCTATTGTGTTTTTAACCCTAATCTATATTCTTTACTTAATCAAATGGATAATGTTACTACTTTTACCCATGTTTCTTGTATCCCAAGTCACTTCACTAGCTATGCACAGTAATAATAAAAACACCACACCCCAACCGACATTATTAGTCCTGAAGCTGTGCATCCCGACTGGTTAGAGGAACATACCGAACCGAGGTCTCGGCTCGAATACGAATCGAGCCATCTAAATCCTTGTCAACCACCTTCAAATCTTGGAATATGTTGCCAACTGGAATGATCATTCTCCCTCCTGGCTTCAGCTGCTCTATCAGTGCTTTTGGTATCTCCGGTGCTGCTGCTCCGACATGGATTGCATCGTACGGTGCAAGCTCAGGCCAACCCAGTCTCCCATCTTTTCAGATAAAACATAGACATGATTAGATTGCTATACCGATTAAATCTACTGTAAAACTGACAATATCTAACACGACACGAGTCTATGTATGTGTTCAGATGAACATGACTCATTTGCTAGACAAATCAAATCTACAGTAGAACTGACAATATCTAACACGACATGATAACACGATGTACTGCAATATATTCAAACTGTAAAGAGGCTTGACTTTGTTTTTTTTAGGATTAAATAATAAATACCAAATGGCTAGCTGAATCTATGGCTGATGAGCTGGCTGCTGGTTCAATTTTCTTTATCCTGGCTTACATTTGACAATCTAAACTAATATGATGTGCAATTTGCAAGTTCGTCCGTTTTTTATGAAGCCAAAAAAACAGAACAGCTTCACATCGACAGGTTAAAACACCACATGTATATTTCTCATCCAAAACTTAACACAAAAACAAAAAGAGCTAGCAAGATTCAATTGGATCGTAGTTTATCTAGTGAGAAGTCGCAAAAAAAATAAAAAATAAACAAACAAAACAAACACATGCAGCTAGCAAATATGCCAAGTCAGCATGCTCATTGAATTCTGAGGCAATATTCCTATCACCTTAAAAACAAAGTTGCAGTACACATACCTCCAACATGCATCGACAGTACACCTTCCTTCTGCAATGGAGCTGCTTCACTCTTCTGTATGTTCTGAATAGATGAAGCCACCAGTTCTGGAATGTGTTCGACACCAACCGCACGACCTTGTAGGCCCACCATCAAGGCGAAGCACGCCGTTAGATACCCTGTCCCTGTAAAAACATTTGGATTCCAGATTCAATCCGGAATTCAGATACAGAAGAAGATAATTAATCCACACGGATAAACATACTGCATATATATCTATAATCTATAATATTTATGAAGTATATAGTTGAGTTAGTGAAGTCTGGTTTCATTTCTCGTTTTGCTCAACGAAAGATAATAACAGTGAGAATCAAATCCAAGTAAAACCATCACGCACAAAACCAACTGCACTTCATCTGAATATATACAGAATAAATAAACTTCATATAAGTAATACACATTGCGGACTTTCAGCCTTTAGTGAATATTTATCTAGTTGAAAGAACCTGAACCAACGTCGAGGGCACGCATTCCAGGCTGAAGATTTTGTTCTAGTAACTGAAGGCACGTGGCGTGCATATGAGGAGCAGAGATAGTAGCATTGTAACCGATTGGCAATGGGTTATCCATATATGCAGGTGAGCCCTCGGGTACAAACAGAGCTCTGTCTATTTTCTCCATTGTCTCCGCTACTTTGTTGGATCTGATAACCCCGTAACGCCGCAAAAGTTCCAACATGTCTTTGTTATTGTCGATGCTGCTTCCACCCCAGAAACGCTTCAAAATTGATCCAGCTTCATCGTTAATACTTTTTAAACCATACAAAATATAAACAGGGGTTGCCGTTTATATGATATGAAACACAATACTTCTATCTCTTTAACCGGTATATGGCAATGGAATTGAAGATTAGGCTGTGAGCTAAATGCATTCTATGTAATATAATATTCCCAGTAAGATTGATATGAACTTCATTGCACAAATGGAATGATATCATCATAATTAGGTTACAATTCCCATCAAACAATGACTTTACTCTTTTACAGCATTCATTCTTGAAAATCTTCTATAATGAGCATTCCGCAACCGAGAAGTTGAGAATTTAATAATTTTCCACACATAAATACCTTAGGGTGATCTATTATAACTTATACATGCATGCATGTAGCTGATCTGAACGCCAAATCTATCAGTAATAGCAGAACACTGTTGATTGGGATATTGTTGACAGACAATTCAGATATGCATAAATTTATCATTTCAAACCATAGTTTTTGATCAAGTAACTTGTAGAATGAATTCCTGTTCCATTGGAGATTGCACTATACAATCCCTAATCCTAAGTTCCAATCATAGGCTAACTTTTGGTTTTCAGAGCCTAGCAGCAACAAGACACGATCAAAATTCGCCAACTACTACAGTCTAGTGTGTACATGTCGGCAAAAGAACTCATATTCTATTCGGCATTTCATCAAACACTTAAAGCGCAGTCCCATAGTTACCTCCATGTCTGAGAAGAGAGACCTGACCGTGATGGAACCGGAACAGAGCCGACAGGACGAGGAAGAAAATGCTGGAACTGGGCGGCGAAGAGCAGCGATAGTAGAGCTCAGCAACACTTGTTTCATAGAAGAAGGAAGGCAATTAAGGTAGTGGCGGTAGCGAGCCCCATACGTGGCAGCAGCAGAAGAAGAAGAGGTGATGGAATGCAGTAGAGGAAGAGGCATTCTAGCGCGTTCTTCTTCTTTCTCGTGCTCTGTTTCTCTCTCACCCACTCTGCACACACGTCATTTTCTCTCTCTTCCAGAATAGTGCCACGTGTCTGGATTTGGTGGGCTCCGCTAGGTCATTCTTGAGTTTTCGGCCCGGACCAAAGCCTAAGATACACTCACTACTGGACTGGAGAAGCAAGCCACTTACTAGATTTATTTATTCATAGCGGATTGAAATAGCTCGAAAAAATACGCTTTTCATCAAAATATATCATTAAGAAGATATCTATATGAAACCGGACCGGTTTTTACCTGTATCGGTCAGATATCTAAATATTCGGTCCGGTTTTTTTTTTAAAAAAATCCGACCAAAAAACCATTTAAAGAAAAATAAACCGCTCATTGGTAGTACGGTTTTTCCGGTTCGATTTTCGGTTTAAACCGAAAATCCAATATGAGCAATTACCATTTTAAAATATCGTCATTTTCATGAACTATATCAAATTGAAAAATTAAATAACTTCCATTAATATAATTAAATAAATTATAAAATAAAAGTAGACAAAATAATCTTCAAAACTTCAAAAGTGCATCTTTTATACTTTATATTAATATAATTAATTGATTATATTAATTAATATTAATATATATTGTATATATTTAATAAGCATCACGGTCGGTTCGATTCCCACGGTCCTCAAAATTCAAAATCCGAACCGGACCGAAAACCGAACTAGAGTAAAAAATATCCGACCAAAAAACAAACCAAATATTCCGGGTTCGAATTTTTCAGTTCGGACCGGATCGGTTTTCACCGGTTTTTCGTACCAACCGGATTTTTGCTTCACTCCTAATCATATCTATCTGAATATATATCCTCTCTTAACTGTTAATATATATATATATAGAAACCAATAACACGATATGTATATATATCATATCCATCTGAATATATATATATATATATATATATACTCTTAACTATTAAAGTGAATATATTTTCATATATATATATATATCCGATACTCTATAGTCTATATATACTTGTTAACAGTTTCTGACTCAAACAAACAGCAAACAACGTATTAATTCATTCATTCATTCATCCATTCCTGCGTTTTGTATCATCAAGATTGTGATGGCTGAAGTATTAGGGCGGCCGTTAAGCGACGGTTCTTACTGGACGATCGACCTGAACATCACCGAAACATCTCCTTCCAGTTGCCCATCGGAAGGTCTTTTCAAGATGGACCTCTGCTTCAACCGAACTGTCGTTTTTCAGGACCTACACGGAAACCCTAGCCGCTCCGAAGAGTTCGGACTCTTCCGTATCGTGGCGCCCACACTACACCTCCCCGGAACCATGAACCGCGCCGAGTACTACACGGCTCTGCACCGGTGGCTCCACTCCTTGCGCGCCAACCAATTTCCCTTGGAAGGTGATGTGATCGACGACTTCACTGACCACGTGATAGAGCGCGTGTTCGGGAGACTCAACTTGCTTCAGAAGGTGGCGATATGGGTTCACGCCGATTTGCACCGTGTTTCGCTCGAAATCGAGTCTGTTCCGATGGAGTCCGGGCCGGATGACGAAACCGAGTATGAACACGAGGAGGATGAAGATGGTTTGATGGAGTATGTAAAGGAGAGGAGTGATTTTTGCAGGGTTGTTGCTGCGGAGGAGCACCGGAGGTTTGGGGACTGCTCGATTTGTCTCGAAGGTCTTGTTCCGGTCGGGGAATTAGACAGACATTATCTGTTCGGGTCGCCGTGCGGACATTTTTTCCACTGTGAGTGCATGGAGAAGTGGCTGAGGATGAGCGATTTTTGTCCCTTGTGTCGGTTTGATATGTCGTAGCTCGGATTAGGGTTAATTAGGGTTAATTGGTACAGTGACTGTTATTCCAGGAAGCTTGGATTAGGGTTAATTAGGGTTAATTAGGAGCATGATGAAGACGCACTAGTGTGTATTTGAAAGGTTGTACTTTTATGTATTAAATAAAAGACAAAAGGATGAATGAGCAATTTTGAAACTATTTTTATTTTTTTTGTAAAAATAATCTACTTTTACAACAGTGAAAAAAATTAATTAACACAATTATTTCTAGCATTTATATATTTGCATTACTACTTAACTCACTGGCCTGATCATCACTTTTATACCAAAAAGTGCAAAAAGTGTGGGTTAGGGTAATTATTAATTAACTTTTAAATAAATATACATTTCGAGAAATTATACCTTTTGCACTATATTTCTATCTATCTTATCTCTTATAATAATATTTGATTATATATAATACATAGTTTTGTTATTAATTAAGTTAGTCAAAGTGACTGTTTGGTTACATTTTAATGAAATATATTACAATTTCTATATTCATTCATCATTGTGTTATTTGTTTTTTTCATTGTGTTTTCATCAAATTTAATATTTAAAAAAAAAAATCAAAATCGAACACCAAATTCGAATTTTGAATGAGTTTTTTTTTTTAGAAAAAATTAGAAGTTTATTATAAAAACTTGATAAATTTGATGAAGAACATGATGAATAACACATAATTTGATTGAATAGAAAGGTAAAATCGTTAGTTTAAAACCATTTAATCACATAATTTAGTCAAACATTAGTGATTAAAAGTGAAACAACTTAGAAATAAGTTAATCACACTCTAAAACTTATTTAACCAAACTATCGAATCAAAAGAGACAAAAATAACTATTTGATCATTTATTGAGACTAAATAATATATTAAATATGTTTTTCATTAAAGATAACTAATAATATTATTTATCTTAAATCTATTAATGAAAGAACCACGTCATGATACTTAAGTAAAATCATACTTTGTCCATTAAATAAAGATAATACAAATATTCTATTCGACCCACCAGTCAGGATAAATAAAGTATCATAGTCTTGTGACTTGTCCAAATTATTAGTGAACTGGGTATATCATAAAAATAATCCATATATAATCGGGAAAATAGTCAATTTACATATCAACGTTTGACTGATATGATATTGCAACTTTTAAATGAAGGAATAAGACCTCAAACTTTTAAAGTCCTACAAAGAGGTCCTCCAAGTCCAACAAAAGAAAAAAAACAAAACACACCCTAAACACATACTTTCAGCTTGGACAAAACAGGTTCTCAATAGGTGTGGCTTAGTTTGTGAAATATTTTATTTTTTTATTAATCAACCATTATTTCCATGGCCAAAAAAGTTAACCAATTGCTTCTGGTGGTAAAAAAAAAAACCCATTTTTCAAATTTTATGCAATTAATAATGATGTTAGACATTATATATATATATATATATATATATATATATATATATATATATATATATATATATATATATATATATATATATATATATATCTAAAGAAATATAAATATGTTTCATAATGACAATTTTGAAGATTAGAGTTAAATTTAGAGATTCTGAAATCCAATGGGTATTATTATGCTACATCATATAACTACTGAAGAGTTTGAACTTTTAAACTTATTAAAAAATCCATATTATTATTATAAATATTTATCATTTAATATATTATAATAATATTTTATTATTAAATATCACAATTAAAGAGTTATATACTCTAATTTACAAACAAATTAGTAAAACAAATTTTAATATAAACATAAAAGTAAAGGCTTTCTGATTAATCTATAATATCATATAATTTTAACTTATCTACAATTTAATATAAGATGCATATATTATTTTAATATATTACTTTTATAAAAAAACCACACATAGCTTAGTAATATTTTACATAATTGTCATACGAATAGAATCTCACAAGTTATATATTATTCTAATAAACGAAAATAATTATTAAATTATCTAAAACTAACACAATTAAACTCTCAAGTGTATAATTTGCATAATTTGCATCTGCTATCATTACCTATACACATATTCATATACGTGTATATCTAGATCCATTATCTCATTATTATATCTGATAATATAAATATATATATATAACACAAAGAAGATTAAAATAAACAAAATAATATCTTTTAAAATTTGATTGATATATGAATGATATATGCGAGATCAAATCTTATGAGTAATAATCATCTAACACATATATATCCATAGAAAGATATATATGCCTGGTTGTATATCCATAGCCGTCGATAATGAAAATATTATATCCAAATATGTGATTATATACACTTCAGCAAAAAAAAAAAAATATATGTGATTATATATATATATATATATATATCCAATAGTATTTGTACTTGATATATAAACCCTCCACATTATATTAGCAAACACTAGACAACTCCTACTCACTCTAGCAATTCCTTACCATTCGTCAATCTCTTTGGTCGTAGTAATTATGGCGGAACACTTAGGGCAACATTCAGGCGACGGCTCCTACTGGGCCGCCGATCTCCACGTCAGCAAGCCGTCTCCTTGCGATTGTCCACCTGGCGGGCTCTTGATGGTCAAAGTTTGCTTCAACAGCACGGATCTGGTCGAATACCTTGACCCACACGGAATCTCTAGGTCCCAACAGTACTCTGTCCACCAAATCACAACTCCCACCCTACACTTCCCAGGCACCATGAACCGCGCCGACTACTACTCCTTTCTCCACCAATGGCTCCGCTCTTCACATATAAACCTTCCCTTAGATGATGACATGGCGACCGACTTAAGTAACCGCGTGATAGAGAGACTCGACTTGGATAGAAAATTGGCAATATCTGTCACCGCGTATCTGCAGCGTGTTTCGATCGAGTTTGAGTCATACGTGCCTCCTCTGATCGATGTTGACGATGACGATGATGATGATGATGATGATGAGGGTTTGTCGGAGTATTGGATAAACGCGTTGAGTTGTTGGTACCGGTACGTGTTTGTTGCGGATGAGCACCGGAGGTTCGGTAACTGCTCGATTTGCCTCGAAGGTCTTGTTTCGAACTGTGAAGATGAAGATGAAGATGAAGATGATGATGAAGATGATGATGAAGATGATGATGAAGATGAAGATGAAGATGAAGGGAACAAGTATCTATTCAGGTCGCCGTGCGGACATGTTTTCCACGAGGAGTGCATGGTGGAGTGGCTGAGGAAGAGAGATTCGTGTCCGTTGTGTCGATTCGTTGTGTCGTCCCAGATTGATCAACTGTTGGATGAGCAGTTGTTGTTGTTGTTAAGTGATTCCAGATAACTTGGGTGCCAAGAAAGTGGATGTTCTATACAGACATCACGTACGATTGTAATGAAGATATTGTTTAGGTGTTCTTTTTAATTACGATTCTCTCTAATCAAATTTTATAATATGTGAGGTTTCTTTTTGTTATTAGCTTGTGTTTTTTACTTTCTAAGGTGAAATCAATTGAATTTGATTCAATTTTTTCTTTTGTTAACAATGTCAATTACCAAACTACGTACGTACTAAACTTTGTGCAAACATCTATGATGTTAAATAATATTATATTTTATTATTTTAATATGTATAGATATTATCGGTTTAATTTTATTTACTATGTATATTATTATCTATTGAATATCGTAATTAATATAGTATATATTTGTTATTAAAGTTTGATTTACGAACTTTGTTTCCTGTGGAAACATAGTTGTAACTTATAGACATTCTTATAAAGAATTAATCATGAATACAATGTATATATATTATTCTTTTCTTAAATGTCAGTGTATAAATAATAAAACGTAAATTAATAACTAATATTACTTTTTTTTGGCCAAATAACTACTATTACTTTGGATCATTGTAACCTTTTTTTTACAAAAATTAAACACCCTGTTCCAGCATTTTTTCACCGATTGCAACGGATTTTATTTGGGAAAAGATACTCTATTTAAAAATATATATATAAAGAAGACAAAAAGTGCATTTTTTACTCTGTAATTTTCATCACAGACAAAATTTTAGTTTTCACAATTAAGAGTATTTTTATATTTTCCAACAAAATCAATCAGATTTGGTGAAGAATGAGAAGAAATATGGCGTTATTTATTGCAGCTTGTCCAAAGTTGCGCAGTTACTTGCAGTAAGATTACAAACAGATAAGCTGAAACGTGGATGGAGGAACCCTAATTTGTTATACATTATACAAAATTGTTTTGGTCAATCAAAATTGTTACACAAGATACTTAACCATGTAAGGTCCTTCAAGTTCATATCCTAGCTTCCTGTAATAATGGCGCGTCCCCACCCCTGAAATGACGGCTATCTTTTTCGACCAATGCTCTCTCCGAGCTATCCTCTCAGCTTCCTCCATCAGAAGTGTGCCATAACCCTGCACCCATTAATCAAAACGGACATGACCAAAAAAAATCAAAATCAAGACGGAAATCAGAATCCGATAAAATCACGATAACTATAATGTTAATTTCTATGCAGTTGTAGTCATTGTCAGTTGTCAAAGTTTCAATTTTTGCAAATCCCTTATCAGATCTATGCGGGAGAAATACAAATATCCCTCTTTTTTTGTAGATCATCATTTCAAGAACCCTAATTGCAGATGAATGCCACTTGGATCATACCAACAAGAAAAATGCATACCTGGTGCTGCAGTTTATCAGCATCACGTCCGTGAACAGGCACTGCAGTTCCATAAACATGAAGCTCACGCACAATAGAGCATTTTCCTATCAGCTCTGGGCATGTTGTGTTTTTGCCACATCTTCGCAGTCGCAGCAGCCCGACCAGAATATCCTGGAGTCATATCAAACAGCAATAGTTGTATAGAGTTTTTCTTTTGTGGCAAAGTTGATAGTTCACAAGAGAATGAATGATGTATTTCTGTGTCAGAGAAAGAGAGACCTGTCGGGTATCCTCATATGAGAGAAAGGTTTCCCACCCTTCATTGGCTGTGTAATCACGACGAACAAGCTCTACTTCTTCAGGCCTGATTTTATGATGAATGTCCTTTTCCAATCACACCAACATTAGAAATACTGCAATTACAATTGGAAAGACGAAAGAGAAAGGTCTGCTAGTATAATCAAGAACTCTGTATGGTACCTGAATCCCAGCTTCACGTGTCCGAACATCACGGCATTTTAAACCCAAGTCATCCATCCTAGCCAAAGCTAGCTCTCTCAGATTTCCTTTCTCAACACCAGATGTGACCAAAGGCATGGGAATGTCTCTCTGGACTCTATAAACTCTTGTCCAAGGAGGCACCATTGAAAGAATTCTTGCCACAATATCCACTAGCTGCTCCGGTGGGTAATTCCTATATCTGATAGAGTTGTACAGGTTTAAGCTATTTCTTACTGCTCGGAGAAATATGGTGAAGGCATAGAAAAGTGAAGAACAGAACCTGCCAGTTTTCCAGAGTTCATAAAGCCCAGTCCCACGAATCACAAGTGTTGGATAGATTTTCAGTCCATCTGCTCTGAATGAAGGGCTCTCAAAGAACTCTTTAAAACTTTCCAAGTCTCTCTCAACCCCAACGTTAGGAAGGTCAGGCATCATATGGGCAACAACCTAATGGAAGATGTTAGTTATGTCAAGGAAACAGTGGAGCGTCAAAATCTAGAAGGTTACAGCGAAAAATCTAAATGTTGATAAAAGTATAAAACAAAGAAAGTGGAACACTGAACTCCTTGTTAAATTGCAAAGAACAAGGATTACTATTGCTAATCTATGAAACTTGTTTTTCTAGGTCACGCTATAGATATTATAAGAATTTTGTGTAGGGGATAGTGCAGACCTTGAAACCAGCATCTTTAGCCAAAGCAAAACAGTCAGCAACAGCAGCTACGGTGTGACCTCGGTTAGTGTCTCGAGCAACATCCTCGTATGTGCTTTGAACTCCAATCTCCAGTCTTGTACAACCATAAACTAGCATTTGCCTCAAGTGAGGTCCAAGACAATAGTCTGGTCTCCTGTTATAGTAAATAGTTAATGGGAGAAGGAATATTTTCAAATAATTTTGCTAAATGTGATCAAAGTAAGTCTAAGGGGAAAGAGATGGCTAATTGATGACATTGCTAATGCAAGTTATAATGTTATATGAGAAACAAAAGATCGAATCAGAAGTCAAACCATGCTCATAATACTACAGGCAGCGACAACATCAGACATTTTAACCTTGACATCTAATATGCAGGTGAAAGTTGAAAACTCCGAAACTTATAAACCACATACGTTTCAATAGTCATGCCAATGCACTTCACTGCACTGTGCTCTGAATAAGCAACTGCTTCCTCAACATTTGCAGAGGTATGTCCTGACAAAGCATCATGAAGATTTCTGATGAAGTAATCCCTGTAATCTGCTGGCAGGGACATGAACGTTCCTCCCATCAAAATGAACTCGACCTAAAAGAGAAAAACATGAGCCGTGGCAATATGCAAACATAAGAAACATCGTGTACTGGATATTGGGAAATCAACGTTGAACTTCAAGGATGCTAGCAAATCGAACCTTATCAACACTGTGACCCAAACGCTTAAGCTGATCTATCCTTCCTCTAGCCTGCACATATGGGTTATACCTGAAACACATTCCCAAACGACAAATCAACAAATTTCAGTAATTACAATGCACAATGGAAATGTGCAATTAATTCATAAAGACAGTTACAATCTATTTAGTTTATTGATGATTAGTGGATGGCAACTTTTCACTGCCATTACTGGACTAGCACTATGGTTCTTATGAACCTCTTCTTGGCATAAAGTTTGCAGCTTGAATTGATATGGCCACTGCCTTGAACCTAAAATATGGAATAGCAGTCATCCAGACTGTAAAGAGAAATTAAACCCCTAACCTTGCCCTAATTGCTCGCATGCTGGTGGGCTCGTAGCCAGTGTACGACTGCGTACTATACTCAAAATCCGAGTCAGGGCCACCAGGGCAATAAACGCATATATTCCCGGTGGTGGCGATGTGCGGGCACCGATGTGGCTTCGACATGACGGCGACAACGGCAATCCCGGAAGCAGTGCGCACTGGTTTAGCCTTCAGCTTCGGAAGGAGCGCATCCCGCTCAGAATCCGGAACCGCCGCAATCATCTCCACCAGCTTGGGCGCCCGCGCCAGGCCGTACTTACGGCAAGCAGCGGATTTGAGCGCGTTAAGGTCCACGGTCTCGCCCTTATGGGAGAGATCTACCATGGAACTGACTATCTCAGCGATTGCCCTTACACGCGCCTCCTCCTCCGTTAGTCCGTGGGCTTGAAACCCGCCTCGGCCAGGCCGCGGCTGCTTCCTCGGCTCCGCCACTGCTGCAGCTGCCATGGTAAAGAGAAGTTCGTTCTTCCAGCAAAAGGCGGGAGGTTCTGCTTCGCTGAGACCTCGAGGGTTTACGGAAACACGCCGCCGCAATTTGCAATATAGGAAAAGATCAGGATCTATTTCTGAAGCACCAAAACCAATGTGGCAATGTGTAAAAGTTAAAATTATTATTATTATTATCATTATTATTATTATTATTATTATCAAAATCCGACGGGTTGGTCAAAATTTGTAAAAACCCGCTGACTTCCCCTCTCAACGTAATGTGAAATTACATCCGATTTTGGATGTAATGTGAAATTACGTTCAACATTACATAGTGTTTATTATTTTACTAAATTAATTATTTTATCTCCCACTCATTTATTTATCTTCTTTTTTTTTAAATCTATTTCACTTTCAGTCTCTGTTATTTATACTTCTATTTCACCAAAGTTGAGTTTGTTTTTTTAGTAATTAACCCTAACATGAATTTTTTTTCGCTTTTTTTAATAACATAGCAAATAAGAATGAAAGTTTAACTCTAATATTTTCAAATTTGATATTTAAATATTAAATATAAAGTTAAGTAACCAAGTTACTTTATCATATTAAGATATAATATATTTTTAAATAGATTAATATTATAATAATGAGTAAATCACATTACAGTGTACATTACAAACCAAACCAAACACTGTAATCTGACATTACACTTCACATTACACTGTTGATTACGAATCAACCCGTTGGATCACAACATTACAAGACATCTGTCGTAGATGATTTTAAAATGAAGAAACTTTCGCATTGTATCTCTACTAAAATGACACTTTTACGAGAAAACAATTTAACACCATTTGCTCTTTCGCTTCAACAAGCTCTAAATAGTGCATTAACGCCGTTTACATGCTCTTTACTAAAATATTTATATTAAAAAAACACACACATTTCACCCTTGAGATTCATGAAATGAAACTTGATCCCTATTCTTTTACTTAATTGCCGAACTCTTGCCCTTCTTCTTCCCCCTCTTCTTGGAACTAGTTTCAGGCCCCTCTTCCTCTTCTGCCTTCTGTTCTGCCTCTAGTACAGACAGCTGCAGAGACAGAGCATAACCCAAGATAATCAATCCCCACTGTAATTTACCCAAAGAGAGAAGAATATCAGTAGCAACATTATTATTACCTCATCGAGTATCGGTTTTAGCTCCTGATAACGAACCACAGCAAGGTCAAATCCGTCTTTCCGCAATTCCTACAATCCCCACAAAAAATGTTATGTATCCACAAATGATACTTCATTGAGAAGATTGACATATCAGAGGAATTTGATGTAGCCGGTGTTCTTCATACCTTCCCAGTATGTTGGGTGTGTTCATGGGCAGCCATTTGCCAGTACATGTTCGTTCTTTTGTAGAAATCCTTGAGCGATTCTCCAGGCTTTAGGGTAAAAAATAAAAAGCAGATATTGATTTTGATTATGATTATGATGAAAAAGTAAATGGAGTGATGAGTATACCGATGGCGTTCTTTGAGAATCAGACAGTCCAAGATTGGCTCTGATCTGCTCTATTCTGAGACGTTTCTCCTTCCTTCTGAGGATCTTACCTTCTCCCTTTATTATGGCGACAGCGTCACCTACTTGAGTTGAGGCACCTCCTTTTTCTCTTGCCTATAGATCGAATCAGCCAAGTAAATTATTTTTAAAAAGAATATTTCAAAAAAAAAAAACAAATTGATACCTCTGTTTGATGTTCGTCATCCTCACTCTCCCCACTCTCATCATCGCTGTTGCCTTCCTCATCACTCTCACCTTCTTCCCCATCATCGTCTTCATCATCATCTTCATCCTCCGAGACCTCTACCCATTCTGTTTCTGTTGCCTGAATCAGAGAAGAAAAGTGAATATTGCACCTCAACAGAATTAGAACAAACACTGAGAAGACAGAGGCATCAATTTCTTTGCAAAAAATAAAAAAATGAAGAAACTCAGTTGTTATCATTGAGTAGATTGGGTTAGATATCAACAGACAGCTTTTCATCTGACAGAAAAATGATGTAATGCAGGTAAGATATATAACGAACCTCCATAATACACTTCCACTCGTCAAGCTTGCTAAGATTGAGGCAATATAAATCGTCGAGGGTAACCTCTTTGTCCTTAACCTCCATCATGCCTCCATAAATATACAATGTATCCTTCCCAACAACCATTTGGCAGTTTATTCTTCCACAAGGCTTAACTACCTGCATAACTCAAGACGGATGTGTCATTTGTCTTATATGAAGCTACACAAAGTTATTTTATTTTTGCTTAGAGGAAATTTCGCAAGCAATCACATACCTCCGGCAAAGGATCTTCATCATCAGCACACGTGAGCTGTGAATTTCCAGAACTGACCCGATCAGAGAAAGTGACATTTGATGCCATCTTCTGAGAGACCTCGTCTATGTAACTTTCCATGTCACCTACTTCATCAAGATACTCTAAATTCTCATCATTTTCATTCATTGTCTTTTCTGGTGCAGTTTTATTGAGAAGATTGTTAAGATCTTCATTGTTGGGCTTTCTTCCGGAACCCTTCTTTGACTGAAGAAAGAGGGACAAAGTTATAACAAAATATAGATAAACCAAATGAAATAGTAGTCTTCTAAGAGTCCCAATAGCATAATTACCCGAGCATTTATTATATCAAATATTAAATGACCAAGAATTTGTGGTATTAATATAAGAGGTGATGTGCCTTTGGGAATGCTAATATACCTTATCTTTGGTTGACTTCTCCTTCCGTAACTCGAGAGGGTACCTATGACAAAATGAAACAGTTTCACATAGTGTCACACAAGTCATTTTTCTTTTGAGTTTTGAGTAGATATTACTGCCACAGGCCAAAGAAAAGATATTAATATATCAACCTTAGAACATCTAATCTATTCTAGCTAGTAAAGAAGCTCACAAAGGAATTACCAACGATGATTGTCCAATTGGAAACCATAGAGTTCGTCCAAGAATAAGCTCATCATCACATCACCTGTGCAAGAAGAAAGATATAAAAAACTGATGTTGATAGATCTAACTTTTTATATTATTGATCATAAGAAAAACGATTCATATAGCTATGGCTTTGGTGCTGCACACTGGTGCAATACTTTTTTGTTCTAGAAAGCAAAAGGGGATCAGGAAATTAAAGAAACTGACCTTCAGCTTCCATGTCAACTACACCACCAAATAACAAAGCCCTCTTCTTATGAACACACATGGAGAACCCTGCACGAGGACCTGGTGGCATACCACTCTTTTTTACCTGTTAACATGTAATTTGTTCAATCAAATCCCCATATGCATAAGAATGACACATAGGGACTGTAGTGAATACGGGATGGATACAAAATCAACAGACCTTGTTCCACTCCCAAGTCCTGGGATCAAGAGACCACATGTCCGAATGAACAATCCCTTTTTCAGAGCTTTTTTCAGCTGAGACTTCTTTGGAGTAGCCACCATAGAGGAAAACCTGCATAGGGAAAATGACAATTAACACCAAGATAATATCAGCGAAGAATGTGCTAAAATTAGCAGCTCATCTTGATATTCCCTTACCTCATCCTGGTACACAAAAAACTGAAATCCACTTCGAGCACTAGGCCACATTGCTCCAGGTCGAGGTTTTATTTCTTGCCACTACAGATTGACAGGGAAGCCATTTTTAAATTGTGGATGATATAGCTTAAGCAACTAGTGAAAATGAGCCCCTATAATTATTTCACCTTATACTGGTCCAGATCAAAGACAAATAGATCATTATGGTACCTGCAAAAATCAGAACCATGGAAATTTTTAATAGACATAAATATAGATGAGGATTTTAAAAAGAAATTGTAATTGTAGGTAAAAAGTACTATGTAAAGAGCTAGCAACAACCTCACTTCTCTAAGTGTGTCATAGAAGCCGCCAAAAATAATAAGTTTATGCTTGTATAAAACCTGTAGATATCAAAATGAAAAGCAACCATGTGTAAGAAGAAAAAAGTAAGCTAGTGAAATTGGCCGTAAAGATGACATACATGGAATATATGATTTCACAAATTCAACAAAGGTGCATAACAGTGACTTTTATCAGGAAGGCGATTTGATATAATCGTGCACCTTTGAGTAAGATTAAAGAATGAAGCGTCTAAGCCTAGTGTATGATAGAGTGTCTATAACTCTTCACAATGCAAAAGTTCAATTGCATGACAAGGCAAATTCAATTCAACAGCAGGAAGGAGCAACCAGGTAGCAGTAAGTGCACTAGTGAGAGATGCACAGGGCCATGGCTTGCATGATAAAGTTACTAAACTACGAAGTGCCAATTTATCAAGTTAAAATTATTACAGTTAAACATGTTTCACTAAAGAAACTGACTCCTACGAACAACTATAATTGTCTTCTGCTTATGCAGGTTCTCGTTTTAGTTGCAGAAGACTAGCAAGAGGTTTGGAAGCTCTCGCATCGCTATTTGCATCTAAAACAAAGAATTCTAAACATTCTAGGATGGGATAAGCCCTATAGAAATTATGACAATAAGCAACACCCTTTCAAGTGTCTACTAAGGACCAACTGCCCATGCAATTCTATAGTTCCTCAGGCTAACTACATCCTTCCTATCAGTCAAGAATCAGGAATATAGCAGGTTAGCTCATGTCTATTAGGAGATAGATGGAATGAAATGCTATATACATGGGAATAAGTTTAGAAAATAAAACCTCATCCTCTGAGAAATTTAATTAAGGTATAGGAAAAGCACTAGCCAAAGCAATTGTGCTCTCTTTCTTATCATACCAGAAAAAGTTGACGTCAACTTACCATTCTATGCCCTGAACGAGGGCTGGGGCATCCTTTCAGATTTAGCTGCTCCCACTGATTTGTTTTCAGGTCCAACATCCAGAAGTCCTATAATTGATAGGTAATTATGACCACTATATCTACATTTATCTCAATTTAAAGTTAAAGAAAGAATTATAAGAAACTAAGTGACAGTAAGATGGCATGGGTTACCTTGTAATGGTGGAAACGTTCTTGATTCGGGGATGTAAATTCACCACCTGGTTACATGTTAAAGCGTTTATTTACAGGACTATTCCTTTGAAACTGCAAGATGGAGCATGTTGAGAGAAAAAGTAAAGCCTACCAAATACATAGAGATAATTCTTCCAGGCAATGGCCTGATGAGCGCTTCGAGGAGGAGGGCTATTTGGACTTGAAATCAACTTCCAATCCAGCTTATCCACGTCATACCTATAAAGGTCGCCATAGACATATGTCTGCACTAGTACTAATAGAAAGTCAGAGCTATTTTAACAAGTAAACCTAGCAGATCATAGTGTAATGATAAACAATCTGGGCAATCATTCCAAACATCTGACCTTGTTACCGTTGTAAAATTCACCCCCATAAAGAATCAATTCCGTCTCTTTCAGTGGATTGATGGTTAGCTGCAGCATCATCAAATGTAGTATACGTGAGAAAGAACATATAAGGGCATAATCCAAACTCCACCTGGAAAAAGGACATGGAAGTCTAGAAATGCTAGAAACACTTACGGAGCAATTGGAACGAGGAGAAGGAGCTGGGACATTTTCCTCAACATGAACTTCTTTCTTTTTCGCTTCCTCTTTTTGTATATTTTGCTGTTGGACAAAAAGGATATCATGAACAATCAATTATCATCTGAGATATATGATGCTAATGACCGATCAGACACTTGCTTCAAATAGCATCCACTAACAGTCGGCGCTTCATTTGGAAGTTAGAACCTCGCCTATCAATATAATCTTAATTCTTAATCTACTCCAAAGTGATGGGCCGAAGTTCGAGTTCTATTACAATGAAAGGTCAATACTGGATAGAGTATCACTTCACATTTTGAATTCACCACTACTGTTTACATAGAAAGTACATAAAAGGGCCTCATTTCTTGATGAAATCCATGAATAGAGTGCCTCAACACAATTTAAATGCCTTTCAAGCATATAATCAGGGGAAATATACAGTCAATCCATCCAATTGAAGGACGGTGAAAGAAGGGATGATGGATACCAGAATAGCATCAATGTCGTCTTCGGGATTGAGCTTCTTGTTCTCTCGACGAGCTCTCTTCTCCTCAGCTTTGGCCGTTTTCTTCTCAGTTTTCTCCTTTCCTTTGCCAGGCTTCTTCGTCTTCTTCACCATCCTGTCGATGCTGATTCAATCTTCCGTTAGCTGCCTCTCTGTCTCTTCTCGAGTTCTGCAGGGTTGAGCGGGGGTTTATGCTGCCTGCTTACGAGGGAGAATGGAAAACAGAGCTTCTGTTATAGAGGAAGAGACGCTGTCGTTTTAGCCAAAAGTCTTAACGATTTTGCCTTTGAACTTTTGGAGGAAGCAAATTGCAACCTTGACTTCTTCTCTTTCGCCACTCCCGTCCCCATCTTAATAGTCAGATATTGGTATTAATGATGATTTAATTTATTAATTTAAATATCATATCATCTAATCCAAGCACTTCAAAAAATAATTATATCATACATGAGAAATGGTGGTCGTGTATAATTTTTCTAAATTTAGTTGATAAGTGGATCCAGTCAGTTAAAATTTATTCAATTATTGATCTAATCCAAGCACTTCAAATTTGAATGTGGAGCTGAGGGTTTCAAAAATTTGCTTACAATTTCAAGATGTGTTAATGAGTTGAGGGTTTTGAATCAAACATTACCTTTAAAAAAGTTCTTAAAATTAAAATTCAACAGCACAGTACCTGATGATTCATATTCACGCAATAATTCATCTCATTCACATACTTATTCATTCTTCTCCTCTAGAGAGCTAAGGGTTTTGTTTAACTATCTAGAGAACAACTTAATATGGGCCACCGAAGAGTCTAATGCAGTAGCATTAGAGGGATGCAGATGCAGATTACTGCCCAAGAAAAGAATAGTTGAATTCCAAAATCTCTCCCGATGTAGACTGATGCAGATGCAGATTAATGCAAATGTCGCAATGGAAGTTTGGAAAGTTCAATCATCTCTCATCTCTTCATTTTTCAACATTAGATGCTTCGTTAAAATTGAACTTTGTCAAAACCTAAGCAAAATCGCAGCTTCCCAAGTTCTTCTGTCTTAGATGCTCTTCTATTTGAGCGTTATAAATTGATCGGTCAAGCGCAGAGAAGGCTAAGATTCCCGCAGGAGCTTAAGCGGCTGCACTGGGGACATAAGCGCAAGAGCCTTGAGAAACCAACACCGCGTCTCTGTTAATCACGAGAACGTAATTTGCTTCAGTCTGCAACTTTGTTCCCGCCCATCGCGTCGCTGTTAATCACTGGTAAAGTATGTGTCCGTACGATTTAATCCAGCGCCTTTGTAAATAAATTCAGATGCACAGGTAAATATCGTTTTGCCTCAAATGCATTTACGATGTGATATAGCATTTGTAGTTCAATCTCATAATAACAAACATTTCCAAGTTGCAAAACCTGCGCTAATGTATTCAGTGGTGTATTTTCGATTGAATAAGACTTTGGAAGAGCCAAAGCGTACTCCCACCAGGGAAGCCTTGATCTTATACAATAAGTTATCCATAACTGCGCTAATGTATTCAGATGAATAAACTCACGCTACATATAAAATGTTATTTTGTTACTTGTACGTACGTAGTAAGTCATCTCGCGCTATGCGCGAGGAATGCATAATATATAATTACAGCGTATCGTATTTGGAACTTCTAGTATATAAGATCGGCACGTATATCAAGAAGTCTCGTAATATAAAATTAAATTGTCCATAATCTCTATATGTTTCGTAAATGCAAATTACGCTGCACCAATCGCCTCATTATGGTTTAGTTTAAATAAACGCATGCTTTTGAAAGAAAAACACAAACAATGGTTTTACCAATTATTAACTAAACTAATCAAAGGCCGCCATACTAATGAATCTCAAGTGGACCCACACCAACGACCACGCCTACGTCATCAATGGCCGCCCTTCTTGCCGACCAAGGCCTTGAATGTCGGGTGGGTCATAAACATATCCGCCACCACCTTGTACATGGCCTCGGTGAGGTGGACCCCATCCCAGTTAATGTACTCGGATGGCTTCTTGCACGTGCTCGCCGCAGGGGTCCCACACGTCTCAAACGGGGTAAACCGGTACGGCTGGTCTGCTGCACCGCAACAAGTGTTGAACCGCTCGCTGATTCCGAACCGGGTCGGGTTTTTCATGACGGTTCGGTAGGCGGCTGAGTAGTCGGCGTAGATGATAGTGGCGGCGGGGTAGGTTTTGCGGAGAGCGTGTAGTTTGGCGAGAAGGACGGTGTTGTGAGTGTCGGTTATGTTGTTTACGGATTTGATGCAGCCGAGGTTGTCTTTGTCGGTGTCGGAGGAGAGGAACATGGTTAGTGGGAGGCACCCGGATGGGGGTAGGCCTTGCACCACCATGTACTTCGCGCCCCGTTTTAGTAGCGACTGCATGTATGACATGAAATTATAAGTTTTTATTTTATATATATATATAAAGATGACATTATAAGTTTTATATATATATATATATATATATATATATATATATATATATATATATATATATATATATATATAGAAACGTAGTTTTAAATTTTAAATAATAACTAATAAAAACTGCATTTAATATCATCATTCTTATGCAAACCAAACCTTCTAGAAAACGTTACCAAAAAAAAAACCTTCTAGAAAAAAGAATTAATAATTAAATTGCTAACTGAAATTTGAATAATTTATAAATCGCAAAATGAATTTTACTTTTTTTTTTTTAATTGCTACCTGAATTTTAAAATTTTAAACAAATTGTTACATATTTTTCAATTTCCGTCAAATTTGACAGAAATTTGGCATGTTTCCGTCAAGTGGAGTCTTTTCATGCGTACCAAAAATGTATTAAAAAATAAATTGAAAGTATTGCAATTAATTACCTTAAATTGAGTGTTCAAATGTACTTCCTCACAATTCGAACTATGTCTTTCAATTGAGCATCCAATTGAATGAAATTCTTTCAGTTTATATCTGAAACTATCTTAGGTACACATGAAAAGACCACATATAGCGGAAACATGCTTGTTTTATGTCCAGTTTGTCCAGAGTTCAAACTGAAGTAGCAATTTCTTAAAAATGGATTTTTTTAAGTTTACGTAGCAATTTGTAAATTAGTCAAATTTAGGCAGAATTTTAGTTATTAACCAAAAAAAACCATAGATTTTGTACCTCTAAATCCACATTTCCTTCCTACAATATTATTCATCAACAAACAAATAGAAAAAACACATAACAAACAATATTCGTAGTCTTTTCTTTCCATATTACTAATTACCTCAAGAACGGCATTGATGTTGGTCATGGCTAGCTTCCGAATGGTATCGTGATGAATCTCTGATCCGATGGTGTACGCGTAATCATTGATCCCGATCTCCCCGACCCAGAACAACGCGTCCTTGAACTCTGTCGAAGCAACCCGACCCGTCTTGATTAACTTGTTGAACCATATCAACTGACTCATGATCGACTGTGGCGTAATATCGAAGGTGAGGTTGTTTTTTACGAAGAAATCGTAGTTGATAGCTGTTGATCCAGCAACCGCAAAGTTCACACTTGTTAGTTTCCCCTGCATGCAAATGTACCATGACCCCAGGATTAATAGCTGCATTGCTATAATAGATTCAGAAATGAGAGTAGTATATTTAGGAAAATAAAAATAATTATGAAGATATACCAAATTCACCTTATATAAATTTTAGGTTAAGAGTCCACTTCATACCGTATGTTTGCACGAAATCCAATATTCGTATTATATGTTTTTTTTTGTACTAAGTTGGTACCAAACGTTTTTCATACTTCCGTTAAAGTTCCATCCATTTTGGACGTTAAAAGTCATGTGTCATGCACGTGAGTGACTCTAAACTTTTAATTTTGTTTAGTTTAGTCCCTCTAATACATTCATAACTTTTAATTTATTTAATTTGTGTTAAAATTTCAATATCGAACCCTTGACCCAATTTAATTTAGCCAAAACCTAGCCTAGGGCAAGGTCCGACCCTGGGTCGAGGTCGCCAAACCCAGGGTCAGACCTAGCCATGTCCAGCTAGATCAATTTGGGTAAATGGTTCGATATTGTAATTTTAGGACTAAATTGAACAAATTAAAAGTTAGGAATGTATTAGAGGGACTGAATTGAACAAAATTAAAAGTTTAGGGTCACTCACGTGCACGACACAAGACTTTTAACGTTCAAAATGGACGGAACTTTAACGAACGTATAGAAACAGTACAAAATTGAAACATTTGGTACTAAATTAGTACAAAAATAAAAAAAAAAACATGTGGTATGAACAGTGGATTTCGTGTAAACATATAAACCCTAAATTTTATTATAAATGAGCCAATATTTTGCGACTTCTCTTTTTATAAAATTTTAAGGTATAGCTGCAATGCTGACTATTATATTGATATGTAGTGTTAGGTTAAGAGTCTTAATTCGAACCCCACTCGACGTTCCTTAATTAGCAGGGTCCGTGCTTGCCTGTGAGTCGCCGGAAACGTTCCGATAAGGAGGGACGAAGGGGAGCGAGAGCGACTCAGCCACAAAGTCGATGACGAGGCGGCCATCGGAGTAGCGGTTGGTAGGTCGGTGGAAGTACGTCATGCCGTACGGTGGGTTGGACACGTGGCCGAATCCGCTGGGGCCATTGGCGTTTCCGGTGTTGCCCGTGTCGGTGTAGGAGTCGCCGAAGGCATAAATCTTCTTGAACGGCGGTGAAGACGAAGAAGAAGAAGGGATTATGAAGTGAGGAGAGAGAGCGAGTAGAAGCAAAGCGGTGAGTGAGAGAGTTGCCATATTTGCAACGAATAAGGAAACGATCGTAACATATGTTTACTTAAATATATAGCTGATCAGTGTAACATTATCAACACAGAGACAGAGGAAGGTGCTTTCATTAATTTTGCAGTTAATTATAGTTGGAAGAGTTGTTGGGGATGATGATGATATTGAATTGCTCATAAATGAATGTACCGACCCAACCTGTCCACGTGTCTGGACCGCTTTTGCGGCTTACATTATTAACTTTCTTTCACTACGGCCTGTTTGTCATAGGCCAAAAATTGGGCTCGGGGATAATAAAATAAATTGAAGATGTGTTGAGCCCAAATTCAAGACTCAATCAGTCAGAGAGGTTCGATCCATGTTTGACTTATATTTTTGGATAGGGATAACAGGTTTTTTTGGTACATGATGTTTGACAACTTTTAGGTTTTGGTCTATGATGTTTTTTATCTAGTTTTAGTACCATATGTTTGCAGATTTTTTTATAGTTTTGGTCTAATCGTTACATTCCGTCCATTTTTTGACAAGTCACGTGATCCACTTTAAACTTTAAATTTAGTCCATCTGATACTTTCTTAACCTTTTTGTTTGTTCAATTTAGTCCCGAAGTTTCAAAATTGACCCCAATTGGACAATTTCCAATTGAATTTTGAAACTTCGAAACTAAATTGAACAAAAAAAATTAGGGAAGTATTAGAGGGACTAAATTGAACAAAATTTAAAGTTTAGAGTGGATCACGTGACTTGTACATGTCAAAAAATGGACAGAATGTACGGTCGGACCAAAACTAGAAAAATATGCAAACATATGGTACCAAAACTAGGGAAAAAAAACATCATGGACCAAAACCCAAAAATAGTCAAACATAATGGATCAAAAGACCTGTTAACCTTTTTCAATAACTTTTTTAGTATCAGCCAAAAAAAACTTTTTTAGGGTGGCTAAAAAAAAGTGTTTATTATTTGTACTTTCCGGATTCATTTAAATAGAAATTAATTTTATTGGCAACCAGTTTCATCCACAACTAAGTAAAGATATGGCAATGCGTCCAGATAGCATGATGAGGATGATTCGTATCATCGTTCCTGATGTTTAATTTAATTGTGTTATCGACCGACCAACTAAATAATGGAACTACGGACTCGAAAAAGGAAATGTGCGAACAAAGCTACAAATTTGATTCAATACTCGAGGTATAAGTACATTTAGAAAAATTCACACACAGTACAAAAATAATTTGGTGACCAAGTTATCTTGGTCAACCCTAATAAAATAGTATTTTCAAAAACTCCAATTCAAGAAACGAATAATCAATCACAAACTATAAACACAATAGATACTAGCTCTGATACCACTCTTGAAAATAATGGATAATTACTGAAAATACGATTAAATAAACTAGGTAAATTAACCGATCGTGACGAGATTATTCCATGGGATCTTAACTTGAAGTGCATATCCACATATATATACGATTTCGAATGTTTCGCTCTTAAAGTATTCAACAAGGTTGTTTTGCAGTTCGCTGACTCAAATCCTCAATTTCGCTCACCACAGAAAGCCACAGAAAGGAGTAATCTAGCTCCACGAGCTAAACCGCAGGTATTCACCCACCAAAGTCATTATCATCAAAAGCGAGCCCGAAGGACCAAAATAAAGTTAGAATGAGCTAATATCAAAATATATTTAAGAATATATTTAAATAATACGAGCAAATATTTTTTACGCGTGTCTTAACTTTACATATTACTGAAATTGTACATAAATGTTTAACTGATATAACTTTAAAGAATACGATTAATAGAGATTTTAGTATGAATCTTGGAATTTTTTAATTTACCCCGCTGGCATCCATCTGAGTCTCTTCTCACTGCCACGGTCTTCTCTTCCTTTCTCTTACGAGTTAAGAACTTAAGAGTCTAAGACTGCAGAATTTTTCACTTTCCTCTCTCCCGCTAAAACCTCTCAATCACCGGGATCTGAAGAAGTCAATCCATTCATTTCTATCACCGCAGCTTCACTTTTGGAGCTGATACTTATCATTGTTTACTCTGTTGATAGATTCAGTCCCATTCGCAGTGGCGTTCCTCAGGGCCATCATTTGGTGGTGCCGCCATGTCTAGATCTTACGACAACTGGCAGCGGCTCGTAAGGGCGACGCTGAGCAGAGAGCAGCTCAGGGCTTCTGGCCAAGGCCATGAGAAGGCCTCTAGTGGCATCGCCGGGGCTGTTCCGGCGTCCCTCACTCGCACAACCAACATCGATGCCATTCTTCAGGCTGCTGATGAGATTCAAGACGAAGACCCGAACGTCGCCAGAATTCGTAAGCTCTTTGACCATCTCCTCAACGTCTCCTCCATTTCTATTTTTGGCCTAGATGGGACTTTATTACACTATGCTGCATTTCTTTGCTCGATACCGATGATAATGCTAGTGAATTTTGCACTTCCTTTATCTTCCGGCTTAGGAAATTTATTCGCCGTCATAGTTATGCTTTAATGAGGTCGATGAGAGATTATGCGTCCTACAATACTCAATACTTAAACGTTTGCACTCATTTCGTTTCGCATATGCACCCAGTTGGGTTCCCCATAGTTTGTTTGGCTGCACAGTTGAGATTAAAGTGAAAGTGATTTATGGGAACTGTTAGATTCTACATTGGACCGAGCCAAGTCCAGATGGGCCGGCAGAGAGCAATTATATATGCAAGTGGAGTTCTATCCTAAAATGAATTGGTGATAAGATGAAGTGGTCCACTTGCTTATATACTGCTCTATTGTAGATAGACCAACCGGTGTGGTGTATGTTGAACGAGCAATAAGTATGAACATTAACAATAAATATTGTTATTTGTTGTGCTAACTAGCTCATCTGATTTATATACATTTGCAGTATGTGAACAAGCATACTCCATGGCCCAGAATCTAGATCCTAAAAGTGACGGTCGAGGGGTCCTTCAGTTCAAGACTGGATTGGCATCTGTAATAAAGGTATGGTTTGCAGTGGCTAAAGTCCTATTGGAATTTTGTCTATGGAACAACTCAACCATGTTAGTTAGTTTATGGTTCGTGTGTAAAGCCATGACAGTTATTTAGTAGAAGTTTTGAGATACATGAGAAATGTTCTGCTTGTACAGCAAAAACTTGCAAAGAAGGATGGGGCCAGAATTGATCGTAATCGAGATATAGAGCATCTATGGGAGTTTTACCAGCGCTATAAAAGACGCTACAGAGTAGATGATATTCAAAGGGAGGAGCAAAGACTGCGGGAGTCTGGGACTTATAGTTCCAATTTTGGGGAGTACGAATAATTTCAGTTCTTATCTACATTTTAAAGTGTTTTTTTATTCTCATGCTGCAGAAACCTTTTAGCTACTCATCGCTGTTCTTACAGACTTGATGATAATCTTTATGTGCGTATCAGTTCTGGAAATGTAAACTATTAAAGTATAAGCCTCCTATGGCCTTTAACGGCGATGCCGCTTGAAAGGCCATGATGGCAGCTTTGAGTGTTTTTCTTTTTTCCCCACTCATGGATGGTACTATTCTTTTTAAAACTAGTTAGGGATCTGAATACAATACTGGCTAAAGACATGTTAAAAGGATGCAATATTGGATCTCAGCTTTCAACGGGTATATGCGCATGCATCTCTGGCAGCAATGAACTGAATATCTTTTATATGTTGACAAAGAAACCTATTTTTCCCAGAACGAGGAGGAATCTCTAGAATTTATGGTCGTATTGCTTTTGGTCTGTTGTGCTTGGTCAATAGTTGGAAATTTCAAATTTTTCTTCAGGTTGGGGTTCAGATATTCGGAGATGAAAAAGGTGTTTTCTACGCTGAAGGCTTTGATTGAGGTAATGGAGGTGCTTGGCAAAGATGCAGATCCTGCTGGTGTGGGCAGACAAATACAAGGAGAGGTGCGAGTTGTCATTTCTTTCATTTTTTCTGATAACTTGTTACTTGAATTGAGTAGATAGAGATTAAAAAAAAATCAGTCATGGAAGTAGAAATGTTCTTCCTTTTAATGGCACCGTTGATTGTTAGTTTGGTCACATGAATTACTCGTCTAAATCAGCTTTTCATCCTTTGAGTGGCCTGTATTCCTAGCAAATTTCCCCTTTTATATATGGATCCTAGTTCCAAGTATATTGATAGTTTGCAGTCTTTGTACTTTGTAGTGTGTATTCCCATGTAGATCTGCTTCCTCCAGGGATTGTTGGACCTAAAGACAGACAAATCTTTATGCACATGTGAAGTTGTTCATGCTCTTTTCATTCTTGTTTTGATTATATGTCAAATAAGAGAGGTCAGTCCATTATACACGGTCTTCAAGAAAATGGTAGCTGCCCTTATATTTCAAATTTGTAAGTACATATATACTCTAGGATATTCGTACTGCATGGCTCTTTACCCTCCTTTGCTTCACAGAGCTTGGTTTTAAGCTTTAGATCTCAATGAAGCGTCTTTTTTAGGAAGTAAAAGCCCTTTATCAGTGAAATAAAGAATATGTCATGAACACCTACATGAAATATTTTGTGCTACACCAAATGGTGAAGTTTCTGGACTGCCCTTCAAAGATAACACTTGCAGGATTGTTATCTTCACTGGCTTTTGTATGGTATTGGTGCTCCAGTTAACCATAAAATTGATTACAGGAGCACACTGATACTATATTTATTGTCTTGCTGCGTGTTGACTGTTGAAGCTAGATAACTTTAGAGTTGGTTATATATGCATCCTGTGGGCATGTTTAGAGTTGAGTCTGTGATGCTATTCAAATTCAATACCACAGCTCAGCAGTCTCTCCATTGATGGTAATGTAGTCATCCTCTAGTAACTTCTAACATTGCAAATTCAGGAGCCTTAGGATTTTCACTTTTATCGGATGTCTGATTGTATGACGACATATTGGTAAGCAAGTATGGAATATTGCTGAAAACGTTTCTCGGTGTATCTTTGCTCATACCTTGTATCTTCTTGGTGTCATGTGACTCCTATTAATGATTTATTGACCTTAACGACGTGCTTTTGTTGAGAGCCCAAAACTGTAAAAAGGAAAATTTGTACTTATTCATGGATGTATCTTTCTATTTTATGATGCGTATTTGCATATTGTAGCTATGATGCATGCTATAGGAATCTACAATAAGATTCATCTTAATTTCCTTGATCGATTTAACTTGATGTGAATAATTGCGGAATCTCACTTTTATGAGGTTATGCAGTTGAGGAAAATAAAGAAAGCTGGGGAGCTTACTCCATACAATATTGTTCCTCTGGAAGCACCATCATTTACAAATGCTATTGGAGTATTCCCTGAGGCAAGTTATACTTTGTTTGTTGATACCCTTGAAAATGCAGATTGTTGTTGGGCTATTTAGATTTGGTATATTTCTGCAACCAGAAGTGTTGAGAATATGTCTTATAACTTCTCTGAAAAATTCTATGCCAGCATGGTTTCTAGCTGTGAGACTCACTTCTAAGTGCATTTAACCTTGGGGAAATATATCCGTGTATTCTTGTATAAAATATTTAATTTTGTGACTTCATTTAATGCTTATCCAGGTTAGAGGTGCCATATCTTCCATTAGATATGCAGAACACTTTCCTAGACTTCCTGCTGACTTTGAGGTCTCTGGAGAACGCGATGCTGACATATTCGATCTTCTAGAATATGTGTTTGGTTTTCAGGTCAGTTTGAAATTTTTTCCTTTGATTTTATCTTTCCTGTGGCCTTTGTTATGTTAGACTTCTAGTGATTATGACGTATTTCTATCTGCTCTAGCATTAAGTTGGTAGCAACCAGCAAGCATGTCTGATCAACATCTTTTCCTTATTTATTTATAGCTGGTTTATCTTGATTAATTTGTCTGCTGCTTTAAAAATGTTCGATGATGTCCAAATGCAGCTTATGTATAAAAGAGCCCATCAAATAAGCAAGAAGCCCTGCGGTTAATTAGAAATTTATTCTTATACGTGTGGTAGTTCAGTATTCTGGACTCTTCAGTCTTAGCTACACCTACTGGGTTTTGGATGCATCATTCAGTTGATTGTCTGTAAAGATACCATATTCTATTGTGATTTGTTGCTTGATCTTCGTCTCGTTGTTTGGGTAGTAGGTTCTGAATGATGCTGGAGTGGGATACTTATTTCGTCCCTTCTATATTGGATTTGATAATTTAACTGTATCATAGTTACCATACCTTGCAGAAAGATAACGTAAGGAACCAGCGAGAGAATGTGGTTCTTCATCTAGCAAATGCACAAAGTCGACTCGGTATACCTGTTGAAGTTAATCCGGTGGGTATTCTTGGCGTTTCTTTTTCTTCTGATTATATATTTAAATATTTATAAAAAAATATTTGACATGTGGTTACTGTTACTCAACAAACATCTTGTAACGTATGTTACCAAAATGACAAATTATTACAATTGGATGGCTGGTGAATATGATGTACGTCTAAGTTCTTCATCTTCCCATTCTTGTTGCAGCCTAAATTAGTCTGATTGTTGCTTTTTTTTATTAGAACTGTAAAGAAGATTTCTTCCATATATACCTATTATTATTACATCATGGGAAAGCTAGGTTGGATTTGGAAGCATATCATGTTTATACGTTCTTATTGGTGCTAAACTTTTTTTTGTTAAAAAAGAAAAAGAAAAAGAGCATTAGATTATAGACTCCATCTTTCTTTATGATATTTTAGAAATGTAAAATTTTGTATAGCAGAGGGTATAGATGGAATCATTGCTCGTAAGTCCTCTACCCTTTTTATTTGGAGTTATCGAAAGCGTAAAAATCAGAATATAGATAAATTAGTGAGCTCCTTTATTGTGTTATCTGTCTTCAACATTGATATTTATGCTTTCAGAAACTTGATGAGAAAGCAATCAATGAAGTATTCTTGAAGGTGCTAGACAACTACATGAAATGGTGTAAATACCTGCGGATTCGTCGTGTTTGGAACAGGTCCTCTTGCTTGCTTAAAAATCTTAAAATTCTTTCTGCAAGCATGGTCATTTCCTACACCTTTCTGCCCTTAACATTTCCTATGTTTCTTTCAGTTTAGAGGCCATTAACAGGGACAGAAAGCTATGCTTTGTTTCACTGTACTTTCTCATATGGGGTGAAGCAGCCAACGTGCGATTTCTTCCTGAGTGCATTTGCTATATCTTTCACAATGTAAGTTGTTCCTGTGCTTCTTGTCACTACCTAATTCCTGGTCTTCTTTATCAATTTTAATTTTTAAATACCTGTATGGAAGATCAGTTATTTTATCTGTACAAAGAATTACTTCATGACTTCAAGCTGGTAAATTTCTACCAAAAAAAAAAAAAAAAGCTGGTACATCCTAAGCATAAATGGAGTTTATACTTTATAGAAAAGATTTCTAGTCGCGGTTAGGTTACCAAGAATGTCCATTACATATATACAAATATAATAAAAAACTTTCAGGATAAAATGTTGAGATTTATTAATTTAAAAGCATCTGTGTAAAAATACTAATCTAGCTGGCATTTCTAGATCTTCAAGACACGTGATTTACTAACTAGAATACAGTTTATATATCATTTCGTTTTTATTGGAAAAACGTATGAATATGATGTTGACTCCTTGCAAAGCAACATAAGCTTCTTTCTTATCAATGGTTCCTGGTGGAAGATGATTGACGATAGCATAATTCTGAAGTTTGTTTCTCTTCTCCTCTCTAATGCTCAAAATTAAAATAAAATAAAACATTCTTTCTCTTCCTTCTTATCAGGAACATAGCATAGATGCTGCAATTTTCCATTTTACAGTTGAGAAACTTATCAGCCAGAATATTTTAGGCTTAAATATAAGCTATTACTCTATTGGCAAATATATTTTCTTTATTCTTATATGATGTTAACTAACTGAAGCCAGAAATTGTCTCCACCCAGTTCATTATCTCCAAAATTTCTCTGCTTTGTTGAAGGGAACATCATCTGAACAAAGGCTCTTTTAATCTTCCAATTTCTGTTACATAGCATAGATGCTGCAATTTTCCATTTTACAGTTGAGAAACTTATCAGCCAGAATATTTTAGGCTTAAATATAAGCTTTTACTCTATTGGCAAATATATTTTCTTTATTCTTATATGATGTTAACTAACTGAAGCCAGAAATTGTCTCCACCCAGTTCATTATCTCCAAAATTTCTCTGCTTTGTTGAAGGGAACATCATCTGAACAACGGCTCTTTTAATGTCCTTCAGATTTGATACATTTTGCAAACTTGAATTTCCCTATTTCTGTTACAAAAATGGTAATTTGCTTACAATTTTCCAAGGTAATGCATTCTCGTTTATCTTGCAGATGGCGAAGGAGTTGGATGCAACTTTGGATCATGGAGAAGCTAATCTTTCTGCTAGCTGTAAAACTGAAAATGGTGCAAGCTTCCTCGAGAAAATCATTACGCCCATATATGAAACTTTGTCTGCGGTCAGTGTTTCTCTAATTTATATCAACTTTTCTAGAAAGGAATGTCGTCTTTTAGTAATTTCCGGAGGATGTGGCTGAGTCTTTTGATATTTTCATTTAAAAAGTCACCATTATTATTTTGTGAATAGTAAAATTAATATGATCATCGTTAATATGGCATCCGGAAGATGCAACATTTACAAAATGGAGGAAAATCAGTTGTAAATTAAAGTTTCATGGCCAAGCAGATTTTGTTTTTCATGTCCGTTAAGACGTGTATGTCCCAGTGGTATTCCCTACTATCCTAATTATGTACAAGTTTAATCCAATTCTCTACTAGAAGCTCCCTGTCTCCTTTTTTAGAGAGAGAATATCCTCCACTTTGCTTCAAAGTCTTCAGATTCTTGGACTTGACAGTGAGGGACTGAGTTTTCTGATATCGAGTTGATTGTAGGGCTATGTTACTCAGATCTGTTGAATAATTTTTATAGCATTCTGTAGATTGTTGGATTGTTATGCCTTCTTTTGCTCCTGCTCTTACCATAGTTGGGGTTTCCATCTCAACCTGCTTCTCTCTGCAGAGCAAGATTCTTACCTGTTTTGAATTACGTAAATTTAATGGAGAAAGCTTTCCAAAAGGAGTGAAGTGGCTGCTAAAGTAATTTCTATCCTTTTGGTTTGAAAATGACTTGCTTGGAGAGAAGTAGATCATTCTAAGTAATCTGTGTAGAATGTAGATCGCTTATGTATATATCACAAATAAGAACCACGTCCTCCGGTTGCTAATATTTGCTTTGCCTCTAAGTATATGTTGTTTCAAATGGATGTCCCATACATCTCTTACAAAGTCGTATGTGAAAAACTTGTATTTGATCCTTATAAGTGTCTACACTATTTTTTTTGAATCCACAAAAATATCTCTTTGTTATGTTTAAGGTGATGTGATGCCGTTCTTTTGTATTTAAAGTGTTTATTTATTGGCTTCTTTTATCTTTGTTGCAGGAAGCTGCTCGAAATGACAATGGCAGAGCGGCCCATTCTGAATGGCGCAATTATGATGATTTCAATGAATACTTTTGGTTAGTGATGTTGTTTTCCACAAACAGAAGAAGTTACTATTCCCGCGTTAATTGCTGTAAGTCTTTACAATTCTTATGTCAATTTCAGGTCACCTACTTGTTTCGAATTAGGATGGCCTCTGAAGCCGGACTCGTCATTTTTGAAGAAACCTAAAGGACGAAAAAGGGTTGGTCTATCTTTCCTAGTTCATCAGTTTTTGCGCAGTTTAGTTGGATTGTGACTTAAAACTTCTAGCTCCTTTTATGTGGGTATATGAAAAATGCAGTTTTAGTTGCGTCCATAAAAGTACGACTTGATTACAGTCGTATTACAACCATACTGGCAAGTTTTTGTGGAATTATACCCTTGTTACAAAATAAAAAAGTAACAGTAGACTAGATGTTGACAAAATACGTATTGCTAATAGTTATTCTATCTTGTATTGGCATCGCCATTGGGTAATTAATTTGTTAACATCATCTGATAACCTCTGCAACCTTAGGTTCTGTAGTATGATTCTTTTTATAATGACGGAAGATAAATATTTCATTTTTTTGGCCAATTTTCTCATCTGTCTTTGCTTTTTTTAATAGTAGTTTTTTTGACTATGCAGACTGGGAAAAGCACTTTTGTTGAGCATCGGTCCTTTCTCCATTTATATCGAAGTTTCCATCGTCTTTGGATCTTTTTGGCTGTAATGTTTCAGGTATGTTATGTTACCATGATCGCAATACCTTTTCTACTACATGTTTACCTTATCCATAACTTTGTTAAAAAAATTCTTCTCAATTGTGACTGCAGATGCTGGCGATAATTGCTTTTCGCAAGGGAAATCTTGATTTGGATACTTTTAAGGTAGTGCTCAGTGTTGGGCCGACATTCACTATTATGAACTTTATTAAGAGTAAGTGATCTTTTACAGTATAGTGGTTACTTTTCTTAGTACATCCACAGCATTCCCCGCAACTTATGATCCTTCTTTGTCTGCTTACTTTCTTTTTCTTTCCAGGTTCCTTGGATGTGCTGTTCATGTTTGGTGCTTATTCGACTGCTAGAGGCATGGCTATCTCGAGGGTTGTCATCAGATTCTTTTGGTCTGCAGTGACCTCTGTATTTGCGACTTATGTTTTCCTGTAAGTTATAACTTATCCACTGAATATTCTGCTACTCGCTTACTGAGAATTTGATAAATATCCTCTTATGAACTGCAGGAAGGTTCTAGATGAAATAAATGACCGGAATTCAAATTCCCTGTATTTTAGAATATATATTCTTGTACTGGCGGTTTATGCTGGTTTGCGTGTGTTCATGGCGTTGGTGATGAAGTTCCGCGCATGTCATTCTTTGTCTGAGATGTCTGATCAGTCGTTTTTCCAGTTTTTTAAGTGGATTTATCAGGTATAGCTTTTTCTTAATCTGCGGAAGTAGACTTATGTTATGTGTTTGTAAAATTTTATTTTTTATGTCAATATTGTTTCTGATGAATAAATTTTCCAGGAACGATACTATGTGGGCCGAGGTCTTTATGAAAACTTGAGTGACTACTGCCGGTAAGTGCTTGTTTGGTTGTTATTTCCTGGTTAGTGTGGATGAGATGCTATTTTTCTTGGTTGATGTATTATTTGGATTTAGTGTTCCAGGTGCAAGCACTCTGGATATGTTCTTTGAAAGTCCTATGCTGGTTTAATCTAGCAATTCTATTGTAACCTTGTGTAATAACTTTTCGCATACTGGGTATCAACACTTCTTTGCATTCGTTAGTGGCTTTTCTCGTTTCTCACTTGCTGACAAAAAAGTATGAATATTGCTGATAATTTTCTATATTTAAAGTGCTCTGGAGAGCTTCCTAACTTTTCTTCCTTTTAATTTTTAGTTCTAACTTTAATTGTCTAAATTTGTTTCATACTGCATGTTTTCTGTGTTAGCTGAGCAATTTATGCAAGTTGAATAAAATGTACAAGTTATTGCTTGGATGCCTGAAAAATAGTTGGAGATCTTTTATTCATGTGGCGTATAAACATGTTAGATGGTTTCACAAGTTTTTTCTGATTTCATAAGGACAGTTCATTATGAATGTCATGCATCTTTTCCTTTTGAATTTTCAGCTGATAATTTCTAACATGTATAATTCTGTGAAATAAATTGTGTTCATTTTAGGTATGTGCTGTTCTGGTTGGTAATTTTCATCTGCAAGTTTGTGTTCGCTTACTTCCTCCAGGCAAGTCACTGCGCATCATAAATGTCCAAGTCTGAGGTGTTGCTTGGTTTTTTCTTTTCTTTAAGTAAATATTATATACCTTCCCTTGGTGCAGATAAGACCTCTTGTTAATCCTACAAATACTATCATTCACCTTCCATCATTGCGGTACTCATGGCATGATTTGATTTCTAAGTGTAAGTTTTGCTTGTGGATTTTTGTCTTCTATGTATTTTCCGTTGGATTTTGTTCTTTATACTCATTCATGCTTCCGACTTTCTGGACAGACAACAATAACGCTTTGGCTGTTGCTAGCCTTTGGGCTCCTGTTGTGGCTGTGAGTTCTTTGTTTCGCTTTTCCTTTATTTTGATATAATTTCAGTTTAATTCTGTAAAGTAGAAAAGGTCCAAATCATTTGTGAACATTAGATGTCTTAGAAGTGATCAGATGTTTTGGCTTTCTCTTCGATTATGTCAGTAAAAATGATTATTTTCCTCCCTCTTCCTATATCCTGCACCTTCTTGGGGCCTTGTTAATGATATCAGTACCCTTACGATTGAAAAAAAGGAGAGTTTTCTTTAGGATTTGACTATTTGAGTTCTTTGCAAGTGTAGTTATTGTTACATGGGGTTTTCTGGGTGGTTTGATGTTTCTCTTCTTCTTTTATTTTAATAGTTAAATATTTGCTTTCTCTCCCAGATATATCTTATGGACATTTACATATGGTACACATTGTTATCAGCCGTTGTTGGAGGAGTGATGGGTGCACGTGCTCGGTTAGGGGAGGTATTATTCCCACTATACTTTTGTATTTTCCGTTACTCTTCCGGAGGTGCATTAGTAGTTGGTAAAATTAACAGGTACATTCATCTGGTGAAGTTTGGTTAGGCACCATTCTTTCGTGGATTACTATTTGCTGAACTAATTTTCCATGTACTAAAAAGCACGAAAGGACTTTATTTCCTGGGGTTGCTTATTTGTCAAAAAAGTAGGTAGCTATTTGTTTGACATAAAAAATAGCTGCTCATAGTGGTTATTTGTCACTTTATTGCCATTTTCTGTGACCAATTTTGGTAGTCCAGCTAAAATTTTGTAGTGTAACTTACCTGGATCAGAAGTCGATGCGATTGCCATTTTGGACCGGGGTATCATCTTTGTGCTAGGCATGACTTGAAGTATGGAGAACAACATAAGGGAATCTGAAGGAAATCATTGTCTTGAAATTATGAAAAGTTCACCGCGTAGACTCAAACATGATTATTAATTGATAGGAAGTTTTGAATAACAAACGCTGGATTAGGCTTTATTATTTTCTGAAAAGAACAAGGAGTATGCTATATTACCTTTATGAAAATGTATCGCAGTAAACGGTTTGAGCCTCATTTTCAAATGTGGCACTCTGTTCTTTTTCATTTTTCTTCTTTTAACTTGTCTATGGTTACTTTTTCACAGATTCGGTCCATTGAAATGCTGCATAAGCGATTCGAGTCTTTCCCTGAAGCTTTTGTGAAGAATCTTGTTTCTTCTGAAACGAAGAGGTAATTATTACCTATATGATAAGCTGTGGGACTTACTTCATGTGCTTGCACTAAGTTGCTGAAACTTTGGTTGCTGATTTATATTACTGTAATTTCGTTTCTACTCTGTTGCCTTAATTTTTTGGAGTTTCTTATTTGTCTTTTTCTTCTTGTGGATTTACTAGCTGCTTACTATTTGTTAAGTTTACTCATGCCAGAGCATTTGTGCCATGAGTTACTTAGGATTTATGCGTATAGCTGTTGTCTAAACCAACTCTTATGGGTTGATGAAATATTAGGTTTTGATGCTTGATAGTTAGCAGGAGTTGAAGCATTTGATATCTCTTTTATTTCTGATAGAATAGAACCTTGTACAAAAGAAAAACTTGAATGGGTGGTCTGTTGTCACATAAAAGTTATTTGAACTCTAGCAGGTTTGATTAGAATAGAAGATCGATACTAGGAATATGATAGATTCATTTAGAAAAAGTATATGACCAATAGAAAGAAGCTGCTATACTCATTTGTATCCATCTTTCTGTCGTCTCTACATTTGAAACAAACCCTGGCCTGACTGGATTTGTTTCTCTTTTTTCCCCGGTGAGATGAAAGCAATAGTTTCCAATTTCTGATTAGTATACCTGAAAACGTGTCATCTGCTAAAATGCCATATATTATCTTTCTTTCATGTTAACATCCATGACTACTTTCCCTTTCAGGCAACCGTTTAATCAACAATCAGCGCAGGTACTGAATCTTCCTTTCTTCTTTTATAAATAGATAGGCTCGCACGGACTGGTAGCTCCATTCATGGATGATTAATGACACCCTTTTTTTTCAGCTGGCCATCTCTGTTTTGTCGCTTGTATTTGTTCCTTTTCTAAATGTTATATATCTGATTAGGGGTAGATAAAAGGTAGTTGTTTTTATTTATTGTCTTATGCCGACAGGATATGTAATAATTTTCTTAAGATTGGCGTCTTTTGAATCTAGAGACCATTTCTATGATTTAGGAAGGAACCAAAATTTATTATTTCCTGTTTCATTCTCAAATTTTTTAGAGTTCTCAAGATGCAAATAAGACGTATGCAGCCATATTTTCTCCATTCTGGAATGAAATCATTAAAAGCTTGCGGGAGGAAGATTACATTAATAACAGGTACATTCAAACAATATTATTTCTTTTCTTTAAGAAAATTCATATACTGCTTTGTCTTCCCTATTCAGTGTTATGGGAATTTTAGATTTTTACAAGTAACTGTTGTGTTTTCAGGGAAATGGACTTGCTTTCCATGCCTAGCAACAGAGGAAGTTTAAGATTAGTTCAATGGCCTTTGTTTCTCTTAAGCAGTAAGGTAGAAGCATATAAATCTTTATTTTCATTTTTTATAATTTTATCTTAATGAGAAGGTTGATTTCCTCTTGTTGTTATGCACTTCCCTCTTCTCAGATCTTGCTAGCCATTGATTTGGCGCTGGATAACCAAGATACACAAGCAGATCTTTGGAACAGAATATGCAGAGATGAATATATGGCTTATGCAGTCCAGGAGTGCTATTATAGTACTGAGAGAATCTTACAGTCATTGGTAGATGGCGAGGGAAAACTATGGTAGGAAATTAGGAATCCGCGTCTTATTTTTTTGGTTGGCTTCTCTTTCTGATTAATGCAGAAATTTTTGCATCTACCATTCATGTGCTCCTATGGTTACTGTTGATCAATGAATGGATAATCCAGATCATGATATGAATGTAGCTATTTTGGTTTGATTGTTGTTCTGATAGGGTTGAAAGAATTTTCCGAGAGATCAACAACAGCATATTGGAAGGCTCACTTGTTATGACCTTGCAACTGAAGAAACTTCAGTTGGTGGTATCTCGATTCACTGCTCTGACTGGGCTCCTGGTATGTTCTCCAATATACTCGTCTGTAGCTTATGTAAACCTAGAACATGTTAGTGGATATTCAGGCTATTGCCAGCATTCGTAAGCAAGCTCTAGTATAAGAAGAAAACCACCTATGTCTAACATCATTTAGTTATTGATGTATTTCATGAGTCGGGTTCGTTGCCACCTGGATCTTTTTTATGTATAGGGCTAGTGGATGGATAATCTGTTGTTCAAAACAGCATTTCTAGAAAGTGGTCAACTGAATTTCTGTTTTGCATTTTCTCATTTTTAGAGAGGTATGTGCATATTGAGGTTTTTGAGCTGAGGAAAAGACATCTGCTGGTTGGTTAAGGTGTCTTTTCAAATTGACATGTGACTATGCTGCTAGTCTCGTAGAAACTTTCAAGATGAATATTCTAAAGAAGTTACCTATTCCATAAGAGTGTTAATCATGCTCCATGCTCTCATATGCTCTCATGTATGGCTCTTTCTATATGTCGAATCATCATATCTTTTGGATTGCTAATTGTCATGACTGTGACATAAGGAGTATGGATATGAGTAGATTGTGCACAGAGTTTACATATGTTTAACAAGCTCAGCCAGTCAGTACTAATTGCCGATACCTTTGACAGCGTAATGAAAATGAAAACCTCACAAAAGGGGCTGCTAAAGCGTTGTTTGATTTATATGAGGTTGTCACCCATGAGCTGCTTTCACCTAACTTGAGGTATGCTTTCAACTTTTTATTATGAGCTTGCTTTTGCTTTAAACAATTAAGAATCGATTTCCCTGAACCCTCAGGGACGAGCTTGACACATGGCATATACTAGTAAAAGCGCGGGATGAGGGACGACTTTTTTCAAGGATTATATGGCCCAGAGATCCAGAAATCGTAAGTATCTTGATAAAACATCAGTGATGATTGCTTGTTCGTGTTGTACTCCTGATTTGGGTTTGTTTGGTTTGGTGGAACAGCAAGAGCAGGTGAAGCGGTTACACCTCCTTCTCACTGTTAAAGATACTGCAGCAAACATTCCAAAGAATCTTGAAGCAAGAAGAAGATTACAGTTTTTCGCAAATTCTCTATTTATGGACATGCCTCAGGCAAAGCCAGTTAGTGAGATGATGCCATTCTGGTAAATGTGTGCTCTTATAAATAAAGTGATTTTAGTTGGGAATCTACAAATATCTCACTCTTTTCACTCATTGGTTTTTTTGAGTACAGTGTCTTCACTCCGTACTATAGTGAAACTGTACTCTATAGTTACAAAGATCTGCGGGAAGAGAATGAGGATGGAATATCTACCCTTTTCTATCTCCAGAAAATTTTTCCAGGTATCGTGTGTGTGTGTGTGTGTGTGTGTTTGTGTTTTTTTTTTCTTTTCTAAACTATTTTCAGAATGATGCTGGCTGATGCAATCAGTCACTTCTTAGAGCCTTGGATATCCTTTTTGAGAAGATGTTCTAACAAAGTCACAAAGTCATGCATCATTCTAGCAAACATTGAGCCACCAGGTGCCTCATTGCAGTGGTGGACCCAGGATTTTTTCAGGGGGTTTACTTTTAAAAATATCATACACGGAAGCTACATCAATCACATATCTTAAAAAATGGGGGTTCTAAACTTACACCATAATTATTAATTTGTTATATATATGTAGAATATACATACATGATACACATATATTGTAGATAATTGTGGACAAAATTTCCCAATTACTCTACCTACGTTTGCTCTGCCTCGTTGATCTTCTTAATACTTGCATTACTGTTTTTTTTCTCTAGACGGTGTTACATATCCATGCTGCTGTATATGATTTTTCACTTTCTGTATTCGTGGTTGATGCTTGATCTTTTGTTTAGTTTATTTTGGATTTTTTCCCCCTCTGAATCATCATTTGACTCTGGTTTGTTTCTACCTAGATGAATGGGATAATTTCTTGGAAAGAATTGGTCGGGGAGGATCCACTGAAGATGCAGAACTTCAAGATAACTCTAGTGATTCTTTGGAACTTCGATTTTGGGCATCTTATCGTGGACAAACTTTAGCAAGAACTGGTCAGAATCTGATCCTTTTGTAATGATCCATAATTGCTTCAGCGTTTCGAGATCTTTTTTGTTAGCGTAAAGTAATATGACATGTTCTCTTCAGTACTAGAAGATTGATAATTGTGTTATGATGAAACAGTGCGTGGAATGATGTATTATAGAAGAGCTTTGTTGCTACAGAGTTTTCTTGAAAAGCGACATCTGGGAGGTATGATGGTGTTGAAGTATTTGAACCTTCCACCGTGAGTAACAATACCACACCGGTGGTGTGAGTAAAAATTGGCACCATATAAGAAAGTGGGCTACCTCCTCCTATTTCCAATTGGTTTTAGGATGGAACCCCCACTTGTGGAAATGGTTGCTCTATATTGGCCCGTTGGGTTTGACTCGGCCCAATGTGGAATTTTACAGATGGGATCATGTTTTCTTGTTTGAATTCCCAATATCTTTTGTATTATTAGTAGCATTTCTATGTATATTCACAATTCACACTGTTGCCACAGTGGATGAGCCTTCTTTGGCCAATGCTTCAACGACTCAAGGGTTTGAATTGTCACGTGAAGCAAGGGCACAAGCGGACTTGAAGTTTACTTATGTCGTGTCATGCCAAATTTATGGTCAGCAAAAATTGAAAAAAGCTCCAGAAGCAGCAGATATTGGTCTTTTACTGCAAAGGCAAGATTATGTTTTTTATTCTTATTATATTCGGTTTGGTTTTATATTCTTCCAACGTTACCATGAAAATTTGTTATGTGCCCGGGTTATGGATCGCTCCAAGGGGCTTATGAATAGGATAAATGAACGTCGTTAGAGAGAGAAACTGAACTCTTGGCTCTTTAGAGTGAGTGCCTACCTCTAAAACCGTTGAAAGTATCCACCGTGAGAGAAATACCACATCAGTTGGTTTAGTAAATTGAGAACACTATATAAACAAGTGAACTACCTCCTCCTATCACCAATTGGTTTTAGAATGGAACTCCACTTCATTGATGGTTGCTCTCTCTTGGTCTGTTGGGCTTGGCTCGGCCCAATGTGAAATTCTTAATGGTATGAGAGCCAGAGCCAGGTTCCGATTGGCGGTGTTAGGTTTGTGTTCCCTTTGTTGATTCCACGTACCAGATTGTACGGGTCGAGCCTGGGGCGTGAGAGTGGGGTTTGTTAAAATTAGTCCCTATTCGTTCAGATTTGAAAAGCTGGTGTCTTAGTTAAAGAATCCTCATGTTGCAGGGAGTGATGAAAGTATCCACCGTGAGAGTAATACGACATTGGCTGGTTTATTAAATTGAGAGCCCTTTAAATTGGTCTGGAGCTATTACATATATTAGGAAACGATTATATCTAATCCTAGAATATAATATATTATAGTTACCTATATATTTTATAACTAAGTATCCTATCAATAATAGTAAAATATCCTATATATTGAGTCTCTAATATATTATGTATAATATATTTATGGAATACTCCTGAAAAATGAGCTTGTCTTCAAGCTTGAAGATCAACTTCCTTATGAGGATCAGATAATGGTGCTGCTTGTCAAGGTATTCGTGCATCAGATCCGTAACAAACAGCTGGCCGGGCGAGTCATGCATTATTTGCAGTAGCTTCTTGCTATTTGGGTGTACACTTACAGTTGACTTCTTTCCCCTCCTTTCCTCTCTTTGCTGCATCTTTTTGGATCTTCTAGCTCTTGAAACTGATACTGTGAAATTAAATAATTAATACTGTTGCCTTAGTGAGCTTCCTTTTTTTTTTTTTTTTTGCTGCACCTTTTGATCTGGAGTTGCTGTCTTGGCACCCTTCAAGTTGAAAATTGTCTGTTGTGGTGGAAGAATGCTACTGCTGTCACTGGCTTCTCCTGTCCCTAAGATGGATCTGTTCAACTCCCACATGAAGGATTTCATCATATGTGTGATCTCAATCAGCTCATAATTCATCTCTGCCAATGCAGCAGCATCTATCCTGGCACGTTCCCCCTTCAATAGGGTCAGGATAGAATCGCCGATCTTGATCGTCTCTGATACCAAATTGTTATGTGCCTGGGTTATGGATGGAGTTAGGGGAAAATGAATAGGATAAATTTCTTGGCTCATTAAAGAGAGGGCCCACCTCTGAAACTAAGTTTCAGATAATTTACTGCGTACTTCTTTTGTAATTTCATAGCCCTTTAAATAAGAGTGGAGCTATTACATATTAAGAAGCAATTATATATAATTGTAGAATATACTATATTATAGATACCTATATATTTTATAGCTATATGTAACCTATCAATACTAATAAATTTCCTATATATTATATGCACCGATTGGGAGAAGGCATAGCTCCCTTCTGGCAAAGGATATAGCATGCTGAGTCTATAATATATTATCTATCATTATGGAATATATCCGTAACAAAATTGTTTAAAATTTCTTACATCGTGTTTGTCCAAACATATGGAGATGATTATTTTTGGGTGGATGAGCTTGGTCAGGGTAGTGCTCCTGCTAAATTAAAATTGCCTAAAGATATCATAAAGGAGGAATTTTATTTCATTTGTAGTTAGTTAATAAGCTGTTAATGATTTTTTTTTGTAGTATATTTAATTTAGTATGTCTATGCTTTATTGAAGCAAGTCACATGGGGACAACGCGGTCCCTTTTTCTGCAAATCAACAAGTTTTCCACTGTATTTGAGAACAGGTTTTAACTATAGCACTTGAGCTATATGTGTTATCAGTAATGATCCGACATTAAAGTCCATATTTTTCCATTGTGTAGAAAAAAATATCTGTTTTACTTTGTTGGCAATTGAACGTTGGTTTAGTTTATTCTAAAGGAAAGCTGTTGCAAGATTTTGTTAACACAAAGCTTATCTTCAATTTTTTTCGATGCTAATTATAAGTATGGTTATTAGCCGATACAGTAGTGCGCCTCTTGTGATAGAATACTAGAGAAACACCCTTATAAGGAACATTCTTACCATCTTTATGTTACAATGTGTTTCTGTTCTTGCATTTCCCATTACTTTCTTTTCCTGGAAAAGATTCCTCAAGCAATTTTCTGTGCTGACAATTGATTGGCTGTTCTTTTATGTGGGTGTTTCACTAGGAATGAGGCGTTAAGGGTAGCTTTTATACATGTGGAGGAAAGTGGCGTTACTGAAGGAAAAATCTCCAAGGAATACTTTTCAAAGCTTGTTAAAGCTGATATACATGGAAAAGATCAGGTAACCATAATATCTTTTGTATGTATGTGTATTATGAGCTAGCTGTAGATATTACACTGGAGGGTTTATTAAATTCATTTCACATGCCATCACTATGTTCTAAAAAAAGGACCTATGGTCATCTTAGTAGGATATACGTAAAGCTGTCTTCTATTGATCTGAAAATACCTTTTAAGATTTTATTTGAAACAGAAATTGTACAAAGTAAACTCGAAGGTGAAGTGATTGCTAGTTGAAGTTAAGTTATTCTGATTTCATGAAAAAAGTGCATTATTAATATCATAAATATTCTAAATGGTTCACTCTTGTAGTTGGCGATACCATTAACGAGTTGGTGGTTGTGAGACCTGTGGTGCAAAATGTTGGTAATTAAATGTTGTTTTATTTCTCTCATCATGCTGTGCTGTATGTTTTTCTTAGGAAGTATATTCCATCAAACTTCCTGGAGATCCAAAGCTTGGAGAGGGGAAGCCTGAAAACCAAAACCATGCCATAGTTTTTACTCGTGGCGATGCAATTCAAACCATTGACATGAACCAGGTGATAAATTTATGTTGAGATACTAGTCTTGTTGCTTGGACACCCATGTCAAAAGAAAAAGAAATACTAGGCTCGTTGCTTCTGTTATGTAATCAAGTGGTTTCTAAATATATAAACATCACGTTTTTTATTCCTAGTGAAGATGCTATCCCGGATACATCTCACCTTTATATGTTGTTCAACGACCTTAGTTTTGATATTTTTATTGAAAAGACCTCCAAATCGCTCACTGACATGATAACGAGTAAATTCTTCTGACATGATGATATATACTCCGTTTTGCAGGATAATTATCTCGAAGAGGCAATGAAGATGAGAAACCTTCTGGAAGAATTCAAGGGAAACCATGGCCTGAGGCCTCCAACCATTCTTGGCGTGAGGGAACATGTTTTCACGGGAAGGTTTGACATTGTTTCTTGTGATGTCATTTTTTCTAAAATGCTGATAACAAATTTCTGATATGTATTTTCTCTGCAGTGTTTCTTCTCTGGCCTGGTTTATGTCTAATCAGGAGACAAGTTTTGTTACATTGGGTCAACGTGTATTAGCTTATCCCCTCAAGTGAGTAGTATGACATAGATGAAATATTCTGTCGTTTCTCAATTTAAATTATTGCAGATAGCATGCCTCCCACTCCTGTTTATGTCCATGCTTAGGGTTCTTTAGTATTACCTTTCGCGAGCACGGAAATATGTATATGGGTGGTTGTTCCATATTCCCAAGTCCATGCCATAGTGCTTCCTTGGTAAATGATATTCATGCTCTAAGAAATCATATGGACTTATAGACTTCTCCTGAGCAACTGTTCTCGAATTCCGTCTTATTTTCAGTCATATGTCTGCATGTTCCATTAAAATAAGACTACATTTTTGCATTTTACCATCATCCTGTGATTTCAATCTCATGTCTGAGTTAATAGGGCTAGTGTTGTTGATCTTCTATTTTTGGAAATAAGCTGTTGTTTTGCCAACATAAACATACATACTTATCTTGCAGGGTCCGTATGCACTATGGACATCCTGATGTGTTTGATCGAGTATTTCATGTAACTCGAGGCGGAATCAGCAAGGCATCCCGTGTGATAAATATAAGTGAGGATATATATGCAGGTGAGATACAAAGATCTCTTCTTACTGCATTTAGTTTGTCTGTCCTTCTTAGTCAGTTGTCTTAATAAGCATGTCTTTTGGATTGGTATGGTTCCATCTTCCTTTTAGGCCAATGGGTGCTGAACAGTCTTACATAATAGTCATTAATAGTTAATTCAAGCAGCTGAGCATTAGGCCTGAACCTTGGCTGTGTGGCATGGCGCATTTGCTGCCTAGTCCTGTGTACTTTTTTTTTTTGGTGTACAAGATTGCTTTCACAAGTTGTGGGCATTGAAATCCCTCCCCAATGAGATCCTAACTTGGTTTGCCCTGGTGAATGTAACTTGCTTTACCAGTTGGTTCAACCAACCTTAGGTGCATAGTTCTATGCTTCAGGATCATGATAAATTTAAATAAGGTCTTTAAAGAGATATGAGCTCATATCCAACCTCTGACAATTATATTTCTGTATATTAATTTGTTTCCTAACTTCGATAATCTGATGTGGGGCTTGATTACATTATACAATTTTGTAGTAGTTTCTTCTATCATGCCTATCACTTCTTTATATTTTCATATGGATAATATGTTTTCATGGAAAACTGCAGGGTTCAATTCCACGTTGAGGCAGGGAAATATCACACATCATGAGTATATTCAGGTTACATAAGTGATAAAAAGAATGCTCTTCATTGGGATAGTTTATTGGCTAAGTTTTATGACAGTCATTCTTTCATGCAGGTCGGGAAGGGAAGAGATGTTGGATTAAACCAAATTGCACTATTTGAAGGAAAAGTAGCAGGTGGTAATGGAGAGCAAGTGCTTAGTAGAGATGTCTACAGGATTGGGCAGCTATTTGACTTTTTCAGAATGCTTTCTTTCTACTTCACCACTGTTGGCTTTTATCTTTGTACTATGGTATGCATGCTCTTCACTTGGACTCTAAATCCTGTCTTTGTTTATTCTTCTTCCTTTAGTATCGCCAATTATTCTCTTTCGTGGTACAGATGACAGTGCTGACAGTATACATCTTCTTGTATGGGAGGGTTTACCTGGTAATATACTAGTCTACTCTTCTTTATTTAGCACGTCATCTGTGTTTCTTGCTAAGGTGGGCCTGGAATTCATAGCTCCAGTTCCATATAACTGTAAATGAATTGTCATAGTAAATAAAAGAAAAGTATAATACATACAGTGCTGCTTTCTAGTTAAAGTTAACTGGATGCTGCTTTGCCTGCATGAATTTCAAGACTGTCTGTATCTGCATGGTGCAATCAACTATATCTCTTTGACCGATTTCTGATGCGGTGTAATTTTAAGATATCTCCCGTGTAGCCTCCCCATAATATTTTGGAAACATAAGAATCTTAGGCTGACATTTGACATGAGTGTCATAGCTCCCATCTGTGTGTTCCGCTGTATGACAAAGGAACTATGCCAGTGAAACACTGCTGAATCCCAGAGTTGCTCTTGCTTCCTGTATCTCCTGGAAAATGTAATCTCGATTCTATATGGTAGAAACATCTGCAAACTGTTCTGGTGACCATTCTATGCAAGAGCTGTTACATGAATGAGTATTAATATAACTTCAAGCTGTTTTAGCCCCTCAATTTCTCTTGGTGATGAGTTCCTACTGCTTGTTTATTTCAGGCATTCTCTGGACTTGATCAGGGCATCTCCCTTGAAGCCAAGATGTTAGGAAATACAGCCCTTGATGCTGCTTTAAATGCACAATTCTTGGTCCAGATCGGTGTTTTCACTGCTGTTCCTATGATTATGGGCTTTATCCTGGAGATGGGATTACTAAAGGTTGGTGATGTTTATAGCTTGGGTTAAGAACCTATAAACTGTCTGAGGTTTGCCCTATATGAGATTTTGGTGTCTGGAGTTTAAACTGTTGATATTGACTGTCTAAAGTTTCAACTTTGTTTAAATTTAGTTTTCCGTCCATTTTTGCTGTCAAATTTGACAGAATGGTGTGAAAAGTCAAAATTGCCCATCATACTATTGTGTTTACTCCGACAACCACCCTACTCCGGCGGGCCACCACCCTACTCCGGCAGGCAACCACTCTAATCCGACCAACCACCACCCTACTCCGGCCGACCACCCAACTAGGGACAAATTTGTGTTTTATTTTTTTTTATCGGGTCATGTGACAAGCACATGACCAAATTTTGTCAATTTTAACAGCAAATTTCAACAAAGTTGAAACTTCAGACAGTCAATATTCAACAATTTGAACTCCAGACACCAAAATCTCCCATATGGCAAACTTCAGACAGTTTATAGGTTTTTAACTCTTATAGCTTTTATGTATAGCTGTGTTATGGGAACCCTGAAAAACATTTAAAAAGTGGGTGTTCAAGTTATTGTCCAATCAGGAAAAATGACAAAAAAGTGTTAGGGATTATAGTCTCCATTGTGGTTATATTAGTACCTAGAGTTCTATGTTTAGTATTAGAGGTTTCCTATATATAGGTCCTCATATCTTTGTAAACATAATCTTTGAGCACTCTAATAGAAATCATGTTTGATATTACTATTGGTTTGCTCTCATCCTTCTCCCCATGGTTTCTCTTCAAACACTCTCATGGTATCAGAGCCGGTCGATCAAGGACCTGATTCACGCTACTTCGTTTCAGTTTATGGATAGATCGATCATCATTCCTTCGCGTTTTATGCGATTTCAGCTCGATTCAGTCTCCACTAGTCAGCTTTAGCTCAGATTCAGTTATTCTCCGACGCAGTCTTCATGTTGCTGATCTGGTGCTTCAATTCCATGCCACCTCCTGCTTTCATGTTTCCACCTCCTGCTTACATGTTTGCAGCAGCTGTCATCCAACTGCGATGTGAAATTCCTATTTGTTTGCTCCCATTCAGCAGCAGATCTTCGATTTTAACAGCAGTGCAGAAGATGAATTCACACAAGAGCTCCGAGGAAAAAGCGCCACAAACACGAGCTCCAAGGAATTTAGATCAGCATCAGATTCTCATCAGCATTGCGATCTCCGGCATCCGCAGCCAAATCTGTTCAACAACAGCCTTCTGATCGTCCACGGCCTGGACGGATCTCCCTCTCCACGGATCTGTCTCTCCTCTGTTTCAATTCTCGTCCTCAGCTAATGCCGGCTCTCTGAAGCCTCAGAACATCCAATCGGAACTGTACGTGACGTCGATGAATCTTCTTCTTCTTTTCTGGTCATGGACGCTGCTTCAGGATGCCGATTTGTGCCTTCTCTGTCTTCTTTTCTGGTCATGGACGTGATGATTCAGGTTGCCGTGCCTCTTCTCCGTGCTTCTTCTCATCAGAGCACTGCTTCTTCTCCTTCCATCAGCATCACAACTCAAGTTCCGAGGATTTTCGATCAAAATCAATTCGATATGTTCTGGTATGACTTCATTGACTTGATTCAAGTTGAACCTGGTTATTAGCTCCATTATCAACCCTCTAGAATCTGTAAATCAGCCGAGGAACAAACCCGAGCTAATCTCCTCCCCTTTCCTCCTCTGTGAGCCAACTGACTGATTCAATTTGTTTATAGCTGCTGGATTTATGCTTGGAATTGATTAGATATAGTTGGATCAAAGATGTTAAAGGATTTGTGTGTGGTTTTTCTGAATTCGGGTTGAATACTCGATTTATCTGATGCTGGAACCTCAGTTATACACTGCAAATTACTGATTCTGCAAATTTGAGTTCATATGCTGCAAATTACCGATTCTGCAAATTTGAGTTCAAAGCCATTTTGGATGCAATACTTCATTGTCTGCTTGCTGGATTATGATGTGGTTGAGGATTGTAGCTGCAAATTGGTTCGAATAAGCTCAGAAAATGGGGTTTCTGCTGCCAATTAAATTTTACAAAGCTCTGTTGGTGATTGATCTGAAGGTTAAAGTGGTTTCGATGCTATGATTGGACTCCCTTTTGTTTTCTTTGATGAAGCAGTGACAGATGCCAAAGTTTTGCACGGCTGCATTGTTTTTGTTGTTCTTTTACCGCCATGAAGAGCATTCTGGAGTCATGGAGATCTATTAGATTGAAATTCAGCAAGGATTGTGAGTTTGATTGCAGCAGAGCCTTCTCATTAGTTGAGTTTGAGCAATTCTTTAAACAAGAACATAGCAGCCAGCAACAAACAAAGCAGGAGCAGCAGCAAGATAGTTAAGCAGGAGCCAACAGCAAACAAAGCAGGAGCAGCAGCAAGTTCATTACACAGCATAGCAAGGCAATTTGAAGAAGGATTGAATTGAGCAAATTAAGATTTCAAAGGAAAATTCAAGAAGGAAGAGAAGCATTGGGAATGTTAGGGATTATAGTCTCCATTGTGGTTATATTAGTACCTAGAGTTCTATGTTTAGTATTAGAGGTTTCCTATATATAGGTCCTCATATCTTTGTAAACATAATCTTTGAGCACTCTAATAGAAATCATGTTTGATATTACTATTGGTTTGCTCTCATCCTTCTCCCCATGGTTTCTCTTCAAACACTCTCAAAAAGTACTGCAAAGATTGATAGACACCCTGAAGCAGTGTATACCTAACTCTGCTATGTTAATTGATATCGTGTTTTTTATTGGGAATGTTGTTCGAGTCTGTCCTCTGAGATTTTGGCAAAGGCTTTGCTAACACGGTTGATAAAACCATTTTCAGGCTGTTTTCAGTTTCATCACGATGCAGCTTCAGTTGTGTTCCGTCTTCTTTACATTTTCATTGGGAACCAGAACTCATTATTTCGGACGAACCATCCTTCACGGAGGGGCCAAAGTAGGTTATTCTGTTAAAAAATTCTGAATATAGTAACTCCATTCCTTTCCGTCTCCACATGTTGGGAACTAGCTAATGCTTTTTGTTCGAATTGAAACTACAGTACAGAGCAACTGGAAGAGGGTTCGTTGTCCGCCACATAAAGTTTGCTGATAACTACAGACTTTATTCGCGAAGCCACTTTGTCAAAGCGTGAGTTATATCTTATGTTAAGGGATTTTTTTTATTGATTTGTATAATAAGAACTGAAAACTATTATTTGTTAAGCATAATCTCTTATTTCTTGTAGGTTTGAGGTGGCATTACTGCTTATCATTTACATTGCATATGGGTACACGGATGGTGGTGCACTCTCCTTCATCTTGCTTACTGTTAGCAGTTGGTTCCTTGTCATTTCATGGTTATTTGCACCGTATATCTTTAACCCATCAGGATTTGAGTGGCAAAAGTAAGTATTGTATCTTAGATTTCTCTATTTTTTCAATTGGTCATTTTCCATCTATGGTATTTTCTCAGTTGATAATGATTTCAAATAAAATTATTGATCAGGACTGTTGAGGACTTCGATGATTGGACAAATTGGCTTCTTTATAAAGGTGGTGTTGGGGTGAAAGGAGAAAACAGCTGGGAATCTTGGTGGGATGAAGAACAGGTTTTGTGCTAATTTAAGAAATGGAATTTATCTACCTGACTTTGCTGCTCCCTATGTAGACAACTGTGAATGGAGAGAATTGTATTTTGGCATCCTCCATTTTAATCATCCCTAACCCATGTGCACTGAACTGCTTTATTTTCTTGCAGGCACACATTCATACGCTGCGGGGACGTTTATTGGAGACAATCCTGAGTCTAAGGTTCTTCATTTTCCAGTATGGTATTGTTTACAAGCTCCATCTCACCGGAAGGGATACTTCTCTAGCGGTACACACTCCTTAGCTTCTGCATCTTGCAAGAAACCATTTATTTTATCAAGCAACTCGATGTATATTATCTCCATTTATGTTTTAACAACAATTTGAGTTCTATCAAGAAGCTTAAAAAAATATATATGGACAATGTCGGAACTGCCATGTAGATAACAGATATGTTTCTTTTCTTTTCAGCTGTACGGGTTCTCGTGGATTGTGTTGATCGGTATTGTGTTGATATTCCAGGTCTGAGGCTTTTATGTGTTGATAGCACTCAAATTTCATATTGACTACTAGAATTGTTATTTCCATTCTTACATTATTGCCTTCTCACGAATGAGGAAATTGTTGGCTGACAGATATTCTCGTTCAGCCCTAAAAGATCGTCCAAGTTTCAGCTTCTGTTTGTGAGATTGATTCAAGGGATTACGTGGATGGGACTTATAGCAGCCATTTGCCTTCTTGTCATATTCACCAAACTGTCCATTCCGGACTTGTTTGCTTGCATTCTTGCATTTCTTCCAACTGGCTGGGTCATTCTCTGTGTAAGTTGTTAATCTTATACTTCTGCACAAACAGTATATATATAGGGTTAAATGTACTTTTGATACCACATGTTTGACCGAATGTGACTTTTAGTACTGGATGTTTAGTTTTGTATACTTTTGGTACCAAACATTTGAAAAAATGTGGCTTTCGGTACATCCGTTGGTTGGCCGTTAATTTTGGCCGTTAAATGACATGTGCAAGTCACGTGATCGACTCTAAACTTTTAATTTTGTTCAATTTAGTCCCTCAAATATATTCATAACTTTTATTTTGTTTAATTTAGTCCTAAAGCTTCAAAATCGAACCCAATTGGGACCTATCTCCAATTGGGTAAATTTGACCCAAATTGGGCTATGTCAATTGAATTCGATTGGTTAGTTTGGGTCCGATTTCGTTAGTTTAGAGTCGATCACGTGACTTGCACATGTCATTTAACGGCCAAAACTAACGGCCAATTAACGGATGTACCAAAAGCCACATTTTTTCAAACGTTTGGTAATAAAACTATACAAAACTAAACATCCAGTACTAAAAGCCACATTCGGTCAAACATGTGGTATCAAAAGTACATTTAACCCATATATATATATATATATATACGCGAAATACAGAAAGTGTTAGATGCTGAAAGTATTGAACTGGAAATACAGCTAGCAGTGGCATGGAAGAAGATAGTGAGGAGCCTGGGGATGTGGGATGGAATAAGGGAATTCGCAAGGATGTACGATGCAGGGATGGGAGCCCTGTTATTCTCACCAATCGCAGTTCTGTCGTGGTTCCCCTTTGTGTCGACTTTCCAGTCTCGGCTCCTCTTCAACCAAGCCTTCAGTCGCGGCCTTGAGATCTCCCTCATCCTTGCCGGAAACAAGGCTAATGTCGAGGTTTAATCTTTCTTCTCTCTTTTCATTCATTAATTACATTAATATTTTGTTGTAGAGATTGCCGTTTCTGCATCAGTGTGTTTAGTAGATTAAGATTATCCAGAGTTAATGTGTAAATATTGTTGGAGGAGGTATTGTTACATGTAGTTAGTTAGTTGTAGTTAGAAGGTGAATTGGATAATGATGCTAAGTTTTTGGGTTACTTTACATACAATATATTATGTCGCATAACGTTTTAAAGACTTTACTGTTTCACTACTCCAGTTTCCAACCCACCCATATGATCCCATTGCATTTGAAGTTTGAATGATGATGGCTGTTACATTCACTTTTGAGTGGTAGCTTCTCTGCAAAAGTAAACTTGTCAATTTTATGTAACCCGTTGCATTGTTGGGACTTGGGATCTGATTTTGGCCAGGCTGGTTCCCCTAGTTAGGTCAATCAAAGAATCACTCCTTGCTTTTAAAAAAATGTAAGATTGGATGGTCAATGGCAAATTGGTCCTAAAATATATTTTAGGATTTTCTCTAGAGTAAAGATATATACAATAAGGGGCAAATATGAAAGGAGAATTGATTTAAATAATTTCTTTTTGTACAACATGCTTCAACGCTTTTGGTGTAACATTTTTTTGTATATTTTTTTGTGCAATATGTTAACAACTTGTACATTTTTTTGTGCAATATGTTAACAACTAGTCATGTGCAAGTCACTTGAGTATTTAACGATTAAATTTGGGGTTAAATGATTTTTTGGTGTCGTATGTTTGACCAATGTTGATTTTTGGTGCCATATATTTACACCAAGCCTACACAAGAATTGCTCGAATAAAATAAAAGTATTTAATGGTTAAACTTGATAGTTGATTAATGGATACACCAAAAGTCTATAAAATGCAAACATATGATACCAAAAACCTTAAAAAAATATGACACCAAAAACTAATATTGGTCAAACGTATGACACCAAAAAATATGATCCTTAAATATGGTTATCAACTAACGGATACACAAAAAATGTACGAAGTTGCAAATACCAAAAGTATATAAAAGATTTTGTACCTTAACGCTTAAGTTAATTATACCAACACTTAAGTCAAATACAGAAGAAAAAAAAATAAGTCAATTTTAACATATAGTAAACGATGGTTCTCATTGGATTGAAGAAAGTAGCTTTTTGGTGTCGAAAATAAACCGTTAATTAGTGAGATTCTAGATGAACTTTGGAGGTTCTCACAATTTGTTAGCTCGGTATTTTTTTTTGCCCAAAGTTAGCTCGGTATCTTTTGTTTTGGGATAATTGCTAGTTCTTGCTAAATACTCTCTGTTATATACAATGTCTTTTTGGATCTTTCTACTATGCTTTGGGAGCATCATGCTTTAGGTCAATAGAAAAATAAAAAAATTAGTGGCAAAAGCATGGTGCTCCAAGAGCATTGTAGAAATGTCCTTTTTATTTGTGTAAATTGAAATCTGAACTTTAAAAAAATTTGTAATTTATTAGCCGAACTTTGTAAAAATATGTAATTAACGTGCGTGTTTCCACCATCATTTACATTATATTAGGAATAATTAGCAGTTAAAAGTTAAATCTTAGGAATATTAAGACCAAATTGAATAAAATAAAAGTATTTAACAGTTAAAGTAACTATTGACTAACGAAAACACAAAAAACATACAACTTTCCAAACATATGTCACAAAAAACCTAAAAATAATAACTTATGGTACCAAAAGCTAAAGTGGTTAAATATATGGCTCCTAAATACCATTTAACCATTTTAAATGTTGTGGTTCGAACTCAATAGATAGACAAATCGACGAACGACTCCTTTTCATATCACCTTTTCTCCTTCTCTCAATCAACCAGTTCTTTTCTTTCTTTCTCGCTCGCTCGCTCGCTCTCTCTCCTCCTCCTCCTTCTGCGGCGGCAGCAGCAGCGTCCAATTGAATTATGTCGTCGGTAATTTATATACATACTCTCTCTTAGTCTCATTTGTTGGTTCGTGTTCCAGGTATTAATTAATTGCATGCGACACCGAATAAGATGATGACGTCGTTGTCTTTTTCTTCGGCAATGATGATGAATCATATAATGCAATGCTCATTTCTTTGATTGCTTGATCGATTGGTTTTCGATTAGATAGATTCAATTCATTGGATTTGGAACCATGCTTGTTTCCTACCGATTAATACGGATGACGATGGAATGCTGTATTAGATCTGTACGTAGTTGTGCTAATTTGTGGGTGATGTTGTATTTCTTCTACGTAAAACAACAGCAACAGAAGAGCAGATGATTAGAAGATCATGAATTGAACCTGGGAATCATATAGCTGATAGATTAATTGTAATTGTAAATGGTGGAGCAGGAGGACAAAGGGCGGCCCCTGCCGAAATTCGGTGAGTGGGACGTAAACAATCCAGCGTCCGCAGAAGGATTTACGCTTCTTTTCAATAAAGCAAGAAATGAGAAGATGATGATGAACAATCCCGCCGCCAAGCCTCCATCTACATCTTATTCATCCAAATCCAAATCCAAATCCAAATATAACACCTCCTCCTGCAAGGTATCTATATATGTATCTCTCCTAGCTAAACCCTAAATCTAATCTAATCATCTGCTCCTGTCCAACTGTGTTTATTTATTTATTTATGCAGAAAAAGTGGTTCTGTTGTGGATATATCCAAATTGTGAGGACAGCCAAGTGAGAAAATAAGAAGAACATTGAGTTGCAGCTTCCTTCTTCAATCAACCCCACTGAGAGTGGCCAAGGACAAGTTTTAACTTGTTTCTTTTCTTTTTTCTTTTAAACAAAATATATAATAATGCAATATCTCAACAGTTATCTGTAATTTTATTTTATTTTTGTTGAAAATATGCATTAAGAAAAGGCAGAGCCAGTTTTTTATATAATACAAGGCACAGTAAAGCAGCGCGGGATAATTGACCGATGCCATGTTTCTGTAACAATATTAACAAATTTTGTTTAATAAAACAGTGTGCCAGGGAAATAACAGACCTAGGTACATATACATAAGAGAACAAATTGTTATCTAGAGTAAGAACATCATCAAGGACACCACAAAGAGAGACCCGATACGTCGAAGACCTAATAAGTCTAGTCAGCAGAACCGAATCCGTCAGGAACACCGTTGGAGATGGTGTCGAAGGTCATGTTGCTGCCAAAAGAAGGCCGGACCGACACGCAAGAGTTTCAGCCAAAAGGGGTCCCTTGTAAGGAACAGGTAGCTGCCGCAAAAAAATGCATCGATGGTCCCAAAGCAGACAGCGGTAGGTAGTCTCGGGCAGATCGAGTCGCGCCTCCCTGATTGTCCTGTAGGCACAGTACAAGCAATGTTCTTAGAGCAACATACATTATTATAAAAAGAAAGAAATTTTTCCACACTAGGGTTCTAGTCTTATAACAGTCGGATTACGAATGTTTTAGAGGCTCCACATGATGAGGCATTTGTGAGTTCTAGTCTCAGAACAGTCGGATTACGAATGTTTTAGAGGCTCCACATGATGAGGCATTTGTGAGCCAGTAGGTCCATATCAAGTACCAACGTCCCACCGGGACCATGATGATCTAGTAGAAGCCAATCCATTACAGAATGACAGGTCTATCTGTCAGTCCTAACCGAAAAGGATAAGGCGAACCAAACTATGGCTGTTTCCGGCTTGCACATGCTATCAAAGTAGGCAAAAGGCGGATAAGATTTGTGTGAAGAGCTCTATTGTGAACACATAATTTTGACTACTATACACATTCATACCTCAAACAAGCACAAATCACTTTATTTAACCCACCAAATACTAGTATCTTAACTTGTCTGCCTGGCTCAGATGAAGAAGAAGAGTCCAACATAATAAATAATATGCACATCCTTGACATAGTAAGTAAGACTTCGCAAAGTACAACAACATACAACACCGCGGATCAAAAACCCGGGTTGCTTCATTCATAAGTTAACCGCAAGTGAAGACTCAAAAAAGTAAACCAAATTCAGCAGTATCATCTCATACTCATCATCCTCCCTAGAGCTGCCTATAGAAAGAACTGGTCTTCATCTTTCCTAGTCTACAATGGCTGCTGTTCTTCAGCTGCAGCACTATTGCTTCCACTAACCACAACCCCATCCACTCCCTGAGTAGAAGATATTCCCGGGGCAGCAGCCGATGGGACAATATGGACTGAGTGGTCGAATTTACAGGCAGGACCAAACTTGCAGATTCCGTATCGGCTGTAGTGACTGCAGATGTTCTGATCCTGCAAATTCATTCATACATTCATTACATTATGATCATGAAGATAGGATAGAACTATGTACAAATTAGGGTTAATTGCCATACCAAACTCTAGACGAATTACACAAATACGTTTTCTTTTTCCATACTCTGTTACTTCGTCAAATTTGACAGATTTTGCTAAAAACGCCAAGAAATGCCCTTATTTATTTATTTATTAAAAAAAAAAAAAAAAAACTCCAATTCTTCAGTAATGAACCTAAACCCAAGTTACTTACATTCTTTTTATTTTGGTTTTTACAAATAAGGGTATTTTTTTTCTTTGTCAACAACATACGTCATTTAATGGAAAAAGTGACCGAGTATGCAATTTGGTTAGTATCCTTAGAGAATAACTCGATAGACAGATGAGAATAGAAAGATAAAAAGGGAAAGGTGTGTTTATTACCGGTCTTAGAGGGAGACCGTTGTCGCTGAAGGCAACACTAGATGACTTTGAGATCCGCTCCTTCGGATGGTGATATTTGCAGTTAGACTTGAACTTACAGTCTCCATTTCTTAAGAAGTAGCTGCACTCAGGCTGACCCGGTCGTTCAGGATACTCATCGACAACCACCCGACTCTGATGATTTGTGTAGATGTGGTTTTCTGTAGTCGGGTGCATGAGATATGGTGGCGGCGGGGGTGAAGATGCAGGCATACTGTGTCCTGGTCCTGGATTCATAGGAAACTTAACAAGAACACAAAATCCAAAATTAGATTATCTCAGATAACAAATTCGACAAGCAGCAATCACCTATCAATATCAACCAACTCAAGGCCTATATCTTGTATCAAGAAGATCTGCATGGCATGTAACTAAAAAGTAGTAAAACCCGTAAAACCGTATAACACAACAAGAGAAGAGTCACGATAGGTATAATAGAGAAGCAAATTATTCTTTTAATAAAAAAAAAATATGTAGTATGGTAGAACTTTTTGTATAGATCTCTACCTGATAGCCGTTCCACTCTGAGTTTGGAGATGAAACCACATGAGGTGGAGAATACACAATTGGAACAAAGGGAGGGTGCTCGTTCAATGTCACTTGTGAAGACCAAACATGGAGTTGTGATGGGCTTGGTAATGATTGGGATGCACCTCCACCATACTCTACATGAGGGTTATCCCCTCCGGAAGATGGGTCAGGATGATTGAACTTGCAACTAGCAGAATATTTGCAGGTCCCAGTGCGCATGTAGTACGGGCATTCTTTCTCTCCCTGGAAAGAATATTATTATAACAATATAAGGTAATTTTAAGACGGTGAATTGAATAGACATGCATGTTAAAAAAACGAAGCTATTCAATATTCATGATAGTATGTTTTATAGTGCAAATAACCAAGGAGAAGCTGGTAAGTCCCAGATTTTAGTTCGAGCAATTAGGAAGATGCTTTGAAATGAAGAGTAAACTGACTATACCGGTCGCAATGGCAGTCCCAAAAAGTTAAGATCGATCGCTGGGGACACAAAATTTGATCTCGAGTGGCCGAATTTGCAAGCTTTTCCAAACTTACAGCCTCCTGGGCTCAAGTAATACTGCAGAATACAGGAATAATAACCATTTCATAGTTTGGTGTTAGCAGGTGCATTGGATTTGGCAGATCCAACGTACGATTTTACGAATATGTCCGTCGAATCAATCAATACATGAAAAGGAGCAGAAATCAAGCCACAAAGAAGTTGGTGATGTAACAATTCAATAAAAACTAGAATCTAGCATCTATTGTTGTCAAGAAAGAAAGAAAGAAAATTCAGCAATGCTTAGAGGCATTCTTTGGGTGATGCTGGGTTCATTGGAGATCATTCAAGAAAACTAATTTGAGCATGAGAAATAATGTGCTATTTCACTTGCAAGTCCTGAACAAACTGCACCATTTAGCTTAATCCAAGAACTAAATGCTTTCTTAAGCAATGCAGCTACATATGGCCATGGATGAAGCTGAGAATCAGGATAAAAGGTTTTAAGATGATAAGTGAAGCTGATACCATGGTAAAATAATGATAAAGAGGGAGGGAAAACAGTATCTTGATGTGAAATTGACAGCGTCTGTTGAGAATTGAGGTTCCTTGTGAAGAGTAACTCAATATATGAGATGGGACAATATTCTCCCAATTAGGTTGGATCAAATACATTGATATGCTTACCTTACATTCTACTTGTCCCTGCTTATCCCAAAAGTCTTCCTTGTCGTTCATCCTCTCTTTTGAAGCCTTGGAAAATCACAACACATAATATGGAACATTGTTTAGTGATCACTGCTACAAAATGGAAATATTTGAACAACACGGATTTTAGGCATGGATTTTAGGCATGGAAGTTTGTTATTTTCCTTGATCAATCAAACACGTTATTAACCTCCAAAAGTCCTATCTTGATCCTACCAGTCGATGATAAGAGGCTAAACCCACGAATTTAGTATCACTGCTTGCATGTACACATAAAGGGAGATTCTAGTGGTATTATCCTCATGGAATTCATTTTCCTGACAGACAATATGAATGCATTAACGATGGATTAGATACCTGGAGTCTCCTTCGAATCGGGTGATTGAACTTGCAGTTGGATCCAAACTTACAAGTACCCGTCTTTATGTAGTATGCACAGTCCTCAGCTTCAGGCCGCACCGGATATATGATACTACTCTTCTTTGCTCCACCACGAGACGCTTCTCTCATATCATCCCCTTCTTTCTCAGACTCATTCCTGCTCCCATTTTCGATCGGCAGTTCTTCGTCTTCTTCTCCTCCTTTTACTCGTACGGCCTCATCATCCTCCTCTAAATCTGTTCCTCCTCCTTGGCTTTTCACATCATCCTCTTCCTCAGAGCCTCTCACATCCTCCAGCGCCTCAAAGGACTGTGGTCGGTCCAGATTCAGACGCTCAAGCTCTTCAGCTGGTGCGCGATCGGGATCCGGTGGTGCATTTGTGGAATTAGGGTTCGATTGAATAGGCAAATCTGAGGTTCCGTCGGGATTCGACATTGGGACGGAGTGTTCAGCGCTGAGCAGCCACTCCGTCAGAGCCTTTGATTCCATTCCCCGCTCCTCTCAGCGCTTCTTCACTCGATCCATATTCATACAACACGAGAGGAGAAAGAGGAGAAGAATAGAGAAAGTAGTGTGAACGCAATCGTGGCAAAAATGGTAGAGTCTCTGTCGGGGACCCACAGAATAGTCGGGTCGGACAACCATCCTTGTTAGTTGTTATTATTATTATTATTATTATTATATATATATAATAAAATAATATAATATTGAATTTGAAAAATAAATATATTTGGAAGATTTTTATAAATAGAATATTGAAAAAATTATATGTTTTAATCAGTAAACTAAAAAAATTGAAATATGTGTATATATATAAAGTTTTTATATCATATATATTTTATATTTATATATTGTTAGTATTTATATAATTTGTCGTGGTAAAATATTTTTATATTATATATATTGTTGAATTTGAGAAATAGAAGTAATATATAAATTTCCATAGATATAATATTGAAAAAATCATCTATTTTAGCCATTAACCTAACAAAATTGAAATAGGGATTTAGTATTATATCATTTTCGGAGTCGGGTCCATCATAATCTTGTAACATCCTAGGAGTCAGTCTGATCATGTCATTCTATATTATATTCGCGACAATGTGCTCGTGTGTTTCACGAAAATGTAACTAGTATAATTAATAGTGAAATCCATTCAAGTGGATAAAAAAACGTCAATTTACATTTATTTATCATTATAACAATATATGTGTAATGATAACTTATTTTAGTATGGTTTTTCGTTCTTTAACTTTTATATATATATATATATTATATTTATATAGTAGGTTGTAGTAATGATATATATATATAATATGTAATGTTAGTGTATTTTTATATTGTTTGATTAAAAATATAAACGTCTACATGGAGATCTTATAATGTTCACCATCAAAGTGTATGGATATATCATTTAAATATAAACTTTTAATTCTAGCTACTTTATTTTATATAGAGTTGCGATTAAATTAGAAAATGATAACTGAAAAATATATACACGCGTCACTAACATTATGTATATCAGTCGAGTTAATATATGATGATAGTAAAATATTATGGCTACTATCAGTAATTATATTTTTTTTCCCAAGTAGCAGTAATATATTAATTGTATCATCAATAATCTAAATCTAATCTATCTAAATATATACTAATTCTGATGGTTTTGCTAGGAGAATTACCCAGAAATCGACACATCAGCAACGTAGTCCAATCATAGAATGACACATCAAAAATTTAATTCTATAAAAATCAGAAAAATTAATTGAAACTCTCTTTCCCGTTGTTATGATGCTCTATACGTTACAACTTCAACCTTCAATCTATCGAAACTATAGTTCTGATGTTTTAGATTAAGAGAAGCAACCACAGCTTGACACATCAGCGCCCTAATCTAAATCTAATCTAAATATATATACTAATTATGATGATTTTGCTAGGAGAATTACCCAGAAATCGACACGTCAGCAACGTAGTCCAATCATAGAATGACACATCACAAATTTAATTATATAAAAATCAGAAAATTAATTGAAGCTCTCTTTCCCTTTGTTGCAATGCTCTATACGTTACAACTTCAACCTTCAATCTATCGAAACTATAGTTCTGATGTTTTAGATTGAGAGAAATAACCACAGCTTGACACATCAGCGCCCTAACTGAATAAATAGCTAACACATCAGATTTGTTTTACATTTTTCCAATCTATAATATAATATAACTATTAAAATTTGACAGCTATCCTCATAATAATCTCAACATCTCTCCCGAACAAATCATATTAAATTCAACTCCGTAATTAAGATTGAGTTAACTTTTCTCCGGAAATGAAGAGACAAGTCTCTTTATCTCCTTCACTGAAAATGAAATATAAATAAAGAAGAAAACGAACTCATTATCCTTGATCCTCACAATAATCGGTCGGTCAACATTTTACTCTGAGATTGCCCACCAAATCATCGACATCAACAATCCTCCTCCTGAAAACTGGATCCTTCATTGCTACACGTGTGGTAGAGTAGCCAATGCGTCATTTTTTACCTCAATAAACTCATCCTTTCATCAAGCCTATAATTCACTTCAATAATTCACTTCAATTGATAAAATTTAGAGTTTATAATAGGAGCCTGGGTAGAGGAAAACCTATAGGAGGATGGGGCAAATGTGGTGCATTATTTGATCTACTGCGACACAAGAATCTAAAGGCTGATTAGAAATATGCTAGGGTTTCATGACACATTTATTGTTTATTTATTTCTTATATATATATATATATATATATATATATAATTAAATTTAATTATTTTAGAGGAATGTTATCAATTTTTCTTCTGACTGTAAATGTTTGCTTTCGTCCCAGTAGGCGATAACTTATCATTCCATTCATCTTATACATATTTTATTCACTCTTCAAGTTTAATGAAATAATTTAATAAAATTATCAAATAATCCTTTATATATTTTTATTTTCTAAAACATTAAACTACTAATTATCTCGTACAACATACACGTAAGTAAGTATTAGGTAATTATAATGATTATATTAATCGTTATTTATTTACTAGCTAGTGGGCAAGAAGAAAATATATTTACTAGCTTGGGAATTATTACTTTAAAAAAGAAAAGAGAAAGAGAGAATATAGTTCTGTAGTACCATTGCCATTTGCCAATATGAGTAGTGGAATACTTGCCGATATTGTTGACAAGTATGGTAATAAATTTTGGCCAAAAGTATAGGAATCCAGTAGATATGATATCGACCCACACACACATATTAGCTATCACCGAATATTACTCGGGTTGCGTTATCCACACTTTATACCTCTAGATACTTTAATTTAATTTTTTTAATGGGTTTCGGCATTTTGACCCGTTTCACTAACAAGAAACTAAATACTAAAAAAATATAGTTAAATTTAAAGCTGTTAGATTAAGAAATACAATGTACCAAATTTCACGAGAGAAATTAAATAAAATCTGAGTTACATATACTTTGATGTGACTAATTGAATAGTTGAAAATTCGACTATATTTACATGCTAATCTTATATATCTCATTCATTCTTAGTAGAGTGTAAATGAATATGATAAAGTTTATTACTATTATGTTTTCATCCCGCCCAAATGTATACTATGTTTAATAAATTTTTTGAGTGCCTTTTATAAGTGAAGATAATATAAATAAGGGTTAAAAGTACTTTTCATACCACATGTATGACCGAATGTGGCTTTTAGTACTGAATGTTTAGTTTTGTATACTTTTGGTACCAAACGTTTGAAAAAATGTGGCTTTTGATACATCTGTTGGTTGGCCGTTAGTTTTGGTCGTTAAATGACATATGCAAGTCACGTGATCGACTCTAAACTTTTAATTTTGTTCAATTTAGTCCCTCAGATATATTCATAACTTTTATTTTGTTTAATTTAGTCATAAAGCTTCAAAATCGAACCAAATTGGGACCTATCTCCAATTGGGTAAATTTGACCCAAATGGGGCTATGTCAATTGAATTCGATTGGTTTAATTGGGTCCGATTTTGAAGTGTTATGACTAAGTTAAACAAAATAAAAGTTAGGAATATATTTGAGGGACTAAACTGAACAAAATTAAAAGTTTAGAGTCGATCACGTGACTTGCACATGTCATTTAACGGCCAAAACTATCGGCCAACTAACGGATGTACCAAAAACCACATTTTTTCAAACGTTTGGTACCAAAAGTATACAAAACTAAACATCCAGTACTAAAAGTCACATTCGGTCAAACATGTGATATCAAAAGTACCTTTAACCAAAGAACCTATAAATAATCACTGCAAGTAAAGAATGGTAAGGTAAGACCTTACTTGTTCTGGGAATTCGGGTATTTACGATGGGTGAAAACCAATTTATCTCCAGATAAAGATGGTTCCGCTTCTGTCTGCAGAACACAGTGGCTTCCCAAGATTGCTCCAAGAACAGCTCAAAACAGAAGCTGTATGTTCCTTAAGAATATTAACAGTATCAGGTTTTGATACTGACCATATGCAGACAGATCCATCAGCAGATCCAGAAGCTACATAGCTATCATCAGGACTGATACAGGACCGACTCCAATTAGAAGCCACTCTGTTCCCAGTAGCCCTAAATGTGTTGCAAACCTCAAGGGACCTAATATCAAACAGATTATGCAAGTTGTCTCTCCCACTTGTCAGTACCATGTTTCCGTTTCTAGAGAGGGAGATTGATGTTAGAGACATTGAATGTGCAGCAACTTCACTGAGTAACTTCCCAGTTTGAATGTCCCACATCCTCAGGTTCCCATCAACATGGCCGGAGAAAAGGGTTTGTCCATCTATGCTGAAGGAAAGAGCATTGCAGTTGCTGTGGAAGATGATGGTGTTTATACAGTATCCTTTGTTTAAATCCCAAACTTTTATGGTCCGATCATATGCAGAACTGACAATGTAACGGCTAGAGGCTTTGCTGACATCTACTGCACAGACTTTATCCATGTGGCCAGTAAGTGTGTGGCGGACACGACCTGAGTTGATGTCCCAGACACAGAGGTTGTTGGAGCTACTTGCTGCAATGATGGATTTATTGTCATGTGTAACACTGAGATCAAGAATAGATCCAAGACAGCCATGGAGAGTATGAGTTAATGAGCCTGTGTTTGTATCCCAGACTTTTACTTTTTTGTCATGTCCTCCACTGACCAATCTGTTGGAGTTGTGCTCAAACATTATGGACGTGCAGCCACCTTCATGGGCATGGATCCGATAATTGCATGAAGTGGGGATGGTTGATTCGACAAAGTATTCAGACCCTTCTTCGTTTCGACGAACTATTCCATCAACTTGCTGCCGAGCAAGACTTTCCAGCCCTCTAGCTTTCAATCTCTCCATCATATCTTCATAAAGTGAATTTACCTGTATTTAGGTACATTGTCAATTTAAATGCAGCAGTTCGTAAGAAAAAAAAGGGATGAGCCTTATCTATGTAAAGCAAGGTCAAATAATAATTTAAGAAGCATCATCTTATACTTATCATATGAAGTTTCTTCTAGGAGAAACTTTACCTCATTGAGACGTTCTGCATCCTTCATCTTCTCCAACATCATACGATCAATTAACATCTTATTTTCAGCTTCTGCATTCTTAGCTTTAAGAGTCATCTCTTGTAGTTGCTGTTTAAGCGCGTGGTTCTCCTTCCCAAGCAACTCAACTGCTTTACTTCTTTCTTCTAAGTTGGACCTCGATTTCGTGCAGTCATCTCTGCATAATTTTCTTGTTAACACTTCCAGATCACCATATTTTAACTAGCATTACCTATAAATCTTGTCTTGAATACAGGGAAACCTTGTTTCAGTTAATTCTTTCTGCAGATTTTCAATTGTGAGTTCTTTCTCCTTAAGTGAAGCCTTTAGAGACCGGCCTTCAGCTACTTCTGTCCCAAGCTGCTCTGCTAATCGGGATTGAGCTTTGTAACATTGCTGGAGTTCCAAGTCCAAATTTTCAGCTTTTTCCTTCCACTCCAAACCCTTTAGATAACCAAACATCATAGCCAAATCAGAGAAGATGAACTAATCTCAATCCTCAAAATTGAGAAATTAACATCAATACAACAATGACAGGACATAAGTACAAGTTTAAACTAGTCATCGGGAATGACATATAGTACGACCTTTTGATACATGTTGGCAATGAGCGTGCCAGGCATCATACATGCTAAAAAAATTAAACATGGAATACAACCCAAAGCTAAAACCAAGCCCAAAAGTCTAAGAACAACTGCAATGGAAGCATAATTAACTTAAAATTTAATCTATTTAATCATGAAAAATAGTTGTTCCTTCGTACATAATACGAGTTCCTACAAAATTGATGAATATTTTTCAAGTATAAATTCGAAAGAAAACAGTTTCTAGTTTCTACATCAGCTTGCAGTATCTTTCAAGCTTCATGATGGCAAGGACAACGTAGATAATTATGAGCAACAACGAAGAGGTACAGTACCTGTTGGTGGAAAGGTCTGGCGAGAGCGGCCAGAGCTGGGCCATGAGCGCCTTCTTCAAGCAAGTGCCGCTTCCGTAGAGCCTTCAAAGCGTGCTTTACTGCTTCAATCGCCGCTACCTCCTGTGATCTGGACATGCAACAAAGGACACCATTTCAAAATCTATGCATCCAAATTTCAAACAGAGATGATGCTCGATCAACAGATTCTGCCTAAGAAAGCAGCTTATTCATCTAGGCGGGAATGACCGCAACTCAAATCAGCTAGAGAGTTTAAAATCAGAGATCAAACGCGAAATTACAACTTTTAGCTTCCAATTCTAGTTCAGAATCTTTTCTTACTTACAAAGATTTACATCCATCGTCGCGATTCATCGTGCAAGGATATGCAGAGATGCAGGGGAAGAGAGACTTCGAGGGGAGGGGAAAACGTAAACAGATGGAAACCGTATGGTCAATTTATGCATATTATTATTGACCTTTTTTTTGGTCAATTATTAATGAATTTCGAAAAGAAAAAAAGAAAAAAAAAAGAGTAGGTTGGCATTTTTTTTTAATCTAGCAAAAAAAAAAAAAAATCTCTTTTTGAAAATTTTAAAACACCAGTTGCTATCTTCCCTAATATTTACAAAAATAAATAAATTGCATTACTTTGTTTGTAAAATAGTGTGAATTTCCAAAATAGGTTTACTCTGAAAACTAATTTTTAAATTAGATTTTTCATAAGCTAATTCACAAATTAGGTTTTTATTTTTATTTTATTTAATCATCTCTAATTTTTAATTGCACCATAAAATTTACATTATGTTACCAATTGATCCAGTCATGGTTGGATCGGACCACGACTGGGTCGCCCAGGTCCAGCGATCCGAGTCGTGGTCCGGCCAGCTATGGGTCGCACCATGGCTAGGTTAATTGGACCCTAGGGTCTAATTGGGTTCTTTTAGGTCTGAATTGTAAAAATTAAAAGTTAGGTGTATAAATTGGAAGACTAAATTTAAAAAAAAAAAAAAAAAAAAAGTATTTAACAGTCAAACTTAACAGTTGACTAACAGATGCATCAAAATGCTACAAAATGCAAATATGTGGCACCAGATGTTTATAAAATAAAACATATGGTTTTTTGTTCGATATGCTTGTGATCCAACTAACAAGATCATTAGCGGTATCGGCTTAGATTCCTTTGAAAAGAAGATAGGACCATACCTACCTTCTAATCTTGCTCCAGAAAAAGCCAACGTTGATCAAACAAATGGCACCAAAAACTCTTTAACCCTAAAATAAATATAGTCGACGAACAAAGAAGATCATGTCATATGAACATTGAATGGCATAACACAATTTGAGTTTGTCAATGAACAACGATAGTGAAGATTATCGCCAAACACCAATTTGCTTTCTGACATTTTTTATTTATTTAAAGGATGATATTATTATCAAAATAGAACAACAAAAAGTATAAGATTATTAGATAGTTGGGCCAACATCAAACCAGTTGAGATAAGTGGTTAAACCAAGTTCTTGAAACATAAAAGATAGATGTTTAAACCTTCGAAGCAAAAAAACCAAAGTCAAACAACATAATTTAAACAACAAAGGGCAAAGTCATACATCCCAAACAAATATATAAAACAAAAAGAGAAAATTAACCCGAAACTATATAGGGACTTGGTTGTGGTGGAAAATTCTGATACAACAACAAGTTTGCTAACAACTGAATCATGAGGATTCACTGAAACCAAAACCGCTAACAGAATACCAGCGTTTGAAGCGTATACGTAGAGGGAAACCCTATCTGCAATTGAACTTAAAACGTGGAGGGAAACACTAGTATGGATACCCGGAAAAAAATAAATAAATAACAACACGCACAATCCAAGTAACCATCAAACAACACCAAACGAGGAAGGTGAAATAGGTGAGAAATCCTCCGAGGTAGGCATGGCAATAAGCTATACTACCAAAGAAATTCAAAATGAGCAACATCCTAAAAGGACTAGCGCACGTCAGGGGTACCAAAGAATATTCCCGCTTCTCTGAGAGAAGAATTTTACAAGGACATAACATTGTAAAAACCATGACTAGTCCACACAAGTAGCGGTTGCAAACATGTAGGTTGTTGATTAAAAATTGGAGCGGTGTAGTTGCCCAACGCCAACCTCGACTAGTACATAGAGGTGACTGGTGATTGTATTCCAGAAAAGTTGATATATAAGTTTGAAGCGATGAACACAGTCATGAGCAAATGATATGACAGTGTAAAATGGATTAGATAAGAAAAGAACAGACCAGAGATTGTATTGGACCAGAGATGTACCCTTATAGTGCCATTCCCTTTAAAAGCCCTGATATTCCTCTCAAATCCCACCATCTCAAACCACTTCCTCTTATCCACTAAAGTGAAAAAATGTCACTGATCCCACCTCCCGTCATCAGTACTCGAACCTCCATAGGTCGGATGGGTGGTAGATTTCGGCATGCCCTAGTGAGTGCTCTGCATCTTGGTCGAGTGACTCTTTGGATATAAAAGGAAGAGGTCCAATGAGGGTTCATTTGGATCCGGGTCGTCAGTGAGGGTTATAGAAAACCGGGGAGAGATTTCGAACAAGGTGGTGGACCAGACTAACTCCCCGACACCAAGCCTGATGTAGATGAAGGCGGTTGTCACCAACAAAAGGGTAGAAAGGCGGTGGAACGAGAACGAGCAACTACGTGTTTCGATGCCGGTACGGTCGAACTTCAGTGGATCAAGGATGGCCATGATCTCCTCTATGACCGTCGCGACGGAGTGATGCTCGGCCTGGGCAGACAAAAACGAGTGAAAGAGAAAGACGGTGGAAACCAAGTGCGCAGACTCAACCGCATACCTTCAAAGAGAGTGTACGCTTACACAGAATATGTTTTCTCGTGGTGCGAAGTTTGAATACAATTTTCTCTTGTTGAAAACTAAACCCTCTGTGCTAAAGATTTATTCGTGCTAAAGAGGGTCCCTCCCTATGTAAAATTTAAATTATTAACTCATAACTTTAGGATATTACATTTTATTTTTTGCCATTAAGGGTATTACATATTAACTCATATTTTTTTCTATTACATAAGGTAAATTCTAAAATGTTATAAAATTATACATACATAAGTTATAAATGTTATGGTCGGTAACTTAGTTATAAATGTTGGGAGTCTGTGATGCATTAAATATATATAATAGTGTAAATATTTATTAATTTAATGACTTTGTTGCAATATTAAAAATGATAAGATATGTATGTAAAAATATTAACTTTTTAAATAATCATGTATATTCGAGTTTATCTGCGAAATCGTTTCTATTAGGGAATTAGCTATAGAGATACAATTATGAGCTACACGAACATAATCATAGTTATGTCTTATTCGTGATTGGTTAAAATGTGAAAAAAAAACAGCTACTTTACTCGTCTATTCGTGTAGTGTATTACACTAGTTAAAACGCCAGCACATCGACCAAAAAAAAAAATCGCGATTACACAAACCTTCTTCAGTTCTTCTTCCACCGAGGAGCAACCGTACGGACTACGGAGGTACTACAGTGGCTATGGAAGCTCCGAACAGCAGAGGAGAGATGAAGACGGAGATTCTACAGAAGGTGGAGGAAGTAATCGCTGCCATAACCAAGTCCACGCACGTCGACCAAGTCATTTGTGCTCTCCACTCCATCTCTGTCCTCCTCTTCCCTATCGATTTTTCTCTTCTTTCAGGTCATTCTGGACTGCCCTGTAAACTTCATTGATGTCTGACTGTTGGAATGAAGTTAATCCGCCATTGTAGCTCATGTTTAATTTCTGTATGCAGGTGTCATTGATCAAAGCTACCGGAATCAGGTCAGTTTCTTGTGCTCATCTCCAACTCAAACGTCGTAAGTCAATTCTAGAAGCTAAACTCTGTTTCTCATTCTTACCAGCCTTGTTTTTGGCAGATTTTAGGAGTAGAGATCCCTTCTGCAACGAAGAGGGAGGGATGGTGGCAAGTCTTTTATCGCGGAGCTGCATTTCCTTTGCTAGCCAGATTTCTCTTATTCGGTAATAGTTTTTATTTTATTGCTTAAATGAACTGGCATTCTCTCAAGAGAAAATCTCTATACTGATTGATATCATGAACTTATTTATATCATAGACGATACAGATGGAGTGCAGACTCTTGCTTTGCTGCCTTGTTTATGTTTTGTTTAATAACTGTTGCTTTGCTTGAATTTTGCAGATGTTGCATGTAATTGGCTACCCTGCTTTCCATATACTGCGCAGAAGCTCGTATATGATGTTTTCTTTGTTAAGGGGCACATCACCGAGGTTGTTCAGACTTTGGTACCCAGTCTAAGCCAGAAACATGGAACTGGTCATGACATTAGCACCGCTCATTCAAATATTGAAAGGTGGGCTAGGCTGTTCTGTTTCTCGATTCACAGTTGGATTAGAAACAATATTTTTCAATGTGGGTTATCTCAATTTCTGTTGTATATCGTCTCATTATTTGAGTTTGCATCTTTTAACAAGGTCAATGAGTTCTCATTCATGCTTGGTGTAACATCACCTCAATATGATTTGTTATCAGTAAAAGATCATATATTCATTTTCAAAAGCATTTAATTTGATGGTTTTTTACTGTCAGATTATCCACATATCTCAGTTCTTTCATTTGGGTTTTGCTGTTGTGGAATAAGAGTGTGTAAGTCATTAACCTATTCCTGGCTTAAATATGTAGAAATGCAAAAGTATAACAAGTTAACCTATCGCTATTTCATGGCTGAAAAAATCATATGTAAATTAGTCTGGCTAAACACACCACATAGTTGATTTCTGGTAGATTTACTAGTTGAATCAGGCACCTGCTTACACTTGGGCGTTTGCACCAGGTTACTTGTGGCAGTGTTGCTTGAAGGTCAAGGAATGCTGCATATAGCTAGAGAGTTTGATGGTTCCTTGTGGAGAAGTACTAATACGGAGCAGGTCAAGCAAGTAATATCCAGGATGGCACAACTTGTGGCTTCTATTCCTGATAAAGTGCAGTTACGAGCACTATCTGCCCTTTCATCACAGTATCCTTTGGTCTACTCCTCGCTGGATCTGGAACGAATTATATGTTGTTTGTTTCTTTTGAGACTTATTTGTTGATTGGGTAATGTTTTTTTTTAATGTTAACTGGTAGGTTGGGTACTGCTGAATTTTACATTAGGTGTTCTGAACACATTAAGAATTGTAGATGCAGAGCATATTTGTCCCATTTTCGTCATTCTTAACTGTGCAACTCAGCAAATTCTTTAAGGAGATTATCATTCAGCTTCTAGGGGAAGCTGATCGAAGAGATCCGGATCTATTAGATGGAGGAAAAGTCATCTGTGACAATGACTTGGATTTAACCTTGCATTTTATTGGGGAAACATTTGCTCGCATTTGTCGTCGTGGCTATGTAGGTTTGTTTACTTACCAGAATCATTTATCGATGATATTCATCCTAAACTTCTTATTATTTGCACATCACTTCTGTCATATTTTTGCAATTTTAATGGGTCATTTCACTTAACTTTCTACCCGAACACTCTCTGCTCTATCTTTTTCTGCAGATATTCTACTAAGTGAAGTTACTCCTCGGATGCTTATTCATGTAAGAAGCTTCATATCATCACGTGGATCAATCTCATCACTTGCGGCAGGTGTATTTGAAGCAAATCCTGGATCTCAGTTTTGGTTGAAGATGATGGAAACAATCAAAGATCCATATACAGTTGAAAGAATCTTGGAGCAGCTTTTTGTTCAGCTAGCAACTGAATGTGCATCTGATAATGAGGCCTATTGGATTATTTGGATATTGTTTCATAGGTCGTCTGAGAATCAAATATCTGTCAGGTAAGCATGATAATTGGCCACTATTCATCCATGTACTGAATAATGGATATTAAATAAGGGAAGGACATTATGATACTACTTCAAGAAAGCTACTTTTAATTCTTAGTCAAGCTGAATCATCATATTCTTGGAAATTTAACTGAATGGCTTGGGCAGGACTCTTTGCCCCTCTTATTCTTTTTGAAGCTGAAGTCTGTTATGATCTTTCTCTTGCAGGACATTGTTCATAGAAAAGTTTTTGCTCTGGAAAGTATTGCCTCTTTGTTGCCTGCGATGGATTTTGCAATTTGGCGTTTTTGGATGTCCGCCCCACGTTGATTCACGAGCAGAAGGAAACGAGAGGCAATGTCTTATAGACACAGCAGAGCGTTTGATATCTGTTTGGTCTAAACAGGAGTTTGTGCAGTCAGCCACTTTAGAGCAGCAAGCATGTATCCTTTTTCAGATTCGATGTCACTTCCATCGAGATTCGGCTGCTTGAATCTTAATGGAAAGTTTTTTTTGCCACTTATTGCTTTGGAAAGTTAGAGGACAACACTTTTGCACTAAAAAACAAAAATGTCATTCAATGGGTCAAGTCCAAGATCCTTGAACCCCATTGCCCATAAATTTGGCATAGTAATTTTTTATATGCTAAACTATTAACCATGAGCTTACCAATAATACGACCCAAAAGTTTAAGATGATAGGTTAAAAGAGTTTTCACACATATTCCACACGGCCTCTTTATTTCTAAGTGTGAAAGTTCAGACTAATTAGGTGAAGGCATGATTTAATCGTTATTCCAACACTCCCCTCAACCCACGTGTGGGCTGCGACATTTTTTAAAACCTAAGGTGATAGGTGAAAGCGTGATTTAATCTTTATTCAACACTAAGCAATGTAGAACTCCAACACATAGCAGTCTCCTTTTTGAGATTGCAGAGCAGCGAAAGGGAGAAAATGTAGCAAATCACGGATGTAATAGAAGTGCATGTTCTGTAATTCTTTTTTAAACTAATGGCAAATTACTCCCCTATTGCTTTCCTGAAATGTGGCTACCTTAATAATTTTTTACCAGATGTTACTGCAGCCGTTGGACTGTTACTGGAGGAAATGTCTAAAGAGGAATTGGATAAGTCCGTGCATGTGATGCACTCTATTCTTCAAGGAGTTAGCTGTATACTCTCGTTCTATTTCTACTTCTGATTTCTCTTGCTTGATTTGATATCTGTTATATCTTATGTCCTTACTCCTTGTATTTTGCTTTTAGGTAGACTGGAGAGTCCTACTCCTTTAGTTAGAAAAATGGCAAGCAGTATTGCTTTAGCTTTCTCCAAGGTGGTTGATCCGAAAAATCCTTTGTATCTTGATGATAGCTTAGCTGGAGAAAAGATTGACTGGGAATTTGGGTTCAACAACTCAGTTAAAGGGACTGACTCTGTTTCCAACTCTACGGAGGATGAAGCTGCTTCCACAGAGACATCTAAATCAATGGCAGGAAAGGTCTCTGGTGACAGAAGCAACAATGGGGCGCATAAAAAAGGGAAGGAAAAAACCAAGAAGTTGCTCAGGCCTAGTATAATCGATCCTGATGAGATTATTGATCCAGCTACGTTAGGAGATGAAACTGGCTCAGATGATAATGATGACGATGATTTAAGTGAGAGTTCGGATTCCTCCAGTGACTCTTCATTACAGCCATATGATTTATCAGATGATGACACGGATTTGAAAAGAAAAATTTCTCAGTTGGTTGATGTGGTTGGAGCATTACGTAAAACTGATGATCCTGATGGTGTAAGTCAGCTTCCAATTGGTTAACTTTTAGCTGAAAAACAAAATATGGTTCTTTTCTGCTGCTTAATTTACTTACTAATTTTTATTAAGAATGACAATTCTAAATTGCTCCAGCTAGCATTAATGTAGCTGCATATTGTCTTGTTATAGGTGGAGCGAGCTCTTGAAGTTGCTGAAAAGCTTGTCCGTGCATCACCTGATGAACTAAAATTTGTTGCAAGCGATCTTGTCAGGACTCTAGTCCAAGTCCGTTGCTCTGATATGGCTGTTGAAGGTGAGGAAGATTCAGCTGAGGAGAAGAGGAAAAAGGCTTTGATAGCCTTGGTAGTCACATCTCCAAACGAATCTCTTGATCCTCTCCATAAATTACTATATTCACCAAATGTAGATATCAGCCAAAGGGTGATGATACTTGACATCATGACAGAAGCAGCTCAAGAACTTGCAGAGGCCAAGGTTATGAAGCTGAAACCAAAGCAGCAGCCACTTATAGCCACCATTGGAGAGTCTCAACCTTGGTTCTTGCCTAGTAACACAGGGCCTTTTGGTTCAGGGTCATGGAAAGAAGTATCAGGAACTGCTTCTCAACTGAATCTGTTAAATCTAGGTTCAGAAAATGTCCCAAATTGGACCACCCATTATGAACGAGAGCTTCCTGCAAGGCGTGGTCAAGTTAAGCGGGGAAAGACAAGGCGGTGGAGTAACAAATCTGCAAATTTGCAAGAGAATATGATGGAAACAACCCAAAATAAGTTCCCTGTGTATGCTGCTGCCTTTATGCTTCCTGCCATGCTCGGATTTGATAAGAAAAGGCACGGTGTTGACTTGCTTGGTAGGGATTTTATTGTTCTCGGAAAACTGATACACATGCTTGGTGTTTGTATTAAATGCACTTCCATGCATCCTGAAGCAACTGCATTGGCTCCTCCGCTGCTCGATATGCTGCAATCCAGGTAATGAGCGTCAAATAAGAATTGCAGGTTGAATATTCTAGAAATTGTGAAACCTAAGAGTGGAACTCAGTGTGGAAGTGAAAAAAGCTGCATTTTCAGAAGAACCAAAAATATAAATAAGGAAACTTGCAGAAAGTGTGAAACTAAAGGTAAAATGTATATTGAAAAGATTCAATTTTCTCTAGAAATTTCCACTTTTTAAGTTTTTCACATTCTGTAGCACTGCCCCTTTTTTTTTTTTTGAGATATTCAACATTTTCCATAAATGGAAAAGTTCCACGATGAGTTTTACACTTCGTAACAGTGCTTTTGTAGATTTGGTTTTTCACAAGGAAGTGATATCATAGATTAAATTCGTTTATCCACTTTCTGATTGGCTTCATCTTACATTCCATCTCATTTCATGTACGATATTCAATGCAGTATATATTAAAGTTTGAGCTTCAAGTCATTCACAGACTCGAGTTGTTTTTCTTTTGGCAGAGCGGTTTGTGGACATGGTGAGGCATATGTAAGAAAAGCTGCACTCTTTGCTGCATCATGCATACTAATAGCGCTTCCTCCTTCTTATGTGGCATCTGCTTTAGTTGAAGGCAACACCGAAATTTCTCAAGGGCTTGAATGGGTTCGTACTTGGGCTATCCGAGTCATGGATGCCGACTCGGACAAAGAATGCTATTCTGTAAGCAATGCATTTCAATGCCTTACTTATGTTTTCTGTATCTTAGAGCATCCACAGTGGTTTTACATAAATTGTATTCTTTAAAGTTGCCACGTAGACATTTATGTACATTTTAAGTAGTACGTAAATTTAAGACACACGTAAAAAATATTTTATCTACAATCGTATTACTTAAACATATTCCTTACGTATATTTTATTATTAAATTTTCCAACAACCACCAATAAGATATTAGCATTAATTATAAAATGAATTAATTTATATTAAAAAACTGGTTACGTAATACATAGTGCATTACTTAAATTTAAGGAATGCTTTATGTAAAAACATAAATTTACGTGTGGGTCCCATCTTTAAGGAATGCTATGTAAAACCACTGTAGATAGTTTTTGTTGCTTTGCTTAAATAAACATGTTGGACCCACGTTTACGTAATACCACTGTGGATGCTCTTACAGACATAGTGTTATGTGATTTACACATGATCTGTGTGATATAGATGGCTATGGTGTGTCTCCAACTGCATTCTGAGATGGCGCTCCAAGCTTCCCGAGCAATGGAGACAGCAGATAGGCCGGTGAAACCGATGATTATTGGGCTTCCCTCTAGCAATTTGTCTAGCGGTATGATAAAAATTCCCCGACTAAATGTAGATTACTGACATATTCTGGAGAATTATAGCGGACTCGAATCTCTTCAACTTTTCTTTTTAGGGGACCAAATGATGATTTATTAATATTTCGGGTTTAATTGATACATAGAATTTTCTCTAGGGTGTCAATGAACATGAAAGAATTTCAGTTGAAAAACACTATTGCAATTGTAATAGATGTAGCTCAACTGAAATCCAGGTCTTTTTACTATGCTCCATAAGCACTATACTTGTGGTAGTTTTTTTTACATTTTTTTTGTTGTTCTAAAGGTGAACCCCATAGGAATATTGATATTATTAATAATATGATACAAATATTATGTTTAGTTTAAAAAAAATCATTTTTTTTTTCATACTTTTAAAGTTTATATATGTTACAATTAAATCCGTGTATTAGTAAAAAGACGCAAACATGATGCTCCATAAGCATGATAGAAAATCTCAAGTATACATGCTCTTATTATGTTCAATTTAATTTAACGAAAATTGTAATAAATGTAGTAATTTGTTTGAAAGTTAGAAGTTTATGATGCTTTTTCTTTTTTAAAGTTTGGATAGTATTTTTCCTTGAGCCTAAATAAAGGTATTTATTGATTTATCATACTTTACAAGTACTATGCTTGTGGTTTTTTTTTTACAATTTTATATTGGCCTAAATGTGACCCTGTATGAAAATGTCAATAATTATATGATACAAATATTAGGTGTAGCTAAAAAAAATTATATTTTTTAATTTTTACATATATTAAATTAAGTCCTTCATAGGAGTAAAAAGAGCACAAACATGGTGTTTGTGAAACATGTTAGAAAACCTTGACATTAACACTATATATGTATAGGAAAAAGAACCTAGTTAGTGTCTCAGGTTTACCCATGTGTAATTAAATTGTTACTTTCGACTGTCCCAGGTTTCAACTTTGTTGCTATTTGGTGTCTCCGTCAAATTTAGGGTTAAATTTAATAGAAGCTGGTCATGTGTTGGTCACAAGACCAAATAAATTTGAAAATTCCTAAATTACCGCAAAATGCTCAGTTGCAGGAATCGGGTCAACACGAAATCAGAGGTGGGCGGCCGGAATCGGAGGTTGGTGGCCGGAATCAGAGGGGTGGCTTTGAAAAAAAATATAAGGGGCAAAAGTATAAGGGGCAAAGTTAACCTGAAAATTGGACGGAAAATCAAATCGCAACAAAATTGAAACATGGGACACCAAATATTAAGAATTTAATTCGGAGATACCAAACTGACATATGGGGAAAACCTGAGACACTAAATATGTTTTTTTCCCATAAATATTTTGGGAAAAGTATGAAAAACAATTTCACACATTTGCCTAAAATAATTTTAAATATAACATTTTTTCAGGCTTGTGTTTTAAGTGTAACATGTTTTAAAATAATAATTTTAGATAAAAATACGTTAATTTTCCGTTAAAACATTAGTTAACTTTGCTGATTGTACACATAATTTTGACGTGATAGCACATAATTGATCATTATGTAAAAATAAGTAATACTTATTTAAAATACGGGAAATAAGTTAAAAATCGAAAAGATTTTGAAATTTTTTATGTAATTTTTTAAAGTATTAAATTAAAACTTACCTTTTTGAAAAAAAAAAACATTTTTTTGTCAAAATTTAAATATAATGTAAAAAGTAGGAAAACAAATTAAAAATTAGTGAAAATATTAAAATGAAATTCTAAAAAGAAAAACATATAATTTTATTTAAAAAATGAGATATAAAGGGGACACTTGGATTTTTTTATTTTTAAATATATTTCTATTTTTTTAATATTAAAACATTATTTTATAATATTAAGAATTTATTTCTATTTTTTGTTAAATATTTACACTGTTTCCCCCTATTTTCCTATAGTAATTTAGCTTTCCGTACTAATTTAATTTGTATGCTTATATTTTCTCTTCATTTGATTTTTATTTTCGCATTATAATTTTTGTATCATTTTTAGAATTTCTTTACTATTTTGAGAAATTGTTTTTATGGATTTTTTTTTTTTGTGTATCTGAATTTGTCATAAATACTATCATTATTATTTGTTACATTTTAATTTTACTAATTTTAAAAAAAAAACTCATATTTTCAGTTCTTTTTATATATTTATCCTATTTTTTTAGATTTTAATATTATTATTGTGTTCGAAATAATAATAATTATTGATTTGTCACGGCATTTTTCATCCGCCACATCATCTTCCGTTAGTCATATTTCATTTAAACAACTAAAACAAAACAGATTATATTTATTATATTTTTACAATTGTGATAAAATATATTACATTTTTTTCATACAAACCGAACCGAGGGCTAAAGAACCGGAGTATCAGTACTTTCTCTCGTCTTCCTCCTTCACCAAGCAACACAAAAACTCGCTTCCAAAACCTTCCCGATTCAGTGAAGGCGACAATGGATAGTCAAGAAGGTGTTCAGCAACCTCACCTCGTCCTCGCAAACAAGATCTTTCTTCTCCGTCAACCAGATGTGCAGGACATCGAGAAAATCCGCCTCAAGGAGGAGGTTCTGGCTTCCATTAAGGCAGACGGTAAGGTTTCTGTATCAATTCAAGCTGCGAGTGGCGATTTGAGCTTATATCTGTCATATTTTGACTTGGTTGTTGGTTTGGGTGTGCAGATATGGCCTCGCTATACCAAACCCTAGCAGAGGAGTCTCTACTGGAGGTGGATCAAGGAATTCTGGATTCGATGAGCGCAAATATTGATGAAGAGATCAAGAAGCTTGACGAGAAGTGAGTAGGTTATTTTGGTACTGTTGCTTAGCTAAGAAAATGCAGGCAAGCGAGTAAACTGCTTCCGTGCTTTGTGCTTATTAATTCTTGTCATTGGATTGTGAGTTTGCGACGGTGTGAAACAGTGAAAGTTAGATCTAGCTCGGATACATTGTTAGGAGAAGGGTAATTTGGTGTCAGTTAGGTTTTCTCTGTGGCTTTCGACTTTCGAGACTCGAGTAGATTGAGAAAAACCAGCTGAATTCGAGGCTTGTGATTTAGTAGGATTTTGTGCTTTGATTTAGAAGCAATGACATGGCTTCTCTTTCTCCTCCTTGAATGCGTTGGAATTCCTGAACTCATGTCCGCCGGCACCCATTTCTTAATGTAAAGGATTGTATTTTAGGGATCAGTGCAGCTTTTTTAATCTCAGAGATGGCCGTTTGTTATTATTTATTGAACTTCTCTTCTGTATAGGTGCTGTTGTAAGCTTTTTACATGCTTGAGATTTTCCAATACTTGATATTTAGAGATTGAAAAGCTTCAAGCTGATTGATATTACCTGATGAAGGTATATTTAAATGGTGTGTTTGCACAGGATCACTGATGCTGAGGAAAATTTAGGTGAAAGTGAAGTACGAGAAGCACATTTAGCAAAGTCACTGTTTTTCATCAAAGTTGGTGATAAGGTATAGGATTATGTCTGTAGTCTTCCTTGTTTCATGACGTCCCTTTAGTTTCACAGTCAGTCTTGACATGGCATTGTTATTCAGGTAAAAGCACTGGAACAACTCAAGGTAACAGAGGGTAAGACAGTTGCTGTGGGACAAAAGATGGACTTGGTTTTCTACACTCTGCAGCTCGCGTTTTTCCACATGGATTTCGATCTCATCTCCAAAAGTATTGACAAAGCTAAGAAGTGAGGATTGGTCTGGCTCATTAGTTATCCTGAACATTGCAGTTATATAGTTCTTTCTTGTTTTTAATGGTTGTGATCCTTTATGTTAGGCTATTTGATGAGGGCGGTGACTGGGAGAGGAAAAACCGCTTGAAGGTTTATGAAGGCTTGTATTGTATGTCCACCCGAAATTTCAAGGAGGCAGCCAACCTCTTCCTTGACTCCATCTCAACCTTCACAACGTATGAGCTTTTCCCGTATGACACTTTCATCTTCTACACAGCCCTTACAAGTATTATATCACTTGATAGAGTGTCCTTGAAGCAGAAGGTTTGTGTTCTCCTCCTTTTTTCTCAATGCCTGCCGCAGAGTTCTATGTCTTCCTTTACTAATCAATGTATCGGTATTGATGATAGGTAGTGGATGCCCCTGAGATACTTACAGTGATTGGAAAAATCCCATTTTTGTCAGAGTTCATGAACTCTTTATATGATTGCCAGTACAAGTCATTCTTCATAGCTTTTGGTAAGTGGGAATACATGAACGCCTATTTTTAAGTCTTCAACTCTGCTACTTTCAGTATCGAATTTCCAATCCTAAATGTTCTCTCTTAATTTAGCTGGACTGACTGAGCAAATTAAGTTGGATCGATACTTGCAACCTCACTTCCGATACTACATGAGAGAGATCAGGATTGTCATTTACTCACAGTTCCTCGAGTCATACAAGAGTGTCACCATTGAAGCAATGGCCAAGGCTTTTGGGGTCACTGTGGACTTCATTGATGTGTAAGTAACAAACTAACTTTGTGGGGTTTAGATTGTGGTCCTATCAATGTTGCCGAATTGTCTGTGCTTGATATTTGTTTGATGTGTAATAATGTTAAAGAATTCAATATGTAATGCTTTGCAGGGAACTATCGCGTTTTATTGCTGCTGGAAAGCTTCACTGCAAGATCGACAAAGTTGCAGGTGTTCTTGAAACCAACCGGCCTGATGCCAAAAATGCGCTTTATCAGGCAACCATCAAGCAAGGAGACTTCTTATTGAATCGGATTCAGAAGCTATCGCGTGTGATCGATCTGTGAAAGTGAAGCAGCACTTTCAGGCTTTAGTTTGTTCTCTGAGTTGCATCTTTTTCATGGAAGATACAGTGGATGCTTCCAACATTTCTGGCTTTTGAGGGGATTTTAATTTGCAATGGGTAACTCTAGTTTTTGCTGTCTGACATGGTGCCATATCGTAACATTGTTGGTTATCAGTAACCTTAGTGAAGTCATACTCTAATTTTTTTTTTTTTGGTGATACTCTAAATTGATAGTGTCGTTTATGTTGACTTTTCCATCCACTTAATTTCGACAGCCTACACGTAAGCATGTTGAAATTATAAAATGTTGAACTGCAGTTACTTTTCATACAATATGTTTAATTCTGATACAAATTTTTTTTTTAAAATATTTTTTGTATTAAACGTTTGAAATTTCATGAATTTTAGTATATCCGCTAGTTGGCCGTTAGTTTCGACCGATAAATGACATATTTAAATCACGTAAGTTAGTCTAAACTTTGATTTTGTTCAATTTAGCTCCTTAAATACATCTCTAATTTTTTATTTATTTAATTTATTCCTAACATTTCAAAATCGAAATAAATTGAATCCAATCTTACCCAATTGACCTAGTCTAGGGCTAGGTTTGGCTAAGTCAATTGGGTATAATTGAGTACGATTTTCAATCGAAAATGATAGTCATAATCTTCGATTTAAGTTACATACCATAGATAGATTGATGGACAGTTAGAGTACCCGTTTCAATATTCAGGACTTGATTCTTCGATTTAAGTTACATACCATAGATAGATTGATGGACAGTTAGAGTACCCGTTTCAATATTCAGGACTTGATTTCCAATTGGAGAACAAATGTAAGACCATTACGTGAGGAGAAGACTGTTAGTGACCCCCGGATTACGTGAGGAGATTATGAACTGTTTGCTAGCTCAAGTTTCACATGTGTATAAATTGGTAGCTTTGATAGAATTTTTTGTAAATTGCTAAATGAAGTTTTAGTAGTCAAACAAATTGCTAACTATTTTCTTATTACATACTCAAAATGTGATTCATTTCGTTTAAATTAGACGAAAAATTATTATGGAGCTAACAATTTATATATATATATATGTGAATTTTGAGTTAGCAAAATGTTAAAAAACAAACTTCAACTTGCAGTTGTTCAATTTTTCAAAGACTAACTCGCAATTTAATTTTTTTTTTGCCAAACTAGCAATTTGATAATTAACTTTTTTTTTTATATAAAAAATATTCAAAATTTGAAATCTTAACTTTTTTAGGCCAAAAAATTTGAAATCTTAATTAGTTCACTATCCAACTGATTCCGCCAATAATCAGATGGCCCAAATATAAATTGGATTTTGGCCCAAAGTCAGAATCATATATTCATCGCCTGCAATTGGAAAATTCTGCTGCTTCCTTTTTCGTTATAGAAGAAGATTGTTGCCCTCAACTATCATCACCAATCTACTTTGCTCACTGCATAATTTCAGCTGTAAGCTCAGCATTCACTTTCATGGCGAAAGATTCCTGTAACTCTGAAGAAGCCAGTGTGGCCGCCGATCTCGTTGCCTTCTTGAACGCTTCTCCCACTGCTTTTCATGCCGTTGGTAACTCCGTCAGCTTTTCCCCCCTGGTATTGATATCGTTAATTGCAGAGTATGTCCAACCTTATTGAGCTTTTCATTTGGCTGATGTTTTGTTTAGATGAAGCAAAGAGGCGATTGCTCGATGCGGGGTTCGAGCGGATCTCAGAGAGAGAGGATTGGAAGTTGGAAGCTGGAAATAAGTATTTCTTCACGAGGAACTACTCTACAATTGTGGCTTTTGCTGTCGGTAAAAAGTAATGATCAAGTTTATCCTTCTCTTATTTGGATGGTGGATTTGTGCGAGTCATTGATCGATAATTCCTGTGGGATTTTTTTGTGATGGGTATGTTCATTAGATTTGTTGCTGGAAATGGGTTCAGTATAGTTGGTGCTCATACAGATAGTCCTTGCTTGAAACTTAAGCCCGTCACTAAGGTAATTGAAATTGTTCATCAGCCTCTTCATTTTGAAGTTGTAAATACTACATTGGATAATGGAATGATACATCCTATAAGAGTTGAGTATTCAACTTTGCGAAATTGGTGGTTTCTGCAGGTCACAAAAGGTGGTTATCTGGAAATTGGTGTCCAAACTTATGGAGGTGGTCTTTGGCATACATGGTTTGATCGTGACTTGACTTTGGCTGGACGATTAATGATAAGTGAAGAAACGAGTGGAGAAGTCAAGTATTCCCAAAAGCTTGTTAGAATAGAGGGTCCAATCATGCGCATTCCTACCCTTGCAATTCACTTGGATAGGTGTGTCTTGGCTTTGAAACGAGTTTATATCTGTTTAATTTGAAATTATTATGATTCACTGATTACTTATAGGATCATATAAATATATCAAATGATGTTGATTTTAGAAAATGAACCTAATTTAACTCCTAGTTAGCTTTTATCTCTGGCCATGACTTTTATTTGTATTTGTTAATCATGTCATGTGGGCAGAGGTGTTAATGATGGATTTAAGGTGAATACACAGTCACATCTTCTTCCTGTGCTGGCCACAGCCATTAAGGTATCATTGTTTGCCATTATTCTTTGTGCTTATGTATTTATCTGAAGTATCGGCCAATTTATATCTATCAAATTGAAGTTTCTGCTTTTAATGGTATTTGGTAAGTGCTAGATTGGGTTATTCAGTTGATTTGATATTGGCTTTTATATCGTTCAGGCTGAACTGAATAAACAAGTCCCTGTTGAAGACGGCACAGAAGGTCAGACCAAAATTAGTAGCGAAAACTCGAAGCACCACTCGCTTCTTCTACAGGTGATTAGCCTTTGAATTTGGTATTTTTATATCAACAATATTTTGTGAACAAGTTTTCCTTTCAGGCAGGTTCTTGCAATTCAAATTTATGGTCATTTGTTATTAGTTTGACCCATCTATATATCGCATGCTTGCCTCTCTTCGTAGCTAGTGAAAATCAGTAAATATTATTAATTATGGGTACATCTTGGTACAAAGCAGGCAGGTTGTACAATGAGTTTGCACTTCTACTCTTTTTTGTAGCTGCTAGCAAAGCAGGCAGGTTGTAAACCAGAAGAAATATACGATTTTGAAATTCAAGCGTGCGACACCCAACCTAGTGTAATAGCTGGTGCCATGAAGGAGTTTATTTTCTCTGGAAGACTCGACAATCTCTGCATGTCATTTTGCTCTTTGAAGGTACACAATTATCTTCGGATAGACGCTTTTGATGTTTGAGCTTCCTGACTTCCAGTAGTTTTGTTTGTTTTTGTTTTTGAACTCTCTCCTATAAGTTTATATGTTATTACATATAAAGGAATGGCCTCGACTTGATAACAGTAGAATTGACTGTTTATTTTTTGAATAAAATATCGAATTTAGTGTTAAATCAACGGATTTCTTATACGATATTTTTCTCATTCTTACTTTCTTGAAAATTGAATTGGGTGGTGACGGTTCCAGGCACTGATAGATGCAACATCATCAGAAAACAGCCTTGAGGCTGAGACTGGTGTAAGAATGGTAGCACTATTTGATCACGAGGAGGTGGGATCTAATTCAGCCCAAGGAGCTGGGTCTCCTGTCATGTTCGATGCTCTCTCACGGATCACATACTCCTTCACCTCCGACTCTAAGGTATGCTATTCAGAGTTTTATTATACTCCATTGATTAGTTAAAGAATTAAAATCCCTAATGTGTTCAATCTTGACAAGGAACTATGTTATTTTTTTGGTCATAGGAACTATGCTATTCATGTCATTGTTTTTTTTCCCTTCTCAGCTAATTCAGAAGGCAATCCAGCATAGTTATCTTGTATCAGCTGATATGGCTCATGCCCTTCACCCAAATTACATGGTTAGTTTTTTTTTTTTTCTTCTTTCCGCATGCTGTAAATGTTATTAGTCTAATGAGGTGACATGGTAAATGTTGTCAGGACAAACATGAAGAGAACCACCAACCTAAGATGCATGGAGGACTTGTGATCAAGCACAACGCAAACCAACGATATGCAACAAATGCAGTCACTTCCTTCATTTTAAAAGAGATTGCAAAGAAGCACAATCTTCCTGTCCAGGTTGGTTTCCTCTTGCTTTATGATTCAACAAACCGTGTTTCATCTTCGAGTTTCACCATATGCTAAAGATCATAAAGAAGTCATTTTTGTCAAAAGTAAAAGCTTTTGGGTAAATTTGCTTGCGTGAAATTAAGGTAGAGCTTATATAATTGGATTAATAGGTCTTTCGGTACAACATGTTTGATCAGTTTCGATTTTTGGTGCAACAATTTTTTTTTTTTTTTGTATACTTTAGAACTTGTACACTCTTGATGCATCTGTTAACTTTCCGTTACGTTCGTTAAGTGTCATATGCAACACAAAGTTTGATTTTTGGTCATTGAATTGTGAGAGTGAGATTGAATTTTGTGAAATATGCAGGATTTTGTGGTGCGCAATGACATGCCATGCGGATCCACCATTGGACCAATTATCGCGAGTGGGGTGGGTATCCGAACAGTGGATGTTGGTGCACCGCAGCTGTCGATGCACAGCATCAGAGAAATGTGTGCAGTGGATGACGTGGACTACTCGTATCGACATTTCAAGGCCTTATTCCAAGACTTCTCTCTTCTTGATACCAAGATCAACATAGACATGTAATTAGCCAAAATAAAAGAAATCAACTACTTGCGAAGAATTTCATTAGTCTTTTCTTTTCATGTTAAAACCTAAAACCAACATCTTTGTTAGACTTGTATTTGGATTTTAGTTTTTTGCCATCTATGGACCTTTTTTTTTTTTGGTAGATCCATCTATGGACTTCATTTCTGGACTATAGTGTAGTTTATGCGCATTCATAAAATATAATTAAAGAGATATGTTAAATATAGTCTAAATAAATGTAATTTTATTTAATTAAATCGGATAATGATATGTGTTAGAATATACAATTTGAAAGTTTAAGATTAAATAATTTTTTTAAAGAACTTTAATACTACACCATGTGATATAACTAATAAATATTAGAAATTTCACTGTTTATACTGACAATTTTAATCGATGATATTATACGTTACAAACGATTTTTCTTTTAATAAAAAAACGTGGCTTAATAAAAAAAAATCTAACTTTAAGTGTTCTGTAAAAAAAATCAATATTTTTTTATTTGTAAAAAGAACAAATTTAACTTTACAAAACTTAGCAATTTACGAGGTGCAAATTATGTTAATTTTTATATTAATAATAATTTATATAAACCGCACAAATAAGAAGTAGATTATACTTGTTTATGTGACGTATGATGAACAAATTCTACATATCTTTTGTAAATACGTGGTATCATTTTTTAATGAAAAAGTTAGCAGCATATTTTGCACTTTGCTATGTTTAATAAAGTTGAGTTTTTTTTCCAAGAAAAAAAGTTTAATTTTTTTTACAAAACACTCTAAGTTGAGTTTGATTTTGGTAATTAACCTAAAAAATGTGGAAAGCTTTCTAATGATATGTGATATTTATATTTCTACTTATATTATTGTAATAATTCTAAGGATATGATTCTACTCGATTAAATTAAATAATGATATGCAACGAAATTGACAATTTTGATGTTTGAAATCATAATGCATATTATAGTACACCTGACACAACCAATAATACCGAGTTTTAAAACATATAAGAATATTATTAAATACTATTATATAATCTTAGTTTCTATAAATATTTATTTATATTTACTCTTCAATAACGCAATCCAATTTCTTTTAGAGTGAATTATCATGTGAAAGTATATCATAGTTTCTAATTTAAGTACACGATCATAATAAAAACAATAAAGTACATAATGGTATTAATCAAAACGAATTTTCACAAAAAAGCTCATGTCATAGTTGACACTATAAAAGCGGAATGAGGGTAAACCCTATATTGAAGAAATTGTCCTTCAAAATGAAGTAAGGTCCATAGTGGATGCTTTAATAGATTGGCTAATTTTGGCAGAAGAAAAAGATTGCCTAATTAATGAGCGACTTTATTATTTTTTGGTAAATTAAGGCCTCAAAAAGTTTGATAACAAACAGCCGCACAAGTATAGAACTCCAAACCATAACAACATCCTACTACTCAATTAATTAGTAGGATCTTAATTAGTATCTCAAAATCAATATATAAAAACCTTTGCAGGGGTGAAGCTCATGAGGAAAGCACCTTCTGGACCTCAGCTGTGACAGCACTTGGAGGTTTCTCAGCATGAAGATTTGCAACAATTCCCTTCTTAGAGTAATACTCAATAACCTATGTTCACAAATTGATTTCCCATTACTCCATATTTTTCAACACAAAACAACTTCATAATGTATACAAAAATTTATAAACAAGCTAACATACCGGCTCGGTTTGCCTGTGGAAGGCCTCCAATCTTGATTTCAGAACGGCTGCAGTGTCATCCTTTCTTTGAATCAGAGGTTCCCCAGACACCTTTCAAAAAAAAATGATAAGCATTTTCCTATGGATGTGTAAAGAACATGAATTTGCAGATAAGATAGACTTATAAATTACTAATAAGGGAGAAGAATGGAATTTGGAGCTTACATCATCAATACCGGGAATCTTAGGAGGCGCAAACTTGGTGTGGTAAGTCCTTCCACTTGGTGGGTGAATCCAACGACCCGTGATCCTCTCCTCCAAAATGGCATCATCAATTGCAAAATTGAGCACCTTATCAACTTTAACTCCTTGCTTCTGCAACATCTCATCAAGCTACAGACATACCAGAATGGAAGGTGAGATTGTTTTTTTGGAAAAAAAAGATCCAACAAATGGTGGTTCTAGCTAATGACGAAAAACAATGTAATATAAGTTATTTTATAATGTTACATTGTACAACATCACATTGATAGAGACGCGTAATGAAGGATAAGAGCAATATCAGGAGCAAGGTTGGTACCTTTGCAGCTTGGACCTCAGTCCTTGGGAACCCATCAAGAATAAATCCTTTCTGACATGATGGCTTCTTCATTGCTTCATCGATGATGCCAACAACCAAGTCATCAGAAACAAGTTCTCCCTGAAAATCATTCAACGACCAAACATCTGCATTGTTAAGGAACGAGGTATAACATCCGTCTTTCTTAGCAGTTTAAAAAAGGACAATGACTTTACCTTATCCATAGCTTCTTTAGCTTTAACTCCGAGCGGTGTTTTCGCAGCAACAGCAGCTCTCAACATATCACCGGTAGCCAAATGGCATAAGCAATGTTCATCCTTAATCAAAGGTGACTGAGTACCTTTGCCAGATCCAGGAGGACCTGTATTTTTATTCGCATATCAGTAATCTAAGCTCGATAGTACTCTAGATGAATTATTTTTGTGCTTTCTTTCAATGAAGCACAACCATATATAAAGTACTTCATCTCCAGCAGCATTAAGGCAATCGAAAATACTTTAAATCGAATTTAAACACATAAGAACTTGAAGCGGAAAAATGAGTAAAAACATTACCCAAATTTGTTAATGCAAACAACAAAAAATTCAAATCTTTAGATTTTTATCCTCCGAAAATTCAATGTTGAAAATTTCTTCATATTAAGCTGTTACAAAAAGGAAAACGAGTGTCATTATCTATACACTAACCAAATAACAACTTAGAATGTCAAACCGAGATTCAACCATCAATTTTAGGGTGTGCTTCCAGATACAACGTTGACCAAAATGAATAATAATCACACACAAGAAAATAGTGAATTTTCATACAGCTTAAGCAATTTCACTTGTCAGGAGACCTATTATCAGTAATTAAATGCCGAAAATCCAGAAACTTGCATAAAAACCCTGGAGAACCCCTCACTGGTGAAGCAGCTCAGGTGAGACCTAGCATTCCGGCATTATCGAATCAATGAAGCGGCAATAGAGATCTTACTTACCGATGAGGATGAGACGTTTGTCAGGCTTGGAGGCGCACTTCATGCGGCGGAGGAGCTCTGACATGAGATCCACGGAGGGGACGTCTTCCAAGGTCGCCATTTTGATTGACTGAACTTCTCCTTGCTCGAGCTGAGGCGCGGACAAATGAAAGAGATCTGCAATTGCAGGATTATGTCTTAGTCCAGAGAGAGAAGGAAGAGGTTTGGTGGCACCTTGCGTTGCGCTTACCCACCTTGAATTGAACACCGGAGTTGTTGAAGGATTATGAACTGGAGGGTCTTTCCGGGCGTCCGCTTCTTTCTGCTTACACCGGGTGTTTGGGCCCATTAAGAAAGGGAAAAAGGTTAATTTATCAAACTTATGCTTGCACTATGTGACATAATAAATAATTACTTTTACATTTTAACATATAATTAAATAATTATTCTTGGAAAAAAAAATGTTATTTACGTTTTAAAATGTGATCGAACACTTTAAATTTATTTTTTTTTAAATTTATATTTGACAAAATATGATTAAATAGTTATAAAATAACGTTTTACCCTTCTTTCAATTCGGGGTTTTTTTAATCAAATTAATCATTTTTTTTATTTATTTTTACGATTTAAATTTGACTAAATTTAACCTGCTGTTGCGCTAGGTCAGTTGAGAGATGAATCTAATGAAGGACATGATGAATATGATGAAATATTTATTTTTTTATGAACTTGATGAAAGATACGATAAAGATAGTGAATAACATGATAAAAAAAAATGAATATATAAAAGATATTTTGAAAATTTTATCTCAGTATAACCAAAGAGTTAGATTTACAAACGTATGTAACTGAAAAGTATACATCTGAATCAAACGATCGAATTCATTCAAACGTAAGGAACCACATTAGGTACTAACAAAAAAAATTAATAATCAAATATCTACTTAAAAACCATTAACTTTGAACATTTTACAAATCACTACTTGATTTAAAAAATATATATATATATATATATATATATGAACTTTCAATTGCATATTATATTGCTCCATTTGTTATAAATATTCATCAGATAAGCAGGAGGTCTTTAGATGTGTACCTAAAATGGATTCGTCGATTGAAAAGTTTACAGCGGTATACTTCAGTTCAAATGCATCGTTGAAATTGAGTGGATGATCATTAAATTAAATGTATTTCGCTGCAATTCTTTCAATATCTTATCAAGTATACATCAAAATACTTTGTAGTCGAAACACTAATTTTCTATGTAATTTAACGGAAATTATAACAGATGTAGCAATTTGGTTTGTAACTAAAAGTCCATGTAGCCAAATTTAAAAAAGAAAACACAATAAAATTTGAATAGCAATTTGTCAATCAAAGTTCATATAATAATTTGGTACCCATAAAAAATACATGACAAATGCTAAACAATTTGGTACCCATAAAAAATACATACCGAAATTGATTGAAACAAATGCTAAACAATTTGTATTTCACATGTAAAATAAGTTCCAAATTCCAATCTGATTCGAAAAAAAAAAATTATAATCAAGTTTAGAGACGCCATTTTGGGAAGCGTCCATGTCAAATGTGACAGATTTATGATGTTTATAATGAGTGTACGTTATACAATATTTTTGCGATGATAGAACATATAACTGTTTTAATTGGAAATATTATTTAAGGTTAATAAGTATTTTAGTATAATATGTTTGACCACTTTTAGCTTTTAATGTAACATTTTTTTTTGTGTAGTTTTGGTGCAATATGTTTGCAACTTGTACACTTTTGGTGCATCCGATAGTTGACCGTCAATGTTGACCGTTAAATAGTCACGTGGCTAGCTCCAAATTTTTTTTTTTGTCCAATTGAGGTATCACATGGCTAAGTCAATTTAGACAATGGGTGCGGTTGAAAATGTTTAGGGACTAAATTCTAAATGTGCAGTTCAATTGTGGAATCACGTGACCTAGCCATGGTCTGACCTAGGGCCGAGTCGAGCCGAGTATCTATCAAGCTCGACTCGACTCGATTACTATCTGTCAAGCTCGAACTCGAACTCGAGCTCGACCGAGTTCTAATTTTGAAAGTCGAACTCGACTCGAGTCCAAACTCGACATAATCGAGCTCGGCTCGACTCGACTCGTTAGCCAATTATACATTACAATAAATTAGCATTTCTCATAATTAAAAAAATCGAGCTCGACTCGACTATGCTCGAACTCGGTTGACCTATATAAGAAATAATAGGTATTAATTAGGAATAATAATAAGTGACAAGCTCGACTCGACTTATAAACTCGAAACTCGTTTAGGCTCGCGAGTCATTTGAGCTGAGTATTATAAGCTCGAGCTCGACTCGGCATACCCAAAAGCTCAACTCGAGCTCGGCTCCGCTCGAATTTTTTCGAGTCGAATTCGAGTTTTAATCGAGTTGATACCGATTAGCTCGTCTCATTTACACCCCTAGTTTGACCCATGGTTCAACCGATTGTGGATCAATTGAGACTCAATCGACTATGGACACTATTGTAGCACTAGTATAAACTATTATATCTTGATTTTGATGTTTAGAAAAGTATTGTTTAATTTTGTAAATTTAAAATGTACTTAACGACAACTTTAGACAGATAATTACTATTGTGTTGAAACATGTTATTTATTTTAAGTTATACTAGTATAAAAGAGAATAGATTTTTCAAACATATTATATACTTTTACATCATTTTCCCTAATGGACCTCATGCAGGATGTTGGGGCTCATAATGAGAGTTTTTTCAGGACAGATCCTTACTTGACTCATATAGAAAATCCCAACGTTAGGGCTCAACCGAGTCGCTATGGACTTGGCCCCCAAGTAGGAAGGACCTTTCTATCATGCTCCAAGAGCACCATGCTTTTGGTTAAAAAAAATTGTATTTTTCTATTGCCCTAAAGATGAACCCTAAATGGAAATTGATATTATTAATAGTATGATGCAAATATAAGTTGTGGTTTAAAAATTTCATATTTTTTCATACTTTTAAAATTTTACATATGTTACAATTAAGTCCGCTGTAGTAATAAAAAAACCAAAAGCATGGTGCTCTTGGAGCATGGTAGAAAAATCCAAGTAGGAACCGATAGTTCTTACATATACGAGCAAGAGCGGTTGCGGCGGCCGACGCAGCAACAGGTCGGCAGTCACGTCTATAGATTGGCAGTCGGCGCTCGGATGTATACATATAGAATGAAGAGTCGATTGCATGATTAATAAATTAGGTCAAGTATAATTTGTATTTTCAGTAAAAGTATAATGTTAAAAATGTCATTTTATTTGTATTATCAATTGCAACAAAAATTGAAATAATCATTTTTGAGGATTGAGAATTGTGAATCTTTATTCATTGTACTTAATTAACCAAAAATCATCGTACAAATTTCTCATTCACTATTTCTATTCAAAAATTAAACATGTCGACATTCCTAGAACAGTCTCTAGAGTAGCTATAGGTTAGAGCGTTGTTGTTAGGATCGCGATCCGGATCCTGAGATCCTAGGAGGGCAGTTTCAGATCTATATCAGTTAGGATTATAGTAAGATCTATAGCTGGATCGTATGATAATTCAGGATCGAGATCCTACCGATCCTAGCAAGATCCATTCTAAAATGATTTATTTATCCACTAATGTAATTTTTAAGCCTACAAGCTCATTGACTTGCACCTGTATATACCTTAGTCGACAAACTATAATAATAAATGAATAAATATAAAGTTTAATGGGTAAATATAACACTAAAAGTCAAATTATGTTCTAAGACTTCTTAGTTCTTTCTAGTTCAAGTAAGAACTAAGGTGAGTTGGACTTGAATTTATGTAAAATTTCAGATATTATAGATGGTGATAATTTTGGAGTTCATAGAAGAGTTGAATATAGTTGATGATAATGTTAAATATAATATTAATTATATAAGTTTGAACTTTGAATTAATTTAAGATTTTTTTAGTATTTTGTTCGTTGAATTTGAATATTTATTTAGAAAATTATAACTTAATTTAATGCTTATAATGACTTTGAATAGTACTTTGGTGATTTTATATTATATATGTTATTTATTCACTAAAGTTTAGTATATTCTTTTAATTGTAAAATAATGTATAAATTTTGTAGGATCTAACGATCCCTGATCCAATACTATAAACAATTTGATCCTACCATCTACTGATCCAAGTTAGAGCATCAACAATGGTTTTACTTAAATTATATTCTTTCACATAGAAATTTATGTATAATTTAAGTAATACGAAAGTTAAGATACATGCAAATAATATTTGTTCTGCAACCGTATTATTTAAATATATTCATTAAATATATTTTATTATTAAATTTCTAACAAACACCATTAGTATTAATTATAAAAGAAATTAATTTATAATTAAAAATTAGTTACATAATACATAGTGCTTTTCTTAAGTTTAAGGACTAGATTACGCAAAAATAGACAAGTCCCACTTTTAAGATATGCTTTGTAAAATCACTGTAACATTTTTATTTATTTTACATAAAAATATACATTAAAACCACATTTAAGTAATATTATATAATATCTTTGTGGTTGATGCTATTAGGATGTTGATCCTAACAACCTTGTTTAGAAAATTAGGCAAATGGTAAGATTTAAAAAAAAAAAAAAATTAGGCATGTGGCCGAAAAGGAAACTGGGCCCAAATTTCAAAGCCCAAACTCTTTCCCGGCACCGGAACGGCGTTTTATCAGTTTCTTACTCAGTCGGAAAGACAGAGAGCGATCAGATCCAGACTCCATGGCCATGGCGGATCCTCTTCCCTCCCCGACGCCTGCGCATCCTCGATCCGCGACGAATCTCTTCTCCGATCCGATCGACTCCCATCCCCTCTGGTTCAAGCCCACCACCTTCCTCTCTAGCGACTTCGACTCTGAGTCCTACATCTCCGAGCTTCGGACCTTCGTCCCCTTCGACACTCTTCGTTCCGAGCTCCAGTCCCACCTCTCCTCCCTCAACCATGAGCTCATCGACCTCATCAACCGCGACTACAACGACTTCGTCAACCTCAGTACCAAGTTGGTCGATGTGGACTCTGCCATCGTTCGGATGCGTGCTCCATTAGTGGAGCTAAGGGAGAAGATTGAGGGGTTCAGGGGAAGTGTGGATGGATCACTTATTTCTCTGCGCAATGGCCTGAAGCAGCGATCGGAGGCTGCCGCTGCTAGAGAGGTGTTGGAGCTATTGCTTGATACGTTTCATGTTGTTTCTAAGGTGGAGAAACTGATCAAGGAACTGCCTACAGTTCCAGCTGATTGGTCAAATGGAGATGTGCAGTCGACTGAGAACGGATCGAATCTGAGAGAGACCCAAAGCATGCTATTAGAGAGAATTGCCAGTGAAATGAATCGGCTCAAGTTCTACATTGCTCATGCCCAGGTCTCTGCTTCTCTCTGAGTTCACGTATTACTCTGTCGTTAGATCGAGGCCATTACGTTCAACATGCTTTGCTACTACTACTTTTAGACGATTCTTGATTTTTCTGCGGTGTACTGGTGGTGACAATGGTTCACTATATTCTAGATTGTCAAATTTGGGAAAATATCCCAAGAAAAAATTCTATCCAAGATGGATATTGAGATGTAGAGCCCTTGAGGGTGGTGCACAGTCGTTCAAATGTTTTGGCGTTTCTAGGTGGCTCCATAATTTTGGCATAGTAAGGTGGCTGGAGGTGGATTTACCCATGATCTGGATCATATTTGTTATGCGGCAGTATAGAGTTGGTCAGGCGGCTTATCTGAGAAAGCTACTTTTTTTTGTTCTTTCTTGAGCTCTTATCCTCGATCAATATAAATTAGTTAACTAAAGCAATAATCGCATCCTTCAAAATATATGGGCCATGTTTTAGAAGTATACCTTCGATGTCTAAAGAAAGATTGTTCATAACCTCTTTCCTGATTATTGTTATTTTTGTTGACTGCAATCCACATGAGCATTCTATGTTGATTCTTCTTTCAACTATGCCAGTACAGGACCTGCCTTTCGTTGAGAACATGGAAAAGAGAATCCAAAGTGCCAGTCAGCTGTTGGATGCAAGTTTAGCCCATTGTTTCAAGGATGGTCTAGAACATCGTGATGCAAATGCAATCTACAATTGTTTGCGTGCATATGCTGCCATAGATAACACAGCAAGTCCGGAGGAAATTTTTCGCACGACTGTGGTTGCTCCATTGATACAAAAAATAGTTCCACCTGATCAATCAGGAGGGGTTTCTGGTTCATCAGGAGATGAGCTTGGTAATGATTACCAGCTAATAAAGCAGACTGTGAAGGAAAATTGCAAATTTTTGTTGGATATAGCATCCACTGGTATGGCCACTTTTCCGGATTGACCTTTTTCCTGAAACAAATTTTATATCATTTTTCTGCATTTTGAAACTGGTGACTACTTCTGTGTACAGAAAATTCTGGTTTACATGTATTTGATTTCTTGGGGAATTCAATACTTAAAGAGGTCCACCTATCTATTCAGAAGGCCAAACCAGGTGCTTTTTCTCCAGGAAGGCCCACTGAGTTCTTGAAAAATTACAAAGCAAGCCTTGATTTCTTAGCCTATCTTGAAGGTATGTGGAAGCATTGTTCTCATTCTTTGATTTTCCCATTTATGTACCATCTAGGTTTCACAATTAGACTCGATACAATGGCTGATAACCCTGGTGTTTGATCGAATTTTGCATGCATATATATTCAATAAACTAATTCACAAATGGAGCTGACAAACCTATTGTTATGCAAGGCTACTGCCCTTCACGATCTGCTGTTGCTAAGTTTCGAGGAGATGCAGTCTGTATAGAGTTCCTGAAGCAGTGGAATCTTGGGGTCTATTTCTCGCTTAGGTACTTTCTTATCACAACTTTTTGATGGAAATTCTAATATATAATATGGAGGGGTCAATCTAGATCATTACTTCCATCACTAATTCAGATGACATCAGATTTCAGGAGATAGCAGGGTCACTGGATTCTGCACTTATGTCAGCTAGTCTTGTCCCAGTTCAGAATTTGAGTCCTTCTGATGGAGAGCAGCTGGTATTGAAGCCAAGTGCGATTCTTTTGGATAGCTTGAGATCCTGCTGGAAGGAAGATGTTCTCATCATCTCCTGCTCTGACAAGTTTCTTCGTTTATCTTTGCAGCTCCTTTCCAGGTCATTTTCTTACTTCAGTGGAACAAAAGTGTTCTCTGGAATTAGGCAACTCGTGTACAAATTAAAAATGAATTCTACTCTCTGTATTTATTGGATCATTTACATGTATGATAGGTACTCACATTGGTTGTCATCTGGATTAGCTGCTCGAAAGACAGTTGCTGTTGGCTCCAATCCAGCATTTGAATGGATTAAAGCTGCTGTGCCCGAAGATTTCATCTATGTATGCCACTTGTTCTAATCTCGTATTCTGCTTACATTGGGCATGAAATATTTTTAAAATATAGGATTGATTCTACTTCGTAATTGTTTTATCTCAAAACTTCCAAATCTTCTATGGTTGATTATTTAGTAGAATCATATATTCTTACCTGGAGAATATGACATGTTCTGTTTTATGTGCAGATTATCAATGATGTTGGTTTTCTTGCGCGGGAAATTAGTGGTAACTACCTTGGAAATGTGCTTCAGCTACTATCTTCTTGCCCTGCAGAAATTCAGAACTCTGTAAGGGACAGTATCTTGCAGGGAGGGAAGTCATTGAATGAGATAATTCCTCCAATCATCAACACAGTGGTGGAAGCTTTGGTCGACAAGGCTGCTGAGGTTCATTTACTTTTTCTTGGGGAAAACATTTCCTGTATGATACTCATGTTTTTTATCATCTTGTTTGAATAAAATGCTATTGGGCATTGGCCCCTCTCTATTGTCTACAAAATGGAGTTATGAAGTAAATATTCTGCCTTATGCACAGTTAATAGTTAGCTGTTCCTAGGGTTGCTGGGATTTTTTTTCCCCTTTCTAGCTTTTTTTGTTTCTCAGAAATTGTCATATGGTATACTCATCATTTCATTCTTTGAAACCTATGCAGGAGCTAAGACAGCTAAAGGGAATAACCGCCACTTACAGAATGACAAATAAACCTCTTCCAACCCGACATTCACCATATGTATCATCTGTGCTGCGTCCCTTAAAGGTACATTAATTTTATGCAGATATGAATGACATCAAATTTTATAACCGTTTATTTCATAAAATGGTAAATTCCGACTAGCAAATGGTAAGTTGCTAATTCAAGTTGTGCTTTTGCTCCAGACACTTTTGGAGGGAGAGCGCGCTAGAGCATATTTGACAGGGGAAATTAAGGAGAAGCTGCTATTCGGTGCAGCAACTGAGATTACTGGGCGCTACAACGAATTAGCCTCTGAACTCGTCAATTTGGTAACTACCCTTTTACTTAATATTGTTAAAGGATTGATCATTCATATAAGGTTAAAGGTACTTTTCATACCACATGTTTGATCGAATGTGGCTTTTAGTACTGGATGTTTAGTTTTGTATACTTTTGGTACCAAACGTTTGAAAACATGTGACTTTTGGTACATCCGTTAGTTGGCCGTTAGTTTTGGCCGTTAAATGTCATGTGCAAGTCACGTGATCGACTCTAAACTTTTAATTTTGTTCAATTTAGTCCCTCAAATATATATTCCTAACTTTTAATTATCCTTACAGGCTCGAAAGACAGAGTCTTCACTCCAAAGAATAAGGCAGGGTGCACAAAGACGAGCAGGAGCCAGTTCCGATGTCTCGGACAATAATGTCTCCGATACAGACAAAATCTGTATGCAGTTATTCCTCGACATTCAGGTTAGATAGTAGACCAAGTTCCATTTTTGTAACTGTTTAAACATTGAGCAATATTGCTAATTGGGTTATAATAACTGGATCAGGAATATGGAAGAAATCTAGCTGCACTGGGTGTGGAAGCTGCAAGCATTCCATCGTACTGCTCCTTGTGGCGGTGTGTTGCTCCTGCAGATAGACAAAATGCTATTAGCTTCTAGGGTTTATTATTCATTTACCATTCCTGCTGCTGGGGTTTCCAATTGATTTTGTTCAAGCCAAAAATGATGTATCTTCCTGAGTTGTAGAGAGAGTTTCTTTCCTTTCTTTATTACAGTTGTCTTGTATGATTTTATTTGTCCAGGTATAAATATCTTTTATCCGAACTAGCTGAAACTACTATACAAGAAAATATATATAAACACGATTTTCCAACGTGTATTTTATGCTAGTTATGGTTTGAACCATTTATGTAGTAGCTTTTTGAGCTTTTGCCAATATGTCGGGTTAATTAGCCAATTGCAACCACATGTTTTAGTCATGTTGTCAAATGCACTCATATGTTTTATCGTGTTGCTTTGTTGCTCAATATACATTTTGTTTAAGTTTCGTTTATTGTTGTCGTTAGTTATTCACGTGCTACTCACATGCAAACATTTTTAAATTAAAAAAATAAATGATTTTGCTAATGACAGATATACCGTTCATCCTCATCTTCCACGGTTGTGATGAAATTAATTACTCTAAACCTAAACCTCTGTAGACACGCTTATTTGTATTGCTACTTGTCTTCATTGCGTTGTCGTGTATCTTGGAGGCTGGTCGTCTGCTAGTCGCCCATCACGGTGACTGGTCGTCTGCTAGTCGCCCATCACGGTGACTGGTCGTCGTCGCGGTGGTTGGTTGTCGTGGGTGCATTCGAGTGCATGTGTGGCGCATATGTATTTAACTAACGACGTTAGAGCTTCAGGTGCATTCACCAACATAGCAAAACGTATGGGTGCATTCGTTTACATGTATGGTGCATCCAGCAACATACAGAAACGTATGGGTGCATTTGACTAATTAACCATTATTAGTCAGATAACTAATATGGTTAGAGTGGTTAGAGAACTAGTTGGACTAGATATGGCTAGAGTGGTCCAAAGAATGATGAATAATCATGAACATTAAGCAAACTATGAGTTGTTACTGAACATTTAGCTAACATGAGTATAACATCATGCATGTGTGATTTTGAGGCGCTAATGCTAACATGATATCAACCAACATGTAGTAAATCCAAGAGACATATCTTATTTTCGGAACCTATTTTTAATTAGACACTGTTTGACATAAACAAATTTCACTTTTTTTTTTCTATTTTTTTTTCACGTAAATTCCACTTATTTGAAAGAAATGAAGTTTACTAACTGAAGAGGCACAACCTACCTATACGACGGCGGAGTTAGGATTTTTAAAATGGGATTCACTATTTAGAAAAAAAAAAGGGTTAAACTTATAAATTTAAGAAATTTGCAATTAATTATCTTTAATAATTGATCTATCTTTAATCCAACCAAAATCATATCATAGTTCATTTACACTAAATTTTAACATGATTGGATTAATTTAGCTATTTGTATTAACATTATGTTATTATTCATTTATTTTTTTAAATAAAAATTATAATATTTATACTATAGAATATATATAAAGTTTGAAGAAAGAGACAAAAATGTAAAAGAAAAGAGAGAAGTGAGTAGATTTAGGAATGAGATAACGAAAGAAAAGAGAAATAATATAATGATATATATTTAATATATATATTAGATAAAAATCAACAAATAATGAGGGACATTTGTCCACTAATTCCAAGTAATGGCTCCGTAATCACCCTATGCTAAACAAAAAATATTATTCACACAAAAGACTTAGATTTTCTTAATTATTATTCCCACAAAAACTAATCATAGTGTGTAATTTAAAATTACCTGCTGTAAACAAAAATATTTTTCACACAGACTTACTTGATTTTGGAGCCAAGCATGCTATTTGTCCATTTGACTTTAGAGTAGAATACTTAAATAATTTTTTAGAATACCATAATTAATAAAATGATATATAATATAATGATATATGGATTACAATCTAAGTCAACAAGTGAGTGTTAAGATCATGGAATCCAATTGTACAACTGTCATAGTTTACTAAGTAGAATTAGTCAGTACAGCTAATTTGTTAGTTACAAGATTATTTGCTGAGCAAGTTGTACTCTGCTCTGCTGCTGCTATAAATAAAAACTACACATTTTCTTTCTAACCCTTACTTTTTCTTTCGCTCGCTCTCATTTCCATGGTTTATGGATTGAGTAAAAATCATTTCCGTGAATAAATCGTTTCCGTGAATCTCTACGCCTACTTTTCGAAATCTATGGGGAATCCTCGCACCTCATTCCGTCGTAACCGACGCTCTGAAACTATCGATTCCGTTTCCTATTCCTTTTCCGTCAATCCCGGCCACCGCCGAACTATGACCGCCCCGGCAACTCCTGGTGTCGACGGCGAGGACCGGGTGCTGGCTGCAGCTCAGCGGATACTCAGCACTCTAAATGCAGAGGTGCGCGAGGAAATGCTCTACATCTTATCCCGCTTCGACTACAGATTGGCCAACATCACTGAGCTCCTCGACACCGCATCCCTCGTGGACGACCGGTTTGAAGCCGCTGTGCAGATCATTTCGTGGCGGCACTCCGACGCCCAAGCATCCAAGCACACTCTCACATGGGAGGAATCGCCGGAGCAAGCCGCTCAGTACTTGTCGGCGATTGACGACGTTCTTGAGTTTTGCCAAAAGTCGTCCATGGAGAACGCGGAAGAGATGGACTGCATCGATCGCGCTGATACAGCTATCCAGCAGGCTATGGCGCTCTTGGAGGACGAATTCCGGCACATTCTGATCCGGAACACGCTGCTGCTGGATGCTGATCGGCTCTACGGCTCAATCCGTCGGATTTCTCTTCCTTCCACTTCTAATGAAGAACAGATCGACGACGAGTTTGATAGCTTCGGTGAGGTGGATAGTGACAGCAGCGAAATTTTGCATGATCGAAACGCCAGTCTGAGGGACAATTTGTGCTTGGACATGATCAATTCAGACGGAATTGCAGAGCTGAGGGAGATTGCGGATCGAATGATTCGGTCTGGTTATGAGAAGGAGTGCAGCCAGATTTACACCTGCGTCAGGCGTGAGGCTCTTGAAGAGTCTTTGGTGATTTTGGGAGCTGAGAAACTGAGTATAGAGGAAGTGCAGAGGATGGATTGGAGTCGTCTGGATGAAACCATGAAGAAATGGATACAAGCAGTGAAGATAGTAGCTAGGGTATTGTTATCTGGTGAGAAAAGGCTCTGTGAGGAGATCTTCGATGGTGCTGATTCCTTCGCGGAGGCTTGCTTCAATGAGATAGCAAAGAGTTGCTTGTTGCAGCTTCTGAACTTTGGGACGGCAGTGGCTATCGGGACTAAGTCTTCTGAGAAGCTTTTCCGATTTCTGGACATGCGCGACGCTCTTAATTCTGTAGTTCCAGATTTGCAGGCCATGATTACTGATGAATTCGTGTATAAAGAGACTGAAGCAGTTCTTGATGCACTTGGTGAGGCTGCAAGAGGAACATTTGAGGAATTTGAGAAAGAATTGCAGAACGAAACATCCAGGAAACCGATGGTTCGTGGCGAAATTCACCCATTAACTCGATACGTCATGAATTATTTGAGATTGCTAGTTGATTACAGCAAAACCCTGATCTCTCTGTTCGGAATTGGTGAAGATGATTTGCAGAAGGAGGAGGAGGAGGGTGATAAGTTAGATTTGGATCACATATCTCCACTGTCAAAACGCTTGCTACTGTTGATTACTTCCTTGGAATCCAACCTCGAGGTGAAATCGAGACTTTACAATGATCCAGCAATGCAATATGTCTTTTTGATGAATAATATATGGTACATAGTTCAAAAAGTGAAGGATTCCCAGCTTGGGGAGCTTTTAGGAGACCAGTGGGTGCGAAAGCGCCGTGGCCATGTACGGCAATATGCCATGAGTTATCTTCGAGCTTCTTGGAGCAAAGCTCTGTCTTGCTTGAAGGACGAAGGTATTGGTGGAAGAAGTTCAAGCAAAGCTATGAAGGTGGCTTTGAAAGAGAGGTTTAAGAGTTTCAATGCATGTTTTGAGGAAATCTATAGGATTCAAACGGGTTGGAAGGTATCGGATTCAAAGCTTAAAGATGAACTCCGAATCTATGTATCCGGAAAAGTAATTCCTGCATATCGATCGTTTCTGGGGCGTTTCAGGAATCAACTTGAGAGCGGGCGGCTTTCCAGTAAGTACATTAAATATACAACTGAGGATTTGGAGAACTATTGCCTGGATTTATTCAAAGGATCGCCCAGTGTGCTCACTGGGAAGAAAAAATTGATAGTGAAGAATTTGAGAAAGAAGTGCAGAATGAACTCACTGATATAGACCGACACTTTACGATGACCCAGCAATGCAATAAGTCTGTTAGTGTCACTATTTAGCTCCCTACTATAAAAGAGGCAAAAACTGTAATAAGCCGAGTATTTCTGATTCTGAGATTCTTGTCTCAGATCAGATGCTCTGCAATTGCGATTCAACTAGGGCAGGCAAACTTGATAACACGCTACAAACACGTACGAGAAAATCTCGTTCGTGCAAACGCATGACAGAACAATAATATGATTCCATGTTTAAGTTTAGGTATTACAACATAACATACGATAAAATTGTGCTACAAAATTTGATTTTTAATACTTTTTTGAACTAGTATTTTTAATAACTGTTAAAACTCAATTTAAATGTTTAATTGTACGAGTTTGTCCATTCTTCGTTAAGAATCTGTAAAATTTGATAAATAAATTCATAATTCTTGACTAAAAAGAAAACCGTAGTTCTTATTACGAAAAATTCTTTATTTTGATATTTGCTTAAAAATCTTACATGTGAACGTACAATTGGCTAACTTGATACAATATGATAATTACAAAATGAATTCGTATGAAATTATGTGTTGTGATCGTATTTGTGAACATGACACGATAAATTTAACGCGTGTGTTCATATGCGATAAGTATGACATAGTAAGTTTATTGACACGAAAGATAGTACTCACTTACACAAGTTTGACATAGTAAGTTTATTGTTACAATTCATTCAATTCACTCCCAAATTGCTTTTTAAGCTTGGGTAGCATAACTATCATGACGAAATTCATGCTTTCTTATTTGTTAGTCCTTTACGGGGCTAACAAACTTTCCCTCACCACTCGAAGTCGACGCCCTCGTCGACACAAATTTGAGACACTCTTCAGCCTGGGACCCATACTCCATTCGTAAGCGCACATTCTCCCATGCTTCATGTTTTCCCCTGAATGGTCTTCATGAACACTCCATGCGGATGACATTTCCAAACTCTTAATCTTATGGAATGAATCAGTCCCTTTCCGAGCGGAATGGTTCTTTGGCGCATACAAGCACACCTCTTCCTTGGAAGCCTCATTACACACTTTAATGTTTGCTTGCAATAGTTGAAGTAGTCTCAGAACTCCGCTTTTTGAAACCTTGCCTCGTTGGCTTTTTCCCTTCCATGCACGTCGAGCCCTTCATGGTTTGTTTGGGACAACGCTTTTCTCTTGCATGCACGTCGATTCCTCCACTAATTGTTTGCTTGTCTGAACGGTCTTGTTATCATTAGTTGGTAGCTGAATCATCGCTTCTGAAGCACACACTTGATTAGGTAAAAACGACCCCATACTCTCATCCAATACGTCATCATAATTCAACAATAAGATGGGCACCGAACCGGTCTGGTCTGAAGCGGTTCCGAACCGAAACTATTTTAAACGGTCTGTTCATTGATGGCTAGGGTTTTAAAGCGGCTTAGGTTGGCTAAGAAAGAATTGGTCTGGTTAGAACCAGTTCTGGCTTCTCTTTTAAAAAACAGGTCTGGATCGTTTTGATATGTCAGACCGGTTTTGACATTTAAAAAACCGAATGAATGTATAACCGGTCCAGATTTTTCTATATATATATATATATATTTGCAAAACACTCCACAACTCAAACCATACCAAATCCATAACACAAGAGACAAGACCCACTGAATCCATAACAAAACAAAGTAAAGCCACACGAGTCACGACACAACGAATCAATAACAAAGTAAAAACACAGGACACGAGGACATCGTTCATCGGATCCGTATGGCCTGAATGACTGAATCATAACACATCCACATCCTGATGAAGTCCTGAAATGTCGTCTCTACTCTTTAGAGTCTAGACTCGAAAGATAAGAAATCACATATGCTTCCCAAACATTAGGATTACCTTTAACAAACATCAGGATTTGTTCAATTAAGCATTTAGGGAGCCCTGTTAAGTTTAACTAAAAAATCTCCCAAATTGTAATAATTCGACAAATTAACAAACCCTAATTTTGAATTCTAATTAGAACGCATTGCCTATTCCATTAGCATTTAGCAACCCTAATAAGCTTAATATAACAAAAAAAAAACTAAATTTTAAATCATATTTCACCGAATTAATAAAACCCTAATTTCTAATTAGTAATTACTTACCCTTTTAAGCTTTCGCTGACTCATGGTAGAAAGGGGAGGCGATGCAGGCGGTGAGCGGCCGGCGATGAGGCGAAGCCTACGGTGAGGCGAAGCCGACGGGATTCCTTGAGCCGAGCGAGTTAATGAGGCATCAATGATTCCTTGAAACAGACTGAATGATAATTGAGACGAGTGAATGAAGAGGCTCAATCCCTCTCTGTCTCTACTCTCTGTAACCTAAGGCGCCCGAGAGCTGCTACTGCACGTGTTTCTATTTTATTTTAATAAAAACAGTTTAAATCCGGTCTAGTCCGGGCTGGTTGGGAGAGCCAATTTGGTATACCCACTTTGGACCGGTTCAAAACAGTCCGGTTCCGGATAAGTGCCCTCTGGTCAGGTCGAACCAGGTTTATTGCCCATCCATATTCAACAAGTTGGCTTCCCGAGCCACCGTTCCACCGATGCGCCCCACTAATCTGATTTCTAAAACGTCAGACTCACACGTCTCCTTCATATTGCGAGGAGTACAAGACCATTTTTTCGCACTTGTTGAACTGATCTATGTGCCTTGATCCCGATTGCGCCCTTGCAGTTGTCTTGGCTTTATTTGAAACACCATTCCCATGATACTTTCCCCTTCCGAGTTTCCCACGCACGTCCGATTTCAGCTGACTTAGACACTTCTCGTGCACGTTTTTACTCGTGGTGTGATTACACCTCTAACCACCAGCTCAAACAGATTCGAACGCAATCTAAACACCTTGGGATAATAGATGACGAACAATAACACGCGCACAAAATCTTGGAAACACAAGCAAATCAATATCAAGCATATAAATAGATGTGTGACACTTGCCTTTATTCATGAACAAATGCTTGATGCCTGATTACACCCGCTAATAAGGACGTCTCACAAGTCACTCCTTAGTTTCGCTGCTAAAGGTGGATTAGAACTGATTTACAACACAAAGATCACTCACGAGTTCACTCAATTTAGCTCTTTATGTTACACACTATATGTCATGTTTTTGCACACTAAATTACAATGGGGAGTAGCTCCTTTTATAACTCAAAAGATGCCCAAAATCCCTTATATATATATATATATATATATATATATATATATATATATATATATATATATATATATATATATATATATATATATATATATATATATATACACCCAGTATACCTCCTTGAAAATATATTTCAATATACGATTTGATCACCAACTTTAGGGCGGATTGAGCTAACTAAATCCATGCTTTCCAATATGATACCCTTTAGGCGGGCTAACAAGACGCACCCTACTCACATGATGTAAGATAATATGGGAATAGATTTAAATTGTTGTCTTTCGATTTATCGGGTTTCTATTAAAAAAAAAAACTAGATAATTTATTAAAAAATTTAAAAAATGAATCTAAATAATTTTATACCCTACAAAATTATGAAGTAAATTATTACTTTTTTATTGTTAGAAAACTTTTTTTTCTTCTTAATTTTGTTTTTTAGAATAAATAATGTATTATAATATATTTTTTTGGCCACTACAATATAATATATTTAGGAGTAAATTACTAAAGTACTATAAGTAGAAATAGTAATTTTTGGAGAGTGTATAATTGGTGATTTTCCGATCTCCTTAATATTTTTTTTTTGAACCCTTAAATATTGATTAATAAAAATCATTTCCTCCTAAATTCTCTGCGCAGACTATCCTTGCACCACATCGCTCTCTGAAAATTCCTCGACAAAACTTCCGTTTCCTATTCCTTTTCCGTCGAACCTGGCCACCGCCGAACGATGACCACCCCGACAGGTCCCGATGGCGGCGGCGGTGGCGAGGACCGGGTGCTGGCCACAGCTCAGCAGATACTGAAGAATCTCAATACTCCGATAGAGGTACGCCAGGACATGCTCCACATCCTATCCAGCTTCGACAACAGATTGTCAAATATCACTGAGCTTGTCAATTGTGGAGACATCGCGGAGGAACGGTTCGATGCTGCTGAGAAGATCATTTCGCAGTGGCATTCCGACGCCGAAGCCTCAAGGCACACTCTCACATGGGAGGAATCGCCGGAGCAAGCCGCTCAGTACTTGTCGGCGATTGATGAGGTTCTCGAGTTGTGCCAGAAGTTGTCCATAGAGAACGTTGAAGAGAAGGACTACATCGACCGCGCTGATACCGCTATCCAGCAGGCCATGGCACTCTTGGAGGACGAATTCCGGCACATTCTGATCCGGAACACGGTGCCGCTGGATGCTGATCGGCTCTACGGCTCGATCCGTCGGGTTTCTCTGTCTTTCGCTTCTAATGAAGGAGAGATTGACGATGAGTTCGAGAGCTTCGGCGAGGTGGATAATGACCGCAGCGGAGTTTTCCATGAGCGAGGCGCCAGTCTGGGGGACAATTTGTGCTTGGACTTGATCAATCCAGATGCAGTTGAAGAGCTGAGGGAGATTGCGGATCGAATGATTCGCTCTGGTTATGAGAAGGAGTGCAACCAGATATACACCAGCGTCAGGCGTGAGGCTCTCGATGAGTCTTTGGTGATTTTGGGAGCTGAGAAACTGAGTATCGAGGAAGTGCAGAGGATGGAATGGAGTCGTCTTGATGAAACCATGAAGAAATGGATACAAGCAGTGAAGATAGCAGCTAGGGTTTTGTTATCTGGTGAGAAGAGGCTCTGTGAGGAGATCTTCGATGGTGCTTATTCGATCATGGAGGCTTGCTTCAACGAGATAGCAAAGAGTTGCTTGTTGCAGCTTCTGAACTTTGGTGAGGCAGTGGCTATCGGGACAAAGTCTTCTGAGAAGCTTTTCCGATTTCTGGACATGTACGATGCTCTTGATTCTGTAGTTCCAGATTTGCAGGCCATGATTACTGATGAATTCGTCTGTAAAGAGGCTGAAGTAGTTCTTGATGCACTTGGTGAGGCTGCAAGAGGGACATTTGAGGAATTTCAGAAAGCAGTGCAGAATGAAACTTCCAGGAAACCAATGCTTGGTGGCGAAATTCACCCATTAACTCGATACGTCATGAATTATTTGAAATTGCTAGCTGATTACAGCAAACCCCTAAACTCACTGTTAGGAAGTAGTGAAGATGATTTGCAGAAGGAAGAGGGTGATAAGGTAGATTTGGATTACATGTCTCCACTATCACAACGCTTGCTACTGTTGATTACTTCCTTGGAATCCAACCTTGAGGAAAAATCAAGACTTTACGATGACCCAGCAATGCAATATGTCTTTCTGATGAATAATATTTGGTACATAGTTCAAAAAGTGAAGGATTCCGAGCTTGGGAAGCTTTTAGGAGACCATTGGGTCCGAAAGCGCCGTGGCCAAGTACGGCAATATGCCACGAGTTATCTGCGAGCTTCTTGGAGCAAAGCTTTGTCTTGCTTGAAGGATGAAGGTATTGGTGGAAGTTCAAGAAATGTATCCAAGGTGGCTTTGAAGGAGAGGTTTAAGAGTTTCAATGCATGCTTTGAGGAAATCTATAGAATTCAAACGGGTTGGAAGGTTCCCGACTCACAGCTTCAGGATGAACTCCGAATATCTATATCCGAAAAAGTAATTCCCGCATACCGATCATTTCTGGGGCGGTTCGGGAATCAACTTGAGAGTGGGCGGCATTCCGGTAAGTACATTAAATATATGCCTGAGGATTTGGAGAACTATTGTCTGGATTTATTCGAAGGATCGCCAAGTGTGCTGAATCACCCGAGAAGAAAAAACTCCTAACTTAGTAGAGCTTAGGTTTAAAAGTAGGGTTCTCTGCTCTTGTCATATGACTTGATGAAGTAAGTCCCATGTAACTTCACTATATGATGCTTATAATAAGTGATATATTGGTAATCGCTATATAGAAGTAGAACCAGACTTTGTTAAAAAAAAATCTCTTCTGTACATACTATTGCTTCCCAACCATTATGCATCTGCAACTGCTTTATACCATTGCTAGTTTGGTACTTCATTAAACAAAACCAATCCTGAACCGATGTGAAGAGCACTTTCAGTTTATGCGCCAGGTATTGCTATGCTCTTTCCTTTACATCTTTCAAGTGTCTGGCCTGTCTATGCATTTTTCTGATCACTTTAGGTCTTTAAGAAACATGTCTACAATGGACATCATTTTGGGTTAAATACTAAATTGTTAGCTTAACTTGGTTGATGAGCTAGTTTCTAGTTCAATCTATTGTCACAACTTTTCACTAGTTGAACTAATACTGAATTCAACTCACTAGTTCAGCTATTTTATCCTGTAAACCTTGGACGGAAAATGTACATGTGGAATCCTAACTGGAAAACACTTGTGCTGCACACAACTTGTGGATTTCCAGTTGCACCAAAAGTTGCATCAGTTCTTACAATGAAATGTTCTGTAGGGCAGTAGTCTCTTGATACATTCTTTAGATAACAACTTATCTTTGTACTTACTTGTATATGAATATAGTGTTGGGTATTTATTTTCCGGAAAGTGTTGCATTTTTGTTTGATTGATGCAAAGACAGCTATAATATCGACCAACAACCAACCGGAGTATATGTGTATGTTGTATGTATATGCTGCTGCTGGAGATTTTGGCAGGTAAATTGACCAAAAAGGCGTGCAAGTTAATCAACAAAATAAATGCCATTTAGCTTCCATACTTTCAATTGTATTGTATCATTAATGTAAGTATATTTATCCGTTTTATTTGGTAGGGGAAGATTATGACAGCTTCTGTAGCAGAAAAGGTGGTCATGAGGTTACGACAAATTAGAGAGGCGTGAAGGAGATGTCGTTTTTAGGTGTCATGTCCATTCTGGATCAGCAATTTCTGTGCCAAGATCCAACATGTTCTTTAATGGCGGGATTGCAATGTCTGAGGTTTTGAATATGAAGGGTGCCCGCTTGATGTGATTGATTGATTGGCAATGCCAACCACCAGCAACCGTGCTAATCCGCTTTAATGAAGGCCCAACCAGAGGCTCATCTTGAACACAAGTTCCGTGAATTCAATAGTGGTGGCAATTCATGTGATTGTGTGTCAATAACGGATAACTTTATTGTATTTAATCTATCAGTTACAGATGATAAACTTATCGTGTCATGTTATAAACACAAACATGATATGCACATTTTCGTGCAAGTTCATTTTTTACTATCGTGTTGTGTTAATTTCGTCAGTTGTATATCTACATACAAGACCTTTAGGTAAATATTAAGGGTTAAATGTACTTTTCATACCACATGTTTGACCGAATGTGACTTTTAGTACTGGATGTTTAGTTTTGTATACTTTTGGTACAAAACGTTTGAAAAAATATGGCTTTTGGTACATCCGTTAGTTGGTCGTTAGTTTTGGCCGTTAAATGACATGTGTAAGTCACGTGATCGACTCTAAATTTTTAACTTTGTTCAATTTAGTCCCTCAAATATATTCATAACTTTTATTTTCTTTAATTTAGTTATAAAGCTTCAAAATCGAACCCAATTGGGACCTATCCCCAATTGGGTAAATTTGACCCAAATGGGGCTATGTCAATTGAATTCGAAGATTTAATTGGGACCGATTTTGAAGTGTTATGACTAAGTTAAACAAAGTAAAAGTTAGAAATATATTTGTGGGACTAAATTGAACAAAATTTAAAGTTTAGAGTCGATCACGTGACTTGCACATGTCATTTAACGGCCAAAACTAACGGCCAACTAACGGATGTACCAAAAGCCACATTTTTTCAAACGTTTGGTACCAAAAGTATACAAAACTAAACATCCAGTACTAAAAGCCACATTCGGTCAAACACGTGGTATGAAAAATACCTTATTAAACTAATGAATTCCGTAAAAACAGTTCTTGAGTTGAAAAACTATGAAATTTAACAACTAATAAAAAGAAATTTAAACAAGATTTTTTTTTAAGTATTCAAAGATTAGATTTACTAGCATGGTGTTGTGTTGTAATACCTTTTCATCGAGTTAATTGCATGTTATCGTTCTAATGCATGCGTACACGATTTTTTTATACATGTTTGTGTTGTATAAGAAATTGCAACCCATATTTAAGTTTGTGGCAATGCTGTTTTGTGTTGTAATCTTAGATTATGACATATTAAGTAACTAAGCCTATTGATATATAATCTAAATTTAAAGAAATATAATAATTAGATAATAATACTTACGAAATTAAATACATATTCTAGGCCTTTTATATATAGCTTAAAAATGTATTATTAAGTCATACGACACTATAATTGTTTAAAATGCATCAATAAATCCACGTTATTAAATAATATTATATTATTTTAAAGTTTATAAAATAATAAGCATTTACCCATGTGTTTCTTGAACATTTTCATAAAAGATAATTAAATATATTAAAAGAACACATCTTATTGTTAGTTAATTTGTTAAGCTAATATATATAAGTTCGAAATATATGAGATTATATGTCATTTGAAATGTCATCATCTCTATTTCACATTAAAAAAACATTTTAAAAATAATAGAAAAAGTTACAACTATTTTGATTACAATATTTAAGAGTAGTTAATATTTTAGTGAATAAAAATAAACAAATATATTTGTAAACGTCAAAATTATATCATATCATATTGTTTAATGATGTTACTTTTTCGTATTTGTTTTTAGAATCGTCTATTGTACCATATGGCACAATAATACGCATTTGGAAACAAAAACTATATACTTGATTTAAAGTTTTAGAATTAACGATTTGGTTGTCATTATTTAATTTAATCAGATTATTTGTTATATAGATAATATTTTTTAGGATTAATTACCAAACTGTTATTTTTTTTATAATATTCTAGTGCATGTAATTTATTAGCTCATATTTTATTTGTATACAAATAATTAGTTAACATATCGTCTATAAAACGAAACTTGAATAAACAAATTATCTAAAATTAAATTTAAAAAAACACTCAAATTACCAATTTATCCGAATGAGCGATAGCAATTGGGTAGTTAACCCTAATTTCATTTTCACATCCTAATGAAGATTACCGTCAACGAGTCGAATTAAAATATTCTCGATAATTGTTTTTATAGCCAAAACTTGTGTCAATAATTTCAGATTCCTCATACAATAAAAGTATATGTATTTTCTCTCAGTTTCTCCGAACACCTCTGCCCTTAATAGTTTCTCTGCATTTTCTTTATCGGCAGCCATACACAGTCAAATTACGGCCGCATCCGCCACGTATAAGCGAGAGAGAATTGGTTCCGGCTCGTCTTCAGCCGTAGAATCGACTTTTCTTTGACCACTGCGACTCGGTGAACTTCCTTGTACGCGCAGGAATCGATGGAGGGATCGTCCAATCAAGCATGTGGTTCCAGCTCGAAAGCTTCTCTCACCAACCTCCCCTTCCGTGGACTCTTCACCTCCACTGTCCTCTCTACGAATCCGGTCAGTTAGTTTAGTCAAGCTCCGTTATGCTCTCTGTAGAGTGCGCTTCTCGTTTCTAGGGTTTTACTTTTGCGTCTTCAATTTACTGTGTCTAATGATCAATTTGAGAACTGGATTTGGTTGGTGCTATGTACTTGGAGATGCTTGAGACTAGCAATAGTAGTTTGAACAGTGCCTGAGGGATTGATCAGTCGATTTGGTATTGGAAATCCTCTCTATAGAAAAAAGGCGCTGTGGGAAAAGAAACTGGGTGTTTTAATAGATTCGAGTACATCCAGATTATAGCATTTTAATTGTAAGTTGTAGAATTTCGGTATCTGTTGAATCATGGCAGCTATAAATTTGTTTATACACTATTGAATTGATGATAAGAGTAGAGTGCACATAGATGGGGAAGGAGAGAAAGAAAGGGAAAGAAGAGCTGATCAAATGTGAGGGGAATTGCCATTTAGCATCTATATATGTTCCACTGACTATAAGATATTAACATGAAAGCATTAAACAAGGCATGTTACAAGTGTTATTGTATTCTCAGACAGTGACAAAATCATTATAAGTTACTTTGTTGACTGAAGTGTACAGTTTTAAGTCAAGTGACTACTGACCTCATAAGTCTTAGCAAATTCTTCTGCAGGGTAGCATTAGAGTTTATGTATGTGAGCATGAGACTGCGCCACCAGGTTCACGTCTTTTCTGATTCTAATATTTCTCTGTTTAATTCTTCCTAATTGAATGGGTTCATGCCAACATTTGATTGTAACTGGAGAGAGAACTATTATCTAGGGCTTTCGAAGCGATTATATCTAGATCACGTTCAATATCACAATTCTATTTTGTTTTTTTTAACGTTAATGGAGTTCTTCCATTTTTGTTGAGTGCATAGTAATTATTGTTGTCAATACATAGGAAGAGCACGCATTCACAGTTTGTGATGGTCTAACCATGTATGGCTCTTTAACTAGTCAACATATTTGGCACAACCACTAATTTCTTAAGTACTTATCATTGCTTCTTTCACTTACGTATATATTTAGCACATTACAAGTACAACTTTTGTAGTGTGCTAGTAACTTGTGGATAATGCACAATCCAAATAATGCGTCACTTCGTAAGTGTATGTTCTTTCCTACTTCATGTTGCTGGCTTTTAGTGCATGTTCAATGTGAATGCCTTGTATTTTGTGTTCAAGAAAACACTCCTTATGCAAGATTGATTTTACTATAGACCATCAACCAACTCACCTTCATTTAATTGTGGTCCGAAAAAATACTACTTGTTAAGTTTTATGGTTTGGAGCTAGATAAACTCATATTCTTCTTAATTGCAGAGGGCCAGGTAATACATACCGACCAAAAGAACATACTTATTAGATCACTTACCCTTAGAAAGCAGAAGAGTGAAAGCAGCTCAAAGAATGGCAAAACTGTGACTAGTGGTGAAGGTTCTAGAAAGAGGTATTTTAGCATTCTTATGAATTTTTCCATACAATTCCTATTCTTTTGCTTATTACCTGTAAAATTTATTTAGCTCTTGATATCATTCTGATACATGAATTGTGTTCGGCTTCACAGAGCTTCTGAGAGGCTTTTAGACAGCGAGACATCTGCCAAAAAACCTCAAACAAGTTCTCGACAAGGTAACTTTTGTATCTTTTGTATTTTAAAACTTGAGTTCAACAATGACTATGAAACATCATATTCTTGTTGTTATTATGGAAAAATGGAAATGAAAAGGAAACACATTACTTCTATATGTTGCTAATGTAAAAACCGTGTAATTTTATTTTGGTAACTAGGTATATATAGTTGCAACTCTTAGTTTATGAATTCATTTTGTATCATATAGACGGATCGAGCAGTAATTTATTAGACAAGGACTTGCAATGCTTAACAGTGGAGAGGCTCCGAGCCCTTCTCAAGGAGCGAGGTCTTCCTGTACGAGGAAAGAAGGCAAGCATCCATTATTCCATATTCTATATTCATGATTTATTTCTTTGTTTCTTGAATTCATAACTATTTATATTGATAATTTGGTTTAATCACACGAATTGTGTTCTTTTGTTCCCATACTTCTTCACTTAAATGCGTTTGAACAATGAAATTAGCATAATAACGTGTCTTGATATACGCCATCACACTGTAATATCTTATGGAATCTTACTCATCATGTATGCAGGATGAGCTGATCGCGCGCTTGAAGAATGGAAGTAGCTAAGTTTTTTTCTGCTTAGTGGCCGTGAAAAAGTTCATCTTCAAAGTCATTAGCAATGATTAGAACCAGTGTTGGGTAGTTGATAAGTGTATTTGGATCTTAATGTTTGTGCTGAATCTTTTGCTCTTGAAATGTGTGAATGCTGCAACACAAACTTGTGCTATGATGGAGTTGCAGCTACCCATTATTGCCACATTTTATCATGCAACAATATTTGCATCTACAAATTATTGTCGCTTTTAATCGTGCAAATTTTGTTTGTTATTAAATATTATTCTCCCTAAGGGATCCTATAGAGTAAGCAGTCGGATATTGTGTTACCTTAACAATAAGGTATTAACTGGCGTTGTAATATTTATGTGAGGGGCTGCATACAATAGAATACGATTCAGAGATTAAGTGCCTTCCATCCATGCTAATTAATGGTCACATGATTTAGCTTCCTAGGTCTCTTTCATGGAAACAGCAACTGTGGATATTTGTGCAGCGTACGCTTCTTTGATAGAGCTGGACTCTCCTCTTAAGACAAAACCTCCAGCTGGATACTCGCAATCGTCGATGTCGTGGCCTTGTGATACTCGCGATGTCTCCCCGGATAGATTAATGACGTTGGTGTCTTCTAACTTCTCTCACGATGAATTCTAGCTCTCTCCTGAGAACTAGACAATCGTCAGTGTCGTGGCATTGTGCCTTGTGATACTCGCAATATGTCTGCGAGCATCGCCCTTGTCAATATTAGTTTAAAGGGTCAATAACCTGGGAGAGGTCTGAAGTTTGACCCTTATTAATTTGAGAGGTCTGAAGATTGAAATGGTGATAACTGAGGTCTGAAGTTTGGACTTTGTGATTTTTAGGTTTTTCGTCCAAATTTTCTGTCAAATTTAACAGAATCGTGTAAAATGTCAAAAATACCCTTTTCAATCTTTAGACCTCTCAAATTAACAAGGCCGAACTTCTAGATGTTTCTGTTTAGGGTTGCGGATGCGTTGTTGCCAGGTTATGCAGTCGGGGCATTTTTGTTGTAATATGATCATTTACCTCCATTCAAAGATGGTACTATCTTCAGGTGGAGTTATGGTTTTTTTTTAGGATTCCCAAAGACTGTGCCAAATATTGGATCATTTACTATCTACTGTTCCTCAACGAGCTTCTCTCGATCTCCTGCGTGGAGTTATCACTAACCAACTCATGGTAAACGTAGTGCAATTTCTTCTCATCGTGGACTCTGTTAGACACTATGAGCAAGATATGGTCGGAATCCATCGGAAATGTCGAGGTTACAGAGAACAGCTGGAAAGAGAAGCGTGTGCAGATTTGGAGAGTAGAAAGAGGCGACAGTGGGAACTACGAATTTCGTTATGGTGAGGATGGATTCCGGCCAGCCACCTCCGATACAGGCCACCCATTTCCGTTTCCAAGCCACCCACCTTCGATTATGGTCATCCACGTGACAGGCACCTTGCATTTTAGAAGTAATTTATGAATTTTCAAATTTATTCGGTCACATGATCAACATGTGACCAATTTCTATCAAACGTAACCCTAAAGTTTAACGGAGACATCAAATAGCAACAACATTATAATTTAAAATAGTCGAAAGTAACAATTTAATCCGAGAGAGAAATGATATGTGTTCCGACAGATGACAGTCCGATGTAATCCGATTCAGTGTTAGTATCAATTTGCCCAAAAAGTTGTTGAATATTACGGAGCTTACCACTGTGTCTAGAATAGGAACGTCTCGGAATGTAAAATCGGAATGTCTATCATCATTCAATCCGAAACACCAAACTGACATATATGGTAAATCTGAGACACTAAATAGGTTCTTTTTCAGTTATAATAAATAAGATGGGTTTTATTAGTAACAGCAGCACAACAACATGCTATTTCAACTAGAAAGAGTTGCTAAATTTTGCACAACAAAAACATTCTCCAGAACAAAGAACAAACTAGTTATCGTTGATTCGTGCCCGAACTATAAGAGATTACAACTACAATACAATAATAATATAACTAACAACACAAGAACAGACATTATAGCATGCATGTTTTTGATGATGCCTCAGTACGATGATCGACCATCGCCTTCAACTATCACGTCTTTGAACGCCCCGCCACTCGGGATCATCGGCAGCACATGCTCCTGGTGCGGCACAATCACGTCCAACAGGTACGGCCCCGGTGTATCCAGCATCTTCTGCATGGCTGCCCGGAGCTCTGCTTTTTTAGTCACTCGGGCTGCAGGGATTCCGCACGCCTCTGCGAACTTCAACATGTTGGGGAAGATCTCGTCTTCTTGAGCCGGGTTTCCGAGATACGTGTGGGCCCGGTTCGCCTTGTAAAACCGATCCTCCCATTGCACAACCATACCCAAATGCTGATTATTCAAAAGCAGAATCTTCACCGGAAGATTCTCCACCCTCACCGTCGCTAATTCTTGAACATTCATGATGAAGCTTCCATCACCGTCAATGTCTACCACTATAGCGTCAGGTTTTGCAACGGCTGCCCCGATTGCAGCGGGCAGCCCAAACCCCATGGCGCCCAGCCCGCCCGAAGTCAACCACTGTCTCGGCTTCTTGTAATTGTAAAACTGGGCAGCCCACATTTGGTGCTGCCCGACACCCGTACTCACAATCGCATTCCCATTCGTTAATTCATCGAGCATCTGGATTGCGTACTGGGGTGGTATCGCATCACCGAACGTCTTAAACCCTAATGGATAATTCACCTTTTGTTCATTGAGTTCGCCCCTCCAGCCTGAAAAATCGGAACTTTTGCCCGAATTCTGATTCCTCTCGAGAATCAGGTTCAAACCTTGCAAGGCCAGTTTAATGTCCCCGCAGATCGACACGTGGGGCTGCTTGTTTTTCCCGATCTCAGCAGGGTCGATGTCTATATGGACGATTTTGGCCCGGCTAGCAAAAGCTTCGAGCTTTCCCGTCACTCGATCATCGAACCTTACTCCAAATGCGAGCAGCAAATCGGCCTTGTCAACCGCGTAGTTTGCATAAACAGTCCCGTGCATTCCGAGCATGTGGAGAGACAAATCGTCCGTGCAAGGGAATGAGCCGAGACCCATCAAGGTGCTTGCTACAGGGATCCCTGTCAACTCGACAAATTGCTTCAATTCCTCGCTCGAATTCAAACACCCACCTCCTACATACAGGACGGGTTTCTTTGATTCGGATATCAGCCGCACGATCTGTTCAAGGTGATCGGTAAGGGGCGGTTTCGGGAATCTTGAAATATAACCAAACAGTTTCATGGGATGGTTCCAGTTCGGGACGGCCAATTGTTGTTGGATGTCTTTTGGGATGTCAATTAGGACTGGACCGGGTCGCCCTGATGATGCTAGATAGAAGGCCTCTTTGACAATCCTGGGGATGTCTTCCACTGCAAGAACAAGGTAGTTATGCTTCGTGATGGAGCGCGTCACCTCCACGATCGGGGTTTCTTGAAATGCATCGGTTCCAATCATTCTTCGTGGTACCTGTAAAGCATTTATTGTCAACATCACAATTTGGCTCAAAAGCTGCAATTTTTAGCAGTAAAAATCCAAACTTTGGTGTCTTTTTGAGAGCATTGGTTGGTTAGGAACCGAACCCAGATGCGAAATCGAATAGAAACACTAATATACTGGAGGAATATTGATCTGCTCTTTCAATATTCCAAATACTACGCCAACAACGAAAGGTACAAATATTCCAAGCTGATTTCAATTTTTTCTAATTTTAATTCCTTAGACCATAGTTCCGACAGTAGCTTCAACGACACCGACAACAAATAGCCAAATCTATGACTAAATCGTAAATTCACAAAAAAAAACCTGGCCAGTGATGGCGACAAGGGGGATGCTGTCAAGTAAGGCGTCAGCGAGGCCGCTGACCAAGTTAGTGGCGCCGGGGCCGGAAGTAGCTATACAGACACCAGGGCGGCCGGAGGCGCGTGCATACCCCTCGGCGGCAAAAATGCCACCTTGCTCATGACGTGGCAAGACATTCCTGATAGAATTGGAGCGTGTGAGAGCTTGGTGGATCTCCATGGACGCCCCTCCTGGGTATGCGAACACGTTGGTGACGCCCTCCCTTTCCAGGGCCTCCACAAGGATGTCGGAGCCCTTGCGGGGCTCGTCGGGGGCAAATCTGGAAATAAATGCCTCATCGGTGGAGACAGGGGCGGTTGCGACGGCGGCGGCCTTAGGGAGAGAGGCGGAGATCCGGAGACGTCGGTAGGGGGGAGAGGAATCCGGTGAATTGGAGATGGTGAATCGAAGAAGGGAGTGGTGGGGTTTGGAGAAGGGAAGGAAAGGAGAAGGCTTGGTAGCAGAGAAAGTGGTGTTAGTAGCTGCGCCTGCCATTGTTGGATGCACAAGCTTTGCAGAGGGGAGGGTATGTGGTTATGAGGAAGAGGAGGCGGCGAGTGGAGCATTCGACATTCAGTCTTTAAGCAAAACAACAAAGCCTTATAATAAATAAATAAATTCACAAAAATATCCCAACCGCACTCAGATTTTAGGGTTATAATATTATTATATTAACTCATATATCAAAATTAAAGTTATAATATATTATTATATTAATATTATTAATTTGTTAACTCTTTTTTATATTAATATATTTATTTTATTTTAATTAATATATTAAATATACATAAATTAGAAATATGTAATATTATATGTCATTTAGAAAGTTGTTTAATCTACTTTTATATATAGAAAATTTATTTGTAAATTAGAACGTCCTATAAAAATTTATGATATTTAATTACTATATTTAAGAGTAAGTATTATTATAGTGAATTAAAAGAAATGAATTTATTTTTGTAATATTTAAATTATAAAATATTATTTATAACGTGTAAGTTGACATGACATACCCGTTGATTTATTCTAAACGTTTTAAATTTAGAATTATTAATTTCATCATATTGTTTAACTTAATCTAAAGAGATCAAGTAGAATCATAAACTTTTAGATTTATATATATATATATATATATATATATATATATATATATATATATATATATATATATATCAGTTCTAAAACTTAAAAATAAAATATATTTGCCTGGTGTTTAATATATATATATAACTAATTATTGTATAATAAAAAATGGCTAATTCATTAGTTATTTCTGTATATGTGCCAAGCAGTCGGTCACTCACTCCCTCCAATACATTGTTAGCATTTTTTCATGAATAAATCAAATTTATAAAATAATTTAGTTAAATCACGACTTATATGTTTAAACTAAGCTCATAAGAGATGGAAATACTAACATGAAAAATTAAGCAAAAAATGTTGGTGAAGTAAAAGAAAAACTTCATTAAGCAGAAAATAGTTACTAAGAAGTTGCTATATATCATGGAAAAAAAAAACTTATATTATATATATATATTGCATCCACTTTACTTAAAATATATATTTTAATAATATCTATTTTTTATTTTACATTCTAAAATTTAGATTATATTACAAATAAATTTAAAATGAAATATAACAAAAATTAAGGAAAAATTTTCAAAAATTAAGAAGGCAAGAAAAAAAATACTTAAGTTAAATGATGAAATGCGTATAAAAAATATATATATACATACATCATTGCAGATTTTTTTTTTTTTAAATCGTTGCAGGTTGATTAGATGAATATCACGTAATGTAATTTGAATTGATAAAGATCACGGAATATAATTTGAATAACATGACTGAATGTTGATTTGATTACTTTTTTTTTTTTACCTTAATAAGGTTGGTTGATTAAATGAGAAGATCACGGAAACAAAAAAAAGTTTTAGACGTTATTCTCACAATTATATTGATCGGATCGTTAAAAAGTTTTTTTTTTTTTTTTGGATCCTTAGTAAGTTATTATTATTCAGATATATCAACATTCAACCCCACTTTCTCAACATATTCAAACCAATTCTATTTCTATCGCTTCTTTATCGCGTGTTACATACATCTGTCCACTCACTAATCAATCATTCATAATGTGTCCCACTTCTAAGCTAGCTTAGTCAGCTGCCAACCTTTTATGTAAAGAAAACCCTCCGCACGTTTATAATTAGGCTTTTTTGGGTTAAATTATTATACTAAATAAATTGCTAGTTATAGATAGATGGTCGAATAAAAAATCATATCTTTTTTTTCAAGAATTTAAAAATAGTTTCTAACTATAGATTATATTGCTAGTTGTTGAAACACAATTAAAATGGTTGATATTCGGTGTCTCAACTATCAAATTGATTGATGTCTACTTTTTTTCTTTTACGAAATAAAATATATTTTAAAATATCAAATAAGTATAAACCACGAGTAATAAATATGATGTTTTGAAAAAGTAGAAAACAACATATTTTTATTGCTTAAAACAGCAATTTTAACGCCAAAATCAGTTGAAAAAATAAAAATCAACAAATATAATAGATGAACATTTTAAATACGGGACAACGATTATCAACTCGGCCTATATTTAGGATTGTTTTTAGGTTCTTAACCTTATTTTTTTTATAGTGCATTAGTGTTAAGGTATCACAAAAAAACACACGGTATAATTTTCATGTTACGTACGTATTTTAAGTATCACATAACTACACACATAATTACAAAATAAAGTTATGGTAGTAATTTTAATTCTTGAATATGTTTAGAACAACTACTTTTAAAAATTGTTAAGGTTTGGCAAAAAAAAAAAAAAAAAATCTAAATTAAAGATTCATATGACCAACTTAGCAAAAACGAAATGAACATGCACAAAATTAAAATAATGTATTTACTGTTAGTATATGTAATATTATAATAATATACAAAGTCAAAAAAAAATTAGGTTAATGTGAGAAAAACACATTCGAATATAATTCTAAATATTACTCTCTATAAAACATGTATTGCATGAATATTATTATCTTAATCCACTTTTTGTAATCATCTTTTATAAAAAAAAATATATATATTAATATACTTCTCCCTAATCGTCCTTTTTATTTATATTAAAAAAAACCTAATCTAGTTTTCCTAATTGTCCTTTTAATTTAAAAAAAAAAAAAACAATTTCACCCTAAATCAGTCATGGTCGAGCTGATAAAATCGTCTTTTTTAAACAACAAATAGCCAAAAAAAAAAAAAGAAGAAGAAGAAGCCAATTTCACCCTAAATAAGTAAATAGTTAGTCAATCAATCAATTGGGACTGGTACCGTGGCTTTTCTCACATCATGAACCATAAGAAAGATGGTATGGGATGGGCCAGGCTAAGGCTATTCATTCATAATTGTGAAAACTGTAGTTCTTTAACTTAACTAACATATAATATCCAGTAAACAAGCAGTAATAATACTAACAAGCACAACAGTCGGCATATTAAGCAAAATGAGAGCAAAACTCAATCGCCATTTGAGCAAAGCCAAGCCAAGACCGACCTCCACGAACTAAGCACCTGCATTCAAATGTAATCATAATGTTCAATTGAGTTTGTTTTGCATAAAGCCAAGTAGCTCGTTGTGATATACCATGCATCATTGTCATACAAAGAAGATGATATACAGCAGTAGGATACAGAAAGTTGAAGAGCTTCAACACACTTAAAGTTAAACCGAGTGAATGAAAGCTTTCAAACTACAGGTCAAGCTAGAGTTTGCAAGAACAAGCAACTCTAGTCTAGTCTAGACTCAACACAAATCAAAGGTTATGATCATACTGAAGAGATGTCGATAATCACTCAACACAAATCAAAGGTTATGATCATACTGAAGAGATGTCGATAATCACTGTACATCTGTAAGGCTGAAAAGAATCTATCTATACAATCACTGTAATGAATTAATTCTATTTACTAACAATTGAGATACATATTCAGCCGGTAATTCAAGCAAGTTAAGCACAAGCAATGTGTACCACCCAAATGCTTATCATCATGACATTGTGCATTATCAATAAGATTTTATCAGACAGATTTGTCAAGAGAATTCCAGTTTAATAACCAGAAATGATGCATGCCTACCAATCCAAATGCTCATCTATCTGAATGATTGATACTCTATAGTCTGAACAACTAACACCACATAACGAAGGAAGGCTAACCAAATCTCAGTTGATAACCTTACAAACCAATCAGCTTATTATAAGGGGACAATCAATCAGGTAGAAAATCCATGGGAAGAAGACGTAATTGATGAAGCTTTTCAACAAAAACAGCTTCAAGGTTTATGCAGGACCAAATCAATAATACACCATGAATTCCACGGTTATAATGCAGCCTAATAGCTTAATTAGATTAGCTTACCTAACCAGATCCGACAATGATGTTGTTGATCGGGATGAAGATAAGCTTCACGAAGAAACCAACAAATCCCATGACCACGAATCCGATCGCGGTACGGACAGCTACCTTCGAGAACTCTGCAGGCAAATTTCCACCATCGAGTCAACGAATTAAACATCAATTGCATACTAAAGCACCAGATCGCGATAGATCCAAACCCTAAACAATGTTTTCAACAGAATAGAAGATGCGCATGCAGGTAAACAGGTACCTTTGCGGTCGGGCTTGTGGCAACGCTTGACGAGGCGGACGCTGTCCTTGGCGAACTCGCGAAGAGGATCGACGACTGAATCAATGGCGTCCATTCCTTCGATTCGAAGATCTGAAAATTGCTGTCCTTTCGACAAATCAAGATTCAACGAACAACACGGAGATGCAGATGAGTATATGAAAGGAGGGGAGCCCTTATATTGACGCGTTCCTCCGTTTCTTCTCTGGGCTGTGCCGAGGAGCGGCGTCTGGTCAATAGGTCAAACCTGTCATAATGACAAAAATACCCTTAAATATCATTATATTTTTTTTAAGCTAATTAATAATAATAATTAATTAAAAAAGAAAACTAATTCATTGAAAAAACAAATCGAACTTTTTATAATTGAAAAAAATAACAAAGTAAAGGCTGAAAAATTGCACACTAACTATGTTGATGTGTTCAACCATTTTGTAATTACTTGTAGTTTTTTTTTTGCCATGAATTACATGTAGTATTCACCTAAGGTATTTTAACATAAATAGCTATTATATTGACAGTTGACTAGTCATTTAACTGTCACGTTAAAATGTATCAAGTGGTTAGTATATTTGCAATATGGGAAAAGTATGTAAAACATGCAACATGTTTGAAATAAATGGTTTTATGGACCAATATGTTTTAAAACGTACATGTTTGAAAAAGATTGTTTTATGGATCAAAATGTACAATAAGCTTACAAAATATGGTAAAATGACGTATCGTCCACTTGTTGTCACTAGTCTCATTAAGTGGACATGTGTGAATCACGCTTTTTTTTAAAAAAAATATTATTATTAGTATCTAAATCCACTCATTAATAATCATTGCTATGTATAAATTAATTTTTTACTTTAATTAGTATTATTATTTTCTAAAAATGTGTCCCGCACGTGTCCACTTAATGAAACTATGGATAACAAGTGGACGGTATGTCATTTTAACATCTTTTGTAAGCTTATTGTACATTTTAATACATATTTGTCCATAAAACCATCATTTTTAAACATGTTGTACATTTTAAAACATATTGGTCCATAAAACCATCTTTTTCAAACATGTTGCATGTTTTACATACTTTTCCCTTGCAATTTTGATCACATTTTAATAACATTTCATATTATTTCTGTATCTAAAGCTATTGAGCTCGAGCATAATTCGAACTACAGTTTGTTTGACTCAGGTCAAATATCTACAAACAAGGAAATTGGGTGGAAAAGAAAAACACTCAACCAAGCAAGGATTTTTCTGCACTACAATCAGCAAACTGAGTGCAGAAAACTGAGGGTCTATCAGCAGTTTCTGTTACTGCACACAATTTATCAAGTTAGTCTTGCACTCTGCATAGAGGCTACTTCTAGTGTTTGATTATAACATCATGATAGAAAGAAGATGTCACAACAGTTACAATATCACATATCCTCTTCTTCTTCTTCTTCTTCTTCAACTCTTCCCCCACAGCAAGCTATGTTGTTATATATATCAGCTCCCTGCATCTTCTACGCCTGCATCTAAGGTCAACAAATTATTTCAGAAATGTTTCTTCGTGTCGATGCAGATGCAAAAGTTAGCTCATTAAGAATATTAATCCTATTGCAACTCCCATAAAAAGTTATAACTAACTCATGCTCTTCCATATCTGCACAAATTTCAGAAAGTGTTTATTGGAAAGAAGCTCTAACAGAAAAACAAACCTAAGCTACATACTTGAGGCAGTTCTTGTTAGAAGACGTCATCAATGGCTTTGACTAAGCTCCCTGTCTAACCTAATACAACTTCTGCTATTCACCATCACGAGTTCTTGTTCTTTTAAACATTTTACCTCTAAAGAACAGCAACAGCCAAACAGCTTAAGAGGCCAAATATCTATTTATTAATCATGCAGAATGCAACGAAAACTCTCCATCTATGCTCACCAAACAGTTTTCTTCTTCTTTCTATTTCCAGACATACCCTTGACTAAAATCACAGTTTAGACAATGAAATTCTCAATCTGACTTCAAGCAGTTGACACATATGACTAATTCATTTTATGGACGTGGAATACCATTCAACAAAGTTGCTAGCTTACTGTTGTTTCGTAGAAGTTAGAACCATTGCAGGCAGATAGAGCAGGTGCTCCCAGTCGGTTCTAGCTTACACTTATATTTATTTACTGCATTAGTAGCTTGAAGTTGATTTACTTTCAGTATACGTCGAAAGCAAAGAAAAGGCAGAAAGCACAAAAACTTAAAATTATTTTAACAATTAACAAAGGCTACCTAACACTAAATCTGAAAGGACTTCCTGACACAAGCATATTGAAGTATTCTAAGACATCTCTACAGGCCATTTTCTCATCTTTTTATCCAAATTGAAGATATGCTGCAGATATGGATGCCTCTTCTCATTCAAACAACATTTCACATTTAAAAGATGCACCCCATGCAACGGAAACTAAACAACAGAAAGAGCTCCATCCAGCCTCTTCAATTGGGTTGAAATGGACTTATTCCATTTTCACTGCTAATATTTAATCTTTAACATGATCAATGGATGAAAATCTGCCACATAATCCATAAACTAAATCCACACCATGAATGGGTCTATTTCAAACCAGCTTGAGAGTATCCAAGCCCTCATTGGGTTGGGTGATTATTTTGTTTTAAAATCATATGTTCAGTGCAGAGGAATTAATACGGATTACTTATAGTATTATCTATAGAGGCCTACAGGCTACATATGATACGAGCACGACAGGAGATATCTCAACTATGAGACATATATGACAGTCCTAAGTTCAGATAACTATGGCAGCCTTTGATAAGTGGACTACCTCATTGTTGCTGCAGCTAAGAGTCTAAGACCTTCATATTCATATTCGCAAGAACTCTGCTTCATCACATCCAAGAACTAACGATAGACTACAGTGATGTCGAATCTATGACAATAATGCAAACTGCATACTAAACGCAGAACCACAGGAAAATGCAAGATAGTATATTTTCTAGAATAGAGCTCCTGGGCAGCTACAAACTCATCTCTTGAACAGAATTATAGAACCAAACAACAGCAAGAATATAGCTGAGCCAAAAACGAATGTAGCCTTAAAATGAAAGCAGCAAGGTACCTGAACACATCAAGAGTCGGTGTCTTGGCCGTTGCTCCCTCCACCGTACGACCCATCATCGGGGCCAGGGGCAGCATTCTGCCACACGCTCTGCCACGCCTGAGAGGGTTGCCCGTAGACAGCAGAGGGATCAATAGCAGGCTGCCCAATCATCATTCCTCCAGGTGGAGGCGCAGGCTGCCCCATGGGAGGTTGTACGTAGTAGTACGGGACTCCACCTTCCGCAGGTCCCGCACCGCCGATCATTCCCCCGATCCCAGCGCCAAGACCCGCTGCTTCGTCCCTAACCTCGTCCCTGGGCACGATGTCCACCAGGAAATCGAAGATGTCCGTCCGAGTGATGGCGGCGGCAATGTCGTTCTTCTGGAGAGTGCGGCGCCTGTTCTCCTCCGCATGGAGCCAGGATCTGATGGTGAGCTCGAGGATGAAGAGCTCACAGGCCTTGGCGAAGAGGACCGGAGCCTCGGCGGAGATCATGCGCACGTCCTCGTCGGCCTTCATAATCTTCTTGATCCTAGCTAGCGGGAGCTGGTGGTTCTTGAAGTCGTTCACCTGCTCGATCTCCTGGCGCTGGTAGGACCAGAACATCTGGAGCTGCTGGTGTTGCTGCTGAAGGAGGTGGTTGAACGGCGCCGCCGCAGCAGCGTCAGCCGTGGCCGGCGGGGCAGGGGGATAAGGCAAGGGCTGCTGATGCTGCTGAGGGGGGTTGTTGGTGTTGTCCATTGGGATTGACCGTTAAAACCGCTTGGGCTCGAATTGGGTCGTTGATTGGGCAAATTGAGGTGGGAGATTTCTCAAGATCAGACGATTGTAAGTAAAGCAGAAGGAAGCAGCTACTGCATTTTAAGGGTTTCAGATTCCAGTGTCCACTTGTGCTCGTAAGTCATCGGACCTATTTACGTAATTAATTAATTATAATAATTAATTATCAAATTATTAGCTCAACTTTACGCGTATTTTGTTAGCTGAACTTATTTTTGTAGTAAATTGCTAGCCGGACTTTTGCTAACGTCTCCGTCAATTTTTCCGTTAATTATGAACGTAATATATTTTCAAAAAGTACTAAAATTATCCTAAAATTTTACTATTATTCTAAAATAACCTCAACTTTTATCTAAAAGCAAATATAAATCTCAAATAAAATTTTAGAATGATACATATTACACAAAAATTATATAGAAGTTAAATATATAACCCAAAGTTCAAAATTTAAAAATAAATATATATATATATTTTAAACATTTATTCATGTCTCATAATTTTTTTACAAATATTTTAATAAATTAAATTTTTGTATTTTAAGCGACATTTTTTTATATATTCTTAACAAGTATTATTTGAACATTTGAATTTATATTAAATATCATGTCATTATATTATTATAATAAAAAATTATATTATTTTTAGCAAATTTTGAAAGTATTTTCCATACAAAGCTAACGGAAAAATGGACGGGGCTACCTTTTTGCACAATATAGAAAGTTCAGCGGTCAATTTGTTACAAAATAAAGTCTAGCTAGCAATTTGCACATTCATGTAAAATTTAGCTAGCAATTTAGTAATTAACCCTAATTATAATAATACTTTAGTGATAGTCATGGCAGTAATATAAATTTTTTAAAATTATTTATACTTTTATAATTAGTTAATGATAATTAAAAAAACAATTTAATCTACATTCCAATAAAGAAAATATTTAAATTTAAATACTATTATAGTAGATAAAAATAAATACACATGTTTACTGGTTAAAATAAAGGGTTAATGTCTCTTTTTGTGCCACATGTTATACAACTTTTGGTTTTTGCTGCAACATGTTTTTTTTGTATATTTTGGTACCACATAGAGTTTTTTTGGTGTCATATGTTTGACTAATATTGATTTTTGGTGTCATATGTTTGTTTTTATAGGCTTTTGGTGTCATATTAGCATTTTGTAGACTTTTGATGTCTCTGTAAGTTTACCGTTAAGTTTGGCCGTTCAATACTTTTATTTTGTTCATTTTAGTCATCCAATTTATATTCTTTAGTATTGATTTTTACCACCAGCCAAGGCCGCCGACCAAAACCTTAGGTCGTCGACCACCACCCAAGGCTGTTGACCACCACATATTTGGCTGGCCACTACGAATCGGGGTCGTCCGACCCCAATTGGTGGTGGCCGGCCACCACCCCAATCGGGGCCGACCATCACCAATTGGGGTGGGTCGGCCCTGATTTGTGGTGTTCGACATCTTTTTGTGGTAGTCGACGGCCTTGGATGGTGGCCAACGGACTTGGGCGGTGACCAGAAAATATAATAGGTACTAAATTATAAAAAATAAACCTTAGGAATATAAATTGGAGGACTAAACTGAACAAAATAAAAGTACTTAACGATCAAACTTAACAGTCAACTAACTGATGCACAGTCTACAAAATTGCAAACATATGACACCAAAAGCTTACACAAAATAGCATATGACACCAAAATTCAACATTTGTCAAACATATGACACCAAAAGACCATTTAACCCTACGTTATGATGCTGCTATTTGAATAAGTTTTTTTTTTTCCCCATTTTTAATATATGAAATATCCATAAAATTAGGTCAGACATTCTGATTATGTTGTGCATTTAAGAATATCTGATGAAAACTAGGGTTTAGATGGATGATTGTAACTTTTGGCTTGAAAGATTGTGATGACATTGTTTTTTAACATTTGGATGAGTGTAACATATTTTAGAATGAACCCCACTTGCATACATGGTTACTTTATATTGACCCTTTTGGCTTTCTGCCTAATGTGGAATTTAACAACTATAACTAGAACTTCTAGTTCTACTTGGCCAACTATAACATTTAAAGTATTCGAGTATTCTTTCATGTTTTTTTATCTGGTTAATAGGTGTTTTGGTCTATGATGTTTGACGACTTTTGAGTTTTGGTCTATGATGTTTATTTTTTTCCTAGTTTTGGTCTCACATGTTTGCATATTTTTTTTCTAGTTTTGGTCTTTCCGTTGCATTCCGTTAATATTTTCCGTTAAGTGACATGTGCAAGTCACGTGATCCACCCTAAACTTTTGATTTTGTTCAATTTAGTCCCTTTAATACTTTCTTAACTCTATTTTTTGTTCAATTTAGTTCTAAAGTCTCAGAATTGACCCAAATTGGAGAAGTCAATTTTGAGACTTTAGGACTAAATTGAACAAAAAAAAGTAGGAAAGTATTAGAAGGACTAAATTGAACAAAATCAAAAGTTTAGGGTGATCACGTGACTTACACATGTCACTTAACGGAAAATATTAACGTAAAGACTAAAACTAGAAAAAATATGCAAACATATGAGACCAAAACTAGTCAAAAATAAACATCATGAACCAAAACCCAAAAGTCGTCAAACATCATGACCAAAACACTTATTAACCCTTTTTTATATCACTATCGATACACCAATCTTGACATTAACCATCATGTTCATGTACTGAATTAGTGTAACTGTGATAATACCAATATCATAAGTCTTGCCTTCACGAGCCAGACTCAAATCAATTAGGCACTGGGACAACCCCGACAAATCTTTCATTCAGAAACCCTAAGAATAACCGACCCTTGAACTCATGAACTTCACTAAGGATTGGAATCAGAACTCCAGGATTGAACTTCACCTCTTTGGTAATGTTACCTTGTTCATCGAACCTCCACCCTATAGGAGCAGGTATTGTAGTTGCTAACGCAATAGAGCATGAAGCAACCCAGAATTCATCGCCGCTTGGTGTCCTCTTGACATTATCAGGTAATCCTTTGACCTTTGCAAACAGTTCCAGTGTATTGGCCTTGGGGCCTTTGATCCAGAATCGTTGTAGTTTTCTGGTGACCATTTCAGAAAAGATTAGATAATCGCCATTGTTGCTCATGGCAACACCATTTGGTCCTGCAAGCGCTTTTAATAGGACTTTCAGTTGTTTGGTTCTTATGTCGTAACTGAGTAACCTCCCTGTTTTGTCACTTGTTAGATCAACCAGTATAAATTCCCTGCAAATGGTAAAAAAGTTCAATTATAGTGGAAATTGAATGAATATTTGCCAAAAGAAAATTTAAAAAAAAAATATTTATATGAAGAAAAAAAAACTAATAAAATATAGTTTAATAATACTAAAGTAAAACCCTAACTAATTACAGTGACAATTACGAGTTTTCGTACTTTGAAAATGCAACATAACAAACTCATTATCAACAGATTTAAATACACAACTCTCACTGAAAGTTACCAAATAATCGTTCGTAAAATTACACCATAATGAACTACATTATGGGCAAAAATACTATTGCAACTTTTGTTAATTCTTTTGTAGATATTTATTTAAAGGGTTAAATGGTCTTTTGGTACAACATGTTTGACCGAAATTGGCTTTTGATACATATTTTTTTAGACTTTTGGTGCAATGTGCTTGCACTTTATAGACTTTTGGTGCATCCGTTAGTTGACCTAGTTTTGACATTTAAGTACTTATTTGCAAGTCACGGGACTTCCCATAAGTTTCATTTTTACTCAATTTAATCCATGTTATGTTCTCCGGTCAACCACTTTTATTCTGTCCACCGCCCAAGTCTTCTGGCCACCACCCAAGTTAGTCAACCACCATCAAAGTCCACCGGCCACCACTAATCAGAGTCGGACGGCTCCAATCGGGACTCTGTAGCTCTAGTTGAAGCCACAGAGATCCGATCGAAGTTTTGTTGCTCTGGTTAGGGCCTTTGCGGCCTAATCGGAGTCGACCAGCCTCGATTAGTGATGGTCGGTGGACTTGGGTGCTTGCCAGAAGAAAAGTGGTTGACCGGAGAAAATAGTACGGACTAAATTGAAAAAAACGAAATTTAGGGGGAAATCTCGTGAATTACACATGGGTATTTAACGGTCAAAACTAACGATCAACTAAAGAGTGCACCAAAAATCTACACACGAAAAAAAAACAACTTGTTGCACCAAAAACCAATTTCGACCAAACATGTTGTACTAAAAGACCTTCAAACTTTTATTTAAATAAATATATATTATTACTTAAATAGATATAAACTTTGATATATATAATTATACATACGAACTATAGATAAATTAAATATAAGGAGTACTACATATATATAATATTCATATTTAATATTGCACCACTTTTATATTTAAATTAAGGCGCAACATTTTTTTTTTAATTTTTAGGTGAGTGTTTGCAAAATTTTATAAATTTAGTTTGAAGAGTGCCCCTCAATTGTATGTGGCTCCACCACGACTGACCTCCTTGCAAATTTCGCACTGGTGTCGGTGAAGTAAACCACTTGGGAGGTTTGATCGATGTCCAAGCCGTTTAGAAACCGAAACGGAACACCATCTGCCTCAGTAGCCAGTATCGTTGCATTACCACCACCGGGACCCACAATGGCAAGCCCCAGATACGCATCCACTATAAACAGATCGCCAGTTGCCTTGTTGAACCCTAATCCGAGTGGCCTACCACATAATGCTTCCAACATAGGATTGACCGAGCCATTACATATGTTTTGTGGCCTAATTCAGAGCAGAGTATACATATATAAAGACCATCTCATCATCAATAAGGTTGGTTTGATACCTTATATATAAGGGTTAATAACTTAGGAGATGTCTGAAGTTTGTCCCATGTTAACGGGAGAGGTCTGAAGTTTCAAATGTTGATTTGAGAGGTCTGAAGTTTCAACTTTGTTGATAACAACGGTCTCCGTCTGTTTTTACCGTTAATTGTGACGGAAATTGGTCACGTGCTTGGCATGTGACCAGAAATAAAATAAAATTCTAAAAATGCCCTTCTATCAAAGTGTGCCCCTCACATGCTTGAAGGAAATGACGAAAATGCCCTTAAAGTCACCACGGTTCCGGTCACCACCACCTCGGCTCCGACGACCACCACCGAACTCCGGCGACCACCAACACGGCTCCGATAAGAGCCGAAAAGCTCCGATCGGAGCCATGTTGGTGGTGGTCGCCGGAGTTCGGTGGTGGTCGCCGGAGTTCGGGGTGGTGGCCGGAGCTGAGGTGGTGGTGGTCGGAGTAATTTGACTTTAGAGGTAATTTTGTCATTTCACATTTACTCAAATGAGATATTAAATAAAACAAAATATTAAAAGGGCAAGAATGTTATTTCACGCAATTCTGTTAAATTTAACCCTAAAAATGGACGGAAAACCTCAAATCAACAAAGTTGAAACTTCAGACCTTTCAAATCAACATTTGAAACTTCAGACCTCTCCCGTTAACATGGGAAAAACTTCAGACCTCTCCTAGGTTATTAACCCTACGTTATTAACCCTTATATATACCTATATTCTCTTGAACACCTCCTGATCTCCAAGTTAATTAATTAATTACCTATCAGGAGCAATGACCGTGAAATGGTCAAATCTTGCGCTACTACTGTTATAGCGAAGAATCCTGCCGTCCGAGATTCCGATGTACGGTCCTCTGCCTTGTGGGTCGAAGGCTAAGGCCTCGGGGCCGACTGCTGTGTGTGGGAGCTGGAGACGGTGCATAGCACCTCCTGCAACCACTTTGCCATTTGGAAGTAACATGCTGCAGCATACAACCATGTAAATGCACTTCAATAATGACCGCATCTTGATTCTTCTATTCATCTATCTATATTATTGGGTGGGGTTCTACGTAAATAAATACTGAGGATATATGCATCACAATGTCAATCCCCACTTACTATTATAGGGAAAGATGATTAGTCGTTTCCACATAGTTAAATTAACATTCCACACTAAGCATATATATATAACACTTCACATTTTAATCATGTGTGAGAATAAATCATATTATTAAATACATTATATAATTTTGGTGTTTATAATTATATTTGTTTACTTTTATTATATTATATAATACTTTTTAATCTTAAATAATATTTAAAACATCATATGGTAGTTTGATTTACAAATTATTATTATTTTTCACGTGATAACAAATATTCCCACCCAACGAGTTTTTTAGCGACCTTCAGCGAAAATATTTATGTTCCCATATAAATAAATAGTACGTAATATATGTATACATATTAAATTTGGTCTAATCGGTATTTTTATTTGAAATTGCATAATTCTCAAATTAGGGTTTAGGTTAAGTTTAAAATTTAAATAAATAGTTTAATGTAGCACCACCTTCACCACCAAAGATGGTAGATGCTACCCGCCCCTTACTGTTTTTTCGTTATCTCCATCGTTTTCTTTCATAATAATGATCTGTTCACAAACAAGGCAGTAGTCGTTGATAAAACATTATGGCATTTAGCCACTCTACGAAATCTACACGAGTAACGTTACCATAATTGTGCAATCAATATAGGGAGCGTGGATTGGATTTTCCTTTTCCGTAAAACTTGCTCTGGAACTAACCACCAACAGAACAAAAGAGGTATCACAATTTCCATATCCGCACAACAATTCATCAAAACACATTTCCCATCAAACGATTCTTCAGTAATCCGTTATACCCACCAATTCTGTTTCATTCGCACGAAAATATATCCCGTAACGTTGGTTGTTGCGACTGTCAACCGCATTTGTTGGTCCAAGATTATTGTGTACAAGTCAAGTAAGCAAAACATGTATAATGTTAAGAAAACAACGTGCAATCATAAACAGACTATATAATATACTTGCCTCGACCCAACAAAACTAGAAACATTTCACAATAATCTGAATTGTGTTTCATAACAAGACTAAGAAAAATGGAGTCTATCTCGGCTGCTGAATATTATAATCAAATATCACCTGAAAAATAGTATAATTCAAAATCTTATCAAGGTTTACTAATTTAATCTCGTAAGAGGCCGGCAGATCATATCAATAAGAAAATCAAAACTTACAAATGAAAAGGACCCTTCATAGGAAGTTCTCAATGTCTAGCTCCACATAGGAGCACGGATCAGGGATGTCAAAGTTGTGTGATGATACCTGTACCACAAAAAAAATCGCATCCAACATGATCACATATATATATGGGAACAAAAAAATGGATATACATAAAGATGTGTGTATTTGGAAACCTCGGGATGAACAATGCCGAAAGTGCCTATGTGCTTCCCTTTGTAAATGATGCTGGCTTGTCTTCCCGAAAGAAACTCGGGCTCCTTTTGTGAGGAACAAGAAGACGTGTAATTTTAGTGACAGTAGCACAACTTTAGCTGATTCCCAAGTTTTATAAGAACGTACTAGGTTACCTCAGAGGGCTTAAGGTAATATCCAGTGTTGTCGCCGACTGGAACGAAAGGACACTTGACTGCTTCCATGATTCTATCCACTAGGCCATGGATTATCTACACAATCAGAATCCAAAACAAAGCCATTTCGTCAGTACTGTTTGACTTTGTTTAAAATGTGACATGTTCTAGAACTTACTAGTAGGGTTTTCTAGGTTAAATCATGCAGAAGGGGAATGGGAGAGTTCAGTATAGTACCTCGAATCCTGAGGACGCACCACAGTATAAAGCAGCAAGGTGGCGGTGGTTTTGTGCACCAGTCTCTGCTGACTCATCTAGTAGTACTATGTCACCCACCTCAAAAATCTTTGGAAGAACGAAGAAATTTTATTCAAATGAGAAAAATATACAGAAAAATGCACGAATGGATTGAGAATACTTCATGTATGTAATGCATCTTAAATGATGAACATGACAATGAAACGTGAAAGTGATCTGGCCACAAAATGCATAGTTCTTGATATGTCTCGAGAAAGTAATTTCTTTTGACACTTCAAGGGGTCATTTTATGGAAGAAAAAGAAAAGGTTCATAGATCAATATTGACACCTTCAATTTATAGGGAGATACTAGGTAGTCAATTTCAGAGATGATTAATTTGAACTGTCACTAGTAAACTACTTAAAACCTACAAACCAATGCAGAATGTTCAGTGAGGAGTGAGGACTGCAATAATAACTCAAACAAGATAAGAAGATATACCTTTATCGGCTTTGGGTGATCCTTGTTGTGGGCAACAGTTTTCAGTATTCCGGGCATAAGAGTGGTCCGCACAGCCTGAACAAGAAAATGGTATATCAGGATATTAATAAGAGATAGCTCAATATATATAAGAAAGTGCCTAATAAGAGTGCTAACAAAAACTTCTATTTTCATAGGGACAAAGCTCTGCACTGTTTTTACAAGACAAGGAGATTTATTCTACAGAAATCAAATTAGAAAATCAAAGAAGAAAGAAAAGGCCAAACCTCAAAATCAGCACCTCGAGGATTTGCAACAATCACTGCTTTTGTTCCGTCATCCTTCTTTCTCAGCATATCGAAATTTTCTTTGTGTGAACACAATATCCACGTCAAGACCTCTGTAAACCCCTTCAGAGCAATCTAATTGAGAGATGAGAAGTGATGTTAGACAGAGAAGAACTAGCATATATGTATGCACATTTGAACGATATTTCAGGGCACAGTTTTGTAACTTGAACATTCCCAAGATCTCCTTACCTCAATTCTTAGAAGATCGCTGAATTCATTGAGAGGTAGAGGCTTCACAGGTTGAGAGCGCAACTTAGGCATTGTCATTTGGATATTATTATATCCATATGCAATTGCCACATCCTTGAGAAGAACATAATGTATGGTTAATGGAACAAACAAAATTAAGCTCATAAATTAGGAACACAAGCATGTAGAGAAAATCCGTCTTTACCTCCATAACATCACATGCATGGAGTATATCACTTCTAGTTGGAGGTACAGAGACAGAAATGTTGCATTTTCCCTCAGCAGAGACAGAATGATCAGAAGTTAACTGCATCCGGTTGAGCAAACTGGTGACCTATAGTCAAACAGACATTTATTAAGAAAACGATTCCAACTATGTCCATGGAAACTACTAGTGCAGCCAAATGATGGAAGAACTGCTATAAACAAACACAAAAATCAGCCAACCAATAAGAATATGTTCAACCATGGAATATTATCAAGGATTACGAGAATTGTGCTAAGAAAATGATACACTGTGCAACTAAGAAAATGACAGAAAATCTTACCATACATATCTATATAAAACTTCATTAACTTAAAAAGGCTAAAAGTAAAGAAAATGGTGAGTAACTAACCTCTTTAGCGTCCAAGGACACTCCAATGGACTTGTTGATGTATGACAAAGAAACTTCCATATTGTAAACTGATAGATCAGGGTAAATATACGACTTCCCATCAGGGTAAATCACTTCAACTGGTTCGACTTCAAACTTCTTTTGACAGTATACTGAAAATGCTGTAACCTAAGACACCAACCAGAAAAATTGGTACCGCTTCCTTAACTAGTAAAAGGATGCAAAGACAGTTCTCTCACCATTATGTTTAGAACAGTCTTGGCCTTTGTCAAGTCTGTGGCTGTACATTCAATGAAAACATTTTTTGTCTTCAATGTAATAGCTGAGTGTGCGCCATTTATAATTGGTGGCAAAGACAAAACGGTTCTGCAGAAAAAAGCTCTTTTAGCATATTATCCAAAACAATAAGATTTGACTAAAGTGTAACTACTACTAACTGCATCATAGATGCTCAATATTGAGAATGTTCCAAAAGTATTAACTACTAACAATTGGCATACCTGTTGTGATCGTATAACACAGGGAACACGGGTGAATCCTCAATTATATGCAAGAACTTCTTCAACTTCATGTCTGACTGCACATTATATATTTCAAAAATTTGTCATCTTCAAAGGAAAAATTGGGTAGGTTTACTCCACTTATTTTCTAAGTACTGAAATGGAGTGGGGGGTAAAAATAAATAAAAGAAGAAAATGTCTTTAGGCGTGTCTAAAATCTAGAGCTGTGACGCAGCAATATTCAACCCAATTAAATCATAGATCACAACATCACTACAACCAAATGCACTTTAAAGCAATTAGACTCTCACCTTATAAAACTCCATAAGCTCATCAGCCTGGAATTTTTTCACCTAATCTCGTAATCAAAGTTAAAATAGGTTAATTGCTGGCACCATATCGATGACACACATAATAGAAGACTTATCATCAAAGAAAACAAAAACCAAGCGCATTATAAAATTGAGCAATCATGCCAAAACGCTTCAAGGGTCCTGACATCGTTCAGGGCATTCAAGCGGGCATTTGGCGTGTTGCACAAATACAGAGGCCAATGATACTTTTGTGCAAACAATAAGGTAGCAATATTTAATAAGGCAGCATGAAGATGCGAAACGTACAAAATTGAGGAAAAAAAGACAAAATATGCAAGAGATTATAGACACAGAAGAATCTAGAGAAGAAGTCATAAGATACTTGTGATGCAAATATACTAGAGAAATCACATACCTGTTTTAGGGGTACAAAACTTATACTAGACGGTGGCAAGGCCTATAAAAACACACAGATCAAACTAAATTCAGTCAAAAGCTGTCATTCAGTATAGGTGATCAACTGCTTTAGTGAACTAAAACTTTAGAACCAGACCTCGTATGTGAAAGGTCCCTCTAGAGTATCCAGATCATGAGTCCCAATAGCAACCAGTGTTCTTCGCCTGAAATGTAGAAACTAGAAAGTTTTAGCTTTAAAGGAAAATGAGCTTCTAGACCAAGCAGTGGGAACTATGCAGATTTATGTTACACTTGGCATAGGAAAAACAAAAACAGATAGTTCAGCCAAAACTAGATCAATAGCAAAATAAAACTAACAAGGTTAATGACATATAAAATTGATTCATCCCTGCATCGCAGGGAAGTTACATTAGTACATGGTTCATACTTCATATTTTCTAAGAGACAATATGATATATATTGGTACTTGGTAGAAGTGTGCAGCTTATAGTTGCCAATTGATTGTTACATGAAATGTGTCTTCAATTTACCAGCGTCAAGGAAATTCTAAAGATACTTTTCACGCGTCAAGTAGCTTACCGGCAGATATTTTGGTGGAGCTTGTCTTGAAGATCAATGAAGCTGTTATAACTAGCTTCATCAAAGGTTAAGCCTCTCAAAACAGCACAAACAACATGTGGTCGGATCTGTGATGTCTGCAAGAAGGGAGATAGTTATTCTAGTAGCACCAGAAGATACTGAGAAAACATAGTTGCACCGCAAAGATGAGTACCTCTGGTTTTACATGCATTTTATGCATCGATTGCTTGGGAATGTTAGCTACCTTGTACTCAGGAACCTTCTCCTGCTTATTGAAAACTCGAAGGGCCAGAGCAAGCCCTTCAAGGCAAAGCAAATCGTATCTGCATAAACCAAATTAGCACTTTCCATCATTTCGGACATGAAACTGAATAAGAGCAGCTTCTAGAAAAAAAGTCTAACGCAAATCAAAATACTGCAACCACTCTTAATACCCAAGCATATTGCATTGTTGAAAAAGCTAACTACGAACAATCTGAAAATGTATGTACCGGTTGGCAGGGACTTCGATCTTGTAGATAACTTCTTCATCATCATCAGCCTCTTCGTCCAGGTGCTTCTCCTTCCGAATGATTGCCCTCTCCGTAGTCTGAAATCATGGACAAATCGCAATAATCAACAGAACTAGAGCGGAGCTTCAAAGACTGGAATCAGCAACGAAGCAGTGGGCATTGGGCAAACAATCACTCACCACATCGTCAAGTTCAATCCCGAATCTGAAGCACAAATCCTCGAATTCTTCTTGCGCTACAAAATAAAAAACAACAGAACTCGAATAAGACAGTGATGATTGAAGAACGAGGTGACTCCGGTCAGTTGAATCAACATAATCTAGCTGAAAATGCTCACAGTAGGTCTTCCCAAGAGCGGCGAAGAGACGGTCACGCCCCACGCTCACCGTCGGCATGATCGATTAAGAGCTTCAGAAGCAGATGGACAGTGTACAGAGAGGAGTCCACTTCTGCTTCGCCGCAACCTCTCTTAGTAAAACGATATCTGGTAAAACCTAAAACCGTAATCTTCTTTAGCTTCATTGCTAAAGATGTTATCACTTGAATTTTAGAAAGATATCGTTAAAACTGAAATATTTGTGAAGTTCAGGATGCAATTGAATAGAAGTCTATTTTAGTCCTCAAACGCAAATTGAATACTCATATTGTCCTGAATTTTTTTTTTTTTTTTTTTTTCGTGGTGGTTTTAGGTGGGGTCATCAGAAGGACCCCTCTAAGAAACTATCATAGTTTGAAACGACATATGTTCGGATTCGATTGATTCCAATTTAACAATGTTAGAATGTCCTATTAAGTTAGTTGGATGTACCGTAACCCAATAATATAGAAAATGGACGAACCTTGACAACCTTCATCATATAATAAAATTGTGAGTCCAATAATAATCTATATTGTTTGTCTTTACATTTTTCAAACTCCGTAGGTCTTGCAGTCGCGTCCAATCCAATCCCATCTACTCGAGGTTTGTCTGCTTTTCATATTTTAAATCCTCTGTTAAGTATATAAAAAAAAAATATTTATGTTTTCACTTTTATTCTAAACTTCTAAGTTGATGTCTACGTGCACCCACAAATCTACATAGGGTCGAGTGGGCCATTGCACCCTCTGACATATATGACACTATACTTCGTATATATACTAAGTATAGAATTTGGAAGTTAGTAATGTTGCTCATCTAATTTAGAGATTATACATGCACTACCCAAACTTCAATTAATTCTTAATAATAAAAAGAAACTGTTGTTAATGCTATCAATACTATTATTATTATAAACCATGTAATATGGTGTGGTGGTTCAGCGCCTCATCCCTTAACCAGAGGTCATTTAATAAATATCGATAAAATCAAAATAAAGCGATTTTAACTGAAATAAGCAATTTCAGTTGAAACTATTGTGGATCGCTCGAAACCACAACATGAATAACTCAATATATAGATGATTTTTCATCTTATCTGACATAAGAAGAAAAAAAATTTTGAATTTTCATTTAAATGAAATAGATAATCTCTGAAGAAAATTATTGCAAAGTAGTTATTTAATAAATATGGTTGATTTTTTTTTTATATCTTAATATGGTTGATTATTTTGATAATATATATAGTATCACTTTTCATGTTTAGTTATTATTATATAATTAATCTAATTTTGCCCCCTCTAACTATTTTTTCTGGATTCGTGTCTGTCTACGTGTTATGTTAGCCAAGGTTACAAGACTTTGCTTTTGGGTGCCATCTTAAGAATTTAATTTGAGTTTACTTAACCTCAAAACTAATAATAATATTGTAGTTGAAGAATTGCACAAGTTATTATTATTATTATTATTATTATTATTATAATTAGCGCCGTAATATTGCAACTAATCGATATGAGAGTTTTGGGTCTACTTTAGCCTTCGGCAATTTCAGGCTTAAAGTGTTAAAGATTAAAATTGTATATAAGATGCCGTTTTAAGTGGGATTTATTTAGTCGTCTCTAAAAACGCAACCCGTTTGACTAATTAGTCCAATCAACTTCAGGTAATGTGTTGATATTCTAAATAAATTTCTTACAAATTTGAGCTCTAGAATTTTAATTCAAACTTCAAATGTAAATTTACAAAGAGAGAATAAGCTAAACCTAAATGAATTAGTCTCACAATCTCATGACTATATAAAATATATGTTTTTTTGGGTTAAGGGAATATATTCCGTGTGGCTAAAAAAGAGTACCCAAGCCACTAATAGGAGAATTATTGTTCATTTTCTGGAAAAGCCGCACAAATATAAATATATTGTACCCCAATGCATTTATGATTTACAGTCTTTTTTTTCTTCGGTTCTTCTTTGGGCTGGACGGACATTATCTTTTCCATTTTCGTTCTAATGTCAACGTCATTCCCCTTATATATTACATACAATTAATTGTTCACGAAATTTACACAAGGCAACACCCATAAAGCATTCTAATTTTATAGTCTAACGGTACAGCGTTTCATTTCTTAATTAGATATTAATGGTGCAATCTTCGTTGTTGGCCATTGAAATGAAAAAAAAATAATCATAATCAACACTTTACCTTTTAAAAGCTGATCTGGTACGAATGATGATTAGTCTAAGTGTGGAACAAGTATGCTACTAGTGTTGCCCTCCTGATAGAAGCCCCTCTTATAACTACACCGCGGGAAAAAAACATATTCTTATTTTAAATAGAGGATGTATATATAACAACATAGTGATTATGTAGTGGTTACGCCCATAATGACATGTGAGTTTACTCTGAAATTCTTGATCGGAAACTTCTTTGGAAGTTACCTCGCGGTGATCCGATTAAAATATTAGGTCCCGCCCAGCTTATATATCGTGACAGATATAAAATGATGAAAGTATAATTGAGATTAATAGTCCATCTTTTAACTATACTATATTGCTTGTGCGGCTACGTTGACAAGGTCAGTGCGTGTACTGATTAATCACTATGTTGTCAACGTGTGAAATTATTATACATAATCACTATAGTTGTCAACGTGTGACTCGATATTATTTTCACGGTTCCGATCATTATTTTCATATACTCGATACAAGATCGACTCGATAACAGTATGTTACATAGTTTAATTTAATTTTTTAAGAAAATACGGTTATGTTCTTGTATCATCCTAGGAATCGAGTCGATCTTGTATCATTCTCGGAGTCATTCTAATGATGTCATTACAACATTCTCAGGAAGACAACGCGCACGCGCGTAGCGCGAGCAGGTATCTAGTATATATAAAAGTTATATCGTAGATGTACATTAATTAACCATCCAACAGTAATTGTTAGTATTAATAAACTCACTAAACCTTATCTATGCAATAATGCTATCCTCGACATGCAGGATCGTTATGATCACCTACTATAAATGCATTCGACTAATTAATTAGTGGGTCTGAAATTAATGATCCAAAAAGATAAATATGAAAACACACGCAACTTAAGTATATAATTCGATTCAAGACAAACCGACCAAAGGGTTCTCAGTTGTTCAACGAAAAAGAAGCAAAAACACATTAAATGATTCTTAGTCTCTCGAGCATTATTATAATTTGTTCAAAACTTTATATAATATGTTATATTTTACATAAATTAAGTCAATTTTTTTTTGCAATGCTCACGTATGTCTATAATCGTAAACAAAAGTAAATTGATATTTTAATCCACTTAAGTGGATTTCCCTAATGCTTATACTAGATACCTGCGCGCGCTACGCGCGTGCACGTTGTCTTCCTGAGAATGTCGTAATGACATCATTAGAATGACTCCGAGAATGATACAAGATCGGCTCGATTCCTAGGATGATACAAGAACATAACCGTATTTTCTTAAACGATTCAATTAAACTATGTAACATACTGTTATAATGAAAATAATAAAAAAAAATCTAAAAAATTTAAAGTAAAATGCTCGAGGGACCGCGAGCTCATAGTGAATGTTCTTGCTCCCGGTCCCTCGAGCATTTTACTTTAAATTTTTTAGATTTTTTTTTAGATTTTCATTATAACAGTATGTTACATAGTTTAATTGAATTTTTTAAGAAAATACGGTTATGTTCTTGTATCATCCTAGGAATCGAGCTGATCTTGTATCATTCTCGGAGTCATTCTAATGATGTCCTTACGACATTCTCAGGAAGACAACGTGCACGCGCGTAGCGCCCGCAGGTATCTAGTTTTTATAATTTCCGTCCTTGACTTATAATTATATCAATCAATAATCGAAAAGACAAAATGGAAGTAGTTGCAAGTATAAAACAAGTGGCACGGGATGCAATTTTAAAATAAAACTGACCCTTGTATTTAAAGTATCAATCATCACTAATCTCTCTAACTCTGAGCACAGTTCTATCAATGGCTTCCTCTCCATTAAAAGCCTTCATATTCTTCATCCTTTTCGTGGCTGCCGGAGACTTGGCCGGAATTACTTCAGCCGCCAAACTCCGTGTCGGATTCTACTCCAAGACCTGCCCTTCCGCCGAGTCCATCATACACAATGCCATCAAAGCCGCCGTCGCCATTGATCAAAACAAGGCCGCCAAAATACTCAGGATTCAGTTCCATGACTGTTTCGTCGAGGTCACTCATATTACCAAACCTTTCATTTAGATCCTCATTTCTTTCGCCGGTTTGCAATTTCGTCCTTGATTTTTGTATATTTTTATGGAGATGTGTATATTTATAGGGTTGCGATGCATCGATTATGGTGGATAACGGGCCAAACGGTGAGAAGGGGGCGACTGCACACCAGGGGCTGGACGGGTTCGATATTTTGGAAGGAGCCAAGGCTGAACTCGAGAGGGTTTGCCCGGGCGTGGTGTCGTGCGCCGACATTATCGCCCTAGCAGCTAGAGATGCAATTGTTCTGGTAACTATACATAATTTTTCTTCTATACATTTATCATTAAAAATCGCATGTAATGTTTATTTATGTCCCTTGCATGACAACCTAAAATAATAAACAGTTTAGGGGTAGATTTGTGAATAATGAAAGCTTGGGGTCATGTATCGTTGGTATACGTACTTTAAGTCTTAAAATTCACCATATTTACTTTCATGAACTAGGTAAAGCAAACTTACCATCCTAAAATTCATATTTTTTCATACTTTTAAAGTTTTACTTATGTTACAATTAAGTCCACCATAGTATTAAAAAAATTAAAAGCATGGTGCTCCCAAAGCATGGTAGAAAAATCCCACTAAAATCCAAAGTTAGAGCCAGAATTGTCAAAAAATAAAAACACGGGGTGTAACTTAAATAAAGCTTTACGTTGTTTGTTGCAGAGCAATGGACCGTACTATGAGGTACCGACCGGCCGGAGGGATGGTCGAGTTTCTGATGCAGCGCTGGCAGCAAATATGCCGGAGGTGAATGAGTCGATAGAGACGTTGAAGGACAAATTTCACCAAAAAGGACTTTCCGACAAAGATCTTGTTCTTCTCAACGGTTTGGCCTCTTCAATCAATAAGAAACGTGTTGTTAATCATTGAGATTTAAAATGTTAATATTAATATTTGGAATCTCAACTTTCATATTAGTTTATTCCCAATTTTATTCATTTAAAATTGATATAAACTCGGTTTTTAAGTAAAAATACCATGAACATGATTAAATTTGATCATTCGAAAAAGTGAAAAATATGTTATTTTTAAGGATAAAATCAGTTAAAAAAAGTGATAATCAACAAATCCGATAGTTAAGAGATAATGAATATCAACATTTTAAATTTGGAGAAGCGAGCTATTAGCAATTTTTTTTAAGTTATTAACCATTTAATCAATAAAAAATTTAATTTGAAATGTATGTGCGATGTTATTCAGCGGCACATACAATCGGCACAACAACTTGTTTCTTCATGGATCAACGACTCTACCACTTCACTCCTTCGGGCGGTTCCGATCCGGCGATCAACCCTCGATTCCTACCGTTTCTCAAAGGTCAATGTCCAGAGGGAGGTGACGATTTAGCGCGGCTGGCTCTTGATCCCGTGACAGAGTTCGAATTCGATTCCCAATTTTTGCGCAACATCCGGGATGGTTTTGCAGTGATTGCTTCAGATGCAAGGCTCTACGACGACAAGCGCACAAGGGCTGTGGTGGATTCCTATATCAAGAACAACACTAGGACTTCGTCGTTGGGAAACAAGTCGGGGGGTTTCAGTTCTGATTTCGTAGCGTCGATGATCAAGATGGGTCAGATCGACGTTAAGACCGGGTCGAAAGGGGAGATCAGACGAGTCTGCAACTCTTTCAATGGATCACAAATTCACAATTAACATGTTTGTATAAAATTGTTTTTAGTACTAATAATGTTCAACAAGTTTAAATAATAATAGTGATTGGTACTTCTGAATTTGTCGTTAAATAATTTATGAAATTAACTGAGTATTTTTTTAAAGGGACTGTCTAAAATGCAGTCGAGTTTATTTAAACTTGATTTATCAGCCGTTAGATCATGAGAGAGAATCAACCATAATTGAGGAGAGATAAAAAGTGTTTCTTACACATGCATAATCTAATGGCTGAGAAATCAAGTTATTCGCAAAAAAAAAGTGTAAATGTATACTGCCCCACATCAAAAGGCAGATTTGTTGTTTCTTAATTCTTATAGACTCAGAAGATGATCAATCATGTCTCACTTCATTAACAACTCCTAAAAAATTATCTACACCAATGGTAAAAACCAGGCAGATAGATTCGAGTTACTTTCATAATCACAGGCTATACAGCCAGCTTATATAAACAGTCGCAACAATTTAAACCCCTTTTGGTAATAGCCAACATTTGGCTATCTTAGTTCATCATTTCAGCAACAAAAATGGCATCAACCTCCATTGATGCCTGCCTGTGTTCTAAGCAAGTTCATCTGCATGGTGACAACACAAAAGTAGACTGTCAAATTATACTACCTAGCAGACAAACCAAACCAGAAAGAAAGAGAGTAAATGCGTAGGTTCATTCATCCTCTATAGGGTTAAGTACCAAATTGCTAGCTCAATCTGTAGCCGATATGCTAGCTTTTTCCAAAAGTTACAGAAATAGCAAGTTGCAGTTCAGCTGTAAAACGGTCAGCAAGTATCGGCCACAAGTTCAGCTACTGATTTGGTATCTAAACCTCATCCATATCATATGTTCGCCCATTAAAGCGGTACGTGAACATGAAAATTATACTAGGATGTGCATCATGTTCTACCTAAGCATAATTATAGAACAAAATACCAATCAAAACCCAGAATAGGTTACATACCATAGCCAGACATGTTGATGCTCCCTTCATTGGATCCATCATCAGCAAGCTGCCAAATCCTGTGATGTGCATTCAAAATGGACTCGGTTGCTATGGTTCCTCAGGACTGACAACCACATTGTTTTGTTCCTTTCCGCCTTCTCTTGTAGACCAAAATTTCCTTCTCCTTTGTCCCCATTCCTTTACCCTTCTTCTCCACCTTGTTCTTATTAACGAGTTCTTCCATCTCAGCCTCAGTTAAGACTTTCAGAAGTTCTACAGGAATAGATGCAGGGTCAAGTTCCCAGAACCCTTTAGGAGCATTTGGACCTTCTTCCCCCGTAAGTACCCGAGCAGGGACTTGATGGGAGAATCTAAACATTTCCTCCCTCGGGACATTCCAGATTTTGGTTTGATCTGAATTCTTCTGGAACACGGTCTTAAATCCACAAACTTTAAGCAGTGGTGCGACCCTAACACCCAATTCTTCACTGTAATCACCAAGGACCTCAACCATGTCATAGTTGTGTATGACATCATCAGAGGTAAGTTCGTTCCAATTAGGCGACCAGTTCCTATACAAGGCCCAAACATCTCCTTTTGCAGGATAGATCTGGATAACACCTCTGTGTCCTTTCTTCCACTTTACCATGTGAGAGAAGCAATTGAGAGAGTCATAAATCTCATACTTTCTAATCCAGAGGTCTCCACATGTCTTAGGGTAGCCAAACTCGACCCATCTTAAGGGGCCAAATTCATGGGTCGTTTTGGAACTGAGCCAACTCATCTGCATTTTGAATGGCTTACGGGATAAAACATTGTGGATTATGGCGTAATAGCGGGGCATGCCATCATCATCATCATATGCAGCCCAAACCTGATTAGCTTGAAAGGATGATTCTACCCTCCCCTGGTCAAAATCATAAAAATCTGGATCTGAAACACTCATCGACTTAACCAAATCAGTCTCGGATTTGGTCAAGTTGGTGGGGCCAGAATTTAAAATCTGAGATGGGCCTGGGTGATCTACATGATGTCTGCACTCTTTCGGATTATCCTTTTCTTCCTTTGAAGAAACCGTTTGGTTTGTTTTCTTTAAAGAATTAGATTTTTCAGCAATCTCTTTCGCCATTCTCCAGACACTAACCTTCTGCTGAACTTCCTTCTTGGCCTTCTCTATTAACATAACCCGACAATCTAGATATGACATATTTGTCATACCTTTTGTCCAACTTGAGCCACCAGCCTTTAACTGAACTGCTTCCTGAGAATTATATGAACTTCCCAGATCGGGTCCTCCATTCTCGCTGCCCTTTATGCTGTGCTGCACCACTTGCTTCTTTTTCCTAGACCTTTCAGCTGCTAGTGGAGAACGAACACTGACCCTTGATGAAATCCCCCCTGAACCCCTACAAATTTTCTTCGAATTGTGAATCTGTTGGTGGGTTTCCTCTGAGAAGGTATGCAAAGATGAATCCCCATTCCCTCTTTTCAGCTGTCCTGAAGAAGGTGATGGAGAAGATAAGTTGGTCCCAGAAATCTTCCCACAAAGAGCATCTGACAATGTTGGAGCATTCAATCTTCCAACAAGGGAAAATTCTGGTAATGTCCCATTCGCAGGAGCAGACTTGTCTGATAAATTGGAACTTGGATTCATTCCAGAGGATACACATGAACCATTGGCATTGGTTAGTGGAGATGGAGTTTCGGTAGCCACAAAGGAACGGCGACAGGTGGGGCACCGCAAATGGCAATTTCTATATTCACTCCGGAATTCAAACTGCATTTTGCAAGCAGCACAAATTGTCCAGAAGGTTCTCTGTGGTGGAGGAGTAGGAGCTGAAGCACCGTTTGAATGGTTGGGGTTCTTCCTAGGTCCATAACCATAGAAACCATTGTGGTAAGTGGAGGATGAGATTCTGCTATTGTGGACACCCTCAAACACTAAACCCCTGAAGTTCCTTCTTTGGTCAAAGGCAGCTCTCTTGAATTTATCTGAGAGTGTGCTCCAGGCTTCAGATATAATTTTGAGAGCTCCGTTTGCACCTACTGATTGATCTATAGCAAGTGCAAGCTTCCTAAAACTCTTCCTAATGGTGTCATCATCAGCAGATGGATCGATGTTAAGTACCTTGTACCAGTCAACTTCACCATTGACCTTTTTCTGTGCAGAGACATATATATCAATGGTTGCCATTAACTGAGGAAGGCCATCAAGTGCAGGGTATAGGTTTCGAGCTACCATAGCAAATCTATGTGCTGCAGTGAAGTCTATCTCCATAATCTTCTTTTCTGCAATTTTCTTCGCCTTGAGAGCCTCTTCCTTCATCCATTCCATGCCTTCTTATTTCATGCGCTGTCACCTACCTATAAGATTTTGACTTCTAGAGCAAAGATTTGCAGGTGATATATGGGGCGGCACCTTTTATTTCACCAATAGAGTGAATTGCACGGTAGTGAGGCCAAAATTGCTCAATGCAGCCTTACAAACCTGAAAAACAACCAATGTGAAACGTTAAGCTAAAATAAAAAAGTGTACGTTTTCAAAAATGATAAATGACCTATTTGCTTTTGTAAACCCAAGTTACTGCTATCCGCTCAAGATGCAGCTTCCCAAACATACAGAAGATGAACTAATATAATAAGTCAACCATTTGGATGCAAAATCAATCCGTCGTACCAAAAATTAGGCGAGGAACCGCTGTAATTTCATGGATAGAGGCTTTACCGACGAACACATGAAGATATTTAATTTGGGAGTTCATGTAATACTTGAAATTCACATGAAGCCTAACCTATGTAATGAAAAACACAACACCTGTAGTAAAAGCTTCCCTTGATAGGTTGTTCTTGCACTCACAAGTAGTAAAAGCAGTTCATATATTAAACTTAAATAACCTAACCGGTGGATACCGTAAAAGGTAGTGACACGAGATCAATGATCAACTAAAAAAGCGGTTAGATTTTTCAATGTAAGACTATCAAGTATCCTGCTTCCAGACAAAGCTATGTAACGGCCACCAAGCAGACCGCAAAAGGTTATACTTGATCATGATAATCCAAAAATGACATCAATCCAGAAAAGGAATGCATGAGCATAACAAGTAATGAAATATCTGTATGACTTGCCATGTTTCTGTTCACTAATTAGCATGGAACATCAGAAAAACACAAAAATCCGTTAAGTCAGTACTCAAAGACCCTTGGCTATAGCCAAATCAGGGTAAAACAACAAACATATACAGATCAAAGTCTTGAAAATCAACAAGAAAAAAACCACTAAAATATAAATGTCTCTGTTCACTGATATACCAAATAGGCAAGCCGACTACTCGCAAACTCGCGCCAACTAATGGTCAAATCAAGCAGAACCAATATGTTTAAGATTGCACACTTAGACAATTAATTGATTATCATTACATGCAATTCAAGCAATGTACAAAAAAGTATCAACTGACTCGAGATTTGAAATTGATGATTTGAAGTCTCAGAAGGGGAAGTTAACCTGATACAATGTGATCACCAGCCATTAAATCACCCCAACTCAATGGATTCTCATAAACGAACTATATCACACCGAATACATAATCCTCCATTACAGAGCACATTGACAGTGCATGATCGCAAAATTTCATAATAAAGCATCGCGACAGAAACAATCGCTTTTACTGCAATATACAATTCAGAGAGACGGAATCATACCAGCGGAGACACCGATTAGGTCTCATCGTTCCGGAAGTTCCTCTGATCCCACCCTGTGTCGAGCTCACAGAGAACCGCCATTGACGTCTCCTCTGCAGATCATCTTGAAGCCCTTAACAGACAGCGAAGTTAAAATGCACAACAATGGTTCTTCTTTCACCCACAAATTTGAACTTCTGTAGGGTAGAAAATAACTTATATATTTATATTAAATTAAAAAAAAATAGAGTTAAAACCCTAAACATGGTTAATTTGTAACCCTGGTTAATAGCCATACATGCCATTTTTTTTACCTAAAAATAAGGCAGGTAAATTTTTTGAAGCCCAAATTGCAAAATTTTGTTGCCTTATATTCAAATTTTGTCACCAAGGAAAGTTCAAAAATCTAATCTCATTTACTCTACTGACATTATGACATTGGTAGGGTAGTCTAAGTTGGTAAAGAGCGGTAAAAACAACATTATGACACTGTAATTCTGTCAAAAACAGCAATTCAGTGTGTGATGCCTCTAACAATAACAATAGTGCTGCAAATTGCAAATTTGCAATACAGTTGAATTCTCAATAGAATGCAGATTTACAAGGGCAAAATATGTAGAATACATATCAAAAGTAAATTTCGACCTGCCCGACCCATAAAAAAACATCATCTTCGTCTTGGAATAGAACGTTAATTTAACAATCAACGGGTCGAGACTCATCTGGGTGCGTTTCTGTATAGTTGGGCATACACGCTCCTGGTGCGATGAACTATGACCAGACTCAACACCACTGCAATAACACATAGTACTGTAAGGATTCCGAAAGTGTATGAGTAGCACACGGATCCGCTGCAGCTAAGGGAATCGTCTCTTAAGTAAGGCACAAGAGCCGATAATGGATTTGAAGATAACTTGTGGGACAAGGCAGCTTGTTTCTCTGCATAGTAGTCGTAGATGCCACTGGCGATGACACCGGAGAATATAAGGGAGCCAGCAGGGTTTGCTAGGGTGAGGAAGTTGTAGAGAGCTCCGAAACTTTTGAGGCCGAATAGCTCGGAGGCAGTAGCTGGGACCACTGCCCAGTGGGCCCCGTACCCAAGCCCGACTAGCACGGTGAGTACGTAGATTTCACCGGGCCATCCCATTGCAGAGTAGAAGAACCCGATCGCCATTATGAGTTGAAACACCGCCATTGCCGCAGGTCTTGGGAGGGAAAATTTACTGGAAAAAATGAAAATTTGTTTCTGTTAAGGACTCATCTTACAATGCATAATATGCTTACTTCAATATATGATGATGTCTTGTGTTCCAAGAAACTACTTTATATATGAAAAAAATAAAATGGGTCTTATCATACCCAATCATGGCAATTTACTATCAGATATTGTCAGCAGAATGAGCATAATAGAAAAAAATGATACCTGACTGTAACCTCGGAGAAGTAGCCACCACCGACTCGACCAAGAAAGTTCCATATACTGATCATGGACACGAAAATGCTGTACTCAGTGTACCCCAAGGACTCGCAGATTTGACCAAGGTTATCGATCACGGTGACACCGGAGCCAGCAGCTAGTAAAAGTGAGAACCAATTGAGCCAAAAATCTGCCTTCTTTAGAGCTTGGCATAGAGTGAAGTCTTCTCCTCTATGAGGGCCTCTCCTCCTTTTAACCCTCACTGCTCCTTCTGCAGCTGCCTGGAAAAGCTTTGATTGCAGCTGAGCCATTCGTTTCCGCCTTTCTGCTGCTGGTAGGAGGTCCACACCTGCAGGTTTCTCTTCTTCCACCTCGCTCATGATCGGGCTCGGAATCTCTGACATTTAGCAAAAATAATATATTCAATGACCCACGCAACACACTGATAGAGCATGTGCATCTTATTGTTGATTAATTTATCACAATAACATACGTAAATTAGAAATATATGATATCATACGTTATCAGAAAATTATTTCCATCTACTTTCATTCATATGAATAACAAGGTTAGCAATTTACCTAGTTCGTCGTCCTTGGGGGCGATAGCAAGAAGTGCCTCTTCCGTCTCGGAGAAGAAGACCAAAATAACCGGGATCACAACCGGCAAGACAACCATTACCAACAGAATAGCAGCAAACAATGTGATCAATGCCTGACTAACATCAAGCACATCCTCAACCAACAAGATTCCCAACATATACACTGCGATGAGGAGGCAGATACCGTATGTTACCAAGAAACTCGACCCGTCAGAGGGTCGAACCTGTCTGTGACCGCCTCTGATGGGTCGAACAAAAAACATGAGCCCGAGGACCACGATTGATGGAACCACGGCGACCATGAAAATGAGGGAGGATTCACTTGTGAAGTTCATCATTAGGTAGATTTGAGTCAGGATTGCACCGCTCAAGCCGGCAAAGCCTTTGAGGATGCCGACTACTGGGCCCCGGTTTCTGGGGAAGTTCTGGACGCAGGAGACGAGAGCTGCAGTGTTGAAGTAGGTCTCGCCGTTTGTTCCGATGAATACTAATAAGCAGAGCTGCAGGAATTGATTCAGTTTAGCTTAATATCGAATTGCAAAGGTGAAGAACATGAGATAGGAACAGCATTAATTAACAAACACAAAAGGATAAGTCTGATAACTGAGTAAGTTTCATGAAAAGTTTTACACTTTGTAGGATTACTCCTCAAAATAGATTATTTAGTTTAATTTAATGTCAGAGACTTAGTATGAAGGTGAAACAAGTTAGATTTTTAGGATAAACAGCCATCAAAATGAGATTATCAACAGTTTCCGAAGTAAAAGGATTTCATTATCATACAGATGAATGAATGAATGAATCAAGGTGAAAAAAAAAATTACATTTTTAGAATACAGAGTGATCAAATGAGATAATCAACAGTTTATGGAGAGATTATGTAGAAGAAGTGATGCAGTCACTCACCACCCAGAAAGGGAAAGAAGGCAAAGCTCCAATAATAACCAACCAGAGCAAACCGTAGCCAACAAAATTTTGAACAACCCCAATAATCAAAATCCCCCAAATAGGGAAAACCTCACATAAGATTCCAGGAAGGAACCCTATGGCATCGCCCAGGTCCTTGGCGACACCGAGAAGCGCCACCTGTCTCTGGTTGTATCCCATGGTGCTCTTGATCACAGGGGATATGCTCCCGAACAGGTACCCAACCCCGGCGCACGACTGCACCCACATTGCGCACACGAAGATCAGCCATCTGTTCTTCACGAATTCTTTCAATTTTTGAGTTGCCCACATAATCAATTTCGCAAGCTTCTTCTTGGATTAAGGATTGGATTTGGATTTGGATCGGAATCGGGTTGGACTGGAACTGTTGGTTTGACTTTATCCTTCTGTTGTATATATTTTGAGACAGTGTCCAGGAAGAGGACGGAAATTGGATGATTAGCCAGCCGATTGGCCGCAATTATATTGAAGAAGAAGACGAAGAAGCTTGGTTGTCAGTAGTGAGGCAAAAAATCGACATTACTACAGTCTGCTGATTATTATATGCACGTGGTCGGCGGACCTCAGCTCCACATGGAAATTGCAGAGGTGGTCCCAAAACTATACTCCAATAAACATGGACCCTCAACTTTACAATCTTTGCACGAACGCTACCAGATTTTCAACAACGATTCTATGCCCTTATGTAACAACAACCTAAGTTGACATTGCTACCGGATCCTCAGTTAGTAGGGGTGGCAACGTGACCCGCGGGGGGCCGCCCCAATTTTGACCCGTTGATCCACGATCCGTGACCCGTGGGGCGGGTACGGTTTTGGGGTCACCCCGGCCCGTTGACCTGCCCTGCCCCGTATGTGGATAATTTATATATATATATATTACACATATTTATATAAAACTATATAGGTAATATAATACATAGTTAAAATAATTATGATTTTTGTGACTATTTTTTATATTTTTCTGTTGCCCTAAAAGTGAACTTAGAGGGAATTGATATTATTATTAATAGTATAATACAAATATTTGTTGTGGTTAAAAAAAATCATATTTTTTCATACTTTTAAAGTTTTACATATGTTACAATTAAGTCCACCCTAGTAATAAAAAAACAAAAAACATTGTGCTCTTGGAGTATGATGTAAAAATCCAAAATTATTAGTTGGAAATAGCTAAAATAATTAAAATTAATGGTCAATTACTAATAAATTGTCTAAAATTTGTCATATGTTGAAAGTTTGTGTCTGAAGTTTGAAATGTTAAAATGGACAGTTGTGGGTTTCATTTTTGTTGAAATTTAGTGTTTTCGCGCGTCTTTGTCTCTCATTTCAATCATTTTCATCAACCCATTACCCACTCATAATCCACCACTCTTTACTTTTCACAAAATTGTCAAATTTCACCTAAAAATTGAACATAAAAAAGAAAATATTTCTAGGAGAGTGGTGATGAGTGGTTTTCAGCGACAACGGAGCGAGATTTACTTGGATTCTTAGGATGAATTTGCTCCAAAATAAAAATTAAGAGCGTAATCTGACATGGGTTAACCCTGGGGGTGGGGTTTAACCATTAAATATATTGACAAATTAAATTTATTGGGGGCATACCCTATGACACGTTGTGGGAGGGCATAATTGTCGGGAAAGATTAGTCAACATGTTGACGATCTTTTAAGATGCTCTGTTAGTCGGTCAGGGACGTGAAGCTTACACTTCGTTATTAAAAATACGAAAGATAATATTATAGATAGATTAATTAAAGTTTGAGCTGTTTATTTTCTATTAAAATGAATGATCTAGTAATGAAAACTTTAAGCTTTATTATAATAATAACTTTAAAGTAGAGTACAAATGTGGAGGATCATGAACATGAACCAAAAACAAAGATTATGAACTAATTCCAGATAACATAAAGATTATGAACTAATTCCAGATAACATATTTGTGATCACGAATAAAAATTAGCGGTTTTTAGTCTTGATGCGCATATAATTGCTTTTTAAAATGTGATATTTGCCCATAAATTAAAAAATAGTGCTATTGAGTTTATGAAAATCCCCTACTTGATTCATTATCCATTCTCCAACAACAACATTCATCAGTAGTAGACAATGTTGAATAATAACATGTGAAATAGAACATAAAGCTGCATCAAGTAATTGATAGAATCATCAAGTACCAGGTTTCGCCTTAGTCCATGGCGTCGAAACTAGGAGCATACCATCCCAACTCATCGATAATTTTCTTGATTCTCTCTTCTTGTCCCTTCGAATCGCCGAAAGCCGTAGTGAAGGGATACACATAGGTGACTTTGGTGGCCATGGACCTGTAAGCAACCACATCACCTCTAACCAAGAACTCGAGCACGTCTCTTCCGTATCCACCATCTACCTCAGCTTGCAAGTACTGACCTGGGTTTTCAATGTATCAATTCACAGTAAAAGCAAGATCATATTTAATGTAGGTTTGCTTCAAGTTCATTAGTCATTATCATGGAAACATAAAGGAAGAAGTATATCAAACCCGAATCCTATTTGTGGAGTTTTGCTAGTTTCGTTCTTCTTTTAGTCCTTCACCGGGTCTATCAATCAAGTTCTAAAATTAGCTTGATTTTCTCTATATGGAGTTTTGCTAGTTTCTATCCATTTTCTTTCAGTAGGATTATAATAAAGTTCTAAACTTTAGTTTGATTGTGTCCTCCCTCAACCAAACCAACTTCAAAATACACCATAGGAGTTCTGATATAAAAATTATGCAGAGTATGAATGTGTAAAGAATTAACATTTCCCAAAAAAAATGTTACACTAAGATCGTCAACTGTTTCTTGAAATGTTAAAGTTTCTATTTACATACTAAGTTTCACCATTTGTAGCATTATCCGTTCTGATAATCAGGAAAACATGTAGTTAAAAAATTATGACTTTAGGACTGATGAGACCAAATACTCAAAACTTCAAATTAGGTGTGTTTCAAGCATCTAATTTCATCACAGTGAAGCAAAATTACCATTTGGAGTATCTTCCACCACCTGAATCTTAGGGTTCTTCTGAGTCTTGGTGATAGCTTCTTTCAGTTTCTGATGAGAACCCCAGAAACCAATCAATGCACCTTTGAATATCAAAATAACCAATCTAATTACAAAATGCAATCAACTACATTCACCTGAATTGCATCGGTGGTCGAAGTTTCAGGAATCGTCACGGGGAAGGCGAAAGATGACGACTTGGGGTTCGTCGAGATGCAGCTTGGGTTAATCGATGGGCATGGCAGAATCTTCCTGCGCCGAAGAAAACGAAATTCTTAAATGAAAAAAAAAAAAAAAAAAACAATAGCAAACTGATTAAAGGAATACGTACCCATTTTGGAGCCCTAACTGCAAGTTCTTGGACTGAGAGAAGGGAGTAGTGGAGAGCGACGGAGGAGAGGAGAGAGAGTTGAAAGAGGGGATGGCGAGAGAAGGTAGTGGAGAGCTCAAGCTCAGAGTGAAGGTTAGCGCCAGAGAGAGGACACTGGGCAAAATTGAAGAGCTTTTCGGGAGGGAGAGACTGGAAATGGGTGTCGCTGACGGCGGCGTTGTGGCCGTCGGAAGCAAGGCTGGAGAAAGAAAACTGGCGCGAAACGCCATTGCCGCCGTTGCCATGGCCATGGCTGTCCGTTATCCCATTCCCTCTCTCTGTGTCCGTGCGCTTCTTTGGGCTCTTGGTCCCACTAGTTATTAATTATTACCATTATTTCCCTAAAGTTAAAAGATATTTGTAATTAGGTCCTCATCAGCGACGGTGAGGCTTTGCCTTATTATGCCGCCGTCGGAGGAAGGAATCCTAACCACAATCGGCAGCGTCAAACCCTAATCGACACCTCGGTTGCCCCAATCGACCGTTGCTTGCTGAGACCCAATTGGATTACAGAAGAGTGTTCCATATTTGGCATTCATTGAATTCACCGAAGAATCATGGAAGAGAAGAGCCTGAGCAGCCCTAAAACCACACAGGAGCTAGCGATTGAAGGCCAGAAGCATCTAGAAGACACCATACAGTCGGCATTTCATATACTCACCTCCATGAACGAAGAGCTCTGCAACCCCGCCCTGTGGTCCGCTACTTCTACTACTACCTCCGCGGTTTCCGCTGGCCATTCCTCTAACAGCCTCGTTGGTGTGAACGGAGACTCTTCCTCCGATTCCACTCATCATATGGATATGGGCGGTTCCGGTGCCGGCGGCGGAGGTGCCCTAGAGGAAGCTCGGCTTCGGTATAAGAGCTCAGTCTCTGCTCTCCGATCCGTTCTGGCTGCTATTCCCATCTCCCAGAAGGTGATTTCTATGCTCTTATTGAATTCAAAATCTGCAGTTTGAGATTGGTGGATTTTCAAGCTTGGTATCGGCTGACTATAACATTGCAGGATAGTGCAACTGGTACATGTAGAGTATGATTCTTCAGTTGATTTGGTTGATAGTGAATAATTCATGGTGCACTGAAAATCATTGATCATTTCAGAGTTTAATTCCAAAAGTAAAGAAGAGAACTTTTGGAAATAGAAAAAAAAATCCATCAAATGCTGGAAGCTCTTATCGCATGGGTTTTGCAATCATTTGAATGAATTAAAGATTATACAAACCGAGCCGACATTATCACTTGGTCCTGCATGAATTTATGATCTTAAAAGAGTATATAGACAGTAAAAGTTGCTGACTGACATATTGCTGTGATGTTAATGGTGAAGTAACTTCTCCAACCCAATTACATTAGTGGAGTATACTTTCCAGATCAATGTTGATATTGCATCTGCATAAAGGGTTTGCCTTTTCATAATTACTTCCCTTGATCATTCCATGGAAACACAGGATATGTCAGTCGATGCGGGAGTGTCGATTGCTGATCAAGTTGAAATTGAGAGACTGGAAGAGCAAGCGTCGAATCTGAGAAAGGTACTTGATTTGTATTCAAATTGGTACTTTTATCTTTCAAAACTTAAGAGTTTGAACTTCTGGTTTTAATTTTTATATTTCAAAACTTAAGAGTTTGAACTTCTGGTTTTTGTGGACCATTAGTCTTCATCAAAGGCATCAAAACAATGTTAGAATTATTCTTGTTCTGAAAGTCCATAACCGATCACTGCGATGACCAAAGTGAATTGCTTCTGCTAAATCTCGTGCGGTTGAACAGCTATATGTGTTGGGTTATTGTGATCGATAAATTAGAGCTTTGTGTTGAGACATTTTCACCCAGAATTCTACTGAAGTTGATGCATTTTTATTTTTAGGAACTGGAGAAGAAGAATGTGCATGTGAAGCTTCTCATAGACCAGACTCGAGATCTTATCGCCGATATATCCATGTGGCAGAGTCCTTACTCTGTCTGAATGAGCGAAATTGTTCTGATCTGAAACCATGATTTTGTTCCTGTAGATGCAGATCTTGGATTCATTTGTATTTGCATACTCAAAACTCAATTCACAATGAAACTTGTCCTTTAAGGCACCTTGGTTTCATTTCTTTCAGATTATACACTGAGAAATCACACAACAATGGCTAGTATAGCTACTATAACAGTTCTCTTTAAAACTAGTTGTGTACATTAGACCTTGTTGTGAGAGCCGATCTCATGTCAACAATGGCAGACTCATCTGCACCTAGCTTCAAAGCCTCCTTGCTTGCTCGCATGAACCTCGAGACCGAAGCTTTAACATAGTCGTGAGCTTCTCTTACAGTCATCTTCTTCTTAATGCCATCTGGGAAGCTGCTCAGGAAATGGTCTCCATTGAGAACCGCTGCCAATTGAACAATCTCTCCTTGAAACTCTGATATCGGGCCATCTTCCTTGGCGTCTCCGATTCTCATCGGGTCCACGTCAGGCAATTTCTCTGCAAATCGGTAATAAACGAACTGGTTAATCAATGAGTTTTGAGGTTTAGACAATTTTGAAGTTCATGTTCATCTCATGGAACCCTAAATCTAGACATACCTGGGCAATCGGTCCTCGGGGATGTTAATTCCCCGAAAACATGCTCGAATGTCCCTGCCCACGCATCTCGATGAGTCAGGAAATTCGACGACAGGTTAAAGATCTTCTTGATTGTTGCCGGAACCGAAGAATGCTCGAATTCAGAACTCGATGTTGGTCCTTCCGGGCTAGTTATCACTGAAAATCCAACAAAAAGAGACTATTATTCAATAAAAAGAACATTTTTATTCATGTTTGGCATTTAATTTTAACCCTTGATAATGGTTGAATCTGAACTGACCAGTTCCTTTCTTGATCCACGGCGAAACCATAATTGTGGGAACACGAACGCCGAGACGATCGAACTTAAAGAAATAAGGAGCCGGACCAGTATTTCCATCCGGGCTAGGAACATCCTTAAACGGTGTCCTGACATGGTCGTAGAATCCGCCGTGTTCATCGTACGTGATGATAAGAAGTGTCTGATTCCACTGTGGGCCCGCCCTAATCGCCTCGTACACCTCCTTCACGAGCTTCTGCCCATTGGCCACATCGTGGGACGGGTGGTCGTCGTTCGCCGGAGCTCCGATTAGGTCGAAGTACCGCGGCTCGATCACGGTCAGATTCGGGAGCTTCCCGTTTCTCGCGTCTCGCCGGAAGTTGAAATCGTAGTTGTGGAACCTCGAAATGTGTTCGATTCTGCGGAGGTTGCGGTAGAAGAGAGTGGAGGGGATGGACTGGTAGTAGATTCCGAAATCGACGTCGTTTTCGTGGAGGGAGTCGAAGATGGTCTTCTGAGGGTAGCCGGCGGCGAGCTGCTTCACGACGTGGGCGGTGGAGCCGTGGGAGGTGGCGGAGTAGACGAAGAGACGGTTGGGCTGGGTCGGGCCCGGGATGGACGAGAACCACCGGTCGAAGACGGCGAAATGTCGGACCAGGGCGGCGTAGGCCGGCACCGACTCGGGGCGGAACCCTCGCATGACGGTCTCCGACATGTTGGTCGACACCGACAGGGCCTGCTCGACGAAACCGGACATTGAGGGCATGGAGGCGGAGCCAAAGACCTGCTGCGCGACGGCCTCGAAGGAGTGGTCGGGATCGGCGTCGACGAAGTCCGCGTCGTCGGTGAAGCAGATGGATCCGGCGCGGGAAGCGTTAGTGGAGGTGGGGTTGCACTCGTCGCCGGTGACGCCATTGATGTTAGGGTTGATCGTATTCTTCATCCAGCCAAGCATGTGGTCGAAGGAGCGATTCTCCAACACCAGGACGACCACCGTCTTGATCGGCTGCTGCGGCCGCTGCTGGGCAACGACACAGAGACATGACAGTGTGAGTAACAAAACAAAAATCCCAGATTTCGGTCTCAATTTCATACCCATTTGAATTTCTTCACAATTGAAATTGAAAGAACATTATAGAGCAGATCACGGGATATATATATATATATATGGGAATCTATGGGTAATGGTTTTGAATTTGTCTGGTTCTGCTGGGGTTAGCTAGATTTGTTGGATCAAGAAGAGGACAGGGGTGTTGTTGGGGATCTTGTTCGTGGCGATTGATGATGAATTTGGTGCATGAGTTTCAGATGTTGGATTCCACGTAGTAAATAGAAAGGGAAGAATAATGAAAGAAGATCATAACCGCAATTGTCCATTACTACCATAGATGGATGGTTCAGTGTGATGGAGTGGAACTGTGTCGGTTACCTGTACTTACAATGCCAAGTTGGCAACCGTGATTTTTTTTTTCAAAATCCTTAATTACTTTTTACTGACTATAATTTGTAAAATTATCAAGTTACTCTTTAAATATAAGTACTTTTTTATTCAATAAAAAGAGAAAAAATAGACAACTTTTAAAAAAAAATGAATAACAAATTTTAAAATAAATTTTATACAAACAATATGATATATTCACATGTATTTTGGAATCTTCACTTTTTGTTACATATATTTCGACTTATTTATGTGATAGGGAGATTGCTATAGAGAGAACTTAGTAGAATATTTAAATTATTGTTCTAGCATATATTATATTATTATATATCTTGATAAACATCCTTAAGAGTTGCATTAATTACCTTAAGAATTGAATATGTGTTAAATAATTATTAGTCTGTCATTATTTTGATAAACTTCACTTTATCATTTTGAAGTTCGTACATTGAGACATGCATGTTGGATCCAACTAACTCGAACGAGCATTTAGAAAGACGTCGTCCATCTTAAAAATTATACGGACAATAAATAGGTTATTATAATTTATTTATTTTGGCCAAAGGTTATTATAATTTATGAAATCTTATATATTAACTATACATATATACGTATTAAATCACTCCACGTGTGGCAGGCGAGGACAACAGCACTTCGTTTCCATATTAATCCAAAAATCATTAATGTTGGGAACAAGGCATGTGAAATATGAGGACAAACAACACTTGCAAATTGCAATTATTTGGCCAATTTATATATATATATATATATATACATATATATATTATGTATATAATATAATAACTATCCCTCTTCAGTTTCTTTTTTGGTAAATCCCTTTTCAGTTTCATTTCATTGTTAGGGCCAAGGCCACTAAAACTAGAATTTTAGGGCCCAAATTTAAGTGGTCTTATATTTTTATTTAGATAATTAAGCCCAAATTTAAGTGGTCTTATATATTAATTTCAACTGCAACTTTTTAGAAAGTTTTTTTTTTTTTTTTGGGCCAAATTTTCAGAAAGATTACATTTAATGATTTGATGAGAAAATGAACAATATCTTTTCAAAACTCGATGGATTTGTTGGTGTTAGTATCTCTACAGACTCAGAATTGTGTATACATTACACAAATACATACAACATGAAAGAATGAATGAATGAATGAATTAGGGCAAGTGCCCATTCCTCTTCAAGTATACAAATACTCCATAGCCTGCAGCCAGAGCAGCTCCTGCAGCAACCGTACTATACGCAGCCGCCCACGCATCTGATTGGGCGACACTCGTGTTTACCCTTCTCCTGTTTCTTTTTGAATAATCTAGGTGCAATCTCAATCCCTGAAACAACATTAGATCCATGCTAAACCGTACGTATTTATCGTGTTTAAAATGATGCAAATGGCATTGTCCCTGCTAATTGGCAGTAAAATGGACTTACCTTCCAACCAGCCAATCTTGCATGTTCTAGAGCTGCTGTAAGATCGCTGTCCGACGCAAGCACGACTCTATCTCCATCTTCATCTTCATACTGAGAAGAAGAAGTAGAATTAACATTATGGTATTTAATAGACTGGAGATCCAAAAAATCTTAACAATTCTAATATAAATACGAAAAAATGATATAAGTACCATAATTTGAGGTAGATTGTTGCGGTCAATGTTGCCTCCAACCCGCTGAATGATACACGCTATGACGTCTGTCAGTGTTCGGGTATCTTAATGCACAAGAAACAACACAAAGAAACAATTAAAACGCGCGCCTAGAAACTACAGTATCTTTTCAATGGGATTAGAGAGAAGGTAGAGGGAATTACTGCATGTAAATCTATGCATCCGACCGTGCTTGTCTTGTATTTTGAAACTAAACAAGTTGGGCATGCTCGAGGGGCAGGGATAGGAAGGCGATCGTTCTACTACTTCAGAAGGAAATCTAAAGGAACTTTCGCTGATAAAAGAAAACTAACTGAGTGGATAACATAAGAATATTTTAATTATGCATATAACCCGAATATATTTAGCTGATAGTCGAACCTTCTATTATCGTCATCATCCCCTACAGTGCTCAATGCCATTGCAGAATCCCAAAATTTCTGCATTGTTGCACTTGCAGATTCACCACCAACAGCAGTTCCAACCTGATAAAGAGTAAATGACGTATTTGGGCTCAATTTTATATCCAAATTAGTCCCAGAACTTATAATGGTTTTCGTGTCGTTCTAGTGCATGATGCAACCAGTGGCATAAGTTGATGATTTACTAACCGTTGCTACCGCTGCGTGAGTGACGTGCAGTACATCCACAACAGCAACAATATTTCTTTCTGTTCACACCAAACATAACCACCAATTAAGGAGGATATATTATAACTGAGTTTCTACAACACATTGATTGGAATTATCAACTTTTAGTAATGTGAATCAGTTACCTCTATCGACAACAGGAAGGTGTAAAAATTTCCCGTTATACATAATATTCAGAGCATCCACAACTGGGGTATCGACTGTTCCACATTCTGGATCCCGAGTCATGACCTGATCATACAGTTTTTTGATGAGTGATTTATGCATTATTCTTGAAGTTGATGCTTGAAAACAATATGCTAGTTCTTATGAGTCGAATGATGAAAGAAAGTTCCATGGGAGTCAAACCTTTTCCACTGCAGTTGAACCAATAGGGAAATCTTGAGCAACAACGCGCATCAAAAGATCCCTTGTACTAATCAAACCATTAGCGGGAAAAAAATAATTAAAGCATGAAGAATTAGCAATAAGTTCATTACATAGAAAAAATTTATATTTCATATATCTGGATATGGAAAAATTGGATCTTACGTTAAAATTCCTTGTGGTTTGTTGTTGACTGCCACAACTGCTGAGCTTGATTGAAACTCAAGCATCTTCTTGGCTGCCACTAGAACCGTCTCTTCTGGTGAAATGGTCACAACCCTGAAATTCCAGAATTTGAACTTGTGAAATTTTATCTGCAATGTGGCCTCAATAACTGAGTTAGAAGATATTCCCTACTTTGAATTCTCAGCAATTGTAGACAAACTGGGCCGAAACATCCTCTCCCGGATCGTTTCGATGAATGCATTGGGAACTGCAAGTTAAAAAGTATAGAATATGGGGGACTATAAGCTAACTAGTTTGATTTCGATAACGTAAGATACTGTTGAAAGGCAATGCATAAACTAAAACAGTTGCACAAACCAGTCAGAGATGTGCCCCAATTCTTTTCGACACCTTCAACAGCTGCAGCAATGGCTTTCCCTTTCTCTGCTGCTCTCTCCATTCGAGCAATAGCATCATGCAAGCATTTTGCTATGTCAAGTAAGGCAATGACCTCTCCATTTTCCACAACTGGTAAATGCCTAAATCTTCCTGCAGGCCATGATTCATGAAATATTCAACAGGCGCGGTAGATATTTGCCAACAGCCAACCAGTAGCTCTCAAATTCGGACTAACCTTGCACCATTTTCTGGAGGGCTTCTACAGCAAGCGTGTCTGAAAGTACAAAAGTTGGATTCCTAGTCATGACCTTAGAAACAGGTGTTTCATCCAAATGCAACTCTTGGGCAATGACCTTCATCGTTATATCCTTGAAATAGAAAAGGAATGAATGTCCATCAACCTCTGCATTTCCAATAACATTATAACAGTCACATTCCAAATAAAAACAATTTGCTATACCTTGTCAGTAAGAATTCCAGAAAGCAATGCATTGGAGTCCGTAAGCAATAGAGCGTCAACTTTGCGAGCAGCCATCCTGCGACATGCCTCACGGATACTTGTATTTTCAGGCATTGTAAGGGCCCGTGACAATTTTAAGCGTCTCACGGTCCGTTCTCCTGTCAGTCCCCTGTAGCACAGAAAAGAAAGCACCTCAAGATCATTTTCTGAGAAAAAATAGGGAATTCTTGCCTCATATTGATGTCACAAAAACACAGCAAGAAGAAACTATTGTCAATTCATAGCTGCAATTTGGCAAAAAAAAAAAAAAAATTCATAGCTGCAATTGTCTTCTTCTTATGCATCAGATAATTACTGTACAAAATATCTATCAACGAAAATAGGAAACATGCATTTACAATGTAGAAGAAATTGATCATGGGAATAATAAATCCAAAGCATGAATCTAATTCATCCTATAAATCAACAATCTATTCCACAAAAAGTAGAAAGAAACAACAAATATAAATTGGACGCACATTGAGCGGGAACCGCTAAGAGATTTCCGACCGGAATCCGCACCAATTCCTCCGCTTTCCGATGCCCTCCTCATACTACCCGAAATGTTGGTCAAGGAGAGACTTCTCCGGGAAGGAGCTCCGTTCGACGACATTGACATTGAATCGAAGAGGTGCAGCTGATAATGTACGGATGAAGATGATAAAAGCGTTCTTGCAACCGAAAGCAGATAAACTACGTAGCCGATAATCAATCGGAAGCTGGATTGGTCGCTGGAAGGAGAATTTTCCAGGAAAATCTAAGAAGATGAAGAAATTCTTCGATTTTCCCGGGAAAATACACCGACCGGCGAGGAGGAAGAGGAATTGAGAAGGAGAGGAGACAATCTTTAGAAAGAAATGGAGGTGTAATTAAGGTTGGTTGAAATAAGGCGGGGAGCAACACCAACGGAATGCGCCACGTCACCCGTTTTGCCTGGAACATATCTATATTAAGCTCCCTCCAGTTTAACGGGCGAGGTTCATTCTTAACTATTGGGCCATATGAGCTTAAATCTGAATGGCCTACCCAACTAGGTTGACAAGGGTTGTCAACGGGGCGGGGCGGGGCGGGTATCGCTTGCCCCGTACCCGCCCCGCGGGTCGAGATGGTCGACCCGTACCCGCTCCACACAGTTCGCGGGGCGCACCATCGCTTAACCAGAAGTTAGGGTTCAATTCCCGCTATTGACATTGAGAATGAAAAAATATTAATATCCAGTACCTTACGGACTAATCCCGATGCGAGTGATAATTAGTATAAACTTGTAACAATCATACTACAAGTAATGCCCTCCTAATAAGCCGACTTAATATCACCCACGTCAAAAAAAAAAAAAAAAAAAAAAAACTAATATTGTTTTCTACTTCCAAAAAAGTTTTAAAATTTATACAGTATTTAATTAAGAGTACGGCTTAATTAAAAATAAAAATAAAAAATTACAACAATTTGTCTTCTTCTCCCTCATTCATCTGATTCTGATCTGCCAGCTTTTGTTATTTCGAGTTTTCTCTGTATATATATATATAACTTGTATGTATAGATAGATACAACCTCGGAGCGCGACCATGGCGGTGACGCGTTTAGCAAGGTGTCATGTGTAAAGCTTCGTTACTGATGCCATCTCCATCTCCATCCTCCTTGAGTCTGCGTTTCTGCTCTTATATTATTATATACGCACACAGGCTGCAACTCTCCTCTGAACACTAAACTCACTCTAAATTCTTTCATCTTCCACTTTCTCTCTCCGGCGATGGTGGATTGGGGTCCGGTGGTGGTATCGGTGGTGCTGTTCGTTCTGCTGAGTCCAGGGCTGCTTTTCACCATTCCTGGCCGCAACAGGGCCGTGGAGTTCGGGGCCATGCACACTAGAGCCACCGCCATCATCATCCACGCTCTCATCTTCTTTGCTCTCCTCACTGTCTTCCTCGTCGCTCTCAAGCTCCACATCTACGCTGCCCAGTAGCTCCTCCTACATATTAATTATATATCCATAGCCAACTGTCTTAACTTATTCATCATATATATATATCTATCTTCCTTCCTTTCACCCTCGTTTATGCAGTGTTTTAGTTATGATTTTTCTCATCGTTTATTATTATGATTTGTATTCATAATAATTATTATACATCTATAATTATAACTATATATACATATATAATATAATAACATAGATAACCCTAGTTCAATATAATAGAACATGTTCATTTTCTTTTTGGTCATTTCTAATTTATGAATTATACTCCATGAAACTTGAATTCTTAGTATTAATTGTATTAGTTTAGATTTTGGGTTAAAGGTACTTTTGATACCACATGTTTGACCGAATGTGGCTTTTAGTACTGGATGTTTAGTTTTGTATACTTTTGGTACCAAACGTTTGAAACAATGTGGTTTTTGGTACATCCGTTAGTTGGCAGTTAGTTTTGGCCGTTAACTGAGATGCGCAAGTCACGTGATCAACTCTAAACTTTTAATTTTGTTCAGTTTAGTCCCTCAAATATATTCCTAACTTTTATTTTGTTTAACTTAGTCATAACACTTCAAAATCGGACCCAATTAAACCAATCGAATTCAATTGACATAGCCCCATTTGGGTCAAATTTACCCAATTGGAAATAGGTCCCAATTGGGTTCGATTTTGAAGCTTTATGACTAAACTAAATAAAATAAAAGTTATGAATATATTTGAGGGACTAAATTGAACAAAATTAAAAGTTTAGAGTCGATCACGTGACTTGCACATGTCATTTAACGGCCAAAACTAACGGCCAACCAACGTATGTACCAAAATCCACATTTTTTCAAACGTCTGTTACCAAAAGTATACAAAACTAAACATCCAGTACTAAAAGCCACATTCGGTCAAACATGTGGTATGAAAAGTAACTTTAACCCTTAGATTTTTCATAAGTTGAATTCAGATCAATCTTAATTTCTCAAATGTTTTATAGATCAGATTTTTTTTTAAATAGTTTATAGATAAATTTTAAAAACATGGACATACATGTTAAATGACTAAAATCATTGTGAAAAGTCGTAACTGTTATGGCACTAATTAACATTGTTAATATATAAATAAAAAATAATTGGTGGTGGCCAGCCGGAGTAGGATGGTTGCCGGAGTAAACATAAAAGTATAGGGGTTCAACTTTTTACACAATCATGTCAAATTTGACGGAAAAAACAACTTTTCATACCATTATGTCAAATTTAACGGAAAAAATAAATGGAAAACTAAATTTCAACAAAGTTAAAACTTCAGTCAGCCAATATCAACGATTTAAACATCAAACACCAAAATCTCACTAGGGTAAACCTCATACGGTTTATAGGTTATTAAAGCAATACACGTTTAAACTCGCCAAATATAACAGTATATGACTTGTATCACCAACTTCCTTGACTTGTTGGCCAAGAAAGCTCCCTCATCAAATCAAACAGGCCCCAAGCAGTACTCCATCACAAGATAAACAGTGCTATAGACATGGGAGCAGCAACGACCTTCTTCACTCTCCTCTCTATCATTCTTCTCCACATCCAAGCTTGTGGTGCACCTTCCAATTTCCCCTCCGCAGAAAACTCCGGCCAACGGAGCTTCCGGAAAGTTCTCAGTGAATGGTGAGCTGTCGACTATGCCACGATTGAAGAAGAACGAGTGCCCTCGCCCAACGCAAGTAAACAAGAAGCCTCCAAGAATCTCCGATTTACCACCACTCTTCTTCAAACTATTGAGGCTTGCGGACACTTTCTCACAAGACGACAATGCTGACGTAACATCTGACATGGCAAACCGGAACTGGTCACCAGTTTTTATTCCAACACCATCAACATATAGATACTCTTCATCCCCTCTGTCATGTCCAAAAACAATTACCCACCTTAGTCCAACGGACTTGACCACTTCTAATCATGCAACTCTAATGGACTTTACCAATCACCATCCTTTACCCAAAAAATTAAAACAATCACCATCTTAGGACACACCAAAATCTTAGATTCTTATTTGCTTAGTTTACTACATCATCCTTGATCTGAAACTATCGAATAAGGATAGGGTTAATTACCTACTTACTAGCTTAAGTTTGAATTCGGACAAATGATATGTTTTTGGACGAATTGCTAGCTGAACTTATGCAAAATCGCAATTTACTAGCTCCGTCTATTACTGTTAGATTAGATGGTACTGGAGATATGCACGTGTTAATCACATGTTACTAGAAATCAGTTAGCAAATTGTAAATCTTCTCAAAGTTCAACTACTAAATTGCAAATTTTGGCATGGTTCAGCTAGCAAATTGCAATTTTTTCAAAAGTTCAGCTAGCAATCCTCACAAAGAACATGGCAAGACAATAAACAACATGCAAGTTTCTATCACAATTCAACAGGAATTAACCAGAGCTAGCATATTGTTACTTTGTACACATTCAACTAGGAATTTGTGCCAACCTCCAAAATTCAGCTGGCAAGTTGCTACTTAACTCATGAGGGTTAGAAAAGCTCTTTTTTTTGGTAAACGAAGAGAGCTTGGAACTCACCCAGTAACAGAATGGAATGACAGCGACGTCATCATTCTAGCCTTTTCTGTTCCAATGGCATATTTTCTTCTTTTTCTTACTCTGACATATAGCTCTGGCATATCAATACGATTTTCCAGCTGCAAGGTAGATGGATATAAGAAGGGGTGAGAAAAATAGTCAGTCCGGGTAGGATGAGATAGATGTAGATGGCAAATGTACGGTGTACAATATCTTGTTATCTCTTAATACCTCTAAGCTGATTTCGTTTAGAATTGTCTGACCATCGCGAATTTCCTGATCTCCTTCCCTTCGAGCAGTAATCCAAGTACCATCACCATGGACTTGAACAGAAGCTGCCTTGTAAACAGGACCAAGTGCAGAGACGCCTTCTGATAGTGCAACATGAAACTTAATTGTCCCCGACCCTGCTCAATTTGAATCAGGATAATGTTATAAACAAATCATGAAATACCTTTTTATCTCAAATTACAACAGAAAGCCAAACCCAATAGGGATGAAATTTTGAAAAGAACAATATACCAATCTTCTATGGCTGTGGCAACTGGCAACATTTCATTTACACATCTATTACAGAAGAAATATAACATATAAAACAAATGAGCAATGTGAGTGCTACGGTATCAATACCGGGATTGTGATCTCTGTCTCTTGCAAACGTGAGTGCTACGGTATCAATCACGAAATTATGGTTTCTCTGATAGACATTTCTTGAATTATCTGCACTTTGGTACACAAACCGGCATCTTTGATCACCAACAACGGCAGTTTCTTTAGGCATCGCATAGTCTGTAAAATTAGTTTCCAATAAACAAAATTTTGAATGACAAAAAGGTGATAGTGATACAATAAATTGCATATAATTCATTTCAGTTCTTCAATGTAGATTTTCTTTTTAAAGTAAGCGTTACCCAATTTCTCAATTACAAATTGGAGGTCAGAGTTGGAATCCTGCAAAATGAGACATAGCTATTAGGTGCCTGCATATGTGCGAACTGTGTTAAAGAGTATTAAGTGCAGCATTTATGAGAAGCACACCCCAAACATCATGACACCAACTGGTACAGATTGGCCTGAAACAGAAGCTGAATAATCTCTAATATCTTGAATAAACTCATCAACCCGACACGATTCCTGCTGGAAATACATTAAATCAACCGATTAAATATTTATTTGCACAAAAGTGTAAGAACTTATACAAATAATCAAAGAATGCTACAAAATAATACGCCACAATTCTTAAAAAGTTGCATTTACATTTTATTTCTCATACAATACAATAATTTCAGAATCTACCATGAACCTTTCTTAATCGTACCAAAGGAATAACGTCAACTTTCAATCCTGGTACAAACCCGACTGTCAAAACAATGCCATGATCGATCAGAGACGTAGACTCATCAGCGGATAAGTCAACATCATCTCCCCAGTTGATCTACAATTACTTTAGTATTAGTAATTATAATGAACAGAAAAGGATGAGGCATGAGATACATGCTTACCTCTTTGATCGAACATTTAGCATCTCTTCCGATGATTCCACTATTGCACGAAACAATGATGGGCGTCTTTGATCCCAGTTTTGAAGTCAGCTAATATCACGTAAGATCATACAGACCAATCAAACTGAGATCACGAAACCAATAAAAGAATATAAGAGCAAGGCCTAGAGAGAATACATACAAACTGAAGAGTCTCTATCAAGTTAAAATCACTGTCAACACTGGCGATTGCAAAATGCGGCCGAATTGGCTCTGACAAAACGTTCTCCACGACTTCGTTAAGAGCACTCTGTCAAAAGTATAAGTGCACCCAATTTCAATTGTGAATGTAAACAAGCGCAGATTAAAACTTGAAGGGTCACAACAGGCTTAATAGGGTAATAAAACTGAACCAATATGCAAAAATAGGAATTAGAGGGATGAAAAGCCATGGAAGATTAGGGATTCACCTGGTTATCCGGATTGACGGAGAGATGAGAAGCTAGCTTAGGGCGACACAGTATTCGACCGCAAACACGGTGCCAGGTCTTGGAAACTAACGCCGCGGAGGCGAAGGATAGCGCTGGCAACCGTCCGATGATGTTGACGACAAGGTCTTCGTGGAGCGCAGAGAAACCTGCAGGGCCCGGTTCGGAATCCACCCTGAGTCTGCACCCTGGAGAAACAGTCATTGATGAGGACAATCGACGTTCGCAGGTGGAGATGAAGCATCAATCGGAACAAAAGAGAGAAAGAGGTTGCTGTGGCATCAACGAATCGCACGGGATTAGCTTCAAGTAAGTCCCAGCATTTCCATCCATTTAAGGTATTATTATTATTATTATTATTATTATTATTATTATTATTATTATTATTATTATTATTATTAGTTAAGAACACAATAGGTGACTGAATGTATGCATATGTTGCCAAAAGATGTCTGAATTGAAAAAAACGTATTAGCCTGAATTTTGAGTTTTGTGTATAAGTGAGGTCAAAGTGACGGAAAGTGGTCACATGTTTGACATGTGACCAAAAATAATTAGAAAACCCGAAAATGTCCTTTGACCAAAGTGTGTCCCTCACATGTTTGACCTAAAATACGAAAATACCCTTTAAGCCACCACAGCTCCGGCGACCCTAACCCCCTCCGGCGACCCAAAAAAGCTCCGATCGGAGCCACAAAGCTCCGATCATGTGGCCCTGAGACAAAACTCCAACTGGGTAATTTGCTGGGTAATTTACAGCCAGTTTCAGTTCCAACTGGGTAATTTGCTCACCCCTACTATATTCTCCCGTTATTCAAGGAATTTACACTAACAAAATAAAACTAAAGTATTTTAAACTAACCAAATTGGGCCAAAACAAATCCGGACCAGAACAAGCCCTAAGAAACAAAAATGGGCAGCTTGATAAGGGAGAAATCCAAGATATAACTATAAAAAAGTCTCGATAGTGATCAGGGAATGAAAAAATATTCGTAGTCAGCATTTTACTCCATACAAATTCGATAGGAATGAGGATTAATTTAGATATGAAGCGAGCATAATACAAATGCTGCCATTTTGATAAGGGCCCTCTAGGACCAGGCCACCCACAAAAAAAAATAGTTGTATTATCTACGGTGTTAGTCCTGACATGAAGATTTTTTGTTAAATAGAAGGATAAATCTTTAAAGTGTGAAATTTTTTTGTGAAAAATACATAGAAAGTTGTCAAGTAACACATGTCAAGTGTTGATTGTTCATAAAATGGAAAGAGAATGTTGTTATGCATTGCCATGTGACCTAAAAGTGCTTTTTATGAATTTTTCACAGTTATTTTCATAGGCTCTAACATCACCTAAATAGAAAGATTAATGAAGAAATTCAAGAGAAGAGTCAGCAGAGTAGTATCCTGAGTTAGAGAAATTCTTCGGTACATCGGATCCAACACGTGGATTTGATGTGGTGGCCCATCAGCCAATCAAAAAATGACAGCTGTACACGTAACATGTTAATTTTGACAGATGTCATTTTCTGAATGGCTGATGGGCCACCACATCGGATCCACGTGCTGGATCCGATGTACAGAAAAATTTCACCCTGAGTTAAGGACCACGTGTCTTGTTAACTCCATGCAGAGGCGACACCCATCTAGCTAGCTCGGTGCCCTATCTTCTATTTCTTTTCTGTTAGTTATCTCTTTCGCCTTCTTCTATGCATGATTGTGTAGGATCTCCTCCATCCGCAAATTAAGAGGCTAAAATCTGCAACAAAAATGGAGCTTATCCACAGTTTCCTAAACTTAGTGGCGCCTCCATTCACCTTCTTCTCCCTCTGCTTCTTCCTCCCTCCCTTCTACGCCTTCAAGTTCTTCCTCTCCATCTTAACTTCCATCCTCTCCGAAGATGTTTCCGACAAGGTCATCCTCATCACCGGCGCCTCCTCCGGCATCGGCGAGGTACCCTTCCCTTCGCATACTCAAACTCCACTGTATGTTACTGGCTTTTTACTGAGCTCGATGAATGGTAAATTATACATACATATATATATATATATATGGGTGCAGCATTTAGCGTATGAATATGCAACGCGCGGGGCGTGTTTGGCACTCGTGGCACGGAGAGAGGCTTACCTTGATGACGTGGCGGAACGAGCACGCTATTTAGGCTCCCCTGACGTCATCGTGATTAAAGCTGATGTTTCCAACGTGGATGACTGCAAGCGTCTTGTTAATGAAACTATCAATCACTACGGCAGATGTAAAGACCAAGCTCGATCATCCTATATAGTATATATAAATGGTTGTTTTTGTTTTTGCAATAATAATTATTATTGTGCAGAATTTAATTCTCTTACTGTTTGGTGTTGATGCAGTGGATCATCTTGTAAATAACGCTGGAATTTCGTCACTCATCAAGTTTGAGGAAGTCCCTGATATCACTACCTTTAGGGCAATCATGGTATATATATATAGTATTATTAAGGGTTAAAGTGTTTTGTTAAATGATATTTAACAACATTTGAGTTTTGTTCTTGATGTTTTTTTTTCTTTGTTTTTGCTTTGTTTTTTTTTCTTATTTTGGTCTCATGTTTGCATATTTTTCTTTTTTTGTTACATTTTGTCATATTTTTCTAGTTTTGATTTTCTTTTACATTCTATTAACATGATCAACCTGATCCACGCTAAACTCTTAATTTTGTTCAACTTTTAATTTTGTTCAATTTTTAGTCCTTTAATACTATTTTTTTTTTTCAATTTATTCTAGCTCTTTTTATTCAATTTAGTCCCAAATTTTTAAAATTGACCTCAAATTGAACAACTAAGTCAACTGGCTAGCCAAGGGCTGTGTCCGACCATGCTCGGTCGCCTGCAACTAAGTCCAGTTGACCTATTGACCTATAGGCTAGTCAAGGGCTGTGTCCGACCACTGTGTCCGACCACGCTCGGGTCGCCGGACCCAGCGACCCAACTGGGATCGAGGGATCGACGGGCTAGCCCAGCTGGTCCAATTGGGGGCAAGTTGACACCAAAACTACAAAACTAGAAAAGTATATAAACATATAAGATCAAAACTAGGCAAAAAAACAAAAAACATTTATTAGAGTAGAGAGGGTATTATTTATTTGTTGAGAGTGTGCACTGCAGGATACAAACTACTGGGGATCAGTTTTCACTACCCACTTTGCGGTGCCGTACCTCAGACGTAGTAGGGGTAAGATCATTGTCATGTCATCTTCTGCTTCCTGGTTGACTGAACCTCGTATGAGCTTCTACAACGTGAGTGAGATTAATCAATCCTTTATCATTAATAATGTTGCATACACAAAGAGTTGAGCTAATATGTACTTGCATTTCAGGCAAGCAAAGCGGCATTGCTAACGATGTTCGAGACACTGAGAGTAGAACTGGGGCCTGAAATTGGTGTCACCATCGTCACACCTGGGTATATTGAATCTGAGCTTACTCAAGGGAAGCATTTAACTGGAGAAGGCAAGCTTGAGGTCGATCAAGACATGAGAGATGTAAGCTGCATATATTACTTCATTCATAACCCTAAACCCTCTATACAACTGTATATATACAACTGTATGTTGTTCGGGTTTTAGATTAGTTTTAATAACTAAAAAACTGTCCAATGTTTAACCTATGTTAATCTGAAGTTTCAAACCTTAAAATGTAGTGTCTAAGGTTTCGGTTGTGTTAAAATGTGGTGTCTCGTTTTGATTATTTTAGAGAAGTCAATTCCGAGAAGTCAATTCCGATAATACCGTCTGTCAAATTCGAGCTCCCATACACACTCCATTCTCGTCATCTTGCCAAACCGTCACCTAAGAAGTTGGCCACATCTGCGCAAGTAAATATCGCTCCATTGTCCTTGGAAAATGGCTCTACACCACTCTTCTACACCACTCTTCTAGAATTTTTTTTTTAAAGTTTAATTTTTGGGTGAAATTTGACGATTTTGTGAAAAGTAAAGAGTGAAGTAAAGAGTGATGGATTATGAGTGGGTGGGTGGGTTGATGAAAATGATTCAATGGAGATGAAAAGACGCACAGAGACACTAAATAACAGTCCATTTTAACATTTCAAACTTTAGACACCTAATTTTAACATAGGGTAAACTTTTGACAGTTTTTTAGTTATTAACCCTTTAGATTATGATGATAGTTATAATGAATGAATGAATGAATGAATCAGGTGCAAGTAGGGTTGTTTCCGGTGCAGTCGGTGGTAGACTGTGCGAGGTCGATAGTGAGATCAGCATGTAGAGGGGATCGATACTTGACGGAACCAAAATGGGTGAAAACCTCCTACCTATGGAAGGTGTTCTGTCCTGAGATAATGCAGTGGGGCCAGCGCCTCATGCTCCTCACCAGTCCTGGAGTGGCGGCCAGTGAGGCGCTTAGCAAGAAGATGGTTGACCTTGCCGGAGCTAAGAGGTTGGTGTATCCGTCCACCATCCGCACACCTGAGATTAAGGCTGACTAGCCATAATTTCAATTATGTGCGACTTGCTTGGTGGAGGATTGTTAATTGGGTTAACAGGTCTTTAGGTCCATGATGTTTGACAACTTTTGGGTTTTGATCAATGATGTTTTTTTTACCTAGTTTTGGTACCATATGTTTGCAGATTTTTTCTAGTTTTGGTCTAACCGTTACATTCCGTCCATTTTTTTACATGTTCAAGTCACGTGATCCACTCTAAACTTTAAATTTAGTCCCTCTAATACTTTCTTAACCTTTTTTTTGTTCACTTTAGTCCCGGAGTTTCAAAATTGACCGCAATTGGATAATAGGTCCAATTGAATTTTTGAAACTTTGGACGAACAAAATAAAAGGTAAGGAAAATATTAGAGGGACTAAATTGAACAAAATTGAAAGTTTATGGTGGATCACGTGACTTGAACATATCAACAGATGGACGGAATGTAACGGTTAGACCAAAAATAGAAAAAAATCTGCAAACATATGGTACCAAAACTAGGTAAAAAAAACATCATTGACCAAAACTCAAAAGTTATCAAACATCATGGATCAAAAGACCTGGTAACCCTTGTTAATTTCCTTGTGTTCAGATGTTAGAAGTGCTATAGATCAGCTTGGTGCTGTAATTACAATAATGAGGTGAGCAAATAATGAGTCTTAGGTTCGTTGGCCGATAAGAATACTTGTCCAGTCTGTAATGGAAATATTACATTAGTAGAAATATAAGCACTTTGTTTAAATTTGTGTCGATAAATGCACCTGTTTATGGAAGGTTTCTGCCTTTTAAATTGGAAGCCCATTTTTGTTGCCCTTTCGGAAATATGAAATCATCACACTGTAAATACACATAGTAATCTTTCATAAAAGAGTAAGCAATCGGTATATCAAATATCAGCTATGATGAAATCTTGGACTGGATCAAAATACTCAACTACCCAAACTAGCTTCAACTCACTGTTCACTGTTGTTCCAGTCTTTAGTCAGCTGCTAACTATTACGACCATATACAAATTAGTAACAGAGTTAATCTATGTTAAAATTAGGTGTCTGAAGTTTGAATTGTTAAAATAGACTGCTCCAGGTTTTATTTTTATTAAAATTTGGCGTCTTGCGCTTATTTTCATCTTTCTTCAATCATTTTCATCAACCCACATACCACTCATAATCCATCACTCTTTACGTTTCACAAAATCGTCAAATTTCACCCAATAATTGAACATAAAAAAAATGGTTTCTAGCAGAGTGGTGTGGAGCCATTTCCAACGACAACGGAGTGAGATTTACTTGCGCTGATGTAGCCAGCTTCTTAGATGAAGGTCCCAACAAGATAACGAGAAGGGAGTGTATATGAAAGCACGAATTTGATAATCGGGTTCGTCGAAATTGACTTCTCTAAAGTAATCACACCGAGACACCATATTTTAACAAAATTGAAACATTGGACACTACAGTTTAACATTTGAAACTTCAGACACATGGCCACTACTGCAACATTATGTTGCTTGATCCAACACTCGATGCCAACTTACAGCAATAATCGACCCATTAAGGCGAATTTCAGTTACCACTGGAAAGTTGGAGAAAGCTGGGATTTTTACCCCGATCTAAACCTTCGAAAATGCGTCTCTCCATTTAGTTATGCCCGAGCTCAACGCCCTCTGCAAGATATTAACTCGCTCTGAGGTGATCAAGTCCTTCAGGTCTTCCAGTTCTGCATATTCTTTCTCCATGATCACCTCTAGTTCGTCTAAATGCTTTACTTTATACTCCAGCTTCTTCACCTACATCAAACATTTGAATGACCATAAACTAAACAAACTTTTTTTTTATATATATTTACATTGCTTTCGCAAGTTCGGACCGGGAGCGTTAAGGTTAAAGTCCTCCCCAAGGCGGCGTCTCCGGCGGGTTTCGAACTCGGGTCGTCCACGGGGGTAACTAAACAAACTAACCTGACGTTTCTAGCAAGAACATGTATGAAATATTTTGATCCATATACATGTAAGCACAAGCGAAACAATTTTGACAGACCATACTTTTACCCCCAAAATAAGAACACTCTTTCTGATGATTAAGCAGCAGCTATGGATGATGAATATATGGTTGGAAACATTAACAATGCACATTTGTTCCATTGATGATCATGAAAATTGGAACAATTTTGATTTTGTTTTTTTAGACAAATTCTTAGACCACTGACCTGAGTTTCAATTATGGTGGCCGCTAAATGTTCAATCTCTCGATCCTCCTGATCAGCCAACAAGTTTGCATGAGCAGCAGCTGCCCCAAGAGCTGTTGCTGTTGCAGCTCTCATATTCAGAGGCATGATGTGTCTGTTTAGGGAAGTATCTGTAATATTGATTTAGAAAAGTAACATAAGAAAAATACCTAAAAGGCGACATAAGTTGCTTTCTACTGAATATATCACATATCTAACCTGATGGAGTTACTGCGTCCTTCATTTCTGAATCTCCATCCATGACACCCCTATTATATAAGAGCACAGTCAAAACTTAGCAAGTGCATTATCAACAAATGCTAGAGCTAAATAAATAAATCTGGTTTACCTCTCGGATTTAATATCTGGAGTAAGACCCTCCTGACAATGAAATATACCCCTCGAGCACTTGGTTTCATTACAAATGGCTTCGACAGCAGACTCAGCTGCAACAGCAGCAATTCTTGGGCCTACCATGGCTGACATCAGAGCCGCCTATATTACAACAGAACATTACAAGCCTAAAAAGGTAAATCTAAGGTCAAGTGTTTGCTTGGAGCATTTTGTTAACAATATTGCAACAACAAAAAAGCCAAGGAATCCATCTTTAAATGAGGAAAATGAAAAAAAATTCCGAGCCTCGTGTCATTTAAAAGATGCAAGAAAAGAAAAATCAAACCTGTTTCATCAGAGAACTTCCACCATTTGAAAATGGAGCAATGCGCATCTTTTTCAAAGGAGGGAGATCTTCACTCTGAATCTCGTCAACTTTGTGTATTAGATCTTTACCCTGATCATCGGGCTTACTTGTGTCTTGAAATCTGGAAGGTGGCTGAACTTTCTCTTCCTTGTTTACATCATTCTTAAGATCGTTGGATTTAGCATTTTTGCTAGAAGAACCGACCATGAACTCCCCGAAAGGCAACTCTATGAGCTTCAGTATACAATCAAGTTTGCTCTTGGTTTTAACACTTTGGGCAACTAATTCCCAATCATCCCCATGCGTTGAGACAGATTCAAGAAGAAGAAGTGTTTCTTCCTCAGTCCACGTGGACGCATCACCACTACTGTTGCTGTCTTTGCAATCTCTAAACTCGAAATCATCTTTTGACTTGTTTTCTCCACAATTTCCACTCTCAAAGCATAGATCACATATTATGGCTCCGTCTTGCTGAAATTAAGATAATAGACCAATTTAATTATACATGAAAATAGAAACAAGAGAACACTATTATTTGACTACCCGATTCTCCAGGGAGAAACAAGAAATGAGCAATGATAGGGGAAATGTAGAGGAGTATTCCTTCAAAATGCCTGGGAACAAGATATTATGGCGCTTTAATCACCGTTGCAATTCTTCTTCCCACATTTTGAAGAAATACTCTGGTAGGTTTAAGTTAGCACTTTAATCACCATTGTTATTAGTGTTTGTTTATGTTAAAACGTCCTCAAGTGTACAGATTTTGTTAGCATGGATTAGAGCGCTGGCATTGCTAAGTCTAACCAGATCTGTACACTCAAAGCAATGATTCTCTGTTAATAAAGCTAAGGAAGTGATCAAGAACCATGATTTTTGTTGCAAGATTACATTCACTTACCACTACATATTTGGTATGTATAATCTAGTACTTTCAATAATGTAATGATGCATCATCTAGTTTATTTTTATAATGTAATTATTATGTATAATAATAGTCATCGAACATTGTTCCTCTTGCCATCTTTCCCTCACTTTGCTGTTTCTCACAGCATCTTTCAGACATCAGACGGCCATGGTTCTCTTCACCAATAGGTTAGTCGAATTTGACTTTCTGGAGCAATCCACTTTCACAAATGAAACATCTCTGTATATGAATTCAGCTGAACATAAAATGATATGCATTCATGGTAAGATTATCCGGTAAATACACGAAGCTACGTTACAAATAGACTACCATGATTATGAAATTCATCGAATCAATAGGCTACCAAAATTGCAACTGAAATCACCCTGATTGAACTGTTGAAAAATGTAACCTGAAAGAGAAAAATTAATAAACCCTTACGAATAGCTCCAAGAGGGCATGATCCACTATACCTTTGTACATTCGTAGTAACCGGAATCACAATTTCCAGAACAGCATCCACATTTGGGCGGTTTTGCCTTCAGCTTCATATTGGTGCTGAACACGTCGGAGAATGATGACAAAGGTGGCAATTTGGAGACATCCTCACCACTTTTTGCCCTAATTCTCGAAGTTTCCGGTGCCGACAGGGGGCGCCCAGAATTAGGTACTGCCACAACCCGAGCTCCGTTGGGAAGAGCTTCCTCGACTTTAATTTTACGTTTGAGTTCATCATCCCTAGCTAGGTCAGCATTATCAGCCCCAAAATTGATCAATCCCCACTTCTCCAAGAAAAGAAACACCTTACGGAGCAAACTAACATCGCCGACCAATGACTTGCGAACTTCTGTGAAGGTGAGCCGCCTCGAAGGGTCTTCTCTGTACTTGTTGATGATAAAGTCTCTATACTCTTTGTAGATTTTCGGGGTCCTGGAAATTGAGCTCAAATCGAAGAACTCCTTCAGCTCGGCCCTCTCCGTCTCGTGGATTTCATCCCAGGAGAACCAACCTGCCAAAATGACGTAAATTCAATCGGAATCTCAACGGGAATGGAGATTAATGAACAGGAGAAATTGAAGAAGTGTATGGTTACTGGAGTGGATTGGGATGGTGTAGAGGTCGAGCTCCAACTCTTCGCGTCGAACCGATCGTGCGAACGGGTCTTGATAACCAGCCATTGTGGATGCTAACGGAATCTTTCACGAGATTCCTCGCCGGAGCTATTCAATCGAATCACCAGATGATGCGTGTGGAGCGAAGAAGAGGAAAAAGAGGGGAGGAGTGGGAGGGAAAATCGAGACAATATTTATTTAGAGGGTAAATTACAAAAAGCACTGTAAACTTTCAGTATTGTGCCAAAAACATACTAGTATTGTTGGTTTTGAACACACTATAATAACATTTGACCCACAAACTTTGTACATGATTAAATTGTTAATAACCAAATTTGATCAATTTATAAATTCTTATTTAAACTTTAATTTCTTTAAATTGGTTAGGCAAACTTTAATTTTCAAAACAAATTGCTACATCTGTTTCAATTCCCGTTAAATTGGATAAATGAGCATGTTAACACATATGGTCTTTTCATATGTGCCAAATATGCATTCAAACATAAACAGAAATTATTGCAACGAAATATCTTCAATTGGATCATCAATTGGAGTTCCATCTCAATTTCAACGGTTCTTTCAATTGAGCATCTAGTTGAATATATTTTGTTGCAATTCTTTCAAATTTTATTTGTATTTGTATTGGTTAGACATGAAAAGACCTCACATGGTGGAAACATGCTCATTTTCTGTCCAATTTTAGGAAAAATTGAAACAGAGACAGCAATTTGCTCAGAAAATGAAAAATCTGGGTAGCCAATTTTAAAAAATTAAAATTTAGGCACCATTTGTAAATTAGTCAGGTTTTAGGTAGAAATTCGGTTATTGAACCATGATAAAATTTAGCTTAATTCTTACTACACATTTCAATTTAATTTTACATATTTTGCAGAAAGATTCCAGAAAAAAAAATAATAATAAAATTAAAAAAAAAAAAAACTACTCATATTTTTCGTTTGGAATCTTAGATATATTAATGCAGTTCTGCAATGGTCTATCCCCAAACCATCCCCTATTACAAAACTATTTTACATGATTAATTACTTTCCTTAGAACGAACAAAATCTTGAAAGGGGAAATCATGCATGTGTTGTATTATTGCGTGTTAATAAGTTTATCGTGTTATCAATGATAATTATTAGGTTAGGTTTATAAATATAAACACATAAAATTATGTCATGTTATTTGTTAAATTAATAGATTTTATTTTTATATATTAGATCTTTAAGTGAATATCAAAATAATAAACTTCTCACAAATTCACAAATTTTTAATGTGAAATTGACAATTTTTTAAAATATATTAAACAACTAATATGGAGAGTAATTACTTAATTAATTAACTCTAAAATCTGGTCCCAGTAACCCTAAATCATATACTGAAAGGGTTCATGAGGCTTTGCAGCTCTATCTCTCTCTTTATGTGTATGAGATAGATGTATATACACACACATAATTAGTAGAACATATATATATATATATATATATGTATATAATAATTTAATATGGTATCTGTAGAGAATCGGTATATATAGTGTTCGTAATAATCCTATCCAACTTGCATACTATGCTACAAACCTCGACATAATGTGTTGAATACATCTATGAGTTGCCAGTACGCGAAATATACCATAATGTGTTGAACTACAAACCGCCAAAAAAGCTCCGATCGGAGCTTTTTTGGCGGTCGCCGGTGTCGGGGGTGGTCGCCGGAGCCGGGTGGTGGTCGCCGGAGCTGGGTGGTGATTTTCGGAGTCGGGATGGTGGTCGCCGGGGCGGTGGCCGGAGCCGTGGTGGCCTTAAGGGCATAATTAGCGTGCATGGGTACTTTAGACATTTCACATTTCATTAATTAAACTGATAAATTGTATAATAATTGCAAAAGCGTAATTTTGTCATTTCACGTGGTTCCGTTACATTTAACAGAAAATTTGGACGGACCCTGAAAAAACACTAACATGAAAATTCAAGCCCTTAATAATACTATTTTTCAATTCAGACTATTTTTTACAACATGGGCAAACATTCAGGCCCCTATTGTGTTCTTAACCCTTTAAACAAATAAAAATAAAAATTCCCCGACGATATATCTTAGTTTTAGTTTTCTTGTTGTATTTAAATTTAATAACATGTGTCGTATGTAAATTCAATTTGCAATATAAAAACGTTATTTTGTAATGGTTTATACAAAACTAGCACGTGTTTAAGCAAACTGAGTTAATCAAGTAAAGCAAGTAAAGCTCCATAGTTAATTACATTATAGATGATGATAATCGAACATCATTATCATCACCATTATTTAACCAGACAGAGAATCAAACCAACCTCTACTACTGCATCGATTGAAAGCGCTGCATGATGAGAAGGCCCATCTCCAGGTAACGCTGTGCGCAGTTGTTAAGGCACGTGGCCTCACTGGAGCTGAACTTGCTTCCTGGGGTGCCTGTGATGCATTTGTCCCAACAGGCGCTTGTTAATTTGCCTACCATTTCGTTCACCATTGCCCTCTCCTTCTCTTGCTGCATAATCAATATCACATTGAGCCCAACCATATATACTACATGAAACAATGAACAATGTTGTTCAAAATCCTCAAATGAAAGGCTTTATCGAAATTCTTCTGCAGATTTGATGACAATATCAGGATACACACAAAAAAGAGTTTGATTTGGTGGTATGGGATAGTAAGAATTCGTTGCTCTGACATTAGATTCAGATATTGAATGCAATTCAAGCTTCGAACGAAGAGCAATGAAACACTTAATTTAGAACCCAACTATATAGTACATGAAGCTATGAAGAAAGTAGTTTGAAAATGGTCAAATCAAATGAATGGGTTATCGAACTTCTTCTGCAGATTTGATGACAATAGCAAGATAAAAGCAAGAAAGAGAATCTGAAGCTATGGGCCACTATAAATTTTCTAGGTAGATAGCAGATTCAGATATTGTGTATTTGTGTGCAATTAAAGCTACAAATGAAGAAAAATGAAAAATTGGAGGACCTAATTGAGAACTTGGAATTAGTGATCATCGTTTTCCTTCCAAGCAAACAAATGAATCAGTCAAAGTACCACAGGATTTAATGATGGAAGAAATCAGTTCCGCTGTATCAGAGGAAGATAACGCAGCACATAATCATCTTATCTACCAATCAAAGGATCGATTTAGTGCACAATTATGCTGATTTCATTCATGAAATGATGTCTGCTTCGTTTCTTCAATGGCTAGCAGTAACTAAACAGAACAATGAAATTTCTAGTTCAGCATCAAAACCTAATAATCAATTTGCAGAAGCTTCAATTCAACAAATAGACTGCGGAGTTGATTGTTTGATCGGAATAAGAAGAATAGATGCAGCACCAAGAAAAGCTGACTTGAAATTGGACAAGAGAAGATGAGACTTGAAATTGGAAAGACTTACAGAGATGAGACGTTGTAGTTCCGCAGAGTTTGCAGTCGAAGGATCCATGGCAACTGATCTTGCACTATCCTCCTCTCCTCCCTACTGTCTTCTTTCTTCTTAGTTCGTTCTTAGGGAGAGGAACCCTAAATTAGGAGAGGCAGATTACATACAAATGGGCTGGATATTTTGAAAAGATTAGGCCTTGGTGGACAGCCCAATAGAAGGAGAAATTATACAGTAGCTCGGTCCTAACACGTGGCTGCCAGGTGGTGGACCTCAGCCAATAACAGACTGACACGTGGCTCACTTTCTGTCAAAAAGCTGACAATTTTTCTCTCTCACCAGTTGTCATGTTGTTATTGGGTATAGATCCACCACCTGGCAGCCACGTGTTAGGGCCGAGCTACTGAATAATTTCTCCAATAGAAGTATCTCTTTCTTTACCATATTTACTATTTTGTTCAAGTTTATGGAAAGAGAAAAGTTTATGGAAAGAGAAATGTTAGACATTCCGCGGATGAAGTTCCGAGTTGTTCCGACTCGGAGGAAAAAAAAATCCTAAAAGTTACTATTTATAAGTGACGCCATTGTCTAATGATTCGTGACTTGTCGGAACACGTTGTCGAATTGTGTATCATGTCTCTTATGGAAAAGGCTATAATGAGTTTATAAGCAAATCGGGAAGAATAGTTAAATATCAAATAGCTAGTTGACTTCTATTAAAATTGTAAATAGTTAGCTATTTTTTTTAAAGCAAATCACTACCTAAATTTTCTCACAAGTAGCAATTTTATAGCTTTGTTAAATTTTTGTTAAAAGCTAAAGGAATTTCTCACGTAAGAAGCACGTACATGATAGTGCATAACTGGCTAAATTCCACACATCATACACCCTCAATGTCGACGACTGTACAGAACTACTTATTCGAATATTTCATAAACTGAACCTGCATATGGCGGAGCACAATTCAGAGAAAATATAGTTGAAGCATTTCAGTAGAAAAATGAGCATTCAGAAAAAAGGAGGTCCAAGTGTATTTTGGTCAAGACGTATGTTATAACATATTTTAGTCACTTATGTGCTTTTCACGTGAAAAATTATTTTAACTTTTAATCAATAAACTGATAGAGCTATCTAATTGCTATTTTATAGAAAATTCAGCTACCTATTTACATCATAAAAAAATTGGCTAACTATTTTAAAAGTTGAGCTAGCTATTTAGTAGTTAATCTAATAAAATAAATAAGAAAAATAAGAAGAAGCCAGAGGGAGTTAGTGAGTTAGAGTTTTAATTATGGTTAAGTTAGTCTAGGCTAGCTAGTCAACTATATCAGTTAAGTAAGAGTAAAATTGAGACGGACTTGGGCACGACTCTTGGGGATTTTATCTCAAAAGCACGAGAAATTATTGTCTAGCTCGGATATAGTAGCTGGTAATCAGTTGGTGGCACTCAGACCAATCAGAGGTTAACACATGTCTTTGACTATTTACTTTTGTCAGAGTTCTTCCAATTGTCAGTCTTTGATTGGTTTGAGTGCCACCAACTGACTGCCAGCTACTACATCCGAGCTATTGAAGAATTTCTTCAAAAGCACAAGTTCCGATTTTGGAGGAAGAAGTCTAAACTATATCCGGACTACGGTACAATTTTAGAACGTGCTCGGATCGGATCCTTGAGTTTTTTACTCTTGGGGACTTTTCTTATCCATGTAAATATGTAGTGTAACTAGTTTTATTGATCCACAATTTAAACAACATTATATTTATATATATTATTATTGTCACAAACTATTGTCTTAAATTAATATACTAAATGAAATATTTATTTTATTATTAAATAATTAGTTAAAATGATACATCTAAATTAAAAAAATATATGATCACATATGTCATTCAGAAGATTTCGTCTTTATTTTCTTATTAAAAAATTGTTTGTAAATTAGGGTATATAATAAAAATTTATGACTCTTTAATTACGATATTTGATAGTAAATAATATTATAATAATTTAAAGGAAATAAATATATTTTTGTAAATATTAATTATAAAATTATTTTAGTTAATATTTGATAGTAAATAATATTATAATAAATTAAGGAAAATAAATATAAATTTCTGTAAATATTAAATTATAAATTTTTTTTGTTAATAATGTAGAATCTAACGTTGTATCCTGGTTTATTTTAATACGTTTAACAACTTAGATTTATACATTATCCTACGTGTTATTTTTTTTAAAGTGGGCCTAAAATCTCCCAAATTCATCTTAAAATTCAAATCAAATTTTACATTATTCAACGGAACAATTATAATATTTTATATTTTTTTAGCAAGAATAATCTCTTAGATTCTTTTTTTTTTTTTGGCCAACAATCTTTTAGATTAGATTTATTCTTTTAGATAGCATGGATCATTGCAGCTAAATTTTAGGAATCTATGTACGTAGACGTAGATCTAATTAAGGCACTTTGAAGCTCAACCGAACAACACATTGTCCTCGTATCTCTGTCTCTCTCCATTGCGCGCTGTCGATTTATAACAGACAACACAACAGACTTTATTAACCCTAAAACACTAAACCCTCTCTACAAATCCACACCTCTCTTCATCATTTCCACCCATGATGATGCACCACCGCTCTCCCTTCTTCTTCTTCTCTCTCTACACCATTCAATAAATAAATCTAATAAATAAATAATAAATAATGGGGTGCGCAAGTTCCCGAGTGGGCCCCACCGTGAGTCATGTCCCGGAGAACACCACCATCCCCCACCGCTTCCGCCACCGCCTGGACAGCATCCGGAGGCGGAGGAGGGTGGCGGACTCCGTAATCAACTCCGGCAAAGAAACCACTTCTCTCTCCAAAAAGCTGCTCCTTGAGACGACAGAAAGCGACAAGCTCGGTTCTTCACCCAATTGCTCACGTGATGATCTCGACCAGGAGATGATGAAGATGAGCAGCGTGTCCGAGGAGGACTTGTCGGTCGGAGCAGCAACACCTAATAACTCCTCCATGCCTTTGGAGAGGGACAGAGCGGACTGCATCGCCGAGGCTGTGAAGAGGGCCATTGATGACGTCATGCTCGAGGAAGAAGAAGAAGAAGAAGCAGCGGGTGATCATGATCATGACGACGATGGTGATGATGATGCCGGACGGAGGGTGGCGGCGCGTGGGAAAGTTGATGATGATGATGATGGTGAGCTTCAGTGCTTCGGGTCACCGAGTTTTAGGTTTTACTGCGAAGACGGACCAACAAAACCGTTCGGTAGCTTTGCCTCCATCGGTTATGAAGGTTAGTTAGTTAATTAGTTCCAACATAATATTAATGATATGCAACCTCATATACGTAACCTAAGTGAGGAATATAATTAGGTCTATTTGATAAGTTATATCATATTACAATCCCGCTTCATTAATTAAATCAGATAATGTGAGAATTTAAAAAAAAAAAAAAAAGGGCTAGTAGAGAATTAAAACTTCAAAATTTTAAAATGATATATAATTTTTTTTTTTTGAAAAGCGGGCTTAAAGCCATTTATTTTACTGATGCTACGAGGCGCTGAACAAATTTTAATGATATATAAAATTTTACTTTATGCATGAGTATACATACAATATACATACATACATTTTATTTGATTTTTCTAAATAATATATTACTTTAATTCTTATAGTATATATATATATATTTATTTATTGTTTACTGTGATATACTTTTTATTTTATTTGGAATATTGTAATATAAAAAAAACAATTTTTTAAGATACCATTATTTACTAATGATTTTTTCCGATAAATATACATGGAATAATGAGTAATATTAAATTAAGTTTGAACACTGCCTGCTCTATTGCATTGGAGCTTGCAGTGAAAAGTGTGGAAGATGTAGCGAAAGTGAACCGCGAGAGTACAGAAAGCTTCGAGAGTAAGGGAAGCTTCGAGAGCCAGCCGACACCCATACCCGATTATAAGGTAAATATATACATTCAGATATTTCTTGCATCACAAGTTAGGGTTTAGAGAGTAACGTGAATAACTTGAAACTGCAGCAGGAGGGTTCTTCTAAAAGCAGCAGCAGTAAAAAGAGCAAAGGAAGAAAGAAAATGGGGAGTTGGGGAAAGAAAGGACCTATTGGGATGAAGATGCTACTCAACAACTTGTCATGCTACTCCTGCGCTGCTCATCCTGCGCCTCGAAATCGCCTTGTCCACAACTAGCGCCTTCCTACCATCCATGCATGCAGCGCGCTTCACATCTCCAATCATACGTGTGTGTTTGCTCAATTTGAAAGTGACTCATTCCAACATATATATCTTATATGTACATTATCAACACACTTCTATATATTAAACACTCTACTTTTGGTTTAACTTATTAATGTGACTACAATTAAACTCCACCTTATTCATATATATATATATATATATATATGAAGAATTGAAACCACCTTATTCGAAACATACTGTGTTTTCAAAAGCTGAATAAGATCACAACCCGTTAATATACTTATGATGAACTGGTTCGGAATTGGAACATGCTGGTTTTCAACTGGACTAGACTAGTTTTGGATTATTTGTTTGTTTTTAAAATTTAGTGTAAATCTAGACCGATTTTCTAAATCAATTCAGACTGTACTTTGATAAAACAATTCAAACAGGTCTAGAACCTGGCCAGTTTTACTAACCTAAATCCTATCCAATAAAAAATTTAGGTCGGACTGAACCGGAATTATTTAAATACACATCCTCTTGGCAAAAAAAAAATACACATCCCTAGAAATATTATAACAATAGATTGTATAGTCTATTTTTTTTTAAGTGAAATTTCTGATTTTTTGGTAATCAAAGTGAAATTTCTGATTACTTTCTATATATAGAAATATATATATAGAAAGTAATCATGAATTCCACTTTAAAAAATATGCTTAAATAACATTTTATATTCATTAAATTTTTTTTTTTATAAAATTAAAAAAAAAAAATATAATAAAATTCCATTTTAAACAAAGTTATTGAGATGGCCCTGACTTTGCCACTAAGCTATAGATGAACGGAATATCATTATCATATTCAGATAATTGCGAATCATGACATATAAACTATTGTGTTTGTGTTATTTAAGTTTGAAAAATAATATGATCGGAATCTTAAAGATAGCTAATTATGAAGCTTCGTAGTTCCGATCTACAAAAAAAAAAAAAAACAACAATTTCGACAGCCATGTTGTGTGTACTGGGAAGAAAGCACCACCTATCGGCTATCACATTTAATTGGGGCCCACCATCGTGCGACCGTCTTTGACACTGTATGACTATTGTTTTATTTTAGTTCAATATATATATATATATAACCACTAGCAGTTGTGGTCTAGTGGTTGAGAGCGCTGACTCCCATGTGGTTTGGCTCCGAGGTCACGAGTTCGAATCCCCCCAGCGACTTAATTAAAATCATTTCCTGGGGAAAGGAGGACTCGTTCCTACGGGCCGGCCTCTCGACTATACTAGGCTGTTGGTGGTGCTACGTTGACGGGGCCAGTGCTTGCGCTGGTTGTTCATAAGTATGATATGCTCGCAAATGAACACGAAAGTCCGGACATTACGTAGCGGGATGGGCCTCGGGTCGCCACTACTAGCCCATTCCTTTCTCGTACCAAAAAAAAATATATATATATATATATATATATATATAAATAAAATATACATACACGGTACACCAACTCTAAAAAAAAAAAAAACTAAAAAATCTACTTTATTCGGCTAGAATAAGTTTAAAATGTGATGTACGGAAATCAGAATTCAAGATATAAAATGTATTAAAATTAATGTGAGCTTCATCAACTTCTACATTAAAATATTTATATAGTTTAAATTTTTATAAATTTATTTGTTTATTATTATGAACTATAATAATATTAACCAATTAAGTATCGTAATAAAAAAGTGATAAATTTATGAATGGTTTTTTCTCATGTAAAAGTAAGGGTAAAGAGTTTTAACTTAATATATTATATTCCATATATTTTTAATTTAAATACTAGGTAATAATAAATTAATAAAAAATAAAAGTATATCCTCTTTAGTATATTAATTTTAAAAATATTTCATAAAAAAAGTGAATTATAACTTTACAAATTATTTTGTATTTAAATTCGTGCGAATTTAATAATTAGTGTAATGATAATAATTTCATAAAATAACTGTAGTAAGTACAAAATTACTAAAAAATAGTTCAGAAACTCTAAACTGTTTAAAATAAACCATTCATAACCTAAAAATTTAAAACTATTTAATTGTATTTCTAAAAATTTAAAAATACAATATCACAAAATATTTTTTTATGCACTACAATAACATAATATTTTAATAAATAAGTTGAAATGAATTATATATATCATAACATGAAATCTAATTATCGCTTTATTGAGAGGTGACTTTCTGTTTACAATCTTAATCTTGTAGACTTATATTGTTCTCGCGGTGTCTTTTCTGTCTTTTTTTTTTTTTTTAAAGCTTATGTTGCAGTTTTACAGAAACTAAATACGAAAATATCAAAATAAAGAAATAATTTTTTTTACACATCTAAGAGCATCCACAGTGGTATTACGTAAAAAATACGTAAATGTGGGTCCTACATGTTTATTTAAGTAAAGCAACAAAAACTATCCACAGTGGTTTTACATAGCATTCCTTAAAGATGGGACCCACACGTAAATTTATGTTTTTACATAAAGCATTCCTTAAATTTAAGGAATGCACTATGTATTACGTAACTAATTTTTTATTATAAATTAATTCATTTAATAATTAATGCTAATATCTTATTGGTGGTTGTTGGAAAATTTAATAATAAAATATATTTAAGGAATGTGTTTAAGTAATACGATTGCAGAGAAAATATTTTTTACGTGTGTCTTAAATTTACGTATTACTTAAAGTGTACATAAATGTCCACGTGACAACTTTAAAAAATACAGTTTAGGTAAAACCATTGTGGATGCTCTAACCACTGAAATTATTTAAGACAACATTAAAATCACGACAATATCTCAAATAGTGGCAAGAGTAGTTGCCTTTTATTTTAAACGGCAACCCTGCACACCACTCTTTGATATGTAAAATAAATTTAAGATAGATTGCAATTTAAAAATTAGTAAAATGATTAAATTTACGGTCTAACAATTTAATGCATTATGAATATAGCAATTTGACATCCACATCCTATCCCCTAACCTTTTTGCAGATCGTAGTATGTAATAATTCTACTTTTTAATGACACGTAGTAAAAACAGAAATTCTCATATAAATAATTTTTACAAATTTTAGACCTATATGTGTATGATTGTACTACATGGTATAACCGACGATGTGCTACATGGTATAGACTTTGAGTTTTAATACGCACCAAAATATCCATTTTATTAATAATTATTATATAATTTTAATGTATATATAAATTATTTGTTCACTTTTTTTTTGCCAAGATTTGTTCACTTTTATTTACTCTTAAATAAATGTCATAAATAACTTTGTGTGCATTACTCTAATTTATAGACTTTTTTCTTCATATAAGTAGATATAAAAATCTTTCAAATGACATTCATATAAATTTTACTTACGTACATTACTATAAGAAATCAACAATAAAATGTATTTATTATTTTAATGATTTTCCAACCAAACTGGAGTTAGTGACACTATATCATGAATTTTCATCTAAGTAGAATCTCACATAATACATATATCAATTATGTTTTATAGTTCCACGTAACGTGGCAACACAAATTTAAATTAAACTTAAGCTATGTGATTTGAGTTTTTATACTATGCTTGTGGAGCATCATACTTTTGTTTTTTTTATTACTAGGGTGAGCTTAATGATAACATAAAACTTTAAAAGTATAAAAAAAAAATATGAAATTTTTTAACTACACCTAATATGTGTCATACTATTATATCAATTTCTCTCTAAGGTTCACCTTTAGGGCAATAAAAAAATACCAAAAGTATGATGCTTTTAAAGCATGATAGAAATACCTGATTTAAACCATTGGAATTAAGTTTATGCTTTTTTGGGTTAATGTCTTTTGGTCCATGATGTTTGACAACTTTTGGGTTTTGGTCAATAATGTTTTTTTTACCTAGTTTTGGTATCATATGTTTGCAGTTTTTTTCTAGTTTTGGTCTAACCGTTATATATCGTCCATTTTTTGACATGTTCAAGTCACGTAATCCACGCTAAACTTTAAATTTAGTCCCTCTAATACTTTCTTAACCTTTTTTTTGTTCAATTTAGTCTCGAAGTTTCAAAATTGACCACAATTGGACAATAGGTCCAATTGAATTTTTGAAACTTCGGGACTAAATTGAACCAAAAAAAGGTTAGAAAAGTATTAGAGGGACTAAATTGAACAAAATTGAAAGTTTAGGGTGGATCACGTGACTTGTACATGTCAAAAAATGGAGGGAATGTAACGGTTAGACCAAAACTATAAAAAATCTGCAAACATATGGTACCAAAACTAGGTAAAAAAAAATATTATTGACCAAAATCCAAAAATTGTCAAACATCATGGATCAAAAGATCTGTTAACTTTTTTTTTTCAAGACGAGACATAATAATAACTCTATTGGAAAAAAAAGAAGCTAAAAATAAAGTTTGGGATACACTTTTCCCTTTGAAAATAGTTGGGGTGCATGTACTTTTCTTAATGATGAAACAATTTTTTATTACGAACCATACATTTTTGTAACAGAAACAGGGGAATCGAACTGCAATTGAAAATTGCAAAATCAAACACGGTAGCCACAGTACAGCCAAGCCAAGCCTAGGATTTGAAAAAGGGATGAAATACCGGACCCCTCGTCCTCGTCTTCAAGTTTGTATTTTTCTTCTGGACTTCTGATCTTGGATCTTCTTCTCTCCCTCTCCAAATCTTCTTCGTCCTCCATCATCAGAGGGAGAGAAAGGTCCCCATCTCCACAACATCGAGATGATAACAATCCCCTACTTGACCGCTTTGACCACCTATTTCAGCTACGGCTTGCTCTTCGCCTTCGGCCAATTGCGTGATTTCTTCCGCAAGATTATTGATTGGTGGCATCCTAGCAATCTTCAGGTTCCGCTTCTTCTATTCCCAGATCCTTATGTTTGTACCTCCAATTATCCCACTAATGGTGGTTCCGTTGCTTGTTTGTGCAGGGATATGCTCCTATTTGTTTGGGACTAGAGGATTTCTACATCCGTCGACTGTACCTTCGCATTCAGGTATGGTGATCTATTGTTCTTGATTTCTTGCTAAATTTATGCTTCCTCGCATGGATTGCGATTCCATTGAGTTCGTCGCAACTTCACATTTAGGACTTTCCGATGCCATGAAGCTGTAGTTGAGTGGTTAGGGTGATTGGATCTATTGTGCCGCTTTGCAGGATTGCTTCGGACGTCCGATTTCAAGTGCTCCCGATGCTTGGTTCGATGTGGTGGAGCGATATTCCAATGACAATAATAAGACCCTCAAGTAAATCTCCTATTCTTTTGCAGTTTATTGAGCTATCCCTTGAATCACTTTCGTGGTGTTGTTTATTATTTATTGAGAAATGGTTGTGTACACTGATTCTGGTGCCAAACTTCATTTTGAGTAGTACGACTGGTTTTCTGCATATCTGAGCAGTTAATGCTCTTGCATCTCATGCAGACGATCCACGAAGGTCACCCGATGTCTAAACTTGGGATCATACAACTATCTTGGCTTTGCATCGTCAGATGAATACTGCACGCCACGTGCCATTGAAACATTGAAGAAGTTTTCTCCTAGCACTTGCAGTGCCCGTGTGGATGGTGGTATGCAGAGTTGTTGTCCTTGTAACTTCGGTTTGCGCTCTTCATAATTTCTGTCTTCTGACTATTTTGTATTTCACTAGGAACTACGTCTTTGCATGAAGAATTGGAGGAATGTGTGGCAAATTTTGTTGGAAAGCCAGCTGCTATTGTCTTCGGCATGGGTTATGTTACGAACTCTGCCATTCTCCCAGTCTTGATTGGAAAGGTATCAATTCTAAGTTCATGCTCTGAGGGTTGATGTGATTGATACCATTCCTATGTTATTGACATTAGGCGTTATCTCCAGGGAGGGTTGATAATTAGTGATTCGTTGAACCACAACTCCATTGTCAATGGTGCTCGAGGTTCAGGAGCTACAATCAGAGTTTTCCAACACAACAGTAAGATTTTTGAGATTGCTTTCTCTGTTAATCACAAAGCTTCTTGAAACTGATAATGTTCACAATTTTCTGTTTAGCACCGTCTCACTTGGAGAAGGTCCTGAGAGAGCAAATTGCTGAAGGACAACCTAGAACCCATCGACCATGGAAGAAGATCATTGTAGTGGTAGAAGGTATTTACAGTATGGAGGGGGAAATCTGCAAACTTCCAGAGATTGTTGCAGTGTGCAAGCAATATAAGGTGTTGATTTATCAATTGTGTATTTAAACCATGCTTTCAATTTTGTGTATGTGGAACTTGCTGTTATTTTATCCTTTGCTGATCTGATCCTGTTGTAGGCTTATGTCTACTTGGATGAAGCTCATAGCATTGGAGCTGTTGGAAAGACAGGAAAGGGAGTTTGTGAACTCTTAGGAGTCGACACTGCCGATGTTGATATCATGATGGGAACTTTTACAAAATCATTTGGATCTTGTGGCGGCTATATTGGTGGTTCCAAGGTTTGCATATTTCTTTTTAAAAACATAGGATTGTCAACAATATAAAACAACTAATTCTGATATTTTGGTGCAAAATAATGGTTTAATAGATGTCATAAAGCATCACAAATTTACTGACAAGTAGTATAATTTGTCGAGTATTTCCTTAACAGGAACTTATAGAGTATCTGAAATATACATGCCCAGCACATCTGTATGCAACTTCCATTTCACCTCCAGCAGCACAGCAAATCATATCTGCCATCAGGGTTATTCTCGGAGAGGATGGATCGAACCGAGGTTCTCATTTAGTTTTCACATATTAGCAAGTCAACCTTCCACACTTACTTTCCTAAGCTTTGGTACTCAATACAGGTGCCCAGAAACTTGCCAGAATACGTGAAAACAGTAACTTCTTTAGATCAGAGCTGCAAAAGATGGGGTTCGAAGTTATTGGAGATAATGACTCTCCCGTAATGCCTATCATGCTCTACAATCCAGCAAAGATCCCTGCTTTTTCTCGTGAATGTCTCAAACAAAACGTGAGTCATGTATCTTCGTCGTTGTTTGTAAGCTTGCAATTATTATTGCTTAAAAAAACGGCATTTTTCAGGTTGCTGTTGTAACGGTGGCTTTTCCTGCTACACCACTTCTATTGGCGAGGGCGAGGATTTGCATCTCTGCATCTCATACCCGGGAAGACCTCATCAAAGCCTTGGAGGTACATTCTACTCTCTTACATTATTACGATGCATTTCCCTTCGCCATTTCTGTTCCAACTGTTCGAATAGAACGGATCACAGTATCACTTATAAATAAAAGATTACATATATATGGAACTGCTGAGACATAGACGCAAGAATGTTCCTATTGTGGTTGTATATTACGTTAACGAGTATTTTGTTTCGGGGGATGAAAAAGGTGATCAGTCGAGTTGGTGACTTGGTGGGGATTAAGTACTTCCCTGCTGAACCAAAGAAGCAGCAGAATGACGAGATGATCAGGGACATGACGGAGTAGGTTCGGTATCTGTTCGAACACTAGTACGGCGATTGAGTGAGGTTGCTGGTTATTAGAAACTGATGATTATGTGTTATTCCATGCAACATCCCTAGATCATTTACTAGTTGGGATAATTTTGGTATAATTTCTTTGACTAATTAGTGCAACCATTGTCCTATCTGACAAATTTTACAGCTTGGGTATGATTCTTAATTTATAATATGTATTTATATCCTTTGCTTTCATTCCAGAATTTCTGATATCTGAACTGAGATGGAGATGAAAACGATTGTGTTTTAACTCCGAACCGGGTTATTAGGTGCACTGGGACTAACATTACAAAATGTATTGGTGCATTAGCTCTAATTTAGGATGCAAAAAATTGATCAAACTGTTGATCGAATACATTATTGTTACAACAAATTAAATCAGGCTGAAATTTGGGATACATGAAATAGTATAACATTTTTCGTATATAGGTATAGCTATTCTGAGTCTGTGATCGGAGTCGGGACGCCTCCGGTAGTCGGCCTGAAAAATAACGAGTCAGATTGCTATTAGCATGTGTGTATATATAATTGGGTTAATAATTAAAAAAACTGTCCAAGGTTTACGTTATGTTAAAATTAGGTGTCTGAAGTTTGAAATGTTAAAATTGACTGTTCCAAGTTTCATTTTTGTTGAAATTTGGTGTCTTTGTGCGTCTTTTCATCTTCATTCCATCATTTCCATCAACCCACCAACCCACTCATAATCCATCACTTTTTACTTTTCACAAAATCTTCAAATTTCACCTAAAAATTGAACATTAAAAAAAAGTTTCTAGAAGAGTGGTGTAGAGCCATTTTCCAAGGACAATAGAGCGAGATTTACTTGTCCGGATGTGACCAACTTTTTAGGTGATGGTTCCGGCAAGATGACGAGAAGAGAGTGTGTATGAGAGCTCGAATTTGACAGACGGTTTCGTCGGAATTGACTTCTCTAAAGTAATTACACCGAGACACCAAATTTCAACAAAAATGAAACTTGGGACAGTCCATTTTAATATTTAAAACTTCAGACACCTAATTTTAACATAGGGTAAACCTTGGACAGTTTTTTAATTATTAACCATATATAATTAGTAGTAGGAGAGGAGATGGAGAAGAAACATACAGTCCAACGAAGACCTTGAAGGAATCGTAGAGTCCCATTTGAGCAGCAGTAAGTGTGCCTATCATGAATATTCGAGGAGGCAGCCCTCGTGTTAGAAGACCCCACATCCCTATATTCTTCACACCCTGCAGTATAAAATCCAATATTCAAAAAAAAAAAAAAATAATAAATGGAAGCCCTAAATTGTTTATATAGGGTTAAAAAGTGTTTCTGTCCATGTTTGACAACTTTTGCTTTTTAATCTATGATGTTTTTATTCTTCCTAGTTTTAGTATTATATGTTTGCAAGTTTTGGTCCTACCGTTACATTCCGTCCATATTTTTCGTTGAGTGACATGTGCAAGTCACGTGATCCACCAAACTTTTGATTTTGTTCAATTTGGTCCATCTAATACTTTCCTAACTTTTTTTTGTTCAATTTGGTCCATCTAATACTTTCCTAACTTTTTTTTTTTTCAATTTAGTCCCAAAGTTTCAAAATTAACTCCAATTGGACGACTAGGTCCAATTGACCTAGTTGTTCAATAGTGGTCAATTTAGAAACTTCGGGACTAAATTGAACAAAAAAAAGTTATGAAAGTATTAGAGGACTAAATTTATGTGACTTGCACATGTCACTTAACGAAAAATATGGACGGAATGTAACGGTCGGATCAAAACTATAAAACCTGCGAACATATGGTATCAAAACTAGACAAAAAAAATATATCATATACCGAAATATAAAAGTTATCAAACGTCGTGAACCAAAAGACCTGTTAACCCTGATTGTATGATAAAATAACTTACATCTGCGACAGTGGCACCCTTGGCATTGTTGAGGAAAGATACGAGGTTGTCAGCAGGGTTGGATACGACTGCAGAGAAAATACCGGCTACGTACCCACTTGCGAAGCTCACCCCGAGCTGCACCGGGGTACTGCATTCGTTTTTCGGGGTCGGGATTATATGCTTGTATGTCAACTCTATTACGTTTTCGTAGGATGAGAATTTCATCATTGTATCTGCATGCATTTTTCATTTCTTAATTAATGAATGGCTTGGCTTGGCTTAAAAACTAAGTTGGAGGAGTTGATGAATGAAGAAGACTAACTTACATGGTATCTGACGTCCCCAGAGAGGCACAAGACCTTTGTATAATCTGCATTTAATCAATATAATGGACCCAACCCAACCCAATCATAAGTTTATACTCAAAATAAATTTAAGGGATAAGAACCTATTATTGTCTTGTCTTTGAGATTTTGGTGTCTGAATTTTAAAATGTTGATATGGAATGTTTAAAGTTTCACTTTTGTTGAAATTTGATTTTATAAATTTGTTGTTAAAATTGACAGAATGATGTAAAATGTCAAAATTGCCCCTTATATTATTATGTTTACTTTGGCTGGCCACCACCCTACACCGGCCACCAGAACTCTGGCGACCGGCCATCACCCTACTCCGACCGGCTGCCGGCCACCACCCAACTAGGGGCAATTTCTAGATTTGTTTTTTTTTTACCGGATCATGTTACAATTACGTGACCAAGTTCTGTCAGTTTTAACTGCAAATTTGGACGGAGAGATCAAGTTTTAACAAAAGTGAAACTTCAGACATTTCATATCAATATTATAAATTTCAGATACCAAAATCTCACAGAGGATGATAAGTTAGTTTATATATGTATGTATGTACCCAAGTGTGCCCTCATTTTTGATGAGCTTGGGGAGGCCGTCTCTAAGACCGCGGGCAAAACCAGGCTGAGTCTGGATCCTAACCTTGACTGCCTCCATGGGACATAGGGCCACACCTGCAATGAGCTCCGCCGATGCGGACCCAGATAGGTAAATCAAGTTCTTGTAGTTGGCGGCGTACTCGGGGCCCGCGATATCGGAGTAGTACTTCTTGAAGAACTCGTAGAACCCGAACTTGCATGCACCCTGGGCACTGTATCCTAGCAGCGTCGGTGCCCAACCTCGGAAGAATCCTCGTACGCCTTGTTCCTTAAACAGCACCCCGAAACCCGAGCTTACGTTCTTGTATTTTGCAGGGTCAATCTGCGTCCGTGTTTAGTTCGGGGTATCATACTTAGTTGTGTCGATCTCTTTATGGGTTTAGTAAATAATAAGGTAATAGTATTTGTGTCATCATCTTTATAATTGTTAGTGGTCAAAGTATGATACTATTCTACTATCATAGCCTTGTCCAATTGTTTCATTTATTGGTTTGTATATTTAGGGTTAATAACTAAAAAACTGTCCAAAGTTGACCCTATGTTAAAATTAGGTGTCTGAAGTTTGAAACGTTAAAATAGACTATCCCAAATTTCATTTTTATTGAAATTTGGTGTCTCTGTGCGTCTTTTCATCTTCATTCAATCATTTTCGTCAACCCACCATCCCATTCATAATCCATCACTCTTTACTTTTCACAAAATCGTCAAATTTCACTTAAAAGTTGAATATTAAAAAAATAGTTTCTAGAAGAGTGGTGTGGAGCCATTTTCCAAGGACAATAGAGCGAGATTTACTTGCCCGGAAGTGACCAACTTTTTAGGTGACAGTCCCGGCAAGATGACGAGAAGGGAGTGTGTATGAGAGCTCGAATTTGACAGACGGTTTCGTCGGAATTGACTTCTCTAAAGTAATCATACCGAAACACCAAATTTTAACAAAAATAAAACTTGGAACAGTTAACATTTTAAATTTCAGACACCTGTTAAACCTTGGACAGTTTTTTAGTTATTTACCCTTAAATTTATGAAAGCCTTGTCCGATCTTGATCCTAGTAGCATTCCTTTAATTTAAATACCGATTTAAGTAAAAATATATGTAGGAATTTGGTGTTAATAAATCAACTATTTTCTATCCGAATCTGTCCATAAAAAATGATGATAAGAGAGTGAGAAGATGACCTGGATATTGCACTTGACCAGATCGATGGGAGTGACAGCCATATGAGTGAGGCCGCAGCTAAGCACTCCACCGACGGCACTTGCGGCATAGAATTCTCGAGAGAACAGCTCTATCTTCTCATTAGGTGCCGCAATCATCAACCTCGATGAATTGCTACCGTCGTAAAGGTAGGTTGGTAGTATAGACCGCCGCGATTCACCGGAGACCACCATTTTCTCCGATCTGCCTACTGCTTTCGTTTCTCAATCGCCACTTAAGAAAAACAGAGAATAAATATCTCTTTTTTTTTTAATAGAATAAACAGAGAATGTCTGTTATGTATACACATATATAGCAGAGTAAACAACACCAATTATTGCCCCTTTTAATCAGCAGAAAAGTATTTCACTTTGTTCAGTTGACCGCCGGCGTCTTCAAAGTTCAAACACGAACATTCATATTAAAAGTAAGCACGGTATTATTGACTACACAAAAAAAGCGCAATGAAGTTTTTTTTTTTGGCATAGTAGATAAAAAAAAGTTCAGTGAGGTTTTAAGCAGTGTTATCAGAACCGGACCGGACCGGCGGTCCGGAACCAGACCCATCCACGGTCCGGTTTGTTCATTTCTGGAGGATGTAAGCGAATTCGGTTCTGAAGTCCGGTTTTCACCGAACCGGCCGGTTTTGGGCGAACCGGGCGGTTCACCGGTTCGGACTTTCCTTTCATTAAAAAACAAAAAAAAACCAGATCGAACCGGCGGTCTGAATTAGATATTATATTATATGGACCAGCAACCGAATCGGGTCGGACCGGCGGTCTGACCGGTGAACCGGGAACCGGCACCCTTACCGGTTCGACGTCCGGTCCGATTCTGATAACACTGGTTTTAAGTGTAGGAAAATGATAAAAATTCTGACTATGCGGTTCATTCCAATTAAGGAGAATTTATTTGAAATTTTAAATTTCTACTAAGTACTAAGTGGAGTACTGAAATTTATTTTAATTTTTTTTAGCCCGGAAGGATAATAAATAATAATAATAATAATATTCAAAAAGAGAAATAGTTACTTGGGGGAGAAGGTAAGGAGGGAGAGGATGACTGCAACTACTAATACCAAGAAGAGTCTTAGTAGAGGAAACAAAATAGAATATAACTGTTATATTATATTATATTATATTATATTATATTATATTATTCAGTTATAATCAAATATATATATATATATATATAGTTAAGAAAGGATGGAGTTTGAATGACGTAAGGAGGGACGTAAGCCATCAACTTCAAATCATCAACTCCCTCCCTCCCTCCCTCCCTCAACATAACTAACTTGCCCAGCAAGGAAGAAGTTAACACACCTTCCACACTTACTTGAAATACAAGCAACCATACTGAATAACAAAATTGCACTCACGACCCTCTTACTGCGTGGTGATTGATATAAAACACTGAGCCACTTTGCGTTTTTCGTGGCAAATCTTTACTAGAAAAGACTAAACTCGGTCTCTGTTTCCTATTCGTCCATCATCAGATGAGACTGTGTTTGAGTGGGGGGGCTAATGCTCCCGCCCCGGCTAACTTTAAGCGCATCCATAACTTTATCTATCTCCATTGACATGGCACTGTCCACACTCCCTGACGATAACTTCTCGTGCGTTTTCTGCAAATGAAGCTTCAGCGAGCTGCTGCTTAGCCCTACGTTCTTTCCGCATATCGAGCAAATTTGCATCATTGGTTTCCTCTGCTTCCATTCGACCGATACCTTGCCATGCAATTTTTTGTCCAAATCCAAGAGGATTCTGGCAAACCCGTCATTGGGTTGTGCTCGATGATGGACTCTTTTGAGGGAGTTCCATGCTTTCAGCAGAGTAAACTTCCTGCATTCAAAAGGGTTAACTTGTTCATCATCTCGGCTTGAAATAAAGTCAAAATTTGGGTTATCAGATATATTTGCAAGGGTTAAAACGCCTAATTTGTAGATCCACTTTTTTGTGACTTTTCCCTAGCTGAATTAATACGGAAATGCAAGTTGCTAGCAGTCCATTTTCCATTTTTCCTATTAACTTTTAACGAAAAATGTACAGGTGGCGCCTAACTGGACGTCACTTGTTCCATCCGAGACTTAACAAAGAAATAGACGGAGCTAGGATATTGCATGTTGGTACTAGTTTAGAGTTAGACAGGGCATGGTTGCAAAAAAGGAACAAAAGTTCAGCTTGCAACCAGCATATCAGCCACAAGTTCAGCTAGCAATTTGGTATTTAACACTCAAAACATTTGCAAGATATAGAACCAACAAATTACTTACTTCCGCAGCATCAAGTAAGCAAGAACTAGTGTTGCGCTTCTACTTTTGCCTTCAAAGCAATGAACCAGAACTTTCCCGTCAACTTTCTCAACTTGATCGATGAAATCACAAGCTTCATCGAAAATGCTGTTAATATTTGAGTCCTCCTCGTCACTTATCTGTTTCACCAAATACGAATGAATCATAATGCAACTTGAACATTTAACTAACAAATTGATGTAACTGTTCAGCCAAAAAAATTTACTTGAAATCAAATTATTTTCTATTGAAATAATCCAACTCTTGAGGAAAACTGAAAAAATTCTATTAAGATACTGCTCAAGAAAGAATTAAAGCACTCACTGAAAAGTTTCTGTATTCAAATAAAGAGGGGTATTGAGAATCCGATTGGCCAACATCATTAAAGCACAGGCACAATATGTGGGTGATGCCTAAATATTGCAGGGTCAAAGCGGATCTTGCAGCCAACGCTCCACCTATATACAGACTGTTGGTAATCGAAGATGGCCTCTCTGTATTTGCTGCTTCCGATATTAATGCAATCCTTTCCAGAATGTGGTCCAACCTAACCTGTAATGTAGACCATGAACAAAAAAAGTCTCCAAAACACACTGGATTAAGACAATCAATACCTTCAGCTCGTAAGCATCGATGGCACTGTTATTCTCACTGCCCTCGAAAAACCCAGTATTGAAATTGTTTTCTTGGCAGAGTTTGACAGCCTCGTTTTTCAGCATCTCATTCCACTGCTCTATCTCTCTACTTGATTCAGCATCAACCTAAGCATATTATACTTGGTTAACACCAATGTTACTATGAAAGAGTATGTCAGGTTGTGAAAACCTTAACCTTTGCAAACTTGTGGAAGTCACGAAGCTTTGCTGTCAATCTTAAGTTGTGGATCTGATCTCCACTCCCTTTGAGTTTTCCATGCCAATTTTCTCGAGTAAGAAGACAATTCCCAGTTTCTGAGCTTTCCTTGTTTCCTGAAAAAGACTTTGAAGCAGCCTTCTGCGGGTCTGGATAGCTAAAATCTGAAAAGTTGCAACTCTGAATCTGCGAGAAAGAGAGAGTAGCAGAAGGTCTAGGCGAGTCAGGAATATTATCATCTCTTTCGAACCCCTCGGATGTTTTGTCTATAATGTTCAAGAACAACCGCAACAAGGAGTCCAATTTTTGGTGGAGTTTGAGTAGAAATATATAGATGCCTTGCAGGTCTCTTAAACCCGTTCGAAAACCATTACGAAAGGCTTGGGCAGCAAAAGTAACTTCAGCCACCTGATTATCAGCAACTGTTTCATCTTTCTCATCCATGGGAGATCCCAGCTTGCCTCCCGTAATTTCGTGCAACAAATGAGCAGAGTAATCGTAATTGTTAAGAAGCAGCTCAACCAATTTTGGATAATTTGATTGGTCGTTTATGCGTTTTCCAGCAGGAGGTCGGCGAGGAACAACTGTGTCGATTGCCACTATGCGCAAGTCAAAGGTTGTTGAATCTTCGGATGTCTCACTCTTCGGGCTTGAGACTGTTGACCGTGGTAATTCAATAATCTCAGAAAGGTTCGAGCTTTCGGATCCCAAATCAAAATTGTCACAACTCAATCTATGACCCAGTTTAGTTGCCTTCCTTTCCTGTTCAAAAGGTCTCATCACTCTTGGTCTAAAGCACTGAATTGCAGAATCAACCGCCTCCTTCAAAGTATCTGCACCAATTGGGATCATTTTATCTGCTGCCTCTTTCAAAGTATCTGCACCAATTGGGATCATTTTATCTGCTAAAAGTAGGTTTGCATGGTTGCCTCGCCATCGAAGCTGACGGCAAGGAAGACGATCTTCGTTTCTGATGATAAGGTCCAGCACTAGGATCCTGCCAAGACCGGCTGCTGTCTTTTCTGTAGCTTCTCTTGATTCGAAAGCAGCAGAGCTCTCTAGCAATGGAGATCCATGAACGTAACTGCAGAGATAAAAGATTGAGCCTTCAGATAGTAACATTCCAAAATCAAGAATGAACTAGTTTATGAAAAGATTTATTAAGCCTTCAAAAATATTCAACCAAATAAAATGATCTACTAAATTGAGGATTATCAGTTGATTCCAAGAATGAGAGCCTTTGCATATTTATAAAGTCTCTCTAACTGACACAAGCACGGCTAACTTCTAACCAACTGACTTCATCACCAAGTAACAACTCTGATTAGTTTTACTTAACTAATCTGGTTTTACTCTAACTAACCTCATTAAGAGAAGGCAGCGGCTCAGTTCAAGAGCTTCCAGAAGTTCAGTGCATGTCATTTCACCAATTTCATCTCCTTCTGAAACTGCTGATTCTCTTGCTTTCTCAGTAGCTTCTTTTATTTGGAGCCACTCAGGATTTGAATTGTGAACAACTCTAGCCTGCAAAAGAGTTCATCTCAAGTTTGGATGTCTTGTTTCTTTCTTTACCCCCACTAAATAAACCAAATACACTCACCTCATTCATATTTTCCTAAGGAAAGGGTAAACTGAAGCTATCCTCTGTCGATGTTGAATTTTCAACCATTGGATTAGAATATGGGACGGGGACCCAATATAAATGCATCGTGGATCACATATTCAAATCTAATAGTAAAAAAATTAATATCAACAGTAGAATACCTCATTTTAGTTATTTCCCTCCTTCATAAACATAGACAGCTAGTTAACTAATTGGTTCTTACTAAAACAAGTAAACAACTAAATGTTTCTGAACATCTTCCTCTCGATATTACTGGTTTGAAGATGCCTCAAGAAAGCTACGGTGTTAGCATTCCATGACAGTGCCTGCATCTATTACAGACATTTTTTATATTGTTTCAGAAGCTATGACCAAAGTAACAAAAAAACCATTCTTCAAGTATTTTTTTTCTCTAGATTATCAATACTTTCTCCTAAAAATAACACATGTACGGTGTGAAGGAAAATAACCTGAGGAGTTTGGACGCCAAGCCACTTAGCAAACTCGTAACCAAGTCTCTCAGACTGAGTCACCATTCTAGAGGAGGCTATCTTGATAACAGCTACTGCCTCCCTTGGGAGTAAATCACCACTTCCAGGAAGGTTAAAAAGGGCAAAGAGGACAACCCCTCCAGAATTAACCTTTACCTCGAGAGCCTTATTAGCATCATCTTCGGAATTTTCATTGCTGCAATCATGTTGAGTGTGGTGAATGGAAGAGAGCATGCTCCATGAAAAGGAGCTCGATTCTATATCCAAAGGAGCAGCTTTCCCCAACCTTTCCCACAAACTAGTTTCTGCATTATCTCTTGGATCGGCAATTAACAATCCATTTCTGCAAAATTAGGACCATCACTTCACAATTAGGGCTGAGAACGCTGTGTTAGTTGATAATGTGGACTAGAAGTACCGCCTACCTAGAAGAAGATAATGACACAGAATTGTAAGAACGTTGGTTAGGAAATCGAGAGCAATGGTAGAGGCTGCTGCGCCGACGAACCAGTTCCAGCCACTGTCTGAATTTATACCCAGGGCTTGCCGTTAAATCGCCGAGCATATACACTGCCTACAGCGCGACACCACAAAGTTGAATGGGAATTCAGTTTCTGACGCAGCAGAAATGATGAAACATTACAGTCTGACAAAAAGAGTTCAATTGAGGATACTCGTGAATTGGCGGTGAGCGGCAATAGAGGGTCAGGTTCTTCCGATCCGACGTCCACGTTCTTGTCCTCCTCTTTGCGATCCTGCAACAGCGACATTAAGGTCAGGCAAGAAGGAATCGAAAGCTCTGGGGCAGATTTGATCGATTATGTGCAGTGTACGGATCAAATAATTATTGCAACCACCAGGACAACAACCGTAATCATAATTGCATCACCTGGGGATGAACATGATCTGGTTGCTCTTTCGACATCATTGCATTCTCTCACTTCTGTGATTGGATGAATCATTGAGATTTGAGGAAATTGCAGAAAGAAAAGTAAGGAGGAAGAAAAGGGAGAAATGGAGGCTAAATTTTGAATCTGACGGAGAAGTTGTGAGGTGAGGAATAGGAATGGCGGGTGTTTGTTTCGATTTGAGCTTTGCATGCCATGACTTTACTTGAGGTTTCCTTCTTTTTTTTAGTTCATTATGGTATCTCAACTTATGAACCTTTTGCAATTCAGTCCAATATCTATAGTTGGAAGTTGGAAGTTGGAACAGACCCTCACGTGATCACTTTGATTTTTCTAAGTAAGGTACTTTTCATAACACATGTTTGATTGAATGTGTCTTTTAGTACTGAATGTTTAGTTTTGTATACGTTTGATACTCAACGTTTGAAAAAATGTGGTTTTTGGTACATCCGTTAGTTGACCGTTAGTTTTGGCCGTTAAATGACATGTGTAAGTTACGTGATCGACTCTAAACTTTTAATTTTGTTCAATTTAGTCCCTCAAATATATTTATAACTTTTATTTTGTTTAATTTAGTCTTAAAGCTTCAAAATCGAACCCAATTGGGTAAATTTGACCCAAATGGGGCTATGTCAATTGAGTCCGATTTTGAAGTGTTATGACTAAGTTAAACAAAATAAAAGTTAGGAATATATTTGAGGGACTAAATTGAACAAAATTAAAAGTTTAGAGTCGATCACGTGACTTGCACATGTCATTTAACGGCCAAAACTAACGGGCAACTAACAGATGTACCAAAAACCACATTTTTTCAAACGTTTGGCACCAAAAGTATACAAAACTAAACACCCAGTACTAAAAGTCACATTCGGTCAAACATGTGGTATGAAAAGTACATTTAACCTTTTTTCTAAATATATTATATTATATATATAAAAGACCCAAGATCCATCTCAATGGAAGAGTAAGCTATTATCATTACTCAAATAAACATCACTAAACATCAATTTATAGAGTCCAATAAAATCGCACGTATTCACCCTTAAATTAGAATCGAGGGCACTTTATTATTTCTGTAGGGAATAATCAAATCGTACGCTAACCATTTTAACCTTTAAAGAAAACAACACATATAGCATGTTTATTACACATCTCTTGTAACTCCTTTTGGTCCCCTTGTAAATGCAACAAGCTAGCACTTCTGGGTAAAAACATAATAAATGGTATACAACTAAGATCGACTTGGTGTCTTGTTTCCAACACTATACAGTTTTCCGAATTTATCAATAGTCACAACTCTACATGGGGAAATGAATAAAGAAAGACTAGATGAACATCAAAACCTATACTCTGATTTGCAAAGCAAAACCCAGCCCTGAATACATGATTGATCACACGATAGTAATTCAAACGAACAAGATTCGATTTTTAAAAAGAATGATCACGAATCGATGGCGGTGGCAGGAGATGACTATGACATCTCTGAATCTGTAATGGTAGAAAGTTTGGAACTGGAAGGGGTAGGATGGTCAATTTCCCTGCGAGATGCTTCCCATAGTTGCTGCTCTATTCCGAGTTTTCGCAGCTCCAATAGGCTTCGTTCAACTGAATCAACAATACCATCCATTAATTACCAAACTCGTCAATCCTGAATGCACATAGTATATTATTATTACCATCCACCGCATCGTGTGATGTAGGTGACTGCCCGCTCCGGCTGACCCAGAACTGAAGCCTCTCTTCTGCAATGTCTTCTTCAACACCGTGTGTCATTGCTCTTTTCCAGAAATACGTCAACCAAGCCTGGAAAGGAAACGTATGTAGAAAAAGCAAAGTTAGCATTCACCAACTCGGTGAAATAACTGTCACGAGAATTTACCGTTGCGAATAAAAGCATAAAAAAATAAAAGTAAACGAAACAAGCTGTATAATGGACTACGGTAACTACCTCTTTGAAAAGAACATCCTCAGCCTCCTCATCGCTAAGTTCTGCAAGGGAGAATGTATAGCATTTGCTAAGTACTAATCATTTATATTTGATATGGCTATGGTAATGGAGCTGAACTCAACTACCGATTGCTATATGTCAGAGATATACCCCTAATCAAGCAATAAAAATTACATATTTGGTTAAAAGCAATCCTTCGTGGATATTTTACAAGTTGGAGTGGTTACAATTCTCTTATTTTATTTAAATGCACCTGGGTTTACAAAAGTAGCTTACCTTGTCACGGTGTATAGTCAAAGACGCACATACATAACAACAATAATGAGGTATATATCTGCCCAGAATGTTTTCCTTTTGTAGCTTCAACATTATTTGAAAAAAATAGAATAGCTTTCAAAGTGTAAGGGCCAACTTACCAAATGCCTCCATGAATTTGGGATCTAGCGCCTTTGAATCTGACAATTAGGGAAAAACAAAAAAATAAAAATCACAGCTGTCAGGGTCAAAATTATGGGTACTTCACCTTTCAGTCATTGATATTACTTGTTTTTCGCTGTATAGTAGGAAGGAAATTCATATTCAGACTAATATATGAAATGCTCACAGGTTTCTTTAGAGAAACCATTATCAAGAGTATCCGAAAACTGTCAACTAAGGCAACATACCAGACCTAACCAAGTTTGGTCGCCTGTGCTGTGCCAACGCTAGAATAACAGCATCCTCAACCTTGAAAGTAAGAAGAAAACAACTCATATTAACAGATAGAGATATGGGAGATTTCTTTATATAGATGCTAAAAATGTTCTCTTGCAATATGCCCGTATTCTCAATGTTAAGGTATTAAATGAAAGAATGAAAACATATTGAAGTTATAAACAGAACCTCTATCTAGAAAATTAAAGGAATGAAAATCAAATAATCTTGAACAAGGGTGAGAACCTTCAAGGAAGCTAATTCACGTAAACCCATCTCAACGGAAAGCATACTCTCAATATTCCCTTCTCCGGTCAAATCATTCAAATCCCGGGCAAGCTTGCTCCTCTCTGACTCATTAGTTCCTGAATATGCCAAGAGAAATAATAGTGCATGTAAATATGGTTGAGGGCGGTGTTCAAAGAACTTAGAAACTGTATGAAGGCAAACAAGCAACTATCCTCCATGAAAAGCATCTTATATGGATAATAGAAGAACAGTTTAGAGACTCTGTGTTACTACATTTTATGTACATTTATCGTATTTCATTCTAATGCTGTAGCGTAAAAAGTGGATCCTGGATTCCTCATGCAGGGAAGACTCACGCAACAAGGTCTTAAGACCTCAGAATGTTTAATGCTCTTAACAATGCAGGTACCAATAAGCTACAAAAAGGGTAACACAGTTAGCAAAATGCAGAAAAAGACCTTTTTTCCGTGATTCCTCTTTAGCTCTCTGTCCAGCCGATATGACGAGCTCAAATGGAAGAGGTGCTAGAGATGACCAATGCTCATGTTTTGCTAAAGCTATATCAGCACAAATCCCTACAAAGTACAATCCAAAATATGAATCACCAGAGGAACTCAAGTATGGTCACTTCAATCTGCCGCTGTTCTTTCAATTTTTTTTTTTTTTGGCCAACCTGTTCTTTCAAAAATTGAAAATCACTAACAAAGCAATATGCAATAATGTAATATATATACCGATTATATTATATAAGGTGGCGACTTTTTTGGAAAATGTCAGCTACAATTAGGTTTCTTTTTTACATGTCATAAGAGTGTCGATAATCTTTTGACAAGTGCCGTAAAAGCATACCATGTTGTACAGCTAAACCCCAATACCGAGCAAGCCAACATCTCTTCAGTACAACTTCCTCCTGGGCAATAAATACAAACATATTCAGAATCCAGAATTTTAGTCTTATATTTTACTAAGTTTAGCCGAACAAACCATTTCTTCCTGAGTCAAAATCATTCTTTGTGTCATGGTGCGTAGTGCCTTAGCTTCAGATTCGGCTTCTTGGAAATGTTCAGTAGTCGTTACCACTTCATCATTTAAATTCTGATGAACCAAACAAGCAGGCAAACTAAGATAAACATGATACAGTAGCAAAGATGTGGAAGAGTGTTACACAACAGCCTTACCTCAATCTCAGCACGTAGGGCTGTAATTTCCTCATCTCTCCCGCTCTTTGTCTGTGTTGCAGCCTTTAATGCAGCCTATGAAAGAGATGCTAAGAGGTCAGCCTATGAAAGGTACAGCACTATCGTAGAGTCTACATAAAATCCCCTTGGCAACTGCATTTATTAGGAGTCCATTCTTTCATGTAAAATGGATCATGTGGCATGGATCTAAATGATGGAAAGTATGGCTCTCATTTACCTCCCTTTGACGCAATGCTGCTTCTTTCCTGAAAAATTGGAACAGGACAATAACACAAGATAAAACATCTCAAAGACGAGATATCGTCATGAAAAAAATCATTTTAAACAGCACGGCAGAAATTAAACTACCTGCTCAAGAGTTTAGCCTCAAGAGACACGCCCTCTCCTAAAGCAGCAACCTGTATTGAGGAATAGGTCAAGCAAACAAGAAGATTCTGATTCCCGCGATACTACAGAGGCTCTAAGGCACAGATAGTGAGTAACTAAGCAATACTTAAAAAAGCAAAGAGTGCTAGAATAGAAAGCGATTGACCAAAACAAACTTACTCTAATTTGAACTTTTTCAAAGAGATTGAATCTCATAATTTTAAGTACAAATTACCCCCACAATTTCTGAAATTCCAAAAGGTGAGTAATTATATTAGTATAACTGTCCAGAGCAGTTCGAGTATTCCAAATTAAAAGTTCAATGGTGCTGCATTCACTCTCCAAGCCAAAATCTTAACCTTGATACCCAGATTGTGGTGCTTTAACATATCAAGAAACCAAAGGAAATACGTACAGCAATGAGCAATGAGCAATTGCGAGTCCTACTCAACCAAAATATAGTCAGCATATCGAAAGAACAACCCAACTATATCACTGACCTGTTTCTCAAGCTCCCTGGCTCTAGCCTCTGCTTCCTGCCGTTTCTCTTCTGCATGTCGTAACTGCACATGAATTGAAGCTCAAAAGTCGCAATATAATTTTCATATTAAGTTGAAAAGTATAGGTCTACTCTACACACCTTGTCCATTATAATATCATTCTCTTCTTGCACCATATCAAGCTGTCAAAGCGTAAAGCATGTCATCTTCAAGTAGAATTATGAAATAGTCCATCTCATTTATTGTGTGTATACACAGAATGCAGTATGGAGCTTTAGAAAGACAAGAAAAAGGTAAGAGAATAATATACTTCATCACGTAGCGCTGAAGCTTCACTCTGGTCCATTGAATCTTTTGCGTTGAGTGGCACCACATCAGCAGGGAACCTACAACAATTTCCAGCAACATTCAGGAAACAATAGAATACCCATAGTTTTTTTCACGGTTCTGTCACTTGCCAATAAGTAGATAAGAGAAACTGATCCAAATATAAACACAATAATTGGAGACGCACAACATGTAAGCAAGTATATGAATACTAAGTTAAAACAAGCACAGATATCATAGCAAGACCTTCAAACCTGTAGCAAGTAATAGCTCATTGTTTTGTACACATGAGAAAACATCAATTGGCACATAGTAGAAGCTCAAATTTGGACATATCTCAGCATTTCTATACCTTCTGCTATCTCTTTGCTGTTTTCTTGCCGGAGGCTCAATTGGTGGTATAGCAATGGATGACCGCAGGGAATTTTTTATGGGAGGCACCAATGGGGCTGTTCCGGAACGGACGGACATCGAAGATCTTCCAGCTGAGCTCGACCGGACCGACTGACTATGATCTACAAAGTTTCGACCTAGCTAATTTAAATAGCAGAAGTTAAATCAGCATAATTGTATCATCACCAACTAATTGACATTCTGGTAGCACAGTTGTATGATATAGATCAAATGAACAAAAATCATACAAGGCTCAGATTAATGTTAAAACTATGGAAGGTAAGTCGGCTAGACGTTGCTATGGCAGTTCAGTATATTGGCAGTAATGGATCGCAACGCTTGAGAGAGATGAATAAACAGAATGGACTCAGTCAACAAGCTGAATTCTTGTGTAGAGAATTTCAGTTATCGCGTGTCCATACTTGATCTGAATTCATGTAAACAAACAAGGGAAGTCAACAAGGTGGGAGCAATACCGCTGGTGAGGGAGATCGATTTGGCCTGGTGACGGAAATAGCAGGCAAAGAAGCATTGGAATTAAGCATGGAGTTGGAGTAGGACGCAGGTGCGGCAGGGAGTGTGGGAGCCCTGAATCTGAATCCCATGTCATCGTCCTCCTCGTCGTCATCAACATTTTGAGAGGCCATCACCTGAGCTAGACGCTGAGCGGCAGCCTTGGCGGCGACATTCTGAGAGCGCTTGATGGTGGAGATAGCGCCGGCGGGCTGGGCCAGACGCGAATGAGGATGGGCGGGAGACATCGCCGGAGAAGACGATCCTGTGCTGGAACCGCTCCACTGGCGTGAGTGCGCCGGGCTGCCAGTCCTCCGACGATCCATTGAGCTGGTAGGCAGTGGATTTATGGAATGGAATCGGAGCTGAGATTTAGGTCCGACTCCGCTAGAATTGGTCGAGGAAATCGGAAGAAGTGATGATAGAAGAAAGAGAGAAAGAAAGTTGAAGACGGAGGATGGAGTCGTAAGTAATGTCGAGTTGTCAACTGAGTGCGGTCCGTTTGACGGCGTCGCCAATTGGTTAATTAAATACTGTAATTAATAAATCGGATTATCTAATTCATGACTTAAAATTAAATTCAATTTTTCCCGAGCAAATTTGGTAGGTATTTTAGGTATTGCAAAACTAAACTCATTTATGTATTTGATACGTGAATTAATTTTAACTAAAATAATTATGATACAAATGTTCCTAGTATGAACTCCTAAAACTATCCGTGCGAAAAAAAAAAAAAAAACTGGAGACATTAACGCAATGTGAATGATATGGAATTCAATTGACAGCCTTTATTTTCCCACTTGACACCCTCACCATATATATCCTTTTCGTAGAATCTAAGTTGACTAGCATTGATGTCGTTCCATCATAACAATAATTCATGTCTCTTGCCTTTTAATCATGTACGCAGAGACCACCTCCCATTCCCAATCAGAAACCACGAATTATACCATTCAACCCATATTACGTGTAGTTCCGAACATTAATTTCTACTGCAAAAATAAGTACTAAATCGTTACACTAATTTTGAATCAATTATAAATTGTTTTATGTAATTCAACTTTTAAAATTTATTTGTATATAAAATTTCAATTTTCGCATAATTGTTATCTCTACGCAAACCTAACTACAAATGTGTAGTTCAATCAATCAAAAGTATTTTACAATAATCCTTTCAAATTCTTGATAAATTCATATTAACTACATCAAAAGACCATGCATAACCAACCAACAATTGCTTCGTCTGTCCAATTTGAAGAACAAATATTTGCTGAAAATTAAAAGTCCAAGTAATCAATTTTTTAACAAAATAATTAAAATTCAAATAGCAATTGGTAATTGGATTTGACTATATTAACCCTGAATAATATTATCATAAGAAAAAGGTACAAATAGTAACACCATGGAATTATTGTGAATGGCTAAAAATGGTCCAATGGCACCCAACACAGACAGCAACCCAACGCTACGAAAAAGACCGATCCTTCTAGCAACCAAACTACTACCCCAAAGTATAATACAAACAACACGATAGATATAAAACGCACCTTAAAAGTTGCTTAACGTAAAATTACCTCACTGCACCTCATAACGCGATGGGCTCGGGGAGCGGCTCAGCCGATCCGCTGCTTCCATTGAGAACAGTAACGTTACCTTCAGCATCGACGTCGACAATGACCGAATCGCCCTCCTTGATCTCCCTCGCGAGCATTTTCTCAGCCATACAGTCCTCCAACAACCTCATTATCGCCCTTCTCAGAGGTCTAGCACCGTAGCTAGGGTTGTACCCTTCGTCAACAACCCTGTCTCTGAATCTCTCTGTCACTTGCAGCTCGATTTCCTTCACCTTCAACCTCGCAAACACCTCTTTTAGCATAATATCTGCTATTTCTTTCACTTCCAGTTTCGTCAACTGCCGGAAAACAATCATCTCGTCCAATCGGTTCAGGAACTCTGGCCGGAAGTACTGCTTCAGCTCCTCGGTCACTAAGCTCTTGATCCTGTTATAGCTGCTGTCCTTCTCGCCGAAATCGAGGTCGAACCCGATTCTCCTCCCTCCTTTCTCGATCACACTGGACCCCACGTTCGATGTCATGATCAGGAGCGTGTTCTTGAAATCGACCGTTCTGCCCTTGCTATCCGTCAACCTTCCGTCCTCGAGGATCTGAAGCATCATGTTGAAGACATCGGGGTGGGCTTTTTCGATCTCGTCGAATAGGACAACTGTGTAGGGTCGGCGCCTTACTGCTTCAGTCAACTGGCCTCCCTCGGTGTACCCTACGTACCCGGGAGGGGACCCTATGAGCTTCGAGACTGTGTGCCTTTCCATGAACTCACTCATATCGAGCCTGATCATTGACTCCTCTGACCCGAAGTAGTAGGCTGCGAGTGCCTTGGCGAGCTCGGACTTCCCAACACCAGTGGGCCCGGAGAAGATGAAACTTGCAATGGGTCGGTTTGGGTTTTTTAGCCCGACACGGGCTCGGCGAATGGCTCGACTTATGGCAACGACTGCTTCGTCCTGGCCGACGACTCGTGTGTGTAGGGTCTCTTCCATCTTGAGGAGACGGTCGGATTCATCGGAGGACACCTTATCAACAGGAATTCCGGTCCAGGAAGAAACAATGTGTTGTATATCAACTTCGGTCACGAGGGGGCCCACATCGTCACCTGCCTCGCTCTCAGCTTTGCTCATCTCCTTGCCTTTGTCGACCAGAGCTGAGATCTGCGCCTTGAGGTCCATTTCCCGATCACGTAGTTCTCCAGCCTGTATTTTAGTAATAAAAACACGTAAATTGCATTTTTAAATAGTAAGTTCAATGAACCTCTCTAGTGAATAATAACCAAGGCAATTTGTACCTTCTCAAAGTCCTGGCCTCGAACTGATTCGTTCTTCTCTTTGGTGATCTGCCTGAGCTCTTTCTCAAGCTCTCTGGCCTCCTCTGGGAGCTGAAAAGAAAGAATGATTCAATCAAATCCCACAATTTTCGTTCATGATGAGCGAAACACAAAGGAGACAAAAAAATTAATGGAAACCCAACGGGTTCATTGAAGGACTAAAGAGTATTTTTGAGTTCTGCATAGATACAGCTACAAATGATCTAGCTTATTCCATAGTTACTATTCCATCTATCAACACGTTATATGAAAAGCATGACATTATCGTGCCTACTCATATCATACTTATTTCACTCCTTTTCGTGCTGAATTGAATTCATGCATATCTATCAATCTAGATAATGTTCTGTATTTCTATCATGTTGTAGCAGAAATACTATGTATCTTTAAGTAAAAAGGAACCAAAATGCAGAGACAGGTAATTAACATTGTAATTTCTATACTAATCACATGCAACATTAAAATTTACTTTAGAAAAATAAATTGGCCTTATGCAAGCCAAAATGAACAAACCAAATACCTGGGCATGACGAAGACGAACACGAGAACCAGCTTCATCAATCAAGTCAATAGCTTTATCAGGTAGAAAGCGATCACTGAGATAGATAACCAAAAAACACAAATATATTAGATTGGAAGATAGTTGTCTAGTAATGAAACTTCAGTTGCTACTTTCTGAATTTCACAAGTAATTTGATATCACTATTATCTTATTGCTTACGGCCGTCCCTACAAAAGAACAAACAGGTTTATGTAGTAGTGTTGACAGTTGAAGGTGAACCACTACTAGAAAAGCTCAAGAAGAATCAATTAAGTTTACAGAATGCGTACCTAATGTACTGGTAAGACAGCTGTGCAGCAGCTTCCAAGGCTTCATCAGTGTAGCGAAGCTTGTGATGGATCTCATATCTCTCTCTAAGCCCCTTCAGAATCAGAATAGTCTCGTCCACGGTAGGTTCTGGAACCTTCACGGGCTGGAAACGTCTCTCCAATGCAGGGTCCTTCTCAATGTGCTTTCGGTATTCATCTAGTGTAGTGGCCCCAATACACTGTTCGAACCAAAACAGGTGACAATCAAGCACACTATATTTATCTAATTGACTGTCCAACAGAGTCAGATTTGGAAATTTATCCTATGGACCTGCTGATATGTATATTAGAAAATAATCTTATCAATAGATATCTGATATTACGATTTATTACACTTACCAAAAGCCTAAAAATTTGATTGAAACACTGCATATTTATTAAATAATAGTTACCTGTAGTTCACCTCTTGCGAGGGCGGGCTTCAAAATATTCGCAGCATCGATTGCACCCTCTGCTGCTCCAGCCCCAATTAAAGTATGCACCTCATCAATAAAGAGTATAATCTCATCACTTTGTTTAATTTCCTCCATCAGTTTCTTCAGTCTTTCCTCAAATTCACCACGGTACTTTGTCCCAGCAACTAGAAGACCCATATCCAGGGTAATAACCTGATTATAATAAATGGATAGCTTAGAGAGTCATATCATAAACAAAGGCACAGTGACAGGCGAACAACATTGTACAAATGCAGCTGAAAGAAAATCTGCTAAAGCTCAAAGCATAACGATGACTTAAATCCAATGTCCTTGGAACGTTCAGCATTTGCAATTCGTCCAGAAGAGAGATAAGATGACTTTAATCTACAAATAAACCTGCAAAATCTATAGCTACGAAAGAATATGACATGACATGATTTGACTTGAGTTTCATTTATTAATTATCAATCTATTTAATACCGGATTGCATAACGATTTAACATGCAAATAGGAAACAAAGATACATGATAAGAGCTTGGGCCATCTTTAACCACATGTAGGTTACATCTTCTTCAACTCTCAGATCCTATTCGCACTTTACCAGAACTAGTAAATCATATTTACCTTCTTCCCCTCAATGGTTTCAGGAACATCACCAGTTGCAATTCGTTGAGCGAGACCCTCTGCTATAGCTGTCTTTCCTACACCAGGTTCCCCAATAAGACATGGGTTGTTCTTAGTTCGGCGTCCCAAGATTTGCACCACTCTCTCAATCTGTGGCTGCCTTCCAACTACAGGGTCCAATTTACCCTGGCAAAGGAGAGATAGGATACTCAACTAACAGAAAAACCAATTGTCTATTAACTAAAATAAAATAGATAACTGAATAACCTCTTCAGCCAATTTCGTCAAGTTGGTCCCATATTCCTCAAGTGTTGGCATCTTGTTACCACTGGTACCTCCTCCAACACCAGCACCAACTGCTTCAGTGCTCTCACCAACCATCCTAATAACCTATTCACGATACAATGGTTCATTAGAATAAAGATATTTTGGAAGCAATATGATAAATAAATAAATAGAGTCTAGTTCTAAAAAGTGCTTGCCTGGGTACGGATGTTACTTGGATCAGCTCCCAAATTCTCAAGAACCCGGGCAGCAACGCCTTCTCCTTCGCGGAGGAGTCCAAGAAGCAAGTGCTCAGATCCAATATAGTTATGCCCTGAAAAATCAATGTCAACAGCCACTATGAGGTAAGACAAATTTACCTTAGAAAAGAAAATACGAAAAAAAAGCAAGCCTTTCAAGAATCCTGAAGCGGATGCAAAATACTTCCTAAGAATTCTTTAATGAAGGTTGCATCTAAGGACATACGAGAATTCTGTGCTAATCTTCTCATTTATACCTGACAGATGCAAGAAGTGAATTTACCCAAACTCATGTAGAACATGTGTAAATCAGATAATTAGATAGAAATAACAGAATGGTTAGCAAAGAGATCGGGGATAGGATGGGGAGAAAAGATCAATACCTAGCTGGCGAGCTTCCTCCAGGGAGAGTTCGAGAACACGCTTTGCACGAGGTGTAAATGGAATTTCAACAGCAACAAACCCACTGCCCCTTCCAATGATTTTTTCCACCTCTACACGTGCATCTTTCAAATTAATGCCCATAGACTTGAGAACCTTAGCAGCAATTCCAGTCCCCTCGCCAATAAGACCAAGAAGTATCTGCTCAGTTCCAACAAAGTTATGTCCAAGTCTTCTTGCTTCCTCCTGGGCAAGCATTATAACTTTAATAGCTTTTTCAGTGAACCGCTCGAACATAGCCTTAACCACCATGCGAGTTGGTTTTCCTGCACGGGCATAGATAGCTTTCGCCATCTTCGAATTGAAACTTTCTTCTGTTTTAAAAAGTGTTGCTCTTGAATTTGTTCCCCGCAAGCCCGAATAAGCATTGAGTCTGAGGGGAGTAACTTTTTGCAAGCAGCACACAGCTGAAGATCCTTTTGATTTGGTAGATCTGTGTGAGCTGATATTTCGTTGTAGACCAACTATAGCTGGGACATTACTTGAATGAACTAGAACTCTATCCATACTTCCACCAACTGACCTGCATCAAAGAAAATGTGCACACAAACGATGTGCAAATGTATAAAGTCAGAATATCAACTAGGATGAGCAGAACATACAAATTAAATCAATAGTAAATCCAAATAACAAATCCGATGCTCAGGATAGCAAGAACTGCACATCAAATCCAATTTCAGCAGCGTAAGAAGTACAAAACATTTGGAGACACTACAGAGCCAATCAACCAAACCAAATACCAACCGTGTTGCCACTTCCGTAGCTCAGACGATAAAATCAGCCGCGGAAAATGGCCGTGGCGCCTCAAGCACGAACAATATTAAAAGTTAACAGATGCCCAGTGAAAAAAAAAGCAAGGAATAGAGTCGACCCAGCTTAAATGCTAAATTAGCCACAAAAGAAGCTCATAAACGTCAGAAAATCGGGATAAAAGATAATAGATACTTCATCCACACGAGCGATTACGATTCAGCAGAAAGTGAGCTCGCGACCGAACCCTAATCAGTACTCTCAGCGATGAACATCAACAATTACAAAGAAAAGAAGAGTGCAGCCGAAATTCAGAAACAGGGGACAGAAGCTTACCTAATTTGTTCAATCAAGAAATTGATGAATGATTAACGTATCGCCGAATAAGGTAGAGAGAGAAGACGAGGAGAGGCTCCTCGACGAGAGAGAGAATAGTGAAGAGAGACCCTTACGGAAGTGGAAGGATATAATGAAGGAGGTGAACAGATGTGGTTGATAAATCCCTACTGGAAGAAAGAAGATTATCGCTGGGAAATGACGAAATATCTCTGGGAATTTCCAATCGTGCCCCCTTCTTTATTTGTCTACAATTTACACCCTAAACTTCTAAGCGCTCTTTGATAAACTTTATGTAGAGAAAATCGAGGATTTTTCTATCATGCTTTGGGAGCACCATGCTTTTGGTTTTTTTAATACTATGGTGGACTTAATTGTAACATAAGTAAAACTTTAAAAGTATGAAAAAATATGAATTTTTTTAACTACACCTAAGATGTGTATCATATTATTAATAATATCAATTTCTCTATGGGTTCACCTTTAGGGCAATAGAAAAATAAAAAATTTAGTGGCAAAAGCATGGTGCTCCAAGAGCATTGTAGAAATGTCCGAAAATCGATGAGATCATTTTCATTTTTCTTCTAGACTAGGGTTTGGCAAAAATTCAGTCCATGGAAAATGCAGTCGACTTTAATCAATTAGATTAAAAAAAAAAAGAATAATTCAGATTTTAAGTGAGATAATTTTAATCATATTTAAACTGTTGCACAAATTTCGATGGTCATGATCGAGTTGTAAATACGACACTAATTGTAAAACTATTTTGAATACTAAACTAATCGTGAAAAATGAGGACGAAACTACGATAATAAAGTAGTATCATACTTTAACAACTAAGCAGAGATACTATACAAATACTATAGTATCATATTCTTGTTATATTAATGGAGGATTCATCTTTCTACGTTAACCTCAATTGCAAAAAAAAATTAAAGTTTTTTTTTTTTTTTTTGTCTTATAAGTTATAACCAATTATTATTCAACTTTGTTTTGTGTGAAATTTTTAAGAAAAAAGTTATATGTTAATATCATTGACTAATTTGTTTAAAAAACGTATGTAACTTATTATTTATTAGTTTTTTTTATAATGATATACATAATTTAAATATATAATATTATATCATTCGAAAGGTCGTCGCGTCTATTTTTGCTTAAAAAATTGTTGTTAATCAGAGTAGAGTAAAAAATTATATAGATATTTAAGAGTAAATAATTTTATAATTAGTTAAAGAAAGTAATATATTTTATATATATAGATATTAAAATTTTCAAATCCAATTATTGTTAAATATTATTCAATCACACAACAATACACATTTGGGGTGAAATTCAAGATTGATTTTAAAGTTTAAAATTGACCATTTTGCCATTACATTATAAACTAATTTAGTGAAGCTTAATTATATTTATTTAGATTAGATTTAGGAGTCTGACTGTCTGAGGGAAATGATGGTTTGCTCATTATCTCTTTATACAACACAAATTATTCGAAATTTTGAATTATTATTATTAAGTGAGGTTTATCTAAATAAAGGATGGTAACTATCTCCTTTAGTGATAAAAATGTGAGATATTTTCTATACTTTTTTCACAAGCACGATGCTTGTGTTCAATTTAATACTAAAAATGACATATTTTCATGATTTTATTGATTTTATTGATTTTATCATATAAGACAATAGAAAATTGCAAAAAAAAAAAATATATACCACAAACATAATGATCTTTTTAGTCATGATATAAGATCCAAAGGGTGAAGCTACGATACCGCAATTCAAAGAAATTATTATTATTATTATTATGATATACAAACAACACGTCTCCACAAAGTAAAAGTTGAGGGTGTATATTGAAGTTTCTCTAAATATCTGCCACTCACTCTTTAGCTAAGGACGGCAACCAAAAGAAGAAGCGTGGCCCCATGCCTGCCACACTACACAAGCCCACACTAAAAACTGGGCCCACTAGAACGGGTTGTCCTCCTAAGAACCACCCCTCAATTGTAGGAGCATCACGTTGAACATGTCCAAAAAAACATCCCCATACATAAAAATAAAATCCATATATTCATTATATTATATTATATTATTTGTTAGGGCATTCATTCGACTGACCCCTGAATTATATTATATGCTGCTACTTACTCATGCTTTATAGATTATTATTGTGAATTCTAACTTAACTTTATTGTTATTCCACCTAACTTTCCTTAACCCTCTGTCTATATATAGTTTAATTTAATCCAGTTTTCAAACCCTTTGACCGTTAAAGTAAACTATTCTTGGTATATATATATATTTAGTTTCGTACAGAGTATCCTACATATCGAATTAGGCCAAAGAGTAAAATGATGGCCATAATTATTTCTACATTCTCAAATATTGGACAAATTTGAAAATTGAACCTGAGATATCATGTCCAAGCACTAAACCGCCGGTAGATATATAATAATATATTGGGAATGATGCCAACAAATTTATAGTCACGTTAATTGAAGTTTAGTTAGGATCAATGTTCAACAAGGCCTAAGCTGATGGAAAGAAAGGTCCAACTACTTCTAGTTGGAACCGTAGCTAGACTACCCGAAATCACAGACTAACTGCTATTATTGTACACAGAACATCCAAAATAAATAAGGGTTAATAGGTCTTTTGGTCCATGATGTTTTTTTTTTCCTAGTTTTGGTACCATATGTTTGCAGATTTTTTCTAGTTTTGGTCCGACCGTTACATTCCGTCCATTTTTTGACATGTACAAGTCGTGATCCATCATAAACTTTCAATTTTATTCAATTCCCTCTAATACTTTCCTAACCTTTTTTTTTTTTTCAATTTAGTCCCGAAGTTTCAAAAATTCAATTGGACCTATTGTCCAATTGGGGTCAATTTTGAAACTTCGGGACTAAATTGAACAAAAAAAAGGTTAAGAAATTATTAGAGGGACTAAATTTAAAGTTTAGAGTGGATCACGTGACTTGAATATGTCAAAAAATGGACGGAATGTAACAGTTAGACCAAAACTAGAAAAAATCTGCAAACATATGGTACCAAAACTAGGTAAAAAAAACATCATTTACCAAAACCCAAAAGTTGTCAAACATCATGGACCAAAACAAAAGACCTGTTAACCCAATAAATAATGACTTAACATCCTCAAAAATTTATCTTTGCCAAATCGTTTAAACAAAAGGGTAAAATCTATTGTGATATGAACCATCCATGAGCTACCAGAGACATTCTTGGCTACATGTTAAGAAGAACAGACATACTACAAAGAGAAGGGATGAGTTACGAACCCTTGGAAGGATCATCATCCACGGAACCAACTTATGAAGCTCTTCCTGTCTTTCTTCACACGATTCTCAAGAGCCGGGAAGTCTATACAGTTATAAGCCAGGTCCATTACGATCGGGTTTCTGGGCACCGACATTAGAGGCGGTGGGAAAGCTTCAATTCGTGCTGCTACTGGTTTAGAGTTGGGTTCTCCAACTGCTGATTCGTAGACATCAAGCTTCTCCACAAGTTTCTCCCACTGAAACCAACAAGTATTCACAGCTCAATATCTAAAAGGACCTAAACAAGTCAAAGAGACGCCATGCCGTGCACACAGCAGTATACCTTCTTGTCAGTTCCAGTTATGGAAATTTTGGCAATTTTCTTGGAAAGGTTTTCGGGACCCTTTGCCTCCTCCATGATGCCTGTAGCGTGTTCGATGCAACAATTACAACGGCACTCGTCACATAATGTCTTCAACTCTTTTATCATTGCCTGCCAAGAGAGAACGAACCACAGAAAACAGGACGTTTAGCAGTTGGTAATACCAAATGGCGGGTCGATAAAATAGTTGGTGATAAAGAGGTAGTAGATATCAACTTTATATAGCAAGTACCTGATCAAGGGTTTTTGAATTTGACAATTTTTTAATAGCATCTTCTGCTACAGATCGAGCACGGGCATACAATGCATATGCTTCAGCCCTTTTTCCAGCCAAACTATATGACTGAGCTAAGTAAAAGCACCTGTGTAAAGTTTAAGCAATACATGATTAGAAGAACTCAAGAAAGGAAAAGGGAAGACAACAACTAATATTCAGTAATCTATAATAAATCAAACCAAGCAGAAAGCGGAGGACAAGATGAGACATACCTCTGGGCCCTAAAAAATAAAGTTTTGAGAGCACACTCCTCGGCGAATGCCACTTCTTCGGGCTTTGTATCTCTTCCAGAACTTACAAGATCAGAAAGATCGGATGTATTCTGCAAGATCCATCATTAACAAAACTCAGATCCTTTTCAAATAGTCCTTGGCAATAAAATATGAAAACGATATCCACCATATAGAAAATGAAAACTGAGGAAAGAGAAGCTTATAGTGGCCAAATGAGCTATGATCTGTTCTTAGCCAGCATTGTAAGATCGCCAAGTATATCAAACTGATATGAGTTCTGGACCATAAGTATGCTGGTAAGGAAATTGACCGCTCATTAGCAGAGTTCCAAATGCATTTTTCCTCCTATTCTCTGTCATTTTCCCCATTATTCAGGTATATTCTTGCTTTTTTCCACCGTAACAAAGCCGGTGACATATTTAAAATAAAAGTTGGGATTCTATCTGAATAGATCCATGTTAGACTGGAGACAATCTATTCTGCAAAGTCTGAGAACTCATGTGATAGACTTGAAAAGAAGAAGCACATAACGGGACCAGTCTGCTTAATACTCCAGATATTAGCGTGTTTGAAATAACTGTATGTGAACAAATTAGCAAAATACAAAGAATGTCTTAATAATAAGACCTAACCTGTAATAGAAGATCATAAAGGCGAACAAGCTCTTCAGGTTTGGCAACTTTATCAGTTTTTTCATCACGCCGCTTATTAAGCTTGCTCCTGGTGATGCTGACCAATAGCTGGTTGCGTTCAATTGTTCTTTGCCCTAACAGAGCACTGACAGCTTTATCAAGGCCATTTAAATCATCCTTCACATTTTCAGCATTTCCAGCACTGACCTAGAATTACACATCATACAGGGGAAGGAGATAAACACAACAGAAATGAATGATAGGGAAAAGAAAACACCAACAAGCACTACATTCCCCTCATTTCTAGATACGCCATTTTGTGAATGAACCCTTACCAGGTCCGTCCGAATGCAGCTTCTTGCATCATGATAAGCAGCGAAAATTTTGTCAAAGATAACTAGCCTCTTCTCTGCAGGAATGTCAGCTGATGGGCCATGCAAATCTTTCTCCAAATCTTGAGCTGCATAGGTGTTACACCTTAGTAAATATGACTATTTGGTCTACAGAGTCATCTAAAGGAATATAAAGCCACGAATTGAAGCATAAGCCTCGAAATATTATCCAATGGGCTATAAAGTTCAGGGTGAACTACTGGGGCCTCATCATCATTATATGGAAACCAACATTCCTTTTTAAGGCAACAAGACAAGGACTAACCTTTCAAAATGGCAACACGAGTCTTTGCATTGGAAACTGGAAATCTATGGCCAAGCCAGGAGAATTCTGTTAAGGATGCTGCCTGTTGTGATCGCGCCTCTGCCATGACAGCCTGTAAACAAAAGAAGTTTTTTGATATCACGGCGTCTTAAGTACCTAGAGATTTTGCTAGAGGCAAGAGGAAGAAACTTTTCAGGATTTTAATGCAGTACACATTATGCACACAAAACTTGAGTAGCAATGTAGGATTCTTTTGGAGGTATGTTCACACCATGAAACAATAAAGTACTTATTCAGAATTCCACAGACAAATGAAATTCTGCAGAAAACCACACCATCCGAAATACTAGAATGGTAATATATGTTTAGGGCTGTATTGGCTAGAACAAGTGTATGAAAAGTGCACCTCTAGTTTAGCTTTGAAGAGATCTAGTGCAGGCCCTTCCATCTCACCAATCTGTAAAAGTTCAGAGGTTTGCAGGTTTGACTCGCCAATTTTGTGCAGGCAATACCGTATACTTGGTTCTAACTCCTCAACTCGTTCACGGCATAAAATTTGATTGTCAAGGTCCCCATACTTTCCAAGTTCCTCGTAAACAGCCCTGTGCAATTCTAAAGTAGTTATGGACATCTAAAAGCCATGAAAAAAAAGAGAAGAGAGACAGTTCTGATGATTTTGATAGAACCAAAGATCTAATAATGGAGAACCATCCTTTGTAGCAAGCACACTAGGCTAGCTCCAAAAGATAACTGTCTGGCATGAATAATTCCTCGAAATCTTTTAACAGCAATAAGCTAGAAAACAAGATAGTAATAAAGTAGTTCACGAGGGAGACTTTGCTTTTCAATTGTAAGACTAGTGCAGTAAAATTAATTCTCCAATCAAACAAAAGTATTGTTACCTGGCACTTTTGAAGTTCATCAAAGCAACATCCCAGCTCTTGTCTTGCTCAAACAGGAGAGTTCCTTTCATGTAGGAGGCGTACGCCTGCAAATATTACATTTTAGTAGATCACTTAAAGGGCAAAATCCTCATGAAAAAATAAATAGGAAAATGAAGGTACCCTTCAATGTAATTTTTTAAATACTAACCACATAAAGTGTTAGGATCGATTCTCTCAGCACTCACAAACGGATTGATAAAGAAAGCAATATAGAACACAGGATTTAACATGGTTCGGTCAAATTAGACCTACGTCTACAATTCCGGCGGCTGGCGTTTTATTGATATTCAACAGAGTTACAATTTCAGAGAATACAACCTATATAATAGCGGCGGAGAAAGACTCATAGACAGTTATAAAAGAGAGCTCCAAAAATTAGAATAGGATACTGTCCACACAAAAATTGGAGTACCTCAGCTTCCAAAGATGTTCTCGAGTCTCCTTTCAATGAACACAACTGTGAAAACAAGCTTGCCCATTTCACAGCCTTTCTCAATCTGCCAATCAAGTATATCCGTTGCCGTGCATTAGGACCATCTGGAACCTGTCTTTTCTCCATGGCATGGCTCCAAGCTCTCTCAGCCGTGTAAAGGAGTACATGAAGAAACCTGTTCAAGAAATGATTACTCAAGCATCCGTTTAACCAGGTACTCAACCGAATAATTTGATGCTTGTTTCGACTGGAGTTATCATCTACTCTTGGGAGCACTTCACCGTTTGCATGATCGAGCCAAACTGAACTATAAACTGTCTCTTTCTTTTTCTCATACAAGAAAACAAAAGCTAATTCTTGCAGTCATGGTTCTACACAACGACATCGTGTTGGAAGAAGACATACCTGACTTCAGTGACAGTGGACTCAGTTATTGTTTTCTTAGTGTACTTGCCACGGCCATGGGTGAACTTGAGCGATTTGTAGAGGCGCCTAAGACGAGCTGTGCAGTATCTCCTGCCAACGTAACAAAAATGACAACCGAATAGATACGCCCCAGAAGGAATACAAAAATGAAAGCTCTGACACAGCAACCTCAATGACATAAAATGCATGAAGAAGAACACAAAGCTCAATCAGCCCAAGACAAGGAAAGAACAATGCACCGTACCTATAACGAGTATAATCTCCATGACGCAAACCGTGCTGCATCTGCGCAGATTTCAGGAGCTGTAACACTACATTCCGATACGAATCAGAATACGGTCGATGGTCGGGAAAGACGAAGATAAAATACGAAACTACGGATAAACATACCATTGACAGAGAATTTCTGCGTGACTTGATTTGACTGATCGGACTTTGGATCATCGACATCCATTGCTGATGCTCCGCTATCCTTCCCCATTAGCAATCAGGACCTATGAAATACTGAAAACGAAACGGATGCATCAATTTTGAGATCGAATACCGCGATGATGATGAATGATTTGGAAGGTGTTGAATCGGAGTGTTGAGGTTACCTCGAGATTACCGGATCTTCTCTCTTCCCGCGGCGACGGCGGTCTCTGATCTGTTCCAGACTAGAAGTAGGAAGGAATCGAGGTTGAGATATTAGATAGACTGAAGGTGGGTCCTCGGTTAAACCATTATTGATGTTTGAGGGTATAATTCTTTAAAAGAAAAGTTCAGGATGCAATCACATTTTGCAATACCACTATACTAATAGGGCTAGCAATTTGTGACAGAACACGATAGCACGACACGAACACGTATAAAAATATTCGTGTCGTGTTCGTATTTATAGAACGTGACACGATAAGCTTACCGTGTGTGTTCGTGTTCAGTAAGTTTAGCACGACACGATCATTTACACGCACGATAGTATAAATTGCCATCCCTAATAAATAGGGGTAAAAATCAAAATCTGGTTGGTTTAAACCGACCGTTATGCTAATTAAATATATATATATATATATATATATATATATATATATATATAATTGATTAATTAGGTTAATAGAAATTGTAAAAGATTCATTTATGAAGATTGTTTTTTTTTTTACTTTTTTTATAATTTATTTAATTATATTAATGGACGTAATTTATCATTTCGGTTTAATATAGTCCATGAAAATGACGAGAATTTTAAATTGTAATTGCTAATTTTGTATTTTCATTTTAAAACGAAATCCGGACCGAAAAACCGTACTACAAATGAACGATTTAGTTTTTCTAACACGATTCTTTGGTCGGATTTTTTTTAGGAAAAAATCGGACCGAAAATATATGCACTCGGCTAGAATAAGCAAAAAATCGGTCAGGCCGGTCCGGTTTCACCCCTAATTTTACATTATAAAGTTCCGAAATTTCCGCCAAGCTCGGAAGTTTATCAAACCTCAATACCGAATAAATCAATAAGAGCCATGATCACTAATCATAGCATACGTAGAAATGTTGCGATATGGAATCATAACAAATGTGCCTTGCAAATAATAAATGGAACCCTTGGCCAAAACATAATGATAATAACAAATGGAACCAACAATAGATAGAGAGCTAAATTCTCCAAGGATACACTGTATCAAAATAAGCAAAATTCTTCAAGGTTTCACAACATTCTACAAACCGAAAAACTTAAAACTTGAGTATACATAACTTCTTCAAGGCTCAGCTTATTAAGACACTTTTTAAATGAAATGTTCTCCAAAATACATAAAAGTAACAGAAAGAACAATAAAAAATGGTTCATTGACCTACCTTTTTTTTTGCTGAACCTTGACCTACATTGTAAGAACTGAAGAGCACAACCAAAATTGAGAAGACAAGACACCAAAAAAAAGACCAAACTAAAATAAGGTAACAGTTATGTCTCTATCAGAAGCACATAAATTGCTTCTATAACTCATTCTTGCTGCTGCTTTGCTGCTGCTGATTACTATCCTTCTCCCTATAACCATATATGCTAATCTCAGAATCTTACCATTAAAACCTTCTTGTTCTCTCCATCCTGAACAAAGAGAGGATAGGGTCCAGTAGAGGGCTTTTAGCGACGACCACCAGCTGCGGGCTTCTTGATAGAAGGGCCCGTGTCTTCATCGTCTGACTGGATGTCTCCGTACTCCCATATTCCCGCCCTTCCGGTGCGAGCCTTTTCTTGGTACGTCTCCAAGTTGTCGAAAATTGCTACTCTATCCTTGGTGTCCCATCTCTTCCTCTTCTCCAACCGGGCCAATCCCTCCTGTATATTCGAAGTGAGGACATATATTAGCAAATGAAACCATTAACTTATCTCTTTCACTTAAGTCTTAAGATTTTGGGCAACTGGTTAATTACCAAATTGCAAAAAGACATACTGAAACATATTTTTACAAACAACAAATCAAACTTAATCAGATCTGCAAACACAATGCACCAGTCTTATTTTCCTTTGACAGAATCAGAAATAACCTTTTTGTTAAACAAAATTTGTCAAATTATATAGAAACAGTGATGGTGTTTCACAGGTGTGGCTTAAGCTCGGTTCGGTATGCATCCGAAGTTCAGCATGCAATTTGGTAATTAACCCCTTGTAGCAATTCGGTAATTAACCCCTTTCTTAATGTCTGCGTATAATTTGCGAGTCTTTCTAATCTAAGCATAATCCCACAGCAGAAAACAACCGACACAAGCATGCAAAATTGCAGCATGTTATATCAACGAAAAAGGCAGGCAGGTTAAGTTCACAACAAACAAGGGGAGCAGAGTAGAGTAGACAAACCTCCAACATTGCAGCATTGATGCTTTCCTCAGAGTCAGCAGCTCGCAATGTAACGAGCAGAACAGTTCCAGTTCCCTGCCCTTTCAATTTGCCCCCAGAGGTATCTTTGTCCTCTACTGTGGCTAAAAGTTCCTTACCACTGTTCAAAGTACACTCACTTAGATACTCAGCTGCTTCTTGACCGAAATCCTCCTCCAAGGTTGGGACTTTGATAAAAGCAAGGCTACACAGCTGGGCAAGACCTGCCCCGGCAGACACTGAAGGGTCAATAGGCCGCAACTGAGAGAAGGTAACAACTTCCTGGTTCCCGTAGTCAATGTAGAACACCTCAAATTTGTCCTGTGGAGATGACACTGGTCCTCGAGGTGCATTCACAATCTGCATAATTCAGGTTAAGACATTTCTCAATAAGTTGAAATTCTGGGGTTTTAAAAAGATTGCATTCTAAAGAATATAAAAGTTTGGAAATAAAAAAGCAGACAAATTCGTTGATCAATTCAAGTAAGTGCTGTGTCAGACTAGAAATTTTCTATAAATATATATATCACAGGGTTCATAATATTGGAAATGGAAACTATTTCGTGGTTCAATATACAAAATGGTAGCTTTTTTTTTTTTAATGAAAAAAATGGAGGCTTTTAGAATTTATATTACATACCATTGCACGGTTCCATGAGTTATCAGCACTGAACTGAGCGAGAACAATTTCACCCTTCTTTGGGTTGAAAGCACCAATAAGAGGAGTCTCATGCAAATTCAAGGAAGCAAGTTTGTTTTGAATAGAAGCCACTTGCTGGTCCCCGACACTCTGCACGTAAAACTTTCCACCACCGATAACTTCTGTGACAACAACCTGAGGTAAAAACAAAATACCATAGTAAAAGGTCAATCAATTTTTATTTTTATTTTTATATATATATACAAAAATATATAAATTATATAGTTCAAAATGATTTTTAATTAATTCACCTTAAGAACTTCTTTCTTTTTGCTTTCAACAGCAGCTGAACCATTCGGTACTTCCTGTCCTTCTACATAATTCTCCCACACCTGTACAAATTCATTAAATCATCAGTACAATAACCAACCATCAGACAACTGAATGATGAAATGCTGTTCTTCGTACTTTCAGCTTCTGCTTTTTAGCAGCCTCCTCGGCTCGCTCCAGAAGGTGAACTTCGGGAATCCTGTCACTGCCAAAAGATGTTTGAAGCTTTGCAAGACCAGCTTCAAGCAGTGGTATTGCTGCATTCTGCTTCGAATCCCACATAGATCCCAGGAAAGTTCCAGTTCTGTCAACTGTTTCCACTTCAATCTGTATAGAGTACAAATTTAATTAACAGCTTGGAAAAGGCACCAAATGTCTAAGTAGAGTTCAGCTTTTAAAATCAATCTCTTACCTCTGATGCAACTACTCTTAGCCTCACACACAAAGAAACACTGGGCCCCATTGTTCTATTATTAGGACTCACAATTTCATGTGGGGCCGCAACTTTTGTGAGGTAAGATATAGTTTTTCGAATGTAAGAGGATAATTACCTCAACGTCTCTCTGCAAGATTTTCCGTCTCATAAGGGCGATTGCTTCATCAGAATAAGGCTCACCACGACCAGCACATCTCACGCCCGAGAATGAAAAAGCAATGCTGCATGTCTCCTTCGGTATCTGAAGTTTGAAACGGTGGCCACTGAATACATACTCCACCACAGCTGGGATTCTTCTACTTCGCTGTAGGAAGGGCAGGAAGTCTCTAGCTTTTTTCGAAGATGCCTAAGAAGCAATTAGGACAGTTAACACAAAGTAACCGAAAAAGTAATGATTATAACTGGATTGGCAAAAATCACTAACCGCAACTAGGTCTGTAATGTGGGCTACTGGGGGTGCCTTGCTGCTATGAATGCCTTTTTTAGCAGCTTTAGCGCGGTTTTCAGCAGCTACAAGGACATCATAGTACTTTGACCTTTCCTCAAAGTCACGATGGCTAATGACAGCACCATATCCCCGTCCGAGGACCAATTCCGCAACATTAATCCCTGCTGCAGCTGCAGCCGCAGCACCATTATCACCATCGTTTTTGGTAGGAGAAACCAGGAAAACTGATCCGAAATCCATTACTCTGCTGTCTGCGGAAGCAGCTGTAGCAGGAGTACCATCGGCCATGTTAACCTTCCGAGAATACTCCATCTCAACTGTCACCTGGAAAAAGAATTTGGAAGATTTTTTAGAACAAAACATTAAAACCTCGAACATATACAAATAATAAAAAAGATAAATAGCAGAAAACTGAGCATACTTGTCGACCAATTAGGCGTGTTCTTAAAAGTTCCTTTGCTTCACGAGCCCATGGGGCAGGCTTTTCTTCTCTTCGAGGATTGCCCATTTTAGGACATCTAATACTTGAAAGATTAACACGGCGTTCCGCCATTGGACTACCATATGGGATAGAATCATCAGCAACAACAACACAATCTCCACTTACAACTTCTACCACCTGAGAAAATATAGATGAGCCCACTGTTTTTTCAAAGGGGAAAGAAAAAACAGATGCTGTAGGTATAGACCAAAATTACACAATTACCTTTCCGGTGAAATTCTGGTCATGGATGGCTTTAGAATTTGACACTGGAGGTACATAGTTTGTCCATATCTTCAACTTGTTTTTCTTAGCTTCTAGTTCAGCATCCCTGAGCTTTTTTCTGGGTTCTTCTTCCATCTCTTTCCCACTCCAGTCTACATATCTGGCCAGACCCTATATTTAGACAAGTCAGAACTAAAGATCAATAACATATTTGGTCGATGTACCTATAGTGATCCAACTATATTTTGATGATCTAAAGTATCATTGTGATCCAACTTTATTTTCCTTCAACTCATTTCTATAATTCATCATTACAATAATAAAAATGAAGCTAGTCTCTTAGACCATTACCAACAATTAGTCAAATGAAATACTCCTCATAACACTTCCTGGTAATTGAATTTGAACATCAGGGTATGGCATACTATTACACTAGAAAAGATGAGGGAAAGCTTTTCGATATATTAAAAAGAAAATGGAAAAAGGAAAAAGAGAGATTTTGTTGACTCATCGATGGATATATTCAGTATTAGATCTGTATTCTGTTCTGTTGGCCGATGGAAATGATAACATTTCTTTGATATGCTATAAACGAAAAACATCCCACTGGATTCCCATTTTTTAGAGAGAGCTCCAAGAAATTAACTAGCCAGTGAGCACTTGTAAGTAAAATTCAATGTGAATTAGAAAAAATAAGCAAGCAAATACATAGTAATAATTGGTAAAAGGTAGAAAAAGTACATTTTTTACGAGCTCCAGTGATAGATCCTTTGCTGACTCGCCATCAGGATAGTATACTGATCCAATCAAACTAGTCTTGTTCCGGTCAATTCCTTCTATGACAAGGCGGACCTGCAAAAATACCATTGATTTTTAGTAAAAGTAGCAGAAGTCAATAATAACAACAAACAAACTACACTCACTTCTCTGTGCAAAGTACGCATCTCCGTGAAATACTTTGCTTCTAAAGCAAATGGCTCAGCGGGAGTTTCTAATGGGGTTGCAGCTGCTGAATTTTGAAGCCTCTGTGCAGAAGTCAGAGGTCCACGTGCTTCATTAGTATCAATTCCATTTGATGCACTAGGTGCCACCTCAGTTTCAGTAGTCATTTCTGGTGATACCCTTCTACCCACTTGTTGTGCCTAACCAAGAGTAGCAGAGATTTAAGGGAAATAATTGGTTATTCGGCAATCTTTAATAAACTGTGGAAGAATGTTTCACCTGGGCTCCAGCAAGAAGTACTTGCACAAACTGGAACTCTGGAAGCAAGTACACCCGAAGAGAACTCCCATCGCGCACTTGCTCAACAAAGCATTCCAAAGCTCTGCCTTTGTTTCCAGCCACAAGACTCTCCACATTTACGTTACTAGTATCACCTACAGCAGAAGGAGGGAGATCTCGAATAGAAGCTTGTGCAGCACCCGGCACCTTGAGAAAATAATATGGTTAGTGTAAGTAAACAAGTAACTAAACTTACGGTAGCGACAATTGTCACCCCATTATCGAGTAGTTTTATAGAGACACTAGAATTATTGTTGAATAAAAATTTACCATGAGCCCCCATTATTTTAGTCTAAAACCCTCATTCTTTCGTTTAAGACAATAAGACTCAAAACCGTCCAAAGTGTTAAAAATAGGTGTCTGAAGTTTGAAATATTAAAATGGACTGTCCAGGGTTTCATTATTGTTGAAATTTGGTGTCTCTGCGCGTCTTTTCATCTCTTCAACCATTTTCACTCACCCACTCATAATCCATCACTCCTTACTTTTTACAAAATCGTAAAATTTCACCCAAAAGTTGAACATTCAAAATAAAAAGGTTTCTAGCAGAGTGGTATGGAGCGATCTCCTACGACGACGCGATGGGAGCTAGAATTTGATAGTCGATTTCGTCGGAATTGACTTTTCTAAAGTAATCACAGCACTACATTTCAAAAAAATAGAAACACCTTGGACACTACAGTTTAACATTTAAAACTTCAGACACCTACTTTTAACATAGGGTTTTTATTATTAACCCTTATTATTTTGTAACACTCACATTCAATACATTCGAATAAAGAAAAAAAACTCATCAATTTTAAGTTTTGCAGCTTCTAACTTGAAGAGTACAGGTTATTTTACTAGAGTATGAATTATTGTAACTCTAATCTAATGTATTAGATGAGGTTTAATAGGAAAAGTATGTAAATCATATAATATGTTTGATCAAGATAGTTTTTTGTACCAATATATTTTAAAATGTACAAATAATTTAAAATAATGGTAATTAATACTTTTTCCAGTGTCTCGTCCAAAATTATTGTCAAATACATTTTAAATTTACAAATTCATAGAATAATTTTCTAAATATTAAAATCAAAACCAAATAACGTATACAATTGTTACAATAGTGCATTTGACTCAATCAACTAATCCAGAATCGGCACTTGTTCGTTTGACTCAATTGTAACATTTATATAAGCAATTAGATCTAAATTGTGATACTTTAAAACTACTTAGTTAAATTTGTATATATTTAAAACGTATTTAACAAAATTGTGGATGGATAATTAAATAAAGTATCAATTATCACCGTTTTGAACATGTATATTATTAATATAAAAAATCTTTTTCAAACACAGTTATATGTTTTACATGGATTTTTTTTTTTTTTTGCATAGCGTACCCCATTTTAAACACGCCCTGCTGCCACTAACTGTATATATCACTAGCAGTAGAAACACTAATGAGAAGAAAAGTAAGAAATAAAATGAGAGCAATAAAATATATGGACTATATATATATATCCCTAGAAGGCTAACCTTGCTCCATAGACCTAGGCCTTGACTCTCGGCCTGCTCTTCAAGTTTTTGCAGCTCCTGAACATAGGGACTTGGTGATTCCTTCGCTGGACCCGAAGGTGCCTTTACCTGCGTAAACAAGATTCATTACATTCCACAAATGAAGAAATTTACATAAGTCAGAGACTCGGAGTTATCTATCATCAGTAGAAGTACTAAAACTAATGACTGACCTTGGCCCATCCTGCAGCCACAACAAGATATGCAAGATTCTTGTCTCCCAAGAAAACAGAGCCAAATTCCCGGGGTACGCCAGGTAGAGTGTACTCCACTCTGAAAGTCACTTCCTGTACAAAAGGGATGGGCAAAATTAAACGTAAGCTGGAAATCTAATACAGAGGCCATGTGCATGGCGACAGGAACAAAACGCAATTTTTATTATTTTGCTGGAAGGAACCGAATTGACTGAATGTTTGACATTAGTTACCTTTCCGATGCAGAGCTTCCTCAAATACTCTCGGCTGTCCCATGCAAAGGGCTCATCAATAGTTCCCCTTCGGGCCTATAAGAGAGGGACAGAGGAAAAAAGATAGATAAGGGCGCATACGATCAGGCAATTCACTAAAAGACAACGTTAAATACTAAAGCAGATCTTCCTTTAAAAGGCAAAAATACAATAGTAAATGATATATTACTGAAAAGAGAACGTAAATAAGAAATTCTGTTGCTGAAATACATACGCTATATACGGAAAAGGAGCATGAGTTAAACAGATATCGAGGAAAGAAGTTTTTGGCCGTAAGATGAGTAAAATTTACCAGTCTTGGAGCCATGATGGACGATAAAGTGACAGTTTTCTCGGGAGGGGGTCCTGCATTTCTTGTCAAGGCAGTTATGATCAAGGAGTCTCCCGATTGAACTCCTTTTACTCTTCCCTTCAGCCATGCACTCCCACCCGTTGCCGATGCCATCCTTACTGCTACGGTACCTAAAAATCATCGAACTGATAAGCTAGATAGAGCAAAAGCGAACCCCACAGCTGAATCTGGCTATAAAAACGTAGTAATTGTGATTATAAAAGGTAAAAATAAAATATATTTTTTTGATGAAATTGCAGCTATGATTTGAGCGGACATTAGAAGACAGAGATCAGAAGAACGAGCATTCAGATCCATATTGGATACAATATTGAATAGCAGATTGCGGACAAAACAAGGCATGCAACACAATTGATCCGATCCAATTATACCAGCAAACAGCGATCTGAGATCGGATTGCAAAATCAATCAACAATAAAGGCAGCTTGAGCTAACTCGCAGCTGGAGCTATAAATTCATCAAAGAGAAAGAAGATTCATACTCCGATTTAAACAGATCGAGCGGCAGTCAGCAAAGAAGAACACGGATTGCCGAATGTAGATTGATTTGGTTCTCCCTCTTCGTAGTTATCTCTATCTTTCAGATTTAGTTGGTTGCTCTCAAAGAAGATGGAGACGCGGATCGGAGGTTTATGATCGAAAACGATGAAGCGCGTATTTAAAGGCCAAATCCCCCAGCAAAATCACCTATCCGCCACAATCGGGACATAAAGTTGAGATATATTACGGATAGTGCCACGAGGTAGGAAGTAACCCTCTTTGTCTCTGTCCGAACCGGACGAAGTCTTTGAACTAACTGAACCAATTGTTGTAATATATGTTCGTTCCACGTCCAGAATAATTCTCATTCACATCTCTTAAGGTATAAAGTGTTGTTCATAAACTAGGGTTAGGGACATTTTCCTACAAAGTTCCGCAATTTGTCCCAAATTCACACATAATTCTCATAGTCACTAACGGAAATTGAACCCCTAAACCGTAACTGAACATATCGTTGAATGAGTGAAGATTAGTTTAGGTCTGGAGCAAGCATTCTATGGGTTAGGGGTGTAAACAAGTCGCGTTGAGCCAAGTATCTGGCAAGCTCGACTCGACTCGACTCACTTTACTCGAGCTTGAGCTCGAACTCGCCTGAGCTTAAATTTTTGAAGCTCGATCTCGACTCGATTCCATACTCGACGAGTTCAAGTTCGGCTCGATAAGTTAAAAAATCAAATATATCAAAATGGTGCACTTTAGCTCGACTTCGAACTCGACTTGAATTGAATATACACACACATATATATATATATAGTATTATGTAAAGCTCGAACTCGATTCGAATAGGCAAAAGAGAAAAGCTTGAATAGGCTCGCGAGCCTCTCGAGTCGATTACCACTGAACTTGTACTCGACACGGCTTTAGAAAAAACTCGACTTGAGATCGACTCGAAATTTACAGAGTCGAATTCAAATATCGTCCGAGCCGATCTCGAGTAGCTCACGAGTAGTTTTACTCGTTTACACCCCTATTACGGGTATTGTCCTCTAGATGGGCACCTCCTAGAACCACTCCGTAGGAAAAAAAAAAAAAAACATAAGTATATTTTTTTAATCATGTAATACGGTGTAACGGTTCAGTGTTTTATTCTTTAACCAAAGGTCATGGTTCAAACCTCGCCAATGACTATATAAATGGAAAGATATTCATGGCTAGTAACACCTAGAACCATCCCGCGAAAAAAAGCATCAATATATTTATTCTTATATATATATATATATATTGAACATATTTTATAAAATCAATGCACAACATTGTTGGGGAAAAAAAAATGCGCAACATTTATTTTTCGGTTTCACCAAATTTTTTTCGTTGTCTAAATGTTAAATATTAATTATTATTTTTCAGTTATTGTTGGTTATTGCTCTTTTCGACATCTTCGATCCAAATTTTGGATACCAACTTATCTATTATTAATCCAATGTTGGTTGGACCAACTGGTAAAGCGAGTTATGTACCCCGTGGGCGACCCAAGGTCGAAACCGCTCACAGCCCGAACTTGCGAAAGCAATATAAATATATCAACAAAAAAAAAAATTTATCTATTATTAATGTATTTCGTTAGCTGGTTTGCATTCTGATTGGCTAGTATGATTATTATTATTTTCGAAAAAAGAAAAAAAAAAACTATTTTCTATCTAATTAAGTGTATTTATTTATATACTTTAATAATTAGACCTAGGCGTTGTATTCTATTTATCTAATTAAGTGTAATTTTTTTTTTTGCCAAAATTAAGTGTATTTCAGGTTATTATTTTTATAAAATAATAACTTAAAATTCTTCTCTCCTAATTAAGACCTAATAAAGGTGTAATATTTAATGATGTTTGATCCTTAACTGCAATTGATAAAATCAACACTCAACTGAAATATGAACTTAGAAAGTGTAATATGTAGGAAACTAAAAACTATCTTCATTCACTTAACATTCAAAACATATAGAAAGGTTCCTTATACAAACAAAACTTACTGCTCATAAACACTACATATAAGATATAAATGCTCCTACATTCAAGGATATTCTAACACATCATTCTTAACTTTTTTTTTTTTTTTGGTCTTACATCATTCTTAACTTAACATGTCTTAAACTAGACTCACCACTTAATTAAATATCAAGTAGACTCAACTAAGCAACTAATCTTGGACAGCAAATTTCACGACTTCAGTTGCAAGTTACTTCATGCTTTTGCTATTTTGGCTTTGATATCAACCTTGCAGTCTTACTCCTGCAAGTAATCGTTATTAGCTTCAAGTTCACCAACAAATCCCCCTGGACTGTACCATCTTGTAAGATTTTCACTTTATATCACACATCCAACTCCAAGTTTCAATCTAAGATACTCAAAAGCTACAATTTTCAGTGGCTTAGTGAATATATCAACACTATTTTCTTCACTCCTACAATACTCAATAACAACATCGTGTCCATTGCATAAATTACGTAGAAAGAAGAACTTAACATCTATGTGTTTACTTCTCCATGTAAAACATGATTCTTACCCAACTTTATGGTTGAATTATTACCACAATACAACTTTATGTTTTTAGAAAAAAAAAGTTACAAAACCATTAGTTTTAAATTATTTGTACAACTTCTATTAAAAAAACCAAAAAAAAAAAAACGAAAAAAAAAACACACTAGACCGGGTTGCCTTAACTCTTTATCGACACGGCCAACCGATTTACTTTTTTATTTTTTTCGGCCAACTGTTAAAACAAAAAAAGAATTCAGTTGGCCTGGTCCGACCAGGCCTAAATTTGTAATTTTTTTTATGTGGCCTATATTGATATTTGGTTGTTTATTTGCGTCTATTTTGGTAAAAAAAAAACTTCATCGAGGGTGCAAGTTTAGAACTGAAAAGTGTAGGGTGCGTACGAAAGAAATTGGGGAGTTTTCGTATTTATTTTTCTTCATTTATTTTGGGCCAAGAGGATTTTCTACTTTTGGTTTTGTGATTTTTTTTTCTAAGCAAAATTCTGGTTCCGGTACGACGAGGGAAGAACGAAGGAGAGAGGTAACCGAGGACAGTTAGAATTTCATAGAGGAAGACGATGTCTGACAGTCTGAGAGGTTCTAGCATAACCAAGGCGAAATCGCATTGAATCTGCTGGTGTAAGTTTCTTGGGGCTTAGACAGAGAAAGTGTAGCTAGTCCAGTCCTTTAATGGCGGAAACTCACGTCTTCTGTGCTCATCACTTGAAAATGTCGATTATTTTCTCTCTCAGGATCGAAAACTCTTAATCTACACACAGGACTTGCCTGTATTCGAAATTGATGCACAAAAGAAGACATTCTAGCTTAAACTCTCTGTTGAACTGCTGAAAAGCAACAGTTTTTTGCTCGAAAACATATTTCTTATCATTGTTTTTAGTTAACTGTTGATTCTTGATTTCTTAGCTGAATACTCAGTATCAATGAGTCTGATAGGTTGTATTTTCCATATTTCCTGCGCTGAGTGTGTTGCACAAGGATTCTCGAAGTTTTCTGCCCACCAACTGCTTGTTCTTTTGCCCAATCTAAGGTTTAAAACTTTTCAACTGTCGCAGCAGACCAATTATCTTTTAGTACCCCGAAAAGCATGTTAGCTGTGACTCCTCCATTGTACTGGGGTGAATAATCTGTTGAATAAGCAGCATCTATTTAGCTTCTGTCTACTCTTGACTCTCGCTGTGCTTGTTATTCAAGAATTGCTGACCATAGTTACTTGTATTTGTAGAAGTGTTGAACTAGAGCTGTTTTCCAACAAGAGGTGCATGTGTGGTTTTCTTGATGGGAGCAGTTTCTCACAAACATTCTAGTTAGTTTGTCTACCCGTGCATAAAGCTCGAAATAGTTGATACATGGTTGATCATGGCCTTCTCTCTGCCTCCTCTTCATGTCAAGGCACCTTCCAGTATTCTCATTGATTATTCATTTCCATGCCGATTTTTATTTCCGATCTCCCAAAAGCTCCGTAATCATAGAAATAATTATAGACCAGGGGCTATAAAAGAATGGCAAGAGTATGAAGAGGCAGTGAAGACTAAGGATCTTGGTAGAGCTTTGAGGTTCTTGAAATCCATGAAAGTCCCGGTTCAGCCCTTGGATGCTTCTTCACAGCCTCCACTCAAGGAGCTCGATTTGTATACTAGTAAGGATGTGAGGGATTGGGAGGTCTTAGATACATGTCTGAATGCAGACAACATGAAGCTTGTTACAAGTGCATACTCTTTTCTCAAAGAAGGAGGGTTTTTGCCCAATTTCGGGAAATTTAGGAGCATCGGTAATTGCTCTAATTTCTCTTTGTATTACTTAGTTCCTTAATACTTTGTTGTTAAATAAATACTAAAATGTGTGAAACTTGGAGTGAAAGTGGAATATCTGACTCAATTGTTATTTATTATTCTTCTGAAATATTAACTTTTTTTTCACTTTCAACTCTAAGTTTCACTTCGTTCAGCCAAAAAAAAAAACTCTAAGCTTCACTTCGTAGAATTTTCCTTTTTGTTATTGTTATTTAATCATCTCCATGTCTATTGTAGTTCTCGAGGGACAAAGAGATGTCACACCAGCAGTGTTGAAGTCCTCTACAGGGTTAGATGGTATTCTACAAAAACTTCTCCTGGGAAAATCTATGGAATTGATCGAGATAGTTGAGGAAGTCATTGTTTGGTTTTATTTCCTTTAAAAATGCAGCATCAAGATTTGCACCAAAGAAGTGGGGTCTCTCTGGAACCTCTAGCGTCACGTTGGCAGCTTTTCTGGGTGGATCATCCTTTCTTCTCTCTCAAGGCATTGACGTAAGACCCAAGCTTGCTGTCTTGTTAGGCCTTGCTTTCTTGGACTCTGTGTTTCTTGGTGGTTCCTGCTTAGCACAAATATCAAGCTATTGGCCTCCTTATAGACGCCGAATCTTAGTTCATGAAGCTGGACATCTTTTAGTGGGTATGATATAATTATTCTCATTACTGTGCAAAAATTGGGGCATCATTTATCATTTGCTGCCTTCTTTGCCTGAACGAACTTTAGAGCATTTTTCTTGATTATGACTATGTAAACCTTACAAATGGTTCTCATTTCTGCCGTTGCTAACTGTGGTTTTTTCATTTTATGCAGCATACCTCATGGGCTGCCCTATTCGTGGTGTGATTTTAGACCCCATAGTAGCAATGAAAATGGGAATTAAAGGACAGGTGTGAGCTCTAGTTCCATTGTTGATGTGTTAGAGATGGCCTAGTTAAGATTCATTATATGGAAATTCTGAAAAAGAAAAGTTGAAGTAATTTTTGAATTATGCAAGTATGTTCCCGTTTCACATTGTTACTTATAGTATAACAAGAACTGCAGAAAAATTGAAATTCTCATCAGTTATGTTTTAACTATTTATGTATGTATGTATATTATTAGGCAGGGACACAGTTTTGGGATGAGAAGATGGAGAAAGAACTTGCTGAAGGGCGGCTCAGTGGCACCGCCTTTGATCGGTTAGTGAAGCATCTGATTTTAAGTCTTATTAACTGCTCATGAGTTAAAAAAAAAAAAAAAAAGCTCTTGGCATTCTATCGAATTTAATGACAATACTACGAAGTGCGGAAATTAGAGTAAACCTATAGTGAGAAAGAGAGAAAAAGTTACATTTTTGGGATTTTCTTTTTGTGGGATACTGAACAGTTTTCTGAAATGGAAAAAGATTTGTTTTTCTTGCTCAGTTTTACAAATTGTAGCACTGCTCTTAAATAAAAGCTCAAAATCGAATCTTGGTTGTTACTCCACCCAAAAATTTGAACTTTCAGAGCTGTTCTTTTCCTTGGACTAGGTACTGCATGGTGGTATTTGCAGGCATTGCAGCAGAATCTCTTATCTATGGTGATGCCGAGGGAGGAGAGAACGACGAGAACTTGTTCAGGAGTCTGTGCATCCTTTTGGACCCGCCATTCTCCACTGCTAAGGTCTGTTTTGAATAATGCTTGAAACAAATCTAGCCTCACTGCTGCTACATCATTAAAAAATGGTTAATAACTAAAAAACTGTCCACCTATGTTAAAATTAGGTGTCTGAAGTTTGAAATGTTAAAATTGATTGTCCCAAGTTTCATTTTTGTTGAAATTTGGTGTCTCTGCGCGTCTTTTCATCTCCATTCAATCACTTTCATCAACCCATCCACTCACTCATAATCCATCACTCTTTACTTTTCACAAAATCGTCAAATTTCACCCAAAAATTGAACATTAAAAAAAAGTTTCTAGAAGAGTAGTGTGGAGCCATTTTCCAAGGACAATAGAGCGAGATTTACTTGCGCGGATATGACCAACTTCTTAGGTGACGGTCCGGCAAGATGACGAGACTGAAGTGTGTATGGGAGCTCGAATTTGACAGACGGTTTCGTCGGAATTGACTTCTCTAAAGTAATCATACCGAGACACCACATTTTAACAAAATTGAACCTTAGACACTACAGTTTGACATTTGAAACTTCAGACACCTAATTTTAACGTAGGCTAAATCTTGGACAGTTTTTTAGTTATTAACCCTTAATAAAATCCTTTTGTTGTTGGTAAATCTTTGGAATGAATCTTGATTTGGTTTTGGCCTTGCTGCAATATATAGATGGCAAATCAGGCAAGATGGTCGGTTTTGCAGTCGTATAATCTGCTTAAGTGGCACCGAGAGGCACATAAGGCGGCTGTGAAAGCTCTTGAGAATGGCAGCAGCCTTAGTATGGTGATCAGGGAAATTGAAGAATCCATGGTTTCCAAGAATTGAAAGGTATTTGATATCTATTGATTATGTGACACTACCACTTATTTTCTTTGTAAATGTACTTACAAACGACATTATATGTGATGTAAATCCCTATAGATTAGGGCTAGTGCCTCTACATGCCTTATCCTTGGTCTAAACCTGGTTCTCATGCATCTCCTATATATAGACTAGTCATATTAGTCAGTGCATTGTTTGAGATTTTTACTTTAATGAGAACTTATATACTATAATAGTTGCTAACTCGCGTATTGCACAATATTTGTTTTAATAATTAAATTAATATATTAAGAATATATATCTTGTTATTGATTAATTTGTTATAATATATACTACAAATCTATGTTAGTATATGACATTAGAAAGCTGTTACATTTACTTTACTTTCACATGAAAAGTATTATAAATTATCGTACTATAAAAAAAAAAAAGTTTATAACATATGAAAGGTCTGAAGTTTGACCCATGTTCACCGGAGAGGTCTGAATTTTCAAATGTTGATTTGAGAGGTTTGAGGTTTCAGCTTTGTTGATATAAGAGGTATTCGTTAATTTTTTTATGTTAAAACTGACGGAAGTTGGTCACGTGCTTGATCGGAATTAAAATTAAATTTCAAAAATGCGCTTTTATCAAAGTGTGCCCCTAACATGCTTGAAAAGAAAAGACGAAAATGCCCTTAAAGCCACACAGAACTCCGACCACCTCGGCTCCGGCGACCACCGCACCGACTCCGGCAACCACCACCCCGGATCCAGCTACCACCACGCAACCCCGGCGACCACCACGCAACTCCGGTGACTGCCACTCGGCTCCGATTGGCCCAAATCGGAGCCACCGGCCCCGATTGGCCCAAATCGGAGCCACAAATAATAAATCTTTAGAGCCAGAAGCTCTAGAAATGATTTTAGAACCTTAGAATTGACATCTAATCAAGTATAATTATATTTCCTTAGATTTATTGTCATTTTATTTACTTTTAATTGTTTAACAAAAGTTTTTTTTTGGTATTTCTAGCAATTAATATTTTTTTTTAGGTAATAGTTTATAGGAGAGAGTTATTAAGCCTCAAGATACTTTTATTATTGATGAGAGGCACAAACTAAATTACAACAAACAAGCAAGCTATAGGAGACACAATATAACAACAACAACAACAATGTCGATGATGTTTGTAACATGTCGTTTCCGGTGAGTAGAACTCACTTCTCCTTCTTAGCTTGCGTCTTCCGATGGTGGCGGCGGTGGAGTTGGTGGTGGTGAGGACGGTGGAGATGGTGGCGGTGGTGGTGGAGATGGTGGAGGGTGTGATGGTGGACAGGGTGGTGGTGATGGTAGTGCTGCCCTACCATCTCCCAGTTTCATCTTTTTGGTAAAACAATTATCTGATTCATCTTCTTCATTGTATGGCTCACTCATGTGCATCTTTGATTCAACCTACACAACAAGAAAAATAAAGCAATACAAAAAAAAAAAAAATTGGGGCTCAAATTTGTTTACGAACAAAGGGTTATTAAGGGCCTGAATTTTGAGTTTTGTTGATAATCGAGTTTCCGTCCAAATTTGCTGTTAAATGTAACGGAACCACGTGAAATGACAGAATTACCCTTTTGCAATTATTATACAATTTATCAGTTTAATTAATGAAATGTGAAATGTCTAAAATACCCCTGCACACTAATTATGCCCTTAAGGCCACCACGGTCACCGGAGCTAGGGTGGTGGTCGTCGGATCTGGGGTGGTGGTCGCCGGAGCCGGGTGGTGGTGGTCGCCGGAGCTTTGGTGGCTTAAAGGGTATTTTCGTCTTTTTAGGTCAAACATGTGAGGGACACACTTTGGTCAAAGGGCATTTTCGGGTTTTCAAATTATTTTCGGTCACATGCCAAGCATGTGACCACTTTCCATCACTTTTAACAGAAAAAATAGACGGAGACCTCACTTATACACAAAACTCAAAATTCAGGCCCTTAATAATACGTTTTTTCAATTCAGACCCCTTTTGACAATATGAACAAACATTTAGGCCCCTATTGTGTTCTTAACCTACAAACAATGATCAAGTATATAATTTCTGTAAGGGGGCGAAAAATTATTTACCGCTTGAGCAAGCTTGTCTTTAGAGCGAAATTGGAGTCGACGAAGCCGAGCTTGGGCTGCAATGGCTCTTGGTTCAGGGTACACTGACTTGTTCTGATCCAAAAGTTGGTTAGGATGATGATCATTATCATCATCAGATCCTCCATTGAGGCCCTCATTGAGAGCATTCCTTGGGGGTGTGAAATGCTTCATCTTAACTCTTCCTAAATTGTTAAAGTTGAGATATGATGTGAGAAATTGGGTGAGATTTGTTCATGTATTTATAGCCTAGCCAAGGAAATTCAATAAGGAAATTCATTAATGGAGAAACTAACTGGTGAAACGTGTTACTCGCATTTGCGTGAAGACAAATAAGACAGTGTGAACCATGATTAACTGTAACATTTTTTATTGTAGTGGTTGAATACACGACAAAATTGCGTTCATATGAATTAATTTTTTTATTATTTTTTTTTACTAGGAAAGGAATGTGGTGAAGAGTTTAGTTTACTCTTAATTATTACTGTAAAATAAGTTAATCTAATTGTATGATAAATAAAGTGTATTTTCTATTTTTCGGGCTATGATATTTGCATGTTGAAGGAAAGACATTGTTGAGTTTTATTTTGCAGGCTATGATATTTGCATGTTGAAGGAAAGACATTGTTGTATTTTTTATTTTGCAGGCTATGATAAATAAAGTTGTCAAACATGTTGAACCAAAAGACCTATTAATCCAAGTTTAAACATGGATTCAATCTATGTAGATTCAGATGCTAAAGAAGCAGTGAACCTAATAGTTAACGAGTAAATTGCAGGTACTTTGCTAATGCATTAATTTACGATTGCATGAATTTGTTAATGTTATTCGAACAATACAAGAAAATATACATTTACCGTGAATAAAATAAGATTGTGGATTTTTGGCTAAAATAACTCTCCTTTCAGATGTTGATTTTGTGGAACTCGAAAATCCTCTAGTAATTTTAACTTCTCTTATTATTATGTATGATATCTTCATATGCTCTGAGATTAGATATGTTGTAGACTTTACTTGAGTGATTTTATTATTTCATGAAAATAATAAGGGTTAAATGTCTTTTTGGTATCACATGTTTGCAAAAATTACAATGTTCATACCACTAGTATTTTTTCGTACCGAATTGGTACCATATGTTTCCAAACCTTACTGTTTTGGTACCTCCGTTAGGGTTCTGTATAAAACAGCCGTATAATGGCATGTGCCATGCACGTGACCAGCCCAAAACTTTCAAATTTGTTACAATTTAGTCCATCTAATACATCCCTAACTTTTATTTTGTTCAATTTAGTCCTAAAATTTCAAAACCAAACCATTTTCCCAAATTGACATAGCCGGACTTAGCCTAGGGCTAGGTTCGGCTAGGTCAATTGGGACCGCCCCAATTGAGTTAAATTTGGGCTAGGTCCGACCCTGGATCAGGGTCCCTGGGTCCGGTGACCCCAGGGGACAATTAGGTTAATTCAAAGTCTGCACCCCTAATATATTTGTTTAAAAAATTTCACCCTTACGTTGCAAATAGTACAAAATTACACCCTTCAACACAAAAATTAGAAGAAAAAAATTCAGTAAATTGAAATATTTAGGAAAAAGAAACAGAAAAAGGAAAGAAAGATGCCAACTTCATAGAGACAAAACAACAAGAGACAACCAAACAAAACTGGCTAACTCGGACCAATTCGCATGTACACAGAAACAATTAAGAAGCATCCATCCAAACCCTGCAAATTCCTCACACACAAATGTACAAAACTAGACAAACCGTGTTCCTCAATCAATCACTCACTCACTAGACAGACCCTCCCAATTTCTCCAAAGCTTCTGAAACATGTCTCATCGTCGGTCTCTTCTCGGGGATGCCATGGGCACACGCAATGGCGATCTTCAGCACACACACCATCTCCTCTTCTCTATCCGAGTCTGCAGTTAAGTACGGATCAACCACGTCCGAAAGAGGCTTCTTCTCTTCAATGCACAGCTGAATCCAATCCACAACCCTCATTTCCAATGATCCCACTTCAACAACTGGGTATCTGAGCGACGAAACAAAAAGATACAAGATTTCAACATAAATGGCGATTCGTCCAAACTTAACACATTTTAATGTTAACATGGAACCCACTTTTTACTACTCATGTGAAATTTAACAATTACCTTCCTGTGATCATCTCGAGCAAGACAACCCCGAACGAGTAAATATCCCATTTTTGTGACGGCTTCATGGTTTTCAGTGCCTCCGGCGCCTGATAGAAAGATCCTGACTTTACCATTGAACTGATAGTGGACAGTTCTGAGGTTGTGCTCTTCGGGTGTTTATCTGAAGCCATTCGGTTGGAGTGGAGGGTGGGTGACCCACCAGTGATGTTAGCAAGGCGCCCGAGACCGAAATCTGAGATACGAGGTTCTGTGTTGTGGTCGAGGAGGATGTTGTTTGGTTTCAGATCCCCGTGGACGTATTTCTTAGGGCTGAATTCGTGAAGATAGACCAAACCCTTTGCAACTCCTTGCATTATTCTCAAACGGTCCGACCAGGATAAGGGAGTGAATGATTCGGTACCCGCTTTTCCTGGTTGTTAAGTAACGAAAGAAGATGAAGTTATGTAGACAATGCATAAATTAACATAAATCATAGCTATTATATTCTATAAAAATTGATCATGTAACAAGTTTTTTTTTTTTGGACAAAAAAAAGAACAATGATGATCATATGGAAATCTTAACCGGCCTGATATATACTAGCAATTTCTAGCATAATATGATAGCACGATATGAACACTATTTACATGAAACGAAATTAAAAGAGAAGTATACGGCATATAGGAAATAATGGAGCCCCTTATATTTGATCGTTTTTAAGGGATCGTCATTTATATTTATTTTTCCCAATTTCACCCATTTTACAATTTTGCAAAGTTATCCGAGTCAGTCAAAGACTAACGGAACTAATTTGTTAGGGTTCAATTGCAATACTCAAAAAAACTCAGGGGCTTAACTGCAACACCTGAAAGAGTATTTGCATCATACCATTATTAATAATTAAACTTCCTTATGTGGTTTACCTTTAGAGCTATAGAAAAATAAAAAAAGAGTAACACAAGCATGGTGCTTGTGAAGCTTAGCAGAAGCTTACGAAATAATTAATTCCAAATTAGCAAAACAATCCAAAACGTTTCTTCAAGTGTTACCCAAAACTCTTACGAGTGTTGCAATTTAGTCCAATAAATTATTCTCAGCAAATAGAACAGCACAGCAAACATGATATCAGCACGAACATGATAATGTGCATAATTTTCCAACCCTAAAGTATTCAATCATGTAAAAGATTCATACTTGATAGTGAAAAATGACTACAATGCCTAATTCTATGAGCTAAAAGTCACTGAGGCCATAAGCAATGGAAAGTAAAAGAGAAGTAGAAATATACCATGAAGTGCAGTGGCAAGGCTTCCATTGGGGATGTAATCATAAATAAGCAGCTTCTCCTCAACAGACCAATAATAAGCCCTAAGCCTAACAATATTCAGGTGCTTCAACTTTCCAATAGCTTCAACTTCAGTCTGAAACTCTTTAAATCTTTGAGAACCACCCTCACCTAATCTCCTCACAGCAAGGGTAACCCCATCCTCAAGGACAACCTTGTACATTATCCCGATCCCGCTCTTTCCCAAGACAAAAGCCGAAGCTTTTAGCAGTTCATCCAAATCAAACGCCACTTGTGAATCCAATGCCACAAGATCATACTGCTCAACATTTTCCGATAAAGTCTCTGATTCATCTTTCCGGAAGCAGAAACATTTGTTTCTACCCTTCCGGCCCTTATCTAACCCATAATCATCGTCTTTTTTACTGCCACAACCACAAACCCTAGAATAGCAATACGAAAACAGCAACCCAACAAGGCAAATCCCGATCACATCGCTAACTATTATTGCAACTATCGTACTAGTGCTCAACCCTTTCGATTTCTTAGTACTTTTGTCGGGTGTAGCATTATTCGGTAAGTAAGGATATGATGATGGTGAGGCTGAAGCTGATGAAGAACAAGGGTCCTTCAATGGAGGTCCGCAGAGATTGGGGTTGCCGATAAATGCAGTTGGTCCCCTGTTCATCAGAGCTCCGTTCTGCGGTATAGGGCCGGTTAAGTTATTGTAACTTAGGTCAATGTAGACCTTTTCCGGAAGGTTACCGAGGCTAGAAGGGATCAATCCGGTGAACAGATTATGCGAAAAATCGACAGTTCCTTGCAGGCTAGACAAATTCCCAACATCACTAGGGATTGCTCCATTGAGTTTATTGAAAGACAAATCAAGCTTCTCTAAAGAGCCTAAATTGGTTCCAAACCCATCAGGAATGTTCCCGGTGAGATTATTGTGGCTAAAATCTAGGGTTTTGAGCCTCTTCAACTGCAAGATTGACATTGGTATCGAGCCGTTGAACAAATTTTGCGAAAAATCAAGAGTTTGAAGATATGAGAGCTTCCCAATATCAATTGGCAAAGACCCAGTCAAGGAATTGCCAGAAAGTACCAAACTTTGAAGGCCCTGAGCTTGGAACAGCTCAAGAGGGAGGCCGCCGGAGAACTCATTGGCCCGTAAGTTAAGGTGGCGGAGGTCCGGGAGGAACCCTAGCGCAGATGGGAGAAACCCAGAAAGCTTCTTCTTCGGAATGGAGACGGAGACCACCTTTTGGTCTTTGCATGTGATTCCGTTCCAGGAGCAAGGTGAGTCGTCGGAGGCGTTCCAGTTGACGAGGGACCCACCTGGGTCGGCGGATATGGCCTGTTTGAAGGTCAGCAACGCGATGCCCTCGTTGCTCAGTGGAGTGACCAGGGCGTTGAAGTTGAACAGAGCAGCAAGGAATAGTAGAAGCAAAGGAATCATGACCGCCGTTGGAATGAGGAATGCTCAAGTTCTGTGTTGGACGGAGAAGAAGGTGGTTTCTGGAGAAAGGTGGAAAGCTTCTTCGTCTTTGTCAGGTGCACTGCAGCTCACAAGGCAAGGCGTTGGGAGTGTAATACATAAATTCGTCAGCTTCAGTCAGTCCAGGCCTAAATGGGAAAGAGAGAAGTATGAGAAATTCTTGTATACATCAGTTCCACCACGTGGCGCTGATGTGTTGCCCCTTCAACCAATCAAATCGTGACATGTGGCGAGTGAGAGAGTGGAACAAAGACAAATGTCACGATTTAATTGGTTGAAGGGGCAACACGTCAGCGCCACGTGGTGGATTCGATGTATACAAGAATTTCTTGTGAGATAGATCATAGATTCAATACATACATTTTGGCCAAAAGAAAATACATACATATACATGATAAAGTGAGATTCTTTCTTTCTTTCTACTTTATCGTCTACCAAATTCTCGTGATATAAAAAGTTTTGTAATAACATAAAATTGATCCTCAACTTTGGGTTGGATAAACTGATCCCCCAGAAGAAGTCTGTCGAGTCAGGTTCATGATTTCAACATTCGAGTCGACATGCTGACCCCTGGCTTACGCTACGGTAAATCTCCTGTAGTCGGGTATTTTTTACCGCATAACTAGCTATAAAAAGTCTCCATTTTTAGCGATGTACATCTATATAACTTTACATCGTGGCTATTTTATTAAATTTATTGACTGTAAAGGTAAATGAAAAACTATAAAAAAAATCGCTCAAGTGTAAATTAAATATAAAAATTGGCATGAATTACCTGGGCTGATCCATTAACCCAAAGGATTGGTTGGTTTAAATAAACTTACCAAGCTTTCAGATTCATTCTATAATGACACGAACACAATTGGAACATGAATCAAATAGGTCTACTTTATTAACTAACATTAAGGACTTGATTGATGCAATTCAAATGTTTAGGACTGGAACTGCTAGCGGAAAAGTTTGAGAACCATTAAATAGTTCAGAAATTTATCCATTTTAGGCAATGTTGCATGTTTTTACATACTTTTTCTTAAAAAAATGTTTAAAACGTAAATTATTTTTTGGGTAATTTTCAAAAAATAGTTATTGTTAGTAAAAAAAAAACATTTTATTTACGGTCCGGTCACGGCACGCCGTCTCATGAAGACATGAACTCAGAAATGCTGATAAACGCGGCAAGCAAACTGCATTTTGTCTTTCACCCAAAAAAAAACAGTTTGTCTTTCACCCAAAAAAAAACATTTTGTCGTGATATATATGTAAGACTTTCCGCGGGTTTTTGGCGCGAAATAAACTCGTGATTTGAGCCGTTGGTAAGGGCGCGGGCAGGTGGGTCCCACTCTTTTTTAGACCAATGCCTTTTTTTTGTTTACATAAGATCAATGCATTGTAGTAGAGTGGACTCGAATTTGGGTGGGTCTATGAGTATGAGAGGGTGGAAATGGAGAATAAATATATCTTTATGGACTAGACTTTGTAATACTTTAAGTTAGGGGGGCCTTTACAAATGCATCAACTATATTTAGTTGTCGTCGGCGGCGACCAACATATATGTCCCCGACACCACCTTGTCCGTTTCTGCTTTTATCCGTGATTGATGCCAAGATTATAGCTTGAAACAGAAATAGACAAGATTTTGTTGAAATATATACACACAACCTGATTTTGTAAATATTGTAACTGGAGTTGGACCACCTTCGTTATTATTATTTATTATAAATAAATAAAAAACAGATATACGAGCGGACGAATGAAAAACAACTTAATCGAGTTGATGCAGTATATATATAAGAAATTTATTTGACTATCCTCTTGATGAACGAACTTTAAATAATCAAGTTAAATCCCTATCCTGTAATTGAAAAAGCACCATAATAATTGGACCCATCCTCCCCATTTCTTTACAGTACATCCCAACGTCCTTCCTAATAATTGGTTTTGATTGATGCACCAAACTTTGCTAAAGTTGTCACCACACTTTTGGTAGTGGGCCAGAGAGCGGAGCCCGGTCCAAACCAAAATATTCTCATTGTACAGGTGCAAACTGCTCATCATGTAAAATTTTGGGTGCAATTTTTTTTTTCCAGAATTAAGAGATACACACATACACTTTCATAGAACAAAATGCATTGCACTCTCTCCAATACTCAAAGCATTTCAAACTTTCAACTCATTTGCAACTAACAAAATTAGCAACTAAGAATGAATGATTCTAACCGTGATCAGTTCACCACTTTGGACTCTTTAGATGCAAAAGGCAAGAAGGGACCCCACCACCCGTATTCGTATTTTTGGTACGGTGCTGTCCATTTGGCTGGCTCGTCGAACTTTATAGGAACCGGGTTCGATGCCAATGCTTCTTCCACACTATCAGCCTCGAAGTTCTCTGATAGTACTCTGTCGAGTCTTAACTTCATGAACCTGTCCAGATAGGAATGGTCATAACATCACCCTTTTTCTAGAGTACTGGAAGAAACTCAAGTTATTCCAAAATTCAGGGGCAAAACATAAGACTATCATAGTTTTGGGGTGAAAAATACATAGTTTTCAGAAGTTCAGGGGGCAGTTATCCTCCTAAGCCCTTTGGCTTAGTCCCTGTGTCCAGATGAGAAAATGAGTAACTAATTACAGCTGCTAATGCAAATATTGTCCAAATGTTATAGCTTTAGGTTAAATTGGAGGAAATTTGTGTAAACGGTAAAAGAGAAAAAAAGTGCTTACGTGATCCAGGGGCGATTAGTTGAGACAAGAGCAACAGCAGGCCTCTTTAACCTCTTAGTGATATTCGGGAATTTATCTAAGAACTTGGGTTCGATGACAAGCCAAAAGTCCTGCTCCAGGTTACGTTCTTCATAGAGGCGAAGCCGCTCATACATCTGCTCTTTGAAGTGCTCCTCTTCGTCCAACATAAATTTCGCATTTGCAACGACGAAGTAGTACTTCTTCTCAGGTTGCTGCACCATCACAAAACGTCATTAATTGAGTTGTATATATTAGCTTTCGATTTACACTTCATGAATATCAAATAATGGAATAAAGTTAAAATTTTGAGAATACTTAGTTCACATAGAATAGACACTAAGGTTTAATCATGAAATGGAGTGGAGAGTTAACCTCCTCAATGGTAGGTTCAGCAGTATTAACTTGATTCGAGTCAGTAGCAGCTACTGATTTCTTCAAAGTAGGGAAGCGTCTGGTAGGTATTTCCATTGAGAGGCTCAATCTCTTTGGGAAGAAATAGTTCTGATTGCCATTATCAGAAGAGAAGCATCCCAAATGGAGTTGCTGACTAGGGAAGGACAATAGTGTCCGCCCTGCACTACCATTTGCCATTACACTCACCATTACTGCAGCAGACCCAACTCCAACAGACATGGACTCCTTTCTGTGCTCTCTTACTTCTATTTCCCCAATTTTCTATTTATCTGCATAATCCAATGCATAAACATTATGATTACCAAATCTGAGAAATGAAACTACATTTTGGTCAAATCAGCGAGAAATCAAAACTGTCAAGAGCAGTGTTCTATTTGATCATCTTTCCATCCAAAATAATGTACATGCGGAAATTGAAGGGAAAAGACTACTCACTACTGCATTATCCAATACTTCATGAAACTACTGATGGCAAGTAACAAACTAACGTATATCATGAAATTACCCATTACCACACTTAACGACATTATATGAAAACATGATGAAAGGCTACGCTAGGATCTGATTCCTACCATAATCGAAGGAAGGAACTATTACAGTATTACTGAATAACCCTAATTATAATGAGTCTAAGTGGACCAGTATCTACATAATACTTCTACGTTCGAACATCGTAGAGCATGAAAAAAATGGAGGCAAATAACACCACATAATAAGCAAACGATCACCGATTCCAAAAAAAAAAAAATCAAATGGATCAATTTGATTGATGTGGCACGATTAATTCAGCTATCTGCTAAACTGTATATAGATTACGAGTCACACTGCAGTTTGACTGGCAGGTGAGGTTTTAGACAATAATCCATTCCTACATTTGTATATGAAATGATAAGAAGCAGCAACTTCTTCGATTTCTGGATTGAGTCTCTGATAATTGCATAGATCTAAGACTTCGAAATGGCAGCTTTGAACTAACTTTCAGGCACAGTCATGTGTATTTAAGCACGGAAAGCTTCCGTCAACTACATTGGGCACTAAACATATTATAACGCGCTTCAAATGGAAAGGATAAGCAACTTCATCCGATTGACACGAAATTCAGTTCCGAGTCACATTACTACTTCAAGCAACAGAATCAACCACAGCGAGTTCCATCGACATGCAAAATTTGGACGAATTTGCAGAGGAATAGAAAATCAATAAGAAGATGGAGTTACGGAGAGACAGAAGTGCATCGTGATCGAAGTGGAGATACATACATCACCTGTGCAAAGCTGAACTGGAGAATGAAATTCAGAAGGGAGGGAGACGAGCTGGACCTGGGTTTCGAGAACAGTGAGTGAGGATAGATTGCGGGGTTTTGATATATGAGATAAGGGAGTGACGAGGCATTCTCGACGTCGTCCATTTTTAAGTAATTACAAATTAATAGACGGTGGAGATTTAGCCTGGTTCATACCATTTCTAACAGCCGATTTAACATTTTTTTTTAAAGATTACGTTGATAATAATTTTATATTTATTTCTTAAAATTGTCATATATGACATTTATTTATATGTATATACATATGTAATATTTAAACTTAAGATTCACTTAAATAACACTTCATTTCTAATAGTTTACACTGTTTAGACTTCGGAAGAAATAAATGTTGTTGTTAATATGATTGAGAAAACTATTTTTTCTAATTCATACAGATCTTGTGGGATATAAAAAATTAGGGCTTCTTTATTAAGATGTTGGCAGCACATTTATGGCAATTGGTGCAACTAAGCTATGCTAAAAAAAAAAAAATCATGTTTATCGAAATGGTGGTCATATGTAATCGGTTGTTAAAAGATTAGATGCAAAGAATATTCACAAGTGCACTACAAACTCTATTTTCATGGAACAATCAATCGAGTCTATTTAGTCATAAGCTATTAAGCCTGAAAGTCTTGCCAACTACGCATTGGCTACCCATGTAAAATAATGGGGTGACAAACGTCACTCCATTATAAAATATTTTTATTGAGGTCATATGTTTATTCTTGAAAGAAAATATATCATAAAGTAATCTTTGAACGCTATTGTGATGTTAGGGCAACGATGCTTACCGGAGTCTAGGTTTATGGATGGATTTAGTCGGTGAAAATTTCTCAAACTCAATCAATATTAATAAGATGTTGTAGCTCTGTTGATTTTGTAAAAAAAATAAAAGAGTTAAATAATTTTTTGGTACAACATGCTTGGCTGAAATTAGCTTTTGATTCAATATTATTTTTTTGTAGACTTTTGATGCAATAAGTTTGCACTTTGTAAACTTTTTGTGGATCCGTTAGTTGACCGTTAAATAGTACATTTCTTACACTTGACTTGCCTTATATATATATATACATTAATTTAGTCCTATAATTTTTTTTTTTTAATGATGACTAAAGATTTAAAAAAAAAAACTGCGGACTCTACGAGAAGGCGAAAGGTGGCAGCCGCCACCAGTCAGAATTCAGTTCTTTATTAATAAGCACGCTCACCTTCTCTCTGTCTATCTCAACAACTCCGTCCAGAGCTCAACAGAATCTCCGTTGGCTCGTTGAAGAAAGACAAATCGAACCAATGGCCTGTACAAGCTTCGCTAAGCTCAACGCCGCGTCCTCTCCGTGGATCGGCCAGCAGTCCTTCTCCCAGCGTCATGGATCGTCCACCAGCCTTGCCCCCCGCCGTGTTTCCCTCCCGATCCGCGCTAGCGCTTACTCAGATGAGCTCGTGAAGACCGCCGTGAGTTCTCTTCCTTTATTCACATGGTTGTAGAGTTTGTGCAGAGCGTGCTGTTGTGGAATGACTGAATGATCTGCTCTTGTATGCGTATCGCGTTAATTCGAGGATTTTCGAGTTCCTGTTCGATTGTTGACTTCTTTTATAGGATTGAGTAGGTCCTGATATTATTGAGCTTCCGATTAGCCTAATTTTTGTGATGGTATCAGTCTGATCTATTTTTTTTCCTAATTATTATGCTGGGGGGATTTTTCTTTTGAGATCGGCCTTGAATCTGGATCTTCTCCATCTTTGGGAAGTTAATAAACTGAGTTTAGTATTATAATTTGACAGCGGAAACTTCAGATGCGAATCTAACACATGGAATTGGAATGCGCTGATGATATTTGATAAAGCATGTCATTTAGTCAACGACTGTTACATCTCTAGCTGAATCACGAGCTTGATTTCGATTGTTAAAAGCACAGCTACATGTTATCTCTGGTTGATTTTAGATGATGCGAAATGCAAAGTTATTTTAATCTAATTGCGAACTCATTGTTTGATCCGCAGAAAACTATTGCTTCTCCTGGTCGTGGAATTCTTGCCATTGATGAATCCAATGCAACCTGCGGGAAAAGATTGGATTCAATTGGCCTTGACAATACGGAGACCAACAGGCAAGCGTATAGGCAGCTTCTGTTGACCACTCCTGGTCTCGGAGATTACATTTCTGGAGCTATTTTTTTTGAGGAGACACTTTACCAATCAACAACCGATGGCAAAAAGATGGTCGATTGTCTTAAAGAACAGAACATTGTACCAGGCATTAAAGTTGACAAGGTTTGCTACTGTTACACCCCTTCTTTATTAGAAACTCATGATGATTACTGTGGTGTATAACATTGTTGTGTTTCCATGTTGCTTTAGGGTTTGGTTCCATTGGCAGGATCAAACAATGAATCTTGGTGCCAGGGTTTGGATGGACTTGCTTCAAGGTCTGCTGAGTACTACAAGCAAGGTGCTCGGTTCGCTAAATGGTGAGTCCAACTTATCAATATTGGCAGTTGATGTTGAATAGAGCAAGCAGTATGCTGCGGACCTTTCTTATATATCTCTTTTTCTAACTACATCCAGCCCACCCAAATTTTTATTTTTTGTTTTTAATCAGCTCAAGCTAAACCACATAAATTATGGAATCAATTTTGGATTTACTTCCTTTACAACTGAAAAGGTTGGTGCATTAATTGATGCTAATAATTGAATATGAAAACAGGAGAACTGTTGTCAGCATCCCTTGTGGTCCTTCTGCTCTAGCCGTCAAGGAAGCTGCATGGGGACTTGCAAGATATGCTGCTATCTCTCAGGTACATCTTTAGTTTAAGGAACAATGTTTCCTGAATGTTTTCTGTATCCAGCTCCACTTGTATTGCATATGTTGATCAAATCACTTGTGTTTGGATGTGATATCAGGACAATGGCCTTGTACCGATCGTGGAACCCGAGATTCTTCTTGATGGGGACCACTCAATTGACAGGACCCTTGAAGTGGCAGAGAAGGTGTGGTCAGAGGTGTTCTTCTACTTGGCTGAGAACAATGTTCAGTTTGAAGGGATCCTACTCAAGCCTAGCATGGTGACTCCTGGTGCTGAGCACAAGGAGAAGGCTTCTCCAGAGACCATTGCCAAGTATACTCTGACAATGCTCCGACGGAGAGTTCCTCCTGCTGTTCCTGGAATCATGGTATGATTTGTTGACCTCTTTATTTTTTGTATAATTTTAGGAGAATTCATGAGATTTTTTGCCTTAAAGTCATCAAGTTGGTATCAACCCGAGGAAAAGATTAAAGTCGTCGTAGTTTGGTCCTTCGCTCGTTCTATATGCTCAATAGCTCGATCAAAAGGACACCAAAAGTTAAATCTGCCATAGTTGATAGTGTGCATCCATTTAACAAGACAGTTGGATTATCCTTATGTTAAGAACCAATCAAATTTGACTATTGGTGTCTTGACGATTACTGTGGGTATGATCTATGATGAGGCTTCAGCTAACTATAGTATCAAAATTCAAATATCTTCATTTTCCTCTCTTTGCTACATTTTCCTTTGGGTGCAAAAGTAAGTAGTGTTCTACCTGATATTTGCGAATCTGTTCTCGATAAATATGACTTTTGACTGTCGTTCCCCTCCTCTAAACATGGATTATAGTAAGAGATTATCAGCTGATTTATATATATCTATTGCTTGTGGTCAGTTCTTATCTGGAGGACAATCCGAGGTGGAAGCGACATTGAACCTCAATGCAATGAACCAGAGCCCCAACCCATGGCACGTGTCGTTCTCATACGCACGTGCTCTTCAGAACTCCGTGCTCAAGACGTGGAAGGGACAGCCAGAGAACATTGAAGCAGCCCAAAAGGCACTTTTAGTTCGTGCAAAAGCAAACTCAATGGCTCAGCTTGGAAAGTACAGTGCTGAGGGCGAGGGTGAAGATGCTAAGAAGGGTATGTTCGTCAAAGGCTACACATACTGAGCTCACATTAGCACCCGCGGGTTAGGATGTTTTTTTTCTGCTTTGCTGCTTTGTGTCTTTGTTATCTCTATATATGTCGACCTTGTGTCGGTGTAATTTCTGTTCTTTCGTATGGATTTTAAATAATACCTGTGGAAAGGGATGAGAAACATATCGTTGAGTTTTTGAACCTTTGTGATAGGCTTTTAGTAGTGTAAAGACAAATACTGATGTGTGGTTTGTCTAAGAGCTGCCTTTGGATATTTGATAATGATGCATGTGTTTAAGCCCGTCTGTCATCAGTGGTAAACGATCCACTGGTCGGTGTAAATCGCCCACTTTTACAAACATACAGTCTTAAAAACCATCTTATCTGAGTAAAGAAAAATGCATGATGATATGTGAGTCTTAAAAACCATCTTATCTTATTATGTAAGACCGGTGTTTACATATACGTATACCAGTTAGAAGCTGCTAAATGTTTTTGGCAAAAAAGTGTTTTCAAGGTTTACACTAAGTCTCATCCTTTTAGGTTTATTTTTAGAGTTATCGAAAAAAAAAATCAACAGAACAGTGGAAAACTTCTATTAAAAAAATAGGGTTAAATACTAAACGCAATTCCAAATATACACAATCTTGCGATTTGGTGGCTCTATCACTATTCTTATTATGGGGAAAATGATTGGGGTTCCGAAACCCAACCTCCCAAAGTTGTTAAATATTACCATGTATGCCACTTAGAAACCTTTCGGAGGTTGACGGAGGTTTGCTGTCGGACTCCCTATCACTATTCTTATTATATTATTATTCAATGTATGAAGTATCATCATATGTGTTGCTTTTTACTTTTTTCACCGAATTTGACTTTAAATTTTAGCTTTTTTTGGAAAAAAAAAAAAACAATAATGAGGGTTAAGAACCGAAATCAATCTTTATAAGCCATGTTGCGATTTTATTGTTAAATTTTAACGTCAAAGGATAAGTGAAAAACAACATATTTAAATATTTAATACTTAGGATATCGAATAATAACAAAAAAAAATTGAAATATCAGATCGTAATATAATAAAATGTGTAACCAACGATAATTTGCGAGTAATTTTAAAATTCAGGTAACTAATTTTAAATAATTAAAATTCGAATATCAAATTGTAACTGCTTTAAATTTTAGGTAGCATTTCAGTTATTAACTTATTATATAAAACTAATAAAATAGTGCATTGCATTTTTTGTGCTTTTATTATTCTACAAGCTTGGCCAAAAACAATTATATGCTACAAGTATTATACTTGTTGTTGTTGTTTTTTTTTTTTAATTTAATACATTTAAGAAGTTGATTATTATTGATGATACGTTGCAAATTTAAAATATATAATAATTTAAAAAATAATAATATTTCTAAATTCTAATGTTAAAATTAAAAATTAAGTGCACCATATTATTTTATCAGTAAAAAATCCAATTTGTTTCGACTAAATTAGCAAATTTCACTTATTTTTTTTTCCCGGATTTTCTATTTCTTGGTGGGCACAGCAGTTTCGCTCTCTTTCTTCCGCCAGTTCAATACAGGCAACTCCAGTCTCCACACTTAACACAAGTACACAACTCCATTGCTGAACCTCCATTCTTCTGCAACTCTTGCCTTGCATGCAATCGAATTCCTTTTCGTCCTCCTCTTGTTCTGCGTTACATGACCATTTAACACCATCTCGTCTCCTTCTCCACTCTTTCTAGATCATATGGAGCACTCGACTCCGTCCCCGGACGGCCCCGTTCCCGTCCCTCAGCAGTTTCATGGCTCTGAAGACACTTACGCCGTTTTCTCCTCTGCGGAATCACCTCCACATCACGCCAAATCGTCGAATGCTTCCGTCTTAGACTCGCCTCCTCACTTGCAGAACCTCCGGCAAAAGGGAAACAAGAGAGACTCTGACAGGTTATCTGAGAAAATCAGTTCTGACGAATTCGAATCGTCGTTGCCACCTGTAAGTTATGAATTTTAACTAGTCGTTACAATCGCTTTGTATTTCATTATGCACTTTAGTTAAATTTAGAGGTTTTTTCGCACTGGGTACGAATTACGATTAGTTCTTCTTCTTCTTAGTTTCTCTGAAAGCACAATAAGGAACTGCGTTAGGGTTTTGTGCGGCATTGCTTGAGGTTTTGCTTAAGTACTGTCTTTTGCAACAGGAAATATATATTTTTATATATTTTTTTTTGGAATTGGACACTGAATTCATGATGTTCTCTATTGATAGCTATTACTCAGCCAGATTTTGAGGTTCTCCTTGAATATATACATTTTAGGAAGCATCACCTGCAGATAATATCGAAGACTGGAAAAGGAGGTTAGCCATGCTTGTACAGAATAATAATAAGCAAGAACTGGTCTCGATGGAGAAAAAGGACAGGCGTGATTTTGAGGATATATCAGCTTTGGCAAGCAAGATGGGGTTGTTTAGGCAAGTTTTGCTTCAGCTTTCATTGAGTAGTAACTGAAGTTAATATTTGTTACCTGATTTCTTCAATTTGTCTGTAGTCACGTTTATGCTAAAGCGGCCGTCATTAGCAAGCTTCCTCTGCCCCACTACAGATTTGATCTCGATGATCGACGTCCAAAGAGAGAGGTTTTCATTTTTATTTTGCTTTTGTACATGTAACAATCATTATATGTTTTGAGGTTCATAGAAAATTTTCTGCTCTGTGCTCAGATATTGTCAACTTTCTTGAGTTATAGGTAATATTACCTCATGGTCTTCTAAAACGAGTCGAAGCCCATTTGAAGGAATACCTCTCTCACAAGCCTCGATTCACTGAAAGCTTTATTGACAAATCGTTCCCAGTATCCAGCAGAAGTCGCTCTACAGCTACTGATGAGGGGCTTTTGGAGGAATCAGAGCCATCTCCGTTTTTGGAGAAAATTCTTATGAAAAAGAATTCGCAACTACAGGAGCAGCAGCAAGATTGGCAGGTTTGTACTATTGATTGTGCTTAGACACTTGCTGAGTGAATATTTAGTTTGAGTTACATTGTTTCTGTTAGGAAAAAACATTGACTTTGGTTCATAATTCTATCCCCTTGAAAAATACTTTGAGTTTGGTTTTCAGAAAACTCAATTTGAAAAATCTGCAACTTTTGAAACTTTGAGTGAGAGTGGATAAAGTTACCTTTTCAAGAAAAATCAGATTGAATGAGTGAGATAGTTAATAGTTTCCAAAAATAGGAAAGAATCCATTTTCATTCTAGTTTTCACTCTAGAAACTTTGGTCACATTTTGTACCACTGCTCAAGCCAATTACCTCAAGAAATGATATTTATACTGGAGGTTACAAAACAAGGCCCAACGCTCTCTCGATTCACCACCCAAAGTTTATTTAATCTTCTCTTAGAAATAAGAGGGAGAGAGCAGGGAAAATAATCTTTATCACTGGTGTAAGTGAAGGAGCAAACTCATAGTTTTTTCCAGAATCATCTCTTTATTGTTCTTGCAGGAATCGCCTGAAGGTAAAGCAATGCTGAAACTTCGCCAAAACCTTCCAGCGCATAAAGAGAAGGATGTGTTATTGAAAGCAATTTCAAAGAATCAGGTATGTCATTGTCCTTCCCTCTGAATAGATCAGGGTTTAAATATTATTCTTATATGTCATGTTGGATGTGCAAATGGAGTTAGAATTGTATGTTCTGCAAATGTGATAGCTTTATATAGCACAATATTAGACAGTATATGTTCACTTGTCATACTAATAGAAATTTTGGAGGATCAAATGGTGATTGAAGTTTAATGTACAGGTTATCATAATCTCAGGTCATACTGGCTGTGGCAAGACAACACAGATTCCCCAATTTATATTGGAGTCGGAGATAGACTCGGGGTGTGGAGCTCTATGTAATATCTTGTGTACACAACCAAGACGAATATCTGCCATATCCGTGTCTGAGAGAGTTGCCTCTGAAAGAGGGGAGAAGCTCGGTGAATCAGTGAGTGCTGTCAATTTACTGAATGGTGTTGTTATGAGGATTTACCATTTTGTGTTTATTCTTGTTCATCTGTTTGAAGGTTGGATATAAAGTTCGGATGGAGGGAGTAAAGGGACCAGACACACACCTTTTATTTTGCACAACTGGTGTTTTATTGCGGAGGTTTCTTGTTGATAGAAACTTGAAAAATATAACTCATATCATTGTTGATGAGATACATGAACGTGGAATCAATGAAGGTTAAAAAATTATCTTTGTAATGTTAAAAAAAGAAAAGTTAAAAAATTAGAACAGTTGGTTTCCAGATATATCTTCCAATGATTTGTGTCTGTGCCAGACTTTCTGCTTATTGTGCTGAAGGAGCTACTTCCTCGCCGGTCAGATTTGAGGGTGATTTTGATGAGTGCTACCTTGGATGCTGAGCTTTTCTCTTCCTATTTTGATGGAGCTCCAATTATTCAAATTCCGGTAAATAGTTCTTTTCCCCTCATCTTAGTTGAACCACAAAACAGAAAATAGGTCCAGAAATCCACAAAAAGTCATGTCTGGAAAAGGACATGATACTGTTTTTACCACATCTACTCAGATGAGTTTTTATTTTACCATAAAATCCCCAATTTTATTATGTAGGAATAGTGAAATTCCAGAGTTACAGAGCCAAATCCAGTAGACTCAATTGATTTGTGGTAGAAGTAGAACCTGCATTACTACATTCATTTTCTATTTTGTGCCATTTCTAAACGAAAATTATGGCATGGTTATGTAATCATTGCCATTTTGTTTCATCAACTGTACTTCTAGGGTTTCACACATCCAGTTCGGACGCATTTTCTGGAGGATATACTGAAAACAACTGGTTACACATTGACCCCTTTCAACCAAATAGATGATTATGGTCAAGAAAAGATGTGGAAAACCAGCAAACAAGCTCCGAAGAAACGTAAAACCCGCATTAGTTCTGCAGTTGAGGTAGAGATATTGTCTATTTGCATTGAAAAGGTTTCCTTGCCTTTTGACCTTCAACACTGATAAAATATTCCTGTAAATAAATTAGGGCCCACTTGGAGCTGCAAATTATGGAAACTTCAGTCCCCATGTTAGGGATTCGCTGACATGTTGGGATCCTGAGTCTATTGGTTTCAATCTTATAGAACATGTACTTTCCCACATATGTGAGCATGAAAGGCAGGGTGCCATCCTAGTTTTTATGATTGGATGGGAAGATATTCGCTCTCTTAAAGACAAACTTCAATCTCATCCAGTTTTAGGAGATCAAAGGCGAGTATTGTTATTAGCATGCCACGGGTCTATGCCTAGCTCTGAGCAGGTAGTCCTCTTTATCACTTACCATTCAAAATCCTTCAGCTTCTGGTTGTGTAAATCACACTATGCGGTCAGAATCTGTGTCAATTGATTAAATTAATTAAATCACCAGAACCTTTTTTTTTTTTTTTTTTTTTTGCAGAGGCTAATATTTGGCAAGGCAGCTAATGGAGTGAGGAAAATTGTTCTAGCTACTAATATTGCAGAGACAAGCATAACTATTAACGATGTTGTTTTCGTGGTTGATTGTGGAAAAGCGAAAGAAACTTCGTATGATGCCTTGAATAATACACCTTGTCTCTTGCCTTCTTGGATATCTAAGGCTTCTGCTCAACAGGTATGATCTTATGGATAGGATATACCAGTCTCCAAAAATTAAAAAATTATGGTTCCTTCATGAGTGAATATTTTTCTTATACTACTTGCTGCGTATAATTTGTAGAGAAGAGGAAGAGCTGGTCGTGTACAGCCAGGAGACTGCTACCATCTCTATCCAAAATGTGTATACGAAGGTTTTGCCGAATATCAATTACCGGAGATTTTACGGATGCCTCTGCAGACCCTTTGCTTGCAGATAAAAAGTTTAGAACTTGGGAGTATTTCTGAGTTCTTATCGAGAGCTCTGCAGTCACCAGAATCACTTGCAGTAAATACATCATCTTCAACCTTTTCGATGTTCTTTTTATCTTCCCTTTGTGGCCATATCTTGTAATTCTATGGTTTATCTGGTTTTGTAGGTTGAAAATGCTGTAGACTACTTGAAACTAATCGGTGCTCTGGACAACAGTGAAAACTTAACAGTTTTAGGTAAAAATGAGTGTATCATATTTTAGTTACGGAGCAGTGCTATAAAATGTGAGAACTACAATGAAACTTAGTGTGGAAATGGAATTCTTACCATTTCACGATACTTTTGACTCTCTTTCAATCTTTTTTTCCTGAAAAGATAAATCTTCACTTTTACCCTAAGTATATCATTCTAAGTTCTACACTTTGTAGAATATTCATTGTTATATTATTATTTTCTGCTTGATGCTCTCTAGTATTGGGGTACTGACATCTTTAAATGGGTATACTAAAATGGCAGGAAGCTACTTGGCCATTCTTCCAGTGGAACCCAAGCTTGGGAAAATGCTCGTATATGGTGCCATATTCAACTGCCTCAATCCTATATTAACTGTTGTTGCAGGCCTCACTGTTCGGGACCCATTCCTTACACCTTCCGATAACAAGGATGTAAGTTATCTCTCTTTTAGGTTTGTTTGAATTTAACTTGGTAGAAATCCTATGTCAAATTTTAATTTTTGACAGTCTGCGGAAGCTGCAAAATTGCAATTTGCATGCGATTACAGTGACCATCTTGCCCTAGCTCGAGCCTACGAGGGATGGAAAGAAGCTGAGATCGACTCTGCTGAATACGATTATTGCTGCAAGAACTTCCTTTCGTTACAATCAATGAAAGCTATTGATTCACTCCGTGAGGAATTCTTGTCGTTGCTTAGTGAAGCTGGTCTGGTGGATTCAAATTCTACCACGAGCAATGTCTGGAGCTATGATGAGCATTTGCTCCGAGCGGTTATTTGTTCTGGCCTTTATCCTGGTGTCTGCTCTGTCATGGTTAGCCATTCAATCAATCTTCCACCTCTGTCAATTTATAGCTATTTCACCATCTTTCTTGTAGAAGTACAATTCTACAAAGTGTGAAACTTAGAGTGAAATTCATAGTGAAAGTAAAAAAATGTTACTTTTTTCAGGAAAGAAGTGATTGAGTGGGTTATCCAATAGCTTCCTGAAATGGAAGACATCTCATTTTCAATATGAATTTCAATCTAAGTTTCACATTGTATAGCATTGCCTTTTGAAAAACAAACAAAAACCCATATAGTTAAATATCACCAGAAGTGGAGGGTTTTGCTTCCCCCTCCCGATTTTCAAAGTATTAATGTATGACATGAATCTTTCTACAGAATACGGAGAAGTCATTTTCGCTTAGGACCATGGAAGATGGGCAGGTGGTTCTACATGGGGTGAGTTTATTTATTTTCTCATTTTTTGTTAACACTAGAAACTTGTTAGACAAGAAAGTGGTTCTTAACTTGCTTCCTTTTGTTTTGCTGAAATTATATTCATTCAGAGTTCTGTGAATGCGCATGAATCTAGCATCCCGTATCCCTGGCTAGTTTTTAACGAGAGGGTCAAAGTGAAGTGCGTATTCATCCACGACTCAACTGCCGTATCTGATTCGGTGCTGCTTCTGTTTGGTGGAAGCATTCTAAAAGGAGATACGGTAAAGTCACTGTTCATTTTATATTTACCGGAGCAAATGCATAAAAAAAGTGAGTATATTTAATTGTGCTCAATCTTTAACAGGATGGTCATATAAAGATGTTGGATGGATACTTGGAATTCTTTATGGATCCGTCTATGGTGGAAATGTTTCAGACCCTACGGCAGGAAATCGATGAAATCATCCAGAACAAAGTATGTGGACTCCAAACTATTGTCAATATTTTGGTTACTGAACTTAGGTTTTGCTGAATATTGGTTACTAGACTTTTTTCATGGCTTAAATACTAAATTGCTGCCTAATAACACGAAGTTCGACTTTATTGCTCCGTCCATTTTCCCGTTGACCTTGGACAGAAAAAGTATATGTGGCGCCCTGAGCGGACGGCATGTTTCGTACTTGTGGATGTTCGCAAATTGCTCTAATGTATTAGTTTAGCTATCAAATGTCTCCAAAAAAATCAAATTGCAATTTGGTATGTGCTGAATAATATTATTATGGCTGGCAGCTGCAATATCCTTGGATGGACATAAACTGCTACCACGAGCTGCTATCTGCAACCCGATTACTGCTCGCAGAATACCGTGGCTCGGGTCGGTTCTTTGTCGGTAAGACCCCACCGAAAACACCTATATCGGTTCCAAAGACACAGGTGGGACCCGGTCCTGGAGGTGAGAACCCTAAGGGGGATCTCCAGACCCTGCTAGCTAGGAGAGGTGAAGGACTTCCAACCTACAAGGTAACAAATTTAGAGACCAACATGTTCCTAGCCAGTGTCGAGTTCAGTGGGGTCCACGTAAAAGGTCACCCTTGCCAAACCAAGAAGGCAGCCGAAAAGGACGCGGCTGCTGAGGCTCTGAAACAGATTAGCGGTTGGAAGCGGGAGCGGCTTGCGCACGAAGAAAGCAAGTCGACGAAGAAGAAGAAGAAGAAGCATTGATAACAAGAATATGGTTGTTGTTGTTGTAGTATATAATATATATGGGAGGGCTGGTTTAGTTTGTCTTAGTTAGTCTGGTAGGGCTTTGGCACTTTTGTTGGATCATGTAGATGTATGTCATTGAACTAACATATGGGGTGTATTTAGGAAGAAGAAATCTTAAAATGGGGCAATTTGCATATTGGCACAAACCTATGGGGGCAATATAGCATTTTTTCAGTTTTTCACATTGAAATTTAACTGTAAACTGTAAGCAACGGAAAGTTCTAGCAGACGGACGGTGCAATTGACGGTAGCCATTGCCACCCTCCTTCCGTCAAATTCAAGCAAATTGTCATCCTCGTCCCTCAGATGCGCGTCGTAGGCTCGTACAGTCTTCATGTCTGCCGTGCGCTGCCTGATCCGCCGTCGATTCTCCACCTCTACCGCCTCCGCTTTCGCCTCATCACCCCTTGTCTCCGACCCCATAGCCTGGACAAAGGCGTCCGTCTCCAAGATCTCGCCTGCCGCCGAATGTCTCTTCCAAGTCAGCATCGACGTCTCGCACGCGCCTCGCCTGTGCGCCTGCCACACGCGTCCCGGGCAGTACCTCCAGCTGCGCATCCCCGGCGTTGCCCAGCCGACTTACCTTGCCATTGCTTCTCCGCCTGCTCTGGCGACGGCGCGAGGCCAATTTGAGTTTTTGGTGGCAAGCGTGCCTGGGTCGACGGCGCAGCTCCTGTGTCGGTTGAAGAGCGGTGATGCGGTGGAGTTGAGTGGAGTTATGGGAAGAGGCTTCGATGTTGATCGCATTGAGCCCCCGGAGGAGTATCCCACCGTCCTGATGTTTGCAACCGGATCAGGAATTAGGTAAATTTGGTCTGTTCGATTTGAATTTGATTACTTTAAGAGGCCAATCTGGCTTCTATCCAGTAATCAGATCATATGAAAACGAAAATCATTAACTGAGATCAGCTAACTATGTTTCCTTGATCTGTTCATCTTCACAGTAAATTTCTTTAGATATCTCCCATGGTCAAAGTTAAGCTAATTAAAATTCACAAATGGTGGTGTATATGCTATATACTACTTCGATTTTGATGTTGCCTGAATCATTTCTCTGAGGCTACTGTTAACCTTCAGCTGCTTAATTGAAAACTTTGCATCAAGCAACCTGCATCATTGCTGTATTAGATTATCAATTATGAACTCTGAAGTTTCACCATGGAGAATAACACTGCTGCATAGTGAAGATGGTCTAGTAAATATGCTATGAAAACACTAATGTCATGCCTCAACTTTCTTCAACAGTCCAATACGGTCACTCATTGAGTCGGGATTTGACGCCATTCAAAGATCTGACGTGAGACTCTACTATGGTGTTATGAACCTCCGGAGAATGGCGTATCAGGTTCGAACAGCTTGACTAAACCATTCCTAGCATTTCAGCTTCTAAAATCTCGTTCTACCTAACAGTGAACCATGAGTGCTAAGAGTTCATTGTAATTTTGTGTTTGAAGGATAGGTTTAAGGAGTGGGAAGCATCTGGGATTAAGGTTGTTCCTGTAATGTCCGATCCTGATAGCTCTTGGAACGGTGAAACTGGTACTGTCCAGGTACGTAAAATATCTTAATCAATTTCACTATTTTCTTCCCCAAATTTCATTCTTTTTTTTAAAAAAATCTTTTTTGGTCCTACTTCTGCAGTCGGCTTTTTGTAGAGCCAAAAATATTTATAGGCCTTTATCAACCGGTGCTGTGCTCTGTGGTCATCGCCAAATGAGAGAGGTTAGCTTGCATTAATAGTGATTCTGGTTTGAATAAATATACTTTCTAGGATATGATTAGGTTTGATAACTTAGTTAGAAGCTGAGAGCTAGAATTGGGATGTATATGTTACACAAGTGCCATGTTTGCTAGCTTAGCATAGTTATGAAAATCCTACAATTCTTGTAAAGCTAGGATTACGGTTCTTGATCTGTTTTTCTGGATGATTCCTGTGAAGCATAATTTGATACGGTCGGGTTTCTTGCGCAGGAAGTAACTTCACTTCTTGTTAAAGAAGGGGTTAGAAAGGAAAAGATACTGAAGAACTTCTGATGATTCCTGGGGGTGTGTTGTGTTTCTTCTTCATTTTGGTATTTGAATTGAAGAATTTTGAGTCAATTATTATCGATGAAGTACATATGATATATAGCCGGTCAATAATGAAATGAAAGTTGGGATGTTGTTCAGTGATTACATATTGGTAATCAAAGTGTGTACTAGTCAACGTTGAGATACAATACCTTCTCACGGATTAACTAGCTAGAATTATTGCATATCAATATGTGGAGATAGATATGCTGTTGATGTCTAGGTGATAATGATATGATCGAAACCACGTGAAAACGCACTTAGTTGAGGGCCTATAAACGGTCTGAAGTTTACTCCATGTGAGATTTTGGTGTCTGAAGTTTAAAATGTTAAAATGGCCAATTTCAGGTTTTATTTTTGTTGAAATTTGTGATTACTTTAGAGAAGCTAATCCCGACGAAACCGGCTGTCAAATAGGAGCTTTCATGCACGCTCCTTTTTCGTCAATTTGCCGGGACCGTCACCTAAGAAGGTGACCACATGCGCACAAGTAAATATCGCTCTATTGTCGCTGAAAATCACTCCACACCACTCTGCTGATTTTTTTTTTCTTTCGGATGTTCAATTTTTGGAAGAAATTCGGCGATTTTATAAAAAGTAAAGAGTGATGGATTATGTGTGGGTAAAATGGTCGATGAAAATGTTTGAAGGGAGAGGAAAAGACGCGCGAAGACACTAAATTTCAACTAAAATGAAATCTGGGATTGTCTATTTCAATATTTTAAACTTCATACACCAAATTCTCACATGAAGCAAACTTCAGACAGTTTATAGGTTTTTAACCTTATTGATGACAGGTAGGGGTGAAATCAAAATCCGGTTGGTCCGAAAAACCGATGAAAACCGAACCGGTCCGGACCGAAAAAACCGAATCCGAAATATTCGGTTTGGTTTATGGTCGGATTTTTTTGCTCTAGTTCGGATTTTCGGTCCGATTCGGATTTTGAATTTTGAGGACCGTGGGGACCGAACCGACCGTTATGCTAAGTAAATATATATAATATGTATTATATTAGTTGATATTACTTAATATAATTAACTAATTAGGTTAATATAAATTGTAAAAAAGGCACTTATGTAAATTATTTTTTTTACTTTTATTTTATAGTTTATTTAATTATAATAACGTAAGTTATTTATCATTTCGATTTGATATGGTCCATGAAAATGACAAGAAATTATAATGGTAATTTCTAATATTGGATTTTCGGTTTAAACCGAAAACCGAAAAAACCGTACTACTAATGGATGGTTTATTTTTTCTCAAACGGTTTTTTGGTCGGATTTTTTTAAGAAAAAAAACCGGACCGAAAATTTAGGTACCCGACCGAAACAAGCTAAAAACCAGTCTGACCGGTCCGGTTTCACCCCTAATGACAGGACAATGTTTCCAACTGCACAGCTAGTAATAATGATTAACATAAGAGAGAAAACAAAACAATTAATTAAGATTCATGGCACAGCTGAGTGGGACACTGGTAGTAGAAGTGGAGCTGAAATCACGATGCAACAATTAAACTGAACCAACAATATGTTGAATGGTGTGCCCAACAATTAATTTTGAATAAAAGGTGTGTTTTACTTCATTCTTAATTTATCGGTAAAGACATTCGATATATTTTTATATATATTTCAATATTCTTTCAATTACTTCGGTATTAAACTCGGGTTAATTACCTAGGAGAGGTCTGAAGTTTGCCCCATATTAACGGGAAATGTCTGAAGTTTCAAATGTTGATTTGAGAGGTCTGAAGTTTCAACTTTGTTGATTTGAGGTTTTCCGTCCACTTTTTAGGGTTAAATTTAACAGAATTGTGTGAAATGACATTTTTGCCCTTTTAATATTTTGTTTTATTTAATATCTTATTTGAGTAAATGTGAAATGACAAAATTACCCCTAAAGTCAAATTACTCCGGCCACCACCACCTCAGCTCCGGCGACCACTACCGAACTCCGGCGACCACCACCGACCACCAACACGGCTCCGATCGGAGCTCTGTGGCAACAGATCGGAGCCACAGAACTTCATATCGGAGCTCTGTGGCTCCAGATCGGGGCCACACGGTCCAAGATGTGTGTTTCCGATGGAACCGTCATCTTGCGAGGGCGTATTAGGGATATACCCTAGATATTACCATACAATGTAATGTAAATTATATATTGACTTGAATTGATTACATGAGACTTGGTACATATATATAGTACAATAAAAGTAGAGATTATAGGAGATATAGATACAAGTAGAGATTATACTAAATATATCTAATATAAGATTACATCTACTAATATCGCATATCCCTGATAGCGCGAGTGTAAATGAGTTGAGCACAGAGTATGTACTCGACTCATCTTAAATAAGACGAATTCGATCTAGAGCCCTTTCGAGCCTAAATTTTCATGCTTGAACTTGACTTGAAAATTGTTCGACTGAGCTTGATCTTGACTCGATTAAGCTCAGAGAATAATGATTGAAGTGAAATTTTAAACCCTAACTTTGCTCGAAATTTGCTTGACCAAGTTCAAGCTTGACTCGATCTGTAAGTGGCTTTCGTAGGCTCAACATACTCAATATATATATATATATATATATATATATAAAACGTTTATATAAAAGCTTGATAAGCCTCATGAGCATATTCAAGCCGAGTATATCTGAACACAAATTCGATTATTAACTGAACCGATATTGACTAACTTGATTCATTTACATTCCTATAAATGGTTGCTCCACGTCTTGAATAATCAATTGCATCGAGTTAGTTGCACAAATCTTTTAACTTATAAATGATAAAATGTCGGTCATAAATTTTTTTCATTATCTAAACTTAATCATAACACTTTTAGTCAGTAAAAAAATTATGAAGCCCTTCACCATCTTACAATAATATTATATATAAAATTCTCAATTAATATATATTTATATTTATATGTATAACCTGATAATACTTCTTATTATTTTCTGAATCAGTAAATCAGACAATTAAGTGAGAACCTATCATCATGATATGATTAGGATATGATTGACACCACATGGAAAAGGATATGATATGATTGACACCACATGAAAAACAGTTTTGGATTACAATTTATAGTTAGGGTTATATAATTTGTCAAAGTTAACTTTTGGTATTTTATGTTTTTTTTTTTAAGGTTCTTATTGATATATGTTTACATTTTGTAAACTTTTGGTTCATCCGTTAGTTGACCGTTAAATATTTTCAATAAATTCAATTTAGTTCTCCAATTTATATTTCAAAATTTAAATTTTTACAATTTAGTCCCTATTGTTTTTTCGGTCACCGTCCAAGTCCGCCGGCCACCCCCAAGGCCGTCGACCACCACCCAAGACTACAACCACCACGATCGGAGTCGACAACCACCAATCAGGGTCGGCCGCCCTCGATTCACAGGCCGATTTGGATGGACTTAAAATGAGATTACAAATAATGTGAATTGTGAGCTACATAATGTAATGTTAGATTACATTGTTTGATTGTGTTGTAATTTGGAGTGTAATGTTAGATACAATGTTTACTATGTGCTTTGTAATATGATTTTGTTATTATTATATTAATCTATATAAGAGTTATTATATCTTACTTTAAAAGAATATTTATTTCGAGAACAATAACTTCCTAAACTTTAAGTTTTGTGGTTAATGTTGTAGTCATTTAAGGACTTTAAAAACAAAATATTTAAACTCAACACACATAACTATTAACTAAAACACTTTATATAGTTGTATAAGACAATTCATAATAAATAAGTGGGACGAAAAATATTTTACTCATTTATACGAACATCATGTGCATTATTCTTTATTATATTAATGAGTTTGAAGTATATAAAAAAATATAATAATAATAATAATAAACTGTAAAAATAATACAAAGTATTTTATCTATTTAATAAATAATAATAAAACAATAACACTCCATAATGTTAGACGTAATCTCACATTACATATGTTTTTGGATGTAATCATACATTACAGTTAATGAAGTTTGGACGTAATCTCAGATTAACAATGCACATTACATTAAAATGGATATTACATCGTTTGACAAACCAAACGACCTAATATGGATGTAATGCAGGACGTAATGTGAGATTACATCCAACATTACATCTATCCAAACCCCCTTAAAGTTTAGGTTAGCATAAACCACATATCCAATCCAAATTCTTGAGCTAATAGTAGTGGTGACAATTTCTGACACGACACGAAAACACGACCTGCAACGGAGCTAATTTTTCATGTCCTTATTTGCACGAAAATATTTGTCGTGTCTGACATCACTGATACGACTATACACTATTTTAAGCATATCCATGTACATCAGACTTATAAATGCACATATAGACACATATAAACACGGTTGATTTGAAACTTAATTTTAAGTATATTACAAGTATTAATTATATTAATATATATATTTACAGTATTACTCAGCATAGTACAAACTCGCATTTTAATCTTTATATATATATTTATAAGAGATATATTATTATGTTATCCTTATCCAAAAAGTGTAATTTAGTTTGCCCATGTGTTGTAATTGAATTTAGGGTTTGACTGTTCGATACATAGCTATTCTTTTTAGCTAAACATTAATGGAGGAAACATTATCATTGAAAAAGACATATCATTGAATGACAAGCTCCAATCTCCATCATCAGACATATAACAAACTTCATTAATATAACACTGTTTATTTTACCCCCCCGGCCCCAAAAAAAGAAAAAAAAACAGTATTTATATTTTGACAGTAGTGTACTATATACAGCTATAGTATCGGTGGAAATTAATCATGTGCCACACATTCTATCTATAAATAGGTTGTAAAACTTGCCATATTCTGCAGACTATCATCATCTTCATTATATTATAGAGAAGAGATAGAGAGAGATTATTAATTAGATATATGGCTGCTGCAGTGATGAGTGGAACATTGGAAGCTGAAGTGGAATTGAAATCATCTGCAGAAACATACTTCCAGATATGGAGGAGTGAAGTCCACAAGCTGCCAACCATTACCTCCCAAAAAGTTCAGGGAATTGCTTTGCATGAAGGAGATTGGCACACCCATGGCGCCATCAAGTTGTGGGAATACACCATCAGTAAGTAATGTATACATACATATATATATATAATATATATATATATAAACCATTTTGTTTGGAATTTTTTTATTAATATATATCATATATTTTAGTATTTTATTATTAGGGTTAAGAACCTATAAACTGTCTGAAATTTGCTCTATGTTAAATTTTTGTGCCTGAATTTAAATTGTTGATTTTGACAGTCTGAATTTTCGATTTTTTAAACTTTGTTGTCCCTGTCCAAATTTGCTATTAAAATTGATGAACGTGTTCATGTGCTTGTCACATGACCCGATAAAAAAATAAGTCACAAAACTGCCCCTAGTTGGGTGGTGGCCGGTCGGAGTTGGGTGGTGGCCGGAGTAAACATAATATATAGTATCAGAGGTATTTTCGACTATTCACACCGTTATGTCAAATTTGACAACAAAAATCGACGAAAAACCAAATTTCAACAAAATTGAAACTCTACCAGATCTTGTAGCACTTACCAACGAGGCCCTATCGATTAGTATTACACAAAAGAAATCAATTATAGACGCTACTACAATTTGATCTGCTCTTCATAGAAAAACTTGGGATTTGCGAGCCGACGTAAGACCGGTTCCTGCGCAGCTTAGGTGAAAGGCGAAGAAGGCCTCCTTCCGGGGGGCCCGAGCCATCAGTGAGATACCACTCTGGAAGAGCTAGAATTCTAACCTTGTGTCAGGACCTACGAGCCAAGGGACACTCTCAGGTAGACAGTTTCTATGGGGCGACAGTCAATATCAACAATATAAACTCCAGACACAAAAATTTTGCACATAAGTACACTTTATAGGTTCTAAACCCTTATTATTATTATATATTATATTTGCTTATTAAAGTTTCCTTAATTTGATACCTAATAAATAAATTCATGCATGGGGTGATATCCATGATTTGCACTGCAGATGGAAAAACAGAGGTATTTAAAGAGACGGTGGAGTTTGACGATGAAACGCTGACGTTTAAGCTGCATGGATTGGAAGGAGATGTGTTCCTTCAATACAAGGTGTTCAAGCCCAGCTGCAGAGTGGTCCCTAAGGAAGATGGTAATGGTGGTGCAATCGCAAAGCTCTTCATTGAATACGAAAAGACAAAGGAAGATGACCCTAACCCTGATATCTATATGGAATTCTTCAAGACTCTTACCAAAGACACTGATGCTCATGCTTCCCAAATATGAATCATCTAGAGAAATTATTGGATACCTCAGCTTCAACACCTGGAGCTGAGGTGGTGGACCTTCCACCAATAAGTGTCTGACACGTGGCTTGCAATAGTGACAGCAGAGATAACAATAGCCACGTGTCAGACACTTATTAGTGGAAGGTCCACCACCTCAACTCCAGGTGTTGGAGCCGAGGTATCCAATAATTTCTCGAATCATCTATCTACCAATAATTGATGCATGTCATCATCATGTATGTCTCTTTCATTATGCATATGCCTTATCTCTCTTTCTATCAACATCTATCAATATATAATAATAAGGTGCATGTGTATCTGTGTGTGCAATAAGGCTATTATGATGTGTGTTTCATTTGGGGTGTATATTCACTGTATAATAATTAAGATTATGTGTGAAGCTTTTCCTTTCTGATAATTATGCCTTCTAAATTAATTTGTCTGTAATGTTAAAACCCTAGCCATGGCAAACGTTAATTAACTCTTGAAAGCTCTCACTTCTCTCTCTATTTTTATTTTTTTTCTCTTTTTGCAACCCAAAACATGTGTAATCCCAGGAGAACCACCAAGCTCATCTTCATGATAGTTGAGAAGCTCTTCTTCATGGTTGTCGCCAGAAACCCGTTTTTGGGACGCCAACATACAGTCAACGTTCATATATGGATATCAACCGACGGTCAAAGCCTCAACAAACGGTGGTCAACCGCCCATCAACAGAAGGTTAGATTCCTCAATAGATGGGTAACTGACTATTAACAAACGGTCAACTGCCTCTTTTACTCTCATATCCGCCAGAACAAACGGTCAACCGCCTCCCAAGGTGCTCGTCAGTGAGGAGGATAAGTATGACGACTGAGACAACAACGAAGGTAGAAGTCCACATCAGATACGTCACTACCATCGATTCGGTAGAACGCCCAGTCAGCGCATGGGTCACCGCCTGGGAGACAGAGACTATTCCCTGATTTCCCTAATTTTTTTATGGCAACTTAGCTGCGATCTAGGGGAAGAGGGGGTCCAACGGCCTCAAGGTCGATCTCTCCTCCAAATAAACTCTACTGCGACATCATCAACTTTATTTTTATCTCGATTTTTATGGTCATCCTGTTCGTTTGGTTGGAAGATCGTAATAATTTGTTTGCTGACAATTTCGTGCACTGTTTTAAGCTTAAATCTCGTTATGAAATGTTGGTCTATCACACTATCTGCCCCTTCTAGTTGGGACAAAAATTTCACAAAATCGTCGATTCATTTCTCACACAAACAACCACATGATTACCCACTTCAGCATATCTGATATGGATTCGACTTTTGTCGTATCCTACTATTTTGAAGTCTTTCCTTAGAGAGAAGCATAGTTTTTCTTCGACATCCCAACGTGTGCAAGTCCTCCTCAGATGTTCATCGGACATTGATGCTTCAGTTATTTGGTTTCAGGCCTTCCTTAAAGAGGAATCTCTACCTTATTCACACCCATCATGCAGTCTGTTTTGTTTGTTAATGAAATTGTTTGTGATTTTATAGTACTTTGTATCTTGTCTAGTATTTCTTGTCGCACAGGGCCTCTACCAGCTAGATCGCCTCTAACAGGTAATTTCAATTATTTTATTATATGATATGAAAGTAAAGGTTAATGAATGAAAATTATGAAATATAATGATTATTTAACTTATTAATGTATTTCTAGAGAGCCCATATTTGTATAATAAGGAATTGAAGGCCCAAAACTTAACCATTGTTTTGGAATTTCTTCATTTAAGATAAGATAGAAAAATGTCTGTTTATCCTCCCTCTCTATATATAAGCCTTTTGAGTGCATAGGACATAACTTAGGTGGCAAGTAAACCAATCAATAGAGGATAAGGCAAATGGAAGCTGACATTTATATATTATATATGTGCAAGTGTTTCTACAATTCAACTAATACTTAATCTTTTCTACTTTTGAGGAAGAACGGGGATGATTAAGTCTTAATCCCACCTTTCTTCCTCTACTCTATATATAATAATTAACTTCTTAATGTATAAAAATAAAACACATTTCTTATGTATCGATTTTTTATGCCTTAAAACTTGAATTTACGCTGAAAACTCAGATTCCTCGTCCGATGACAAATCAAACGACGTGTTCGGGGTGAGACCAAGTGGCACCTAGAAATAACCATGCAAGTTAGTAAACATCATTATAGTGATATACACTCAACAAATTGGATGAATTCACGCGCAATCAGATAAATAATTATATCATTTTAATGCATATTTATTTAATTTTTACATACTAACTATATTTCTTTGGTTAAGAACACAGTAGAGGCCTGAATGTTTACCCATGTTGCTAAAAGGGGTATGAATTGAAAAACGTATTATTAAGGGCCTGAATTTTGAGTTTTGTGTATAAGTGAGGTCTCCGTCTATTTTTTCTGTTAAAAGCGACGGAAAGTGTGTCCCTCACATCTTTGACCTAAAATACCCTTTAAGCCACCACAGCTCCGGAGCTTTTTTGGGTCGCCGGAGGGGGGTTTTGGTCGCCGGAGCTGGGTGGTGGTCGGTGGAGCTGGGTGGTGGTCGGTGGAGCTGGGGTGGTGGCCGTGGTGGCCTTAGGGCATAATTAGTGTGCAGGGGTATTTTAGACATTTCACATTTCATTAATTAAAACTGATAAATTGTATAATAATTGCAAAAGAGTAATTCTGTCATTTCACGTGGTTCCGTTACATTTAACGGCAAATTTGGACGGAAACTCGATTATCAACAAAACTCAAAATTCAGGACCTTAATAATACGTTTTTTTTCAATTCAGACCCCTTTTGGCAACATGTGCAAACATTCAGGCCCCTATTGTGTTCTTAACCCTTCTATAAATTAAAAAAAAAATTAAAATTACCTGTTGGTGCCTGTTGCGCTGAATTAAAGTTAAAACCCTCACAATGATGTAAATGGGTAAAATAATTGCCACGGTTCGAACAAGAAACATCTGTAGCATTACATGAGCAAAATCAAGAATTAGTCAGTTAATTTGATTCATTGTTCTTTTTATTTAAAAAAAAAAAAAGATTATGGATCGTTACCGTAAGCAATGCGAAGGAGTAGTCGTTGACAGTATTGGTTACTAGGAACGGAAGCGTATGCCTCAAAATCAAAAGAACTGTGAACTGCGATGAAGAACAAGAACAAGATGAAGTTGTAAGCAAAGTTGAATGAGAATTGGAGTTTTAGTTAAAAAGAAATAATTAGGAGAAATTACAATGAGGGCGACGAAGCGACAACAAATGACGCTTCTGGAGGCTGAGTGTTGGTCAAGTTCGGGCTCTGCAATATCGCGATCGGTTGAAACCATGGCGATGAGTCGAGGGCCGTTTGGTGTTTCTCTTCTGTACACTTCCCAGTTGCCCCTGCAAACACATCACATACATATGACACTCTTTTCTTTTTCAGCAGAATCATACATTTCTAGAGAAAATAATGTAGCAATCTTCAATTTGCATACTAAACTTTGAAATTTTGGTTGAAAAGAAAGCAGTTTGAGCTAATTTTTTGAATTTTTCTACCATGTTTTGGGAGCACCATGCTTTTGGTTTTTTTAATACTATGTTTGACTTAATTGTAACATAAGTCAAACACTTCAAAAGTATGAAAAAAATATGAATTTTTTTAACTACACCAAATATGTGTATCATACTATTAATAATATCAATTTCCCTATGGGGTTCACCTTTAGGGCAATAGATAAAAAATTAGTGACAAAAACATGGTGCTCCAAGAGCATTGTAGAAAGGTCCAAGAGCATTGTAGAAAGGTCCAAGAGCATTGTAGAAAGGTCCAAGAGCATTGTAGGATTGCCATGTTACTTTTTAACTGTATGAGTTTTAAATTGTTATTTTTAAGTGTCTCAAGTTTTGTTTTTGTTGCTTTTAGATTTTCGTCTGTTTTTTCTGTTAACTTTGACGAATTTTGGTATGAATTTTCTTCAATTTAAGTATATTTATGGCAATTAAGTTAAACTGAATCTCAATTTTGTATAAATTCTTTAATTTCATAAGTTGAAGGGAAGAAAAATGTCATTTAATTTTTTTTTCTTGCTAATTGTCAAAAATTCGTCAAATTTAACAGAAACGGATAAAAAAGTAACGAGCAAAACATGTGAAACTTATTAGCAACAATGTAATGTGCAAACTTGAGGCTATTCTTGACCCTAATTTTTAATGCAAAAAATTAAACAAATTTGCAAACACAATGCTCATTCACTTTTTTCATTAAAATTATTACCTGAAGCTCATCGGAATCCGGCCAATCTGAAACAACGGCGGCTGCGCAGTGTATCCCGGCCTAAACGGCTGGTGGCAAATCTCGCATTTCGTGTCGCCCTTCTCGTTACACCACCTTTGAACACATCGACGGTGAGCGTACTGCAATTTCCACAACCAAAAAAACAAAAACAAGAACCTTAAATTAAGCAAAACAAATTACTTGTGTCCCAAGCAACAAATAACTCAAACCACGTTAAGTTTCTGACCTTCAAGCTGCCGCAACACGAGCACGGAGCCTCCATGTTCCGATCATCATCTTCGTCCTGACAAATCCTGCACTCCACCATCTTCGCCGGACTCAACATGTTCCCACGATCGATGTCGTGCGAAGGAGAAACCATGTCCGACGTTTTTACATCCTTGTCGGACGTTGTGGCCTGCAGGTACCGATTCTGGCTCTCGATTGCTGCAACGAGCGTCGATTCGGTCAGCAGCCGATCCATGAGCAATACGAAGTGATCCCCCATTTCCAACGAGATCGATCGTCTGTTCGTCTCTGAATTTCGGTCTTTTTTTCAATTGGAGAGAGATAGAGAGAGAGGTGAAACCGGCACTTCTTTAGCAAATTCCTGAGTGAGAAGGAAAGAAGGCAGTAGAATGCTATTAATATACAGAGCGAGAAGCATGAAAATCGCATCGTACGGAGACAAAAAACGAGAAATTAACAAGTACCCTTTTCTAATTACGTAATTAATTGCAGGAAAAACTAAACTTTTAGAGAAATTTCGTGGAGGAACCTTGGTTTTGGAGGGATTAAGGAACAGCAAAAACAGAGGAATTGAAGGAAGCTTCTGAACACTACTGTTAATCAACAGAAGAAACAAAATTACGCGGTTTCTGGATATATAGAAGAAGGCGGGAGATTGAATATCGATCTGCAAGTTAACACTTCGTTTTGTTACCTGTTTCTTTCTATATATCTCTGTGTTATAGAATTTTGTTGTTGATGCTGTGTTATATGAAGGTGTGAAGCAAGAGGAAGGATTAGTGGTGTCTTTGGTGGAACTCAAACTGCTCTATCAATCAATATATTTATTCCACGGTTCTAGAGAGAGAGAGAATGATGGGGAAATGGAGTGGAGTGGTGGAAGTTGAATACCACGACGTAGGGTTTGGTTTGATTTTCTGTTTTTCGTTGAAACTAAGGAAGTGAATGAAATAACCGACCAATTTTGAAGTTACCAAACAATTGCATTATTTATATGGTTAATAGGTCTTTTGGTTCATGATGTTTGACAACTTTTGAGTTTTGGTCAATGATGTTTTTTTTTACCTAGTTTTGGTACCATATGTTTGCAGATTTTTTCTAGTTTTGGTCTAACCGTTACATTCCGTCCATTTTTTAACATGTTCAAGCCACGTAATCCACTCTAAACTTTAAATTTAGTCCCTCTAATACTTTCTTAACCTTTTTTTTGTTCAATTTAGTCCCGAAGTTTCAAAATTGACCCCAATTGGACAATAGGTCAAATTGATTTTTTTAAACTTCGGGACAAAATTGAACCAAAAAAAGGTTAGGAAAGTATTAGAGGGACTAAATTGAACAAAATTGAAAGTTTAGGGTGGATCACATGACTTGTACATGTCGAAAAATGGACGGAATGTAATGGTTAGACCAAAACTAGAAAAAATCTGCAAATATATGGTACCAAAACTAGGTAAAAAAAACATCATTGACCAAAACCCAAAAGTTGTCAAACATCATGGACCAAAAGACCTGTTAACCCTTATTTTTAGATGCATTTAAATGCGAATTGTGATTTTTAGGGTGAATGGAATTTGGATTATACTAAAAAAAAACTAAACCATATATATATATATTCTGTACATAATATTGCATCTAATGATTGAAAATTATATATATATTATGGCGACGCTCTTGGTAAAATAGTTAGACTTTGAAAAGATCATTTGGTTTTTTTTTTTTTTTTTTTTTTTTCAAGTAAACGATCATTTGAATTCAAAACATTAATTATGTACGACTAAGTCTTTTCCATTTGGTTCTTCATTTTAGTCCACTTAAATGAGCTTGACCGCGTCCAGCCATTGACAAGCCTTACAATTTTCCTTCATTTCCTTCTTTATATTTATCGATCTATCCTTTAGAAAATAGAAAAATTATACTTACTACATAGATATCCGCGCTATGGGTGTAAATTGTGATTGTAATGATAAAAAATAATATGATTAAATTGACTCCAAAAATAATATTAAATATATGATTGGTCTGACTTCAAAGAAAATAAGCGAATATTGTCTAATAAAAAAAATCATTATTTTTTAAATTATGTAATATAATACTATTTAAAATTCTAAAAAAATTTACAATAAAATATTCGAGGTACTGCAAGTCCTTTATTTAGTGTTTTTACATCCGATCCCTTAACATTTTATTTTAAAATTTTAAAAATATTTTAAATTTTATACAATATAAGGGAAGGGTAAAATAGTATTTTTTTTTTAAATTAAATTCAGATAAGTGGTCATGTGGAAGTTGCATGTGTGACTTTCCCATTAATTTTGATGGAAAAGTAGCGAGTAATAACAACCCATTTTAAAAAAAATGGTGTACAATTATTTAAAAACCCCCATTTAAAAAAAAATGGTGTATAATCATTTTAAAAAAAAAAAGAAAAAAAAACTTCAATGAGAGGCAATAGTGATTTTGGTATAAAATATAAGGGGAAATCTCGCAGTTTTTCCGAATTGATTAAACGGAGCAAATTTTTAAAATCTCAAATACCTAAAAGAAATGTACATTGGTTTCTTTCTACGAGTTGTCCTAAGAGGATCCCATCAGGGGATCAGCACATATATTTAATATGTTTAATTCATACCTAAAATCATTTCAATTTGCACTAGGTTAGTTAGTAATGAGTAAAGCGTTGGTCCACTCTTAACTATTTTTCTATCTTCAAATCACGAATTCAAAACCTCTGATTATTAAATATTACATACTTAATTAGAGGTAATATGAGTGAAGTAAGAATCTGCACTTTAAATAAAAGCAGAGCATATAAAATTCCTATTGAAGTGGTTGGTAACCATCCCAACTCAACAAATCAACGTGCATGCTATTACATACTCGCGAGTCATGCATGAAATCACAGGTCAACCCTCCACTTTTTTTAATGCGGAAATCCATACATAGGTCTTGCTTCAACTATATATATATATATATATATCGGAAATGCTATACATTCCAATTGGAATGTTCTCCAAGTTCCGAGTGAATACATTCACAAATGGTAACCGATGCCTCGGACATGAGAATCAAATCATCCGTAAAGAAAAGATGAGTAAGCGGAATACTTCCTCTCCCAACACTAATATACTTCCACTTCTGATTTATCACTTCCTCATCAATAAGAAAAGCGAGATATTCCATGCGCAAGATAAATATGTAAAGAGAAATGGGATCACCTTGTCTAATTCCTCTAGAGGGAGCAAAAGTTTGCAATTTTCCGCCATTGAAAAGAATACTAATGGAAGAAGAGGAAATACAACTCATAATTAGTGAGATCAACTAGTTTGAGAATTTGAAAAAGGAAAGGGTTCTCCTAATAAAATCCCACACAAGCCTATCATATGCCTTTTTCAAATCAATTTTTAAAAGTATGCAACCTTTTTTTCCCTGTTTTTTCTTAGCAAAATGAAGAACTTCCCTAAGTATAACCACATTGTCCGCCCCTCTCCGACCCTGAATGAAACTAGCTTGGAAGGGGGAAATGAGCTCTTTCATCCTAGATCGAATCCGGTTGACCAAAATTTTTGAAATAATTTTACAAATTGAGTTACAAAGGGCAATGGGGCGGAAATGCAAAACCAACTCAGGGTTTAGACACTTGGGAATAAGGCATAATAAAGTCTCGTTCCAACCAGAGGGGATTGTGCAAGTGCTAAAAATAGTGGAGATGGCGGAAAAAAAGTGATTCATTAGTGCAATACCACATTTTTTTTTTTGAAAAAAAGCGGGATGGAGCCCATCAGGACCTGGTGCTTTAAATGGTTTGAGATCCCATGTGACAATTTTAACTTCATCAATGGTTACATGCCGAGTCGGTTTGCTTGGGAAAGGGTGATAGACTTCCTCCATTGAGAGGGAGGCTCCACATTCTTTTTCGAGCAAACTTTGCTTGAGGTAAACAAGTCAATAAAATTATTTTGAAACATGTTTTGAACAATCTGCGGTTCCTCAATCCAGTTCCCTACATAACAAGTTGTTGCCACTTGCCACCCTTGGTCTGGATCCTGGCTTCGCTGCTGCGGTGAATGTTGTTGGTTCGCTTTTAACCAGACGGTTTTCGCGTGTTGGACTGGGGTTTATGTCTAATTAGGGATGGCATTAGCGGGTTTTACCCGCTCCACGGATAAATCGCACCATATATTAGTATGGATATCCGTACCATAAATCTGCAGTGTTAATGTGAAATTTTAAAATTAATCCACGTGAATACGGGTTGGATATGGATAATTCGTGAATAATCCATATTATTCTTTTATGTATCTTCTTATTGCTTTATTACAATCAATCCCGATGAGGAATCATTAAGTGAACAATGTATACTTTTCAACAAATGTCTCATGATATCAATAATAGCACTTATTATAGGTATATAAACCTCGACCTTTGCATACTTAGCAAGGAAAGTAGTAAGATCAACAATATTAAGCTGCATGTTCGGGTGTTTAAGTACATTCTAGTGGTTCGAGCAAAAAAAAAAGTACATTCTTATGGTTGATCGGCAACTTTCACGGCTCCAACCGGACATTGCCACTAGTTCAACCGGTCACTACCACGACTTCGGCCGGCCACCACCCAACTTCGGCGACCACCGCCCAATTCCGGCGACCACCACCACGACTCTGGTGACCACCACATGACTCTAGAGACCACCATCACGACTCCAGCGACCACCACACCGACTCCGGCGACCACCACCCCGACTTCGGCCGTCCACCAACCTACTCCGTCCGGCCACAATCCTACTCCGGCCACTCACAGCCCCCGACTCCGGACGGCCACCATCGATTTCGTCGACACAATTCGGTGTGGTGCCGGTAACAGTATTGTGTCGCGGTGTGGATATAGATGATCTACAAAATTTTACATGGATATGGGTTGGATATGGATTACACGAAAAGTATGCGGTGCGGATATGGATGTGGGTTAAAATCGCGGATTTTGACCCATTACCATCACTATAATATGATTCTTTGAGTGAACCAGGCCGTTGGGATACCGTTGGAATTCGAATTTCATCTACTTACACAGATTGTTTCTCTCTTTACAAATTAATCAAAATCTATCTTAATGAAACTTCTTTTTCTAAATTTATCCAAAAATATTCAACTTGGTGCTCAAACTCTTTTACTTAATAGGTTTATCCCAGTTCTTTTCTTTTCCTTGAGAGTGTGCGAACCGTTGGATCCGGATAAACCTTGATTACTTATATTTATCTTATATTTGTTAATTTTCTAAGATTTAGATAAAATATCCAAATTTCCATTTATATATATTTATTCTTTATTATATTCTTTATGATTTTTTTTTTTTTTTCATTTCCATCACGTTCTCTTGTAATGAACACTACTTCGTTATTTAAAGTTGAAAGCATAAAAAAAAAAAAAAAGACTTCACATCATCACAATAATGGACTTGATAACTCCCATAATCCATTTGCTAGTTGTACTTGTACAGTGTGAATCAGTATGCACCCGGCTGAAGAGAGAAACAAACAATAAGTTATTAGATTACTATATATAATCCATCTTGAACACTGTTTTCTATTAGATGAATCCGTGTCGTCGTCGTCTTCATCGTCTACTATGAAATCCAACCAACCTGTGAAGAAGAACCCTAATTCTGCTCAGTCCCTTCTTCAACTCACTTGCTTTCAACTTTGAATTTGAATTCATGACCCGATCTTGTCAGCCAGCTCTCATTAGATAGACTGTCTTGTATCTGGTCGAAAATTTTGTTCTTTCTTGACCAAATTTGTCCTGCTATGGCCGCCAATCTCAATCGAGAGATTTACAGACGCCAGATCTCGAGGATTCAGCCATATTTCGTCATTTAATTCATGACCCACATACCAAATCGTGGATTTCTACCAAAATAGCATATTCTGCAGCTTTTAGTTTAACTCCTTGCTGCTCCTAATATGGGAGCTGAGATGAAATGGCTGTTCACGCTCTTTTCCGCTGCGTTGCTGTCGCTATCCTTCCTCCTCCTGTACTCGATCTCCCCGTTCAGCTCTCCGGGTCAGACATTCCCATTCACAGTGCACCGCGGCCCTCACTACCCGCCGGCGTTCGCGTACTACATCTCTGGTGTCCGCGGCCAGAAGGACCAGATCCTGCGGCTGCTGCTTGCTGTGTACCATCCCAGGAACCGGTACTTGCTGCATCTCGCTGCTGACGCGTCCGACGATGAGCGGAGGCAGTTGGCAACTGCGGTGAACGCGATTCCTGCTGTGAGGATCTTCATGAACGTGGATGTGATCGGAAAGGCGGATCGGCTTAGTTCCATGGGTGCTTCGCACATAGCCAACACTCTACACGCGGCGTCGATTCTGTTAAAGATGGATAGTGGGTGGGATTGGTTCATCACTCTCAGCGCATTGGACTATCCTCTAATTACACAAGATGGTAACCAACTTTCCGTGTTTTTTTTCTTCCAGTTACTGGATATTGGAATAACTAGGTTAGCCAAATATGAACTTATTAATGCCAGTCAACTGTTTGATTATTTGCTTCAATCAAATACTGCTGCAAAATATTATAAAGCCTGGGAATCTTATATATAATTATAATTCTAAATGACTTGACACCTTTTATTGACTGCTGAAAGATCTTCTTTCATAATCTACTACCTTTAACTGAATGAGTTCGTCTAGCTTCTTTGCACTGGGTCTCAATTTTACTTGCTTTCCATATTTCATCACTTTCTGATTCATTTTACCTGTAATTCAGCTTGTGTTAAGTAGTCTTTGTTTCTTGTGATGTTTTTTTATGCTGCAATTTGGTAAATGCTAGCTTAGCTGAGATCCAAGCATAATAAGACTGGTTTCGTGGAAAGTTCTATGTATAATTCGAAGAGGAAATTTATTAGTTTGGTGTGTACCACTTGTTTCCTGGAAAGTTCCAAATTAAAGTCCAAAGAGGAAATGTATTTGTTGGCTTATAAGTCCTTAACTTGAAAATTGAAATCATGAGGTGGAAGGGGAAAAAACTGTAAGCCTACTGTTCTAGTGTTCTAACTTCTAGTTTATCATATCAAGATCTGAAATCATGGTAAAATTCTTTTGTTCAAATGACCTGTTTTAGATATGACTTGCTACTTTAACCTTCAGTGCATTAACTTATTAATCATTGTTTTATTTTAGTGTTGTCCTATTTGTCTTTGCTGAAAGCTGCAAATAGTTCAAGTATTTTTTTGGCAATCAAATAGTTCAAACTTCAAGCTCAGTTGCTTCATAGTTCATACTAAACATTGAAAGTTGGAAATATTGCGGTATGATATGATCATTTTAATTAGTATGTGAAGTTGTAACTTGTAATAAAACAAGAGTAAAGAGAATGAGTTGTCTGAATTCTACAAGATTTATATGGAGAACGGTAACTGGACATGAAGTCTTCGATCCTAGGAGGAGAGGAAGGAGGTTCCATCTCAGGACCTTTAATTTCACCAACTTTTTAACAGATTTGAGTCTAGAAATTAGCTCTTGGAAATATAAACTCATTAACTAGTGGGTTATGCACCCACAATCTGTTGTTTTATTAGCTGACTTGTCATATTAAAATTGATGCATGTCTCTGTTGTGATTCTTGATGAATTTTATGAAACAATAATTTCAAGAAACTCATAAATAATCTGCAATTTGGTGTATTGTGATCTGTGTCATTTGACCGTCTTATCTGCTCCACAGATCTTGCTCACGTCTTTTCATCAGTGAGGAGGGATCTCAATTTCATCGATCATACAAGTGATCTAGGATGGAAAGAGTATGTTCCTTACCTATAATTACTACACAAGTGTAACTTTAAATTGTCATGGAGTTCATGTTATATTATACTCCATTAAGTTTCTCATACTATCTGCAGGAAGCAAAGGATCCATCCTATGGTGGTCGATCCTGGGCTCTACTTAGCAAGAAGGACCCAAATATTTCATGCCACACAAAAGAGACCGACTCCTGATGCGTTCAAAGTCTTCACAGGTATGGGCATTTGAACTATAGGTCAATGTAAGAATTGGTATGTAAACTGTTTACTTGTTAAGTATTTGTACATAAACTATTTGTACGTAAACATTTATTAGTATCTAATCCAAATATTCCATCAACATCTATGTGAAAAGTCACATGTAGGAGGCATTTCCTGTTGTGTTCTATAAACATTCTTTTAATCATTTTTGTTTGAATTTTAAGGCTGATAGTTTGGATACCAATACTTATTCATCTGCCACAAAATCTATTCTGCAGGTTCGAGCTGGGTGACACTGAGCAGAGAATTTCTTGAATACTGTGTGTTTGGTTGGGACAACTTACCAAGAACACTCCTAATGTACGTCAACAACATTATGTTGTCCCAAGAATGCTACTTCCACTCTGTTGTATGCAACACTGACGAGTTCATGAACACGACAGTGAACAGCGACCTGAGGTTCATGATCTGGGACAACCCTCCAAAGATGGAGCCTTTACACCTAACAAGCACTGACTTTGACCAGATGGTCAACAGTGGGGCTGCCTTTGCAAGGCAGTTCCACAGCAATGACCCTGTTCTTGATTTGGTTGATGAGAGGATTCTGAACCGGGTGTCGGGTCGGGTCGGGCCTGGAGGGTGGTGCACTGGGAGAGACAATTGGTTGATGGACCCGTGTTCTCAGTGGGGGGATGTCAATGTTGTTAAGCCGAGTACTCAGAGTAAGAGACTCGAAGAAACGATATGGAACCTGATGGAGGATGTGAAGGGACAGTTGAATCAATGCAAATGAAATGTTTGTTGATTGATTGATAGTTACCTGTCTGAAATGGATGATCGGGTTAATTTGGGTCGGGATGCTCGATGGGTCGTATTCTTTGTTAGAATATGAAATCGGGTTGTTGAGAAGGGGGTGGTGGATGAAGGAAGGAAGGGTAGTGATTGTGTAGAGGGAGGGGGAAGAGTAGAGAGAGGCCCCCATTGTTAGTTATATGGCTTGTCTGGTTGTTGTATGGATGGAATGGATGTTATATCTATTTTGTTGTTGGTTGGTTTGTTGGTTACATGTTACCTTTGTAACTACCATCACATTTCCTCCCTACTTATTTTTGGAGGGTAGTAGTCATTCTTTATAAGTCTCTTGTTTATATAAAGGGAAAAGAACCTATTTAGTGTTTCAAGTTTATCTCATGTTTCAACTTGGTGTTTGTAGTTTAAAATGCTAAAATAGACTGTTTCAGGTTTCATTTTTGTTAAAATTTGGTGTCTTCGTCCGTCTTTTCCTCTTCTTTCAGCCATTTCATCAACCGACTCACCCACTTATAATCCATCGCTTTTTACTTTTCACAAAATCGTTAAAATTTCACTCAAAAGTTGAACATAAAAAAAAAAAGTTTCCAGCAGAGCGATTTCGAGCGACAACAAAGCATGATTTACTTGGGCAAATGTGGTCAACTTCTTAGGTGATTGTCCCGACAAAGTGACGAGAATGGAGCATGCTTGGGAGCTCGGATATGACAGTCGGTTTCGTCGGGATTGGCTTCTCTAAAGTAATCACACTGAGAGACCAAATTTCAACCAAAATAAAACCTGGGATACTCAATTTAAACGTCAGACACCAAACTGAAACATGAGGCAAACTTGAAATAGTAAATAAGTTATTTTCCCTTATATAAATATATAGGTTTAATCACATTGCTATCTACATTTTGTCACGATTACAAATCAATACTCATACTTTCAATTTTTTAGCAAATTGTTACATGAGATTTTTTATGTGCTATATAAAGAAGGATTCGTCAACAAATTATAAAAATTACGTTATTGGAAAATCTGCTAAATGTTGTAGCCATTTAAAAAAAAACGTCGTCACAAATTACTAATTTTTTTGTAGTGATTGTTGTAAATTTCAGTTCTAACAAATAAGACGAAGCTATTGTATTAAAATGTTGTAAATTTGTAAAAAAGAAAGTAGAGTTAAAAACGTTGTAAATTTATGTTCTAACAAATTTGAAGAAGCTGCTATCCCCTAATTAAAGCGTTGTTGCAAATTTGTAAAAAAGAAAAGATATTTCAACTTCAAGTATCAAAATTGTCCAAATATTATAAGTTTAATTAGCATGTTGCTAATTAAGTAATTAACGAAACCCTTAAATTAAAGCTTCAAGTCTTTTGGCAAAAAAAAAAACTTCAAGTCTTCTTCAACCTCCAAAAGAAAAAAAAGCAGTAACTTGAAGCCGTCACCCCCCTATCTCTTTGCATCCGACACCTCCGATGGATGTCTGTCGAGTCCTCAAGCACCTACCGTTCACTAGAATCGCATTCTTCAACGCACAGTCTTTCAGGTTCCTCTCTACTTCACTCCATTCTCCCGATCTCGAAGCACCGTTCGACGCCGCCGCCGCCGACAGAATCTTGAAACTCATCTCCACCAACACCTCTAGCTCCAACATTGAGGCCTCTCTTAGCCGTGCTTCCATCGCCGTATCACCGTCGCTTGTCGCCGAGGTGGTGAAGAGGTTGAGCAACGCCGGCGCCCTAGCTCTATCGTTCTTCAAATGGGCGGAGAAGCAGAAGGGTTTCCGGCACAGTACGGAGAGCTACAACGTGTTGATCGAAGCTCTGGGAAAGATCAAGCAGTTCAATGTGGCTTGGACCCTGGTCCACGACATGAAGCGGAGAGGGCTTCTCACGAAGGAGACATTTGCAGTGATGTGTCGTCGATATGCGAGGGCGAGGAAGGTGAAGGAAGCAGTGGAAGCTTTCGAGAAGATGGAGAAGTTCGGGTTGACGCCCGACTCCTCCGACTTCAACAGGTTGATCGATACTCTCTGTAAAGGTAAGAACGTGGGGAATGCACACCAGGTGTTCGACAAAATGAAGAAGAGGTTCACTCTCGATATTAAGTCCTACACGATTCTGCTCGAAGGTTGGGGGCAGGAGAGGAATCATCAGCAGTTGATGGAAGTCTGGAGGGAGATGAAGGACGAGGGATTCGAGCCGGACGTTGTGGCCTACGGCATCATGATCAACGCCTACTGCAAATCAAAGAGGTATGACGATGCAGTCAAGCTGTTCGATGAAATGCTTCAGAAAAACTGCAACCCCAGCCCACATATCTTCTGCACTCTAATCAACGGGTTGGGGTCAGACAAGCGATTGAAAGACGCGATTGACTACTTCGAACAATGCAAATCGAGCGGGTTAGTTATCGAGACACCAACATACAACGCTCTAGTCGGGGCGTACTGCTGGTCGGGGAAGATGAATGAAGCGTACAAGGTTGTTGATGAGATGCGAGAAATGAAAGTCGGGCCGAATTCACGAACCTACGACATAATTCTCCACCATCTAATCAGATCCCACAAGAACAAAGAAGCTTACTCCGTTTTCCAGAAGATGAGCGGTGAAACGGAACCGACATTGAGCACATACGAGATCATGGTACGAATGTTCTGTAGCGAGAACAGAGTGGATATGGCGGTTAGAACATGGGACCAGATGAAAGGGAAGGGGATTATGCCTGGAATGCACATGTTCTCGGCTTTGATTACGGAGCTGTGCCATGAGAATAAGCTGGATGATGCTTGTAAGTACTTTGAGGAGATGTTGGATATGGGGATTCGGCCGCCTGCAAATTTGTTCAGTAAACTGAAAAAGACTCTTGTTGATGAAGGGAGGAATGAGATGGTGTTTAGTCTCACCAAGAAGATTGATCTGTTGAGGAAAACTCCGCTTGTAAATTCTCCTGTTTTTAAAAATTAAATGTTTCCCGCTACTCCATTTGAATTTATTATTATTTTTTTTTTTTGCTAAACATTGTTTTCACATTCAGAAATTATTTACTTAGAGCATCATCCACATTCCACAATGGCATTACTTAAATATGGAATATACATATTTTTTTTTTATGTAAAGTGTATAAAAATATGCTACAATAGTTTTACGTAGTATTCCTTAAAAGTGGGATTCACATACTTTTACATAACTCATTCATTAATTTTAAGGAATGCAATATGTATTACACAACAATTTTTTAGTTATAAATTAGTTCAGTTTATAATTAATGTTAATATCTTATTGGTGGTTGTTGGAAAATTAATAATAAAATATATTTAAGGAATATAGTTATGTAAAATTATTGGAGATCAAATATTGTTTATGTATTTATTAACTTTATGCATTACTTAAAGTGTACATAAACGTCTACGTGGCAACTTTGAAGTATACGATTTATGTAAAACTATTATGGAAATAGATATGTATTATACCTTTTTTAAAAAAAAAAAAAAATTGTATTATACCCTTGTTATGTTTCAAAATGCGAGTTATTGCACATTTTTCGTTAAAATTTGACGAAAATTGTTAAATATTTTAAAAATACCGAAGATAACCTTGTTTAAATATGGACATATATATATATATATAAGTTTATATCCTTATTTTACTCACTAGTAGAGTTCTGTGACTAATTTAATATCAATAGAAGTTCTCCTAATTTAATTTATCATAATACAACATTTTATTTTGTACGGTTTGATCCCTTTAGTATAGTCATAACATTTTCATGACTCGATTGACCTCACTATTGTCGAGCCATGTGCAAGGTCCGACCCGGTTAAAGTTGTCCGACTTGGTGATCCAAACTGGTCATGACTAATTGAGATCTAAGTTTGATTTGAATTCAATATTTAACGGTTTCCGTTAGTTTTAACATAAAATTGACAATAACTTATGTTTTGAAACATAAAGGGGTATGAACAAAAAAAAAACTTATAGTGATTCTGAAGCAAATATAAACGGCCAATTTGATAGTTTTCCCTAACAAAAACAAAAGATGTTAAGCGGGTACATACGTAAGAAATGAGAATTACAAGATGACATGTGAAGTTGACTGTGCTTTTACTTGATAAAACAAATTTATTAAAAATATATTAGAAAAGTGGATTAACACAGTACAATCAATTAATATTTGAAATAGTAATATTCTAAATTTTCAGGTATTTTGTTAATATATATATATATATTTAGTTCAAAACCTAATTCCTCTATATATGTAATTATTGATTATAATAATATATTTTTTTTGGGTAGGGGAAAAGGGGTGATAGATGGAGTGAAAGAGAGTGGCATGCACATGATATAGAATAAACAACCACGCAACATGCAAATCCACCGGTCAAAAGTCAAGGCAAGCCATTGGATGTTGCATATTCATCTATCTACTACTTCATCCTACACTACTCTCCTTTATCGATCTCTTCTATTTCTACCCCCAATTCAATCTTTCTCTCTATTTTAATTTATATATACATACATATACTCTCTATCTGTTTTGCTACATTATATTATGAGAAAGGCATGCTGTGAACAAGATAACATGAACAACAAGGGAGCATGGTCCAAGCAAGAAGACCAGAAACTCATTGATTACATTCGTAAACACGGCCAAGGATCATGGCGCACTCTTCCTAAGTCTGCAGGTTCGTATGTAATTGCTACATATCATCTCATCTTCTATATATACTAGATACCTGCGCGCGCTACGCGCGTGCGCGTTGTCTTCCTGAGAATGTTGTAATGACATCATTAGAATGACTCCGAGAATGATACAAGCTACATATCATCTCATCTTCTATATATATATATAGTTTGTATTAATATATATTATATGATCGTCGTTTATAGGCCTCTTTCGATGTGGTAAAAGTTGCAGACTAAGATGGATTAACTATCTCCGACCAGACCTCAAAAGAGGCGGTTTTTCTGAAGACGAACAAGATCTCATCATTAGGCTCCATGCACTTCTTGGCAACCGGTATGTGTATATCCATCCACTCCCATTTTTACAATTTTTTTAAGGGTTAACCGGTCTTTTGGTCCATGATGTTTGACAACTTTTGAGTTTTGGTCTATGATGTTTTTTTTTACCTAGTTTTGGTACCATATGTTTGCAGATTTTTTCTAGTATACCGTTACATTCCGTCCATTTTTTTGACGTGTTCAAGTCACGTGATCCACTCTAAACTTTAAATTTAGTCCCTCTAATACTTTCTTAACCTTTTTTTTTGTTCAATTTAGTCCCGAAGTTTCAAAATTGACCCCAATTGGACAATAGGTCCAATTGAAATTTTGAAACTTCGGGACTAAATTGAACATAAAAAAAGGTTAAGAAAGTAGAGGGACTAAATTGAACAAAATTGAAAGTTTAGGGTGGATCACGTGACTTGTACATATAAAAAAATGGATGGAATGTAACAGTCGGACCAAAACTAGAAAAAATCTGCAAACATATGGTACCAAAACTAGGAGAAAAAAAACATCATGGATCAAAACTCAAAAATGGTCAAACATCATAGACCAAAAGACATCTTAACCCTATATAATATATACTTATGTATTTCAAATTAGAACATCCCGGCCATGTGCATCCACCCACCCACGAATTTGAATCTTGATCTGATTGACCCTAATTCTGCAAATCCCAGATCTTTTGGACTAGATTTTATAAAATTATATTGATCAAGTTAATGACTATAATTGGAATAATATTGGGCTATGTATGAATCGTGCATTATGTGTATTAGGCAGTAGTGCCAGATATATAAATAAACTCTACAAAAGGTGAAATCTTTGTCCTCATATATTTCAGAGAAGATCAAGTAAAATAAAACATACACATGATTAAACCCTATTTTGATCTAACTATGCAAAAATTTAGCTTTTAATAAATAATTAAATATCATATATATAATAGCTAATTATCTAGATGCGCAACTTATGGTAGGTGGTCTCTTATTGCTGGAAGATTGCCTGGACGTACAGATAACGAGGTGAAGAACTACTGGAATTCTCACCTACGAAAGAAGCTGGTAAAGATGGGTATTGACCCTAGAAACCATCGATTAGGCCACGGGAACCTCCCCTTTTTCACGGCGGCTCAAAGATCGACAGTAGTCTCTTCTACGTCATCATCATCCGCATTAAACCCTAGAATCCCCGCTGCTCGTACGGGTTCGAACAATGAGAAGGAGAAAAACGACGGTCGAAACGGCGAAGACAAAGATGTTAATGTGGTGCAAAGTAGAGATGCATCACCCCAATTGAACCTTGATCTAACCATAACACTTCCATCAAACCCTAAATTATCTGGGGATCACTTGGAAACTGCAAATTTTCCCACTTTGCCTCTCTTTACATAGATGTAGCTTCAACCTCTCAACTAAACTGCATTATTACAAACACACATATATATAGATACTGTGTGGACCTTATTAATTACAATGTATACATATATATATAAGCAAGAATGTGGAGGAAGTCACTCCATTGCAGATATAATTCCAAGTGTTAATAAGCAAATTGAGAATACAACATATTGATGATAAATACTTTTTGTTGTTGTGTGATTTGGTTAATGAAGAGAATATTGAGATTTAATATTGTATTTTACTGATATTTTTATTAAGTCATTGAAAATTATAGCTTTCAAGTTTCTCAGAACTCAACTTGGTGTTTGTGATATTATAAACTATTATCTTGGAAGATAGTTCAGTTTTGTGGGAGAATGTGTATGTGTTGATTGTAATGTGATCCAGAAATTGGATCATGATCATGAATGACATTTTTTTAGAAAAAAAAATAGCATAAAAAATTACTATCGGAAAAAAATAATGAAAAATTTATAAAGTCGTATTATTATATATTAAGTTGTAATACATTACAAAATTTGACAATAAAATAAATAGTTAATTATCAAATTTATCTCACATATGAGTATTAGGACAAATTGATACATAACGTGTTTTTAGATAATTTGCTAGCTTAGGTGTTTCACTTTGTGAATAAATTATTATTCTAACTTTTTTGTTTACAATTTTCTATCTCAAAGTTTCTTTGCGGATAATTTACTAGCTTTTTTTGGTCAAAAAAGACAATTTACTTTTTCATGTTACCTTTTGTGGACAACTTTCTAGCTTGGGTTTCACTTTATGGACAATTTTTTGCTACCAAATTATTCATAAAACAAAATATGAGCAAGAAAATTATCCACCGAGAGAAACACAAGCAAGCAAATTGTCCCAAAAAAAACTTCCAACTAAAAAATTGTCAACATAACGAAACTTGAGATAACAATTTATATAAAAAAAATACTTCAACTAGCAATTTGTCCCAGTATCCAAATATGAACTAGTAATTTACAAGATAATCACATTGATAAAAATAATTTAATCACTTTTTACGTTGAATATATATATAATTTAATAAAGGGGGACATCCCCTTTGTTATATGTGCAGTCGCCCCCGACTTGATCGTGATATGCACTGTATGATAGGAAACAGTAACAGCAACAATTTACTTAAAGATCGCTTGAAATAAGTGACAAGCACGCACTTGAACTAGAACTGCATTTCTTGGTTCCATTTGAAACCGGAAATGCAACTAGGTTCGAATCAAGGTTTGATTTTAAAAATGATGTTTTTTTTATGAAAAAAGAACACATTGAATTTGAAAAATCTAATGAAGAAGGAATGTGTAAAGGTATTTGAGACGTTTTCATTTCAAGGTAACCATGTAATCACATTGTGCAAACGTATGTAACTAAAAAGCACATATTTAAACCAAACAGTCACGTTGAGTCTGATTCAAAGGAAGCTATTGAATCTATTACACAGGTGGAACGAGCTTGCGATTGGCATATTGCCTTTCATGTGGATAGAATTTGAAAAATGACCAATCAACTACCGATGGTGCAATGGAGCCCGGTCTCGAGAAAGGCAAATGAAGCTGCTAATTGGATTGCGATCCAAGCTAGAAAGAGGTCGTGTTTAGATAATTTGGTTTTTGAACCTCCGCACTCTCTTTGTTTTTTAATTAGTAAAGACTTTCCTTGTAACCCAAATGGAATTAGTTGAACTCTTTCGTTCTATTGAATAAAGTATTTATTTGGAAAATATATAATAATATATATGTTAACCATATAAAAAATGTTTTTACCACAATATTATATAATAATAATTGTTCAAGGCTTGTTGGGCTTTTGTTTATAGCCCACACAACACACATTGGTTAAATAATTTTTCTTTGCATTTTAAGATAGTTAAGCTATTTGCGTTGTTGTCCAAATGTTATTCAAGCCATCTATTTTGTCTAGTTTTTTTTTTCTTTACTAATTATTATATATATTATAAGTAATTTGACATACAATATGATATATTCAACATAGGCTAATAAACTTAATAAAAAATTAAAATAATACCACAATTCATTAGAGTTTTACATTATAAATATACTTATTGTATTAATTTTAGGAAAATTTATTTACTTTATTTTATAGTTTATATATAAGTAATATGGAGATCTAAATTTGTAACATAAATTAAATTAATTTTTAAAATATTTAATTATATAATATATTTATTATAGTAACCCAACCCCAGCTTATCTTCTAGCTCCGTCCCTGCCCGCAATTACTTGGAATTATAGACTTGTGACTTGTGGCGTTTAATAGTATATATAAGATCTTTGTACTTCTTACAAACTATATAACTATATATACACCTAGAGCTAAACTGATTGTACCTAACTTTACAATTTAATGAATTCCCTTTTTCTGCAATTCTCTTATCTTCTGTGTTCTCTTCTTCGTTCTCTGATCATCTTCAACCTCCTCTCATCCTTCTATCAAACACTATCATGGTATCAGAGTCCAGCGAATGCAGAGTGTAACCAAGAAGATTAGTCATGATACTAACTCTTCGACTTCCAATAGTCGGCAACGACCAATGAGATTAGTCATGATACCAACTCCTTGACTTCCAATAATCGGCGGCGACGAATGAGTTTAGTCATAATATTAACTCTTCGAAAAACTACGAACGTCGCCTATGGAAGAAAAGAAAATGGCCCACGATGGCTTCCCATAAAAAAAATATAACTTGACGCCCACTATAATTTTAAAATAAATGATGACAACAAACGTCTCGGGGGCAAGTCTTGGGTCACGATTCGAGGTAATCCAAAGTTGACAATGAGTGAGGCGGGAACGATAAAGTCGGGACCCCCAAATAGAAGTCGACAACAATTTAGATCCAAAAAAGGAAGACAGTGGTAAAAGGTCGACTCCCTTTTATTTAAAGTCTGGCGTCAACCAAAGCAATATTCGAGAAGGAAGAGCATTGCTTGTCGAAAAACTCTTCCTCTTAAGGAAATTAGAGAGGCGACGACTCAAGCCTTTGGAAGAACAACCTTCCTCTCTAAGGAATGATGAGGTGGCGACCTGCTTGTCACCTGCTTGGGGAAACCTTCCTCCCTAAGGAATGATGAGGTGGCAACCTGTTTTTCACCTACTTGGAAAAACCTTCCTGCTAAGGAAAGGTCGGGTGACGACCTATTTGTCACCTGCTGATCTGCCACCGTCCCTCTCAACCAATCACAAAGGGTGGTCGCCGCCTCTAAAGTAGTCGATCAAAGCAAAGCAGCCGCCATAAAAGTCGGTACAACTCATACCTACACAATTCTTCAGTATGTTCTCATTACAGAATTATTATTCTCATAATTCATTATTGACTTAAGCTTCGGATCGAGTGGAATTAGGGGCAAATCCCCACCCCTTTTTAGGTTAACACCACCAGCCTCTTAAAAAAACTAAGTACCTGGCATTGTCGAAATAGACACTTAAGAGAGCCCAAAGCGACATCCTGAAATTCATTCCCAAAAGGTAGGACTCAACGATCATTAATCTAACTATAATGAACTATAATTTGTCACAATAAGATTGAATCATAGCGAATTTTGTGTTGTCACAATGTACTTATTATCACGAGCTTGACTTGACAAACATCGTGACAAAGATTTTTTTTATTCCTAGTAATAAGTTGTGACGAAATTTAAGCTTACCGTCACAAGTTTAGTTGTAACAATAGATCTAACTTGGTGTAGTTAATCTTCATCATTTTCGGTGTTTCGTCAACTTCATGACATGTTGGGTAAATCCTAGTGATATGTATATATATATATACATATACATCTTTATTAAATACCTAAAAAATATTTAAATCGTAGTAGAAAAAATGTATTATATATATTTACATTGTATTATTACTTAACATAGATATCATTGTCATCATATTGTCGTGGCAAAATAAAATGTTAAATATGTGTATCTATATTATAGAATTTGTATTTATAGAGATAAAACAATAGTTTAAATATTATATATACCGTAGTTTGGGTCAGTGATGACGTACTATTTTGCTAAGATGGCAACTTTAGACATTTTGTAATAGAACATGTATAGTTCGAGAAATTATTGCATACCTCAGCATCAATACATAGCACTTAGGTGGTAGCTCTTTGCATAATGAAGGGTGCCATGTAGCTCTTCAGTTGCTGTTTCAGGACACGTAGCTTCATTTCATTGGACGAATAGCTACCACCTTAGCGCTATGTGTTGGAGCTGAGGTATTCAATAATTTCTCGAATTATTGAATACCTCAGCTCTAACACATAGCGCTGAGGTGGTAGCTCTTTGTCTAATGAATAGGTGCCAATTGCCACGTTGCTCTTCAGTTGCTTTTTCAGGACACGTAGCTCCATTTCATTGGAAGAAGTGCTACAACCTCAATGCCATGTAGTGTTATCAGAACCGGATCGACGGTTCGACCAGATCAGATCGGGAACCGATACCTTAGCCGGTCCGGTTCCTATAAAAGACTGGGAAGGAGTCAAATCCAGTTAAATGGAAAACCGGCCGGTTCTGAGCGAACCGGGCGGTTACCGGTTCAGCGCTACCAAGCATGTTAACACTGGTGCCATGGTGATTTAAATCAAAATTTTCTTTTTTTTTTTTTTTGTATTTAGGTCGATAGTTTCTTTAATTTACGTAGAATTTAAAATATGAGATAATTTTTTTTTTTTTTTAAATATGTAGCTACCAGCATATTATGTCTAAATTTATAAAGCTCTGATTAAATTAGAAAATAATGTCTGAAAAACCGCAAAAAAATCATGTGAATCGAATTAGTATTTAACCCCTAATTATAAATCCGAAATACGTGGTAAAGATTTAAAAGAGTTGGATCATTTGCCTAAATAAATACGAATTGTAAACACATATATATATATATATATATATATATATATATATATATATATATATATATATATATATATATATATACATACATCCAAAAGTCTTTATATGCTACGTTGAAAGTCAGAGGTCAAGTACACACATGGAATCGGCGAATTTCCACTCAACTACCGCCGTGATTACCGTTTCTAGCTATATATATTATCAATACCGTTGGGTTGGTTGATTCTTTAGATATAATAATTTAGTGTTGGGTCCGGTTAAAATGAAGTCTCGATTTTTCCGTCCTTATGTACATTAAAAAATTTGTATAAGTTATACTAATTGTCTTTATTTGTTGTATACATTAAAATTTGATATATCTTTTGGCAAAATAAATATATGAGGGATCCTCTTTTATGGTTTACAACTGAAAAATCAATTTAAATTTACTGATGATTACATTTTAGCTTAGCTAAGACCGTTTTATTAATAGGTGCTATTAAACTTTTTACGTTAAATTCCATACCAATATCCGTGTGTAAGAGCATCCACAATGGTATTACATAATACTACTTAAATGTTTGTTCAATATATTTTTATGTAAAATGTATAAAAACGTGTTACAATGGTTTTACATAGCATTATTTAAAAGTGGGACCCACCTACTTTTACGTAACATATTTCTTAAACTTAAGTAATGCATTATGTTTATGTAACCAATTTTTAATTATAAATTAATTCATTTTAAAAATAATGCTAATATATTATTGGTGGTTGTTGGAAAATTTAATAATAAAATATATTTAGGGAATATATTTAAGTAATACGACTGCAGAGCAAATATTATTTATGTGTATCTTAACTTTACGTATTACTTAAAGTGTACTTAAATGTCTACGTGGTAGTTTTAAAGAATACGATTTAAGTAAAATCATTGTGGATGCTCTAAGTGGGTGAAGAAGGTTTGGTTTGGCTACGGAAAGCTGGTGTTTGATGGAATTAACTTATTTGATCTGACGCGATTAGATGATTTTTAACCTCGTTGCGACCATCAAATCCCCAAGTTGTGTGGAGCTTAACTAAATGAATAACAAATCGTTGCACAAGCTGAATTGCAATACAATTTAGAAATGAGATGTGTTTGGCTAATTGAGTATATGTATACCTCCTCTCCTATTATTTCGCTTTTATTGCTCAATTGTAACCTGTTCTAATCTCTATGGTTGTTATAATAAATTATTTATTCTTACCAAAAAAAAATGGGAACCCGTATGTGAAAACAGCATATTTAATTATAGGGGGGTTGAATCTCACGCTTAATTTTATGCATTAACACACTAATTAACCATGATTTATATATTGCAGGATTCCCAATGAAAATAATTAAACATATACAGAAAATTGCAACTGGGGCCTTATTTTCAATTTTTTAACGTAAAAACGACTGAACAAGGATAATGTACTCCTCCAAACGTATATAACTTTTACTCCAAGTAAAACGTATATAATAATCCTGGCTATTTGTATAATATATAAGTTTTGCTTGTGTAAATGTATAAGCTTTGGCAAAAAAAAATGTATAAGCTTAAATAAGTATATATATATATATATATATATATATATATATATTTGTCGGTCTTCAGTTCAGTGTATGAAACCAGAAACTTAATCGTGTATCAATATAGAAGGAAGGCATGACGACAGAGAAACTTATATAAATACAACAATTTACGTACGTACCACAAACCAGACACTGAACCTTTGAAAGCGACCACGTGTGTTCGTTGGTACGTATGATCTCGCCGAAATTTCAAACTTGGCTAGCTTCTAAATGAAGTTTACAAAACTCTTGTAAATGAAGTTACCTTCTTACCCCCTACAACTCCAAACCCATATATATATATATATATATATATATATATATATATATATATATATATATATATACAACACATTCATTTCAGTTCAACTTCAAAGTTCAAACCCACCAAATTAGTTAATTAATTAAGAAGAAGAAGAATAGTGCGCAGTTTGCTTCATCAATGGGTAACTCCATAGTAAGAGGCAAAAAGAGAGTGAAGGTGATGAAGATCTCCGGCGAGACCATCAAGTTCAACACTCCGGTGAAGGCGGCGGATGTGGCGAGGAACCACCCTGGGCTCGTGGTGCTGGACTCGGAGGCGGTCAAGCACTACGGCGTTCGAGCCAAACCGCTTGAACCGCACCGCGAGCTGGACCCGAACCGGCTGTACTTTCTAGTGGAGCTGCCTGCTAATGTGGTTACCCGGGAAGCGAGGCGGGTTCGGTCGGCTATCAACGTGTCTGCAAAGGACCGGCTGGAGAGGCTGATGCTGACTCGGAGGTCATCGTCGGATCTCTCCATTGTAAACCCTAATAATAGTTATGTAAGTAGTGACGCTAGGGTTTCAGAGGAGAAGAGATTGATTAAGAGGGTGAAGGTGAGGTTGAGGAAAGGGGAGGTGGAGAGGGTGATGAGAGAGAGCAAGGATGAGGGTGAAGCAGCGGAGAAGATTATGAATCTTTATATTCAGGCCAGCAACGGTGATGATGGCAGATCGGTTGAATTAGGGCATGGACGATATGATGAAGAAGAAGCACAGCAGTACCAGCTTCATGGAGAAAGCAGTCATGGAGGACCAAGAGATTATGGGTTCGACTCCAAGGTATTATCTACTTAAGGACCTAAAAACACTCACACAATGGGTTGTTCATAGATATCTCAAATTTAAAAGGGTTAACATGTCTTTAAAAGGTTAACGGGTCTTTTGGTACATGATGTTTGACCATTTTGGGATTTTGGTCCATAATGGTTTTTTTTCCTAGTTTTGGTACCATATGTTTGCGGATTTTTTTTTAGTTTTGGTCCGACTGTTACATTCCGTCCATTTTTTGACATGTACAAGTCACGTGATCCACCCGTTCAATTTAGTCCCTCTAATACTTTCCTAACTTTTTTTGTTCAATATAGTCCCGAAGTTTAAAAAAAAAAGGTTAAGAAATTATTAGAGGGACTAAATTTAAAGTTTAGAGTGGATCACGTGACTTGAACATGTCAAAAAATGGATGGAATGTAACGGTTAGACCAAAATTAGAAAAAATCTGCAAACATATGGTACCAAAACTAGGTAAAAAAAAACATCATTAACCAAAACCCAAAAGTTGTCAAACCTTATGGACCAAAAGACCTGTTAACCCAATTTAAAATGTTGATATTCTTTATTTCAACTAATAAGTTAATTTCCATTTTTTTCTCTTAAAATTAATGAAACAAAAAAAACACTTTCACGCATCAAATAAGTTTAAAGATCAATATTTTTAAGCATTAAAAACTTGGAAAATAACATATTTTTGTTGCTTAAAAGCCAAATTTAATACCAAAATCTATAGACAAATGTAAAAATCAACCAATCTAACAATTGGAACATTTTAAATCTGAAACAGTTATTAGCAACATTACATATAGTTTCTAATGACTATAGTTGAGCCTGTTTCTAGGTTCTACACCATTGAAATCATTATATTCCTGCCACTATAGTTGCAAGGTTCTTTAAGTTGTACACAGTACACACTACACACTTTCGGGAGAAATTTTTGAATAATCAGCTGCAACACATGGCAACTGATGTGTTACAACTCATCCAATTAGTATGTGACATGTGGCAATGTGTCAGACTATTTTTGCCAAATGTCAAATGTCAATTGGCTTAGATGTAACACATCAGCTGCCATGTGTTGCAACAGATGTATTCAAAAATCTCTCCACTTTCAGTAGTGTTAGTTGGAGACAGACGTCGAAAGTTTCAGCCTTGTACTCAGTACTCTGTTTCACTTTTTGCAGAAAAGGGTGAGCTTTCTTGCATCCACTGGAGGAGCTACATCAGCTATGGAGGTCGCAGTTGCTTCCTGAATGGCCGACCACCACCTTATAAAGTTTTTCTTAAACAAAAACAGCATCTAAGTATTGCAGTTTCCAAGTTTTATGTCATGTTTGGTATGATGTAATGGATATATCGAATATGATAGAGTAATAATAATGTCAGACTTCCTTCTTCTCATGCTCTGTTTGTACGCCTTCCAACTTGGAGAGCCAACTCCGTATCGATCTTCAGTGAGATATCCAGTGCTTTCACCGAGTGCGTAAGTGCACCGCTATAAATCAAAAAGACCGAAAAGGAAATCAGATCATATCCATTTATATTCATATTCGTATTCATATTCCATCTCATACATTACCTTGAGATATAGGTGACACCGGTTTGTCCGATTTTATGAACTGTTTCAAGGGTAACATTCCCAGATGCCTGAAAATGGTGACAAATTTAAGGTTATGCGGTTAAAAAGCTTAGATTCATCTGTTTGCAAACAAACCTCGGTCTCGAATTTCCGGTTAATCAGCTTGACGGCTTCTTGAAGCATCGATACATCAACATCACCACTTGTTAAGGGCACCACCATGTTATCAAGCATTATTCTTGTCAAGCTTGTTTCGTTCTCAGATGCGTAGTTTAAAACTTCTCTAACTTCATCCAGTGTCCTTGTTTCAACCTGTGTTAAGACCCAGATCAATAATTGACTATGCAATAAATCACTATGTAAATAATATATACTATATTAAGTAAAAATATAAATTAAAAAAATTACATTTTCAGGGAAAAAGTAATAAACTTATTCACACAACAGTTATTTTCCATTTTTCAGGGTAAAAGTTTCACATATATATATATGAACACGTATTTAGTCGCCATAATGCAGAAGGACAAGTTCGAAGTACCTCGACTTCCATGCTGAGGTTTCTTTGTTTTATGTAATTGTCAACAGATCTGATAGCATTTGTTACCCCTCCAGCTATTGATATATGGTTATCTTTAATCATAACCATGTCAAACAAACCCATTCTGTGATTTTTTCCTCCACCAATAAGAACCTACAGCACAGACTAATAAGCTCAATCACAGTTTTAGAAATGGCCAAATAAGTGAGAGGAGAACAGAGAGAGGAAGAGATTTCACACCGCCCACTTATCCACCAGTCGTAAACCCGGGGCAGTTTTTCTCGTCTCTAAGATACATGCTGGATTTGCAGCATCTGCCATTGCCTTCAAGAAAAAGAAATGAATACAGAGCAGTGAATTCGAATTTGAACAACATGTCTAGATTCTAAAGTACTAACAATTGTCTAAATCTGTATAAGCTATAAATTCCAATGATTCCCAACAGAACAAAATTCCCTGTAATCTACTTGTTGAAGCAAATCCAAAAGGGTAAAACTCCCAGCAACTTGATATTATCACATATAACCACAAAATTCCGAAATATGCATAATCAAAATTCCAAATTACCTTAGTCAGTGTAGCTATTCCACTCATTCTTTGCATAAAATTCAACACAACCCTCTCGGCTACAACGACACTATATGCTCGCCCTGTGTTCATCAACATCAGTTATTGAGATAAAACAAGAAAAGAGTTTGGTGAAAGCGGAAGAATATAATGCATTTTTATCTTTGGTAGCTTACCGTAAACTTTTCCAAATTGAAGTCCTTTATGAACACTATCTCCATCTGCTTGAGTCCACTCCACCTGAATTCAAACAGTATATAAAGAAACAAGGCACCTAAAGAGCATGAATGACCAAGAACAACAGAGTGAAGCAAGATTGACTCAATACCTTAAGCGATGGATCAACCTCATGGAACACCATTTCTGCAAGTGCAATTCCAGCAACAACGCCGTCTTCCTTGGCTAAGAAATACGCTTCCACTTCCGCCTCGGATGGAATTGTGGCCAAACAAGTTACATCTCCTAAAATATCACCAAATTATGTGGCTTAATACATGAATTTCAGGACAAAATACAATGGTAGCACAAAATTTTCCTGCTTGGATAGAGCAATAGAAAGAGAAAGGAAAGCAAGTAGCAAACCTCGATCACCAGCATCCTCAGCAAGAGCTAACTTGATGACTCCCTTCAAATCATATGTCGGATGTGAAGGAGGTTTAATGGTAACCGATTTTGACGAAAGTGGGGGAATCCTCGTTTCAGCCACAGACATTTTCACAATCCTCCTAAAAACCCTAAATTGTTACAATTTCCCAGAACAAAAGAAGATACACAAACAGAGAAATAACCTACGTTATGGGAGAGATAACATAAACCAACCTAGGAGGTGCACGCGATCGAAGAAAGAAAGAAGGCGACAAGGAGATAGCTCCAGCCATTAATCCGATCATTCAGAGCAGCAGTTGTCGCTGTTTCAGAGACCAAAACTAGTGATTAACCCCACACAACGGTGAGCTACACAGAGTAATCCTTAATTCAATTCCTTATAGATACTGAAAGATAAGAAGGCAGTCACAGCAATATCCAAATTAAGCAGAGCAGCAGTCGATGAAGAAGGAGAATAAGTTTACCAGCAGAACCATCACGGTGATATTGCCTGATAGGTGTGAGTTAGTTTACTGGCAATCCTGGCGCCCGCGGCTAAGTACGGCGCTAAATGGAAATGGCACTTCACAGTTCACTCATCGCCGCCATTTTTCTTGATTGGTGTGCTAGTGGAAATAGCTAATTCTATCCTCGACTCTTGGCGATCTGTTAATTTGGTCCTCATCTTTAATGCCAACTAAAACCACATACCGTGAACAGACGAATTCGAACATTATAGGGTGGGATTATGATTGCTACTACAAACTCATTCTTTTTTTATTAACAAAAAAAATATCCATAATTCGGTAAGCTTGGCGGTGATCAGAGGATTCAGATCTCCTGCCCCAGATCATGCCTCATTTAATATTTTGACATGTGTTATTATATTTAACATTTTCCTTCCGGGGTTCACCAATTCCAATAGGGTTTCAGAAGGTAAAAAAACACAAAATTAATTATACACATGGCACGTGTTAAAATTTTAACGGGCATGCGCGATCTGTAACATAAAGCGTGAGAAAATATTAAGGAACATATTCATTCCCTTCATAGCCTTCCTTATGTGTATGTCTTCCGTAAACATAAGAAACTATAATTACTTTTAATTATAAGATATTCTTTCAACCATAATTATTACTTATTCATAATAGTACTTATATATCTCATAACATGAACCTCCATTAAAGACTAATTGATCTCTAAGTATCCAGAATCATTAAATCCGTCATAATCCCGAACAAGAGCTAAAACAAAATCAAACATACCATAAAATTATCACGAACCGTTGAAGCCATCATAATCTCGAACTTTCATCTCATACATAAAGACATCCAAATATAAAGTTCAATTTTGGTTCATCAACTAGTTTAAGTGTAGGCTTCCAAGTACTCATAACTGCCTCTCTTCCTTGGATAACATTAGCAAATAATATACCACTTGGTGAAACAAGCTGCATTAAACAGAAATAACAGAAACCAAGAACAGTAGTGTTGTAAGGATAACTAAAACCTAAAATAAATGGCCCAGTGCGTGAAAACTGAAAAGCATTACCCACTACTCAAAAGGAGACAATAATACAGATTACAGAGACCAAACAGTGAAAACGTGTGGGAGGGTTTGTACTATAAATGACACCTTTTAAGGCAGAATCACAGACAACCCAAGATGCAAACAAGCAAGCAAAGCCCACATGAGGAAGTTAAGCAACAGTTAAACCTGTAAAGGGTGTTTTAGAGAGGTGATTTGTGGCTTTACCAAAAACATGTCTATTTATTCTTCTTTTTCTTGGTCATTAATTTATAAATACAATGTAACAAATTATATTTACACAAGTTTATAATAACAATCTAAAATAAAGGTTACTCAGTCACCCAACGGACTAAGCGGTTGGCGCATGCTTAGCTCTGCTTTGAGCCTCGGATATTGCTCCAGATTATGAGACACACTCAATATTTTCTGCAGTAAAAAAGAAACCTTGTCATCCAAGTTACTACAACTATCAATAGTTGGGATGGGAAGGGAAGGGACTTACCAGTGCAGCTAGATGAGCATCTTGCAATATATTACCATCTCTCTCCAACCTCGCAATAGGAAACTCCGGAATATGCCCCGATTGCTTCTTCCCCAGCAAGTCACCTGGACCACGCAACAAAAGATCCACATTCGCCAGATGAAACCCGTCAGACGAATTCTCCAACACCTTCAACCGCGAGAAACTACTAGAAGTTGAAGCCACAAGCACACATTTCGATTTGCGGACCCCACGCCCAACTCGGCCCCTTAATTGATGCAGCTGAGCGATTCCGAATCTCTCTGCATTCATCACCACCATCATGGAAGCATCTGGAACATCCACGCCGATCTCAATTACCTGAGTGGAGAGCAGAATCTGTGTTTCTCCCGACCGGAATCTCTTGAGGGCATCCTCTTTTTCGTCGCTCTTCATCTTTCCGTGCAGTAATCCACAGTTGTAGGCTTGGAATCTTTCTGACACGGATTCCAGCTCAGCGGATGCGGCGCGGAGTTGAGGGAGTTGTTCGGATTGCTCTATGACAGGGTACACCAGGTAGACTTTTCCACCGGATTCTAGTTCTTCATGCATCATCTGGTTTTGACATTTTAGATCCAGTATTTTGTTAAGTTGATACGTTACGTTTAGGGGCGGGCAACATATCCCACCCTCACTAGTTTGGGATTAAAAAAAAAGTATTTAACCTACAAATTATTAGAAAAATATAAAATTTAATACGAGGAAGACCAACTGTCCTAAAAACTCAAACTTCCAGATGACTGACTGGAAAAATGAAATTAAATGGTACAACAGAGATTCAAAGATATACGCTTTAGTATCATCATTGTTATCATGGGACGGACAAACTTGACCAGTTGTTCATAAAGATGAAAACTTGGTTTAATATTAGGGGAAAATGTTGATTTGCCTCCTTATGTATGGACCAAAACGAAGATCATCCTCTTTTTTAGATTGTGCCCTCTAATGTCTCACAATTAAGTAATCCTTGCCAAAAGTTACTTAAAAATTGATGGAAAATGCTAAATATTTTGAAAATACCATTGTTTAAATTTAAAGTGAATTTGGAATTCAACCTCATAACTTATGCAAAATACTCAATGTGGCCTAGAAACCTTATTTCGACTAAATAGACTGATTTTTTTTTTTTTGTTAAAGATGGTCTATATTGCTTGAACTCCCGGTTGAGTAGGTCTGGTCTTTAACAAAGGTCAGGGACCCATGGCCTAGGATCCACCCAAATCATGGGTCCGAGCTCCCTATATTAAAGGCCCGAGCACCCTAATTGAGGAGGTTCAAGCCATATTGAGTTTGAGAACTAATAAAAACAGGTTTTTAGCCAAATAGAGTTTGAGAACCATAATGATAATCTTGCATAAGTTTGATCCTGAATCCCAAACTCATATTTAATTTATACAAGACAATGATTATTTATTTTGAAACATAAGAGAACAATCCAAAAAAGAATGAAAAGGTAACATCTTACTTTTGGTCCAAACATAAGTGAACAACAATCCAACACTTTTCCCTTAATATTATCTTCAATAATAATAAAAAAAATTTGGCCAACATCTTTTTTTGGTAAACTGGCACATCTTCAATAATAGACAAATGAGGGGAATCATCACCAAGAAATACAAAATATGAATAAATTACCTTGTAGATTTCCTCAAAGCCACTATCATTCCCCTCAATAGTATATGTTTCAACCGGGATTCTTCCGGGAGGTAAGTCCGTAATCTGGCATTCATTAAAACAAATTAAATTAAAAGAAGAAATGAGTAGCACCTTCTTGGGGCATTATTACTGACATAATAAAACACCAAATTCTGAATTTGCATGATTTGGTAGTAAGTACCTGAGTGAGAGAGACATCGCCATATAAAGCTAGAGCGAGTGACCTCGGGATAGGGGTTGCAGACATTGCAAGAACATGAGGGGCCATAGAAGAAGCATCACTCTTTGTTAAATTATCAGTATGAGTATGAGATTCAACAACTCTTGAACTCGGGACATAACATAACTGCAGAAGCAACACATAGGATTCAATCTCTGGCTACATGGACAAGTACAATTATTACAAATAAAAGCTACAGTACCTTGCTATTAAACCTTCCTCTCTGAATCACACCAAACCGATGCTGTTCATCTACCACAGCAATTCGTAGACAAGAAAATTCCACACGTTCAGCAATTAAACTATGTGTGCCAATAACGATTGAGATCTCCCCATTTACAAGAGCCTGTCTTCAACAAAGTGATGCAGCAGTGAGCTGGTGAACAAAAAAAAAAAAAAACTTATCAAGGACAGATATGGATTTGCATACCTGGCGAATAACACGTGCTTGTCTTGTAGGGGTGGAACCAGTGAGTAGAGCAATAGATGGTTTCTGCTCGAGATCCATCTTCTCAAGCAAATTAAGCAGTTGCTCATAATGTTGAATGGCTAGCAACTCTGTTGGGACCATGAAAGCTGCCTACAATAAGCCGAAAAAATAAAATAAAAAAGTTACCTCCACTTTTGCGTAATGGTTCATGAGAAAGGAGTTAAAGATGATACCATGACGAACCTGGTATCCAGAGGCAATAACTTCCATACAAGCCAAAAAAGCTACCACCGTCTTTCCACATCCAACATCACCCTGGACATTATTTTAAAAAAATGACTCCGTGGTATGGAGGCTGTTTTTTTGTTCGCTATAAGGAACCACTTCATGGCATTGAAAATTAACACTAATAGCTATTATAAAAAAAATGGCATTCATTTAATCTTCATGGAATAAGCAAAGTAAGTAAAAGGTAGTTAGCAATATATGTTGAACCTGCAAGAGTCGATTCATAGGCACTTGCCGCTTAAGATCCCAGATGATCTCTGATGCAGCAGTTAGCTGACTAGGAGTAAGGCTGTATGGAAGAGCTTTCAGAAGCTTATGAGTCAGAATAGCCCAATCTTTAATGTAAGAAGAATTTAATTCAGGCTTTCTATATTTGTCCAGCAACCCATTTCGCTCTAGTTCTGTACCGAGAGCTTCAAGCATTTGGAACAACCGTCCCAACTGTAAAAGACAGATTGCACAATGTAAGCATCAGATAAATAAAAGAGAATGGAAATGCTAGGCCTCAGTTACAAAGAAAAAAAAACTCGTAGGATTTTTTTTTACCAACAGTACCTGCAAATAGAAGAACTCGTCAAATATAAACCGTTTTCGAGCTGAATCAGCCTCAAATATACTTTTTGGCTGGTGAATCCCCATATATGCCTGCATGTTTACATGAAAAAATCTTAGTTGGAAGCTTCAAGATCATAATATTTTGCCCTTTTAAGGCGGCCGAGTAGCTTATATTTACTACATCTGATGATACTACATGACTAGCATTTGGAGGATTTATTATTCAACTTGTTGCCATCTTTTAGCAATATTGAGCAGAAAATACAAAGAAAAAACTCACATCATTAAGCTCTAGTAATCCAAATTGCTGGGTAACATCTTTAGGAATAGGATCAACGGTGACGTTCAAGGCTTGTAGAGCTCTGCCATTAGAGAAAAGCATCAACCAAAGATCATTCTCAAAATAAAAGATCACATGTAACTTCTACATCAACAAGAAACTAAAATCTCTGCACGAATGTATGATGTATCTTTCACATATATTGTTCAGAAACAAAATAGTTCCGGAAATTCACGGAATTTCTGGATATGATCAGCATGTACTCTATGTGCACCTTATTTTCAAATTAATCAGTCATAAAAGATTTAGGCTCACAGATCTAATCATCTAAATTTAATAATAAAACTTCCAGATAAACTTGAAACAAGAGATATCACACGGAAAATTCATAGAAGATGTGATCTATAAAAATTGGTAAATTAGGAGAGCTTTGAGAGAAACGACAATTGAAATTAAGTGCACATGAAGTACAGAGTAAAGACCTTGCTATCATAATCCGAATAGCAACTGGAGTGATTCCACCTTTTGAAGGATATATTGGGTATGGCCTTGGTTCATTGCAAAGGGAGGGGTCACTGTCATCTTCTAGCATATCGATATGATATTCTCTCATTTCATAGTGATCCGATGCACTCATTGTCTTCACCTACATTAAAGATATGATCAGCGTTTTGATTCTTTTGAAGCGTAGAGATCAAACAAGCTCGCAGAACTGTGAATTTGAAAGTTCCATGCAAAGAACAAAAAGGATATCATTTTAAAGTTATATTATTTGAAATACATCAACAATGGAAAATATGCAATCTTACTTCAATCCTGACAACTTATCCTTTTATTAGATCAAGAAATAATAAATAAAACCAGATAGAGACAAGTCAAACCAACCTTACCACTGATGCATACCATATCTCCAACTCGGTGCTTGTCTTGAAGACATCTAAGAAAACCTTGGCTAGTGAAACGAGCGCCACGGAAAAACTTCTTCAAATGTAAATATATCATCTTCTTTTCCTTTGTACCACCAACATTATCTGGATTATTAGTGGGTAATGTATTGTCCATTATCTCACAACTCACAATGACCTCTAGAAAAGCAAATGCGCAACCTGCTCTGACTGCCCTACAAATGTGTGAATACATCTAATCAACACATGAAACTGTCAAGACACACATAAGCAACGTCACCAACTAATTGTTGACAACAAAGTGAAATAACATTTTTTTACCGCTAACCATGTGCTTGAGCTAGCCAAATAATGCAACAGATGGAAAACTGCAATCATTTCAAATATAGAGTACTACTATAAGGAACTTAAATGGGTATAGCCATACATCACTAGAAAATCTCTACAGCTTTTTAAGTAATAACGGTACTAGTTTAGGTGAATCTCGACTTCATTCTATGGAAAACTTTGTGAAATATTCATATTAAGAAAATTCATAGCAGTTTAATTCATGAAGGATGAATCAATGGATTACTTGGAAGATAGTACTTTTCCAACTGAAATCAAGTATTGGCCATCATGAATTCCAGTATGTGCATTGTGCAGATCAGCATAAGTCCGGGGGAAATGGTGTAGCAGCTTTCGCAACTGCAAATCAACAAAAGCCCCATTAATCAAATTAAATGATAATTTAAAGTCCAATATCATTTCATAATAATTTTCACAAACTTCACCGTGTGAAAACCATGTTTTTCAAGTAAATGGAACTGCCTCTTGGTTAACCCAGTTAATGTTCCAATTGGGCTGTCAAGAAGCAACTCCGTTGCCGCAGCATCCAGAGGTGCTTCGATTTGAACATAAGAATTTGTTGAAGGCTCTTTCATTGTAACTGAATCGCCCAAATTCTCCATTTCCTTGGTATGCTGAGAAGCCAAAGGCGCAACATCTTCATCAGCTGAAGAAGAGACTATTTCTTGAACAGAAAGAGGCAATGGAGACCACGGCTCACAAAACCTAGCTGGAAGAGCCCAACCTTGAGCAACGGGATTCGTCTCGAAAAAGCCGTCGAAACTTTGAGCTGCTGCAGCAGAAGTGAAATATTCACTTCCATCATACAAATCTATTGCTGGAGAACTACCGATAGTGATGGCTGGGAATCTTTTGCGCGCCAGAGATGCATCGAATTCGTCGTCCTTTGAATCTGATTCAGAGTGGGTCCATACATTCCCAACGAGATTACAAGCTACAGTGGGATGAGAACTCAACGGCCGTCTCGGTACATACAGACCACCATGGCGGGGCGCAACGGAGCTGCATAGAGGCCGGAATGTGAAGACATGAAACAGAAGGTCTCCACAGCACAAGCTCATGCGCAGCTTCTCAACTTTCATCTACAGCTCTGATCAAGATTTAACAGAAATCGAGCTCAGTCCAGTGGATAAGCATAGAGTCGGTAAGGATCCGCGGTGATGATTCTTGGTGTTTGAAGGGGTAGCGCGCAAAACCCAGATTCCTTGAACGTGAAAAGGAAGGAACTGGGAATTAACAGAGGAGTGGAAAATGGACACAGAATCGACATGGCTTAAGATTAGTGGAAGAACAACTTTGGATGTTGTTTGATTATTATCCATTGGGCTAAGATAAGCCGAGTCTTTCCTTTCCTTAGCCCAAAACGAACCCACTGAAACTTTTTTGTTTTAGTAAACAAGCCCACTGAATCATACAAATAAAGTCAATACTTTTTTTTTTTTTCAAATAATCAACTAGTTTATGAAAAAAAATACTAGTTTATGAATTTTGATTTTTTTTCTGATAACTAGTTATTAATATAAAATCATTATTCAGGCTTTGTGTAGAAATTTATTTTAAAAATTAATAATAATAATATATTAAAAGACCTCTGCATTTTATTATTAAAAAATTAATGAATTTTTTTATAGTATTTAGAAATATATAATATAATAATTTTAAATAATAAATATATTTATATATATTAAAAAAATATAACACACTAATTTATTAGTATAGATTCATCTAATAATTTTCGAGTTAAGTTAATTTATATCTAAATTTTAAGCTTTTAAATCAGACACATCAGAATATGTATAATGACGGACATTTTCTTAAATTTTTATTTTAAAAAATCTAAAGTATTGTTCCAATTACATTTTAGCGAATCACATAATTTTATTATATATATATATATATAACAAATTGTCAAATACACAGTATTGGGGAAGAAACAAACGCTTAATTCGTTAATTTCTGCCCCAAAATATCTAATGGTACTTATTGGTGGTGTATCATCAAGGATTTGGACAGATAACAGAAAAGAAAACTATTCAAAAATAGAAAGAATTTGCAAAATTGAAGGCCTACATGATGTTTATTTATATATATATATATATATATATATATATATATATATATTCCCTTGTAGATCTGTCTAGCATTTATTTGTTACATACACATGAATGTGAATATATATATATATTAGTATATAAAACTCCATATAAAAAGAGATTATTTTACAAGTATAAATAATATAAATGTAACCTTTGGAAATAGTAGTTTTTAAGTACATTTTCCACTCCATTTAAATAAGACTTTTATTCGGTTCAAGGCAGGAAATATGATAGTTGGAGGAATTAGACACATCATTTTTCACATAATATTTTTACCCTACAGTTCTTGTGAAATTAAAACCCAAAACTAATATAGTTATTTAAGAAATTAAAATGCTACAATTATTATAATTATTGTAACTGTCAAAAAATAATATTAAAACTGGCATGGCTATATTTGTCTACACGACACGATCCATCCATAAAAATGTCAATCATTCAAATACCCGATTATGATTTTTTGGCCAAAATTCAAATAATCCGATTTATTTGGCCAAAATATATCGATTATTTCAGAAATGTAATTGGCTACTATTATTTACTTCTACGAAAAATGACGATTCTGTTTAGTTAATTAAATAAAAAAGAAAATGCCATCTCTATGATCAAACAGATAGGGTGCAACTAATTAAATCCTACCCTAAGTAAACTTAAATGCAAAGAGAATATATATAAATAAAATAACGTAATGATCAAGAAATAGAAAATATACTTTTCTTCCTTTTGGACCTTCTTCTTCTCTCTTCGTCTTCTTCATTCCACTGGAAATCCAAACTGGCACTCACAGACCCACCCATCACCACGCCCCGCAATTGCCGTCGCCACCTTTCTTCCTCCTTCCTGTCATAGTATCCTCTGCACGTGCTCTCTCTCTCCTCTCTCTAAACTCACCGGAGAGAGACAGAGACGCAGTAGCAGCAGAGGAGGAGAAGGAGAAGGAGAAGGACAAGTATGGTTATGGTATGTCTGTTGTGAGATCGATCCTAATCTGTATCGTTTCCGCCGCCTGTAATCAATCCATCCGCCGCAAAGTCTAAATGCAAGCATATAATCGGCTGCCCAGCAGCGGACACTCGACTCCGTCCCCGCCTACCTCTCCTCTCCGGTCGCCGCGCTACCGCCATAACCGGTCCAAGAGCGCGCGCTCTCCGGCCCAGCCGGGCCGAACCTTTGCTCAGCGCCTTGCCTGGCTCTTCCTATCCGTCCTCCTCCGCCGTCAGGGCCTCTTCCTCTTCTTTCCTTTAATCTACATCTCCGGCATGCTCCTCTACATGGGCACTGTCAAATTTGACGCCGTCCCTAGAATTAATCACCGCCCAGCTCCTGGCTCCGTCTATAGAAGCCCGCAACTCTACGAAAAGCTCAAGCCCGAGATGGATGCTGACAATTCTTCTGCTGACACGGTCAGTATTTCCATTTTCTCCTTCTTATTAATTGCTGAACCAATCCTCTAATACATGAATTTGCTGTTGATGTTGTTGATATGCTAATATCTATCTTGTTGGGTGGATCTTTCTGTTTCTGGTGAAGATGGTGATATCTGTTGTGTTTGCTTTAATTGTACTCCATAAATGGGACACTGAACAGCATGCTTAGAGTTGGGACATAGAACTAGTTATGTCTTGGTGTCACTGAATGCTGTGTCTCACTTCCTCCCTTGATATGCCCCCCTGCTATGCTGTTGTTTTTTGAGTAGTCGATTTTGTTATGGACCCTTTCTGTCTCCTCCATTAAACGCCAAAAAGGGTTTAGGAGTATGTCTTTTGAAGCTCCCAGGGCAATAGAGGCCTATTCTTATTTTACTAAACTAATGTGATAAGTGGGGTAAAGTACTCTTGGATTATGGAAGTGAGCACTTAAAAACTTGAATCGGAAAGGGTTTATGTAAGTGCAACGACCAGGAAGAAAAGCTTTTGGGAAGATTCTCCGCGAGTGCAGTTCTATTATATGGCACTGTTTAGCACATTTAGAAGAGTCATAAAGGAATTCAAGTCTTCTTCTGAGATGATTTGGAGCATTAAGGAGGGTTTTTCCTCCAGAGAAGTGACGGCGAGGCATGTATTAGGGAATATCCTGCAGAGTGCAGAAGGCATCCAATCCATATGAAATGTAGTTATGCTACGAGGCTCCGTTAAGAATCAGTCTATTTCATCAAAGAGAAAATATGGAGATTCAAATGCATTGCCTGAATGTATGAGGGGGGAGCCCTTCCTGGCATAGTGCTATGGATGATATGGTTACCAAGTCAGCACGAGTCTATGATAGGAGGGCTTAAATAGGCAGCATATTATTTTGCTCTTTCATAACCTTTGTTTTTCTTATATAATGTCCGTTCCATCTAAGGCTAGTCATCTTCATGTTTTCCACCAGAGGGTGTTCTTCAAATTACCTGTTTGTGTAGTTGATGCTCTCAAATACTAGATATAAAGTAATGAGCTTAGCCATCCTCAGCCTTGTTTGTAGTTTTGTTTCCTGTTTCACAAATTTAAACTGTACCATTTATATTATATATGTGTGTGTGTTTTATGCTGTTTAATTATATTGATTATCGGAGGCTTTGCTTATTAAGGTTTATGCCCACATTTTTCCTCTCAATTCTAACTTTTTGCATATATGAAATAAAATCTCAGATATCAACAATATGGAAACACTCCTATAAGGGTGGTGAATGGAAACCCTGCATTCACAAATCATCTGGAGGTAATCATTCATCCCCTCAAATTGCTATTATTAGCTCTTGTGATATTCCTTATGACTAAATTTTCATATAGTATTCTTCCGATTCTTATTGTTTTTTTATACTTCCAATGACATTGAAAGCGCTAAAGCTATTTTTCTATGATTTCTTGTCATGATATATAATAATATACTTTCCGAAATTCGAATAGATTGTAATCTCCTTTAATTTACTCCTATTTATGTCGAGTGTGACGATGTACTTACTTTATCTGGGTGATCCTGTAACTGTAATATGTATCTGTGTGTATTTGCTAAAGAGAACAGATCAAACTTCACATGGACGTATCAAGTGTGTCATGTTTAAGTTGATAATGCTCTATTTGATTTTGTCAATCCCTGAACTACGGCTTAATTGACATTCTTGTAACATTCTCTCAATCAGAGATTCAAAGCTGGTGTTGACTTACCGTTATAATTTTTTGCAGTAATATTTACTCAATATCCTAGCTGCACACTATAGTAGTTCACACTTAGTATTTGTTGGTTTACTCCTTCACACCTTTCTGATTATTTTAGCAAATCGTTTTCTATTTGATATTCATCTGAAGGATATCAGTTTCAGAATTCCCTTTCTTTTTCAGTTCTATATAATTCTTATGTTTCTTTTCATCTTGATTATCAGACTTTTCTCCGGCATGTCATGATCCCTTCTACTGGTTATGTACTTGATTGAACGATACAAATAGGCATATCTAATGTTGCAAGATTCAGAACCAGTATTATGCTTATTTAGATAATAATTAGTTATTTTCATCTTACCACTTTTATAGCTCTGCCCGAGTCAAACGGATACATATATGTTGAAGCAAATGGTGGCTTAAATCAGCAAAGGACATCGGTTGGTCTCATTTATCATACTCTAATTTGTCTCATGTAGTTGTTTATTTTTTCTATACACACTCATTCCTGATTTTGCGGTTGGCAATGTACTAGTAAAGGTAGTTAACCTATTAACTTTATCTGCTTCCCCCAGATATGCAATGCAGTTGCTGTGGCAGGCTATCTCAACGCTACTCTTCTAATCCCTAATTTCCACTTTCATAGTATTTGGAGAGATCCAAGGTTTGCTCCAACACTTTTTACATCGTATATTCTTGGTTGGATGAAGCTCTTTTGGTATATGTTGTGATTTTGAGGTCATCGATTCTCAACTGAAAATATGAAAAGTTTCATATAGGTTTATGTCCGTGTAGTAAATAGTGATATCATACTCAATTAATCGAGAGGACTTCATGCAACGTAATTTCTCTGGTCATAAGTTAAAGATGTTGGTTTCTTACTGAATTTTCCTGCACGTATGATTGACTATAATTATATATTATTTTTTTCCAGCAAATTTAACGACATTTATGATGAGGACTATTTCATTAGTACCTTGAAGAATGATGTGCGGATAGTCGATAAAATTCCTGGATATATAATGGAACGCTTTGATAGCAACATGACCAACGTATACAACTTCAGAATTAAGGCATGGTCACCCATTCGTTATTACAGGGACTCTGTACTTCCACGGCTGCTTGAAGAGAAGTGAGTTATAGTGCTAACGTTGATTTGTTACATTATACTTGTGCATCTTGTTCTTTTGTCCTTTTCAATAATTTACAGTACTTTTTTTTTTCCCACGGACTAATTTAAAGTAATTATTTTTCAATTTTTGTGACTTTCATTGAATTTATTTAAGTGAAACTTATCTTTTTCAAATTCTGTCCTTGTATTTGAATGTTGAATCCTAGCTAGAAGGATGTTAAAGGGCGCAACATGTGTTCATTATTGTGCTTTGCATACAGATCTCTAAACCCAATTGTGGACTGTATTCTAGTAACCTTGTGCAAGAAAATAGCCAATCAGTTGTACAGGTTACTGGGTTGATTCTTGCACCGTTTTCCTTGATACTTGTTTTCTCAAGAGTCTGAATGAGTATTATAATCTTGCTAAATCCATTCTGAGTGTCCTTACACACCAACAGGATTATACGGATCTCCCCTTTTGCAAATCGGTTGTCATTTGATGCTCCTCCAGCAGTACAACGACTTAGGTGCCTCGCAAATTATGAAGCTTTAAGATTCTCAAGTCCTATATTAAGTTTAGGAGAAAGTTTGGTAGCTAAAATGAAGGAGCACAGTGCTAACAATGGTGGGAAGTATGTTTCTGTGCATCTTCGGTTCGAGGAGGTAATTCTTTTATGACCCAAGAGCTGCTAGCTAGTCCTCTTAATGCAAAAAAGTTGTAAGCTATTCCTGTTGACTTGTCAGAACTTATGAAAAATTCTTGACTCGCAGGACATGGTGGCTTTCTCCTGCTGTGTATTCGATGGTGGAGATCAAGAAAATATTGATATGAATGCCGCCAGAGAGAAGGGCTGGAGAGGAAAATTCACAAAGCCTGGGCGAATTATACGCCCTGGATCCATAAGGATAAATGGAAAATGTCCTCTCACACCATTAGAGGTAAAATGACTACGATTTGTGTCCTTCCCTAATTATGTTTGGTGAATCGCTGCACATAAACTGAATGCTTGGACATTTTATGGGTGAAGTGCGTGTCTCCATCAAATCAAGTCATTAGGAGCCAATTTGACCATCACTTGGCCTCTGATAGACAATAGAAATCTTTCTATTTGTTAGTATATAGACTCTCAAGCATGTTGTGGAATTTGCCTAGGAACTGGTGCTGCTGCTTTAGGATTTTTTGCTGTTGGACCAAAAAGTGTATCTTCTACACTATTGTGTTATCTACTCATTACTATTGGTAACACATATTTTTTTGGTTAAATTTCACAAGGTTGGACTTATGCTTAGAGGAATGGGGTTTGACAACAGCACATCTATCTATTTAGCGTCTGGAAAAATATATAATGCTGAGAAAACGATGGCGCCTTTGCTGGAAATGTTCCCTCACTTGAAAACGAAACAGATGTTAGCAGCAGAGGAGGATCTGGAGCCATTCAAGGTGGATAATCCCAACACAATATCACGTGCTTTTCTTAAAGTAAATAAATAAGCTTTTATTTGTTAGTATCGATGATTTACTCTGATCATTTCTTGTAGAACTATTCGTCTAGGATGGCTGCAATTGATTACACCGTCTGCCTCCACAGTGAAGTGTTTGTAACAACACAAGGTGGAAACTTCCCTCATTTTCTGATGGGCCACCGGAGATTCTTATACGGGGGCCATGCCAAGACAATCCGTCCTGACAAAAGGAAGCTTGCTCAGATCTTTGATAATCCGAACATTGGGTATGTCAGAGTTCATTAAAATTCTTCTCTGTTAGTGTATCATGTAATTTTGCATTTTTCATCTGAGAAATTCATCTCTTGCAGTGGTTTTTGCTTGCCCTAGAGGTAAGACTTAGTTTCATAGATATGGTTTGTCAGAGAGCACATCATATCACCTTGTGATCTAAATTAGTTCTTAGACCAAATTTGAATTTTATTAATTTACAACTAGCAATGTGAGTTGCTTCATGCTTGGGTTTACCTTCAGTTACGTCTTTCTCGAGCAATACCCCATTCACTATTGTTTCGAGATTAGCAGGAGGACTGAAACTTTTTAAGTCTGAACATTGCATAACTGGGAATGAATCTTTAATGGACATTGCATGCATCATTATATTTGAGGTGTCCTGCTATAACTGGTATACGCGTGGTGTTTCTTCAGATGGAAGAACTTCAAGCGCCAGATGTGGAATATGCGATCACACAGTGATTCCAAGGGATTTGAGGTGAAAAGGGCTAGCGATTCACTGTACATGTTCCCTTGCCCAGATTGTATGTGCCATACAAACAGAACAGAAACCTCAAAATCATCATCAGCATCAGCTGCTTGAGTTGATCAGTGAAGAAGATTTTGATTAACAGTATCATCAGCAATTGTGCAATCAACACCGCGGTGTGGTATTCTTTGATTCTTTCCCTCCCTTTCCATAGGAGCAGCAAAGAGGGTCGGCGGTCCATGAATCCATCCAACTTCAGGTAATCTTAGGTTAGCTCTGAGGAATCATTAAACAGAGAGAACCAATGGTCGGGTCGGGGAAACTAACTGAGCAGACAGAGGATTGCCATTTATATATATAATATAGATAACTGTAATTCTGACAAGGCAGCAAGCTTTGAAATCTGACAGAAAGGAGGAGGTTACATTGTTTCATCATCAACATCATCATGCCCTGGTTTTTGCATTTGCTCTCTGTACATTTAACACTATCCAGGGAGGGAGGGAACAGATCAAACAAACCCTTGTATATTTTCCAAAGGTAGACAACAACAACAGACAAGATTCTTCATTCTTTGTTTGGTGTGGTTCTTTTTTTGTAATGGCAAAGGTAGAGAAAAGGTTTTGTGGGTTAATTAATCAAATCTTTGTAGGAGGAACATGTTATGTATTCTCATTAAAGTGGTGGTCTTTCTTCTTTTGCAGTGACTATTTTCATATGGCATTGAATCTCAGTTGTGGTGAAGCTAGAAGCTTTTGGTAGTAATGTAAAGGGTTAAAAGCTTTTGGTAGTAATGTAAAGGGTTAAGAACCTATATACCGTGTGAAGTTTGCCATATGTGAGATTTTGGTGTCGGGAGTTTAAAACGTTCATATTGATTGTCTGAAGTTTCAATTTTGCTGAAATTTGATGTCTCCGTTTAAATTTGCAGTTAAAAGTAACAGAATTTGGTCATATGACAAGCACATGACTTAATAAAAAAATAAATTCCAGAATTGCCCCTAATTGGTGGTGGCCGGCCGGAGTAGGTGGTGGCGGCCAGCCGGACATAATAGTATAAGGGGCAATTTCGACATTTCACATTATTCCGTCAAATTTAACAGCAAATTTGGATGGAAAACCAAATTTCAACAAAAGTGAAACTCTAGACGTTCAATATCAACATTTTAAATTTCAGACACCAAAATTTTACATGGGTCAAACTTCAGACAGTTTATAAGTTTTTTAACCCTAATGTAAATGTCTATACTAATTATTAAAGCTCCAGAAGGAAGTAATAGTGTCTCCAAACTCTGTATAAAAAGACAAGCCATTTAAATGTAATCTCCTGGCTAAAAGAGAGTAAGACAGAATAGTAACACTTTGTTAGCCAACATTTTACCAATACAAACATGTTTACAGAGAGTGCTACAACATGACAAACAACTTATTCATATACAACACTCTCACCAACTCACTCAATAGAGCACAAGGTAAATATGTGTTTGGTTGATTGGAAAGAAGAATCAAGAGCTAGGGGGAGGAATGTGGATCCACTCGATCTGGAGCTGGATCTCCCCAGACTCGACATTGCGCAACCTTAGGATCATGTCCTGCACAATCTTACCATCTTGCCATACGATGAGACTCTCGTCTGACAGACAGTTAGTCCTCCCGGCCTGAACTCGAGATATTGTTGTCGGTGTCGGGAGATTCTGGAGACCCATGTCGTGACAATCTAGTAAGGGTTTCAGATCGAATTCCGCATCGCCCATTTTGTCGTCTCCCGTCAGTGTATCTTTGTCGTACACTGTCTGCATCCATATTAAAATAGGGTTAAAGGGTCATTTTGGTACCACATGTTTGCAAAAATTACACTGTTCATACCATTGGTATTTTTTTGTACTGAATTGGTACCATATGTTTCCAAACCTTACTGCTTTGGTACTTCCGTTACCATTCCGTCAAAAACGGCCGTTAAATGGCATGTGCCATGCACGTGAGCAGCCCAAAACTTTCAATTTTATTACAATTTAGTACATCTAATGCATCCTTAACTTTTATTTTGTTCAATTTAGTCCTAAAATTTCAAAACCAAACCATTTTTCAAATTGACCTAGCCGGACCTAGCCATGGGCTAGGTCCGACCCTGGGTCGGGGTCACCAGACCCAGGCGACCCTGACCCAGGGTCGGACCAATTAGGACTAAATTGAACAAAATAAAAGTTAGAGATGTATTAGATGGACTAAATTGTAACAAAATTGAAAGTTTTGGGCTGCTCACGTGCATGGCACATGTCATTTAACGGCCGTTTTTTACGAAATGGTAACGGAAGTACCAAAACAGTAAGGTTTGGAAACATATGGTATCAATTCGGTATAAAAAAATACTAATGGTACAAACAGTGTAATTTGTGCAAACATGTGGTACCAAAAGAACTCTTAACCCTATTAAAATATCATTATATATAGAATTGACGAAGCTAACTTAGCTAAGCTATAGAGAGTTAATTAGTTGGTAATGGTACGTACGAGTAATATGGGAACAGTGGTATCGTGAATGGAGAGGGTAAGTTCGTCATTCCACACGGGGTTGCAGTCCTTCTTAATAACCCGAGTCTTCAGCTTCTGCAACACATCAAATAAATGTATGACCAAAGTTTGTTGTTCCAATGGTGCGCATACTATTTAGTTTAAATTAGCGGCATTTATGATGCTACCTAGTTTTAGTTTGGGTTGGTTAATGAATTGATATCCAGCAATTAAACTTAGCTAGCATAAAATCATCACATGAAAAATATGCCTTTGTTTTTAATTGAAATCAGCGAAAAAAATATCAAATTTCTTGTTCTGACACAACACGAAATGATATGACATCACCGTAATCGTCAATCATGAAAACACATGTTATTATTATTATTACCATGATGTATTTCTAGGGTTAATTATAATAAGGGTTAAGAACACAATAGGGGCCTGAATGTTTGGCTATGTTGTCAAAAGGGGTTTGAATTGAAAAAATGTATTATTAAGGGTCTGGATTTTGAGTTTTGTGTATAAGTGAATTTCCGTCCAAATTTGCTGTTAAATGTAACGGAAACACGTGAAATGACAGAATTACCCTTTTGCAATTATTATACAATTTATTAGTTTAATTAATGAAATGTGAAATATCTAAAATATCCCTGCACACTAATTATGCCCTAAGGCCACCACGGGCCACCGACCACCACCCCAGCTCCGGCGACCACCACTCCAGCTCCGGCGATCCCACCCCAGCTTCGGCGACCAAAATCCCCTTCCGGCGACCCAAAAAAGCTCCGATCGGAACTCCAAAGCTCCGATCGGACCTTTGTCACCGATTGGAGCTCCGATCGGAGCTTTTTTGGATCGCCGGAGGGAGGTTAGGGTCGCCAGAGCTGGGGTGTGGTCGCCAGAGATGGGTGGTGGTCGCCGGAGCCGGGTGGTGGTGGTCGCCGGAGCTGTGGTGGCTTAAAAGGTATTTTCGTCTTTTTAGGTCAAACATGTGAGGGACACACTTTGGTCAAAGGACATTTTTGGATTTTCAAATTATTTTCGATCACATGCTTGGCATGTGACCACTTTCTGTCACTTTTAACAGAAAAATAGACGGAGACCTCACTTATACACAAAACTCAAAATTCAGGCCTTTAATAATACGTTTTTTCAATTCAAACCCCCTTTTGACAACATGGGCAAACATTCAAATCACTATTATATTCTTAATCCTTGTAATAAAGTAGTTGAGCAAATTATGTTAAGTTTCTCAAATTTGTATATATACCTGTATGTATTTTAAGAGGGGGTAGAAATCTACTTGTAAATGGATTGATGAAATTGTTATTAAATAATTAACTGGAGTTAATTTACAAAATTTGAAAATACTACTAGAATGATAAAATCAAACCTGTTCCCCGTGGGTGAAGACGACATAAGGATCGCTGGTGTTGGTGACGGCGTCACGAACAACAAGGTGGATGCCGCGGTTGACGCGGATTCGGAGGAGGCCAAGAACGTTGTCCATATTGAAAGCGGTGATGCGTTCGCGGCTGTTCTGTCGTATGGTACAGGTGTTGTGAAGGATTAGATCTCCCAGCCACACACCGGCCCGACCAATATGACGATGAAAATGCAGAACATTCGATAGTTTTCTCGACGCCCTTTGAATTCCTGCCATCCTTTGTCTTGTCTTGTCTTTTTTTTAACCTTTTCTCCTCCCAATACAAAATTACAAACAATGTGTTATTTCCAAGCATGTTGCCACGTTGATCTGTGTTGGATTCTAGCCCGTTTCTACTAGGTTGTCAACGGGGCGGGTTGGGCGGGTATCACTTGCCCCGTACCCGCCCCGCGAGTTGAGATGGTCGATCCGTACCCGCCCCACACAGTTCGCGGGGCGGGGTGGGTCGACCCGCGGGTCATTAGTGGTACATAATATATTATTAGCAATTTAAACACTAATTTCTATATTTACCATATACAAATTCAATTTAAAATTTAAATCACAAACAATAAATTTAATTTCAAATCCAAATACAAGTCACAAATCCTAATTATTTTAACTATGTATTATATTACATATATAGTTTTATATAAATACGTGTAATATATATATATATATATATATATATATATATATATATATATATATATATAAATTATCCACATACGGGGCGGGACGGGTCAACGGAACGGAGCGACCCCAAAACTATACCCGCTACGGATCACGGGTCAACGGGTCAAAATTGGGGTGGGGTCCCGCGAGTTACGGATTACCCGTAACCCGTTGTCACCCCTAGTTTCTACGCTCACAAAAATTGTACTTAAAAAAAAACACGAGTTTTGTCTCATAATGGAGTCCTAGTGCATTCATTTTAAGGTTGTTGATCAATTTTTTTTTAAGGTTGTATTTGGTTAATACTTAATGTTAACTTATGAAAATAATAATAATTTACTATTAATCATTAGTATACCGAAAATTAATTAAGTTTAAAAATATTTTTTGGAGATTGTGGGCCCATATTGCAGAAATTTCACCCATGTGGCACAACATGTAATTTCAAGTTTTAAAACACTAAAAAAGCCACATCATTATTGATATTATATAATTTTAATCGATGACTATAAATTAATTTATTTAGGTTAATGTACTAGAAGTCTAGATTTATTTCCAATCAATGAAGGGTTAAAAAACCTAAAAGCGGCTCCAAGTATACACCATTTTACGTTTTGGCACTCAAATTTTTATTTAAATATTTGTTACTCCAATTATTTATACAGATGGTTGATAAATAGTTTCGTTCCATATTTTTTTGGATCAATACAGACTGAAATGACACGTGCCATTTACGTGTCTATATCTTAAAATTTGTTTCACGGTTAATTAAGTTTTACTATTGTTTTTTTTAAATATTGGGTTAGACATGGCTGGGTCAATGCTCGATTGACTTAGTCATGGATAACTTGATGTTTTTTTTTCTTTTAAACTTTAGGGACCTAAATAACCGTGAGACAAATTTTAAAATGTAACTGATATCACGTGTATGCCATATGTTATTTTTCAAATCCATTTTTGTGGGAAAAATGGACGAAAAAATATTTATATAAAGTACCAAATATAACAAAATCAAAGTACCAAAATGTAACATTGTGTATATTAGAAGCCGCTGTTAGGTTGTTAATCCTAAAAGGCATTGACCGAGTATGACTAACACATTGTGAAATAAACTTTCAGATGTAATTGATATCAAGTGTATGATACACGTCATTTTTCAGGTCCATTTGACATAGCAATAATTAAATTCAAGTTCAATTAACTTTAAAATGTACTGATATCAGATTCTTAACCCAAAAAATCAAATAACAATAATTGAATTCAGCTCAGCTTCTCTTTCGAGCATATTTTTTTGAGCTAACTGAATTCAGCCTAGCGTTTCCTCTACTTCTTCTTATGGGTGTAGTTTTGAAAGAAGAAAACCTAGCGAGGTATTGTGATTACATGGATGCTACGCTTCAATTCAACAGTCTCAATTAGGGTTAATGGTCTACTTCATATTATACGTTTGCACGAAATAGACTGTTTATACCATATGTTTTTCTTTTGTACCAATTTGGTACCAAACGTTTCCATTTTGTACAATTTGCATACCTCCGTTAAGTTCCGTCCATCGTTAAAAGTCACGTGTCGTGCACTTAAGTGGCCTTAAACTTTTGAATTTGTTCAATTTAGTCCATTTAATATATTCCTAACTTTTAATTTGTTCAATTTAGTCTTCAAATGTCAATATCGAACCCCTAGCCCAAATTGACCTAACCGGACCTAGTCTAAGGCAAGGTCTAACCCTGGGTCGGGGTCGCTAGACCTAGGCAATAATAATTAGAAACGTGATATTAATTAAAGTCCATAACATCAAAAGAGATTACAAATCTTGAGAACTAAAAAGGAAGGATTGAAGAGTCGATATTATTATTACAGCAAGACAAACATTGGCTCCCCTATTTACATATATATACTATAATGAGAAAACTATATATTATAGTTCACGAGTACGTAGTTTGACATATTTACACTCTTTTTCAGACTATATCATGTATTTATTTTATTTTTTTTTAAATTACCCATATTATAATATATCGCAAAAAATATTAATACTAAATAAATTGGCAAAAAATAAATAAAATAACCAAATAAATTAAAGAATATAAACTATTAATACCCGAATTATTGGGATTCATAAATGCTCGCGTTCCTACCGAAATGATAAGATATGATTTGACATGTGGGATCTAGAGCATTTGGTACGCAATATCTACTATATTATATTAATTCGGTACCGGAAGCCCTATGGTCGACACGTGGACAGTCCACGCAGTTACTGTTTCCTAATTTAATTGGAATTTAATAGGGGTTCTCTAAATTTAGATACATAATATTGATTGGTTGAAAATTAAGAAGTATTTTTATTTCTTATTTTGGTCTCTGCGCAATTTATAGAAACAAATTAATTAAAAGTTTCTATTTAAATAGTAATTCTATACAGTTTGGTTCCGGAAGACCGTAGGCCGCCACATAAGCACATTATTATATATAGAATAGTAAAACAACTACAAAAACAACAAATTCACGTTTAAGGAAAACTTCATTAGCAATTTAACTAACAAAAATTAATATAGAATATTCATAGTGTATTGATTTATGTTAACTCAAGTCATTTACATGTGACAAAAAGAAAAAAACACACGAATTTTGCATGTTTGTTTTAATAGAAAATATAAAACATATAAATATATAGAGTATTAAAAATTCATAAAATTAAAAATTTATATTTATATATTTTTATAGAAACATTGATTTTATTATATACAAAGAAAATGTGTAAATGAATAAAATATATCTAAAAAAATTCATAAAATTTAGAATCTAAAAAGTGTATATGTATGAAAATTTATAGTATCTATTATACAAAGAAAATGTGAGAAATATATAAAAATATACAAGAATAGTTACAGAAATTATTAAAAAATTATAAAAAATATATCTCACATTAATAAAATATATTTATTTTACATATATAACGTTGTAGGCTATTCCATAAATAAAATTATACAAATAAATATTTTATATATTTTAAAATTTTAACGTGACAACTAGCTATATTAAAATTTTATAGTATATATTATATACAAAGAAAATGTGAGAAATATATAAAATATACTAAAATAATTATAGAAAGTATTAAAAAATTAGAAAAATATATATTACATAAATAAAATATATTATTTACATATATATAACGTTGTAGGTTAGATAAAATATTCTATAAATAATATGATATAAATATATATTTTATATACTTTAAAATTTAATGCGACAACTAGCTATATATATATATAGACATGTTATACTCGATATATATTATTGCTATATAATCTAGGGCACAATATATATACGATATATATAGTATGTATATATATATATACTATACAATCTGCATTATGTATATACACCTACTTATATTCTCCTCCTATCATGGCTACAATGAAAATTATTATCCTCACGCAACTTTTACTCTGACTGGTGATCTTCCACTAAGGTACAAAACTCTCTTTCACTCACCCAATTACCAGTAACAATATACTGCTGATTTTGTGGTTTATAAATTACAGTCAATGATTTGGACACTACCTTTGGAGCTGCTGGAAGTTTGGCGGATATTCCGACTATTTAAGCAATAACTATAGGATGGATGCACCCTTCCATTAACCACCAATTCGTGTAAGCCAGTATTTAAATACGGATCCAAACTATTTATAACATTACTTATGCGACATATAATTAGTAGTTTAGGTTTTAACTATATTGATCGTAGAACCTAGAGACTACTGCAGCGGCTTTGACACTGTTGTCAACACGAAGGAAGCAACACGAAGGAATGTTGGTGTACGTACATTCATGGATATATATATGTGCACATTTAGCTAGAACGAAGACACATAATTTGTTGAGGTCGAGGGTATGACAGACTTTGATTGTATGCTTGAAATATAGTTATCAGATTAGATGGGTAAACATATCTATCAAATATTAATTGCATTGTGAATCTATTTTATTACATGTTCAAATTTTAAATATGTAATTAATATTAGACTGTTTACATTTTATAAAAACTAGACTGCACCATCCAAGTTAGTATTCATTTCGATATTATTTTTTTAGTTTTCTATATATATATATATATACCAATAAAACTTCAACCTTTCTACAAAAAAAAAAAATCTACTAAAAATTTCTTAGATATTCTTTTTTAAGTGATTTAGATGTTCTTTCCTAAGTGATTACTTCGACTGCTCTACATTCATTTCTTCGTATTAATATTTAATATTTTTTGTGTAGTTGACATTAGTTTATTTTCTTCCTTGGATACTGCAAGGTGTGATTGAGGAAGTTGTGACTGTAAATATATTTGACTAGAGATAGAATAATAAATAAAATATTATAAATAATTTTAGAATACCCGCTATGTTGTTTCTATGTATTTATTATATATGATTTTAGAAAACATTGACTTATATTCTCAATCTAACTTATTAGCTATATATTATATAATAAAATACTATTAATTACACATTTTCTAAAACGAATGTATTATATATATAGATAACATTGTGCAAAATACATATATATAGTAATATATTTGGAACCGGAGCCGATCCGGAACCGGTCATTAGATTCCGGGTAAAGGTAAATACGGTTCTGAAATTAAATTTTAAGAATCTATATTTTTTGTTCCGATTCCGGGATAAGCATTTGGGTACCCAAATACCCGGAACCGTTTGGTATATATATATATATATATATATATATATATATATATATACTAATTAAATGTTCTTATTTTTTTTGACAAAATTAAATGTTTTGTTATTAAGTTACTTACACTTTCTATTCAATTACGTTGCATGATTTATAGAAGTATATGTGTTTTGTTGACATCAATAAAAAATAAAATCAAACGCTTAGATTTATTTTGTAAAGAATACATGGATGTAATCGGTTCCAAACGGGTACTCGGAACCGATCGTATCTAAACGGTTCCAGGACGGATCCAGTCTAAACGGTTCCGGTACGATTCTGGATAATAGATATAAGGAACCGTTTAATATTGGTTTGATTCTAGGATACTCTAAAATTCCAGGGTGCCCAGAACCGCTCATCCTTACTAAATTCATGGATGGATAAGAAAATGATCGAGTTCGATGTCATAATCTTAGCCACGGGATATAAAAGTATGTCAAGTTATTTTTTCGCTTAAGGTAAATTAAAGAATATAAGTGACATAGTTCTAAACTGTATTTTAGTTATAATAATAATTAAATATGTGTACAAATAAACTATATTTTTATAATAATATAGTAGTATTTTTGTGAAAATATAATATAAACTATACAATATATTTTAGTAATGATAATAGTAATTAAATGTGTACATATACGTACACTATATATTTGTAGTAAAATGTATTATTTATTCATATCACTTACTAACTTACATAAATAAAATGTATATGTAATATATATATACATATTTATATATATATTTATTTTTAGTTTAAAGGTTAAAAAAATATATTATTATATTGATAAAAAATAATTTATTTTTATTTCTCAAATTTGATTTAAACAATTTTACTTTTAAAAAAATTGTTAATAATAAAATTACTGTTTAACTTTGGTTTTTTAACCCGCGCGGTGCGCGGGGTTAGCATCTAGTAATAATATAATACAAATAAATTATATGGTCCTTCTTTTACTACTTAATTAAGTAAGGAGTGTTTGGATGAAGGTAATATAAGATTATCTTACTTCATTATGTTTGTACCAAAATTAATCATGCCATTTATTATATCCATTTGTGTATTTATTTAAAACGTGAGTTATTGTCTATTTTCTGTTTAAAACTAACAGAAAATGTTAAATATTGAAAACATCGAAAATACTATTGTTTAAATTTAGAGCTAAAGTATATTATATTCTTATATTATACATTAATAGACTTCTATGACTAATTTGACATTAGTGGAACTTCTCCTAATTATTTTTCTTCTAATAATACATTCTTGTTACAAAAATAGAGAGCTAATACAAGAATGAACTTAAGGATGTCTTATTATCACACATAAGGAGCCCTTATATAGGGATTACATATACTTGTGGAGGACATAAATTTAATATTAGGAAAGTCTAAACAAGGAAGATGGTATATACACGTAATATTGAACATCCACTAAATATATTCATAACACTCCCCCTTGGATGTTCATAAGGGAATTGTGCCTCGTTAAAACCTTACTAGAAAAAACCCATTGGGATAAAAATCTAGTGAAGGAAAAAGAGTACACAATTATGGATCCCTTTTTGTAAGCTGCCTCGTTAAAAACCTTACCAGGAAAACCCAATGGGATAAAACCTTGGTTAAGGGAAAAAGAGTGCAGCGGTGTAGATTCTCCCCCTGATGTTGACATCACGTAATTTCATTAAGTCGACGCAATCCAATCATGTTCGCCAATATTCCAGATGTCGCAGTCGATAAAGCCTCTTTGAAAAGATCCGCTAGATAGTCATTGAATAAATTCGTTGGATGAAGAATAACTTGAGGCGAATGTGTTTTGTACGTCTCCTTTGATATAACGATCTTCAACTCGAGCTATATAACCTGCATTATCTTCATATATACAAAATAATGGTACAATATATTTATTATCCAACATTCTTGGAAAAAATTACATGCTAGCATTTTCAATCCTTCTAGGATTTTCACTTTAATTTTGCTATCAAATTAGCCACCCAAAAAGGCTATAAATAATTCATATGTGGGACGCATTCAAAACTTTTTATGTACTGCCAACGTAATAATATATTTGAAGGTGACTGCTCCACTAGATGATCCATATAACAATTGCCAGGATTTTGCATATAACATTTGTACCACATGTTGTGCGTATATATCTTACGACACAATTTATTTATGCGGGAAATAATTTGTATCCACTGGCTTCCACCTTATGCATTTTTCATGTTATTACTTGCGTCTTTTCAAACTTTGGCCAATCATAATGATTATTTGACATATTGAGCTCAAGATCCTCGTCTAGTTTTATGATTTCACTCGTGAATAATATTCAAAACTGTTGTCGACAACATTATATTTTACGGTTCCATCACTTCCCGTTAATGACATAACTCATTGAGATCTCTTTATTGTAATTACTTTCAGGTACCTGAACCACTTCTGGGGTTTCATATTTAGTTATGTCTTTACTCATTTTTGGGAAATCACCTCCATAATAAGACCATATTTATATTTCTTTCTATGCTCCATTCTTTTATCAATAAAATTTCTTTGGAACCATTATCGCATGCTTCATGCATGAGTTATTTTTCATTATAATCTGTCCTATCGGGACATTTAAATTGGAGCATTTGCAGCCGGTAATTGACTTATGACTTTCTGGGTCTCATAAAGTCACTTAATAGGCAGTATCTGAAAATGGTTATCTCTTTGAACTTCAAGTTCATATTATCATTGTGCGAGGATCTAAATGAGATAATAACAATTTTTTTTCAGTCAATCTCTTTTCTGTCAGCTGCTTCTTTTCTCCCCCTAATGTTGGGAAAAGTTGTTTAACAATGACAACCAACACTCTTGCTTTATATATATAAGTCATTGTTCTCAAATAATTGTCTATAACCAACATATTTTTCCCAACATTCCAGACACATCTTAGTGCGTTGCGTTGGAGCAATTCAAATATATATCGCACTTTATAAAGTTCATAAATGGTGAATTAGTCTCTTGACTAAAAGTTTTTGTAATGGGGAGAACTGTCATTTAAAATTGGCTTGATGCGCAGTTATACTGCTGCTTGCATAATAACATGCATTTACACTCAATTTGCTCTAATTGGTGACAGTTTAGCTATTTAATTTGGAGGATCTTTGTAACTTTCATGCTAAACTGCAAATCTAGACATGTAATTGTCTGAATCTTGTAGTAAATATCAACTTTCAATATCATCATCGTTCTTTATTACATAATCTGGAAATTTGCAAATTCATAATCAACGCACATGTGATATTGTAGATGCATCTTTCAAAATAATATATCGGTCCACATGGCAGGTGAACGGGCCCATATTCACCTTTTATAATTTCCATAAATAATGGGATTTCATCCCGAATTCGGTTGATGATGATCACATAATTAATTTTTCTTAAGAGCAAGCATTGTAATGATTTATGGAGAATCTTCAGGTTCTTCCAAATAATTTCTTGCGCATCGCAAGTGATCCGGGATGGTCTGTAACCGGTCACGCCAAATATCATATTATATGGGTAAAACTTCGGGTTTACCTCTATATGAATCAGTAAACTTCTGGTTTACCGAATAATCAATCATGCCAATATTGGCGGTAAACTTCTGGTTTACCTGATTTTTTTTTTTCATAATCCTGATAACACAATCCGCATTTTATTCTTCATTTCAATGATGATTGCGGAGTAATCACATTCTTTATAATAAGAAATAAATATGAAGTATATGAAAGCATATAAATAATAATAATAAAAATAATGCATAAAGCGTAAAAAAATAATAATATAATTTCGTATCAATGCTAGTAATTCATGATCTTCAGATCATCTATAGCTCAAAATATTTTAGCATCTTCATGATTTTATTCGTAGCTCAAGATCTTTAAGGAACTTTTCTTTTCATATCCCAGAAATCAAATCATTGGTTATTGATCCTAATTACTGGAGCAGAGCCTCACAATCACCCGAAAGATGGAAATAAGCAAGCATAATTGAGTAGCCATGAAAGGAAGCTTGGGAGGTACCTGTTCCAATTACCACTGGCTGCCGCAACGACAGTTATTATAAATAACGAGGCAGCTTACGCTAGTACATCTCGGGCACAACGTACAACCACATGGATGAGTCTGTCTAAACTCAATAAAAAAATAATCAATAACACGTAAAGCAATGTCAATGTACAAGTACATAAATATTAATTAATAAAAAAACTTCTCTCGGATGTTTAGATGAGGTAGTCAAGACGATGGATAATCTTGGTTGGTTGACGATTTAATTTCGAGCAATTTCGTGCTGATAACGTGTTACAAAAATAGAGAGCTAATACAAGAATGAACTTAAGGATGTCTTATTATCACACATAAGGAGCCCTTATATAGGGATTACATATACTTGTGGAGGAAGTAAATTTAATATTAGGAAAGTCTAAACAAGGAAGATGGTATATACACGTAATATTGAACATCCACTAAATATATTCATAACAATTCTAAGCTTTTTATTTTGTATGTTTACTCCATCTAATATAACCTTTAATCTTTTTCTTTGTGTAATTTAGTTCCTAAATATTTTTAAATCGAACCCTTGGCTCAATGAACCTAACCACGGTCGAGTCATGGACTGAGTCGGACCTCATTAGGTTCTTCTTACATAGTCATTTACTCGACCTGGTCAACCCTAAATGGAGTTGGACCCGGCTCATGGCTAAGACGTGGCTAGGTCAGATGAGACATAGGTCCGATTTAGCTCATGAATTGACATGCACTATTTTAGTAATATACATAATTTTCTTCAGATTTTGGTATTTTAACTTTATTAGAATGTTTTTTTTTTTTTTTTATGAAAGAATTTATTAGAATGTTATTTTTGTAAGAAAAATATCCACGCTATTAACACATAATAACTACTCTGATTTTCCATCCATCGTCGTGTTTTTAGGTACACAAGAAGCTTTGATTTACCATGGTCTTCTTTTTGACTTCTTGGTAAAGTAATTTAGAGCTTTGTTCGAAATTTTAATTAGAATTTGACATTTTTGTTTATTTATTATTAGATTTGTAGGTGATGAAAAAAATTGGTAGGTAATTCATTTCAATTTTGTATCCGCTAACATGACTTATTCTTGCATATATTAAATATTTCGCTGAATCTCATAAGTATCATATTTTAACTAAATCTTTTAAAAATTAGACATAATTATAATTCTTTACATTTGATATATATAATATCTTAATTATTATATAGCAAATGCAGAAAAACAAACCGCTGTCATTTCACACACAGACAGACACCCATTCATTCAATTCAATTCACCATATATTTTAGGATTAAATGTAATTTTCATACTACATGTTTTGGTCGAATGTGGCTTTTAGTATCGGATGTTTTGTTTTGTATATTTTTTGTACCAAACGTTTGAAAAAATGTGGTTTTTGGTACATCCGTTAGTTGACCGTTAGTTTTTTCCGTTAAGTGACATGTGCAAGTTACGTGACCGACCCTAAACTTTCGATTTTGTTTAGTTTTGTCCATCAAATATATTCGTAACTTTTAATATGTTTAATTTAATCACAAAACTTCAAAATCAATTCCAATTGAATCATCGAACCCAATTGCCCTAGCCGGACCGCTAGGTCCGAACCTGTGTTGGGGTCGCCAGACCAAGCCGACCCTGACCCAGGGTTGGACCTAGCCCTAGGCTAGGTCCAGCTAGGTCTATTGGGACCTAACCCAAATTCACGGTCAACTAACGGATGTACCAAAAACCACATTTTTTCAAACGTTTGGTACCAAAAGTATACAAAACCAAACATCCGGTACTAAAAGTTACATTCGGCCAAACATGTGGTATGAAAAGTACATTTAACCCTATATTTTATTTAACAAGAAAGAAATAGATGAGATTACACAAGGAAGGAAGGAGATGCCATTTATTTGTTGAAATGAAATGAAATAAATTAAAGCACACACTGACACACACATTAGTAGAATATCAAATAATATAATCGAGAAAATACATAATATTATATTGTTATCAAAGGCGGAGATATGGTGGTGCAGTAGAGCTAGGCAGCGTCGGTGGTGGTGGTGGCCACCGTTGACTCATAGTGATGAGTATCGATACCTCGACTAACGTGAACGCAGAACTCCATCAAAGTGAAGGGCTCCGGAACGTCGTCGTTGAGCCTCTCGTACTCGAATGTCCACAGCACCACGCTTCCTCCCTCCACGGCGGTGGACTGAACCACCAGCACGAAGTTTCTGTACAGCTTCATCAGATCTCCGTCGATGATTCTGAATCTTGTCAGATTCTTCTTGTCGTCGATTTCTTCGATGATCTCCTTTGCGATCCTTGACTCTCCCTCTACATGTAATATCATATCATTTTATTTGGAGGGTTATAATTAATTTCCACCAAACAAAACACACATCACAAGAAATCAAACACGAAAAAAAAAATTAATAATTTGTTATGACATTTTTTAAGGGCAGCAAACTCCTCACAAATTATATATATTTTAGGGTTAATAACTAAAAAACTGTCCAAGGTTTACCCTATGTTAAAATTAGGTGTCTGAAGTTTCAAATGTTCCCAAGTTTCATTTTTTTTAAAATTTGGTGTCTCGGTGTGATTACTTTAGAGAAGTCAATTCCGACGAAACTGTCTGTCAAATTCGAGCTCTCATACACACTCCCTTCTCGTTATCTTGCCGGGACCGTCACCTAAAAAGTTGGTCACATCCAGTCAAGTAAATCTCGCTCTATTGTCCTTGGAAAATGGCTCTACACCACTCTTTTAGAAACTTTTTTTTTAATGTTCAATTTTTAGGTGAAATTTGACGATTTTGTGAAAAGTAAAGATTGATTGATTATGAGTGGGTTGGTGGGTTGATGAAAATGATTGAATATAGATGAAAAGACGCACAAAGACACCAAATTTCAACAAAAATGAAACTTGGGACAGTCCATTTCAACATTTCAAACTTCAGACACCTAAATTTAACATAGGGTAAACATTGGACAGTTTTTTAGTTATTAACCCTATATTTTATAAGGATTTATTATGTTTTGAGAAGAATTTTGTATTAAATTCAAATTTTTGTAAGGGATTTTCAGGGAAGTTTCTAATCAAGTTTTTTGTTAGGAGTCATTTTTGTATTAAATCTCTCACAAACAACAATGTCGGAATTGACTTCTCTAAAGTAATCACACTGAGACAACACATTTTAACAAAATTGAAACCTTGGACACTACAGTTTAACATTTGAAATTTCAAACGCCTAATTTTAACATAGGGTAAACCTTGAACAGTTTTTTAGTTATTAACCAAAAAAAAACCCTAGCTAGCTAGATAGACTGCACACAGATATATAAAAATAGGATTAACAGGTATTTTGGTCCATGATGTTTGACCATTTTTTGGTTTTAGTCCATGATGTTTTTTTTCCTAATTTGAGTACCACATGTTTGTAGATTTTTTCTAGGGTTTATAGGTCTTTTAGTACTCTATGTTTGCCCACTTTTAGCTTTTGGTACTACATGTTTGGTTTTGCCTACTTTTGGTACCATACGTTTGCCAATTGTATACTTTTGGTTCGACCGTTAGTTGACCGTTAGAGTTGACCGTTAAATAGTCACGTGACTTGCACATGCCTAGCCCCAAATTTTGATTTTGTTCAATTTAGTCCTCAAATTTTTTGTCCTAACTTTTTATTCTTGCGATTTGGCCCTTAAACATTTTCAACCGCACCCTAGGACTAAATTGACATAGCCATGGTCCGACCTTTGGCTAGTAGAACCATGGCTAGGGTCGCCGGACCCGGGCAACCCTAACCATGGTCCGACCTAGCCATGGGTCGGACCATGGCTAGGTCAATTTAGCAATTGGGTTCAATTGACCCAATTGAACCCTAATGTTAAATTGACATAGCCATGGTCCGACCCATGACTTGGTCGGACCATGGTTAGGGTCACCCGGGTCCGGTGACCCTAGTCATGGTCCGATCTAGGCATGGGTTAGATCATGGCTAGGTCAATTTAGTCCTAGGGTGCGGTTGAAAGTGTTTAAGGGCCAAATTACAAAAATAAAAAGTTATGACAAAAAATTTGAGGACTAAACTGAACAAAATCAAAATTTGGGGTTAGGCATGTGCAAGTCACGTGACTATTTAACGGTCAACTAACGGTCGGACCAAAAGTATACAATTGGCAAACGTATAGTACCAAAAATAGGCAAAACCAAACATGTGGTACCAAAAGCCAAAATTGAGCAAACATAGGGTATCAAAAGACCTATAAACCCTTTTTTCTATTTCTGGTCAGACCGTTACATTCCATCCATTTTTTGACATGTACAAGTCACATGATCCACCCTAAACTTTCAATTTTGTTCAATTTAGTCTTTCTAATACTTTCCTAACCTTTTATTTTGTTCAATTTAGTCCTGAAGTTTCAAAAATTCAATTGGACCTATTGTCCAATTGGGGTCAATTTTGAAACTTCGGGACTAAATTGAACAAAAAAAGTTAAAAAACTATTAGAAGTACTAAATTTAAAGTTTAGAGTGGATCACGTGACTTGAACATGTCAAAAAACGGACGGAATGTAACGGTTAGACCAAAACTAGAAAAAATCTGCAAACATATGGTACCAAAACTAGGTAAAAAAAAACATCATTGGCCAAAACCCAAAAGTTGTCAAACATCATGGACCAAAAGACCTGTTAACCCATAAAAATAAAACGCGCGTTTTAATTAACCAAAACTGTATTATATTCATACCATGGACGTAACTCCAGGAGATGGTGGAGCCAACTTTGCCCCATTCTCCATCGTGAAGCTCAACGCCTTGAATCTTGTCAGGGGTGGCATTGGAGATATGGTGAGGTCTGCAGCTGAAGTAGTCATGGAACACTGTTGCGTCTATTCTTATCCCCATCTCCACCACCATCTTTCCATGCAGAAGTGCCATCTCTAAACCCTAAACAATAAATACCTAGTTAATCCAAGAAGAAGAAGAAAGAAGAAGACAGCTTGGTTGATGCAATGAATAATTCATCAACTCTTGCCCCCGTATTTATAAAGGGGAAGGAAAGGAAGTCCATCTAGCTACCTAGCTAAAACAATGGACCCCATTACTTTAAATATAATAATAATAATAAAAATCACAATGATCGATTAACCATTGGACAATTTTATAATAAGTCATTCTCACTTCACTAACCCTTCCATCTTTTTTAATTAATTAAAGGGTTAAGGGTCCTTTTGGTATCACATGTTCTTATAATCGACGGAGATCTGATGAAGCTGTACAGAAACTTCGTGCTGATGGTTCAGATCTCCGTCAGATCTGAACCACCAGCACGAAATGTACAGCTTCATCAGATCTCCATCTTTTTCAATCTCTGTCGATTGACCTAGTCGGACCTAGCCTAGGGCTAGGTCCGACGCTGGGTTAGGGTCGCGTGGGTCTGGTGACCCCGACCCAGGGTCGGACCTAGCCCATGACTAGGTCCGGCTAGGTCAATTTGGGAAAATGGTTTGGTTTTGAAATTTTAGGACTAAATTGATCAAAATAAAAGTTAAGGATGCATTAGATAGACTAAATTGTAACAAAATTGAAAGTTTTTGGCTGCTCACGTGCATAGCACATGCCATTTAACGGCCGTTTTGACGGAATGGTAACGGAAGTACTAAAACAGTAAGGTTTGGAAACATATGGTACCAATTCGGTACAAAAAATACTAACGGTATGAACAGTGTAATTTTTGCAAAAATGTGGTACAAAATATCCTTAACCCTTAATTAAATAATCTCACTATAAGAAATTCCGTCTTTAGTGGCGGACAAAAATTGTCATGTTACCAAAGACTGTTTATTGTGGAAACGGTGTTCAAATGTTATAAAGAGGGTAAAATGTACTTCATATATATATATATATATAACATGTTTGACGAATGTGATTTTTGGTACATGATTTTTTTAAATATATTTTTGGTACTAAACATTTGAAATTTAATAGTTTTGATCGATTAGTTAGTTGGCCGTTAAATGACATGTGCAAGCCACATGATTCATTCTAAACTTTGTAATTTTATTTAATTTAGTCCTTCAAATACATCTCTAAATTTTATTTTGTTTAATTGAAACATTTTGTATAATTTGTTGGCAAAAAAATTGTATAGTTTTATATTGTAATTTTCATAAAAGTTGTCACGCTAATTTTTTCAATCCTTTTGTACGAGCATCGAACAATTATTCTTCATTATAATAATGAGTTATGAAGTAGTTAAAAACTAATAAAAATAATAAGCGACACAATATTTTATCTATTTAATAAATAATAATAAACTCTCTTATATTATATCCATTTTAATATATTTTCACATTATAATGGAGGCAAATTAGTAGTAGCATATTAAACATTTACAATGAAACTATTATTGAAAGACAATTATAACCAAATGACATAATATAATAATATAGATGTACTGTATATATTTTTTTTCATCCTAATTTATATTTTCGTTTATGTAAGTAGTTGACTTTAAATATATATAAATATATATAGTACTTAACTATGCTTAAATCTTAATCATCGTACATGTTAGACAATTAAATAAAGAAGGGTTCCATTAATTCAGATCTATATTAACTATTATTTGTATATTATTCTATTGCTTGTGATAACTTTAGACAAATGTGTTGATTTTTTTTTCTTTTTTTTTGCAATCTGATAAATCGCATTCATTTATATGTATATTATTAAAAGTCAACATCAACCTTAAGAGCTGACCTAATATGAAATAAACATGTTATGAGAGGATTCCATTTTAATAATTTTCTAAAATCACTTCACAACTACCTCACGAAAAATAAAAAATCAAATAAAAATAAAAATCAAATAAGATAGACAAGTGGTAGTGTGCATGTCCACGCGACCATTAGTCTAAAGCAAATATCATAAACATCTATAATTCTAGTTTATATATACTAATTATTCTCTTCACATGATTCACGACATTTTAAACTATCGGAGGACTTCTTTTATAACCATATATATCATAATCAACACTTTAAGCAGAATTCTACGCATTTAAAATTTTATGTTATACAATAAATTTTTCAATTTGTGGTGGTCGGTTTTTTTTTTAGAGATTTCCGAAAATCTCTCACAATATCATCTTGTAAGGAATTTTGTAAGAGAGCGCTTCTAGTAAATAACCCCGCTAGAAAAATTATGATTTTAAAGAGAAATGGTTTGAAAACGTTTGTGAGGGATTTTTCCTGAAAAATCCATAGCAAACCTTCTGAAAATTAAATCCCTCGAATAATATAATTGACTTTTTTTAGAGTTTTTGGTAACAAATGACTGAGAGTTTTTCTGAGGGAAAAAAGTTTTAAGTTTTTTTTAGAGAATTTTAAGGGTTTGTTTACTAAGGGTTTTGTGAGGAATTATATTCTTAGGAATTTTGTAAGGAATTATTATAGTTTCTGAGGAACACGTTCAATGGTTTTTTGAGAGAATTTTAAGGGTTTGTTTACTAAGGATTTTGTGATGAATTATATTCTAAGGGATTTGTGAGGGTTATAATATATATATTAATACAATATTATTATATTTATATATACTTATTAAGATTAATAACACAAATATATAATGCAAAAATATGATATAAAATCAAACTTTAAGATTACATAGTCAAATATCATGTCTAAATAACACGTTTATATATTAAATTCAAAATAATCTAAGTCATCTAGCTCAACTTAAACCTATTAATTCAGTAGTCTAAACCCTTTAATGGGCATCGTCTAAACCCTTTGTTGGGCCAATACTGCACCGATATGTCTCATGCTTTGCAATTGCATCATACCATCTCCGTATGAGGTCATTGTGAGTGGGGAAGACAAGAGTTTATGCACAATCGTCTGGATGTATATCCTTTACTGTCACTTCATCGACTATCTTCAGGAAATGCTCCACAGATTTCCTTCAGGAAAAAATAGTACTTATCAGATATAAACATGCTTAATTACATTAGTTGTAGCGACTAAATATGTCAAGTCTTTAACAATCACAATTTTATTTAACCCGAAATTAAATTTAAGATAAGATTATAACTAGTATGAAAGAAGTGATGTAATGTTGCATTACTCTAGATTCTAAGTTCATCAAAATGACCGACTTTTTTGCTGTTTTAGCGTGACCCAGCTGTACGTCATCAACTGTCATTGAGATATAAAATTAGTTAATAAAAGAGAGATAGTTTAAAATTCCCTTAAGAAGATTACTGACTAACTTTCTTCAAGGGATGCCACAACAATGAGTTTATGAGTAGCAATGTCAATAGCTTTTGGTACAAAATCATTTCCCTAAGTGCAGCCAAACGACCATTAATTCAAAGAAAAATTGTAAACATAATGAGTGGTTTTCATCACGTACTCTCATCTAATAAGCCACACTTGTTATACCCGAACAATAGATAAAGAGCTAGCTCTTACTTCTTTATTCCTATAATCACTTGAAAAGGTTTATTGATCATCAATTCATGATAGTGCTTCCTACAAAAAAAAAAAAAAAACATATAAATCTCCTCCAATTAGATTCCATAATTTTACTTTTTCAGATACACGGTACAATAAATTAACTATTGTATAATTTCACCTGAATAGGAATTGAAACAATTAGTGCTCCGTATAATATTAGTAGTATGATAAAAATGGACGAAAACTATTAATCAAGTATTCGTATACCTAATATATTAAATTTGAATAACTTTTTTTTTAGGGTTAAATGGTCTTTTGGTATCATATATTTGACAAATATTTATTTTTGGTGCTATAGGTTTAGTTTTCTATGTTTTTTGTGCTATATGTTTATGGTTTGTATGTTTTTTGTACTTCAGTTACATCTCCATTAAATTCCACCGTAAATAGCCATATCTCATGCACGTGGCCCTTAAAAAAGACAAAAACAAAAAGAAATTAGATTATGACTAAATTACCCTTGCCTCATTAATTAATAGAACAGTAGGATGAGTCGAGCAACAAAATCGCTGATTTCTTTGAAACATGCAAGATGGATCCGGAGATTTGGAAGAAGATTTCAACTTGGGTTATTTGTGTTAAAGTTGAGGACACCCGGTTGACAGTCACACTCTTAATAAAATGATTTTCGCTGTTTTAGATTGGAGTTCTATGTAGACCGATTGTTTTAAGCAACCAAAACCGGGTACATATCTGTTAATTTTTACTAAAAAAAAATATATTTTGTGCTAAAGTCATTGGTGGAGTCAGAATATTGTTTATAAATAATTATTTACAAAACCAAAAAAGTACTTGTCAAAAAAAAAAATCTTTCACATGCAAAAAAAAAAGTAATACGAATTTTCATACTTTGAAAATGAATCATAATATTCATTATCAACATACTGAAGTATATCTTTATGAAAGAAAATCTCTAAATAATTACTCGTCAATTATCCCTTATTGAACTACGTTATGGTAAAAAAAAACTTTTATAATACTTTTGTTGATATTTATTTGAATACATATATATTATCACTTTAATAGTTAGATATACTTTTAAATATACGTGTGTACATACAAATTATATATATACATATATATATATATATATATATATATATATAAAAGATAGGTAATATATATATATATATATAATTTATATTTAATATTGTATGATTTTTCGTATTTAAATAAAGGGTGTAGAATTCTTTTTTTTTTTAAAAGGGTTTATTGTTCTGTCCGATTATCAATCAACAGCACTCTTACATATATTTGGGCTGGTTTCGGCCCAGTTGTAATGCCCTACCCAGCTAAATTGACAAGGATGGATATTTATTTGGGCTGACGGTGCAGGAATCTTCAGTAGAAAACTTGACGAAGCAAAAAAAATGAAACAAACTTGCAGAATTAAAACCCACTTAGCGAAAAAAATCTTGTAGCTCTTACAATAGCGATTCATCAAAATGTGACCAAAATGTCACATTTTTTTTGCATGATCAAAATGTCACATTTGTTTTGTATGGCCAAAAAAAAAAAAAATTCAAACTTCTTTTCACTTGCAGAATTAGAACCCACTCATCAACTTTTTTCGGGAGGAAAAGTAATCGAGATAGCAAGAAACTCACCTTTATATCTGGAAGTGTTTGAATTCTCAGCTAAAAATTGAATAATTAGTGAAAGCTAATGATATTTTGCAAGAGGAGAATGCAACAATTCAATTGAAGTACTCGACCAGTCTGATCTTATAATAAGATAATAATTTCAGAAAGAAGTTCAAATATGTCTCATTCATCTTGTATATTCATTTATTAATTACACGTCTGTTGTTATTTTGCCATTATTGATGTAGCAATCTCATTCCTCTAGTTTTTTTTTTTTTTTACCTTGGATTAGATTATTTAATTAAAAATATTCCTTACAACAATTAATATTTTTGGTTTATGGAATAGAAATATGAGAATGGAGAATCAGTATGTGGAATAAAAATTCTCAATTCCTAATTTTGAAGGAATAATCATTCTTATTCTTAGTTAAGAATGTATTTCAATTTCTACTAAAATTGAGAATAAAAATAAAATTACAATTTTAATCTTACAGCTTAACTGAATTACAAATTATATCTAAACTAATTTATTAATCACGCATCAGCCTTTTCATTCTCCATGTATACAACCGATTGACGACCTCTTGCCGAGTTGCTACCGCACTGTGTCGTTCCACATGCTGTTTCTCCTGCCACGCTTGCTCGTTTCGCTGCCTTGCATGTCGTCGCCGCTCGCCCACCATCACCTGCCCGCCTTGCCCGCCGCGGTTCCTCGCCTACCTGCCTCCGCCCCTCGTCCCTCACCGCCGCTCGTTCTGACTTTTTCATGTTTAATCTTGTTAATTTGGTTAATATAGATAGCAAAATAGTATATCTGTCGGTTTGAGTTTATTCCATTCATTTACATATAACATTCTATCAATCAAATATTTGATTTGAAATCTTCATTTTATATTCCTCTCATGTAAACCAAAACACCATGTAAATATTACATATTATTTATTTCCTATTCTTTATTTATTATTCCATATTTCACAAAGTGACGTAACAATTATATAAACGAATAAAATGAAAGCTTTAGAGGATCAAAATAGGAGCGTGATGAAAAATTAAGGGCTCAATCTTCAAAGCAGCTACTTTAAGGATCTAACGAAAATCGGTTTGTTAAAGCAACAACAGAGATCAAAGTATAACATGGATATGATTGTTCATTGTTGGGAGTAAAAAGCAAAAGCAATTTGATTTTGAATGAGCAAACCGCTCCTAAAGCATCAATATACTCCTAATAATAATAATTAATCAATTAATTAAGACGGTACATTCAGATCACACATATCCGATCCATTTTTATTATGCTACTACTATTTTCGGACCTTTCTACAATGCTTTTGGAGCACTATGCTTTTGCCACTATTTTTTTTTTATTGCCCTAAAGGTGAACCCCATAGGGAAATTGATATTATTAATAGTATGATATACATCTTAGGTGTAGTTAAAAATATTCATATTTTTTCATACTTTTAAAGTTTTATGTTACAATTAAGTCCACCATAGTATTAAAAAAACCAAAAGCGTGGTGCTCCCAAAGCATGGTAGAAAAATCCACTATTCTCGCTAGGGTGTACATTCACAATTTTACATTCCGTGTTTATTTTTATGAAAGATATTCCGTGTTCAAAATCGAATTAGTGCAATTCTAACTACACATTTTATTTATAGGAATATAAAAGGTTAATAACTAAAAAACTGTCGGTTTACTGTTAAAATTAGGTGTTTGAAGTTTCAAATGTTAAACTGTAGTGTACAAGGTTTCAATTTTGTTAAAACGTGGTGTCTCGGTGTGATTACTTTAAAGAAGTCAATTCCGACTTAACCGACTATCAAATTTGAGCTCCCATACAAACTCCATTCTCGTCATCTTGCCGGTACCATCACATAAAAAGTTGGTCACATCCCCGCAAGTAAATCTCGCTACGTTGTCATTGGAAAATCGCTCCACACCACTCTGCTAGAAACTCTCTTTTTTAATGTTCAATTTTTAGGTGAAATTTGACGATTTTGTGAAAAGTAAAGAGTGGTGGATTATGAGTGGGTGAGTGGGTTGATGAAAATGATTGAAGGGAGATGAAAAGACGCGCATAGACACCAAATTTCAACAAAAATGAAATTGAGACAGTCCATTTTAACATTTCAAACTTCAGACACCTAATTTTAACATAGGGTAAACATTGGACATTTTTTTAGTTATTAACCCGAATATAAAAGTAACAAGAAATTAAAATTATTATAAGGAAATTGATAGACATTCTGACCTTGGACTCCACCAATGTTTGAAAAGTGTCTGAGTGGCAAGCATAGTAATTTACTGTAACTTTTGGACTAAACATTTTATACATACATTTCGGATCTTGGCGGAATCCAAGGTCGGAATATTTATCGATTCCCTTATTATAAAGAAGTTGTTTGGTTGAAAATAATATTCAAAATATACTTCTCAATTCTAACAGTGAATAATCATTTTTCAGCTTAAAAATGATAATTTCTTATTTCCCATTTCATATTGTTCATTCCTATTCAATTAACTAAATATGGTCATTGACAACTCAAATGACATTTCCTTTTTGTAATAATATGAGCATGACACGACAAAAACAAATATACTAGGTAGTTTTTCACAGCAACATAGGAATAGGGCTATAGGAATATTGAATTGGAATATAGATTATATGTACGTACATGGAGGAAAAGCTCATGAGCGAATAATAAAACTTGGCATTATGTAATATAATATAGTGATTTAATATTTTATCTATTAATTAAATATTTGAAATTGAATCCGTTTAAACTTTAGAATAGAAAAATAGTTTTATAAATAATTTACCAGATTAAATTAAGCAGAGTAAAAATTAGTCTATGCTCCCGCTAATAAAATAAGTACCATACCGAAAAAAATAAAATTATTATTGATTTATATAAATTATAATAAAGAGCATCTAGCGGGGCCCATGCTCAATTTTAGGCTCCTGGCCCACCATTTCCAGAAACATCATGGCATCTGTGCTGCGCTGTTTTCTTTGTTAATTGGTCTCTCTGAGTTTTTTTGGCGGAAAGTATATCTGAGTTGGATCTTCAATATCAATTCTTTCATTAGGGAGCGTTTGGTATAATTTGGATGAAATGAGTTCATGCGATGAACAAAAACATGACAAACTGCTAATTGATATTTGGACAATGGAATAAAATTTTAGTTGATCTTTGAGAAGTTGAACAGATTGCTTACTGATCTCCGAACACTATAATAACTTGCTAGCTGATATATGTCATTCGAACAAATTATTAATTATTTTATTGTTCGATTCAGAGAGCACTTTTTTCGTTGAGAATTCCTCGGCATTATGCATTTCTCTCACACAAGGAACGCAACGTACTCCCTATGCGGGATATTTAACATGTTTGGTTCTACTTCTTGTGAATTTTGTTACTAAAAAGAATGAGCATCATGTGCATATTATGTGAGTGATTCTGTCAAAAAAAAATGACAATTCTGACATAGCTATAAATTCATATGACAACTATCTTTTTTTTCTTCCACCTATATACATTTCGCTATGTAATGTTCGAGTTCTTTTGATCATAGTGTGTACTGGCTCCTGAGGAGTTTCGAACAAACACATTTCACCACTAGATCACTATTGCTGTTTACAGGGGTTTAGCTCATTAATCCCGTTAAATGTTAATATTAATTAATTAATTATTGTAATTCCATCTGGTCAAAAAAAATTATTGTAATTCCAAAATCTTATTCTACTTCTTCTTCAACGTCCGTCTGTCATGCTCTCTGTTCATACCGCCTTTTATCTGCCTTTAAACACCTTTCTCTTTACTTCTCCTTCCTCTCTCTATCATTGCTCATCTTCTCAACTATTCGATCTTCTTCCCTACCAGAGCATACCTCTCTCCCTACAGTGGATCTCTCTACTGTGGAAAGATTAAGGAAGCTTTAGCAAGCAAGCAGCCATCAACCATGGCGGCGAACAAATTTGCCACCATGGTGCACAGAAACACCAACAAGATCATGCTCATTCTCACCTACACCGTACTGGAATGGATTCTGATCCTTCTCCTCCTCCTTAATTCCTTCTTCTCTTACTTGATCCTCAAGTTCGCTGACTATTTCGGCCTCCCGCGGCCCTGCCTCTGGTGCTCTCGCCTGGATCAGCTGTTCGATTCCAACAAAGCTACAATTCATTACGGAGACCTCGTCTGCGAGCATCACGCCGGAGAGATTTCGAACCTCGGATTCTGCTGCAATCATCGAAAATTGGTTGCGTTTCAGGACCTGTGCGGGGAATGCTCGTCCTCTTTGCCGTCAAACTTGGGGAGTTCTGAGACGCCCGTAACCTGTTCGTGCTGTGGTCTGAGTGTTGAAAGAAAATTGACGTCTCTTCCTCCCACGGGAGATTTGGCTACGGAGGAAGGGGAAGGTGGTTTCGTGGTTGCTGATGGTATCAGTTCAGATGTACTGAGAGATCATACGGAAGAGGAGTTCGGGGAATTTTTGGTTTCTGATGGAGGATGTGGAGAAGGTAATGAATTGCATCCCTGCCCTTGTCCTTCGGCTGAATCTGGGTTTATAGAAATGGTTACTGTCACTGATGAGGATGAAAAACTGGTTATGGTGATGGAAGTGGAAAGCCAAAAAGAAGAGGAGAATCGAATTATGCTTCCAGTTGATGATGAATATGATAGTAAGAAAAATGAAGCAGCTGGTTCGGCTCCTCATCTGGAGTTTTTCATCGGTGATGATGAATGTGAGCTGATTCCTGTCGAATGGGTGGTTAACACTAAAGGCAGAAAACAACATAAGCCATCTTTGACAACGGAGGAAGATGATGGTGGATCCGAGGATGTGATAATGGATTTCTGCTCGTCTGCTAAGCCACGCCGCAGTTCGCGAAGGAAGAAAGTAGCAACATTGTTCTCGATCCAGGAGAGTGATGAAGAGCATTACATTGAGCATATTCCAGAAGCAGAAGTAGAAGCTGATTCTGCTGAAGGAGGTGAGCAATTTGATAATCCTCACATAGATAAGGTAAATAATGTCCAGAAAATAGCTGAAGGTGATGCTGTTAAGGAAGGAAATGAGCATATTCCTACAGCTCAAACTGTCGAAATTGAATATGTTTTAGAAGAAGCAGTGGACGGTGATTCTAACAAAGAAGTAGATAAGGATGCTGATAATATTGCTCAAGCAGATGAAATTGATAATGTTCAAGAAGCATCAGAATCCGATTCTTTTAAGCAAGGAGATGAGCATTTTCCCACTTCTCATAATATTGAGAATGTTCTGGAAATGGTTGAACCCAATCCTACTGAGGAAGGAAATAAGCAAGCTGGCATTGCAGAAACAGCTGATGTTCCTGAACATGGGGATGTTCTTCAAGAGACTGCAGTACATGAAGCGGCAGAAGACATTTGTCCAGGTACTAGGTTGTTTTATTTAGTTTCAAACTTATAAATTATGTTGAAAATTTTATAAGTTTTGTTATGATTTGCAGCTGAGGAAGGATATGTTCGGGAAAGTGATGACATTAATGCAGAAGTTTCAATCGGAGAGGAGATTCCTAATCATGAACTAATTGATGACATTCATACTCAAGATGTTGGCTCTTCCAATCGTGGTGAAGTCCTCTCCTTGGGCAATTATCATGGTGAGCTTTTTGCAGTTTCTTAAATGTATACAGAAAATGCATATGGTTTCAGTATTGAATTAATTGCATTTTTTATTATAAAATATATAGGAAATGAAGATGATCTGGAAGTTGAAGTGGGAAATTTGGAATTCAAAGTTATCTTGATCGAACAAAGTGAACAAGCAGCTAACAAGAACGAAGAAGATAGCTTTCCTGAAGCTCCTATTGCTATTGACAGTCTGCACAGGACACTGGAAAAGAGAGACTCAGTGATGTCTGAGGAGTCTTTGGACAGAAGTGTGACGAGTGAGATTGAAAATAGCGAAGGACCCATAACCATGGAGATGCTAAAGTCAGCTCTTAAAGCTGAAAGGAAGGCTTTAAACGGATTATATGCAGAACTGGAGGAAGAGAGGAATGCTTCTGCAGTTGCAGCTAGCCAAACCATGGCCATGATAAACCGACTCCAGGAAGAAAAGGCAACAATGCAAATGGAAGCTCTACAGTATCAGCGAATGATGGAAGAGCAAGCCGAGTATGATCAAGAAGCTCTGCAGCTGTTGAATGATCTTATGGTGAAGAGGGAGACCGAGAAGCGGGAACTACAGAAGGAGCTCGAGGTTTACAAAAAGAAGGTCGAGGAATTTGAGGCCAGGGAGAAGATAGAGATGCTGCTTAGATGCAAAGATAAGGATGGTGAAGAGGACAGTGAGGGATTTTCTGGTGATTATGATGAGGCCAAAGAAGAATATCCTCAGAACAACAATAATAACACTCCAAGTGATGCAATTCTGTACCTGGAGGATTCATTGGCTAACTTCGAGGAGGAAAGGAATTCGATCCTTGACCAACTCAAGGTCTTGGAAGAGAAGCTTTTGCATGATGAGGGTAAAGAAAATGGCAATGGTCATTACGCAATGAACGGGAAGCATTACAAACAAGGAAGATTTATGGGTCCGAAGGCAAAGACGCTTCTTCCTCTTTTTAATGCCACTGGTGAAGATGAGCAAGAACATGATGAAGATGAGCTGCAAAAAACTCCTCCTGGTATTAAAATGGAGGATGACAAGGTTGACACTGAAGAAGAAGTGAATCAACTGTATGAGAGGTTGCAGGTTCTTGAAACCGACAGAGAATTCCTAAAGCATTGCATTAGTTCTTTGAAGAAAGGCGATAAGGGGTTGCCTATTCTGCACGAGATTTTGCAGCACCTCCAAGATTTGAGATCCATTGAGCTCCATGGACAGGAAATCATGGACGGTGTAATATGATATGGTAAGTAAATCCATCAAATTTCCAATCAAAATGCAACATTTCCTCCTGAATTATGAAAGTCATCATATTTTGCAGACATAGTCAAAGACCAAGTCCGTGATTCTGCATTGTATCAACCCAGATCTTCAAATATCTGGTAATGTGATAGAAACTACAAGAGCCAACATCTTGGTAATTTCCTTACTTATTATTACTGCTTCAAGGGAAAGCTATGAACTGTTCTGCTGACTGGTGGGTCTATCAGTTAGTAACATATGGGACACTGAAGTTAAATGGTAAAGAGAGTAGAGACACAGCCTGTCGTTTGATGTCATATTATTGGTTTCATTATTGAAACACTAGACCCTCTTATGTTGTCTAGAAACCATATGTAGTATCTCTCGACATATTGCATCTTCCACTTTCTTTTCGAAACTGTTAAGAGCAGTAGAAACTGGGGAAAGTAAGATCTAATTTCCATTACCATCAATCAATCATTGCATCAGTTCAGGACATGAAGGTGTGGTTAAATTTTTGAGGAGTTTGAGGTTGTCCTACACTAGATATGTATGTATACATTGTATCTAAGTAGCTGCCATGTGTAAAGTAAGTAAATCTCAGTTATGTGTGAGATTTGTATTTATATGTCTTTCGGGGAGTTTGGATTTACATCTATGCTGTTTTTTTATGTTTGTAAGTTTATGATGTGGTGGACAAAGAAGTAGATAGAGACAAATTATTAGTTGCTCAATTCTACTTTTCAGTTTATCTAACTTCAGAAATTTGGAGTGACCTAACTCTTAAAACTATTTCTCAAAATAGGGTTTTTTAAAACTAATTTTTAAACTAAGTTTTTCTAGTTTTTAAACTAATTTTTCTGTTTTTTTAAACTAATTATTTCTATTTTTTTAAACTAAGTTTTTCTATTTTTTCAGTTTACCTATTTTTTAAATCGTTTATATTTTTACTTGTACTCTAAAGTTTACATTATGTTACAAAATGAAACTAATGCAAAATATAATATAAAATGATAATGATAATGATTAAAAAAAACTTAAGAAGATAAATGCAAGAAATATAAAACTAATTTTAAAAAAGGATAAACTAATGAAAATAATAAAATAAAAGAATAAACACTTTTTTTTTTTTGTAGATTTTAATTTTTTAATACTTGAAATAAAAAAAAAGTTTGAATCAAATATAGCATGATACAAAAATTATTCATAACAAACATTCTATTTAACTTTTATTTTATTTTACGCTAGTTTATTCACTATTTTTTTTAAATCACTATTTGATTTTATAAATTCTAAATGTTTTATTTTGAAGTCATATATACTTATCTTTATATATATATATTCATATTTTTTTTAAATATTCACGAGTGTTTTTTTCTTTATGTTTTATATATAATTATTTTTTAATTATGATTTATCTTTAGCATTTTTAATTTCAATTTTTTTTATCTATTATTAATTATTATTTTTTACTTTATATATGTTAAATGGAATCAGCTAACTTTTCATAAAAAAATATATTTATTGTATTCTATTTCGACTTAGATTCGTTTGAAATATAATGAAAACTTTAAGCTTTAAATAAAAAAATTAAAAAATTTAGTTTATGAAGAGTCTAGTTTAAGAATTGATTTTAAAATGAAGCTTATTTTGAGAATTCAATAAGAATTTGAGGCACTTTAAGACTAACACTAATGATAAGACAAAAATGGATGTGCTGGAATAGAACCTAATTAGTCCATCAACTATGAAGTATGTGTCTTTTGACATCTTGAAAAAAAAATTATACTTAGTACTTCATTTATCAGAAATGTTGATTATGAGCAAATATGACTCGATTTCACATATTAGAAATCACGCCTTAGCTCGAGTATGTGCTAGCATGGTCGTCTAATCTGGTATACCATGTTGAACACGAGCTCGTCCTGACTATGCCAATTGAGGGTTTTAGAGTTTTACCGATCATGACTCAATTGGTTGAGCCAGAAGTTTCGATCTGGCCCGAGCCGTACTTGACATAATTTACCAGACTATCTTCGCGCATGCTCGGGCTAAAAAAAATCCCTAACTAGATGAATCAAATCTTGATTACTCATAAAAAAAAGTTTCTTAACCCATAAAAAAGTGGCTACTACTATGAAATAAATGATGGGCCTTCTTCACCTGATTTAGTGTTTGTTGGGTCTACTAAGAAACTTTTTTATGGGTGGTGCTCTAGTAACTGCCAACTACTAGGCTTATTGGGTCTACACAGTACAGAATAGAACCGTCTATTTATTGACTATGGTACATGGACATAAAAATAAGGGTTAAATGTACTTTTGATACCACATGTTTGACTGAATGTGTCTTTTAGTATTGGATGTTTAGTTTTGTATACTTTTGGTACCAAACGTTTGAAAAAATGTGGCTTTTGGTACATCCGTTAGTTGGCCGTTAGTTTTGGCCGTTAAATGACATGTGCAAGTCACGTGATCGACTCTAAACTTTTATTTTTGTTCAGTTTAGTCCCTCAAATATATTCCTAACTTTTATTTTGTTTAACTTAGTCATAACACTTCAAAATCGGACCCAATTAAACCAATCGAATTCAATTGACATAGCCTCATTTGGGTCAAATTTACCCAATTGGAGATAGGTCCCAATTGGGTTCGATTTTGAAGTTTTAGGACTAAATTAAACAAAATAAAAGTTACGAATATATTTGAGGGACTAAATTGAACAAAATTAAAAGTTTAGATTCGATCACGTGACTTGCACATGTCATTTAACGGCCAAAACTAACGGTCAACCAACGAGTGTACCAAAAGCCACATTTTTTCAAACGTCTGGTACTAAAAGTATACAAAACTAAACATCCAGTACTAAAAGTCACATTCGGTCAAACATGTGGTATGAAAAGTACCTTTAACCCTAAAAATAAAGGTTATGTAATAATATCTCGTTTTCTTCTAAAGATATACTTCTTTAAGGGTAATTTACACATTTCTAAAAACCAAACAGAAAAAGAAAAAGAGAATTTTTTTTTTTTTACTTTATTTAATAAGTGTTTTTGGTCCAGTCCTCCAAGCACTTAACTTGAAGTTTTTAAAATTTTTTTTTAAAAAAATTATATAATATAACATTACACGACTTAAATTAATTTTTATTAAAAAGTTATACTATTGTATGATTTTCGGAGTATAATACTATTGTATCATTCTCAAAGTCTATTTTTTATGTCATTATAATTCCGACGAAAATATGCTCACGCTTAACTGAGCAGCTTATGTCTAGTATAACCAATGATTCAATGTAATTTACTCTCTATATCAGCGTATTATTCTTTATAAAAGAGTCTAGTTATACGATAAACGTGTTTTGTGTATCATACAATAGGCAATAGCCAAAAAGAAAACTATATATACAGCGGTGGAACGGCACATCACAGATCTATCTATACAGTAGACAATGATGGATCATCATTATCAATGAATGAATAACAGATCCACCCAACTTTCCTTCTTTCTATATAATTAACTAAACATAGATAGGTAGAGTAGAATTGACGTATAATCCAAAATGGAATTTTATATATCAAAAAAATTTATAAAATAAAAAGTGAAATGAATAGAATCGAATCATCATCCCGCTTAGATCCGTGAGAATAGCTCCTTCTTCTTTATCTTTATATAATAATAATAATTAATTTAAAACACAAATACAACATTCAGTAAGAGCATCCACAATGGTATTACGTAAAAATTACGTAAATGTGGGTCCTACATGTTTATTTAAGTAAAACAACAAAAATTATCTACAATGGTTTTACATAGCATTCCTTAAAGATGAGACCCGCACGTAAATTTATGCTTTCACATAAAACATTCCTTAAATTTAAGTAATGCACTATGTATTACGTAACCAATTTTTTATTATAAATTAATTCATTTTATAATAAATGCTAATATCTTATTGGTGGATGTTGGAAAATTTAATAATAAAATATATTTAAGGAATATGTTTAAATAATACGATTGCAGAGAAAATATTTTTTATGTGTGTCTTAAATTTACGTATTACTTAAAGTGTACATAAATGTCTACGTGGCAACTTTATAGAATACAATTTAAAACCACTGTGGATGCTCTAATATCATTTCCGTACTCATACGTATATTGAGGTGAAGTCTTGTAAATTTTTGCCATGACTCAACACGTACATTTTTCATTTTACTATATTATTATTATTTCGACGTAAAACCAGGGAAGAATAATATTATTTATTTTTTACTAAAAACAAAAAACCAAAATAATATTGGGAAGAATATGATTTATTCTCTCTTGGAGGAGACATATATATCCGAGGCTATTCTGTGCTCTTCCTCTCTGTGGTGTGACAATCAATCAATCCAGTGAAACCAAAAATGGTGACGTTCACAGTCTCCAAGGTGGCAACCAAGCCCTTCGATGGCCAGAAGCCTGGAACTTCCGGCCTCCGCAAGAAGGTTCGTTTCCTTCAATTCCTTCCACCGTACTCTCTATCCACCTATTCTCTTTCACTCCTGTAGTAGTATTGCTTCGTAATCGCGGCGTGTTTCTAACTTCACCATGGATTTCTTCACCGACCAAGTCTGTGTCAGCTCAGTTCTTTCGTTTGGCATCAGCCTGTTGGTGTCAGTTTGATGCACATGTTATAGATCCTTCTGGATGGATGCGCATCATGTTTTCTTCGGATCTGATTGATTTTTAAGGATAGGATCGGGACCTGTATTTGGTCCCGATCGTTAGTTTCTGAATCGGTGAGTGGTGGAATGATCGTTTAAGATCTTAGATGAAGCTGAATTTATAGCTGCATGCTTCACTTATTAGCATTGCTCAAGATGATTCTCTAGGGACTCTTTAGACTATGAACAAGTTTCTCCGCATTTTAAATTGAGTTTGAATTTGACCTGAGCAACTTACCTATACTATACAAATGAAGATGTTCAGATTGGATCGTGTCACGTTCTCTGGTAGTATATCATTGATCGGTTGACTACCCGTAACTTGGTTAGGTTAGAAATTAACTATAATTACGTATATCATTCATATAGAACATCTCTACTGATGTTGAGAGTCTTTTAGACTGGATCCGAAATTGCTTGGAGGACATTTTGATATATTCAGATGTAACGTATCTGAGATTTTGCTTAACATTGCAAAAACAGCTTGCCTAGCTTGGGACTTTGATGCTTTTCAAGTAATCCTTTATTAATACAGTTTATCACATTGTTTGTCGTTGAGATATTATGTGTTTGTTGATATTCTGCTAGTAACACGCCTAATTAGTATGTATATTTGGTACTGGAGCCGTCAATTTTTACTCTGCAACAAGCTTCAATTTGTACGCCTTTTCAGGTCAAGGTATTCGCACAGCCCCATTACTTGCACAATTTTGTTCAGGCATCATTCAATGCTCTTACAGCTGAGAAGGTGAAAGGTAGGAACTGTCCGTCCATTGTGTCGCTATTTTATAGTACAAAATTGGGTGCATTATATCTAGTGTTGGCTGCTGAGAAGATGCATGGTTTAGAATTTAGATTGACAGCTGCAGCAATAGCCTAGCAAATTTCTTGTTTTCCTATGAAGTATTTGAACGTGCAAATCTAGGTTCCAAGATTTCTTGTATCAGCAGCTAGTTACTCTCAAAAACTCCATAGTCATGTCAGCTGGTTTGTTGGACTGGACCTATATTCTGATCATTAAATTAATGTCTTGCCTCCAAGTTTACTATTTTAGAATCACTAACTAATGCTCATTCCTACCGCTCTACTTTCACTATAGGTTGTATTTTTCGTCTGGTCTCGTTTGGTAATATTCTAAAAAATGGACTGAAATCTGATTGTGTTTGATGAGCATCAGTAACATTTTGTTTAAATTTACAGACTAGAGGTGTAAAACTATATTTTAACTATCATTCATTTGTATATTGTCTTTCTAGTGAATTCATACTATTATCTTTCAATTGGATTGTTTTGGTTCTGGAACTTCACAGTATTAAAGATCCTATTTCTTACTATCCTTACCGGATTGTCATTGTGTTTGATATATAGGTGCCACTCTTGTTGTTTCTGGTGATGGCCGCTATTATTCGAAGGATGCCATTCAGGTATATATAAGTAGATCTCTTATGGCAATTTGATGTATGATAGGCCATGGGTTACTAGTTAGTGAATTATGGAGTATATGGTGCTAACTTGATTCTGCTCCTGAACTAGGCTTTTACTGTCATGATTCTCATGAAATATGTCGGTACCATGCTGGTTTTTTTTTTTGCGTACATTTATAGTTCCTTACTATTTCTCTTACTCTGAAGAACCAATAATGCGGAGCTTGACTTTCAAAAATGTCTCCTTTGGTTTGTTTTACCGTCTTTCTTATTGGTACAATAATGTAAACAAGGTACATAGAGCCAGATCTATCTGATTCTTTTCACTCCCAACACTGATGAACACCATGTTTGCTGATTATCTCATTGATAGAGAAGTACCATTTGAGAAAATTTGACATTTTAGTTACTTAGATAATTCTCTGTCAGCAAGAGAAAACTCCATTGTTTGGGGAATTTCTTACTGTGAAGTTCTCAGTATTTGCCTAGATGAAGCTCAATAAAGAAGATATGATTGAAAATGTTCCCTTATTTTTCCCATGATTCATTTGGATTCTTTGCTCTTTGACAAGTCTTTGAACCAATTTCCAATATAATGCGGCAGATCATAATCAAGATGGCTGCTGCAAATGGAGTCAGACGTATTTGGGTAGGTCAAAATGGATTACTTTCAACTCCTGCTGTATCTGGCGTGATAAGAGAAAGGACTGGGCATGATGTAAGTAGTCTTATCAAACTAGTATTCTGATTTCATTAAGGAGGGTTGGTTTAGTATTCACCGTTTCAGGCTTTACTGCAAATAGTACTCCATCTATTTAACACTTCATTTTGCTGAATAATTTCATATATCAGGGATCAAAGGCCACTGGGGCATTTATCTTGACAGCAAGTCACAACCCAGGTGGTCCCACTGAGGTTAGTTCTGCTACTTTTTTGTGAATGACCTAATTTAGGAAGTTGGGTTGTTTACACTCCCCCCCCACCTCTCACCTCGGTGAGACAAACTGATCTCGTTACACCTGTATATATTTTGGGTGAGACATACCTGTTTTATAATATGTTCTTTTCATACACCAGGACTTTGGGATCAAGTACAATATGGAAAATGGTGGACCTGCTCCTGAGTCGATCACTGACAAGATCTATGAGAATACTAAGACTATACAGGAATATTTGATTGCAGATGTTCCTGATGTGAGGATTTTCTTCTATCATCCGTTATAGTTCTTGATATGCAGCGCATTTTTATCTCCGATTTTGCTTTCCACTGACAGTTATTGGTATCCTTTTAGGTTGACATAGCTAAATTGGGTGTAACAAGCTTTAGTGGGCCAGAGGGGCAATTTGACGTTGAAGTTTTCGATTCATCTAGCGATTATGTTGCATTAATGAAGTATGTTTCTCTTCCTAACTGTTGTTCCATCTGGAGTTTTTGCAAACGCAATCTACAACTTATATTTGAGAGTCTGTCATTCATAGTGTGGCTTTTAAGCTATTGAGGAATGACCTCAAGTTAATGCTGCAGGTCTGTTTGCCTTCTCTTCTTCTATTTTTTTTTCCGAATACTGAAAAATCCTTAACAATGGTACAGGTCAATTTTTGACTTCCCGACTATCCGGAAACTTCTCTCATCTCCAAAGTTTACTTTCTGGTTAGTTGATTTTCTTCTTAATGTCCTTTCAAGTTTCACTCTATTATAGTTATACAAAATTCTTACCTTTTTCTTTTGTTGCTACAAGCTATGATGCACTGCACGGAGTTGGTGGTGCATATGCAAAGCCTATATTTGTGGAAGAGCTGGGTGCAGATGAGTCCTCACTGTTGAACTGTGTCCCTAAGGTATTGCCATATCATCTGTACATCACTAATATCTGAAAAAGTTACTTTTTGATCTGTGGGCTCTAATAATTACAACTACACATGCAGGAAGACTTTGGCGGTGGTCACCCTGATCCAAATTTGACATATGCCAAGGAATTAGTAGCACGTATGGGCCTTGGCAAGTCGGCCACTGGAGGTGAGCCGCCTGAATTTGGAGCTGCTTCTGATGGTGATGCTGATCGTAATATGATCCTTGGGAAGAGGTACTATAATTCTACTTACACTGTACCGTTCTCCATCTTTTTTTAATTATTTTTTATATTTACTTTGATGATTATAAATAGTTAACAGTGAACTCTTCTTGTTGGTGTTGTCACTTTATAGGTTCTTTGTAACTCCATCAGATTCTGTAGCTATCATTGCTGCAAATGCAGAAGCCATACCATACTTTTCTGGTGGCCTCAAGGGTGTTGCCAGGTTTGTGTTCTTTTTTTTATTGGAGTTTTTTTTTCCACGCAACTAAGTATGCAGACATCATCTGTTGGTGTTAGTTCTGAAAATTTGTATATCCATGTCTCAAAAAATATAACTTCAGAAACTGGATATTTGCTGGAAATCATGGTATATGTTCAGTTTAACTATAATACAGGCAATTAAGTACCTTTCAGACTCGTCGTTCTTCCATTCAAGTTATTAATGCACAATTTTGGTGCTTATAGGAGCATGCCGACATCAGCTGCCCTTGATGTTGTTGCTAAACATCTAAAGTTGAAGTTCTTTGAGGTATTCATGCTGCAAGATCAATTAGTACACTTAGCTGATCAATTCACGCTATAAGCTCGAACAGGCACTCAGTGGTTTTTTCATTTAATGCTTCCAGGTGCCTACTGGCTGGAAATTCTTTGGTAACTTGATGGATGCTGGGATGTGCTCAGTTTGTGGGGAGGAAAGTTTTGGCACTGGTTCGTACTGCTCCTACCAAAGTTATCTGAATGTTGATTCCTCCTTATTAACATATTGCTTATCTTTATATTCTTGTACATAATTCAGGATCGGACCATATTCGTGAGAAAGATGGGATCTGGGCTGTTTTGGCTTGGCTATCTATAATAGCCTACAAAAACAAGGAAAATCTGAATGGAGATAAGCTCGTTACTGTTGAAGATATAGTCCGAGGTCATTGGGCTACTTTTGGTCGGCACTACTATACTCGATACGATTATGAGGTACTTAATAACCTTCTTCTGTTCAGTTTAGCATCTTCTGGTGTTAAATTTTCAATTGACAATTTTGCCTTGGCTTGTTAAGAATGTGGATTCAGCTGCAGCAAAGGACCTAATGGCACACCTGGTGAAGCTACAGTCTTCCCTTTCCGAAGTTAATGAGTAAGTTTTTTTCCTCTCTCAAGATGTACTCATATATCTTTTCTGTATCATAACGAATCAAGCATTAAAGCATTGGCTATTGGATTTTGCAGCATTATCAAGGGAATTCGCTCCGATGTATCAAAAGTAGTTAATGCTGATGAATTCGAGTACAAAGACCCAGTCGATGGTTCTGTCTCAAAGCACCAGGGTATCCGATACTTGTTTGAAGATGGGTCTCGATTGGTGAGTTGCTCCCAGTTTAAGCCGTTAAATTGATCTCATATGCACAAGAGAAGACAACTCATTTTACATAATTGGCTTAGCCATAATAAATAACTAAGTAATCATGTATAGTGTATCCGATATACATCTAAGTTAACTTGGCCTAATTGTTATATCATTGCTTGTGAATGTATAGTACACCTTTTTTTTATTTTTGGCAGGTAAGTTTTGACATATATTTTGTTTTTCTTTGAACTGTCAGGTGTTCCGTCTCTCAGGAACTGGGTCGGAAGGTGCAACCATCCGTCTGTACATCGAGCAGTATGAAAAGGATTCAACCAAGATTGGAAGAGAGTCATCAGAAGCACTGGCTCCTCTTGTAAGAGAATGTCCTTGATTAGCAAACCCAATCTTCCACTTTACATCATGGAAGTGCTCATAATGGGTGGTGTTTTTTTGCAGGTTGAGGTTGCACTGAAGCTGTCAAAGATGCAGGAATTCACTGGACGAACTGCCCCAACTGTCATTACATAAATTTCCATGCATGGGCGTTGTTCCAGGGTTCCAATAAGTTACAAACTATATAGGATATGCTGTTGAAGTGATCTTCTTTTTTGCTTTTTTGCTGTCTATTGAATGCTCTGGATAAACTAATACAGAGGCGAGTGCGGCTAAAGTTTTTCACCTTAATTATCTGAGTAAGAATAAATTGCATTGTGTGGTGTAGTTTGCTCTGATACAATCGAGTTAGTGTCACATTCGCTGTCAATTGGTAACAATTTGGTTAGCTAAGTGTAACATTCAGTAAAAAGTTTCTTTAGGTTTTATGAACCACTAGAAAATGACTAGGCGTTGCACGGATCACAAAACAGTTTATGTTTTCAAAACTAAACTTGATAATGAATCTTAAAAACTACATGCACGGTTGGTTCATATTCGATCATGATAAGTCATATAACATCTTGGTCTCTTCAATAAGGATTAGATTAGGCCGAGGTTCATCTAGTGTGCCCATATTCAAACACTTAAAAGCATACACATGCTCGGGCAATGATCCCTATCATGTCAATGGCTCATTCCTGCACACCGTACAATGGATTCCAAGCCAATCAATTACATCCAATATGATCATAACTAGATTCGAAGCAATCCACAATCATATCCAAAAGCTGGCATATATTACACCAGTCATAAACCGGGAAAACAACGATGAATTAGTTAAATTGCTATCATTCTCATAAAATCCATCCATCTAATCTCTCCAACGATTGCCACAGTTGGGGTTGCAGCAGACAAAGAAGAGTGTCATACCCTCCTCTCCTCTTGCAGTAGCCTATAAATAAAATGATAGATATATGTGTATTATTAACGACGTAATGAGGATTACAAAGGAAGAGCAGCAGGTGTATATATACATACCTGAAAGAAGACAGCTTCTCCATGATTGCAGGCAGCACAGCGGACAGCTTTGGTACGAGGTAGAGTTGGGTCAGCAGCCACGTCCTGCAGAACTTGGGTCTGTTCACCTGCACTATGTTGTACCTCGTTGCGGTACACGCAGTAGTTGTCTGCAACCTCCTGTGTTGTGTAGGGTTTACTTTTAGACTTGGTGTCAAATCAATTACATTATGTACTAGTTACAAACCATATCATCTTGTCATGAGTAGAGTAGCTATGGTGAAACAACACAATATTGCTCTAAAAATGAAATATATAATCATGATCCATGGGCAATCTGCATAGCCAAGAAGAATTCCCATTATCACTTTTAACCAATCAGTAGATGCTTTCACCTTCCTATAACTAATGCGATAGGAAATGCAGTGAAAAGTGTCTACCTGAACCTTTTATGTAGAAGTTTTTTGGAGATTATTCGATACTACAAAGATAATCACAAATAAAAAGTACAATTGTTCTCCACAAACATGTTTTGTTCTAACTTCTAACATCTTGTCTATGACATGCTGGGAATCCAAGAATTTGGGTATTCTGTATATGTTGAAAGGCTGGTTGCTATTTAAGTAAGAATCAACAGGTATCTGACAATTAACGCCAAGTCCAATCAAGGGGCACTGTCCTGCTAAGCAAGAGACATGGCCATGAGATCCAAACTGGGGCAGGAAAGGCAAATGCAAGCGTTGAAAGGTTGGGAATGATAGACCGGCTATCTCTCTTCAGCTTAGTATATGAAGGTGAATGTAAACATTCTCAAGAGTTTCAGGTTTGCAATATGGAATTAGCAACGAAGTAGGATGAAATAGTCTTTGATTTCTGGAAAAGCTCACAATAAATATACCTTCATAAATCATATTTGTATGAGATTTCCACATAGTGCAGCAAGTACTATTCAAGACTTACAAGTTACAACATGTTTAGTAAATGGAATAGGGAATATGGATTGAAGAATAGAGAACGGGAAATGAAGAATGGAATAGCCATGGTTATTCCTTGTAAATGTGGAATTGAGATTCATATTCCAAATTTTATTTGCAACCAAACATCTTCATCATGATTCCCAATTCCTATTTCTTGTGTATTCTTGAAAAAACATGTCCTTAATGAAACAAGAAGAGATCTTCAATGTAGTGGTAATACAACGATTGCTATGGAAACTAGTTACAACTGTAGCACTAGAAAGATGATAGAACACTGATGTGCACCAAATAGTGTGCTTTTCTGATCAAAATACTAAATTACCCCAAAATTGATCAGTTTCAAAAAATGCAATAATGTATTAGGTTAAGCCCTCCAATAAATCAAAAGAATCCAGAGATAAAACCCTAGAACGGTAAAGATAGAAGTTGAAACCAGATAAACAGAGCAACACAAAGCAGAAACACAGACGCACGAACCTGGTGATCGCAGTTGCGGCACGCATAAAGAAGAATCTTCTGCTCACGATCGTCCTTAGGGTACAAGATGTTGTTACTGCAACAAGAAGAAGAAAAAACGAATGATTACAGAAGGAGAAGAAGAGATTAAGGCGCTGAGCTGAGGTCGAAAGAGAGAGAATCACCAACCATTCGCGGCAAAACTTCATTGTACTCATCTTGAACTGGGAATTCAGGAAAACCGGTGAGCGACTGCTTCTCTTACTGAATCGCAACGATATCACGCAGATTCTTCACAACTAACTAGCAGAAGAAAGAAGTACTGAAAGTGAAAAGGCTCACTGGACTCACCTTTCTGTTCACGCACTCGGCGCGGAGCAAAAGAAAGAAAGAAAGACAGTCGATACGGTGCGTAGTGAATCAAATCTCGGTTCAAGCGTCAAGCTTTCGACTCCTGGCTGGGCTCTTTCTTTTGTAAATTAACGGCCCAATACCAATGTAATAACCCAAGCCCAAAAACGTTTTTTTTTTTTTTTTTTTATAAATATTTTCATATCTAAACTTTTTTTTTTAAAATAATATTATTAACGATACTTACGTACAATATCTACCGCTACCTTAAAATTGAATATATTTGATAGACATATCATATTCCTTAACCTTATATATATCATTTGATGTATCTTACAATGAACATTTGTAAAATATAAGCATATACATATATATGTGGATGAATCACACAACGCGCACGGCGCACCCAATAATATAACCCCCCGCGTGATGAACTAGTACTTGGCCCCTGCAACATTTCATTAAAAAGCAAATTAGGACACTTCAAATTATTTGAAATGTTATAAATTGCAAATAAATAAATAAATATATATAGTTAATAAATGTACCTTTAGCATGATCATTGCATAGTTTTGTTAGGTAAGAAATGACTACTACAACAAATGTAACAACCGCGGCGAGCCCGAGAAGTATCGCGAGGGTCTTGTCAAACTCATTTTCATTATTATTACCTGTAAAATTACGCGCAACAAACTCATTCACTATATATAATTAAGTAACCTTATGCATTAAAGTGTAGTTTTTGGTGGTTGTTTGGTGTGTTGACGTGCAAACCGGTAGCAATGTTAACTAATATTCTAGTACACTTTGGTTACAGCTAGCAATGTTGAATGGAGATAAATGCATGGCTTATAGTAAGAAACGTCAAGTACAATCAAATCCATTTATGATGCTCGTAAATGCATGCATGCATGGCTAGCTAGCTTTGTAAGTCACGTCAACACCAAACTTTCAAATAAAAAACAGCCGTTAAATGGCATGTGCCATGCACGTGACCAGCCCAAAACTTTCAATTTTGTTACAATTTAGTCCATCTAATACATCCCTAATTTTTATTTTGTTCAATTTAGTCCTAAAACTTCAAAACCAAACCATTTTCCTAAATTGACCTAGCCGGACTTAGCCTAGAGCTAGGTCCGGCTAGGTCAATTGGGACCTAGCCCCAATTGAGTTAAATTGGGGCTAGGTCCAATTGACCTAGCCGGACCTAGCTTAGGGCTAGGTCCGACCCTGGGTCAGGGTCCCCTGGGTCCGGTGACCCCGACCCAGGGTCGGACCTAGCCCATGGTTAGGTTCGGCTAGGTCAATTTGGGGAAATGGTTTGATTTTGAAGTTTTAGGACTAAATTGAACAAAATAAAAGTTAGGGATGTATTAGATGGACTAAATTGTAACAAAATTGAAAGTTTTGGGCTGGTCACGTGCATGGCACATGCCATTTAACGGCCGTTTTTTACGGAACCCTAACGGAGGTACCAACACAGTAAGGTTTTGAAACATATGGTACCAATTCGGTACGAAAAAATACTAGTAGTATGAACAGTGTAAATTTTGCAAACATGTGGTACCAAAAGGACCTTTAACCCTATGATATATCTACCAATTCATTTAGCTTAATTAGGGTTCAGTAAAACTGAGATCAGCACATATTTTTTATATATATATATATATACAACATATATATAATAAGTGAAATTTGATATTAATCATCTACTATACTCTATTTAACCCTAACTATTACTTTTAAATAAAACTTACCACGTCCAGTAGACGACTGATCGCCACCGTTTGAGTACCGTGCGTAGCACGAGCCCAAAAACAAGTCGCCCCATGCGGCGGCTCTGCACTCATTTTTCAGCCGTCCGATCGCTTCCATTAAACAATCCTGGCAGTCTGTTACATTCAGGTCCTCGGTGCACTGCGCGACTGCCTTCATTTCCCCAGACAATCCGACTCGATACGCTCCACGATCGCCACTGCTCGTCTGCATGCATGCATCGAAGAGACAACACGATGATATTGTTAGAGCATATGCATTCGTAATGGTAAAAATTAGGCTTGGGCATAAAAACCGGTCCGGACGGACTGGTTCGGAACTGGTCTGGAACCGGACCGTTTGGAACCGGTCCGGAGTGGACCGGTCCAAATTGGACTGGTTTGTAACCCCTAAATTGGAACCAGTCCAAGGTGTATACCAAACCAGTCCAATTAACCAGTCCGGACCGGACCGGTTTTAAACCGCTTTTAAGTAAAAAAAAAACGTTTTGACTGCATTTGACTGAGACTAGTTTTTTTTAAAAAAAAAACTGGTTTTTGACCGGTTTTTACAGGTTTTTAATGATAAAACCGGTCCGACATATAAACCGGTCCAGGACTTGTTTTTTTAAAAAAAACAGGCAAAAACCGGTTCTGAACAGGTTCTGGACCGGTTCTAACCAGTCCAGTTTTTTTTAGACCAACCTAAGCCAATATAAAACCCTAGTCATTACTGGACCGGACCGTTTAAAACAGTTCCGGTCCGGTTCGGAACCGGTTCGGGCTGAACCGGTTCAGTGCCCACCCCTAGTAAAAATCAGCTTCCATTTTAAGCCACATCACCACTAATTTATCAATGTGTCATAAAAAGTCAAATTTACTTTAATTCTCTTAACGGTTAAAAAAGTTTAGACAATATAAATAAGTCAAAACCATAGAGTGATAGTAAATAAACCAATCAACATTGGAGAGATACTAAAAGTTAAAAATGTCAATAAAATTTAGACGGTGAGAGAATAAGTATGTATGAGAACAATTAATGAAATAGATTAAAAAATTTCTTTTATTTTCTCCTCCACATAAACAACTGTTCATCAAAATTTGCTCGTTGTTACAGTCGCTTTTAGAGCTAGGGAATTTTTTTTGTGTAAAGACAGTATTTACATCAAATGAATTAAAATATGCTAAGCATCATTAGATTCCACTATTCAAGAATTCACTATTAGGGTTTAAAAAAAAACTCACTAAATAATGCCACACTTGACATAATTCTGTTTACACAAAATTACCTCTGAAGGGGCTGAGAATTGCACATTTTATGGGAAAATGTAAAAAAATATAGATTTCCGACCTAAAATGATGTGTTTCAAAAGGTCAGGGGCTCCTCTATCATACCTGAGTCCAGGTTTCCATATCACTAAGAGCGGCGTCGCGCCTCGTGAGCGCATCGGAATCAGCAATCCCAAGCTGGGGCCCACATCTCTTGAAGACCACGGCCTTGTCCTCCACTCCGACGAACATAGTGTTATCGTACTTGATGAAGCAGCCGCCAAACTGAATCATCCCCCCGCAGGCGCCGGCACAGAGGGCGTCCAGCTGGGTGGCGGCGCCGGAGATGCAGCCGGAGCAGGCGGCGTTGCTGAGGTCACCACGGCACTGGAAAAGGCCGTAAAGAGTAGTGTCGTCGGAGGTGGTGAAGTTATTGAAGGTGGCGACTGTGGCGGAGTTGACTATGGAGGAGAGGAGAGAGGTGACGGTGTTCTGGTACGATGTTCCAGGTGAGTACCTGGACTGGGTGCAGAGGACGAACACCAGAGATTCGGTGTCGGATGATGATGATGACAGAGAAAGGAGCTGGAGACAGATGGTGCATACGATCAAAGCTAGCCATGAACGACGACTGGAAAGAGTCATCGTCCTTTTCGTTGCAGTGGAAATCGTGCTGTTAGTTAGCTAGCTAGGGTTTACACAGAGAAACGTAGTGAAGAAGATAAGTTATTAATATGTAATAAGAAGGGAGTGAAGGAATTAGTTGGGGAGTCCATGAAAAGAGCCCAAGATCGATCGAGCCTTAGAGGCATTTATTTTCTATGTTTTTATATTACAAAAGAAATAGCAATTAGTGTGATGGAATGGGTGCTTAAACCGGTTTCGAACTGAACTAAACTGTTAAACCTGTTTGTTTCGATTTTAAATTTGGAGTCTAAACTGTCTTGTATAAATTAGGTTATAATATCTGATTTGGTTATAAACTATTTATAAACCGGTTCGAACTGAACCGAACTATTTATCCTCTTTTTGTTTTGTCAAACTAGAATCATAAATAATCACAACAAATTAGTAGAAACCAATATTAAAATACTTTGTTATTTCATTAAATCTACATGATGGAGAAGAATACTTGGACAAGTGTAGTGTAGTAGATTGTTAGAGGAGATGTTTGTCTCGTTTGTCTAATTAGCTTAATATAACTGGTTTATATTGTGATTATGATACAAAATTTGCAACTCTACTTTTAATTAGTTACCAATCCTATGATTATTTTGTTTTATTTTTATTTTCCAAAAGAACCGATATAGTAGATACCTATTACATATTTAAGGAATTTGTATTAAATTTGCAATAAAGTACATAAAAAAAACTAGTTTGATTTGGTTAATTACTAAATTTGTTTATTCTATCGTAATCCTAAACTACACTATTTAGTTATATAAAATCTAGTTTGCTTATTAAATTGGTTTGATCGAACCAGTTTTTAACCAATTCATATCGGTTCAATACCAATCCAATTCGACCGAACTAGTTTATATACCCAACCCTATCCCAATCCCAGCGGGATTTGTTGCATATATCATATTTGTTCTAAAACCATTTGGTGGCGGAAGTTTTTGGTAGATTTGCCCCGCGGGGCGTTGCCCCACTCCGCCAATTTTTTAAAATAAAATTATTTTAAAATTTGTATTAATGAACTTTTACTTATAATTCAAATACAACTACTAAATTATTAAACCTTTTTTTTGTTGCTAAAACTACTAAATTGTACCTAATCGAAGCAAAATAATAATTTCATCTAACTTATTATTTATAACTTATTCGTTCACTAAGTTTCTATTATTACATAATGGCCCCTATAATTTTCTAAAATTACATATATAAACATGTGGCGGAAGTTCGGGGTGAAACAACACATTTACTACATATTGCCTTGTCCCACAGTCCTTTATACCAAATTTGCCCCGTAAACTGCGGTAACTACTTTCACGGGACATTTTACAGGCGGTGCACCGCAGTGTTCGGGAAATCCACATCCCATTGACACCCCAAGTAACGATACATATATGAGTGAATTATAACATGCGAGCACATGAACTATTAATTAATATATTAGATTTCACAATTCTTTAAAATATAGTTGACAAACTGGATAAGGAATGATAATTTTATTAGCTAAATAAAGTTTATTATTAACTAGTGAAGATTAAAAGTCGTCGCGAGAGGACGAAACGCCAGGAATCCAGAAAACACTCGAGGCCTCAAGAGGAGGAACTCGTGAGGCAATTGTTTCGCAACAAGCGAAATACGAAGAAGATGATTCGTTGGGAAGATGAATCGAGTATTCGCAACAATGAAAAACACGACAGAAGCGATGATAAGCTCACAGACACTCAGATCGAAGAATTCAAGGCATAATCGCTCTGATACCATGTGAAAACTTAACCCTAACAAAGAAGATATCAACTCAGAATTGTGGCTCATCGAATTAGAATTTTTCCTAATCCTCACATATTTTATATGAGCGGGGTCCCGAGTTAATTACTCAAAGATCCCCTAGTTTGTCAAACCTAAAAATTGATCCATAACAAATCCAACCGGACTAAATAAACTCAACCGACAATAATCAAACTCATCCGCAATTCATAAGCAACAAAGCCAAACCCACCATCGAACCCATAAAGCTAACAAAGAGCAACAAGCCCACAATCCAACAAGCCCAAATTGTAGAGAAGTCAACATCCATGAAATTATGGCTGACTAAATTAATCATAATATTCCTATTATTTAATGATGTAGATTTGTATTGTGATAACTCACATATACTGTCACAAGGGCTAAATTAGGGCTTATTTTTCGTTTAAATATAGCACTTGCTGGCGTGATTCACTCTACAAAACCACCAGCCAAACTCGAAGCCAACGCAGCCAACACGATCACGAACAAGCCAAAACGCAGCAAGGTACTTAGGATGCAGCAAGAATCTTGAATAACAAGATAAAAACGCAGCAAACATAAAGGAAATTCACGGCAACACAATCAATAAAGTGGAACACTAGCCTCTAATATGCATTTGGAGGTATAAACGTTAAATTAATTTTAAAATCAGAATTTGTGTTATTTTAAAATTGAATCAAACAGAATTTAATTTATTTAGATTGGTAAACAAAATAGCTAGAGGGTATATATAAACCTAGCTATCAATATAAAGTTGCAGCAAAAATATAGTAAATCCAAACCAAAGTACTTGTGTAGCTAGCTAAGCTAGCAGCTAATTATTAATTAGGATGATGAATAATAATAATAATAGTAATGCATGATTATAGCTAGTACTTAAGATGTCTTCTTCTTGGGTGCTCTTTCCTTTTCCATGGTCTCAAACAAGGACCCATCCAGTGCTCCTCGTATTGTGTCTTTGTGTATCGTACCGTCCTTAGCTTTGCATAGGTAGAACAATGCCTGCCATTCTCCCCAAGCAGCCAACCTACAATTAATTAGTTAATTATATAAACCTATATATATAATTAAGGGTTAATAGGTCTTTTGGTCCATGATGTTTGACAACTTTTGGGTTTTTGTCTATGATGTTTTTTTTACCTAGTTTTGGTACCATATGTTTGCAGATTTTTTCTAGTTTTGGTCTAACCGTTACATTCCGTCCATTTTTTGACATGTTCAAGTCACGTGATCCACTCTAATCTTTAAATTTAGTCCCTCTATTACTTTCTTAACCTTTTTTTTATTCAATTTAGTCCCGAAGTTTCAAAATTGACCCCAATTGGACAATAGGTCCAATTGAATTTTTGAAACTTCGGGACTAAATTTAAAAAAAAAAAAAGGTTAGGAAAGTATTAGAGGGACTAAATTGAACAAAATTGAAAGTTTAGGGTGGATCACGTGATTTGTACATGTCAAAAAATGGACGGAATGTAACGGTCGGACCAAAATTAGAAAAAAAATATCTGCAAACATATGGTACCAAAATCAGGAAAAAAAACATCATAGACCAAAACCCAAAAATGGTCAAACACCTTAGATCAAAAGACCTGTTAACCGTATAATTAAATTATCACCAAAAAATAAAAGATATGAATTAATTAATTAATTAAAAACAGACCATCCACCGTAGTTGATGGGTTCACGGTTAGCCTTGAGCATATTCTTGAGTTCATCTCCTGTCAACACGTCGGGTTTGGTTTTGGCATGTCGGGTAAACATCTCTTCAAATTTCGCAGTAACAAACCTAGCTTCCATTAATTAATACGTTATTAATTATATATGATATTAATTAATTAAACAGTATATATATATATATAGATAAATACCTTCCTTGTGAGTCATATACACCAGAATCACTGCCATGTTTAGCTCTGTGGATATTAGCAATCTCTATTGGGAAAAGTGGAGATGGAAATTTTCCCTATCATGCATTGCATGCCATCCAGTTATAATAATACTATATATTTATTAATTTAATTTATATTAGGTTGCGTACCAATGAATAAGATAGATTTTCGAGGGAGAAACTAATTATTTATTTCAAGTGTGTTTCACGATTTTAATTAATTGCAACTCGGATTAAAAAACTTTACCTACCTAGCCCCATTTGTAATGTACGTAAACCAATCGGTCTAACATATTATTAAATTCAATATTAAGCTAGTTTTTTTAAAAGATAAAATACCGGATTTATTCCAAAATAAGACATACAACAACCAATCCACATTAATTAATTAGACTTTTATTTACGTACCCTAGCTATCTAGCTATTTTCTTATATATATATATATATACTAGTCAAGACTGCTATATTGGACTAATTATTTATTAGAGATGATTACTCAATTATATTATGAGTGGGTGCATGCAGTGATCGATGAATAATTGTTTCTAAAAAAAACAAAATGTAAGAAAATATAATTTGTTGAAACTGTAGATTTTGCAATAAAATGAGAGAAATAGAAATAGAGTGTAGAATACGTACAGGACGAGTCTTTTGGCTTAGAAAGACGTTGATGAGGAAAGCACCCACTGTAGACATTAAAAGCGAAGCACCAATTGCTCGGAAACCTGCACAAAATTATTTTTTATCAAAAAAAAAAAATTAATGAATTTACGAAAAACAGAACTATAAAATACACACGTGCAATACTTATTTAACATGACAAAGTACTCTAATTTTGTAATTTCGCACATGACATCCCATTTTTTTTATTGTACATCCCATTTGAGATTTAGGAGATAAACAAAGAAAATGTACTGATACAACCAATCAAATAAATATAAGATTCAATTAGAAGAAGATAATGTAGAAATAATAATTGGTGATGGCCTGTTTTTATGTAATAAACTATTACAAATTGCTTTTTAAAAAATGTTGGGCAACACCGATCGGTTTAAGCTTATAAAATAGATTGAATACAATATTTTGAACATTAAAAAAAAAAGCTACCAAATAGTAAAACAGCGGCTTGGATTAATCAGAGATACCGAATGATTATGGTTTTTTTGTTTTTGGTGTTACAAAGTTATAAATTGTTTTAGAAAAATTAAAAAGATTGGTATAACCTTATAGAATAGATTGATAACATTAATATTTGAGTAATTTTCTTAAAAATGTAACCTTGAAATAGTCTTGTGATGCAATTAATAATAAGGGTTAACAAGTCTTTTAGTCCATGATGTTTGACAACTTTTGGGTTTTGATCAATAATATTTTTTTTACCTAGTTTTGGTACCATATGTTTGCAGATTTTTTTTAGTTTTGGTTTAACCGTTACATTCCGTCCATTTTTTGACATATTCAAGTCACGTGATCCACTCTAAACTTTAAATTTAGTCCCTCTAATACTTTCTTAACCTTTTTTTTGTTCAATTTAGTCCCGAAGTTTCAAAATTGAAACCAATTGGACAATAGGTCCAATTGAATTTTTGAAACTTCGGGACTAAATTGAACAAAAAAAAGGTTAGGAAAGTAATAGAAGGACTAAATTGAACAAAATTGAAAGTTTAGGGTGGATCACGTGACTTGTACATGTCAAAAAATGGATGGAATGTAACGGCTGGCAAAAACTAGAAAAAATCTGCAAACATATGGTACCAAAACTAGGAGGAAAAAAAAACATCATGGACCAAAACCCAAAAATGGTCAAACATCGTGGACCAAAAGACCTATTAACCCTATTAATGATGAATTATTAGAATAGAATACCTTGAAAGGTTTCCCATGGATAGATAATGCCATCACGGTTCCTGTCGAAGAAGGCGACATGCTTCTGGAGTGCAGTAAGATCCTGTCTTCCCACTAATACATCCTGCATCTTTTTCACACGTTCCAATTTCAACACTTATGACTCACTCTTATTTATTTTCACAACAACCAATCCCAACTAACTGCCCTGATCCGATTATTCTGTGAAAATTATATCACGCAAAAGAAGAAGACGACAAAGAAGAAGAAACTGTCAATGGCCAAGGAAAGAGTGGGAGACGTACGGTTGATAAACTGTTTTGCACGTGTATAATTCCAAACTACTTATGACCATATCCTGGTTACTATATATAGCACTAGTAATGATGCAGCATGATGGGATAAATGAAACAAAAACTCGTTGATTTAAGGTGAAATGCCGAGAATTTGATGGATAGAGGGCGCAAGAACTCGTTGATTCAGAATAATGCCGAGGAATTGACGCAAGTAGAGGAAAACCTCAGTTTTTTCATATATCAATAAACTTCTATAAAATGCAGCTAACAATGCCTTAAATACCGAAAAGAAAAACCCTAACCCTAGATAAAGTTCGAAATTAACAAAAATTTCCAAACAAAACCGACAAATTATCAAAAAGAACGAAAGAAACATAAAACTGCAGATTTGACCCTCTAAACGAAGGAATTTGGCTTAAAATTGTCAAACCCTATAGTGTACTATGGGTCTTTCTCAGATTGCCGTTTTCACTCGAAAAACTATATTAATAGGGCAAAATCCGACACTTCAACCACATCAAGTAATTATTTTCAAGACACATGTACCAAAAAATCGTGTCCTGCAATATGACAAAATGATAATACAAATACGATTAATATAATATAATTTTCGTGTCGTGTCGTGTTTATATTTACAATATGACACACATAATAATATGATAAACTTATCGCGTGTATAATAATTTTTCAAACTCTAATTACTTGTTTGAAAAAAAAAAATTAGTTGCTTAGTTTTTAGATTTGTCATCAACTCTTATATTGAGAACTTGTGGAATCTAATTCATAGATTTTAGTATGTAAAGTTGATTATTTTCTTATGTGCTTATATATCTCTTGTATGTAGATATGTGAAATTGACTAACTTAATATAATATGATAGTACGAAATGAATACGCATGAGAAATTGTGTGTTGTGTTCATGCTTGTAAACAATATGACACAATAAACTTATCGTGTGTATTTGTGTTCGGTAAGTTTAACACGATAATATTATTAACATATACGCAAATAACACGCATATTATTTGTTTTTCAGTTTATTGAGATTCAATTTTTTAGTTCGTTATAAAAAATAAAAAAAAATGGAATATAAGAAAATTTCAAATGATTTTCATAATTTCTCGTTATGCTATGATTTTAAGATTGGTATGAGTTTCTATTTTCTTACATAGTTTTTTACTCGATCTTACCTTTATAATTAGATATACTTTGTACAATATTTATTACTCTTAATAAAGTACTTGTCAATAGGGACGAAACCATGATCTATTTGGGTAAAAAAATAAACTATTTTTTGGCTAATGGTAAATATTTAACTATGGATAAATAACTAAACAAAAAAATTAACAAAGATAACCGAAAGATTTAAGTGATCAGATTGACAACGATAAATTTTTCTGAATTATAAAATTGTATATATAGAGAAAATAATTGAGGGGCACCTCGTCCCCACATTGCTTTAGAAAGAAGGGAAAATGACATAAGTTTATCCTGCCATAATTGTAGTTTCATATGGTTTTTATATAATGTATGTGATGTTTTGGCAAAAAAAAAATCTTTTTTTTTTTTTTTCAAATATTTATGTTCTATTTCAAATAAAACGTATTCATTGGATATATAGAATAGTCATATGTATAATAAAAAAAGTTGAAATTTCGCATAGTCTTAGATTGAAAGAACTCATTGGACTGGTACACGTTGGAATAAATAAAAAAAACCCAAATTCAATCATTACATTACAATCAGAAATGACAAGCAAATAAACTACAACAGACAGACACTCAAAACATATTCTACTTCATTTTAACATAACGGTGAACGTATATGTGTGTATGCAAGCTAAGAGACAGACATATTGAACAACAACAATCACTTGATCAAATGATCAAAGCCTGGAGCTTAATTAATTATCATTCAACGGATTTCATCTTCTTCTTGGAGGCTTTTTCCTTCTCCATCATTTCGAACAGCGACCCATCGTAAACTGCTTGGATCGTGTCTTTGTGTATCAGACCATCCTTCCCTTTGCACAGGCTATACAGGGTCTGCCATTCTGCATAACTAGCCAACCTTCAACCAAACCAAACCATATCATTATTATCATTTCTATCTTTATTATGTGTATAATACAAAATGTACACAACAACATATATATATATATATATATATATATATATATATATATATATATATATATATATATATATATATATAAGGTTAACAGGTCTTTTGGTCCATGATGTTTGACCACTTTTGAGTTTTTGTCCATGATATTTTTTTTTTTTTTATAGTTTTGGTACCATATGTTTGCAGATATATCTAGTTTTGGTCCGACCGTTATATTTCGTCCATTTTTTGACATATGCAAGCCACGTGATCCAGTTTAGTCCTTATAATACTTTCCTAACTATTTTTTGTTCAATTTAGTCCCAAATTTTAAAATTGACCCTAATTGGATTGGTCAATTATGTCCGATTGAAATTTTGAAACTTCGGGACTAAATTGAACAAAAAAAGAGTTAGGAAAGTATTGGATGGACTAAATTGAACAAAATTGAAAGTTTATGGTGGATCACATGACTTGCACATGTAAAAAAATAGACGGAATGTAACGGTTGGACCAAAACTAGAAAAATCTGCAAACATATGGTACCAAAACTATGCAAAAAAAAAACATCATGGACCAAAACTCAAAAGTGGTCAAACATCATGAACCAAAAAACTTGTTAACCATATATATAATCACTAGCTAATAATTACCATCCATTGTAGTTTTTGGGTTCCCTGTTAGCTTTAAGCATCGCCTTGAGTTCTTCTCCGGTCAAGGCATTGGAGTTGGTTTTGGCATGTTTACCAAATATCTCTTCGAATTTCGATGGGACGAACCTATCAATAATAATAAATATTGTATTCATCATCATCATCAAACACAATTTATCATATGATACAACTTGAATATACACAGCTTGATATATGTACACAACTTGAGCCATATGATATATAAATATATATTACCTTCCTTCGGCATCATACACACCCGAATCACTCCCATGTTTGGCTCTTTTGATGTTAGCTATCTCTATTGGGAAGAGCAGAGATGGAAATTTCCCCTGCATTTTTATTATTATATTATCATTATATATTACTATAATTAATCCCGGCCTTCAATGTTAGCAACTCTGTAATCTCACGTTGAGATTAATCAATAGTGTTTAATATATTATTTTTTTTTAATAAGAATTTCATGTTCTTTTCGTAACGGCTAAAACACACTTGAGACCACGCATCACGGATATTATTGGCCAAGTCACATGTTTTGCTATTTCTATTGCTAACTTTATATTTAAAATTTTATTTTTTTTAGATAAAAAGATCATTTTGAACTTCTTTAATGAAAGGTTACTCTACTGTTTTCCAGAGCAGCAAAAATAAAAATAAATAAATAAATAAATTCAATGTGTATCCGACAAAAGTCACATTTGATAGGACATTATTGAGTAATATGGTCCCTACCATAAATTTACTTTATTTTGTATTCTTTGCTTAACGCATTCTCTATATAGGCAGAAAAGAATCCAGATATATATATAGAAAAAAAATAGAGATAATCGAGAGACTTCTCCTGGCATTTTGTCAATTAGCTATACTCTATCTTAATTAATCAAATAACATTTAGTTAAAATAATATAAGATTAGATCACTTACCATTCTAATCTACCTTTCCGAAAATACAGATTACAGGCCATACTTAGGCAACACCCTGATTAATTAAAACATGTGACCTTTTCGGGCATTTTTATAATTAATTAATTAGTTGCTTCTCTATAGTCTTATTTTTTTTATTATCATTATTAATCCCATGCAGTTACGAAAAACAATCCACTTTCGTAGTTGTGCGAAAGTTTCTAAACCTAGAAAATTCTGTTTTTGTTCAAATTCTGTATTAAAAAGAGAGAGAGAGAGAGAGAGAGAGAGAGAGAGAGAGAGAGAGAGAGAGAGAGAGAGAGAGAGAGAGAGAGAGAGAGAGAGAGAGAGAGAGAGAGAGAGAGAGAGAGAGAGAGAGAGAGAGAGAGATTACAGGACGAGTTTTCTGGCTGAGTGATGCGTTAATTAAGAAAGCGCTAATTGTGGATAATGAAATTGAAGCCCCGATTGCACGGAACCCTGTATAATCCAATCGCACCACAAAATCAACATCGTCATCAATTAACACAGATCTGCTTTTCTTCACACACAGAGATAGAAGCAATTGCGTACCTTCGAACGTCTCCCATGGATAAACGACGCCGTCGTGGTTCCGATCGAAGAAGGCAACGTGCTTCTGCAGCGGCGTCAGATCCTGCCCTTCCATCGATCTGCGGAAAATAATAGAGACTATTCGATCAACAGGACAGGACGCGAGAGTTTGCAATTGATCCAATCCGACGACGACTACCTTGGACTTGAGCTGATGAAACGATCTGTACTGGCGCGGTACGCAAGAGGAAAGTAGGTGAAATGGCGGAAGAAGCAAAGACGACGGAGATTTCGGACAAAGGTTTATTGCTTTGCTTGCAGTATATGGAATCGTTATATTCGCGTGTCTTGTGAAAAAGAAGAAGAAGCAGCGTTTTATAGCACTGAGTGAGGATTAATTAATGAATAATATAATTATAATTAATTAGAAAAGTAACCTACCCGCCCTCATTATATATATAATATATATATATATATTCAACAATTTTTTTTACCGTTATGCTACAATACACTTATGTTTCACTTTCACGTATATATCAATCAAATTTTTTGTTGGAAAAAAAAAAATCAATATTTTTTTGGGATTTTGGCAGCGTATTTTACGTTCATAGTATATGATGATTACCTATATATATATGCATAAATTAATATTGAATTTGGTTTGAATATTATACCATATTAATTAATAATTAACATTCAAATATATTGCTCTTTTTGGCCAAAATAAAACTATTATTTATTAATTTAGCATGTCCACATTGAAATAACTTAATATACATGCATGTCATCTCATTGTTATCATGTATACATTAGCATATATTAGTACAATGCTCCATTTAAACTTTGTATTCAAATGCATGTAATAATATATATATATATATATATATATATATATATATATATTTGTCTTAGTAAGATTTTTAATTAATATGTGTTTTAAAAAAGCCTTCGTCTCAAAAACTCCCGCACAATTACTTTGATAGTCCTTTTAAATTTTATTATGTTAACCTCTCTGGATTTATTTTTTATTGTAATAATCGTTTATCTATTCTTCAATTTTTTCTTTGAAAAAATCATAACTTACTCGATCGATACCCATTTTTTAATTAAGTATTGGGATTAATTATTACGAATAGAATAAATTAATATATATATATATATTTATATATATATATATATAATATAAAAGAGAATCAAACGTGGAAACAGTGTACTAATACAAAATGTGAACGGTAAGAAATTCAAAATTGAGAGATAAAGTCAATTATCATTTTTTTTTTGGGGGTAAAAATACGTAAATCAGTGTACAATATTTAGCCATACAAATTGTGAACCGTAAGAAATTTGAAATTGAGAGATAAAGCCAATTATCTTATTTTGGGGTAAAAATACGTAAATCTTTATTGGGGTCGGGGCGAATGACATACGGGGCAATTGACCTCTTTATTTTTTTTACGATGTGTATTTTATGTTATAAAATAATTTAATTTCAGTTTGATTCTTTAATAAAATCATAATTTTACTCATATGAGGGCAAATTTTTCAAGACATTTGCTTGTAAGGAAAAAAAAAATCATACCACTAATTGTCCCTCCATAATATTTTTCTGGTTCCTCTAAGTCTAAGTTGTCTAATGACTTCTGTATTTCCAAGATATTTGTTTTTTTTATATATTTTTTTCAACAACAAAATAAAACTAATACTAATTCTAAAAATATACAACATTAGTTAACTAATTTTTTTATTTTTAGCAAAAAGAAAAAACCAACAAAAAAATGACATGTAATATTTGCGGGTTTGTAATATTTCATCTTACTGTTATATTGTATAGGCTTCTTTAACATTATATTTTTTGGTGAAATTATTTTACATTATCAAAAACATTAACAAAAAGAAGACTTGATCGAACATATTTGTCAATTTCATAATATATACTTGTGCAAATTAAGTCTACCTATAAGTAAATAATGATGTATATTTATTATATAATATAAAAATTAATATAATAAAAAATTTCTATATTTTAATATTATTAAATATTTAAATTATATAATTTTTATATATTTCATAGATAATTACTTGAATAAAACATTAGTTTGTAGGTATGCTAATATAATTAGTTAATTATAAAAAATTATAAGTAAGTATATGTTTATTAATTATATTATATGAAAATCATATATATCCAAAATGGCTTGACTAATGTGTCCAAAATGATTTTTGACCATTGTGAGTGTTTTGGACAAATTACATTTTTCTCTCTATATTATAACACATAGCTTATGTGGTGCTGACGTGGCCGGAAATGTCCACCAAAATATCTTTTGCCATTGCGAGTACTCTGAAGTGCTGCTAGCTTGCAGAAGATAATTGGAATATGGATATATAATCTATAAATAATATTTATTTAATTTTAGAAGGAAAATGTTAAAGGGTGGTCATAGAATCATAATACGATCGAAATCATGTTATATTAGTGTACAACTGTACATGTAGACATAAGTAACTATTTGTATGATGCTTTACTTTTAAAATGATTTATATATATATATATATAATATTTTTTTCAGTCATGGGGGTGTTTGGATAGATGTAATGTGGGATGTAATCTCACATTACGTCCCACATTACATCAACATTACGTTGTTTTGTTTGTCAAACGACGTAATATGCATTGTAATGTAATGTACATTGTAATATCATATTACGTCCAAACTCCATTCAACATAATGTGAGATTACATCAAAAAACGGATGTGATGTGATATTACGTCCAACATTACGGAGTGTTATTATTTTATTAATATTTATTAAATAGACAAAATACTTTGTATCATCATTATAGTTTATTATGATAATAATTTTGTTATTATTAATAGATTTTTATCTTTTATGTACTTCATAACTCATTATTATAATAAATAATAATGTGCATGATGTTTGTATAAAATGAGTAAAGTCTTTTCAATGCAGTTTTTATGAAAATTATCTTATAAAACTACATATAATGTTTTAACATTAGAATTTTAATAGTTATGCTATTGAGTTTACATATTTTGTTTTTAGAATTCATAAATGACTATAGTATTAACCACAAAACATAAACTTTAAGAAGTTAGTTATTGTCAAAATATATTTTCTTTTTTATATCTTATCATATTAAGATATAATATACTATCTATAAATTAATATAATAATAATAAAGTCTCATTACAACACATACCAAACACTGTAATCTAACATTACACTCCACATTACAACACATACCAAACACTGTAATCTAACATTACACTCCACATTACAACAACCAAACACTGTAATCTAACATTTCAAGTAATCTCACATTACAGCTCACGTTACTTGTAATCTCACATTTCAAGTAATCTCACATTACGTCATCCAAACGCCCCCTTAGAGTCATCGTTTTTTATTCAGAAATGATACTACGGGATGAGAGAACTTCGATTCTAAAGCTGGTTATTGGAGTTACGAATGACGAATATATTATATAGTTTAAACAACATTGTTGATTCAAAAATTGAATTGTGCCTGTTAATAATGTCATCAAACCCATTTACAAATCAACCGCATACACAGATGTCAATAAAAAAAAGTACAAACTATACATTGTCATCAAACCAATTTTATAAGTAAGTTAATAAATAGATTAAATTATTTTTTACCGAAGTGAATTTCTAAATTGCTAGCTCATATTTGTACACTTAGACATATTGTTGGTCGAAGTTTTTTTTTGTACAAATTACTAGCTCATTTTGTGGACAATTTGCTAACTTGAGTTTTTTTTTTTTGGAAAATTTTCTAGCTCATATTTCACTTTATATAGAATTTGCTAGCTCATGATTCGTTTTGTGGACAATTTGATAGCTATTATATTGTCCACAAAAGGAAACCAATCTAAAAAATTATCCACAACAGGAAATTCGAACTAAGTGAAACCTTACTTAGAAAATTGTAAAAAAAACTTCTAACTAATGATTTGTCCGAAATGAAACCTAAGCTACCAAATTGCCGGAAATAAACTTTAGGTAGCAATTTGTCTTATTGTTGAAATTTTAGCAAAAAACTTGGTAATTAATCATTTTTTTTCATAAATAATAGGGAAAAGTATGTAAAACATGCAACATGTTTGAAAAAGATGGTTTTATGGACCAATATGTTTAAAAATGTACAACATGTTTGAAAAATATGGTTTTATGGACCAATATGTATTAAAATGTACAACAAACTTACAAAAGATGTTAATATGACATATGTTCACTTGTTATCAATAGTCTCGTTAAGTGGACACGTGCGGAACACATTTTTAGAAAAAAAATGAAAATGAAAATAAGAAATTAATTTATATATGACGATGATTATTAATAGGTGGATGTAGATAATAATAATAATTATTATTTTTTAAAAGCGTGATTCGCACGTGTCTACTTAATGAGACTAGTGACAACAAGTGGACGATACGTCATTTTACCATCTTTTGTAAGTTTGTTGTACATTTTAAAATATTTTGGTCCATAAAACCATCTTTTTCAAACATGTTGTATGTTTAAAACATATTGGTCCATAAAACCATCTTTTTCAAACATGTTGCATGTTTTACATACTTTCTCTAAATAATATAATGCATTACAACTTAATATATAATATAATTTTATAACATTTTCGATCATTATTGTTTTTACACTGATTTTTTTTATGATGTAATTTTTTAATAAACGTCCTTCTTTGTCAAATTTCTAGACCGGCCACTAAATCATATAAAATATTATATATATTTTTTTAATTATATATATAAAGTCACATGTTATAACTTATAAATCGAGCTATTATTATTATATCTTAATACTGGTAGACTAAAACGCTTTTTGATTCATACGAGCTTTTATTTTAATAAAATGAGAACTTTTTTTTAGGGATTTAAGAATAGATAGCATACTATTTTATTAATACCTGAGTACTGAGATTATACAGTCCACGTCATCTTTTATCTCTCGCAAGTCACAACTCACAATTCATTAGTGGGTACGTCATAATATATATATAACAAAATTACTACATGGATTTTGAAAGATTTTATAAATTCTTATTTGAATTTTATTTTGGAATTTCGTTACTTGAAGTTTCAATGGCAAATTAAATTGTAAATTGCATAGTCGTAATAGTGCAATTATATAAGTATCGCTGTTGAATTTTTGTATTGATGAATATATAAATATAATTATAGTAATAAATATGTAAATGGCCGGCCTATACGTAAATGGGCACATATTTATTTATGTATTTGTGTTATTTTTAAGTTTCGAACTCTATAACTCATTTATCGACTAGGCAAATAATACTCGTGAGTGTGAACATACATTAGAATATGGATGGATGCTTTTGCTTCCACTAATATGGATGCCAGCTTTCTTAAACGTGTAACCCCATTAATAATCGCTTGTCCGCAACATAATAAACACATGGCCACTAGGCTCTATATATGACTGACCGACTATTAGGCTAATTATTGATATATAATTTATTATTTTCAATAATCTATGCATTTTTTAATGAGTTATACAATATATACGATATCGTTTTTTCGACACTGTGATGAGGGAGAATGGGTGCGAGAAAGATACTTTCATTTAAAGGCCGCTTCGATTTGCACGTCCTCTAAACGGGCCCGAGCTTTTTCCAGTTGTTCAATGGCCGCCTCACGTAATTCTTCTGAATTGCGAATAGTATTCAAGATCCTTTGTTTTCGATTATCTAATAAATCACTTAATGAAAGTAGATTAGTTTTCCAGTTATTTCAAAACTTCCATAATCCCTTCGGCGCATACCCAGACGGAAACTAAGTTCCCACTCACGTCCCATGTAACAAGCTACACCAAGTAAGAACTGTAGAACAATTAGCTCATAAGGAACACCATTGTATAACCATTTCTTTGTATTAAGGGACCAACATTTTAATCTGAACCGGCTGAGATTTTTTTTTAACAAACGGTTGGAAATTAAATTGATGTCAACATTTGGAAATAAGATACATATATGTATTTTAATATATTTATTCTAAAAATATACATGTATAAAGTGTTAGTGAATAATATTTCAACATAAACTTTTATCTGAATAAAATTTGAGTGAACAATTAGTATATTTTATAAAATGATGAATTAAGAATCATTCATTCAAAACCTCAAAATGTTAATAGTAAGTTAACTTAACTAACTGTTGGGATCAAAGTGACATGACCCGGAGCTCTTGGTAGTGGACTTCGAGGTCTCGTCTTCAATTGACTCTTCTAGGTATCTATATAGACATCGCCAGGTACTTAGTTTCCTTTTGAGTATTTGATGGGCGAGAACCTGAAAAGGGGGTGGGGATTTGCCTATGATTCCACTCCGAAGCTTAAGTCAGTAATGGAATATGAGAGGATACTGTAAAAAGTATATGATAGAATATCTAAAGTAATGAAAGTGCTCACCTATTTATAAGGTACCGACTTTAAGTTGCGGCAGCTATGCTCTGATTGGCTACCCAGTGGAGGTGGCCGCCTTTTTCTGATTGGCTGAGAGGGGCGGTGGAGTGTCAGTAGGTGACAAGCAGGTTGCCACCTCATCATTCCTTAATGTCGAAGGTTCTTCTAACTAGGTGACAGGTAGGTTGCCACCTCAGCTTTACCTTGAGGGGAGGGTTTCCTTAAATCAGGAGGCAGCAAGCAGGTTGCCAGCTGGTGTCTCTTCCTTAAAGGGAAGGGTTTTCTTAATAGCACCGGGCCGTCGACTCGACTCATACCTTAAGAGGGAGAGTCTTCGAGTAGAGTCGTCGCTATTCTTCAGGCGTTTTGTCTTAATTGTCGACACCTCTTCATATCAGTGTCGACCATTTATCTTTGTCTTATCATTTGGGTCGTGAGTAGTCGCTGACTTATCTCTAGAGATCCTGACTCGGGCACTCCCGATTTTAACATCCCCAATCTATCTTAGGTTATCTCGAATCATATCCCAACACTTTCCCCCGAGACATAAGTCGTTAGTCTTATTTTAATAAAGAGGAAGTGGTTATTTTGAGTACCTTTTTATGATGAGAAGTGAACTTCGTCCTTCTATTTTCTTCCCAGATAACCATTGAGTTTTGATAGCGTAGTCGCGTCTTATTGCCATTGTTGACTTTCAGGAATCGAGGAGTCAGTATTACGACTGGTCTCCTTTGTAGATGGCGACTTTCAGAAGTCGGGGAGTTAGTATTATGACTGATCTCCTAGGTCGTCGCCGACTATATGGAGTAGAGGAGTCAGTATTATGACTGATCTCCTTTGTAGATGGCGACTTCGGAAGTCGGAGAGTAAATATTATAATTGATCTCCTTGGTCGTCGCCGAGTATATGGAGTCGATGAGTCAGTATTATGACTGATCTCCTTTGTAGATGGCGACTTTCGGAAGTCGGGGAGTCAGTATTATGACTAATCTCCTTGGTCGTCGCCGACTATATGGAGTCGATGAGTCGGTATTATGACTGATCTCATTTGTAGATGGCGACTTTCGAAAGTTGGTGAGTTAGTATTATGACTGATCTCCTTGGTCGTCGCCGACTATATGGAGTCAATGAGTCAGTATTATGACTGATCTTCTTTATAGATGGCGACTTTCGGAAGTCGGGAGTCGGTATTATGATTGATCTCCTTGGTCGTCGCCAACTATATGGAGTCGATGAGTCAGTATTATGACTGATCTCCTTTGTAGATGACGACTTTCGGAAGTCGGGGAGTCCTGTGGACACATCAAGAGGAAAGAAATCATATCTTTATTTATCACTTTATTGTAATAGAAATACATGAAAGGATTTCTAGACGTAGAATTTCTTCAGGTGTTCTGCATTAAAAGTCTTGTTGAGGCGTTGTCCTTGAAGATCTTCTAATTTGTAGGCGTTGGGACATGGTATGTCAATAACGATCTAAGGACCTTCCCATTTTGACACCATTTTCCCTCCTTGATCGACTGCTACAAACTTGTTTCTTCGTAGCACATTCTCTCCTAGGAAGAATTGTCATCGCCCCACTTTTCAGTTAAAATACCTAGCGGTGGCGAGCTTCATTCTTCCTTGAGTTTCTTCGGAAGCCCATCTTTTCTTGGCAACCAAATCCAAATCGATCCTCATTTGTTCCTCGTTTTGATTGACTCCGTATGTGGCGACCCTTTGAGAGATATTAGTTACCTCTATGGGCGATACAACCTCTGACCCGTAGACCATGCTGAAAGGGGTTTCGCCGATGGCTCTTTTAGGTGTGGTTCTAAGCGCCCAAAGTACTTGGTTCAGCTCCAACCCAATTTTCCTTTAGAGTGGCCACCCTCTTTTTTAATCCGCCAAGGATCGTTTTATTTACCGCCTCGACTTGCCCATTTGTTTGTGCATGATGGACAGAGCCAAAACGATGATTGATAAACATTTCATCACAAAATTCGACCAGTTCGTTGCTGGCAAATTGGGGACCGTTATCGCTAATGAAGATTTTTGGCACTCCATATCGGCATATGATTTGTTCACGGATGAACTTTATCATTTGGAAAGTAGTCGTTGATGCCAAGACTCTTGCTTCTATCCATTTAGAGAAATAGTCAACGACGACCACGATATGTGTTCGTTGACCTGTCGATTTGGGCAAATGCCCTATGAGATCGATTCCCCATTGCGTGAAGGGCTAGACGCTCATCATCGGCGTGAGCTCCGCGGGCGGTCTTGTTATTCCTGGAGCGTAATTTTGACATGCGGGGCAGGCTTACACGAGCGTTATCGCCTATCTATGCATTGTTGGCCAGTAGAATCCCTGTCGTAGGGCTCTTAACACAAAAGTTTTGGCTCCTTCGTGACACCCGGCGTCGCCTTTATGTAAATCTTCCATAATCTTCTTCGTTTGATGGACGGATATACATTGGAGATAATGCGTGGAGTACCCTCTTTTGTAGAGGTACTCGTCCAGGATTGCAAATCGTCCCGCCATTCTCTGAATTTTGGTATCCTCCAACGAATCTTCTGGGAGATTTCCTCGTTCCAAGTAGTTCTGGATGGGAGTTATCCATGAGTCGGGGGCTTGGATATTAAGGACCTCTTCCCTGCCTCCACGACTGAGTAGAGGGAGCACTCAATGAAGTGTACTGGTGCGGGGAGGGTGTTTCCCCAAGCAAATTTGCTAAGGGCGTCAGCTTCCTGGTTTCTTTCTCGAGGTATAGCCTCTATTTGGAAATGAGGCATGTCTCGTGCGAGTCGCCGCACCTTTTCTGCATACTTCTTCATATTCTCCCCATTGGCAATGTAAGTTCCGTTTGTCTGATTGACGATCAATTTAGAATCGCATCGTACTTTCAAATTTACAATTCCCATACATTTGGCTATGCGAAGACCTGTGAGTATGGTCTCATATTCTGCTTCATTATTAGCAGCTCGAAAGGTTAGGGCCAACGCGTACTGGGGGTCTCCATCAGGTGGCGTTAATATTAGACCTGCCCCATATCCCTAAGAAGAAGACGAACTGTCGGTATATAATAGCCATGACATAATATCGTTGGCTACATTATCGGGCGTTGACTTCACGTGCTCTTCTTGGGAGAGGATGACAGGTTTGGCGTATGGTTAAATGCACAAAAACTTTACCAAAAAAATCAATATGGTTAAATATAATATATAATATTATTATGTATGTGTATATATTTATTTTATTTATAATAATAATATAGTATTGTATTATATTATATTATTCTAACTATATATATATATTTATTTAATATAATATAATATATATATTTTTTTCTTGTAATATATTTGTTTTATTTTGATTATGGTAGCTTATTTATTGGCTCTGGTTGACTACCACCGGTAAAAAAATATTAAAACTACTTTGGTCCTCGGGCTATTATTTATTTATTTATAAGTTCTTCCCTCGATGTTTTAAAACTTGTGCAACTGAATCCTCCCATTGATGGATCATCTAGATGAAGATGACATGCAACTAACATGTAAGTGGATACTTTGAGTGCATTCAAGGCAAGTAGTCCCACCCATACAATTTCAACTAAGGAAATGCAGTCACTACTAACTTCTAGTGTCACGGTATATATATATATTAAGTTTAATAATCTAATTAAAATAGTAAACAAAAGAAAATATATATACAGAAATTCGATCTATAGGCGCGTGATTTTAGAAATGATGTATTATATTTGTTGACTTGTTATGCCAATATCCAAATATTGGTAGGACTGAAAGTAAAATCCGAACCAGTTCAAAAAACCGAACTAAATCGAACAGTAAATAGATCGGTTAGTATGTGTTTAGATTTTTTAAGTGTTGTTCGCTTTTTTGGTTCAGTTTGACTTTCTTACTTTAAAAATTATGAAGACCGAACCAAATCGATGGTATTCAATAATATAATATAATATTATACATTATATTATTAAGATAACTAAAAGTGTTTTTTTTTTAAGGAAATTAAATACTTTCTCTTATTATTATTACTAATTTCAAATTTATTAGTGGTGATCAAATTACCTTCTTCTCCATTCCTCCATATTAATTATTTTTATGCTTCAATTCACCATAGTTTCAAATTTCTATTTTTTTATTAATTTTGAATATTTGAATATATATTTTATAAGTATGACTTGTATGAAATTTTATTTAGTATTCTACATAATTTTATTAACATGCATTTTAATGTGGTCAATGTGTAAAAATTAGAAATATTTTAAATATTAATTATTATTCAGGTTTTTAGTTTAAACCGAAAACCTTACTAAACATAGACATAGACGATTTATTTTATTCCATATGGATTTTTATTCGGATTGTTTTGTTAAAAAAATCCGGTCCGAAATAGCTAAAAAAACCAATCCGGCCGAACTGGTTTCACCCATAATGATCGGTTTGAATTTGATGGATTGGGAAGACGAAATTATTGATTTTGATGGATTGGGAAGACGAAATTATTGATCTGTTAAAATGAGATTAAAGTTGTTTGAGATGAGAAGTATAGGACTAAGTTCGTATATATGTAAATATTGAGGATCGGACTGCAAAGAGAATCCCAGTCATTTTCCAACTCACCTCGTTCCTTTTCACTGATACCGAAGCACCCCGTGGACTGACTGGACATGGACTAGAGGTGGAGAAGACACGGCAGCCACTGTAGCGTCCACTCTGTGCAGAATCCTCTCCAGGTTCTTCATCTTCAACCTCTCTCTCTACTGGTTCATATGCTCGATGATGGATTCCAAGTCCCTACGCTTCATCACCCACCAGTCATTCTTCTCCGCCGTCCGATCCGGCGACCTTCAATCCGTACAGACCATCATCAGCAAACTCCAGGACCAGGAATCCTCAGATGAGTCTCGCGAAATCGCCGATCTCATGGCGTTGCAGAACGACGCTGGGGACACGGCCTTGCTCGTGGCCGCGGAGAATAATTTGCATGACCTCTTCAGTTACTTGATCAGGTTCTACGATGCGGATACGGTGAAGATCAGGTCCAAGTCCGGCATGGACGCGTTTCATGCTGCTGCTAAGCGTGGCCACTTAGGTATGTTTGAATTCGGTCCTCGATTAAATTAGTTCTTATTGAATTACTATCTTTCGGTCGATGGATGTTGATAAGTCTTCTGATTTTGAAAATCAGATGTTATTTTGGAAATAGATTATTGATTTTGACTTTGGATATACCAAAGTCCAGCTTGAATTTCTGACTTCTTTTTGGCAACCTGCAAACCGTCAAACCTAGCTGAACGGTTCTTTTATCTGTCCCCATTGAGATTGTTTATTTGAGAATTGAGCCAAAATTAGAAATCGTAGTCATAGCATTTGATGCAGATCATAATGAATTGGTTTCTGCATTTCATTCCAATTAAAAATTGAGGAATAATTTAGTAAATGAATCAATTGAGGATTTTATTTGTGATGTAGGGATTGTGAAGGAGCTTCTAGCTCGGTGGCCCGAACTTTGTAAATCGTGCGACTCCTCAAACACGAGTCCACTCTATTCAGCTGCTTCAAAAGACCACTTAGATGTGGTGACAGCAATCTTGGATGCTGATCCGAATTCGATGAAGATAGTGAGGAAGAACGGGAAAACTGCGCTCCACACAGTTGCAAGGTATGGCAATCTACCGATAGTGAAATTGCTAATTGAGAAAGACCCATCAATTGTCTGCATCAAAGACAAGAAGGGCCAAACAGCACTGCATATGGCTGCTAAAGGAAATAATGCCACAATCCTTGAAGAGATTTTGCTAGCCCATCACTCGATACTGAATGAACGAGATAAGAAGGGCAATACTGCAGTGCACATTGCCACAAGGAAATGTCGTTCAGAGGTAATTTGGCTTATTCAGTCTCAGCAATGCATTATCAAATTTCAATTGAAGAACGATTAATGTGAATCTGTATCTAAATTATATTTAGTAACCAAATTGCTAGCTGAAGTTCTTTCCAATCTGTACTTTTTAGATTGCTAGCTGAACTGGTTTTTCAAGTATTATTATTCTATATTTAGTATTTACATATAGCATAGTAGATAGCTTTGTTCAATTTCTCATTATATTGCTAAAGAATGGCAAAAGCAACCCTGATCCACAAATATTTCACATCTTCTTCTCCTATCAGTTTAGCTAGCAATATTGATCATGAACCTCTAAACTGGGGGGGAATCCCAAATTGATGTTGGCCAAAAAAAGAAATATACCAAATTTTTAGCTGAACTTGTAGTGATCTGTTGGTTGATAGCTGTTTTCTTGCGACGTGTTGCTATATAAACTCATCCATTAGTGCAATTTGCTAGCTATCTATTTTTCTGTTAAAGTCAATCATGGAAAATCCTTAGTGGTGTGCGCATGTGTTGTCTAGTCAAGGCGTCATATGTATACGTTTTTCATCTAAGGTTAACAGAAATTTAGACCGAACTAGGTTGTACCACTTCTGTGTTAGTTCAGCTAGCAACCAGCTCATAGGCTTCAAGTTCAACTAGCCATTTGGTATTTAAACCCAAAATACATCTGCTTGTTATTAGTGTTGACAAATTGTGCATATTATCGTGTTTGTGCTGTATGGTGCGTACTAATTTTGTTGATAAATGCCTTGATTTTTACAGAAAGCCATGTTCGACGCACAATTTGTGTTAACTTGTTCCATAGAGTAATTGGATACTCCTGTTTTGTATTCAGAATATGCGTCTCCTGCTCAGCTACTCATCGATCGATGTCAATGCCATCAACAATCAACGTGAAACAGCACTGGATCTTGCAGATAAGCTCCAATACAGTGAATCTGCATTGGACATCAAGGAATCCCTAGCAGAAGTCGGAGCCAAGCATGCAAGATTTGTGGGTCAGTTAGACGAAGCAATGGAGCTGAAGAGAACTGTCAGTGACATAAAGCACGAGGTCTATTCACAGCTCATACAGAACGAGAAGACGAATCGTCGGGTCTCAGGAATTGCCAAAGAGCTGAGGAAGCTACACAGAGAAGCCGTCCAGAACACAACCAACTCCATCACTGTCGTGGCTGTTCTCTTCGCCTCCATCGCCTTCTTAGCCATCTTCAACCTCCCAGGTCAGTATCAGTATGGATGATCTGAAATCATTACTTCAAGGTCTAGGGGCTTGCACCCTAAACTTTTTGAAATGTTAAAAAATCCAGCAATGGTGATCTAGTGGTTAAAAGCGCTTACTCACATGTAGTTTGACTCTAAAGTCTTAGGTTCGAAACCCTTTAGGGGAGTCATCTCACGGTGACCTGATTAAAATATCAGGTCCCGCCTAGTCCACATACCGCCTCAAGCATATGAATATGCGAGTAGAGCTGGGGCTTAACGGGCCGGCCTCTTGATTATACTAGGTTGCTGGTGGGGCTATGTTGACGGGGTCAGTGCATGCGTTGGTTGTTCACTAAGTCTAGTCAGGAGACCTGATCGTAAGCAGGAGAGCCCGAACATTACGTAGCGGGATTGGACATAGGATCGACACTACTAACTGTTGACAAAAAAAACGCCCTTAAACATATTTGATTTTGCCCCCTCCTTCCTGACTTGTTCTTCCTGCAGGTCAGTACCTCGAGATGGGGGATCGGGCGGGAGAAGCCAACATATCCCACGAGGTTGGATTCCGAGTATTCTGTCTCCTGAACGCCACGTCACTGTTTATATCCCTAGCAGTTGTGGTGGTTCAGATCACGCTTGTGGCGTGGGACACGAAAGCGCAGAAGCAGGTAGTGTCGGTGGTGAACAAGCTAATGTGGGCGGCGTGCGCGTGCACGTGCGGGGCGTTTCTGTCGATAGCTTTCGTGGTGGTGGGGAGGCGGAGCTCGTGGATGGCGACCACCATCACCCTGGTGGGAGCTCCGATTCTGGTGGGAACTCTGGCGAGTATGAGCTACTTTGTGTTCAGGCAAAGGTTTCGGAGCGATTCCCAGAGGCGGATACGGAGAGGGAGTGGGAGCAAATCCTTCTCGTGGTCCTACTCGGCCAACATATCAGATAACGATGATTATAACTCCGATCATGACAAGATCTACGCCTTGTAGTAAACGACGATCAAGCGTAGATACAACAATGATGGTTGAGTTCATTTTGTTAGAGGTTGTGGTATTTTTGATCGCATCTCTCATCTGGTCTGGTTGTGTATTATAGTTGTATAATAATGGCGGGTGTACAAATTTTTGGGGAAATATGTTTTGACCCAAAATTTGATATGGTAATCTTGAAAATGTAACGAGTAATGCTAGATTGATATGTTTGATAGAGGTGATGCTATTACATTATTACTGTGTAAATAAAAATGCAGGCGTATTGTACTACAATGCCAACTATGTATTAGAAACTTACTTTTTTTTAGTATAGGTGTCTCATCTATCATCAAATCAAGGGTTAATGGTCATTTTGGTACCACATGTTTGCGCAAATTACACTGTTCATACCATTAGTCTTTTTTTGTACCGAATTGGTACTATATGTTTCCAAACCTTACTGTTTTGGTACTTCCGTTACCATTCCGTCAAAAACGGCCGTTAAATGGCATGTGCCATGCACGTAAGCAGCCCAAAACTTTCAATTTTGTTACAATTTAGTCCTTATACATCCCTAACTTTTATTTTGTTCAATTTAGTCCTAAAATTTCAAAACCAAACTATTTTCCCAATTGACCTAGCCGGACCTAGCCATGGGCTAGGTCCGACTAGCCCAATTGGGACTCTGCCATTTAACGGCCGTTTTTTACGGAATGGTAACGGAAGTACCAAAAAAGTAAGGTTCGGAAACATATGGTACCAATTCGGTACAAAAAAATATTAATGGTATGAACAGTGTAATTTGTGCAAACATGTAGTACCAAAAGGACCCTTAACCCTCAAATCAAACATACAAAATTCAATAAGCAGAAGATTGACATAACATAACTAAATTCAACACACATGACTAGAATTTGAGCTGATTATTATCACTTTATTTTTTATAATTAGCTTGAAGTAATAACTAACGAAAGAATAACAAAAGCTCAAGGAATATAATATATGTTCCTCAAACCTACATATATCACCCTCTCCATGAAAGAATACCCATGTGATTTTTCTTCATTTAAAAACAACACAACCCACATGGATTCCCTATCCTGATAGATTCCATATGAAAAGAACAAGTTGCTGCTGCTTCTCAATAATTAATCTAAAGGGGGAAAAATATACAATTTTATAACAGAGACTACTCTAAGAGTCCAATGAGGAAGGCGATCATGCCATGTCAGCCCTCCGGGCCCCACCGAGCTCGCAAATTAAGCAGGGTGAATAAGTCACTTACAACTGTAACTGCCCCGAGCCTCTTCTCGATGTTCTTGATGCGGGTCTGTTGATGTCGACTGCTTGCGGGGTTTCTTCCCATTTTTGCTTCTCCTGCAAGTAACAGTGATGAGTGTACATTACATTACATGCTGTAAAGCTAAGCATGTAAAGACCACAAAATCTCTCTTTATCCTCCCTTTAGAGATCCTCAAAAATCTTCTAGCTAATAAAAGTAGCATCCACCATATATGTAAAGATAAAAGCTACCAACCTGGAGGTTCGAAAGTTGCTTTCCGTAAAAATGATACTTTCTGTCAAGTTGAGGGGCTTACTTGCCAAAATCTTGATTTCTTTCGAGATTTGGAAAACCAATCAGCTTTTTTCCAAGAGTCTTTTTCAACGATTATTCTAGATATTTGGGTATTAATACCAAAACTTTACATTACGTGCAAATTATATACCAACTTCCCATTTATTACGTAATGGTCACTTACACTTTAAATGTTGATAATAGGTTAGTAATCAGAGTAACATCCTCTATGAACTAAGTAGGCACGTGAGGAGCAATGAGTGTTGCAAAATAAAGTCATTATCTTTTACAGAAATGTTGCAAATATTGCAAATCGGTCATAATGTTTTAATCAAATATTGTGAATCCAAAGTGGATGTAGTTTAATCGAGTAACCATGTTGCAACATTTGAAACGCAACTGTACCTAATTTGCACATTAAAAAAATGGTGGTATAACCTAGATTATGAAAATCTGTATTCCAATTACACTCCAGGGCCTTTTTTTTAATAAAATGATTAAGGGGTCTCTATAATTTTCTATGCAATATCTGATCACACAGAGTCAAAACAGCCACAAGAGAACAAGGAGTGAAAGGAAAAGCTGGACCACTAACCTTTGGATAAGAAACAGAATTGTGTCGCTGCTGCTGCTGTGACTGAACGTTCATACGGTGCTGACGCTGCATGTGTTCAAACTGTTGAAGCCTTGCAGAAAAGTTGATTCCATTGTGGAGACTCCCATTCTCTTGACTTAAGTCGCCATCCTCGGCAATAAGGGACCCACTCGGCATGTGATGCAAAAGCTGAGAGTATGAGGACCCTGAAGATGTTCTCCTGATTGGCTCTGTACTGAAAGAGTAGGAGGGCACAGCCTTCATTCGTGTTCTAAGTATCTTAAAGGCCGCACTTTGCTGCAAAACAAGATTAAGAACCACTCAGGGGATGATCCAAAATCTAAAGCAAGATTTTTTGAAGTCTATATTGTCTGTCAAAGCAAGATTTTCTCCGTCTTTGGTTTATGAAAATTTTTATTAATCATCATTATTACTGGAAAATAGGAACCGAGGAGCCACAGCGATCTCTGATGGAGCCATATGGAGCCCTGAGCAGAAGGCTCTGGGGGCAGCCCCAGGATTCCATTTTTGTTTCTATTTTTTAATTAGGAGCAACTTTAGACTTTCTCAAGTATGCTGTAACCTAGGAGAAAGTACAGAAGCAAGTGGGATAAGTGAGTGAAAATTTTCCCTTTTGGTACATAGGTAGAGATATAAGTCAAAATCTTGCTCCCCCTTACTATTCACAGGTCCACCAATATGAAGTACCATTCTGCTAAATTTATTTAATGTTCTTGTTGATATTTGTGAAATCTCAGACATTATTTATAATCCACGTTTCCATCTCCACGAACAGAGCTTAGAAGCAGTCGGTACAGTATACCTGTGGGAGTAGCATTAGAAGCCCATACAAAGCCTTAAGTAACGATGTATATCTTCCAGGATCAAGTAGCTGTCCAGATGAAAAAATAAAATCATAATTTAGCATTTTCAGAATCCGAATATATCATAATCAGGTCAGACTGTAAGTAATATAATATTTAAAAGATGATGGGATTTAAGGAAGAAAGATAGAGCTTAAGTTTCAGTGTCTAACCTGCAGTCTGAGGTAAGCAAAAATTGGCGTCTCCAGCAGCCGAATCAATTTATCCAGCTGAACTAAAAACTTCACATTAATATCTTCTTCAACAAGAGAGCGAATGACAACACTAGCGTGGTGGTAGGCCTGTCAGAAACAAAATAGATTAGAAATTGCAAGCTGCAGAATTTTCAATAGTGCCTCTTCAATAAGAAAGTTCCAGACATAAATGGCAGAGCTTTCAATGAAACGGGAACTAGGAATTGGTCTTCCATATAAATTAGCTCTACAGCAGAATGAAGTAGAATATTCACTCCCTACTGTCGATAGTAAACGGTTTGGAATGGCACAATCTATCAAGTATCCACTGTTCCTTCTCTGATTCAGTTTGTACAACACTTCTCAAGTTTCAATTTTTTTTTTTAAGATTATCACATTTTCAGCTATTCTGCTCTACCATTCCAGATATGAGGATGCAACTATTTTTCTTCTCTTAAAAAAATTGCAACGCGGTACTACAAGGGAGAGAGGACACCAATATACAGCAAATAACACTAAATACAGTAATCACGCAAAGGCCACAATCCTCAGCTTGAATGATAGACTTTTGCAACTAAGTGTCTCACCTGTGCTAACAAGCAAAGACTGATTATAGCCATGGGTGAATGGCACCATGATGCATACAGGCATACAAAGAAGTCTTTCCCGTTTGCATTGACTAGCGATTGTTTTAGGAGATCACGAAGACCAGATAACTCGGAAGAAGTAAGCAATATGAGATTTAAAGCCTGGAGGAAGGAAGAAATAGATGTCCATCAGAACAGATGGCAATGATTGACTTCACTGACAACAGGGAAAAACAGTTTATAATTATTTATTTGGCCTTAAATCTATGACAGAACCTGAACCATAGTGGAAGCAAAATCCAAGTCTGACTCCCCCTCCAATATAGTGGAAAGTTCCCGGTAAACTCTTTCTGCATCTAAAAGCACGCAAAGTCTGCGGATTATCAAAGCACCACGCCTGTAGGAATGATAGTAATTTCATATACCAAAAACTTTACTCTATTTAATATGTAAGGGTAGAAGAATAGCAGTTGCAAGCTGATAAAACAGATCGAGGTAAATTAATAATGATAACTGAAATACTACAGATTAAGAAGCTCACTTCTCCAAAAGTGTATTATCAAACCGAAAAGTGTGGACTAAGAAAACAACTAGTTGGCGGAAGTGCTGCTGATCTTTTGCAATGCTTGCATGCACCTCTAGAACAAGGAGTACTACCTGAAATTGTATATCCAACAGCTCCTCGTTAATGGCTACTTTTATATAGGTTATTAGATTCCTAGGGTAACAGGGCTAACTTGACACAATTACAGATTGCATTACCTCGTCTGCATCATCTGAGAGCGCCTTGAAAAGAGTATCGAATATATCATTCAGGAAAGACAAGACCTGTTGCAGTTTAAGTAGTCAAATAAACTAAAGAGGCAATCTCATCTTCCTAAACTCAAAAGAATAACAATGTTTCCACAGAGACGAGTTAAACTGCTCTACAATTTGGAATGTTCTTCCCCTTTTTTCCTTCAACTATAATGAAGCAGAATATTTAGTTTTACACTTCTAAAATGGTTGAGGAAACTGTCCTCCAGAAGTTTTACACTGTAACAGGATGGTATAAAAATGAAGGACTGGAATGGCATGTTAACAGTGTTTCTCTTTGAAAAGCTTCTGCATATATAACTGTGGTTAAGTATTACCTCAGGCCGATGTCGGTTTAGGAGCGTCCTCATCCATTGCAGAGCTTCAATCCGAGTAGCATCCCACTCACTAGATAATTGGCTGAAATGTCATAAGAGCGAATTGTTAGGTTGCAATAGACCCAATCAATAAGAAGTAATTTCAGATAGTCATAGAGTCGCTTCTTAAAGCTATCATTATGATTTGGCTACACAGTTATCACTACAATAAAATTATATCTTGTATAACTATGTCCAGGATATTACCTTTTTGCAACTGATAGAATTGCTCCAACATCAAAACCTTCTGTAGGATCAGCTTTTATTGCAGAAAGCTCTTCATTGGTTTCGCGAGCAACCTAAAAGATGAATCAGCAGTAACTAAGCCCTTTTCCAGAGAACATAAAGCAACCATGGCAGCACAAAATATTCTTAATTTGAATTAGAATACTGGGAAAAGGCTGGAAGAGCAACTTACTACTCTAATTTTCTCCTCTTTATCAGCAATGCAGGGTAAAATAGCTCCTAGAATGTCAGCATAGTAAGGAACGAGCTGATCACCACCAAGTTTCACAAATTCATTCATCTGCAAAATTGAATGTGAGAAGTGATTCTTACTAGTTCTAAAGAGAGGAAATAAAAACATACAACATGTTTCCTCCAATTTGACCAATCTATTCTGAACAAAGACAATATCATTTTCACTTGCATACATACCCATGTAATGGACGTTAGCCTTGTAAATTCATCCGGAGAGTCTGCTCTCTGCACCAGAATTTCCGCCATGCGACCATAATCTACAGACTTCAAGAAACTGCTTGACTCAGAATATCAAATTTATAGTGTATTCAATTTCATAAAATAATTCAACATTATCCAAAAATGTTTTTTAAGACCCATTATCATTAAGATTTAGGAAAAGAGACAGAAGAGAATTGAGGTAATTTAGCTTTAATAAAACAGCAGAGAAAAGGGCCATCAGATAATGGCTAAAGCCTTACTGGAGAGTTCTTGATTTCTTGCAGAAATTCTGAAAGTGCGGAATCAGCTTGCTGGCGTATTTCATGGCTAGAATCACTCAACATATTAAACAACCCTATATATGAAAAGGCTTTTTGAGTCGCAATAGAACAATCAATATGAATCAACAAAAGGAGGATGGAAAACATATGAGAATTTACCATCAAGAAAATCAGGAAGAAAACCCAGCATATCTATTTCAGGAACACTATCCAGCACAGTGATCCATCCAACCAAAAACTGGCGGACAAAGGGATTTAAGACATTCATCCGCTCTCTCAATAGTGGTATGAATTCTTCAATGCTGGTAGGAGCAAAACAGAATCATATAAAAAAAAACCACACATTCTCCAACATCTTGTGAAATTTTAATCTTTAAAGTCACTATTTTTAAACATAAAGTACATGTCATCTCACCTGAACTGATCACTTTCAGTCACAATATCCTGTTGCATCACAGTAAGTTATAAGAATTGGCTCGACGAGAATAAACGTAATCAAGTCAAAGATATGAAGGAAATTCATTGACCTTAACAAGCCGGTCTAATAGATGAGCAGCACTTTGTACATTGGTATCAGAGTCTGCAGATAGCTTACATAATGCATCAAAAATTTGATTAAAGAATATAATGAAATCCCCTCTTACAACCTGCAGAAAGTGAAGTCTAGCAATAAGAAACAGCAGTTTTTTTAACTTAAGCCAAAAAAAAAAAGATTGCTAGTCTGATGTACCTTTGCTATATTATATAGAGCTTCACAAGCATAATATCGAACTCTGCTATCTTGGTCAGAGAAGGAATTAAGCACTGGTGGCACGATTTGCTGATAGATGGAAATGAGATCAGCATGTAGAGCACAGATCATAAGCAAACTTTCAGAGAAGAACTACTGTAGATTTTAAAGATGTGATCACGAATTTTATCCTTGATGAAGCAAGATTTCTTTCTCTCACACCCTCTATCTCCTTGCTTTTTACATATGGATCAAGCAATATGTGTATTACAACATTCATATTAATTTACGAGCAGCAAAAGCAATGCACAAGCAAGTAACATCTTCTATCATTTAAGAGCAACAAAATAATGAGGCTAATATATCTGGCAACGAGTTAAAATTGCTTTCTCTTCTGAAACATGAGGAAAATAAATGACAAGCAACACATTCTCCAATGCCGAGATTGATGCTATTGCCAACAGAAAATATCAACCATCGGTTAGAGTTTTAAACTTGCCTCAAGATACTGTGCAGCCTCGTTACTTAATCCAACTGTTGCAGCAGCCAATCCAATCAATCCTCCCTAATTAAAATAAGTCACCCAGTAAACAAATTTAACTCATTCAATCAACCCAGAAGATTCAGCCAAAAAAAAAATAATCATCCCAGAAGTAAATAACCAATATCGGGTATCACGGAATTGTACTCATACAAGTTAACAAACATGAATACGCGGGTCTGCGGAAGAGAAACCATCTAACTGGTACAAACTCACGTACCTTCCGGTAATTCGTTTGCGGAGAGTACGTAAAATCATTGGTCAGCAGAATGATCAAATTGGCTACCTTAACGTGATCCCCCTGCGAGACGAGAAGTCTCACAATCCCCTCAACCTAGACACAACCACAAACTGATTCACGGATCGAGCAACGAAATGAAAGCAGTGGGAGAGAATAGACGATGCGCCGACCTCAATGGCGGCATTCTTGCGCTTCTCGTAGAGCTTATCTGCCAAATTGCGTAGGACGGAGGTGGGAATCATGGTTACTCCGTCGGCCATAGCAGGAGCAGCGATTACCTTCCGTTTTCAATAAACTCCAACTGTCAGAGGTCATCTGCTAGTGGAATCGGAGCAACTCCATATCACAGTCACAATTCACCGAACGGAGTTGCGTCGATTTTCAGTACTCTAGTGACGAGAAGGGAAGATGAGATCGATTACAACTAGCAATGAAGAGGAGCCAAACACAGACACAGCTTCTCTCTCGATGGAAATTTTGATATTTGGCAGTAAATATTATTATTATTATTTTATGATCATAAAAGAAAAAGTAAAATGATACGGATTCCGACAAATTCCGACTGAATCCGAATTGTGAGGGAGTGGCACGCGGGTAATTTGTTGCAATTTCAGGGGCAGTTTTATTTCCCCTCACAATTCGAATTCCGTCGGAATTCTGTGTCGGACTCCTTATTATTTTCCAAAAAGAAAAGGGTGGACAATAATTAATCCCAATTTAAATAGTCGTATTGCATATATTATATATATATATATATATATAATATATATATATATATACTAGTTGCATACCTCGTGCTTCACGCGAGTGAGAGCATATATTAACCTCCCCAAATAAATTATGCATAAAATACTATAGATATAGATTGTTCTTAATTATATAGTACTTTCAAGTATCATAATTATAGAAATAATTCAAGTATTTTATTTAAAAAACCATCATTCTTAAGAAAACTGTACGTATTATATAAATCAGATAATTATTAATATAGGAAAAGAATATACTCTAAAAATAAAAAGTCAATTATCTATTTTTACAGTAAAATAATTATAGGTCAGTAAAAAATTTCCAAATTTGATTTTTCAGTCTAAATCTCTCACAGTTTTATAGGACCTCAGACGGGTGGAGAACTGTCAAAAACATGTTGGAATCACGTTCTTATGTTTCTAAGCAATGAAAAGTCTAGACTGTGAAACTTAACGATTAAGTTTTTTTTTAAATAAAAAAAAATACATTTTTAGTGAAAGAATGAATGGAACAGGACATTCAACAATTTACAGAAATGACAAAGATTCGATTTTTCAATCTAAGTTTCACAGTTTTGTTGTACGAGCTCAAACAGATGCAGAACTCATGTCGAAGAGGGAAACTTGTACACTATGGAGTATAGGGAAAAATTACACAAATACCCAGTATTTGAAACTCAAACACAAAAATAAAAATAAGGGGAATTTTCGTCCAAAACTCCAAATAACCAATGACTCATTTCTCATATGCGCCATTTTCCCGGCGCGGTTACGGTCAAATTTTTGACCGTTAACCAAAATACCGCAACAGAGAGCAAAGCCAATCAAACATGCCAAAACAGCAAAGAATATGGTGACGCCGTGTTAAAGATGATGAGATGGGGAATACCAATCGGATCCGTCGGAAGCATGCAAAAGCAGATCGAATGTCGAATCGAAGTGGTTGAGGGGATTCCTGGATCTTATTCCGATTAAATGTACGTAATTTGAGATAAATACCTTAATAATTATATATATCTTTATGGTTTCATTCTAGAAGAAAAAAAGCCATCAATTTTTTTTTTCATAATTTGCTTATAAATATGTTTGTTTATCTATATAATAATCATTTCTCTTTAATTTCACGTTTTATTTATAATTTTATTCATATTAATTTTTTGTGATTTTATTGAATTTCGCACGACACTCGAAACAATACTTCGGTTCTACATCGTCTAGACTCCATTGAGTAGATCTTTATCTCTTGTATTAGATGTAATACCTAGATTTAACCTCCCTCATTGTATGAGTATTCTGTAATGTTTGATTGAAGAAAACAAGAACTTATATGCCTTCTCCACATTCTTCTACAATAGGAGCTTCAGTTTTAAGGTATATATATATATTGTTTGATGGATGAGATAATAATATTATGAGGATCTAAGGGAGTTTCCTTACACCAGCATCTTAAGAGAAATTTTTGGTTGCCACCGTTCCAACAGGTGGCAACCAAGGTGGTGGCCCTCCACCAATTGTCTTCTGCCATGTGTCCATTCCCACTATCTGACCTTGCCAAGTGCTGAAATATCATTGGTGGAGGGCCACCACCTGTTGGAACGGTAGCAACCAAGAATTTCTCGCCTAACTGGTAGTTTTTTTTTTTTTTTTTTTGCTGCCTTTCGGCCTCCTACATCTGCAGAAATTTAGGCATACGTTGATCAGGGAAGAACCTAAGGTAAGGGAAAAAACGCTTTCTTACCAAGAGAGCGGCGGTGGACGAAGCGGAAGCGAGAATGTCGGCCGTTCAATTCTTTCGAAGTCATTGGGTCCTTTTCCTCGTTCGAGAATCTTCTCCCCTCTTCCACTCCGTCCCGAAGAGTCACTAGGACCAATTCAGTTACGTTTTCATGTTCAACATAAATAAGTGTAACCTCGCGAACGAATAAGCAACCGCCATCGGCCCTCCCTGAAAAGGGATGTAGCTCGAATAGAACCAGAACATTCGTTCCCCGATTTCTTAAGAATCGACTTAGTGAAATCCCATATTTTGTATCCGAGAAAAAGGAATGATCCGTCAGGTTCGGTTATGTATGGAAAGATAGAAATAAAATGACCACAATTTTATCTGCAGCGGTAACGCCTTCTTTCACGTCGTCATACAGGTTTTAATTAACTAATTGAAATGCGTATATAAGAGCTATTGTTTAAGGTTGATTAATAAATAAAGTAGTGACTGAAAACTAAGACTCCAATATATTTTCATCTTTATTTCATTGTTCTTCACCTTTTATTATTAGATACATTTTATATAATTATTTGTGCATGTGTGTGAACAAATGATATCATCTATTTCTTGGTGACGACTATCGGGCTCCGAACTTTATGCTTCCCATTCGACCATTCAAGACTGCCGAAGACAGTAGTTCCGTATTCCAGTGGCTGTGAGTTGACAAAAGTCACAGTGTAGCTATTTTCTTCGTTGACTTCACTGAAAGTCAATATGCTTGGCTCCACTGTCACATTAACATACTTCTTCAAGGACACTGTAACTCGGTAAGTACTTGGCTCTCCCACGTTTGTGAGAGTCCTTCTGTACGTAGCTCTGTTCGACGCCGGCCCTAGCACCACCGAAAATGACGGGTAGTTGAAGTCCCCCAAGCTATACTCTTTACTTGGGTCGCAAGTAAATGTCCTTTTGGTAACTATCTTGATTTCTGAAGAGGAATAGTTTAGGGCACATAGAAAGCCGAGGTAGTCATCTTCCGTCGCGTTGTAGACAAGGCCCGGATCGAGTGCAGCCATGGGGTCCACGTGGCCAGACCCGTAATCGAACGATGTCATTGGCCGGCCATTGGCGTCTTTGCCTGTTATGGGTTTGCCGGTGTTGTCGGTGGTGTATGCGGTTGTCATCAAGGCTGACCTGATGGCCGCCGGGCTCCAGTCAAGGTGAGCCCCCTTGAGCAACAGGGCTAACCCGCTAACGTGAGGACATGACATCGATGTTCCCATTTCGATGTTGAAACTTATGTTCCTCGTATCGAAGGAGGACGATGTGGGACCCTGGTATGGTGTCCATGCGGCGACGATTGAGACACCTGGCGCAATGAGGTCGGGCTTGAGAATCTCCGGGGTGATACTGTTCGGACCTCTGGAACTGAACGACGCCACCAGAGGAGCCGGCTTGACATCCACCTTCGTTGTGGCACGATAAACCGTGGCGGTTGCATTAGGATCAGACTCCATATAGTTCTTGATCTCTTTTCCTGGTATCAGTGAATAAATAAATTAGAAACATGCATCTATATATATAGATTATCTTAATACAATACAGGACTAAATCTGATAACAATATAATAAGGAAAACATAATCTAATAATATATTAAAAATATATCTATTTCTAATATAACTTAATTATCATACAATAAAACATATTTTCTGGATATACCTGTTTTCTTTCCCATCGCGGCCGTTGGCAGGAAAAAGGCGGCGGGAAAGACCTCATCGCCTATCGTGTTAATGAGAATCAAACCGACCCCGCCGGCTTCTTTCACATCCATGCTCGCTATCACACCCCCGAGAGGCCCGGTCTGGTCGCAAACCACTACTTTCCCCTTGACTAACTCAGGGTCTTGAGTTTGACAAACACCATTGTACACAAGTGGTGCCGGTGAGTACTCCGTAAACGTCTCTTCGTTGAACAGGGAAACTCCGGTATAGTTGTTTCCGTTTCCGAGCGTGACGTTCGCCAGGATCTCACGATCTAACGTGCTTGCTCCTACGGCCGTCATCCATGGCGCAATGTTCACTACAGACTCCGTCCGGGGGCCACCATTCCCAGCGGAGGAAGCAAAGAATATCCCGTTTCTCATAGCGCCATAGGCCGCGATAGCTATCAAGTCATCATAGTATTCCTCATTGCCTCCTCCTAACGACATCGATAGCACGTTGACTCCGTCCTTGATGGCCGCCTCAATTCCCGCCAAAATATCCGACGTGATGCAGTACCCTACTTCCCCCCAACACACCTTATATTAGAGAATAAATATATTAGAAAAAAAATATATTTTATTATATGTTGATTATCTTATATTAGGAATAGATATATTTTTAATATATTTATTTATTCACTAATACCTTATAGGCTGATATACGTGCATTTGGAGCCATCCCTCGGGCTTCGCCCGAGGCCAGCCCGAACAAGCTCGCATTTCCTACAACCGAACCGGCTGCAGTGCTAGACGTGTGAGTCCCGTGTCCTTGGTAGTCTCGGGCCGATTTCCATTTGATAGTAGCGCCGGCACGCTCCAACCCTTCGCAGAAATACCGAGCACCGATGAGCTTGTTGTTACAACTCGAGGCGGTGAAGTTAAACCCAGCATTGTCGCACGAGCCTTTCCAAGTCGATGGAACCGGGCCGAGCCCGGTGTCGTCGAAGCTCTTGTGTTCAGGCCAGATTCCGGAATCGAGAAGCCCGACAACAAGCTGATCGGTGTTAGACGTCACAAAAGGCGCTTTGCGGGGATGAACGAGGCCGAGAAACTGAGGGGTTCGGGTTGTGTGAAGACGGTAAACCCGATCGCGTATAACCGAAAGGACACCGGGTTTGTTTGCTAAGGCCTCGGCCTCGTGAGGAGTGAGTGCGACTGAGAAGCCGTCGATAACGGTGTCGAATCGGTAGAGAATGTGTGGGGAGGGGGTTATGGATGTGAGAATGGAATGGTACCAATCAAAGTGATGGTTGAAAGATGTTGGCATTACGGAGTTGTCCATATGAGCAGTGTATGTCTTCGGAATTATAGTTAAGTGAGTGGATATGGTTGATGATGAAGTAAGGAAAATGAGAAACAAGAGGAATAATCTTAGTTTCATTGTTGTAATTCCCATCTTGAGTGAGTGAGTGATTATTGCTTGGTGTTGGAAGAAGAGTTGAGTTGGTAATTCCATGCATCATAATCTGTCATTTTATATAGTGATTGAGGTAAATGCAAAAGCCTTGAAATGCTGCAAATTATAAGGTAAAAAGAAATTAATAATGTATTATTGATTGTAACTAGGGATGGCGATGGTTAGCGTATGGTGCGAATAGCACTAATACCATAACCATACCATATTTTTTTCACTCATACCATAACCATAACCACTGCGGTTATGATTCCTCATACCATAACCATAACCATGGTTTTTAACCACGATTAAACCATTTAACCACAATCATTCAAACTAATATAACATCATTGTTTCATACAAGAAAAGTAAACATACATTCATTGTTTCATACACGAAATCCAAATTAAACATAACTTCATTGTTTCACTTAATTAAAAAAACACATCTTCAATCGCCTATCACTTGCGATCCTCGATCATCATTCGCCATCACCTCTAATCGTGGTTACCTAATAATAAGAAATATAGACAATAAATGGTGGGTGGGATGGAACAGAATAATAATTATAATATTTGACTAATAATTAAAGTATAATAATAATGTATATATATATATATAACAATATAAGTATTGGTAATATATATATATATTAGTATTATATATATATAGGTAATGGTTATAACCGCGGTTATTGATTGATACCCATAACCATAATTATTGCGGTTACAAGATTCATCACCATAACCGTGCATCACCATAATGGTGCGGTTAACCACTGCGGTAAATGGTACGAATAACCATGGTTATTTGATTTTCACCGCACCATTGCCGGCCCTAATTGTAATTAGCACTTAACAAAAGGTTAGGTGAAGACACTCCAAATTAGTTTCTTGCACAAAGAGAATTTCATCTTAATTGATTAATATGACTAAACCCTTAATTAAATTTTGATACATATGATGATGTTTAATTAGTTTTTGATATTTCAGAGAGGATAGATAGCATATATTTTGTTAATTAAGCCCATGATAAAATTTTATTTCAAGTAATTATATAGTATACTACATTCATTTTGAACTCCATCAAAGCTGACTGGGTGTCATTATTCATATCATCGTGAGTGTTGCTATCAGAGATTTATTAGTCTAATATTGGTTTTGAGATTGGTATTTTGTCAGAGAACCTTTATTTATAAATCACTCGTTACTTTTTATGAACTATAAACCGTAAAGTTTATTAAATTATTGTCATTAGAGATTTATTAACTTTTATTGAAAAAAAAAAAAAACCTATTTGAAAATGGAAAATAAATTTTATCCAAACAAATATACTATATATTTTCTAAAAACCAAATTATTTTTTTATAAATATAAAAACTTAATGATTCGGTTTTTCCTTAAATTAAAACAAAAATCATTATATTTTTTCCGGATTTTTTTATTTTCATCATAAAATTAATTTATATTTTTAATGATTTTTTTTTAATAAAGTAGTGCATTTACATTCCATCACCCCACTGAAAAGTTAACTCATTAGTTAGTTTATTCTATTTTAAAGACATTTCATCATCCCACTAAGAAACAGATTAAACTCATATCATCAATTATATAATTGTATTAATTATATGATAACAATATTGAGTTTTCTATGGCGTAAAATAAGTCCAGCTTTTTCACGATGACATGTATACAGTTTGTTATAGGATAATATTACTACTATCATACATTGACCAACTCAAGATTTATACTATATAAATATGGCATTATGGATCACTTTGGTAACAAACAACACTACAAAACTGAACCATAATTGAAATTCAGACGTAAAATATTGTTATTTTATATGGCAGTGGCTTATTTTTATAGGAATATTAGCATGGAGTTTATAATAGATGTGAAAATAGACTCATCATAGCAAGATGTTTGCTGATTCGGACAAATTATTAATTAATTAATTAATTAATGCCAGTACCATTTTTAATATGAGTCCTACACACATCATATTAAAAGTGATTGGTTACAATATGGTTATTTTATTCCTTAAAGCCACATACTCATTTATTATTGTTGTGTGGCGTGTTTATTACACTATTTTTTTTTTCCCCAATTTATTACACTATATTACTAGTCTTTATTGGCAGGTCTATCGTGTATAGAGCCAGCAATGTTACGGTGAAAATCAAATAACAATGGTTATTTGCACCATTTACCGCAATATTTAACCGCACAATTATGGTGAAAGGCGATTATGGTGATGAATCTTGTAATCGCAATGGTTATGGTTATGTTATTCAGTCCATAAATGCGGTTATAACCATTACTCTATATATATAATATTAATATATATATTATTAATACTTATATTGTTATATATATAGATTATTATTATTATACTTTAATTATTATTCGAGTATTATAATTCTTATTCCGTTCCCTTTCCAACCCACCATTTTTTTTTGTCTATATTTCTTATTATTAGGTAGCCACGATTGGAAATGATGGTGAATGAGAATCGATGATTGCAAGTGATAGACAATTGAATATGTGTTTTTTTTTTAATTAAGTGAAATAATGAAGAAATATGAACTGACCGAATAGGGGGTCATTACTAGAAGTACATGTTTTACTGACCGAATATTTCCATCGTTAGAAGTAAAATTTTCGTTCTTTAAAGCTTTTTTCGTCGACGAAAGTTAATTTATGTCAGGGAAAGTTATGTCGGTGATGCCACTATCGGCAAATATTTTTGAACATTTAAACTTTTTCCAGTTTCATATATGGATTATGATCGTTCATTCATACTAAACGCATTAATATAAGATTACCATCATGATTATTAACTAAGTAAACAGTAAACATAGTAACTTCGACATTATATTACATCATGAAATGAGAGGACTACTATTTCTATTGGGTCAACCCTAACACCCTTATGTGATAGTTAATGATCAATTAATTAATGCAAATGTTGTGTGACTAGACATATATTATCATTATTATTATTATTATTATTATTATTATATAAATGCTTCTTTAATTCCCGTCGTGAAAGGGAGAGCACATTTTTAAGTAGGAAATTTGGAAGCCTCGTTTATGTAATTAATTAGTTTAATATAGATGCGAAAAAAAAAAAGCAATCAGCTTTATTGTTAAGAATATAATAATTATGGGAGACCACTAATGTTTTTAATTTTTTATTGCAAATTACTTGAATCGTTTACGCGTTATAAAGTTAGACATATCTATAAAAAAAACAAATAAAGCGACAAACTATTTAGCTAAAAAAACCGTGCATTTGGAGTAGTTCCTTTTATTCACCCAAAAAAATTTAATTAATCTGGCAGATGTTGACACGTGCGCAGACACTCAACTTTTGGGTCTATTTCATGATGGTCCCAAATATTGTAAAGGGGCAGACTTTAATCCTCAAAGTTGTACTTATTATCCATAACGATGATTTGTTTATTCCTATATTCCGAAAATGAGGGACTCTAGTTTCTACTATGCTTCACATATTTTATTTTGAAAATTCATATAGCCCTAAAGATGAACTAAATGTACGTAGCTAAAACAATTTTTACCTTTTAAGTATTTGTTACGTTACAATTAATTAAGTGCACCCTCTTAATAAAAAGTAGCACATGCACTATATATATATCCTTATTATATTGAAGCATACTAAAAAACCCAAAGAATAAAGAAAGCCTATGAAAGAGCTAGCTAGAGTCATGCATGGTTGACTATGAGATACATAGAAAATGACATTTTAACAAGAAATAATTATTGCATTGACTAACTCTAATGAATTCAATCCATCACAATCTCTACTAAACATGCATATTCTATACTACTAGCTAGCTGCAGAAAGGGTCTGATCACGCGAATAATAATAGACTTAGTAGATGCAATAATCCCTATATATAATTAGGGTTTTTAATATAATCTATCTATCAAAATTAACTCTCGATCCTCTGAATCAGTTAATTAACCGCATATGCTGCCTTGATCGTCGATGCTCAACTTGACGTCGTCGTCTTGATTGAATGCTGCCAATTCATCGGTAAGTGACACAACGTCGTCAGTATAACTGAGAAACTGTTGCTGATCCTGATCGTCAAATGGAAGCTGGTGGTGATATTGTTCATCCATCAACTGCTCCATTACCATCTGATAATCTGCAGACTCATTATTACTAGATAACATCCCATGATCATCATAATTACTCGGATGGCAGTTTAATTGATTCTCAAATACTACATTACTAGTTGAGTTAGGGTTAGGGTTAGGGTTAGGGTTAGGGTTAGGGTTAGGGTTAGGGTTAGGGTTAGGGTTAGGGTTAGGGTTGAACTGAGACAACATGGTACTAGTCGCCGGGTATGGGTATGATGATGATGATGTTCCATTATGATTAGGGCGGTATAAGAATGCAGATGATGGCTCGGTTTGGCTCGAATACATGTTGTTGAAGCCGGGCAGCTGCAGTGAGGAGGGATATGGGGGGTTACTTGGTTTGTAAGGCAAGTAGGGGTTAGGAACAAGTGTACTACTTGACATGTTGTTAAGCATATGAAACGGAGCCGAGGTTGATTGCTCTTGTTGTTGTTTTTGTTGAAGCAGCTTCATGTCCCCTCGGTATTTCTGTAATTATTATTCATTCACAACAACCAAGTAATTTAGTATGCTAGTTTTTGCAATAATTCATCACAGCTAGTATTCAATTTTCACAAAAAAAAAAAAAAAAGTTATTATGCAATTCGATAATTAAAATTAACACGCACCTCCGGACCATAGCTAGGTCAATTTAACATTAGGGTTTAGCTGACCCAATTGGACCCTAGGGTTAAATTGACTTAGCAATGGTCGGACCATCGCTATGTCAATTTAGTCCTAGCGTGCGGTTGATAATGTTTAAGGGCTAAGTTGAAAAAATAAAAAGTTAGGACAATAAATTTGAGGACTAAATTGAACAAAATGAAAATTTAGGACTAGACATGTGCAAGTCACGTGACTATTTAACGGTCAAACTGACGGTTAACCAAAAAACCGGTTAACCCAGTTAATTAATATACCTGAAGGTGACTAGAAATATGTCGGCTGTTCAACCCCTTCATGCCTCTCTCTATCATGTATTCATGAATCCTCTTAGGAACAGCATCTATATATATATTATATATGAATGATGCATAAATAAATAAATACACAATAGTAAATACATACGATTATATATATATATCGAATGAAACATGTAGAGATTCTTACTATCAGGACCGCCGAGGTAATTGACAGCTTCGACAAACAAGGCTTCGACTTGTTTTGTCCAAACAAACCGCGGCTTCGGTTTGCTGGTTGCATGGTTGGTTGTTGTTATGTCGGAGGAAGACGAGGTTGTTGATAAGTGCTTATGACGAACCACCAGCTGCCATAACATCTCCATACTCTCTTTCGTAACCGGCTTTTCAAATAACACACTTGCTCCTCTCACCAGTCCTTTTTCAATGTACTTCTGATCTCGCTTAACCGAAAACCCTAACAATTATAATTAATACAACTTCAACTAGTTAGTTATTTTTAATATTTAGGGTTAATTTAGTATATATATATTAGGGTTTATAGGTCATTTGGTACCCTATGTTTGCCCACTTTTGTCTTTTGGTACCACATGTTTGATTTTGCATATTTTTGGTACCATATGTTTGCCAATTGTATACTTTTGGTCCGACCGTCAGTTTGACCGTTAAATAGTCACGTGACTTGCACATGCATAGCCCCAAATTTTGATTTTATTCAATTTAGTCCTCAAATTTTTTATCCTAACTTTTTATTTTTGCAATTTAGCCCTTAAACATTTTCAACCACACCCTAGGACTAAATTGACCTAGCAATGGTTCGACTCATGGCTAGGTCGGACCATGGCTAGGGTCGCCGGACCCGAGCGACCCTAACCATGGTCTGACCTAGCCATGGGTCGGACCATGGCTAGGTCAATTTAGCAATTGTGTCCAATTGACCTAGCCATAATTCGACCCATGGTTAGGTCAGACCATGATTAGGGTTGCCCGGGTCCGGCGACCCTAGCCATGGTCCGACCTAGCCATGGGTCTAACCATGGCTATATCAATTTAGTCCTAGGGTGCGGTTGAAAATGTTTAAGGGCTAAATTGCGAAAATAAAAAGTTACGACAAAAAAATTGAGGACTAAGTTGAACAAAATCAAAATTTGGGGCTAGGCATGTGCAAGTCACGTGACTATATAACGGTCAAACTGACGGTCAACTAACGGTCGGACCAAAAGTATACAATTGGCAAACGTATGGTACCAAAAATAGGCAAAATCAAACATGTGGTACCAAAAGCCAAAAGTAGACAAACATAGAGTACCTATAAACCCTATATATTATGCATACCAACAATGGGGAGACACGATGCCGCTATAGCCGAATCCAAGAAGTCGAACTCGTTCATGTCGAGCGTATCGAAATCGGCCACGAGAACATCGAACTTCTCCTTGTCATCTTTTAGGAAGATCAGAGCTTCATCTGCTCCACTGCACTTGGTAACTAATTAACAACACAACACAAACGATTCCCCATTATGCATAATCATGAGATATATATATATATAAGCTAAAATAGAATACAATGCAAAATTAGGGTTTAACCTTCGTAACAAAAATTTCGAAGAAGTTCCACAAGCTCTTGAAGATATAGCATATCAGTTTCGACCACAAGAACCTTCAAACCCTCAGAAAACTTGGAGAGCTGACTGTTCGAAGAAGCTGACGTTGTCACTGACATCTTTTAATTTCTTAGCTAGCTTCTTCTTTCTTGTGTTTTTTACTATGATCCGCTGTAAATATATATATATATATAATAAATCGATGTGCTTAATACCCAAATATATATTCAATTATATGTATATATATTATATAGTATAATATAATATTAAGACAATTTTCGTATATATATTTAATTAGGGTTGTCTTAATACCTAAATTTGAAGCTTTCTTGCTCTAAGGTTGATAAATATATATATATACACTAGATTCTGTGACGAGTATATTCTAAGTGTTGCTATTATTTGAAAATTCGATTATGAAATCTGAAATACAATACTAAAATTCAATTTGATGGCCTTTTCTACATGGGTTGAACTCGCAATGATTGATCAGATACCCGAAGTTCAGCACAATGCCTTAATTGAAATATGTAGTTTTTCAATACGTTAATTAGTACCCAATTTTCGTTGAAAGTACATAGTTATAATAAGATAATAAATGCAAAGTAATTTTTTTTTGGAGAAGAACACATAACCATATGCATTATTTTAAAGCACAATAACACAGTTTGCATGTTGCCCAGCCCAGTTCATTGCCAAACTTAATATCAAATTATAATTATAATTTGGAGCGATGGTATTAATTTTACAATTGTCGTGGAACGAGATCCTCAGCAACTTGGTAAGTTTTTTTTTTTTTTTTTGGATTAAATTTTCTTTTATTTCGTAATAACTAGATAGGAATGCGTGCAACAACAATTTTAAATGTTCATATACATTAATTCGGAGTTTTTAGCTGCGCACTTATATATATATATATATATATATATATATATATATATATATATATATATATATATTGATTCGAAGTTTCTAAATTGTGTTAACTGGGATTGCGACTCTCATGGTGATTAGCTCCAAGCAAGTACCATTGCTCACAATATATTGGAAATAATATATGTTGTATATCAATATACATGGAAGTGGGCGAAGACAAGAAATATAAACATACTTTAAGATCTTTTTTTTTTTTTTTTGGTTTCCTACTTTAAGATCTTTTAAGAATAAGAAACATTAAATATTAATAATTTCAATAAAATTAGAAATAAAAACTCTATCTATTAGTGATTGGAAAAACAAGAAAGTGAATAGAGTTTTTATTTAGCAAGAAAGCATATGATGACGAAGTCCAATTAAGCAGCCAAAGAAAAATACGAAACAGTAATAAACCCGGAAAATTGTATACTTTAGACCGAACAGACAACCCTGGGCTATCCATTCTTAAAAGCAAGTATAAAAACAGAGATCTTCATAAACCTGGGCTATCAATTAGACGATCAATTGAATTTCCGTCAAATTCGAACGGTGCATTTCAATTCAGCATCAAATTTAAAGTATTTGGTTGCAATATTTTCAAGGGTTAAATGTATTTTTGGTACCATATGTTTGATTATTTTTTGCTTTTGGTACCATATATTTTTTTTTCGTATATTTTTTTGTGCCAAACGTTTGAACTTTGTATACTTTTGGTTCATCCGTTAGTTTTGGCCGTTAAATGGCATGTGCAAGTCATGTGACCCATTCTAAACATTTGATTTTGTAAAATTTAGTCCCTCTAATACATCCCTAACTTTTATTTTGTTCAATTTAGTCCTAAAATTTTAAAATCGAACACTTAACCCAAGAAGACCTATTTGGACCTAGCCCATGGCTAAGCCCGACCCTGGGTCTGGCGACCCCGACTCAGGGTTGGACCTAGCCTAGACCTAGCCCTAGGCTAGGTCCGGCTAGATCAATTGGGACCTAGCCCAATTGAGTTCAATTTATGTTTGAATTTATTTTGGGTACACGTGAAAAAATCCCACGTGACAAAAATATGCTCATTTTCGAATTAATACATAAGTAGTGATTTGCTCTAAAACTAAAAATTCGGTAGTTAATTTAGAAAAATTAAGTTAAGTTAGCAATTAGTAAACTGCTCAAAGTTCAAAGCAATTTAGGTTGCAATACTTGCTGCATCACATATCTAATCCCAAGCAAGATTGAATTTCAATTTTTTTTTATACATTATTAATAAACTGCTACAATTATATATAATGATAATAATAAATATTACTAGTGAGTGGGACACATATGTATGTATTGCCTAACCTAATTCCAAACTTGAAAATTATTCTCACCCAATAATAAATAGTAACATGAAATATATTTTTACGTTGAAAATTAACTAATTATTGACTGAAAGTAGTCGATTCGAGTCAACATTTTCCAAGGCGTGGACGATTTTCCAACCAAGCTCTTCATCTATTGCAGACCAACTACAACAAACAAACACAGCTTCTTCACGGCCATCATCCACTACTCTGTAAGGACAAGCTTCCTTGCAACACAAGGCAGCTCGAAACGATTCCACTTGAACATACTCACTCCTGTCTAGGACACTTCCTTCTTCACCAATCTCGTTCGAGATTGCAGAGATTAACATTTGAAAATTAGGGGAGTTTGGGATTGCTTTGCTCCACTGCACTGAAAAACAGTATGCGAAATCAACCCTGTGTTTTTCCTTTCCAAGCAGTAGAAGCAGCTCATCTTGGTGAACAAGTCTCGGCTTTTTGTTGCTTTCCATCATCAACATCCCTTCTGTTACCCTTTCATCGCTCACCTGCAATTTTATTTTTATCTCCAAGGGTAAATATTTATAGCATTAAGATTCATGGGCATGACAAGGCAAAGCAACTACATTTCCATGAATAATAAACCCATGTAGATATCCTATATGTGCTGCCTGGTGGGGACTTTTCTGGTATATATACTTATAAAGCAACACAGGTTTGCTATTAATTAGTTCTTTTATGGACTTAACTTTAATAATAGGTAAAACTGAGCTATACCCAACAATTTACACTATATATGCGATAAGAGTTTTGTCAATTATTCAACGGGTCTCGATTATCCATTTACGAGTAATAGAACATGCAAAAGGAAAAAGTAACACTAGTATGATACTTAACTAGAATACTAGAAAAAAACCAGCCTTTTGCTGCACTCGTTGTAATCAAACACAAAGCAATAAAAGGACCAAGGGCATTCGTAAAACTGTCCTTAGAAAAATACCTACTAAATTTGAGAAAATTCAACTCTACCGATTGTCTTAATTACGAAACTTTGATCCTTCCAATAATTTCCTGTACACTGTCGGTCAGCATAGATGTCAATGCATTCAAATAATCTTTTATTCTTTGCCTCCCAAAAGTCCAAAATACTGAGAGAGTAGAGTTACCTCCAATCTATCTTCTGCGCTCTTTTTGAAGAACTTGAAGTTTGGATTCGAGGTGGAGCGTAAGAACGCGTTGGATGCAGTTGCTTTCACGAATTGAGTTGTGGGGACACTAACTGTTTCGTTGTTGGCGGGGTAGTAGCAGGGACTTCCAATTTCGGACTCGATTTTTGCCTTGAGAGTTGCCATTTTGGGTTTTTCGCCATGGACAAGCACGACATGCTTTGGTGCAAGAAATTTGACAAGATCCATGATGCCTTTTGAGTCTGTGTGGGGACTGAATGACAGCTGATGAATCTGTGACCAACAACAACATTCATCAGACAACTTACTACGACGAAGTATTATTTTTCGGAAGAATTCCAGTTAACCCCTATTATAAGTGAGGACATTTCTAACTTTTTTCCTTTAAAGTCACTTTGCTTACTGACAATTTTTCCAATTAATTTCTACAAGACTAGCATTAGTTAATTCCGGGATATTATATGAGGAAATTACCGAGAAAAAATATTAAGATAAAGGCAATAATAGATAATATTGCAAATTTTTCTAAGCATTGTAAGGGATTAACCAGAACAAAAGGCAGTGGTTAATCAACTATGGCAGCAACCAGCAAGCTCTAAAGCAATGGAATCTGTAATACCGAATATATGTTAAAGAGGTAAAGACAGCATGACCTGGCAGCGGACATCGATTTGTGTGTTCTTGTCTATGTCAATTTTCTTGGGTTTACCCGACATCAACTTGTGTCCTACAGTTCCAGCCACACAATACCTGCAATAAAGATTCAGTGAGAAAAAAAAACATTTAGAAGGAATAGGGGACATTTGAACTGTAAGTTGAGCAGCAACATACATGTGAAAAAGAAATATGGAATAGTTGGAACAATAGAGAAATAGAGATTAAATAAATAGGCAGCTACCCGGGCAAGGTGACAAGGTTCATATCAGAAGGTGCCCAATTCTTGAAAACTTCGAGTGAGAATCCCCCGCTAATCATCCCCGGTGTGGCAAAAAGAACGCAAGGACCAGGGTTGTTTATCATAGAACGCTCAAATTTGTAAACTGTAAAATCAGAAAACATATTGAGAAAGTCGTAAAGGGAAAGGTTGTGATATCACTAATTTTGATATTGTATCTTAGGGTGCAAATGTGCCTATATTATGCTTCATCAAGTGAAAACCAACGTTTTATTTTCTTCAGAAATATTCTTGTCAACTCAAGACATAAAATCCTCCAAAATTCAGCAAATATTTGATTTGATTTACAATGAGAAGTAGGCAACGAGAAAGATGTTCACATACCCTTTTTGAAATCAAACGGATTTCCAGTTGCATATGTCTCTTTGACCTTTTGGCTAGTCCAGTTAATAAGCATCTTATAATACATGTTTGCTTGAATGGTCAAACCTAAATGAGAAAGCATCAGGAGTCATCAGTTTAAGGCTGGATATAGTTTCAACAAGACCATAACAAAGAGAGGTTACCCCATAAAATCACTTCAAATGTCGTTCTGAAACTAATTTAAACATGAGAACTCATAGGTCCCTCACAGGAGCTTCAAAGAACCAATATATATGTATTTGAGGGAAGATGGTATATCTAAAGACTAACCAGCTGAGAAGTATATGGGAACCTTAATATTCATCCGCTCCCAGTAATCCTCCAGTAACATGCAGAGCTCCTACGTTCATAGGTGAATATTAAAAATGGGAAAGCAAACATTTATAGGAGTAAAATGTCAAGCCTACATCTGAATAGACAGAAAGAGAAAGGACATCAAGAAACTGAAAGAAGAGAGTTGTGTACTACGAAGAGTTCACAGAAGCCTTATGTTGCTTTTTACTTTTAAGCCATAGCCTCAGTTTTGTAAAATTAATTTGATCATGTCTTGTGCAAATATGTGTCCATGTGCAATCACCTTGCAGAAAATTATTTGTATGACTTACATTCCACGAGTAAAACGTATATATCAAATTAAGACAAATTGCAACTTAAGGTACAAAATGTTTACAAAACCAAGGACAAACCTGAGCTCTTCCAAGGGCAAAGGTTGGGATGAGAACCTTTCCTCCATTATCGATACACTTATGCACCTGTATCGATTTTATCAAATTAACAACTACTAGCATGAAAAGCAAAGTCTTGAAAGAAAGAAAAAAAGGCCTAAGAGCCTAGAACGGGCTTAGAGAAGTGAATTTCAACTTAATCTGCTAGATCTTGGTTACTATACTGGTGAGTTTCAGTTCATTATGGCTTAAATTGGAAAAACATGAAATTGAAACAAACCGAAGACAAAGAGACCCAAAAAAAGTATGTCAACTTCATCGTCTGTTTTTTTTTAATCTTTGTCTAGAAGATAAAACTAGTATGACTGAAACTTCAAAGGAATAGAGTAGATGTCAAGTAAATGAAGTGTTAGTAACATAGATGGCTTTCTAGTCAGGATTTATAAAATCAGGGGTAGAAAGGCGCAGACTGCAATTTCCTCATTTACTGATTAGCAAGACATACAGCTAGGAGAAATTCTCGCTCTCGGACATACTTTGAATCCCGAACAGTTGTAGCATAAGTTGACCTACAGAAGAAATATCATATCAAAAATTAAATTTACGTAATTCATGTAGTGAAAGGAGTTATGAACTAACTATATAACTCAAGTCCCCGGACTTACTATGCATTGTTTATGGCATCTACAAGACTACAACCCCTTTCAGGTTAAGATACAATGACGAACTCCTACCCCAGCAGAGCACATTCTATAAGTATATTATCAAACTGTCAATGAACTTTGGAAGAATGTATGGAAATAAGATGTCTTACTCTGTTATTAAAAGGTCCAGATGCAATCGGTCAATTTGAGCTGCTCCGAGGTGTCTATCTGGTGTCATGTTGTAGTCTCCTGTATAAACCAAAGCAGCGTCTCCCACCTTTGCATAAATCATGGCAGCTCCAAGAACCTTCCATGGATGAGAGGTTAAGAGATACTTTTTGAGACTGGGACTTACTTTGTAAATATAATAGTTCTATAATTGCTAAATTTGACATTCATATCTATCAATGTAATAACAGTATGTATTGTATGTATGTATATATATATAGATATATATGTTTGAGGTAACCTAGCCAATAGATTAATGTATAGTTATTATAATACAATGTGCTGTTTTTGGCTCAGAAAGCGTTTTGCCCATATATCATTTATATTGTAGAGGGATAACTTCATTAGGAACACAAAGTAGCTAGCCAATAGAAGCAACAACAATCACAAGAGAAATACCCACATGTCCTGCATAATACGCACGGATCTGAAGATCCTTATCAACTTGCACTGTTTGCTTGAGGTCTAGAGGTATCACTACAGCAAAAAAAAATGTTTATCCTGATTACTGGTCCACTGAAAGCTAAGATAATATTTCTAGCACATGCTAGGTAAAGCTATAGCAGATACACACCTTTCTTCATGCATTGAGCAATATGTTCAGATGTGAACTGCTCTTCTTCTCCTCTTCGCTCGACCATAACTTTCCGGTAATCCTCCAACATTATAGGGGCCAATGCTTTTGTTGGATACTGTCATAGGGGGGAAAATCATTATAAGACATTAATGAAAACAAAAGAGCGACATATGTCCTAATAAACGAAAGATAATTAAGCGCTGACGGGAATAATAGAAAAACACTTTGTATTACGTATGAAATAAAAAATATTGTTGAATAAGCCAAGCTTGCAGTAATGATTCACCGTACTGGATCAATGACCCTTTAAATAAGATCTGGAACTCATTATAGTAAGCAATTAAATGTGTCACATGACTTGTAATCTCAGAACGCCAAAGAAGTAAAACCTCAGATTATGCAAGCAAATCGAACTAAAATCAGGAAAGCACACGCTAAGAGATGTAACGCAGGTAATAACAACAGAGAAAAAAAAAACAGATTAAGGACACTAACTATAAGCGGCAAATGTTCTATCCAACAAGGAGCTCATAAAGATCCACTGATGTTGCTTCCTATTGCAATTTTGCAAAAATGAATATCTCAACAGACCAGAAATGCATCATATGACCATTCTAAAAGAAATTACCGTCATATAAACAGGTCCATTGTAGCCGCAAACTTCCGTGAAGTAAGGAAGAGCACCAACATGGTCCAAGTGACTGCAATCAAGACCATTCCATAGTTAGCAGGAGAAGTGTTGGACGCAATTTCTACAAGAGATAGGAGAACTTACAAGTGTGTAATGATGATACAGTCGAGGGCACTGTTGAAATCGCCGGAGACGGAGATACGGGAGAAATCAGGGTAGCGGCGATGGTCAGTGTATCCCATGTGCATCCCGCAATCGAACATAACTCTCTTGCCATTGATTGTGACGACTGCGCAGCTTTTCCCGACTTCTTGGCCGGCACCTGAGGGACCAAAGGCCATGTGAGAAATCGAGATGAGATAGAGAGTTTGATAGCGGATGAAAGGCTTACCGAGGACGAGACAGTCGATAGCCATGGAGGATCGGCGCAGAGGTGAAGTAGGACAGCAGCGTTGTCGAACAGATAGAGTACGCGGGAGTTGCAGAGACTATTTTAAAGTGTTCAGCGGTGTTATAAAAATCGGACCCTTAGGTTCACGTTCTCGGAGACTAGGGAAGTGGCCCGATCTGCAGAGGCTTAGTTAGTTGGGTGAGAGAGACTTAGTTGTTTGTGGCTTTCTAGGGTTTTCAATTTTTTGGGCCCATTAGACTCTTAACTGTTTGGGCCCATCATGAGATTTCTTACTCTTGGTCCAGTGATGTTCGGTATTCTCTCATCAGACCGTAGTCGGTCCTGTAGAACCGGAAACCGGACCTATTTGGTGTCCGATCCGGTTCTGCTAACGTTGGTGTTAGGGGTGAGCTCCGGCCGGAATGGGCAGACTTTTATCTGAGCCCGAAATTTTCGGACACTAATTTTTTTGCCGGAGCCCGATAATGAGACAAATGTCCCGCCCGAGCCGGCATTCGGGCTAGCCTAGCCCGAATTTTAACTAAAAAATCCAAACATGGAGTCCATCCAAATGTAAGAACAGATTTAATCAGATTTAAACATAATGTAAGAACAAATTTGAAGGGACAGTTGTCAATACCGAGTCTTCTCGTCGTTGCCGTCCCTCGCCGAGCCTTGCCGTCCGTCGCTCAGCCCCCCGTCGCCCTTGCTTTGCCCTTGCCGTCCGTCTGTTTGGGCTATTTTCGGAACATGGTTTTCGGGTCGGTTTCGGGTCAGGCTTTTCGGGCTTTCTGCTCACCCTTAGTTGGTGTTCAAACTATTTTTTGAGTCTTTGGCGCGCCTCATCAGGGCTGTTAACCCGTGGGTCGGGTCAGCATCGGGACGTGTTGGTGAGATATTGATCCGAAACCGAACCAACTATCGAAATTGATATTCTCCGAAGTAAAAGAATCAATAAACCAATCCGATGAGGTAGATTTGGCTATCCTGACCCGTTCGGAGAAATTAAAAAATAGATCACAAATTAAAAAAATAGATCACTTTTAGTGAGATATATATATATATATATATTTTGAGCTTCATATATAGATCACAAGAGAAGTTAGAGATGTTCTTTCTTTCCTTTTCTAGTTTTCTTTCACCATTTATTTTGAACTCCAACATTTATTTCCAAAGTCCCGGGATCTAATTCTAACCTCCTTCCCACCACCACCGTCTAAACCACCACAGCTCCTCGCTTGATCCAGCTTCGCAACTCTCCAATCACATTGCATCAGAACCTTCAAACCTCCCTACCTTCGGGATCTACAATATGGCGACGATGGAGAGCTTAATCGGTCTCGTCAACCGAATCCAAAGAGCCTGCACCGTCTTGGGAGATCACGGCGGCGAGGGAATGTCCCTATGGGAAGCTCTTCCTTCCGTAGCTGTCGTCGGTGGACAGGTTAATGCTCCTGCTACATTCTTCTGTATTTCATTTGGCCTCTGTCCATTCATTTGAGCTGAATTTGTTGCTGTAAATGTCAGAGCTCGGGTAAATCTTCGGTGCTGGAAAGCGTTGTTGGGAGAGATTTTCTGCCTCGTGGATCCGGTAAGGATTGGTTATCAATGTACTGCAGATGTGAGATGGTTACGGTGCTTATTCATTGTGTTGCTTTCAGGTATTGTTACGCGGAGGCCATTGGTCCTTCAGCTTCATAAGATTGACCAAGGGAAGTCGGAGTATGCTGAGTTTCTCCATTGCCCAAAGAAGAAGTTCACCGACTTTGGTAAACTGTGTTCTATAACTTTCTTGTAGCTCTATCCAGGAGCTTAGTCCAAACATCATAGGATTCACAAACCATACAGTACTACTTGGGGAATCGTTGGAATGAATTCATCTAATTGAAAATAGTTAATTATTGAAACGTAAGATCCTGCTTATCCTGCATTTACCTGGGCACCTAGGTAGTAGACATTCACTTGAAAATCAGCCTAAAAGTTGGAGGCTTGCTTTTTGCACACTGGTAATGGGAGACAATTTGCTTCTAGTTAACAGTCACTCTATGATTATTATACTTATTCAATATTAGTTTCATGTTAGATATTAGTTTTTTTTTGGGGGGCCAAACATGTTAGATATTAGTAAGTCAAAATGCATTGCTTCTAATCTCGCATAGTTTAAATGTCCAAAATTGATCCTGATAGTATAACAAAAAAGAAGACAAAACATCGAAAATCAGTGATATTAAGAAGATTAAGCAAGAGGAGATAACCAATTTATTGTTTTCTTTCTCATAAAATCTTAAGAGCAAAAATTTGTCCATTGTTGTTGCTAGGTTCAACTAAGAAACATTTACCTGCAAATTTCCATGAAGTAGTTGCATACTTGCATGTAATTATTTAAATATTGTGGGGTGGATCAAGGCAGTTGATAATTACTATAGAAAGCTACATGATCAATCAACTTTTGCGGCATTCGAACATTTAATGCAGCTTGAGATTCTTTCTGACTATCATGGCATTCACGGTAAATTTCCACGCAGTAGTTGCATACTTGCATGTAATTGTTTAAATATTGTGGGGGCAGATCAAGGCAATTGAAAATTACTTTTAGGAAGCTACAAGATCAATCAATGTTTGTGGCATTCAAACATTTAATGCAGCTTGAGATTCTTTCTGATTATTACGGCATTCATTTTACTTGCAGCTTCTGTTCGCAAAGAAATTGCTGACGAAACTGATCGAATAACTGGAAAATCGAAGCAAATATCGAATATCCCTATCCACCTAAGTATTTATTCGCCAAGTGGTATGTATAGTCCATTTACTGCACCACATGGTTTCTTTTAATTCTTTTTAGTTGAACATACTACGGTCTAATCCAGCAGTAGTCACTTTAAAGTTCATTACTTTGGTCCCTAAAGAAAGTGGAGAGAAGCTTCTCGCATGAGTAGATCATGGTTAAATTGATTTAGCTATTCTTAGAGGTCCTTCGTTGCCTTCTGAGTGGCAAGGACATGAAACTTACATAAATTAATGCCCTGATGGATAAAATAATGAGTCATTTACCTTCCTATTTGTTCACAATTATATCTGTTTTTAGCTTTTTTTTAGCTATCATGAAGAACTTACCTGTGTTAGTTGCAGCCCTGAAATTTGACATGACTAAAAGGTAGCATTAAATTCTTAGAACAATGAAACTTTTGCAACTAGTGCATTGGGGCAGGATGCAGATGCTATGAATAATGTACCATAGTCTGTCGGTTCTGTGACAGCAGGTCTTAGCGAAACCATCTGCCATTTTGTACTAGGTCATCCATAATTGTGACAAACCAAATGTATGCTGCTCCATCAGATGGCAATACATAGCTGTTGCTGCTTCTACTCGTATTTCCTTATCTCTTTCTTCGATTTACTTTCATGTCTATAGTCTTCATCAGAATTGGTTTTTTTCTCTTCAGTTGTCAACTTGACGCTCATTGATCTTCCTGGATTGACAAAGGTCGCTGTAGGTAATATAATATCTTCAGTTACATAAAGTCTTTCATGTTGATATTCAGTTCTTGTTTGTTTTTATCTATCCTTGCTTGCTTGAAAATTCGTTATTTGCAGAGGGCCAACCAGAAAGTATTGTTGCAGACATTGAAAACATGGTCCGCTCCTATGTTGAAAAGGTGAAATATCACCAAATATTTTATTTACTACCCAACTTGTAAAAGAAATACTGATCTTCTGCTAGTAGTTGCGTACTAAGTGAGTTAGTCTCCTATTATGTTGATCTAATCAAGGATTATTTTCTTATGTAGCCCAATTGTATTATTTTGGCTATATCTCCAGCCAACCAAGATATCGCTACTTCAGATGCAATAAAACTAGCAAGAGAAGTTGATCCTTCAGGTGATCTCGGTTTTTTTTGGAAGTTGATGCCAATCAGTTTGACTTTACTGAAGAAGATTCTAGCTTTACAGAATAATAGATGCTTAAGGTGCACCGTTGATTTCTTGACCAGGCGAGCGAACATTTGGAGTTGCGACAAAGCTTGATCTCATGGACAAAGGAACAAATGCTCTTGATGTAATAACATTATTTACTGGGTTATCAATTATTCGTTTGACATAAAAATAACGCTGATTGGAAATCCAGGTCCTTGAAGGAAGAGCATATAGGTTACAACATCCTTGGGTTGGAATTGTGAACCGCTCACAGGCTGATATCAACAAGAATGTAGACATTAACTATGCTCGAAGAAAAGAACGAGAATATTTTGAGTCAAGTGCCGAGTATGGGCATTTGGCACATAAAATGGGATCGGAATATCTCGCAAAGCTGCTTTCTCAGGTTTAATTTGGTCATATTGAATTTATTTACATACTTTTGTTGTAAGGCATCTCCTCTATTAAGATATCCGAATAACTTTAGTTTCTTCTTTTACCAGCATTTGGAAACTGTCATCAGACAACGCATACCAAGTATACTTGCTCTTATTAATAAGACTATTGATGAGCTTAATGCGGAGTTGGATCGTATTGGTAGACCGATCGCAGTAGACTCGGGGGTAATTTTTTTCATCCATATGACATTACTTTTACTAGCATACTATTGTTACAAGTTTGTCGTGATGTGCTTGATGTGGGTTTCCTTCTCTTATAGGCCCAACTATACACAATTTTAGAAATGTGTCGCGCATTCGACCGTGTGTTTAAGGAGCATCTTGATGGAGGGTAATCTTTCTTATTTGTTTTCCTTGGTAGAATGTAAAATATTAGCTGCCGATTAACAATATTTTCTTTATAAAGAGCTGAGTATTTTTCCATTAGTAGTTTACAATTTTATCATTTTACTAAATGAAACCTCAAGAGAATAAGTTGATATCCAGGCGACCCGGTGGAGATCGGATTTATGGAGTCTTTGATCATCAGTTACCTGCTGCTTTGAAAAAACTACCCCTTGATCGCCATCTCTCTACAAAGAATGTACAAAAGGTTGTCTCTGAGGCTGACGGTTATCAGCCCCACTTGATTGCTCCAGAACAAGGTTATAGAAGGCTTATTGATGGATCTATCAGCTACTTCAAAGGCCCTGCTGAAGCATCAGTTGACGCTGTAATGTTTGATATACTTTTTTTTCCCCATTCACATGTTCTGTTTTTATTGACATTGTTAGGCTTTGCCAAAAAACACAGGAAAGAAGAAAAAAAATTTCATGACCCAATTAATTTTACATTGTTTTGTTTGGCGTCTCAGGTGCATTTCATCTTGAAAGAACTTGTCCGCAAATCAATTGCAGAAACAGAGGTGAGTAGCTGATACTTGAGAAACTAGACTAACTTATACTATCATGAATTCAGGATTAGCTGATATTTATTATAAAGTTACACTTTTCTTACCATTCCATTATGCAAGACTTGATTGCCAAAAAAGAATAATATATTAAAAAAATTATCTGAGAGAAGACGATGATCTGCAGGAGTTGAGGAGGTTCCCAACATTGCAAGCAGACATAGCTGCCGCTGCAACAGAATCCCTGGAAAGATTCCGTGACGAAAGCCGTAGGACTGTTCTAAGGCTTGTAGATATGGAATCTAGCTATCTAACAGTGGAATTCTTCCGGAAGCTCCATATGGAACCAGAGAGAGACAAGAACCAGAACCCCAATAACAACAATAACCCAAATGTGGATCGCTACTCGGATAATCACTTTAGGAGGATTGGTATGTCCTCTCTGCAACGCATTCATCTTCTTCTCTAGTGTCACAAAATTATACCTCATGTCAATAGGCACAGTACTTTTAGGGATGTATTGATTCTGTTTTTGTTAATGCAGGTTCTAATGTGAGTGCATACATTGGTATGGTCTGTGATACACTGAAAAACTCAGTTCCAAAAGCTGTGGTATATTGTCAAGTTCGTGAGGCGAAGAGGTCATTGTTGAACAGTTTCTATACTCAAGTCGGGAGGAGGGAGGTAAACTTTTACTAATTCTTCTCATATTGATCCATAAAACCATCTTTTTCAAACATGTTATACATTTTAAAACATATTGGTCCATAAAACCATCTTTTTCAAACATGTTGCATGTTTTACATACTTTTCCCGTAAACTTTTACTAATTCTTCCCCCACCTCACCTGGTCTGGTAAAACATGAGTTATTGAGTTTGGTAATAATATGCAGAAGGAACAACTAGGAGCAATGTTGGATGAGGACCCAGCACTGATGGAGAAGCGGACACAGATTGCTAAAAGGCTCGAACTTTACAAATCGGCTAGAGATGAGATTGATTCGGTGGCTTGGAAATAGAAAAAAAGATGACTATAGCAACAACACACCAGTGAGGTACTGTACCACACACCATACATATAATATAATCAATCAAGGGTTAAATTCTTTTGATCCTCCTCCCCCTGATAGGAAAGGAATGAATAAACAAGGTTGTTTTGTGGATTTGAAGCTGCTGCTCAGCCTACAAACACTGCTTGTAATGCTTTTGTTTTGCTCTGGATTGTGTTCTATTTGGTATCTATAAGTAGTTAGAGCTTGTAACACGCGGTTTTTACCATTAATTCATGAAGATTTATTTAGCACTCTTACTTTTTTTTGTTTTGTAATTTGGTGATTGATCTCTTTTTTGTTAGTAATTAACTGGTCTGGAAAGAATCATTCGACATTTTTCTTGCGTGCTAATACCATCACATGCGTCTCAAGTTCTGCTGCTGCTGCGTCTTATGAGTTGTGTTTATTTTCGGGTGAGTTGAAACTTGAAACCTTGCCAATATTTTCGGGTAAACCCTTGTTTATCGTACATATATATCTGAGGCAGTATTGTCATACATCAAGTGTCCGACACTTGATACACTATTATACATATGTAAATAAGAACAAGTTATACATAAATTAATCTGAGATATGGAAAAGTAAATATTAATTAGGTTAGGAGTAGCACTTATTCAAGAGGTCCAACATGAGAAGAGCAGCAGAATCTTTGGCTTTCTTAACGCTGGGCATCGGCTCTCCCACACATTCATCGGTCCACCCCTTGTCGGTTGTGTTCACTCTAACTGCAAATGTAAACCTCTTTGCATGCGCCGGTCCACCCTCGCTCACACATCTACAACGTATACATGCCCATCATTACAAAATCCCATATTTAAAAAGGGTTAAATGTACTTTTTACACCACATGTTTGACCGAACGTGACTTTTAGTACCGGATGTCTAGTTTTGTATACTTTTGGTACCAAACGTTTGAAAAAATGTGGTTTTTGATACATATGTTAGTTGGCCGTTAGTTTTGCCCGTTAAATGACATGTGCAAGTAACGTGACCGACCCTAAACTTTTAATTTTGTTCAATTTAGTTCCTCAAATATATTCCTATCTTTTATTTTGTTTAGTTTAGTCCTAAAATCTCAAAATCGACATCCCAATTGATCTAGCCCCAATTGGGTCAATTGGACCCAATTGGGTCAATTGGACCCAATTGGGTCTAAGTCAATTAGGTTTGATTAGTTCAATTGGTTTCGATTTTGAAGTCTTAGGACTAAAATAAACAACATAAAGGTTAGGAATATATTTGAGGGACTAAATTGACAAAATCCAAAGTATATGGTCGGTCACGTGACTTGCACATGTCATTTAACGGTCAAAACTAACGGCCAACTAACATATGTACCAAAAGCCACATTTTTTTAAACGTTTGGTACCAAAAGTATACAAAACCAAACATCCAGTACTAAAAGCCACATTCGGTCAAACACGTGGTGTGAAAAGTACATTTAACCCTTTAAAAATTAAAGGCAACTGTCTGTGAGTATTACCTGTAAAATGGCATAGGCCAGTTGCGGCGCAAGCAGATATCATTAAGGGTTTGCCTTGTGAAGCTGGAATTGCTATTCTTCTTCTTCTTCAAACTCTTATTAATCTTCTTTCCTTCTCCATCAACTTCTTCTTCTTCCTCTTCCTCTTCCTTCTCCTTTGCTGCTGCAGCAGCAGCAACCATCTCTTTTTCCTTTAAAATGGCGAGAGCATTCCGTGCAGCAAGCTTCTGCGCCATCTTCTTCTGCGCATTCTCTGCAACTCCAACTCTTGCGCCATCGATGAACACCTCTACTGTTGCCACGTTGCCACTCCGACTGGCTTTGTACTCCAACCCTTCCGCTTGTTGCTGACACCGTTCTTGAAGTTCTCGAACCGGATGCATCGGCAGTGTCTCTGGAGTCACCATCGGTTGCAATAGAGGTTGGAACACCTGACAAAATTCCACCATACAACCATTTTGACACAAAATACTCAAAACTCGACTCCTTCCTATAAATGTAAACTTTTGGGGTTCTTTTTAAAAAAATAACTTTTCACTGGCTGAACTAACTTGCTACCTCTGCCCATTTCCTGTTAACTTTGGACAGAAATGCATGTGTCTTTACACGCGTGTGCACTTGTGGATTTTCCATCTGAGACTTACAGAAAAATGGACAGATCTAGCAATTTACACTTTTGTATTTTTTTGTTTAACTAGCAAAATGTTACCAAAAAAAAAAAAACGGAAAAGTCCAACTAGCAATTTGGTATTTAACTCTTCTATCAAAGATGCAAAAATAACCATGGAAATGCAAAATCTGGACATTCAGTTCAGTTAGATAAACATGCTAATGCTAAAATGTTTAATTAATCATCATGTACACGATGAAACATCTTGCAGCTGTTATTGGGCAATTGTACTGCTACACTTTAATCAAGTTTTATTTTTTAGCCCCCAAAAAACTACATATTTCAGCAATTGGAATGGACACCACTAAATCGAATTGCATTTGACAAGTGTGTGTGTGTGTGTGTGTGTGAAATAATAAACAAGTTAAAGATAACCAACCTTCCACACAACTGATGTATCACGGTCGCTGTCAAGAAATATAGCACCTGCAATCGACTCAAAGATATCACCAAGAACCTTAGGAGCTTTACAGTCGCCCAACCCAAAGGAGTTAAAACCAGGCTTCAACAGCTCCTCTTGAACTTCTTTCACAAAGTCCCTAATCTGGAAAACCAAGCAACGAAACCATCTCTAGATCTCTTTTTTAAAAAAAAAATTTATAAAAAGAGTATCTTTGTCCTTTTAAAAAAAATACAAAATTTGGTGCTTGCAAATTTGCTCTGGTTGAGTTATTTCAAGAAAAACAGTTCAGTATATCTTTTGCAATCTGTTCAAAGTTGGGTATACAATTTGGTTACAATCACATTACAATATACCTGCTTCTCTAGAGCACTGGATCCATGCCTTAGGTGCAAATGAAGCTTGTGTTTGACAGCAACACGTGCGAAATTCTCATTATTCACAGCAGCAGCTCGAAGATCTGTGAGGCGGCCAGGTGGGAGATCGGTGTAGGTGAAGAACAAATGCTTTGTTATAAGATGATCCAACACCGCATCACCAACAAACTCCAGTCTCTGGTAGCATGACACTCCAGAGGATGGCCTCGAGGCATGAGTAATAGCTTCTATCAAGAGACCCTTGTCTCTGAACTGAATGTTCAAAGCACCTTCCAACGCGTCAAAATTGACACTCCTGAGAACACTCTCAGAAACATTGGACGGCTTAATCGAGTGTTCGATCTCTTCATTATCAAACTCTACTTGGATCCCTACCCATTTCATAAAGTGATTAGCAGATTTCTTTCCACCTTCAACATAGTAAACCCCGATTAGGGCTTCAACAACGTCTGCCAAAGTCTTGCTGGAGAGAACCCTGTAAGAGCTTGAATCCCCCTCGAGTTCACCATCTTCCATACCATCATCATCAAATCCATCAGCAAGAAAATCCATTACCGAATCTCCCTTGTTTTCCTGATCAAATAAAGATGATTCTTCGTCCTTTGTGTCTTCATCGTATACAGGAAGAACACCAGGTGCAGCCCATCTAGAGGGAGCGAATCTATCGGCTTGGATATAGGATTGGAGTCCCTTACTCAGTGCAGATTCATACAAAACCATGTTGCTCACCATTTGTTGCCTCATCCTTGTAAGCTGCCCTTCATGCTTCTGAGGAAATTTGAGGAACAAATATCTGCTGACAACCCATTTCAGATACGCGTCTCCCAAAAGCTCTGCTCTCTCGTAGCAGAATGTTTCCTGGCATGAAGCAGCTGTCAAAGCTTCCAAGATCTGATGATGTAAAACAATATCATCAGTGGTAATAGACATAGCAAGAAATTGAAGGGCGAGGTCACTATGTGTGGTAATACTCTAAAAAAAAAATTAGGCAACTTTTTCAAGGAGTTCAGTGAGGACCATGACAATCTAACCCCTTTTTTTATAATGTGATGGAGAAAATTATCATATTTCATGAAGCTTCACTCTGTAGCAAATGAGGCCAAAAACTGAGACCACATCCCTTCGTCGTCGGTTGCCAAAAAAAAATCTTTTTGGATTATTTTTTAAGGCAGCTTTTTCAAGGACTTCAGTGAGGACCATGACACTCAAGCCCCCTTTTTTATAATGGGGAACTCATGAAGTTTCACTCTGTAGCAAATGGGGCCAAAACTGAGACCACAGCCTGAGCTTCGCCGTCGGCACCCATTTTTTTTATTAATAATAGTAACTGTAAAAACTACTGGAAATGATTCATCTTCTCAATGATACCTTCACAGAGGGAATTGGGTAGCCAATTACATCCTTGAGTTGAACTGCAAGCAGCATGCTCTCAACTCTCCTCATAATGGAAGGCATTCTCTGTGCACCTCGAACAAGGGAACCAGGTAAAGGATGCACCAAACAGAGCTCAGGAGGCAGGAACACGTAGTATGTCTTATCATGAGTTTCATCAGATTCACCTTCACAACACCAAGAGATAGTGTTATGAATAAATATATCCATAATACAGATTATATTATTAATAATAGGATTAATATTAGAGATAGTTTATAATATATAATATTCAATGTTAGTGATAGAGTTAATTATTCTATTTCCTATTGTTATCCGCTAGAATATCTTATCTCCTTAGATTGTACTAGTCTAGCCCTATATAAGGGACAGAGTTATGATTATGAATAAAACGATAAACAGAAAGTTATTTCAAATATATAGTTTAGTTATGTTTTCAGTTATTATGTTATTTCAATTATCTAGTTCTTAGGTAGGTTAGTTCTTAGGGTTATCAAGACCGATAACAATAAATTCAACACGGGAATGACAAAGTTGATACGCCAGCAGCAACCTTACAAACTTTTCCATAACTTTTTTATTTAAAAAGTGTGTTTTCTTACCTTCTGAGTGTTCAAATCTGGGTGATAAGAGGTTCTTGCAATATGAAACCCCACGCCCTCTAATTAGTGGCTGTCTCTTGTGGACCAACTCAACTCCATACCTGATAGTAATATAGGCCAATTGCCACAAACACCTTCAGATGCACATGAAGAGGAAAGAGCCAACCAATTCAGGAGGATACATAGACTACTCGCAGTAGCTACTTTATGCCTCCTGAATCATAAGCTTCTGACTTTCTTCAGGCACATCCAAAAGTGCATTAGGGCCGTTGAACAAAAAGGTTAGACCTTGAGCATTTGGATAAATGAAGCTATAAATATCCATCAGTTATCAAGATTACCAACAAATTAAGATGCTAGTTCTTACTTTTGCCTGTAATAATCAGCATATGAACTGTACTCTAGTGGGCCAAGATAACCTTCTTTCCTTGGGAAAGAGCTATCTGCATTCATATCATAACAGATTGAGTCCACATAAAACCGCTTTCCAGAGTGAGCCGCTGTTACAATTCTTCCCACTAGATCTTGCGCACCAATACTCGAATCAGCCATCTCCAGCTGTTCTAGGGTTTCGCCATTACTTTTCTGTATTTCAATGGACTCTCGCTTGGGAACCAATCCAGAAGCTTTGACAACATCAAACTGGGCCACAGCTCCTCTGATACCATACGTTGGATGGGATTTGTTTCCAAAAGCCATGCCATGACGTAATTTCCCGAATCCATACTCCCTCCTGTCCCCACCAAGAGTGCGCTCATTCGTACCAAGGTAGACATCTGGTCGAGCTCTTTGAAGTGGATTGCTCCATGCTTCAGTCTCAACAATTTCTTCAACCAGGTCCCAATCAACTTTTTCCAAAGGATCTTTACATTCATCGCCAACCAGAGGAACAAATAAATACGCCTTGGCAGGATCCCATGGAGTAGTAGAAGGTTCAACATCCACATCTAATACAATGCTCATCAATCTTACATGAAAGTTTTTAAGAGATTTCAACTGCATGGAAGCCACAAGCTTTTAATCAGTTAACCAGAAACAAATCAATAGCCACAACTTGATAAAGGCAAAATAGAACTTAACCTGATACTCAGTCAAATCAACTGTCCCCATGTAAAAGAGAGATGCCTTTGTTACCATGGTCCGAGCGATAAACAGATCCATTGACATCGATACCACCTACAGGTGCAAATAAGGTTAGATATATACACTTAATATATTCAACAACCCTACTCTGAAGCAAGTCATCATACCTCTGCATCCAGCTTATTGCCAAACAGTAGAGCAAATTCTGAAACTTGCGTTAAGAATGAATCCTTCGTGGATCCAGCATTTACACATTTTACAGCATACATGTGTAAGTGAAGAATCTTGGATTCGGAGCAAACTTCCCCTCCAGACAAGATCCAATCTCCCTGCAAGGTTACAAATTTTAAGTAGCAGCACAGACGCACATGGTAAATGGTGTGACGAATTAGAAACTGTTGAAAAGTGCCTTTCAGAATTAAAGAACGGAGGGTCTCGTTTTCTAAGCCCTAGCATATATTTGAAGCAAAATGACAATGTGTCCTAAAACCTTAAGGTGATAGGTGAAGGCGTGGTTTTGTCTTTATACTTCAATGTGTCCTGAAACATTTTGAAGGTCCAACACGTGGAATTTTAAATAGGGGTTTAAACTGGCGCTGCAGAAACTCGAACCTGCACGCTCTAATACCATGTGAAAGTTAAGACTAACCACTTGACCAACTGTCCTACGAGACCAGACGGTTAATTAACTGATTAGCGAATTTAATTTCTGAGTGTAACACTTGGGGACGAGGAAGCCAGGAAAAGGAAAGTGCAGAAAACAATTCTACAGAGGAAAGGCTCTCCTACATTTACCTGTGCTGTAGACTTCTAGGGTGTTACTCAAGTAACTAAACTACAAGGACTAATATAACTCTATTAGAAACTAATGACTCTAACATATACTCTATCAGAGAGGTTCACAAACAATAGACAGCTAACCTGGAGAATTTTAGCAACACCTTCAGGATAGAACTCCCTGTGTCGTGCAGTCCCAGGTACAGGATCTCCTTCGTCATGCTGGTCATCCTTTTTTCCTTCTTCTTCACTCCCTTTGTCTGGCAATAGCATGTCAGTGAAGGCTCCCATCTCATGAAGCTTCTTGCAAGCAGCCAAACAAACAGCCTGCAAGAGGAAACCACACTCTTATCATACTATTCACAAAATATACTCACACTAGAAGAGAAGGCCAAAAGAGGATACCTGTTGGGCAAGACGCATCGAGCTGCAGACAGGACCCTCAAGTCTTTCAAACGGTGCATTGCATGGGAGTTGGAGCCTGCATGAATATTCAGCAGGACCTCCATTCTTCTCGTGCTTCTCCATGATGAATTCAGGGCGAAGAATTGAGTATCTAACAGACAATTAAGAGAAATTAGTCTTTTGAGTATCAAAAGGGGCCACTGTATAAGTAGTCAAATATACCTGTCACTAGGAAGCTGAGAGCAGTAGAAGTGGATGAGGCCAACAGCGGAGTTTAAGCTCACAATAGCACCGGTTGACTCCACCTGGTACACTGTGCCAGGTGTAGCATCCATTGAAATAAACTTAGAGATATCTTTCAGATGACTGAGGTCAGTTCTTTCAATTGCCTCTTTCCGCAAGGTCTCCTCACTATTACGTGCGTTCCTTAAGAATGCTGCATGCAACAAATTTCCCCTAAAATTGAACAGAAAACAGTAGTAAACATCCACCAGCACAGCAATATGTATTTGCATTACAAAAATATCAAATAATACCTTTCAACCATCAAAATGTAATCTGATCCAGGTTTCCTTGCACGACCCCGAGACTGAATATATGCCAAAACTGTTTTTGCAAGGTCAAAACGCATGACTACATTGCACTGCCTAATGTCAAGACCTTCTTCAGCAACACTAGTTGCTACTAACACAGTCACCTGAATAGAAGCAATATGCAATTAGCGTATCTTCCATTACAATTTCTACAAAAACAAAGAGAGTAGATCAACTTACACGCCCATCCCGGAATTTGGCAATTGTATCTTGCATTTGAGAGGTCCGCATCTCTTGACTATTATTGTGCCCAATCATGCTTGCACATTTTACAAAACCAAGAGATGGAAGTTCAGCAAATACCTGCAGTGTTGGATTTTTTTAAAAAAAGTAGAAACATTAGGGAGGACCAAAAATTTCATATAAGTGGGACGGGGTCCACCCTCTACAGTACTAGCTTCAGCTTTTCAGGATCTAGCTTGGCTTATACCTTATTGGATATTAAAGATGGTATAATAGTGGGTTTTCGTGTGTAAGACAATTGCACCATATAGGATTATAGGGCTCTTTAGGCAGAACACTGGGGGTCACCCAGTTTTAGGAGCACCAGAAACAATCAAAGCACTTCGCCAAATGAGGACGAGTGTCAACAAATTTGCTGGAAAACATGTTAGAAATTAGAAAAAGTAGTCCTATAGTAGAAAAGTGAATAAAGAAATGTACACGAGTGGGATAATAGGACCACTTATCAGCTTAAGACTTTGGGTTATGTAGGCCAAACTTTAATAGAAACCTAAAATGAGCAAGTCAAATATTAAAAAAAAATAAAACAACACAAACAGTAAGTTTCTTGACATTGTTCTAACCTTAGGAAGAACCAAAGCAGCCACAACCCGTTCAACAAATATTATTGCCCGGAAATCCTCTGTATGTTTATACTCGAGTAGAATCTTAATTAATGACTGAACTTTCGGTGTCACTTTTCCATCAGCAACAGCAGCTCCAATGATCTCATCCACATGCTCTCCACCAGAAACCACTACAAGAAACGAAAAAAGAAACTCAAAAAAGTTGCACCCTTATCTATTATAACCAATTGATGACAGGAGACTTGATTTATTTGACCGGACATCAATTGAATAGGTGAAGAAAATTGAAGCAATATGTTCACTTGCTTGTTGAAACACATGAGCCTACAGTCCATGCTGTGAAGGGAACTGGTCTGTTTTATTATTATATATATTATATTTATGATCCATTAAACCCATGAACTTTTATACCAATTAATTACGTTATAATGGTACTCCTATAATCAAAGCAGATTGGTGTTGCTGCATTCAGTTAAACTCCTAATCTAGATACAAGACCTGAATGGGCTCGACTCGTAAGAAGATGAAAAATGATATCACTATTACCAAGTTATTTTGTAAAAAAATAAATCCTAATAGCAGCTTTCTTACCCTGGCTGTCAGGGAGTTCTCCTTCCTCAATCTCCTCGACGTCAGTTTCCTTCGGTGCAATGCCATCTGAATCAGTGGCATTCCGACCACATACAGCTCCCTCTGATAATTGGCATTGCAACAGAGACACAACTTTGCTTAAGTAAGATTCCTGAAACTTGATATCAAGCTGGTAATTCGTTCTCTCATCATTCTGTAAAGCTGTTAAAAACGATTGTGCAACCTGGAAAGAAAGAGCTCAGCTAATGCAGTGCACAATAAACAAAAGTTGAGCCAAATTCATCTAGTAAATATAGCACCTTGAAAGCACACCATTGACCCAGATCACTAAGGGCATAATTTATGGCCCTCAGCTTTTGTATTAAGTTAGCAGCACCATCACTTTCTGTTCTCTCAGAAACCCCATAAATTTGGCGTAGTTCTTCCTTTGCTCCTGCATCTCGAGCACCCATAAACTGCCACTTACTTTTCCTGGAGCTAGATTTTGCAGCTTCTTCAACCATGGCTTCCATTTGTTTAATTTGTTCATGTAATGACCACAAACTGGCTGCTTTATCATATTCCACAACAATTTCAGAAGGCATCGGCACATGCTTTTCTAACTCCTTACGATCTTTTATGGTACAGACAGTGGAATCAAGCTTGCTTTCAAGATTATGAATCTTTATTGCACAATCTACTTGGCTAGAAACACCTACAAAATGCAATCAGCTCTTCACTAAGTTATACTAGGAAAAGGAATTAAGGTGCTAGAACAGTTCGATAAAGTTTGAAGCTGCTGCATTAATAAGGTAAAGGCAAGTCTTAAATGCACAAGTCTAAAGAATGGATCCTATACGAAAAGATAGTAACTGTACCTTTTAAGTTTACGGGTGAAGCTGTCATTCCAAAAACAGATGGTCTCTTCTCTTTGGGTGTTGTATGATAAAACTCAGACATCACCAAAGAATATGGATGTTTCTTCACAGCATGATGACACTCATCCAGAATAAGAAGATTAATCATTTCCATTTTTATTATGCTATGCCTCAGGATATTCAAAAGTATTTGAGCCGTCATAACCAATACCTATTGTCAGAATAAGCACCTTGAGAATTAGCCTTGATTCTTGAGAGAACCATGAATTGGAAAATTAACGAGTAAAAGCGGATAAAATATCAAATAATCTGACCTGCTTAGTTTCAAACTCACGTTGCCACCTTCTAGTATCCCAAAAATCTTGGCCCATTTCACCACAATAATGACCTACTTGGAGTCCAGTTCTCTCTCGAATGACTTCCGCTTGCTGAAATTGGATTAAAAGATAAAGTATGTACAAGGACATATGCAGCAAGAAAGATTTGACATTGTCAAAGCTATCCATTCCTCTTTCTGCCAAAGTTTTTTATTTTATTTCATTTCCTACCCCTTTTATACTCTAAGACTGTATTTTTTTTATTCAAAGACATTATTTTTATGACTGATTGCATTATTACCTTTAACAAGCTGATCACTACCTTGTGCAAATTTATAGATTGCATTGAGATTAACATTACTATTTGACCATCATATGATATGAACACATATCTATCAACCATAGCAGCAGCTGTATGTACCACATTATGAGAATTCACAGCTGCAGTTTACTATATTGAGCACCATTTTGGTTCAATGAGCTAAGAACGATGGGTAGGATAGCGAGAGGGCACAACAAGCAAAACAATCTTAAAAAATGTAGATATTAGATAAAGCACCTGATAAACCAGAGGAACTTTGGGGACCAAGAAAACAGCCAGCATTTTCTTGTTTAGCTTCTGCAGATCGCTGCAAATACTTTTCATAAGTAGAACTGCGATTAACGTCTTCCCTGCCCCAGTTTCAAGAAAGGCAATTGTGTTTTTGCTCTTGGCCTGTTCAAGAACATCAAGCTGATACTTCCGAGCTTTTTCTTCAGGGAGCTTCTCTTTTGGCTCCTTGGGCTTTTCATCACTGCGGTGGTCATTGATATCCTTGGCTATATCAGAGTTGAGCTTGCCCTCTCTTTTCCGATCAGCTTCCCAAGAACCCAAGCGGAAAACAATGTCATGGGAGCCGAGGCGATCCCTCTCCCAGTAACCCCTGGGTTCTCTTTCTCTACCGTCCCTCCGATTAACAGCAGGGCTGTAATGATCTTTTCTCCTCCGGACATAATCCCTTTCTCTCCGATCAGTCTCGTCCAATCGCCAATCCCGTGATCTCTTCTGGCCGAAAGATCTATCATCGTCCCTGTTCCTCTCCCTCTGGTGCCGATGCCCTTTAATAGGCGAAATTCTTTCGTCTTTTAAGCTGCCGAGCTTGGTTCTCTTTCTAACCCTTTCTTCACCGATAAAGTTACCATCTTTCTGACGCCGCCAAGCTCCGTTCTCCTCTCGAGCACCACGCTGCTTGCAGTCTTCAGCTGAGACAGGGTCGGCTTCGCGGGAATGCACTGCAACTCCATTAGGAGGACGACAGACCTTCTCCTTGCAATCTATTTCTGTATCCAATTGCGCGACGGTGGCGGGAGGAGAAGGAGAACCAGGCACATCGCCGCCGCTCTTGAAGCTCTCAAGTATGTGATCGATTCCTCCGAAGAAATCATTCGCCTTCTCGAGGCCTTCCTGATCGGCGCTGTTGCCGGCGCTGAAATTGATGAACTCCTCTTCTAAAGCGTCGCAGGACATGTCCTCGCAAGCATCCAGCCAGTAAGAGGAGTGGGGGAGTTCCTCTGGTACAGAAACCCTAGACGCATCGTCCATTTTCACCTTTGTTCTTCGTAGGCAGCTGCTGGATGGATCTCCTCCTTGAAAGCAGCAGCAGCAACCAATTCACGCGGCGGAGATGGCCCAACTAGAAGAGATTCGGAGAGAAGAAGGTAGTTATGGACAGAGAGAAACACTGACTGAAGTAGTGATGAAATTATTGCTCTGCTGCCATTGACGGACGGGTGTAGTTGCAAAGTAAGTAGAGAGGCTTCTGCAAGGAGACGAGAGACGCTGCTGATATAGCGTGAAAACACCGGGGAGGGAAGGGAAGCTGGGAAGGTATCCATCCATGCCCGTGTGGAAAAAATAAATAAATAAATAAATAAATTGGTCCTTGTGGTTTTCTTATTGGCAATAACACACCCTTATGGTTTGCCTATCTCTCACTTTCTCCACCAGAAAGTTTGTTGTTACTTAGACTTTTTGTTGACTATATCTATCTATCTATATATAAAGTTTTCAAAGGATTCTGATTCTAAGCATATTTTTTAATTAGATTAGATGCGTATTATTGTATCATATGGCAAAATCGACAATTCTGGAGTTCAAATTAAACACGCATGAAATTTTTTATATCATATAATCTTGGTGTTTATTAAAAAAAAAAAAAAAAAAATTACGTCACTCTAACTTACGAATGTTTTTCCATATGGTAGTAGTGGTGAAAAGCTATTCAATAATACATGATATTACATATTTTTAATTTATATACATTATTATTACAACTTAATCATGAATAAAATGTATATGTTTTTTTATATATTAATTAAAAACAATTTCATATGCAAAAGCAAAAGCAAAATAGGATGGGATAATATTGTAACATATGATCTCATTTATGTAAAATTATGTGCAACTAATTCCTAATAGTATTCTAACGTAGTAAATATATTATAGCAAGTTATCATTAACACTTTTGACTTGATCCTGATATGGAGTATATTGAACAACTTGGTAGTATTCTTCAAAAAAATATATTCACATTGCTTTAGGCAAGTTGTTAAGTTTTTGTCCTTTGAAAACTTTTTACCTTTTAGCAATTTGCATAAAAAGGAGAATATCTGGAGAATATTGGAATGAAATCAATAAACCTTTTTTCCTTATGAATTAAATTATGCTTCCATCGTGGCTAGGGCTGGCAATTTGTGACACGACACGATAGCACGACACGAACACGCACGGAAAAAACCGTGTTCGTGCTAGCATATAGTAGAACGATAACACGATAGCACGAACACGATTAACACGATATAACTTTCGTGTCGTGTTCGTGTTTGAGTATCATAACACGACACGCACGATAGCACGATAAAATTGTGCTACTAAGACTAATTCTTAAGTATTTTTTAAACAAATCGTATTTATTACATTTAAAAACTTCAGTTAGTTATTTGATTTTTAGTGTTTTTACACTCTATATTATTAACTTATGAATATTGACATACTAATCATAGTTTTTTTTATATAAAGTTTATTATTTTTATTTTTTGCTTAAAGATCTCGTTTCGGGATGTACAACTATATATCCTTACACAACACGATAGCACGACACGAACACGCACGAAAATATCCGTACCGTGTTCGTGTTTGTAAAACGTGGCACGATAAGCTTACCGTGCGTGTTCGTGTTCAGTAAGTTTAGCACGACACGATTATTGACTCGCACGATAGCACGCACGATAGCACGAATTGCCACCCCTAATCGTGGAAAAAAAAATAAAAATAAGCTTCCATATTTCCATGAAAAAAAAGCATATCACGGCGATAGTGTTGACCGACAACTAGTCAGCAAATTCTCTATATAGAAATAGAAATAGCGTTGACTAATAGTATTATACTATTATATGTATGGGATTTTTTTTTTTTTTTCTCGCACTATATTTTATCTAAACTTATAATAATTTCCAATCGCACATAATCCGTTGTAATCGTAAAGTACTGAAAAGAATTTTGTTTATTGAAGAATATGATCGTATAATTATCATCAATATTTGAAACAACAATCTCAATTATTAGAAAGTAAAAGGGGAAGATGATCAACTTAAAATTATTAGAATTCGAGCTTATTATCGATACCTTCACGAGCCCCGTCATTGACCTTTAAAAAATTAAGATGTGTGTTATAAAATAAAGTGCGACTTCTTGATATATATATATATATATATATATATATATATGTAGGGGTTTAAATAAGACGAGCTACTGGTGAGCTACTCGGGATCGACTCAGTCAAAACTCGCATTCGACTCGAAAAAATTCGAGCTCGAGTCGAGCTTTTGGGTATACCGAATCGAGCTCGAACTTGATAATATTCGGCTCGAATGACTCGCGAGCCTAAACGAGTTTCGAGTTCGAGTTTATATGTCGAGGCGAGCATGGTTCTTATTATTATTCTTAATTTAATACTAATTAATTATTACCTAGGTCAACCGAGTTCGAGTATAGTCGAGTCGAGTTCGATTTTTTAATTATAAAAAATGCTAATTTATTGTAATGTATAATTGGTTAACGAGTCGAGTCGAGTCGAGCTCAATTATGCCGAGCTGTGACTCGAGTCAAGTTCGAGTTTCAAAATTATAGCTCGGTCAAGCTCGAGTTCGAGCTCGAGCTTGACATATGGTAATCGAGTCGAGTCGAGCTTGACAGATACTCGGCTCGACTCGGCTCGTTTACACCCCTATATATATAATGATTATTACATCATTTAGTTATTTATATTTATCAATGTGACTATTTACTTCAAACGTGTACTTTTTAATTACTTACATTTACTAAAGTGATTATTTGATTGTAATAAAATAAAATTTCCAAAATACTCTTTATATATTTTATATGTATTATATATTCGCATCCTTCATCATATTCTTATCAAATTCCAACAACTACTCGGATTAAACACTTATAACAATTAAGTTCAAAAAGTCTATAATAAAAGCAACTCTCAGATGTGGAAACTCCCAGATGGTTTCGATATCATTTGTTAAAATTGACAATCTCAAATTTGATCTGGTTTACGAAGGGATTAACACCATCTGTTTCAAATGTGGAACAATCGGGCATAAAGACCTTGAATGTGCTATAAACATCTCAAAGCAGCAAGAAATTCAGATTCCAATTATGTCTGGAACTCCAAAAACAAATCCTATTGATCCTCAAAATGTTGAATCAATGGAAGTTCAGTCTATTGACTTACCTTTGAACGAAAATGAAAGAGAAGGATCAAAGAGCTATGGCCCATGGATGATAGTTAGTCGTCGGAAAAAAAATCTAAAGAGATAATATACTCAAATATATTAATATTGTAGTACAACCAAATATTGCAATCTAAAGACGCGTATTAATGTGAATTAAGTAATGTCATGTTAGATTGCAGTGTTTGGTTATATTGCAATATCGTGTGCAATGTTAAGAATATAATGTTAGGGTTCTTATTATAATATTAATATATATAAGAGTATACCTTAACTTATTAAGATAATATTTAAACATATATCCATTTTGAGAACACTAGCTTAGTCTCCTATACTTTATGTTTTATGTTTAATGCATATCGACTATTAAAAATCAAATTTGATTTAAATATGCAGTTATTAAAATTCCATTAATAAAAAATTTTTGTATAACTTTCATAAGTGTCGTAAAAGACTTTATTCGTTTTGTACGAACATCTTACACATTATATTTTATTATAATAACGATCCATATCGTAAATAAAAAATAGCTATTATTACTTACATAATAAGAAAAATACTACACTATGTAATATCGACTGAAATTTCACATTTTATCTAATTTTTTTATGCAATCTCACATTACAATGGAGCCTTATTGGTGGTGATCTTAGATTGCTATAAAATTCACATTACAATACACAAAGCATTGTTTGTTTTGTAAAAGGCGTAATGGGGAGGTAATAGACTTGAGTTTACATCTCATATTACGTTCATCCAAAGAACCCCTAACATTACATTCTTTATTATATCAGACTTGAACAAACTCATCGAGTCAACATATTAATTATAATATCATATTTCAAGTCATCTCACTTTATATCCATTCAAAAGTTCAAAATCCAACCCAATATAGTTGATACAAACACCCATAATATCTTTCGAAGTTCAATACAATCTAATTGATACGTTAATCAAATGGAAAGCTCGCAAATACCCACGATATCTTTCATTGGGCAACCATATAATATGGTACGATGGTTTAGCGCATTTTTCTTTAACCCTTTTAACTTTCATATTTAATTTATGCAGCGAGGAGCTTAATTAAAAAGTTGAGTTAAATCCCTTGATTAAAAAAATTCATCACAAATGCTACAGCAAGCATTCACTACAGTTTTAGGCCAACTTTCACATATCCAATATTAATAGAAATGTAACTGCTGCTATCCAGTGCATTAACATGATCCTATGATAATGCAGATCTAGATAAAATGACCAACTCTTAAACATCTTAATGTTGCTCTGCACTTAGGTGTTCGGTTGTCCATGATGTTATTGTGCTTTTAAATTTGTTTTTTAAAAAGTTTATTTTTTTTAATCTTAGTTTAGAAATGAAGGACTTTATATATATATTAGAAAAAAGTTTGCAGAAGTGTTGGGCTGGTTGTAAGTTGTTCAGATGGCATCCTCAGTTCAGGTCAAATCTCGGAAGAACGAAAGTTATTAGATTGATCATCATCAGAGCCATGCTTTATCCAACACAAACCAACAGTCTTAAATCAAGCTCCAAAAAAAAAAAAACAGATCAAACCCAGATTCCATCAGACATCAAGTATAATAATCAAGAACCAAAATCTTAAAAATCCGACAAGACAACGAGGAACTGTGGTTTTTTATGATGTAATGGAAATACAGTCAATTAACATTAGCCTCTTCAGTTCAGGTCTCCAGTTTTTTCCGCATAATAATAAAATCTCGGAAGAACGAAAGTATTTTGGTGATCATCCTTAGAGGCAAAAAACAATCTTCACATTTAAAAAAAAAAAAATATCATAAAAAAACCTCTTTTAGTTCAGGTCTCGAGTTTCTCCAGCATGCAGAACCAAAGAACAGAAATTATGATTTTTTATCATCATCCGAGGCCCCAACCCCAACACAAACAGAAAAAGAAAAAGAAAAAAAGAGAGATTTTTGAAACGAAATCGAAAATTAAAGCCAAACTAAGAAGATATTGATGCCGTGGGACATCAAGAAATGAATTGGCTCCGGTATCCGTGTGCAGCGGAGATGATCTGGCGGAAGAATTGAAGGAGGCGGCCACACTTTAGTTATCGTCATCAATCGGCGATGAAGTTTCTTTTATAGAGAGAGAGAGAGAGACGCTAGGGTTGGTTCTTCTTGGTTAACCCATTTGGGCTTTTTCTAACTGGATCTGAAACGATCCAAAGCAATAGATCAGTTTTGATAAACCAGTACAAAAGAATCGATAAACTCTAGACCGTAATTGTTTAAAAGGTTAAAAAGTACTTTTCATACCACATGTTTGACCGAATGTGGTTTTTAGTACTGGATGTTTAGTTTTGTATACTTTTGGTACCAAAAGTTTGAAAAAATGTGGTTTTTGGTACATCCGTTAGTTGGCCGTTAGTTTTGGCCGTAAATGACATGTGCAAGTCACGTGATCGACTCTAAACTTTTAATTTTGTTCAATTTAGTCCCTTAAATACATTCATAACTTTTATTTTGTTTAATTTAGTCCTAAAGCTTCAAAATCGAACCCAATTGGGACCTATCCCCAATTGGGTAAATTTGACCCAAATGGGCTATGTCAATTGAATTCGATTGGTTTAATTGGGTCCGATTTTGAAGTGTTATGACTAAGTTAAACAAAATAAAAGTTAGGAATATATTTGAGGGACTAAATTGAATAAAATTAAAAGTTTAAAGTCGATCACATGACTTGCACATGTCATTTAACAGCCAACTAACGGATGTACCAAAAGCCACATTTTTTCAAACGTTTGGTACCAAAAGTATACAAACTAAACATTCAGTACTAAAAGTCACATTCGGTCAAACATGTGGTATGAAAAGTACATTTAACCCTTGTTTAAAACAGTTCATGTTGAGATAGACCGGTTCCATACCCAACCCTACTAGAAATAGTCGGAGAATTTTATAGTTCAAATTTTAATATAGGTATCTGATACTATATTAAGAAGAATAAAACATACGTATATGACCTCGAATTTGTATATAGAGTATTTTAAAAACGCTCTTAACCTTCACAAGATCAACCAAATTTAAACATATAAGATTTCAGTAGAAAAGAACTAAACCACCAAGTACAAGGTTTCTCTCTTCAAATGATGTTTTGAAACAAACCAATTTCGATAAATTGTGTGTTTTCATTGTGTTGATGTTGGTAAGTGAAGATCGATTTGAAGCCAGGCTTATTTGATTGTGAAGAGACACTTCCCCACTTAGTAAATGAAGCGCCTTTTTTTCTTTTTGACTCTATATGCACTCGTTGAACAAAATTAATGGCCGCTAATGCCGCCGGCTAAGAATCAAATATTTTGATCAATTTAATTAAACATCTAATCTAATCCAAAAATATAAAGAAGATTGACTTTCATAAAGTTTGGGGCTACGATTATCATCATCAAGCGTGCTCATTTTTAAATTCACGTACGATACTACCACAACTATCAATGTAAATAGCGTTCATACATATATATATATATATAGGAGATAAATGATGTTGGTTACAATAACTTTAGCAGTACATAATTATGATTTGATCACATTTTTTTAATGTAATGTATAAAGTTGCTTAATAATTTTATATAATATTCCTTAAAAATGAGACTTATTATATATTTTTTATAATGCATTCCTTAAATTTAAGTAGTGTATTATGTTGTCATATTAATACATAATTAATTTTTAATCTTAAATTAATTCATTTAATAATTAATGTTAATGGTTTATTGATGATTGTTAAATTTTTTAATAATAATATATATTTAAGGAATATAGTTAAGTAAAATTATTGATTTTTTTTCTTGCAAGATTTTTTCTGTATGAATCGATACTATACCTTCCAAGGAAAATAGTCCATCATGATGGCAGCACTCATAGCATATCTATGCCCACCTAGACTAATCAACACTCGCACTGAGGTCAGCCCGTAAGGGGTAAGGTGTTGACCATGAATATCTTCACTCATGGCATATCTGCTCCCACAATAAGGTTTGAACTCATGACCTCTGGTTAGTGGATGAAGCACTGAACCACTACACCTTATTATATGATTGGAGATTAAATATTGTTTATGTGTATCTTAATTTAAGGTATTACTTAAAATTTATATAAATATTGTTGTATTTGGCAACTTTAGAAATATAAAAGCAATGTGGATGATCTTAGCAAATCTACTACGTCACGTGCATCAAATGCAAACATGCATAAACATAATATGTTCATAAATATAAAATAATAGTCTTATTAGTAAACCTAAGAGCATCCACAGTGGTATTACGTAAAAATTACGTAAATGTGGGTTCTACATGTTTATTTAAGTAAAACAATAAAAACTATCTACAATGGTTTTACATTGCATTCCTTAAATATAGGACCCACACGTAAATTTATGTTTTTACATAGAGCATTCCTTAAATTTAAGTAATGCACTATGTATTACGTAACCATTTTTTATTATAAATTAATTCATTTTATAATTAATGCTAATATATTATTGGTGGTTGTTGAAAAATTTAATAATAAAATATATTTAAAGAATATGTTTAAGTAATACGATTGTAGAGAAAATATTTTTTACATGTGTCTTAAATTTACGTACTACTTAAAATGTACATAAATGTCTACGTGGCAACTTTAAAGAATACAGTTTATGTAAAACCACTGTGGATGCTCTAAATAAATGCATAATTTGCTAAAACTCGAAATTAAGAAGTTAAAACCATTGAGTACTGGCACTATAGTGGGAGATTTTACAATCTTGATAAGAAAATTACTTATTTTTATTGAATATGGACTATTGGATTGCAAACATGCTAGATTTCATCCCCCTACAAATCCTCCAATATTATTTATAAACTATATACTATACTATTGTAAAATAGAGGAGATACGACATTATTGTTTTTGGCTGTCCAATGGCAGATCCTTTTGTCTGCCACCTTTGCATCAAGACATAAACATAGAGCTAGACATTAATGTTTTGCCAAAAAATAAAGAAAAAGAGGACCCCATCCACCTAACTTGTGCATGGCCTCCCACCGAAAGACCATTTTTGGTGGGGTCAAATTATAACCATCTAATATGACAGTGTATTTTTTTTATTAGAGGTCTTAAATTAATAATTAACATATTTAATTTATGTTAAAAGTAGGTGTTTAAAGTTTGAAATGTTAAAATGGGATGTCTCATGTTTCATTATTTTTGAAATTTGGTGTCTCTTCGCGTTTTTTTTTTATCTCCCTTCAATCATTTTCATCAACTCACTCACCGCTTATAATCCATCACTCTTTATTTTTCACAAATTCGTCAAATTTCACCCAAAAGTTGATCCAAAAGAAAATGTTTATAGCAGAGTGGTGTGGAGCAATTTCCAATGACAACAGAGCGGGATTTACTTGCGCAGATGTGACCAGCTTATTAGGTGACGGTCCCGGCAAGATGACGAGAAATGATTGTGTATGGGGGCTCGAATTTGACAGTCGGTTTCGTCGGAATTGACTTCTCTAAAGTAATCACACCGAGACACCACATTTTAACAAAATTGAAACCTTGAACACTACAGTTTAACATTTGAAACTTCGAACAAATACTTTTAACATAAGATAAACATTGGACAGGTTTTTAGTTATTAACCCTAGATTAAATAATGGTTTTAAAAATTAAAAAAAAAACATTCATAATTAGTATTTTTTTTTTTAACTCTTGAAAATGGGTTTCTTATCATCTAGTTCTTATTTTTACCATCATCTTATCTTAATTATAAGTCATGTCATATTTTTGTTCTTCCATTTCTCGGTGTGTATTTAGTTGATTAATAAGTGAATCTTAGTATGAAAAAAAAAAAATCACATTAGCAAGACAAAGATACACATACAAGGTCAAGAAGTACAATTATTGACCATAATATGATTTTCATCTAGAAGTTTTCAAAGTTTGTAACACTAATGAGATAAATAGAAACTTCATGAGCCAAATAATTTAGTTAGCATAGGCCTTTGTTCCCAAAAAAAAAAAAACCATATAAGAGAACCAAAATTATCCATAGACTACCTCAAATTAGTATTATCTAATCTATATCTATCCATAATTTATTATACTATTCGATTCACAATTATACAAATTTAGATATAAAAAATTGAGTAACTGTAAATTTAGAAAAAAAAAATTCTCTTAATTTAGTTTATACATATAATAAAAAAATCTATACATAAATAAATAAATAAATACTTAAAATTTCATATTTAAATGACAAACATAAACATATCGATTATGAAGTTTCTGAGGCCGCCACGTCATAGATTAGATTACATAACTAATATATACACTCCTACGACTAAGATTTACACTACAAGAAAATTCGGGTTTGCCTACAGGCCAAATCGGCCGGAAACCTAACGAAGATGGCATGTTACGTCTGTTTTCCGTCGGATATAGCCTCTCGTTAAAACCAGAGCCGGAACGCGGTCGGAAAGGTTCCTGACAGGAACATGGTCGGGAAACATTGCCTACGGGATATATCTGTCCGGAAGATGAAGGTACATTAAATTCGTCGTTCAATTTTCCGACTGATGTCCTGCCGATGTAAGGGTGGTCACAGAAGTCTGGGAGGCTGCATTGCCACCCTCTCGACTCTAATTGGTTGGTGCTAAAATTGTCCTAGGGAGCTGCAACCTGGTGTTCCTGAATATGCGTGTTTAGCAACTGATTTTTCGTTTCTGATGAAAGTCTTTAGAATTCAATTAGGCAAATGTTAATTGCGCACATTTAGTCACTCATTCCGTTATTACTGAAACATTCCATTGCAGTTGCATAAGCTCGTTCTAGTATGTCGTCTTCAGTTGTTCGGACTTCGACCCGAAATACAACCGCGAGAGACATTTACCAGTAATTATTGTCGACATTTAGCAACCCTGCACCCGATGCCAAAGTTATCCCGGCGAGTCGGTGTTAGGTGAATTCAAATTTTGCTGTTCAGCACCATCGTTTGTGATTCCAATGATATGATTTGGTCTTGATTAGTTCAGATCAAATGAATGCAAAAGGATAATTTGACTTTGAATAGCACGGTGACGCTAACATAAATTTGATTATATAATAAATCACAAAATTTGATCATATAAAGCGTGATGACAATAGGCAAATATTGGCATCGTTTAGTGAAAATAAATCATGCATATATTATTGTTAATACTGTGATATTACGAATAAGAAAAGTATATTCTTTGTGAATGATGGTTATTCAAGATCTGGTATTACGACTTTGGAGATCAAGATTTATAAATTTATATTCATCTAATTTTTATATACATTTTTTTGCCATATATAAATAAATATGGTTATCTTTTATATTTCTTACATTACAATACATGTACACTTACAGTTATCTTTAATATTTCTTGTATTGCATTATGCACTTATTTTTATTATGATCCTTACACTTCATCATCATTATAAAAGATCAAGAACATCATAAGTGATTATATAAGCTCATAAATTACTACTTTTTGGATTTATAAGATTTGTATAAAAAAAAGGATCCAAAGAATCTTATTTGAATTAAAGATTTTCAAAGTGTAAAAAAGAAATATGTGGCACATATTGTTATAAATAAAGGGTTTTGAAGGTTCTAAGAGATCGTGATTTTATAATTAAAGGACCCTGAAGATCCTAGATGATCTAAAACTTTAAATAAGGTATTATGAAAATCCTAAAATCTAAGTTGTGAACAGAGATTCTGAATATCCTTAATTATTTTGAATTATTAAAATATAATCATGAATATCTTAAAATATTTTAAAATATGAACAAAAATTCCTTAAAAATAATGAGTCATGAACGATAATCATGAATAACCTAAAATATTTTAAATTATAAATAAATTATATTGAAGATCATGAATTACGAGTATTTATATTAAATTATATAATCACACTTTATATATTACTTTTATTTATATTTTTGTAAATTTTATTATTTATAGTTATAAAAATGTGATTATTCTACAATTATCATTGAGATAAAAATGAATAAAATAATAACATGCATATTGTATTACAGGATATACAAGGTGTATCTCTTATAGAATTATGAAAGAAAAAAATATAAAGTAAACTGAAGTCTACGCCAATACTGACATGATTGATTATAAATTATGGTAAACCAGAAGTTTACTGATGTATATAGGTAAACCATAATTTTTACATATATAATGAAATATTTGGTGTGACCGGTTACAGAACATCTCGTATCACATACGATGCACATTAATTTGGAAGAACCTGAAAATTCTTCATAAATTATTGTGATGTTTGCTCTCAAATAAAATTAATTGTGTGATCATGATATCAGAATCAAATACCTTATTTCTTGAATTATATAGAGTAAATATTTGGGAACTTTCACATGCCATGTGGACCTCGGTGTTATTTTTGAAATATACATCTACAATATGAGCACATGTGTGTTGATTACAAATTTACAAGAGCAAAATTTCTAGATTATACAGTAGAGAATGATGATAATAATGATATTGAATTTGATACTTATTATAAAAATCAGAAAATTTGGTGTCTATATTTGCAATTTAGCATGAAAGTTATAGAGAGTCTCCAATCAAATAGCTAAACTGCTACAAAATAAATCGAATTGAGTACAAATGCATGCTATTATGAAAGCATCAATATAATTACGCATCAAGCCAATTTTAAATCACAAGCTCCCCATTACAACTAACTTGTGAAAACCTATCGAATGATATATAAAGACATGTTTTTAATTAAGCAATAATAATAAGATGCAATAATAATATGATAACAAATTATATGATAACAAATTAAGCAATAATAATAAGATGCACATCTCTTTTGAAAAAATGATTTTGACAATAATATTATAACATAAGTTTTTACATGATGTTGACTAAAATAAAATTAAGTTTATTTTAACTCTATTTTTCTCAATGTGGATGATCTAACAATTTTAACTTAAATTAAATTCGACTTAATTTTAGTAAACCGCTTTATATATGTAGGTTCTTGCGCAACTGCGGAGTATATTTTCTGCAATACAAATTCAATACAGAATCCCATTGGCCAAAAGAAACTCAAAAGTAATAATTACAAACATAGAAAAATCCCCACCGTCATCATTCATTTTCAACGCAATCACATCTTCTTTTTGAGAAATTATTGGCTGCCACCGCTCCAACAGGTGGAGCTGACGTATTGGCACCATGACCAATTAAATGTTGACACGTGTCTTACTACATGTACAGCTGTTATGTTTTAATTGGTTATGGTGCCAACACGTCAGCTCCACCTGTTAAAGCGTTGGTAGCCAATAATTTCTCCTTTTTTTCCTTTAGACTGTACAGATTGGAGCAAGTTCTTCACAAGGTCTCAAAAAGTTTTGATTTCTCACAATCCCAACTAATCCAACTGAGGTTGATACTTGACAGAGACTTGAGCTAGCTATTGAATTGATGATGATATTGCACTTTATTCACTATATAAGGTATCACTATTGCTTGCCATGTATATACATTGACTATATATATAACAAAAAAAAAATACATAAATAACCAAAAGCTTGCTCTCTCCAATCAATATTATTGTAGATGCAGTTTCCTTTTACCAACGAAGGTCGGACTAACTGCTAAAACGAGTTGCAATCCCTATTAATGAACCGAACCTTAATGATTCCATCCTGAAACTATGGAATCAATCTTATATATGTAAATTATTGTAGAGGCGCCCTGTATGGAATGCCTTTTCTCTTGAACAATCGCTGCCTCGTTCGCGGAGCAGACCCGATCCTAGACCAGATATCGGAGTCAGACCATGAGCTTGAGCATGCTCCATCATCTGTGTCGCAAATTGTACTTGAGTTTTCTTTGAGAGAAATTAGGTCGGTCCAATCAACCCCCGGAAATGTGACTAAGCCGTGGCTCTTTGGCTTCGGCGACACAACCAAAACCTAGGAGAGGGTTTGGTATCTTAATTAATACAACAATCTATTAATGGAATTGTAAGTATGAGGATATATAGCTAGGTTCAATATATATAGATTGGATGATGATAATGCTGAATTGATTACTTTGCATGCGAGGGAGCAGAATCGATTAGGCAGGTCCTGTATGTAGCGGCCGCAAGCTTGGCAAGTTGCTGCGTTCTTTGATTTGGTGGAGGGTTTTGCATCCTTGGATTGAGGCCGAGGATTCAAATGGACCGCCTTTTCGCCGTTAATTTTGTATGTCTGCAGAAGCGATCGGAGATGCAAGTTATGATGAGGATGGTTAATTATGTGTCGCCACTAGTCAGTCAATCATATCATAGTTTATAAGAAGTGAAATTCTGTTAGACATTTGGTCGAGCATCTAGCATACCTGAATTTGGGAACAGTCGAGATGTTTTTGGAGGTCAGGGAGGCGGACGACGTGGTGATAGACGTACTTGCAGATCTGAAGGCGGCGGTGGAGGTGGTGACCACCTGACATAGTGCAGTGCTTGCAGAGGCGACGGCAGCAGTCTATGCAGAAGAGATTCACTTCATTCTTTCTCAAGTAGCGGTGGAGGCGGCACGATCGGAAGAATTGATCACTTTCCTGAAGAAGAGTAGTCAACCAATCGGATCGCGATTTCTTATTGATCGCGATCCTGCAGCAGCCCACCTGTTTCCGCGCGCGCGATTCAGACGAAATCACCGATTTAAGCTACCAAAATTGGTTGGTGAATCAAATTAAACCTACTCAATTAGTACTTGGACAGATCAAAATATGCAGTGAGATTGTATCTTCGTACTTACCATGGCGATGGCGTGCGTCTGCGATCGATGGATGGGCGTAAATGAAGAATTCGTCAATCAATCAATCATAAATGCGAGTGGTAATAGATTAAACTGGGACTCATCGGAGATCTTCTAATCTAAATAAGTAAAGACAAGGTGCTGCTTTGCCTGCTACTGCTAATACAGAGTGAAGTGAAGTGCAATGTGCAACACACAGCAAAGGAAGGAAGAATTATTAAATGAAAATAAAGTCTCCTGGGCCGTCCGATTTATATTATCAAGATATGGGAAGCAGCTAGCTAGCAATGGCATTGTAGCGGATGCTGCTATTTTCCCGCCAAAAACCGAGGGTCCGGTCAGCCACTCCCAGCTGCCTTTCTTTAGGGCCGGTGGCGCCGCATGCTTGTTTTTCTTCTTCCTTTCTCTTTCTCTTTTTCTCTTTCTTTTTCTTTTTTTTGGCCAAATTCTCTTTTCTATTTCATAAATAAATAAACTGTATTTGAGTGACGCATCTGTTTTTTTTTTGGTTAATAGGTATTTTGGTCCATGATGTTTGACAACTTTTGAGTTTTGGTCATTTTTTTACCTAGTTTTGGTGCAATATGTTTGCAGATTTTTTCTAATTTTGGTCTAACCGTTACTTTCCGTCCATTTTTTGACATGTTCAAGTCACGTGATCCACTCTAAACTTTAAATTTAGTCCCTCTAATACTTTCTTAACCTTTTTTTGTTCAATTTAGTCCGGAAGTTTCAAAGTTGACCCCAATTGGACAATATGTCCAATTGAATTTTTGAAACTTCGGGACTAAATTGAATAAAAAAAAGGTTAGGAAAGTATTAGAGGGACTTAATTGAACAAAATTGAAAGTTTAGGGTGGATCACGTGACTTGTACATGTCAAAAAATGGACGGAATGTAACGGTCGGACCAAAACTAGAAAAAATTTGCAAACATATGGTACCAAAACTAGGAAAAAAACATCATGGACCAAAACCCAAAAATGATCAAACATCATGGACCAAAAGACCTGTTAACCCCTTTTTTTTTTTTACACAACGTATTGTAGTATGCTACTTCATAATTAGAATAATATTTTATACTTTTGTTGGGAAATCGAGTTAAAATAAATTAGAGTTTATTTTAGCCGAACTATTTCAAAATTTAAACTCGATATTCATGATTAAAAAATAAAGTACTAAATCGCACCATAGCTGACAAATCTACTATTGTTATGTGATTGATGTCCCTTTACTTTTTTTTTAGTCCAGAAAATATAAATGTCTAACTACTTTTTTCGTCCCAACATTTTGTTGCTTAAAAAATTGCATCTTTATAATCTTATTTGGGGTCGTTTGTATTACTAGAATTCAATATTTTAAGAAAGTGAAATTTTTGTGAATGTTCAGCTCGAGAATATCAAACCTGGTAATATAAAGGGTAATGTAAGATTATATTGCATGGATGTTTGTGAATTAAGCAATACACTGTTTGGTTTATATATATAATGAATGTACAAGGTAATGTGAATATTTAAATTTATAATATTATATCAAAGTAGCATATATTAAGAGGCCGGTTTTTTTTGCAATATTAGTGTTTTTCCTTGATTTTTTTTAAAAGGAAATAAAAAGAGTATAACTTAGCAAAAAAAAAAAAAAAGAGAGTATAAGATACTTATCATTAATCTAAATTTGTAAATGAAATTATTTTACTTGTATATAAATTCATTCATATTTACGAAAACCCAACTCAGTCCTAATTTTATTCTAACAACTCATACCATTATTATTGATATAAAAAATTGAAAATGTCTAACAGTGAACAAGTGTAATAAACAAAACCAACCAAGATTAATTTATAATGTAATAGAGAAAAAAAAAACTGAAAAAGCTTTTCAATGCAATTTTATTATCCATCCGCCCCCGCACCGCATGCAATTGCTGACATGGTTTTTTCTGATCATTGGGCTGTATCGGGTTGGGTTTTAATTTAGTGTGGTCTTCTCGGGCCTATACATAACCATATCGGGCTAATAACAAGGCCTAGATCATTTGTATCTATCTTGCAGAATTTCATCTTTATAAATGTTCCGTTTTCTTGGCACCAAAACAAAATTCCGTTTTGTGCCAAATTTATAATATCAAATTTTATGTTTTTTTTTTTGTTAAACGCCAAAATTTATGTTATCTTGAATTATATTTTGGATGAAAATTTTGTTTTAAATTAACCTACAAAAGAAATACATAATTTTTTTTATAATAATATATGATACCAAAAATATACAATATCACGTCACTAAAATTTCTATATTTAAATTCCAACTATAAATGAATAAATATCTTTTTTTTTTTTTTGTAATAAAAATGAATATTATTGTATCATAAACGAATTATAACTCTTTGATCATATTCAAAAATAAAAATTATTGGAGAACTTATTCGTGCTTTGCGCAGTATGTATAATATATTCATAAATAATAATAATAATATAATAAATGTGTATTTATGTGTTGTATTTTTAACACTATAATAAAAAAAAGGGTTAAAGGTACTTTTGGTGCCACATGTTTGACCTGTGTAGGTTTTTGGTGCCATATGTTTCATTTTGTAGGTTTTTGGTGCCATATGTTTGAGAAGTGTATGTTTTTGGTATTTCCGTTAGTCAACAGTTAGTTTGACCGTTAAATACTTTTATTTTGTTCAATTAAGTCCTCAAATTTATATTTCTAAAATTTAATATTTACAATTTAGTCTTTATTGTTTGCTCAAGTCACCGTCCAAGGCCGCCGACCACCACCCACCACCTCCAAGGCCGCCGACCGCCACGAAACGGGCCGGCCACCACCCCACGGCACCGGCCACCACCGCTTGGGGCCGAAAACCACCCCAATTGGTGGTGGCCGGCCCCAATTGGTGGTGGCCACCTCAATTGGGGCCGGCCACCACCAATTGGGGCCGCCGGTCCCGATTGGGGCCACAGAGGGCTCCAATCGGGGCTGGCGGCCCCAACTGGTGGTGGCCGGCCCCGATTGGGGCTGTACCCACCACCAATTGGTGGTGGCCGGCCCCGATTGGGGCTGTAGCCACCACCACTGGTGGTGGCCGGCCCCGATTGGGGCTGTAACCACCACCAATTGGTGGTGGCCGGCCCCGATTGGGGCTGTAACCACCACCAATTGGTGGTGGCCGGCCCCAATTGAGGTGGCCACCACCAATTGGGGCCGGCCACCACCAATTGGGGTGGTTTTCGGCCCCAAGCGGTGGTGGCCGGTGCCGTGGAGTGGTGGCCGGCCCGTTTCGTGGCGGTCGGCGGCCTTGGAGGTGGTGGGTGGTGGTCGGCGGCCTTGGACGGTGACTTGAGCAAACAATAAGGACTAAATTGTAAATATTAAATTTTAGAAATATAAATTTGAGGACTTAATTGAACAAAATAAAAGTATTTAACGGTCAAACTAACTGTTGACTAACAGAAATACCAAAAACATACAACCTCTCAAACATATGGCACCAAAAACCTACAAAATGAAACATATGACACCAAAAACCTACATAGGTCAAACATGTAGCACCAAAAGTACCTTTAACCCTAAAAAAAACTAAGTAGTTAATTTTTTTAGCAAAAGAAAGGGGGTGTTTGGTTTGGTGGTGAATGATTTGAGTGGGTGCGTGAGATGAAAGGTTAGGAGAATTGGATTCTTTTGTCCACCCTGTCAAGTATCATCTTCTCTCTACGTCAGTCCTTATCTTATTACAACGCCATCTCCCTTCAGCGCATGCCATATGAACATCTGAGGATTGATTATCTTTCATTTTCTTTATAAATAAATTATATATATATATATATATATATATATATTTTTTTTTTTTTTTTTTTTTTACTTTTTTAAGTTTTTTTTTTTACTTTTTTAAGTTTTTTTTTTTTTACTTTTTTAAATAAATCACGTTTTCATAAATATATTATATATGGAAACTACTGAACAACTCATTTGACTACGTCGGGGAGTATCAATAATTCTCAATCGACTATTTAAAGGCAAAAATAAAACGACTGTTTTATATTTATTTTGATCAGATTTTTAAATATAGTTAATCTGATTATTTATTATTATTATTATTTTGGACAAAAAAACCCTGAATCAAAATGAATTTTTATGAGTTCGGATTGCATTCCAAATTTGGGTGAAAGAGGAACGCGACACTATTGTTTATTTACTCATAGAAATAAAGTTTTCTTCATCATTTTATATAATATAAATTATAATGGAAATCCATAGGGAATATTGGAATATATATTAGGTAGTGTATGTTTATTTTGGGAATGGATGGAGAAATGTGTCTAAAATATATATTCTCCGTCAACATAATGCAAATATTCGGGTGGTTCTCATTTTCCCACAGTTGTTAAACAGTGTAATACTAGTCAATTGAATATCTTTACCCTGCATTATTAATGATTAAAGTAGGTAGTTCTGTTTGAGTTGTAATTGTATTCTAATAAAGACCAACATTTTTTAAATTATTATATATTATTTTAAATTCTACTTAGGAAAAAAAATGATGATATTATATGTTAGCGTGAGTACGGTTCTAAAAATATATAAAGTTACCACCATTTAACATTTTGTGTTATCTTTTCTTCAAAGTAATAAAATCGGGCTTAAAATCTGTCTGCTTTTTTTTTTTTCTAAATTAACAAAAAAAAACATTGAGGTTTAATCGTTAAGGATTCTGGATTTAGGGTATCGAGTTGGTTAGTGATGGATCCCAACCCAAAACGGTTTAAGAGCATCCACAATGGTTTTACATAAATTGTATTCTTTAAAGTTGCCACGTAGACATTTATGTACACTTTAAGTAATACGTAAATCTAAGACACACGTAAAAAATATTTTCTTTGCAATCGTATTACTTAAACATATTCCTTAAATATATTTTATTATTAAATTTTCCAACAACCACCAATAAGATATTAACATTAATTATAAAATGAATTAATTTATAATAAAAAATTGGTTACGTAATACATAGTGCATTACTTATATTTAAGGAATGCTTTATGTAAAAACATAAATTACGTGTGGGTCCCATCTTTAAGGAATGTTATGTAAAACCACTGTAGATAGTTTTTATAACTTTACTTAAATAAACATGTAGGACCCACGTTTATGTAATCTTTACGTAATACCACTATGGATGCTCTAAGAGCATCCATAATGGTTTTACATAAATTGTATTCTTTAAAGTTGCCACGTAGACATTTATGTACACTTTAAGTAATACGTAAATCTAAGACACACGTAAAAAATATTTTCTTTGCAATCGTATTACTTAAACATATTCCTTAAATATATTTTATTATTAAATTTTCCAACAACCACCAATAAGATATTAACATTAATTATAAAATGAATTAATTTATAATAAAAAATTGGTTACGTAATACATATTGCATTACTTATATTTAAGGAATGCTTTATGTAAAAACATAAATTACGTGTGGGTCCCATCTTTAAGGAATGTTATGTAAAACCACTGTAGGTAGTTTTTATAACTTTACTTAAATAAACATGTAGGACCCACGTTTATGTAATCTTTACGTAATACCACTATGGATGCTCTAAGAGCATCCATAATGGTTTTACATAAATTGTATTATTTAAAGTTGCCACGTAGACATTTATGTACACTTTAAGTAATACGTAAATTTAAGACACACGTAAAAAATATTTTCTTTGCAATCGTATTACTTAAACATATTCCTTAAATATATTTTATTATTAAATTTTCCAACAACCACCAATAAGATATTAACGTTAATTATAAAATGAATTAATTTATAATAAAAAATTGGTTACGTAATACATAGTGCATTACTTATATTTAAGGAATGCTTTATGTAAAAACATAAATTACGTGTGGGTCCCATCTTTAAGGAATGTTATGTAAAACCACTGTAGATAGTTTTTATAACTTTACTTAAATAAACATGTAGGACCCACGTTTATGTAATCTTTACGTAATACCACTATGGATGAGCATCCATAATGGTTTTACATAAATTGTATTCTTTAAAGTTGCCACGTAGACATTTATGTACACTTTAAGTAATACGTAAATTTAAGACACACGTAAAAAATATTTTCTTTGCAATCGTATTACTTAAACATATTCCTTAAATATATTTTATTATTAAATTTTCCAACAACCACCAATAAGATATTAACGTTAATTATAAAATGAATTAATTTATAATAAAAAATTGGTTACGTAATACATAGTGCATTACTTATATTTAATGAATGCTTTATGTAAAAACATAAATTACGTGTGGGTCCCATCTTTAAGGAATGTTATGTAAAACCACTGTAGATAGTTTTTATAACTTTACTTAAATAAACATGTAGGACCCACGTTTATGTAATCTTTACGTAATACCACTATGGATGCTCTAAGAGCATCCATAATGGTTTTACATAAATTGTATTCTTTAAAGTTGCCACGTAGACATTTATGTACACTTTAAGTAATACGTAAATTTAAGACACACGTAAAAAATATTTTCTCTGCAATCGTATTACTTAAACATATTCCTTAAATATATTTTATTATTAGATTTTCCAACAACGACCAATAAGATATTAGCATTAATTATAAAATGAATTAATTTATAATAAAAAATTGGTTACGTAATACATAGTGCATTACTTAAATTTAAGGAATGCTTTATGTAAAAACATAAATTACGTGTGGGTCCCATCTTTAAGGAATGTTATGTAAAACCACTGTAGATAGTTTTTATAACTTTACTTAAATAAACATGTAGGACCCACGTTTATGTAATCTTTACGTAATACCACTATGGATGCTCTAACAAAGCATATTTATATTATTATTATAAAAAAAAACTATATATATATATATATATATATATATATATATATATATATATATATATATTTGACAGTAAAAGTAGGTAGGACGTTGTTGTTGAGCTTAACATCTAAGTCCATGATTGTTCGTTGTCTGTGTTGACCCCAAATTTCCAGCTTTGACTCCACCATCTCATCTCTCATAGTTAACCCATTCATATATATGGGAGCTTGAGAATTCGATGATGAAATTAATCAAAAATAGAACTCGGAGGACTATAAAGATAATAATAATAATCAATATAATTAAGTTGAAGAGCACAGAATTAATGGAAGTCCATTCATTAATTAGTTAATTATATTAATTATAATTAGTGTATATCCTACCCATCCATATACTTGTTCGTTCGTGGTGGGGTTGAAGATTCACATTAAATCAAACTTCATTAAGTGAGGTTGGGCCCATTGCTTTTACATACATTATATAGGGATGGAGCGTGTTCAGTTGTTCACTCTTACGGGGTTTGGAGAAATTATTGTATAGGGCGGTATTAACACGTGGAGTAAACCTTCAACCAATCAACATCTAATATGTGTTTGTGTCAGTCTTTTTATGACACATGTCAAATATTGGTTGGCTAAATGTGTACTACTTTGAATCCGCGTGTTAGCTTCGCTACAATAATTTCTCATAGGGGTGAAACCAAAATCCGGTTGGTCCGAAAAACCGGTAAAAACCGAACCTGTCCTGACTGAAAAAACCGAATCCGCAATATGCGGTTTGGTTTTTGGTCGGATTTTTTTACTCTAATTCAGTTTTTCGGTCCGATTCGGATTTTGAGCTTTGAGGACCATGGAGACCGAACCGACCGTTATGCTAATTAAATATACACAATATATATTATTTTAGTTGATATTAACTAATATAATTAATTAATTATATTAATATAAATTGTAAAATAGTCACTTATGAATATTAATTTTTCTAGCTGTATTTTATAATTTATTTAATTATATTAATGAAACTTATTTATCATTTCGATATAATATTGTCTATGAAAATAAAGAGAATTTTGAATGATAATTGTTAATATTGAATTTTCGGTTTAAACCGAAAACCGTACTACCAATGGACGGTTTTTTTTTTTCCTCAAACAGTTTTTTGGTCGGATTTTTTTAAGGGAAAAACTGGACCGAAAATTTAGGTCCGACTGAAACAAGCAAAAATCCGGTCTGACCGGCCCGATTTCACCCCTAATTTCTCCGGGGTTTGGGGCTAGTTTAGGAAATTATGACTTCGAATTCTCATATAATATAATTTAAATTATTATTTTTAAATATTTGATGATCTAAAAGGTCGGCAGCATCTTGACTATATTAAACTACATAGAATGATATATTATTAACGGAATCAAAATATGTGTTATTTATTCATATGTATAATATGCTTCAAAATAACAACAGGAGAGTCCAAATGTTTAGAAAGCGTTACGCATTCTAAATCGCCACTATTATACTATATATAGTATTTATGGAAATGATATTTCGCTGGCCAGCTAGCTACTGTTTGTGTTCCCTTGTTTTTTCTTCTTCACATTTCTCAAATCATCATAGTGGCCGTACATGCATTAATTAATTAATTAAATTAAATAAATCAATGGGGATAGATACCCTACCCTTATCGATATATACACCACCTACACATACATTATTATTGCTTGAGTTAGCTAGAGGATAATATACAGTAGCCTTACTTGGACTTCATATTAATCCTTAATATTTGTCTCTTGTTTATTTATCTCAATTCTCAACCAATAATATTGGATGGTATACAAAACAAAACAGCACCTAATTCAACAACAACAGCAAACACTACCAGATTCCATTATGCAACCAGAAGACGGCACAATAAAATAATATATAATAATGCAATTAGTAACTTAATTATGTTAGTGGGTCAAATATATGAAAACTAATATTCAGCTTCCACTTACTTTAATAATGGACTTTAATTAATTGCAAACAGCCCTAGTGATAAGAAAGTAGCTAGCTAGGGGAGCTGTTATGAATTATGATAAATGATAATAGTAAGATTTAAAGGTGATTAAACAGGTGGATGACTAAGTAAATTAGCCTAATTAGGTAATTAACTTTTCCCAATCATCACATATAATCATGACACACATCAAGTGATGAAGACAAGCCTTATCTAAAAAGAAAAATACTTAAAAATTCACATAAACACAAGTTAATGATTAATTATAAATTTTGATACAATAGAGATCACTAACTATAATTTACCTAAAATACAAATCCTAAAACTGAGCATGCCCTGTTTTAAAAATTATTATTAGAATTGCTTTACAAATATATATATATATATATATATATATATATATATATATATATATATATATATATATATAAAAAATTCATGTGAATTTGCTCTTAAAATTATATAGTTGCCGCCATTTTATAATTTATTTATGAAAATGGTGCTGATTTAATTAGTTCATAACTGAAGAGACTTATTTTTATATTTTTTTTGGTGAATAGACTTATTTTTATATGCTTATTAAGTAAGATATATATAATATATACAAAATAATGATTAATGAGTTCCGGAGTCACAATCCTAAAAGCACACACATCATGTTGTTGCATAGCGTCAATCATCAATCGTATCATAGATCAAGTGTAGCAATCGACCGATAATTTTTTTGGTTGGTCCTATAGTTTCTTCAATAAAGATAAGAGTACTCGTAATGGTACCCATCCGTTTAAAATTAATTCATTATATGAAATCAGTCAATTTATGAATGAATATTTCCAACGGAAACAATTCACTAGAATTTATAAGATTTGCAAATATTTTATTAAATTATATTGAAAATTCTGTGTAAAATTCAAAATTTTGAAAAGTTACCATAAATTTTGCACAATTTTTTTTTTCGCAGTTATAAATATTTGTATTATAAGACAACTCTTTAAAATATTAACGAATTAAGATTGTATAGGAAATTTTCAATATCTCCTTAAATAGGTCCCTTAAGCAAATATTCTTCTTCGGGTGGTTATACGCATTTGGAAACACTTGAGCATGTTTGATTATATATATTAATTAATACATGTATTAGTTAAGCGACGATTACAGATTTATGATATCTTAGACTTTAGTTGATACTTAATAAATATTATATTTGGACGAACTATTTATTATGATATTAATAAAATGTTTGGATGAACTTTGTATTTAAATATCCTAATACAATGATTAAAATACCCATATATGTATTTTTTAATAAGATTATATTATTTACAAATGAATAATAATAATAAAAAGTATCTTTAATTATGTAAAAGTATCACAGGTCCAATGTCATGACCCGACCCGAACCCGTTATACCCGGTATAACCCGTCACGGCCCAAACCCACTACGACACGAACTCGGTATGGTACCATAACCCTACCCGAACCCGGCGTGAACCGATCCAAACCGGTCGTGACATGACCCGAACCCGTTATGCCCGACCCGGCCTGAACCTGCCATAATACGACCGAGCCCTTCATGTATGGCCCGACCAAACCCACCATAACACGAGCACGACACGAACCCGTCATAACCCAACCCAAACTTGATGCGACCCGACCCGAACTCGTCGGGGTTCGGCCCGAAATCAGTGTAGTTATTATATATTAACTTATTAAGTAAGGGTATGAGTATTTTGGTCATTAGCCACTATGTATTAGTTAATGCATTATTTTTTTAGGAGTCTTAGCTAATACTTATGTATTAATTGATACTAATACCAAATCAAAACAAATAAAATATTAGCTAAGTCACATATTAGTGTTTCCTAATACATACAATTAACACACACCACTCGCGACACAAGTATAAACTAACGACCCGTAACACGACTCTCAACCTGTTATACAATGTAAGTTTGTTTGAAAAATCTAATTAGATTTGAAATTGATGGGTTGACCCGTGAGGTTTTGTGTCGTGTCGTGTAATTAAATGTAATTATGTCTGAAATGGACGTAAGTTCGAGTCATGTAGGTTAATCCATAGATCCGTCTGTTGTGTTTGGGTCCAATTGACCCGTAAAAAAATTACGAGTGGTGTTTGGTTTTAACATATATGGTGGTTTCTTGGTACTTCTTCAAAATCATTCGTTTAAAATTATTATTAAATACATTTTAAATTTACAAAATTATGTTAATAATTTTTATATATAAAAAAATAAGACATGACGACTTAAACTAATGTTCCAGTTATGTCCAAGTATCAGAATTTAATTGTGACTCAATTTATCCTATAATCGGTTATGGTTCGACTGACTCAATTATAATGTTAGTATAAGTAATCATGGCTTAGATTATATACTTTAAAAAGTACCCCAATTAAATTTATAAAATATTGAAATAAATTTAACGTTAATTTTTTATAATTGGTTGAAAAAAGTATCATTTATCATATTTTAAAACATGTTATACATTTTAAAATAATATTGGTACTAAATTTTTTTTTTCAAACGTATTATATGTTTTAAATATTTTTCACTTTAGAAGGTAATATCAATTAGATAGTTATTAAATGGGGTCTTTCTACTATGCTCCACAAACATCATCATGCTTGTGGTGTCTTTTTTTTTCAACATTTTTAAATTGTTCTAAAAGTGAATCTGCAGGGAAATTGATATTATTAATAGTATGATATAAATATTAGATGTTACAATTAAGTCCACCATAATAGTAAAAAAAATAAAAACATGGTGCTCCAAAATCCACGAGCATGAAAATCCCTAGTTAAGGTACGTACAGGCAAACTGATTAAACCAGTGTTATCAGAACCGGACCGGGGCCTGAACCGGCAGGGCCACTGGTTCCCGATTCGGCCGGTCGGACCCGGTCCGAATCGGGTCCGACCGGTTTTAGTCAAAAAATGCAGATTTGCAAAACCTCTCTGTAAGTTAACCCTTATGTAAGTTTTAGTCCGAGCCGGGTCTGCCTCTCTGTAAGTTAACCCTAAATTTTTTTATGTTTTTAATGAAAGGAGTCCGAACCAACGAACCGCCCGGTTCGCCCAAAACCGACCGGTTCGGTGAAAACCGGACTTCAGAACCGGATTCGCTTACATCCTCCGGAAATAAGCAAATCGGACCGTGGAGGGGTCCGATTCCGGTACGACCGCCGGTCCGGTCCGGTTCTGATAACACTGGATTAAACCAACATCGGGCTGCAATAACAATGACAGAAGTCCCTTACAGTATATATAGGTTCGATGCAAAACATGTCCACAATGTTCCCGACCGCGTTTTCATGCGTGAGCTTTGGTCTCACGTGCTTTGTGTACATGCACCATTTTTGTTGTGGTTTTCAATAGTTTGAATTTGGTCCTTGAGCTTGAATTGACTACCCAATTTCCTCATCAAACTCTTGTGCTTTATCATTTTTGTTCTCATTGAAAGTATATTTTAGTGCAAGTAAGAATTGCAACCTTACATATATATTAGCTAATATAGCCTACTATACATATATATAAGCTTATAAAATATAGATAGTTCCTCATCAGGCTAGTTTGCACTCAGGTGATAATTGATAGCATGCACACAAGGCAAATGGCCTTGACAATACTTTAAAGTTTAATCATATTACTTATCCTATAAGGCTAACAATTTCTACTAAAATATGAATATGCACGAAAAAGATCTTATTTACTGTATGTATATGGCAGAGTGATACTACCATTAGTACGATTATGATAACACAAGATAATTTTTGTGTGTTCGTGTATAAGCGTCGCAATATGACATGCATGTAATTGTGGCTTTATAATATTTATAATGGGGTACGCTATGTAAATTTTCCCCGAAAGATTTAACTTATAACTGTATTTCTTTGGGAAAATTTTACAAAATATACGTTTTTTAAAGAAAAAAAATATGTTTTTTTGGTACTTTTTTTAATGTATATAACATATTTCAAAACAACAATAATTGGTACTTTCTTCAATCATCTGTCCAAAATTATCGTTAAGTACATTTCATATGTACTAAATTAACTTGGTGTTTTTCAAAGTATCACAACTAAGCACTAATGACTTAAACAAATATTAAAATTGAGTCAAATCAGACAACAACCAACTGGGGATCAATTGAGTCGTGACACTATTATAATACTACCATATATATATATAAGTAATTAGATGTTGATTTTGATATTTAGAAAAATATTCATTTAACTTTTTTAAATTTAAAATATATTTAACGATAATTTTAAACTGATAAATAAAAAAAGTATCAATTATTATTATTTTGAAATATAATGCATTTATCACTATGTTTTTACATATAGTTATTGATATCTACGGATATTGGTTGACACGGGTATATAATTTTTTTGAACAATAATGGATTAATATGGCTTTATAGACCTCACCCAGTTGTTTAATTAATTTAGAGAGTTTGATAATTTTACTTTATTGATGTGTGAAATCTAATGTATTGAACCCTAACGTCGTTCAGGTTCAATTCGGTAATCGATCCATCAAATATTTTTCTGTTTTCTAATAAGGACCTCATAGTTGGTAATTAAACGTTAATATTAGTCGTGCATGCATTGTACGATGTTCTTAATAACCAAATAGTGACACTGACAACATACATGATACAACATGCCGGTGTGGTACAATTGAAAGTGGTTCGATCATTGACCCCAAAATTCCAAAAATCAAATCATATGTTTTTATATATATATATATATATATATATATATATATATATATATATATGAGTTTAAATCATATATCTTCTGTTACATCAATAGAAAATAAAAATTCAAACTTGTCCTTACATAAAAGAATGTCCTCACATATACAATAGAGATGATGAATATTTCATGCTCAAAAATAATTTTTTTTTTATATACAATGTAATATAAGTGCATAATTTTTTTTATGATTTTTTTTTTCTAAAATCTATTAGACATAGTGAATTGTTAGGCATAGTAAACCCTAGATAGCTAAAATGAGTTAATCTGCTTTTTATAATTCACCGTGCCCAACTGTGCACTATGATTAATATGATCTAAAAAAATCACAAAATTAGTAACATTTATATTATATTATATATGGAAAAAGTTATTTTTATTTACCGTGAAAGTTTTATGTAGAATGAGATGAGATATTCATCCCTAAAAGTTAGCTACCGCATTGTAATTAAACAAAAATTCCTAATGTAAAAAATCGATCCATACGTCAACTTCGACCAGAGGCACTTGAGGGTCAATTAAAAGAAATCCCACGCGCGGTGGAGCGCGTTACAAGCTCATAGAATATTGTTGAATGGACTCAATGGGAGAATGAGCAAATCAGCAAAGCCCGACTTTAATGATTAAACCAATTTTTCTCTGCCCCTCTATTAACCAACGCCAGGCGTCAACTAGAACATGAAGATGCTCACTTTTGTGCTAACCTGCGCATATATAATATTATAATTGTAATAATAATAATTATTATTATTATTTTTTTTCGCGGGTGATCCTAAGAAGACTGTAAGGGATAAAGTGCTGGCTAGGAAAAGAATTTTATTCTCATGATCACTAGCGATGATTAAACCCTGACCCCTGGTTAAAGGATGAGACGTTGAACCACCACACCATTGTTACATGGTTAATTATAGGCTGTTAATACCCGAAAAGTTAAATACCGAATAGATGTCTGAAATTTTATTAAAAGTGTAAATAAGTTAGCTAATAATATTTTTTAAGAAGTAAATAGTTAGTTGAACTTTTCTGTAAGTAGCAATAATGTAGCTTTGTTATTATTTTTTAAACTACGAAATTTCTCATATGTACGACTAAAATCTGTGACAACATATTTCGTGATCAGAATACACTTGCATCTTTTTTTGTTTAATGCCTATGTTTCTATCGAAACATTTCAATCATATTTTCTCCGAATTCATTTGCTCCACCAAATGTCATATTCAACTTATGAAATACTCAAATAACTAGTTCTTTGCGGTCATCGGAAATGAGGGTCTACAGCGTGTGGAACTTTTTATTGGTTATGCGATATCAGTCAATCACATGCTTCTTACGGGAGGAATTCGGTAGTTTTAAAAAAAATCAACAGAGTTATCTAATTGCTACTTGCGAGAAAGCTCAGCTAGCTATTTGCTCCAAAAAAATTGGCTAACAATTTGTACTTTTAGTAAAAATCCAGCTAATTATTTGGTATTTAACCCATACCTACCTAAATCAGTATCTAAGTTTGATATAATTATGAATTGCTATCTATTTTTAATTATATGAACTTTTAATTTGTGAGCAAATTATTGATTTCTCTAAATTTGGTATATAAAATGAGCATATTTCAGCTTTATATAGTCATTTGATGTGTTCAGCCAAGATAGAATCGACAATAAATTGAAAGTATTGCAACAAAACACCTTCAATTGGACGTTCAATTGAAAAACACTGTTGGGATTGATTAGAGGTCCAATAGTAAGCATTAATTGAAGGTGTTTAGCTGCAATCTTCTCAATTTATTATCAAATTCATCTTATGTACGCATAAAAAAAATCTTACATGACCGAAACATGCGTGTGTCGCCCATGACATAAGGGGCATGATGACTTGACGTCATCCACACTTCCTCCGGCTTATCATCGGCAGTCTGTTCAGGGTTCCAAACTCAACGTTGGCAACTAAACACGATGGTTGCGCTCGTCTTCACTAAAATTTTAACTTAGAAAAAGCCGTTTATAAATTAGATCATCGTATAAAAGGATATGTAACTTTTATTACGATAATATTAAATACACATAATTATTTATAGAGATTAAATCTATAATACTATTTAATGACGTAATTTTTTGGATATGTTGTTATAAAGTTCAAAATTTCCTAGTGTTATCTGATACAATAATATTTATATGGGCTGAAAGTTTTAAAATTTATTTTAAATTTTAGAATTATTAGTTTGGTCATATACTATTATTTAATTTAATCAAGAGAAATTATATTTCGTTAGTTAGATCTATATATATATATCTAATAATAATTATATAATAGTTACGATTATTTTATAATGAAATATTGATATATTTTAAGTACACAGTAATAATCATATGAAATGAGAGTGAGTGGGCCTCTTTTCTATAATTTAAAATTTAAATGAATTTATTTATTTATTATATACATAACTTATATGAAACTTTCTTGTTTTTTAATTAGTTAGTTTATTTACATTATTTTATTTTATTTAAAGATTATTATACTTTGCTTGCCAACTATTTAAAGATTATATACATACATCACTATCATATTTTCCTTAATATATATATTTGCTTTCCTAACACGCAAAGTTTCTAGAGTACAAGTTCTTCGACTTCATTTTTTGTTAGAATTTATTTATATATACTTGTGCAGCTCTGGATTTAACTTAAATAATAACGTAATTTTTTTAGAAAATACGATAGGCCATAGGCCCGGGGTGTGTGTGTGTGGAAACTGGAAAAAAAAAAGCAATAGGGAACAATAATTACAAAAAAAAAAAGGGTTAAATTAAGTTTGGGGGTAAAAGTTGCTCCAAGTTAAAGCTCAGGGTGCATCAAGCCGCCTTTGCCTTTCCCTAATACACAAAGCTGTGACCCACTCCGTTGTTGCTAAAATGCGCTTTCTTGTTCTTGATCGTCTTCATCATCGGCTCATCTTAGCCTAACCTCCACCCACAAAGTAAACAGCTCTCTCTCTTGTCGGTTGGAGATGGAGAGCAGCTTGGTTTAGGTATATGTTTGTTCTCAGCTTCCTCTTATTTTCTTCTTCTTCTTCTTCTACTAATTACGCACTGTTAGCTCTGGTCAGCTCTCAGCATAATCCCTTTCCAGTTTTCCCCCTCGCATTACAAGCTACTCCGTTCCGTTTACGTTGCCTAGAATTGGGTCATTTGCACTTTCTGGTGGTGGTGGTTAATGGATGTTACCCATTTTCAAGAATTTTGCAGATTTCAAAGAGCAAACTTGCAGCTTCTTGGATGAGAGTTTTGTGGGGATTTGAGCTTCAGATCTGAAAGGCCGCAAGAACCGTTAAACCAACCCACCGTTCTCTCTCTTTCTCTCTGTGACTCTCAAGTCAAGGGTTGAACTTAAACCAACATTGTTGCAAGAAAGCTGCAACCTTTTTGGTCCGTGGCTTTTTTTTCAGAGGCAGAGGCATTGAAGAATTCATAGATAATTGAAGATGCTTGCTGTAGGGAGTCCAAGTTTGTTCAGCGTCCGTACAAGCAATAGCTGCAATACTCTGCTCAGAGAGCTGCAGGTCCTCTTTCCAGCTACTCTTTCTTCTCTCTATTGAGCGTCTCTTTGAATTTTAGTTTGAGGGTTTGGCTTTTGATGATGATGATGAACCTTTTTCTTTAGCACTATGAAAAACTTTTTAGTGCCTGCTGTTGCCCCTAAAGCCCAGTAGTTGCTGGTTTCTCTTGTTCGTGACTCATTTTTTCCTCCGTCAGATTAGGGTCTTTGGATTCTATTCAATCATAAGCAGCTCATTAGTTGTACTTTTTCAAATTTTTTTTTTTTGAAACCATGAGTAGGCTGTGCAATAGGGTTCTTTTACCTTTTAGCTGTAAATAATTTATTAAAGGGCCTCCGTGTTCATTAGTTGAACATGTTCTTGAAAAGTAAAAAACCATTCATGATCCGTTTGTTGGCCAAAAAATAAAAGGAATGTTGTTTTTTGAATTCTTCTGCCTTGCTGACTGGCTGGCGTTCACCATTATTTGAGCTGCAAAGGCAGAGAGAATTCAGTTGGTTAATTGATTGCAATAGTATTCACTTCATGTTAAGTTGTCCTCCCCCTTTTCTTTTCCGAGTCAAAAATGTTGGTAGCTTTTATGATGTTTCGTTTTCCTGCTCGTGTATATTAAAAAGAAACCCTTTCCCTTGGACAGTAACTAAGAGTTAAACTTAGAAAGAAAATGAAAATTTACCTTTTTTAGCTCAAAAGTGATTAAGTTGGAGCGTATAAAGTTTACTCAAGTGGAAATAATTCCATCTTTTCTAACTAATGCTCACACTTCTTAGCATTGCTTGGATGAAAAAGATGCAATTTTTACCTGCGTTGGGGAACCATCTGTTGCTCAGAATGCTTAGTATGAAACTGCAGTTAATTCCTTTGAGCATATTTTAGTGAACTTTCACAAGAAACAGTTGGAAACGGCAATTTGTTAACTTTTTCAACAATTACTCTTTTTTATTCGCATATTAATCATGTTTGATTGGGTCTGTCTTGTTCGTTTGAACAGCAAATATGGAGCGAGATTGGAGAAACCGAAGCTGAGAAAGACCGAATGATATGGGAGTTGGAGAGGGAATGTTTAGAAGTTTACAGAAGGAAAGTGGAGGAAATGGCAAATGTAAAGGCTCGCCTTTATCAGTCAGTTGCAGCTAAGGAAGCTGAGCTTGCCACACTCATGGCTGCTCTCGGTGAAATAAATGTTCACTCAACGGTAATTGGATACTCCATTTAACTCTTCACCTTCAAATTACTCTGCAAAGTTTCCACCTTCACATTACTCTGCAAAGTTTCCATTTTACTTACCCTTGAGATGGAATTCTATCAACAGTCGTAGAATGAGGTTTTCTCAAATATTTATAAGGTTAATCTGTGTAATGTTGCCATGTTTTTTTTGGAAGTTTTGAATGAGGTGGCAAGATATGATTTGTCAAAAACAAACAGAACTACAAATTTTGCGAAAACAAATTGAATTTTTTCTTTTCAAAAAACAAACTAGACTTTCAAGGCTTCAAGCACATACCGAATGGTAGGCTGTGTTGATTTTTCTTTTAACCGAAGATATGTTATTTGTTCATTCGGCGTCACTTAAAAATTCATTATGTGGCTGTCACTAATTTCCATCTCGCATAAATCGAGAAACCAACATAGTTTGCACTTTTCTATTCAGTATGTTTTTTTTATCAAATGATAATTTGGTTTAATTTTTGTGAACGCTCAAAGTTCTGTCTTTTTATCAGGAATTAACCCTTGTTGGAATTAACCCTTGTTGGAATTAGATATATTCTAGCATCGAATAATCTCCATTTAAACAATCTCATTTTTTTAGTGTTGAATTTATTCATCTGATTGTTGATGGTGGAACCCAGATCCAAGCAGAGAAAAGGTCGGGATCCCTGAAAGAAAAGCTCGAAGCCATCACTCCTCTTGTTGAAGACCTCCGGAGAAAGAGGGAAGATAGAATGAAACAATTTACTGATATCAAGTCCCAAATAGAGAAGATTAGTGGCGAGATATCTGAATACATGAGCACTACTTCTAATTTCACCGCCTTAAATATCACAGATGAGGACCTATCCTTACGTAAGCTCACCGAATACCAAACCCATCTTCGCTCCCTTCAGAGTGAGAAGGTAAACTTCATCATTAATAGATAAAAAAACACGACTCAGTATGATACAATGATCAATAATGAGATGCATTGGGTATTTAGTATGGTTTTATCTAAAAAAGATCATCTTCTAAAAAAATACAAAATATTTGTCAAGAGCATGACACAAAAACACTTTTTGAGAACACTAAAGATGTTGAATTTCCATTTTGCAGACTGGGCGTCTCCGTAAAGTTCTGGAATATGTAAACGAGGTGCATTCTCTTTGTGGTGTTCTTGGGTTGGACTTTGCTAAGACCGTGAGTGAGGTGCACCCGAGCTTGGGTGCCAGTGGTGGAGAACAGAGCACAAATATTAGCAATACTACACTTGATGGTTTAGAAAAAACCATTCTGAGATTGAAAGCTGAACGTAAAATTCGGGTAGAGAAGGTAAAGAGTAAAAAATCTCCTTTTTTTGTACCTGACTAGATATTATAATTGCAGGTAATGGACTAGATAATTGACCATTTTTTAATTTTCCGCAGATTAAAGATATTGTGGCATTGCTGTTTGAGCTATGGAAGTTAATGGACTCCCCAGTTGAAGAGCGGAACAAATTCTCAAGGATCATTTCCGTTCTCCGAACTTCCGAAGCTGAAATAGAAGATTTAGGTGTTCTTTCAACTGAGATGATTGAGCAGGTTTTAACTTTATCTTATTATTCCTACTGTTTCTTTTTTCATACTAAATTAAAGAAGGGTTCAGTAAAATTAAAGAAAATCATCCCAGGCATCAGCAGAAGTGGAGAGGTTGACTACACTAAAAGCAAGCAGAATGAAAGAACTAGTGATGAAACGGAGGATGGAGTTGGAAGAAATCTGCAGAATGGCTCATATTGTCCCTGATAGTAGCACAGTTGCTGAGAAATCAAATGCATTAATTGATTCTGGTTGGTATTTCTCCTTCTCATTGTTTAATTCTTATGCTAAAATTTCGACTTTGAATATTCTTAAAAGGAGGGAAAAATAGATCTTCCATTTGTTAGCTACCAACTATTGAGGCTTTAATACCTCATCCCAATTTTAAATAGAAAATCAGGCAATATCCATTACCAAAATGATCGATGAGTTGGCTGGCAGAATCTCATCTGTTGATCAAACCTATAACTATTTCCGTACAGCAGAATGGACTGAGCTCATTTGGTCTGTTTCAGGTCTAGTCAATCCATCAGAGCTTTTGGCGAACATTGAAACACAAATAGCTAAAGTGAAAGATGAAGCAATGAGCAGAAAAGAGATAATGGATAGAATAGACAAATGGCTTGTTGCCTGTGAAGAGGAGAACTGGCTTGAAGAGTACAACCGGGTAAGTTTGACTTGTTTGCATTAAATTAGGAGCCAAAATGAGTAATCTTTGAAAATGATGCATTTTTTTTTGGTATCTATCTTATGATGGCTTTAGTTTAATCAATTTTCTTGATAATTTAGGATGATAATCGATATGGTTCTGGAAGAGGCGCTCACATCAATCTTAAACGTGCGGAAAAAGCTCGGGTTACTGTTACTAAAATTCCAGGTAGTTATATCTAATGACTGTTTGTAATTTAAAGCTCTCATTTTTAAGCCGCTTATTAACTCGAATACTTATATGATTGTGGTACATTTGATAGGAATGGTCGACAACTTGATAAACAAGACGCTAACATGGGAAGACGAAAAGGGCACGTATTTCCTTTATGATGGAGTGAGTCTCTTGCCTTGCCTTATGTATCTCTAGTAACTAAATCAAATTATATTATTTTTTGAATTTTGTGTATAGCTTTGCAATCACTGTTAAGGTGTAAGCTCATGTTAGCTGTACCTTGCAATGATAACTATATCTTAACATTTTAGGAGAGTTATCATGCTATAAAGCTAACTATGAGGTACTTTAGTTGCATTAAGTGACCTTTTTGGTGACAGCTTATCATAAATAGATCGTTTTCATTGTTATTCATGATGATTATGGCCATTTACAGGCAAGGCTGGTGTCAATACTAGACGATTACAAGATCAGCAGAAAACGAAAGGAAGAAGAGAAGAGGAGATCCAGGGTAAATTTTAATTTATTGTGAAACTTGATGATAATCTTTTGTGAAAAACTTAAATGTTGAGGGAACAGTCATGGTAGGATAATTAACAATTGGGTTAATTACCAAAAACAAAACAGACTTTTTCCAAAAGAAAACTGAACTTTCAACCGGATGGCAAAATGTAAACTATGTTGATTTTTCTATTAAAACATAACGAGAATCACAAACATAACATCTACATAATGTATTTTAACGGAATCTAATCTATGTTGATTTTCCTCTTACGCTTCACGTTAAAATGCAGCACGCGATTGTCACGTGTGCTATTCCAGTCACGTTTTAATGGAAAAATAAATATATCTGCATTTTATTATGTGGTTGAAAGTTCTGTATGTTTTTGTCCATGAAAAAAGTTATGCTTGTTTTATGTTAAGATCAATGAAAGTTTGTTTGCCACTTGGTAATTAACCCATGCACAAGTAAAAGATTCAACTTTTTCACTATGAATTTCACAGTTTGAACACTACTTACATAAAAAATGGTGCCTTTTTTTGCAGGACCAAAAGAAGCTACAAGACTTGCTCCTAACAGAGAAGGAATTGATTTATGGGTCAAAACCATCCCCGAGAAAAAGCAACAGTTTTAGGAAGCCAACTGGGTACACCACGAATGGGAACGGGTCAATGACCCCAATGCCCCGTCGGAACTCTATTGGAAACTCAACCCCAGAAACACCGCGATCCTACTCGGGGCGACAAAACGGGTACCACAAGGAGATGAGAAGGCTTTCTACCGGTCCTCTCAACTTTGTGGCCGTTTCCAAGGAGGATGCCATGTCATCGTACACCTCTATATGCGATTCCGAACTGGGGTCCCCGCCACCTTACTAGGATCTTGACATGGTCAGTTGCATTCTTTCATTTGCTTCAAATTTTGTAAAAAAGATCCATTTTTTAAAAATTATGTCAGTATAGTTTGTGACTGAAATTGTGTAGTGTAACAGTGACCGATCGTACGAAGAGCTTAAAATGACAGCAGGAGGCAGATGGAAAAACAAGGGAGAATGAAGATTTGTGAATAGAGTGAAGATTGTACAATATATATAATTGTAGTGAAGTGAAGATTGATTGATTGCCCTTTTGTTTTAGCATGAGTTTTGTGTGAAGTTTGGGTGTTTGTCTGCTACAGATATGCATAGAGTAGAGATAATAAGTGATTTGGTGGCACTCACTGTTGATAATATTTCAAATCACTAGAATCAGCAGTTTTTTTAAATTATTTATAAATATATACTGTATTTTGTGAGAAATAGGAGATTGTTTGGAGTTTTAGCAGTTGTATAATGTATGTAAGTGCTCATGTAAATTACCAGTCTATCTTTTTACTTTCACCTTTGCTAGCAGATATTTTCTTGAGTATATATATATATATAATCAAATATTTCGTTAAATAAAATACAAATATAACTATTTTTCATTGCAAAAGAGGTACCATCATAAATAAACAAAGAAAAAAACTCGTACTTTGTAATACAAACAAATAGAGCTGGTTTTGTCATGGACCGGAATTTTTAATTATGTCTCTATTTTATATGTGCCTGCTTTTTGTTTAGTTCCAACAGTGTACTTATTCCAAACTAGCAAGCATAAACCAACACTGAAAGAAAATATGGAAGAACAGAACTTCATAAAACAGAAGCATAAATCAATCTCATACAACTGAAACTGTTGGAAACAGAGTATTACTTTCTCTCACTACATGAAACTTCAAAAAAAAAAAAAAAAAACAGATGGTTGATTGTTAATATAGTCACTGACATCATTAGACTAAGAATAAAACAAATGAAATTGTCACCAACATCCAAACTCCTGGTTCCTAAGAATCTACTCAATGTTTCCAGAATCACCAAATGTATTAGAAGAGATGGAAAAGAAAAACTACGACATAATTGATAAAGCTCTGCATATGGTCTCAGCTATATTACAGTAAGGGAGCAGACCAAATGCACAGCAGCTTACCATTAGCTTGAAACAACAAAGTAAAACATCATCATCATCTACCTGATCGTCACGAACTTGTTGGTCCCATGTTTTGCCCAGTGAGTCCTAAGGTCAATTGGGTTAGCAAAATTGTAACCTTCAGCAGCAAGTTTCTCCAGCACCTTCTTGAAGGCTCCCTGACTCATTTTCCGACCTGCAATTCTAGCGCCTCGGCGCTTGGTGCTCATTGGAAGCGGATAAACCGACATCTGTGTTGTACAACACGCAGATTGCCAACCGCCGCATCCCCAACGGTAGCACTGCTGAGGTGTCCCAGTGCAGGAGCAGATAGGGATCGGGATGCCCGATATGTCCATACCGATTCCATTGATGACTAGCTCCATGCTCTTCTTTGGTGGCTTTGGGCGTTGCATTGTAGCGTTTGTGTCCTTTGGTTTCCTTGGCTTCTTTGGCTTTGGGGCCTTAAGGGTGTTTGGATTTGTATTTGTATCACCACTCTGCCTCTGCCTCTTCTTTCCTTGTGGATTCTCCTTTTTAACCTCGGGTTCTTCAAGTATAACCATCTTGTCCAAGCGGGATGTATCAGGCATTGGTACAATTTGCAGGTTGTGTGCAGCAGAGGAAGTTTGGGGAAGAAGAACAGGAGAGTACTGAGGGTTTGCGGGCATCATGCCGTAGAGCTTTTCTCTGGGATTCATCCAACTTTCACGGGGATAGCTGAAGGGGATGGTCCCATCAGAAACAACTGGGTGTTCTCTACCATGATGAAATCCTCCTCCATTAGCAGCAACCATTAGGTGATTGGGATCGCGGCCTATGAAAGGTTTGGTATCGCGCTCAGCCATGGTTGACATGAGCTGCAGATTGAGGTGTCCCTTGAAGCTTGGCTCATAATAACCCCAATTCCTCATGTTCAATGCATCATCATCCATTATGTCTACAAACAAAAAAAATACAGAAACAATTGGTCAATTTACCCAGTTAACAAAATAAAGCCCGACTGAAATACAATTGGTCAAATTAATACCTGATAATGATGTCAACTGAACAATAGCAAAAGAAATCCAAGCAATTAACTAGATGTAATTCGATTGCACGAGAGAATAACTAAGCAGACTAATACTCTAAGCATGAATTGAACCGGTGCCCAGAATATACATTTACGATTAAATTCGTGATAGCAGTCCAGCTGCAGTGCAGCCATAGCTAACAAAGCAGAAAAGAGCAAAGAAAAAATAAAAAATTCAACTTGCTGGACTACCATAACGAACTCAGAAGCAACAGATCCGGAACAAGCGTTTCTGCAGCTACCAAGCTCTAGATCCACTAGATGGCTACAAAAACAGATTCCTAAACTAGAAAAATCCTTCACATTGTAAATAATCAAAGCTTGCTGATCAATTCCACAAACAACAATTAAACAATTTGGAAGCTGCAAGTGGAGAATAATTCCAATTCCCCTCCACCGACGACATTTTCCAAAAACAAGCAGGATCGGTCGACCCGTTAGAGGAAAAGAGCGCAGATCTATAGGTAATAGCAAATACAGAATGCAGGAATTCAAAAATAGGCATTTTAAGAAGCAGATCTGGGAATTCAGGTAAAGGAATCAACAGATTCAGAGAGCAGCAAGATTAGGGCAAGATATGGATGCAAACAAAGCGTGGTGGTATGAAGGACCCATATAATGAAAGTTTAAAGGAACAAGGAGCGGACTGAGATAGGGAGGGGAGGAGAGAGGAGAGAGAAAACTTACTGGATGGTGTAAACGTCTCTTTAGGGTTTTGCCCTTCGTGGAGAGGAGAGAGGAGAGAGGAGACAGAGAGAGGAGACGAGAGGTTAGCTTAAGCTGTAGCCTGTAACTATCAACAAACAAGATTTTATATATTATATTTATTATTTTCTTTTGGCCAATATTGTTAATATTAAATATGATAAAATAAAGAATATATAAATAAATAAAGTAATATAAGTATAAAAAAAATCTAAGCCATATCTTCCCATGTGACAAACAACTACTATATTTATCCTTCCTACATACATACACATTCTACAAATATTATATTAGGGGGTGTTTGGTATACAATGGAAAATGAAGCTTAATGTGAAATTACGATGAATCTTTTGATCCAGTATTAGTTGAACGTTGATATCAAATTATATTATTTATTCACCATTTTTTCTTTTATAATTTGCTATGCGTGATAGTGTGAAATATATTCAACTACAATATTTGATATCGCAATAATATAGAATTTCTGAACTAACGAATCAATAGATGGAGCAATACTTTGCAAAAATCAATCAAGTATTTCAAAGTTATTTTTTTTTTCCATAAATACATTTTTTTTTATCAAAACGTGATTTCTCGTATAGCTGAAAGGCTTTTATATATTTGTTATAAATTGCTAATGAGGCCCAACTAGAGAAAGCTCATTAACAGTAGAACCTGGTGCGGTTTACGCGAGACCAACTGGAGCAGAGGCCAGAAGGCGCGAATAGACTGTCCGGCCATCTCCGCCTCCGTCGACGTCGCCTTTCGCTCTTCTCAGACAGCCTCTTCAACTCTGTTAACTCTGGCTGGGAGGTAGGTACTCAAGTGGCTTATTTTGATGTTTCCACTTTCAAATTCACCATTTTCTTGTATGAGCAGCTACATGCTCTGCTTCACTGAAGCTTTGTCGGAAATTTATGTCGGCTTGCTAGTTTTAGTGATCCTAAACAAATCATGTGTCAAACAAGTTGTCTTTTTTGATATGGAGGTTATTTCAGAAGGTATCTTCGTTTTGAGTGTCGGCTGTTTCTGATCATCTAGGACGCCCACTAGCTGTTTGATGAAATGATCAAGACATTCATTTGTTCTTTTACTCTCTGCCACATGATTGATTTATACACTTGCAATGAGTTCTTCACTTTTTTTTCTCTTGTAGTTGTAGTTAATCCGCGGTTCCATGAAATAGCTGCACTTTTCTTGTCTGGAGGTTTTGCGGCCTGAAAAGATGATGAAACATGTATTTGGGAAGATTGGGAATCGGAGTCTGTTGATCCACGGCAATGTTGATAATGTGTGTCCCTTCCTATATCTACTCAGGAATAGCTTCCACAGTAGACAGGTGATGTTCTGTGTCCCCATAATTTTGTTTTTAATTTAGACTTCACTGCCATAACCATAACACTCTTTGTGTTTCTTAATACTTGTAAATGATGATATCCGAGGGAAAATAGTCGAAACTTTAATCATTTTCCTTTTGATATGTGCATATTTTTCTTTTCTTGGAGCTCACATTTCCCCAAATGGAACCTATAGATGCAGGCACTTAATCAATCAACGAATTCGGCATTGTTGATCAGACCTCAGTTCAGTTTCTGTCCTTCAGTGAGATCATTCTCTTCCTCAAGGAAAGGAGATGATGAGTGGAATGATGCCTGGGAATCTGCATGGTTGCCAGAAGACCTGTCGGCGTCAAAGAACCGAGCTCCATGGGAAACTGATGTTCACTTTCCCTCACCTGAATCCCCCAGCATAGTTCTGCCATCAGAGGCCGATGCTGAGACCAAGGCATTTGTGGAGGATATGACTGAGAATTGGAACGAGAGAAGGAGATCGCCGAAGAATCAAGCACAGCAGCAAGAGAAGCAGGAGCAGAGTGTTAATTCATTGTACAGTGTGGAGAATATGAAGAAAGATTATAGAATGAAGAAACAGAGAATTCATGCTGGGTTGTGGATGAAGGAGATCGAGAAGCAGGAGGAAGCCAAGCTCAATGATTCGGTTGCTGGTGATGATATTGAGAAATTGCTTGATACTTGTTCAGAGTACGTCTTTTCTTTTCTCTTCCTAGTTACAATTTGCTATGCTAATTTTTTGTTTTCAAACTGCATAGTCAATGATGGAGATGTCTTTGGCCTATTTTTTTTATGAAGATGTCAAACTACATTTAATGATTATTAGAAATGTATTAGGAGGAAATAAAAAGAACTTGTGAGTGTCATAGACTCGATATACTTGCATTATAGCTGTAGTTATTACAATGACACAAGACATATTTGGTTTAATGTTAATCCTGAAGGAATCATAAATCGTGCATATAATATATGCATTGAAGCTAACTTGATATGTTTGCATGAGAGCATGATTTCAGCCAGTCCTAGTGCACCCTTTTTAAATAGAATAGATGAATGCGATCTCACCTTCTTTGCTCTACCAATGGCAGTATCTTCGATTCTCCAAACGAGGAGTTGGACAACTTGGACATTTCAACCTCAGCTGAGTTCAAAAACAAGCCCGATGGTTGGGAAACAGCATCCAAACCTCAAGATGGAAATGTGTGGGAGATGACACAGAGGGAAGAAGACATTCTTCTACAAGAATTTGAACGTCGTACGGCTTACTGTAAATTTCAGGTGCGATATTTTCATCAAAACTATTTCTCTTTTGAATGTACGATCAATAATATTGAATATTGCTTCCGTCTGTCCAGAACGCTAATTTGACAAAGTAAGGTTGTTGAGATATATTCGGTAAATTTTCCATGAAACACATTAAGATATAGTCTAGTTGTAATTTTTTAGCGGAACCATAAATTTTAAAATTTCTGTCGCCTTACTCGACAGTTTCTGCACCCAGTTTTTCCTTCTCTTACCCTATTCTGGCCATTTATAACTGTTTATGAAGAAAAAACCCCGACTCGTTAAAAGTATGCCCGAGTTGTAGTTCGTTTGCTTATTAGAACTGAATAGGACATTTTTTCAGGTTTATACCAATTATTGCCATGTTCTTGAATCCTTATCTTTGGTTACTGAGTTTTATGAAATTGGAATTGCAGATAGCTAGTTTTATCAAAACCCACATATTTAGCCGAAGAAGACCCATTGATGGATGGAAATACATGGTCGAGGTGGTCGGACCAAATGCTCAAAAGGGCAGGGGAAGCTCCCCGAGATTACCCAGCCTTTCAGATCCATCCACTCAACCCTTCAAGGAAGAAAGGCCGATGATCGGAAGCTCTTCTACTTCCTCGAGGCGAAGATAGTGCAGACATTCAATTTTCAGTTCTACGTGAGTAAGCTGTATTGTCAGGTTATTCCTTGCCTTGTTGATTCAACTGATTTTCAGTACATAACTGCATTCTACTCTGTTATGCTGTTTTAATGAATACCATATTTTCCCTCATTTAACTTTAATAATTCATCATCAATTAGGAAATAGATTGAAGTAGAAATGGATAGAGCATTTAGCAGTTGATTGACAAAACAAAACTTACAGCCATGGTGTCTAACTTTCCACTAACCCAGATCAAATAAATTACACAGAAGTAGTTCAATGATGTTTGTTGGTTCAACCCTGAACCCGACCCGTCAACCGATGTTGCCTCCGTTACTACTCGGCGGGTTAAGGTCTCTAAGCATGGCTACCACTTGAAGCATATTGGGTCGCTTTGAAGGGAAGTCATCGACACATTGCAAACTTACCGACAAGTATCGTACCATCTCCTTGACCTCCTCGACCTCATCCGTCCCTTTCGTAGCCGTCAGAAGCTCTGAGTCGATCACCTCCATCTGCTTCCCCTCCCGAACCTTCATCTTCACCCAACCAACCAAATTCGTGTCCCCAAAGTCGTCCTTATCGGTCGGTCTTTTCCCCGTCACGAGCTCCAATAGCACGACCCCAAGGGAGTACACGTCTCCCTTGGCCGTGCACCGGAAGCTCTGGTAATACTCTGGCGGGACATAGCCCGGGGTTCCTGCCAGAGTGCTGACACTGAGGTGGGTGTCGAGGGCACTGATGAGCCTGGCCATCCCGAAGTCCGAAACCCTAGCCTCCATTTCGTTGTCCAACAACACGTTGCTCGACTTCATGTCTCGGTGGATGATGTGAGGGATACAGTTGTGGTGAAGGAAGCAAAGACCCTTTGCCGCGCCTCTAGCGATCTTCTTTCTTGTGTCCCAAGTAATGTTAGTTCGGTCGTGGGGTTTCGATCTCCCATGGAGGACCTCGTCGAGGCTTCCGTACTCCATGAACTCGTACACCAATAACCTTTCTTCCCCGACTTTGCAGTACCCGAGCAAGGGGACGAGGTTTCGGTGCTTGATCTTACCTAGGGTTTCCATCTCGGCCATGAACTCTCGGTCGCCCTGGCAACTGAGTCTTATCAGTTTCTTAATTGCGACAGTCGTTCCGTCCTTCAACGTAGCCTTGAAAACCTCCCCGAACCCACCGCAACCAATCATGCTCGCCGCCGAGAAACCGTCAGTGGCCTCGATAAGTTGCGAGAACTTCAACTTCCTCAACTGTCTCTGGAATGTGGCCACGTTGATGCTCAACGGCTCCCTCTCTTTATCGATCTTCCAAGTCGTCGCGGCATGCGACGCCTGTAAGATCCTCAACATCTTCACCTCCTCGGCCTCCTTCCTCCTCGCCCGCATCGCTATGGCCCACACAGCCATGATACATACAGACGCCACCGATATCAAGATCCCGAGCAGAATGCTATTAGCCCACGACCCAGCCGGTTTTTTCGGCCGTGTCGGATTCGACACCATCGGGTCAACCGATTTACACTCCGGCAACGGAAACCCGCACAATCCCGGGTTGTTCTCGAAATTCGTCGCGTTTAATGTGCTGAGCTGCCCTCTTTGCGGGATCTGCCCAGTAAGTTCGTTGTTCGAAAGATCAATCTGGACTAAAAACGATAAGTTTGAGAATGAATCGGGTATCTCCCCCTGGAGACGATTAAACGAGGCATCGAAAACACCGAGTTGCTTGAGTTTTCCGAGGGACGCCGGAATCTCGCCGGAGAGCTGATTATGGGACAATTCCAGGACTTGGAGGGCAACCATGTCCCCGAACTCTTCCGGGATTTTCCCCCGCAGCTGGTTGTACGATAAGTCGATGTACTCTAGCGTCTGGTATCTCGTGAAAAGGCTCAGGATCGCGCCCGAGTACATCCTTGTGAAATCGCAGCTCCGTAAAGTGGGCACCTGAAATAAAGAGAATATTTAGAGGTTCAAATTGTTTAGTATGAATGAAATGTATTTTATTTAAATTCTTTTAATTTTTTTCATATTAGTTAGATACAAAAATAAAATCTTAGTAACTCACATATGCTCATTTTTATCTAATTTTATGGAAATTATAACGAATCTGTATTTCAAAGTTAAGTTAGTAAAAAAAAATGAAAAATTGTTGGAATAATGATTTAAAAAATGTTTAGATAACATTTGGTTATTCACCAAATCAAGGAGGGTTAATTTTTGGAACATGTTTGGCTTTTGGTACAATTTTTTTTATAGACTTTGGTGCATTTTGTTTATAATTTGTAGACTTTTGGTACATCTTTGGTACATCTGTTAATTGAGAGTTACGTTTGACTTTGACTTGCGCGTATCAAGTAGCTACGTTGCTGACCTGAAGCAGTCGCTCGGGTCTAATCCCGGAAAACTCCAATAACCCACCAACACCTTTGCATGAATTTCCGACGTTCCGAACAAACACCAACGTGTTCCCCGACAAGATTCCGATCAACGCCTTGTCCCCGAGCTGCCGGCCGAGACGCCTCGGGATTTCGCCACTCAGTTTATTGCTGTTCAAGTCCAACCACACCAAGCTCCCACACTTTCCAAGCTCTGCCGGTATCGCACCACTCAAGCTATTGTTCCCCAGCTGCAGCACCGCCAGCCGCCCAAGCCCACCGAACTGACGCGGAATCTCGCCGCTCAGCTCGTTGCTCGACAGCGATATCCATTCCAAGTTCGTGCAGTTAAACAACCCGATCGGGATCTCCCCGGTCAGACGGTTATTATTTAGTATCAGATTCTTCAGTTTCTTGCATTTCCCGAGCTCCGATGGGATTGTCCCTTCGATGCCGTTAAACCACGCGATCAGCTGCTCGAGGTTCTCGAGCTCTCCGATCTCCGGCGGGATTTCCCCGACGAGGTCGTTCAAGCTGAGATCGATCTTCTTCAGATTAGGACACTTGGATAACTCCCCCGGGATTTTCCCCGAAATGAGGTTGTCGGGGACGCGTAGTTCCTCGAGAGACTCCGCACCGGGGCATAGATCGGCCGGGATCGTGCCGTAAAACTTGTTGGCGCTAAAATCGAGAATTCGCAGCTTCTTGCAGAATGACAACGACGATGGGAACCGACTCGAGATCATGTTGTTACTCAGGAGCAAGCTCTCGAGGGAGCGGAGGTTCTCGAGAACCCGATCGGGGAACGGACCGGATATGTTGTTGTTGGATAAATCTAGGGTTTGCAGCCACGTGCAGTCCGCGAAAGTGTCGGGGATCGGACCGGAGATGTTGTTGTAGGAGAGAGTGAGCTCGAGGAGTGACCCGCAAGCTAACCCTAACTCGCCCGGAATCCAGCCGGAGATGTTGTTGTGAGACATGTCAATCCTCTGGAGGCTCGTGAGCCGGCCGAACGATGACGGTATCGGGCCGCTGAAGAGATTCGACGTCAGGCTCAGCGACTGAAGTGCGGTGCAGTTCGAAAAAGCTGCCGGAATATAGCCGGTGAGGCGGTTTAGAGATAAATCGAGCTGCATTAACGACCCGCACGATTTTTCATCGATTCTCAAACCGGAGATGGAGCCTGTCAGGTTATTATACGACATGTCGAGGGTTCGGAGCTTTTCGGCGCCGGAGAAGAAGTTTTCCGGCAAGGATCCGGTGAGGTTGTTAAGCGAGAGGTTGACGTCCTCCAAGTTGGGACACCTGGAAAATAGGGTTCCGGTGACCGGACCGAACATTCCGGTGAGAGAGAGGTCAAGCTGACGGAGAGTGTACGGAAGTTGGAGCAAGACGGTGGAGTTGAGAGAGAAGGAGTTTGAGGAGAGCTTGAGAACGGACAGACAGTCTAGGGTGCCGAGAGGGTAGAGAGAGAGGGAGGAGGCGTAGAGAGAAGTTCCGGCGAGGTCGAGCTCGGTGAGGCGTCCGCCGGAGCAGGTGACGCCGTACCATGTGCAGAGGTCCCGGTCGAGGTTCCAGTTGGAGAGGACGGCCTGGGGGTCTCCTAGGATCATCTTCTTGAATAAAATTAGGGCTTCGGCATCGGTCTTGATGGAGGAGAAGGCAGCAGTGATGGTGAGGAAGGTGAAGGTTAGCAGAAGTAGGGTTAGGTTTCTGAAGAAGGTCTCCATTGGAGAATTATTAGAAACGGCCCTGGCCTTAGGAAGAAGAAGAAGAAGAGATAGATATGTAGTAGAAACTAGAAAATAAAGGAGGGAAACGTGGGAGAGGAATATAATAATAATTAATTATAAAGGAAAAATAATCTATTTTTGAAAAGAAGTTGGTGAGTAATGGGTTTGTAATCATACTGTTCATTTTCGTAGCAGCAATGCCCTAAATTACTCTGCCTGTTGTTTTTTTTTTTTTTTTTAATAAAGAGAGAAAGTCAAAAGTGAAGAAAGGTTAGACTAGGTATGGCCCACAGAAAAGGTCCTCGATCTGTTTTTTTTTTTTTTTTGAGATCCAAGAAAGAAAGAAAAGACTCATCACTGTGTCATGGACTCGGGGAATAATATTTTCAATTAACTGCAAAGTTGTGATTGTGTGATATAAGATTTGTTGTTATTTAATTATATGATGATTATTATGTAGCATTAGTTAGACAATTAAAGGGGCACATTCTCAATTGTTTTAATATTCTCAATTGAAAAAAATTGAAATCTGAGACACTCTATTTAAACGACAAACACTAAAATTTAACATTGATGAAACTTCAGAAAATTTATAAGTTGTTAATCCTATAGTCAATATGGGAATTTAAATTGGGTTAGTTGCCAATTGCCAATTTAATTTAAGGAGTTTAAATTGAGTAACGCTTGTTAGCTGCGTCAACTTGTAAAGTGTTTAACCAAGGTTGGTTGGATCAACTGGTAAAGCGAGTTGTCTTTCCCGTGGGCAACCGAGGTCAAAACCCGCCGGAGACACCACCTTGGGGAGGACTTTAACCTTAACGCTCCCGCTCCCGGTCCAAACTTGCGAAAGCAATGTAAATATAAAAAAAAAAAAAAAAAAAAACTCTCTTATGCGGTTGACAATCACATCGTGCAAGTTAAACTCTCTTACACGACAGATAACTACATCAATTGTGGATAAATTGGCTTACCCGATCGACAGTCGCACAAGCCAATTTAAACGTGGTTAAGTTGGCTTACAACCGCGTAAGCCAATTAACAAGTGATTAATTGATTTAATTGCAATTACTAACTAACCGCGGGTAACTAACTGCTCTTAGATTTCAGTTGCGTAAGACTAATATAATATGACTTTTGTTGCTGCCAATTGTGGAAGGGGCATTTTTTTTTTTTTTAAGTTTCGTCTAAACTTATTTCATTATTAGTTTATTATATAGTATTATCGTTTTGAATTTTTTTTTTTCGTTTAGCCATTTTTTTTTTCGATTTCCACCCCCATAATTGCCCAGTGCAAACTGCAAACACATTGATAATATCATCTTTGGATTTGATTGGAGAATAAATCTGTCATTTCAACCCAAAAGCATCTTTTTCCCCCAAATTCCCCAAGATTTCCCATCATTTTTTTTTGCCCAATATTTCCTATTTGATTTTCAATCTTTCATTCATAAATACATGGATATTATAATATATGGACACACTATATCGCTTGTATCAATTCCCTCGCGCTCCTTTAATTCATTGCATTAATATTATTTCCAAAATAATTTATTTTTAATATTATTTTAAGAATTAGTTTTGCTTAATTTTTTTATGAAAACAATATTTTGTAAATTTAAAACGTTATGTTTATAGAAAGAGCTTTAAGTCTTAATATTGTTCATTTTGTTTTACTCTTCTAGTGGACATGTCCCATTTTATCGACTAAATTTGCACCAAGGGAAGATGGATTATTATTATGGATATCCCCACTTTTTGACTTTGATGTATTACACATAAATATAATGAATTGTGATATAAAATATGGAGTTTGGATTTTATTTTATATTTAAATATATGATTTTCTCATTAGTAAAGCTCATTCGATCAAATCTAAAATAAAAAAAAATAATTTAAAAAAATTCTAATCTATCACTGATTTCTTCTTTTAAGTGTTAGATAATCTCAAAGAATTATATGTTTTTTTTCCTACTAATTGGGGCAACTCTTCACCAAGGGGGGATAATTTAGGGTTCATGATTATCATTCTTACTGTTTAACACTTACCTAGCCAACCTTAATTTATATCCGGCTCTACCCAAATTTACTCAGTTATGTAATTTAAACATATTGTTTTACATTCTTCTCTCATATTGCTCTGCATCATTTTATGTTAACAATTTTGGTACCAATTATTTCATCCACATACAATATTCAAATCAGGATACATATTTAAAATTAAATAATCGCGCATTACATGTACAACGTTCATGCCTATATATAGGGCTGGCAATTTGTGACACGACACGATAGCACGACACGAACACGCACGGAAAAAACCGTGTTCGTGCTAGCATATAGTAGAACGATAACACGATAGCACGAATACGATTAACACGATATAACTTCCGTGTCGTGTTCGTGTTTGAGTATCATAAAACGACACGCACGATAGCACAATAAAGTTGTGATACTAAGACTAATTCTTACGTATTTTTTAAACAAATTTTATTTATTACCTTTAAAAACTTCAGTTAGTGTTTTAATTTTTAGTGTTTTATACTCTATATTATTAACTTATGAATATTGACATACTAATCATAGATTTTTTCTATATATAAAGTTTATTATTTTGTTTTTTTGCTTAAAGACCTCGTTTCGGGATGTACAACTATATATCCTTACACAACACGATAGCACGACACGAACACGCACGAAATTATCCGTGTCGTGTTCGTGTTTGTAAAACGTGGCACGATAAGCTTACCGTGCGTGTTCGTGTTCAGTAAGTTTAGCACGACACGATTATTGACACGCACGATAGCACGCACGATAGCACGCACGATAGCACGAATTGTCACCCCTACCTATATATACTATATGTATAATGTATAATCGACATATTGGTCTCGTAATTCAAACAGAAAAAAAAGGTATCACCAGCGACGAAGCCATGAATTTATTTCAGAGGGGGCAATTTTTTTTATACAAAATTGTTTCTTCAACTTTTTTTTCAAATCAGACAAACTAATATGTTTATGAATTTGAAAAGACTTTACACATTTTATACAAACATCATGTGCATTATTATTTATTATAATAATGAATTATTAAGTAAATAAAAAATATAAAGCTATTAATAATAACAAAATTATTATCATAATAATCTATAACGATACTATAAAGTATTTTGTCTATTTAATAAATAATAATAAAATAATAACACTCTGTAATGGTTGACGTAATCTCACATTACATCCATTTTTTGATATAATCTCACATTACGTTGAATGGACTTTGGACGTAATATAAGTTTACAATAGACATTACATTACAATGCACATTACGTCGTTTGACAAAACAAACAACGTAATATTAATGTAATGTGGGACGTAACGTTAGATTACGTCCCACATTACATCCATCCAAACACCTCCTTAATGTTTTTGTCTACGGTTTTGCACTTATTATCACAAAGAAAAAGCAATAATTAATATCATAGAGTATAAATCAAACCACACGCTTATATACCTCCAAATCACGTTAATAATAATGATTACTACTAAGTATGGGGATGGGATAGTTGGATGGGACTTCTTATTGATATATTCGATATGGGAAATCAAACACAATGATTCCCGATCATATGCTGTACATGTTTTTTATATAGAGATAATAAAATTGGTATTTATATTATTATTTTTTTACTTTTGGTAATTAATATAATATATATTGTTCAACATATTTTATTTATGTATTTCACACTTTATTTTATTGCTATTATTTTTAAATGGCTTTTTAACTGTTGCATTTTTCATCACTAAATTCAATAATAAACAAAAATTAAATATGTATTATAAACATTTAAAAATATTGTAACAACAAGTTAATATTACGTGCCAAAAAATAATAATACCAATACTCGTTTATCAATTTATTAAAGTGTGAAAATTTAATTATCCAAAATTGTTACCACTTGGTATTATTATATATATGTGTTCATGCACATTCATATTATAATAGAAGTACTGCTCCCCACTGCAAAACCAAAATAATGTTCAGATTTAAGAGTCAGTATTAAATAATGAATTATTATAATTAATAGGTAAAAGAAGGACCACAAAGCATGCACTAATGATGATTATCAGCCAAAAGTAACAAATGGTCCTTATACCATGTGAAATAGTTCGCTTTAGTTCCTTTACTATGTTTATGACTGATTTAGTTCTTCAACTCTAAGTGGTATATATATTTTCTGCTTTGAAAAAAAAAAGGTACCAATAAAAGTACTAGAGTCTAGAGGGACCAAGTTGAGTCATTTCTCATAATTGAGGGACCAATTTAATTTACATGCCCTAAATACTTGTCCTAATTAATTAATAATTATATTTTGTGGGTTTTTTGGGTAGTCTTTATATTTTGTGGGTTACTAACTAGTAAGGGGTATATTATTAGTCTTAATTATCAAATTGCTAGAGCACATTTGGATCTGTGAACAAATTGCTAGCTCACGTTTATTTTTAGACAAATAGTTAGCTCAGATTTTCCTAAGTAAACAAATGACTAGCTCACATTTACTTTTCCATTGTTTTTTTAACGAAATCGGTTTGTAAACGATATGTGATTATGCGAAATGCCCAAAATGTATCAACCCATGATAGTCTAATATTATAGAGACCAACATGCTTAAGACCTATTCACTATTAAATGTGATCACTTGATTTTGAATGTGAGTAATCTATTTTAACCTAAAACATTACATATGTAGGTTGGATCAATAATATTAAAAAATGATGGGTGGGGGCATATTGGTCATCACATGCCGTGCGCGTGTCGATTTCGTCAACAAATAGTGGAAAATGAAATGCTCGAGCTATTTATTCACTTTAGATAAATGAACTAGCTATTTTTCCGAAATAAAATGAGAGCTAACAATTTGTTCGCGGACTTAAACGTGGATAGCAAGTACATAATTAACCCTATATATTATTATATATAATGGATTCAAAAAGGGAGTGAAGTAATGATGATGACTTCCCTTTGATTTTTATTTTTTATTTTTTTAAATGTTTCTTTATTTTTTATTATATATTATCTTATATATAAATTGCAAAGCATTCATGCAAGCTGGAACTTGACCTCCAACCCAGCCTTAAAAAAAATACTTAATGCCCACAAACTCCGTAATGATGACCCTAAACGTGAAAAGCTTGATATATCAGTTGTTTCTTTGGCCCACGACCTCCCATTGATTAACATATAAGATTATAAATAATGTAATATTAAGTTGTATTATTTATTTGTGTTGTAATATAAAATATAATAGTTACAGTATTTAGTATTTTTTTGTAATATATGACTGATTAATTTTTATAACATTAATATATTTAAAAGTATATTATATTTTAATATAATAAGATTTACATGTATAAATTTATCTTGAAAATAACTAACGTACTCCGTAAATTTTATATGTGGTGTTTAATGCATATCGTCATAAATTAAAAATAAAAATAAAAAAAATTGAAAGTTTAAAGTTAAAATCGCTCTCTCTATAAAAATTCTATTAACTGCATTTTGTTTATAATTTAATTTGAAAAAAAAATTGTTACCAATTTTTTTATTAAATTTGTACGAACATTGTATGCATTACTCATTATTATAACAACAATGATTTTTTGCAATGATAATAAATAAAAATAAATAATACTTGTGTATAACACGTTTCAAAATGATGGTAATTGGAACTTCATCAATCATTCGTCCAAAATTATAGTTAATACATTTAAACTTACAAAATCAATTGAATATTTTTTTAAATATTAAAATCAAGACTTAATATCTTTTACTCATGTTATATTAGTGTCCTGACTCTATTGCGACTTGATTGATTCCCAATCAGTTAAGATTTGATTTGACTCAGCTGTAACATTCGTATAAGTCATTAGGGCTTATTATGGTACTTTGAAAAATATACAACAAATTTTGTACATTTGAAATGTTTTTAACGACAATTTTGGACAAATGAACGTACCAAGTACCATCTTTTTGAAACACTTTATACATTTTAAAATGTATTAGTAGCAAAAATCATCTTTTTCAAACATGTTATTTGTTTTATATACCCTTCCAATTACAGTGAAATTCACAATATATTATTTAGTTTGATAAAATGACTTGAAAATGTAATATAGGACGTAGTATGAAATTACATTAAACACCCTTTAATTATATTCTGGATTATTTAGTTTTTTTTTTTTTGTGTGGTTTGTACAACTTCCTGCCTTGACACCTCAGATGAAGAAGAAAGATGACGGTGCTTGATATCGAAACGGACTCCTCTCGAACCGCACGAACCGTGGTCAGACCGCTTGAATCGGTAACCGGCAACCTTACCATTTTTTTTTTTGGCCAAAACAACCTTACCATTTCAACATCTGTTTTTTATGCAAGTTTTCTTTAATATATCTATTTTTATTATATTATTTATATAATATATATCTATATAAATATTCACTTTTTATTCTATGAAGATAATTGCAGGGGTCAATTTCGATGGAAAAACAATCTTAATAATTTAGTTCAGTAATTACTAACTGTTTAATTAATTTGTTAATATCAAATGAATAACGAGTTAGTTATTATTAACCTATATAAATGAAAAATTATACAAAGTTTAACAACTAAGTTTTATTCTTTTCAGAAAAATAATCTTAAAAAAATGTTACTTTCTCATAGGTGTTTTAGAGTTTATTTTGTTTATGAGTGTAATTATCATCACTTTAGTTTTAGGGTAGTTTTATACTATCTTAATTAGTTCTTTGTAATTATATTTTCGGGTCAATAATCTGGGAGAGGTCTGAAGTTTGGCCCTTGTTAATTTGAGAGGTCTGAAGATTGAAATGGTGATAACTGAGGTCTGAAGTTTGGACTTTGTGATTTTTAGGTTTTCTGTCCAAATTTTCTGTCAAATTTAACAGAACCGTGTGAAATGTCAAAAATACCCTTTTGTAATATTTGAATTAATAAAAAGTTTAATTAATATAAAGATGAAATGACAAAAATACCCTTGTCCATAATTTAAACCTAATCCAACTCCGGCCACCACCACGGCTCCGGCCGGCCACCACCCACTCCGGCGACCACCACTCACAACTCCAACGACCGCCACCCAACTCCGACGACCGCCACCACAGATTTAATTGGGCCCAAATCGGAGCCACCGGCCCCGATTGGGCCCAAATCGGAGCCACAAAGCTCCGATCGGAGCTCGGTGGCTCCGATTTGGAGCTCTGTGGCCCCAGATCGGAGCCACAGAGCTCCAAATCGGAGCTTTGTGGCTCCGATTTGGGCCCAATCGGGCCGGAGGCTCCGATTTGAGCCGTGGTGGCGGTCGTCGGTGTTGGGTGGCGGTCGTCGGAATTGTGAGTGGTGGTCGCCGGAGTTGGGTGGTGGCCGGCCGGAGCCGTGGTGGTGGCTGGAGTTGGGTGGTGGCCTTAAGGGCATTTTCGTCTTTTCATTCAATCATGTGAGATGCAAGAAGGGTATTTTTGGAACTTTATTTTATTTCTGGTCACATGACCAATTTCCGTCAGATTTAACGGAAAAAACTAACGGAGACCTCTATTATCTACAAGTCCAAACTTCATACCTCAGTTATCACCATTTCAATCTTCAGACCTCACAAATTAACAAGGGCTAAACTTCAGACCTCACCCAGGTTATTGACCCTATATTTTCACTCAATCAGTCAATTGTTATCTTATAATTTCATTAAATAAAATTATATGGCCAAAAAAATAAATAAAATTATATTATTTATACATACGCAACCCCAATCAATGCGTATAACACTTGTTAGAATACTCAACTTTCTTGACAAAACTTTGTTCTATAGCAACAATATCATAATTTGTTGTATTGGCATTTAAGGTTGAAAAAAGTATATGACCCGATGAGTCAACTTCCAATGACTAGGGATATGATTCAGCAAAATTAACCATACTTTTCAAATTCATGAACAAATGGAAACAAACAAAATATAAAAGCAGTGGTAAAACTTAAAAGTATATAATTCAACAACACCTATCTCATGATTGGGCGGGTAAATAAAGCAGGGACAAAATGGAATGAAAATGCGACTTTTTATGCAATCGACTAAAAAGCTCACTTGATTGATTGTCGTCCATAGCACGCCAGCCAAAGAGCCCCATATATGAAGTCAGTCTCTGCTTTCTTCCATTTCTTTTCCTACCAATAGCGCTTTCATTATTACTTATTATCAATTCAATGGTAAATCCAACAGTTAAGTTACTCACCAATCTGCCCCATATTTAAAACCTAATTTCATGTATTTGCTCAAATTTATTGCAACACCACATCACTACTATAGCCAATACACAAAATGTTACAAGTGACTAACTGAATTCATAGGCTACTTTCTTTATACAAAGAGCGATTTACGGAGCTTGACGGAAAGAAAGCAGACTTGGAGAATCTATTCTTACAACGATCTCATCAACACCCGATTCGTCACTGCAATCATCATCATCTGCAGCTGTCTTCTTACTACTTGCCTCTGCAATGTGAGGTTCAAGCAGTGATGGAATTTGCCAGCTCAAGTTCCTAACTTCCATGTTCTTCCTCCTTGAAGAAGAAGAAGAAGTTGCAGCTCCTTCCGATTTCACCGATACAAGTTTATGACTCGGGTGTAATGGAACTCTCGGGTAGGAGAGGCTGTGGGATACTTGATAGAAACTTCGCGCTCGCTTATATTGTACATCCACCTATACCATTCTCAGTAAAAACAAGTTACTATATATATATATAGTTGAAATGCATCTCTTAGAAGCGTCAAATATCCTCCTAGTCTAAGACTAGCCAATAAAATTCCACTCAAAACAAGTCAATATAGTTCAAATACTACCACTAATGTTCATGGTATAAACTCAAACAGCGTGGTATAAACATTAGAGGTGCAAAATAGGATTTTGAAGCTTCTAGTTAATGGTCAAAGTAACGGAATGTCCAATATGCAACATTTCGAAGCAGTCCTGACCTATTTATTTGTAACAAACAGAAGTTTGGTATGTGTTTGCACATAATTTGTTATAGGTTGCTAATTGTGAAAGTATAGTTTAATCACTTGACCAACTGTAAACGTTTTTTGTTTGCTGGACCAAATGGCAAAAATCTCACGTGTGGGCTGAGATCTCATCAGACTAGATGGCAAAACACCACACGTTATAGATTTGCTAATGTCAAACATGATCTCACGTGTAAGGTGTGAGCTAATCCTTATTTCAACACTCAAGCTTTTTTTCTGTTTGCCAGACCATATAGCAAACGATCTCACATGACTCAACTCTTTTGTATTTATGTTTGCTGGACCAGATGGCAAACATGACCTAGATTTTTGTATTGGCAAGACATTGTCATGGGGGAGAGAAACAATGTATTGAGCTGGTCTGGTACACCCAAATAAATCTTCAGTCAATGGTTATGGTCCGAGCTGATCTGAGCCAATGGTTATGCCAATCAGCACTTGGGGTCGTACCAGCTCAGAAAAAAAATCTTGCCAAGACAAAAATCCGGATTGTGGCAAACATGATCTCACGTGTGGGTTTTTTAACCATATTTCAACACACATGATCTCATGTGAAACTTTTTTTTTGTTCTATTTGCCGGATTATATAGCAAACATGATGAGATTGAGGTTTAACTTGGCACTGCGAAACTCGGATTTGCACACACTGATACTAATTACTATGTGGAAGTTTAGACTAAAACCTTAAGGTGATGTAGGTAATGTCTTGATGTAATCCTTATTTCAACGCTAATATACTCTCAAATAAAAAATGTAGTGGGCTGAGAAGTACTGTGGAGTGTGGACTTACCATGCTGCCAAATCGGCTCAGCTGCATTGCTCGGGCTGACAAGCTGTTTATTTGTCGATCTTCTCCCTGACTTTGCTGCTTAGCGTGCCTTGCCTTGTAAAAACTGTCTGGCCAGTTCATGAGGCTGATGTTTTCTCTGCTTAAGGCTCTGAGAGGGTGATCCACTGGATGCTGAACATTGTCAGCTTCAAATGCTGCCATGTCAAATATTATAACCCTCGTCCGTGTCTCTACCATATAAGATGACCCTTGGTGAGTGAAACTAGCTTCACCCTTGATTATCCCTGTCATTCATAATCGACAAAATATCGCAAGAGAATTTATTGGTATCGTTTTAAAGCACAGTGGAATTGGAAACAGCCATTGTAAAAGGGATAAATAACTAAATTGCACACTCAACTTTGGACTGATTGCAAAAACATAGTAAACTTGTTTTTGAAAAATAACAAGCTTTACTTAAGCAAATCTGAGAGACCAGTCACTTTCTCTATTAAATTTGACTTATTTGTTATTTCGTTAAAAATATAAAAATACCCTTGCCTCTAAATAAGAACTAACAAAAAAATAAAACTAAGATGGGTTTAAGAATGAAGATGAACTCTTATTTTCCGTTCATTTTATGTTTGTTTTTTTTTTTTTAAAGAAAGAGTGTTTCTGTCTTTTTTAACCAGATCAATCAAATTTGAAGGAGAAAGTGATGGAGTGGTGTTTGAAAAGATTAGCTTAAGTTCGGTTTGCTATTTGTAAAAAAAATCAAATCAAATCGAATTTTGTTGTAATATGTGTTCAAAGTTCGGCAATGCAACTTGGTAATTAACCCATTGTAAAAACCTGATGTATCTGCACTTGGGAAGCTTGTATTGCCATGTGAAGGCACGAGGGCTGAAGGTGATGTGACCAGTTCTTCATGAAGACCTTGTGATTTGACAAATCCCTCCAGTAGAAACCCAACCGAATGTTGAGGTATTTCTACACTTTCTCCTCTGATGTATATAGCCATTACCGACCTCTCTGCAATTAGGGCTCTCAATTCGTGCATTGGCATCTTCTCAAATATTTGAGGAACAAGTACTTTTGTCAGAACAATGGCAGTTTCCTGAAATGAAAAGATGATGGGTCTGTTAACAAAGAAAAAATCTCCTTTCTAAATAACACAATACACTTTTTGAATATTTGGTGAAGAAATTTAGTTACCTGCCACAAGAAATATTCGACAGAAGGGTCTGACCTTAGCACCGAAAGTATCTTTGCGCTCTCAATGAAGAAACAGAGCACAACGGAGTCAGTAACCATGTTACAGATGTATGGTTTTCCACTTAGCACCTCGTATAGTCCCAGAGTGCTCCCGTGACTGAATGTTGGATGCAGAGAGTGCTTATTTCGTATACTCTTGCTCGTCCACTGTTAAAATTATGAAAAAGTTGGCAAAAAAAATATATAAAAAAGCGAAGAATTTGAGCTAGACGAGTGTAAATATGAAGATAGGTTTACCTTCACGACCCCATTTGATACGAGCCAAATACCATTTGGTTTGGAGCCCTCTTTGTAAAGTGTAACACCTCTTGGTTTCATTAACTCTTTGGTGGACCCTCCGAGTGGTTCGCGGATCGTGGAAGGAAGAGCACCGAGCAATGGGTGTACACTAATTAAGTCCTTTATTTTAGGCATCTTAACTAAAGGAGGATTCCTAAGAAGCTTCTTCAAATCTTTCTGCAATGAGATGTCAATATGAGGGGAAAAAAAACTGATATGATAGTACAATAGAAGGAGGAATTACTTGGACTGCATCGTGAAGATGGAGCATCTCCTTTTCTTCTAACAGCCCTACGTTTTCAAAAACTGATATGATAGTACAATAGAAGGAGGAATTACTTGGACTGCATCGTGAAGATGGAGCATCTCCTTTTCTTCTAACAGCCCTACGTTTTCAAGATTCTTGACATACTCGATCAAATGGTTCAGCACTGAATACGTTACTTGCCTGGTTTTAACTACACGAAGAACCTGCATATGAAAAGATGGCTGAATCATGATCAAATAGTTCTTGCATTAGATCATGAAACAAAGAAAAAACTTTGTAAACTCCACTTCGATCATGGTCACACTTGAACATTTGACTGGCAAGAAATCTGGGTAGTTTTCACAAACCTGTGGGAAAGTTACACGAACATCTTCCAGAAACTTCCTGGCTTCTTCGCCTTCTGCCTCACTTTCATTAATAACTATAGAAGCAACATCACTATCACCTGAAATGATACGAGAAATAAAACACATTATTTCGTAGGCAAGGTCACTTGATAAGCAGATAAACAAACTGCAAGCTCTTCTCAGTAGCCCAATTACTTTATAGAGGGTATTATTTTGCAGAAATCGTTTGACTAAAAAAAATAACACTATATGAATATAAAGTAGCCCATGTAATAGTAAGGATGATACTTATAACGGAAGATGTGTTATTTGTACCTATGAAGTCATGTAGTTGTCGACGTGCAATTCTATGGGCTCGAAGGAATGCAGCACATATGGAACACGCAGACTCCAATCTTTCCACAGTGAAATATGTAACCAATTTTGGTGGGCATATACTTGACTGAAGAAACTTGTAGTAGTTTGGGAAATGCACTTGATCTTTTAAACCTCTCCAATCACATAAAGGTTCATGGGGAACCCGATCAATGGCTTCATCCACAGACTGCATCAAAATATTCGCAGTATTTTGCATTATTCTTCCCTCGTCCAGCATGTTCCAGTAAGCAGCTTGGACGCCTGATATCATGAGAGAAAATTTCAAAATGTTCTGTGAACTCAAATTTAAAGTTGAAAATGATCGACAAATTTGAAGTCTTGTGAGAAATGATGTATCAAACTTACCATTTAATAGACGAACCCGAATATCTTTCAAATTCATAGGGTCAAGACAACCATCATCATCAGACGTAGAATGGGGATGCACAGGCTCTCCTTCCACGTTGCTCAGACTTGTTATATATCTTTTGACTGTGGGCCAATCTGCAGGTCCTAGTTCTTCATCATCGCCAAGATCACCAAAAGCCTCCAAAGCTTTATTCATCATTTCATATTTTGTGAACTCCAATATTCGTTTCTGTTGAAAAGGATAAGTGTTGTATGGTCCAAATCCATTCAAAAAAGTTTAATAATAATTCCCGTCAACATTTATATGTTCATTCTATTCTATATATGCATGCTATTATACCAAGGGTAATCCCTAAAACATCGTCAAATCAATAATCTAAATACACAGACCCTCTTCCCTTTCTCTCTAAACATTCCAAAAGATGGTCAAATTGGAAACAAAAAAGCAAAAAACTTAAACCATTGATTAATTTGTTAATATGTTAAGTTTGTCATGATCTCAGGTCTTACCTTTGCTGCTGATAGCTTATCCATACCAAGTAGATGGAGAACAAATTGGGTTGTTGAACCATTTACAACTAAGGTTAAGAAGACAATTCCACCAGTGAAGAAGACAAACTGCAAGATAAAGTTTGGCATTAACAATAAAACCAGTTATGGATACATGCTGAGACGTTAAAGAGAAGTATTAGTACCAGAATTCCTGTTTCGGAACTGAGATATGCGGAGTTTTGGCTGGAGCCCTAAATAAATCAGAGAAGAAATTTGAGTTAACGAAAAGTTTACCCTTGTTAACCGTTTATCAACCACAGTAAGTCACAATTCAACCACAGCTCATGAGTTTGGTTTTCTATTTCAGCATGAAAAGAAGCATGCCAAACACATCAAGTTAATACCATGATCCAGTACAATTATTCTTCATATCAAGACTCAGTTAATAAATATCATGAGAAGCTAATAGAAAGGTCTTGATTTGCACTACTTGCCTTTACAGACAATGAGAGTGATAAGGCAACAGCACCTCGTAAACCTGACCAGGTGAGGATTGTTGCTTCTTTCCAGTCCAAACCATAGCCAAAATAGCGAAGCAAGGGAAAAAGTACAGAAACAACAATAAGACGTGACACTTGGACATAAACATATAGCAGAACAAGGTATGCCCACGAGGTTCCTGTACAAAGAGTAGCTGCCGATCAACTTACAGAAATGCTTAAGCACTATCATGAGAAACATGTTCCCTGAAAATAGATTAATGGTGTTCCAAACTTTTAATTTAGCCAAAAATTTCTCTTGGAAATCACTTCAGGACTTGATCAGAGTTAGTTTCAACTACAATCTAACACCGAAAAACTCTCTTGAGCTTCCTTCGTAATCCACTCTCGTTTTTCTTTGTAATCTAGCCTTATAAAGAACTGGCAAGCCGTAGTTATTAGTTAATCAATCAATCAAGTAAGGTGTTAAAAAAACAATATTCATTTCAAAACTGAATGTAAAGAGAATTACCATGATCAAAGATATTTTCACTGCTTAGTACACCTTCCGCAATAACAACACCACTGCAAACAGAAAAAATGATACTCAGCATAATCAGGATGGGCAGTATTATCATCTGCTATTACTAAATCATTTTTAGGAACCTAACCTCTAACAACAGGACAGTAACCTAGAATGAGAAAAATATAAAAACAGGAGAATGAGATGGAATAAACAGAGCATAACAACAAACAAATTGATGAGCAATAACAGCAAGTCATTTTTCAAAGAGTGGCAGTTTTATGACTTCTGAAAACATCATGTACCTATGTATGAGACAGATAGTAAAATAACTTACCTTAGGATGAAAATTAATGTATTAGCAATATAAGCAACCATCTCCCTGCAATGAAAGAGTAGGATGAAGATAGCATAAGAAAAGAGTCCCAAATATAGGTGCATTTCTCCAACTAAAATGATTACATTTCCTTCCAGAAAATGATACTGGGATTCTTTAAACGATGAGATTGTTTATGAATGATCAATAACATGCAATTGTTTTTCTACTTATTCTATGAACGATCAACAGGACGCAATTGTTGTTCCAACTATTTCTTCCCAAGTAGAGAATTTATCGCTAGTAAATTCATTTCTTTATCGATATACCTTTAAATATGTATATTGTATAGAATGATAAACCTATGGCCATGGTTATTGGAGAAGGACAAGATCCAAATTTATAGAACAATCCAAAGTGAGAAATGTTTCTTTGGATATACAGACTACAAAAACAGGGAGCCCTTAAGATCATCTTACAAGATTTCAATAACTGTATCCTTTCTAGTTTCTCCCATGAATTTAAAAATGGACTTCTCAAAAGGCTTCAGCAATCGTTTTCTTATTTGAATTGTACAATCTCTGACAGTTCTCGGAAGCACTGATTGAAAGTGAGATTATTGAGCTTACCAGAAATGATGCAAGCTTTGTTGGCCATCACCCTTAAAGGCTGTTTTTGCAACTGCAGCGTAGAACCTGCCAATATATACTTCTATAGATGTCGTCTCGCAGAATCATAAGTACATTGTGAGGCATGCCAACTTACATTCCCAGAGTCATTACAGTCAAAACACCAGAGACATCAGCACCCTCTTGAGCCTTGAAAAAAATAAAACCCATTACACTTCTTAGCTTAGCAGTGTGAAGACCATGCTTTGGAAATTTCATTAAGAATGTCATGTCAGAGATTATACCAACTTAGGATTTCACAAAAGGGTAACTATTAAGCCAAATTATAAATGGTCTGCCATGCTTTTTAAATTATATGAAGTCATATTAATAGGAAATCGACTCAGCAGGCTCAAACTAAAAAAATCATAAATATAAACGGCTAGCTCAAAGTTGGTATCACAAAAATGAGATCTGCATCAACTAAAAGCTAAAGTTAACACAACCAGCATAATCATAGTCCATTAGTTTGCACTTGGCTCACAAAGTTCTACGCTGCCGCCCTAAAGTTCATGCAAACTGGAAACTGAAGACAAGCTATTGAATTGATCAATTGAACAAAATAAAGACAATGATATTTAGGCAGTAAAGAACTTACAGTGAAGTAAGCTATATAGCTAACAGCAAGTGTCAGAGTAATTTCAATAACAGTATCGTTGAAAATAAAACCAAGCCATAACACCGAAGCTAATCCAAAAGCAAGACCGATGCCTACACTGAAGAAGCAAATGTCTGATCAGGAATATCACAGCAGGATTTTTTTCTTCAAAAAATAGGGGGTATTTAATCTATAATTTCCAACAGCCATCATCATATAAATTGGGAACACATATGTTGTTCATATATTATTTCCAATGTCAATAGATAACTATATCAGTGCCTAGTCTGAGGCTAAATTGAGAAACTCTGGAACTAGACCAAGGCACATTGCAAAGAGTGCAGGAGTCACTTCAAAGTTAAAAGATTTAATCTCAGGGTGAACTCCTCAACATGAGAGGGCAACAGTTGGAGTCGTCAAGACTAATTTGTGGCAATATCAAGTATTTGTTCCCTTGTTTATATAGTTTTGCACATAGGCCCTTGGATGTGGGTGCTAAGTGTATCACATTTGAATTGTCACATAAAAAACAATATATAAAATATAAGTTCCAGTAGATATGAGCTTAAACTTTTGGGCAAGAAGTAGGAAAATCTTATCTATTATAAAGTAAAAGTGTAAAACTACAATTTCTGCTATAGAATCAGAGATACATACGCCCCGAGGGATACTTGAGCCAAAAACTTTATTATTGCTTCCCAGTTGAAGCTCTGACCGAGGACCATCTTAAAGAATAACTGAAACACCACAATCGCTGTCCTGGACATGGATGTCAGGTAAAAATCAGTAAGATAATATACACAGTAGATATCATGCATCAAGTTTACTTCAATAATAGTGAAAAGCTGATATTCTGAAACAGTTAAAGAATAAAAGAGCAGGCACTTTTGTCAGCGATAAACTTAATACTACAGAATTTCATCTTCCATGAAAAATCAGTGTATAGGAATAAACTAGATGCATACCCATCATTCATCAGGGATTCCCCTTCAATTATTGTACTCAGCTTTTTACTTGCACCCAGCTCTTTCAGGAGAGCTACAACTGCAACTGGATCAGTAGCACTGAGAAGACCTCCCAGCAACAACGCTGTTTTCCAACTCCAGTCGTACGGAAATGTCAGCTGCAGTAAAAATAAAAATAAAAATATCAAATAGACAAATACATTATATCTGGATGCACTACCCAGATGGCAACATGCAACATACCTTCATAGCAGATCCAAGACAGAAGGTTGAGATCAATACACCTGGACCCGCAAGTATGACCATTTGTACAATACATCTCTGGATGTCAATACAAGAACAGAAATTATAAACAAGTAATGATATAGGGAGGAAAATAATCTAGATTACAATATTACATATGCCGAACCATGCTTGGTTATTCATACATAATTCCAAGTTAATAGTCCATTTTGATATCCTCTTCTTCTGACTTTGATCCTCTATAAGATGAATTTCAAGGCCGTCTAATGGTTTAGATCTTCTAAACTAAGGGTCTTGACTAGTCAACATTGCTTGTGACAGAAACAGAAACCCAATAGATTAGATGGATTAACCTATGTAGTCCGTTTCCTGATTACAAATTTGCATAATAGGATATTATATGATTAATTTATTTCCTTTCCAAGATGATGCATAGAAGTCATCAACGAGCTTGAAGTCACATAGATAAACAAAAGGTGCGTGGATACTCTCACATTTTCTGACATGCCTATCACATACAAAAAACCGACAACATTCGAATTGTCCAAAGTATCTTCATGTATACATACTTGCATAAATGAAAAGAAAAAAAAGCTAAAGAGAGGCCGCGAAAGAATTCTGACCTTTATTTGGTGCACTTCCATTGAAAATGAACTCTCAAATAGAAGAGCAGGAAGGAAAACAGCCAGCAGAAGATCAGGATCAATACCTGCCCCTGGAAATTTAATAATGACAGAAAGTTGAAGCTTGGGCAGGTTAAATCAAATAAAGAGTGACTTTTAAAACACATTTTACGAAAGAGCCATTCATTTCAACGCCAGATTAGATAAAAGGAACTTACAAAGACGAATGCCATCTCCAATTTTTCCAAGATGATGACTAGTACCATATTCTGCATATCAGATATCAGGGACATCAGAAGTTATCTAACCACTAGTCCAGAGAAAAGGTAATTTGGAGATGTATTGAGTTTGTTTCATGATATACAGCATAATGGGGCTTCAGTAGTCTACAAATATCAACACCAAAAACCCATTACTAGAAACCCATCTAAATGTAGCTTGTTGGCCGAAAAAATCTAAATGTAGCTTTAGTATTTGCAGAAGTTTCTCCTCTAAGTAACTGCCGGTTTGTTCATTCTGGGAATTGCTAAAACCTATTTTAATTAGCTTTATGAAGAAAAAAAAGACAGATCTATTCACAAAAATATTAGCTTTTGCAATCTGGACATCCAGAAATATACTCATGCTGAGAAGACCACATAAACCTACAGAAAATAAGTTTCCTTTATCACTGGAAGTTATCCATCTTGCTGAATGCCATAAAATCATTAGGAACCGAGCAAGTATGATCCCTCATCCTCATTGAGTCATTGTGTATTCAAATTAACCACATACCACACCTAGGTTAAGATTATGTACTATCCCAGTTTTCTTTCTTGATGAATCTAAAGCTTCGTCTATCTGAACGCTGAAACTGTATTTCCACGAAATGATTCATTCTAGCTGTGAAACTCTAGATAAATATTTGTCAATAATCAAACAACTGCCTACCGCCTTTTAAAGTCAAATATCCATTATAGTGGCCAATAGATTAGTTAGAAACAGTTCTAAAAATAGTACTAACGTAAGGACGTGAACTGTCCTTAGCAATAAACATGAAACTAGATTTTACTTTAGAATTCCAACTACGATTCGACAGTACTACTTAAATCAACGTGTTCATCTGTAATTAAGCTCATTATGAATAGGCTATCAGTTGAAGTAGACTCAAAATCAGCAATCGAAGGTGCTAGATGCAAATTGCGATTGATGAACAGCAACAAGGTTAAACTCGTTAAACTGCTGCTGCTGCTGCTGTTTGGAGCGACGATGAGGATGCCTCAAAACGAAGTAGAGATATGTATGACGCACAAGTGAAATGAGTGAAGAAGATCGGACCTATAGATCCAAAAGCAATGCCGATAACGAGGAGAGCGACGGTGTAAGGGACTCTGGTTCCACGCAGTAGATGCCTACAGGCGATTCCCACGACCAAGCATATTCCGACGAAAAGGACGGCATCCGTTGGATTGGAAGAGCTGCTGCTTTCTTCTTCCTCTCCAACCAGTAAATGAAATGGCAGAATCTCCTGCTCCATCAACAACGCAGCCATATTTTGCTCTAAGCAGGTCAACAGCAGCACAGATAGATAGATATATAGATAGAATAATAAAAAGTTGAGCAGCAGTATATATCATACAGGTTCTGATTAGGGATGTCAACGGGTCTCGGGGCCCCGCTGACCCGCGGGGCCCCGACCCGGTTTTGACCCGAGGACCCGTCGACCCGCGGGTTACGGGTCGGGTTCGGGGCGGACCCGTGTCGGGTCGGGTCGGGTCCGGGGGCACGGGCCCCGTTGACCCGCCCCGAAATGCCTATATATATATTTTTTAATTTTTTTTTTTTAATGTTAATATAATGTAACATTTACTATGGTTAATATAGTACCTATATAAATAATATGAACAAAATTATAAATAGATGTATATTTAGATTATTAGGATTTGTTAATTTGGATTTGGTGTTCGGATTTGAATTTGTATTTGGTGATGAATTTGATGTGTTTGTATTTGATTGATGTTAGATTTATGGTTTGAAGTTATGTATAATGTAATATTTTGGCAAAAAAAAATTGTATTTAATATTGAAAAAAAAAAAAAAAAAAAAAAAAAAAAAATTTGCTCACTGCGGGTCGGGTCGGGGCCCCGCGGGTCGACCCGCGGGATTTTTGACCCGCCCCGACCCGACCCGGGAGGTACACTTACCCGGGTACGGGTCAGCCAGGCTGACCCGCGGGGCGGGTCCGGGGCTGCGAAAACCCGCCCCGACCCGCCCCGTTGCCATCCCTAGTTCTGATGCCTCTCCCTGTTCTTTCTATTATTGGCTAAGAGCACTACCATCCTAGTTTCCTAGTGCCACAGCCTAAATTTAAGATTGTAGGTTCATTGTTCCCTTTTAATGTAGATCATAGCTACTCTTAGAGCATGGTATTACGTAAAGAATACGTAAACGTGGGTCCTACATGTTTATTTAAGTAAAGTAACAAAAACTATCTACAGTGGTTTTCAATAGCATTCCTTAAAGATGAGACCCACACGTGTAAATTTATGTTTTTACATGAAGCATTCCTTAAATTTAAGTAATGCACTATGTATTACGTAACCAATTTTTTATTATAAATTAATTCATTTTATAATTAATGCTAATATCTTATTGGTGGTTGTTGAAAAATTTAATAATAAAATATATTTAAGGAATATGTTTAAGTAATACGATTGCAGAGAAATATTTTTTACGTGTGTCTTAAATTTACGTATTACTTAAAGTGTACATAAATGTCTACGTGGCAACTTTAAAGAATACAATTTAGGTAAAACCATTGTGGATGCTCTTAGAGCATCCACAATGGTATTACGTAAAGATTACGTAAACGTGGCCCCTACATGTTTATTTAAGTAAAGCAACAAAAACTATCTACTATCTACAGTGGTTTTACATAGCATTCCTTAAAGATGAGACCCACACGTAAATTTATGTTTTTACATAAAGCATTCCTTAAATTTAAGTAATGCACTATGTATTACGTAACCAATTTTTTATTATAAATTAATTCATTTTATAATTAATGCTAATATCTTATTGGTGGTTGTTGGAAAATCTAATAATAAAATATATTTAAGGAATATGTTTAAGTAATACGATTGCAGAGAAAATATTTTTTACGTGAGTCTTAAATTTACGTATTACTTAAAGTGTACATAAATGTTTACGTGGCAACTTTAAAGAATACAATTTATGTAAAACCATTGTGGATGCTCTTAGTGATTATACGATTACATATTAGATAAATATTATTGTTTGTTATTCAAATGGAAACATAGGTATAGTTTCTAGTAGTAACTCGTCTCGTTATTATTCATATCGGTGCCAACTTTTTAATATATTTAAATCAAGAATAATCGGTCATCTTTAATATTAAGTAAGTTATTATTGAAATTAATAATATAAACTGAAATTAATATTAATTATATAAACTGAAATTATTACTTTTAAAATTTGAAACGATTTCAAAGAGTCGGTCCTTTTTACCAATTTGCTTTTTTTATTTTATGGTTTATATTGTTTTAGGGTTTGAACAATTTTATCCAATATTAACCGTTTAGAGTTCACGCGACCAAGTATTAATCAACATTTTAGCTTGCTAAAACTCACCCAGTCTAATTGGGTTTTATGAAAAAATAAAAACTGTGAGGCAATGGTTTCACCAGTAAATGGTAGTTTTCTAAAGGGTTAATTAGTTCAATGTACCCATATGTTTCTGCATGTTGCTGGATGCACCACACATGTAAACGAATGCACCCATACGTTTTGCTATGTTGGTGAATGCACCTGAAGCTCTAACACCGTTAGTTAAATACATATGCGCTATACATGCACCCGAATGCAACCACGACAACCAACCGACCAATCACCGCGATGGGCGAGAAGCAGACGACCAACCACGAAGATACATGACAACGCAGTAAAAACAAGTAGATACAAAGAACCGTGTCTGCAATTAGGTTTACGGTAATTAATTTCATCACGGCGTAGTAGGTGATGATTTTGAGGCTTTTTAAAAAAACAACGAAGGCTTTTTTCTATTTAATTGTTTTTAAAGGGCAATTTTACAAATTCATCCAGCAATAATGAGTAACTAATGTGATTTTGAGACCGTAAAATTGCTTTTTCCGAAAATAAAATAACTTAGAAAGAATTTTGCTAATGGCTTACTGAACTCGTCGAGAAACAACAAAATTACAAGTTTGGATAAAAAATTTGTATTTTTCTATTGCCCTAAAGGTGAAACTTAAATGGAAATTGATATTATTAATAGTATAATGCAAATATAAGGTGTGGTTAAAAAATTTCATATTTTTACATACTTTTAAAGTTTTACATATGTTACAATTAAGTCCACCTTAGTAATAAAAAAACAAAAGCATGGTGCACTTGGAGCATGGTAGAAAAATCCAGAATTTTTTTGGATGGTCATTATGCTCGTTATTTGAATCATCAAAAGCTATTGTACCAATAATTAGTTGGGTTAAGAACAATAGGGGCCTGAATTTTGAGTTTTGTGTATAAGTGAGGTCTCCGTCTATTTTTTCTGTGAAAAATAACGAAAAATGGTCACATGCTTGGCATGTGACCAAAAATAATTTGAAAACCCGAAAATGCCCTTTGACTAAAGTGTGTCTCTCATATGTTTGACATAAAATGACGAAAATACCCTTTAAGCCACCACAGCTCCGGCGACCACCACCACCCGACTCCGGCGACCACCACCGACCTCCGACGACGACCGAAAAGCTCCGATCGGAGCTCCAATCGGAGCTTTTTTGGCTCCGATCGGAGGCCGGTGGTGGTCGCCGGGCGGTGGCCGGAGCGTGGTGGCCTTAAGGGCATAATTAGTGTGTAGGGGTATTTTAGACATTTCACATTTTATTAATTAAAGGGATTAAGTACCTTTTCATACCACTTCTTTGCACAGAATCCACTTTTGGTACTACTTCTTTTTTTTTGTATACTTTTGGTACCAATGTTTTCAACTTTGTATCCTTTTGGTACCACCGTTAACTTTCCGTCCAAATTGACCGTTAAGTGGCATGTGCCATGCACGTGACCCCCCTAAACTTTTGAATTTGTTTCAATTTAGTCCATCTAATGCATCCCTAACTTTTAATTTGTTCAATTTAGCCCTAAAATTTCCAAATCGAACCCTTGACCCAAATTGACCTAGCCGGACCTAGCCTAGGGCTAGGTCCGACCCTGGGTCGGGTTCGCCCGGGTCAGGCGACCCCGACCCAGGGTCGGACCTAGCCCTAGGCTAGGTCCGGCTGGGTCAATTGGACCTAGCCCCAATTGACCCAATTGGGGCTAGGTCCAATTGACCTAGCCGGACCTAGCCTAGGGCTAGGTCCGACCCTGGGTCGGGTTCGCCCGGGTCTGGCGACCCCGACCCAGGGTCGGACCTAGCCTAGGCTAGGTCCGGCTGGGTCAATTGGACCTAGCCCCAATTGACCCAATTGGGGCTAGGTCCAATTGACCTAGCCGGACCTAGCCTAGGGCTAGGTCCGACCCTGGGTCGGGTTCGCCCGGGTCAGGCGACCCCGACCCAGGGTCGGACCTAGCCCTAGGCTAGATCCGGCTAGGTCAATTTGGGTCAAGGGTTCGATTTGGAAATTTTAGGGCTAAATTGAACAAATTAAAAGTTAGGGATGCATTAGATGGACTAAATTGAAACAAATTCAAAAGTTTAGGGGGGTCACGTGCATGGCACATGCCACTTAACGGTCAATTTGGACGGAAAGTTAACGGTGGTACCAAAAGGATACAAAGTTGAAAACATTGGTACCAAAAGTATACAAAAAAATAGAAGTGGTACCAAAAGTGGATTCTGTGCAAAGAAGTGGTATGAAAAGGTACTTAATCCCTTAATTAAATTGATAAATTGTATAATAATTACAAAAGGGTATTTTTGTCTTTTCACGTGGTTCTGTTAGATTTAACAGAAAATTTGGACGGAGACTTGAAAAAACACAAAACTCAAAATTTAGGCCCTTAATAATACGTTTTTTCAATTCAGACCCCTTTTAGCAACATGGGCAAACATTCATGCCCCTATTGTGTTCTTAACCCTAATTAGTTATGTATGGCTAACTATATATAGCAGTTCAATGCTTCATTATTTAATTAAATGCTTTATAATAAAAATATATCTACTAGCAGTCAGTCTAAACCAATTACGGATAACTTATCAGGATCAATGAACATTCCAATGTGTTATTTTTTTGGGCCAAATCAACATTTCCAATTGAATGGAACAAACATGGAATCATCATCAAACATAATAATTCATAGTAAGCTGCTACTAAAATTAAGAAATTCTTGTATACATCAGCTTCACCATGTGGCGCTGACGTGTTGCCCCTTCAACCAATCAAATTGTGATATATGTGTTTGTCCACTCTCTCACTTGCCACATGTCACGATTTGATTGGTTGAAGGGGCAACACGTCAGTGCCACGTGGTGAAGCCAATGTATACAAGAATTTCTCACTAAAATTCACTCCACGTCACCTTCCATCTCGTAAACTGCTTGTAGAGGACCACCGCCACCGGGCACAAAGCTGATGTCTGAGAGGTTGTTGTTGCTTATAGGACCGGTTCCAAAGAGACATACCTGTGGTTCGATCTGGTTCAACCGGTTCAACTCCTCCTCGGATAACGACCAACTGAAGATGTCTATGTTTTTCCTTATCCGATCCGGGTTCAGGCTGCAGGGCAGCACACTAGTCCCCCTTTGCAATCCCCACCTCAAGATAACCTGCACATTACCAGTTCATCAAGTGAATAAATCAAATCAAAACAGGGTTTCAGTTGAATAATAATAATACAAGGTAAGGTAGTCAATGAAGCTGAGAAATAAGGATATCTGGTCTTATTTCTTAAGCTAAGCAACAACTGTGATATTCAGAAATCTAACTTATCCCTAAGAATGCTTAGTTGGAATAAAGCAGTTATTTCAATCAATTCAAATAGATCATATTAGTTGTGACAAATAAACCAAGTATAACCCAACCATATTACTGATAAGATATCCGTAATATTATAGATAGTATACGCCTTAATTGGTCCTTCAATGTGGAAGGCCATGCAATTGTTGTTTTTATGAATAGAATAAGATTGGGGAGAGTTTACAAGAATGGCAGACAACCTAACTTATAAGGGGGGATTATTTTCTTGAATAAAAACAAGTCTTCTCTGAGGTGGACCCCTAAACCAAAGATCAGGCCAAAAATCATTGCAATTTGGTATTATTTCAATAGCAATACATCATTAAGCATTAACATGATTGATAGAAACAACAGAATATTCTTGAAGGAGTCATGAAATTATGCAAATTTCAAAGTTGTAATGAAATATCAAGAATATGGAGGTGGAACCAAGACCACGTAGCATTATACAACATAAAGGCATTATACAGAACAACCATGTCCCGAAAGTCTGCTCCTACTTTAGGTAACAAGAGAGAACTACCGAACCTGATAATGTTCAGATAAATAGTACATAGCACTTAAATCATTAAAACCAAAGAGGCTTTACCTGATCAGCAATTTAAGTTCAAGTCTGTTCAAAGATCTCAACACATTGAAGCATAATCAATTTCTTTTTAGCATTCTTGAAAATCCTGACTTTAATATGTTTCCAATGTTATCATGAAGGAACAAGAGAGTAGATTCTGCTGCAATGACAATATTATTCTGCGCCATTACTTTATTCTTCACTTGTTGATGCAAAATGAGTAGCAGCTTTCTTCATTTACCGTTCAAACTTAACAGAAGGGGTTATTTACCAAAAGAAGCAACAGACTCTTTGGTATACATATGCGACAACTTCTGTTGATAATTGGCAATGCATACTAAAAGTACCGAGATGAATTAATGATTTGTATAGGCAGTGGAAAGAACAATGCTGCATAGGCATCATAATAAATACTTAAAGGATATCAGTTTGTACTAGTAATAGCAGAAACATACAAATAGATTCTTCCAGTGAAACAAAAATGTCTACTAAACAATAGAGAGCTCAAAAAAAGAAAATACCTGCTCTGGGGTCTTCCGGTGCCTATCTGCAATCTGTTCCACAACAGACAGCTTCAGCATAGGCCCGTGAACCGATCTTGATCTTCTAAATGATATTCGGGGAGTTCCAGGTTCATCTTCTCCTCCTGATCCACTATCTGATTGTACTGGACTTGAACCTGGCACACCCAATGGAGTGTGAGCAGATACATGGATGCCTTTTGTCCGGCAGAATTTCACAAGTTCATCTTGCCTCCAGAATGGATGCAACTCCACCTGATGTAAAACAATCCTCCAACCATCAATTACAGGAACTAGACATAAAAGAAGCAAACAAAGGACCGTCCTTTTAGGTCCAATATGCAACTCAATCAAAATAACCATAATTGTTTTTTGCCATTATCAAAATAACCATCTAAGACTAGAAACATATTGCTTGAGTAACTATATTATAGTAGGTGAAACCTGACAAACCTGATTGACAGCAGGAACAATTTTTGAGAACTTCAATATCTCCTTGATCTGCTGAACGTTAAAATTGCTGACTCCTATAGCTCGAACCAGACCCAGCTCAACCAAGCCTTCCATGGTTTTCCACGCTTTTTTGAGTTTACTCAAGAACTGCTTATACTCACTACTTGCTTTCTGAGGCGGATCACTCGCATCACTCAAGCCTGAGCTCTCAGGCCAATGCATCAGATATAGATCCAAGTACTGGACCCCTAGATTCTTCAGTGATACCTTTACATAATTCTCAATCTTATTCGTAGAGTTCATATTGCAGTAAAGCTTAGATGTGAGGAACAGATCCTCCCTCTTGAGCGATCCCAATTTGAATGCATCAGACAATGCTTCTCCAACTTCAACCTCATTGCCGTAGAGATGAGCACAGTCTATGTGACGGTATCCAACGGAGAGCGCAGTCTTGACGGCTTCAATACAGAGATCGCCGCCGCTCTGCCATGTCCCCAGCCCTATGGACGGGATTTTGGCCCCTGTCTTCAGCACAAAATGCTGACCAACGCAATCACTCTTCCCTTTCATCCCCTTACCAATCTCAAATTCCAAAAATCAAGCGACGGAAATCCCACCAAAGACAGCGATCAAGAAACAATCATTCGTCTTCAAATCTCAACAATGATGAATATTTCTTCAATGAAAAGAACAAAAAAGTAGGAAGATAAAGGTTACCAGATTTGAACCGAGCAAATCTGGCGAAACTGGTTGGCCAAAAAAAATCTGGCGAAGCTGGGTTTAGAGGAATAAGAAACAGATTTCGGCAGCATTCAGTGTATGGAAAGAAGCAGAGTGATTGGAGAAATTGAAGCTTCGATACAGGAGAAATCTTGCTGGAAGTGGAAGAGTGGAGATCCAGAGACTGGAGCTCTGCTCGGAGTCGTCGTGGTCAAGAATGGCAACACAGGAACAGAAAATAGCGCTATGCTTAGCTGTTTTTTTCTTCTGTATATATATTTCCCGGTAAACAATTTACGAAATGCTCAAACCAGTCCCTAAACTCACGGACATTATACTTTAGTCCTCAAACTTTTTATTAACTAGATGTTTTCATCCTAAACTTATTTGGTTTCGATCATATTTTGTTAGGGTTAAACTTGGATATGTTAAGGACTTGAGGACCTTTCTACAATGCTCTTGGAGTACCATGTTTTTGCTACTAATTTTTTTTTTTATTTTTCTATTGCCCTAAATGTGAACCCCATAGGGAAATTGATATTATTAATAGTATGATACACATCTTAAGTGTAGTTAAAAAAATTCATACTTTTTCATACTTTTAAAGTTTAACTTATGTTACAATTAAGTCCACTTAGTATTAAAAAAACCAAAAACATGGTGCTCCCAAAGCATGGTAGAAAAATCCAGGACTTGACATGGGAAAGAGACGAGCTTTTCCGAACCATCTATGCCCACATCGGTTGGATTGAAGCCACCGCCGAGTCTAATTAAGGTTGGGAATGCCGATCGTAACTCATGGTGCTAACCCAAAGGGCCAAAGCTACACGTCCACGATTCGATCTAGTTGTCAAAATTTACACACACACCCACTTCTTTTCTTCTTAGTGTAAAGGAAGCATACTAGATGATCCCCTCAATTATGTGGCTCTAGTTAGTTAGGGGGGCAAAAACATCAGTTTCCATTTTTTGCTTAGAAACAAAAACAAAAATAGAACGCCAAAAAAGTTGGAGAAAGACAAGTCAAATAATAATGTTTTGGAAAATTAGGTAAACCTGAAAGTGATTGATAGAGATAGGAGGAGGGTTTTCAAGAGTCCAGCGTGGACACTACATTTTTTTTTAGGGTTAATAGGTCTTTTGGTCTATGATGTTTGACCATTTTTTTGTTTTGATCCATGATGTTTTTTTTCTCCTAGTTTTAGTACCATATGTTTGCAGATTTTTTCTAGTTTTGGTCCGACCGTTACATTCCGTCCATTTTTAGACATGTACAAGTCACATGATCCACCCTAAACTTTCAATTTTGTTCAATTTAGTCTCTCTAATACTTTCATAACTTTTTTTTTGTTCAATTTAGTCCCGAAGTTTCAAAAATTCAATTGGACCTATTGTCCAATTGGGGTCAATTTTGAAACTTCAAGACTAAATTGAACAAAAAAAAGATTAAGAAAGTATTAGATTGACTAAATTTTAAGTTTAGAGTGGATCACGTGACTTGAACATATCAAAAAATGGACGGTGTAACGGTTAGACCAAAACTAGAAAAAATCTGCAAACATATGTACCAAAACTAGGTAAAAAAAATATTATTGACCAAAACCCAAAAGTTGTCAAACATCATAGACCGAAAGACCTGTTAACCTTTTTTTTATCAAAGCAAAAGTATACCCTGTCTTGTCTCTCTTTCAATCAAATTTCTTCATCTTACTAAAATAATTGCAAACAACACAAACATTCCCCCAACTTATTATCAGATAGAAATAAAAACATCAACGCCCCAAAATTACATTTCCCATCTATCTTTGTCTCATAAAGACCAAAATCAGCTAGGTTTGAATATCTGCAATTTGGCATGCAAAGCTCTAACTAAAACCTCTGTCACTCATGAAGAAGAAGCACCAAAAACACAAAGTGATACAAATTGCAGACTCAGTAGCGGTACCTACCGCTGCTTCGATCCCTGTCTCTGTGGTGGTCTCTTGCTCGATCCCCCCTCTCTCTGCTGCGACTCCGCCTCCTCTCCTGATCATCCCGATCTCTGTTCCTACTACTACGATCATCTCTTTCCCTTCCTCTGTCCCGACTCCTCTCTCGCCCTTCTTTTTCACCAACTCCTGCAAATTCCACCATTCAACAAATTATTCTATCTATCATTCAACATCTGCTCTGGGTCCAAACCCAAATCAAGTATGCACTTGAGCCTTAATCAAACCCACCTTACTTTCTTGTTAGGTCAAATTGAAACAAAACAAAAAACTGAGGACTATTCGTAATTTTTGAAAAAAAAAATACAATGGAATTCAAATAGTGAAAGCATAATTTCTCGGAAACTTGTAGGGGATGCTTTTTAGAAAACTATAAACGGCACAATACGACATTGGGGCAAACATATGGGGCTCAAAATAACATTCTTCACTTAAATTCTTCGACAGATATACATAACAAATTAAAATATGTTCCACGATTAAATTACCTAGATCTTCGACTTCCCAACCAGAACGTCCAGCCCCTGGGACGCCTCGAGCAGATTCAGCTTGTTGGGTTTTGGCTCGGTATTTCTTCTTAAGGTTTCCAAACTCATCATACATCTCTTCATCATCCTAGGATTAGATGAAGATACAACTCAGTGTGAAATGTAAAGCAGCAAAATAAATAGGTGGTTCAGTAATAAGTCTCTTAACTTGCACCCAAAAAAAAAGTCTATTAACATGAAATAAGAGTGTCAAAGGTGTATTTAGTCTTCCTTACCGCCTCTGCTTCTTTCCTCCTCCGCCTAGTTTCCTCGATTTCTTCTTCGTCAAGCTCCTTATAACCTCCAGCACGTCCTCCTCTGTTCCAAATCGGACACCCATCAGAGTTAAGTATGCAGTAAGATCTTTTTTTAAATGTAAACTTGATAACATCATTAATAGGGCAGCAAGAAAAGTGCAAAGCAAACAATATGGGGAGATACCCAATACGAAACGAAGTCGGGTTCTGTAATAATCTGCAATATTTTTGAATATTTAACATAGTGGTTGAAGATAGACTGCCCAAAATATGGAGCCTCCGAAATTATAACATATTTAGCACTGTTTGAATACTGATTGTAATGGATCTCTATGAGCTACATATCATTAAGGGTTAAGAACCTAAAAGCAGTCTGAACTATGAAGTATATGTCATGTTGCGATTTGGTGTCTCGGTTATTTTTGTTACGATTCGATGTATGATGTATCAGATTTGTTGTTTTTCACTTTTCCGTACGATTTTAGACTTTAGTGTTAAAATTTAACGCCAAAATCACAACATGGCCTATACTTCAGATTGTTTTTATGTTATTAACCCTTATAATTATTATTACAGCATAATTTAAGTCAAAATCACACTAAAATTTAACGCTGCCGGAAAGTGAAAAGCAATAAATATAATACATCGGACATCAAATCACAACAACAAAAATTGAGACGCCAAATCGCAACATGGTTTATACTATAGACTGATTTTAGGTTTTTAACCCTATCATTAATAGTAAGGAAATCTTTCCAACCAATAAGACCAAACCTCAATTCTTACGTTTGGTGCTTTCAACCCTCTGTAATTACTAATGCTGATAAAGGATGCAAAATAACCCATGGTGGAGCATTGTAAGTTTAAATTGCAGAAAGTTTAAATGCCAAACTTCCTAAACATGAAACTGACTGCCTAGTACATCTATCTCATTTTCATTTATCTATTCAACCATGAAGTGGCAAATATCACACATTAATTAATTACTATACCAATCTCTTAAACTTGGAACAGCTTCACTGGATTATGACAGTACGGCTGCCAAAAAAGAGGTTGAGACAGATCAAGTACCTTACGCCTCCCTCATTATGACCAGGTTTATTGGTGTTGCAAATATTACACTTCAGACGCTTTGCCCAATTTATATTAGCACACCTGAACCCAAAAATAGAACTCAGTGGTCATATATCATTATTTGCAAATTGTAAAGGTATTTGTACAGAAAATCACTTGAAAACAATACAGCAAAAAAATAGTAGTAAATCATTATTATCACTTAAAAACTTCCCTTCTGTAAATATCTTAGATATTATATGTAAAAGATGCTAAAGAACATTACCTTTTTTATCAGTTAAGGTACAATGATTCTAAGTGAGAAACTATTATTTTAACTCTATAATCTTACATTGGGCAAGACCAATCATTAGGACCAAAAAGTCCTGTAGAGGCACCTGCAGCACCTGCACCTGTACCTGCACCACGACCACCAGCCCCGGAATCAGGAGCACCTCGGCCCTTGCCACGACCACCGACCCCCGAACCACCACCAAAGGCACCAGCAGGGCGAGCACTTCCACAGCGGTTACATACACCCCGAAATGCAAAGTTGACATTTGAACAACTGATCCAAAAGAAGTGTATGAGCAGGAGTTCAAATCAATCAAGCTACAAAACATACTTGGAATAAATGTAAATAAGCAAGAAGGAGCTGCTCACCAATGTCACATCACACACCTTGTATTCGGACACGACCAATCTCCTTCTTGTTTCCATGGTTTCCCCGACGCATCACCACGACCTCTACAGCGTCCAGCACCACCATTCACATCAGTAGCAGGCTCTTCCAGTTCTACCACAGGAACATTAACAGCATCAATTGCATCTTTGCTCTTCATATCTGCTATAAACACTCCAATAACACTTCCATGAAAATCCTTGTTGTTAAACCATTCAACAGCAGCTGCAGCAGCATGCGGGTCTTCATATGTAACAGTTGCATCTCCTTTTGGTTCATTTGTCTCTTTATCTCTATAAAGCCATATCTTTGGACGCCCTGTCCGCTTGTCTTTCTACAATGAATTTGAAGAAAGACAGATAATCCATATTTTCATCCAAAACATTCAAAGCTTATGGTTTCAGAAGGCTCAATAACTTAGCAACGCTATTACATCAATCATTAATAACACTTATTTACACAATAACGAGGAAAATGTAAATGAAAAATATCTTGATACCTGGAGAATTCCCCTACCTTAAGCAACCCTATAGTACCGAAGTATTCAGCAAGCATATTCTCATCAGTACCCTCAGGCAAATTACAAACATAGACTGACCCATTGCCCGCCATAGTGCTCCAGATCCCCTAAAATTCAACAAGTATTCACCGATTACTGAAGCCATTACGCCAAAACCCAACCCATACAATAAACTGGATGAAAACTCAAAATAGACCATAAAAAAAAACTAATCAAAAGGGATTGCAAGTTATAGATCGAGAAATCACGTCGAAACAGAATCAGTAAGAAGATAAAGAGAAGAAGAAGAAGGCAAAGTTTACCCGATACAGCCCTAAAGCAAGCAGCAGGGAGAGCTAGTTGCTGCAAGGAAGAAGATTGAGGAAGACGGGTAGTTTGGTTGCTTGCGGTAGCCTCGCTGCCCTTGCGGCGTCGCAGCTGCTCTGCACTTCTCAAAAAGTTCACACCGGTTAGTATAAGGAAAACCAGTCACCCGGTCTGGTAGACAACCCATATTTTTACCCTAATGTTTATAAATATCAACATTACACCCCCTATTATTTTGATTGATTCTTTTACCTTATTTTGGATCTTCCAAGCTTCATAAGGGTTACTTATTTTCTTATATTTTTTATTGCTTTAAAGGTAAAACTCATGGACAATGTAGGGAAATTTTTATTTTTAGTGCCTCAATTATTCACATTTGACATTTTACTATTAAGTGTCTACTATCTGATGTGTGATTATTCGATCATCCGTGATCTGATTCATATAAGGAGCTTGCATTGACATGAGTCCATACTAAACCTGATCACATATTATAGGAGACTATGTCTAGTACGAGCTCGGACCAAGTCGAGCCTCATAGCTCACATCGACCGGTCAAAACTCTAGATCGGTCATGGATCAATTGGTCGGGCTAGAGGGATTACCTTGACCCCGAGCTCCTACTAGACATGGCCTCCCATACTAGGTGATCAAGTATAGCATAAGCTCTGACCAATGCGAGTCCCCCTAACTAGGTGAATCGAGTCATGCATCATTGAATCACATTTCTAATAGTTGAGACAACTAAAAGTTTTTTTTTTTTAAAAAAAAAACTACTAAAAAGTCAATCACCAATATTTGAGTCACTAAAAATGTAATATTATTTTAATGGCATGATGTAAATTCTAGGTATAGCTGAAAAGTCGACGTCGGGACAGGTCACCACAATGGGTTAGTTGTTTCTATTCAACTTACAACTCAGTTGGGTTGATTAACGGGCTACCATGAAAAGCGACTCAATTGTCCCAATTACCACGGTTGGCTTTCGGTTCCATACGTTTTTTTTGTAGGCTTTTAGTGTCATATGTTTGGGACGTTCATGTTTTTGGTGTTTTCGTTAGTCAACAGTTAGTTTGACCGTTAAATACTTTTATTTTGTTCAATTTAGCCCTCAAATTTATATTCCTAATATTTAATTTTTATAATTTAGTCTGTAATGTTTGGATTTTTCTACCATGCTCCAAGGGCACAATGCTTTTGGTTTTTTTATTACTAGGGTGGACTTAATATTAACATCACTCTAAAAGTATGAAAAAAGAATATGAATTTTTTAATCACACATAATATTTGCATCATACTATTAATAATATCAATTTCCTTCCAGGATTCACCTTTAGGGCAATAGAAAAATACAAAAAAAAAGTACAAAAAACATAGTGCTCTTAGAGCATGATAGAAAGATCTGTAATATTTGCTCCAGTCACCGTCCAAGGCTGCTGGCCACCACCCACCACAACCTTAGGGCCGCCAGCCACAACCCATCAGCACCCAAGGACCGGCCACCACCAATTGGTGGTGGCTACAACCCTAATCGGGGTCGGCCACCACCATTTGGGGTCGTCGGGCCCGATTAGGGCCACAAAGGGCTCCAGTTCGGGGGCCCCTAGCTCTGATTGAGCCACAGATGGCTCAGTCAAAGCCCTATGTGGCCTTAATCGTGGTCGGCGACCCCAATTGGTGGTGGCCGGTCCTTGGGTAGTGGTGGATTGTGGCCGGCGGCTTAAGGTGGAGGTGGGCGGTGGCCGAAGACTTTGGGTGGTGACTGGAGCAAAAGTTAGGGACTAATTGTAAAAAATAAATTATAGGAATATAAATTCGAAGACTAAATTAAACAAAATAAAAGTATTTTATGATAAACTAACTGTTGACTAACGGAAAAATAGAAAACATACATCTTCACAAACATATGCAACCAAAACCCTACAAAAAAATTTATAACACCAAAGAGTCAATAATGGTTAAACATAAGGCACCAAAAGAACATTTAACTCTATATATTAAGTTTCAAATAAATCGTGTCAAGCATGTCTATCGTTTATCTACAGGTCTGATATACATAGATAATCTTAAAAAGCAGGTCTAGACATGTCAATAGATATGTTAAACACGATACAGATTTTCGTGGAGATCAGGACGTTCAAAAAGCGGGTCCGTTAACACGATCTGGGTTAGAAATTGCCACCGCTAGGTATTATCTTACTCGAGCGGACCACCAACTAAACCACCGCCAAAACCTCACAAAAACACAGCTTCTCCTCCCATATTCCGATCTGACGATGCAGCCATTGAGAGGCCTCCTTTCGAGCTCCAAGCTTCTATCCAGTGCCAAGCATGCAGTCGCGATTTTACCCCAGCCGGAGGTGGCGACGAGTTGCCGCCGTTACAGCTTGATCCCGATGGTGATTGAGCATTCATCGAGAGGCGAGCGGGCCTACGATATATTCTCGCGTCTACTCAAGGAACGGATTATCTGCATAAATGGACCCATCTCCGACGATACAGCGCACGTTGTGGTGGCTCAGCTCCTGTTCTTAGAATCCGAGAACCCTTCCAAGCCGATCAACATGTACCTCAATTCACCTGGCGGCGCCGTCACTGCAGGTACTCAATTGACTTCTGCTGCACTTTCTCGATTTCACCGCCTCTTGTATAAGCTCAGTTTCCAAACTTTATGGCCATTAAGCGATTTAACCAGGGAAATTTGAAGTTTATCCATTGTAAGATACGTCGTTGCTCCATACCTTGTTCTTGAGGCTTTATTAACGAAGTTTCGTGTTTTCTTACTACCTTCATCAAAACACGATGCTCTTAACAACAGCTGATCGTCAACTTGCAATTGTTATATTGATTCATTGCATCCAGTTGAAGAGTTCCAAAAGCTCTCATTTCAACGCATGAGCTGATTCTGAATCCTTCATATACAGTACTTTTTAGTTATGTTAGGGGAAGAAGTTACTTTAAACCTTAACAAGAACCCCAAACTGTTGAATCAAAGTTATATTCAGCTCAGCCATTATTTTGTTAGAAAGATACAAAGATGGCTAATTAAGATCCACTTGGTGATCTAAGAATCTGTTGCTGAGTTTCATTAAAGAGTCAGTGTCTCCAAAATTGACAAGTTTAGGCCATTAGTTGCCCAGGAAGTGATTTGCTTGAAGGCTGATGATGAAAACACAAGCTCTTTCTACTTCCTAGGCTGAAAGTGCTCATTTCCCAAAACCTTCCTTTGCGGTTATAGACCGCGTCGATTTATTGATGACAAAATCTTCTGAATTTGAAAGGTCTAAACGCTGATCTTTCTGGATTTATTTATATCTGAAGAACAACATTAGGCTGCTCTGTTCCCTTGGTCTTCATGGTGTCCCCTTATAGATCATACTCAGTCTCATTTACCAATAAATACCACTGCTGCAATCACAAATATGGGAACCGTTTCATTTAGTGCCAGAATGATGATCCAACTTTTAAGTGGATCTTGATTGATCTACATGACAAGATGACACATTTGGTTACCGGGTGAATTCTTTTTGTACGATGCAGGTCTTGCAATTTATGACACGATGCAGTACATTAGGTCCCCAATCAACACCATATGTTTGGGACAAGCAGCATCAATGGCTTCACTGCTCTTAGCAGCTGGAACCAAGGGAGAGAGACGGGCTCTGCCTAATGCAACAGTCATGATCCATCAGCCATCAGGAGGGTACAGTGGGCAAGCCAAAGACATGACAATCCACACGAAACAGATAATCCGTGTTTGGGATTCGCTAAATAACTTGTACTGTAAACACACAGGGCAGCCGCTAGACATAATCGAGAAGAACATGGACAGGGATTACTTCATGACTGCAGAAGAGGCTAAGGAGTTTGGGATCATCGACGAAGTGATGGATCAGAGGCCGGTTTCTCTGGTAACTGATGCTGTTGCTGGTGATGCCAAGAACAAAGACAATGACAATAGTAAGTAGTTGAGTTGAGGGAGACGGTGAATCTTTTCTGATATAGGGAGGGGCTTTTTAGTTATCTTGGTTTATGACACATTATGTTATTTTAACTTCATGATTTGACTAGCCACTACTCTTGCGTTATCTTGGTTGGATTAATTCATTTCATGGTCGCAAGTTGAATCAATAAAACGTATTCTGGGCAATTTTGAAAGAGCAGAATATTATCTTACGAATATGTCAGATACATAAAATGGGAACAAGGGCTGCTGATAGATAGATAAAACAGAGTAAAGAGAGCCTCAAACAAAAGCAACAAAATCTAAGACAATTTTTGCATAAATTCCAAAACAGACCATATAAAAGGTTACAGTCTACAAGATGTCTGGCAATAACAAAAAGAATGCAAATAGTAAGAGCAAAACAGAACTACTTAGAAAAGAGATGTCCCCTTTCCTTTCTTGTCTCCACCAATCTCAAAGTGCTTGCATCTCTGCAAAAAAAATCACCATATCGATATCCAAACGATTAGCAAAGCATGAACAAGGCTCATAGACAGTTCATATGATTTTGAAAAGATTACAAACCTTGATTGCGTGCTGGGAAACATGCTTGCAACCCTGGCACTGGAGCCTCAGCACAATCTTCTTGGTAGTTTTTGCCTGTAATATGTTGTGGATTAGTTAGGTATCAAACAAAGAACAATCGAGGCTTCACATAAACAAAGCCAAGTTGTAAAAATCCTACCTTTTTGTGGAAAACAGGCTTGGTCTGACCTCCATAACCAGATTGTTTCCTGTCATAACGTCTCTTTCCCTGAGCAGCAAGACTGTCCTTACCCTTCTTATACTGAGTCACCTTGTGCAAGGTGTGCTTTCTGCACTCCTTGTTCTTGCAGTAGGTCTTCTTTGTTTTTGGAACGTTCACCTGCATTGCACAATATCAGTCTCTTTACTTGCACAAAAGGCCAGCAACAGAATTTGTATTAGGAAAAAAATTATCGAATAGAAAAGAGACAGATTCAGCTTCCCCTTATTTGAATAGAAAGTCATGTTCATATTGTTTAAACTCCATAATCATACCTTTCAAGAATTGGAGACTATCTCAAACATTCCAGCAAGTTATATGATGGGCAAAGATCATCTCCCAAAAAACAACCAATCCAATTCTACAATTACGATGTCTCTATCGAACTTCAATTGCATTGTGATTGACACTATTCGGGGAGAGTTATACAACACATGTAGTATAACTCCAACATATTAACAGATTTAGGCCTATAGATGTCTGGCAAAGATACTTTCATTTTGTGAAAGATATAAGCCATTCCTTGAGTAGCTGCTCCGAATTGGCAATTAGACTGATTTTACAACCCAAAACACATAACATATCCAAAAGCAACTATAGTGAAGACAACTGATTATATGCTGAGGGCAAGACAGAGCAAATCCAGCGATTCATCCACCTCATATCAATCAAAACAACTTCTATGGGTTCTACAGTGAATTTGACACTTCATAGATGGAGAATCCATCCAAGCATTCTGCTAATACTATATACTGGATCAAGCAATACGAAAAAAATCTCGACATAATAACACAGCAAACCAGACAAATTCACAACTAAGGTCACCATGAATGTACTAAGAAAGTCGAATGAAGCAACAGATCATCTTATCAACGACTTGGTAGGGAAGCAAAGCCTCGCCTGTCGGAATTTGAGAAGTAAGATCAATATCTGAAAGTAAATTGCTTACCATCGTGGTTCTTCTTCGTCCTCAGCGCCGTCGACTTCACAGATGCCGAAGGTGCTACTTCAGCAGAAAACCCTAGCGTCTGCAAATGAGGATTGAGGGAAATGGGCGGCTTCTTCGTCTTTATACAGATTAGCTAGGCCCAATTGTTCGGCCTACTAATGGCCCAAAACATTTGGGTCGTTTGATCGGTCTTTTAAAACTATATATATATATATATATATATATATTATTTTAGGATTTTTCTTCTAATTTTTAATTTAATTTTAAATACAATAAATATGAATTTTTAAAAATAAAATGGTAAAATCCTAATTTTGATTTTTAAATAGAAAATAGCAGTTTCCAAATACATATTTTGACGTGAAAGTTAAAACAGTAAACTAACACTTAAAAAAAAATGAATTAAACCTAACAGTCGTAAACATTTTACATTTAATACTTTTGATCTGAAGTTATGAAAAAAAAATTGTGTCTACACAACAACATTAAAAAAAAATATTTAAAAGAAATCTATAAATAAACAAAAAAATGACACGGCAAGGCACCGGCGGTATGGGAGGAGCAAAAAAGCTAGCTCCGGCGGGTTCTGTGGAGGAGGCCTTCCAAAACCACCTTCTTCTTGTACTCCTCCGACTCCATATCCACACGTGATTCCGAATCCAACTCCCTTGACCGGAACTTAGGGATAAAGTAGAGCCATGCAGACGTGCAGAGTATAGCGCAGAGCCGCCCCCACATTATCATGATCAACAGTGTCACCATGATCACCGACATGGCCACTACCGGTTCCAGCTTTTTTCCGGCGGCGGTTTTCGAGAATGGGTTTTTTATGATTGGGCCGAGCGTGGAAGATGACGCCGGCGACATGACGGCAGATCGGACGCCGGGTACTCTTCGTCTGATCTGATCAGGTGACCCTGGCTGGCTGGAGGCGGAGGAAGCGGCGGCGTATCTGACTGCATCTAGTTTCCGACCGGTTGGAGGACACGTGGCTGGCTCTGTCGGGTCAAAGTGCGTTTCTACTGCTAGATTCTGATCAGCTACTGCTTCTGTCGGCGTCTGTAAGTAAATGGAGTTATTTTATTTATTTTCCTTTCCTATTGAAAATAGTGATGAATTGTCATGCATGCATACTAGTCTCTAAACGTGTAAATATATGGTAACGGTGAAAAATATAAATATATCGTATAGTATTTTTGATGATCAGAATTTATATATAAATATATATTCTATATTTCAAGTTAAAGTATCTTAGATTTATAGATGTATATCTTAATTTGTTATAAAAATATCTATGCTTAGGCAGCTTATCATTAATTATGGTTCAAGCTAGCTACTTGGCTTTAGGAGGCAAAGAAAAATAAAAACTGGCTTTAGAGGGAGATGGATATAAGGAAATATGGAGATATTATAAAATAGAAAATAATACAAAAAAATGTTATTAAATATTATAATAATAATTAATTTACTTTTTTTTTTGTTTCCCGCTCTATACCTAGATTAATTCCAGTCGCACCGGGTCAGCCCGTAAGGGATAAAGTGTAGACCATGAACAATTTTCTATTCCAATAATCACTAGCGGTGATTGAACCCCTGACCTCTGGTTAATGGATGAGACTAGGGATGGGCATTGGACCGGTCCGGCCTGGACCGGAACTGATTTAAGTAGTTTGGTCTGGTCCGAACTGAAGTAGATGTTGACCAAGAGTTGACCAACAAAATCTGGACCGTTTCTGGACTGGTTCTGGACTGTTTTATAAAAAGCAGACCAGTCCGGTCCAGAACCGGTTTGGAACCGGTCCGACCCGTTTTTATTTATAGATTTACATTAAAAATTAAAAAAAACACAAAAAACCAGTACGGGTAAAAAAAAACCGGTCCAAACCAATCCGGTCCAGTTTAAAACCGGTTCCATCAGAAGTATACAAACGATTCTTGGTTCGGTTTCCACTTGCAAAACCTGGTCTGTTTGGAACCGGTCCGGTCTGGACCGGTTCCAATCAGTCCGGTCTGGACCGGTTCCAATCAGTCCGGTCCGGCTCAGTTCCGGGCCGGTCCGGCCAGACCGGTTTTTTTGCCCATCCTATATGAGACGCTGAACCACCGCACCATTTTTACATGGTTCAGGTAATAATTAATTTACTAAATGTAGGCAGGCCAAGGAAATCGTTATTTGTATCCGCGCGCATTAAGTTTGACCGCTTCAAAAATGGGATTCTAATTAGAAAGCATGCAAGAAGTCAGAAGCACGTTGCGTTTAGTCAGTCATACCTCTTGGATCCGTCCGCCGCCGTCCGGAGATTCCTCCGCCGTTGTATGATCCTGATGCCACGTCGTCGTCTCCGCATCCCGTCTCCTCCCCTTGCATGCAGCTGCCGGAGGAGAGCCATCGACCGGGACGACTGTTTTGGCGGCCGCCGGCTTTTTTAACTTGAGCCGCCACAGCCAGCGACGGCGGTTCTTTTTTCCGGTGATGGTTTCAGCCTTTTGGTCGGAAAACTTGAAACAGGACGCGGCGAAGCAGAAGAATATGGTCTTCTTCCGTGGAGCATGATCTGGTTGCTGTTTTTTGGCCATGGATGCAACGATTTAGCTAGAGAGGAACAAGACATGGATATGGAGATTAATTAACTTACATACGTGGGGCGGTTGGACTTTGGATATATGATGAATATTTACATTTTCTTCTTGACCAAATATCGTTGAATTTAATTAACAATTTACACGTCGTTTTATATGTCATTTAAGAAAAACCCTGTGGGTCATTATTTACTGTTTACGTAATATTGTATGGCTAAATGTCATTGAGGATTGTGGAGTTAGTATGTTTTTTTTTTAAACATGTGGGTCATTTCTTTTATGTGATGATTATTTCACTACGACAAATTTAGTTTAATTTGTGAGACAACTCCGTTTGGATGGAAATACATTTATTTGTAAAAGAAATATTGAAATTTTCTTATTAATATAATATTTTAATTTTTTCTTAAATGACTTCAAATAATTAAAAAAAAAAACTGTAAGATGAAAATCTCTTATAATTTTTTTATAAAGTGAATTTAGAGTCTTAGGACCTAAAGTAGTTGGCAATTGGGGCATCCCTTTGTTGTAATTCAGAAAATACGAGCGAAGAATATATATATATATATATATATATATATATATATATATATATATATATATCCTAAATAATATACTGCAGTATTTGTGTATCACACATTATACAGATTAAGAGCAGTTATCTATCTCTCTCTTTTTTTTTTAAACCAACATTATATGTATGTATAGAAAAATCCAAACAATATATAGTAATAGAAAAAGGGATTTTAGCGACAGAAAAATCCGTCACTAAAAGCCTGAAATCCTATCGTTAACCCATCGCTAAAGGTCTTACCGCTAATACTTAAACAACAGATTACTAGACCGTCGTTAGTGAATCAGCGACAGAAAAGACCTGTCATTAAAGAGTTTACCGATATGCATTTTAATTTCGTGGTTTTGGGAAGTTTGGCGACGGAAAAAGCGTCGCTAAAGTTGCAGATTTAGCCGCAGGTGCTACTGTCTGAACATCCGTATATACAACCATCCTTAGATTGATTCAATAAAAAATAAAAAGACAATTTAAAACCTCAAATCACTCTTAACACTCTTTGCATTGGATAAGAGGAAAGAAACACAATCAGACCATTTATATAATCATTAAAAAAGTATGTTCGAGATTTATAAAATATTACATTTTTCTCTGCTTGCTCCCTAAGGAGCAAGAAGAGCACGCAGGTTATTCTTTACAAGAGCTTCTATCTAAAACGGATCAGCAAATCATTGTAAACAAATTTTAAATTTTAAAAACTTTCCACAAATATATATAACATTTTTTAACCAAAAATAAATGAGAGACATTCTTTAATCATAGTGTAGAAAAATGAATCAGCGCAAAGAACTAACTGCTCTTTTTCCAGTTCTCTGATGCCTTTTCAATCTCGTTTTAGACTTTTTCATTATTTGCTGGACGTGCTTCTCACCAGATTGAGCTTCATTGGAACAGGACTTGGGATGTCTCCAATTTCTTCGATTTAATTTTTAATTTAATTTAATTATTAGCTTATTGTTCCTAATTGGTTATGGCCGGCCCCGATTGGTGGTGCAAGTTGGTATTCTAGAGAGTCCAAATTATGAAGAGAGACCAACTAGCTAGCTAGCAGCTAGGGACCATAACAATGACATTATTTTTGGGTTGAGAATTGAGAATGATTATTTGAATATAATTAATGGTTAATAACTAAAAAACTGTCCAAAGTTTACCCTATATTAAAATTAGGTGTCTGAAGTTTGAAATGTTAAAACGAAATGTCCCCAAGTTTCATTTTTGTTGAAATTTAGTGTCTCTGCGCGTCTTTTCATCTCCATTCAATTATTTTCATCAACCCACACACCCACTCATAATCCATCACTATTTACTTTTCACAAAATCGTCAAATTTCACCCAAAAATTGAACTTTAAAAACAAAGTTTCTAGAAGAGTTGTGTGGAGCCATTTTCCAAGGACAACAGAGCGAGATTTACTTGCGCGGATGCAACCAACTTATTAGGTGACGGTCCTGGCAAGATGACGATAAGGGAGTGTGTATGGGAGCTCGAAATTGACAGACGGTTTCGTCGGAATTGACTTCTCTAAAGTAATCACACTGAGACACCACATTTTAACAAATTTGAAACCTTGGACATTGCAGTTTAACATTTGAAACTTCAGACACCTAATTTTAACATATGATAAACCTCGTACAGTTTTTTAGTTATTAACCCTATAATTAATCCCAATAATGAATAATACATCGCCGGCCTATAATACACAGTGTCCAAGTTCCTCTTGTCGTCTGTCTCTCTTAACAAACGAATCTTTCCAAACAGCAATGCGCTATCATTAATCTAGAGAGAGAAAGAGAAAGAATGGAGTACTGCTATGATGGTGGTCTGTTATTGGTGGTGATGATGATGGCCATGTTAGTAATAAGCAGCAGCAGCAGAGTATTAGAGGATGAAGATGATATTGCAATGATTTCAAGAAGACAAGACGAAGACAGAGTGTGGAAGCTGCCAGGTCTGCAGAACAACAACTTGAGCTTCGAGCATTACGCAGGTTATGTTACAGTGAATCAAACCCATGGAAGGGCACTTTTCTATTGGTTCTTCCAATCTACTCATCAACCTCATACCAAGCCTCTCCTCTTATGGCTCAATGGAGGTACCTAGCTACTTACCTATACATACACATATATATACATGCATGTACCCGCAAAAATACACGTGCATTAACCAACTGTCTTGTAAGTCTGAATTTATGGATAAGACACTCTAATATACTATATCAACAAAACTTATAATTTTTTTTTATGGTGTTCTAATTTACAAAGTATATCTTAGTAGATATGTATAATAAAATTTCAAATACTCGACATATGATGTTATGTATTACACCTTAACATAAGTGCAAGTAAATAATTAGCATAACATAAACTCCTGTAAAATAAAATTGTTAATTATATAAGGGTTAAGAGCATCCACAATGGTATTACGTAAAGATTACGTAAACGTGGGTCCTACATCATGTAGGACTCACGTTTATTTACAGTGGTTTTACATAGCATTCCTACATCACGTAAACATGTTTATTTAAGTAAAACAACAAAAACTATCTACAGTGGTTTTACATAGCATTCCTTAAAGATGGGACCCACGCGTAAATTTATGTTTTTACATAAAGCATTCCTAAAATTTAAGTAATGCACTATGTATTACGTAACCAATTTTTTATTATAAATTAATTCATTTTATAATTAATGTTAATATCTTATTGGTGGTTGTTGGAAATCTAATAATAAAATATATTTAAGGAATATGTTTAAGTAATACGATTGCAGAGAAAATATTTTTTACGTGTGTCTTAAATTTACGTATTACTTAAAGTGTACATAAATGTCTACGTGGCAACTTTAAAGAATACATTTTATGTAAAACCATTGTGGATGCTCTAACGGGTCTTTTGGTCCATGATGTTTGACCACTTTTGGATTTTGGTCAATGATGATTTTTTTGCCTAGTTTTGGTACAATATGTTTGCAGATTTTTCTAGTTTTGGTCCGACCGTTACATTCCGTCCATTTTTTCTGTTAAGTGACATGTGCAAGTCACGTGATCCACCCTGAACTTTCAATTTTGTTCAAATTTGGGAGAATTGACACCCTAAACTTAGTTCAATTTGGGCGAATTGAACTATGTTTAATGGGTAGAATTTGGGGGATTTGACACCGTAAACCTAGTTCAATGGGTCAACTCCCCTAAATTTGAATAAAATTAAGAGTTTATGATGGATCACGTGATTTGCACATGTCACTTAACAAAAAAAAATGGAAGGAATGTAACGGTCGGACCAAAACTAGAAAAATCTGCAAACATATTGTACCAAAACTAGGCAAAAAAAATCATCATTGACCAAAACCCAAAAGTTGTCAAACATCATGGACCAAAAGACCTGTTAACCCATTATATAATTGCTAACTGATGTTTGTACACAGTTAAACAACTCGATTGTTGAATTTTTATTTGAACATTTTGCTAGTTCAAGTTTTATATGTGTTCAAATTGTTAGTTCATTTAGAATATTTATTTAATTTGGATGGAATGAGACATTTATCACAGCATGTGTGATGAACAAAAACGTGGCAAACTGCTAGCTGGTGTTTGGGCAGTTGAAAAATTGATAGCTAGTGTTTGAACAATTAAACATATTGTCAGCTTAATGTTCGAGTAGTCGAACAAGTTGCTAGTTATTTTCTTCCTCATGTATCAACATGTCAGTGATTCCGTTAAAAGAATATGAAAATTCAGATGGAGCTAGCAAAATATACATAGTGTTACGATTGAGCTTCTAATAATTTAACGAACAGAATTATGATCGACTAAATTATTATACAAATGATATTATATACTAAAACAGGTATAACTTTAAATTTTAAAATTAATTTATAAAACATTTCAGCCTAAATCTCTAATATTTTATAATATATGACACAATATGCACAATATATATATTATACAATTTATAAGCAGAAATGCACATAACGTAATGAATTAATAATCTGTTATTTAATATGTACGCATATTATAGTAGAATTCGAGCTATCCATTAGGTAAAATGTACTCATAAAAGGACACACTTTGCAATGATTTGTTTATAATTGGTAAGAGCTGACGACAGGTTTGAAAACATCTGATAAGGGCCCGACTCATCAATATTCAATTCAATGATTCAAAAGAAAATGTTAAGAGCTAAATGACACATCCAATTAATTAAGAAACAAATCATTTGTCTTTTTTATATCTAGCACAAAACATTGGTGTCTAACATAAATGTAGGGCATGGCCCAAAAAAATATATGTAACAACTGTAGGACATTTCTCCTCCTCATATTTCTTATCTTTCATTCAAAATATAAAAGAATGCATAAAATTAATTAATAATATATTTCTATATGTAAATAAATTATAAATATAATATTATATATCTTTAAAGTGCTTATTTATATCATTTAAAAAATACAGTTCGTAAATTATAATATTATTATAGAAAAAGTTATATATACATGTTATGATAGAATTAGAAAATTTTAGTTAACAAAAATAAAATAATATTTTATTTTATTTTATTATTAGTATATATGTATACTTCAAGTAATATACTTTTAATTATGTTCATTTTAGTTTTTACTTGTGTAATTTTAAACTTAATAATTATTTATTATGTCACGTGGGTAAAATAATCAAAATTTGACACAAACATTTGAACTTCATAAATTGTCTAATTCGACATATCTCATTGTATAGCTTAATTAAACATTATTATATTTCTTTATTTTAGAATTATAATGTATGCTTCCATTTACTACATATATATATATATATATGAGTTCCTGGCTGTTGATCAATTGGAAATATATATGAGCAGGTCCTGGGTGTTCATCAATTGGGTTTGGTGCATCAGAAGAGATTGGTCCATTTTTCCCACAAAAAGACCAACCCAACCTTAAACTCAATCCATATTCATGGAATAATGGTACACTTGAATATTTAATTAACTTCGTTCATAATAATTAATGAAAATTACTTGTATCTATAATCTATATTGATGGATGGATCGATACAACATTATATTATATTATATATATTCAGCTGCAAATTTGCTGTTTGTGGAGTCACCCGTGGGAGTGGGGTTTTCGTATACGAACACTAGCACTGATATTGCGGACCTCGGCGACACTGTCACTGGTAATATATATATATATATATATATATATATATATATATATGCATCGATGTAACTTGAACAATAATTTAATCAAATAGCTAATTAATTTTAATGAATACGATGCATGGATTTTGTCACGTGATGTCGTGATTTTGACTGAGCAGCTCACGACTCGTACGCCTTCTTGTTGAACTGGTTTAGACGATTCCCACAGTTCAAGTCCCATGACTTCTACATCGTTGGAGAAAGCTACGCTGGTACATATCTTCATCATATATAAATACATGTCCATATATTTATTTATAGATGATATAGTATTTGCCGTACGTATATTCATTTAAGAGAAAACAACCTATTTATTGTCTCAAGTTTGCATCATGTTTCAGTTTGGTGTCTGATGTTTAAATTGAGTGCTCCGGGTTTTATTTTGGTTGAAATTTGGTGTCTTAGTGTGATTACTTTAGATAAGCCAATCCCGACGAAACTGACTGTCATATCCGAGCTCTCAATCCATTCTCGTCACTTTGTCGGGACCATCACCTAAGAAGTTGACCACATTTGCCCAAGTAAATCATGCTTTGTTGTCTCGAAATCGCTCTGCTGGAAATTTTTTTTTTTTTTATGTTCAACTTTTGGGTGAAATTTGACGATTTTGTGAAAAATAAAAAGTGATGGATTATAGGTGGGTGAGTCGGTTGATGGAAATGGTTGAAAGAAGAGAAAAAGACGGGCAGAGACACCAAATTTTAACAAAAATGAAACCTGAGACAGTCCATATCAACAATTTAATCATAAGACAGCAAACTGAAACATAAGGTAAACCTGAGACACTAAATAAATTCTTTTCCCTTCATTTAATTACAGGACACTATGTTCCACAACTATCGGAGATGATTCTCGACAAGAACAAAGATGCTATTAACGAAGATTACATCAACCTTAAAGGATTAATGGTAATTAATTAAGATTAATTAGCTAGCCAGGCTCTTAATTAATTTCTTACATACATATATAATTGATAGAGTCGTAATTAAAATGGAATATAGATCGGGAACGCGTTGTTAGATGACGAGACGGACCAAACCGGGATGGTGGAGTACGCATGGGACCATGGGGTGATGTCGGACGAGCTATACGAGGAGATTAAACAAGAATGCGACTTCAGTGTCCGAAATGTGACGACCAAATGCGATGCAGCCATGTCCAAATACTTCGACATCTATAAAATCATCGACATGTACAGCTTGTATGCCCCCGTCTGTGTCACTAATTCCACTGCTTCAAAACTTCCCTTTGCACATACCCGTTCTCGCCACTTGCTATCCACACCCGTAAGTTCCACTTCTTTTACGTACTTGGGTTAAAACATTTTTTGTTACAACATATTCGACCGAAATTGACTTTTGGTGTACCATGTTTTTTTTGTCGACTTTTCGTGCAATACGTTTGCACTTTATAGACTTTTGTTACATCCGTTAGTTGGCCGTTAAGTAACACATATTTTGCACATGACTTGCACTATACTTTTTATTTTGTTTAATTTAGTCTCTCTAATACATCCCTAACTTTTTTTTGTTTAGTTTAGCCCCAAAGTTTGTCAAATCATTGACTCGGTGGACCTAGCCCTGGTCTAGGTTCTGACTAAGTCAGTTGGGACCTAGCCAATTGGGTCCAATCTCAGTTAGGTCTAGGGGTGAGCAAATATCGAGAGGCTCAAAATCCCGCCCGTCCCGCCCTAGTCCGTCCCAAAAAGCCCGTCCCAAAAATGTACCCAAGCCCTAATGGACTTTTCTTCTCAACTAGAGATAGGGCTTGGGCTAGGGATTTTTTACGAAGTCCCAAAAGACCCGTCCCGTCCCTTTTTGCTAACTAATCAACTATAAACTATAGTTAGTTAAGTTAACTTTAGTGATGGCTCAGGTTGAAGTTCCATTTGATCTGAGATTTGTATTTATAACTTGTTATGTCAGAATTGTTGGTGACTTTGTGTTAGAGTCTTGGTAAAACTTAGTTTTGGAGTTATTGGTGAACTATTTTGGAGAACCAAGTTATGTGTTGAACTTGGTGTTCTGAGTGATTTTGATGTTTTATGGTGAACTTTGTGGTATGTGCTGAACTTTGTTGTTGTTCTATGTTTGGTTATGGTTTAATTAAATTGAGTATGATTTTTTTTTTTGTTGAACTTGGATGGGAATTTGGGTTTGTCCCATTTGTCCCTAGTCCCTGTAGCTACTAGCTAGGGCTTGGGATAGGGCTCGGGACAGCCATTAAGTGGCCCTAGTTTTAGGGCTTGGGCCATTTTTTAGAAAAAGCCCGCCCATCTGTCCCATGCTCAGCCCTAGTTAGGTCCAATTCTGGTCGGAGATTGTTGGGTAAGACTATTTAACGGTCACAACTAACGGTCAACTAATAAATGCATCAAAATTCTACAAAGTGCAAACGTATTACACCAAAAGTCTACAAAAAAAAAAAAAACACATTGCACCAAAAGTCGAAAAAAAAAAAACATGTTGCACCAAAAGTCAAACATGTTGTACCAAAAAAACTCTTTACTTAATAATATCTGGCCTTTCGTGTTCACTCAAAACATTGAGACCGGCTGTAAATGAGTCAATCTACTCAAGATCGTCTGGGTCAGTATTCGAATTCGACTAGTTAAATTTCAACTGGATTCGAAATTGGTTGATAGGCCGGGCGGAACAAAAGAGTGGCAGGATATGATCCTTGTGCATCAAGTTACACCGAGGAATACTTCAACCGCGCCGACGTTCAAGCCGCGCTACACGCAAACACCACGAGGATTCCGTATCCATGGACTCACTGCAGCCCCAACATTTCCTTCTGGTCCGATGCTCCCCAATCTGTGCTTCCCGTTATCGAAAAGCTAAGAGCGGCAGGTCTTCGAATATGGGTGTATAGGTACATAAATTTCGGTTTAATTAATTAGTTACACGGTAACTTGTTGGTTAAGTAACCGTTGTTGACGGTATATGCAGTGGGGATACTGATGGAAGAATTCCAGTGACTGCGACGCGGTTAACTTTGAAAAAGCTAGGCTTTCGGACTGTAGAACCGTGGACTCCCTGGTACCACTATCAACAGGTACGTATAAGTAAGTTGATGATGAATATGATGATAAGCATGAAGAACACCAAATACAAACATTGTGTCTATTTTTCATCCACTGCTGTTAGTCATTGTGTAATCAAATAGTAACATTTTAGGGTTAATAACCTAGGAGAGGTCTGAAGTTTGCCCCATGTTAACGGGAGAGGTCTGAAGTTTCAAATGTCGATTTGAGAGGTCTGAAGTTTCAACTTTGTTGATAACAACGGTCTCCGTCTGTTTTTACCGTTAATTGTGACGGAAATTGGTCACATGCTTGGCATGTGACCAGGAATAAAATTAAATTCCAAAAATGCCGTTCTATCAAAGTGTGCCCCTCACATTCTTGAAGGAAAAGACGAAAATGCCCTTAAAGCCACCACGGCTCCAGCCACCGCCACCCGACTTTGGCCACCACCACCTCGGCTCCGATCGGAGCCGTGTTGGTGGTCGGTGGTGGTCGCCGGAGTTCGGTGGTGGTCGCCGGAGCTGAGATGGTGGTGGCCGGAGTAATTTGACTTTTGGGGTAATTTTGTCATTTCACATTTACTCAAATGAGATATTAAATAAAACTATATATTAAAAGGGCAAGAATGTCATTTCACACAATTATGTTAAATTTACCCTAAAAAGTGGACGGAAAACCTCAAATCAACAAAGTTGAAACTTCAGACCTCTCAAATCAACATTTGAAACTTCAGACTTCTCCCGTTAACATGGGGCAAACTTTAGGCCTCTCCTAGGTTATTAACCCAACATTTTAAAACATAAGTAACTAAGAAATAAGACAAGTTTGAATTAAAATGTAACGGTGACAATCATATGTAATTTACCATATATATATATGATCAACTAATACAAATTTGAACACATACGATTAAATCTAAAAATGTACTTTTATAGGTTGGCGGGTGGACGATTACATACGACGGACTGATGTTCGTGACAGTAAGAGGAGCAGGACACCAAGTCCCAACCTTTGCGCCCAAGAGAGCCCTACAACTAATCCAACATTTCTTGGCCAACAAGAAACTGCCTTCTTCACCATTCTAGTTGTGTATAGTTTGACTGTTTTGAGAAGATAAGTGTGAAGATGCACCTTCAAATGTTATATGTTCCAAATTGTAATGAATATGCAAAGCAAACCATTGCTTAAATACTACATTATCAAAGGACTAGCCCCCTTCTGAGATTCTGGTTCAAGTCCCAATCCATATTTTATCTGGAAACTCAAAGGTTAATATTCATATGATAATAGTTAAGATTCAAATTTTTGCGCTCATAAAAATATTAACTAATCATTTAATTAATTACTTGTATTAAAAGTTCGAGTTAATAAGTGAAAATATGATTCAAAACTTTATAAGGAAAGTGCTAGATTTTCTTATTGTATTTGCATCAAAATCGATTATCCTATTTTTATTAATATATATTGTTTGGTTACCTACGTTTGCATTATGTAATCGAATGATTATTTTCTTTTTTAATGTGATTAAATGGTTACATACGTTTCAGTTTCAGAATGTGACTGAATGGTTTAAACTTGTTTTGTTCAGTCACTTATATTTGACCAAATGTGATTATATAGTAATAAAACAATGAGTTTACCATTATATTCAATTAATTCCAATATGTTCCGTCTTCTTCGTTATTTTCTGTTCTTCATTCATCGTCTGTTCTTCCTTCATAAAAATTTGTGGGCATTGATTGATTAATGAGCGTATACAAAAAAGCTGTCGTACGAGTAGAAGTTTTTCAGCAACAGCGAGCGTCAAAATGGAAGCCATTTTTCTCCAACTCAATCTCTTTCCTCCCACTCCCCTTTCCGTCTTGAACCGCCACAAGCCATTTTAGAATCGCTGCCAGCAGGTTATGGATATTTTAGACATTTTATTGAAATGTAGCTAAATGATCAAATTTTACAAGAACTAGGAGCGTTTCCCGCGCATCGTGCGATGTGACTTACCAAATATGTATAATTAACAAACTAATATTCGATGAAATTTATACTGACTATTTGTAATATGTTGAAACTGTCAGCCGCCCGTACCGTCTGGTATCTTCGTTCCCCGGATCCGCGTCAAGCGTCTGTTAAAGATCAGCGAAATTTTAATTTCGATTTATTACTTACATTGAATCTTGAACGATCTGAAACTTTAATTGCATACATTGAATCTTGAACGGTTCGAAATCAGGAAAATTTAATTACGATTAAGTGTATACATTGAATCTTGAACGGTCCGAAATTTTAATTGTGATTAATTCTATACATTGAATATTGAACAGATCGAAATCAGCGAAATTTTAATTGCCATTAGTTGCAACTTAAAACTCTCAGCTCCCTAGTGCAATCAATGATATGGAGTTAATGACTACAAAACTCTTAGCTCAATTATCATAAAAACATCGATTAACGAAAAAAAAAAAAATATTTAACTCCATATTCACTATGTTATTATCTTTCATTCAGAATTTATAATATACATAGAAAAGTAGCCAAAAGCACATATTTGAATGATGCGAGATAAAGTTGCAATTCCTTTCAAGTTGAGGTACCGACATCACTTCTGTAGAAAAGGTGATTATTATTCGAGAATAGAAATATTGAGACGAGGCCGAGAGAGATCAAGGATCGCTCAAGAATTGGAAGAAGAGAGAGCTTTCTAGGGTTTTAGCAGTTTCAGCCATGTCGTACCTTCTTCCGCACTTGCACTCCGGATGGGCCGTCGACCAGGCCATCCTCGCCGAGGAGGAGCGCCTCGTCGTCATCCGATTCGGCCACGATTGGGACGAAACTTGCATGCAGGTACCGGTCAATTGCTTTCCTCTTCTTCCAGTATCTCTCGATTTCATATTAATGGCACAATTGGTTTCATATGTCTTATGTTCTTTCCGTATTCGCTCGTGATTGCTGAAATTAGTGTTCTGAGGTTCCATCTTTTAGTAGAAACGAGGCCGTGAGATTGCTTTTTGCTGCAAGAATTTTCATAAACTCGGTTGTTTCCTTGAATGAAGGGTGCATCTGCCGCTTGTAATTGCTATCTTGCTCACGATTTCGTTTCCTTTCATCAGAATCATAGAATAAGCAATGATATAGTTTCATGGTTACTGCACCTGATATGCATAATCCTGGTTTTTTGTGTGGTGATAAATAATTTCTGCTTGTTCAAAGTACTTGAATTGCAGCATTAGGATGCAGATTGTAACTTAAAGTTCAAGTTTACTAAACTAGTTCCAAGTGCAGAATACATGACATAAGTTGTTAAATTTAATGCCATTTCGGCCCAGTAATTCTCAAACACTTCTGTTTACTACTTTACTTCATCTTTCTTGGATGGAATGATGTAATTTGGCATTTATGGGTTGTCTAGTAGATGATGTAATGAGGTCACTGGGATGGGAACGATCCGTGAAATCCCTAAGTTAGAAGGTTTTCTTGTTCTAAACTGATGGTAACAATGTGATCTTGGGTTGCAGATGGATGAAGTTCTTGCTTCTGTTGCAGAAACTATAAAGAACTTTGCAGTGATCTACCTTGTGGACATAACTGAGGTACCCGACTTCAACACAATGTACGAGCTCTACGACCCTTCCACAGTTATGTTCTTCTTCAGGAACAAGCACATCATGATCGATCTTGGAACTGGTAACAACAACAAGATCAACTGGGCTATGAAGGACAAGCAGGAATTCATCGACATTATCGAGACAGTCTACAGAGGAGCAAGAAAGGGCCGTGGTCTTGTCATTGCTCCCAAAGATTACTCAACTAAGTACCGTTACTAAATCTATTTCAATCATGCTTGGTTATGTTCAGACTGCCTCTATAACTTGTTCTCTCTATTGTTGATGGAATGTTGGATCCAATTATTGTAAGTTGTCTCTATAATAATATGTTATGTTCCAACATAATCATGAAGACTTATTCAGGCATTGTATTACAAAACATTCTCCAATCATTTTCATTATTCTCAGATCACACAACAAGGCAAACCCTTGAAAAAAAACACATAATTTCCACGCAGAGCATCTGAATCTAAATCTACAAGAAATGGGGATAGGAAAGAATCACCATTACAGCTAAAAGCTTGAATCTACACCTAAAAAGGGAACCATCGAAATGGAACCACTCTTCATCTTTCTTTTTCAGACCAGCTATTTCCACTTGCTTGAAGACAGCAATTAAGAGCTGGAAATGCTGACAGGTTTTTGAATGCGATGCTGTTTTACTCAGCTGAAGTAAATAAGTCTCTGAGACACAGGGACCACCTTTGACAGCATCAATGGAATCATAATTACAACCACACCACCACCTTCCTCTTCCACACCCTAAATTGGCCATACACAATCTTGAAACAAACTCAGCTAAAGAAGACACCTTGCCCTCCATAGCAACCCTCTGGCCTCCCTGTACACACAATCCACCTCTTTTTCAGCTCTTGATGCTTCTTCCTGATATCTGGTGATTGACATTTGACATAGACAACCTGGGATTGTGTCTTGGAGACTCCCAGGACATGACCACCTAATTTCTTGAAAATTCCCACCTTAGAAAATTCAAGACTTCGGTTTTGGACACTTAAGACTCTAACATTATCAACCAAAGGAGCAAACTTTAGTGGAAAACTAAAGACCCCACCTTGGAAAATTCAACACTTCTAAGCAAATTTTGATTTCTGACCCTAAAACCCTAACAATATCAATCAAAGGAGCAAGCTTTAGTGGAAAACTGAAGACCCCTCCCTCCCTAGTTCAAGAATTCAACCCAGAGACTATCTCTTGGCTAAGGATACACCTAAATTCCTCTCCCATCTACACACAATTGCACACATTCGACAACCTTAATACTTATATATACATAGGGACCATGATGGATGTTGCGCCACATCAGCGAGGATCGTCCTCTCTCCGGCCGGAACCGCCATGGCCGCCCGACAAGGAGGCGAGCAAGTTCAGATGGCTCGGGAGGTAGTTCCCGACCCTGGCGGCAGAGGCCTCACCCATGGCCTGCTGCTGTTGGTGCTGAAAGAAGAGTGATTGAGGCTGCTCCGGCTGCTGAACAGCAGTAGCAAAGCTCCAGAAGTCGGGTCGGGCGGGTAATGCCCAGAATCCACCACCAGGAGCTCCGCCGTGACCGACCAAGGCGCCCAGGGTGGGACCGGCGATTGACACCTCATCTTTGTCGTTATTGTCATCGTCGGAGCGGAGTCGCTTCCCGAGGATAAACGGCGTGGAGCTGAGAAACGGCTTGTGGTCCAGAGAGACAGAGGAGTGGAGGCTGATCGAGCTGGAACCGGAGCCGCCGCGTCCGGAGGCTGAGACGGTGGAGAAGCTGGCAGGTGTGGTGCCCGTCCCGGTGGCTGCTATAATGGAGGGCTCAGCCTGGCGGAGGAGCCACTCGATGGTCTGGCCGTCGGACTTGTGACCCAACTCCCTCGTCAGCTGGAAGACCCGGGCGGCGCAGATGATGGGCATCCGGATCCTCCGGCCGCGGCCGTCGACCTTGCTGTGGCGGTCCTTGGCCGGCGGTTTCTTCACCGTGAGGGCGCCGTTGGTTGGCGGAGGGTCGTTGAGAGCTCCGTTGGAGACACCATTACTGCCGCCGTCGGTGGACATGACGGCGATGACGTAGTAGAGTGGTTGGCTTACAGAATTGAGACAGCGAGAAGCTCTGCTGCTTGGTTGGGAGATAATAAAAGAAGGAGCTTTGAGTAGAGATTTTAGGGTTTGGAAGGGAAGAAGAGGGAAGCTAATCATTGAGAGGCAGGAGCTGGTGGAGACAGGAAGGAGGGCACATGGGTGGTGGGTCCCATGTACCAGCCCCCACAGCTCATGCTCCCTCTGCAATGTCCACTCACGCTCTGTCTCTTCACGCGCCCCTCACAGAAATAGGTGCTTCTTTGGTCCTTCAACTTTGAAAATAGTTCCATTTGGCTCGATTTTAACAAAACTCATACTTAGTTCTAGAGTCGAACGCGCTACGCGCGTATCTGTATGCATCGATCGTATGTCGGAATGGTTATGTAGAGTTCTTGATGAAACAGATTTTCCTTGAATCAGTGTCGTCCATACGTGTATAAAAATCTAAAGTATAATTGTTAATAGAAACATAATTATGCAAAGTTAAATTAAATAATAATACATGACTGAAATGAAATCAACCGAATTAAACTATATATAATGATACGTTAGAATGGCGCTCCTGACGTCAAAATCAAATTTTAGAGTCATCGATTCCAAATAGCTACTATTGTTAGAAAAACTAGTAATTATTATATTTAAATTGCACTTAAAAAACAATTTATTAAATAGTATTATATTAGTAGCAAACCCTATCTATTATGTAAATTAGAATATCAAAATGACTAATAAATTTTTTATATTTACGTGTATTGATTAATTGCAATTGTAACATATATTATTATTAACTGTGAGAAATAGTATTTCAAGTATATAAATAGATGGAGTTTGTTGATTATATCAGCTAAACAAAATCTACAAATCGTTTATTATATAGAATTATGATGTTCATATAATATCATATGCATGCCTATCATTCTATTATATAATTATTATTAAAATATTTGTAGATCAATAAAACTGAATTGAACCGATGATATATGCACTATAATTTCAAATAATAAAGTTACATAATGATCTAATGTTTTTTTTTTTTTTTGCAATGGTATATTTAATAATATTTTTGTACTTACAATAATGTGCCACACATCCACTTATATTTTCATACCTTATATATACAATCTAACGTATTTTTTAGGAAAAAAAATTATTTATTTTCTATCAAAACCAACAATTGTTCCAATTTTGCATTCAATGATGTTCCTGATATTTTATATTTTCTGTAGTAAATTTGAAATTCACTTTTACATTTACAATAATAATCAACATAATCAACGACATTCATAGTTTCTTACCTATATAATGAATAAACTTGCATCAATATTATATATATAGTTGTAATAGATATTATTTTGTTAATGATATACTTTGGATTTCTATTTTTCATGCTTACAATAATATATTTTCTAAAATAAATAATAGTAAAAGGTTGTTAATAAGAGGGAACAAAATAACCCGCTCAAGCTCGAAATATAAAATATGGTAACAATCACCTCAAATAAGGACCATTAAAAAAAAATATTATACATAGTTTTTGATATATTTTATATTTATCATTTTTAAAATCTTATATGACATTTATAACTATATATATATATATATACATATAATATTTTATAAATGTTTTCTATATAGTTTTTACTTAATATATATTTTATATTTATATTGAAAAAATTCTGAATATTTATATAAAATTTTTACTTTTTATATTTTTCTGAAATTATATTTATGTTATATAGTTTTCTTAGTATATATTTTTAAAAGAATTTTAACATAACATTTTGTTTATATACATATATAAAGTGGCGTATTGTATATATTTTTTGAAATATATATTTTACATTTTACATTATACATAATTTGTATGAATATTAATATAATTTTTTTATTTTATAGTAACATGTTTTTAGTATAAATTATTTATTTATGTCGTTTTACTTGTACATTCAAAAATTTATGTTAACAGAACACTTTATTATATATATAATGATGTTTTATAAAAATATACAATTTTAATCAAATAATACAAATTATTCACTTAAATAATGATTGACATATTTCTTACGTGATGGTCTCAGAAATTCGTAATTGAATTGTATATTAATTTTTCATTTAAATAGAAAATTTTAATTATTTATTACTTTATTTTGTCGAGAATTTATTTACTTTACGTAGAGTCTAAAATATGCGACAATAAGATTTTCTAGATTTAAAGTTACCCAATATAGCATCTAAATTTGTAGAGTTGTGATTAAATTAAGAAACGACGATTGAAAAAAATGTATATACATTGATCATAAAAGTCATGTAAATCGAAATAGTATAGCATTATAGATAATTTTAATTTAGATAAATATATTTGATTACTTTTAGTTAGCATGATAGTGTCCACTCTTTTAAATCATAATAATCAAGTATGTGTAATTTTTTATATGTTATTTTGTCTTACAAATTTCAATGACATATAGTATTGTAGTATTGTATAATTCTAACTTATACACATTATTATAAATATTAATTAATTAATTAACATTAAGATGCATAATTTTTTTATTAACTTTTAAAAAAGCACACAAATTGTGAAAATTGTGAATTACTAATATTATAACTTAAATTTCTAATATGTTCAATGTTTACAATTAATATATATCACTTTTTTTTAGCCGAAGTAATATCAACCAATCTAACATAAAAACAATTTTTTTTTGCCAAAACTTAAAAACTATTGAAATGTCAGAAACAATCATTAATGAATCTAGTAAATAATATTACATAAGGTGTACATTTAGTCAGTATTAATCAATAATGTGTTTTATTTAATTTGAATACTGGATATTATGGGTATGAAATTTCCCTGCTACATATAATGTCAAAAATTGATGACTAACATCCAGCGAAATTCCCTTACAATGACGATTTCACCTAATGTGACAAAAAAATCTAGTAATTAACAATCTCATTCAATTTATTTAGAATTTTTTTTTGTTGGCAGAAAAAATTTATTTAGAAATTTAAAAATAATGAATTGTTGCCTGTTGGTGGTCCAACCAGAGAGTAACTGTGTAAGACCGGCCCATATAGCTCCGCCCGGACCGGCCCATATAGCTCCGCCCGGACCGGCCCATGTAGGTCCGACCTGATAGGCCCATTATCAGGCTTCCTCTTAAGGAAATCCGGAAAGAAAATAAAAAAGCTTGTACCCTCCTTATCCCCTTCTTTTCTCCCGCTACTTTGAACTACCCAACTTTCAAGCACCGGCGCCACCCCTCATCTCCGGCTAGCTAGTTTCTCCGGCTGATTCTCTACTTCCGGTGCGTTATTATCTCTTTGTGTATGCGCAGTAGATCTTAACTATTATGGAGTTTGAATTGCTTGATTCCAGAGATTTTCTTCATACGAAATTGTCCAGTCATTTCTAATGGTGTTTCTGATTGTACTTCGTAATGAAATTTTTACTTCTCTGTGGTGCAGAGATGCTGATTTAAGAAGCGAATGTAGAAGCTTGAAATGGCGTCTTTCTCTATTCACGTTCCTTCCACTGCAAGCTCTAGTATTCTTATTAGCGATGACTTCTTCGCTCGCCGTTTTAATAGATTCAAGCTGCATAATCTGGTAAAATTTCATAACATATTTTATGTGCTCACCAGTTAAATAACTACAGCAGCTGCAGGTTACAGAGGATAGTTGTCCTAAAGAGTAGCAAGTATGTAAGTAATCAACAATGGGAATGTTAATCTTGTGGAATGATGATAAATGTGATAAATTTCCCTCTAAGTGTACTTTAGGCTATCATAATGGCTTTTAGCCGCCGATCCAGTGTTTACTCAACAGCGAATGTAGGTTGGGGAGATTGACAAGCTTATGTATTACATATTCCGTTTTTCAGCAAGCATTTTGATCTCATCTGTAAATTAAATTTTATGTTCTGTAATTGGCTGGAACTGGATAGATCTGAAATTGTCTAATTGTATGATTACTGATATTCGTGTGGAACGGTCATTATTTGCTTGGTTTCTTTTTGGTTGCATGAAGAAGAAATTGCTGTTATTTGCTTGTCCTCTTCCATTTGTTTTTCTTGTTCGCATAGACAAATTCTCTCCACAATTGTACATAATTATCTTCTGTTTTACCTGAAGCAGGATAAAAAACGATTTTCTCAACCATGCAGTTCCTTTAAAGTTAGCGCCTTTCATGGCTTGAAGAGGCCTCCTTATAAACTCGTAAGACATTTGCTTTTATTACACAGTATATTCCTTATAGCTTCAACTACTTGTTTCAATAAATGATTGAGAAATGCTCTTAGGCTAGAACTTCTTTACATGAGTCAGAAAGCAGTCGCTCAAAATCCATAGTACTTAACATGTTATGCCTATGCTAGAATGAATATGCTTCTCATTGATGAAATTCAGGATGCCTTAGAACCATATATGAGCAGTAGGACATTGGAGATGCACTGGGGAGAGCTTCATCGTGGATATGTAGAAGAATTGAACAAGCAGCTTGAGAAGAACAACGTCTTGTATGGGTACACCATGGATGAGCTTGTAAAAGCAACTTACAACAACGGAAACCCGTTGATAGAATTCAATAATGCTGCTGAGGTACCTAAAGTATTTTTATTAGTTCTTTCTGTTAAATATTTGTGAAAATTCATCTCAATTTTAAAGCAGAACCAACGTGTAATGTAATTTTATTTTTATTTTCGTTGTAATGTAATATTTCAATTCTTCTTTTATGTATTTCCTGTTTAACACTATTCTGATCCTTAATCCCCAAGTATAAGATTTGATGCATATTTATAGGTGTGGAATCATGATTTCTTTTGGGAGTCCATGCAACCTGGAGGAGGAGACAAGCCCGTGCTAGGTCTCCTTGAACAGATTGAAACGGACTTTGTTTCGTTTACCAATTTCAAGGAAAAGTTTACAGAAGCCGCTCTTTCACTGTTTGGTTCTGGCTGGGTTTGGCTTGTCTGTGAGTACTCTTTATTTGCTCTCAGCAAAAGACTAAGAGGGTTTAAACTTAAATGATCATTTGTTTTTCTACCACAGTAAAGAGACGGGAGAAACGGCTAGAAATTGTCAAGACCTCAAATGCAATCAGTCCGATCGTGTGGGACGATATTGTATGTTCTATTATCATTTCTTACCAAATATAATATTCTTTGTTATTATATGTTATTTTTTCACCATGAGTGATTGATCGACTTCTCTTCTGCAGCCGATTATCAACTTGGATATGTGGGAAGTAAGCATTTCTCTTTCTTTCTGTATACATCTACATATATCCTATTTAGGGTTAATTAGCAACTTGCAAGCTCAACTTCCACAAAGTTGGAACACAGAAAGTTGCTGTCTTGCTATGTCTTTTCTGCAAACTCCTAGCTTAAGTTCAGAAAATTTTGCAATTAGTTAACTGAATTCTGATGACACGTGATAGACATGTTAATGACTTCACCACCATTGAACAATAAATTAGACAGAGCTAGCATGTTACAACTTTGCATAACTTTGCATAACCATCTACTATGCGCACTAGGAGTAGTGGATTCTTGTTTTATTTTCAATTTTTGCCTCTGCATAATGTTTAAATTCAACAAAAAATGATAAATATGAATGTGCTAGCTCGCTTGTACCTAATGATATTACAAACCATTTTAACACTCTTTGTTTCACTTGCAGCATGCTTATTACAATGATCATAAGGTAAGTCGAGCTGCAAACAAAGCCTAGTATTGTTGAACTTGAAATCGAGTTGTGTGTATTGATTTATCCTAAAAAATGGTGCAAAACAGAATGACAGAGCAGAGTATGTGAAGAGCTTCATGGAGCATCTAGTTTCTTGGAATGTGGCGACAGCAAGGATGATACGAGCAGAGGCCTTTGTCAACTTGGGTGAGCCTAACATTCCGATTGCCTAATGTTATTAGGTCCATCGCTTGCTTGGACTGCAAGTTTTATTGTATAAGTTTAGTACTATACTGATGAATGGTGATCAACAATTATATTGATGAATGGTGATCAACAATAATACTAATTTGATTTATCTATTTGCCATTAAATTAATTTATATATGTTTTGTTTTACCTAATAATCTATTATTTGACTTCTCTACAGAAAAAAAAAATTATTTAACTTTAAGCAATTATATATATATATTTGACAGAAGTATAATAGTTGATTTATTAGTATTTATTTAAACTAGTGTAATAATAATATGGAAAAAAAAAAGTAGGGTTAAGAACCTATAAACTGTTTGAAGTTTGCTCCATATGAGATTTTGGTGTCTGAAGTTTAAAATGTTAAAATGGGCGGTCTCATGTTTCATTTTTGTTGAAATTTGGTGTCTTGGTGTGATTACTTTAGAAAAGCTAATCCCAACGAAACCGGCTGTCAAATAGGAGCTCTCATGCACTCTCCTTTCTCGTCACCTTGACGGGATCGTCACCTAAGAAAGTGGCCACATCCGCACAAGTAAATATCGCTCTATTGTCGCTGAAAGTCACTCCACACCACTCTACTAGAAACATTTTCTTTCGGATGTTCAAGTTTTAGGAGAAAGTTGACGATTTTATAAAAAGTAAAGAGTGGTGGATTATGAGTGGGTGAAAGAATCGATGAAAATGTTTGACTGGAGAGAAAAAAACGCGCAAAGACACCAAATCTCAACAAAATGAAATCTAGGATTGTCCATTTCAGCATTTTAAACTTCAGACACCAAAATTTCACATGGGGTAAACTTCAGACATTTTATAAGTTCTTAACCTAAAAAAGTATGTAATAATTAGGGATGAGCAAAATACCCGATTGGAACCGAAACCGATCTTTTAGGTAGATTCCAAGTTGAGGTAAATGGTTATGGGATAAAATTTAAGGAACCGATACTTCCGATTCCGGGATAAGAATTTGGGTACTGAAACCGTTTAGTATATATATATATATGTATTATTGTAATAGTTAAATATTTCGTTAATAAGTTATTAACCCATGCTAGGATCCTTTGAAAGTAGGGATGGCAACGGGTCTCGGGGCCCCGCTGACCCGCGGGGCCCCGACCCGGTTTTGACCCGCCGACCCGCCGACCCGCGGGTCACGGGTCGGGTCCGGGTCGGGTCGGACTCGGGTCGGGGCGGGTCCGGGTCTAGAGACCCGGGGCCCCGTAGACCCGCCCCGAAATCCATATATATATAATTTTTTTTTTTATTTTTTTTTTTTTGTTAATATGATCTAACATTTACTAAATAATATGGTTAATATACCTATATAAATAACATGTACCAAATTACAAATATATGTATAATTAGATTATTAGGATTTGTTAATTTGGTGTTTGGATTTGAATTTGTATTTGTAATGAATTTGATGTGTTTGTTGTTTATATTTGATTGGTGTTAGATTTATGTTTTGAATTTATATATAATGTAACATTTTGACAAAAAAAATTGTATTTAAAATTGAAAAGTGAAAAAAAAAAAAAAAAAAAAAATTTGTTCACATGACGGGGCGGGTCGGGGCCCCGCGGGTCGACCCGCGGGATTGCCGACCCGACCCGACCCGAAAGGTCCAATTGGCCGGGGCCGGGTCAGCCAGGCCGACCCGCGGGGCGGGTCCGGGGCTGCCAAAACCCGCCCCGACCCGCCCCGTTGCCATCCCTATTTGAAAGTATCCATGCTTTAAACTTATTTTTGTAAATATTTTATTTATAATTTTATCCAAAAATTTGTAAAATTAAACTGAATAATCACAATGGTTATAAAAGTGAATTTTAAGATTTTTTTTTTTAATTTAAATGTTAAGGTTTACATTGTAGAAAATAAAAATAACAGTTAAAAAAAACAAAAAATAAATATTCGGAGGCAAAAATAAAAATAAAATAATTACTAATAAGAGATAAAGTATAATGCTCTTAAAATTGAAGATTAAACTATAAATAAAATAATTTCTAAATAAAAATAATGCACAAAAGCACCAATACTTTAAAATGATGTTAAACGTTTCATTCTCATAGTTATTAGGGTAATTGAACTATGCGACCGTGCGGAAAAACAAAATCAAACTGAGGAGTGATGGTAAAGTTCAAGGATCAAATTAGATAGAATAAAAGTTTGAGGCACTCTTCAGGTTAGATCCATCTCCCATCTCCAATTTCTTTCCGGAAAGCAATCGTCCTCCTCGCATTACTGCGATTTCTTCGTCTAATAAGAGAAAGTACCGAAGAGGTGAAAATCGAAGAGATCCAAAACTCATGGTTGGTCTTCTGGAATAATCAAAGAGGTTTTGTTGAATACCGGAGACGGCAGCTGTAATGACAGCCACCGCCTACGGAACGGCGCCCGAGCATATTGCGGCTCGAGCTGCGTAGTGTTTGCAGTCGAACGATGTCAGCTAGGTAAGCCACCTAAGTTTATTAGGACCACTCAATTTTAGGGTTTCTATTATGTCTGATTACACTGTACAGTTGAAGCTATATGTAGAGGAGGTGTGGTAGGGTTTCTGTTATTGATGATTCTCTCACTGTACAGTTGAAGCTATTTGTGGTGTATGTGTAGTGTTTTCATAAATGTTGATCCAAATAACTCTATGCAGTTATCTTAAAATCATCGGATATGGATGAGTGTAGTTGTTTGAATGTGTCTATGATATCAGGTTGATCTTCGTCATGCCCTACAGTACTTTTATAGACAATTTTGCTGTCTTAGACTTTTATCATGTATTTTTCTTAGTAAAAAGGGACATTGGCGAAGTTCGCCATATAAACCGCGGGCCTATCATGTCCAGCTAATCCATTGAACTGGTTAGGCACAAGATTGTGCTTGTTTAGTGTCACAAACACGTGGTTGATTGGACTCTTGTTATGTAGTTGGTTGTTCCTTTGTCTTTGTTTTTTGCTGTTTTACCCTTCCTTCTGATAATAGACTATCTTTAAAAAATTCATTGGAGCATGTGTTTGTATTGCTTGATTGGGCTGCGATAACCACTGTTGATTGTAATTCTACGTTTATCCTGCTTTTCCTAGACCAACTTCAGCATTCTTTTTGTAGCTTTGTGTCATCCATTGTGCTCAGTAAATGAGTGGCGGTTATAATAGCAAGAAAGGGTAACTTTTCAGCTTAGGAAAATGATTTAGATGCCGACACCCAACCTCCGAGGGAATCCGACATGTGTGTAAGTGGCACATGTTAGTAATTTTTAGCAACTTTGATGGTAAATTAACTACACTCACATTCGGATTCCTTCGGAAGTTGGGTGTCGGAGGTTCTATCATTCCTCTTCAGCTTATGGGGAAAAAAGTTCCAGTTTGGTGTGATGATTTGACATTGAAAGTGCTTGTTATCGTTTTCGAACATAAATACATATTGTAGTTTTGCTTCTAAAAGCCTTAACCTTCTGTGAAAAGAAAGTATAATTATGAAAATTTGCTGGTAAATAAACAGATGGTTGAATTTATGTGCTTTCTGCTGCCTTAAGAATAAGAACTAACTACACTTTTTCCGCTGATTTAGAACTGGTAAGGTTGCAATGCAGTGGATATCACATTGTTGCACTTCCTGAAGATGCAATGCAACTTTGAAGACTAACCCATTTTTCATTTCATTTCAGATTACATCCTCTGTTTCGAATTCTTGAACGCTGCCTCCCATAACAAGGTAGATAACCGGACAAGAGGATACCAGATTGTTTTTTTTTTTTTTTAATATAAAAAGAAAAAATGGCAGAAATTTTCAGTGACACAGCATGCAGACAATTATCCGAGTTTCTTCTATCAGTTGTCATCTTTCATAGCTCAGAGTACATCCTAGCAGTCACATTCCACGGCAGATCAAATGTAACCTTAAGCTCCCTCCTCATCAGCAAGAACTACCTCATTGCCATGTTCTTCTCATTGGTGGAGTATTTCATCGAGACATGGTTCTTCCCTGGGTTGAAGGAATACTGGTGGGTGAGCAACCTCGGCCTCGCCATGGTTGTGGTCGGGGAAGTTACAAGAAAACTAGCTGTTATTACTGCAGGTTATGCTTTTACCCACTTCATCAAGACATACCATGAGGAGAGACACAGACTGGTTACTAATGGAGTCTATAGGTTTTGTCGCCATCCGGGGTATTGCGGGTTTCTGATCTGGTCTGTTGGAACACAGGTAATGCTCTGCAACCCTGCTTCAACTGTTGCATTTGCTGTTGTGGTTTGGCACTTTTTTGCGAAAAGGATTCCTTATGAGGAGTTCTTCTTGAGGCAGTTCTTTGGGAATGAGTATGAAGAGTATGCTCGAACCGTTCCTTCCGGGGTGCCATTTGTGAAGTAGTTATGCAATTTGTTTGCCTTGATTAGGGTTTACTGTGTCAGCTTTGAATTTGCTAGCAATATATTGCATGGTAAATCATAGATTGCATATGTTGTTAAGGTAATGTTTTCTTTATGAATCTCAGAATGTAATGAAAATGTTGTTTCTTGAGTTGGACCTTGATAACGAAAAAAAAGTATGTGACTAGTCTTGTCCATAACAATTATTTGCATGTGAGGAATGAGATGTGCACGAGTAAGCAAGAAAATACTCCCAAACATAGAAGAAGATAACCAAGTTGATACAAATGTATATGTTGACAAAAAGTTATAATGAAAATTAAGATAAAAGTTGGTACTGTTTTTAGTTTCTTAATAAAATTCAGGTTCGGAGTTCTATGGGTGCTAATTACAGCTAATAGTAGATTCTTGTTTACAAATCGTCAATGAATTGGTAGTAAAGCATATCAATTAAGAAATGAAAATAAAATTCGACCTACGTTGATCTCCCATAGTGTGTCATTCGCTGTTTGGACAGGTATATGGAAGGATACAACCTTACCTAAGGTTGTTAAGATTAATGTTTGGGTTAACATATATTTTGGTCTATGATGTTTGACAACTTTTGGGTTTTGGTCAATTATGTTTTTTTTACCTAGTGTTGGTACCATATGTTTGCATATTTTTTCTAATTTTGGTCTAACCGTTACATTCCGTTCATTTTTTGACATGTTCAAGTCATGTGATCCACTCTAAACTTTAAATTTAATCTCTCTAATACTTTCTTAACCTTTTTTTTTTGTTCAATTTAGTCCCGAAGTTTCAAAATTGACCCCAATTGGACATAATTTTTGAAACTTCGGGACTAAATTGAAAAAAAAAGGGTAGGAAAGTATTAGAGGGACTAAATTGAACAAAATTGAAAGTTTATGGTGGATCGCGTGACTTGTACATGTCAAAAAATGGACTGAATGTAACGGTCGGACCAAAACTATAAAAAATCTGCAAATAAATAGTACCAAAACTAGGAAAAAAAAATATCATGGACCAAAACCCAAAAATAGTCAAACATCATGGACCAAAATACATATTAACTCTTAATGTTTTCTTCCTAAATTGATCACATATTGTTTTGGAGGTGTCCATCATCTTGAAAACAAAGTGTAGTTATAGTTAGCAGCAAAGTGCTTTAATAATGGAAGAGAGTTTAGGGGGTGTACCAGTCCATTCCCTGTTTCCACTTTTCATTTGGTTTGCTCTTTTAGCATTTGATTGAATTGAATGGCACCAAAATGAGATGTGCACATGGAATTTGGATGACTCAGTCTTTTACAATTGTGGTGTCCCTTCCTTCCATTTCCATCTCTACAACTAACTCTATTCTTTCCCTCATAAATATTTTCTTAATATTATCTTTGGCAAAAAAAAAAAAAAAAAAAATACAATTCTCAATATTATTATGTAAAAAAGATTGCCACGTGGTGTCATCCTTGTCAGGAATCATGATTACCAATATACCGAAATATTCTCTCTTGATAATAATAAAAAATAATAACATATTCAGAAGATAGTGTGATATTTGACTTGGACTGGTTCTACCAAGAACCGTCTGCAGCGGGCACAGTTTAATCAAATATTTATTGATAATATATTGTTATTATAATTGTAATAAAATGACGGTATCTATTTATAAGTATATACTATATATAATATACCACTTCCGGTACCAAAAAAAAAATACCACTTCAAAGTTCAACCATAGTGATTAATTTAATTAAGACAAGAAAATAGTGAGTTGGATTAAATAATAAAAGAAAGAAGTGTATTCAAAATTTAATTAATTCGTACGTTTACCGAAATTAAATATACTATATATATATTTAAGGTTACACGCCATCCCTTTAGAATGTTTTTTGGCCACTCTCCTATAGAATGATTAATATTTAATAAACACATAATAAAGAATTATAAATTTGGTAGATTTGATTGTCGGATTAATAATAAGTTTTTTAAAAAAAAAAATATATTATGTAAAATAAATAATGTATTTTTAAAGAAAATTATATAAAATTGTTATAGCAATTTTGTTCGATTGTTTATATAAAAAATAAGTATAACTACGTAAAATAAATACCAGTAAAATGCTAAGTAAAACTATTATAGATGTATAGAATCATTGTATATAGTAATATACTCTACGTACCGGCGTTTGGGGATGCACAGGAGGAACAAATGTTTTCCTTTTTTTTTTTTTACTTGCACATAAATAAATATCATAAAATATGGAGTTTTATTTTAAAATTCTTATTTGAATAAAATATTTTATAAACTATTGTCCACAGGTTTCTTATTGGATAAGTAAATGGGATTATAGTGGAGATGAAGCAGCTGATTGCACCTCATTGAAAAAGCCCATGGAGAAACAGACACCGTAGTGACGCAGTCTTAATTTGCCGTCTATGGATAGGGAAGTTTCCTTTCATGTGGTGGCACAATCAGGTACTGCCGCCCTCACCGTAATTACCTTTCCAACAGTTGATCTCATTGGACGGTAGTGCATTTAGTTGCTCTAGTAATTAAGTTATTCAGTATTGGTTGCGTCTAAGATTAAAAAAAAAGTATTGGTTGCGTCGTCTAATCGGTCTGATTTGGTCATTATTTTGTTTACCACACATGGAATCTCATGCACTGAATTGACAAAAGCACCCTTGCCCGTATTTTCTTAATTATTAGTTATCTAAAAATATCAAAATTTTACTGTATTCGCCTAAAGATGGTAGCGAAAAATATTACAAGACCGAATATTGTAGACGTAAGATAAATTTAAAGCACTCTCATCGCAATTTTACGTTAGTTTGAGGAATTTTGTTTTAAAATCTCTAATTTCATTTTTAAAATGTTAACAGATATTAATATCAAACAACAAAAACGACTTCTGCATTTATTTACCAGGCTGTCTATGAACTTACAAAATAACCTTCTAACATATTGCTATTATTGTAAACCACGATAATTTACTTTTTCTTTTCATCATTTAATTTTAGGATTATTATTATTTTTTTAGAAAGTTTGGATTTGTTCGTCGTCAGGTTAAATCCCTACAAGGTAAGTTTTCTTTTTTCAACTTAATGGTTAAAGTATTTTACCAAAAAAAAAAAAAAAATTAATGGTTCAAGTTTATAGATTTAATCGTTCATATAATGTTAGATGCCTTCATTGTTAGGGTTTTTGTGTTATTTAAGCTTTATTTTCTTGCATCGAATTGTAATTTCCTCATACATTTGAGATTGTTGCTTTGATTGTAATTTCTATTTTGAAAAAATGATACTAAATAATTTTTTAATTACAAGTACGATTCCACATCTATTTCCAAACTTGATAAGAAAAATAAAGAAAAGAAAGTAGAAATGTTATTCATTTATATATATAAATTTAAAAAGTAGAAACGTTTTAGAAAGTATTTTCATTCAATTAATTAATAATGGAACATGTCCCCTGAACAATTTAGATTGTTCCGTATGTTGGAATTAAACAGATAATTTGGAAAATGAAAACACTGTGATTTTTGTTCTTGGGAGGGGGTAATGTTGTCAATGCATAAAAACACGTGGTGCGTTGTTTTAAACCCAGACCGTGAGCAGGAGAGCCCGAACATTACGTAACGGGATGGGCCTAGGGTCGCCACTACTAGCCCATTCCTTTTCTTGGCCAAAAAAAAAAAAAAAAAAATGAATCGGTTAAATTTAAATGGATAAAAATAGTAATAATAATGTTTATACTTTATTGGCCAAAAAAAAATGTTTATACTTATTATTTTGAATTCGAATAGTAAGAATTTAATATTTTTTAAGTGAAGCAAAGAGAAAAGCAAAGCAAAGCAAAGCAAAAGCTGCTCGCCCCCAACCAACTCCACACGCATTGGATTTTCATCTGATGATGATTTTTTGAGGAGCAAAACAGCTCTACTGTCACTACCATCATCGGACTGTCTGCGGCCCTCGATTCGCCTTCAATCTCCACCTCACGGCGTCCCTACGGCGAACCTACGATTTATACATTTTGCACTTCTGCTGTCGCCTCAGCAGTTGCAGCCTCGATCTCTGTGGACCGAAGCTAATTCCTTTGGGAGACCGCGCTTTCGTGTGCTGGAGCCTCGGGAAGGTACGTGGCATAACGCAGACCCTCTCATTTCATTGATTGCAGTCAATTGAGCCGACTATCGATGATGGATCTATTTCTGGATTGATTGAGATTCAGCGGGTTACCGGATGATTCTGTATTCATTTTCTGCATATTTTTTTGATCAAATGATGGAAATGGATCTACTGGTTCTGTTTTGCGAGCTGCTCCTTTCTTTGTAGCGGTAGCTCGCATCTCAGCTATGACAGGGAAAGATCCAGATTATGCAATGACATTATGCAATTAGGTCTTTCAGTTATGACGGAATGATTTTTGCCCAATTTCTGCTCTCACGTGGGAGTTTGGGCACCTAGTTCTGATTTAACCAGACAGTGGCTGCTCACCTATTGTTAGATATGTTTATTGATCAACTTTTAGAAGATTGAAGTGCGATGTGGTCTGTATCTTGTGTCTTGGTCCCCTCCATTAACATTCTATAAGTCACAGGATGGGGCCGTTTGCTTAAAAGTTTATTTTGGTGTAAAGTAAGCTTTTCTGACTTCAGTGTCCATCCTCTTGTGTCAGCCATATAGGAAATCCAGAGGAGCATCATCTCCAAAATGTCGGGCAATGTTCGGGTCTCGCCTTCCCTTCAGGCAATCAAATCATTGCCTGGTGATTTTAGGTTCATGAGCTCTCCAGCAACTGATCGTCTTCAAATGAATGATAATGGTCATCTGGGGAACGTGCAATCATTAGTTATTCCTGAGAATGGAAGTCTCGAAAGTGGTGAGAGTAGTTTTGATCAGGTTATTGAGGACTCCCCATATGGTGGCAATACTATCCCAGCTGCAGAAACATCTTCTATTGGTGAAGATGATACTGATGCTGGGCTTTCGCCTTTACCTTCTAGCTCGAATTCTCGTGGTGATAGTAGGTGGGCAGACACCAGTTCATACGCTGCTAAGAAGGTATCTGGTGGCTTTAGTTTATTTTATTTGTTATATTGTCTTTACATGCCAAGAACTTGTTTTCTTTTATACTTATGCACACATGTCCAGATTCAGCCGCTCTAGCAGCAGGCTGTTATCAAATGAGAATTCAGCAATCATGTAGTTTCAATACATGTAGAGTGTACACCTCTGTTGAAACTTCTTTTCTTGCTCTATGTTCTTAAACAGAAACAACAGTCATGGTTTCAACTGCCAAACGGGAACTGGGAGCTTGTGAATATATTGTCAACATCAGGAACCGAGTCTGTTGTTTCACTTGTTGAGGGGAAGGTAAGTTATCTTTGAAAGACCAACATGCATGATTGGATTTCCATACTCTAATATCACACTGTACATTATTTTTGAAATTATAGGTCTTAAAGGTTAAAACTGATTGTCTAGTAGCAGCAAATCCTGATATTCTTGATGGGGTGGATGATTTGATGCAACTAAGTTATCTAAATGAAGCGTCAGTTCTGTACAATCTCCAGTACCGATATGATCGAGACATGATATATGTAAGTTTACAAGGTTACTTGTTTCCTTTTGGAATATTTTGCTGTTTCCTAATGTAATCTGTTATACTTTGCATTTAAGACTAAAGCAGGTCCGGTTTTGGTGGCTGTGAATCCCTTCAAGAAAGTTCCCCTGTATGGAGATAATTTTATCGAAGCATACCGTAAAAAATCCATGGACAGTCCACATGTTTATGCTATTGCAGACACTGCAATAAGGGAAATGATACGAGGTTGATTTGCTTCCTACTTATTTATACGTTTAAGGACATCCTGCTGAATTAACCGCTAATCTTTGGAATTCCTATGTCTGTTATGTTTATGTTTTGCAGATGAGGTTAACCAGTCTATTATTATCAGGTAAGAACCATGATATATTTCAAAATTTCCATTTAGATTATTGACTTTCCTTTTTTAAGTATGCCTCACGGACTACGGTGTTCTACCAGAATCAAGGTTTCTACTTTCTTTTAGAAGCCGTTTCTTGGATTTAAGTTAGAGTTGTATTTAAAGTTTTAAACATCTACTTCTTGAGTAGACGCTATCTTGGGTGTAGGTATAACCTGCAAAATGCTGTCTCTTAGACTTTTACGCCATGGCCTTTATATCCTGCCAAGTAACTAGAATCTATGGTATTATCTTTACACTGATTGTTTGTTTTCTTGTCCAGTGGTGAAAGTGGAGCTGGAAAAACTGAGACGGCCAAGATAGCAATGCAGTATCTAGCTGCTCTAGGTGGGGGTAGTGGAATAGAGTATGAGATTTTGAAGACCAACCCAATATTGGAAGCTTTCGGTAATGCAAAAACATCAAGAAATGACAACTCTAGTCGATTCGTAAGCTCTCTTTCTTTCGTTTGAACTCATTGGAGGCTGTGTTTATTCTAATTGTAAGAAAACAATGCACTCATTCTGAATGGTCTTTGTAATATCTGACAAATGTTAAGTTTCTGACAGGGAAAGTTGATTGAAATTCTATTCAGCGAAACTGGAAAAATATCTGGTGCAAACATACAAACATGTAAGATCGTCAATGTTGAAGTATTTACCTGAAGCTTATTCATTAAAATATTTGAAGTTTGTCTTCTGAAATTTTGCTTTCGTTTGTCTTTGGTTATTGTGCTTGCAGTTTTACTTGAAAAGGTAACCTTCTTTATCATTCTATTGCAATTGTGATTTGTGAGAAATGAATGGACTGTTCTCTTCAAAGTAATTAATTCTCAATTTTTTGAACAGTCTAGAGTTGTCCAATGTGCAGACGGAGAAAGGTCTTACCATATTTTTTATCAGCTCTGTGCTGGGGCGTCCAGTGCTCTTAAAGGTATGTATTTCTCATGTGTAGTGTTTTGGTAGTGACAATCTAAAACTATCTATGGTAGTTAATCTATTAGAACAGTGGCTTCTGTTGTTTATCAAAGTTCTGAAAGTACTAGAGAAGGCGATTGTGATTAGTTATTAGTTAAGTTTGCTTGGGCCAGACTGTATTGTGGTGGGTGACCTCCAGAAAAGTGCTCCCATACGCTCTTAACCTGACCTGAAAAGATGGTTATGATAATTTTATGTAAACTGCCTTAAATAAGCAAAAACTTGAGAATGCTCTATTTTACAACTTCCAGTGTCACAATAGATTTTTTTTTTTTTTATCAACTCTTTGTCTATGTGCAGAGAAACTAAATCTGAGGAGCGCAAATGAGTATAAATATTTGAGAGTTAGCAATTGCTTCTCCATTGATGGAGTTGATGATGTTGAGCAATTTCGCATTGTCATGGTACATTCCTCTTGCTATTGAGTTGAAGACATGTTTCTCTCGCGTCGTTATTAGCATTTATTATTGGAATGTCAGTGTACCAAAGCTTCTTGTTACTCGTTCTTTTGTAGGAAGCATTGGATGTTGTCCACGTCAGCAAAGAAGACCAGGACAATGTATTTGCAATGCTAGCAGCAGTTCTATGGATGGGGAATGTCTCATTCACTACCATCGATAATGAAAATCATGTTGATGCAGTAGAAGACGAGAGTGAGAATCTCTATCATCTGGTCTTGTATACTGTGCATTGCACGTCTATTGCACTTCCTGTTATTTGTTTGGTAGATTGAACTACTTCTGTATTGCAGGCCTTGATACCGTTGCAAAGTTGCTTGGATGTAGCACTTCGGACCTAAACCTAGCCCTAACGACTCGTAAAATGAGAGTTGGAAATGATACTATTGTCCAAAAGCTAACTCTTTTACAGGTGAGAAACCGATACCAGTTTTTCGCCGGTTATGTGAAGTTGTAACTTGTAATGGTATCTATACATGAAGGACTTCACTTTTAGTGATGACCGGAAGTTCCTTCTTTTTTCATTTGAAATAAATCTTACTCCTATATTCTATCTGATATATATTGGCTAGCCCTTTAATTTTAATTTTTTTTTATGTTTATTTGAACAGTGTGCGGATGATCTCCTTGAATCTGAACATTCTGTCAATTGCATTATTATTTCAGGCTACAGATACCAGAGATGCCTTGGCAAAATATATTTATGCAAGTCTCTTCGACTGGTTGGTGCTCCAAATCAATAAGTCTCTCGCTGTGGGCAAGCGGCGTACTGGAAGATCTATTAGCATTCTTGATATTTACGGTTTTGAATCATTTGATGTATGTATGCCCCTCCACTTTTCTAGATATTTTTCATTTGATGGTACTTTTCTTATGCACTATGATCTCTTATTTGCAGAAAAATAGTTTCGAGCAGTTCTGCATTAACTATGCCAATGAAAGATTGCAGCAGCACTTTAATCGCCATTTGTTCAAGTTAGAGCAAGATGTGAGTGGTATATTTTATTTTGTCATTGTAGCATCATATACTGCACATAAAATGACACTGAGCAATTTGTTGCCGCTTGCCGCAACTTATGCATTTCTATAACTAGGAATATGTACAAGATGGAATAGACTGGGCAAGAGTTGATTTCGAAGATAACCAAGATTGTCTCAATCTTTTTGAAAAGGTAATTTAGCTATCAAATTGTCTCATTCTTCTAGACAGAGTTTTATCTTGTAATGTCATCTATTTGTTAAGCAAGTTAGTCAAACTAACAAATGTTATTGCATCTTTTTTCTTTCAGAAACCATTGGGGTTATTATCGCTCCTAGATGAGGAGTCCACTTTTCCAAACGCTACTGATTTGACATTTGCCGACAAGCTTAAGCAGCATCTTCGTTCTAATTCTTGCTTCAGTGGACACCGGGGCCCAGCATTCACTGTTTCTCATTACGCTGGCCAGGTATCAAGTCTTCATTATCTGATGCTTTTTGATTTGTTCAACTAAGAAGTCCTCTTTTTAAATTTTGTTGTTGAAATTTTTGGGTTCATTCTGTAGGTGAAGTATGAGACAAACGGATTTCTGGAGAAGAACAGAGACTTGCTGCATTTGGATTCAATCCAACTCCTTTCAGAATGCTCCTGCCAACTCCCTCAGATATTTGCAGCAAATATGCTATCTCAATCAGAAAAACCTGTAAATGGCCCTCTATTTAAAGCAGGGGGAGCTGAATCCCAAAAGCTGAGCGTTGCCACAAAATTTAAGGTTCTCCCGATTCTTTAAATTTCAAAAAGATGACTGCTTGCATTTTTGTACGAGAATATGCTTTGGTTGATGGAATACTTATCTCTTTTCATTTCTTGTTATTCAGTCACAACTTTTCCTATTAATGAAACGGTTGGGGAGCACAACGCCTCACTTCATCCGATGCATAAAGCCGAATAACTTACAGTCTCCAGGAGTGTATGAGCAAAGTCTTGTATTACAGCAGTTGAGATGCTGTGGAGTCCTTGAAGTTGTACGAATATCAAGATCTGGGTTCCCTACAAGAATGACTCATCAAAAGTTCGCAAGGAGGTACATTAGGAAATATTTTCTGATTTAAATTTTTGCATTAGGTTGAGCATTGTTTCTCTTTTCACATATTGTGTCGTTTAACATTCTGATTGACGTGTGTTAGGTATGGTTTCCTTCTGCTGGAGAGTGCGGCATCACAGGACCCGCTCAGTGTGTCGGTTGCAATCCTTCACCAGTTTAATATCCTGCCAGAGATGTATCAAGTCGGTTACACTAAATTGTTTTTCAGAACCGGCCAGGTGAAGTAGAGGCTATCTAATATGAGATAATTACCAAATTGCTTACTAAACTTTTGAGTTTGGACGTTTTGCAAAATACACGGTAAACTGCTATTTTTTCCTAACAAATAACAAGCTGCTCTTACGCGAAATTTGCTTACACCATACTCAGCCATTTTTTCATTAAATTTGACAGATTTTGTTTAAAAATACCATTAAAAAAACTGTTACAGGATAATGAAAATAACATGGGTTCAAGAATGAAAATTTTAATTGAAATTTTGAAGTTTTTTTTCTTCAACTTATTATTATTATTATTATTTTATAGATAATGTGTATTTTTCTATCATTTTTATATAAAAAAACCAAGCGTTTCTTTGATGGAAAAGTGATAGAGTAGGGTGCTTGCAAAATTTGACTATGTTCAGTTTGGTATTTGTAAAAAAGAAAAAAGTTTTTTGTGTGTGTGTGCAAGTAGTCTCAAGTGCAGTATGCAATTTGGTAGCTAACTTGTCTAATATTTACAATCTCAATTTGCTTACATACCAATTGCATTTACATAGATGGGGGTTCTTGAGGATACAAGAAACCGTACCCTTCACGGGATTCTGCGTGTCCAGAGTTGCTTTAGAGGGTACATAGAGCGGAGGTGCCTCAAGAACTTCACAAAAAACATTACAACTCTTCAATCATGTAATCCTTCTCCTTTTAGTTCACGTATATGTAACTTATTTAGCTGGTCTGACCAATAATATGCTATTTGAGCTGAATCGACATTTTGTGCTATTGATACAGTTATTAAAGGTGAGAAGACACGGAAGGAGTATGCAGTCTTGCTGAGAAGACACAGAGCAGCTGCTGCCATACAGAAACATGTAAGAGGCAGGGTGGTGCAGAAAAAATTTAAGAACATATCCAATGCCTCAGTTGCGATACAATCAGGTATGATAACCGCCTCTTATGTACTCTAGGATAAATCGAGAAACATAAAGGACATGGTAACTCTTATTTAGTCAGCAAGGGTAGTCTCATAAAAAAAACTGCAAAACAGTAATACATACATAGGTGTTGGTATAGAATTTTGTCATAATCCAGTTCTAGTGTAGATATTATCAGAACTGTGTCATTGTGCTAATATATACAATTGGTTTTGCCAATGTTATTCTGCAGTTATTCGTGGTTGGTTGGTTAGAAGATGTTCAAGCGACATTGGATTTCTTCGGTCTGGTTTCAGGGTAATGCTAAATTTTAATATATAGGTCTCTTATACCTAGATTATATCTAAACTATCTATACTATTTAAAGGGTGCACTAGGGAGAGGTGAACTCTATGTCTACTTTTAATCGTGCCTCTACAGAATGTTTAAATTTCAACAAGAAATCAGAATTGATAAACTTGAGACGTGAACTCATGATTCTACATTCACAATCAAGTATATCAACCACTAGGCTAAATTTTTTTTTTTGGCCAAACCACTAGGCTAAATTAACTTCAATGTATGTGTTATAAATATTTATGATTCCTTAAATATTATCGAATAAAACAATTATGTAGTGTGTAGTGGTGCTTTTGTATAGTATTTATATATAGAAATGCTGATGAAGAATTTTCGGTCACAGGATACCGAGCCAGAAGACGTGCTAGTGAAGGCCTCGTTCCTTTCAGAGCTCCAACGCCGCGTCCTCAAGGCAGAGGCCACCCTCCGAGAGAAGGACGAAGAAAACGACATCCTCAGACAACGCCTCCAACAATACGAGAGCCGCTGGTCTGAATACGAACTGAAGATGAAATCAATGGAAGAAGTTTGGCAGAAGCAAATGAGGTCCCTCCAGTCCAGCCTCTCCATCGCCAAACGCAGCCTTGCCGTCGATGATTCCAGCAGAAACTCCGATGCTTCCGTTAATGCAAGCGATGACAGGGACATGAGTGGGGATGGAAGCAGCAGCTACAGAGGCCAACAAGACAGTAACGGCGCCAGGCAGATGAATGCAGGGCTGAGCCTAATCGGCCGTTTGGCTGAGGAGTTCGATCAGAGGAGTCAGGTACAGTGTTTTATTGAGTATGAAATCTTACATACTTTAAATAATAGGTGGTTAAGCAGCAACTTGCTACCTGTATTTTGTGGGTTTGGACAATTTGCTAGCTGAACATTTTTTTTGGGACGAATTGCTAACTGAACTTATGTAAAGTTGCAATATGCCCCATCTAATTTGCTGGTAAATGTGAATAGCAACTTGCACATGTCCATCATATGCCATCAAAGTTAGGCTAACAAAGTTTCTCAAAGTTTAGCATGCAATTTGCATAGAGAACAAGGCAATAAGTTTAGTGTCAGTTTGACAAACCAACAACCTCAATGTTTCTGTTAGGGTATTGCAACTTTGTATAAATTTATCAAGTAATTTATTTAAAAAAGAAAAAAAGTTTGCCTAGCACATTGCTCAAACTTCAGGTAGCAAGTTGGTTAGTAACCCTAAATAATATATATATTTGGATGGAGTATAAAAGCTTACTGTTTGAATGACCTGGTCAGGTATTTGGGGACGACGCAAAGTTCTTGGTGGAGGTTAAGTCGGGTCAGGTGGATGCGAGTTTGAACCCAGATAAGGAGCTGAGGCGGTTGAAGGAGATATTCGAGGCGTGGAAGAAGGACTACGGATTGAGGCTGAGGGAGACGAAGGTGATTCTGCATAAGCTCGGGAACGACGAGGGGGCCGTGGATAAGGCGAAGAAGAAGTGGTGGGGGAGAAGAAACAGTTCAAGAATGAGTTAGTAGTTGATGTGGTGAGTCTTTGTTTGATCATATATCTAATTTGTCATTTTAGGCCTATACTATATACGATATTTTTGGGGTTAGGATCTTGGTAATGTATATTTATGGATGGGGGAGGAAATTCCTGAGTTTGTATCACGATACAGTTCTTGGGTTCGAGAGAGAATTTGGTTTGCAAATGTGATACAGAAAAGGGTGTGTCGTCAAAATCTTCTAGGGTTAAGAACACGATAGGGGCATGAATGTTTGCTCATATTGCCAAAAGGGGTCTGAATTGAAAAAACGTATTATTAAGGGTTTAAATTTTGAGTTTTGTGTATAAGTGAAGTCTCCGTCTATTTTTTCTGTTAAAAGTGACGGAAAGTGGTCACATGCCAAGCATGTGACCGAAAATAATTTGAAAACCCGAAAATGCCATTTGACCGGAGTGTGTCCCTCACATGTTTGACCTAAAAAGACCAAAATACCCTTTAAGCCACCACAGCTCCGGCGACCACCACCACTCGGCTCCGGCGACCACCACCCGGCTCCGACGACCACCATCCCCTCCGCGACCCCAAAAAACTCCGATCGGAGCTTTTTTGGATTGCCGGAGGTCGCCGGAGCTGGGGTGGTGGTCGCCGGAGCTGGAGTGGTGGTCGCCGGAGCTGGGGTGATGGTCGGTGGCCGTGGTGGACTTAGGGCATAATTAGTGTGCATGGGTATTTTAGACATTTCATATTTCATTAATTAAACTGATAAATTGTATAATAATTGCAAAAGTATAATTCTGTCATTTCACGTATTTCCGTTAAATTTAACAGTAAATTTGGACGGAAACTCGATTATCAATCAAACTCAAAATTCAGACCCTTAATAATACGTTTTTTTAATTCAGACCCCTTTTGGCAACATGGACAAACATTCAAGCCCCTATTGTGTTATTAACCCAATCTTCTAATGTATTGGTGTTTACTATTACCAAAAAAAAAAGTGTTGAGCTTTACTGTGTCCTTCACCTTGTTTATCACCTCCACTAGATCAAATTCCATCTGTTTACACTTATAATATCTTTAACAAATATATCAAAATAATGAATTTATCATAGTAAAAATATGAATATATTAGATTTCACATGTATTTAATAGATTTGACGAACTATAGAAATTAGACATCTAATTAGATTTTTAAAAACCATTGACAAAACTATATAAAATAAGTGCTTATGCGTGTTATGTTATTATATCTAAACGCTGTATGTAAAGTTACTTTGAATTAATTGAATTTGTACTGTTTATTATATTATTATATCGCGCATATACACAACATATTTTTTAGCCCGGGTAAGAAATTGTTAGCCCTAAGCTGTAGAAACGAAGTTGAGCAGTCTTTTAAGTTGGAAGACCAAATCATAATTAGTCCAGTCGTCCAAGGTGACGTGGCCGGAAAAGGAACTAGTAAAGTGAATTTGGGAAAGGAAGAACGGTTGAAATCCCTCCGGCGGTCGCGGCGGCGGCGCCTCTCTTCTCTGGCAGCGGATAATATGTTGGCAGGTGGCTCTCACGTCTCCCACCATCTACGGGAATGTGACCACCGCCACCTGGGACTGAGGTTTTGCGCCACCCAATTCGTGCAGCTCTCTTCTCTCATGTGCAAGCCTCCCTCCTCCGCCCACTTTCCGCGCAGCAGAATCAGCTCCTGCTACAACCTTGCACCGGAGTCCCGCCGCCAACAGCTTCCCGTCCTCTCCGACTCTTCCAGGTACAATCTTGATTCAGTGTTGTTGCTGTTTTTAGATTGCGGAATTGCAATTTGCTTGTTCGGTTAGATTTCGTTTATTTTGGATTGGTGAGTTTCAGCTGTGCAGCATCTAATTCAGCTTATCGTATGTTTAAGCAATCATATTGAAGCTAAAAGTGAAAATCTTGTTGTGTATTATTGATGGATTATGCCTACTGCATTATATCCATCTTCGTTTATCCAGCTGATAAGATTTTAGTTCAATGAGAAATTTTTAAAACTTCTTGGAACAACAATTACTATTAGAGCAATCAATGGCGAACCGGGTTTGTCATGTGATTTGATCTTTTGAGTTTTAAGCGGAAATTATGGTCCTTTTTCTTTTCATAGCCACCAAGAACATGCTGCTGATGCTCAGTCTGAAGGATACTCAGCCATAGCAGGTTCGATTCATCTACTTTCTGCTTATTTATTTTTCATCAAAGTTCAATATTTATTATGCTAATGGTTTTTTTTACTCTCATTGCATTCGGGAAGTACATTTTATTGATTGAATTATAGTATTGGTTTTCTTAACAGAGAAAAGGAATGATAAGTCATAATCGACTATATGTTGTGTATTTCATGGATTAGCCATTACAGTGATTTTCTGTACAGTTAGATTGATGAGTTATTTTGGTTTAGCTAGTTATGACTGTAAAAGCTAAATTCTGCATTAACTCTCATATGTTATCATATTTTAGCTCATCTGTTCATTAATCATTATTTGTGATTCATGTAGTTTGTTAATTTTCTTGGCTATCATTTCAAAAGGAGGCATCGTGGCTCTTGGAAAATTCGAAGCTCTTCATATTGGCCATCGGGAACTTGCAATTCAAGCATCTAAAGCTGGAGCACCATTTCTTTTATCATTTGTAGGAATGGCTGAAGTACTTGGTTGGGAACCCAGGTAGGACTTTATTCTGCACTTCTAAGTTTTCAACTTTTCCTTCTCAACCCTAATTAATTGTTTCAACTTTTCCTTTAAAAGGACTCCGATAATTGCAAAATGTGATCGTCCACGGGTATTTTCATCGTGGGCCCAATACTGTGGCAATGTTGCCCCAATCGAGTTTGAAATTGAATTTTCAACTGTCCGATGTCTTACCCCACGACAGTTTGTTGAAAAGCTAGCACAAGAGCTAGGTGTGCAAGGCGTTGTGGCAGGTAAAATCTCAAACTCTCAAAATTCATGGGACTTTCTAGTCTACTTGTTTTGCGCGTGATACCAATTAGGTAATTTTCTCTTTTTACTGTTAGTAAAAGTTATCTATTTTCAAAAGAAGCCCACACCATAATTTTCTGTTAGTAGTAAAAAGTAGCAGAGTATGGTGCTTAACAAGCATACTAAAAAGGGTTCCTTTCATCTTTCTAGTCTAACCCAGGTGATCACTTCTACACGGTTTTAGGTGAAAATTATCGATTTGGATACAAAGCTGCTGGTGATGCTTCAGAATTGGTAAGACTGTGTGAGGAGTATGGAATGAGTGCTTATGTGATAGGTTCAGTGATGGACAAGAACCAAGATTTGAGACACTTAGATACAAACAACAAGAAAGAACAAGGACAGGTTTCATCAACTCGTGTTCGTTATGCACTTGCTGCTGGAGACATGAACTACGTGTCTGAGCTTTTAGGTCGCCCCCATCGTTTGATATTGGCGACTGAAGATCCCCAAAGATTCACTTGCAGTAGAGGCAGAGTCTCAGCTCCAAAGACATGTCTGTTGAATTTAGCCCCAAGAAACGGCGTATATGATAGTTGTTGGCTCGTTATCGGCCCAGGGAACAACTTAGTACCTTGTAGGGTAGCGATAGACACGGCGAATGTCCATGTAGAAGTGGATGAAAGCTTTGTCTGTGATTTTGTGAGTTCTGAAGGTATCCAGATGTTACAGATAGAATTTGGGAGATCTTGAGTGTGATTATGGTTTAACTTGTGGTTTCCAATTGGGTTCCCACTTCCTATTTTGGGTGATATATATATAGTTCATTTATTTTAGATTTTGTTCTTAGCTGCTAATATTGGAATTGATGTGGATTTCCATTTCATCAGAAACCTTGATGATCAAAATAGCTTTTGTAATAAATATTGGGTTAAAGAATCTATTTACAGTCCCAGTTGACCTAATTGTTAATATGGATTGTTTCAAATTTCATTTTTATTGTAATTTGGTTTTTTTAATAACCCAATATTTTAACAGAAGTTGACTGGGTCTGATCTTGATTAGGGTCACACATGTCCGGCGGTCCTATTCAGGATCAGACCCAGTCTTGTGCCCGACTCAATCTAGGTCAATTTAGACTAAGGTCGAATTGGGTTCAGTCGGCCCCTAGGTCTCAATTGACTAGTCAAGGTCGAGAACTTGGCTGGGCCGGACCTTGATTAGGGTCGCCATGCCATTTAATAATATATAATTTTAATATTTAAAAATATATTTATTTAATTTTATTTACTATATTATTATCACTTGAATATTATAGTACAAAATTCATAATTTGTTTACTGTATTTTTTTTTTTGCAAATGTTTATTATATTATTTATGAACTATTTTTTAATGTAAAAGTAAATGTAAAAATCTTCTGAATGAAATGATTTAATTACATAACTATGATCAATTAATAAATAATAAGATGCATATATTTTTTTAATATATTAAGTTCATAAATAAGCTTATGCGCAAAATGCAAATCAATGACCATATTATAATAGTTTTCATTGAAACTTGATTAAAACTAGATAATGAAATGAGGTGAAACTGACAATTGTGATGTTTAAAATTAATTATAGAGTTTGTGGCCCCAACTACCGTATTGTTATGTTACATAAAACAACCGACGATTTTAAATTTTAAAACTAGCAAATCAAGTAATTAAATTAGAAAAATGTTATATAGTGTTAATGACTATATTTACTTTTGTTAATATTATGATATTATCTACTCTACTTTAGTATCTTGCATGTCGAATATATTTTGACTGATATACTTCTGATTTGTGTACGTCGTAGAAATAAAATATTTATTATTAAGATGCATCTATTCCTTTAATAAAATTAATAATTTTGAAAATGAATTTATGCACAAAGTACATTATAATACATTATAATATACATTTTTATGAAAATATAATTCCGCGTAGTGCACATGTAATTGACTAGTTAGATAATGATACCATATGAAACTGACAATTTTGACGTTTAAAATTAGTTTTATAGTATCTGATTAAAAATGCGTGTAATATTCTGCTACGTGACATCATTAAATGATATTATAAAATTTTAATTTTATATTATTTTCTTTAATTTATTATATAACATTATTTACTTTGAGTAAATAACAAAAAATAAATAAATAAAAATAAAAAATTTACTTTAAGTATTGTAATTAGAGAGCTAAACATTTTTTACATATTCCGATTTACGAATAATTTTTTCATCTAAAAATAAGTATGAAGAATTCTGAATAATATATGATGTCATATATTTTACTTTGCACACACCACTATAATAAATTAAGTATAAAATGTATATATTATTTTAATATATTGATTTTTAAAAATCAATTTCTATGTGAAATACAAGTGAGTGGTATTTTAACATAAGTTTTAGTTTGAATAAAATATTGCGGAAAGTGTATGGAAATGGTTAGTATATATATATATATAATGACTAAAAAACAAAACACATAAATCATTATCCAACCACATAAAAAGTAGGATAAAAAAACCACACATAAAAAGGAAAGAGAAAAGGCAGAAAAATTCAAGAATTCCAAAGAAAGCTTACAAAAGTCAATGCACTAAACTAAGGCAAAAGATTTTCTTTGAGCGGAAGAAAAAACCTGAAAACGTAATTCCTAGCAGAAAAAACCAAAAACCGGACCAAGACAAATAGAGGAGAGGCGTGTCAAGAACAAGTATGAAAAATTGATGATTGCCTTCAAAGAGTCTCGTCTCAAGCTCTGATTTTTTTATGGAAGTGATTGCTGAATCTCATTTGGAAGATATCGCAGCATACCCATCTTGCATATTCTTGATCTGATTCATAATCCTCGCCTCTTCGTGTCTTGATGTGGCGGTGACAGAACAGGTTTGATCCTAATCGTGTCGTTAGTTATCGATCATTTCTGTTTAAGACCATTATACGCTTTCGGTTCCATACCGTTAGAGATCTGGGCATGCAAATCTATTTTGTTATACTCAGTGTTCGTCATGACATGAACTAAATAATGTGCCGATTCAGTGAAGTTCTGAATCCAAGAGTTCTTTTTTTGGCATCCAAGCCTTTGGCCAACTATTCCCCCAAGAACCCCTCTTCTTTCAGGAGGTTTTCCACTTCCTTTGCCGAATTGTTTGCTTTTGTGGTAGTTAACGATCATATTCATATATGCATGAAAGGAAGATTGATGTTGATGCGTAAATTTTGGATTTCATATTGTTGATGTTAGAATTGCTCAACAAACATGATGTTTTCTGCGTAATTTCACTATAGGAACAAAAAAGTTTCCATTTTGCTGATATTCTTCATCTTTCTCAGGCTACAGTCATCTTTACAAGTTAAAGGGTTAGCTGAATCAGAAAGACTGTTGATTCGAGTTTTATATCAGCAATGGTCACGATAGAGAAGATTATGTGTGGATCTGCTCCCCAGATTCCTTGTTCCGACCAGAATATTAGTCGGTCAGGATCAAGATTGTCCTGTAATTCTGATAATATTTTTAGAAAGAGGAGGGCCTCAGTGAAAGTAAAACTTTCAAATTACTGGCTGCCAGGGTTAGGATTTAATTCTTACACAAAAGAGACGGTTATTACAAGATTGAACCTTGAATGCTGCAAAAGCCAACCTAGTGATCATAGCCTTAGTGGTATTGCTGAGAAAGATCAAAATGGAAATTCGTTAAACCCGTTAATTATGACGGGAGTGGTGAAGGGTTCAAATGCTCAACGCCAAGAGAAAAAGGAAGTTTTGACACCAAATGTAAGGGCTGCTATTGACCCTCTTGAGGAAGAGGCATGGGACCTACTGCGGGAATCGATGGTTTACTATTGTGGGAGTCCAATTGGGACCATTGCTGCCAACGATCCAAACTGCTCCAATGTTTTGAATTATGATCAAGTCTTTATTCGTGACTTTATTCCATCTGGAATTGCTTTCCTCTTGAAGGGAGAGTATGATATTGTTCGAAACTTCATCCTTCACACGCTTCAGTTACAGGTACTTTATCCTATTTCCCTTTTATGTCAATAAGTATTACTTACAGTTATCAATAATTTTCTTCCTAACAATCGAGTAATATGCAAAATGGGTATTTACATGTGTTTATGGACTCTAGATTTCTTGTGGTGTCCATGTCATTTCTCTGTGCATCACCTTTTGCAAATCTTTCATATTCTTGCTGCCTTATTAATATTATATTAACCTTAACATTAAAAAGAAAAATTCATCTGTAAAATTAATGTTTTCCCTTTTAACTCAACTAGTATATAATTTAATCTTAATATTATATTAATATATACAGAGCTGGGAGAAAACAATGGATTGTCACAGCCCAGGTCAAGGTCTGATGCCTGCTAGTTTTAAGGTAAGAACTGTTCCTCTGGAGGGCGATGATTCTGCTGCCACAGAAGAAGTTCTGGATCCTGACTTTGGCGAGGCAGCAATTGGTCGTGTTGCACCTGTTGACTCTGGTGAGCAAATGTCATTAGTTTAAGAAATTTGGATATACAACTTTTTCAGACTATATATTCGATGTTTTTCTCAGGGTTATGGTGGATTATTTTACTACGAGCATATGGTAAGATTTCTGGAGACCGTTCGGTTCAAGAGAGGATCGATGTACAAACAGGGATTAAGATGATTGTGAAGCTTTGTGTTGCTGATGGATTCGACATGTTCCCTACTTTGTTAGTGACGGATGGTTCTTGTATGATAGACCGTCGAATGGGAATTCATGGCCATCCTTTAGAAATACAGGTAGTTACTTGCTATTGATTTGCAGCAGCTACCAATTTTATTGAGGCTCAAAAATGGACCCAGTCATTTGAATTGGACTCGGTTGAACCCATTTCAATTGTGGGTTGCTTGGACCCTAAGTAGGGACTTTCACTAACGTAGGACCCAATCTATGCCCCCTTTGAGCGTCCATCTGAATTTCTCAAAAGGGTTGTCACTTTGTGTAGGCTCTTTTTTACTCGGCCTTGCTATGTGCTCGAGAAATGCTCACGCAAGAGGACAGCTCAGCAGACCTTGTCCGTGCCATAAACAGCCGCCTCGTAGCTCTCTCATTCCACATCAGAGAATACTACTGGACCGACTTACGAAAACTAAACGAGATCTACCGTTACAACACCGAAGAATACTCGTACGATGCAGTTAACAAGTTCAACATTTACCCAGAACAGATCCCTCCTTGGTTGGTTGAGTGGATACCCAACAAAGGAGGCTTCCTTATTGGAAACCTCCAACCTGCTCATATGGATTTCCGCTTCTTTTCTCTCGGGAATTTTTGGTCGGTTGTTAGTGGGTTAGCCACCGTGGACCAGTCCCATGCCATATTAGACCTCATTGAAGCTAAATGGGGAGATTTAGTTGCTGACATGCCCTTCAAGATATCATATCCTGCCCTTGAAGGGCAAGAATGGCAGATCATAACTGGGAGCGACCCTAAGAACACGTAAGAGTTGTATACCCGTATTTTTGCATGCATTTGCGTTCATATTACATTTGGACTTTGAATAGTAGGCTTTATAATAGATCTGAGAGCATACTTAACCCAAAAGTTTAATCTGATAAGTAGATTTGGACTTCATCACTTAATATGCTTGCTATTGTGAATATACTTTTATAACGTTGATGTTTATAAATGGTGGTATTGAAATATATCACCCGAGCCTTGACATTGCTCGTTTAAGCAGGCCATGGTCCTACCACAATGCGGGTTCTTGGCCGACTCTTCTTTGGCAGGTGAGAACTGTTCCTTCCTTTGTAGAAAGTTTTAGAATTTATGTTCTTGATTCTTCTTCTTGCTGGGTTCCAAAGTTTATTTTTTTAGTGGATTTGAGAAATGATTAGTTGGTCAAATCGCAGATTAAGATTTAAACACAATCTTTGTTTATTGATTAGTTAAAAAGCATGGTAAAAATTTTTGCAGCTCACAGTAGCCTGCATAAAGATGAATAGGCCCGAAATTGCAGCCAAGGCAGTAGAGGTTGCAGAGAGGCGGATTTCCAGAGACCGATGGCCCGAATACTACGACACCAAGAAAGGTAGCTTCATCGGCAAGCAATCTCGCCTCTTTCAGACATGGAGCATTGCAGGTTTCTTGGTCGCTAAGCTACTCCTTGCGGATCCCACCACTGCCAAGATTTTGATCACTGACGAGGATTCTGAGCTAGTGAACGCGTTTTCCTGTATGATCAGTGTTAACCCTAGGAGGAAGCGGGGTCCGAGAAGCTTTAAGCAGACATTTATCATATAAGGTTCGGTTCGGTCGAGCTTCGGGTAATGAATTTGGTGTAGCTTGGAGAATGGTTATGGATGGCAAGGTTCTTGATTGTATATATATTTATGAGTCTAATTTTGTGTATATTAGCCAAAAAAGAGTAATAATAATCTTTATAATATAATGCATGGATATGTAAATAGAAGAGTGCGCAGTCAACACTTTGCAGCCTTCGATAAGTTGGACAGTTCTGCTGGAATTCTGTTTTAACCTAACATATAAGCTAAGGTATATATCAAATTTTTATTAATTTATTCCATTAATGTATGTTATTAGAATTATATGTTACTAGGTAGCTGATCCGGACGTTACTTGGTAAGTAATTCATTTATAGAATTATTGAGATATTGCAAAAATTTAAAATTAATATTAATAAATAATTTTTTTTATCTATATTATTTGAAATAAGTTATTTAAGACAAATGAAATAATAACACACATTTAAGATGTATGTATTTTAAAACATGGTTAATAGGAGTTAACATGCGAAGTTAACATGCGAATAACATGCGACTGTCTCTTGAAATCAAAATCCCCATTGCACGAATAGGAGTCACATTCTTGAGTATTTTCGTTAACTAGTTAATAATAGTGTGGGTATTTCTTATTTGGTTATCAAAAAATTATAATATCATCATATCCATATAAGAATGAGTTAATTACCAAAAAAAGCAAACTAAATTTACAGTGTTTGCAAAAAAAAAAAGAAGTTTTTTTTTCTTTGTAACAAACATAAATTTATAAAATATAGCAAAATACAAACTACCTTGATTTGTTCATTATAAATAATGAAAAATGAATAAGTAATTTCCGCATAAAATATTTTTACAGAAGTTATGTTAATTTGTTCATCATGCTTCACACAAGCACAATCCGATTTTTATATGTGCAATTTCCGCAACTTATTAACATAAAAACAATTTAAGTTATATTTTAGAGTTTATAATTGTTATATATATTAAACGCAAAATACAAGATTTAAGAAGCTAGATGTTGTCAAAATATATATTATTTTATATTTATCTTATGAAGATATAATATATTATCATATATATATTAATAAAAAATAATAAAGTCACTTTACAACATACCATACGCTGTAATCTAACATTACATGTTGGCAAAAAAAAAAAATATAACATTACACTATACTACAACGCTATCAAATACTACAATCTAACATTACATTATGGAGCTCATATTATTTATTGAGTGATGCTACAAAATATGAAAAATATTTATGAAATTTCCATAGAAAATGGAATTGACCCACAATAAATTTGCACTACACACTTTCTCTCTCTTACCTTCACAACAAATTTCATAAAAAATTTCACATTTTAAGATTTAGTGTTGTTTATAACCTTACATTGCGTCTATTGAACCGCCTCTTTTGATTTTGTTCGGTAATTAACCCTATAAGAATATGCGTTGAATAAAAATATAATATTCGGAGCATCCTTGGAATTAGCAGCAAAATATCTTCCTTCAGCGTGATTCTAGTTCCAACCAAGAAGGACTCTTCTTCCCAACCATATATACTCAAATCCTTTCCTTTCTCCAACCAATCGATTCTGCAGAAACCCTATCGACTCTTTCACAGACGGAAGCTGCGTGAAGAAAAAGAAGAATACCAGAAGACGCCGTCGTTGAGCTCATTGGATCGTTTCCTCCGGATTTCTTTCTCTTTCAGGTGCGCTACTTGGCTTTCCTTCCTTCTCTCCTCCCATTCTGTCTTCATCTCATTGTTTTGATCGCTTGCGGATTATGGTTCTAGAATTCAGAGATCTCGAACGCGGTAATGGTTGCCTTGTTCATCAATATAGTCCACATTGCGTTATCTTCTTAAATTTCGCGAAATTGTGCCTCGAATCTCCTTTGCCCCTCGTTAGGTTGAGTTTTTCACCAATTACGATGTTTTTTCATTAATCAAAATTTCCACCGTTTCAATTTATAATCATGTCTCAGTTATATATTTGTTCGTTCCCCATGGAAATCAATATTGATTATATTCGAACATTCCAGCTGGAATGATTAGTTGGAAGATGTACGCGAATAGTTGTATCCTCATTGATTAAGATTCCAGAAGGCGCCCAGAAAGCCTTCATTTGTTATTAGTCACCATCAATTGTTTAATTTGAAGGGGTTGACGCCAGCAACTCGCTTTGACCACCGTAGGGGCAGATACGTCAATTAGGACTCAAGCCCATCTCTGTTTATTGGTTATGCAATATGGACCACGTTTTTGTTCTGTCAGACACGATTGGTGTAGCCATTCAATCTCTTCTTCCCTTTTTGACCTTCACGTTTGAAATCATTAACCTTCTCATCTCCATGGAATGTCCCAGCCGAATGTTGCAATCTTAAGAACTTACATATGTTAGATTAGCATATCTGCTTCCCTAGTGATCTGGTTATCATCAGCAAGATGAAAGTTTGCAGATTTGAATAACCTATAATCGACTTGAAGCCTTTTGGTTTATGATATGATTTGAAATATTATTGGATGTTTAAATAATGATGATACTGACCTTTCATAACTTATATTTTACTGGGGCTTTCTTCCACCGTGAGTCGCTTTCGAATCACGTTCTCTATATTAGTTTAGTTGTTGCTTTAAAAGCATGCAGTTGGTTGATTATTGGTTCTATTTAATGTGCAGTAACACCAAACACGTTTTTGTTATCAGTTTCTTGGTATTTGACTGACTTGTTTGCATATGGTTAGGAAAAGGAGAGACTTTGGTCATTCGACGAAGTTTCTTGGTCGGTTTCTGATCAAATCGGGCTGTCAATATCTGACAGCCCGATTATTTTGAATAAAGGTCAAAGACCTCTTCTCATAATCAGGTATGAATTACAATATACAACTACCAGTTGCATATTCATAGGACTTCTTGTTCCCTCTGCATTTTCTAAGGTTTTATCCTCATTCGTGCAGGTCTATATAAAATTTCTTGGTCTTTGTCTGATTTATATACAAACACAATTTCTGGGTTGGCCTGAGAATATCAAGATTATTAAGGTATATCTACAATGATAGGTTCCTTATCTGGATACATCCAACTAGGGATGGCAACGGGTCACGGGTACCCGCCGACCCGCGGGTACCCGACCCGATTTTGACCCGATGACCCGCCGACCCGTGACCCGCGGGGCGGGTTCGGGTTTGGGTTCACGGCGACCCGCCGACCCGACCCGACCCGAACTTTCATTTTACATATATATTTAATATATGTATATTATATAAAACTATACGGGTAATATAACACATAGTCAAAATAACAATTATTCTAATGAATAGGGTGATTTATATTTGGATTATGAGTTAATTCAATAATTTATTATTTAAATTTGGAGTTGAATTTGGATACGGTAACATAGAATTTAGAATTTAAGATTTAAAATGACAAATTCTACCTCACACGGATCGACCCGCGGGTCGACCCGACCCGACCCGACCCGAAAGTGCATGGGACGGGTCCGGGTCGACCATATTGACCCGCGGGGCGGGTCCGGGTCTGGCGATACCCGCCCCGACCCGCCCCATTGACATCCCTACATCCAACGCCCTCTTGTTGCCGCAGCAGCTGTTGCAGCAGCTTCAGTATCTGTCGACCTACCTGATAAACAATCACCTTCTCATCAACTCGATTCATCTAACCATGACCAAAATTCATCCTTGGCTTCACATATCTCCACTTCGAAGCTCTCAAATTTGTCATTTGTGACCAAAATCAATGTACCTGTTCCAAACATCAAGTCATTTCCTAATATAGGATGCTATTTTTCAAGGAACTCCTCAAGTTCTTGCGCTCTATCATCGTTGGTCCTGAAAGATTTGTATCATTCTGCAGAATTTGCAAAACCTGCAAAGACAAATTCGTTTACAGCAACTGTTCCTGCTGTTGCATTTCAACCCGAGGTTCTGTACAGGTGGCATTTGCCCGAACCAAGTTCTATTGATGTTTTAGGAAGTTCAGGTTGCTCATCGGCCAAGTCTAGGACTGTCGTGGTGCTGTTGGGTTGGTTGGGAGCAAAGCAGAAGCATTTGAAAAGATATGCAGAGTGGTACACTTCGATGGGGTTTCACGTCATAACCTTCACTTTCCCGATGGCTGAGATTTTGAGCTACCAGGTTGGAGGCAAAGCAGAGCAAGATATTGAGTTGCTTGTGAACCATTTGACTGATTGGCTAGAAGATGAGCACGATAAGAAAAACCTTGTCTTCCACACTTTCAGCAACACTGGCTGGTTAACGTAAGCTCAACTCTAAAATCTCTCATTTTTCCTCGAAGTGTTCTAGTCGGCGGAGCGACTATCGTATGCAAGATATGAGTTTGAATTCTTTTGGATCCTAATCTTTTCTTTATTGGCCAAAAATAATATTTCTTTCAATTAATGCAGATATGGAGCAATGTTGGATAAATTTCAGCAACAAAATTCTTCATTAATTGGAAGCATCAAGGGTTGTATCGTCGATTCAGCTCCTGTTGCAACCCCTGATCCCCAGGTATTTTCATTAATCTATTTTCAAATCGACTTAATTCATTTCAGGATCATGCTTCAGTTTTGTGCATGATAAATGTATGAGATTCTGCCATCTCATTTAAGATGACATTATTATCCACAGAAAATCGATGATATGACCAAATTGTTTCTCATCTACGCCTAAAAAAATTGAATCTTTTTCGCATCCATGCCCGAAAAAATTGCTTTTGTTTTTTTTTTTTTTTTTTTTTCTCATTTATTTATGCCCGAAAAATTAATTATGTCTCTTGAACTGGACTCATCCGACTGCAAACCATTTGGGAGAGGATCCAGATCTGTTATTTGCCTAATTGAAGTCACAACGTGTCAGGTGTGGGCATCGGGTTTCTCCGCTGCCTTTCTGAAAAAGCGCAGTGCAGCAACAAAAGGATTTCCACCCTTAGAAGAATCCGTTGTAGATTCAAAACCCGGTGCCTCCGAGGCAGCATTGCTGTTAGTTCTCGAAAAATTCTTTGCTGTGGTCTTGAATCTTCCATCTGTCAACCGGTAAGTCACAATCTCCATCCAACCCTGCAGCATTCAGTGTTATCCCCAAAAATTCAATCTCTAATCATATATTTCCACAAAATGTAGGAGACTTTCCAATGTAATGGACTTGCTGTCAGCTCGACAACCCAAATGTCCGCAGCTGTATATATACAGCTCAGCAGACAGGGTCATTCCTGCAAGTTCAGTCGAGGCGTTCATTGAGAAGCAGCAGAAGTTAGGAGTTGAGGTTAGAGCTTGTAACTTTGTCTCCACTCCACATGTCGACCATTTTAGAAACGATCCGCAGCTCTATACTTTGCAACTTACTCGGTTTCTTGAGGATTCAGTCCTAACTTGCTGTAGAAGTAGAAGCGATGAGTGATCGCGATTCCTTGGCATGACCCAATATTTTTTCCTTGGCATGACCCAGTTTTTTTTCCTTACATTATATCCTATTATTGATTATACCTTATTACATGTTGATGAATCTTTGGTGTTTTGTATACTTACTGAACATGATATACTGCTGATAGGATAGTGCGGAAATTTCAAACTGTAATTGATTGGACACAGTTACATGAATGAATATTTATATGGTTTAATCATAATTTTTTGGTGATTTGTACTGTTTTTTCATTATGTTATTGATTGATGATAAGATTTGGCATACTGAGGGGAATGCTTCTATTGTATGGCTCAACTCAAACACATGATTGAGCTAGGGCTCGAGCTGTGGCCTGAGCTTAGCTGATCCACATAGTATGACCGACTATGACTATGAGTTGATGGGGATGGGTAATGCGCTTGCATTTGCAGAGTTTGATAGGGTTGGAATAGCTTTGTTAGGGTTGGAATAGCTAGCTGATCAAAGTTAAAGGACCAGTTTAGATGTATGTATGTTGGGAATCACATGATCTTGGTTGGATATATCCCGGATAAAAGTTCGGTGCCCAATGCCCATACTGTATAATTAACACTGAAACAAGTCTATAATTAATAACAAAATAAAACAAAAGGCATACCAAATTTGTGAACGATTTGCAAAAAAGAGCTACTTGATTTTTTTAACAATATATAGCAAATTGGATTTAAGCTAATTTTGTATGCACAATGCTAAGTTGATGTTGATGATTTTTTTAAGTATCTTTATCGGAAAAAGTGGGGAAAAAATAAGAAAAAACTTTTTGTTCATCACTTTGAATTTTTATTTCTTACAATGTTATTTTCATTTTTCTTTCGGTCTTAAAAATAAGTATTTATAAACAATTTATTTGTTCTTTTCCGTGGAGTATCCAATTGGCTATTGTTAGAAGATCAATAACGGTAATATGATTGTTCCACACTTAGAATAATCTTCACTTGCACTGATGTCAGATCGTAAGGGTAAAATTTTTAGATATACATATTTTTTTTAAAGACTCAAACAAGTTTTGAAACCGAAATATCTAATTAAGAGTGGAAGTATTAGTTTTTTTTAGTTAAATGAAAAATGATAGATCAGGTAGGCACATGACAAATTATTATTAGAAAAAAAATGTAACTGAGCTTGAGTTTTAGTTTTGCTGGGCTAGTTCGATTTAATTCAATTTCACTTATCAACCAATTAAAAAACTCTAAATAATAATTTACTAAACGGTCTAAATATAGATAATAATTCATTATATGAATAAAAAAAAATCTAATCTAACTACATAAAGGAAAAACAATTTCATTATAATTTATATGGACCAAGATACGGACTCGGAAAATACGGGTTTGTAGAGGATGAAGCCCAACATCGGGCAATTTCGGAATAGGCGTGTTCCCATCATCACCCATGTGAAGCATGATGTCTGCAAATTAAATTATTCTTTCATAATTTGATATGTTCTTTTCTTATCCATCCAAATTCCAAAGTTTGGTATACAATTTGGCTAATTATTATCTAATAATATATTATTAATAATAGTCATTTAGGTGTAACAGATTCTATTAAACAAAGATGTTTATTATAATTATTATTAATATATATTAAAAAAAGTATATATATTATATTTTTTTCACATTTTATAGATATACTTAGAAATATATAATATTCCATGCATTATTGAAAACAATTTCCACTCAAGTTATACATGAAATATACATGTTAAATCTCACCCATCCGTCTAAAAAATTATAACTATTTAAATTTGATAATAATATTTAAAATTTAAATAAAAGTACATCAAATAAAGTAAATAACTATATTTTCATATAGATGGTACTGATATATCTTAAAACTAGGGGTGAGCTCGGGCCGGGACGGGCGGGCTTTTACCTGAGCCCGAGCCCGAAATTTTCGGGACACTAATTTTTAGCCCGAGCCCGAAAATGAGGAAAATGACCCGCCCGAGCCGGGACTTCGGGACTCGGGCTCGGGCTAGCCCGAATTTTAACAAAAAATCTGAAAAAAAAAAAAATTGGAATATGAAGGAAGATGGTTAGATACTAACTATAGTTAGTGGAGAATATATATAATTATATATATTTATATAGTATTAAAAAAAATTCGGGACGGGGTCGGGCTTTTCGGGATTTTGGCACAAAAGCCCGAGCCCGAGCCCGAATTGAAAATAAAAGTCCCGCCCGCTCGGGCTCGGGTCTATTCGGGACCGGGTTTTTCGGGACAGGCTCGGGACGGGTTTTTCGGGACAGGCTCGGGACGGGTTTTTCGGGCTTTCGGGTTTTCCTGCTCAACCCTAAAACTCATGTCACCGATTATATCAAGTGATAATATAATATTTTTGATGTAACAGAATTATATTTATTTATTTATTTTATATTAATAATACGAATGGGTCATTTCCCGTAGAGAATATAAATAACACATAAAGTCGAGAGAGGTACCTTTGCTTTGGTATGACGACAACGACAACCACCAACACCGAACGCCGTTTACCAAAAAACATAGCATACCAATCGAATCGAATATATGAAAGGCCAACGACAAACACCCATCTAACTCATCCCTAATCCAAGTACTACTAGGGTTCGAAAGGAAATGGAGCTCAACTTCATCACCACACTGTCAATTCCAATGACTGCTGCTCCAGTCGCCGACATCCTAGCGCCAGACCCGCTCCTCGTGTGCATCAACGAAATCCTCACAGACGACGAGCTTCGATCGGTTCTTGCAAAGCTCGACGACAAGGACAAGGACAATTTCGGGTTGGTATGCAAACGATGGCTTTACTTGCAGAGCTCCGAGCGGAAGAAGCTAGCGGTGCGCGCTGGCCCGCACATGCTCATCAGGCTCGCTACCAGGTTCTGCCGCGTCGTTGAGCTGGACCTGTCCCAGTCCGTGTCGCGGTCCTTCTATCCAGGCGTTACCGACAAGGATCTCGATGTGGTTGCTGCTAAATTTACGGGTTTGAAGGTGCTCAACCTCAAGAACTGTAAAGGTGAGATTTTTTTAGCTTTTGCATTTTCGGTCGCTTTTTATGGCTTTTGCAATTTTTTCCTTTTGTAAAGAAGGAATTAGTTTAACAAAGGAGCATCTTTGATCAGACTTCAATACTTATGGTACCTTAATGGAGCTATCAATTTGAAAATGATGCATTCTGAATACTAATTGGAGTGGCAAAAAAAAAAAAAAAAGAATAGCTAATTGGATATTCTGCTTGAATAAGCTGTAGTTGCCTTCATAATTGGTCCGGGATTATATTCCGACCTTGAATCAGATCCTTTTCTCTGAGAATAACGTCCATTAACTAATCAAATGAAGATGCTTTGATTCTTTGTGCATGAATGTTCATATTTCCATTTCCCCTTTCCATTCAGTTTGAATTCGCAGAATCAGAATATTGTGCTTGCCTCTGCTGATTTGGATCCATTACCGAAATGAAATATCCTCAATATACGTTGGAATTGATATTGGGAAAAACATTGCTATGTTCTCAATTTTAAAAATTTATCATCGAAATCTTGACATCGTGAAGTTTTTTCCGTTGATGGTTAAAAAATGATCATCAAATCTCATAAATTTCATGTATCAGCTAGTTTGGAGGAACATAATATATACTAAATTCTTCAGATTACGAGGTACTTTGTAAGACTTTATCTTGAGCTAAATTCTTTTATACAATATCTGCAGTCAACTAGTTTGAGTAACGATGGAGCAAAGAGACGTGAACCCTTTACTGATCATATGCTACGCGAAACTTTATTAGTATTTCTACTTTTTATTTTATTTTATATAGAAGAATTGTTAGTCATCTCCATACCTTGCATCGTTTAGATTAAAACTGAAAATATCCATGGTAATAGTAGTTCAAACGATCCAATCATATAAAAAAATGTAAGAGAAGGGCAACCCACTTATAATCATAATTGGGGGTTAAGAACCTAAAAGCGGTCCCAAGTATATGCCATGTTGCGATTAGGTGTCTCAACTTTTTTTTGTTCGTTGCGATTGGCTGTCCGAAGTATCAGATTCGTTGCATTTTACCTCTCCTTCAAAAAATCGGCGTTAAAACTGATGGAACGAAATTACTTGAGACCACATAAAATCGGCGTTAAAGCTGAGATGCCTAATCGCAACATGACGTATACTCTAGACCACCTTTAGGTTTAACCCCATCATTGGACATTTTGGGAAAGAACCTGGTTTAGTAATGGGAACTTGACCTTGTTAATGTGATAGGCTGCACTTAACTTGCCATTTTGAACTCAAATTTAGAGGACCATTACTCTTTTAAAAAAAAGTTCTCTGTGGAATTTCTTAGTTTCTACTTGAAGTACATTTGTTAACAAAGTCATTGCTGCAATTTTGTAAACTTGGTTACTTCATTTATTCCCTCTCATTTTTTGTTGCAGGAATTACTGACAATGGTTTGATACAGCTCGCTCAAGGTCTTTCTTCTTTACAGTTCTTGGATGTAACATACTGCAGAAAGCTTACCGACAAAGGACTTAAAGCAGTAGCTGAATGTTGTCATGATCTGAAGAGACTGAATCTTGCAGGTTGTAGATATGTCACTGACATGACATTAATATCTCTCTCCGAAAACTGTCACAATTTAGAAGAGCTGAACCTCCAAGGATGCTCCTACATAAGTGACAACGGAATCACTTCATTGGTCAGTGGCTGCCAACGCATCAAAACCCTAGACCTTAGCAAGTGTAGCGATGTAGGCGACATCGGGGTCTGCAGTGTTGCAAAAGCATGTTCTTCTCATCTGAGGACACTCAAGTTACTAGATTGCTACAAAATCAAGGATGAATCCGTAATTACCCTAGCTGAGTTCTGTAAGAATCTGGAAACCTTAGTTATTAGTGGGTGCCGTGAAATCTCTAACGAAGCCATAAAGTCGTTGGCATTTTCTTGTGGGAGCAGTCTAAAGAACTTGAGGATGGATTGGTGTCTAAACATATCGGACTCTGCTCTTAGGTGTGTTCTTGCTGAATGCAGAAACCTGGAGGCCCTTGATATTGGGTGCTGTGAAGAGGTGACTGATGCAGCTTTTGAAAGTGGTGGAATTGAGTTGGGTTTGAAGGTTTTGAGGGTGAGTAACTGCCGGGATATTACTGCGACGGGGATACAGTCCCTATTGGGGAAATGCAGGTCTTTGGAGTACATTGATTTACGATCGTGCCCTCGTGCTACAAAGGCGGATTGTGAAGAGGCCGGGATTCAGTTTCCTGAATGTTGCAAGGTGAATTTCATTGGTAGTCTTAGCGATCCTGACATGTTTGTATTTTGAAGGAATTTGGGTGAATTTTACTTGGTTTCTCCTTCATCATCACTGTAAAAAGTGGGGACCATAGAAGCTGTTTTTATCTGGAATTGAAGCTGCTGCTGCTGCTGTTGTTGAGCAAGTGTGATTGCTGTGAGTGTCCGTCTGTATCTGTATATTGGTCAATTTAAGCTTGTTTCTTTTTAATAATATTTTAAAAAAATAGCAATGGGGGAAATGGAAAGTTGCTTTATTGGCAGATATTGTGAGCTCTGCTGTGTAATATAGTTGTGGTTATGTAACTTTGAATCAGTCAGTATTTGGGGGGAAATAAAAAAAGGAGCTTCATGCTCTTGATTTGCCCAATGTTTTTACATAGCTATATATACACTTTCCTGCTTCAAACGACAGATTAAACAAAGACAACAACAAAACAGAGTAATTTCAGCAGTTGGGGTTTGAGCTAGGCCATGGCCTGCTGAAGGTTTCTCCGTGTTTTTTTGATGAACCAAAAATAAAAATTGTCCACAGTTACTATCTATCTATCTGCATGTACTCCTCCTCGGACGGACTCTTGATTTTCCTGCAAGAATCCAACAGAAGTAAAACAGTGCAGCAGAAAAGATTCATCAGTTTCAGAAATCTTCTACTTGTTCCTTTTTTACCTTGTAATGGACTTTGTGGGATTGACCATTGTGACAGGGTAGGCTTAATGAAGAGCAGAAAGCAATGTATTGGGTGGAGATGAAGAGAAGGAGACCTGGGATAGGGCCATCGGTGAGTCTGTCTTCTTTACCGACGCTTCTTTCTAAACAAGTTGTTGAAAACAACTTTTGCACCCCTTCGCCTTGACAGTTTGAGATATGTTGGAACTTAGTGTTTACTTGTTATTGGACCTGCTTCTTCATATTATTGTTTGGAACAAGTATTGAATGAGGAACAGAGAAGAGCAGTGAAGTTGCAGTGATGGAGCTGAAATATAATTGAATGCTGGGTATTTAAAGAGATGATGATGATATATAAAAATAGGTTTGGTTTGGTTTGGTGTAGTATGACTGAGTCAGGCATGGATGAGGAGGTAATGCAGCTTTTTAGATGATACATGACTCAGCCATGCATCAACTACCCAAATAAAGTTGCTGAGCCTGCCATCACAACTTTATATGAGTCAAAAAGTTGCTCTATAATTTATCTTATCAAAATATGAGATGCATATGAATGTTGGCCACTTTAGGAGGAGAGGAGGCGGTGGTGACCCCACTCAGTACAAAACATATAGTAATTAATTAATAATCATAACTATTTCAAAGTAGGATACCTTGCATCACCAAATGAGCAAAATTCTGTTTTTTTTTTCTTTCGAACCTTTGAAATATGCAGTTATTAGGTACATAGGTGCATGCATGACTCAGCCATGCATCAATCACCCAACAAAGCTACCACATAGACAGAACATGTGCTATGGTTTGTAAGTAGATCTCTTGATATAAAGGTCACAACTTTATATGAGTCAAAAAGCTGCTCTATTTATATTACCTTAGAAAATATGAGACCATTCTTTTCAGTTCTTTTCGCGTCAGTATCATTATGTCTCACTATATTTGGGAGAGACACTGATTCTACAATAACCTCAGGTGGTTCCACCTAATTAGGAGTTGGTGGTGAGTGGTGACCTTCTCTGTATATAAATAATAGGGTTAAGAACCTATGAAAGGTCTGAACTATCACCCATGTTAACGGGAGATGTCTGAAATTTAAAAAGTTAATAACAGAGGTCTGAAATTACAATTTTGTTGATTTGAGGTTTTCCGTCCATTTTTAGGGTTAAATTTAACAGAATTGTGTGAAATAACATTTTTGCCCCTTTAATATTTTGTTTTATTTAATATCTTATTTAAGGAAATGTGAAATGACAATTTACCCCTAAAGTCAAATTAAAACCACCCAACTCCGGCCACCACCACCCGACTCCGGCCACCACCACCCGACTCCGGCCACCACCACCCGACTCCGGCCACCACCACCCGACTCCGGCCACCACCACCTCGACTCCGACCACCACCACCTCGGCTCCGGCGACCCGACTCCGGCCACCACAGGGCCAAAAAAGCTCCGATCGGGGCCAAAAAGCTCCGATCGGGGCCAAAAAAGCTCTGATCGGAGCCAAAAAAGCTCCGATCGGAGCTTTTTTGGCCCCGATCGGAGTCCAATCGGGGCCGGTGGCTCCGATCGGAGCCCAATCGGGGCCTTGGTGGTGGTCGCCGGAGTACGGCGGTGGTCGCCGGAGTACGGTGGTGGTCGCCGGAGTACGATTGGTGGTCGCCGGAGTACGATTGGTGGTCGCCGGAGTACCGTGGTGGCTTCAAGGGCATTTTGGTCTTTTCACTCCATGCATGTGAGGGGCACACTTGATAGAAGGGCATTTTTGGAATTTTATTTAATTTCCGGTCACATGCCAAGCATGTGACCAACTTCCGTTAGTTTTAACGGAAAAAACTAACGGAGACCGCTGTTATCAACAAAACAGAAATTTCAGACCTCTGTTATTAACTTTTTAAATTTCAGACCTCTCCCGTTAACATGGGTGATAGTTCAGACCTTTCATAGGTTCTTAACCCTATATAATAATACCCCATGGCCATGAATTGTATATTGGAGCTCTATATAAGCAAGGGTGGCAGAAGTTTCTCCTTTTCTAACTTAGGTTTGAGGTGTTACATTATGTACTTTGCAGAAATAAGTTTATTTTGATGATGATGATGATTCTATTTCAAAGTAGGCCCACCTACATATCATATCCATTTTGGATTTTGAGAGTATCTTCGTCGTCATCTCTAACGTAATTTTCAACTAACAAAGTCGATCCTGAAAAGATTAGAAAAATAGAGTTGTCTATGTGTCTGTCTGATCTGGCAGTGATGAGGCAAGTACCTTTCTTGCCCATTAAGAAACCCCTTGGCTTTTTAACTTGACAATGGGATGAGCTTTTTTTCTGTTTGGCTTCTTTTTGGAGAAGAAATACAAAACTTTATGTAAAGTGAGGATTTAGTAAAGTGAAATTCTTATGCACACATCATTCATTCATCAGTTAGGTATCCATCATCCTGCCTAGTGCTTACTTAAAAGATCCATTTGGTGATCCATCATCATCTCTTTAAATACCAATCCACCCATTCAACTATATTCATCACTGCAACTTCATTTCCTCAATTCTTGATTCAAAGACTTAAACTCTGCATAAACAAATACTAGTTCTTCAAGTCAATCAGCTATGAAGAAGCAGCTCCAGCAGGAACAAGTGAGACTAAGTTCCAAGATATTTCAAACAGTGAAATTAGGGAAACTCACTTGGGTTGTCAAAGTTGGCGGTGGTATGGATAAAGTATTCAAGCACTTGTTTCGAGCCGTTGGTGAAGAAGACAGACTCTTAAAAGCTTCTCAGTGCTACCTATCAACCACCGATGGTCCGATCCCAGGCCTCCTTTTCATCTCCAACCAATACATAGCTTTCTGCAGCCAAAAATCCCTAAAGCTGCCATCTCCTAATGGACAATCACTCAGACTTCATTACAAGGTAAGAAAAAACACTAACAGGTCTCTTGAACATCTAATTTTACTCAAGTGATGATTCTAATATTATTTGATATATTCTTGCAGGTCTTGATTCCGATCAAGAACATCGACGGGTGCAACCAAAGCGAGAACATCAAGAGACCAGCTGAGAAGTACGTTCAGATAGTTACAGTGGATAATTTTGATTTCTGGTTCATGGGTTTCCTGAATCATAAAAAAACTTTGAGATATCTTCAGCAGGCCATCTCTAAATCGACTTTAAACTGCTGATGTTTTAATTAGAGTTTATGTTCAATAATCCATTGAATCAAGAAAGAGATCATTGTGTGTATATGTAGAAATATTGAGCTACTGGTGTGAAGCACTGCATTTTCGTGTTTCCTTACCTTGTAATTTAGATGAGCAGACAAAGAGCATTTCAGAATTAAAATCTTTAGTGTTCTGTAATTTCAGAGTTTTTACTGTAGTATAGTCATTACATCAGAATCTGAAACGAATCTTTCCTTTTCCTCTTGGTTCAGTGTCAGGTGCCAAAATATCAGTTAAATAGCATGCCTGATCTGGCAATGATGAGGCCATGACTTTTCTTGGCCATCAAGAAAGCATGGACAACTTTACTTTCTGAATAAAAAATTATGCAGTCATATTGTAATGAAAATATAGCTTCTTTCCTATATATAGTGGTAGCTTGTAGAATAGAAATGTCCAATGCCGAATCAGCAGCAGCTACACAGAAGAACAAGAATGCCCATTTCTTTACTCACTTTTCTTGCATTTACTGCAAATACTTTCAAGTCAAAGCTCCTTTCTGGCTCAAGTTTTGATTCCCAAATAATACATAATCACTCTATTATTCAGTTATGGCTTGTTTGGTTGAACCTAAACATTAGGTTTTTTATTTGAGTTTCTGAACCTAAACATTTTCTCAATTGAAGAAAAACTGTGTATTAAGGCTTTCAGATTTCGGTTTTGGAACTGAATGTCTCCATACCTCTTAGAAAGAAAAAAAGTCTGTGGATATTAGCCTCAGAAAATCGGTCAGAACCGTGATTTCTTAGTATCTAAGAAAGGTAATAATAGTCTCAATATCAAAGGCAAATCAAAGATATTACTGAACCATATAGACAAATCTAACCTTTTTACGACCTTGTTGGTTGACGATTACATTAGTTGGGACATTAGTGATACTATCAAATCAATGGATCTGTTAGGTGTGCCTACTGAAGAAATGCTGATGACAGAAAAATTTCTATATCAGCAGTCAATTTAATTTTTACTCAGTAGTATAAAATTGTGAATTATAAAACACTACACATTTTAATTCTGAAATGCTCATCTTTCTAGTAATATTACAATACCAAGAAACACGAAAATGCATACAAGAAGCTGAATCTTTCTACATATCCACAATGATGTCTTTCTTGATTCAATGGATTATTGAACAGAAAATCTGAATCATCAGCAGCTTGAAGTAGACATGGAGATGGCTTGCTGAAGGTATCTCCAGGTCTTTTGATGATTCAAGAAACCCATGAACCAGAAATCAAACTTGTCGTGTGTAATTATCTGCATGTACTTCTCGGATGGTCTCTTCATGTTCTCACTTTGGTTGCATCCACCGATGTTCTTGATCGGAATTAAGACCTTGTAATGGAGTTTGAGGGATTCTCCACTAGGAGAAAGCAGCTTTAAGGATTTTTGGCTACAGAAAGCAATGTATTGGGTGGAAATGAAGAGTAGACCTGGGATCGGTCCATCGGTGGTTGATAGATAGCATTGAGAAGCTTTGAGGAGTCTGTCTTCTTCACCGACGCTTGTAAACAAGTTCTTGAAAACTCTCTCCATTCCCCCACCACCAACTTTAACAACTCTTGCTCCCCAACTGAGCTTCCCCTTTACAGTTTGAGATATCTTGGCACTTAATCTTAGTTGTTCTTGGAGCTGCTTCTTCATATTGTGGATCAAATGAAAGAAATATTGTTTGGAAGAAGAAGAAGAGAGCAGAGCAGTGAAGTTGCTGTGATGAAGTTATTTGGTGGGTGGGTATTTAAAGAGATGATGAAAGGGGAGGGATTAAATTAAAGAGGTTTTGGTGTATAGAATGAGTCAGCTATGGATCAGGAAATGAAGCTTTTTAGTAGGATACCATGCATCACCAAATGAGCAAAGACTGCTTTTTTGTTTTTTTGAAATGTGCAGTTAGTTAGTTAGTTACATAGTGCATGCATGACTCAGCCATGCATCAATCACCCAACAAAGCTACACATAGCTTTTTAATAAATTTCTCTTGATTTACTTTATGAGTCAAAAAGTTGCTCTTGCATTTATCTTATATTTTCTTTTCCCTTGATTCAGTCAGAGATGTAGATGAATGTATGTATTGATTCAGTAGGTCTCAAAAGGCAATGAAAAAGAGACTGATTTTATATGATTTCTGTAGACATTAACTAACTGTAATCAATAACCCCAGGTGGTGGTTGGCCACCTCAGAAAATGACATCATGTTTCAAATAGGCCCCATTTGGATTTGGTAAAAGATAAAAGATTTGTAGTCCATCTGGTGCCAATAGTATATCTGATCTGGCAATGATGAGGCCATTACCTTTCTTGGACATTAAGAAACATAAATATACATAACTTCTATCATTTTGTTTAGCCTTTTCGGTGAAGACTCTTGGGGAACTTCAAGATATATTATGTGGATCACCACTGCCAAATCATCACCATATTCAAATAATCATACTTTGTGAGCAAAAAAGGACATGACTCCTATCTGAATCTGTAACCATATTATGCAGAAGTAGCCATATTCACAGTCTAACAAAAAAAAAAAACATTGGGGAATGGCAATTTATGGCCTATTCACACAACAGTATATAATAACTAAAAACTCCACAGATCTTCATAACATTGATTCAATTTCATGAGCTAGTTCCCGAGTCAACCTCTCAGCGCGATCATCTTGGCCACCAGCAAATGAATAGGCTCGGAATGCTAGCTGAAAAACCTTCCATAGCATCTTAGCAGTGACTCGCTTCTGTGCTCCATCAGTTGTCTTTGCTTCTCGGATATCCTGCAACAGATTGAAAAATTTAAACCATTAGTATTTATTGTGGTTGTTTAGCCATACATAATGATTAGTGCAACTAATTAACTATTCAAGTACCTTGAGTGCTAACTCAATGCAGCTGGAAGAAAGATCCACCATTGATTCCTTTAATTTGACAATGACATTAGGGTCAAAGTAAATTTTGTGTAGTTGAAATTTCTTCATCTCCTCTTCCTTAACCCTTTCAACCCCATCCACCTCTTGCTTCATCTATATATGTAACAGTGATCCACAAACCCTAATTTAATTAGGGCTGGCAAAAAGTCATTCTTGGAACTTTTCTTTGTCCTTCATGTTAAGAGGAGTCATCACTCAAGATAATGAAAAGAACATACCTTGGTGAAGTATGAATTTATCTGGTCAACAAGTTTAAGAAAGGGGGGTGTAATCTTCCAGCTCTGCAACTTTGCAATAATTGTCTCCAGCTTCAAGTACAGTGCAGCTGCCATTCTTAAGCTTTCGAGCTTTTTCACGGGGAAGCCTTCAAACCTTTTCAAGACCTAATTCATTTTGTACAGAAATTATTAACCCTATAGATTTGCACAAAGTAATATTATCATCAAACTGCTTGATATATGTGATGAAATAGTAACCTGTGATTCATCAGTTAAGTTTTCAAGACACGATTCAACTTGGTTTCGGAACTTGAGAAGTTCAGTCATGTCGGTGTTCTGGAAAGAGCTTATCTTTGTCTTCAACTCGGTAATCGATTTTCCATATGTTTGTACATCTTTCTCAATCTGCTGGAAGTACCCAGATCTGAAAAGATACTAATTAACAAAGATTTAAATCTGGTTACTTGCAAGTCAAGTTACAACATACTTATAATTAAGTAGACGTGACGATCGATGAAAGGAGTCACATGCACCTTTTAGTCATTTCTGCTATGTACTCGTTCTGTCCTTGTTTGGTATTACTCGATTTAACCCCAACTCGAGTTCTCTTGCCTGATTTACTACTAGCATCCACATCATTATTAGATGCTTCCAGTTTTGCTCTAAGACATCGATTGAGGTTGCTAATTTGAGTTGATCTCTTCAGCTTAGTGTTTGATTTCTTGGAGAGCAAGGTTCTTGGTCCAATAGGTGGAGGTGGGAGTGGTGGACCAGTATTATTTCCTTTTGCTAGTAATGGAGGAGGAGGTGGAGGAGTCTTTGGTGGTGTTTGTGGTGTTGAAACTGCAGCTTTGGGTGGTGGTATATTGGGAGAGGGTGCTGCTGCTGCTGCTTTACTAGAGTTGGTGGTTATAGAAAACAGATAGCATAAGATGTTAAGTGCTAATACTACTTGTTCTTTATCCACACCACTCCTTACTTTTTCCACCTTTTCATCCATGCTTTCTTCACATAACTTCATCAGTTCTTTCATTACTTCTTCATCAACTGCATCTTCAAACCACCACTACTATCATTAATTAATCTAGGGTTAATAGGTTATTATGAATAAATATATCTATAATATAATAGATATATTATTATTATTAGGTTTAATGTTAGTTATATCTATAATAAGTATTATAGTTGAATATTATATTTATATCTTATTAGGTCTAGTCCTATATAAGGGTTGTCTAGTCGGATAGTGTTATGAATAAAACAGTAAGCAGAAATTTAAAGTTATTTTCAGTATTACAGTTCTTTCAATTATTTGTTTATTTCAGTTATGGTATTTCAATTATTTAGTTTTTAGGATTATCAAGACACATAACATAGCTCTTTTGGTGCAACACGTTTTTTTTTTTTTTTTTTTTTTTCACTAATGTTGTTTTTTGGTGCAACATGTTTTTTTCTTCATACTTTTGGTGCATACTTTGTAACTTGTTGTCTTTTAGTGCATCAGTTAGTCAATTGTTAATTTTGACCGTTAAATAGTCACGTGATTGCATGTGATTAGCCTCAAAATTTTATTTCGTTCTGTTTAGTCATCCAATTTATATCCGTAACTTTGTTTTTGTATAGTTTAGTCCTAAACTTATTCCAATCGAACCATTGCCTCGATTGACTTAGCCAAGGTAGAGCCTAGGAATATGTCTAATCATGGTTAGGGTTATCTGACCTAGCCGATCGTAACCATGGCCAGGGCTCAACCTAGGGCAGATCCATTGGACCCCCAATCGGACCTAGGTTTCGACCATGGTTAGGGTTGCTTGACCTAGCACATGCTCGATCCGAGCTAGGACAATCGAGCCAATGGTTCGATTGGAACAAGTTTATGGACTAAATTACACAACAAAAAAATTAGTGGTATAAATTAGGAAACTAAACAGAAGAAAACAAAAGTTTGAGGCTATTCAGGTGCAAGTCACATGACTACTTAAAAGATGCACCTAAAAATAACAAATTCCAAACGTTATGCACCAAAAGTATAAAAAAAAAAAAAAACATATTACAAAAAAAAAACAATATTGATTAAACATGTTGTACTAAAAAAGCCTATTAACCCATTAATGATCTTGAACACACAAGTGTTTTTTTTTTTTTGCTTACCGTGTTTGTTGTGCTGATTCCCCAAGCTAGTGGACTTAATCTTACCCACCCAACTGTGCTCCGTCTTGGCAGCATCTCCCATCGACTTGGTTAATCTGCAAATGTGGGACACCTTCTGCAGCAATTCAAATAAAACAAAATTATTTTTCTTAATTGATTGAAAGCTAGCTAGCTCGTTTCCTTTGTTGGTTTACAGAAAGTAAGAATTACCTGATCAATGGCAGATCCATCCATCTCCATAATTCCTTGTGTTCTACCAGCTGGGTTTTGTTTTCTCCAATAATCCTTTAGAGAGAGGGACAGATGATTTATATGGATATGCCAATTAAGTAGTATAAGTTACTTTCCCTTGCGCGGCAAGAAACGAGAAATAACTTCTTTGATGTGAGAACTAATATATATATTTATATTATAATAAGACTACACGCTTCAATTTGTCAATTTGACGAGGATAGTTGTCATTGTGGATGGACGTGTGAAATAGTCAACAAACAAACAGATAAGGCCATGGAGCTGAGCTATGTTAACACATCATCAACGTTGTGTTGAAAGTAAGAACAGAGCAGAAGAAGCAACTCAATTAATTAATTATATTGATTGAAGTCGATGGGTTTCAGCTTAAATAGCTGCTGATATAATGACTACCTGATAACTAGGAGTCATTGACTGACAACTATCTCCTAAAATTAGATAATATAACAACTTCCTCTTAATTAGCTAGGACTCAACTAAAAATTAATTCATTCATAATGGACAATCCTTGTTAATAAATAAATAAATGTTCTTCATCTATTTTTCTATATAAATCAATGAATAAGTATCGTTTACAATATATTATCCCCGGATAATGACTTGTTTATATCCTTATACAAGATACAAGTCTGTCCAGAATCCTTAAAGTAGCCTGTTGACAACCATAACTCCATCTCCATAACTCAGATTCATGTAATTTTAGTGTAAATAGAAACCATGTATGATGTACTTTAACAGAGCTATTCAGAACATATGCAAAAACTTCATATTCGCACCCAAAAGTTAACTGAACTATAATGCAACTTAACTTCTTCTAAAAATTATGAATAAATTACAGACGATATTAATTCCAATTAGGAATAAAAATGTGCACACAAAATGAAGCCTGATTGGACATTCGCGAATTTGTAGCAACAAAACTGCACCGCGAGGTCAACTTTAACCTGCCATAACTTTTTGTACACATATCCGATTTGGGTGAGCTAATACAATTTACTTTAAGGATGTAGAATTCTTTCATGCAGAACCTAATCAAGATCAAGTCTTGTTTACCTTTAAACAGATCTGTGCAAGATGCCTACTGGAACTTCAATTCATTCGGTTCTTTCTGTTCCATTCCATCACAGTTTCAATAAAACTTCCAGAATTCTCAAACTGAGTCAGAATTTTGTTGATGGCCTAGAAGAATAGTTATTAAGCTCAAGGCAACTCCTTCAAAAACCCTCTCTATATATAATAGCTAGCTTGATTTACCCCTCTCGAGATATGGAATGTGCAATTTGATTTCCATTTCAATTTCCATCAATTATTTTCCCTTTTTGATTATTTTCCTAACTTACACCCATAGTTTTGTTTTGTCCACCCATGTTGGTCTCTCTTTTGTTTTTCATCTTCAATCAATCAACATTCACAAAGTTCAATTAGCCTTTAAGGGTTTCTTAGTTGGATCCTTTGGTCCCTCCACTTCTGATCTTAGCTCAATCGACCATTTTATTTTATTCTAACATATTTAGTCCTTCTATTTCAGTGGAGTTGCTTTTATACCTTTTGACTCTTGGTTATAATATAGTTAGATTCTGATAAAATAACTGGTAACTTGTTTTTGATTCAAATAAAACTCTGAAATTACAGAACACTAAAGATTTTAATTCTGAAATGCTCTTTGTCCGCTCATCTAATTACAAGGTCAAGAACCACAAAAATGAAGTGCATCACACCAACAGCTTTTTCTACCATGCTACACAATGCTTTTGGTTTTTTTATTACTAGGTTGTACTTAATTGTAACATACGTAAAACTTTAAAAGTATGAAAAAATATGAAATTTTTTAACCACACCTAATATTTGCATCATATTATTAATAATATCAATTTTCCTCTAGGGTTCACATTTAGAACAATATAAAAATACAAAAAAAAGTACAAAAAACATACTGCTCTTGGAGCATGATAGAAAGATCCGTTAGATTCTTCTACTATGCTTTGGGTTTTTTTAATACTATTGTGGACTTAATTGTAACATAACTAAAACTTTAAAAGTATGAAAAAATATAAATTTTTTTAACTACACCTAAGATGTATGTCATAATATTAATAATATCAATTTTCATAGGGTTCACCCTTAAGGCAATAGAAAAATAAAAAGTTAGTGGCAAAAACATGGTACTCCAAGAGCATTGTAGAAAGGTCCAAAATAACTATACGGTAACTTGTTTTTGATTCAAATAAAACTCTGAAATTACGGAACACTAAAGATTTTAATTCTGAAATGCTCCTCATCTAAATTACAAGGTCAAGAACCACGAAAATGCAGTGCGTCACACCAGCAGCTCAATCTTTCTACATACACACACAATGATCTCTTTTCCGATTCAATGGATTATTGAACAGAAATTCTAATTAAAACATCAGCAGTTTGAAGTCGATTTAGAGATGGCATGATGAAGATATCTCAAGGTTTTTTGATGATTCAGGAAACCCATGAACCAGAAATCAAAATTATCCACTGTAACTATCTGAACGTACTTCTCAGCTGGTCTCTTGATGTTCTCGCTTTGGCTGCACGCGTCGATGTTCTTGATCGGAATCAAGACCTGCAAGAATATATCATATAATATTAGAATCATCACTTGAGTTGTAAAAATAGATGTTCAAGAGACCTGTTAGTGTTTTTTCTTACCTTGTAATGAAGTCTGAGTGATTGTCCATTAGGAGATGGCAGTTTTAGTGATTTTTGGCTGCAGAAAGCAATGTATTGGGTGGAGATGAAAAGGAGGCCTGGAATCGGGCCATCGGTGGTTGATAGGTAGCACTGAGAAGCTTTCAAGAGTCTGTCGTCTTCACTAACGGCTCGAAACAAGTGCTTGAATACTTTATCCATTCCACCACCAACTTTGACAACCCAAGTGAGTTTTCCTAATTTCACTGTTTGAGATATCTTGGAACTTAGTCTCACTTGTTGCTGCTGAAGCTGCTTCTTCATATTTGATAATTTGATAGACTTGAAGAAATAGTATTTGTTTATGCAGACTTTAAGTCTTTGAATCAAGAATTGAGGAAATGAAGTTGCAGTGATGAATATAGTTGAATGGTGTGGGTATTTAAAGAGATGATGAAGAGATTAAAAATATAATAAAAGAGGGTTGGAGTAGAATGAGTCAGGCATGGATCACCAAATGCAACTTTTAAGTGATGAATCATGAATGATGTGTGCATAAGAATTTCACTTTACAAAATCCTCCTCAATTTGATTAGATATTGGAATCTGGTGATGATTTGGCAGTGGTGGCCCACATAATGTTTTGCATTTAAAAGAAGCCAAACAGAAAGAAATAAAGCTCCTCTCCCCCCATTCATTGTACAGTAAAGAAGCTATAAAGGGGGTTTCTTAATGGGCAAGAAAGGTACCTGGCTCATCTCATCACTGCCAGATCAGATCAGACACATAGACGGCTGACTTTGTTAGTTAGTTGACAATTGATGACTACGATAATCTCAAATCCAAAATGGATATGGTATCTGGAAGGGCCTACTTTGAAAGCGGCCAACTAAATCAAGGTCACCACCGCCTCCTCTCCCTCCTAAAGTGGCCAACTAAATCAAAATCAGTGTCTCTCCAAACATAGCTCAGCAAAGTTGATGAATGGATGGCTGAGTCATGCATCCACTTCTCTTTGGTCAGTCAGTGATGGTATCATCATCATCATCTAAAAAGCTGCATTGCATTACCTCCTCATACATGCCCGACTCTGTCATACTACACCAAAAAACCTCTTTTTATATATCAACTTTTTAAAAATACCTAGTTGTTACTATCCAGGATTGAAATAAGCGGCGATGGATAGGATAGATGGTGAAATGGTGGATAGTGAGCTCATTAAGGGGAGTACAAACTAATTTGGACCTCGTTAGAGATAATCCGATCTTTGAAATTCAAGTTTCTAATAACTTTTCTGCGTATTATTTTATGGGTCAATAACTTGGAAGAGGTCTGGAGATTGACCTTGTGAATTTGAAAGGTCCGAAGATTGAAATGGTGATAACAGAGGTCTGAAGTTTCGACTTGTAATAATAGAGGTCTCCGTTAGTTTTTTCCGTTAAAACTGACGGAAGTTGGTCATGTGCATTGCATGTGACCAGAAATAAAATAAAATTCCAAAAATACCCTTCTTGCATCTCATGTGATTGAATGAAAAGACGAAAATGCCTTAAGGCCACCACCCAACTCCGGCGACCACCAATCACAACTCCGGCGACCGCCACCCAACTCCGGCGACCACAACCGCGGTCCCGATTGAGCCCAATCGGGGCCGGTGGCTCCGATTTGGGCACAATCGGGGCTGGTGGCTCCGATTTGGGCCCAATTGGGGCCATGGTGGCGGTCGTCGAAGTTTGGTGGCGGTCGTCGGAGTTGTGAGTGGTGGTCGCCGGAGTTGGGTGGTGGCCGGCCGGAGCCGTGGTGGTGGCCGTAGTTGGGTTAGGTTTAAATTATGGACTGAGGTATTTTTATCATTCCATCTTTATATTAATTAAACTTTTTATTAATTCAAATAATACAAAAGGGTATTTTTGACATTTCATGCGGTTCTGTTAAATTTAACAAAAAATTTGACGGAAAACTTAAAAATCACAAAGTCCAAATTTCAGACCTCAGTCATCACAATTTCAATCTTCGGACCTCTCAAATTCACAAAGGTCAATCTTCAAACCTCTTCCAGGTTATTGACCCTTATTTTATTCATAAACATGTCCCTAATATAGGATAAGAGCATAAAATATGTTAACTGATTAATCTAGGAAATAAAATATATAATCATATCACTAATAATAAATATAATATATTCTATACTATACTAGTTATTGATATCTTTATCGTCCCGTCATGAAGAATGAGTTTGTGAAGATCCACCTCCTTATGAGGATCAAAAACTGGTGGTGCTTTCAAAGTATTCGTGCATCAGATTTGACCCAAGTAGCATCGGACAATTCGTGTCTTTTTTCACTAGCTTCTTACTATTTGAGCTCCACGTTCCTTTCTGTTTTGTTCCTTACTGTGTATCTGGTTGGATCTTCTAACTATCGAACTTGGCATTTGTGAGCATCATCTTTTCTTTCTGTTACACCTTTTGATTTGGAATTGCTGCCTTGGGACTCGCCGTTTCGGCAGAATTTTTGGTCACATGCTGCATTGTCCTCTCATGCAGTTGAGTTGTCTCCTGTGTTGAGGATCAGGTTAGATGATACTCTAACCCTCAGTTGTGATTTCAATGCCGATTGAAGTGATAATTTTTTGAACAACTCCCGTTAGATGTAGTTGTTGAAGAGACAACTGCAAAGGCTTTTATGTCGTCGGACATCGCCGCGCGATTTGAGCAGTACATCTCTTACTTATATGTAGGTTTAATTTTTTATATTCGATGTGGTACAAATCACAGGTATTACAGCATACATTCATCTACATGTCTGAATCAAGGGAAAAGAAAACAACAGAAAAGAAAAGAATGATCTCATATATTTTGAAAGGATAAGATAAATGCAAGAGCGACTTTTTGACTCATATAAACTAGTGTGGAGAAATTTATTAAAGAAACACAAGTTGTCACCAAGATCATCCTACGAAACATAGCACATGTCCTGTCTATGCGTAGATTTGTTACGTGATTGGTGCATGGCTGAGTCATGCATGCACGTATTTAACCAACCGCACATTTCAAAAGTTTTTAAAAAGCAGTCTTTTGCTCATTTGGTGATGCATGGTATCATCCTACAAAAAAGCTTCATTTCCTGATCCATTGCTGACTCATTCTACACCAAAACCTCTTTAATTTAATCCCTCCTCCACTTTCATCATCTCTTTAAATACTAACCCACCAAACCAAACAACTTCATTGCAGATTCATCACAGCAACTTCACTGCTCTGCTCTCTTCTAAATTTAAAATACTTCTTCCAAACAATATATCTTTCATTTGATCCAATATGAAGAAGCAGCTTCAACAACATCTAAGACTAAGTTCCAAGATATCTCAAACTGTCAAGGGGAAACTCAGTTGGGGAGCAAGAGTTGTTAAAGTTGGTGGTGGGATGGAGAAAGTTTTCAAGAACTTGTTTAGAAGTGTTGGTGAAGATGACAGACTCCTCAAAGCTTCTCATTGCTATCTATCAACCACCGATGGACCGATCCCTGGTCTACTTTTCATTTCCACCCAATACATTGCTTTCTGCAGCCAAAAATCCTTAAAGCTGCTTTCTCCTAGTGGAGAATCCCTCAAACTCCATTACAAGGTCTTAATTCCGATCAAGAACATCGGTGGATGCAACCAAAGTGAGAACATGAAGAGACCATCCGAGAAGTACATGCAGATAATTACACACGACATTTTTGATTTCTGGTTCATGGGTTTCTTGAATCATCAAAAGACCTGGAGATACCTTCAGCAAGCCATCTCCATGTCTACTTCAAGCTGTTGATGATTCAGATTTTCTGTTCAATAATCCATTGAATCAAGAAAGACATCATTGTGGATATGTAGAAAGATTCAGCTTCTTGTATGAATTTTCGTGTTTCTTGGCATTGTAATATTACTAGAAAGATGAGCATTTCAGAATTAAAATGTGTAGTGTTTTATAAATTCACAATTTTATACTACTGAGTAAAAATTAAATTGACTGCTGATATAGAAATTTTTCTGTCATCAGCATTTCTTCAGTAGGCACACCTAACAGATCCATGAATTTGATAGTATCACTAATGTCCCAACTAATGTAATCGTCAACCAACAAGGTCGTAAAAAGGTTAGATTTGTCTATGTGGTTCAATAGTTTGTTTGATTTGTCTTTGTTATTGAGACTATTATTACCTTTCATAGATACTAAGAAATCACAGTTCCGTCCGATCTTCTGAGGCTAATATCCACAGATTTGTTTTTTCTAAAAATGATGAAAATTTGACATTCAGTTCCAAAACTGAAATCTGAAAGCCTATGTATAAAGTACACAGTTTTTCTTCAAATGAGAAAAAGTTTAGGTTCAGATAAAGACTCAAATAAAAGTTTAGGTTCAACCAAACAAGCCATATCTGAATCGTTGAGTGAATATGCATTGTTTGGGAATCAAAACTTGAGCCAGAAAGGATCTTTTGACTTGGCAGTAAATGCAACAAAATAGAGTAAAGAAAGGGGCAATCTTTTCATTACAATATGGCTGCATAGTTTTTTATTCAGAAAGTAAAGTTGTCCATGCTTTCTTGATGGCCAAAAAAAGTCATGGCCTCATCATTGCCAGATCAGACATACTATTGAACTGATATTTTGGCACATAACACCAAACCTAGAGGAAAAGGAAATATTCATTTCAGATTCTGATGAAATAACTATACGGTAACTTCTTTTTGATTCATATAAAACTCCTGAGATTACAGAACACTAAACATATTAATTCTGAAATGCTTATTGTCTGCTCATCTAAATTACAAGGTCAAGAACCACGAAATTGTAGTGCTTCACACCAGTAGCCAATATTTCTACATATACACACAATTACATTTTTCCTGATTCAATGGATTATTGAACAGAAATTATAATTAAAAAATCAGCAGTTTGAAGTCGATTTAGAGATGGCATGCTGAAGATATCTCAAGGTTTTATGATGATTCAGGAAACCCATGAACCAGAAATCAAAATTATCCACTGTAACTATCTTTCTCAGACGGCCTCTTCATGTTCTTGCTTTGGTTATTTCCATCGATATTCTTGATGGAAATCAAGACCTGCAAGAATCTATCCAATAGTATTAGAATCATCACTCAGTAAAATTCCAGAGACTTATTAGTGTTTTTCATACCTTGTAATGAACTCTTGAGTGATTCTCCATTAGGAGATGGCAGCTTTAGGGATTTTTGGCTGCAGAAAGCTATGTATTGGGTGGAGATGAAGATAAATACATCACTTTACAAAATCCTCAATTTGATTAGATATTTGAATCTGGTGCTGATTTGACAGTGGTAGCCCACATAATCTTTTGCATTTCTTATCCAAAAAGAAGCCAAACAGAAATAAATTTCTTCCCATTGTAAAGTAAAGAAGCTATCTATGTTTATTTATTATATATATATATATACTACAAGCCAAGGGTTTTCTTAATGGCCAAGTAAGGTACTTGCCTCATCACTGCCAGATCAGATCAGACAGACACATACACGACTCCATCAATTTCATTTTTCTAATATTTTTTGATTGACTTTGTTAGTTGACAATTACGTTAGAGATGACGAAAATACTTTCAAATCCAAAATGGATATGGTATCTGGAAGGGCCTACTTTGAAATCGTGCTGATTATTAATTACTTTATATAGCATCAGCATCAGCACCGTCATCAAAATAAACTTATTTATGCAAAGCACATAATGTAAGAAAGCTCCTCCCATTGTCAAGTAAAAAAGGCAAGGGTTTTCTTAATGGCCAAGAAAGGTACTTGCCTCAACACTGCCAGATCAGACAGACACATAGACAACTCCATTTTTCTAATCTTTTCAGGATCGACTTTGTTAGTTGAAAATTACGTTAGAGATGACGACGAAGATACTCTCAAATCCAAAATGGATATGGTATGTAGGTGGGCCTACTTTGAAAAAGAATCATCATCATAAAAATAAACTTATTTCTGCAAAGTACATAATGTAACACCTCAAACCTAAGTTAGAAAAGGAGAAACTTCTGCCACCCTTGCTTATACTGTGCTTCAAATATGCAATTCATGGGTATTATTTATATACAGAGAAGGTCACCACCAACTCCTAATTAGGTGGAACCACCTGACCTGAGGTTATTGTAGAATCAGTGTCTCTCCCAAATATAGTGAGACATAATGATACTGAAGCGAAAAGAACTGAAAAGAATGGTCTCATATTTTCTAAGGTAATATAAATAGAGCAGCTTTTTGACTCATATAAAGTTGTGACCTTTATATCAAGAGATCTACTTACAAACCATAGCACATGTTCTGTCTATGTGGTAGCTTTGTTGGGTGATTGATGCATGGCTGAGTCATGCATGCACCTATGTACCTAATAACTGCACATTTCAAAAGTTAAAAAAAAAGTAGTCTTTGCTCATTTGGTGATGCATGGTATCCTACTAAAAAGCTTCATTTCCTGATCCATAGGTGACTCATTCTATACACCAAAACCTCTTTAATTTAATCCCTCCCCTTTCATCATCTCTTTAAATACCCACCCACCAAATAACTTCATCACAGCAACTTCACTGCTCTGCTCTCTTCTTCATTCAAAATTCTTCTTCTTCCAAACAATATTTCTTTCATTTGATCCACAATATGAAGAAGCAGCTCCAAGAACAACTAAGACTAAGTTCCAAGATATCTCAAACTGTCAAGGGGAAGCTCAGTTGGGGAGTAAGAGTTGTTAAAGTAGGTGGTGGGGGGATGGAGAGAGTTTTCAAGAACTTGTTTAAAAGTGTCGGTGAAGAAGACAGACTCCTCAAAGCTTCTCAATGCTATCTATCAACAACCGATGGCCCGATCCCAGGTCTCCTCTTCATCTCCACCCAATACATTGCTTTCTGCAGCCAAAAATCCTTAAAGCTTCTTTCTCCTAGTGGTGAATCCCTCAAACTCCATTACAAGGTCTTAATTCCGATCAAGAACATCGGTGGATGCAACCAAAGTGAGAACATGAAGAGACCATCCGAGAAGTACATGCAGATAATTACACACGACAAGTTTGATTTCTGGTTCATGGGTTTCTTAAATCATCAAAAGACCTGGATGTACCTGCAGCAAGCCATCTCCATCTCCATGTCGATTTCAAATTGCTGATGCTTCAGATTTTCTGTTCAATATTCCATTGAATGAGGAAAGATATCATTGTGTATATGCTATGTAGAAACATTGAGCTACTGGTGCGAAACACCGCATTTTCGTGTTTCTTGGCATTGTAAGACTATCAGAAAGATGAGCATTTCAGAATCAAATATGTATAACTTTACATATGAGTGAAAATGTTGCTCTAGAATGATTGTTATCCTATCTTTTAAGTAGCCCCATCTTTACTTTTCTCGGTTATTAGTACCATTGACGCCTCCCTCTTCCTTACTCTGTTTTCTTGCATTAACTGCAATAATTTGAAGTCAAAGCTTCTTTGTTTTCTTAAGTTTTTATTCCCAAATGTTGCTTCTATTTATTGTTTGAATCGAAAACAGAACAATGGGCAGAACAGAGATGTAATATGGAGTAAAAGGAATGCTTCAGTTGATTTTCATTCACTACGTTCTTGGCTTTTAATAGCCGATAGAGACTACTACAGTTAAGGAAATATAACAGCCCATTGCTTCACCTAAAAAACAAACTCCTAAGAAAAGAAAGTGAACTCCTAAAATCTAGGGATTACGATTTCCAAGTGATCTGCAATGCTGAAGCAAATGAACTTGTAACATTTGCTCTGCCTTAGGCTCTTGAACTTGTCAACTGGTAGTGGCTTGGTGACTTGCAAGTAACCAGTTTTAAATCTTTGTTAATTAGTATCTTTTGAGATCTGGGTACTTCCAGCATATTGAGAAAGATGTAAATGTATGGAAAACCAAAGTTCCAAGATAAGATTTTTCCAGAACACTGACATGACTGATCAGCTTCTCAAGTTCCAAACCCAAGTTGAATCGTGTCTTGAAAAATTAACGGATGAATCACACAGGTTGGTTGGTTGGTTGGTTGGTTGGTTGGTTCATTTTTCCTCCATAGTCTTTTTACATACTAGAAGACAGTAACATTTAAGACGGTCTTTATGGGTTAAGATTCAGATGAGATTCCTGTCAGTTTTTGTAAGGATTATAACGAGTCCCACATGTTATAAGTTAGTATGATTGTTTGAGTGTATTGGTCTATGAATCTGCTGCTGATGTGGCAGTGATGGCAATATTTTGGATTTTTCAAGGGTCACCAAACACTACAGAAAGAAAGCTCTAGCTCATTGTAAAGTAAAGAAGCTATCTACATTTATTTTTATACTACAAGGGCTGCAGAAAGGCAATGGCCTCATCACTGCCAGATCAGATTCCAATTATTTTTATTTATTTTTTCTCCCATTTTATAACCTTTATTTACATGACTTTGTTTGTTGACATTACACAAGAGATGACAATGATACCACCAAATCCAAATGGATATGGTATGATATGCTGAGTCATCCACGCACGTATGTAGTCTTTGCCCATTTTTGGTGATGCATGGTATCCTATCCTACTAAAAAGCTTCATTTCCTGATCCATGGCTGACTCATTTTACATTATACCTCATTAATTTAATCCCTCCTCCCCTTTCATCATCTCTTTAAATACCAAACAACTTCATTGCAGCTTCATCACCTGCAACTTCACTGCTCTGCTCTCTTCTTCATTCAAAATACTTCTTCTTCTAAACAATATTTCTTTCATTTGATCCACAATATGAAGAAGCAGCTCCAAGAACAACTAAGATTAAGTTCCAAGATATCTCAAACTGTCAAGGGGAAGCTCAGTTGGGGAGCAAGAGTTGTTAAAGTTGGTGGTGGTGGGATGGAGAGAGTTTTCAAGAACTTGTTTAGAAGTGTCGATGAAGAAGACAGACTCCTCAAAGCTTCTCAATGCTATCTATCAACAACCGATGGCCCGATCCCAGGTCTCCTCTTCATCTCCACCCAATACATTGCTTTCTGCAGCCATAAATCCTTAAAGCTTCTTTCTCCTAGTGGAGAATCCCTCAAACTCCATTACAAGGTCTTAATTCCAATCAAGAAGACCGTGGAATGCAACCAAAGTGAGAATATGAAGAGACCATCCGAGAAGTACATGCAGATAGTTACAGAGGACAAGTTTGATTTCTGGTTCATGGGTTTCTTGAATCATCAAAAGACCTGGAGATACCTTCAGCAGATCATCTCCATGTCAACTTCAAACTGTTGATGCTTCAGATTTTCTGTTCAATATTCAATTGAATCAGGAAAGACATCATTGTGGATATGTAGAAAGATTGAGCTTCTTGTAATGCATTTTCATGTTTCTTGGCATTGTAAGATCATCAGAAAGATGACAATTTTAGAATCAAACACTGTATAACGTTTATGCAAAAAAAATGGGGTTAAGAACCTATGAAAGGTCTGGACTATCACCCATGTTAACGGGAGAGGTCTGAAATTTAAAAAGTTAATAACAGAGGTCTGAAATTTCTGTTTTGTTGATAACAGCGGTCTCCGTTAGTTTTTTCCGTTAAAACTAACGGAAGTTGGTCACATGCTTGTCATGTGACCGGAAATTAAATAAAATTCCAAAAATGCCCTTCTATCAAGTGTGCCCCTCACATGCATGGAGTGAAAAGACCAATATGCCCTTGAAGCCACCACGGTACTCCGGCGACCACCAATCGTACTCCGGCGACCACCATCGTACTCCGGCGACCACCGCCGTACTCCGGCGACCACCACCAAGGCTCCAATTGGGCCAAAATCGGAGCCACCGGCCCCGATCGGAGCTTTTTGGCCCCGATCGGAGCTTTTTTGGCCCCGTGGTGGCCGGAGTCGGGTCGCCGGAGCCGAGGTGGTGGTCGTCGGAGTCGAGGTGGTGGTCGCCGGAGTCGGGTGGTGGTCGCCGGAGTCGGGTGGTGGTGGCCGGAGTCGGGTGGTGGTGGCCGGAGTTGGGTGGTTTTAATTTGACTTTAGGGGTAAAATTGTCATTTCACATTTCCTTAAATAAGATATTAAATAAAACAAAATATTAAAGGGGCAAAAATGTCATTTCACACAATTCTGTTAAATTTAACCCTAAAAATGGACGGAAAACCTCAAATCAACAAAATTGAAATATCAGACCTCTGTTATTAACTTTTTAAATTTCAGACCTCTCCCGCTAACATGGGTGATAGTTCAGACCTTTCATAGGTTCTTAACCCAAAAAAATGCTCTAGAATTATTATCTTGTAGCCCATATTTCCTTTATTATCCTTGATTTGATAAACTCCATTTAGATCTGATTTGGCGGCAATAAGAGGGATGCAAATCATGCATGATTCAGAACATGAAGATACCGACGACGGTGAATGATTCTGATTCATGGGTTTCTTGAATCATCAGTAGATACCTTCTGCAGGCCATTTCTAAGTTGAACATACCATTGAACAAGGAAGAGATGATTGTGAGAGTGTAAAAAGATTCAGCTGCTCTGAAATGATACATTACTTCGGTTCAGATACAGAATAATAGAATGTGACTGACTATACATTTTATGTTCACCACGTACACCACCTTAGACTATCCACTATCCACATACCATAACCTTATTCATCAACCATCTTAATCTAAACCAGATCACAACAGAATTTTAAAAAAAGAAACTCATTCCTGAAAAATTCTCAACTACAGAAACGAAGGCCTTGTTCTTCAACAATCGGTACATTCGAGCATCTACTATCTGTCATCATCTTTATACTGTATGCACCAGGGCGGCTAGAGAAACAAATTACCTGTGTGCAGGAGCATGCGGCTGCGGCACGGGATACGCCATCATTGGTGCACCGGGAACCGGGGCTCGTACCCCGTAGGCAACATGCCCCGTGGCAGGGAGGTTGACCGGGGTCCCCACAGTAGACATGATGGGCCCGCCAACTGGCTGCCCGATTGTCTGCCCGCCATATACTCCACCCACTGCTGACCCAGTAGCAGGCTTGACGGGTTTGCCCGAGGAAGCTCCTGGGGCAGAGGGTGCCCCATTGGTTTGACCCGTGATGGGGCCTGGTGGGGTCGCAAGGTCCGGGTTGTCTGACACACTGGTGATGTCATGGATGCTCGATCGCCTTCGGTCTTTGTTCATCGAGTTTAAGCGGATGAAGTACTTCTGGGCATGGCTTGCCACCTGGGTTGGAGTCCTTGTTACCACAAAGTTGCGCGAAATGCTTCTCCAGTCTCCTTTACCGTATTTGTCCAGGCCGAGTAGAAATAACCTATAGAGAAACAGTAAGTTACTTTCTTGATAAAATCAAAAACAAAATTGTAAGAGCTGAAGTACACTTTCAAGTGAATAGACTGAACCATCCCTGTAAAGCAATCTGGACTGTCAATGAGTTTGTATTCAGAGATGCAATCCACAAACTAAGGAAGAAACAAGAAGAAAAAACTGTTCCTTTAACAGTAAAAAGAAAACTAAAGATCAAAAGTTACTTAAACTAACTAATATGCCAGTGATTCGGCGATATTAGCTAAGTGGGTGAGGGCGATTCACCCCTAGGTTTTACGGAAGTTGTGATTTTGAATTGCTATTCTCATTCCAAAACTTCAAGTTGATCAATCAAGCTGCCCCCTACAAGCTAATTCGGAGAATATGCGTAGATGAATACAAACTCTTAAATCCAAAAGAAGCACAGATAAGACCTCAATGCAACAAAACGAACTGTGTAATAATAATGTCACCATGATAACCTAAACAGAGGCTTGAACTCAATAGCCTACCCGAACTCCATTTCCCGGTCCTTTTTGTTAACAAGTTTACTTCCATTTTTCAGGATGCAATTCAAATTCATGGAGATTCGCACAAATTAATTCAACCCGAAACGTCAAAGACTCTGTGTGTATCCACAATACCTAGCCATAGCTAGATTTTGATAGTATAAGTTAATGCTTTCCCAAATTACACCAACATTATATTATGAACAGAGCATTCCGAGCTCGTATTTATAATTGAGGCAAGAAAAACCTATTTAAAAAGAGTATATATGTATGCATCTTGAACGAAAAAAGGAGAGAAATTCACCTGTGTTCTTCCTCTGTCCAAGCAATTCCTTTGCGACGTTCCTGATCTGACTTTGATCCCTTTCCTTTATGATTGGATTCACTGTTTGAGTTTTCTGCACCCTTCTTCCCTTCCGCTTCATCACTGGCTTCGTTCGTTGAACCCTCGGGATTACTATACTGGGGCAGAGGCACAGATCCTGACTCTATGTTACTGATATCATCAACCAAGACCTCATAGTGAAGTTTAATCTCTTCCAATGTTTTCCCAGGCAAATCCGCAGCGATCTTTTCCCATCTATCTGATGAATCTTCTGGGTAAGTCGCAATCGCATCCTCAAAAGCCTTGTCTTCCTCTCTGCTCCATGTGGAGCTACTACCTGCTGCTTCATCTGCAGCCATCCGTGCAAAGCTTCGCTAGATCGCGTATTGAATTCCCAACACCAAATCCACTCTGGGGTTCAAGAAGCGGGATTAGACCAAAAACCCTAATTTAAAACCTTGGAGGCATCTGGAGTTCCAGCTTGCTGCTTTGGATCTGAAGTTCTTCTCAACAGAATCTATGATTCAGCCAATCGAAGAGAAGATGGATGAAAATAATTCAGGGATACTTAGATTGAGACATCACCTCCATCAAAATCATGAATTTCAGTGAAAGGGTGTGAAGAAATCAATGGTGGCAACCTCCATGAGCTGAAACAACCTCAACTTCTTGTGAGCTGCTGCAAGAAAGTTCAGTTAGGCCATGGGATATATCTGACAACCCTTAATATCAGATGTTTGCAATAAATGTCAGCAGTCTAAAGAAAACTGCAAAAAAATAATAATAATAATAATAATTGCAGAGGGGAGAATTCACCGGAGAAGTGGGTAACTAGGGTTTTAGGCTAGAAGGTCTAAAATAGATGGCAAACAAAACAAAACATAGAAAACCCTAGAAGTCTGCAATGGATTGATACAAGTGGAATTCAAGTCAGTCTGCCTTCAATGCCTAATTACCGGCAAGCCCCACTGACAAGAACAGCTCTACCATCAACTGGCCCACAAAAATATTTCATCTTTCCATGAAAAATACATTTTTTCTCAATTTTACAGAACAATAAATGGAAGAGAAACTGTACCCTACCGAAATGAAGACACAGCATCATCAATTAATCAGAACCCAGATTGAGAATCTACTGCAAGACCCAATTGCGACATTTAGAAATTATAAAACACATAAGTGGAGATTGTCGGCGAGATTCCGATCCTGATCAAGAATCTAGAATAGAGAAAAGCGCCATTTTCACCTAATGTTGCCACCGGTTCCAAGATTCGGCAGCATAAACAAAATTGAGCTCACAAATCAATGTATGAAGAGTATTATTATATAGATTAAACGCAGAGTAAAAATCCAACCTTCACTCAACTTTCTTCAGTGGGTCTTCGAGGATTCCGAGGAAATGAACAGAAAAAAGGTTAATTGAATTCACCCAACTAAATCAGTGCAGTAAACTGACAAAAGATATAGGACACGAAAACATGGACAATGACCAACCACAGAATTAGGGCCTAATGATGCCAAAAGAGGACCCAGAATTCAAATTAGACAGGAAAACGATCGATGGATTTGACGAATTTGAGCAGAAACTAGGGTAAAGTTGGAAATTTGAAAGTGAAAAACCACAGAAATCGCAAAAAGAGCTGTGCAGAATCATCCAACTATAAAATTGGTCCCATCTGCCAACTACAACTTGTTCCATATACGACAGATAACTTTATTTGAAAGAGAATCCTCGCATATGCTAAGAGAAACCACAGTGGAGATTAACAGCGGAGTTCTAATAATCACCTATCTTTGTTCGTCGGATTGAAGATCAAAGCTCCAAGCGTTTCCTTCACTCTTCAGGAAGACGAGTCAAAGTCGCGCTCTCTGCGGCCGTACCAGTCAAATGTCACCTACGCTAGGCTCCGATTTAGAGTAAAATGTTGAAAGAAGTAAAGAACACATATTTCTTTTGAAAAAAAGAAAGTTTTAATCGTATTAAGCAAAAACTATACTGGGGTCTGGGAGTCGAGATGGTGTTGGTTGGGCCAGACACATTAAACATGATTACTTTATAAAGAATAAAATTAATTGTTAAGTATAATAATAAATAATAAAAAAGAATATCTCCTTTCTATCTGCAAAGTAATGATGATCCTTGTGTTATCATTTTCCATTCTTTCATCCAATCATCAAAGTTTCCATGTTTACTAAAAAAAAAAAAAAAATATAAGCGGTCTTTTCATACAACATATTTAACTAAAATTAGTTTTTGGAGCGGCATCTTTAATATAATATATGTTTGCAACTTGTACTTTTTTAGTATATCCGTTAGTTAACAGTTACTCTAAATTCACATGATCAACACCAACTTTATTTAGTTCAATTTAGTTCTTCAATTTATATCCTTAACTTTTAACGTTTATAATTTAATTCCTAAATAAACTCAATCATAGGTCATAATTGACATAGCCAGGGTCCGACCCATTACTAGGTCAGATCCCGGTTAGGGTCACTGGACCTAGGCGACCCTGACCAGGATCTGATCCAGCCATGGACTGGATCCTCGCTGATCAATTGTGACCTATGGTTTGAAATGGTTAGCCGAGTAAAATGCATACCCCATTTCAAAATCGAAGCCAACACTCGATAGGCCAACCAAGAAACCGATGTGATGAGTAAATTTGCTCTTGGAGGAGTAGTAGCACCACAATATCACTTGGTCAAGAGCTCTATATACTCAGCATCAGGGGCAAGCCCCAGTGCCTAGAACTTACATGCATCTCTGTCTAGGATGACTCACACACCTATTTGGAAGACGAAAGCTTACCAGAAGAAACCATTACTATAAGTTTCACCATCATCGACGGTACCTTAACAAAATAGGCTTTTCAACATCGTACTTTCGACGTGTCGGCGACCCGCAAATAGAAAAAATCATCAACGACATGCATCGAGTTGACACCAGCTTTCACGAGGGAGTCACGACATAACTCCTCGTAGATAACACGCGCGCCAAGGTTTCTGCTGCAGATCCCTTTAAGATTGCTAATCCAATCCCTTTAAGATTGTAAAGTGCTGGCTATGAACAATTTTCCATTCCCATGGTCACTAGCGGGGATTGAAACCCTGACCTTTGGTTAAGGGATGAGGCGCTGAACCACCACACAATTGTTAGTTTGTGCACCATTTGCATGTGCATGCTGCCCATTTTGTGTGGGTAAACAAGCAAACTTTTTTGCAGTTACGGTGTATGGTTTGGTCAATCAATCTCGACTTGTCTTTTGTCTGATTAGTGTGTTGTAAGAACTCTATTTTATTTGTGGAATATATTGATTTTTAACACCAAATAAATTATTATAGTATATTGTCACGGACGCACATTTTGTGTTAATAATAAATTAATATATATTATGTCGTGACAAAAACTTAAATATTATATATATTATATATTAAAAAACATAATTTCTAACTTCGTTTCTGAGCTTTTGTATTATAATTGAAATCGCTTGATCGTGTGCTTAATGTGTGCGCATATTTGTGTCTAGTATAAGTATTATAAAAATTTCATTTAATTGAATTCAAAATTTAATATCACATTTAAATCAAAATTTAGAAATATTTTCTAACTACTGACTGACTACATCAAAGTTTTCAGATGATCATAATTAACTTGAATCTCGGCTTGTAGATTAGTTAAACTAGTTGTAGAAAATAAAGGTGTAACACTAACACTACATCTGTTAATAATTAAATTTAAGATCTCTATATATCCATAAATTAATATTGAACAGAACCTAGATGGGCCGGCCCAATGGTAATGTCACTAAAGTAAGGGTTTTAGCCACCGAGTTTCAATATGTTTCATATGTGGTAGTGACATTTTATATTTTTTGTTTTGGGTTGAATATCTTATGTAATTAAGTTTATAATCACAAAAAATAACATAATCGAAAGCTCAAAAAATATTTAATAAAAAAATAATGTTTAATTATCAATTTAATGTTTAGAAAAAAAAAATTATAATAGAAGGACCCCAAATTAAAATATAGTTTTAGACCTCAACATCTCTTAGGCCGGCCATGCCGAGATACGTTCTTACTCAGAGAACCAAATCCATACATAAACTTGGATCTTTCTACATTGCTCTTGGAGCACCATGCTTTTGTCACTAGTTTTTTTATTTTTCTATTGCCCTAAAGGAACCCCATAGAGAAATTGATATTATTAATAGTATGATACACATCTTAGGTGTAATTAAAAAAATTTATATTTTTTCATACTTTTAAAGTTTTAGTTATATTACAATTAAGTCCACCATAGTATTAAAAAAACCAAAAGTATGGTGCTTCCAAAGCATAGTAGAAAAATCCCATAAACTTCCGATGTTAGACCAAAAAAAAAACTTCATTTGTTACGTTATCCGTTAAAATTGAACAGAAAAACAACATGTGCTGGCGTCATGGTTTCTTCGTGTTAATTGACTAAGTTAATCCTAACTGAAGAAACAAATATTTACATGAAATTTAATCGATTTCAATTTCCTATCTAATTTTTTTTTTAATTTAAATATTGCTAAGTCAACTTTCAATTCAACAAAAAACTAATTCCGTCACCTTATCATGTGAACAAACAAATGACTGATGTAGTTCTTTTTAATTTAAAATCAAAAGTTTATTTAGAGAAATTTTTAGAAGAATAAAATAACTTCAAAAAAACAATTTATAAAACTGTCAAAATTTGTATATAGATAAAACTATTTGCTATTAAGTATTATATTATACAAACATGTTATAACACATGCTACATCTGGATAATAATAATAATTAACGCCACATATAATTGAGTTCCCGAAAATAAATGTGGAGTAGACGAAGAAAACAAAAGATTTACGACGTCTGACACACTTGGCATGATTATCCAGAAAGCCATGCAGCACCTATACCTACTCCACGATCCAGTATAATAAATATCCAATATATCACATCTACATCTAGTTACACTAGTTACAAACAAAACCGTATTATTATTTATTTATTATTACTTTATTAAATTAGATTAAATTTATTTATTATTATATAATATATATCATCTAGTTACACTAGTTACAAACAAAACCGTATTATTATTTATTTATTATTACTTTATTAAATTAGATTAAAATTATTTATTATTATATAATATATATCATCCAAGTAGTAATCTACTAATCTTATCTCATCCCCACAAATCTCTCCACTTCTTCTTCATCATCATCACCTTCAACCACACAATCCCCTTTTTCTTCTTCTCCATCTCCATACTTTCTCTGCTAAACCTAACTAACCCCATCATGGCACCTTCAGTCTCCGACCCCGACACCACCACCGCCACCGCCGTTACCAAAGACAACGACTACCTCCCGAAGCTTCTAGAATCCGCCCGGCCCTTCCTCCGCGGCGAGCTGGAGAAGGTGGACCAGGACCTCCCTCGGTTGGTGTCAGTGCTCCGGTCAGTCGGCGCCGGCGAGTGCTGGCACAAACACGGCAGCTTCCTCGACCACCTCGTAGACATCTACCGCATCCTTAAGATATGGAAAGCCCCCGACGCCGTTTGTCTCTGCGGCCTCTTCCACTCCGCCTATTCCAACTCTTACGTCAACCTCGCCATCTTCGACCCCAATACCGGCAGGGAAGTCGTTAGGGCTCACGTCGGCGGCCCTGCCGAGCGCCTCATCCATCTCTTCTGCATCGTGCCACGTCAGACCATCATCTTTGACGATCTTCTCTTCCACTACGGTGATGCCGAGCTCGTCCAGCATCTCCAGGCATCGGAGGACTCTATCAGGTATTGTATTGCCCCTCCACTTTTCAAAACGTTGAAATATAGTCTTAAAGTAAGGTTAACAACTAATCACAATCTCATCCATATTGATTTTAGGAGTCTCATATTTAAATTATTACTAATAGTTATCTCGGTTAAATTTGACAGATTTTTGGTCTTACTCCATAAAATTCAATAAGGAGCATTTAAAGAAAAAAAACAAAAGGCATGTTTATTGTATGTATTGTGAAGTTGAAGAGTTAATGCAAATTGAGGTTCAAACCTTAATTGGTATAAATATATATGAATTGAAAAAAAAAACTTATGCTTAAAATGCGTCAAATTTAAGAGAAAAACGGATGAAAAACCAAAAAACAACGAAAACAAAACATATGAAACCTAAAAAAAAATAATGTACTAAAAGCAACAAGTTAAACTTAGTACACCTAGATAGATCAAATATGAAACTGTATTAGATTCTTAAGCCTTAAACTAATTAAACGTTGCTTTCATAGGAATGCGAAGGAGAAGGGCTTGTTCGACGGGGAGGAGCCATGGAGGAAGAAGGTGAACGCGGTCCTGCCGGCAGACGGCATCACGGTGAAGCACATAAAGAGCGGTGAGAACGTGGTGGTGAGTCGAAGGGTGATGGCGACTTTCCTACTGATGACCATGGCTGATTTCAGCGACCAGCTCTTCGGGTGGCAGGACGCTCTTTTCGACAACAGCAATGCTCGGCTCGAGTTCGCAGGTAACAACTTCAAGGCCTTGTGGCCTGGCAACGGGAAGCCCGGCATGTGGATGAGCTCGATTTCAAGGATGGGTGCTATTTACACCCTAATCTCCAGAGAGGAGGAGATTCTGATCCAAGAGAGGAAAACAAATGGCGGAGACTCGGTCATGACGGAGAGGGACGAGGATTTGGAGTTGGTGGTGCCGCCGGTTATGGAATGGTGCACTAGGGTTTTGGACCCGAATGAGCAGGTTGCGGCGAGGGACTTGTATTGGGAGGCGGTGCAGTGCGGTGGAGAAGAGACGGAGGAGCAGACGAGAGTGGAGAGGCTACTGAGACAGAGTGTGGAGAAGAACCCGTTTGTCGGGGAGCCCTACGTGGTGTTAGGGCAAATATGTCTCGGGCAAGGCCGGTTTGAGGAGGCGGAGAAGGAGGCGGAGAAAGGGCTGAGGTTGTTGTTGGAGTGGGGGAGCGCTTGGGATAAGAGGATGTCTTGGGAAGGCTGGGTTGCTTGGTGTAGGGTACTGTTGATGAAGGCTAGGGAGAGGCATTGGCCTAATACCTCTTGGGGTATCCTTAACTTGGGCCTTGTCAAGTGATTTCATCTACATGCATAATACCGATAACTAGATACCTGCTCGCGCTACGCGCGTTATCATCATCGTCATGAAATAAGCATGTAGTCTTTGTCATGAAATAAATTAGAAATGCAAAGTCTGTCTATTCAATATAAAGAATGAATGTTGTTCTGCTTTATTTTTTGCCTGTTAACAACTAATAAAAAGAGAGTTGGGGATGATGAACTATAAGATAAGACTGCAGCAGGGATTAATTTTCTGGAATCATACCCAGGGCCTTCAATAGGAATGTAAAGATGAATGCATCCTCTTTAAGCTTCTCGAATCTACCAAAATGGAAATGTCGATTAATGAAACAGAACGAAATTGTCGAGCAATGGGTAAAATGCAGATTTCTTTATCATCAACTTACCTTCCAGACTTGGACATATGCCCAGCCCCGAATTCACACTTGAACATTAGCATGTTGTTGTCGGTCTTCAGATCCCTCAGTTTCGCCACCCATTTTGCAGGTTCTGAATACATTACACGCGGATCTAATACACAAAAAATAAATTAAATCATCAATATCATATCGAACCAAACAATTGGGGATACGCAATTTCGTTCAAGCAGTTTCACAATAATCCACAAAAGAGGCAATGGATCTAGGTCCTAACTTAGGAACAATAATGTAGGTGTAGACGTACCGTGTAAACCAGCACTAACAAGAATATGCGGATAATTTTGAGCCACGACCTGTATATTCAACCATGAAATGGAGTTAAGAACAATAGAAACATGATAAACTGGCAAACAGAGAAATGATCCAATAAGTCACTTGCATTGTCTACTGGAGAATATGACTTCATGTAGAAGTAGAACTGCTCTTCCCGAGGATCACCCCACTCCTGCAATTAAACCGCATGATTATTAAGATAAGTAATAAACAGTCACCGTTTTGTTTTAGATATAGTGAAGAAGAATGAGATACCTCCCATTCTGCAGTGGTAAGAGGGATGGATGGATCAAGCATCGTGGTCAAGACATCAACAAAAGGCACCCCGGCAAATGCAGCTTTGAATAAATCCGGTCTCATATTAAGAACAGCACCCATTAACAACCCACCTGCACTTCTTCCCTCCATGCATAGTTTTTCTTTCACACAGTACTTATTTTCTATCAAATACTCGGCACATGTAATGAAATCCGTGAAGGTGTTCTTTTTCTTCAGCAACTTGCCATTTTCATACCATGGCCTCCCCATCTCCCCACCCCCACGGATATGAGCAATCACGTAAATAAATCCACGGTCCAACAGTGAAAACCTAGAGCCCTTAAAGTAGGCATCAATACAGATCTGTTTGCACCAGAAATGTGTTACTTAATAAATGAATTAAAGTACAAATCAATAAATACTTAATACATCATAAGTAAATTTGATCTACCTCATATGAACCATAGCCATAAAGTAATAATGGATCAGTGCCGTCAAGCTTCACAAGTTTCTTGTTATAAACAATAGACATGGGAATCTTGGTCCCATCAGAGGCAGTGGCCCATTTTCTCTCAGTAATATAATTTGATGCATCAAATCCCCCGAGTACCTGAAATAAAGGGGGACATTTTGAATATACATTAGAGCCAAATATTATGCAAGAAAAACAATAAATAGACAGACCATGCAAGCCCCCAAAATGGATAACTTGGGATTTCTGATAAAATTTTACATCTACTGATGATGGCTTATCAAAACCAACAAATTGTAGACATTACTTGGTTAATATACTTTCCAATATAACTTACAGTTTCAAGCTTCTTCAAGACAGAGGTGCCAGTATGCAAGTCATAGTCATACACCGATGGCGGTGTCTTCATTGAGCTATATGAGAACCTTAATATACCAGATGAATATTGTGATTCCATTGGATCAACTGAATACGTAGGATCAGCAAAATCAATAGATTGACTGCCTTGAAGGCTTTCTAGTGGTTCACCAACGTCCGGAAGACGATAAATACTGACTTTTGGGAGCCCATTTTCACGCTCATATAGAACCAGATGGTCGTTAAAAAGTCGCATGTCCTGAATTTTTACACTGAGAAAAAGCATATTCTTAGTTAATCATCCAATGGTCTAACTTTCTCAACTGTTCTATCTAAAGTCTAAGGAGAAAACATGTGTAACTTACAAAAACGTGTGCAATTTACACGATACATAAACAGTTAGCAAGTAATTGCATCGAAGTATGTTTACAAACATAAGTGATAAAGAAAGTAGATATATTCTTATGATGCTAATATATATGAATAAATCTATATTCCTGATTGGTTGTGTTTATTTTGTTTTAAAGAGGTGACTAGGAAATCCATTCATTTTTTCAAGACTACCATACAGAAAAAATAAAAATGGAAAGAATTCTTGCAAAGCCAAGTGCTATACTAACCTTTCACGGTGGGGAATAATAACTTTCGTCTCAGATACATTATCTAGTGGGCAAACCAGGATATCTGAATTAAAAAACTCATCCGTCCTTCTCTTAATGAAAAAATGATTTCCACGATGGCTAACTGATGTATCAACACCATATGTGCAAGGCGTAAGAACCTTGAGGCCGTCTTCTGGCTTGGAAGTCTCAAGAAAGAACGTGAAAGTAGTTGTTTTACTCTCAGAAGCAACAAACAGGAACTTCTTGCTTTCAGAAGAATCAATATACACACTGAACTTGTCATCCTTTTCATGATAAAGGCAGATGTCAGCTGATTGTTCTGTCCCCAACTTGTGCAGCCAGACCTATGAAGAATTAACATAATTTTAAAAAGGAAAACAGGAAAGGAAAAAAAAACAAGAAGAAGAAGCTAAGCAGAAAATATTCAATCACACATCAACAAAGACATTCTGCACAAGGACCTCAATTCTCATTTGGAGGTCGAAGCGAAGTAACATAGTACCAAAGTGCAAAGAGAAGTTTAGTTTTAAAACTTAAATGTTATGATCATACAATAAATTCATTAAACATTGATCTTTATCAAGACAGGGTTGGACATGATCTTCAAACAGGATACTTTTATTGTGCTAATGGGCAATAAAATATTTGAAGAAACCACTTTAAAATTCATCTCTTAAAGGTAAGACGGAGTGGATTCAAGGATTTACAAAGTTGTAATAGATGCTTGATCCAACAAAATAAAGTGAATGTTGAGAAAGAAAGAGGTATGAGAAGAGAACCCAGTAAATATCATTACTTTATCTGGCCGAAGGGTTTCATCCATTGTTATGTAAAGCAAAGTCTCATCACCAGCCCAATGAACATCAGAGGTTACATTCACCAAAGGCGTTTCTATGGCAGCTCTACTCTCTGCATCAATTACATGAAGCTTATAAATCTCATCTCCTTTCGTGTCTTCTGCATATGCCACCAGCTTATTATTGGGACTAACCTGTAGGGAAAGAAAACACTCAAGATTAGAGTTGAAGCATTGGATGAAACCATATGATCAACTACGCCAAGTTGTCCATCACCTTAAATGCACCAATGGAGTAAAATGCATGGTCTTGTGCTTTTATATTCTCATCCAAGATCACATGCTCCACAAGAGCATCTTGTCCACTCAAGATGTTATCATGAACAGAAGGAGGGGCCTCACTGTTTGGTACAGGGCACCTACAATGTTGAACATACTCCTTCCCCGTCAATGTTCTTTTGTAATAGTAGTAAGGCCCTCTGCGGATGGGTGCAGTTATATCATCTTCTTTGACTCGGCATCTTATCTCCGCAAAGATTTGATCTTCAATTTTTTTGGTTCCTAAGAAAATTAAGCAGCATCAAACGACTTATCCTTCCATATTTGAATCTTTTTCATGCTAATGTTAAAATAATATAATGGTCTCCTAACCAAAATACTAACACTCTACTCAGTAGAAAATATTAATCCCAAATCCCAACTGATACCTATTCAGCTCATGGCAACACCTTGGCTCTTTCTGTATCTGCAATTTACTACTACTTTCTCACCATATCCTTTTCGGGTTCTTGCTCCCTGTGTAGTTTTAGGCTACAAATAGCATGCTTCACATCTATATTGTCTATCAACCTATTTTTCACATTTGATAGTAAATTGTTAACGAATTACGACTTATTCAGAAGCTCTTCAATGATAATTCCAAACCCTAGGAGACAACTGCATCTGGATAATTCAAAATTTGCTGTTCTACAGTCGGTCATATCAAACTAATTTCCGAGAGTCAGTTAGGCAAATTAATTGCCAACAGATATGCCCAGAACCTATGAATCCAAGATGAACAAAATGAACTTCTGCTGAGACATTTCATAGCATATTTTCAAGCAAACTCTACCGGACATAACGGAGTCAGTGAAGCTGTTTTCCTGACGAAGATGCTCGATTATTTCGGGATCAGAGCGAGCGTCGTCTCGGAGCCAGTAGTAATTGTCTATCCTGACATCGCCGAACAACTCCATACGGTGCTCCACCTTCTTCGCTGCCGGAGGTGCGACAGAGGCGCAGGTGCTGCTGCCAACATCGGGGCTCATCTTTCGTGAGGATGCTGACGGCAGCGATGACGCCCAAAACCTGGACAGTGGACGCCGGAAAGCAAGTGCCAATGGAGCTGAGCTTACAGAGAGTGGACTTCGCGAGTACAGCAGACGGCCTCCGTTACCAACGATGAGACCACAAGGGATTGACCATTGCGCCATTTATGTAAGTTGATAAAATTGGGTTGGTTGGTCCAGTATTTGCTCAATATCTCCATGTTCCCACTTAATATTTATAAAATTTTCAGTTTTGTCCAATGGAAATATTAATCTGCCCCTGTACATTATGATCGTATGAATTCGTCCCCACTTATGCTGTTTCAATAATTAGAACTTCTTTTAACCTAAATATAGCAAGCTTATGAAATCCAAACACAGTAAAATTTAGGAAAATATCAATATAAACATCGCTGCTTTAAACAGCGGCATGATTTTGCTCTACTATTTTAAACAACTTCATTGGTTATATAGATTTTTTTATCTGTTATTTATGTATTTGGTTTTCTAACAAGACTGAATCCATTACTTAAATGACCATCTCACATGTCACAAATACTAAAATATAAACTAATTATAAAAAATTATTAAAACGTTCATCTGGACTCTTTGAAAGACGGGATGAAGGTCTGTCGCTTTTTCTAAGATCGGCGGATAAATAGTGTCGTCACATCCGACACTATTTTGTTTGTAATTGCTGTTGAAAATAACGGCACTGATCATCCGCCGCTCTTACAAAAAGCTGCAAACCTTCATCGCCATTTTTTCAAAAAGCACGGACATTTTATAATTTTTTTAATTAGTTTACATTTTAATATTAAAAATATGCGAAATGACCATTTGGGTAATGGAATCTCCGGAAACAGCCGCCTTTCCATAAACAGGTGGCCCAAAGGGTCTCCAGATCATACCGCCACTAAAGGGGTGGAGACTGGAGTGTGTAAGTGTTGGTGATAGAAAGTGTAAAGTTAGTCATTCGTCGTTCTTAAGAAATGGCAATCGAACAACATTACAAAACAAACGGTTTAAGTTAGAACTTAATTGATAGTGAAAATAATTTCTTTTATTTTTTACAATTTAGAAAGTTGCAATCATTATTATAAGTAAAAAAAAATTACACAAAATTTGGTAAAATTATTCTGATGAAGCAGCAAAGCAAATGTTGTTGCAGTGTAACCCAAGAAACTGAATCCAAAATTCAAAATCAGCCATGTTTCTTGTTCATGTTGTCGACGAGCTTCCTCATCTGAAACCTCCAAATCCCAAAATAAGCCAACCCCAACCCAATCAACACATACATCCACACTTTATCGTCTTTCACCGCCTTCTCCGACCACACCTCCTCTATCTCAAACCACTCCCTCACTTCCTCCTCTTTTCCGGCGATCCCCTTCCCCACGTTTCCGTACAGAACGTACTCCTTCCCCTCCCTCCCCACCGTCACCGACGTCGGGTACCTCTCCGCATCCAGCTCCGCCCGGTCAAAAACCACCCCCTGTTCCCAGTTATCCTCGCTCTTCAAAAACCACAACTTGCTAATGGAAACCACTAGTACGACGCCGTCGGGCCTTATCACGATATCGTCTGCGGCAGTCAGCTCCTCCTTTAGAAGGACCGTCGTGGCCGATCCGTCGTCTATGTTCACCTTGTACATCTTCCCCGTGTTTGTTTGCACCACCAGTAGGTAGCCGCTGTTCGATTATATGGAAAAAGCAATATCAACTACAAATTCTGCGTAGAAATTTGGTTTTAGTAACCACCAGAAAGAAATAAAGCTAGCCTTTCAAACAAACTGTACCTGCTGACGTAAGCGATGCCGTTGAGTCCACAGAAGCTAAACGGAGCATCGCGGTCCACAGGGAAGGAGGTGAAGGCCGGTGCTTTGGAGAATACCGACGCACCTCCATCTATGTTCACTTTCCAGATAAGGTTACCGCCTGAGTTGGTCACATACGCGTTCCCCTCACCGTCGACGGTGACGTCATTCGATATGTCAGCCGTTGCGGCACCGGCGGGTTCCGGGTCGCTAGGCAGCACAGCCAGAAAGAGGCGGCGCCCTGATTGGACGTCGTAGGCCGCGAGGGCGTCGAACGGAGGTAGCGGATCGAAGGAGTGGACGACGGCGAGGATGCGGCCCCGATCTCGGTCGAGAGCGAGGCCACCGAAACTGGCGTTTGTGGGGAGGGAGGGGTCGTGGATTAGGGTTTTGACGGCGCCGGAGTTGGAGACGGAGTAGATTGAGCGGTCGTGGAGGGAGCCCACGATGAAGTGGTCGGCGGAGGGGTTCCAGACAAAGCACTCAGGGTAGAGGTCCGGCGATCTGAACTTGATGACGTGGCGCTCCCTGGCGTGGATCTGGTGGAGTAGAAGCAAGAGGAAGAGAGTGGAGAGTAAAGCAGATTTGGATTTACAGAAAGCCATAGCTGCTCCTTTGTGGAGAGTCGATAAATGAAGGAAGAGACGGGGGTCGATGATAATAAGGCCGTTGACCAAGCGACGTCCATCTACAGACTAATGCTAATTCTCATTGCGAATTTGCGAAGGAATAAAAAGTTAAACCTTCAATTGAGATATTAGTTTTATCAGTTATGAGACCGTGTTGTAAATAAAATTCCATTAATATTAAATATATTTCATTTGTATCATATTATATATAAATAAATAGGTTATATTTCATCAAATAAATAAATATAAATACATTATATAAAATCTACTTTAGAAAACATTTATTCAACATACAGCAATATTCAAATAGTCACAAAAAAATATCTGAAAACACAATATCAAGAAAACTCTATATAACAAATGTCTTCAAATATTTTCGGAGTTGACGAAAGGAACGAGTAGGGACATGAATCGAGTCTGTCCAAAACCTCCGAATGCGGGTCAAATGTCAAATCGAAATGGAAAGACTGAGATTATTGCGTCTTCTTACAGTTGGAAACATATAATTTTGAGGTAAATATCTTAATAATTTTATAATATATATATATATATTCCATTCTAGAAAAAAAAAATCTTACAATTTATTTTCCATACATTTCTTAGAGTTTGTTTTTTTATGTAATAATCACCGCACTTTAATTTTACGGTGTTGGATCAAGAATAGCTAGGCCCTAAATTTCGGGAACGGATTTCAGGAAGTCACCTTAGTTTGCTCTTTTAGGTATCTATCTCGACCTCAGTGGGTACTTAATTTCCTTTATAGAACGTTATGACGTTAACCTGAAAAGGGGTGGGTATTTGCCCTGATTCCACTCTGAAACTTAAGTTAGTAATGAATTATGAGAGTAATAATTGTAATGTATGAAAATACTTGAGTATTTATAGATTTCTTACTAGCTGACTTTTGGTGGCGGTGACTCCACTCTGATAAGCCATCCTTAGCGGCGGCGGCAGCTTCCATTTGTGATTGGCCGAGACAGACGGTGGTGAATCAGCAGGTGGAGGAGGGTTAGCACGATACAATTTTTGTGCATTGTTTGTATTTATGTATCAAAACACGACATTCACGATAGCAAGATAAATTTATGTTATTGAGTCTAATTCTTGAGTACTTTTTTGAATGAATATTATTTAATAGTTTTTAGTTGTTTAGAACATATGAATAATGACATAGTAATTCATAAATTTTACTATATGAAATTCATTATTTTAATATTTGTTAAAGATATCGTAAACAAATATACAACCGAGTAAATTAATACAACACGATATCACAATACGAGCACACACACAAAATTGTGTGTTAACTTCATATTTGTAAAACATGTCATGATAAGCTTACCTTTCGTATTCATGTTCGATAAGTTTAACACGATACGATTATTTGACACATGTGATAAAAGAACATATGAACGGTAAGTTTAACACGATACGATTATTTGACACATGTTATAACATATATGAACACATGAATTGACACATGTACTTCACCCCTTACGATTAACCTAATGCAAGTGAGAATTATCTAGCACTTTTTGTAAAAGTGCTATTTCATTCCTTTTGTATTCCGCAAACCAGACATCTCATAAAGATTTGAGACCAAAAGTAAGACCAGAGAACATTGGAGCGTACATAAGCTCCTCAAACCCGAACACAGAATCGAACATAAACATATGATATGACACATCGCATTCACGTACAACCCAACAACATCATTTAACCAACATTTCCTTCCTTAATCAACAAATTTTTATAGTAACTAACCAAATCAAATCAAATCAAACCAAACCCATAGAAAGGTGTGAGTGAGGACAGTGGAGTGGAGGATTGAAGATTACAACAAGTTTACTAAAATTACAAGAAATAAGAAACACCTGTTCGAGGCCCCCTCATCTGATTGTTCTCTTCCGTCTCTGTGAAGAACTTCACCTCTCTTTCCTGCAATTCATCACAAAAGACATCCAACCATTGTTATGTTATGAACATCATTGTTAGCTTATCAACTGATTAAAACAGCTAGCTCACCATGTTCTCATTGAAGCTCAGTATGGAAGCCACATTTCCGCAGCGATAACAGTAATTTGGAGCAGACCACACCTATATAAATCCAACATTATTATCTCCTTAATCCACGTAATATTTACGGATTTACATTAAAGTAAAAATATGATGGACAATGAAACCTATTGTGATTCAGAGTGAATGTGAAAAGTGTTATTTTTTTCAAAAGTAAATTATCTGAGTGGCTTTTTCTAGATGGAAAAATATTCCTTTTTTTTAAAAAAATAAAAAAAAACTATGACACATAGTAACACTAACAACTAACAAGTCCTTTATCTTGAAAACAATTACTTTTTCAGGAAAAAAAAAAGTGATTGGATTGGATAGTTAACAGTTTTCTGAAACGGAAAATGATTCCATTTTTCACTAAATTTCCACAAGTTGTAGCATCTGCCAATAAGGTCTATGAACTCACAGTAACAAGTCCCTTGTCTTGAAACATGTACTTAAGACCCTCTTGCACAAGCTGGTGAGCTCGACACACAAGATCAAGATTGTTAATGTGATTGAACTGCAATGAAACAAGAAAAAATTAGTTTTACAATGATGTGGTAAAACCATATAAGTAATACCCTTTTTTCGGCCAATAGTAATATCCTATTTAACTTAAGGTTAAAATGGGACAAATTTTGTTCTGTACCTCAGAAGTGACCCTAGCCCCGAAAAGCCATCCAGCTCCACGAGGACTGACTGCCCATGTTTCGATGTCTTCTGGGTCGCTCCACATTAGATCACAGAACGGACCCTCGTGTGGAATCTCACAGTTGCGCTCGATAATTCTCATCTGCCAGACGAACACAACAAATGATGAATAAGTACTATGTAGAGAAATAAACTGTTAATATTAGTCTCAATCAAAATCAGACATTGCAAATTCTGTTTACTTTTCAAACACAGGACATGAGCTAATTAAAAAAATTGGCAAGAAAATACACTTTATGTTTAGTCAAGGGTAGATGGAAAAGGGAAGCACCTGATCGATGGTCCGTACATCAGGGGAGAGACCACCATGGACACAAAGCACCTGAGGAATGAAAGAAACAACATGCATCATGTTGATTGTTTGCTATTGAGGGATGAGGAGGCCCTCAGCTTTTGGTGTAGAGCAATCTTAGAATACAAAAATGACACTTTTTTAACCCTCTAACGTCTTATATTTGCCCCTAAAAAAAAATTGATTGTTTGCCCTACTATAGTTCTTTCTCCTGAAGTAAAATCCCGGCTTCATCTCTGTTTGTGTAAATTAGAGAGGGAGAGTTACCGTTCCATCAATAATTGCTGAAAGGGTCAAATAGTCGAATACATCTGTACAGTACCGCCAAGCATTAGCATTTCCATACTTCCTTTGGCACTCGTCATAAAAACCATATACCTACACAAGATTTAAAGAATGAACAACGAACAAGCTTCATCAACTATAACTGCTCCACGGGTTGAACTTGTCGATTTGTGCCATGGCAAATCTAAATAATTGAGCAGTAACCCGTTCTATATTGCCAAAACTAAAAATAATTTCTCTATCATGAACTGCACTTCTTTGTTATAATGAACCAAGCCCTAGTATAGAAAGTGGTTGGTCCTCATGTTAAATCCCGAACAGTAACCAGTTAAACATGCTCAGAATTTTTTTAGAATACATAAGCATTTTGGGATCAACCTAATAATCAACTTAAGCTCTTGAACAAAATGTTTAAGAGCTTAGGAAGGCCAGATTCACTTAGGAAAAACAAAATGTTACATTTTACGGGAATGTTATGCATTAAAAATAAAAAAGCTTAACCTTGAACAAAATAAGAAGTATTTATGACGACGCTAAATCATCAAAGCAATTTGAGAGAACATAAGCGTACCTGGGTGAGTTGCCTGCTTTCATGGTTTCCACGCAAAAGAGTAATATTGGCAGGGTATCTAATACCAGAATAAACCACAAAGAGAAACAAAGGGAACCAAATTTAGTAAATTTTTGTGACAGTCAAAATTACTAGAAAAAAGGCGTGAAGCTTCAGTTTTGCAGCTTAATACTCCTCTAACAGACAGGATATGTAAGAAAAGGATTGTTGGTTGTTCAGGCTTCCAACTGTCACCAAATGGAGTAATTTCATACTTCCATTTTTTATTTTTAGTGAAAAGCCAAAACATTGCTTAGGTAAACTGATACAATAGAGTACCTGGCTTTAAGAAGCAAAAGAATGGTAAAGACTTCAAGGCTGTTGTAACCGCGGTCGACAAAATCTCCCTACAAGGTTTTTGAAAAAATCGATCAATCGAGAGATTCATACTATACTAGTATAGAAATTGATGTCAAGAGAGGACAAGGAGAGTTACATGCCATAAATATGTAGTTTGTCTCTGGTACGTGACCACCTGTTTGGAAAAGTTTCATGAGATCATGAAACTGACCATGAATGTCACCACAAACAGTGACTGGACTGTTGACAGGTTGTACATTGGACTCCTCAATGAGAATGTCTTTGACCTGTTATGAACACATCCAAGAAGAACGTCATTGTAAGATCCAACAACACAACATCAGGTTTTCATGTTAAATTATAACACTGTTGTCCAAAATAGATGATAGCCATACGTTTTCAGTAGTACCATTTTATTTAGATGTAAGAGATTTACTCTACGTAACAATGAGATAAAAAAAATGCTTAGACAGATGTGAACTCTACACCAGAGCAAACTCAACGATAGAGTTACAACAGCCCATACGATACAAAATTCTCTGTGCAGTGGATATTCATGGCCCCAAAACTATATTTTTTATTCCATTTAGAAAAACTCAACATTGAATAGTTCACTTTTTATAAATATCTTCTTAGCCCCTCTAAGCAAAAGGGGTAATCTGCATAAAACGTCATGAAGATTGCAACCAAGCAACTTCTAAAAGACACCCGATAAACCAATTCAAGCCATGCACATCAATCAACTCGGATAAATTTTATGGACGGTATCTAATCCTGTAGATACCCCTTGATGCAGTTGTTATTCAGTTAACACTGACAATGCCCAACATCAGTATGATAGAAGGCTTGTGGATATTAGCCTGAGTAAGAATAATGAAATTTAAAGTGAAACGTTGGTCCTTAAAATCAAGCAACATGCACATATTATGGGTTTGCAAGAAGCTGAAAATCTATCTTCTAGATACTTTCGGAGCTTAATTCATAATTATTGGAGAAGATTCTAGTTTATTTATAGATATTCAAATTCTCATTCAAGAAGTACCTTCAAATGCATTTAACCACTTATTTATACGAAGTGACAACATTTTGGCATAAAAACTAAGTTTTACTGCCAAGTGGCAGCGCATTTGGCAACGTCCACTTCCAAAGATTCTATAAGTGCTTAGAATGTTTTAACATAAAGCTGCTGAAGAGCTACCACAACAGCATAACTGAAAGATATCTCAGTTATCATACTACAAGTACAACCAAGTTACACGACCAAGCCAGATTCTTAATTTATCCCATAGTCCATTGTCAATCATAGACGTCCTATTTACATACTTCCTCTAGTCTATCCATCTGGTTTTTTGGAATATGGTTCAAAAATACGTTTACAGTGAATTGGCGGGGATTTCAAAACAGAAAAAGGGGAATTAGTGGCACTTGAAACCACAACCCAGTGGTGCAAGCAAGTATTACATAATCAATAGAGGGTTCGATAAAAGAGATTCCAAATCGCAAGTTGCCTAAACTGAATTTAAACGGAGAGCTACCAGTCTAAGAACACGCGCAGCAACAGATTCATCCCCTCATTAATCACAAAAATCTAAGATTAGAGAGCTGACGGGAAGAAGAGTCTTACATATTCGCAGAGAAGGTGGAGCTCATCCTCTAGGAGATGCTGACCGCCTTCTTTGACTTTGCATATCCAAGAATCTAAATCCATCTCCGGCAATGTCCGCCGTGGGTTCAACAATGGAGGCGGAGGAGACCAGAAAGAGGGCTAATCAGAGATTCCAAAGCTGATTCCGCCACAGAGATGGAGAAGAAGACGACTATCGGAGGAGAACTACAACGCATTCATTAGATCTTCGCCTTTTCTTTTTTTATTATTAATTATAATAATTATAATTTTTTTTATTATTTTCTCCGAGTAATAATTTTCTTAGAGTGAATTACACCCCCAAAAATAGTTTTCAAACACTTTACACCCAAACTTTCCCATTAATACACTTGTGTCACAACATTCCAATTATTGGGACTGTAGTCCTGATGTTTCTAAAGATTTATTAATTTAGTCCATTTATTTATTTATAAATAAATTTTTAAAAAGTTTATTAAGAAGTGCAGCACCACAGATGAAACGAAAACCAGCAGCAGCTAACACGTATGCTGATGCATCCTTCCAGTTCCACCTCTTCATATAAGTTATACGTGTACATATACAAATGATCAAATGATGTTAATAAAACTGGAATCACACGATAGAGAAATGTATAAATAAATTTCATAAATAATTGTACTGATAATAAACAAGGGATATTTTGATAAACATTTTGTAAATTTTAGATGATTATTTTATTGAAAATTATTAAACCTTAAAGAAAAAGAGACACGACGACAGGACCACAGAGACACTTCACGTGGCGATCACCGGTGAAAGAGTAGATGAGGCGTCGCGTGGAACTGGAAGAACAAATTAAAGGCATTTGCTTGATCCCTTAATAATAGGTAGGTAGGCAACTGAAGAACTCAACTCATCACCTTCGCTGCAGCGTAATATCTCCCTCTACTTGGTTTGCTCTCTTGCTTCTTCTTCTTTCACGGACAAATGAAGGGAATGTTGGTTGTTAAAGGCTTAAATTTTGTTACATTTCCTTGATGGGAAAAGATGAAATTTTTATAAACCCTCTTTCAATGAATGGCCATGGAAGTTTCAATCTTGTTACTCTTTCTTTACTCGGCATACTTAGAATGTTAGTGCTGAAAGTTTTTAGGCCCTCCTTTAGTGTGAGGGAAGAACAAACCATATCGGCGTGACAAAATTACACTAATTCTGACTTTTATCAGGGTTGCTTAATCAGAATTGCTTCTTCTTTCTGTTGATTGTTGGAGTCATGATTATGAAAGTCTCAATCTTGATACTTTTGCTCGACAGTGTTGGAAGGTCATTTTAGTATAGAAATGAAGGGGATGGATTATGAAAGTTTAAATCTTGATACTTTTTTATTTTCTGGGTATTCAGCCTACCAAGTCTAGATTGTACTGTGCATAATGTAAAAGATGATATTTTTACAATACATCATTCAATTTTACCAAAGAACAAGACTATGTATGACTGAAAGGTTGGACAAAGATTCGATCTTTTGTGATGGGTGCTTTTCTGGTGATATGATTCATCATTTTGCTGCTTGAGATAGAGATAGTAGTACTCTAGAGCTCAGGCTCGGTTTCAGTATAAGGCAGCTGCTACATACATGAACTGTTGCTCTCATTGTTTTGTAGTTGTAGAAGAGAACTGCAAGTGAAATGGCGAACATCGACATCGAGGGGATTCTAAAGGAACTTCCCAATGATGGAAGAATCCCTAAGACCAAGATTGTTTGCACACTCGGTCCTGCATCTCGGTCGGTATGCATGATAGAGAAGCTTCTTAGAGCTGGAATGAATGTGGCTCGCTTCAATTTTTCACACGGCACACATGAATATCATCAGGAGACTTTGGATAACCTCAGGACTGCCATGCACAACACCCAGATTCTTTGTGCTGTTATGCTTGACACTAAGGTCAATTCATCTCTTGATCTGCATTTACCCTCCAAATTGAAACAAATTACTAATCACCACAGGATATTGTTACTTTGATATAAGATTCTTGAGGGTTTAGCATCCTAATCATTGTTTTGTGTCTCCATGTTTAATCTTCTATTTAGGCTTCAAGTTTACCTACCCATATCTCAAAATCCAATCTTCTGGTAATTTTTTGCTTCAAATTTACATACCATACGTCAAAATCCAATCTTTGGTAATTTTCTGCTTCAAGTACTTCAAACCTACCTCAAAAGTCAAAACCCATTCCTTGGTAACTTTTTACATGAAATTTACTTGCCCATGTCTCAATATCCAATCTTTTGTAATGTCTTGCTTCAAATTAGTGTCTGTTTTTTCATGATCTGGAAATTTTGACTGGTTCAAGAACTCAATTGTTAACTTGATTAAGTAAAACGAAAATGACTACTTTCTCTGCCGAGTTGAATTAAACTACTAACTCACCATGAAGATATCGATGTTGATGTATTAAGATTCAGATTCTTGAGGACGTAACATGCTCATTATTCTTCATGCTCCTATATTTTACCTCATTTATACTTGCCCCATATTTCAAAATCCAATCTTTGGTAACCTTTTGCTTCGAAATTTACTTGCCCATATCTCAAAATCCAATCTTTAGCATTCTTACACTTATTATCGTCCTCTGCTTTTGCAGGGTCCGGAAATTCGGACTGGTTTCCTCAAAGATTGCAAAGCAATCCAACTCAAAGAAGGTGCAGAAATAACAGTCACCACCGACTACTCCATCAAGGGCGATGAAGAAACCATATCCATGAGCTACAAGAAGCTCGCTGTTGACCTAAAGCCCGGAAACACCATCCTCTGTGCAGATGGAACTATCACATTGTCTGTCCTTTCCTGTGATAGATCGGCTGGAACGGTGAGGTGCCGATGTGAGAACACTGCAATGCTCGGTGAGAGGAAGAATGTGAACCTTCCCGGTGTGGTGGTGGATCTTCCCACCTTGACTGAAAAGGACAAGGAAGATATCTTGGAATGGGGTGTGCCGAACGATATAGACATGATCGCACTTTCATTCGTGCGTAAGGGGTTGGATCTTGTGAATGTTCGGAAGGTTCTTGGTCCTCATGCTAAACGGATTCAGTTGATGTCCAAGGTACGTGTAGAAATTTACTCAAAGTTTAGTGTGGGTAGGACTAACAATTCTTAATTTGACTGATTTGGGTTTAAGTTTTCAGTTTATGTATATTTATGACAATTAAGTTAAATTGAACTTTCAAATTTGCATAAATTCTTCAACTTCACAGTATGTACACACTAATTGACATAATAAGTTTAAGAGAAGTAGAACTGCCATTTTTTTTCTTCTTTAATGCTGTTGCTGTAGAATTTTATGGACTATTGGTCTAAAATCCGTATAATTTAACGGAAAAAACGGATCGAAACCAAAAAACGGATCGAAACCAAAAATCATCGAAAATGAAATTTGGAATACCTATTAGCAACAGTTTAAATTTGGAACACCTAATTCAAACACGAGCAACATGATGAAAATTTGGGAATATGTTTAGATTTTTAGCTGCAAATTACCCTAGTTCTTACTATGAAATGTTTGTTGTTTGATATTTGCTTAAACATTACATGTGAACATACAAACCCTACAACTTATTTAACTTTTTTTTTTTGGTTGGCAACAACTTATTAACTTAGCATAACATTTTGTCTAACAAAATGAACATGCACGGGAGAATTTGTGTCGTTTGGATTTATGAACATGTTAAGATTTATTAACACACAATTTGCATCAACTAGTGAATCTTATCATTTCCTTTCTTTTGATTGATAAATTCCCTAGATTGAGAATCAAGAGGGAGTCATAAACTTCGACGAGATCCTACGCGAAACCGACTCCTACATGGTTGCGCGAGGCGACCTCGGGATGGAGATCCCGGTCGAGAAGATCTTCCTTGCTCAGAAAATGATGATCTACAAATGTAACATCGCGGGTAAGCCAGTGGTGACCGCCACTCAAATGCTCGAGTCAATGATCAAGTCCCCTCGCCCAACCCGAGCCGAGGCCACCGATGTGGCCAACGCAGTCCTTGACGGCACCGACTGTGTCATGCTTTCTGGCGAGAGTGCAGCCGGTGCCTACCCCGAGATTGCAGTGAAGATCATGGCCCGGATTTGTGTCGAGGCAGAATCTTCTCTCGACTACCGTGCCGTGTTTAAGGGAATGATCAGGTGAATTAACTGTCCTAAAACTTTAAGATGATAGTCATATCATCTAATGATCTAACATTTTCATTTTTTTTCAAACAAGGTCGACCCCGCTTCCAATGAGTCCGCTCGAGAGTCTAGCTTCCTCGGCGGTCCGTACCGCCAACAAGGCGAGGGCAAAGCTCATTGTGGTGCTGACACGTGGCGGGACAACTGCAAAGCTGGTTGCCAAGTACAGACCTGCTGTCCCGATCCTGTCAGTTGTGGTCCCCGTGCTGACCACGGACACGTTTGATTGGACGGTCAGCGACGAGAGTCCAGCGAGGCACAGCCTGATATACCGCGGGTTGATCCCGATCCTAGCTGAAGGGTCCTCTAAGGCTACTGATGCCGAGTCTACAGAGGTCATCCTAGAGGCGGCGCTAAAGTCGGCGACAAAGAAAGGGCTGTGTGGGCCCGGGGATGCCATCGTGGCACTTCATCGGATTGGAGCCGCCTCCGTTATTAAGATTTGCATTGTCAAGTGAATGTATGTCGCTGTATATTTTTTGTGACGACAGTTTCTGGTAGTAGTTAGTCCTCTTTTGTGGCGGATAGATTATGCTGTTCTTGCTTTTGCTTGTGTCCAGGAAAAACATAACTACGTTGTCTGATGTTTGTGAAATTTAGCATTAGTAGTTAAATTACAGCTTAGTAGTCATGCGCAGGTCTTTTGGTCGTTTGACAAATGTTGTGATTGGGTCTATAATTTTTTTTTTTTTGGAAAAGAACATATTTAGTGTGGTTTATCTCATCTTTTAGTTTGGTGTTTTAGGATTAATGTGTTGATATGACTCTTTAGATTTTATTTTTGTTAAACTTTGGTGTCTCCGCTCGTATTTTTCTCTTCTTTCAACAATTTCCATCAACCGACTCGCCCACTTATAATCCATCACTTTTTACTTTTCACAAAATCGTCAAATTTCACCCAAAAGTTGAATATTAAAAAAAAAAAAGTTTCTAGCAGAGCGATTTTGAGCAACAACAAAGCATGATTTACTTCGGCAAATGTGGCCAACTTCTTAGGTGATGGTCCCGACAAAGTGACGAGAAGGGAGCATGCTTGGGAGCTCGAATATGACAGTCGGTTTCGTCGGGATTGGCTTCTCTAAAGTAATCACACTGAGACACTAAATTTCAATCAAAATTAAACCTGAGACACTCAATTTAAACGTCAGACACCAAACTGAAACACGAGGCAAACTTGAGACAGTAAATAGGTTATTTTCCCTTTTTTTTGCCCAATTTTGTTACCATATGTTATAGATTTTATAGTTTTGGTCTGACCGTTAAATTCCTTTTATATTTTCCGTTAAGTAAGATGTGCAAGTCACGTGATCCACTCTAAACTTTTGATTTTGTTCAATTTAGTCTCTCAAATTAATACTTCTTCCTAACTTTTTTTTGTTCAATTTAATTCCAAAGTTTTAAAATTAACCTCAAATTGAACGATTAGATCCAATTAACCTAGCACATGGCTGGGTTCGACCCCAGTTGAGGTTGCCTGGGTCTGGCAGCCCTCTAATACTTCCCTAACTTTTTTTTTATTCAATTGGACCTATTCATCCAATTTGGGTCAATTTAAAACTTTGGGACTAAATTGAACCAAAAAAAAATTGAAGTATTAGAAGGACTAAATTAAACAAAAATTAAAAGTTTAGAGTGGATCACGTGATTTGCACATGTTATTTAACGGAAAATATGGACAGAATGTAACTGTCGGACCAAAACTATAGAATCTCACCAAAACTTAAAAATTGTCAAAGAATTCAATTTAAATTAATGATGTTGGTAATTTTGAAGATTAACAACATTTGCAATCTTAACAAATCTGCGCAACTTTTAGAGAAGGAATGAATCATTCTTCAATCAAACAGCACATCCTCATTTCTTTGTCCCAAGCAAATGGAAAACACCTCACTTCACAAATACACGCCCACTCGTATCTAAAAGGTTAAAAACAAAAAGGAAAGATTACAACTTGAGCTCAACTGTACTGTGGAGTTAGTTCGATAACCCCGCACTTCTGACGAAGAACAGAGATGCTTCATCCGAATCGCAGTTAAAAAGGGGCAAGTCTCTCTCCCATTAGCAACCATCATTCATTAGTTAAATACGAATCTGCATCTGAAATACATGCTTCGCTACGCCATTTCAGGTGACCGAACGAGCCAACCCCCAATCAGAATACTATACATAGAACCCGACCCAGAAAATAATCGGTCGATTTTCGGATCATGAAATTGATTGAAGGGCCACATTCAACTCGTGTGCGGATTTTGCAACCGATCCCCCTCTTCTACACACAGAAAATAAGTTCATCAGTCGGTAATAAACTTGTATGAATATATCTGAATCTCGAACTGTGATTGGACGCAGATTGCCACATCAGATCGCCCGATAATTTTCTAGTTACAGATAAGGAAGGTTTAGAACGGACCTGGTAAGCGCAGGCAAGTGGTTTTTAACCTTTTCGAGCTCAACATAGCAAAGATTGTACCGTTCCAATCTATGAAAAAGAACTCGAGTTTTAGGGTTAGAAGTTCTATAAAATGCATCATGATTTAGATAGAGAAAGGATGAACCTTTGTTCGGCTTCGATATCAACCCCAACTGGGTTTAAGGCCGATACTGCTGAATAAATCATCGAGCCGAATACTCTGACCAGTTTGAGTAGTATCTCCAATGAGATGCATAAATGCCTGTAATTTTAGTAACTCCAAAGTCATGCCAATTCTCGAGTTAGAAAAAAAAAAAAAAACTTATGAATGAGGCAGCAATGTTGATTTACCGGTCCAAATCGCTCTCAAGAAGTCCTGTAAGAAGAGGCAGAAGAGATGTAAAAACTTCCAGTGTCACCAGATCGATCTTTTCTGCCAGAATGCTAACCATATCTGCAACAACCTGCAAAATGGAAGGGGGAAAAGGGTTATTTTATGGAAAAAAATGTATTTTTTATGAAGGAAAGAAAAAAAAAACTTACGAAATGATCTGCCATTTTCTCCATGAGATTGATAGCACCTTTAATATCTCTTCTGTTCCAAGACCCATGGATCACCTACAACAACATTCATACAGTGTTGAGCAGAAACCAAAGTTGTATATTGTTATGGATGAATAAGAATACACAGAAAATATGTCATGGCAACTTATGAGAGATTTTGAAAACAATTTATGGAGGTACCTGTAACTTTGCCAAACGGGATTGCATCGAGCTGACGAATTGATGATGATTTCCCAGTATATCTGATATCATGTCCTCATCACTTGTGGAAGGTGCTTCTTTCTCAGCAGATTGGGTGCGCCCTCTCTGCTACAACCCAAAAGTATCATCATTGCAAAAACGAAAACTCCATAGAATAAAAAACTGCACTGAGAGACTGTGGATGAGAAAAGCAGAAATTACTAATTTCTCTTTACCGTGCTAAAAGGCATCATATTTCCACCAGGAGAGGACATACTAGAATGTTGAACTGAAACATCAGTGTTGGTTCTCTCTTTTCTGTCCCAGTTCATCATAACCGAACGCATCCTCCCTCCCCTTTGTCCCTCTGAAGAGATCGGTTCTCGACTTACCCTCATACTCCGAGACTCATCTGCGAAAGAATTCAAATTCAACATTAATGTATTTCGCCTTTTTCCGAAAATAATTACAAGATTAATAAACAGATATGTAAACAATGCAGCAAGTGACCAAAGATGGAGCTATCATTCACCATTTGGTGAGATGTTATAGATAAAATTTTGATCTATAACATCTCACACATCAATTTTGCAACAAGTCGATCTTTCAGGACATGTACTAGTTGAAACTTTCATAATTTTCCAAGCAAGCTAGATTTTAAAGCTATAAGCAGTTTTATAGCTAGATTTTAAGAAATTGGTTACGATCTCTTAGCATAAGACGGTGAAGGAGGGATGAAAATAAAGCAATACATACATCCATCGTGAGGTAAGTCAGCAGGTGGCTCGACCATAGATCTTCGCTCACTAGTCTTGATAATTATAGGAGGCCAATTATCTTTGGTACTCCTTTCAGCTAGCCCTTGCTCCTGGTTTCTAACTGAAGCTAAGCCGTTCCTGCTCAAATTCCCAGACCCAGTAGGATTCAAGCTTGAATCGGAGTGACCAGATATAGTTGGCTGATCCGAATCATCTCGGCCATTTGAGAGCTTTCGTAATTCAGCAGCCTTGGATTGCAAAGAGAAGGGCATCGTTCTAGATGCAAGGCTAGCTTCTCTTCTAGATTCAGCAGGTGATCCTGCTCTTCCATCAGTTCGAGGAACAAGAACAGGGATGACATCTGGTTTGTAGGCAGGGAAATTTATCACGGATTGGGCTTTTCTAGAGCTTCGCTTGATGGGTGCAACACCTGGAGCCGCCAATGAAGCACTGGCAGCTGCTTTTGGACCTGAATTCGGATTGACCCTTTGAGGAGTACCTGGAACAGTTCCTCCAGCTGCAATCAAAATGTCAAATTGAGGACAGTAAGAAATGTTAAATTTATAATTGAAGTGAATCTTTATGGGGAACCAAAAATCGTAAATAACTAGAATCTGAAATTGGCTTTGGAAATTGGGAGCACACTTTGGAAAGGAATTTAAATTCGAAAATTTAAAGCTCTTAGCTTGACATTTCTTGTTTTCTTTTCCTGCTTGAAAAGTAACCCAACTTTCATAATTTTCAAGTAAAAAGGTAATCCAGGTAATCATAAGAAATTAAATTTGTTCAAGAGTGAGCTTTGTATTATACCAATGGCCCTTCTAGTCAAATTCAGCATCTTGAATCTTTTCTTGATTATCAGGGGCCTCAACCAACAAGAATATATATTAAAGTTATAAACAGCAAAAACAAGGAGGAATAAGAGAGTTGGAAATGTACATCCGAAACTTTTAGACTCCTTAATAGCATCCGAGTTGTGAGAAATCGATAATCTTCCAAGAGAGTTTGTTTCCTTTGCTAAAGAGTCCCGCCCCAAGCTAGACTTAGCAGAGCTGTCAGAAACAGAGAGCCTCCCCAAGCTAGGCTTTGTGTTACTCTCATTCAATACTGAAGAATGGCTTTTAGACTCAACATTGAGTCGCTTAGATCCAACAGCAGAAGGTTCAATTTGCTGAAAGAAAAATGAGGTTTAAAGAAAATGTTTAGACAGCGAAAAGTTGTAATCTAATATACAAAGGTGCTGTTGGGCAAATGATCAACTTGATATTTTTTGGGGAAAATTACCGAGATATCAGCAACCCAGACACCAACACAACTCTGATTGAAAGAGCAGCCAAGAAGCTTTCCTTCATGCACATTAAGATCGGAGAGTTTAGACCATCCCACATCCACAGAATCATGGCATCTAACTGGTTCCCAGGAGAAGACCTATAAAGTAGTATCAATGATGAGTAAAATGCATTGGCGGAAAAAATGATTTGACTAACATGGAGAGCAATTCCATATCCCACCTTGAGACTTTCATGCAGTCCACAAAGAACAGTTCTTCCGTCCGGGTTAAACGTCAACGCACGGACTCCGCTAGTCTGCCAAAAGAAATCTCAATACGAAATTTGGTGCAAAATGTTGATGAGAATCAAAATGGCTGTAGGAATACAAACTGATGAATTACCTCAACTCCAGTGGATCCAATTAGCTCGAAAGTTTCAAGGTCCCAAAATTTTACAGTCTTATCGGCTGAACCTGATTAAAAGAAAAGACAATATAGAAAAAAAGAATTAAAAATATTAGCAGCATACAAAACTACCATGTTTATCGCAAAAAATTATGTTAAAAAATTATTTTCTAGACAAAACTTTATGCATCAAACTCAGGCTAAGAACACATTTTATGCATGTTATTACTAAAAATGGCAATACAAGCTAAATTCATCATTGTTTCAAGGAAAACTAGACAATGGAGAAATGCTTTATAAGGAATAAATAAAAGTATAAAACAACCAAGGAAGGGCAATGAAACTACCTGTAGCAAGTAAAAACTCGTGAGGGTGGAAATCTATGCACTGAATCTGGCCCTCATGGAACTTAAAATCATGCAGGAGCTTTCCAGCTGTCAGGTCCCATAGCTAATTGAAAGCAGAATAGAGGTCAATAACAGATATGAACCATCAAATCGGATCTTAAAAGAAATATGCTCTGAAATACGAATAAGTTGAAAGAGGTTGAACCTTCACACTGTTGTCCTCTCCTCCAGACACAACCCAGCGGCCATCTGGTGTAAACCTGATTGCATTGACCCCTCGAGTGTGGCCTTTATAAGTGTGGATGCAACCCTTTTTCCTTATATCCCATATTTTTAAATTTGTGTCAAGAGAACCGGATGCAAAAAACTCCCCAAATGGATGGAAGTCAACAGATATACAATTGGATCTGTGGCCAGTAAGAGTTCGAACAACTGCAGAAAGAATAAATCTCTTTACTCCTAATGAAATAATACCGATATAAGCAGTCGATGAAGTTGACAACCAAAATTTCATTTTCTTATAAATTAGAAGCAGCCATCAGTAAGTTGAGAAGCCATACTTTTTGCCTCTTCTAAATCCCAAAGCTTAATTGTACCACTTGCAGCTCCTGCAGCTACTAGAACTTCGGAAGAATCAAAGCTGACGGAGTCAATCCCACTACTATGGCCGGACAAACTCTAAAAATATCAACAATTGAGGGCAAATGAATTAGTATAATGGCAAGGTCAAGAACACTTGACAAAGATGTAGCTGTAAATATCTCTATTTCTCTTTTTTTCCGGAGAGGGGCAGAGTAGCTGATTTGCATGCAGTAGAAATAAGTTTTGGATGACATATGGACAAGAGAAGCAAACTAACCACAATGGCATTAGGTTTTCCAATAGCCCAAAGATTAACTTTATGATCTTCTCCTCCAGTGACAAGAACCCTCGATGACTTCCGGCCAATCTTGAGACAATTCACGGCAGCAGAATGTGCTACAAATTCCTCTGTTGCATTTCAAGTTAAGGAGCCCCAATAACCTCAATCTAACCAACAATAACGTCCATCTACGCTGTTCAACTTGGAGTTCTAGCTAATTGATGCAATAAATGCAGAAAGAACATGGGTTAAATTCAAAATAACAAAGGATACGTAGTTTGTATGCGCGTTTGGTTGTCATGATGCAGATATGAATGAAGCCCTATAATCAAAACCGGCTCCTTAGACATTCAATAACGAGCGCCCGTTCAAATGAGCCCCAAGATCCCAGAAATTTGAACCAGATCTCGAGCACCCACGTCGTGTTCTTCTCTATTACACCGTCGATGTAATTAAAGGCGAATCAAATCGCAGAAAACGACACCACCAGATCAAAATCACAGAATACCTAACACCAAGAGAAGAAATGCCAGGTACCAAAACAAGGGCCCAATTTGACCCGAAGCTTCTCAGAGCGTAAGGAACGGTTTTCTGCAGTCGAACCTCGTTTCTTTGCGGCTCAGCTCCCTCTTCCTCCACCTTCTTGGGTACTCAAAATGACAAAGTAGAGCGGAAGCATTCCCAAATAGAGATTAAATCAGCAAGTGAGAGCTTTGCTTCGAATCCAACACCGCATTGCCGAAGCGAAGAACAACCGCGAAGACCCAGCGCGATTCTTGACAGTTCAAGGAGGCGGAGGAGGCAAAACCACAATGGCAAGAGAGGACTGTCAAGATTTGGGTTGTGCTCTTCTCACTCTATTATGAGAAAAATTTGATTTTTATTCACAACAAATTTGGTGTTATAAAATACATTACTATAACGGGTAATTTTCAAAATTTAATCTTGTATCCGTATGTATGGTGGAAAGAAAAGTGAAATCTATTTTATCAATTTATTTGGGATCAAATGCAGATCTTTAATAAAGAAGAACGGATTAATTTAGTTATTTAATTGAATCGGTGATGATTATAACAAGTAGGTGTCGTGTTATTATGAGGGTGTGGTTAATTTCGAATTTAATTTGTAAGGGGGGAAAAGTGAAAGAGAAGGATTATAGAGGTTGGACTTTGTCGTGTGTCTCAATTTGAAAGCTACCGACTTCACTTCTCTCTAGAGGACCATCTCCCATACATGAAGCGCCTAATCATGAGTGATTATCCTCACTGATTTAACAACTTTGATGATAATCAAGTTTTCAGGTGGTGTTTGAAAACAAGTAGGTTGTGAGTTGTGTTTGATAACAAGTAGGTTGCCAACTGGTGTTTGATGACAATAAGGTTGCCAACCATTGAGGGCTGATATGGGCTTCTCGGTAAATAGATGTCTTGTGGTTCTTGTCGAGCAAGCTATGCGGGTCACACAACGACGACTGTGTCTTAGGTTTTCAGTTGCGATCGCTGCCCTTGACGGCCATGACCCATGCTTATACTACTGATGTTGCCGGACCAAAGGGTCATGGCGTTTTCCAAGTCACAATTGAATGGAATCCAACACTTGCCTTGAGACTCTGACGTTGCTAATATCTGAAGGGGCAACGTCACTTATTGATTCCATGTTTTTACAAGGCTTTGGGTGTGAGTTGTGTTTACAAAAACTCTCATCGTCGCCTAAATATGTAAAAGTGGTGTGTGTTGAGTCTATGTTATCGTGAAACTTCTCGGACAAGCTTCCAAGTAGTCCAAACTTTTGGATTTTGACACGTGGCAGTGAGTATGAGAGATAATGATGGCGTATAACGTAAATTTACCCACTTGTAACTTTTACTTTTTAATCCCGACCGTTAGATCAATGGATCCTCCTATTTTCAAAGGTCCATATGAGGTTATGATTGGTCTTCCCCATCTTCTATATATATATATACTCTCATTTTCATTTCATTATTTTTACTCCAGGTCTTTCTTAGAATTCAGATTTGGCCAACAAATATATTGTCTTCTTTGTTAATCCATCTAACCATAATATGTGTCGTCCCGACGAGCGTATCTTGATCGGTGTCGTCCCGACGAGCGTATCTTGATCGGTGTCGCTTCTCCTGGTCCGTACGATCCCGATTAATAAGCACATTTTCTTAATGCCCTCTCCAAGACTCCAATGGATTCCGGTGACACTCTTGTTTTTTTGTATCTTATCTTCTTCTAGTCGTGTCTTCTTTCCGCTGGTGCCATTGGTATTAAAAAAAATCATGTTTGTTCGTGCTTTTTCAAAGCCATAGTTGAGACAACCATGTCCGAAACGACGGGACGATGATTCACATGTTTGTTTGTTTGCTTTTTCAAAACCATGTTCGATTTTCTATCGAGTTGTCGACGTACCTAGGCTTTTATTGCCATCTTGGGCACATAATGTCGACAATCGATTTGTAGACGCCGATTTTCTATCAAGTTGTCGACATACATAGGCTTTATTGCCATCTTGGGCATATAATGTCGACAATCGATTTGTAGACGCCGATCTTCTATCGAGTTGTCGACGTACCTAGGCTTTATTGTCATCTTGGGCACATAATATCGACAATCGATTTGTAGACGCCGATCTTCTATCGAGTTGTCGACGTACCTAGGCTTTATTGCCATCTTGGGCACATAATGTCGAAAATAGATTTGTAGACGCCGGTCTTCTAGAGAGTTGTCGACGTACCTAGGCTTTATTGTCATATTGGGCACATAATGTCGACAATCGATGTGTAGACGCCGATCTTCTATCGAGTTGTCAACGTACCTAGGCTTTATTGCCATCTTGGGCACATAATGTCGACAATCGATTTGTAGACGTCGATCTTCTATCGAGTTGTTGACGTACCTAGGCTTTATTGCCATCTTGGGCAAATAATGTCGACAATCGATTTGTAAACGCCGATTTTCTATCGATTTGACGACGTACCTAGGCTTTATTGCCATTTTGGGCACATAATGTCGACAATCGATTTGTAGACACCGATCTTCTATCGAGTTATCGACGTACCTAGGCTTTATTGCCATCTTGGGCACATAATGTCGACAATCGATTTATAGACGCCGATCTTCGATCGAGTTGTCGACGTACCTAGGCTTTATTGCCATCTTGGGCACATAATGTCGACAATCGATTTGTAGACGCCGATCTTCTTATATTTTATTGATGGCAATACTCGGATAATTTTGTGAAAAAGAGCCTCGAGGGGCTATATTCATTCATCATTTCCTACATATTACATCAGAAAGAAGCTTCGAGACATTAGTCATAAATATAAAAGAGTATTTCGTAGAAACTTTTATGACTTCTCTGGACGTCGTGTCGACGTGTTGTAGCAGTGGCGTGCCATGGTCTGTCTCCCCTAACCTCTCATATCCCCTGAGGCGTTGGGAACCTCATGATTTGATGGGCAGTTGAAGGAATAATTCGATGAGGGTTAGTTCTTCAGATGATGACATTGTTGGCGGAAGCGGCGTCGACAACTACGAAGAGTACGTCGATCGTTAGGGTTTTATCCTTCTTTCCCAATATTATTGGCAATCGAATAGCGCACATGGGTAGATGGTTTCTCCCGTGAAGCCTATCAAGGGGAAGTCGACTTTCTTCAAGTCTTTTTTGATGAATCCTAGTTGTAAGAAGGCTCCGTAGAAAAGGATGTCAGTTGAGCTTCCACTTTCGATAAAGATCATTTTGACCTCATATGCTGATATGATGAGGGTAATCACCGGGGCGTCTTCATGAGGTTGATCTACCATAAAGAGATCGTCCGTTGTGAAACTAATAGTTTCCAAGTAGGGGTTCCGAGGTCTTTTTCCCATTATGGCCGTCGTTGATATTTGGGCGGCATATACTTCTCGAGCTGAATTTGTCTCGCTACCGGACGCGAATCCCCCGACGATAACATTCATGATTCCCCTTTGGATAGGGGCGGTGTGATTATGTGGTGGTGAGCGAGAATCTACTCGAAGGCTTCTATTCCGTTTTTTTTTTTTTTTTTTTTTTTTTTTGCGCTAGCCGGCTTCTCCACAAAATTTAACAGTTTGCCTCTTTGAATAAGAGTTTCAATATCTTGTTTTAACATAGTGCACTCGTTCGTATCGTGTCCCCGGGCGCGATGATATCGACAATAGTCGTTTATTGGTGACCCATCAGATTCTTTCTCGCTGGAGTATCTTATGGTATCTGGTATAATAACTGGCCAAGGTCTCATCAGGACCTTGTTCAATTTTATCCAGAAAGTCCATGCTTTTGAGGCGTTGCCTCTGGCCGATATGCCCATCGATGAACTTGGTCTTCAATTCTTCCCATGAGTTTATGGAATTGTCGGGGACCATAGAACCATGTGGAGGCTTATTCTTTAAGAGGCGTCGAGAAGAGAGCCGCATAGTGATCCGGTGTTGACCCTCTCCCTAGGAGAGAAGAGTTGTGGGCGTTGATGTGGCGAACGGGGTCTCCCTCACCAGTATAGTCGTCGACGTTCCTCTCGAAGACTTGTGGAGGAATTCAAGTATCGAAGAGTCTTTTGGAGAAGGGGTGAGAGGTATGGTCACAAACGGCTAGCATGTCACTTGCTCCCATTCTCTTTTCTCGAGCAATTCTTCTACCTGTCCTATAGTGAATAAGACAGGTTCTTTTGTTGCCTTATCAGACTTATGAGTCTTTTGAGCTTCATTCTCTGGAGGGGTGGTCTCAGTGATCTTCGCACTGGAGGCCACATCCTCCTTATGAGAGATTTTTCGGGTTGGCTCCTTGTTGTCGGGAATGGTTCCCTCTCGAGCCTGGTTCCATAAGGCTATGAATGCAGCCATCACTTCTTGGGGGACAACGGTATGAGTTATCCCTATTCCCGCCTCTGGATCCATTGTATCGGGAGGTGGGTCAGAATGGAGAGGTTGTTCTTCCTCCCAAGCACCATTGTTTTGAAGGGGGTCTCCCTCATTTGATGGTTTTGAAGTGGTGGGATATGTCTGAGATCTTGCTATCTCTTCCACCACTGCCGCTGTCTTCTTAGTATTCTTGTTGGGAGCCATGACTTTTTTATCACCGTTTCCCACAGACGGCGCCAAATGTTGAGATCAAAATGACGTGACCTGAAACTTCTGGTAATGGATTTCGAGATCTCGCTGGTAGCTAGCTCCTAGGTGTCTATGTCGACATCAGGGGTGCTTAGTTTCCTTTAGGATGCTTTTGGTAGGTGAGGACCTGAAAAGGGGTGGGGATGACCCCTGATTCCACTCCAAAGCTTAAGTCAGTGAATGTAATTAATTAGATAATGAAAGTGTTCCCTTATTTATAGTGGCAGTGTACCATCTTTTAGTTACGGCTACTCTCTTGGGAGGGTTTATATCCAGAGTCGGTATAAGCAGGTGAAAAGCAGGTCGCCACCTCATCTTTCCTTAGCTAGGAAGACTTTCCTCTGGCGGTTGAAGCAGATCGTCACCTCACAATTCCTTAAGAGGAAGAGTTTTCTCTGAGGCGGCAAGCATGTTGCCAGTTGTTCTTTCCTTAGGAGGAAGGTTTCTTCAATCGCTTTTGGCTCCCGACTCGACTCATTCCTTAAGAGGAAGAGTTTTGAATGGTCTTGGCGCCAATCTTTTAAAGATCTTAGTTGTCGACTTTCTCCATATTTGGTGTCGACTGTCTATCAATGTTTCCTCATTCTGAATAGGATTGGTAGTCGACTCTCTTTCGTGAGTCTCGACTTGCATGCTCTCGACTTGTATGCTTTATCTTTACAATCGTAACCCAACAGAGAGTATATTTTGTCAAGTCTCAATAATAAATAAATAAATAAAACTAAGAAGAGTGGATATAAAAAGAAATCAACATCAAAGTAGCAAATATTTGGGGACTTGCTAACTTCCCTCACCTAAGTTCACCTTTCTTCATTTGATTAATATAGAGTGATAATCTTGTACTTAAGATGCCGTAATTAGTTTTCTGGCCAAAGATACCGTAATTAGTTCGTTTCTAGTACAATCATCTCTACGTGAAGACAGGAGCTAGCGGTTGGTGCGAGAGTCTAAAACTAACTATCCAACTTTTAGTCATTTTGTTCACCAAAACTTTGTTGATTTTAGAAACCACTTTAAATGCATAAATAAAGGATATATAATTAGAAAGGATCCATTTATCTCGATTTTTTTTAATTATATTTGAGATTGAGATACATTAAAAATTCTTAAGAAATTCATGATATCTATGTGTGATGTCACTATAAGATATTTTTATTAAAAAATATAGATTTATTGTACGCACTATTACTATATTAGGTCAATACTTTTTAGATAATGATGATTCAGAAGTTAATAACACCAGGATTTGTTATTAGCAATTAAATTTTAAGTGGCCAAAAAAATTAAATTTTAAGATCTTTCACAACAAAATGCATGACGTCCCATTGCGTATTTTAATTTTTTTGTTTTCTTGTCTCTCGTATTTTGCACTTATTTTTTCAAATCTCTCTTGTATTTAATTTTATTTTATTTTTCAAAATTTGGCCCAAAATAATAAAAAATATATTACGTTCGTTTTTAATGGAATTATTCTTGAGTAAATTGAGAACTTACAGGAAGATGGAGTCACGTTATCATGCAATGGTCGTCGGTAGAGTTGGATCACTCTTTTTTTTTTTTTTTTGGTTAAAGGATCACTCTTGAAGTGGACGTATATGACATCTTATCTTTATAATTACTACTACATAAATAAAATAAAAATTAAAACAAATTGTAGCGACTTGTGAAGGAGATTAAGAAGATAATGGGAAAGTCAAATAGTGTAAGCAGCAGTGGTTACGTTGTCATTTGTCAAGCTTTTAAGGGTTAATAATTAAAAAAATGTCCAAGGTTTACCCTATGTTAAAATTAGGCGTCTGAAGTTTTAAATGCTAAAGTGTAGTGTCCAAGGTTTCTAATTTGTTAAAATGTGATGTCTCGGTGTGATTACTTTAGTGAAGTCAATTCCGACGAAATCGATAGTCAAATTCGACCTCCCATACACACTCCCTTCTCGTCATCTTGCCGGGATCGTCACCTAAGAAGTTGACCACATCCGTGCAAGTAAATCTTGATCTATTGTCGTAGGAAAATCGCTCCACACCACTCTGCTAGAAATTTTTTTTTATGTTCAACTTTTGGATGAAATTTGACGATTTCGTGAAAAGTAAAGAGTGATGAATTATAAGTGAGTAAGTGGCTGATAAAAAGGATTGAATGGAGATGAAAACACGCGTAGAGACACCAAATTTCAACAAAAATGAAACTTGGGACAGTCCATTTTAACATTTTAAACTTCAGACACCTAATTTTAACATGGACAGATTTTTAGTTATTAACCCAGCTTCTAAAAGAAAACACTAGCACATGGTAAGCCAGGGATGGACCGGACCACCCCAGACCCAAACCTGGCCAGAACCACAACAAACCCACGGTGAACCAAATCGGTCCGGTCTGGCTTTTTAGTGTTAGCCCATGAGAAACTTGAGATACAAGAAACACAATTCATCAGAGCCAACCGATCTCTTCAGTTTGGCCAACTAACTACTCTACCTTACCAATTGACATTGACAGTAGAAAAAAGAATGCAGTTGAATAGCTGAAATGAGTAGAAGTTTCTGTAATGAAGTGAAAAAAAGCAGGTATTGAATTGAATGCAGATTCAAATGCTGCAGTTCCAATATCTGCAGGCTTAATGAAATGATTCCTCAGGTTCTACTGCAATTGCAGTGAAATAGAATAGTTGTGCTGCATTTAGCAGTGACTTAAAGTATTTACTTAACAGTGTGTATTTTTACTTAAAAGAGATTTCTTTCTCTCCCCTCCATTTTAGCAGCAGATGTTGTTGAGCTAAAATTGAATCATCAATGCACTTTAGCAGCAGCACCAGCATCTCTCCACATGCAGGTTTTGGCATTTATATCCTCTCTCTCTACTAAGCACACTTCTTATCAGCTCACCATTTTTCAGTTTCCTAAAGTGAGGGATAGAAGAATGTTTTGCACATGGTTTTGATACTAATACACAGCAGAAAACAGCTCAGCTCATCTGCACAACTCAACTCAGCTATGCAATAAATCTCAGGCCAAAGATGATCATCATTCCACAAAAGGTTTGATATCATCAACTTTCCTGCACTGAAATTGCTTAATCTAGTGTTTTAAGGTCACCCTCTGTGATTTGATAAAGATCAATGAAGGAAAAAGAGGGAAAAGAAAGCTCTTCCTTATTTGAATAGGATCCTTTAAAAGGAAATCATTCACCAACCAAGATGCTAACCTTGTTAACTCAACATTTTTTGAATAGGGAACTTGATTATGATTCCCTCCCAATCTAAACAAGATTTCTTCCCCAGTACCCTTCACTTTTCTCAACTATATATCAACCAAAACTAGTGTAAAAATTGGCCCCTGGTTACAGTTTCAGCTCAAGCACAGCAAAATTGGAATAGCAAGATCAAGAAAAAGTGTGAATTTTGGTTACCAATAATGACAGAGGGAAGAGTTATGAATATGACTAGCTAAATACAGAGAGACGCCTCAATTGGCAAAATCATACTCGATCCTGGCTTATAGATTTGAGGGAGAAGAGTAATACATAGTACATACACCGATATAGGGCCAATCCATCAAACGACGGCCGCAATGCCCTAACGATTTCGATCGCCCATCAAATGAACTCGAACTCGTCCTCCCTGAGGTGAGCGGAGAACTTAACCGGACCTCGCCCTTCGATCTCCTTGACGAACTCCAACTTGCAAGGGTAGTTTGCTGATACGCGCTTCCCCTTCCAGACCGTCACGTTCTGCTTGAACACGCCCTCCATTCCTGTCAAATCCACCTCCGGGACGCGCGGGACGTGGTACACCTTCAGCGGCACCGTCACTCTGACCTTCGATCCGATCCTTGAAGCGAATTCGTCGATTACCGCCTCTTCTTGAGAAGACGAGGTCGATGTATCGGAGCTGGAGGACGATCTCAGCGCCACGTCGCATGAGATTTTCCACTTCCTAGATTTAGCGGAGCTGCGACTAGACGGAGAAGAAGGAGGATGGCGGAGGAATGAGAAAACTTGTGGCTGAGGGCGACGGATTGACGCTGCCACGCCGGATGTTCCCGCGGCGGCCGGAGATAGCAGAGCTAGCGTCGTCGACATTTTTCTCTGGTAGTTTTCTCTTAACAGTTAGCAGAGTAGCGCGGCTCTCCGGTCTTTATTTCCTGATCCTCTTATTTTCTGTTCATTATCTGTTATTTTTTCAATATTATATATTGGTTTTCTTTTGTGCTAAAAATATAATTGAGATAAATATAATAAAGGTGAAATTTCTAATTGGTCGAGGGGGAAATTTTCACTAAAAAAAATCCAAACACAACTTTCTGCTGAGATATTTAAAAGTACCGAGCTTATTACCAAAAAATAAATACCGAGTAAAAAAAAATATATTTAAAAGATTATAATGCTCAAAATGATAAAATAAAAATAAAAATATTTACAGATATTAAAATAAATATTCTATAATTGTAATATATTATTAAGTTTATTTTTTTTTGTACGCTTTAAAATATTACTAACTTTGCCGTGTGAAGAAATAAATAATATGAATTTAGATTCAAAAGTTTTGCTCTTAAATTGTCAATTTTAACATATTAATTATTATATAATTTAGTGAAGTTCAACTATATATATTTCTTAAGCTAATTTTTTTAGTGAGTTTTGGATGCGATGATTCAAATTTAATTATTGTGGTTTGAAAAACTTCAGTACCATTAAAAAAAAACTTATTTGATTATATTTTGTACATAATAATTATTAACAGCTAAATATACAAAATAATAAATAGTTACTAATTAAGGTAATAATAAAATAAGTTAGAAAAAAAGTAATAATATAACAACTGAGCTAAAAAGATTATTTTCTCTTGATTTAAATCGAATCCTCTTCGAGAGCGCGTTAATTTTTAATTTTTATATTTTTTGGAAGCGTGTTGAAGTTGTCATTTATATATGTGGTCCTCGAAATTGTGTTAGAGAAGTTATCAACTCTTGGCCAACCATTCTGGATAATGCAATTTGCAACTGTTTTTTTTTTTTTTTTTTTTTTTTGCAACTGTTGGATATGTATTGATATATATGAATTAATTTGTTGGTTTTGTTTTCACACCAAATTGCTAATTAACATTTGTGGAAATTGAATTGAAAATTTAATATAATTTAGACGAAATATGTCACATACTCATCAAGTTATAAAAAGTGTGACAAATTGCTAAATAATATTTAAACAATCTAAAACCTGCGTGTTTATATTTTGACAATAGAACAAATCTTGATTAGTTGCTACTTTCTTTATTGCATGAGTTATTCCGAAAAAAGAGAGAAATTTTGATGGAAATTCTATATATATGTAAAATTTAAACTAATTAGTTATATACATATGAAATTTAAACTAAACACATATAAAAAAAAAATCCAAGTTAAAATTTATTGGACTCATCCAAGTCCAACATCTATCTACTAATACATGATCCATGGTTATGAGTCTTATGACCAAGCCCATGAGACTTTGGGCTTATAAGAAGTCTAACAAGAGATGCTGAAAAAGAGACTTTGTGGTTTCCTAATGAATATTTTTAGATAATCTAAAAGCAAATGCAAAACTCTTTTATGTATATATAAACATTATTTTTCAAAATAACATCTTCCTCAGCTCATTCATTATATAAAGTCAAACAAAAATTCAAGACACATGAATGAATAATAAAAATCAATTCTTCAAATTCGAAATAGTTAATAATAGTACAAAACCAGTTAAATTATTAAATTAAAAACGAGAAATTAAGCCGAACATTCAAATGCCACACACGATCACATTCTTCACAAAGTGGAGTTGAAGGGCACATCTGCTTTCTTGACCCACTTATCCCCATTGATGAAAGACTTGACAGTGAACTTGCTAGCCTCCTTCTCGCTAATGAATCTCAACCCCTTCCACTTAACCCGATCCTTAATCGCAGCCCCAGGTCCGAAATTGGCAAACTCGGCATAATATATGGTGCTCGGGGCCGAGTCCCCAATCCACGGAAGCCACCCCTTAGGGTCGATAATGTTAGGCATCATCGTCTTCATGAACACTGTAGTTGAGTAGTCCTTCCATGGCCTGCCCAGGAAGGTTTTGACTCCTGTGAGGTTGCCTGAGGGCCAGATGGTGCAGTTGTGGATCGATATGCCAGTGTTCATGTTCGGGTCTTTCTTACCTTGTGCCGTGATCGTATTCTGTTGGCCGACCATCGGGGTCCTAGGAAGAATGTTACAGTTCTGGTACACAACCGCCGCGTTTCCAAAGATGAAGTCAACTGTCCCGTAGATGTCGCAGTCTCTGTAGAACTGACGGTTAGAGTGCGAATACATGGTGTCTTGGGAAGCGTCCATACGACACTTATAAAATATTGACTCGTCAGCAGTCGACATCAGAGCCACCGCTTGGTGCTTGGCCGGACCGGCAGTGTTGTAAAATCCCATGTCGCGGCCCACGAATCCTTTACCAAACACAGCTGCATCAAAATATGATAAGAAATGATCAATCAATCACTCTTTAATAGTATATATATAGATCTAATTTCAACCCTACAAAAAATGTGGTCTAGTTTATAAATCTCAACATGTACGTGATCGACTAGGAGCGCTGGTCACATGCATTATATATATGTGCATAGAAAAATTATTACCAAAGGTTGCTGATTCGAAAGTCGGGGTTCCATCGACAACGTTGAGTGAAGCAGACACGATGGTAGCGTCCTGGCCGTCCCCGACCATCACGACGTTCCACATCGGCTTCTCAATACGAACATTCTCGTTATACACACCCTTCTTCACATAGATCACAAACCTGTCCTTGCTCTTCTCGGGAACACTCTTGAGTGCATCCTTGATTGTCTTGTACTTACCCGATCCGTCCTTGGCCACCACCACGTTTGCCACCTTCTTCAGGTCTTCCACCTTGGTCGCTAGTAGTCTTCGGTCTCTAGGGTTCACCCATTCCGGCAATGCTTCCTTCTCGACGCTCATCAACCGCCTTACCTTGAATTGTCCGATGATGTTTGTAATCCAAGTCACAATAGCCAGACTGTTGCTTGTGAGCTCTTGTGAAGTATTTAGTTGCTTCTTGATCGTATTCTGGGAAAAACGAAAATGATAAAAAAGTTCATATCCAATTTAAAAGTCTAAGCTAATCGATTATAATAAATATTTTCCTACTTAAATCGAGTTAATATTCGACAAATATGCATATAATATTTACATGCACGAATTGCCGGTCTTACCAGCAAAGTTCCCGACACGGCTAACTCCTCCAACCCGTCGATGCAGGTCTCTTGGTAAGTAGCGGCCGAGCTAAGCCAAGTTCGAAGCTCGTCACCCGAGTCTAACCCCGACGAGTACGTGATGTTAAGGTGGTCCATGGCTAGATCCATGAGCTCACGACAACTATCAAGTGCGGCCGACTGGGTGGCGTTAGTCTGACTCTTGAAGAAGTCGATCACCTTGTTGAGCTCGGTCACCGCCACCATAACCGAGATCTTGAACAGCTCCTGAGGCTGAAGGTTGCCGTTGGCGTCCACCTTTGTTGACATGCTCTTGTAGCATGAATCCTTGTACAATGTAATATCACACACAGCTTTCAACGAGGTTGACGCCGTCTTGTCCCCCTTGCCACCGTGGGAGCCGCCATTGACTTGGGTTCCGACCACTGCACCAACCACAATGCATACCAAGACAATGGAGGCGACGGAGAGGATGGCGATTTTCCGGCGAGATTTACGGCATCTGTCTAGTGCGGCCTGATCGGCTTCGTTAATCTTCCCGTACAAAGAAGACATCATCGTTACCGACCTGGCCGATTTGCCTCTATGATCTCAAGACCGGGTGGAAGTTGTGATTCTTAGAGCTTGGGGTTGCAACTATTTATATGTTTGTGTATTGACAGATTCGATTTAGTTTATTTTATTATTGGGTGTATCTCTCTATACATCATATACGTGCGAGGTACAAATGCTAAGATATCGTGTTGGAGTATATTATTGAAAACCATATGATGGAAGTGGGTCTCATGTTATCAAGCCAATAAGAAAAGTATTTTTCGTTTTTTAATTTAGATCTCTTTTTATATTGACAATTAAGTTATTAGTATGGTCTGTAAGGGGTAAAGTGCTGAACATGAACATTTTTCTATTCCCATGGTCATCGGTGGGTTAAACCTCTAACTTCTGGTTAATGGATAAATCGTTAAACCGCTACGTTACACCATATTACATGGTTAGATTTTACCAACAACACTCTAGCTTTTATATATTTTGTCGTCATTTTCTACTATTTTGATGAGGTGACGTATGTTTAATAAAAAAAAATTAAGTTAATACGTTATTTTGTAAAATATGTCTAAATCATGTTGTCTTTTTGTATAACAATTTTTTTTATATTTTTAGTGCAATATGTTTTCGAAATGATATTTTTTATTTGTAAAAATAACAGTTGTGCCCTCATATTTTTTTCCCAACGTCCCCCTTATTAATATGAATAAAAATATATAATGTAAAATAAAAAAGTAAACTAAAATTTGTAAACAAATTATAGATTTTGTTTTAATAAATGACATTTAAAAATTAATTAATCTATAAATTAATAAACTCCAGAACCGAACATGCAAGAGAAAATATCAACATGAACCGAAAACCTAGAAAATGTATCGATAGAGCATTTCAAGTTTCTCAAGGAAAGTTCCTTCATCTAGTGTTCCTCCCATTAATACTAGAAGCCAAATGCCAAACTTGACCAAATTACAAAAAAAAGTCCACAAATTATAAGGAATGCCAAAAGTGGCCCATATGAAATAAAAAATAACAAACATAAATAACAACAAGAGACACAAGTCTTCAAGATTGCCAAAACATACCCTAAACTTAAACCTCCCCACAAACTTGAATACTTGAAAACACTCCCCCACAAGCTTGAACACTCTAAACAACAGCAGAAGCAGCTTCATCTTCATCAATTCCACAAAAATATTTTTCATTCCAATCATGTTTGATATATGATGATGTTGATGCCCTAACAAAGACTTGGTAAACAAGTCAGCCAACTGATCTGAAGATCTGATATAACTAGGCAAAACAAAACCCTTGAAAAATAAATCTCGAATAAAATGACATTCAATGTCAATATGCTTTGTACGCTCATGAAATCAGGATTAGAGGTAATCTGAATAGCTGCCCTATTATCACAATAGAGTGGAACATAACCAGGTTGATGAAAACCTAACTCACCTACGCTAACAGTCTATCCAACCAGATCAATTCAGTTAAAACCTTACCCATGATGATATACTCAGCCAGTGTTATCAGAGCCGGACCGAGAGTCGAATCGGCAAAGCCACCGGTTCCCAGTTCGAACGGTTCGAACTCGGCCTGACCAGTCCTAGAGCAAAGTTACATAAAATACAACTCCGCCTCCCTCACTTTACCTTTCCTTTTCCTAACTCCCACTCCTTCCCATATCTTTCTCCCCATGTTCCCTCCCTCCCCTCTCTCTTTTTCCACCTACACCAGAGAGTAAATCGCACATCTTGATAAAACAAAAGGGATCTCGGCCTCTTGTAAGGATCCAGAAGGTGGGTTATAATGAACAACACCTAGAAAAGTGCCGTCTCTCAGTCAAGGCCATCCGTGAAGATATTGTCTCTGGTAAGCCAAGTTCGAGGACATGGCCGCTCGCATCTATAATTGCTGCTCTGCCAAGCGCGAAGGTGATCTCGGTAAGTATCTAGATGTTAGTGTGGACCCCATCTTCAACGGTCCCGTTCTGGACCCTCGCCTCCCCATTCTTTAACAGCCACTTGATTGGCTCTGGGTCGCCGTTGACGGCGAGATCGTGGAAGATACAGTCCACAAATCAGCAATGGAGCTTCCCGGAGACAACTGATTCACCATTTTGGAGGCCAGAGTTGCTTGGTGCATGGAGGCTAGGTGGAGGCGGGGCTAGATTTTAGGGTTTTACAGTTGTTTTCAGCAAACCGGCGAACCCGAGAACCGGTCGGTTCGCTCAAAACTGGCCGGTTCATAAAAAATTGGGCTTTTGAATTGGGTTCGCTTACATCCTCTAGATTTGCTCGAACCGGACCATTAAAGACACCGGTTCCGGTTCGAAATCGGTTGGACCGCCGGTCCAGTCCGATTCTCTGATAGCACTGTACTCAACCTGGATACAGTAGACTGCTTTTTAACCTTCTTAAAACAGGAGATTTACCAATAAAAACAATATAACCAAAAACAGATTTTCTATTGACACTACAACAAATCTCTACTTTAGTGACGATTCATTGTGATAAAATTATAGTCGTCACAAAAGTGAATTGTGTTAGTGACAACTAATAAAATTCATCACCATTAATATAGATATTAATGACGATTTTTTTGTCGTCACTGTTGACATATATTTTAGTCACAATATCTTATTTCGTCACTAATATAACTTTAGGAGCAGATAAAACAGAAGCAGAGTCAGAAGAGAAAAATATCCATTTACCTCGCTCACCTTTAATATATTTGATAATCACCTTTATAAATTGTGAACTCAAATCAAAACTCCAACTTACATGAATAGATCAATTCAAAATAGTTAATAATAGTAGTACAAAATCAATGGTATACTTTATAATAATTATCACCCGTATGTCAGCTTCACAAAGTTGTGCTGAAGGGTACACTTGCTTTCTTGACCCACTTATCCCCATGGATGAAAGACTTCACTGTGAACTTGGTTGCCTCATTTTGGTTAATGAATCGCAGTCCCTTCCACTTAACCCTGTCCTTGGTCGATGCTCCGGGTCCATAATTAGCGAACTCAGCATAGTATATAGTGCTCGGGGCTGAGTCCCCAATCCACGGAAGCCACCCCTTGGGATCAATGATGTTGGGCATCAAGGTCTTCATGAACACGGTAGTTGAGTAGTCCTTCCATGGCCTCCCAAGGTAGGTTTTGACTCCGATGAGGTTACCTGAGGGCGAGATGGTGCAATTGTGGATGGAAATGCCAGTATTCATGTTCGGGTCTTTCTTGCCCTGGGCAGTGATTGTATTTTGTTGACCCTTCATTGGGGTTCTAGGAAGAATATTACAGTTCTCATAAACAACAGCCGCGTTACCAAATATAAAATCAACCGTGCCGTATATATCGCATTCCCTATAGAACTGACGGTTAGAGTGCGAATACATGGTGTCTTGGTAGGCGTCCATGCGACACCTATAAAATATCGACTCGTCAGCGGTTGACATGAGCGCCACAGCTTGGTGTTTGGCAGGGCCTGCAGTGTTACGGAATCCCATGTCACGGGCCACAAATCCTTTGCCGAAAACAGCTGCACCAAACAAAGATATAAAATCATCCATCTAGACACTTTAATCTTGCTATATATTATATGATATGATAGAAAAACTCTAGTATTATTATTACCAAAAGTTGCTGATTGGAAAGTCGGGGTTCCATCCACAACGTTGAGTGAAGCGGACACGACGGTAGCGTCTTTGCCATCCCCGACCATCACCACATTCCACATCGGCTTCTCAACACGAACATTCTCGTTATACAAACCCTTTTTCACATAGATCACGAACCTGTCCTTGCTCTTTTGTGGGACATGTTTGAGTGCATCTTTTATGGTCTTGTACTTACCCGATCCATCCTTGGCCACCACCACATTAGCTACCTTCCTAAGGTCTTCCACCTTGGTCGCAAGTAGTCTTCGGTCTCTAGGGTTCACCCATTCCGGCAATGCTTCCTTCTCGGAGCTCATCAACCGCCTTACCTTGAATTGCCCGATGATGTTTGTAATCCAAGTCACAATGGCGAGACTGTTGCTTGTGAGCTCTTGTGAAGTATTAAGTTGTTTCTTGATTGTATCCTGCGAGAAAAACGGCGGCGGAGATGAGTTTCTATACTTTATACTCTACTAATATACGTCTGATCGGTCACACTGACATGTTCAATAAAATAGTCTAGTCTTTTCTACTTAATCAAAGTCGATAAACAGTCATTATCGCATGGTGTATAATAATTATTAAGCATATATGATAACATGCACGAATTGCCAGCCTTACCAGCAAAGTTCCCGACACGGCTAACTCCTCCAACCCGTCGATGCAGGTCTCTTGGTAAGTAGCAGCCGAGCTAAGCCAAGTCCGAAGCTCGTCTCCCGAGTCTAGCCCCGACGAGTACGTGATGTTAAGGTGGTCCATGGCTAGATCCATGAGCTCACGGCAACTATCAAGTGCGGCCGACTGGGTGGCGTTAGTCTGACTCTTGAAGAAGTCGATCACCTTGTTGAGCTCGGTCACCGCCACCATAATCGAGATCTTGAACAGCTCCTGAGGCTGAAGGTGGCCGTTGGCGTCCACCTTTGTTGACATGCTCTTGTAGCATGAATCCTTGTACAATGTAATATCACACACAGCTTTCAACGAGGTTGAACTCGTCTTGTCCTCCCTGCCACCCTTAGAGCCACCTTTGACTTGGGTTCCCACCACCGCACCCACCACAATACAGACAAGGACTATGGAGGCAATGGAGAGGACCGCGATTTTCCGGCGAGATTTGCGGCGGCTGTCAAGTGCGGCCTGGTCGGCTTCATTGATCTTCCCGTACAAAGAAGACATCATATTTACTCAACAGCTAGCTGGGGTTATCTCTATGATTTCAAGACCGGGTGAAAGTTGTGCATGATTCTTAGAGCTTTGTCTTGCAACTATTTATATGTTTGTGTATTAACAGATGTGATTTAGTTTCTTTATTGGGATGCATCTGTACAACATATACGTGCGAAAGACAAAGGTTAAGATGTCGCGTTGTAGTTTAAATTATTGAAACCCCATATTATGAAGGAAGTGGGTCTCATGTGTTTTATCAAGACAATAATAAGTACCAGTATTTAAAAAAATAATAATTTGATTTCAATATTAACAATAATTATCTATATCTATATATATTATAAATTATGAAAGAAAGATAATAACAGAGTGAATGTAGAGTTGCAGATTTTGTTTTTTACATTAATCGATGCATTTATGACAATTGAGCTAAGAGTTTTTTAGTCTTTAATTCCATATTATTTATTGCAATAGGGAGCTGAGGGTTTTTAAGTTGCAATTAATCGCAAATAAACTTTCGCTAATTTCGAACCGTTCAAGATTCAATGTATTAGACGAACCAAGTTGGAACGTTGCCGCCTTAACCTCCTTCATTAATTGTGACATGGCTAACAAGGTCCCGATTCACATCATCCAAAACCAGCCTCGGAATAACACTCAAAACCTCATCCCAATCACGGTGACCAGAAGTCGCAAATAGAGACCTAAAGAAACCAACAAGGATCGACGAAATCCCCTGCTCATTTGTTACCTCAGTTCCAACATCATCGACAAGACTGAGCATTTTATTCCGCCTACGCCGATCAATAGTGGTTGAATGGAAAATTTCGAATTACGATCTCCATAGTTCAACCATTTCACACGCGAGCGCTGCCTCTAATGTATTTCCTCCCACTTCCAGAATGAGCCCAATTGCTGCGTTAGTGCGACCTCCTCATTGGCCGACTCAACGACGTGGTTACCCTCGCAGATCTCCTTCAACCTCGTGTATTATGGGATATTTTGCTTCCTATCGTTACCGAACCGACAGTTTCTCCATTCGACTAACCTCCGCCTACATTTCCCCAGTTTCATGGCAACCATGGGAGGACGACTAGTAGTAGTGACCGATATTCACCCCCCCCCCCCCCACGTAGTGCGGATTATCGGACCACACTCCTCATGGTCAGTCCACATCTCCTCGAACCTGAACGATTTAGCCCCGCGCCGGTCCCTATGATGAAGGAAAACAACGATAGGGGCATGGTCAGACCCAATAGTAGCCTCAGGGAAGACCTGGGCTTGAGGGAAACACGAAACCCAAGTCGGGTTCGCCAAACCACGATCAAGTCTCGCACGCACCAATACTCCATTGAATCGATTATTTGACCACGTAAACATAGCCCCATTGTAGTGTAGATACATTAGCCCCGCATCCTCAATCATACCATTGAAAGCAACAATACGGTATTGCTCCTTTTCTCGGCCCCCTATCTTCTTCGTCTGGGACCGAATGTCATTAAAGTCACCGATACAAAGCCAAGGTCCTGATCATCGACGAGCAATACCTTTCAAACGATCCTAAGTTTCCAACCTTCCATCCAACCGGGGATCACCATAAACACATGTGAGATACCAAGTAACCCCAGTCTTCTTGATGCGAACTTCACAGTCTATAATATGAGCTGATCGAGTGAGCACGGTTAAATGAATATCCCTTACCCACCATAAGGCCAAGCAGGCACGAGGCCAGAAAATATAATCAGAGGAGGCAAACTTTATAGCAACTGTATAATAATTAAATAATCACGAAAAATTCATATCTTATATATTTATCAAAATATTCAATAAGTAAATCTTTTACAATAGCTTTCTTTGGATTTTATCTAAATCAATTGAAGGAAAATTTATTAAAAAAAAATCTTAAGCTATGATACGAGGGAATGTCATTTTTATTGAATTCTTCAAACTGTTGTTTCGAGTGATCTACGGTATTTCCAATTGCACTTCTTTTATCGCTTTTTTATGATTATTTTATCCATACTTGTTAAAATCAAAATAATTTTTTATTATTAAAACCTAGAAAATAATTGGCACATAGAAAATAGTGGAACTATATGATTAATAACTACTTAGAATTAAAAAAAATTTAAAAAAAAATAACTAAAATTACTAATTACTAATAATCTAGTATCAATCGGCTCAAATGAAAAATGCTAAAATTTACAATCACAAAAAATTCCAATATCCATTAATAATCTAACCAACTGCAATTTTCATCACACAATTAGATAAGCTAATTAAATTTTTTATTCCTACATTAATAATAATAATAATATAAGAATAAAATTATACACAAAAATCGTTTTATCCTAAAAAATTCATATTTTCCTGTTGATAAAATCCATTTGAATTTTGTCTCACGTCTCATTTGAGTTTAATAAAAAGGATTGTGTTGGTTATAAGAGATTTGAAACCGCTTGTAAGCCGTGACCAATTGTTGATTAAAAGTAGCATATTAGGTAAGTTCAAAAAAAATTTGAAAATTTGGACGAGAAGTTACATCGGACAGTTTAAATACTATCGCACTTACGTTGATGCATTAGATGAACATTAAAATTGAAAGGGCGTTACTACCCTTCTGAATAAATTGTGAACTCAAATCAAAACTCCAACTTACATGAATAAATCAATTGATCAAATTCAAAATAGTTAATAATAGTAGTACAAAATCAATGGTATACTTTATAATAATTGTCACCCGTATGTCAGCTTCACAAAGTTGTGCTGAAGGGTACACTTGCTTTCTTGACCCACTTATCCCCATGGATGAAAGACTTCACTGTGAACTTGGTTGCCTCATTTTGGTTAATGAATCGCAGTCCCTTCCACTTAACCCTGTCCTTGGTCGATGCTCCGGGTCCATAATTAGCGAACTCAGCATAGTATATAGTGCTCGGGGCTGAGTCCCCAATCCACGGAAGCCACCCCTTGGGATCGATGATGTTGGGCATCAAGGTCTTCATGAACACGGTAGTTGAGTAGTCCTTCCATGGCCTCCCAAGATAGGTTTTGACTCCGATGAGGTTACCTGAGGGCGAGATGGTGCAATTGTGGATGGAAATGCCAGTGTTCATGTTCGGGTCTTTCTTTCCTTGAGCAGTGATTGTATTTTGCTGACCCTTCATCGGGGTTCTAGGAAGAATATTACAGTTCTCATAAACAACAGCCGCGTTACCAAATATAAAATCAACTGTGCCGTATATATCGCATTCCCTGTAGAACTGACGGTTAGAGTGCGAATACATGGTGTCTTGGTAGGCGTCCATGCGGCACCTATAAAATATTGACTCGTCGGCGGTTGACATGAGTGCCACAGCTTGGTGCTTGGCAGGGCCTGCAGTGTTACGGAATCCCATGTCACGGGCCACAAATCCTTTGCCGAAAACAGCTGCACCAAACAAAGATATAAAATCATCCATCTAAACACTTTAATCTTGCTATATATTATATGCATGATATGATAGAAAAACTCTAGTATTATTATTACCAAAAGTTGCTGATTGGAAAGTCGGGGTTCCATCCACAACGTTGAGTGAAGCGGACACGACGGTAGCGTCCTTGCCATCCCCGACCATCACCACATTCCACATCGGCTTCTCAATACGAACATTCTCGTTATACAAACCCTTTTTCACATAGATCACGAACCTGTCCTTGCTCTTTTCTGGGACATGTTTGAGTGCATCTTTTATGGTCTTGTACTTACCCGATCCATCCTTGGCCACCACCACATTAGCTACCTTCCTAAGGTCTTCCACCTTGGTCGCAAGTAGTCTTCGGTCTCTAGGGTTCACCCATTCGGGCAATGCTTCCTTCTCGAAGCTCATCAACCGCCTTACCTTGAATTGCCCGATGATGTTTGTAATCCAAGTCACAATGGCGAGACTGTTGCTTGTGAGCTCTTGTGAAGTGTTAAGTTGTTTCTTGATTGTATCCTGCAAGAAAAACGGCTGCGGAGATGAGTTTCTATACTTAATACTCTACTAATATACGTCTGATCGGTCGCACTGACATGTTTAATAAAATAGTCTAGTCTTTTCTTCTTAATCAAAGTCGATAAACAGTCATTATCGCATGGTGTCTAATAATTATAAGCATATATGATAACATGCACGTACGAATTGCCAGCCTTACCAGCAAAGTTCCCGACACGGCTAACTCCTCCAACCCGTCGATGCAAGTCTCTTGGTAAGTAGCAGCCGAGCTAAGCCAAGTCCGAAGCTCGTCTCCCGAGTCTAACCCCGACGAGTACGTGATGTTAAGGTGGTCCATGGCTAGATCCATGAGCTCACGGCAACTATCAAGTGCGGCCGACTGGGTGGCGTTAGTCTGACTCTTGAAGAAGTCGATCACCTTGTTGAGCTCGGTCACCGCCACCATCACCGAGATCTTGAACAGCTCCTGAGGCTGAAGGTGGCCGTTGGCGTCCACCTTTGTTGACATGCTCTTGTAGCATGAATCCTTGTACAATGTAATATCACACACAGCTTTCAACGAGGTTGAACTCGTCTTGTCCTCCCTGCCACCCTTAGAGCCACCTTTGACTTGGGTTCCCACCACCGCACCCACCACAATACAGACAAGGACTATGGAGGCAATGGAGAGGACCGCGATTTTCCGGCGAGATTTGCGGCGGCTGTCAAGTGCGGCCTGGTCGGCTTCATTGATCTTCCCGTACAAAGATGACATCATCTTTACCCAACAGCTAGCTGGGGTTATCTCTATGATTTCAAGACCGGGTGAAAGTTGTGCATGATTCTTAGAGCTTTGTCTTGCAACTATTTATATGTTTGTGTATTGACAGATGTGATTTAGTTTCTTTATTGGGATGCATCTATATAACATATACGTGCGAAAGACAAAGGTTAAGATGTCGCGTTGTAGTTTAAATTATTGAAACCCCATATTATGAAGGAAGTGGGTCTCATGTGTTTTATCAAGACAATAATAAGTACCAGTATTTTTTTTAAAAAAAAAAATAATTCAATTTCGATATTAACAATAATTTATATTAATGAATTTATAACCAACCACGGCTAGCTATATTATTATTATTTTATAAATTCTAGATTTTTATTTTCATGTCATGATGCATGTATTTCTTTATTTATTATATCGTGTATATATATCTTAAAAAATCATTCAACTTGAATATATTAAAAAATGACACTCATAAAAAATCAATAAATTTAAATTTTAAAATTAATTCTACAAATTATAACTCTAAATTGCTAATATATCGTCTTATTGTACAACCGATAATTCTGAACTTTAGTACACACTAGAATTAATGAAAATCTCTCGTAACTCCTGCATCATTTGTTGGATTCCGTACAAACAGAAGGCTCGGCAACAATAGACTTGCGACGTCGCTATGGTAAATCGATTATCATTTTAAATTACCCAGACCGAATATAAGCCAGTAAAAGTAGGAGACGCCAGTATCATCACAAAACAAGTGGTGACCTACTTGTCACTATGGAGATGTGGCGACCTGCTTGCCATCATGAAGATGTGACGACCTAGTTGTTACCTTGAAGAGATAACAACATGTTTGTCACCACCTGATAGGTCGTAACCGCTTATATCAACCAATATAAGACTAGTCACCACCTGTAGATTTCTACTTTCATCTCACCGTTTTAAAATCCAAAGTCGATTTCATTTTATGTGATATAATACTTCATCACTTCATGTACATAAAGTATTATATCACATCAAATGAAATCGACTTTGGATAAATTCTTGCTGTAATTTCACTCCCTTATAAATTCATATGGCCAGCCCAGTCATGAAATAAGGAAAATCACCAGATTAGAAGGCGGTACGCACCGTCAAAAGTAGGATTTCTACTAGAATTTGAAGTTTAAAGAATCCATGCACTAACTGTCAAACAAATACGAAAGGGAAATTAAAACAGCCAATATGAATCTAAATATGTTTCACGACAAAAAACAGAGGTAGATGTGTTCAACCCCTGTATTTTATACAACAAAATGTAATTTTATATTGAATGATAAACTTGAGTATAACTTAATATCAAAAGCAAACTTAAACTGACTCTGGATCAACCATACAACCACTTTGGGATTTAATTGTGCTTATTGCCAATTCGAGTCCAACAGAAGAGCGTACCATGGATTCTGATTGATTAAAACATTATTACATCTGGATGCCAATTGATTCTTTTCAATCAATTTATTCACATATGAAACTTTTTTTAGCTCAATTGCATTCAGAATACATGTGGATGCCAAAACTCTTTAAGCTCAAGTTAAACAAATCGCTAAACCTACAACATAGAAAGAAAGTGTACGCAAGCAAAGAGGGAGCTAGGAGACGCAGGACGCATAGTTTACGCTAGGAGATGGAGATGGAGACGGAGACGCGGACGAGAGAGAGCTAGGGTTCGCCTCTATTCTTCGCGCTCTAGTTCTTCGCCTTTTCAAAATTAGCTAGAAGAAGTCAGAATGTTGTGTAGGAAGAAGCACCGTCAAATAGAGATTTTTTCTTTCGATCATATTTCGAGTGTTAATATACGAACTTCCCTCATCCCCATAACATGTCGTACATCTTCTTTAGTTCTCTCTCGGGCGTTGGAACCGAAGTACCCGATCGACTTATGGAGGTTGACCGCCTGCCCTGAAGCCCCACAATAATTATGCATAATCGATATAAGAGCCTCAACATTCTGACTAGTCGCCCTGATAAAGAAGACCGAGTCATCCGCAAAAAAGAGATGATGAAGCACCAGGCATTCCCGCATCATACGAATACCCTTTAAGTTCCCCCGAGCAACCCCGTCCATCACCATTCTCGATAAAACATCTGATACAATGATGAACAGATAGGGTGAGAGCGGATCCCCTTGTCGGATTCCCCTTGTAGGTTTGAAAGACGACGTGCGCTTCCCATTAACCAGAATTTGGTACGTGACCGACGAAACGCATGAGTGTATGTATTCGACCCACCTCTTGCAGAAGCCCATCTGCCGGAGCACCACCACCAAGAAATCCCACTCAATGCGGTCGTAAGCATTTTGCATATCAACCTTTCAAGCACATTCCTCCTTCTTCACCCCCCCCCCTCGCGCGAGTATGCAAGTATTAGAACGCCTCATGAGCAACTAAAATATTATCTTGGATTAGCCGACCCCAAACAAAGGCGCTCTGTAACGGTGTTATCATCCCCGACAGATAAGGCTTCAGACTGTTTACCAGAATCTTCGAGATGATCTTATACGAGAAATTGCAACGGAAATCGCAGAATGTCAACCTTCAGTATTAGTGTGATATCCGTCAAACTGATCCGCGATGGATGCCGACCTGTCACAAAAAACTTCGAGACCATGTCATACACATCATCACACACTACGTCCCAATATCGTTGAAAAAACACACATGGAAAGCCATCCGGGCTCGGAGCCTTAGACGAACCAAGTTGGAACGTTGCCGCCTTAACCTCCTTCATTGTGACATGGCAAACAAGGTCCCGATTCACATCATCCAAAACCAGCCTCGGAATAACACTCAAAACCTCATCCCAATCACGGTGACCAGAAGTCGCAAATAGAGACCTAAAGAAACCAACAAGGATCGACGAAATCCCCTGCTCATTTGTTACCTCAGTTCCAACATCGTTGACAAGACTGAGTATTTTATTCCGCCTACGCCGATCAATAGTGGTTGAATGGAAAATTTCGAATTACGATCTCCATAGTTCAACCATTTCACACGCGAGCGCTGCCTCTAATATATTTCCTCCCACTTCCAGAATGAGCCCAATTGCTGCGTTAGTGCGATCTCCTCATTGGCCGTCTCAACGACGTGGTTACCCTCGCAGATCTCCTTCAACCTCGTGTATTATGGCAATTTTGCTTCCTATTGTTACCGAACCGACAGTTTCTCCATTCGACTAACCTCCGCCTACATTTCCCCAGTTTCATGGCAACCATGGGAGGACGACTAGTAGTAGTGACAGATATTTCCTCCCCCCCACGTAGTACGGATTATCGGACCACACTCCTCATGGTCAGTCCACATCTCCTCGAACCTGAACGATTTAGCCCCGCGCCGGTCCCTATGATGAAGGAAAACAACGATAGGGGCATGGTCAGACCCAATAGTAGCCTCAGGGAAGACCTGGGCTTGAGGGAAACACGAAACCCAAGTCGGGTTCGCCAAACCACGATCAAGTCTCGCACGCACCAATACTCCATTGAATCGGTTATTTGACCACGTAAACATAGCCCCATTGTAGTGTAGATACATTAGCCCCGCATCCTCAATCATACCATTGAAAGCAACAATACGGTATTGCTCCTTTTCTCGGCCCCCTATCTTCTTCGTCTGGGACCGAATGTCATTAAAGTCACCGATACAAAGCCAAGGTCCTGATCATCGACGAGCAATACCTTTCAAACGATCCTAAGTTTCCAACCTTCCATCCAACCGGGGATCACCATAAACACATGTGAGATACCAAGTAACCCCAGTCTTCTTGATGCGAACTTCACAGTCTATAATATGAGCTGATCGAGTGAGCACGGTTAAATGAATATCCCTTACCCACCATAAGGCCAAGCAGGCACGAGGCCAGAAAATATAATCAGAGGAGGCAAACTTTATAGCAACTGTATAATAATTAAATAATCACGAAAAATTCATATCTTATATATTTATCAAAATATTCAATAAGTAAATCTTTTACAATAGCTTTCTTTGGATTTTATCTAAATCAATTGAAGGAAAATTTATTAAAAAAAAATCTTAAGCTATGATACGAGGGAATGTCATTTTTATTGAATTCTTCAAACTGTTGTTTCGAGTGATCTACGGTATTTCCAATTGCACTTCTTTTATCGCTTTTTTATGATTATTTTATCCATACTTGTTAAAATCAAAATAATTTTTTATTATTAAAACCTAGAAAATAATTGGCACATAGAAAATAGTGGAACTATATGATTAATAACTACTTAGAATTAAAAAAAATTTAAAAAAAAATAACTAAAATTACTAATTACTAATAATCTAGTATCAATCGGCTCAAATGAAAAATGCTAAAATTTACAATCACAAAAAATTCCAATATCCATTAATAATCTAACCAACTGCAATTTTCATCACACAATTAGATAAGCTAATTAAATTTTTTATTCCTACATTAATAATAATAATAATATAAGAATAAAATTATACACAAAAATCGTTTTATCCTAAAAAATTCATATTTTCCTGTTGATAAAATCCATTTGAATTTTGTCTCACGTCTCATTTGAGTTTAATAAAAAGGATTGTGTTGGTTATAAGAGATTTGAAACCGCTTGTAAGCCGTGACCAATTGTTGATTAAAAGTAGCATATTAGGTAAGTTCAAAAAAAATTTGAAAATTTGGACGAGAAGTTACATCGGACAGTTTAAATACTATCGCACTTACGTTGATGCATTAGATGAACATTAAAATTGAAAGGGCGTTACTACCCTTCTGAATAAATTGTGAACTCAAATCAAAACTCCAACTTACATGAATAAATCAATTGATCAAATTCAAAATAGTTAATAATAGTAGTACAAAATCAATGGTATACTTTATAATAATTGTCACCCGTATGTCAGCTTCACAAAGTTGTGCTGAAGGGTACACTTGCTTTCTTGACCCACTTATCCCCATGGATGAAAGACTTCACTGTGAACTTGGTTGCCTCATTTTGGTTAATGAATCGCAGTCCCTTCCACTTAACCCTGTCCTTGGTCGATGCTCCGGGTCCATAATTAGCGAACTCAGCATAGTATATAGTGCTCGGGGCTGAGTCCCCAATCCACGGAAGCCACCCCTTGGGATCGATGATGTTGGGCATCAAGGTCTTCATGAACACGGTAGTTGAGTAGTCCTTCCATGGCCTCCCAAGGTAGGTTTTGACTCCGATGAGGTTACCTGAGGGCGAGATGGTGCAATTGTGGATGGAAATGCCAGTATTCATGTTCGGATCTTTCTTGCCCTGGGCAGTGATTGTATTTTGTTGACCCTTCATTGGGGTTCTAGGAAGAATATTACAGTTCTCATAAACAACAGCCGCGTTACCAAATATAAAATCAACCGTGCCGTATATATCGCATTCCCTGTAGAACTGACGGTTAGAGTGCGAATACATGGTGTCTTGGTAGGCGTCCATGCGGCACCTATAAAATATCGACTCGTCAGCGGTTGACATGAGCGCCACAGCTTGGTGCTTGGCAGGGCCTGCAGTATTACGAAATCCCATGTCACGGGCCACAAATCCTTTGCCGAATACAGCTGCAATAAACAAAGATATAAAATCATCCGTCTAGACACTTTAATCTTGCTATATATTATATGATATGATAGGAAAAACTCTAGTATTATTACCAAAAGTTGCTGATTGGAAAGTCGGGGTTCCATCCACAACGTTGAGTGAAGCGGACACGACGGTAGCGTCTTTGCCATCCCCGACCATCACCACATTCCACATCGGCTTCTCAATACGAACATTCTCGTTATACAAACCCTTTTTCACATAGATCACGAACCTGTCCTTGCTCTTTTCTGGGACATGTTTGAGTGCATCTTTTATGGTCTTGTACTTACCCGATCCATCCTTGGCCACCACCACATTAGCTACCTTCCTAAGGTCTTCCACCTTGGTCGCAAGCAGTCTTCGGTCTCTAGGGTTCACCCATTCGGGCAATGCTTCCTTCTCGGAGCTCATCAACCGCCTTACCTTGAATTGCCCGATGATGTTTGTAATCCAAGTCACAATGGCAAGACTGTTGCTTGTGAGCTCTTGTGAAGTATTAAGTTGTTTCTTGATTGTATCCTGCGAGAAAAACGACGGCGGAGATGAGTTTCTATATTTTATACTCTACTAATATACGTCTGATCGGTCACACTGATATGTTCAATAAAATAGTCTAGTCTTTTCTACTTAATCAGAGTCGATAAACAGTCATTATCGCATGGTGTATAATAATTATAAGCATATATGATAACATGCACGTACGAATTGCCAGCCTTACCAGCAAAGTTCCCGACACGGCTAACTCCTCCAACCCGTCGATGCAGGTCTCTTGGTAAGTAGCAGCCGAGCTAAGCCAAGTCCGAAGCTCGTCTCCCGAGTCTAACCCCGACGAGTACGTGATGTTAAGGTGGTCCATGGCTAGATCCATGAGCTCACGGCAACTATCAAGTGCCGCCGACTGGGTGGCGTTAGTCTGACTCTTGAAGAAGTCGATCACCTTGTTGAGCTCGGTCACCGCCACCATAACCGAGATCTTGAACAGCTCCTGAGGCTGAAGGTGGCCGTTGGCGTCCACCTTTGTTGACATGCTCTTGTAGCATGAATCCTTGTACAATGTAATATCACACACAGCTTTCAACGAGGTTGAACTCGTCTTGTCCTCCCTGCCACCCTTAGAGCCACCTTTGACTTGGGTTCCCACCACCGCACCCACCACAATACAGACAAGGACTATGGAGGCAATGGAGAGGACCGCGATTTTCCGGCGAGATTTGCGGCGACTGTCAAGTGCGGCCTGGTCGGCTTCATTGATCTTCCCGTACAAAGATGACATCATCTTTACCCAACAGCTAGCTGGGGTTGTCTTGTCTCTACGATATATAGACCGGATGAAATTAAAAGTTGTAATTCTCTAAGGCTGCATTGACAAGTATTTATATGTGCGTGCATTAAGAGATGGATGTTGTTTATGTACAAATACGTGCGTGGCACAAAGGAAGATACCGTGTGTTGTAGTTTAGATTATTCATGGGAAAGTGGGTATCATGTTTTATAAATCCAATAAGAACAAGAGTATTGTTTTTCATTTCATTTTCTTGTTATATTAATAATTATTAGGTTATTGCTGTTGTTGATTTAATAAATACCATGCTAGCTAAGCTTATATAAATTGGTGTTGGTTTTTTATGACTTTAAGCAAGTATTGATTATGTACTCTAAAATCGATCGATTAAGTCTGATAAATCATATGTGGTAAAACTGAAATATTTTAGGTTTGTAATCAGAGTTATCAACTCTAAATTTTTCATCTTTTTCTCCAGACACAATATGTTAGTGTAATAATAAGATACATATTAATAATATATATATATATATATATAAAAGCTTGTTTTTCTAAAGTAAATTCAGTCAACCGTGCGGAATGACTCGTATATATTAGGATAATAATGTGGATCAGAGGAAATTTAATTTATGGAGTGAACTTTATTCTGTTACGGAAGTAGAGAGGTAATAGAATAAGGAACTTGAGGATATCTTATTATCACACATAAGGAGCCTTTATATAGGGATTACATATACTTGTGGAGGAAGTAAATTTAATACTAGGAAAGTCTAAACAAGGAAGATGGTATATACACGTAATATTGAACACCCACTAAATATATTCATAACAGTCCCCCTTGGATGTTCATAAGGGAATTGTGCCTCGTTAAAACCTTACTAGAAAAAACCCATTGGGATAAAAATCTAGTGAAGGAAAAAGAGTACACAATTATGGATCCCCTTTTGTAAGCTGCCTCGTTAAAAACCTTACCAGGAAAACCCGATGGGATAAAACCTTGGTTAAGGGAAAAAGAGTGCAGCGGTGTAGATTCTCCCCCTGATGTTGACATCGCGTAATTTCATTAAGTCGACGCAATCCAATCATGTTCGCCAATATTCCAGATGTCGCAGTCGATAAAGCCTCCTAGAAAAGATCCGCTAGATAGTCATATGAACAAATTCGTTGGATGAAGAATAACTTGAGGCGAATGTGTTTTGTATGTCTTCTTTGATATAACAATCTTCAACTCGAGCTATATAACCTGCATTATCTTCATATATATATATACAATATAATGTTACATTTAAAAATTGTGCACTTCCATGTTATAACTTACATTTGTGTAGCAAATTAATTTAGGTCTTGATTCATCATGATATTAAACTCATGGAATTCTTACAATCATTAAGGTACTCAATAAATGTGTTTATCTATGCAAAATAGCTTCAAGACATTTTTTTTTATAGGACAAGATTATTTTCAATCTCTTAAGTACTTGATCTTCAGGCCGAGCCAAACCTTTGTCCTTTCAATATATTTTGTCTGAATTTAACATCATCAATAAATTGATTGTATTTACAAACTCTTCACGAGTTTCAATATCTTTAAATTCTCCCCCTCACGCGATGCCCCTTTCGGCTATAGCGTGATCAATTCAACTTATCACAATATCAGTTTTCTTAATTCGCATAATATCATCTGATATATCTTAGCTCAAATGAGCTATACATTGTGGAGAATATAACATAATTTGTCTGTATTATTTTAAATGGTACAATATCTTTATTATACAACATTCTTGGAAAAATTTCATGCTAGCATTTTCAATCCATCTAGGATTTTCACTTTAATTTTGCTATCGGCTATAAATAATTCATATGTGGGACGCATTCAAAACTTTTTATGTACTGCCAACGTAATAATATATTTGAAGGTGATTTTTCCACTAAATGATCCATATAATAAATGCCAGGATTTTGCATATAACATTTGTACCACAGGTTGTGCATATATATCTTACGACACAATTTATTTATGCGGGAAATAATTTGTATCCACTGGCTTCCACCTTATGCATTTTTCATGTTAATACTTGCGTCTTTTCAAACTTTGGCCAATCATAATACTTGTTTAACATATTGAGCTCAAGATCCTCGACTCCTCGTCTTGTTTTATGATTTCACTCATGAATAATATTCAAAACTGTTGTCGACAACTTTATATTTTACGGTTCCATCACTTCCCGTTAATGACATAACTCATTGAGATTTCTTTATTGTAATCACTTTCAGGTACCTGAATCACTTATGAGGTTTCATATTTAGTTATGTCTTTACTTCTTTTGGGAAATCACCTCCATAATAAGACCATATTTATCTTGCTCCATTCTTTTATTAAAAAAAAATCTTTGGAACCAATATCGCACGCTTCAGACGGGAGTTAATTTTCATTATAACCTGTCCATCTGGACATTTCAAAATTGGAGCATTTGCAGCTGTTACTTGACTTATGACTTTCTGGGTCTCATAAAGTCACTTATTGGCAGTATTTGAAAATGCTTTTCTCTTTGAACTTCAGGTTCATATTCTCATTGTGCGAGGATCTAAATGAGATAATAACAATTTTTTTTTTCAGTTAATCTCTTTTCTGCCAGCTGCTTCTTTTCTCCCCCTAATGTTGGGAAAAGTTGTTCAACAATGACAATCAACACTCTTGTTTTAAATATATATATCAGTCATTGTTCTCAAATAATTGATTTATAGACAAAATATTTTTCCCAACATTCCAGACCCATGTTTGTGCGTTGCGTTGGAGTAATTCAAACATATATCGCACACCATAATATTAATATATGGAAAGTTTGTCTCTTCACCAAAAATTGGTTGTAATGGGGAGAACTGTGATTTAACATTGGCTTGATGCGCAATTATATTGCTGCTTTCTTAATAGCATGCATTTGTACTCAAATTGCTCTAATTGGTAGCAGTTTAGCTATGTAATTGGAGGATCTTTGTAACTTTCATGCTAAACTACAAATTTAGACATGTAGTTGTCTGAATCTTGTAGTAAATATCAACTTTCAATATCATCATCATTCTTTATTACATAATCTGGAAATTTTGCTATTGCAAATTCGTGATAATTAATGCACGTGCGACCATATTGTAGATGCATCTTTCAAAATAATATATCGGTCCACATGGCAGGTGAACGGGCCCATATTCACCTTTTATTATTTTCATAAATAATGAAATTTTATCCCGAACTTAGTTGATGATGATCACATAATGAATTTTCCTTTGAGAGCAATTATCATAATGATTTATGGAGAATCTTCAGGTTCTTCCAAATAATGTACTGCGCATCTTAAGTGATCTGGAATGGTCTGTAACCGGTCACGCCAAATATCATATTATATGGGTAAAACTTCGGGTTTACCTCTATATGAATCAGTAAACTTCTGGTTTACCGAATATATAATCAATCATGCCAATATTGGCGGTAAACTTCTGGTTTACCTGAATTTTTTTTCATTATCTGCAAGAGACATATTTCTTCTAGGATCTTCATGATCATTTATTCAAGACTCATGATCTCTTAGGATCTTCATGATCCCTTATTTATAATAATTCATGATATACATGATTCATTCTTATACAAGACGATCTTTAATTCACGAATACAATGTTTCAGATCCTATTTTTTCATACATTTTAGGATCTTCCGGATCCTAAAATTATCAATTTTTGAGCTTTTGAATAACTCATGATCTTCTGGATCATTTTATAATAAAATGCAATAAACGTAATAATATATGTATATAATAAATATAATGTAGTGCAAGAAATAAAAATATAAATGTAAAGGTAATGCAATAAAAAAAAAAAATAACAGTATATGTAAATAAAGTGCAAAAATGTAAATATAACTATAAAAATTAAGGGAACTATAAATTCATAATTATTGATCTTCAAAATCGTAATATCGGATCTTCAGGATCCGTCATTTATAAAGAATGCATTTTTCTTAATCGTAATATCCCATATTTAATAATAATATATGCAATGACTTTTTTTTTTTTTTTTTCATTTGAGGCTAATCTTTGCCTAGTGTCATCGCACTTCATATGAATAAACTTCTCACTTCATCATATAATTAAATTTTTGTTAGCGTCATCGCGCTTCTCAAAATTATCATTCTTCCAAATCAATTGGATTTTGCATTCTTTATTTGTAAGATGCATCATCTTTCTTTATCGATATCATGACGATGCTAACAATTTTATCTATTTCAAAATCAAAATCAACTGTTTCTATGATCATGATGATTATAGCATATTTGTATTTATACTCTTAAAAGGTCATTATAAATTATATCACTCACTTCAGGGAGTGGATGCTTTCATCACTATAATCATAATCTACAACACTCGCTTCAGGGAGTGGAGTATATCCTCGTTATAATCATAACTTATGACGCTTACTTCAGGGAGCGTAATATTTGCCTCTACACTCGCTTCAGGGAGTGGAGCAATATCAATACATATAACTTTATGTATGAAATAATTTTTCACATTTATGTGTATTCAATATATAAATACTACAAAAAAAAAAAAATTACCGACGTGATATCGTGTATTAACATCCTTTATTTTTGACATAAGTTATTTATTCAGCAATTTATTCGTAAAAAAAAATTATCATATAAGAAATTTAACCAATTCATATAAACAACATAACCAGAACTTGTTACTAGCTAGCAGTTGTACATAAACTATAACTATAGAAAATAAGACTTTTCATAGTCAGTAAAGAAAATAGAGATTTATCACCGAAAATCGTAGTTTGTCATTACAGATTAGAATAATTATCCCCTAAGCAATTTCATAGTGGTTTTCAATTATTATTATCATATAAATATATATAGGCCATCATTTAGGCAACAAGTATTCAAATTTAACCTCGATTATATTGACAAACTAGTCTAAGCGATTTCCATAACGAATCATCTATGAACTGATTTTATTTTTTCAACGATTCATATCAAGATGTGAATAACAGTGTAACTAAACTTAACCAAATCCGAGTTAGTTTTCTTTGCTAACTTGTGGAGTCGGAATCATACCTCGATCAATTATGTGTGTCATCTGTCATGTACTGTAAGATTGAATACGACTTGCTTCGTCGGAGTTTTGTTTAAGTAGTCTGTTGTGTCAACACATCGATCTCGAATCCTTTCTTAACTCGTACATATTCAACTAAACATTAAATTCCTGACACACAATAATTATAATAATTAGAATATGAATTATTAAATAGTCAAAATACGTAAGTAAATAAAGAAGTAATAATCTCCCTTTCAATGCAACACAATCAGATCGATTCAAACTCCAAGGAATCGTTGGTGGTTCTGATAAATCGGTTGATGGATTCTCAAAAGATTAGTTTGTGCCACCATCCCACTTCCACCATTGTTGTTCGAGCTTAGAGTTGGGAAAAATTTTGAGCAATTCGTGCTGATAACGTGTTACGGAAGTAGAGAGGTAATAGAAGAAGGAACTTGAGGATGTCTTATTATCACACATAAGGAGCCCTTATATAGGGATTACATATACTTGTGGAGGAAGTAAATTTAATACTAGGAAAGTCTAAACAAGGAAGATGGTATATACACGTAATATTGAACATCCACTAAATATATTCATAACATATTCTACTTTATCGTCAATCAAATATTATTATTTTCTACATAAAAAAAATTAATATAATAATAATAATAAATTAAATATAACCGAATATATATATATATATTAATAATGGGCCTTGTAGCTTGGCTGGCCACCTGATAAAATGGAGGATTTGTACAAATGGATTTAGGCCGAAAAAAATACAAAAAGATTAAAGCCCATTTAGATATTAGAGTCTTGGACCTTAATTAGGGCTTGGATAAACCCTAGGGCATATTGACAACTATTTTGGAGTCATATATACCTTTTAACATATCTTTTTAACAAAGTGTGATCTAGTTGACCTTGCATTCACTGTGGCTATTAACTTGATATGCTTGAATGTGGACTAAATAGTTGCATGTATGGTAAGAAAATTAAACCCTTCTTGTCTCAGTCCTTCATCTGACCACGTTTTCCGGCGAATTTCGCGCTTCCGTTATCGGTCTCTATCTCTATCCTCTAAATCTGCAATTTTTCTGCATACTTTCAAAAATGGGTAGGTAAGGTTAGTTAGTCGGTTCGGGTTCCTTTTTCTACACGCGTTGGATTAACCAAGTTACTACATAAGTGACGTTCTTTAAGGTTCAATCATAAGATGCTGAGATACAATTTTTAATCGACTAAGCAACTGTTATACGATTTGTATTGATTTATATATATTTGAGATGATAATACCACTATTTAACAGAGTTTTTGTTGTTGCTGCCTATCTAGTACTAGTAGCTAGTGTTTAATTATGTTCTAGTTTGGCTCATTACTTCAGTTTTCCTCCATGTCATCTATTTTAGTTGAGTTGTTTGACTAATACAATAATGAAGGTATAATAGAAGTGATATATATGGTAGTCAAAGTATAGATGGTGAAAATAAGTAGTAATTAATTTATTAAATTAATTGAGATATATCACTCACACAAAAAAAAGTAGGAAATAATAAAAAATTCGGGTTTTTATAATTAATATTTAGAAGAGAAAAAGAAAACGTCAATTTATTTGGAAAATTAGTCATTGACCAGCGTACTACACGTGATTTTATTTGAATGAAATGTATGCTATAATTTTATTGATTAGCATTTTGCGCTGAAATTTATTTTTAAATTAATATATATATAAACAATATATGCATCTTAATATTTTTGGTTAATTTTTAGATGTGTATGTAAATATATATTGTCATTAAAATAGTTCTTCACCTCATATTTTACTCCAAAAAAATGTTGCATAAATAGGTAGGTAATATGACCCAATAAAATATTCTATAAGAAACAAAAGTAACAAAAGATGCATCATTAAAAATGAAACATTTTTTTATTTTCTCCAAAGTATTAAAAAAAAAAAAAAAAACCCAACCCATCCATTCTATAAAGCTCCAACTCTCTCCATTGCTCTCAATTATTTCTCCTGCTCTTTCAATCTATCATCTGCTCAGCTTGAGAAGCTCAAGAGAAGAAAGAGTCATCAGATAAGTAAGTAGTTTTAATTTGTTGATCATCTATGCTCTCCTTAATTAATAACATGTCCTTGTCTTGAGCTTTGTTCTGGATCATGTCCTTCAACACACATGCATGTATGTAGACTAGACAGTACTTATATTTTTAGTGTACGGAAATTTTGATTTCGCAATTTTAGACTGAAAATGCTTCTTCTGTTGAAGTTTTTTTTACATAGGTGGCCAAAAATATATATATATATATATCTAGTTGTATAGTATATGCGCCTCTGGTGATCAAAAATCTGCTTGCGGTGGTCACGTTCGTTTGATCATCCGATAATTGTTTGGTTTAATTTCAAGTGGTTTAATTCTCTGTGTCCTTCTTGTTGCTTGAGCTTGATCTGGTATATATCTAGTATTGAGATCAATTTTATTTGAGCTTTATTTGCTTTCTTGGGGGAGTTTTTTTTGGTCTTGATTTCCTGACTGTTTTATGGGATAAATAGGATTGGTACCCAGTTAGTCAATGATTATTTAATTACTAGTATACTCAAGCCATAAGTAACGTAAGAGAGTCCGAAAATTATGTAGCTAGATGTATGTCGTAAGCGTTTCTTAATGGTTTATCCAAAAATAAAAAAAGAGGCTAGCCTCTCTCTTTTTTTTTTTTTTTTTTTAATTTGGATAACCATTAAAACACGCTTACGATATACATCTAGCTACATAATTTTCGGACTTTCTTACGTTACTTATGGTTTGAATTTTTTCCGATCAGACTTAATAAATAATCATTGCATGCACCGATTCCGTCAACATATAGTCCCACCAATAGCCTAATATATCGCCAAGAGGCCGGTCCGGTTAAGCCCAGTTCTATGCGCCTCATCATATGTCTGAAGCGATATGTGGTCATGCGAGACCTGTTTTTTTATAAGCAGACCACCGTAAGGTGATGCCTTTGAGGAGTTTCAGATCTGAGATTTCGAAATCAAACTATATGGGAATAAATCCTCTTAATCACTAGATCATCTTATGGTAAATAAAAAAAATACTCAAGCCAAAAATCAAGGGTCATCTAGCCCCCCTTTGGTTCATCATAAATAATTTTACTTTCTTAAAATTTTGACGGTTGAATTATGAGTGATGATTAATAAATAAAGCGAACCATTACATCATATATTACATCCTTAATAACTAGGGTTAAGTTGCTCCAAAGTTCCGAGCTGGTAAACCTAGTTTTTTTTTTTTTTTTCGGACAAAGGTTTGAGCTAGATGGGTACATAAATGTTTTTACTATTTAGTTATACAATCTTGGATGTATATCTAATTTATTTCAAAAACCTTTATGATTTTTGTCATCATTCTAAATTTTAAAACCATTTCTTTTTCTTAAGTTTAGTTTGCATTTGTCTTTTACATGCATCATGCACGTGATGACATAGCTTTTGTCAAACAGTGACGAGCGATAGTCTCACGTCCTATTTACATGGTTAAGAGTGTTTATTATAATTAAATTATATGTAGTTCAGATTCGAGGTTTCGGGTTTAAAAAGTAACCTGATTAAAATATAGGTGATGCCTAACCCACATACCGCATCAAAGTAAGAAGAGGAGGCTAGAATTGGATTTACCGATTCGACCTATTGACTATATACTATATTACTGGTGGGGCTAAGTTGACGGGATCAGTACATGCGAAATTATTTACTAAGTCTGGTTAGAAAAAATAAACTCAAATTGTGAGTAAAAAATTTCAGATATTGCGTAACAGAATGAAGTTAGAATTGTCAGTCACTCGACACCACTATTAGTTCATTTCCTTTCATTTGGAAAAAAAAAATGTTGCATTAGCTGGATTTCATCTTGAACTACCATGTAATTACCTGTTTAATACATGCTGTGCTGATTTTATAATTAGACCGCGTTCTCAATAATTACAATGTAGCTGTTACAATGAACATGTTCTCTAGACTAGTTAAATCACCGTGTTAACTAACATTAGTTAGTAATCATAATTATGAAATTCCCTTTCATTAAAAGATGCGTGTCCAAAAATAAAATGACATGTGAGTTAATTAGTACATGACAATTATTATTGTGTCATTTGGGTGCATAGAAGCGCCGATTCAATGATATTAATTTACGTGTTGGAATCATTTAAAGTTTTATTCACTGAACAAAAAAAGGTACAGGTACTGTGAATTTGCTCGATGGTGATCTTCGAGGACATAGATATTGCTGCCGACATCGACATTCTCTTCCCTCCAACCGGCTCGGAAGATCCGGCAACCGTGGAACGTATAGCCGACAGCTTTATCGTCAGCGAAGAAGAATATTTCAGAGTGATCGATGCGTTGGAGAAAAGGATGTGGAGAGACCGAATACTATTGAAAAAGCTCAGGGAGAAGAAGATCGCCGGAGGATTTGAAGCCGCCGGAAAGTCCCAGGAACAGTCTCGTCGGAAGAAGCTGTCTCGATCCCAAGACGTTATCCTCCGGTACATGCTCCGGATGGTCGATGTCTGCCGTGCGCAAGGGTTTGTATACGGGATCATTACCGATAAGGGGAAGCCGGTGATCGGCGCGTCTGAGAATCTCCGGGAGTGGTGGAAGGAGAAGGTCCGGTTCGACCGTAACGGCCCCGCCGCCATTTACAAGTACCAGACAGAATCGGCCATCAGAGGCAGCGGCTGTGGTGGTTCTAGTGGGTTCGCCGCAGTTGAAACTGCCCCGAAGCTGCAAGATCTGCAGGATACGACTCTCGGGTCGCTCCTGTCGTCGCTGATGCAGCACTGTGATCCGCCGCAGCGGCATTTTCCGTTGGACAAAGGGGTCCCGCCGCCGTGGTGGCCGACCGGTGGTGAGGAGTGGTGGGGGAAGCTAGGGTTTGAGGAGCCTCCGCCGTACAAGAAACCGCATGACCTGAAGAAGGCGTGGAAAGTTGGCGTTTTGACCGCCGTGATTAAGCACATGTCCCCTGACATTGCCAAGGTGAAGAAGCTCGTTCGACAGAGCAAGTGCCTGCAGGACAAAATGACGGCCAGGGAGACCGTTGCATGGCTTGCCTTCATTAACAAAGAAGAAGAAGAGCTCTCCAAAACCCTAAGCCCTAATGATGATCATCATTTGCAGGCTCCGGCTGCCGAAGTGGCGGCCAACCGGCCGTTAATCATTCTCGATGACGTGGGTTCCTACAATGTTGCCATCGGAGAAGAAGAAGAAGAAGACAAACTTCCTTATCCTCCGGTTGAGCCTCCAATCAAAGGAGAGAATATGATCCAATTCAGAGCGTCGAGTAGTGATTCAAGTCGGAAGAGGAAAACGCGTAGTGATGAAGAAGCCGTGAAGATGATCGAGTTCAACCGAGCTTACGCTTGCAAGAACCCTCAGTGCAGTTTTAGGGTTTCGGATCCGAAATCGATGGATAACCACCAGATGAATTGTCCGCACCGCCCTTTGCCTTCTCCGGCAATAACGGTTAACGGCTCCCTCTCCGATTTACCTCCGCTTCCGCCTGTGACCATGCTTTCGATTCCACCTCCGGTTTCTGCTCCATTTCTGGCTCCGGTCCCGACAAACCCTACGACAGTTTTCGATGAAGGACAACAATTTGAACCGAACATGGTCTCGTTCTACAACCAAAACCCGATCGGGATCGACATTGTCGGGAATAATAACTCGGCCGTTATGTTGGAAAACGGAAACGCGCAGTTGATGAATGTTGCACATAATGATTTGATGGGAAGTGGCTTCTACTCTCTAGAGGGAATACAAGTTAACAACAATATACCGGAGCAGACAGTGAATCAACCCAATATTGATCAGTTGGAGCAATACAACAATGCATTTGAGTCGCCATTTGGTGGGGGACTTGGTGACGTCATTGGCAACGACATGGGGTTCTTCAGCTCGCTTGACTTCCCGCCCAGTCTGCAGCCTCTGCCGGAGACCGCATGTATGTGGAACATGTGAGGCGCGACCGTATGGTAAGTTGGAATAAATGGTTGTGAGGTTCGGGTTTCTAGGGTTTCGAGTAATCTAGGGTTTTTAAGTTTTATGAACTTTTTAAGAACATATATATATTGTAGTGGTGTGTGCTAGGGTTTGATGTCTTTAAACAGCTAGCTGTTGGTGTATGTTATATTTATTGTGGAGCTTTATAAGACCCATCTCATATATCAGACCATATATATATTTTTATAGTAGCTATGTAAATTAGAAGATTAGCTAGTATGTTCTTTAAATGTCAAATTTCTAGTTTAGGGGAAAATTAGAAACTCTATTCCATGTGATTTCGTGAAGTCATATATAATCAACAGCTAGCTATAAGAAGTTAGTAATAAGATAGTGAAGAGAAATATAGAAGGTAAAACTCTAGATAGGATAAAACTTATCTCTATAGATTATTTATACAAAAGATAATATCTACTGAATCTTCCTAGATAAGTTGCCTTGTAGAACTAGTGGTTCAATACTCCCCTGCAAACTGGACATTGGTAGTTGCCAAATGCCAAGTTTGGCACGAAGAGTAGTGTGGACATCCTTAGGCAACAATTTGGTTAATATATCAGCAACTTGGAGCTCGGACGGAATAAAGTGTGTAGTGATCGAACCAAGGGCGACCTTTTCTCTAATGAAGTGATAGTCGAGTTCAATGTGCTTTGTGCGAGCGCGAAGAATTGGACTTGTGGTCAGGTGTAGTGCTGACATTTTATCACAGAACAGAACCGAAGGTCGGGGCTGTGATATACCAAGGTCTCGAAGAATGAAAGTCAGCCAAGTAAGCTCTGCAGCAGTATAAGACAAAGCTCGGTATTTGGCTTCAGTGGAGGAGCGGCTAACGGTGGTTTGCTTTTTGGCACACCAATAGATGATGTTGGAGGCAAGAAAAGTGCAGTACCCAGTTGTTGAGCGTCGTGTATCCTTGCATCCGGCTCAGTCAGCATCCGCAAATGCATAAAGGTCGAGTGAACTCTTAGCAAGGAATCGAGACCAAGATGAAGGGTGCCTCGTATGTGCCGAAGAATACGTTTCACCATTTGATAGTGAGCATTGGTGGGGGCATGGGAATGTTGCGATATTGTGTTGACAGCAAACGAGAGATCTGGCCGGAGAGTCAAATATTGAAGAGCACCAACGATTTGACGACAGTGAGATGGGTCACCATAAGGCTGATCATCATTCTTGAGCCTAGGTGGCTTGGAGGTCATCGGTTTGGAAATCGATTTGCAGGTCTGCTTAGAAGCACGGGCAAGTATATCAAGAGCGTACTTCTTTTGCGAGAGAGACAATCCTTTTGTAGATCGAGTGACTTCAATACCAAAGAAATAGTGAAGAGATCCAAGATCCTTCATCGGGAATTTCCTTTTTAGTGATAGGATCAATTTATCCATTAGAGTCGTCGAGTCTCCAGTGAGAATAATATCGTCCACAAAGAGAAAAAGAGCAAGCATCGATGCACCGTCGCGATAGACAAAGAGAGAATGGTCTGAAATGCTGCAGACAAACCCGTAATCCAATAAGAAAGAGCTGAATTTGTCGAACCATGCTCGCGGAGCTTTTTTGAGCCCGTAGAGAGCACGATGAAGTTGACAAACATAACCTGGATATGTTTGATTACAGAAGCCTGGTGGCTGCTCCATGAACACGGGGACCTCGAGATCTTCATGAAGAACCCTGGTGGCTGCTACATGCTCATTTCAGATGTTCGGGTACAAGTTTCCACGTGTTGTTGGAGGCTAAAGCGTGGAGCTCTTCATTCATGGAAACTGTCCACCCCGGATGACGAAGGGAAAATCGAACAAATATTGGCCCGATAGGAACTGATGTGATTCCAATATGAGCATAGCGTGGGTTTGGCTTGGTAACTCCAGTGCGAGAACGAGTGACCATTGCGTGACAAGTTGGTGCAGTAGGTTCTGTGGCAGGTGCAAGACAGGTAAGAGCATGATTAGCAGGTGTTGGAGTAACCTCTGTGTCCGAAGCAGATGATGAAGCCTCAGTGGAGAACAACCTAGCACGCTCACGCAAGTCAACTTGAGATAATGAAGTTGGTGCACTGGTTGGAGACTGAAAGGCTGTGCTAGTGGTTTGAATTGTAGAAAACCGGAAATCTAAGTCGATTACAGCAACTTGAGGAGAGAATCCAGCATTCCCTTGATGATTGCTGCTGAATGAAAAACAAGATTCATCAAAGATGACATGTCGTGATATATAAATACGCCCCGTTGATCGATGAAAATAGCGATAACCCTTGTGTTTCTCACTGTAGCCCATAAACACACAAGGAAGTGATCGTTGATGAAACTTGTTCTTCATATAGTGGCGGAGATACGGAAAGCAACACGACCAAAAGACACGGAGGTGGGAGAGATTCGCTTCACGTTTGAACAAAACAGAGAATGAAGTGAGTTGTCCAAGAGTGGTGCTAGGCAACCGATTTACAACATAGTTAACAGTATGAAGTGCTTCAACCCATAAATGCAGAGGCATATAAGCTTCAAATAGTGTTGCAAGTCCTAGCTCAACAAGATGGCGATGATTACGCTCGGCGACACCATTTTTTTATGGTGTACTTGGGCACGAAATCTGATAAATTATTCAACAGCTTTCAAAATGAGTATGCAGCAGATTATTAATGAATTCTCCACCTCCATCGGATTGAAATACTTTAATTTTCCGTTCAAACTGATTTTCAACAAGCTTTTGAAAGCTAATGAAGATATTAGCAAAATCTGATTTCTGTTTTAATTGATAAAACCAACAATTTCGCGAGAAATCATCAATAAGCACATCATAGAAACGGAAACCTTGTACTTAATTAACCGGAGTTGGACCTCATAAACCACAATGTATTTTATCCAACGGAAATTCACAACGCGTCTTAGATAAGGAAAACGGTAATCTGGTACTCTTACTGAGTTCAAAACTATTGCAAAGAGTGCTCGAAAGCTTTGAAACAGAAATTAAATTTTGATTCCGGAGTCGTTGCAGAACGCTGTTACTGGTGTGCACCAATTGCCTATGCCAAGTGAGCTCGTCCACTGACTTATTCTGATGGGAGAAGAAAGCTGATGCACCAAGGCTCTTGTTGGTGTAGAGTCCATGGTCTTTTTGTAGGATTACGGGGGTAGATATGTGCTAGGTAACTAATACGCAGCGGAAGATAGTGCACATACCTACTTAGTTTATGTGTACCTTAAATCAATTGAAGGGGAGTTCTCGATCCGCCGGACGGTTCCCGTAGAGGTTCCTGTTAGAGAAGCCCTACGCGGATTATGCCTCACAGAAAAGCCTCAGTCGATTCTTCGCGGGATAGATCTCTGGAGTAAATTGCTTGACACAATTTGGCACATCATAGGTATAGGGGTGGTTCGGCCGAAACTCTAGAGAAATATGGATGAGGGTTTTCTTTTAATCTCACCACAAAGGAGGAGAGTATTATTAGCACTTGTAAAACCTCCTAGCACTCCCTATTTATAAGAGGAGCAAAGTTGACTAAAGTTCAATTTGCCCCTTATCAGTGTCGGTCGGCCACTATATTAGGGAGGCCCAATTTTGTGCCTCTCATGTCAATTGGGATTTTAGGTCTAGCCCAAAATCCTTAATGTGACATTATCTAATTAATTAGGTAATTAGCTTAATTATATGAATGGGTTCCCAATTACGGCGACCCATTACCCAAATGCTAACACATTTGTCCCCTTTAGGAGAATCTCGTGAGTCCTCGAATCCTTAATGTAAAAACCATCAAATTGAAAAACAAAGTAGCATGGATAATATGTTGTCAGTTGCGAGACGGGCAACAAGTTCTTTGTTAACTGAGGAACGACTAAAACATCATGAAGTGGTACACTAAAATGACTATTCCCAAAAGAACCAGTGCCCATATGAGTAATAGGAAGAGATTTGTCGTTTTAAAAAATAACGCCATCAGAACCATAATAAGGAATTACATCACAAAGATTACATGAATTGCTCATCATATGTGCAGTTGCACCCGTGTATGGATACCATTCATCGTCGATGACATGAGAATCAGATGTGTAGGTTGCAAGAACCTTGAGGAATATATGAACTATGATAGTTATTGTCAAAATGATAGTCACATTGCAGGGCATCGTGACCTCGTTGTTTGCAGATTTGAATCTGAATCTGGTGATGAGTAATCATTTGTTGCTACTGTGAGGAACCAGAGTTGTTCCTGGAATTGCTATAATTGACGTGAGGATTACTGCTGCTGGAGTATAATTGCTCTGAGAGTTGCTGCCACCACCACAGTTGGTTTTAGAATAGCTGATCTGCGAGTTGTTGACATATAGTATCTGTCATAGTTGATGCCACCACAGTTGGTTTGATGATAGCCACGACCTTGAGAGTTGAAGTGATAGCTCTTACCATGACCTCGATATTTGTTGTTACCTCTGCCACGATGATATACGAAGGCCATGGATGGGATGGGCTGATCAGTCATCCTCGTACGTCGTAGATCGTAGCTCTTTAACTGCCGCACAACTTCGGCATAAGTCGGGACCGGTGGTTTGAATATGATGGTGCAGAATGATTCACAGTCAGGACCAAGTCCTTCCAGCAATCAGAAAACATTTGTAGCATCTTGAAGAGGTTTGCCTATGGCATTCAATTGATCACATATCTCCTTAAATGATGAGAGGTAATCAGGGAGGGAATTATTGCCTTTCTGGATGTGCTGCAGCTGCGCAAGGAGATCAAATTCACGTGATTGTGAGCTTTGGGCGAATTCATTGGATAGGACAAACCTGACATCCGCAGCTGTGTCTAATCCAACAGCATGTCCAAGCACTTCTTCGGACATTGTTCCAACAATCCACGATTTAACTAGGCGATCCGTGCGGTCCCAAGCAGAATACTCAGGATTAGGTGATTCCTTGGCAACTTTATCGATTGTGGTCATAAGTGTGGAGTCTGGTGCTTTGATTTCTCCAGTGATAAAGGCACGCATTTCCATAGTGTCGATTAGAGTCGTTACTTGAGTTTCCCAAAGGAGGAAGTTCTTCTAGGTAAGCTTCAAGTAACGAAGTTTACAATGTTACTGGAGGAAGGGAGCAGATACTTGGAGGTTGTCATGGCTGCCATGACAGAGGTCGAGAAACGGTTCTTACGCCCTCATAAGTTTTGATACCATTAAGAGAAATATAGAAGGTAATAAAACACTTGATTTCTTCCAACGTAAGTTTATAACATTTATACAGGTCTAGAAAGAATAAAACTTATTTTTATAGATTACTTATACAAAATATGTTATCTACTCAATCTTCCTACATAAGTTGCCTTGTAGAACCGGTGATTCAATAGATAGAATGGGCCGGGGCATTATAAGAAAGAAGCCAATATAAAGCCAATTAGACAAAAAAAGCTTACATCATTTACATAATATAAATAAACTAATCCTTAACAATTAAACTATTGATGATTGGTTGATCAGTTTAAGATTCGGCAGGCCAATTTGGAATACGCTCCATTTTTTTCCTTTTCCCCGTATATAGCAAGAGTAATTGCATTTATAAATCCTTGCCATATGGTATTTATGTATTAAGTTCGTTCACAAAATATAGCAGATTTTACTTAATAATTCTAGTTAACGAGTGGGCTTAAAGATGGAATTTGTCAAGACAAAAATAGAAAAAATATGTGATTTCTTCAACTTCATATTTTAATGTAGAATATTGCTTGATTAAGCATAGACTTAGTAAAACTCAAGTCTCTAGATGTCTTCTTCAGCAGCTACCTTCACTCTCGTAATAATAATTTTTTGATATATTTACATTGCTCTCGCAATTTCGGGCCGGGAGCGTTAAGGTTAAAGCCCTCCCTAAGGCGGTGTCTCCGACGTGTTTCGACATCGGGTCGCCCACAGGAACGCAACTCGCTTTACCAGTTGGTCCAACCAACCTTAGTCACTCTCATAATAATAATTTGATCCTCTATATATTATATTGTCAACAACTCCATTATACTTATTGCCTGCCTACCATTTCAACTCCATCCATCCACGGAGCCATGGGACACGCTACGAGGAGCCTCACCGACGAGTACGAGGTGGTCGACATCCTAGGCCGCGGCGGTTTCTCCATCGTCCGGAAAGGAATCCTCAAGTCCGACACCGGCGAGGGGAAGCCCGTCGCTATCAAGACCCTCAACCGCCTCGGCTTCTCCGTTCCGCCGTCCGTCGACAAGAAGACCCCGCCACCGTTTCCGATCTGGAAGCAGGTCCCCATCTCCGACGCCCTCCTCACCAACGAGATCCTCGTCATGCGGAAGATCGTGGAGAGCGTGTCTCCCCACGAGAACGTCATCGACCTCTACGACGTGTGCGAGGACCAGGGCGGGGTCCACCTCATCCTGGAGCTGTGCTCCGGCGGGGAGCTGTTCGATCGGATAGTGGCAAGGAGAAAGTCAAAGTACTCGGAGGTGGAGGCGGCGGCGGTGGTGAAGCAAATCGCGGCGGGGCTGGAGGCGCTGCACAGGGCGAATATTGTACACCGGGACTTGAAGCCGGAGAACTGCTTGTTTCTGAACGAGAGGGAGGACTCGCCGTTGAAAATCATGGATTTCGGGTTGAGCTCCGTGGAGGAGTCCGACCCGGTTATAGGCCTGTTCGGGTCGGTGGATTACGTCTCGCCGGAGGCTCTGTCGCAGGGGAACATCACGGCCAAGAGTGATATGTGGTCTCTTGGAGTCATTCTCTATATTCTTCTCTCCGGGTAATTTTAAAGAATATTCCTCCTTTTCTTCTCGGAATATTTCTCCATTTATAATAATATTTAAATATCTAATTGCATTTTAACTCAATTAAAAATTAGTACCCGAAATTTGACTTTAAAAAAAATGAATTACTAAACTTTTAATTGCAAACTAAATTACTGTCTTTAATAATTTTCATTAAATTAGACAGAAAATAAGTATGTATAGATTGTATCTCATACTTTAAAGTAGACATGACAAGTTCACTATTGACAAATATGAATTAAGGTAAAATTAGTTTGTTGCATATAGTTTGGACACATACTAAATTTAACACCAATTTTGGTTAGTAGTTTATAGACTTCATAATCTATCAAATTACAATGGTCAATAAGCAAATTAAAAAAAGTAACTTAATTTTAATTATTATTTTAATTTTGTAATTAAGTATTTAAATTTCCAATTTTTAGCATATTTTATATTTTTGGCCAACCAATTTTTTAGCATACTACTATTGCAATTTTCATCATTTAAGTATGTTTCCATATGGATTTGCAGTAAAATCTAAAATGGATTCGACATAAATTAAAAAAATTGTAACGAAATGTTTTTAACAAAAACTCAATTGGACATTAATCCAATTTTAACGGTATCTTTTAATTGATTGTCTAATGTTGCAATCCTTTCAATTTATTCTTGAACTCATATTGGCTACATATGAAAATACATCACTTGATCGGAACATGCTCATTCGACAGAAAATGTAATTGATGAGCAATTTTCTTGAAAATTAGAAATTTAGAAAGCCAAATTTTTTTTTAAAAATAAATAATAATAAAGTTGTTTTCGTTTGTGAAATTTATTTGTTAACTTTTTTTTTTCTAATATAAACTTATATATTAATGATAAAGAGAAAATTATCAATATTACTAGAATTGTTTGTGGGCCAGGCCTCTTTGACCATTTTATTGAAAAACCTTAAAGCTCACTCTAATCCACCATGGGCTGCTAGGCCTTAGCGCATGATCACGCTCGACGGATCATCTGTTTATAGTAGAAATAAATTGAAAAGGGAAAAGTAGACGAAACGCACTTTTTAAGTTTCAAGAATTTAGGGGGTGTTTGGATGGATGTAACGTGGGAGGTAATCTTTTATAACGTCCTACATTACATTTACGTTACGTTATTTAGTTTGTCAAACGACGTAATATGCATTGGAATGTAACGTCCATTGTAATTTGAAATTACGTTCAAACTCTATTCACTGTAATGTGAGATTACATTAAAAAAAAAGATGTAATGTGAGATTTCGTCCAATATTACAGAGTATTACTATTTTTTATTATTATTTATTAAATAATAAAAAAAATTAATTTATATTATATTTATTGTTTATTATAATAATAATAGTATTATTATTATATTTTTATTTTTTATCTATTTCATAAGTCATTATTATGATATAATGCACACGATGTTTGTATAAATGATTAATTCTTTTTCATTGCATTTTTATGAAACTATATAAAATGTTTTAATTAATGTATTATTAATGTTATCCATGTTGAGTTTAAATATTTTAGTTTTGGAGTTCATAAATTACTATAGCATTAACTACAAAACATAAAGTTAAAAAGTTAGTTACTGTCAAAATATATATTCTTTTAAATTTTATCATATTAATATATAATATAATGTCGTATAGATTAATATACTAATAATAAAGTAGTCACATTACAACGCATACCAAACATTGTAACCTAACATAAAACTCTATGTTACAGCAACACTAAACTAAACAATGTAATCTAAAATTACATCACGTAGCTTACATTACTTGTAATCTCACACTACGTCCATCCAAACAGCCACGTATAACATCCACAATGGTATTATGTAGCATTACATATATGTGGGTCTAACATGTTTTTTTTATGTAAAGTGTAGAAAATATATTGTAATGGTTTTACGTAGCATTCCTCACAAGTGGAGTTCACCTGTTTTTACATAACATGTTTGTTAGATATAAGGAAAACACTATGTATGTCACCTAATTACCTAAATTTATTTATGCATTTTATTTTTAACTAACTCTTGTCTAGTTTTTTTTTTTTTTTACCTAACTCACCATCAATATCCGCCTAATTCGAAATCATCTACGAAAAATTTCATCGGAATAAGTACAATCTCAACAAAAATCATTTCATAATAGTTGATTAGCTTTCTCGAGTGCAGGATATGTTTAGTGCATAATTGGTTGATGCATAATTATCAATTGCAATATCCATTTACTCTTTATCGGAAGAGCTCGTCAAAACTGAGAATATATCAATGAAATTGAATTGTGAAAAACCTATTGGATCATATAATGTATGATTGGAGAACGCTTTGCAGTTGAGATGAAGTATATGCATATATACAACGACAATATCTTGAACTATAAATATATAGCAACATAATATTTTTTAAATACAATTAATGTTAATTACTTTTTAAGTTGGTAGTTGAGATTTAATAATAAAATATATTTAAGTAATATGATTAAGTAAAATCATTGGAAACCTATTATTGTTTTATGAATTAACTTTATCTATTTTTTAAAACACATAAATACCTTATATGACACCTTTAAAGAATATGTAGTATGTAAAACCATTATGGATCCTCTTAGAAGTAAAATCAAACCTCATTAAAATTTGTGAAGCTGCTAAAATTGAGATAGATGATATATATAAATGTAAAAGTAAAAAACAAAGGGTTAAGGGTTGACTTCATGCATTATGTTTTCAGAAAATCCACTATTCATTCCATATTATTATTAATTTTTTTTACTAATTTGGTACCGAACGTTTCCCTTTTGTACCGTTTTCATACATTTGTTAAAGTTCCATCCATTTTGGCCGTTAAAAATCATGTGCCGTGCACGTGAGTGGCCCTAAAATTTTGATTTTGTTCAATTTAGTCCCTCTAATATATTCCTAACTTTTAATTTGTTCAATTTAGTCCTCAAATTTCAATATCAATCTCTTGACTCAAATTGACCTAGCCGGACCTAGCCTAGTACTAGGTCCGACCCTGGGTCGGGGTCGTCTGAGTCCAAATAACCAAACCCAGAGTCGGACCTAGCCCTAGGCTAGTTCCGAATAGGTCAATTGGGACCTAGCCCCAATTGGGTTTAATATTTTAATATTCTTTCAATATTTTTATTCACTTTGGTGCATATTTAAACTTTTATTTACATTAGCACTTAAATTTTTATATGACACTCCGTGATGTTACAATCTAGTTTATCTTTAAAATTAAAGTAGTAAACCTCATTTTTCTTAGATCTACCTAATCATCACACTACATGTGGTTTTTAATTACTAAAACATAAATGAAACTATATATATAAACACGTACATATGTGATCAGATTATCAGTTATTTTGACTAACTATAGACACCGTAATTTTTCAACACGGTAAAATAATAATGAAGGAGCTAAATGTGTACTAGTCCAACGTGGCCGAACCTTCCTATAATAATAGTAATACATAATCAATTCCACTACTTTTTTATTTTAAACAAACAAGGTGAAGTTTACAAAATAACATAATATCAAATGACATGGATTTCATTTCAGGTATCCACCATTCTATGCTCCAACAAACCGCCAAAAGCAGCAGATGATCATCAAGGTACGTAAATGTCCAAACCTCACGAAATTTCTCATCTCTTCTACAGTTCTTCAACTGACTTGCCTCCCACGTCATTTTCTACTCCATCTCACTGTACGTATATATATATATATATATATATATATATATATATATACACGTATAGGGTGAGTTCAGTTTCGATGAGCGCAGTTGGAAGAAGATCTCCACATCCGCCAAACACCTAATCTCGAGCCTCCTCAGAGTCGATCCACTGATACGCCCGACCGCTCGAGACGTAACATTTCTATTACAACTCTTCTAGCTAGCTATATACATTCAGTCATTCAGAGATTTGTGTATGATGAGTTAGTTGCTTGCTGACCAAGAAAACAGCTTTTGAACCATCCTTGGGTGATAGGTGATTTGGCCAAGGAGGAACAGATGGACCCTGAAGTCGTGTCGAGGTTGCAGAGCTTCAACGCTAGACGGAAGCTTCGAGCTGCCGCTTTTGCCAGCATCTACTGCAGCACCATTTTCTTGAGAAGCAAGAAACTCAAGTCTCTTCTTGGATCTCATGATCTTTCCCCCGAAGAACTCGACAACCTCCGCATCAACTTCAAGCGCATGTGAGTTAGTATAATTAGGGTACTGTATGTTGTTTCATGGGAATATAGCTAATTTAGGGTTTTTGCAGATGCGCGGATAGGGACAATGCGACATTGTCGGAGTTTGAAGAAGTTTTGAAGGCGATGAAGATGACGTCGCTGGTTCCAATTGCGGCTAGAATCTTCGGTTTATTCGATGATAATCGGGATGGGACTGTGGATATGAGGGAGATACTATGTGGGTTATCAAGCCTCAAGAATTCTAAGGGAGATGATGCCCTCCAACTTTGTTTCAAGGTTCATTCTTTCTTTACCTATAAGTTTGAATTTGATATCTCATTGCCAAATATATATAAAGTGATATCTCTAATAGAAGTAATTTTAATACTTTATATGTTTTGATACAACAGATGTACGACACTGATCGTTCAGGAAGCATCACTAAGGAGGAAGTTGCTTCTATGCTCAAGGTATACTAATTTTCATAAATATATATATATATAGTGTTAAGAACCTATGAAAGGTCTGAACTATCAACCATGTTAACAAGAGATGTCTGAAATTTAAAAAGTTAATAACAGAGGTCTGAAATTTCAGTTTTGTTGATAACAGCGGTATCCGTTAGTTTTTTCCGTTAAAACCAACGGAAGTTAGTCACATGCTTGGCATGTGACCGGAAATAAAATAAATTTCCAAAAATACCCTTCTATCAAGTGTGCCCCTCACATGATTAAAGTGAAAAGACCAAAATGCCCTTGAAGCCACCACGGCTCCACCAACCGTACTCCGGCGACCACCACCGTACTCTGGCGACCACCAACCGTACTCCGGCAACCACCACCAAGGCTCCGATTGGGCCCAAATCGGAGCCACCGGCCCCGATTGGGCTCCGATCGGAGCTTTTTTGGCTCCGATTGGGCTCCGATCGGAGTTTTTTTTTTTTTTTTTTTTCTGAGGTGGTGGCCAAAGTCGGGTCACCGGAGCCGAGGTGGTGGTCGTCGGAGTCGAGGTGGTGGTCGCCGGAGTCGGGTGGTGGTGGCCGAAGTCGGGTGGTGGTGGCCGGAGTCCGGTGGCGGTGGACGGAGTTGGGTGGTTTTAATTTGACTTTAGGGGTAAAATTGTCATTTCACATTTCTTTAAATAAGATATTAAATAAAACAAAATATTAAAAAGGCAAAAATATCATTTCACACAATTTTGTTAAATTTAACCCTAAAAATGGACGGAAACCTCAAATCAACAAAATTGAAATTTCAGACCTCCATTATTAACTTTTTAAATTTCAGACCTCTCCCGTTAACATGGGTGATAGTTCAGACTTTTCATAGGTTCTTAACCCATATATATATCACTTACATTTACAAGATCTTATTCATTGATCAAATTATAAATCGGGTTACTGATATATATACTTGATGGATAGGCTTTGCCTGAGGAGTGCCTTCCTAGAGACATTACAGAGCCAGGAAAGCTTGATGAAATATTTGATACAATGGATGTAAACTGTGACGGGACAGTGTCGTTTGAGGAGTTCAAAGCTGCAATGCAGAGAGACAGCTCCCTCCAAGATGTTATCATGTCTTCTATTCGCACCCATTAATAATAGATTCAGTTTCTTATTTTTATTTATTATTACTATTACAATAATCTTGTTATTTCACATTTCTTGTTTTATTATTATTTAATACAGTAATCTTGTTATTTCACTAATAAATTGATTTTCTTGTTTTTATTACTCTTTAATTTTCTGCATATAATATTTCAGGGTAATTTGATTAAAAAAAAAACATTTCAAGGTAAAATATTTATAAGAAGAATTTAGTCAAATTTGAAAGGATACAATCACTAAGAAAATGTTGTTAGGGGTTGTTTATTTTTTGCACACGAGTTTCTGTTGTGGCTTTCTCTTTCCGTTCTCTCCTTTTTTTGGGCTCCTTCTCCACGTATTCCCGCTCCGTGGGCTTCTTCTTCTTGTATTTCCGCTCAATGGGCTTCTTCTCCTCCTATACCTGCAAATGAGAACCAGGGAGGGGTTCCCCCCGGTAAGCCCACTCCGATAATTAAGTAGGTATAAGCTTTAGAGAGAGGTAATGAGCTTAGAGAGGGAATGATTGATTACCTTTAAAAGAGGAAATGAGGTCTCTATTTATAGAGTTCCTATTGGACCGCACCGGTTCCAGTGATTTCCTGGTCCGGTTATGACAGTTTCGTAATATAAGTTGGCATTGACCGTAAACATGGTGCATTTGACCTCGGTTCGACCGTGCATGAACTTAGTATGCTTAAGTGTTGTAAAATGGCCTACGAGGGCGAACCCCGGGAGATACGTCGTCCGGGGGTAGGGGTCCGGACAAGGAAACTCGACCGGAAGGAGGGGGATACCTGGACGGGTATCCCCAAGGTCCCGCTCGGGTTACCCGAGCGAGGTTACCCTGCTCGGGTTACTCCCCGAGGGAATTTTTCCATCGGGGCCTTATTAGTGGGCTTCGTCACCCGTGTTGTTTCTGGGCCCAGGTGATGAGCATCAGGTGTCAGTTTTCCAAGTTCCTAATTATAATCGATCGTGGCCCAATTATCGGATCCATTTTATAATAGCTTGGGCTTATATCCAACATTTGCCTCCCCCCCCCCCCGAGTCAAGAAATGGTTCAACCTTTACTTGACTCTATTTTTCGGAGTATCGCCCAAACGAATTATAAGGCGTACCTTTGTGACGATCCCGGTCTTTATCAAGTGCTCGAGTCGCGCCGTGATTTTCCTTGCCCCCTTTTTAGAGAAGCTTAACAGATATACGAAAAATGCTTTTATTAGATTAAGCAGATTTACGTTATATGGAGATATTGCGTAAACTAGTCGAAGGTCAACTACTGAATATTGCGTCTTCTTCGGTGGCAGCCTTATTTCATGGAATAGTAAGAAGCAAACAGTTGTATCTCGATCTAGTGCAGAGTCAGAATACCGTGCAATGGCAATCACAGCTTGCGAGTTAGTCTGGACGAAGCGTTTAATCAGCGAGTTGGGTATTTTCTTTTACGATTTGATGAGGTTACATTGTGACAACCAATCTGCCATGCATATTTCCAAGAACCAAGTCTTCCACGAGAGGACCAAACATATTGAGGTGGATTGTCACATGATTCGAGACCTTGTCATGGGAACATACACTTGTCCGCCATGTATCAAACTCATTCACGTACAGACAGATGACTAGCTTGCAGAAATTCTAACCAAGCCTCTCTGTAAAGCTTCGATTAATACTATATGTGACAAGTTAGACATGTTCGACATATATGCTCCAACTTGATGAACTTTCATTTATTTTTAATTACTATAATATTATCTACCCTTGAAATATCGTAATCAAGTAGTTATACTTTTTCCTGTATTTTGATTTACAAATGATCTTTCGAGAGACATTTATAACTTACATACGCAACTATAATAAAATAATTAACAAAATGCATATATTATTTTAAGGGTTAACAACCTTAAAGGAGTATGTAGTATACATATCATGCTGTTATTTGGATTTTTTTTTTTATTGCGATCCGAAGTTCGAAAATCATATTTGTTAGTTTACACTTTTTTCGTCAGATTATTGCGTTAAAATTGGTGTTTTTAAGCAACAAAATATGTTGCTTTCCACTTTTTCTAAACCTCATATTTGTTGCTCATGGTTTAGGCTTTTTTATGCTTAAAATAATAATTTTGTTTTGTCATTTCTAGAGTAAATATTGAAAAGTAACAAATCTGATATCTCGGATACCGAATCACACTAAGAAAAAGTTGAGATACCAAATTGCAATATGACATATATTTGAGACTCTGTTTTATATTCTTAACCCTTCTTTTAATATATTGATTTTGAAAATGAATGTATACACTAAATAAAAGTAAAAAAACATTATTATGATATAAGTTTTCATTTGAGCTAGAAGATGCATTAATGAAAAATCATACCTTTAGATTGATGCCATCCACTTTATCTCCATTTGATTATTTAAAAAAGAGGGTTAATCATTCAAAACTAATGGCTTATTGCTCAACTAGCTAGTGGCCAATAAGCAGCAAATGATCATCAAGGTAATGTCCAAACCCACGAAATTTCTCATCTCTGCTACACTACTTTAAGTTACTTGCCTCACACGTTACCTTCTTCATCTCCTAGTGCATTTCTTTGTATATATATACGTAGAGTTTGATTTCAATTTCAGTAAGCACATTTGGAAGAACATCTCCTCATCTGCCAAATACCTAATCTCAGATCTCCGGCGGTATGTGTGTTTTTGTTTTTGTTTATTAATTGTATATGTATGTGATGATGATTGATGAGTTTCTTGCTGAACAAGAAAACAGCTTTTGAACCATTCGATCCGTTCGTGATAGGTAACTAACTTCGAGAAGGAAGAACAGATGGACCCTGTAGTCGTGTCGAGGTCGTCGCAGAGCTTCAACGCCATAAGGAAGCTGCGAGCTGCGGCTTTTGCCAGCATCTACTGCAACACCATTTTCTTGAGAAGCAAGAAAACAAAGTCTCTTCTTGAATCTCATGATCTTTCCCCCGAAGAACTCGAGAATCTCCAGATCAACTTCAAGCGCATGTGAGTACGATCACCTAACCCCGTGGCGAATGCCGAATTTCTCAAGTAACGATGCGCTATTTAAAAAGAAAATTTTTAAAAAATTAGACCAACAAAGCCAAGTTATTGAATGTTGATTCATGGAAATCTAGGGTTTTCTAATTTAGGGTTTTGCAGATGCGCCGATGGTGAGAATGCGACCTTACCGGAGTTTGAGGACGTTTTGAAGGCGATGAAGAAGACGTCGCTGGTCCCGATTGCAGCTCAAATCTTCAGCTTGTGTGATGATAATCAAGATGGGACTGTCAATATGAAAGAGTTACTTTGTGGGCTATCAAGCATCAAGAACTCTAAGGGTGATGAAGCTCTCCAACTTTGCTTCAAAGTAATCACATCATCCCCTACAAATTTAAGTTTTTTTTACTAAATTTTCAAATTGAAATAATAATTCTCATATTTTATTACATTATATGGTTTTAATTTAACAGATGTATGACACTGATCGTTCCGGAAGCATCACTAAAGAGGAAGTTGCTTCTATGCTCACGGTACTAATCAATTACAGTACAAAACTTTATTCATTAATCAAATTACATTGTATAAAGGGTTAATAAGTCTTTTGGTCCATAATGTTTGACAACTTTTGAGTTTTGGACAATGATGTTTTTTTTTACCTAGTTTTGGTACCATATGTTTGCAGATTTTTTCTAGTTTTGGTCTAACCGTTACATTTCGTCCATTTTTTTACATGTACAAGTCACGTGATCCATCCTAAACTTTCAATTTTGTTCAATTAGTCCCTCTAATACTTTCCTAACCTTTTTTTGGTTCAATTTAGTCCCGAAGTTTCAAAAATTTAATTAGACCTATTGTCCAATTAGGGTCAATTTTGAAACTTCGGGACTAAATTGAACAAAAAAAAAGGTTAAGAAAGTATTAGAGGGACTAAATTTAAAGTTTAGAGTGGATCACGTGACTTGAACATGTCAAAAAATGGACGGAATGTAACAGTTAGACCAAAACTAGAAAAAATCTGCAAACATATGGTACCAAAACTAAGTAAAAAAAAACATCATTGACCAAAACCCAAAAGTTGTCAAACATCATGGACCAAAAGACCTGTTAACCCTTGTATAAATAAGTTACTAATATATGTAAATATGTACTTGATGGATAGGCTTTGCCTAAGGAGTGGCTTCCAGAAGGCATTATAAGAGAGAAGCAAAAGCTTGATGAAATATTTGATGTGATGGATGTAAACAACGACGGAACGGTGTCGTTTGAGGAGTTCAAAGCTGCGATGCAGAAAGATAGCTCTCTTCAAGATGTTATCCTCACTTCTATTCGCACCCAGACACAGTAATAGTTTCAGTTTCAATTTCTTGTTTTTAAAGTATTACTACAATAATCTTGTTATTTCACATTTCTGTTTTTTTGTACCACAATAATCTTGTTATTTCACTAATAAAAGACTTATTATTATTATTATTATTATTATTTTGTTCCAGCATATGTCATTCTTTTTATGAAATAATACCCTATCTACATGTTTCTAGAAATAATTATAATAATACAACTTTTGTACTAAACAGATTCCGTGAGAAAACATTAATACGATAAGAAATTAGAAAAAAAACCTTAGAAGGTATTAATCATGAAAAAAAAAATGTTCTCATACGTTAAAAATAATTGAATATTTATCCGTTCATATATAACATTCATTTATATTGGCCAAAAAAAAGATATATCACATTCATATATCACGAGAAATAAATAAAAAAGAACAGATCTTGCCGTAAACAGAGCAACGAATGAAGAAACTATTAGTTCGGACGAGACTTAATAATTATTACTAGAAACAAATTGTAATCTAGGGTTTTATATCAGAAACAGTTGAATATATAATTGTGTAATGGCAAAAAAAAAAGTTAATAGATATCAACATTATACATATACACTGCTACTGAACTTTAACCATTCCAGTCCATCAAACTATGGCTTTTAAAGATGTGGCATTGATCTTGGATTCAGACTCTGATAGATGCAAAGCAACCGGAACCTGCAAACAAAGATCAAGAAAAATGCTAAATTTCATCACATTCATAGTCAACATGTAAATTTTTTGCCTTTTTGGATATTATGTGTTACCCAGATCTGAATTGTACTTACGTTTCTACAACTGCTCACGTATATACGCCATTGACTTGAGCATCGAACTGAGCGTCTCTCTTGAAACTTGAAACTTCACTTCAGTCTCTCCAGAAGTCGTTTTTGTATCTTGAAGCTGCAGCAGTCAGAAATATGTTACCACTGCTTCCAATCCAGTTTGTCTAGATAGCACATATCATAATTTTGTTTACCACAAACCGTAAAGGTGCAATTTTTATCCGGTATTATGATCACCCAATGCGGAACTTAGCAAAAAAAGGCATATTCATGATCACAGCATCCAACAACATACTGAAAGTCCTACAACTTGCAGATCCCCAAAGTTAACTAACTATGCATACCTTCAAATTGATGACAGCAACCCGATTGGCGGGCATGGAGAGTTGCTGACTGATGTAGGCCATCGACCTCAACATAGGCTCCAACGTGACCCTTGTTAGGCGAAACTGCATATCTGTCTCACCACAAGGACTCTTGCCAAAATCTTGAAGCTACAATACAACTATGAACTTATAGGCGGAACTATATACTATATTTGCAGTCGTGTTTTCCATTAATGAAGAAGAAAGACTATTATAAGAAATATTTGAGCTACAAAATGATAAATGAATCGTACCTTTAGATTGATGACAGCCACTTTACCAGCTGGAGCCGAATTATTTGATTCAATGAACCAAGTCATGGACTTGAAAAACGTAAGAACCACCTAAGCCAAGAAGAAATCAAGAAATTACCAAAATGTTTTGGGATCTCCCTTTCATTTTTTTAAAAAAGAGGGTTGATGCCAAACTGCTGGCTCAACTTGTGGCCGATGAGTTAGTTACAGGCTTTTTTTTTTTTTTTTTGCAACTTTTACTAGATGAACTAATACCAAAGTGCAACTTGCCACTTGTGGATTTTCAATCCAAGACTTAATAAAAATGGACCGGAGCTAGCAAATTGCACTAATGTATCAGTTTAGCTATGGAAATATTGCAAAAAAATTCCAGCTAGCAACCAGTACATCGGTCACAATTTCCGCTAGCAATCTGGTCTTTAACCCCCAAAAAAAAAAAAATCTTGCACCATACAGTGTTATCAGAGTGGGCACGATGAATGGACACTGGAGCCATGCTCGGCTGATTCAAATCAGTAACAGGAACTCCAACATCGTTCAGATTAAACCGAGGTGCCCCAGTATCTTGCCAAGGCCAGTGTGCAGGAGCCATCTCTGAAGCTGCCATTTGGGTTTTATTCACACCATCCTCCTGGTTACTTCTACTTCCATGAAAGCTTGGGGGAGTGACCTTTGCAATGCTTTTCTTCATTGCTGTGATTCTTTTACCACTCTCCTTTAGGGCAGACACAGCTGCATTGTATGTTTCTACAGCTAAAGCCCCTTCCTCTGCATACTTGATAGCTTCTCGGCATAGACTGTTGAAACGTGATGTTAGGGTCTCAATAGCACGGGAATCTGCATTGTCGTCTTCCACTTTGGCATTTCTAGACCAACGTTTCAGAATGTAGTGTGCTGGAAGGGTAAGAACATTTGTTACTGTGAAGACGGTCAATATGTGTCTGCAGAGTACACCTGCATACTCAAACATATGACAGCTACAACTTGCCTTCATTTCCGACACATCTAAGGTGACAATGAAGGCCTTATGATCAAGTTCGTATTTTGCAACCCGGTACTTAGTCATGACCCCATCCCCATCAATTTTATTTGCAGTATATACAAATGTCTCAACCAGCTCCTCCTGGAATTTTGCAAAGATTTTTTTAGTGTAAAGATTTGCTGCCTGTTGTTCCATTGGTGATGGTGTTTTCAGTATAGGAGTGGTACAGATTGTATCATAATCGGCTTCTACTTCCTTTTCTAAAGATGCCTCTAAGGCCTTCTCATACTGCTTAAAGAACAGAGGAACCGTGGTCTGTTGATTAACGTACCCATCAAAGAAAGACTTAACTCCGTGGTTGGAGGAGATTGCTGCGAAGAAGGTACCACGGAAGTAAACCGGGGCCCACTGCTTCCGAGCATTGTACACAGCTTGCAGCCACTCATTTTTACGGACATCATACTTATCAAGTATGGAATTCCAAGACGATTCAAAATCCTCGATTGTCTCAGAAGAGTTTATGCAGCTATATAAATCACCGTATAATGAAGAATGAGCAAGAAAAATATGAGCTAATCTTTCCTGGCCCTCCCTCAAAATGTGCCATTTGCAGATACAGTGCCGGGTTTGAGGAAAAACCCGGGTCACTGCTGCCTTGATGGCCCTATCCTGATCTGTGGTTATAGAGATGGGTGGGTTATCGTTCATGGCAGACAACCATGATCTGAACAACCACGTAAATGAAGCTTCGGACTCGTCTAGAAGTAATGCACAACCAAATAGTATCAACTGGCCATGATGGTTAATACCCGTGAAAGGAGCAAACGGAACTTGGTACTGGTTGGGTCTGTACATAGTGTCAAAAACCACGGCATCACCAAAGTGACTATACGCTGCCCGGGACCTTGCATCTGCCCAAAACACATTAGTCATGCGGTTTTCATCATCCAGCTGGATTGCATAGTAAAAACCCGGATTTTCCGCCTGCATTTTCTTGAAATATTCTAGAAGATTCTGGGCATCTCTTCCAAGGCTCCTCCTCTGACTTCCAGGCATGATGAAAGGAACAGGAGCAGGAGCAACATTTCTAACTGGGTAATTCGGTTCAACAGGGGAGCTACTTGGCTCATACGAGATGTGGGTCCCATCCAGCGAAACATAGACATCACTTGAAGTGTCCAAAGGTTCGGCTACATTCTTCACACCCCCAGCAAAATGCCTACGGGGTCTAAGGTAGTGGACTTTGCTAGGTGTGACTATTGAATGGTTATGTTCTTCCACAAATTTAGTGACAGACCACTTATCAGCATCGTTTCTCTCTATTCTGAGAACTGCATTACAACTTTCGATGTTTTTCCTCTTGAGAACCTCTCTAGAGCATGAAAAATCCCAACTTACTATCGGTCCATCTGGTTTATTCCTGTTGAATTGGCCAACATGGGTGCTGAAACCAACCCGCCTAGCATATGCATCGTAGAATGTTTTAGCAGCGTCTTCAGTGTCAAACTCCATTCCCACAAAGGGTTTGCTGATTACTTCTCTGTCAGAAGAATCATCACTATTGCCCTGCCGTTCGGTCCTACTGGAATCTGCATCAACATCTATCACTTCGGCTTCCATACCTACTATTTTCTTTTACCAACTGGCACTACATGCTTACTGCTACTGATGATGCAGTAAGATAATATACAGGAGTAGGATTAACCTGCATAAGTGGCAACATCAATAGTGAGGAACTACTCCATTATAATCTGAAATTACATAAAGAAGGACTGCATTTATACATGAACTTAATTGATTTATTTTGCAAATGGAATTCTCATTTATCCAGTGTTACGTCCCAATCACTTCTCTACGTCTTTATCTACTTAATATTAATATACTCATCATTTCAATAACATCCATAACTATTAACCAAGGTATTTAACAGCTTTCTCAAAAGCAATTCTCATTTCTGCTTATTTATCCAGTGTGACGTCCCAATCAATTATCTACATCTTAATCTACTCAATCATAATATGCTTATGCTTATCATTTTGATAACATCCATAACTATAAACCAAAGTAGTAAACAGCTTCCAGTATGATAGTTCTCTATATACAAGAAAAAATGTGCAATGGTAAATTCACTTGCAATGGACAAATTTGATTGATTCCAGAACCACTAAGCATCCATTTCTCATCATCCCTCCACCGGTCAGTTACAGACAAAGCTAGTCAGTAAACCAATGCAATTGAGCTTCAGATTTATTTATTTTAATAAAGAGAACATCTCCAATTACCCTCTTAGACGAAATATACTACACAAAATGCTTCTGTTCCTACCTTCCCGAATCACTAGAAGTCTCTATTTCTCGTCATCCATGATCCATAGATCAGTTAAAGGTACAGCTATGTCAGCAAACCGAAGCAACAAGCTTCATAATTTTTTAAATAAACAAGAACATCTTTAGTTATCAGCTTAGACGAAAAACACTAAAAAGACATGCTTTTGTTCCTTCTTAAGCTCTAACAGCAAATAATTGTTCCAAAATCTCCCAACCCAACCCTAATCGTTCTTAAACAAATCTACCACATTGAAAATTGGCCAAAAAGAATTGCGCCCAAAAGGAGCAATATTATAAATGAAACAACGGCCAGAACCTCTTTCGGCAGCGAAGAAGCAGAACATAGGATCAAAGTAACAGAGACGGTGAGCTTAAAAACTGAACTTACACGGAAATGGCGGACCTTTCGTTGAGTGTCGCTACGACCCCGATTCAAGAGTAAACTTCGGAATCGGTTGGTTTTCTAGGGCAGTTTTACAGTTCAAAATTCGTTCCGACAGTTCGATAGAGTGGAAGGAACACCGAAAGCCTGTGACAATCAGGGGGACGAAAATAAGTAGTTAGGTCTAAATAAGTCCTTAGACCCTGAACATTTATACTTTTATCCTTAAAAAAAAAAAAATACACAAGGATTCAGATCTCCTACGCCACTCTTTTTTCTTCTTTTTTCTCAGACCGTGCTTTATTGTTTAAATTTTGACACGTGTCCTTAGATTTAATATTTTCATTTGGCAAGATCTATTTTCCTTTGGCAAGATCTTAACGCTGAGTCATAGTAGAGAGGAATACAGATCTCAAACCCCACTCTTTGTGTTCCAGATCGTGTCTCACCCAGTGTTATCAGAACCGGACCGGACCGGCGGTCCGACCGTGGTCGGACCGGAACCGGACCCATACACGGTCCGGTTTGCTCATTTCCGGAGGATGTAAGCGAACCCGGTTCTGAAGTCCGGTTTTCACCGAACCGGCCGGTTTTGGGCGAACCGGGCGGTTCGCCGGTTCGGACTTTCCTTTCATTAAAAAAAAAACAAAAAAACCAGGTCGGACTGGCGTCTGGATTATTATATCATATATATTATATCATATGGACCAGCAACCGAACCGGTGAACTGGGAACCGGCACCCTTGCCGGTTCGACGTCCGATCCGGTTCTGATAACACTGGTCTCACCATTAAGATCTTGACACGTGTCACGAGTATAATTAATTTTGTGAATTTTTTCTAAAACACTATTGAAATTGAAGAACCTATAAGAAAAAATATTAAATATAAGGATATGACCAATAATTAGATTGGAGTGAGTGACTCGATCTACTTTTAGGTTGTTATGAAAGTGAGATTCTGATGCTTGAATTATCATTTTGCTCTATTAGGGGTATAATGTTTTTCTTTGTAACAAAGAACACCATCAAACATATTGGTGCAATAAAACATCCCGTGCATCAATTTACCCTTCCTTCATAAATAACATAGAGATATTTACACCCTACTCCAAGACCATCAACGTGGCAGATTAAAAAAAAAAAGCATTTTTCAGATGATGGAACCAAATGGAGAAAAAGAAACTCCTGAGAAACCTCCACCACACAGCAGCAAATTTACACTCTTCTCACCCACAACTGCTCTATCAAACAACATCTCTTCCATCCTGTCCCTAAACCCGTACTCAACCGCATCGTATTGCCTCGTTCTTGAACCCTCGGAACCACTGCTGTCCGAGACCTTGACGTACTTCTTGATGTCTTGCTGTAGGCTAGAATATGCGCTCGACTTGCTCGACAGGGAAAATTGGAATTTCCTACCTTCTTTGTTTGAGCTTCCACTCGCTTCATTTCCTTCGGACGCGGGTTTGTCTTTGACTATCATGTCCCTGTCGGGTTCCTTCAAAAAAATCCGATCCACCAAAACGATTCAATTTGTCACAATTTGCTAATTTAGTTCTTCTAGCATCTCTTAGCAAAATACTAACAAATGTATTTAAAAAAAAAATATCTTTTGGTAAATAAAAAGGGTGGTGGCAGTAGTGATGTTCAAACTCCAAACCATCTCCATCTATGCAACATCCAAGATTTTTTGTTTGATTGAACAACCAATACAAGCACTGAGTCAGTCAGGATAGCCCCACCAACAATTTAATATTTATTATTAGAATTTAAAAAGGAAAGACTTATAATCTATTAACTTTGCGTTTATAAATTAGAATAGATATGGAATTTCTGCTCACTTATTATACGTAAACTTCTAGATGGTATCAACCTCAACTCGTTAACTATTAAACATAAGTTGATGTAGTATATGAGAAGAAAATACTTACAACCCATTAGCTTAGTCTTCTGGGTTGAATATGGGCATTTTTTCTTATCTGCTCACTTATATGCTCTAATACCATTTAGATGTTTAAGAGTATAAGTATATAAGTAACAAAGCTCACATCCAACTCAAAAGCCTAAGCTAATTGGGTTGTAACTTCTCATACACTACCTACCTCTCTAAAAGATCCATTGCATTCATCATGAGATCAACCCAAAGGTCATTAAACATTAATGCAAAGTTTTAATGTATGAGCTTCCTTCTTCTTTAGATTATTACTATGTCTGAAGTTGGAATCTTTACAAAACCAGGGTCCAAATTGATTTCAAAAACTTACTTAAATGGCACCTTTGTAATTTTTTTTTTTTACTTTTAGTTTTACTAAATCTAGGCTAATCTTCGACTAGAGCAAATAAACCAGGTATTTATAATACACAATCAACAAAATTCAGATCTGTTTCCATGTCTACAAACCGTACATGAAAAATCAGAGGAGACTGACCTGTTTATCATAGAAGCAAGCAGTGGTGGAGGCTGAGAAACTCAAACTTGATCCAGCTACTCCTTCATTTTCACTAATGAGTTTTGCATCTCCAAATAGCTTCAGTGGAGGATCCTCTTGAGATGAGAAGTCGGAGCTATCAAATGCTGATAGCGAGACACACTCATCAAAATATGTCATGGCTTCTTCTGTCAAGCGCTTTGACATCTTTCTTCTTTCAATGCTAGCCTGTGATTACGTATTTTGTCAGGGACTCAAACCAATATGTTGCAAAGCGGGTTGCTTTATCAAACACTAGAGGAAAGTAGAAACATTTGGCACCTGAAAGACTTACTTTTCTTGTTGGGCGATTCTTTTGCGAGGTGGAACTCCTTGGATCTGGAAGAATCTCCTTGAGGATTCTACTTAGTTCTTGCCCTCGATGCTCTTCAACTGCCAGGTCAGCACGCAACTTTTTAGCACGTTCTTGAGACTGCAAGTCAAGTTTCAATGAGTTATACAATGCTGTCAAAAAATATCACGGTCTAAAAGAGAAAACTAACTAAGCCTTATCTCAAAAAAGATTCACATAAATTAATCAGATTACATCAAAATGGAATTTTGTAAAATCATCTCAAAAGAGAGATTTAATATCCTTGATCACTGATATATGTAAATGCATTTCAGTATCAAAGTTCAGCAAAGGCTGCCAGAAGTACTATATATATAGCATATAAATTAAGAGTGTACTATATACTTCCAAAGCAAGAATAGCTCCCATAATATAAATTCTAAAGTCATGAAGCCACCCACCTGCTCCAGCTTTTTGGCATATTCACTTCTAATATCCATGACAAGTTCAATAGCGCCTGGATTTACTAGGTCAGGAGGAATATCAACCACATCTGAGCTTGCAATGACAGCAGCATTGCTTCTCCAAATAGCCTGAATATACGAAAGGAAACAACTAAGATATAATTAAATGAACATTGCTTCATACTCGTTCAGAATGAGATTAAGCAGAGAAAAACATCAGTATACTTGTTTTATATATATATATAGAGACGTGAAACATAATTTTGAGTGAATTGGCAATTCCTTAACCATACACTGTGAGTCTGTGACAATATCATAGTGAGAAAACTAAAATACCTTTTCCAAGTCTGTTTGAATGTCAGCAACTGCGCGTCTCACTTCAGATTGGATGGTTTCATAAATGCTGTGTGGTGCTGGCTGCTGTTCCAAATGACCATCCCCTTGTTGGAGCTGCTAAAATACAGCACAAAACCAACACTGGTTATAGCCAGTTTTTTTTTACTAAAGTAGAGGAACCACCAAACAAGAAAGATCTAACTATTAATTGTGAATTATAAATTAGCATCATTATCCTACAACACCTAAATGTCAAAGAACTAGGATAAGACTGATATTTACCCTCATTTGTTCATACACGGCTTTAACAGTTTTCTCCTCAACTTCAGAAAGAGAGCTAATTGAATCCCCAGCATCAATAGACGAATCAAGAACCTGATGTTGACTGGACCATTTCCGAAGGCCCTTCATTTGATCTGAACTATCAGAACCTGGTCCATCTAAATCAACAGTGTCTGGCACTCTGTTTATCCCATTGGCGTTGATTCTATTTCTGCAGTTCTTAGCTGCACCAATTTCTTGCTCAACTTCACTCTGCCCAAAATAAAAACTTCTTCATCAATCAGCTGGAAATTCAACAGTAGAGCAAACCCATACGAATCATGCTGCTAACAAAAGCAAAACCTAATCATGCTGCTGATCTTCCAGACAAATCACAAATCGGAACATAAAACTAATAATAGCTTATAGTGGCAAAATGAGTATCAAAATTGATCAGATGTCCAAAAGAGAAGAGAATCCGAACCTCGGAGCTAACGAAATGCCCCCTGGAAACCGGCCGCTGCGACACCGACCGAGTCCGAGCCCTAGACAAACTCCGGCCAACGTCTTTCTGCTCAGTTCCCGACATTCTACTTCTACTGTTTGCATTTCTCGAAGTTGTTCTCCCTCTCCTATCGTCCACCCCAGCTTTCGCCTTGCCTGGATCGACTCTACCCTTGTCGCCATCTACACCAAGCTTCATCGCGTCATTCTCCGCCGGTGAGCCACCGCTGCAGAAAAGAGGGTTGTCCCTCTTAATAACGAAATCCGACGAGGTGGAGACATCGGCGCCCCTTCTGGGATGGGCGCTCACGCTACGCGATCTTCGCGGCGGGACAAGAGGCTTCTTGTTCGGAGAAGTTGAGGTCTCCGTGGACTCGCTCGACGATGTGGAAGAGTGAGCTCCGACTCTTCTGGAGGTGGATCTGAAAGCGGAGAGCGCCATTTTCGGTTACCAAGAAGCAGAGAGGATGGGGCGCGTCGAAAACATCGAAGTTCAAGAAGAGGAGGAGGTAAGTGCAGTGTGAAAGACAAAAGGGGCGGAAATATGTAACGTACTAACGTTAATGCAAGAAATAGAATAGAATCCATCCATGTTCCCTTTTTGACTTTCGTGACATAGTTTGACCTCCACATGCATCGACCATTCTTCATAGTTCAAACTTCAAAGTGATTAGGTAGGTGGTATGCTACCGCCTAAGCATCGCAGGTACGTAGTAGTTTAAGAAATACATAAATTTATGTAATTCTTAAAGCATCCACAATGGTTTTACATAAATTGTATTCTTTAAAGTTGTCACATAGACATTTATGTACACTTTAAGTAATACGTAAATTTAAGACACACGTAAAAAATATTTTCTCTGCGTATTACTTAAACATATTCCTTAAAATATTTTATTATTAAATTTTCCAACAACCACCAATAAGATATTAGCATTAATTATAAAATGAATTAATTTATTATAAAAAATTGGTTACGTAATACATAGTGCATTACTTAAATTTAAGGAATGCTTTATGTAAAAACATAAATTTACGTGTGGATCCCATCTTTAAGAAATGCTATGTAAAACCACTGTAGATAGTTTTTGTTGATTTACTTAAATAAACATGTAGGACCCACGTTTACGTAATCTTTACGTAATACCATTGTGGATGCTCTTAAATAATAGTAAGTTTACAATAGTTTTACTTAACCATCTTACGTAAACATATTTTATTATTAATTTTAACAACTAATTTAAAAAGTAGTTATAATTAAAATTTCAATTATGTCGTTACAATCGGCTAAAAAAATTGTGTCGTTACAATTAAGTTTTTGTCTAATTTTGCAACTTGTGTTATTTGTGTTATATATATCCATATGGAATGGAACGACTGTGTTGGAAAAAAAATGAGGAAAATTAATTTTACGTAAACATAAAGAATTCCTTATATTTAATGAATGATTTATGTAAAAACATAAATTTACGTGTGGGTCCTATTTTTAAGTATTGCTATGTAAAACCACTATAAAAAGTTTTTTTCACTTTACATACCCACATTTACCTAAAAAATATGGATGCTCTTATGCATTATCATCGTGAAATTATTATGATTACAAATGATCAGATTGAGTATGATATTAAGACATAATTAACACGAGTCAATAAAAAAAACTTGATTTTGATATGAAATGAATATTTTACTATTTTAGCAGCAGAAAAATTAAGAAAAAGCCAAACAAACATACATACATATGACCTAATCACAATCCAATTCGGTCAAACTTATGGTCAGAAGTTCAGTTTTGTAAAACACACAATCCAATTTCGCTAAAAGAAAAAATGAATATGCAATTTTCAAATTAATTAATAATTAACCGTCTAGGGTTTTCTTCTAATTCCGTCTCGGTCCCTGCTTTCATTCTGCACTCTCTTGCGGCAGTTGAGCTTGCGGCATTGAAGAAAGCTCTCTCTGGCGCAACATCAGCACTGTCAAGAGGTAGGAGAACCTGGCGCTACCAAATTCAGTTTGACATCGCGATTTGACGGTGTTGAGAGAATCGGTGAACAAGGAAAACATCAGTCAGAGTCGCAGCGAAGACGCAGCTGGAGAAGAACTTCAATCCAGACGCAGACACGCAGGGACAGAGGTAATTAGAGAAGAGAAATCCTCCAAAGTGTGATGACAAATCCCCCGGGCTTCATTTCGGCTCTGGACTTGCCTGATGTTCCATCATCCAAACTTCCGCCGCACCTTGAGCTCCGCAAGACTCGGGTTCTCTGCAATGCCGATGCTCCTGCCGACGTACGTATTCACCCTTGTCTCTCTCTTCCGTCGACTTTTTTTTATACTAATTAATACTGATAATGGTAATAATTTTTGTTTTGATGGATACAGACGGAAACTATACAGTATTCTGGAGCTTATGCTTCCATGGGGGTCGATAACAGCATGAGGATAGACCAGTTCTGCAACAAATTTAAGGTTGAGGTCATTCGACTTACTGAAGATGAAATGGAGTTTGATATGATTGGAATTGATCCTGCAATTGCCAATTCTTTCCGGAGGATCCTCGTGGCTGAGGTAGGTTCACCGCTCTCTTTATGCTCACTGAATGAGATGGTCTTTTTGCTCTATGCTGCCTGATTATACTGCAACTTCTTGATTAGTGCCTCTGCAATTCTTGAAATTAGATAGTTTGGTTTTTCTTCTGTAAAGTCAGTTTCGTTTTTCTTCTGTGAAGTTCGGTCTTTTACACACACTTTGGAATTACTGAATGGTGTGTGTTACTTCCGATGCAGCTCCCGACTATGGCCATTGAAAAAGTTTTCATGGCGAACAATACGTCAGTAGTGCAGGACGAAGTTCTGTCCCATCGTTTGGGCCTTGTTCCAATTAAGGCTGATCCTAGGCTTTTTGACTACTTGTCAGGTTAGTCATAATGCAGACTTGTGTTTAGGAATGTCTCGCCACTTTCCTAATAATCTCCTTCTTATTCTTCCTAAAATACAGAAAACGATACAGCAAATGAGAAAAATACTATTGTTTTTAAGCTCCATGCCAAATGTCCAAGAGGAGGACCGCGGATGACGGGTAAGTATGAAAGCTCATGTTTGTTGTATGCTTATTCTATCCTTGATCATGTTGTTAATAATGATATGAGCGGCCTATCCATGCATGCAGTAAAATCTGATGAGCTCAAGTGGCTACCAAAAGGAAGTGAATTTCTTAAAACATCCGGGGATCCCAGCTCCAATACAAAAGCAGAGACCTACACCTCATTTAGCAGCGATCAAGCCTCCATACCAGAATTTGCTAGCAATCCAATCAGCATATACCCTGATATCATAGTTGCCAAGCTAGGTCCTGGTCAGGTAAGGAGCTACCATCAATCTAGTTGCATTCAGTTGTTTTTGGTGGATGAATTTACTACTTTTGTTGAAAATGATTGATCTGTTGAAACAAAAGACTTGGAATGGATGCGACGTAATGTTAATTGCTTAGGATTAGCAGTAAAATCATAATTGGTAGTAGTAGTAGCAGTAACTTCTTTATTTTATTTGAAGAAGAGTATTTGGGATTGTAGGAAATAGAGCTAGAAGCTCATGCAGTGAAGGGTTTAGGAAAAACACACGCAAAGTGGTCTCCAGTGGCAACTGCTTGGTATAGGATGCTTCCTGAGGTGAGTCTGCCTGAGAGAGTGATATAACAACCTCACAGTCTGTCTAGAGTGCATTCTTTTTTTTGGCCAAAGTCTAGAGTGCATTCAGTTTAAGCCTTTTCTTTTTGGAGGATAGGTTGTGCTGACACAAGAAATTGAAGGTGAGATGGCTGAAGAACTTAAAAGGAAATGCCCAGTGAATGTGTTTGACATTGAAGATCTTGCTGATGGTACGTTACTTCTTACTTCTTCAAAGTCGTTCAAAATCTTGGTGGGTTGGAGTGACAGTGTGTAATGTGTTATGCTGGTGGTGCAGGTCGGAGAAGGGCAACAGTTGCGAGGCCAAGAGTGTGCACACTGTGCAGAGAATGCATCAGAGGAGACGAATGGGAGAAGCGTGTGGCTCTGCAACGAGTGAAGGATCATTTCATATGTAAGCATCACCAATTTTACTGATGAGTTGCAATGAAAATGTCTCTTTCTAAAGCAAGTAGGTAATTTTGTTGGTTGATGTTTGTGTAGTCACCATTGAATCAACCGGAGCATTACCCCCACAAGTACTTTTCACTGAAGCAGTAAAAGTTTTGGAGGACAAGTGTGAACGAGTCATCAACGATCTCTCTTAACATACATGAAAGGTCTGAACTATCACCCAGATTGACTTGTGCAAATGGAGAAACCAACCCAGATTGACTTGTGCAATGCTATATGTGCTTCTGCTGCTACGCTTTTTGTAGGTAGTTGTTGTTGTAGAAACCCCTGTTCAGCAAAGCTTTTGCATTTTGCTGAGTGGCAAAATGTGTATACATTGTGGTCGAATTTATAAGTTGTGGTGTTTACATAGGGTTAATAACCTAATAGTTCTCAAATTTGCACCATGTTTTAGGTATCTTAGGTTTAAATTGTTGTTAATAGATGTTTTAGATTCTGTTTTCGTTACTTTTTTTATTTTATTTTTTTGCTGTCCCTTATTTCCATTAAATTTAACTAATTTTGGTCTAATAACTCTATAAAATTCAACAACAAGAGCATTTAAAGAAGAGAAAATAACAAAATTATATTTATTACATCTATCCCGGGCAAGTCTCTAATCATTAACCACATAGTCACGTAAACAAATTCCGTTCACAAAGCACAACTTATTTTGGGTTAATAACTAAAAAATTGTCCTAGGTTTACACTATGTTAAAATTAGATGTCTGAAGTTTCAAATGTTAAAATGTAGTGTCCAATGTTTCAATTTTGTTAAAATGTGGTGTCTCGGTGTGATTACTTTAGAGAAGTCAATTCCGATGAAACCGTCTGTCAAATTCGAGCTCTCATACACACTCTCTTCTCGTCATCTTGCCGGGACCGTCACTTAAGAAGTTGCCCACATCCGCGCAAGTAAATCTCGCTTTGTTGTCCTTGGAAAATGGCTCCACACCACTCTTCTAGAAACTTTTTTTTTAAATGTTCAATTTTTGGGTGAAATTTAACAATTTTGTGAAAAATAAATAATGATGGATTATGAGTGGGTGGGTGAGTTGATGAAAATGATTGACTGAAGATGAAAAACGCGCAAAGACACCAAATTTCAATAAAAATGAAACTTGGGACACACCATTTTAACATTTCAAACTTCAGACAACTAATTTTAACATAGGGTAAACCTTGGACAGTTTTTTAATTATTAACCCACTTTTTTTTCACTAACAGGGCATCTGATATAGTATGGATCCACTCTTAATAGTTCTAATTCCCTAAGAGCTTCGAGTAAGTAGGATGAAGATAAAACACGTCGTCGTAAGAATTGGTGACAGGTCCAATGTTTTCTGAACCATTTCTTCCAAGTCTATTGTTGTGTGCTACATTTCCAGAGTTATTGCTCCTAGAACCTCCATTCCCTGGCAACGGTGGCCATGCTTCTTGTGACGTCGCCATGACGAGAAGAAATGCTAATCTGAATCGAAACTAGCTTAAACGAGCTAAATCAAGCTCGAACAAGCTTATCAACAACTAAAACCACAGATCAAATTAATCTGCTTTGATACCATGAAGAATTCGACTAGAATCGAGTGGGCATTACTTGAATAACATCATAAAGGAATCAGAAGCAGGAGATCTCCTGAATTTCAATCACTAACTTCATTCAATCTAGTAAATTTTTCAATTTCGAAAATAAGAAGGGTTAACAGGTCTTTTGGTCCATGATGTTTGACAACTTTTGGGTTTTGGTCAATGATGTTTTTTTTTAACTAGTTTTGGTGCCATGTTTGCAGATTTTTTCTAGTTTTGGTCTAACCGTTACATTCCGTCCATTTTTTGACATGTTCAAGTCACGTGATCCATTCTAAACTTTAAATTTAGTCCCTCTAATACTTTCCTAACTTTTTTTTGTTCAATTTAGTCCCGAAGTTTCAAAATTGACCCCAATTGGACAATAGGTCCAGTTGAATTTTTGAAACTTCGGGACCAAATTGAACAAAAAAAAGGTTAGGAAAGTATTAGAGGGACTAAATTGAACAAAATTGAAAGTTTAGGGTGGATCACGTGACTTGTACATGTCAAAAAATGGACGGAATGTAACGGTCGGACCAAAACTAGAAAAAATCTGCAAACATATGGTACCAAAACTAGGAAAAAAACATCATGAACCAAAACCTAAAAATGGTCAAACATCATGGATTAAAAGACCTGTTAACCCAAATAAGAAATACTATTTATAGCAGCGAACTAACTAACTTCTGAAAGTGTTTGCAAAACGCCACATACTTTTTTGAAGTGATTGATGAATGAGTAAATTAACTCAATTTTTTTTAATCTTGTCGGCTATATATTGTTGTGTTCAAGAAAATCACCCGCTGTATTTTGCAATTACAGAAATAGACATCAGCCGCCAATAAACAAGATGATGAGAAAGTTTACGAAAACATCGATTTTGATGAAGATGATTTTAAAAGTTATTCCAAGTTTAATAAGATATAAGGAACGATATCGTTAGTAAATTAGGTTAAGATTAAAATTGTATTTTTATTTTCAATTCGAGCAAAGTGTGAATGTTTATTTCTAGAGGTTAGACTAAGAATTTATGAATAATGATCATTATTCCACAAACTTTTACAAACAACCACCATACTAATTATCTTTTGACTGAGACTAAATATAGTACATATACCTTGTTTATGAACTGACTTCAACTCAACTCGAAAGATTGAATTTTGTTCTTTTTTACAATTAACTTTTGCAATTTCCTAAAGTCCTAAGTCATCGATTGACAATATTTATAACGTAATAATTTTAACGTATAAAAGGGTGTCATGTTTGTTCATATATATTTATGATTTTCATCGTTGGTTGTTGCTTGTCATAATGGAACCCCACCAAACTTGATAGAGCCAGCCCGGCCATATATATATATATATATATATTCATTGAGAGTATATATATATATATATATCCACCGTCGTCTCAGTCAAATATATATATATATATATATATACAGATGTACTACCACATATATATAGTAAAGGCATTAATGCGTGGATGATAAATGATCATGGCGATGGATCTGTCGTTGTACTTGTACACCAAATATTATTAGACTTAAATGCATGATATATAACTCATACCTATATAATCTAAATCTATATAAATATAATTATGTTGAATTACAAGTAACAGAATCGATGATTATGTAGTTTAAAATCAATTCTATAATTTTTAAACTCAGTTTCCTAATATTTCAATATGTGAAACAATCAATGTACTATAAAAATTCATATCATAGAGTAGAGCTATAATATTCTAATATCTATAAATAAATTATTATAAATTTTTTTTACTGAATTCCAATTTATGAACGATACTTGTTCATGTAATAAGATGAAAAGAGCTTCATATAGTATCATATATATTACATTAATATAGTAAACTAATTAAGAATAACATATGTGAACAGATGTGAAAAGTTTTCAACTAATATATACTATTATATATTTCTAATATGCGTATATAATTAATAGAGTAAATTAATTAAAAATGACATAAATTCTTTTAATGTATCAATATTAAAAAAATTCTACACAAAATTTCAATTAATTAATATGATAAAAGCAATCTCAAGTTAAGACACATAATTAATCACAACATTATGTATACTTGAAACCGCTTTTGAATTCTTAAACTTAAATTTTATTGGGTAAATTGGCCAAATGCACCACTATTTTTAGACCATGTTTCCAGATGCACCATATTGTTTTTTTGTGTTGCCAAATGCACAACTATGTTTTGAAATGTTGTCATGCATATGTATCATTATGTTAGTCCACCGTTAAATACTATGTATAAAATGATGACGATCACATGCTACTAACGTGGAATATATTTATTTATTTATTTATTGTAATATTTTTAATATTATCAAAATAAAATTTATTTTAATATTTTTCGAATTTTCTTAACTTGTTTGTATTTTTTATGTTGCTCTTTTTTAGTTTTAAATTTTAAGTTTTAGTTTATTGTCTGTTTTTTAATATTTTAATTGTGGTGCATTTAGCTAATTAACGTAATTTTATTTAAAAACAAAACGTGCAAATGAGTATAAGCTTAGCCACGGGGAGACGAAACTTTATTATAAATGACAAACGTGGTTTAATTATTCCAAATCCTTACGCTGTGTAGATTTTCTTTTTTGGGTAAATTACATACGTATATAACTTGTTATATTGTCCCCAGTCTCCAAATTAAATGAGAACTCAACTACTCACTGTACGTAAATGCCACCCCATCATAATTATATATAATGCCCCTCACTTCTTCATATTTTCAGCAGCTCCTCTATCCATCAACCCTAGCTAGCTACATAGCTAAACAGGTTTGATATATATATATATATTCATGGTGTATATTGTACTTATAGTGAAAAAATGTGCTTCCATTAACAAGGCTTTGCATTGTACTTCATCATTATCAGATTGACTGCAGCTCGATCGAGATGTCGTTCACTTGGTCGGTCTCTTTCGAAGCTGATCAGGTTTGAAAACGATTTATTCGCTAAAGATTCGGCTTAATTCATCATTAATGGATTTAAACTTATATAGTAATGATTATTTATTGCAGGTGATATTTGAAGAAAGCTCAAGTGTAAGGAAGGTGATACTGAATAGACCAAACAAGCTTAACAGCCTCAATTATGTGATGGTACCACCTTTCACTAATTTATTAATTCCATGCATGCCTAGCTTTTCATTACTACTTATTTCTAATTTCTTAATACTTTCTTTATTAATCCTTCATTAATATGTTTTACAAAGCAAATGTAGATTAAGATATATAATAGTTTATTATTATTTGGCAAAAAAAAAAAGGGTTATTATTTATCTTTAAAGTTATCCGAAAATCTAGCTAATTCATTGAAATGATCTGCAGGTCTCCGAAATGCTAGCAATGATGAAAAAATATGAGCATGACCCTGCAGTCATTTGTGTTGTATTGAAGGTACATATATACATTATATATATATAATAATACAGAGGGTTAAAAAAGTCTTTTGATATAATATATTTAACCAAAATTTGTTTTTGGAACAATATTTTTTATAGCCTTTTAAAGCATTATATTTGCAATTTATATACTTTTGGTGCATCCGTTAGTTAACAGTTAGTTTTGACAATTAACTACCATTGTGCAAGTCACGTGAATTCCCTTAAGTTTCATTGTTGCTCAATTTAGTCCTATTATTTTTTCGATCAGACACTTTTCTTCCGGCCACCACCCAAGTACGCTAGTCATCACCAATTGGAGCCGTCCGTATTGGTGGTGGCCGGAAACAAGTGGCTGACCGAAGAAAATAATGGAGACTTAATTATTCAAAAAAAAAAAACTTAGAGGAGAATCATATGACTTAACGATCAAAACTAACAGTCAACCAACAACGTAAAAAATGTAAAAATTACAAAAATATATTATGCCAAACGTCTAAAAAAAATGTTATACTAAAACCAATTTTGGTAAAAGAAAAATCATTTAACCTATATATATGGTCTATGAATCTACTAGGTAGATGCAGATATAATATATATATATATAACTTTTTTTATCTTAATATATAGGGTTAATAACTAAAAAACTGTCCAAGGTGTGCCCTATGTTAAAATTAGGTGTCTGAAGTTTGAAATGTTAAAATGGACTGTCTCAAGTTTCATTTTTGTTGAAATTTGGTGTCTTTGTGCGTCTTTTCATCTCCATTCAATCATTTTCATCAACCCACCAACCCACTCATAATCAATCACTCTTTACTTTTCACAAAATCGTCAAATTTCATCTAAAAATTGAACATTAAAAAAAAAGTTTCTAGAAGAGTGGTGTAGAGTCATTTTCCAAGGACAATAGAGCGAGATTTACTTGCCCGGATGTGACCAACTTTTTAGGTGACGGTCCCGGCAAGATGACGAGAAGAGAGTGTGTATGAGAGCTTGAATTTGACAGACAGTTTCGTCGGAATTGACTTCTCTAAAGTAATCACACCGAGACACACTACAAAAAATACCTCCTTTACCGGCAAAAAAATAAAAGTCGCCGGTAATAGTGGCCGGTAAAAGTATTTTTCCCGGCGAAGTTGAAATTTGGCCGGTAAAAGATTATTAGCGGCGAGATTAACATCTTCGCCGGTAAAAGATTATAATTAGCGGCGAATAAATTATTTTTCGCCGGTAAAAGTTAAAGAAAAAAATTAAATTATTATTTTAATACAAAATACATTAGCGGCGAGATAGTTGGCCGGTAAAGGTTTACAATTAACGGCGACTAAATTTGTTTCGCCGGTAAAGTTAAAGTTTTAGCGGCGACGTCATTATACTCGCCGGGAAAAGTTTAAACAATTAGGGGCGATATAATTGGCCGGTAAAGTTGAACAATTGACGACGACTAAATTTGTTTCGCCGGTAAAGTTAAAGTTTTACCGGCGACGTTATTTTAGTCGCCGGAAAATAATAATAATTTATTAGCGGCAATATATTTAGCCGGTAAAAATTTACAATTAACTGTGAGTATACTAATTTCACCAGCAAAATTAAAATTTTTGCAACGATGTCATTTTAGTGGTCAGGAATAAATTTAAATCATTATAAAATTGAATAATTAGTGACTTGATTAATTACATAAGATAATGCTTGTTGAGTTACTTATGTAAGTAGGTAATTGATGAGCATGATATAAATAGAAGGGTAAAAATAGTAAAAACTGAAGAGAGGTACATAGCTTCTCACTATTCTTCCTTCTCTGTTTTTTTGGTAAAGTTCGCTCTCTGTCCGTGAAACAATTATCGGACTCTCACCTTCTCGATCTCCTCTCCTGCTCTTAACCATGTTCTCTGCCGTCGGCCGTCTATTTGCCCGGCATCGCCGCCCTTCTGTTTACCAGGCGTTGTTGCCAGTCTTCCTCCCTCATCTCTGTTGAATTCGCTCATCGCCAGGTCTCCACATGTGCGTCGTGTACTGCCCAGACGCAAGCCAATCTTCCCGCCCAGGCTCGCTCTTTTGTGTTCGTCCGACTCCGTCCAGCTCCGCTCGAGGTATGATTGTAATGTGAAACCCTAATTTTGCCGAATGACAATTCGAAACCCTAACTATTGGATGCGTGGATTTCATTGTACAAGATAATTCTCAGCCACAGTGATTTGGAGAAATGTGTTTCAGCAACCATGACATATGATATGGAGGTCTAATGAGGAGTAGAATGTATGTATACGATTGAGCAAGTGAGTTTTACTAATCACAGGAAAGAAGACACGCAAATAGTAGATAGATTACAAGTAGACTGACAAACACTTGACGAGTCATCTCCAAGAGCAGAGGTAATGTGGATGTATACATGTATATCTATATTATGTATCTGCTTGGGTGCTATTGCACTTGACAAAAAGAAGTATTCTATGGAGAAGTATTGCTTGTATTCTATGATGATTTGGCTGCAAATTGGGTTGAGTAAATTGGATTAACTCAAGTGTTTTTACCAATGGAAAGTTGGATTTTGAATCAAGCCTCAAACATATTGTTTGATGTGGTAAATTTTGTTTCAAACCTATGAGTTACTGCTTGAATCTAGTAGTTAATAGTTAATAAATGTGTTTATGTTGTTTTTGTAGTCTTATGATACTGATTTTGTGTATAGGCGGGTGTCGATATGCATAAAATTAGATTGGAGAACATGTTGGCGAATATTATTCTAGTTTTAAACTATGAATTCTGTTCTAGTATCGATATTTTTCTGTTTGATGCATATGCATGGTAAGCAAAAAATGTATGTTATAAACTTTTCTTGTCCCATATCTTTATGCAGGTTCCTGTAGGGATCTACTCATTGATCATTCAGTTCAAGTCGATGTAGCCAGATTAGACGATGCAGTGTAGGCTAATATTTCTATGTTTTCTTTTTCATTTATGAGTGCCTTATGTCTAGCTTTGTGATTGATCTCCCTCACACAGATGTGAATGGACTCCTAAAGAGATGACTTTTCGCTTTTACCCTTGAAAAATTTACGATGTTTCCACCAAATGTGCCATCATCATGATGCTTCGTCACTTTTCTTTTGCAGGTCAGTCACTACATTTATAAGTACAAAAGTCGATTTGGAGACCTCTCTTGCACATATTAGAGATGACATGAAGTAAATGAATAGACTAGCATCAGTCTTGATTTCCTATACAATATGTAACTCTCAAATTATCCATCTCTATTTAGCTAACTCAGTTTTGATTTTGCAAGGCCACTATTAACTTCCATTTTCTCCAGGTAACACAATTTCTTTATATTCTCCATCAATATTAGTATGCTTTCTTTGTTTGGTTTGATCATTTATGATATTTTGCATAAGTCACATATTCATTTGCTGCTTCTTCCGTATACATAATTCAACTCTTACTTTGCTAATCTGAATTTTCAGCTTATTTTATCTTGTCTTGCAGTGAAAATAGGTGGTGTCCTTTAGTCGTTCATCTCAGTTGCATACTGGAGGACTTGGTGAATCACTACTCAGTCAATTGTATGTCTATTGCAAGTGAGGATCTCTTGAAGTCATATAGTAATTAATCCATGTGTTTATGATATTATAAGTCTCTTGTATGTCCCTTGTATGTCTATTGCAAGTGAAGAGCTCTTTACTATAGTTTTTTTTTTTGACAGTGTCTATAAGTTTAGATCGTGTCTTGTAACTTTCTTTGAGCAAGAGTAGCTTTTGTGTATATTGATATGCAAGTTATTGAGATATATCTTTGTTTATCATAATTCAATTTATTATTTATGGATGTTTTATATTATTTTTTTTTGTCTAAAATATAACTTTTACCGGCGAATTAATTAGCTTGTAAAAACTGCTCTCTTTGTCGGCAAAATCTCTCGCCGGTAAAAATGATTTTACATGCGAATATTGTTGCCGGTAAAAGTCTCTTTTTTTGCTGGCCAAATTTCTCACCGGTAAAAATAGATTTATCGATGAATATTGTTGCCGGTAAAAGTCACCCTTTTTTCTGGCCAAATTTCTCGCCGGTAAAAATAGATTTACCGGCGAATATTTTTGCCGGCAAAAGTCTCTACTTTTTATTGGCGAATTATCTCGCCGCTAAAAATATTTTTTACCGGCGAATAGTTTTGCCGGTAATAACTATTATTTTATTACTTTTTTAATAAGTTTTTACCGGCGAAGTATCTCGCCGGTAAAAGTTCAAACTTTTACCGGCCATCTCTAACTCGCCGGTAAAACATTTACCGGCGGCGCTTTGCCGGCGACGGTTATTGGCGAAATATTTCGCCGGCATGACTTTTACCGGCGAAATTTGGACTTTTACCGGCCATTTACCCTTGCCGGTAAATGGGGTATTTCTTGTAGTGACACCAAATTTCAACAAAAATGAAACTTGGGACAGTCCATTTTAACATTTCAAACTTCAGACACCTAATTTTAACATAGTGTAAACCTTGGACAGTTTTTTAGTTATTAACCCTAATATATATAACTTAGTATATATATATATATATATATGATTGTTACTGGCAGGCTAATGGAAAGGCGTTTTGTGCTGGTGGAGATGTGATCGGCGCCATTTGCAGCGCCTTGGGAGGTGTATATAATATATATATACTCTGATCCATTAATTTATTTATTTCTCTCTATCTATGTACTATTTATTATAATTGTTTTTTAATAATATAATATATACATGCATGCAGGGCATTGGAGCTATTCAATGCGTTTCCACATAAAACAGTTCCAGTTAGACTACTTAATAGCTACTTTCTCTAAACCTGTGGTGAGTAGGAGTTGCCTCCGAGTCAACAGGTGTCACATAGATGATGAATCGCAAACCAATCATAAAGTGACATGTGTCACAAACTTTTTTCTTTTGTCATAAAATTGTCACTTGACACTCATTCATTGGTTGGCGGGTCACCAGGTGGATGCCAATGTTGGATCCGATTTACCTAAGAATTTCCCATATATATATATATATATATATATGTATATTGTATGGTACATTGATATAATACTGTAATGTATAAATATATATTAATTAAGTGCATGGATGAATAAATTAGTTATGATAAAACGTTGTTGTATTGTACTTGTAAGGTTGCATTGGTTGATGGGATCGTGATGGGAGGGGGAGCTGGACTGTCCCTACAAGCCACTTTCCGAATCGTCACTGAAAACACTGTCAGTTAGTTAGTTAATTTAGTTGTACCTTGTACTACTACTTTACTATCGAACCAAACCTACCACTTGTTTTATTTCAAAACTTTATTTATTTAATATCTACACTTTAACTAATTAATAAAACTTAAAAGTACGTAATTAATTTTTTTTTTTTTTAAATTTTATATATATAGTTTTTTTGTTTGGGAATTATATTTATATTTATACTGAATTAATTAATTATATGGTAACTAGGTATTTGCCATGCCCGAGACATCAATAGGTTTCTTTCCTGATGTCGGGGCATCCCACTTCCTCTCCAGGCTACCAGGCTACTTGGGTAATAATTACACTTTATTTTAGATAGATTTTCATACATTATTTATTTATTTACCAACATTTCAACATGTGATGTCACCGAGTACTTACTTTTCCTTTTTAATGTAATTAAATAGTTACTTTATTTTAAAATATAATTCAATAATTCAAACTTGTTCTATTTAATTTAATTATTTATATTTGACTAAATAAGATTGAAAGATTATGACATTATATATATTTACCTATACATTTAATGAATTTAAGTATTTTTTTTTATCGAATTTCTTAACTTTCCATCAAATTCATTAAAAAAACTTCAAAATTTAAAAAATAAAATCCCGAATTCAAATTCGGACCACAAGTTATTGTTGGGGTTCGCTTCAACCTAGCAATTCAAAAAATTCTTGAATAGAGCTATTCTAAGTTTTGGAGTTTTCAGAACAAAAGCTGCTCTCAGTTTTTTATGCTCATTTTATATGGAATTTTTTGTAATTTAAAATTTCGGAACCGAGAATAGCTCTCGATCTGAAAATTTCGAACACAACAGCTGCAAGGGTTTGATCAAACTCTTGCAGTTGTTGTAGAGTTTGAATTTGAAACTGAGATTTTGGGGGGAAATTAACGAAAAACTTGATAAATTTAATGAAGTAAATAATGAATAAATTATTTAGAAACAATATTTGAATTTATCTTAATGTAATTTAATGGTCACATTAACAAACGTTAACTCGTAAGTAACTAAAAAATATACGGTTGAACCAAATAATTATAATAGTAAATGTGGGTAATCAACTTATGTATTAATCTTTGTTTATGTATTATGTATAAATTTGTAAGTATTTATGTAAACATGCAAAATATAATGATTATGTATTTGATGCAAAAATATATATATAGGAGAATATTTGGGGCTCACTGGTGCAAGACTGAGTGGTGCTGAAATGGTTGCATGTGGCCTTGCATCTCACTTTGTCCCCTCCAAGGTAATATAATATATATTGCATCATCATACTATATTGCAGTGAGATTTTTTTGGCATGTGTCAATTTCTAAATAATTTTCATTTGTAATGTGTCAAACACTTAAGAGGTTTAAGTGTTAGTTATAAAAAGATATTGAAAAATAGTTATATTTATTTTATGCACATTTTAAAAAATATAATCTCATCAGATTAAACTCGATAATGACATGTGTGGTGAAACCAAAAATAATTTGAGATATAAAATTAATTTTAGTGGAATGAGTACGTGAGCTTGAATATGAACAAAATAACGAATAAGAAGTTCTTCGTGTGAAAAGAGAAATGATAATTTTAATGACATATATAATATTATATAATTTTAACTTATATGCATTATTGAAACAAATTAATAAAAACACAAAATTTACATATTCTTTAATTATATTTATTTAAAAAAATTAATGCAAAATGCGATTTACTAATAACTATTAAAATTGGATGGCCAAAAAAAGTAACTATATACTATGTGAGCACACAGGACTTGCCATTGCTAGAGAAAACACTGAGCAAGGAAATCTCTTCTTCATCATCTTCTGTTATTTCTCCAGTAATAGCAAGATTTGCAGAAGCACCACCAGTTAAGCAAGATAGCATTCTGAAAAGGTATATATATATATATATTCGTCGCAAACTGTTAGATTATTATTAATTTAAAACTAATTACCATATTATCAGTTGAACGTTGGTGGTTTTGATTATTTACTATCTGAAGTTTTAGTTTGGATAATTTGCTAGTTGATTTTATATAAAGTTATAATGTTCTAATTTTGTCTAATTTGTTGTTATATAATGATGGAAACTTTGTTTTCTAATACTTTTTTTTGTTTTTACAATAATTAATAATAAAAATACAGGTTAGAGATTGTCAATAAATGTTTCTCAAGAAGCACTATTGAAGAGATGTTATTCTCACTGGTAATGGACTCATCCCTTATTTGTGATGTTTTTTACTGACAATTTTGATGCTTCATTCATACTTAGTTTAGTTGCCAGATTTTAGTAAATATAAAATTTATTTGACAAAAAAGAAGAAGCAGAATATTCCTTATTTAGTTTATAGTAAAAAAACAATTGTTGGAATACTAATTTAACAAAAATATGATTTTGTGTTGTCAGGAAATGGAGATTAGCTCAGGTGGTAGAGAAAAATGGATGGAGAGAGCTTATAACTCACTGAAAGCAGCCTCACCAACAAGCCTCAAAGTAACACTTAAATCGGTAAATAAATAAACATATTTTAATTATATATATATATATATATATATATATATATATATATGTATTAAAAAATCTCAAAATGATTTATTTCTTCATTTTATTTTAATCTATTTTCCAGGTTTTTTTTCTTCTGAATTAGTATATTAATTAATATTATTGAATTGAATTGTAGATTAGAGAAGGAAGGAGGGAAAAGCTTGACCAGTGCTTGATGAGAGAACTCAAGATAGCTGGTCACATGATAAAGGGATCAGTAAATAGAGACTTCTATGAGGTCTACTCATCTTAAACTTTAATTAATCCCCATTTAAACACATTCCTTAATAACTTTAAAATATGCTAATCAAAATATTCTAAAATGTTTGACCCAAAAAATATATATATTATTATATGTATTTTACTGTTAATTTTTATCAATTAATAATATTCTTGGTTATTAATATTGATTGATAAAAAAATAAGTTGATTATTTTTATTCAGGGTGCAAGAGCATTATTATTGGATAAAGATAAGAAACCCAAGGTATGTATGTATGCGCATACTTATGACATGCATGATTATATTTATAACAAAATTGGACCAGTTTATATATATATATATATTATCACTTTATTATTATTATTAATAATGTATATTAATGAGTTAATTAATAATGGGATTTGTGTGTGGCAGTGGGAACCTTGGAGACTAGAGATGGTGAGTGATGAAATGGTGAATGTATTCTTTACTGACTATGGAGCCCAAGATCATGATCTTCCAGTGGATCTTCAGCTCAACCCACCCTCTAATTCAAGGCTCTAAATACTTATCTTTATTATAAATATGTTTGCAAAATCATGCCATGTACTACTTTAATCTTTAAAACAATCTCTTGGAACACTATCATTAAAGATTAAATATCAATAATAATTCATCTACATTACCAGTTACATTGCTATATACACATACAGAATAGTGTAATTTGTTCACAATAGAGGCCTAATGTTTGCCCATGTTGCCAAAAGGAGTCTGAATTGAAAAAAACGTATTATTAAGGGCCTGAATTTTTGTTGATAATCGAGTTACCGTCCAAATTTGCTGTTAAATGTAACGGAACCACGTGAAATGACAGAATTACCCTTTTGCAATTATTATACAATTTATCATTTTAATTAATGAAATGTGAAATGTCTAAAATACTCCTACACATTAATTATGCCCTTAAGGCCACCGCCACCGACTACCACCCCAGCTCCGGCGATCACCACTCCAGCTCCGGCGACCACCACCCAGCTCCGGCGACAAAAACCCCCTCCGGCAACCTAAAAAGTTCCGATCGGAGCTCCAAAGTTCCAGATCGGAGCTTTTTAGGGTCGTCGGAGGGAGGTTAGGGTCGCCGGAGCTGTGGTGGCTTAAATGGTATTTTCGTCTTTTTAGGTCAAACATGTGAGGGACACACTTTGGTCAAAGGGCATTTTCGGGTTTTCAAATTATTTTCCGTCACTTTTAACAGAAAAAATGGACGAATACCTCACTTATACTCAAAATTCAGGCCCTTAATAATACGTTTTTTCAATTCAGACCACTTTTGGCAACATAGGCAAACATTCAGACCCCGTTCTTAACCCTTAAATAAATGAATTAAATAACAGGTTGTTAGTTATATTTTGGTTCACCCACAATTTCCTTACTAATGGACTATGTCCCTTAAAAATTTGAAAAGACATAAACATAGTAAATGGAGAAGTAGACAAGGTTAAAGAAAGCTCCATTACAGTGAAAAGTATCATCTTCCAACAATCATCTCTATCTCTACTGCTGTGTTGATTCATTAATCAATCCTTGACTGATGTCCGCAGAATCTTCACATCATGCAGTGGTCTACAAACACACAAGAGTCTATATTACACATCCAACAAACAATCAATTTGCATCTTCTATGCTACATTGCAATGCTATCCAATTCAAATGCCTTAAAGAAAAATCCAACAACAGATTACACACCTATCATTATTGTCCGTCTGTACGCTACCCAGTCTCTTGATTATTTCCATTCCTTTGCTTACTCTACCAAATATTGTGTGCTTACCTAACAATCATTAACATATCCAAAAATTACTCACAAACAAAGCCATTCTTTTTACATGATATAATGCTAAAGTTAAATTTGCTCAAGTAGAAGAGTGAAAAATATCATACCATCCAATGAAGGGCAGGGTGCCAATGTGATAAAGAACTGGCTTCCATTAGTATTAGGACCAGCGTTTGCCATGGATAGGATACCCGCACCCGTATGCTTCAGTTCGGGTTTTATCTCATCCTCAAACTTTTTACTGAAAAATCACAGAGTTAAAAAGATGCAATATACAATAAAGTAGCTTGCTAAATCTTTCAGTAAGTGCCATCTCTTTTGGAATAACAGAAGGTTAGTGATGTCAGTATAAGTCTAATAGGCACTAAGAAAATAGTATTTCAGTAATTGGTAGATTCAGAGCAACTACAAGCAGATTGCGATTCCTTCAGATAGTCAAAACCATAGAAAAGATTAAGTTGAACCTTCTAAAGTGGAACTAAGTGAGCTACCGGCTGTATAGCAGGAATATAAATCTATAAGATGTTGATGAACACCAAGTTATCAGAGGTCGAGATTTCCTCATCTCCGAGTTCCATTCTATTTTACTTGCAAGCAACGACAGAAGTCAAGATGCATAAACATAATACGAGGAAAGACGGAACAACTGGTCAATAAATCGAACCAACCCAAAGTAACATCTACAAAGAGGTTTTCATGAATCTACCACATCAATGTGGGAAGGGGCAAATGTTCAAGATTATGCAGGTAGTTGGCATTCATCTCCAGGATTCAATACAACAGTTCAAAAAATTAGAGATATAAATAAATCAAACCCTAAAGATTTTTAAGCAATTCTGCCAATGCACTAAGGATCAAGAATGTCAATAAGAGTAATTTCTGCAAACAAGAAAGAAACCTACCCGTATATGGATTCTCCACCTCTTCCAGTAGCAGTGGGATCTCCACCTTGAACAATGAAATCCTGCTCATCACCCACAAAGAACACAGAACTGATTTCAGACCTAATTCGGGAAAAACATGCATTGGAAAGCAGCACAAGCATAAAGAAAATCAAAGCTACCTTAATGATTCTGTGGAACTTCACGCCATCGTAGTAACCTCTACGAGCGAGCTCGATGAAATTCCTGCAAGTTCTTGGCGCGTGCTTGAAATACAGCTAATCAAACAAAGAACAAAGTCAGTTTTATTTTCAAGAATCAACAAGAAAGTTCGAGAGCAAGGAAGTAGATAATGCCTCGATGGTGAAAACACCCATGGAGGTTTCGAGGGTGACCTCCGGAGCACCTCCCTCTGCACTTGCCCACATTGTCACAGGCTCACAGCAGACACAGAGATTGAGTATTGTTCAGTGCTGAAATCGGAGCGAGCCGAGAAGCCGAGATATATATATATATTGAATATATAATAATAATATAAAGGGCCGAGTTTCATTATGGCCCAGATCTTGCTTCCTTCCAATTTCTGGCCTAGCCCAACTTCTGCATCGGAGGAGCTGGTTTAATCGGCTGACGGCGGTAGCCGGGACACTCGACGGAAACGCCGTCAAATCGCTTCCGGGAAGCACTGAGCTAGGTGATCACCGACGACATAGCTATAGGTGTAATTAGGCGGGCTCTTGTCATCGGTAATGGCTGTGCCGGAGGATAGAATCGGCCTCGCCGCTCACCACGTCGGTATCCATTTTCATCCTCTCTCTGCGTTTTGCAACCCAAAAGAAAAAAAACTAAACTAAACATTTTTCATCGACAGCAGTGTGCTACTTACTAGGCGTAGAGGAGGAATCAATCAATGACTCCACTTGCTTCCCATTTCAGTTTGCGAAAAACTTATTTCGACGTTTCAGAATCAAGAACAGAGCAGGGCTATTCCTCAGTCAACTGAAAAAAGTGGTACTTTTGCTGCTTTCAATCACAGTCAAGAACTATTTCCACTTGGGAAGTAGATAGTGCTTCTTTCTGAAACTTTGGTTGTGCTCCAGGCTTGTTAGATTTGAGGAGTACTTTGTGTGCTTAACCTCTGTTGTCCAAAAATATACTTGTCATGAATGTACATCCACAGAAATCTTTTAAGGCAATAATATCAGATACAGTTGAAGTTGGAGGTGGAGGTGAGGTGTGGTAATTTTATTCTGCCATTCACATTAGAGTTGAAGATTCCATATTTTGGTAGTAACTAGTCCAATCTAATTTACCATTATGATTACAGTACGAGGTCCCTTGCTGGTTATTGCATCTGGAAAAGCTACTATTTCTATTTCAAGTTCAATCAAACAGTTGGCTCTGGATAATGTTTTTGTTGTTCAGGTGAAAATTTCTCGATATCTTTGATTATATCGAGTTAAGTGGCTTGTTATGCTTATACTCACTTGTTATGCGCAATAGCTAGTAAAATAACCATTATTTATAATAGATATGAATAATAATATGAAATTTGCTGAACATCATATCTCATTCCATAGTCTACTAGGATACACTACAACACAGTAAGTGAGGATCAATGACCCTAATTCACTTTCAAGTTTCTATGACCTAGAATCTACTAACCTGGTCACTGGATCAACCCTAATTAAGCAAGGACAACCCTACGAAACCGACAAAGGAATCGGTTTAACCGCACTTTGGATGCGCTTAAAAGCCACCCTGACCCTCTCCTTCAAACCTTCATTCTCGCTCTCGACCTCTCCGCTCTGCTTATCAAGATGAGCCACATTACCATCAACATTTATCACAAGCTTACCATCTTCCCCATACTTAACATCCCCAAACAATGAAACAAGCAAGGCATGTATAATCTTCTCCCCCTTTCTAGCGCTTTCCTCCTCGGTCTTCACCACCTCGGAGGATTCCACAACCATCTTCGGAATCTCCCGACTAATGTTCAGAACAAGAGCAACAACAGAATCAGACACCATGTCGCTGATGGGGTCAGCTGCCCAGTGTAGAGAAACATGTTTCTCAGATTCCTGCTTCACCGTCACCCGGTCATGCACTTTCAGTACCGGGACTGCAGATTCCTCGTCAATAGAGGATTCAACACTTTCGTATATCTGCTTCAGTCTATGGTTAATAACTCCAAATGCACCCGAATAAGGAATCGTGATTCTCTGGTTGATGTTTGCTGTGGAGAGTTGTGAAAATACATGGAGGTCATCTGGAGCCATGATCTGATAAGTGAATCCTTTCTTTACCAATAAACCACTCACCGTATCGCCATTATCGGGTGTCTTCTCTGCTAGACGTCCGATAGTTTTTGCCATTTTCTCTGAATTGAAGTACATTTCAATGGACTGGCAGTTCTTGGGTGTGATGATCTTTGTGTTTCCATCAGCAAAATGGGTGATGAGCTTCTGCTTGAGCCTCCCCATCTGGTTCGCCTCCCCATGAACAAGAACGATGTTTGGAGGCATGAGCTCGGTCAGAAACGCACTTGTCTGAGCATAATCTGCGTGAGCAGAGAAGGAGATGTAATGAACCTGCATATTCAAAGGAGCTGCAAGACCGTTCATCAGAGTCACCTCCTTCGGTTCATTGATAATGGTCTTTGCCAATGTTCCTTCAACAACATACCCAGGAATTACACAAGCATTCTTCTTGTCTGAACACCACATGTCAAAGAGTTGTCTTGATAATCCGCTCTGGAGCCCACTGGGGCTCGCCATCACCACTGACGGTCCAAAGTCATTGAAGCTCTCAATGTTATTGAGGGGTGAAATATGCTTGAAATCAAACGGATTGGACGTTGCAAATTGAGATCGGATCCTCTCATTCATGGAGTTAATATAAGTTTGGTAAACAGCCATGCATTTCTTGGCAAGGGGAGAAGCGTAGTATATAGGGATGTTGTGGAGCTCAGGATGGTTTGCCCAGTACTCATCAAGGATTAAAAGTAGTTCTTGGGCACGACCGAGGGCAAATGCAGGGATTAGGACTCTTCCTCCTTGAGAAACTGTGGAGTGGATTACATCAGTGAAGCGTTTCTCTCGAATGGTTCGAGGTTGATGGAGTTGGACACCGTAGGTTGATTCGATTATGCAGATGTCTGGGGAGAATTGGGGAGTCTCGGCTGCTCGGAGATGTCTGTCTTCTTCACGTGAGTAGTCGCCTGTGTAGAGGACTCTGACCCCAGCAATGTCAACCATGAACATGGCTGCCCCAAGAACATGCCCAGCCGTGTAACACCAGAATCTGATTCCGTTTACTTCTACTGTTTGGTGGAAATCAATAACCTGAAAGGGAATTTTAGCACATTCATGATTGTAATTTCATAATTACATTAACAACCAGAGAAAGACCTGAAGAAGTCTAGATAGTACAAAATACAAATGCATGTTCATCTTCAAATCCATACACAAGCAGATTGGTGATATAAGTGCATGTCATTCTAATATGATGATTGATGTAAATGGTTAGAAATTCTCAGGAGAAAACCGAGTAGCTACAAATTCAACATCCAAAGACAGACAAGAGTATTTAAGTTCAATCAAAGTGCCGAGACAACAACAAGCAAGGTGCCATACCTCGATCTTATCCATAGAGCGGGATATATCTTGTTCATCATACAACATATCTTCGACTGAGACTTTGCTCACTTTTACATAATCTGACAAAAGCAGCCTGTAAATGGCTTTTGTAGCATGGGTCATAAAGACTCTACCTTTGAACGTGGTCTGAGACAAAGAATGAATTAATTAGCTCCAGAGTAAAGTAAGTTTCCAGTCAGCTAATATGCTATTAGTTCTTGATGAATGTAATAATGCACCTTCTCTAAGAAATAAGGCAAGGAAGCTGCATGATCCAAGTGGAAGCTGCATGAAGAAAAAGAAACAAATTTATAAACTCCAATTGCTGTCTTCAAACTAATTTGGCCATAGAGGAGCAAATGAAAAGCAATAACAAATGGGGGGGAAACAGCATCACCAACATTACACTGAGAATGTGACACTTACACAAGTTTATGTTATTTGCAATCAAAAAATAGAATGTAGTTTCAGAAGGGTAAAACAAACAACAATGGAGTCTTCAGCATCTAACGGGACCACCAGAAAACATAATAGACATAGTATCCAATATAACTCATCATTTTCATCCCCTCACTAAATTTTATAAGGCAAAAAAACAAGAAATTTGAGTGTTTGAGCCCCAGATGCTGCAAAAGAGAAGGTGAAAAGCACATACTGAGTGACAAGCAGAACGTCAATGGTTGAAGGGTCAATATCATCAAAGTAGGGCAGAGCAGCCATTCCGGTGTAAGCCGGATGGATTCCACAGTCGAACTACCAGAAACAAGAAAGATAACCTATCAGCTCAGGCGGCAGATGAAAATGGAGAAAGAACAAGCAAAGAAGCAGAGCAGTACCAATACAGTTTTGCCCTTGAAATTCATATAGACGCAGGACCTGCCAACTTCGCTGCCTGCACCTAAGGGGGTTATCGTGAGGCGGTCGGCTTCTCTCGCCGCCGGCGGATCCCGCCTCTTAAGCGAAGCAGCTGCTGTTTGTCCCGTTGAAGCCATGCCTTATTCTCTCAATGTCAGATCCAAACTGCACCTGGAGCTATCAACAGTATGGAGAAACACGATTCACCTTACTTAAACGGATTGGAGGCGCCGAGACAATGGAGGGTTGTCGACGGCGGATACAGTTGAGAAAGAATAGGATTTGAGAGAGGTGAGTAGAGAGAGATGGTTAGAAACAAAGGGCTAATTAGCAACGGGGCGGATCGGGTCACATCACGGGGCGGATAGGGAGCATTGCACGGTAAGAATTCAAGCGGCGTTTAGATTGACTTAATGTGCAATTACTTGTACGGTGAGCCGTGAGTGTGAGATTACTTGTAATGTTATGATCCAACGGGTTGATTCGTAATTAATAATTATAGAGTGTAATGTTAGATTACAGTGTTTGGTTGTGCTGTAATGTGGAGTATAATGTCAGATTACAGTGTTCGGTTTAATATGTAATGTACATTGTAATGTCTTTTACTTATTATTATAATATTAATCTATTCAAAAATATATCATATCTTAATATTACAAATTTAAATATGTATTTATTTTAAAAAAAATGATTCCTAAACTTTATATTTAATATTTAAACATCAAATTTGAAAATTTTAGAGCTAAATTTTCATTCTTACATGCTATTTATTAAAAAAAATTATGCCAGAGAATTTCATTTTATACTAATATATTATGCAATATTTTTTTTATAATAAATGAGTAATGAAGTGACCCGATAAATCTAACCTGACGTCTATAAAGAGAAGTTATTCTTATAAATTAAGGGATCAATTTTTTTGGCAATTAATTAAGGGTTAAGATATATATACTAGAAGTATATATAATTAAGAGTGAATTAGACCGAAGAAAAAAGAGTGGAGATAAATATAATAAAGAAAAAAAGTACGAGGAAAAATAAATAATAAACACTACGTATAATGTTGGACATAATCTCACATTATATCAAAAAATTGATGTAATCTCAAATTACATTGAGAGGGCAAGTCAACGGTTTTTTACGAGTTTTTGACCAATTCGTCGTAATCTCAGATTACAATACACATTACATTACAAAGTTCACATTATATCGTTGGTTTGCCAATTTTTTTTTTTTTTTTTTTTGCCTATAACAAGAAGAAGTTCTTTCGGCCACCCATAAATGCAAGTTTTTTTTTTTTTGTTGTCAATAAATTAATGTCAATAATTACTCTGGCTGGAAGGTAAATTAAGAAAGAAATGATCCGGAGATTCCTCTCTTCATCTTCTCCATCAGCTGAGCAAAGATTTTCTGTAAGAAGTGGTCACTGACAATGAGGCCGACGCCGACAGCGACTGCGGTCACCAATACCATAGCAAGACGAAGTGGAAGATTACGCACAAGTCAGACCAATCATGGCAGACTGTCCCGCGCTCTCCATGTTGTCACCGAAATCGAATGCAAGCAATCTCTGATTCGATCACTGGAAAACTCGAAGAGCATAGCTGCGAATTGCGTCGACGATAAGATTCCAAATCTCACTTTCTTTGAATTTCCCTTCTTGAACTCTGAATTAAATCCTTCTCTCTGTTCGTTCCCAGTCATATCTTGCCGCCCCAAACTTTCTTAATTAATTATTCTTCTAGAAGCAGGCCGGAAACCTAAACCCCTTAATGGGAGACTTTTCCATGAACAATTTGTTGAATATTCTATCAAATAGTTCTATTGTTCGTTTTCTCCACCCATTACGCTTTGTTCCTCATTTCTTGCGTTCATCGCCTTCTCTCCTCTCTTTCTAGAACGAATGCCTTCCAGCTTTGACTTACATTCTGCATTATCTTTCCGCAGCATTTTGAATGATTGCGTCAGAATAATGCCGTTCCTCCCACTTCATTTATTTTGTCCCTTCCCCTGATTTCTCTCTAAAATTGGCGCGGTTAGAATTTGGCATCTAGATTCATTGATTTCCTTACATATTGCCAAGTTTTGTTCTTTGTGTCGAATCTTCATCATATTAGGTGACTGCCTCTCGTTCATCTTCAGATCGAAGGCACTTCCCTTCTTTAGTCACCCTCCATTCTCCATTATTCCCGATCCCAGCTAAAACCCAGCTCGATTCTGTTATTGTTCAGGCACAATCCATGAGATGGAATCAAATAGCCAAATCGAGAGTCACCCAGCAACTGAATCCAACTTCAAAAGTTTATCTCAGAGAAGTGTCTCATCAACACATTCTAGGCAATCTGGTGCGGGTTCTCTCAAGGACGTGAGTTACACTGATTTGGGATTGAAAAAGCTTCGGCATGGCTCTGTGGGTGGTGAATCAGAGGGGTTCAGCCTCTCCCAGAAAGAAATCAGTGAAGATGATGCGAGGTTGATATACATAAACGATCCACTGAGGACGAACGAGAAGTTTGAGTGTGCTGGTAACTCAATCCGTACCGGTAAGTACTCGTTCTTCACGTTCTTGCCGAAGAATTTGTTTGAACAGTTTCGTAGAGTTGCATACATTTACTTTCTAGTTATAGCGGTGCTTAATCAGCTTCCTCAGCTTGCTGTCTTTGGTCGGGGAGCTTCGATCATGCCATTAGCTTTTGTGTTATTTGTCACTGCCATTAAGGATGCTTATGAGGATTATAGGAGGCATCGGTCTGATAGAATAGAGAACAATAGATTGGCATCAGTTTTGGTGAATGGGAAGTTTCAAGATAAGAAATGGAAGCGTATTCAGGTTGGAGAGATTATCAAGATCAAGGCAAATGAAACCCTTCCATGTGATATTGTTTTGCTTCAAACGAGTGATCCCACTGGGGTTGCTTATGTACAGACTATCAATCTAGATGGAGAGTCGAATTTGAAGACCCGATATGCAAAGCAAGAAACTTTATCCAAAGTTCTTGAAAATGAAAAGATAAATGGGTTGATTAAGTGTGAAAAGCCAAACAGGAACATTTATGGATTTCAAGCTAACATGGAGATTGATGGAAAACGCCTTTCTCTTGGACCTTCAAATGTTGTTCTTCGTGGCTGTGAGATCAAGAACACTTCTTGGGCAGTGGGAGTTGCTGTATATGCAGGGCGTGAGACAAAGGCCATGCTGAATAGCTCGGGAGCTCCATCTAAGAGGAGCAGACTCGAAACACGTATGAATGTGGAAATCATTTTACTTTCCCTTTTTCTCATCTTGCTGTGTACAGTTGTTTCTGTGTGTGCTGCAATTTGGTTGAAGCGCCACAACAATGAATTGAATACCCTCCAGTATTACAGAAAGAAAGACTTCTCTGAGGAAGAACCCAATGACTTTAAGTATTATGGTTGGGGATTTGAAATAGTTTTCACATTCCTCATGTCAGTTATTGTCTTCCAAATCATGATCCCGATATCATTGTACATTTCTATGGAGCTTGTTCGGGTTGGTCAGGCGTATTTCATGATCGGAGATTCTCAAATGTACGATGAGGTGTCAAATGCGACTTTTCAGTGTCGAGCATTGAACATAAATGAAGATTTGGGGCAAATCAAGTATGTATTCTCCGACAAAACTGGGACTCTTACTGAGAACAAGATGGAGTTTCGATGTGCAAGTATTTGGGGAGTGGATTATAGTGGTTGGAATGCTGATCCACAGTTGGAGCAGCTTGTCAACTCAGTTGAAGGTACATAACTTTGTATATTTGACAAAAGCACGTCTCACTAAACTTTACAGTTAATTATACTCTCTATATTGAACTTCTAAGCATCCATCGAGGTTTGGTACCCATTTAAAAACTAGGGTTAATTAGACAATTGCATACTTAGCTTCTATGCTTCTTTAATTTGCACAATATGCTGCACGCAATTTATTATTGCATTTTGAAGTTTTATACTCTCGTTTAGTTCTGAATTTGGATACCCCACTGAGGCACCAAAACTTGTTGATAAGCATTGGCACATTAATTAAGCCAGAACTTATGAAGGCAAAAAGAATATGTTAACATGAAGTAAGGATAGAAATAGTAAAAACAGAACATCCCATTGATTTTTTTTGGCAAGGAATGCTACCTTGCTGTTGACAAAGAAAAGCCAGTTTTTTGTTTTTAAATATCTAACCTGATTATATTTTTCGTCGCTGATGGCAAAAATGAAATGTCTTCAGCTATTGTGTTTTATATATGGCTGATTAATGGTTCATTCTTTCAGTCAATGGAACGATTTTTAGGCCAAAACTGAACGTCAGAACCGACCCTGAGCTTCTAGAACTAGCTAGGGGTGGAAAGGCTGACGAAAGAGGTCAACATATTTGGGAGTTCTTCCTGGCATTGGCTTCTTGCAACACGATTGTACCCTTTGTTGTTGACACATCTGATCCTTATGTGAAAATCATTGACTATCAAGGTGAGTCTCCAGATGAGCAAGCATTGGCTTATGCTGCAGCTGCATATGGATTTATGCTGATAGAGAGAACATCTGGACACATCGTCATTGATATTCAAGGCGAAAAACATAGGTAATTTTTAATTTGCAGTTCAAATTTCTCCTAAGTTTCACATTGCAAGTTTTCAACCGTCTAATTTTACTACAAACTATGGGCAGTACAGGTTCAATGTTTTAGGATTGCATGAGTTTGACAGTGACCGTAAAAGGATGTCAGTAATTTTGGGGTGCCCTGACAAGTCAGTAAAAGTCTACGTTAAAGGTGCTGACACAACAATGTTATCTGTATTAAATCAAAAATCAAGCGGAAGTTTTCTGCAGGAAACTGAAGGCCACCTCCATTCTTACTCATCAGTGGGGTTGAGGACACTTGTTGTTGGTAAGCGGGAACTTAGCATCACAGAATTTGAGCAATGGCAGTCTTCATTTGAGGCGGCAAGCACTGCTTTGATGGGTCGTGTCAGTTTGCTACGAAAAGTTGCTAGCAGTATTGAAAGCGATCTATCTATATTGGGTGCTTCTGCAATCGAAGATAAACTTCAGGAGGGGGTTCCTGAAGCGATTGAGTCCTTAAGAGCTGCTGGCATTAAAGTTTGGGTTTTGACTGGAGATAAGCAAGAAACTGCAATTTCCATTGGTTACTCCTCGAAACTCTTGACTAACAAGATGACCCAAGTAATAATTAACAGCAATTCCAGAGAATCTTGCAGAAGGAGCTTAAATGATGCCGTTTTAATGGCCAAAAGGCTTACTTCTGGGTCTGGAATTGTCCAGAACATGGTAGGAAGTTCCGGGGCAGTTGCAACTGCAGTGGCCTTGATTATAGACGGTACTAGTCTTGTTTATATTCTTGACAGCGAGCTAGAAGAACAAGTAAGGCACTGCAAACTGCTACTCTATCAACTGTTGTTGAATTTATTTATTTTTAAATAATGGGACCTTTGCTTACTGATGTGTATCATTTATATGTGCAGCTCTTTCAACTAGCACTAGAATGTTCTGTTGTATTATGTTGTCGTGTAGCCCCACTGCAAAAAGCTGGAATCGTTTCACTTGTAAAGAAAAGGACTCCAGACATGACACTTTCGATTGGAGATGGTAATTCACTTCTATTTTTTTTTTTGGCCAAGAGCTTTTCATTTACCTGGAGTAGTTGCAAAACAAAGGAAAAAAGAAGAATGAAAGAAAGGATTTTCCTAAAGTGGAAAGGGTTTTTTTACTTATATAATATTGCTGCAAAACCATTGCTATGCCTTACCTTTTTTCAGTTCTCTAAGAATAAAACCAACCTTTTGCGTAACATGTATACAGATTCAAGATTCTTGATTACATTTTATTAATGCAATACTACGTTGCCTCACTCATCTATATAGCAGCAAAATTTCTATTTCTGTTTAGGTTTTGGGTTCAAGTTGTTCTTTTGGCTACTCGCAGGTGCTAACGATGTCTCAATGATTCAAATGGCTGATGTTGGGGTTGGTATTTCGGGACAAGAAGGTCGCCAGGCAGTAATGGCATCAGATTTTGCTATGGGACAGTTCAGATTCTTAGTTCCTCTACTATTGGTGCACGGCCACTGGAACTATCAACGGATGGGATATATGATACTATACAACTTTTACAGAAATGCTGTCTTTGTTCTCATTCTCTTCTGGTAAGTCATTTTCTTTTTACTTCTCTCGAATGCCAAAGTATCATCTTTTCTCGGCATAAGGTAGAAAGAAAATTCTACATGTAACAATTAGTAATAAAGTAAAAGAATTAGAAAAAAATGATTGGCAGGGTAGTCGTCAATGTTGTGAAATAACCCTCAGTTTCAGTTCAAGTTTCACACTTTGTAGCAGTATTGATGGTAATCTTCTCTTTGTAGGTATGTACTTTTCACAGCCTTCACCCTGACTACAGCAATCACTGATTGGAGCAGTGTTCTATACTCTATGATTTACACTTCGGTCCCGACCATAGTTGTTGGGATTCTTGACAAGACCCTAAGTAGAAGGACCCTTTTAGATCATCCCCAGCTCTACGGTGCTGGCCACAGAAAAGAGAGCTACAATTCAAGATTGTTTTGGTTGATGATAATGGATACGGTGTGGCAAAGCATAGCCATATTCTTCATCCCCCTTGTGGCTTACTGGAACAGCACCATCGACAGATCGAGTATTGGAGATCTATGGACTATCGCAGCTGTTATTTTGGTGAATTTACATTTGGCCATGGATGTGATTCGATGGACATGGATTACTCATGCGGCGGTTTGGGGATCGATTGTTGCAACCTGTATATGCATGATTGTTATCGATATGATCCCTCAGTTACCGGGTTATTGGTACGTCTTCTTCCTAAAGTTTTCAAATTTAACATACTTCATAAAAAAAAAATTTTTTTTTTCTTAACATAACTTGGGTTCATTAGCAAATTCATATTAAAGTTTTGGATTTTGCGCAAATTATACTCTTTAACTTTCCGAAGACTGCAAACCGGTCAATGTTACATTTCAAAATGTTGCAAATTGGCCATTCAGTTGGATTGTCAAGAAAATTTTCAACTTTAACATAAATTTATCCAAAAGTACATATACTTTATAAAACTAGAATTCATCAACAAATTCTAGATAAACTTGTAGATGTGTGCAAAATTAGACACAAACTTACAAAAAAATTCCAAATTGGTCACTCCATTAGATTGACATACTCCTGGTTTCTTTTTTACATACATTTGTTTCTTGTTAACTGAATGGGATGTGGGGAGACTGATCTATTATCGACTTCCACTTTGACAGGGCAATCTTTGAAATTGGGAAAACAGCGTTGTTTTGGCTATGTTTGCTTGAGATCATAGTAGCAGCACTTATACCGCGCTTTGTGGTAAAATTTCTTCACCAATACTATAACCCCTGTGATGTTCAAGTCGCCCGAGAGGCCGAGAAGTTTGGTAATCTAAGAGAACAGAGAAGATCTGAGGTTGAAATGAAACCAATCTTAGAACATCCAAGGAGATAACACTGTCTGATTTCGTTTTTTTTTTTTTTTTTTTGTGAGATAAAATATAGAGATTTGTCATTCTTTTGGTGTTATTATTAGGGGCTGTAGGGAGGGGAGGGGATATTGCCATTTTCTGCTGCTGCTTCGTTCTGTTTGGTATCCGAAGGGTAGTTAGAGTTGATGTCGCTTACTGTTAGTGTTGTATACATACCATTGTGTATTCCTTTCTAAAGTTGTATTCACTGTAAATTACTTCAAGAAGTTGATGATATTCCACGATTCCGGATCAGATAACGTCAATTTTACTTTTAATTTATTTTGTAATTTTCTAGATCAGGATCAGGGTTGGAGTGTCCCGGTTGGGATCCGAACCCAGAGCCCACAATGGTAGTCTGAGCCAGGTCGAACCTATATCAGGAACCATTGGTGATTTTCCTGGCAGGGCATGGATTAGTGTCATCGATAAAACCATGAAGATCATAACCAGTAAGCAGAGTATTGAATTGGGCTCTCCATTGTCTTTGGTGAGTTTATAAGGTAGCTGGGTTGTTTGAATAGTGTGATTAGGTTATTTGGCAGATTTGATGAAGTTGCCATAGTGGGTCTTGATCAGAGGAAAAACGCAATTATAGTGATGTTTTTCAGGCAACGAGACAACACCAGGTGACCAGGTTAAGGAATTTATATTTTAAAAATCGTAATTTATATTTTTGAATCAAATTTAAATTCTACTTTTCAAAACAATAAATTATACTTTTCAAAACAATCACAAATGTAACTCTAATTATGGTATTAAACAAACTTATTTTTCCTAATGACTATATATTATTTAATTAATCAAATAATATTTTTTATAATGTGTGTTGATGCGTGTACTTTCATATATATATATATATACTAGTTATTAACGCGTGCGTTGCACGCGTATCGGTCGTCTAAATTTCAAGATATATAATTTATCTTAAGCTTTCTAATATGATGATATTTAATTAATACATGGGCAACTTGAAGGGCTGGGAGAAAAAAAGAACGACACAATGTAATTCACAACGAAAAAAATAGAAAGATGATAATTATGTACAAAATTAACTATTGTTTTCCATTACGGTACTAAATTAGCTTTACATGTATATATATTTACAGTTAGAACTAGTAATGAGTTACATCGCGTATGACGTGGGTTATTAACGACAAATTTGTATCCAACTCATCAACTTGAGGAGTGAAGAATGTAAACCCGTACTTAACCACTTAGAGTCATTAGTGAAACAGTTTGACCTATACAAACGTACACGTTCCATGCAATTGTATACAATAATACCAACAAAAATTGATTTAACGGCAAAGGAAAATTCAATTCATTAAAATCAAAAGTTTATAATTGACTTTACATCAATTATTTATTTAAATACTATTAGGTTGTACACAATTTGATTAAATTGACAAATGGAAGAACTAAATTAATAGTTCGAGACCCTAAATGATGGACGATGAGTAACATGTTATCCGTAAAAGGTCAAAATTCAAGAACATTTGTTGACAGATATACAAAAAAATCTCAACATGTACTCTAAGTGTACACGAGTTGAATACATATCATAATTTTGGGGTGACTCGAATTTATAGGGTATATTGCATTAAGAAGTTAATGATAGTTAATGTAACATGTAAGTTACGGGAATTAGCAAAAAAATTAATGCAATTTAACTAATGAACATTTTAGTCAAACTTCAGGAACTACGGTTGATCCATATTTTGATAGGTTATATGAGTTGGCTAGTGACTGATTTATGCGATACAAAAATGTCAAAGGGCGGAACATCCCCAAATCTGTGATATGGTAAATGAAACAATGAATGCACCCGACATTTGCATATATTGAATGCATATCATATGTTAAGGATGACTCTAATTGATGGATTCAGATCTCCTGCCCACTCTTCATGCCCCAGATTGTGCCTCACCATTTAGATTTTGACACGTGTCCTTAAATTTAATTTTCCTTCTAGGTTTCACAAATCCCAGTAGGGTTTTAGAGAAAAAAAAACCACCAAATTAATTACACACACGTGTCAAAATCTTAACGATGAGACACGATCTGGAACAAGGAGAGTGGGGCAGGAGATATGCATCCCTAATTGATAAGTTTATTGGATTGAGAATTTAATAATAACTACAGCGACATGTCAACTAAGCGAACTTAAAAAATAAAAATAACAAAATTGAACGAAAGGATTTTTAAGTAATAGTAAAGATAAATAAATGGGTCTCAAAGATAATAAAGACTAAATTATCAATTTTATAAAATTATGGGAACTAAATATTATATATATATATATATATATATAATAATAATAATAATAAAATTAAAAATGTTGAAAATGTACCTATTGGGGGTGAGGATAACATTCACATTTTATATTGGTATAAAGATATATGAAAGTAAAGATGGTTTATATTTTTAAATAGTTAATAATATATTTTAGATATTACTTTATATATAAAATATTATATTATGATAATTATGATTATACTATACTAGGTTAAACCTCTCTTTAAAAGAGTGTATATCAGACCATCAATTATTATTCTAGATATATTGTTTTTAAGTGTTCAATTAAAAATAAAATATATTCATTTAAGAATGTCTCGTTATAAAATCATCTAATCGTGTCTTCTAAAAAATTATCAGCCCTACTCGATTGTGTCTTGACCAAGATTTTATAAAGTAATACACACGAAGCAAAGATGAATTGTAATTTTCCGAATTCCCCTCAAATTAAGGGTTTTTTCTACCATGCTTTTGTTTTTTTTATTAATAGGTGGACTTAATTGTAACATTTGTAAAACTTTAAAAATATGAAAAAGTACATGAAATTTTTTAACTACATATAATATTTACATCATACTATTAATAATATCAATTTTCATATGGGATTCATCTTTAGGCCAATAATAAATACAAAAAAAATATGGTACTTGTGGAACATGATAGAAAAACCCTCGAATTTATAACATCTATATATATATATGCCCAAAACTAAATTACGACTTTGAGGATGAAATATCCACAACAAAGAAGGTGGGGATAAGATTCTAATTAGTGTTATGTGTTTGAGTTAATTTGTACTTAGTTGCCGTGGGTCCCACTCCCCAAATCTTAATCCAATTGGGAAGAAGAGCGGGAGAGAGTCGCAGAGAGTTTGGACAACAAGTAGTGTTTCTTATAGAATCCGCCCTACCTCGGCACCTTTCCGGCGACCTCATATCAACCACCTTGTACGGCGGCGCCGTCGCTCTAGTAGGCTGATTAGGCGTGGAGCGTCTGGGTGCATTACGGCTTCCGCGTCTAAATTGAGGAGCTTTTGGACTCAATCGTCTCTCTCTGTGATTAATCGGCATCTACCGAAGCTAGCTAGCTCAATGAATGCACCAATTATCGGTGAATCCTCCCTCCCAACGTCTCAAATTTTGTATTTGATTGCTCGCTGTTCTGTTTCACCCTACTTAGGATTCTGACTGACGACAAAACTTTTCCTTGTTTATCTGTGTATTTTCGAAGATCCACTGCAGGGAGATTTCCCTGAAGTGATAGAGGAGTATTTGGAACATGGAATGATGAAATGCGTCGCCTTTAATCGACGGGGAACTCTTCTTGCTGGTACTCTTTTCTTCCCCCTAGCTCAATTTCCTTTTGGACTATGAAACTTCTCCTTTTCTTTTTTGGGTAAAAATATAATGTAGCTACTCTGAATAGCGAAAATATGCACGTCTGATTTACTCTATTATCTGGAATCATCTTTTCTTATGTCATGATCAACTTGCTATAGCTGAATGACCTTGCTTTAGAATCTCTGACTGAGTTTTCGTTAGTGATCTTAAGGTTTTAAAAAAATTATTTAAGCTTTTCTTTGTATTCATCACCCTTTTAAAACCTCGCTCAAGTTGGAAGACCTGGGTCCGTGCTTATGGTTATGGGTATGTACGAAAAATTTATTCTTGGTGGTAATTATTGAATTAATCCACAGAGAGAACTGGAGAATCTTTTGAAGTAACTGTTATCTCCTGGAAGCTTGCCTAGCCATTAGCTTATAGAATAGCTTTAAGCGAGGGCTGCAACATAATTCCTCCTATGACATATAACCTTGTAATCACTAAAATTGTTTGCTTGCACTTTGGTTGGATTTTGGGTGATAACCGAAACTATGAAATAAAAAATCTTTGCTTAATTCAGTTAGTTGTATCATTTCCTTCCAATACAAGCCAGGGGTTGTACTTGTTGAAGTACAATTGAAGCATAACCAATTACTCTTGCTGTTCTGCCTGTTCTGAGAAGCCTAATAATAATTATCATGAGCTTCCCCTCTTATGTAAAGTTTAAAATTTTCCTTTTGAACAACTACAATGGGTAACCAAAAAAAAAAAAAAAGAAACAACTACAATGATGAATGATCTGATCTTAATGCTACATTTTCCCCCTATAGATTTGGTTCCACCTAAGTTGGTTTTTGTGTAGTGTAGTCATTTGTGGATTTTTTTAGGCCGTTCGAACTAATTTCCAACTAGCGCTGATTTATTATTATTATTTTGGGCTTGTTTCTGTAGCTGGTTGTGCTGATGGAAGTTGCATCATATGGGATTTTGAGACCCGTGGCATTGCGAAAGAGCTACGAGATAAAGACTTCAAGTCAGCAGTCACAAGCATCTGTTGGTCCAAGTATGGTCACCACATCCTTGTTTCTGCTACTGACAAGACATTAATTCTATGGGATGTCCTCAGCGGAGAAAAGGTAGTGCACACAACATTGGAACAAGCTGCACAACTAGCTCGTCTCCACCCTGGTTCCTCAACTTCACATCTTTGTCTAGCTTGCCCTTTCACATCTGCTCCCATAATGGTAGACCTTACATCAGAAACCACAACACCACTTCCAGCTTTGGTTTCTGATATGGGCAATGGAACTCCCCACCAACCACGCAACAAGACATCTACTGGATCAACAGCTCACATTCCAGGCTCTGCTTGCTTTAACAACAATGGAGATTTGGTATACGCAGGGAACTCTAGAGGCGAACTTCTTATAGTAGATCATAAAAAGGTTCAAATTCGTGCTTTGGTTCTTGTTTCAGCTGGTTCTGCTATAAAAAATATTGTTTTCAGCAGGAATGGGCAGTACATTTTGACAAATTCTAGTGACCGTACAATTAGAATCTATGAGAATCTTCTACCATTGAAAGATGAACTGAAAATGCTGAGTGAATTACATGAGACAGTTGAGGAATCAGATGATGCGGAAAAATTGAAGGCAGTTGGTGCAAAATGTCTATCACTCCGCCATGAGTTTCAAGATACCATCAATAGGGTCCAGTGGAAATCGCCTTGTTTTAGTGGCGATGGTGAGTGGGTCATAAGTGGCTCTGCCAGCAGAGGAGAGCACAAAATTTACATATGGAACAAGGATGGGCATCTTGTAAAAATCCTTGAAGGTCCAAAAGAAGCATTGATAGACTTGGCATGGCATCCTGTGAATCCGATCATCGTTTCTGTTTCTGCTAACGGCATGGTTTACATATGGGCTAAAGATTATACTGAGAACTGGAGCGCATTTGCACCAGATTTTAAAGAGCTTGAGGAGAATGAAGAATATGTGGAAAGAGAAGATGAGTTTGATTTGATGCCTGCAGCTGAAAAGGTAAAGGAATGGACTTTTATAAGCAGGACTTATGCTTTTTTTTTAATAAATAATCTAAAATATCTACTTTTCAGGTAAAAGAGTCAGATGTTAATGAAGATGATGAAGTTGATATCGTGACAGTGGAGGAGCACTCGGGTTTTAGTGATTCAGATATGTCTCAGGAAGAGCTATGCTTTTTGCCAGCTATCCCTTGTCCTGATGTTCCTGAGCAGCAAGACAAGTGCATGGGCAGTTCATCAAAGTTGCCAGATGGTAGTCTGTCTGTATCCCCTGTTTCAGTTGAAGCTGAGCAGAATGGACATATCACCAACAACCCTTCTAGTCCGCTTGAAGGTACTTACTTGTCTGGATATTTCTTGGTCAGATTTGGTTGCTGCTAGATTGTGCAAAGTAGTGATTTTTATATCATGGTCAGATTTAGTTGCAGCTTAGATTAGGCAAAGTTGTGATTTTTATATCACAAAAGTCAAATTTAGTTGCAGCAGCTTAGATTATGCAAATTTTGAGATTAAATTTAGTTGCAGATTAGATAATGCAAAGTTGTGATTTTGATAGCAAAGTGTTAATCTAATGACACTTTTTTTCTGCAGCCATGGAGAACTCGGTTGCTGGGGACACAGAGGGCATGAGGGTTAAAAGGAAGAGGAAACCATCAGAGAAGTTACTGGAGTTACAAGCTGAGAAGATCAAGAAACCACCATCAAAAGTTGTAAAACCGTGTGGTAAATCATCGTCAAAAGCTAGTAAATCAACGCCTGAGCCAGAATCTAGCAATGGCTTAAATGGAGACTCTGCCTCTGATGACTGAAGTGAAGGGGTGGGTCCTTTCCTTTGTTGACTCCAAAAATGATAACACTTGCCACTGTTGGTTCCATCTATAGAATAGAAGTGTCTTTGCGGCTCGTGAGTTGGCAGATGAAGAATGAATGAATGATTTGGGAAATCTCTTCTTATGTTAAGTTAGGGTCAAGTTTAGATTTTCAAACAATCCCATCATTACATAGATAGATTGTATTTCGCCCGGTTGCTAAAGGTTTTTGCGCTGTAATTTGTAACGTAGAAAGAATGTGTTTGACAGTGATATTCTTGTGCACGTTCAATAAACTTATTGACATGTACAATAACATAAATACACAATATTTGCAACCCCTAGATTTGCAGATAGCTTGTATATAATGATGGAATGGGTTAATAACTAATATACTGAGGTCTGGCCAATATTGAAATTTAGTGTCCGTTGTTGAAATTGTTGTCCCAGGTTTGGTATTTGTTGAAATTTGGTGTCTCCGTCTATTTTTTAGTCAAGTCGAACGGAAGTGTATCACGTGACTGTCACGTGAGCTCGATAAAATGGATATTCCAAAAATGTCTCTCCATGAAAAATATGACCTTCCATTACCTAGCGAATTGACAAAATTACTCCTCAAGCTAAAACAACTATAGGGTTTTTGGGTGGTGGCCGGCCGGAGTTGAATGGTGGCCGAAGTTGGGTTGTGGTTGTTTTGACTCTATAGGTAATTTCGTCACTTCATTTTTTGTAGAAAGGGCAATTCTAACTTTTCTCAACATTCTGTCAAAATTAAACGCAATTTTGGACGGAAAACCAAATTTCAACAAAGTCCAAAACTCAATCAGTCCATTTTAACACTTTAAAGTTCAGACACCAAAATTCAATATGAGTGAAAGCTCAGACAATTTATTAGTTATTAACCTTGATTGAATTATGCATTATGTCTCGAATCATCAATTTTTTTGGCTTAAAATATAGAATTATCAATAACTTTTACATGAATAGACAGACAAATAATGGTGTGTGTGAAGGGGAACACAACCCTTGTTCTTCTAAACAATAATAATAATAATACACAAAGAATCGTCAGAAGAGATAAGACAAGAGTCAGACAGACAAGGTTGATTTTGAACAAGGGGAAACCTTAAAACAAACAAACAAACCAAAAAAGGCACAAACAAGACAAACTATACCCCCTATACATTTTCATCATCCACCTTGACTTTGCCTTTTGACCTACCCCTCCCAAAATTTTATAAATTCATCATCAATCACAAACACAAGTCTCACTCACTGACTGACCCGACTATGAATAATAATAATGCAGAAGAAGAGCAACACTCAACCAACTTCTCTTACCCTCAACTCATACATTGGTGGTCGGCCGGCCAGCCACATCATGGAATCAACAGATTCTCGGGCACTACCACCATCCATACCAAATAATTATCAATCAAGAACCAACTACTTTGTTTTATCTGACAACACCACTTACATAAGAGTGAGCAGGGTGAATTTTTGTTGCTTTAACTTCTTCTTCTATTACACACTCTCCTTCCTCTTCATGAACAAGGTTAAAGAAACACCAAACAACCACCCACCCACCCATCATAACTTCTTGGATTTTGCCCGAGCCTTGTCTTCTGCCTAATTGTAGATCCTCACCGGCTTCTCAAATGTGTGACGGTTCTGAAAATTCGGACACCCATTTGCAGTAGAGTATTAGGAGATTGTTACATTATCCAACAAAAGAACTTTTTACCTTCAATCCTAACATTTCACTTTTTTTATGTAGCTATAGGTTAATCTTTAATAAATACTGACATTTAGTTGGAGCTTTCTGAATTTAAGTCGGGGGCAGTCAAAGAAAGACCACAACCAAACACCAAAACTCAGCTTGGCCACCACGAAAACAGTAAACTAGAACCATTTTGTATTAGGTGTGGTGTGATTCATGCCTCCAATCGCTAACACATAAATGTTAAGAGTTGTTAAATATGTCCTGTTGTAAAATTATAGTTGTGCAATTTAACCCTCCTGCTACAATTTTCCTGTACCAATCACAGACTTTCTTTTGGTGATATATGTTGTAGCATATAAGCCGCAATCATGCTCCAACAGAATCTAGTATCATTTCAATAGTAACTACCAAAGAAAAGTTGATTCATTGAGCATAAAATACCTGGTTGACAGCATATGCTCTTTTAGGAGTGTTGTCGGCATGCTCCAGTCCAAGATACTGCTCCCATGCCCCATACACATCTCTCCTCTACAAAATCATCAATCCAAACACATCAGACAGATCTAACTTTTGTTAGTACTTGCGTTTTATGTTAGTTTTCGTGTTCTTATTTGTGCGTGGGTGTGTGAGAGAAAGAGACCTGAAAACGAGCAGACAATACATCGGTATCTTCAAGGTAATCTGGACGACCCAGAGATAAGAAAGCAAACTTCCACTGCAAGAGATTTAGTTAGAAAATCACACAATGTATGAGGGATGGAGAAGCACACAATGTAGTTAAGCATGGGATACGAAATACCTTTGCGAACTCTTCATCAGGAACCTGCAGTTTTTTCTGGATACGAACTTTAATCTCGGCCAAGGTCTCACCTTCATGGATGACCAAGAAGAATGGTTCTCCAAAATTTGATACCTGCCATCACAGGAAAAAAAAATTGAGAACTCAAGTCTAAAGAAAATAAAAAATCATAATAATGAATCTTAACCTGGTTCTGAGCTGGATCTTTCATAAAATGATACACATGGATCAGACGATCCTGAGGACCTAAGTTCTTCTCCTCTTCTGGAATCTGCAGAAAGTATAATAGATGATGTTATGAGGCAAAGAGTGTCGCAAGGAAATAAAAAAGTACAAGAAAATATATAATAAAAAACCTCCTCTGCTCGTAATGTCCAATATTGATCATTAATGTTCTCTATCTTCTCATTTAGAGGAAAAATCTGCAATAATACAGTCCAGAGTTAAGAATACAACTCAATCAAACAAGGAATAAGACTGCAGGGGCGTGGATACTTGGCTTTATACGAGTGTCTTCAACACGGAGTGGAGGACAATACTTGAGATACATAAAAATTTAGACAGCGAACTCTTTAAGCATGTAATAAATTTCATAAGGCTAGTCCCACTATTTGATGAGATCTAATGTATGATTTTACTCAACCGATATTTAGATCCCTTCAGTAATTTCAGGACAAAGGGCACTAGTATCACTCTCCTTAACTGCACTCAGTTGGCCCTATTAAAGCTTTTTGCCTAGTTTTCAGCAGACAACTCCGTAAGTAGGGAGGTTATGAATCTAATAGGTCCTGCTCAATAGCCAGCAACTGTAAAGATCAATGTTACCTTGTAGATCTTGTGATAGAAAACTTCCAGCAAGCGTAGTTCCGCAGTTGGATGAGATAGCTCGACCTACAAACCGATATGATTTATGTCAAGCTAATCATCTTCCATTACATATAAACAAAATTGCAGCTACAGTGCACACGGTCATGATACTGCTAAAACAAGCAAATCAAATAGGAAAGGACTACAAAAGATACATTAGGGATTTGAATCAATCAACCAAGCCATTAACTTATTTTGAGAAAGATGTCTATCTAGAGAGATGACAGTTGAAAAATTACCTTGGTTTTTAAGTCATTAATCACATCCCCAACAGTGCTCTGCTTTGGCAGCCTTATAGTATGAATAACTACCTGGCACCATGAGCAAGAATGCATTACAAACAGTATATATAGGCATCTTACATTGATCAAGAACCCACAACTGCAACTCAAAGCCACATACAAAAAGATAACAAATGGACATCAAAGTAAAGGGAAAGAGAATCCGATTTGAGGGACACGCCATGAGAGTGAATACTGAGTCCACTTACCTCATCCTTAGTGGCGTGATGAAAAGCAACCTTCAGAGTTTTCAGGCACTGCAGCTCTGGCAGGGGGATATCCAACACTTCATAGTATAGTATATCTGAAGTCTGTAGATGAGAGAAAATCTCATTTAATTTACTTTAAAAGCATAAATGTGCACTCAAATTATATTGAGCATCTCACAGTGTAAAACAAAAATGGTAATAACCTGATTATAATGGACAAGCATGTCAGACAAGCGCTCCACTCCTCGATATTTAATTGGTTGAGGTTTAGGTTGCTGGGAGTAACAGTTATGAGATGTTAGACGTATCTTTGAAGGATCATCTAAGACAAGATGAGCAGCCACCCTTCCCACAACATCATCATAATTGTGAAGCTTAGACCTAGAAAATTTAACATGTGAGGAGGGGTCAAGCACAATAATACTATTCAGACAAAGAAACAACTTCCTCAAGGGCTCAATCAAATTAGGCTCTTCATAATTTATGAGAGAGAGAACAAACTTACAGTTCTAGAGAAAATTCATCCTCTTTGGGTTTCTCCAGAGATCGGAAACGAACAACCTGCAATCAATTGTTATACCATATCAACAGAAATATACATCATATCATACAGATAATAAATGTGAAGAGTTGGCCAATCCATTTTAAAAGGTCAACTTATTTAAGGGTGATACAACTCAATTCCCCCTTTAGGAGGCAACTGTTTGAAAAAGTGTGGTACTGATAATTAACGACAGTACAACACTAACACTGTTACTACTTAAAGTGTTAGACCAATCCGTCAAAGGATCAACCTTACGTTAGACCAATCCTTCAAAGGATCAACCTTACAAGAAACCAAAGGCAGGTTTCTGATTTAACCATGTGGTATAAGTCCATGGTGATCCTTATCCAACTAACAAACAAAGTTTACATGAGCTCACAATAAAGTTGTAATTTGCATACAAGCAACTTAGCTATCACTTGTGTATCAATATAACATAGCTTATAGTTAATCCTCTTGAGTTTTGCATATATTCCAGCAGTGCACCAGATAAAAATAAAAAATAAAATAAAAATCATCAGCCACAAGCTAAACGGATACACATCTTTTCATGAGGTTGCTAGGAAACAGAGAATGGTTTCCTGTGAAAGATGGCTTTCATTCCATCTCCATGCATACCTGGCGATTGTGTACGTACTCCATGAATGATGGAACGTCGGGATAACGGTACTGCCCAAGGCTCTCCGTTTTAAGAGACTTCTGGAAACATATGATGTCCCCATCTTCAAGCTATAAAGATTAAAAAATTCAACAATAAGAGCTATTATATAGAAAAGCAAAAACATCACACCCTGCTCTAACTGTTTGAGAAACTTTGAATGAACATGCTATTAATCATTGTAAGAGATAAATATACCTCTATGTCTAACATATTTATCTCTAACAATCATAATGACCAGAAAACAGACGCTGGAGAAAAGCTCCTTGCACATGCTTCAATTGAACATGTGTTATATTAAAAAGCAATAGTTAGGCAAGATGAAGAAAGAGTCGGTTATCAACAATATATACCTGACTTGCGCGGAATGACACTCTCTGATCAACAGGTTCACACATAACTGAAGGCTCAAACTTGATCTCCTGTGCATTGGAGCTAGTTATGCAATTGCAATCACATTATATTTGTAACAAAACTAGTAATGCAGAAAAGACTGGTAAAAAGAGTAAGTAAATGACGCATTCAACCAACCTCGAATAATTCAATCTCTTCGTCAGGGGCAAAACCAGCCATCCCATTTAGTTTAGCCATAATTTCTGCAGGCTTACTGTTAATTTTTAGGAAAAGCCTCCCAATATATCTGAATAAGAAAAAAAGAGGTTAACTGCATTAAATATCAACTTCAATCTCAAAAGGAAGGGGAGAGCAGAAGAGTAATATACCGAAGCTCCTCCTTAGAAGGATCATATAGCTTGAAAAAAAGAAGAATATCCTCTTTAGACTTTTCTGGAGGAGGTAAAGGCCGCAGATCCTGAAGAATTGCAGATCAGATATAATAAGGAGAATTATGAGATAAGAGCCATATTAATTCAAGAAAGAAACCAAGTAAAAGAAACTTGAGATATCAAATCTTATAAAGAAAAGTATACATCGACTAATAAAAACTTACCAATCCAAGTTCCACTTCTAAAAACAACTTCAGTTCAGCAGTATTAGCCTTGTTAGACACTTCCCTTAACTGTCCAACCTGCAATATATCAATTTTATAATAGGTAAAAAAAATAAAAACAATTAGACTCTCATATCTGAAAGAAAATGAACTCAAATCTAAAATCCGTTTCCATAAAAAATAGTATGACCTCTCATAAGTCGAGCAGTGAATGTTATAAACGCTAGTGTTTCTTGCATCACCTCTTACATTCTAGAAGGACAAGCATTCCATGCATGTTCTTCTAGAATGTACTTTCAGATCTATAGGGACCAGATAATCAGCAGATCCAGGCAAAAATCATTCTCATGGGTTAACCTCCAGTTGCATTCCCTTATACGTCATCTACAAATCCTAATATATTATTCCAGTCCTCCACTTTTTAGTAGCCACTAAATAATCTATACAACACAAATGGGCTTTTGAGCAGGCATTACAAAATAATCGTTTATTTTCTCTTTTAATGGGCTACACAACAATTTTACCAGTCACTTCTATCAATAGATTCAACAATCTTTTAAACAAGAAAATCCTTACACATTGTCCTTCTTCTTGAGGAGTCAAAGGTCGATTTGGACGATATGTGTGATTTTGGCGCTTTGCCCAAAGCCAGAAACGTTGGTACTGCACAGGTATACCAAAGGCATTGGCGACTTCTTCCTGAAAAAAAACACTATTAGTACAGGAAGGAAATGCAAACATTCCTATAACTAACAAGTTGTAATAACTTAACGTGCATATAGAAGGAATCTTTTTCATAGCCTATACAGAATCCTAAACCAATTTTAATTTTATCAGCAACCATCATGTATTTTGCTTTAGCATCACTCCTAGCACCAAGAAAGTGCAATCATATACAGAATAAACTACAAAAGGAGAGCTCAAAGAACAGCTGTACAGGGTTGTTAAGTCAGCCTATCTGTTACAATTGTTAAGTCTTATTGCACAGGGTTTTTAATTAAACAGCCGTACCTTGAACTGTTGGAAGAGAGTCTGCCTCTGAACACGAAAGCTTCGGACTTTGTCATGATCCACCAAATCAAAGTATATTTCTTTACCAATTTGTTCAAACAGGTCCTCATTCCGGGCAACCTATTGTTGTTGCAATATCATATTACAGTTAGAAAAAGCAAGAAAAAGCAAACTATGAATGAGCAAAATGAAAGAAGAAACCACAGCTTCACCTTGATGATAGTATACAAGTGTGCCTCTGCCTTCTCCTTTCTCTTTTTCTCCTTCTCTTCCTGTTCCTTCTTTAACCTTATCTGTCGTGATTAAGAATTAACCTTGTTCAGATCAAATAAAATTTCCAAATCTTTTCCTAATGACGAACTATGACGCAAACATCTTACTCGGAGGTGCTCAGCAATGTCCTTCTCGTCCACATTGCAGATTATTTTATCCTTGTCACTCTCACGTATATATACTAGCATATATGCATTTGAATATTTTGTGAACTTAAAAGGAGAATTGTTGAACCCAGGATTTGTCTGTGGTAGCTGTTGTGCAAAACAGAGGGGGGGAAAGACAGTTAAGCTGAGATCAACTAATTAGAGCAACATACAATGTCTTAGAAAGACTTACCTCTTCCTCCCCGCCATACTGCTCATCCAATGCCCTCTTTATATCTTCTTTTGTAACCCTCTCATCATCAAACTTCAACCTGCAGAAGATGAACCACATAAGTACCATTAAAATATACTTAATTAGGACTACTTGCATAAAACATTGTAGATGGAGTTTCAAGGGGAAAATATTAAAGAATCAGAATTATCGGTGGGAAGCACGGGACAGAAAGTATATTTATAAAGATAACAAATTAATAAATGCAATCAGTAGAGTTTCTGCTCCACAGCCACCGATGGACTCTTACAATCCATCAATATCAAAAACCAAAAAGTGGAAACAAGAAAATTACTAGAGAAAAGTTCAGCAGACAACAATAAGGAACTTACCACTGATCTGACAGGGTTGGCCTAATGTAAGCATAGTAATGACCTCCATGAACACCACCGCTATGTACCAGAACACTGTTCAAGAGAACAAGAAATGAATGCATCATCTCATCTTAAGTTATTGACTGGTATACTGTACACATCTCAGTCCTCAAGTTCACTAGCCTTCAAGGTTAAAATAAGTTAATGGGCTCGACGGTTTTTCATTACATAAAAGTGGTTCCCAAGTAGAAATGTTTTTTGGCCAAAAAAAAAGTAGAAATGTTTAAAAAGCATTGAGATTCTTTTCCTTTTTCTGTTCTTTTGGAGGGAAGCAACATCTTTATAATGTCCATCATCTGTAATATCTTGTATAATGTGTCGGAGAAAGGCAGTTAACCTTCACAGCTTCTAATAACTCCTGGACCTCTTTCTAAGCCAGAGCTATGTTCAGAAAATCCGTAAAAGCGAAGCTTTCATTTCTTAATAAACAAATTACTGTGATATGGAAAGGGGCGTTTTTCTTCTGCAAATGGAAATGATTCATTAACTATGCAAAGACTCGATCCAATTAAAGACAATCCTCCAACTATTTATATGTATTGACATGTATCTTTCTCATCTTAAAGCACTGATAGGTACTTTTGACATACTAATCTACTTAAAAGAAAATCAACCTGAAAACAAATAAATATTCACTAAAGCTGTATTCAGTTTATCATTAGTAGAAAGAGAGAAAGCAAGATGCAGCACTTACCTGTGCAGTGTGTATAGATTACGAACACTGCGGTCAGCATCAGGTGATAAATACTTGCCATTATCTCTATCGAGATCAAGTTGCAAAGGGAACTCATAACGATCATTTATCTGTTTGGATTGGTAAACAGCCATCAGTCACAATTCATTTTTTCTAATACTACTAGGGGACCTAGGGTCACGGTACGATCAGGTAAATGGTATGAGTTCAGGCGTGCAGTTTACTGCCTCTATGGTACAGGGTTCGAATGTTTAATTTATATTTAATTATGTATATTAGTTACTACATCTTTTTATACTATTATCTGTTCTTAAGGCCGTTAAAGTATTCAGTTGGTAATTTCTGTATTTGATTCAATCTAATTTATCTATTTTCTTTCTTTCCTAAATAATATATCATTATCTATTACCTTTCCTTTCAAATAAATTATTCTTATCATAGCCAAGTATACCATTTTAATATAAGTTTAGTTTCCCTCTTAAATGCCCCTTCTCTCCTCTAAACTTCCGTTTTCTTCCATCTTTTCTCTCTCACATCTACTTCTTCCTTCAAGAACCCTAAGGCAAAGAGCCAGCCCAAGCTTTTTTCAACCATAACCCTTCTCTCTACTATTGGCTTGGGAGCACCTCTTCAGGCGATCTGGATCGTAAACGAACCGCAACCGGGATAAAATGACACAAATTGCAAGGGAGAAAGCTGTGACCTAGGTAACACTATGATTCTGAGTTGGGTAACCAATGGATCCGCTCCTTTTATGACGATATTACCAATGAGTTAGGTAACAGCTATTTCCTTACACAGTAATGAACTTTTTGCATTAATAACTGAGAACTTGAACATCCTTAGAGCTTTTATTCTTAACCTATTTGCCAAGCACTTAAAAAACATCTGAAAGTAGTATTTGAAATTGCATATTATATTTGATACAATCATGCTCATCAATATGAAAACATTTCATATGTAATATGTTCTATGTTTTGTGCTCTACGTGTTACATAAATAGATTCAATCAATGGATGATAATTGGAATTATCTACTCACCTTAACCATGGTGTCACGCATAAAGTCATATTCAAATCTTTTCAGCTGAAGCTGAAGGACAGGAGGAAAATCAATGAACAAAACCCCCTTCTTAGCATCCTGACAATGATCAGTGTAAAATTTAGTGACATAAAATGGGAACGTGATATATCAAATGAAAACATATATCCTAATAAATTGCATTAGACTAGTCCAAGCTCAATAAACCCCTGCAAAAAGAAAAAGTAATAGCCGAAATGAAACAAGTAAGAGATAAGAACCATCTCAGCTAAGTGTGAATACGGCGTTTTAGAAGAGAGGTCAAGAGAAAAGATAACCACACATATAGAACAATAGGACCATGTAAAATCCAAGAATGTCACGGAACAGTAGTTTCTTAGTTTAGAACAGTAATGTTTGTTGTTACTACAACATTCCTTCTGCACACCAAACAATATCTTAACCTGTGCATTATGAGAAAACTTTTGGCCCTTTACTACAAAAATACACTAGAAACTAGCAGACTAAGTGAGTCCTTACTTGTTCATGTACTAGTAAAATGGAAACAGAAAAGGAGGGGGATGGAGTCTCACCTGTAAACCATGTTGCTCCGCGTGATACTTATTATCACCTTCAAGTCTTTCTACTTCTACATACTTATCAAAAGAAGCATATACATCTCGACAGCCCTTAACATCAAGTTGGAGATCTAAAAACAAAAAAAAAGAGCGATCAATTAAGAGCCAATGGTATGAGATAAAGTATCTCAAGACATTTGCTACAGTTTAACGGATGAAAAATACCATAAAATGATTCCTTTCTGGTTGACTTGTAATCCACATTAATACATTCAATGTAATTCATGTGGTGCCCTTCAAACAGCTGCTGAATCGTGCCTTCCACCACAGTTCCCTGTACCCATAGAAAGAAAGTTCCAGTTAAATCAGATAGGCTCCACCTTATTTCAACAGCTGTCAAACTCAAATGATTAACAGAAATTCGAAGGATAATAAAAGCTTCTGAATTTCACTAGCAACTCAACTAGTTGAGAGATGAAGAGAACAGTGAAATGAGAAAAATATTACCTTCATCTTATCTTCAAGCTTCTCACAAAGAACCCTATTAAGCTCCTGTACATCATGCTGCATGAATGAGTCGTATGTGTCCCATCCAAAAGACTTGGTCAATTCTTTCGTAGCGACACTAGTATCACTATATTGGAGCTTATAAAACAAGCTCTGCAAAGCCAACGGGATGCTCCCTGATGGCATATCGTTTTCGGTGGTTGGCATGTGATATACAGCCTGAGAGGAAGAAAATACCCACTTGAAGGAGCCTATTGAAGAATATTACAAACTGCTGATACAAAGAACAAGGACTAACTTTTCTGAAGTATGGTATATGGTACAGTGTCTGAAGAAGGGAGTTCATATAACAAGTTGCCCCTTGGTTTTTCAGTCCAACATATCCAGTTTCCTTCTTGGAGTCATGCGACCAGTAATCAACAATCTTACGAACTGCAACATCAGCTTCGATAACACAATTATCATTTACAATGAAACCTCTTGCTGGGTTATACAATTCGCTAAGAGGCATGAACGACGTGAAGCCCCAGTCACTCTCCCGTGCATTGAACTGGTGTTGAGTCTCTGCAAAAAGAAAATAAAATAAGATCCACATGCACAGAGAAAGCATCGTGATTGGTTTCACAACGAAATAAAATACCAAAGTGATATTAGACTAGCCAAATTATAAAGGTCACAACACCAAGAAATTGATAAACTTCAAAATGCACCAAACAACTCTCTTCAAGTTTCATTCTCCCTGAAACGGAACCCTATAGGGAACACTTGCCAATCACTTATATTTACGAATCGAAGAGTTATTTATTGTTGTCCTATAGAAAATACCATGATATATTTTTTTACTAAACACAGCAAAAAAAGAAAAAGTACAAATGCGGGAAATAAATAAATGCAGTACCTTTTCTTACTGAGAATTTGTTATGGATCTGATTTGTAACAGCTAAGCTGAACTGTGCATATCTACTCCACCCATATGGCAAGGTTGCTGAGTCCGCAACATCCAGGTATATTGACAAATGATCCACATTATTACCTTTTGGGAATATAAGTATCCTCCTACAGATACATAGCGTAAAAGAAACCTTACCACCAAATTCAAAAAGCAAAATGCATGTCGATATATAGCATGTTAGCGAGTAAAGTTGCTACATACCATTTGTACCCTCCAACAAAGAAAGTATCAGAGTAAAGCTTCTTTGAGGTTTGCCTTGAGAAGTTCTCAATTGTCCAAGTGAATCTCCCAGAAGGAGGATCCTCAGCAGCTTGGGAATCCACTGTACTTGCAGTCTCGGCTTGAGCTAATAGTAAAAACAAACCATCAAAAGAGGCTCTTAATGGATGGCATACTAAAGGATGTTAAATGCTCTCCAAGATCAAGAAAAGCAAAAGAGAGAGAGAGAGAGAGAGAGAGAGAGAGAGAGAGAGAGAGAATAATTGAATTTAAGCATCAAGTCGGCCAGAGCTTCATGCAATCTAAACTAAAAGAAGAATGCAAGAAAATTTAAATCTTCCAAATTTAAATGCATCTTTAGCCTAACCGATCGTCAATAAAATGTTGACTGAAATGCGATAAATGGTGAATTTGACCCTTCCCAGTCGATGTGGGTGGCAACAGGCAAAACTTGAAGCATATTGCCATGCAAGAAACTATAATTCATGCCCAATCTGTACATGTCCATTTCATAGGTCCACAGGTAAAGTCGCAATTGGTGCTAATACACCACATTGTTGAGTACCAAATACCAATATCGACGGATGTTATTTCTTGCGGAATACAATAAGATAATTCAGCCAACTATAAGCAATTACAGTCTATCAGGAAGACGGCGAGAAAGGAATCGAAGATACTAATTATGCTTGATCATAAAGAGAGTTTGATACGCTCGCAAAGAGAAGAAAGAACAGAGCAACCCCATGAAGCAATCGAGCTAATTAACGCAGCCAGCCACCGGTCATGGCAAAATGGAATTTGATTCATTCCCATGGTACAGTCAGTAAGATACCTTCCATTGGCTGAGGACCTTCGGGGAACTCGCTGTGTGGGACCAGCATCTCATCGTCCTCTTGCTGCAAGATCACAAACACAAAAACAACGTGAGTGCTCGGATCTGCGGATGCAAAACCTAGTAAATGAACCGCGCCGGCGAGCAGAGATGGCCGGAGAGAACACCGATGTTTGTCGAAGATGCATCGGCGAAGAGATCAAAACTAAATTGAAGTGGTAAGTGTCGAAGAGGGAGGAGGAAGTCATTACATCTAATGGTGGAGGAGTCATCAAAGTCATGGGCTGGAGAGGGCAGTGATTGCCTCTGTCGATCGAATGAATCTGGAAAGGACTCCCTTGAAACTGTGCAAAGCAGAAATAGAGAGAGAAGCTCTGCAACGAAAACACGATGAAATTAGAGAGAGAAAGAAGAAGAGAGGGGAGGGCTGGGATTTTCTACATAAGGGTATTTTCGGTATTCACATTTAACGGTGAGAGATCTTATATAGTGCTGACGCGCTACGTTTCGCGCGTCTCCACTCGGTTATAAGTAAAAATATTGGAACGGCTTAGGTCACTCGCAACAATGAAACCGTTTCTCGCGAGAGTATTTTAGGGACATTTGGATGTACTGTGAGATTTCGAGTATGCGAATTATCTAATGTAATTTTAGATTGCAATGTTTGTTTGTGCTGTAATGTGGAAAATAATGTTAAATTACAGTATTTTGTGATTAATTATTATTTTATTAATCTATATGAGAGTATATTATATTTTAATATGACAAGATTTAAAAGAATATATTATGTGTGTGGTTAATATTATAGTGATTTATGAATTCTAAATAATAAAATTCAAACTCAAACGAACAACTATTAAAATTCTATTAATTAAAAGGGTTAATAGGTGTTTGGTACATGTTTAGCGATTTTTAGATTTTGGTACAACATCTTTATTTTTGTATACTATTGGTACAATACGTTAGCAATTTGTAAACTTTTGGTGCATCCGTTAGTTGACCGTTAAATAGTCACGTGACTTGCACATGTATAGCCCCAAATTTCTATTTTATTCAGTTTAGTCCTCAAATTTATTGTCCTAACTTTTTATTTTTGCAATTTAGCCCTCTAAACATCTTCAACCGCACCCTAGAGCTAAATTGACCTAGTCGTGTCCCTAGGTCAATCCATGGCTAGGGTCGCCGGACTTGGGCGACCTTAACCATGGTCTGACCTAGCCATGGGTCGGACCATGGCTAGGTCAATTTAGCCTTAGGGTTCAATTGAGTCAATTTAATCCTCATGCTAAATTGACATAGCCATGTGGTTCGACCTATGGCTAGGTCGGACCATGGCTAGGGTCGTCGGACCCAGTTGACCCTAGCCATGGTCCAACCTAGTCATTGATCGGACCATGGCTAGGTCAATTTAGCCTTAGGGTGTGTTTGAAAATTTGTAGGGGCTAAATTACAAAAATAAAAAGTCATGACAATAAATTTGAGGACTAAACTGAACAAAATACAAACTTGGGGCTAGGCATGTGCAAGTCATGTGACTATTTAACGGTTAAACTGACGGTCAACTAACGGATGCACCAAAAGTGTACAAATTGCAACGTATTGCACCAAAAGTATACAAAAATAAAGATGTTGTATCAAAAGCAAAAAATCGTCAAAAGACCTATTAACCCTAATTAAAATTTTATATATAGTTTTATAAGATAGTTTTCATTAAAAAAAACAATGAAAAAGACTTACTTTATTTTATACGAACATCATGTGCATTGTTATTTATTATAATAATGAGTAATGAAATATATGAAAAATAAAAAGCTAATAATAATAACGATATTACCCGAAACCCTAAAAACCTGAAATATAAAATATTTCATCTATTTAATACATTATAGTAGAATAATAACATTCTGAAATGTTGGACGTAATCTCACATTACATCCATTTTTAGATGTAATCTCACATTACGTTGATTGGAATTTGGACGTAATCTCATATTACAATGGACATTACATTACAATGCACATTACGTCGTTTGGCAAACCAAACAACATCAAGTGGATGTAATGTGGGGACATAATGTGAGATTACATCCCACATTACATCAACATTACGTTGTTTGGCAAAACGATGTAATATGAACTTTGTAATGTAATGTGCATCTATAATTACGATGGGTTGGTCAAAACTCGTATAAAACCCGTTGACTTGCCCTCTCAACATAAGGTGAGATTACATCCATTTTTGGATGTAATGTGAAATTACGTCCAACATTACGTTGTGTTTATTATTTTATTATTTATTTTCTCTCCGACTTTTTTTATTTCTTTATATTTATCTTCACTCTTTTTTTTGTAGTTTATTTCATCTCAGTTATATATACTTCTACTATATATATATATATATATAAACCTTTAATTAATTGGCCAAACAAAATCTAACCCTTAATTTACAATAACAGTTTCTCTTTCTAGATGTCATGTTAGATTTATCAGTTCATTCCATACTCATTTATTATAAAGAATACTGCATACAGTATTAGTATAGAATGAAATTCTCTCGCGTAATTTTTTTTAATAACATAACAAGTAAGAATGAAAATTTAACTCTAATATTTTCAAATGTGATGTTTAAATATTAAATATAAAGTTTAGAGATCAAGTTACTTTTTTCAAAATAAATACATATTTAAATTTATCATATTAATATATAATATATTTTAAATAGATTAATATTATAATAATAAGTAAACCACATTACAATGTACAATACAAAGTACATTACTTACCAAACATTGTAATCTGACATTACACTCCACATTACATTGTTTATTACGAACCAACCCGTTGGGTCACAACATTACATGTAATCTCATAATACGTCAATCCAAACGCCCCCTAGAGTATTTTACCATTATAATTTATAACATGCGCCATTTTCTTTGATATGGATTCACTATTTCTACTTTTTGTGGTACGTAAAATACTAGAAAGAGCGGACATGGGATCAAATCTCCCTACTGGTCATTCTACGACACATCAATGGGAGAAAAAGACCATTTTCCTTATAAGCTAAGCCCCTATCTTTTCGTGTTTTTTTACTTAGACGAAAGGGGGTGTCAAATTCTTTGAACCCTTCTGACTCTTATTTCTTATTTTAGTTAGGTTTAACTCTGACGAGGATAATATTCTACGACTAGCAATTCATTTATTTTCAAATCGGCCCATTTACTATCGATTATTTGATTGACTAATCATTTATACTGGAATGGGTGAAAAGTCAAATGTTTTGGCACTTCCTCATAGGGGATGAATCAAGTGAATTTTGAATCATAGTTAACGATTGGTGGTGGCACTTGTTCATTCCTTCTTTGGTTTTCATGTTCTCCTGTTGGAGGACATGTGTGTTGCTCTTCCTGTGGGTACTGCTCTGCCTGCGAATGTCGCTCCGCTTGCGGGTATTGTTCTGTTTGCGGGTGTTGTTCTGCATGCGTATAGTGCCTCTCTTGCATGTTCCTTAGTGCCTCTCTATAGGCTAACAACTCTTCTAATGCGTTCATGAAACTGTTTGTGCTCCTTGCGAATACATAAGCCTTGGATTGGTGGTATGGTCACGGTGTTTGTACGCTGGCATGCCTTGGGTGGGCATTCCACATGGGTACTTTTGAGAGTGTGTTCCATAAAGGTATCCTTGTGGGGGTGCCGTGTATTGGTATTCCTGAGATGGCATCCCTTGCTGTACACCTTGCCCATGTGGTCTTCGAGCCATAGGGGTTGAAGCAGTGGAAGACTCAGCCCCAGCTGGGCGTGACGGTCCTCCTTGATTCGCATGCGGTGCCTGGGGAACTAACTGTCTCACAGGAGGTTCAGGCGGTGCTTGAGGAGTTGTCTGACGTGCAGGGGATACATGTTGTTCTTGCGGGATAGGCTGTCTCGCCGGAGGTGCAGGCTGTCGCTCTGGGTGCGCAGGCTGCCCCCTTGGTGGTTTGGCTGCCGGTGGTCGTCGAGCCATAGGGGTTAAAGCAGTAGAAGACTCAGCCCCAACTGGGCGTGACGGTCCTCCTTGATTCGCATGCGGTGCCTGGGGGACTGACTGACTCACAGGAGGTTCAGGCGGTGCTTTAGGAGTTGTCTAACGTGCAGGGGATACAGGTTATTCTTGCGGGATAGGCTGTCTCGCAGGAGGTGCAGGCTGTCGCTCTGGGTGCGCAGGCTGCCCCCCTTGGTTGTTTGGCTGCCTGTTGTTTTCCGGTGGACGGTTGTTCCTAGATGGCAAACTGTTGGTCATTGATCTCGTGATAGCCAGGCTTTTTGTTCAAAACCGACAAACGGTGCCAAGTGTTAAGACGTGTGTATCGGGTCGGCGGGTCGTCGATCCGAATGACATTTCTCACGGGCGAGTTGTTCTCCTCGGTGATCCGTCAGCTCGAAAATACATTCTGTTAGCTCCAAGAGATCCGTTGCCCAACTCCGGGGGTGGTGCTCGATGAGCCATCTCTGATGCCTAAGTAAGTTCGGTATTCTAGAGAGAGGAAATCTAGATAGAAAGCAGAGCTAAAACGAGTAAAGACGCAATGTAACCGAAATGAATAGAACTTGAGCACTATATATAGACTTCCAGGGGATTAAGGTGGCTTAATGACACCGTTAATCCCTAAATGCACTTAATCAACAGAAAACGACAGGATTAAACCCTTAATGGCACGGAGAGGTGGATGAGAAAGTTTAAGTGTTAGTCGGGTAAAAAGGTGCCGGGACCCCGCGGGAAGAGGTCTGGGTGACAAGGTTCGGGGCATCGCACACGCCCGTGGAGGGGGTCCAATGTCCGGGCAGGGTCTCTGAACCTTCGGGGTCGGATAAAAAATCCGACCCCTAGGCCCTGGGATCGGTCCAGCTGGTTCAATCTCACCTAGGTGAGATCGGGCCAGCGGACAGGTCCGGACGAGTATTTTTACTCGTCCGGGCCGTTTGCGTTGTGGGTAAAGTATTCAGGTCAAAGTTTCGAATTATAATCGTGAATGGGGTGGCCAAAATAAGATAATCCAAATGGAAGCGGGATCAAATTGGGCGTATATCCATTAGTAGATATATTTGAATTCACATGGTGACTGTTAATAGGGTTGATGCCTCTTAAAAGGTCCTTAAATAAGGGATCATAGGTTTGAATCGCAATCCATTTATCTTGCCGGATATAAGCTTTTGATGAATCCAACAATATGTACGTACAGACAGTTATTTATATAGTAATAAATAATATTTACGGCCTAACCTGTGCATTTTCAATCTGTCACTGATAATATATATAATACTTTACAATTAAACAAAAAAAATATATATAATACTTACGAAGAAACGTAGACGATGTAAAAGATCACCAAACGTCAGCAAAATATCACCAACGTCAAATTCTCCTAATTCACTTACGGTCGCTAAACGACTGACTATATGCAGCAGTAAGCTCGAATTCCAAGCTCTAAGGCATTGGAAGAGGAACGGGTATCGGAAGTGGAGAATTCCGACAAACGGGACACGTGGCGTGCATCCTGAGCCATGGATCCACACACCTGACATGGAACAGGTGTCCGCAGCTGGGCAGCAACCTTAGAACGTCCGACTCCTTGTACTCGACCAGGCAAATGGAGCAACTCGACCGAGTCGACTCAGTTCCGCCGCCATCCAGCTTTACCGCTTGCGAGTACCCAATCTTCGGGCAGCTCGACAGAGCTGCGTCGGAGATCCCTTGCACGCCGCGCTGCCCCACCGCTTGCTGCCGGAGGATGCGTGTGGCGGCGAGACGCCTCTCCCGACTCTCGGCGCGTGTGCAGATGTAGCAGGAGATGGTGATGAGGAGGATGAGGAGGACGAAGCCGACCAGGAAGGTAACGTCGTAGGCGAGGGTGCTGATGGCGTCTGCAGCGGTGGAGTTGTCCATCGTCGCCGGGAACGAGGCAGGCGGTGATGGTGTTTGACTTTTTTCAGTGAGATAATAATATATTATTGTTATCTTTTTGGAGTTTTTGAGGATTTTCGTGGGGATATACAAACGATGAAATGTTTGTGGATAAGAATGTTGGAATTTTTAGGCTTTTTATTTATGTTATGTTATTATTATATTAATCATATTGATAGATTTCTCGAAATTATAAAATTGTGTCCATATAATCTCATTCCAAAATAAATGAGATATATTTAAAGTTTGAACTGTCACATTTTATTTTAAATTTATATTGTTTGCTGAAATTTTAAATTAATATATATATGTATTACTTTTACTAATTTGTTATATAAATAAATAAGACCAATTTAATTATATCATATGTAATATAGTGTAACAATTCAGTACTTCATCTCTTAACCAGCTGTTTAACTATGTTATATGGTGTAACGACTCAGTTTCGTCCTTTCACCGTTTAACTATGTAATCTAGTGTAGCGGTTCATTGTTTCATCTTTTAAGCTAATGACTGATAAATGAAAATATTCATGACCAGCACTTACGACTTGGTGCCACCATCCAGATGGTACCACCACGCGTGAAACTAAAAAATAAAAAGAAATAGACCAATTTATATATTTAACAATATTCAAGAGAACTAAAGTACCCATTCTGATTTAAGTATTTCACTGATCTATCCAGTTAATCTTTAAGACAATACAAAATTCTTTACTGAAAGCTTTACACATTCATCAGCAGCATGCAGCCAATGCATCTACAGCTACAGATTCACCGCAATTCAACCCTGCCGAGCCCGGTTCCATCAGTTCAACCTTCATAGATGTCACAGAATGTTAGAACTCTATAAAGTGCATTAGTTTGATGCTGCATTATATATAATATAATATAGTGGATGTGATTCTGCCATCAATAGACATACAGTACTTGATCATTGAACTTATTTTTAAACCATGCAGGATAAACACATAAACAGCAGAAATCTGTAATTTACATATGAAATTACATTATGTACCTGAGAAATGGTTTGAGATGAGTGATTCAAGGACGTTTCCAGATCCCGCTCCTTGTCGGGTTGAAGATTCGATCACTCTACCCTTTCCTATATTGTATATACATTTAATTACCTTCCTTAGTGTTCATGAGGTAGGCAGCATGTTCCAAAAAATGGAAACAAGAAACTTCGGCCGAGCTGTCTACTCCGCTCCTTGTGATGCTACCATATACAAATGTTGAAAGATGATCATTATATAGAAACACTTTCAAATTGTAAAACATTATGTAGCAAAGAGTAGACTATAAAATAACAATACATAATTAAATACTAAAAGTACTTGAAGGAATTTACATTAGTGGCTGGTCTCATCTCATAACATTAACAATCATTAACAGGTAACTGGTATTCTGAAATCAACACATAAATATGACAGCAAATATCATAGTGATGCTGGTGTTCTGTTTAATTTGTTAAATCTCCATGAATTGGCATTGCAGAAGCAAACAAAAGTCGATAAGCATGTCATTAACCTAAATCACACTTATAAAAAGCTAGATATGAAGAAGGAAAAAAAAAAGGAGCATGATGATCTCAGTGCATACAGTTCGTATGGCATCTTTGCTTTCCTCTGCAGCAACTGCTACTTGGTCCAAGCTGGAAGTTCGATTGTATAGTATATTGCGCTGAGCTTCGTACCTGGTAAAAAAAACTGCAACATGTCAACAAAACAAACTAGCAACTATACCTCAAGGAGAGCAGAGCCATCTAGTCTTCTACCACACATTGTTTAAATTTCAAAACTTTTCGTGTCATTTTAGAAATGAAAAACACCACGATATAGACCAATTATTTGTGAAGGTCGTACGTTCTCTTTTGCTTGAGAACCTTCATGGCTCGAGCTTTTACAGCTTCTTGAGCAGGGCCAGGCCGTGTCCTCTTAATTTGTTCCTTGTATCTAGTAAGCTCAGCATCAAGCCTTTTAACCTTCTCATCTATCGACTCAACCCTCTGAAAAATCTAGATATCACAAAATGAACACACAGTCAACAATCATACAATGACAGAACTTTCATTCAATATGGAATAACTGCCAAAGAATAAATGTGGGACTTGCATCAGGTACAAGCTTTAGTAGACAGCATGGACACTGCACATAAAAAACTAACTGAATAAAATCTAAGACAACTAAACAGAAAAATTAAGTGGTCACCCCTAACATAAGTGTATCTATTCTGTGAATATTCGATTACAAACATATTTCACAATAATCACAGAATATTTAAGATGTGCAGGTACATTAAGATAGCTTCTGGGACTGTTTAAGAGGAGCATAGGAAGACACTATATGTTGTTAGCCTTGAATGAAAAAAAATATGTTGGCTTTTTCCCTAATACAGAAAATAAACTGGAATCTGTAAACTAGATGAAATCCTACTTAACCAATCAAGTCTCAACAATCACCTTTGATAGACATATCCTAATTCTATGAATTCATGAACTGCAATCCTCATGTCCAATGTGGTTTTATCACGTAATTAAACATTTAGGTCTCTTTTGATACAACTAATCTGGCAAAAGACTAGGAATTGGATTACAGTCGGATCTTAAATACGTGAATCTGGTCTTGGATCATTAGCAAAAGCAATTGATGCAATGTACTATGAGAATCATAAAACAGTAAATACATGGATGGATGAGTGGAAAAGAAAGAAAGAAACCCGATTGGAGGCATCTTGAACCGAGTAAGCGGGTTCCTTGTCCTTCTTGTTGCCTGAGACGCTCTTCATCTTCTTCCTCCACTTACTTGCCTGCAACCGCTACATCTCCGACTGCGGCTACTTATACTTGAGAATCTCCGTGCAGTGTTTGCGAAGGAAAGTGAATAAACCTCTCGAGATTTCTGGGTTTTACTTAGGAAAGTGAATATAATCGAATGACATCTTTGAACTAGTGTTTACTCTCACAATATACACACTTCCAACTTCAATCCGTTTTTGGCAAGGAAAACAAGAAGTTACAAGAATGTTACATTAGGAAACACTTTTTCTAAAATAATAATATTGGAATCTATAAAATATTTGTTTTTGATTTAAATATAGCATTATAATAAATTACTAATAATATATATATATATATATATATTCTTTTAATTCATTACAAAATGCGAATTTAATAGTATTATAAAAATAATTATATGACTAGATTCCGGGACTTACTACCATCATTTCAAAGCATCCATGCTTTATAAATGGGAAATACTAAAATATGTCAACTAGATTTGCAGTCCAATTTATAGCAACTCAATTAGGTAATTTAATTCAATCTAGTGCTACCGTTTTAAAATCTAAATTTTCAGCCCAAAATATTAATATACAACATGTCTTACCTTCTCTTATACTTTCTTTATTTATTATTATTATAATTTAATATAATAATATCTATATAGATTTTATAGGAAATTATTGAATATATAAATTTATATCTTACATATATTTATATATTCAACTCAATAACTTCCTATAAAATCTATATATTTTGATTTTTTTTTTACCAATCTATATATTTTTCTTTTAATTGTGTATAAAAACTTAAAAACTGACAGTTTTTAGGCCTACAAATAAGGGCACAAAATTGCAAATTTCATTAGACGAAGTTTCAACTGTAAATTTTATAATAGTAAAGTTGGAGAATCGAGAGGGTAGAAGTGCAATTTCCCCTAAATGCAGTTGAAGCAGCCATCCAAATCCAAATCCAAATCCAAATCAGACAGACTTCCATCTGTTATTCCTTCAATAAGACTATCAATTACAATACAAGCTGATTCAATCCAAACTATGCACACTCACTCACCACAATTCATTCCTGTCTGTATCCAAACACAACTTAAACTCTGCAGACTGCACCAACATAATTAATAATCACACTCCATGCTCAAATCAAACAACAATGCAATGCAGTAAGTAAAAGGGACAAACTAAAACTTCATTAACATATTTCTTTCAGGGTTTGAGCCCAAGTTGCTTCCTCGTCTTCCCGACAAACAAATCGCCTGATTTGATCATGCCTGGGATGCAACCAATCACAGTCATGAATGGAAACTGTGCCACTCCTTCTTTCCTTCCAAGAGATACAATCGCTAATGCAGACGCCGGTTTGTAACTGCTCAACTTACCCTCTTTGCTTCCTTTATTGATTAATACTTTCAGATTCTTGGCAGTTAATTCAGCATGAGCACGCGCCAAATAACCTTGTTTAAGTTCCTGACAACAAAAAAAAACATTTTTTTTAATAAAAATATATTCATGGATACACATATGCTAAATGAGATACCAAAGGTGTAAGCATTGTTATCTAAAGAGCCATGAAGTGCAATTATGCCAAGAATTCAGTTCAAACTAATATAGAAGACATGATGGACTTACTGGAACATCAGTTATGTCTCCAACAGCAAAAATGTTACTGTGGTCTTTAACCCTCAAGTTTGCATCAACAATCAATCTACCCTGACCATCTAGGCTGTCTTTCAAGAACGTTTCTCTGAGCCAAGAGGAACTGACTCTTGACCCGATGCATAAGAAATGACAGTCGGCTTTGATGTTTTCACCACCTGATGTTTTATAAACACCGTCTGTTACAGAGTCAACATCAACTGATTGTTCCAAGATCACATCCACGTTCCTCTTAGTCAACCAATCAAGCGTCTTTTTTGAAGCCTTGGGGCTAATGAACTCCAAGAGTCTCGAGCCTCGATGGACTATCGTGACTTTCTTGTCGGGAAAATCAACTGCAATTTCACCTGCAAGTTCTACACCGGTGGGGCCGCCCCCAACTATCAAGATCGAGCCTGCAGATTTGATCTTATCTTGTTCTGCAAGAAAAACAAGTGTCAAAATTCAATGTTTCTTGTTCTGCAATGAAATTAAGTACGTCAAAGTTACGATTTTTATGAACTTCTGATGCAAATCGATACTTACCCTCCAGGTACTGTGCGAGCCTGTCGGATTTCTTTACTGGGGCCGAGTCCATATGGCCCGTTGCAATGACAAGGTAGTCATATGCATATGTATTACCGTCGGCAGTCACAACTCCATTCGCAGTGACTCCCACAGCAGTAGAGGTGACAATTTTACCTTTAACAAAATATTCATCGTGGTAAATAACCGTCTTTTGGGCAAAAGATGGCTCTACCTTAGCCCTCAAGCTTGCCCAGGGAATCTCAAAGTACTCTTTCCTGTCATAGATAATAGAATTCCTCAAATCAATTTCAAGTACACAAAGAGCATGTACATAAGGGACCTCACCTACAAGGTATGATTTCGACAAAATTGCTTCACCATGTAGACTAGACAAGAAAAAACATCATTGGCGAACAAGACAACTTTAAATATGATTTTTCTTTCCTATCGAATATGTTTGGAGGTATTTCAATATGACTTCAGCAAACAATCTAATATTTTCATAGACTTCCCATTTCTTCATCTACCATCAAATAGCTGAAAGGAACACTGAAGTTCAAAAGAAAACTAAAAAGACCACCCACATGAAGAAATGTGGACTATTCAACTACTTTAATTGAGTCATTGACAAAGAATAACAAATCAATCAATGCATTAACATAGAAGTTTGAAATCGTGGATAATAATATTGCAGCTTGCAATGGCAGAGAAACGCACAATGTTCATCAGAACGTAGAAACTAAAGTAGAACCCTAATTAATCAAAAACTCCTAAAATAATCAGTAAACAGCAAAATCATAATCAAACGAAGAAATGACGATACTTAGGGTACTTACGGGTCGATAAGAACGACATCTGCGACGAATTGGAGGGACTTGGCAAGGGTAGAACCGCCTACGCCGCCACCAACCACCACCACTCTCGCTTTACCTTCAAAAGTTGCCATTTTTCAACTAAACACAGAGAATGTAAGATTTTATTACGCTGTATATTCGATGATGAAACCAAGAAGAAGATCGAGCCTTTTTATATGCTCGTCTCGAAAGGGAATATTGATGAGCAAGGCAGCGAAGGTTCCAGGATTTAATAATATAAGAAATGAGGTGGATTCGTTAACTACGTTTACCGCGAGCATTTTGCTTTTCTGGTTGGAACTGAACGTAACGCTGATCTGATTCTAGACGAAGGGATGACGTCATGTCTTATGCAATAGAGAAAAAGTACGTTTGGTTGATCCCGACCTTTTAGTTCAGGAAAATAGGTTTTAGAACTTTCTGCATTTCAGCAATTTGATCCTTTTCGCAGGGGAATGAGCGGTATTAATTAATTAAACTTAGTGACGGACCTTTCTACAATGCTTCTGGAGCACCATGCTTTTGCCATTAATTTTTATTTTTATTTTTTTACTGCTTTAAAGGTGAACCCCATAGGGAAATTTATATTATTAATTGTATGATACACATCTTAAGTGTAGTTAAAAAAATTCATATTTTTTCATACTTTTAAAGTTTTACTTATGTTACAATTAAGTCAACCATAGTATTAAAAAAAACTAAAAGCATGATGCTCCCAAAGCATAGTAGAAAAATCCTATTTTTTCTACTTGTGGAGCATCATATTTTTTGTTTTTTTTAATAATACTATGAACTTAATTGTAACATTTGTAAAACTTTAAAAGTATGGATTTTTTTAGCTACGCATCAAATTTGTATCACATCGTTACTAATAACAATTTCCCTATATGGTTCATCTTTAGGGCAATAAAAAAAATGTAAAAAAAAACGTCGCAACATTGCGCTTGTGGAGCATAATAGAAAGATCCAAAACGAGTAGCGATCTCTAGATACGAGCACATTTAATTATAGGGTTAAATGGTTTTTTTGGTACCATGCGTTTGACGAAAGTTGACTTTTGGTGTCATATGTTTTTTTATTTATATTTTTGTGTCATATGTTTGCGTTTTGTAGATTTCTGCTGCATCAGTTAGCTTTCTGTTAAATAAGTATGTTAAGTGGCATGTACACGATATGTAGTCCCACAAACTTTTGATCTTATTCAATTTAGTTATTCTAATACATCCCTAACCTTTTTGTTTAATTTAGTTCTAAAGTTTTCAAATCGAACCGTACAACCGGGTGGACCTAGCCCTGGGCTAGATCCGACCTAGCCCTAATCTGGATGGGTAAGGCGACCCCGACCAGAGTATGACCTGGCCCAATGCTAGGCCAGACCTAGGTCAATAGGTCCAGTTGGAACAATTTACTCCAATTGGACCTTTTAGGGCTAGGTCGGACCCTTGTCAGGGTCGGCTGGGTCAGGCGATCCCGACCAGGATCCAACCTAGGTCAATTGGACCTAGGTCCAACTGGGACAATTCACCCCAAATTGACCTAGGTCCAATTGACCTAGGTTAGAACAAGCCCAGGGCTAGGTCCAACTATTATCGGGTTCACCTGACTCACGAGACACCGATCAGGGTCGGATCTAGCCCTGGGCTAGGTCCATCGAGTTGTATGGTTCGATTTGAAAACTTTAGGACTAAATCAAATAAAAAAAAGTTAGTGATGTATTAGATAGACTTAATTGAACAAAATTAAGAGTTTAGGGGGAATTATTTAACGGAAAGTTAACGGATGCACGAAAAGCTAGCAAAACGCAAACGTATGGCACCAAAAGTCTAACAAAAAAAAATATGGCCCCAAAAACCAATTTTGATCAAACATATATGGCACCAAAAGACTGTTTAACCCTTAATTATATTATTTTCTAAATAAATTAGATTATAGTTTTTCTACTATGCTCCACAAGCACCATTCTTAGAGTGAGTTTGGTTCTAAAGTGTTTTTAAACTTTCGGTGAAAGTTGAAACGTTTAATAACACGCGGTTGAATGGTTTGTTTTTAAAGCACTTATTTCGGAATAGCATTTTTCAAAAGTAATTAGAGTGCTGCTTTTTAAAAGACATTTTTGGAAGTAAATTTGGTCATATTATTATATTATATTTTATTTATACATTTAAGAACTTTTTATAAATCCAAAACTACGCTTAAAAAAAGGGAAATTGGAAATCCGAGGACAACCGTCTCGAATAACCCCATCTCGAGTTAAAATCAGAGCTCATTTTAAAAAACCCACAAAAGTGACACCACTCACCTACTACAAACAATAATCCTTTAAAAAAAATTAACATTAGTATAATCAAATATGTGAACATTTTGTCCAATTTAACAAAAAAATTACATAAATATGTTACATAGTTTAAAAAATAGCATAAGTTTCATGTTATATATAGATAATATGCATTTACATGTTAATTGGTTTAAAATTGAAATAGTCGGAACTCAATGATAAAAAATCGAAGAATTTATGTACGCATTTTATTATTATTCAATAAACACACCTGAGCCCACCCCACCCCTATATATACGAGCACATTTAATTATATTATCTACTAAATAAATTAAATTGGCACACATTTTAGGGAGAGTTTGGTCACATTCTCAAAATGCTTTTACACTTAAGTAGAATGTTTCGCTATATACGCTCAACTAGTGTGATTTAGTAATTAATCTAAATTCATATTAATTAAAGTTTATTTCACAATCACAACTAACTAGCCACTGATCCCGCGCACCGCGCGGGAAAACATCATGAAAAAAAATTAAATTAAAAAATTAAGTTGTCTTAATTTGTTGAACATGCAAACATATTAAATAAAATTGAAAATTTTAAATATTTTTTTGGATAGGAAATTAATTATCAACATTGCATTAATTTAATTAAAGTTTTTAACACTAATTATTATTTAAAATATTTTATAGTAGTGAAATAATCAACATTATATATCAATTTTTATAAAATGTTTAATTAATATAAAACTTGCAATTTTAACATTTATTCTTTTTTTGTTGATATTTGTTGAGTAATTTTAAGTTTGTTTTTATTTAAATTAGTTAATATACGACACTTAATCGAGATTGAACCACCAAGTGAACCCCAACCTAACTACCCTAAACTGATTAGAGAAGGTGTTCGAGCTCCCGTTATGCTACATTAATTGGCCAGTATGCAATGCATAAATTTAATCATACAATACAATTTTTTTTAATACTTTTCTTCTAATTTTCTTTTATTTGATAATGAAAATAAATTATGATTATTAAACGGGTCGATGAACACAGGATAAATTAAATAAATCAAACCAGTTGATTTAAATTATACTTCGAAACTGGATGGAAATAATAAAATCAAATAGCACGAACTTGCAATCAATCCACCAGAGTTTGTAGTTCTTAGAATAGAAAGATGATCATTCGATTGTGATAAAGTCTGGAATCGAAGATATCGAAAGAATCCGAGAAGGCTTTCTCATGGAGGTATGAAACCCTAGTTTACACGATGAAGAACACGGTAAAGGAAATGATAAAACATTTCCAGACTTCTTAGAAGAGGTTCCTTCACTTGGAACTTCTCCATCCGAACCCATACTATAAATAGTGTGGGAAAAGTCTGAAATTACAAAATAACAACAACCAAAAAAGGAACAGCCAAAAAGGCCCAACGAAATAAAAGAACAACAATATGTTAATAACAACAAAGGCCAACAGTCTTCAAGATTGACAAATAAACCCTCAAAAGATTCTAGACAAACTTTAGTCAATTTCATTGAACTTACAAAATAAAAAATTACATGAATAAATAAATACAATTCATGTCTCATTTATTTGATCATATAATAAAAAAAACATATATATATATATATATGATTACTTTACCTTGTGATAATCTCCTTAAATGTGAGAGTCCGAACCGTTGCTTTCGAAATAGAGCAACCTCGAGCATTTTATCGTGCATATGCATTGGCTCTTGAAGTCATCATCATGCTCATATTCGTTTGGTCAAATATCTACTCCTCGCATATAGTTTAATATATATGTTGATCACGATTAATTAAACCCCTTTATCCTGTGGAAGAAATAAAACGCTTGGTTTCAAAGAGATCAAGTGCCGTGAAATACATATATGTTTGAACTTTTAGTATCTAAACTTACATAAGTGTAATGACATAATAATCTATAATATGATTGATGATCAATATATTTCGGGTAATTAATACCTTCGTATTTTTGGTAATAATCTTCAAGGTCGTAGAATGTAAAGCCTTGTTACCATTAATTAGAGTCGATTTTTACTAATCATATATTGAATGTCGTCTCTCTTGTAGAAGGCTTATCTGACATCTAATGACTGGATTACCGCCGCAAGTTCTTCCATCATGATAAACCCTAAATTAAACTTCATCTCTATCAATATTGCTAACAGATAAGGCAACAAATAAATAAAACTAACCTGTAAATGGCTGTATGCATACATCTTTGTCGATGAGGGAAATATGAGGAAGTTCTATGGTTCTCCTATTCTCAGACCTTGAAATTCTGTCAAAATTGTAAATACAATTTTTATATATATTGCTGAGTTTCCACCGTAATATATATTGTGCACAATATATATCTTAATTTAAGAGGAGCTTAAAATATAATATATATATATATATATAAAATTGCAATTCTTTAATATTTACATCTAAATTTATAAAAGTGTAATTAAATTAGGAAAGAATGAATGTAAAAAAAGGTACACGTGTGGAAAGATAAACGAATGAAAAATAAGAAATTTAAACTTATATTTAAAGAAGCTCGAACAAATAATACAATACTTTCTAGTTTTAACAAATTAATTTACCTAGCTAGTTGTGGTGATTTAATGCATCGCTATTGTCCAAACCTATGCCATAAAGAACAACACGTGAGAGAATGGAGATGTATTTATTTATTTTTTTGGCCAAAGAATGGAGATGTATTTCAAATCAAAACGCAATGGAAAGGTAAAAATTTAAATAAAATTACACATAGAGAGGAGAAAAAAAAAACAGAAACATCTTTTTGGAGTGGTGAAGCATTCGAGGTAGTCTTTGCGGAGCCATCTCCTCTGCCATAAATGATTATATCAGACTCAACATGAAATAAAGAGAAGAATGAGATTCATAGAAAATATGTAATTTATTAAAAAAAAATACTCCAAATTATACGAACTTAAAATTTATATGAACAAAAATTAACTTACGTATCAATCGCAAAGTTGAGGGTTAGCTCCTTAGTTCACCTACAAAATAATTCAAAATCAAGATAAATAAGTCAGAAATATGTGCAATAAAATTTCAAAACAATACAAAATTAAATAAGAAGTTCGGATATAACATTTTCTTCTTACCACTAATAAGTTTTAATATAATTAATTTTATATTTTTCACACCTCGACAGAGATGGTGTCGAGGTTGAGCTCCTTAATATAACTATTTAAAAAAATTGAAATAAATAAGTAAAAAACATGTAAACAATAGTAGTGGTTATTCTAATTATTAAGTGGTAGTACTGATTAGTACTAAGCATGCCATTATTCCCTGCATGTTAACAAACATGGCGCTGTGACAAAAAAACTACGATGTTGCTAGTCAGGTGGTGGCTGCCTCGGCCGAAGTCAAGAATACAGAGCTTAATTATATGATGTGATTATATTATAAAGGCGATATGTAATATTTTTTTTGCAAAAAATAGGATATGCAATATTCAGTATATTGTTTCTCATATATTATCACAAAATTAATAGCTATATCTTGCCTTTTATACGTGTACTTTTTTTTGGTAAAAATAAATACACCTAAATGTTATTATTATAATTTTTTTTTATTGATTTATCATATATTATTATTATATTGGCCAAAAAAAATATATTATTATTATTATAGCTCCGTTTGAAAGCAATTTTATTTTACTTTATTATATTAAATTTTTTGTTGAAATAATAAATTTTTTAAACACCGTCATAATGGTAGAAGTTAAATATGTATTATTAATATATATAATAGTATATTTGAGAGTTTTAAAAAACTACGTTTTGCAACGTTTGGCTTTATAATAATATATATAGGCTTTATAATAATAATATTTGATAGTTTCCATTGAAAGCAAAACATTTTGACTTTATTATATATATATATATTTTTTTGTAGTAATATAATTTTTTAAAACACTATAATAATGGTCGATGCTATGTATATAGATATTATTAATGTATAATAGTATCTACTATATTATATTAATTCGGCACCGGAAGCCCTCTGACTGACACGTGGACAGTCCACGCAGTCACCGTTTCCTAATTTAATTGGATTTCTCTAAATTTAGATACATAATATTGATTGATTGAAAATTAAGAAGTATTTTTATCTCCTTTTTTTGGTCTCTACACGTGTCAGTCAGAGGGCTTCCGGTGCCGAATTAATATAATATAGTAGATAATTATATTATATTATATATATATATATATATATATAGTTGAATCCTCGAGCAAAAGAAAAATCAGCTTTTCTAAGAGGTTGCCTCACAAGTGTCAATAGGACGTACAAATGAATCGACAATCTTCGCCACGATATCGGAACCACCCTCGATCGCTACCACTTCATCGAATTCGTAAGTATAAACAATTTTCATTAGTCCATCTTTTTCTATAATGCTACTTCACGTTGATGTGTCCATGGTTGTTCCTCTTTCTCATTGGTGGTTTCATGATCTATCGATAAGTGCTCGGTGCTATTGTCAATAGTCTTTAGGATCTCTGATAATTACGGAATGTATGTTAGTGAATCAGTTAAAGAGTACTCTTTAGTCACCATAAATTAATATTATCTAAACTCTAAACAATTCTCGACTACTTCTCCATGTTCGAATAATGAGCGCATTTTATTAATACTAGAAGTGAAGGTCGATAAAATAGTTACTGTCGAATCTAACCAATATTTTCTTTTTTTGAATTTAGGTTGTAGGAGAATATTGATAACTAAAATACGAAAATGATTATAAAAGAGAAAAAAAAAGGAACACTATCAAGTCTGGCATGGACAATAATATCGGAACAAAGTGATCTACTTGGTGGAACTCAAATAAATTTTTACTATATCAAGGTTAGTGCAGCTAATAATGTAATTTTCATACTACATTCAATAGTTTTTTAGGTCTTATACGCAGACTGCGATTTATATTTTCAAACACCATTTCATCTTTGACATAAAAAGTTATATGTAGTCTTACCTCCATTTTAGGGTTCCACCTAATTTAAAAAAAAAAATCAATTCACCAAATAAATACATATATAATTATACATGTTGTTGCGTGTATAATGTTCATTCATGAGGCGAATAAGATAACGTTAACCATGCAGTTTTATCACATATATACTAATTTAATGATTCCTTAATATTAGTGATATATATACACATCAAATGTGATTATCTTTATCTTCCAATAGAAGTATAAACTCTCCATTTGTATTGGATTCATTACAAGTCGGTGTTCATCTGAATATTATGTGAGCCTACATTTGATTTATTATGATTACTTACCTTGCGATAATTCGATTGATTCCATCCAATTAAGATGTATAGTCTAAATTTAAATTAATTTTTTAATTTAAATTTTATATATGATGGATTCATTGACACTTTTGATAAAAGTAGTTGAGGAGGTACCCTATCGAGGAGGACTAATGTCAAGCTAAGTTCCTATATATAGTAATTATATCCTGATGGGAGGACATCATATTATATCATTTTCATATATTTCTGATTGGTATAAAAAAAGTTATCGTAATGATATATGTTTAATCAAGTTCAAATGATGTATATTCATGATTTATTGATTTGTTTATAACAGAAACTTGTGTAATTAATAAAATGGAGCATAAGGTTAGAGATCAAGCTCGCAAAGTCGACTCAACGATATAAACTGCATATTCTTTCAAAAAGGTAATTAAATAATAAGTGAAAAAGAAGCAAATATCGGGTATTATTGGTTTATTGCATTTATAAATTGTGGTATTCACTTGATACTTCTCTTTATTTTTTGTTGCTTACAAGCCTAAGATATCGTTAATGATTGGATGAACAACAAACCGCAGAAGCATGACATGTAAACACGGTAAAGTCATCTTGAAGCACGCTTTGAAGAACACATATGTTATCATGTCGTGGAGCATTTTGTGTTGGAGGAAAAATCTAACCAATCACGTTGAATTACAACTATTTATAGCTAGCTCTTTTTTTTTATTTTACAGCATTTTTCAATTTTGAATATTTCCTTTATATAACTGAACAGATAGTGTCCAATCAGAAAACACAAAAAAGATGTGTCACGAAACTATTTATTAATTTGTAAAATTAGATAATACATATTATAGAGTTTCATACCCAGTGATGAAACCAAATCTATGGATAGTACAAAATATGTTCATCTTAATTATAAATATTTCAATTTATATAAAAATAATAATTAATACAAGTCAAGTTAGAATTATGAATTTTAATGTGAGCATGATCTTTTTCAATTAAGTCATGATGATTTAAATGGTTATTTTTGTTTTTTCGAAACGTTTCCTAGGAATTCTTAATTAAAAAATTAGTATATCGCTATCATTTTAGCTCTTTAATCTTTGTTATAACTATTTTTCTCTTTTTTTAATTTGAAGATGAATTCCATAAATCATTTTGTACGAGTTCTTATTATATAAGTTTAGAATCGGTAAAATTGAAGAGTAAAAAATAAATAATTGTTATTAAATATGTTTTTATTGGACGATAAAAATTTGAGTGTTTACTTTACACTTATAGTCATTATTTAATATTATTTTTATGTTATTTACTTAAGCTGTTTTCTATTGATTATTCTTGAGTATAATTAATACATGTAATTCTATTTAATAGTCGTCTATATATTTTGCCCGCGTGGTGCGCGGGCTTTAGTATCTAGTATTTAATAGTTTAAAAAAGTATTATAGACGATTTTCCTTTATTCATTAAAATTGGTCAAAAGCTTAATCCTATTTTTGCACATTATAGAAGAATATAAACCCAACTGTATCTATATATAATTTAAATTCACGTTTAATCTTTTCTATATATATATTGCTTACGTGGCGGTCTACGGTCTTCCGGAGCCAAACTGTATAGATAATGAATTTAAAAGGAAACTTTTAATTAATTTGTTTCTTTAAATTGCGTAGAGACCAAAATAGGAGATAAAATTACTTCTTAATTTTCAATCAATCAATATTATGTATCTAAATTTAAAGAACCCCTATTAAATTCCGATTAGATTAGGAAACATTGACAGCGTGGACTGTCCACATGTCGACCAGAGGGCTTCCGATACCGAATTAATATAATATAGTAGATTATGTCACTAGAGTTTTGAAAAATAAAAACAAACAAACTTGGTCTGGATCTCCGAACCTCACCGAACCATATATGAAACCATGAAGATATTGATAAAACCATTCAGGTGATACTCACATGAGTCATATCACACTAAAGCGACACTCCAACAAAATGACAAGATGGAGATGGCCAAATTAAACAACAAAACAACACAACGGCCGGCTCTAAGAACATTGTTTCACATCAAGCCCGTACAATTATTGTTATTGATTGATTGATCAGAGTAAACTTAGAACACAAGATACTGACCCATACCATCTTTGCTCGCCCGTTCGAGCATATCATCAACCCTTGAGCTTCAGTTCGATCCTTCTGGTTTCTGAAAACAAATTACTGATGTTGTGGTTAATGGAAACATGAATAAGTGACACTGTGACAGAGGCCAAGATTAACCAACGACCTTATGTTACATTTAGTCGATATCAACAGAAAATAAAAGTATCCCATTTCAATTTGTTCAACTAGTATAAAGCTCTTTAAGAATGCGCATATTGCACAGTAGTCATCAATTCGAAAGAGGGCAATGGAATCCGTTGCACCACACACAAAAAAGGAACAGAACTTGAAGTGCATTTCAAGGGTATCTTCAAAACAAGCATTATTACACTCTGTCAATTCATGGTTAATGCTATGGAATGTCCAAACCCAGAACTTCTAATCACTACCCATGCTTGCTCAAGATTGAGCATGACTAGATGAAAGTGCACACTCTTCAAGAATGATAAACTTCTAGCAGCAATCTAGATTCTAAGCAATATCATTTTGCTCAAGATTCTATGCAGCTTAATTATAATATTTTTCGTATACATGTAGTTTTTGAAGTGAACCATTTCACTCATTTCTCAGCACCTAACAAGTAACCATAAGCTATTAAGCCACTGAGACCAATCTACAGGCAATTTTACTGGATAATCAATCAGGAACCTTTGCTATATAGAGGCAGAAGATCCTCATTTACTAATGAAAACAGCAAAGAAATACCATGAAATTCTGAAGAACTCCAAGAGAAAATGATTTACAGCTTCAGTTGAAAGGAATAAGAGATTCATTTACCTTGTCTGCACCCTCCTTCTCCTTCTGCGCCTTCTCTTGATCAGCCTTCTTCTTCAGTTTCTCCAGCCTCTCCCTCTCCATTTTCTGAAACAGCGAACACATTCAAAAACGGGGAAAAAAGACTTTCAGAAATCAATTGAACGAACATGATGCTTAATCAGACAAATCAGAACGAGAAAATTTCCAAAATCAAATACTTATAACATCTAATTCATGATTTTCAGCTGGTTTAAGAACGAAAGCAGTAAATCAAGGATGGCATCACGAATCGATCAATTTCCAAAGTCAACTTGCTTCCTTCACTTCCGCAAGAGAAATCAATGAACAAGGATCGAACGTAGTTCATCATCAGAGAAGAGTTGTTAATCGATGACACGTAGTGCGGATAGGAAAACCTTGATGTAGATGGTCTCAGCGGCGCGCTCCTCTTCGCCGAAGACCTTCCCTTTGCCGTCACTGAAGTACCGAGTCGCTCCACGAGATGACTCCATGAACCGATTCAAGCTCACTCTCTTCACTGCAGATCTCATCGCCATTTCCAGAACCTCGCAAATGACTCCGCTCGATTGTATTTTAGTCAAAAACCACCACCGTCGTGACCTAGCTTCAGGACAAGTGTTAACTATTTATACTTTGAAAAATGATAAAAAGTGCGATTTCAGCGTTCCTATATGTTCCGACCAAGAGAGGTTCACTATTTGCCTAAAAAGTTCGACATATTTACTTCCAATGCCACTCCCTCACAGTCGGACTGAATCGGAATCCCTCAGTCGGATTGTCTATCACACTCCTTATACTTTAGAGTGATGCTGATTGATGCTGAGAACAAGATGACGATGCCACGGTGGTAGGGGCCCAGGCCAGAAGGCATAATTTTACAGTATAGGGGACTAAAGATGCAACTTTTATTAGTTACGGGGTGAAAAATGACGTTACTTTTCGCGCCTTCAACCTCGCTCATCTTCCTCCACTGGAGAGGGAATCCAAATTTGGCGCCTCCTCTGCTCAGGTTTTTTATTCTTCACATTGCTTCTACTCACTGCAGTGCTTGTCGAGATCCGCCGGCGAACCACGTCAAGGTTAGTACCTCACCTTCGATCAATGTCAGCTCTTTCTCATGCATTGAGATTAATTTTCGCGCCATTGCCGTTATTTGCTCCATTCCTCCAAATCTAAACTCAGCGAATCTCTGGGCATCTTAAAGCTTGAATGTGCTTTTACTGCGCTGCTCTGTTGAGCTTTCCATTTCGCGTAGAGTTCTCGTCCTTAAGATTACACGAGGAAGTTGATTTTTGTGTGCGGTTGATTTCGCAAATGAAATTCATTTCTTGGAATATTTGATTGTAGTATATGAAATCCAAATAAGTATGTTAATTTAGCATCAGCAGTTCTATTTGTTGTCTGTGAATGAATTTGCTCTTTCCAATTGACACAATCTCGACCTAAAAAATGTGTTTGTTTTGTGTGAAAATCAGTTCTGGTGAAGCTGAGAAGCACGAGGCATGGGGTCGGTAACTGAAGATTCACCCCCTCAATGGACTTCAATGCCTTGCATTATGGGCATCGATGAAGCTGGTCGAGGCCCTGTCTTAGGTTCTCCCTTCTCACACTTCCATTTCACATTAGACACATACTTTATTTATGATTCTATGATTTCCATGCCATTCTAATAGATTACGCATCTAATTACAGGACCAATGGTGTATGGTTGCTTGTACTGTGCTCGGTCTTATCAGAAGACTCTTTCCACTCTCAACTTTGCAGGTTAATTTCTCAACTGTTTGTATTTCTGTTTTCGACGTGAATTTTGGTTATAAATTAAACCCTATCCAATCGAATTTGACCATAAGTTGTTTCTTATGGTGCAAGATTGTTTCTTTCATGATAAGTATGGCTTAAGTGGCAACGATATGATTTTTCTACAGATTCAAAGACATTAAAAGAAGAGAAGAGGGAGGAACTGTTTGAAAGTTTAAAAGAGGATCAATCGATGGGATGGGCTGTAGATGTCATAGATCCACGAGAACTTTCCGATAAAATGTTAAGGAAGTTAGTGAGAAACATTGCCTTCCTTTCCTTGTAAATGCTGTTGACCTATATTCATGTCATTGATGTCCACATTTCTTTGTTTTCAGGAACAAAATAAACCTCAATGAAATATCACACAACTCTGCAATTGGACTTGTCGACCTGGTACTGAGTAGGGGCGTTCTTTTGGTGGAGGTAATAAATATTTTCTGAAAATTTTCATTAGTTTGATGATTTCGATTTGTATACCAAATATCATAATTCATATGATGAGGTTATTGTCAAGATCGAATGTTTACATTTATCATTGTGCTGTTAGAAGGATGCTGAAAATTAGCAACTTGGTTAAATGAAGGATGAAAACTTGTGTTGTATATTCCAGAAATGGTGACTGATGCTCTTGAGGCTCAAAAATTACTTCACTGTTGCTTGCATTATAAGTTAACCTAGATCATCAGTAAATGGAATCTTATCGATGAGTGAGAAACAAGACAATGTTTATTGTTCTCCAGGTTTATGTGGATACAGTTGGAGATCCAGAGAAATACAGAACAAAACTTTCGGAGAGATTTCCATCAATCAAATTTGTTGTTGCAAAGAAGGCCGATAGTCTTTATCCCGTTGTCAGTGGAGCGAGTATAGCTGCAAAGGTCTTCCCTTTTTCATAACTGAACTGTTTTATATATATCAAATTACAATTTTTTTCCTTTGCCCCTTGATGATGCTTACCTCTCACATGATATTCTGCAGGTTACAAGAGACAGAGCTTTGCGTGAATGGGTGCTCAATGAAACAGCTCAAAACATGAACAGGAATTTCGGTTCTGGGTATCCTGGAGGTAATCTTGACTGTTAAGTTATCTCCTATACTCTGAGAACTGTGATTCATGATAAAGAGTTTTTGGTGTTGGTCAAACCCATAATCAGATCCTGATTGTGAATGTTTAACCATTTGAGTACAATCCAAAACACCAAATCCATCTGCTTAAGTGAATTGATTTTTGCAGACCCTAAAACCAAGGCATGGTTAGAACATCACAAGCATCGCGTATTCGGGTTCCCGACTCTTGTTAGATTCAGTTGGGGTACCTGCACTCCATTCTTCAAACAATTTGTTGAAGTCTCATGGTTAGTCTCCTTCCCCCATTTATTTTCCGTGCAAAAAACTCTTTTTTGGGGGGGTTTTGCTTGTAATGTATATATATCATGTAATAGTTTTAACTGACATATATACTGTTCGTGTATGAATATGACAGAACGCTAGCATAAACTAATTTTTGTGTCGTATTCAGGTATCACAACACGACATGAACGATAAATTGTGCTAATTCTTGAACAATTGATGGTATAAAACTGCAACAAATATTGAATTGTGGAAATTTGTCAGTTCTGCATGAAGAAGTACTTATGAATGAGATGTTTATTGTTTCATACTTGCCTAAAGATCTCACATCTGAATGAACAACTGACTAAGTTAACACAGCATGATGACACACAATGAACATGTATATAAGATAAGCTTCTCTATTTACTTCAAACTACACAACACAAGCAAAACGCAATTCAATCGGCTGCAACACAACTACAATGGTGCTGTAAACTAGGTGATTAATTAAGTCACTATAGATGATTATTAATCATCGCAGTTTGCAGTATCCATTGTATTCTGCCTTGCTCCCGATTTAACCAACCTTAGGGATTGTAATAATTGGTAAATTCTGTATATTCATTCACTAATCAAAGCTTACAATATATGATGATACTAGTAAATAGCTAAACTAGGAAAGCAAAATGGAAAATAACAGTTATACAGAATATACAAGATTTCTATATTTAACAGGGATCAAAATGTTTAGATCTCTCTAGTTTTTCGGCTTTATCGCCATAAAAGGCATTGTTTTATTATTGTAGGGAATCAGAGGAGATGGAGGAAGATGATGGCTGCAATGGCTCTTCTAGCAGGAAGCGTCAAGTGAAGTTAAGCAGCTTCGGGTTTACTTCTAATAAAAGGAAAATCGAGGAAGAGGAGATTAGCCAAGCTAAGAGCGAATCGAGTGGCAAAGGCCGCTGTAAGTTCTTCCAAGCTCGAAAACTCGAGCAGCTAACTCGCTTCTGAAATGAAATATTATTTGTAATAGCTTTGTAACTTTTATCTATCTGCACTATTGACCCCTCTAATTCAAATACCTACACTCTGGTATCTGTATTTTTGTTTCCCCTTTCTGAGCCGTACTTGGCCCCAAGTAGCGATAACTTGCACTAGTTTCGGTTACGGTTTATGGTTAGTTAGATATAAGTTGGAATTCAACAACATTTTTTTTAATAAAGTATATATAAAAATTACACAATTTTTTTTTACTAATCTAACGCAAAACTCTGAGTTGAACATGCGTGAGATTAAATTCACTAGGATCCCACTGAAAAGTGACATCTGAATAATTGAAAAAAAAAAAAAAAATTGTCTTACTTTTGATTGAGCTAGATGACACGCTTTAACGAAGAGATCATGTTCTACATATCTCTCACGTACTAGGTGATCATGTCTATTATGGACATGGACCAAGATGACCTTCTAATTAGATGAGATGAGTAATGTTTCATTAAATAAGCATATTTGTGATAGTTTAGACGTCTAAAAGTAAAAAAAAAATATATATGTATAAAAAGAAAATAGTAGATAGTCCAGATACTAAAAAGTAATATATCCATTAAATTAATTAGCAAGATATATATAAGGAACATGTCGCAATCTTTAGAAAATCCGAACTAAAGCAAAAATATCCGACCAAAAACCAAACCGAATATTTCGGATTTGATTTTTCCGGTCCTTACCGATTCGGTTTTCACCGGTTTTTCTGACCAACCGGATTTTCGTTTCAACCCTACTTATAATAGGATTTGTTTGTAATAACAAAAACTTATATTGGCAAAAAAAAAAAACTTATACTAGGATTTCATGTGCTACCTTCAAAATCACTTGAAATTTAGATATCGGATTATTTTTATTGTAATGTTGGAATTTTTATATTTAAGTAATTTTTCTTTATGAACTTTTTATTTGTATAATGAGAAGACTTCAAATTATTTGTCAAAATATGATTGTGCTTGATTTAGGATAATTTTGTAACATTTGTAAAACTTTGGGCTAAAAATTGTAATATTTTTTCGTGCAAAGCAAATTTCGTGTTGACACTGGATCTGTTTTGACAGAAAATTATATGTCTCGTGTCCCGTGTGACACGGGATCTACCTGCGTCAACACCCATGTTTGGAAAACTAATGATACACTTAAGGTGATCTGTTTTGACATAAGAGATAAGTTGACACGTGTGTCACTAGCGACACGACATGAATCAACACGACACGACTGCCACCCCTAGATAGTGCATTGTAGGAGATTTAGGTTGATATAGTAGAATTATAAAAAAAAAAAAAAACTCTATAAATTTGACAAAGCATTGATGAAAAATATGATGAATTAATATAAAAAAATAGTATTTTGGTCATTTCATCAAAATGTTACTAAATAGTTACATTTTTAAATATAATTAACTAAAAAGTACACGTTTGAACCAAACGATCACATTTACAAACGTAAGTAATGTGACTATGTATCAATTTTTTTTTAATGAAAGCCGAGTTTGAATTTTTGACATTCAATATTTGAATTTTTAAGGAAAAAATTGAGATTGTAGAGTCAGAGATTGGATGGAACATTAAACTTTTAATCACAGTTCTTGATTTGCACCATGTTACTTTTAGGTGTCCCATATTTAAATCGATAGTAATAAGTGTCCCAAGTTCGCACCATGTTGCTTTTAGGTGTCTCAGTATATCATGTTCATCTTTATATTATTAAAGAGAATAATAAATATTGAATAACAAACTGTATAATTAATAATGTGAATATTTTGTAGTGGTATGTTCATACATATGGTCGTCGCTTGAACTCCATCAATTATCACATTTCGATTGTTGAAACAATATTTTTAGGGTAGAGCACAAAACAATCCACAAACGATGATTAAGAATCACGTACACGAACTAACTTTGAACGACGACTCTATAACCATAAGCAAATGTTAACGAGTTTTGGTTTTGAAGCACGTATAATCACTTTCCGAAAGTGATAATTACCCAACTCGTAAATTGCTAACGGTTTCAACAAAACCCCAAGGTTAACAACTAGTAAATATCGGAGACTTAATGAACTTTTGTTATAGCCGTTAATTAAAGATTTTTTTTTGAAAGACTAATTACTTGTAAGTATGGAATGGATATATATTTTCGAATGATTAAACATAGGATTACAAATATTAGCTGGCATACAAGCCAATTTATAGGCAAAATGCAACCATTCATTCGGTCAACCAGCAACTCTGAAAGTTTTTACATTACTTTCCCGCCAAGCCAAACATCACCTTTAATAATTGGGTTAACAGGTCTTTTGGTCCATGATGTTTGACAACTTTTGAGTTTTGTTCAATGATGTTTTTTTTATACCTAGTTTTGGTATCATATGTTTGCAGATTTTTTCTAATTTTGGTCTAACCGTTACATTCCGTCCATTTTTTGACATGTTCAAGTCACGTGATCCACTCTAAACTTTAAATTTAGTCATCTAATACTTTCTTAACCTTTTTTTTGTTCAATTTATTCCCGAAGTTTCAAAATTGACCCCAATTGGACAATAGGTCCAATTGAATTTTTAAAACTTCGGGACTAAATTGAACAAAAAAAAAGGTTAGGAAAGTATTAGAGGGACTAAACTGAACAAAATTAAAAGTTTAGGGTGGATCACGTGACTTGTACATGTTAAAAAATGGACGAATGTAACGGTTAGACCAAAACTAGAAAAAATCTACAAACATATGGTACCAAAACTAGGTAAAAAAAACATCATTGACCAAAACCCAAAAATTATCAAACGTCATGGATCAAAAGACTTGTTAACCCAATATTAATTTTATTTCTCGTCAAATAAAAGAGACTATGGAGTATGGACTGCAGCCACATATCTACATATATTTAGTATAAACAAAATACTATTTGTTTTGCAAAGGCTTTGACCGGCCAACCCATGGCCCAAAAGAGTTGCTACACTATGTTACTTCCTTTAACATACAAAAAAAAAATACATTATCACAAAAAACACTACGAAAAGCGATCATCTTCGACTGTTTAATTACAAAGCGAAAAAAATGTGTGTATACCTCTAATTTTCTAGACCTAAGTATACAATTATAAATGAAGATATTTACAGATACTTCCTTGTATATATTTCAAGCAAAAATATCGGAGAGATCATCCATAGGAATCTCGAGACCCATGGAGCAATCGTCTTGTAATCCATCACCTTCGAAATTAAGCCATGACTGCACGTCCAGATCACCTATCGACTCCATCTGCAGATCCAACTTCATTAAATCTGCAGAATCCTTCTTCTTCTCTTTAAATGATGCCTCTTTCACCATTTTGTCGCTGCTTTCTGTTTGCACAACCGACGCATTGCTACAGCTGGTTAGCAACCGACCAATCTTCTTCTTCGTCTTAGTTTTCTGATTATCCTTAAACTTACCATTTTTGGATCTCTTTCCGAAACCTGTAGTGATTCCGAACGAAACAATGCCACCAACCTCATCAAGAGGTAGTTCCTTCTTCTTGCTTCGACTAGATACCCATCCAGTTGTAGCAAAAGTCTCTGAAAGGTGCCCAAAGTTTGCTTTTTTGCCTCCATCTGGTCCTGCACAAGGATTGATGTTCTCAGCTATTAGCCCCTTTTACCAATTCCTTATCAGCAAAATGCAAAAGTGGGTTCGAACCAAAGGCCACCTGGTCTAAGTCCTGAGCCCAATCAAACCCACCTTTTTTGTGTTAAAATTGGAACAAAAACAAAAAAAATATTGAGGGATAATCCCTTCCCTGCAATGGCACAACCATATGGGGGCGGTTTTTCCCGAATATCAAGGAAACAGTAAACCTAAATCCAACTATCCAAGAAAGTTTTGATTTTGAGGATGAACCTGGTGATGCAAGTAGATGAGTATCGGAACCTGTCTGTACTTCCACGGAAGGCGGTGGAGCCGAGAGGACTTCACGAAATGGAGATTCGCCAAAACAACTTTGTCCAGTCTCTTCAAATTTGCGGCATCTAGCTAGTGTTCTCTTCGCAAAATTTGCTGCCGCGTGTTTAGATACCTTTGGGATCCCATGTTTTGATGCGTAACTTGCTCGAGTGGCCTGCGGAATCATACGTATTTCATATGATGGTTCGTTTTTCTTCCGATAATTTTTTCTTCCAAAATTTTCACAGAGAATAAGAGGTTATATTACCAGTTGTTTCCGATAGGCCATTTCGACAAGTTTGTCCATTGCAGTCTGCTCTAGAGCCCTACATATAGAAATCATTTAAATTTACTATCCCTTGCCTAATATGTGTATGGTTTTCAAATATCGGGATTAATTACTGCAGCCTTAATAGCTTACCGTTGATTCATTTGTTCATCCTCCTTCACAACTTTGAATAATTGGCTTAGGAGGGCCTTATTTTTACCAACCTGAAGTTCATACAAATTCTTAGGTAAATTTCATTGAAAAATGTCCATAAAAATATTCATCTTAACCAAAAGAGTAGAGATTAAGTGGTGTAACCTTCTCTATATGTTTCTTCTGCAAATAGGATATCTCATTATCAATTCCTTCATCCCCATCTGCAAGATCAGGCTGAAACAACACAACCAAAACCGAGAGAATAAACATAAGACAACTATCGTGGAAAAGGTAAAGATCATCTATCACCGCTATTCAAAGGTGTAGGATCCACTGTAGTCCATACCAGAAACAACATGGATCCCCCATGAATGCATGTGATTGGCCAGGAGCGCCAAATCATCTCCTACTCTACGTGCATACAATAAAATTTTGGACGTAGATTACCGAGATGCATGCTATTCTTAAAGTACATACCACATTATCCGGAGAGAGGCCAATATTGTGCAACTCTGTAAATAGTTCGCTCTCAATGGGCTTCTGCAGATACTCTTCATCACAAGAAATGTCTATACCGTTTGACAATGCATCTAGACGGTCCTGAAGACCGTTTCCACAGAACTCATCATAAGTCATCTGACTCGGAGGATTACTGGATACAGCAAATCTCTCAAAGTTAGGTTGACTTGGCAATTGCAGATTTGCCATGAACTGGTTATAACCAAAGCCATCATTATCTTTAGATTTTCTCCCTTCAACCTTGTCTTGAGTTGCAACATCTTCTTCGATAATCAAAGCAGCAAGCACTCTTCGGTAAAGGGGAAGTTCCATTCCTTCTGTCTCCACTTGATCAATGGAATTTCCAGGTCTAGCCAATTCCACCTGATCATTACTGGAATTCTTCAATAAGTTCTTATGGGATTCGCCTGATGATTTTACCTGATGGAGTTAAAACAAAGCAGAGATCACGGGCTACTCAGAAATTCGTCAGATAGCAACTTGTAAGAATCAAGATCACTTTTTTGTTTGTGTTATTATGGTCAGCACCTGTTGTTCCAAGTAGGAGATGTCATCTCTTCTGATTGAAGAGAAAAGATATTCCATTTTCTTCCAAAAACTCCCACTGCAAGCATTATCTGCAAGGTGGGAGCAAAATCAACTGTGAATCTGCTAGAAAGGCACTCAAAGACAGGGAACTCCCATACCCGTGAGGAAATACCAAAAAAAAAAAAAAAACTCAACATGCAATATCTTAGAGACATACTGCTAGCACTAGAGGCAGAACATGCAGCTGCATGGAGTTCTTGATCATCATCTGATTCACCTACAACAGGGAGAAACATGACAAAATGTATAAGCAAACCAAAAAATACATGGATTTTCTTTATGTGTGGAAATAATACTAAAAGTCACCAGAAACGGAGCTTTTATTAAGTACTAATGTTATGGGTATGGATAGTGGGGTGGATAGATGGTCGAACTCGTTGAGGGGAGAACGAACCCTAAAACTAAACTAGACTAGATAACTGAAATAACTCAAATTCTCTGCTTATCATTTTATTCATAAACATGTCCTTAAATAGGAATAGACCAGTACAATCCAAGGAGATAGCAGATAACAATAGGAAATAAAATATTGAACTCTATCACTAATTATAGATATAATATTTCTAGCTTATCTAATATATATCCTGTACTATTTAATATTTCTAGCTTATCTAATATATATCCAAAATAACTAAGGTTAAGAAACATTGACCCATTTGTTTAGGAATTTCAATGTTTTTATGCTAAGGAGCTAATACCCATATCTTGTAATTTCATTAGTTATTAATTTATCATGAAGTATCATATAAAATTGCGTGGGATCCCATGCAGATTATAAATTCATAAAGCCTTACCGACAAAAGCAGGGCTGCTGCTAGTTAATGTCTTGCTAGAGCGGCTAAAACCCTTCGTATCCGATAGTTTCTTCAAAGGTGGGCGTCTGGACTTGCTGAAATGTAAGAAACATGAACATTTCAAATACAGTCAAACCAGAAAGAAGCATGCATGCCAGTTTATTAGAAAGAAAGTACGACCAACCTTCCATTTCTTAGTGGCTTAGAGTTTCCAATTTCCAATTTTACCACCAAAGGCGGACCAGTTAATGAGCCCCGACTATTCTTTCCTTCTTTTTGCAGACCACCTCCATTGCCTCCCTTCTTTAGATTACTTTTCCGTACCACTGCACCCGACTCATGACTTTCACAAGCTGCAGATTCTTCACTCTCTGACAATCTTGCTGGAGAGGAAATGCCACTAGCAAAGGTCCTAGATACTGAAGCCACTTTAGTACCTAAACCTGTAGTGCATCCATCAGCTGAAGTTGGTACTTCATCATGGTTTGACAGAGGAGACACTAAATTGGTTCTTCTTGTACGGAACATCTTTTGTGGCCTCTGACTACCCCACTGGGCAATGGGGGACGATCCCGAAGGCATGGCACGCTTCCTATTATTGGACCCATTTGTTTGGTGAACTTTGCTTGGGGACTGGAGACTAGATGGAGAATCTGCTGCCACTGTAAGGCCAATTCTTGGGGCTCTTGAAGCTTTTCCTTTCATGGGTGGAGCTGGATTTTCTATGGCAGTGCCTTCATCGATAAGTAACCTGTAATGGCGTACAGAACAAGTCAACATCCTAAATGGAAGCAGTCAGAAACTTTTAGAGTCCAAAAAAAAAAAACTGTGCTTATAGCATGTAAATTCAGTTTCTGTAAACCAAAATGATTACCTGAAACCTTTAGAAACTTGCACACCAGGTACATTATTCATCTTTTGAGTAACTTTCTCTAGTTCTCCATCACTATCATTCATAGCTCTAGAAAACACATTCCCGGCCGAACGTTTCCTTCTCATTTTCTTCTTCCAAGACTCTCCTCCACCAGGTAGTTTGCGGATCTTTTCTTCAACTATATCAGAGCCCTCTACATCTCGTTCTTTGCCTATGAACAAGGGTTGTCTCATTATAGAACTGGCTTGACCTTCACTCTGAAACAAGAATCAAACTGAGATGCATATATAAATAAAAAGGTGCATGTAGATCAATAATAGACAAATAAATTGAATTTACAATATCTCAAAGTATAGGTAAGCGGAATTTAATAATTATCAAGTCGGTGCAACCCATAAAAAAAGGTTTAAGAAATAGTTAAACAAAAAGGAAAGTTCATGGGAGGATATCACTTTAATCAAATCTAAAAGGATATATTTTCTCCTGATGGACAATCAATTAACCCAAAGCCACCACCTATCGAGGAAAATACACGTCAAGATTTCCACTCCTCAAAATCTATGGCATGTTTTCCTTCCAAATAAAGTAAAAAGGACACAACATGGATCATGTTACTGATTTCTCTTTGTCTAAAATGGGAGGATGCAAAATGTGAATTTCTTACCTCATCGACAAGGAAAGTCCTAAAGGGATAATGAAATAATTCTCTATAATAAGAAATCCCATGGTATAATGAGAGAGGAATTAGCTTACTAACCCGATTTTCAGCAATTGAGGAACGGTTTCTCTTATTCAAGGGGATACTCTTAGTTCTGTCTTCGAGTCTTCGGTTCACAAAGTCAACAGAATTTCGAGGAATTTGAGAACCCATCCTTAACAAACTTGACCCGGCTGATCTTTCATTTGATGACTCATTGGTTTGTTGCCTAATTGAGTTTAAGGCCTCACCGTACTTGTTTACCTTGTGTAAGCACTCGTCCATCTTTTTTACTCTACCCCTAATAGTAACAATGAATAGAATTAGCAATTAAGCCTCAGCTCTATTAACTTTGAACACAATAATTGAAGAACATAGATTGAAAACGTAAACAAACCGCTTAATGGCAGAATGTCCTCTAGCTCAATTCATCAAACAGAACCATGAAAAACAGAGGTTTAGATAATGTAACTACCTGGCCTTGATAGAAGTATCAAGCACGGTAGATTTAAACCGCTTTAGTTCTTCTATAGGCACTGAATTGGATAACTTTGCAGGAGCTGTTCTGGCAGTGCCATTCACAAGAACCTTTCGCAAATCACCTGAGCGCTTGCATCTCTGATCCATCATTGGCAACGGTTCCAGTGCCAAGAACTGTGAAATTGGAGGCATATGCCCAAGCAAATTGGGGCTTCCACGGGATGGATCGGCATTTGAGCTCAATATCCTACTGCTGCCAGATCTGTCAATAATAGGTCCAGAGTGGTTTCCTCTTTGCACGTTTGGACGGTTAGAAGCAAATGTCATTTCGTCCATATTGACACTGGATGCTTCAATTCTAATATTCCTCACCATCAGTCAAACAGCTTTTAATCGTATATTCTGCCAAACAGTTCAAAAATATCATGTCCAATTTCAAAAAAAAAAAAGTAAGTAAGTAAGTGCAGCAAGAAAGGCACTACTAAGGTGAAAGATGACCTCCTCAAGGTACACTCAGAAAACTGAGATAACATGGAAGATTTAATTTTTCTAGAAAAGAACAACATCACATTCTTGGAAACAAATGGAATTGTCTTTTCTTTTTTCCCATTTGGTTCAAGATTGCAGAGAGTAAACATCCCTATTCTAAGCAGTGCACATGCTTCTGTTCACACTGTTTAGGAAGCCCTCTTCTACTTCATATACTTTTATTTCCTACTGTTCTACTTCAATTCAAACCCCTTTTGCTTTTGCTTCTAGTGTTTTCCTTTTTCTCCTTCAAAACTGCTGTCAATCAGTGACTTGGAGGTTCATCTTGTACCATTTAGTAGCAAAAATAAAGATTTATGCGTATTATTAGCACAAACCAATGACTACACTAGCACGAATAAACTTGTCCCTGAGTTTCCTATGAGCTGATACAAAATTTCTCTAACGCTACATTTTCTTCATGGTGCAATACTCACAATAAGCTATTCAAAAAATTCAATAGAGACCGGGACGAGAATTCTATCGAATATCATTCACAAATAAGAAACATGCTAAAGAATTTAAGACGTTTAAAAAATTCCATAGCAACCGATTCAACACAGCAGCAGAAATTCAAGAACCTCAAAAAGAAAGAACTGTAAGCAACCAAAGAAAATAGAAGTGGGTCGAATTTCATCCACAATCAACACAAAATTGAGCCCAATTGAGGAACAAGAGATGAGCATTGAGCAGAGTACGAGGAAAGGAAAGGAAGCGAAATTGACGCATACCAATGCATTGACGAGCCGAGAGTGTGATCGAAGCGCCGGTCAGAGAGACGGAGACTTCACAGAGAAGCGAGCTGGGTTGCTGATTCGGCTAGAGTTTCCGCTGGAAATTCGAGCGACCAAGAACAGAAAGAGAGGGACAAAGAGAGAGATGGATGAAGAGGGGTCCCACTTGAATCTGGGGCTGGGGTGGGGGCGATGAATGATAGAAGTAGGGATGGCAACGGGGCGGGTCGGGGCGGGTTTTCGCAGCCCCGGACCCGCCCCGCGGGTGAGCCTGGCTGACCCGGACCCGGGTAAGTGTACCTCTCGGGTCGGGTCGGGTCAAAAATCCCGCGAGTCGACCCGCGGGGCCCCGACCCGACCCGACCCGCTGTGAACAATTTTTTTTTTTTTTTTTTCACTTCTCAATATTAAATACAATTTTTTTTTTGCCAAAATATTACATTATACATAACTTCAAACCATAAATCTAACATCAATCAAATACAAACACATCAAATTCATCACCAAATACAAATTCAAATCCGAACACCAAATCCAAATTAACAAATCATAATAATCTAAATATACATCTATTTATAATTTTGTTCATATTATTTATATAGGTACTATATTAACCATATTGTTTAGTAAATATTACATTATACTAACATTTAAAAAAAAAAAATTAAAAAATATATATATAGGCATTTCGGGGCGGGTCAACGGGGCCCCGTGTCCCTAGACCCGGACCCGACCCGATCCGGGTCCGCCCCGCCCCGAACCCGACCCGTGACCCGCGGGTCGGCGGGTCCTCGGGTCAAAACCGGGTCGGGCCCGCGGGTTAGCGGGGCCCCGAGACCCGTTGCCATCCCTAGATAGAACCAGACCAGGAAGTTAGAAATAGAAACAACAAGCCTAAAACATAACATGGCCTTTTCATCGACTTTTTTTGGTCGAATTTCAATTTTCATTGACTAGATTCACCGACTCGGATAATATCCGTGACATTATTTTTCACTGAATTGATTCTTTTTTTATTTAATAAAGTAGACATTTTTTTCTTACTTATTTGTAGGTTGTAAAGTACTAATCATAAATATCTTTTTATTATTTTTATAGTTATAGATGAGATTTGAACATCTGATTTCCGATGAAGCGCTGAACCATTATTCCATATTACATGATTAAAAAAAATAGTTAGTGTTGTCCAGCACAAATGCACGATTAAATTCTTACATTACAGGTTACAATTTGTATCATGTTGTTTCGTGTTATTTCTTCCCTGACACACATAGGGATGTAAGTTAGCTATTTGATCAGAATCGACGGGGTGAAAACTTCATTTCGACTAAAAAAACTTAAGCTTGAGTTGAGCTTTTTGATTTGTCGAATCGAGTTCTAGCTTGATAATAGTCGACTCGAAATACTCGTTAGCGAACTTTATAATATATATAATTTATTAGAGTTCGATGCCGATTATTGTAGTCATGAGAAATGATAGTTTCTTATGAAGTATAATGCGCTAACGAGTCGAATTAAATAGTCATGACTCATGAGAAATGCTAAGTTATTGTGATGTAGGGATTACGAGTCGAGTCGAGCTCGATTATGTCGAGTTTGGATGCTAACCAAGTTCGAGTTTCAAAAAACAGAATTTGTCCGAGTTCGAGTTTGACCAAGTTCTCGAGCCGAGATCGTTGTCTTGCTCGTGTTCCGCTTTTCTCTATCTTCCTCTCGCTAACCTGCAAAAAAGGTAAGCCGAGGGTGTCCGGTGAATGCTCTCCGATGCTTAAATGAGTATTCGGTTTTGGAGATATAAAGTTCTAGAGAGAGGTAAGATCATTCAAAGTTGTAAATGAGAAATATGTCTTATTTATAGAGATTGTGATCTTGGCATCGGAGGGCCCCACATTATTTGGTGGGTCCGCGTAATATTTCATATGGGACAGAGTGACCGTCATGCGCGTAGCTCGGGTAATGATCACCCAGGCGTAGGGACCAAACACGGGGACGCGTCGGCCCCCTCCGGCCGGACTAGTCCGGTCGGAGGCCTTTTAGGTGGACTAGCGCATATTCGAGTCTCGGTCACTCAATTTCAAGTTTCGATTGCCAACCGTGTTCGAAGTCAATGGAGCGACCTAGTCGAGCCTTATTGCGGTCCAATTAAGTATATATCCATCATTCAATCCTGAAAATCATTTCATTTCTCTAGCAAGTGAACCGTGTATTTGTTGTAAAAAAAACGTGTCTGATTTATTGGACTGTTGTAATTTTCTGTTATTTGATTTTGCAAAAAAAAAAAAAATCCATTTGATTGATTTATTTATGGACATTTTGTATTTATTTTAATTATTTTGCCTTTTAAGTTTTTGGAATTTGGATATTTAACGAAAGATACGTATGATGACCGTAAATATTTTTTTTACTGAAATGTCAGCTGACTCTTAGAGCATCCACAGTGGTTTTACCTAAATTGTATTCTTTAAAGTTGTCACGTAGACATTTATGTACACTTTAAGTAATACGTAAATTTAAGACACACGTAAAAAATATTTTCTCTGCAATCGTATTACTTAAACATATTCCTTAAATATATTTTATTATTAAATTTTCCAACAACCACCAATAAGATATTAGCATTAATTATAAAATGAATTAATTTATAATAAAAAATTGGTTACGTAATACATAGTGCATTACTTAAATTTAAGGAATGCTTTATGTAAAAACATAAATTTACGTGTGGGTCCCATCTTTAAGGAATGCTATGTAAAACCACTGTAGATAGTTTTTGTTGCTTTACTTAAATAAACATGTAGGACCCACGTTTACGTATTCTTTACGTAATACCATTGTGGATGCTCTTATGGCTAAAAAAAATATGAGTTTAAGACTTTAAGTATCTCAATAATAAAAATAAAAAATAAATAAAATTTTCGAGGATAGATAAATCGGTAAAGTTGGTGACAAATTTATGATGTTTATCAATAAAATAATAATAATAATTGAGCCTGAAAAAATAAAGAACAAAAAGCCTAAAAAAAGCGACTGTAGCCTCCACTTCTTCAACAACTACTGCAGGACGAGAGAGAGAGAGAGAGAGAGACGGAAGCTCCAAATTAGCTGCAATGGCCTCGACGATCGCCTTTGCATCTTCTTCGCGCTCAATCCATCGATCAACAGCTCCCGATTCTGCCCCTGCATTCGCTCCTTCGCTTCGTACTGTTCTGCTTCCGTACAAAGTCCGTCAACTCGGGCTCTACCTGCAGAACAACAGGTACGGAGCGGCTTGGCTTGGTTTCCAGTTCAGTGCTTGCTGTTTCAATTCAATTCCTTCTGTTGAAGGCTGGCGTAGTCAACTTATTCTTAGTTAGTCGCATGATCGGTACTAGCTAAATCTTCTAGTTCATTTTCTGACCCAGAATAGAGTACATGATCGGTACTAGCTAAATCTTCTAGTTCTATCACCGAATATCTACTGCTCTATGCTTGTCTGTCTGTCTGTTGATCGAACGCTAGTAGTAGTTCTATAGTTGCGGAATGGTGTTAAATTGTTGATCATATTCATTTCATTTGTTAATTATTGGTGCATCTTTATTCTTTCTGTTCAGGTTTAACTACCCTGACAATTTTTTCCTTCTTGTGTAGCAACTTCACTTGCAGATCCACCACAGACGCAAATGCTCCCCGTGCGACTCCTCTCGTAAGCAGCTCTAATCTGTATTTTCCATTAACTTGGACTGACTTTTAGTTATTATTATTGACTCTTGATGTAATATTTACTTGGTTCTGTACGTCACGATCCAATCTTGAGCAACGTTTTCTTTCATGTTCTCTCCAATCCACAAAGCGGACTTGTTCAGTTTTTTTGCTCTTATAGTTTTTGACTTTCAGTTGGCTGTGGAATGCTACCATAAGAAGTTCAAGAAATATATGCCTCATATATTTGGAATGTCTGATCTAATTGCACAATTTGTTAAATATTGGAAATTGGAATGATCCTTCTTGCATGTATGTGTTAACAGAGGGCTATCAAATATTTCAAATGTTCGAGATGATAATATTGTAGCTGAACTGTCATCTCGTGAATGCATTTTTCCTTCACCCTACTTTAGGTGAGGCCACTCCAGTTGCTTTACATATAATGATCATCCAAGCCCAATAGAAATGGTGACTATAGAGTAGGTTCTCTTCCATATGCATAACTTATCTAATTAGTGACTCTTGGCTAATATTAATCCTTTTGGATGTATGGTGATTTAAGCAATTGATTGAAAAACCTTTGTTACTGCATGATTCTATTATGCAGCATGGAAATTCGTTATACAATCTCTACTAGCTGGTGCAGAACATATATGCTATGTTCTCGAGTAAGAAAGCCTAATACAAGTTTCATTCTTTTTAGCAGTCTGATGCTGATTATGACGTACCCATGCCCATAGTGCTGATAGACCAGGATTCTGATCCAGATGCAACCATTGTGCAACTCAGCTTTGGAGATCGTCTTGGAGCTCTTATTGACACGGTAAACTGCTAATGCGTGCCAACATATTCTTCAGAGATTTCATATTATACACCTTTGAGTTCTCTTTTTGATGAATAAGTCATTTCGATTCTGGCTCCAGAATTGGAAATATATTGAGAATCACATTTGGTGATCCGCAGATGTGCTTCTTCTGTTTAATTATTTCTGAGCTTTGTCTGCTGAATATAATTTACTTCCCTGTTTATGAAGATTTAAAACATTAGTGTAAAATGATATGTCCCATGTATGTGTTGCAGATGAAAGCTTTGAAAGATTTAGGATTGGATGTTTCAAAGGGAACTGTGGCTACTGAAGGACCAGTCAAACAGACCAAGTTTTTCATTACAACAACGTAAGTAATTTTTCTTGACCTGACATAAGTTTTATAAACTGCTATCTGCAATGTTAAGGTAGATTGGCAGCAACATAAGTAATTAATGAAGCTAAACCATAAATAGACAAGGTATGGCAAAGTATACAATGCACATGTTTTCTAAAATCCGCTGGTAACTCATGAGAGCAGTTGAAGGGAAGAATTATGAAAATAAAAGAAAAAGATGATGTACTTGCTCAGGATATGACTGATGGATGCCATTTATGTTTAGGGGCTCTGGGCGTAAAGTTGAGGACCCTGATATCTTAGAGCGTATCCGACTTACGATAATCAATAATCTCTTGAAGTACCATCCGGTATGTTCAGAACTTTCTAACGAACTTGATGTACCAGCAGTACTTTGCTATGCATGAAAAACTTATATCCTTTGTCAATTTGCTTTACCCTTGTAGAATCTAGATCATATTATAATTATTTCTTTTGTTGTCCTGTCATATATAGGAGTCCAGTAGTCAACTTGCCATGGGTGAGGCGTTTGGAATCAAAGGTCCTGTGAAGAAGGTAATCAACCTTACCTAAATACAATCACTGTCTATAGATGACAAAACTTGCTTTATATTTTACAAACTTATCACGATGAATCGATGATTAGGCCCTGAGTATGGCAGACCGTATTGATTAAGATTTTCCTGCCTTTACAATTAGTTGGATAGTATCTATTGCATCTTGTTGTGAATTGGTTATTCAAGACTAAGTTCAGTCTCTTCATTTGGAAGCATTTGTGTATTTCCTGCAACAGTGTTTATTATACAACAGTCATATTCATGAGATAGCCGTGTTCTGTTTCTTCCAGCTTGATGTTGATATTGCTACTCATATACTTGTCAAGGAAGATGGACCCAAGAGGAGGTATGTGGACTTCACTTAGTTTATGCAGTCTGTCTTTCACTTTGCTAGCGAAATGGATGGTTAGTAATTGATATGAATATCTTTATCATACAAGTTGTTAGTTTTGTTGGGTTGGCAACAAGTACTTTGTTATAATATCCACTAGGCTGGTGTTTGACAAACCCATGGCTGAGAATTTGTTAAAAAAAGGTGCAGCACATATATGAACTGAATAAAAAACTACTTCAAGGCTCGAACCAGTTTAATCATGTTATATGTTAAGTTTGTACATATTGATTATATGTTAACTTGTAAATATTATGTAGTATTTGTGCCATTCCACTATCCTGTGCAAAAGTTTCCAGCCCATATCACTAACTCTTCTTATAGAGGAGCATAAAAAACCAATTGAACCTGCTAATCTGATTCATCATTTGTACTTTCCACAGCTTGCTTTGCATAGAGACAGCTGATCGCCCTGGTTTGCTAAAGGAGATCATCGAAGTCATCTCAGATGTAAATATTGATGTGGAATCAGCTGAGATTGACACTGAAGTACTCTCACTCCCCCCTCACATTAATTTCTTCTTAGTTACCTTATGTTTCTACCTCTTAATACTTTTATTTCCTCTTGCAGGGATTGGTAGCCAAAGATAAGTTTCATGTTAGCTACAGAGGAGCGGCCCTAAACAGGTCATTGTCTCAGGTAACGCTCGAAGCTTTAGCTCCCTTGATGTGCACCATTTTTGGATATGATTAAAGTTAATCTTGTTGTTCGGATTGTAAATGGCAGGTGCTGATCAATACCCTGCGCTATTACCTCCGAAGGCCAGAAACTGACATTGACAGCTACTAGTGCAATCTGTAGCTTGTCCAGGATTATGTAACTGCAGGTTGTGGTGTAATTGCAAGTCAGTAATAAAACCCTCCACTCTATCTTACTGTTGAAAAAGATTTTACCGGGGGTCAGGCAGGAGTAAGTTTCTGATGAACCAGCCCCCTCGGTTTGTATGTGTAAATGTTTGAAACGTGCTGCCTACTGGAAATATGCATTATCTTCTTTCCTGAACTTGCGGATGGAGCCAGAATTCATGGGTTAAGTCGCCGTATGGTAAACTTGACACTCAACAGAATGCAAACTGCATGAAGACTTTTCCTTTCTTCCCCCTTTAACACCCTCACCTAAACCCTTCAATTCAGTCACCACCAAAGAAACAACCATGGAATTCCCCTTCCTTTTACTCGCTCTATCAGTTGAGTCGCTTCTTTTCTTTGCTACTACTACTACCCAGACTTCAATTTTCCACTTTTTATATGCCATTCTCTCATTTCTGTTCATCTTTGTGCTCGAGTCTTTTCCATCTCCCCCAACAGTTTACTTAGCCGATTTCGCGTGCTACCAGCCACCGAAGTCCATGCGAGTCCCCGTCGCCTCGTTCCTCGAGAACTCCGCCCTGATGGGCTTCTTCTCGGAAGAAAGCATCGACTTCATGGCCAAGATTCTGGCCTCTTCCGGCCAGGGCGAACAAACCCACCTCCCTCCACCACTCAATAAAATCCCTCCCGATATCCATCATCACGACTCAATCGAAGAGGCCCGAACCGTTATTTTCCATGCCATTGACGACCTGCTGAATCGCACCGGTGTCTCCCCTCAAGGCATCGACTTTCTAGTCATTAACTGTAGCGTCTTCTGCCCTTCCCCTTCCCTCTCTTCCATAATCATCAATCACTACTCCATGAGGACCGACATAAGAAGCTACAACCTCTCCGGAATGGGGTGCGGCGCAGGGATGCTATCCATGGACATGGCCACCAACCTCCTCCGAGTCCACAAAAACCGCACCGCCCTTATCGTGAGCACGGAGGTATTGACGAGCGGGTGGTATTCCGGTGACAAGATCTCAAAGCTCGTGCTCAACTGCTACTTCCGGGTGGGGTCCGCTGCGATCCTACTAACCAACAAAGACGAGTTTGAGAAATGCGCAAAGTACAAGGTGTGTTGCACCATGCGGAACCAGAGTGGGTTCGATGACGGGGCGTACTACGCGGTGTATCAAGATGATGACAAGGAAGGGAAGGTCGGGGTGACGCTTACGAAAGATTTACTCAAAGTGGTCAGCCGGTCAATGCAGAGGGGCATCACGATCGTAGGGTCGAGAATCCTTCCGGTGTCCGAGAAGTTAAGGTACGTGGCGTCGGTGCTTTGGAAGAGATTCGTGGATGGCTCGGCCGAGCTTTACGTGCCGAAGTTCAAGAGAGTGGTGCAACATTTCTGCTTGCCGCCTTCCGGGAGCCCGGTTATCAGAGGGTTAGCCAAAGGTATTCAACAAGTTTACTTATCAACCATGCAAAATGGTGCAACAGTTTAGTGTTTTATCCCTTAACTAACAGGGTTGGGGCTAGACGAGGAAGACATCGAACCGGCTCTAATGACGCTACACCGGTTCGGGAACCAGTCATCTTCAGCACTATGGTACGAGCTGGCCTACATGGAGGCCAAGGAGAGAATCAAGAAGGGCGATAAGGTGTGGCTTTTGGGCAAGGGCAGTGGAGGCAAGTGCAACTCCGTTATCTTGGAGTGCATTCGGCCCATTACTGATGAGTCTCTCCGAGGCCCATGGGCCGATTCCATACACCGATATCCGGTTGAAACCAACCAATCATAGAGAAATTCTTCCATAGCTCGGCTTTCAACAGGTGGAGATGAGTTAGTAACACTTCAGCTAATAAGCATGTGACACATGACAAAAAATGGCTGACACATGGCCATGTGTCACATGTTTATTGGCTTAAGTGCTACCAGCTCAGCGCTGAGCCATTGAAGAATTTCTCCCAATCATAAGCTAATTGATCTGACATTAACGATATTTTTTTAGTTATAATTTATTGTATATTATGATGACATATTAATTGAACTTTTCAAAGAAAATATCCATAATAATAAAGTAAATATAAAAAAAAGAACTTATCATCAATTCAAAAAAATCAATATCCTACCTTTTTTTTTTTTATTTGATGATTGCTAAATCCAATATGATCAATATTTTTACAATATTTTCCGAATATCATCATGTATTATATCTATATATGATCATATAATATATACTCGTCCTCTCCAATCCGAAATAGCTCTATCTGGACTATAGTAATGCTTTGATGAAGCATCTTGGTCAGATATATTAATATTAATATTAAATAATCTTATCAGTTTCACTAATATTTATCGAGGGGCCAAAATAAATACATTTGTCTTTAGTAGGTAATATATATATATATATATATATATATATATATATATATATATATATATATATATATTTTAAAGAGTAGGTACTAAATAGCTCCTAGACGCATCTTTTATATTATTATTAATTAATAATTAGTTAATAATAATCCATGTATAGAGCATGTTGCTGATTCATAAGAGCATCCAATGATACTATATTACATGTAACCATTAGCTAGTTACAGTGATATTCTTAAATTTATATAATAATAATTAACTGATATACATGGGTGAATACTTTAAACTTATAAAGTCAAGATTTGCCCACTAACTTTTATATATATATATATATGCACACAAAAATACAGCTCTTTTCTTAGATGCCATTTAAAATATGTTTTAAAAAAATTGCTAATAGAAGGAAAAAGTGTACAGTGTGATTGACATCGCACATGGAATTTAAAAATTAATTAAAACAGTATTTAGCATTAAAGCATTTAACTATGCAGACTAATAAAATTAAAATAACGTAAATATCCGATGTGGCAGGAATCTTCAGCGACCCAACCACCTCAATTCCTAATGTGGTGGACCTTTCGTTTTTGTTTTTTTTTGTTTTTTTGTTTTTTTGTAAACCTTTGTTCTCTATACATATACTAGTGTGCGGGGGTAAAAGTACATCTAAATTAATATAGGTAGTAAATGAATATATCTAATAAGTGATTGGCAAAAAAAAAAATTAAGTATATTTTATATTTTATAAATTGTGTGGTGAGAAAATGTATATTCTATATACATGTATATTCTACAATCCAATACAGCTCCTCAATTGATTCTCTCAAAGATTTTTTTTTTGGTAAACATTCTCTCAAAATGGATAGTGGAATAGGAAAGCGCAAATCGATGTGGAAGTAAATAATTTGGCCAAAAAATGTAGAAGGAATTCAATGCCTCCACGTCATGTACAAAGTCAAGTGTAATACAACGTGGCAGAAAGAAACAGCCAGGTAAGAAGACATGTCAGCATAAAAGGCAGAGAAGAGAAGACATGTCAGCATTAAAGGTATAGGAAGCACACGCAACACACGAATCTTGTGTGGCGGCACATGCAGAGCCACTGTCTCCACAAGAACCCCACCATTCTCCGCCCTTTTTAATAAACCCAACCTTCATTCCAATCCGACCAATCCAACAACCAGTCAATCTCCGATCACCTTCTCGATCTCTCTCTCTCTCTCTATCCTCGCTTTCTCTCTCTAGACCAGACTAGATCACATATATATATTCATTCATTTCGCGTGATTTGGATCCATATATAAATTCGATCATCATTTACGTGGCGACAAAGAATTAATGGCGGAGGCCGGTAAAGGATGTCTCGCCGGAGGCGGCGGAGGTTTCAGGGAGCTGCGGCCGCTGCTTCACCTTCTGCTTCCGCTGTGCGTCCACTGGATCGCGGAGGAGATGACGGTCTCGGTTCTCGTCGACGTCACCACCGGAGCTCTGTGTCCCGGCCAAACCACCTGCTCCCAAGCTATCTATATTAACGGACTTCAACAGACGGTAACTCTCTCTCTCCCAGCATCGATTTTTTTTTTTTTTTTTTTTTTTTGCATATAAATGGGAGGAAAATTAGGGTTGATTATTCATCATTCAAACGATAGAAACCCGTAACTAATTAACCATATCGTAAAGTGGACACACAAAAATAACCATATCTTAGGTAATTATCGTTATATTATTAATTCTTTCCTTAATATGATTTTAAATAAACTCGATATGTATATATATTAGTGGTAATTCGGTAGCGTGATATAATTGTTCTTAAGAAACAATGAATGAATATGATTCTACCTAGCTACGGTGTAGCATTTATTTTGGTTAAGAGATGCGTGATACGTGTGAAATATCTAAGCAATTTACAAATAAAATAAATATTTCTAAATTGTATTTTTCTTCTGTCAATTTAGACTGTTTATTTAAAAATAAACAAGATTTTACATGTGGATGGATACAACACGAAACTGGCCACCAATTATTGTCTCCGAAAAAAGTATTATTGTCTGGAATTATAATTTTGCATAAAGTAAAAAAATTTCATTAAGGTTTCATATTATTAGAGAATTGATCTCGTTATTATTGCATTGTTTAATAATTATTACTATCTTTTTGGTCAGTTTTATTTTGCAAAAAGCATGTATAAAATAATATTTTGTGTCTAAAATTATTATTATTTATGAGAAGATGACTTATAGCTCATGTAATGTAAGCAATCAAGTTAGCACGGTTTATAAAGTATATATATATATATATATATATATATATATATATATATATATATATATATATATATATATATATATATATATATCGTTCCCTTTTATGGTGTTGAGTAACCCTAAAGAGAATAAGAGATGTTTATTGCGTAAAGAAATGGTTTATGATGTTGATACATTATCTCTCTCGAATATGACTAGACATCATCAACCTACTGTGGATAATGATTTTTCATCGGAATAATAAAATTATTTACAATGACAAGGTTGTCGTTGTCTCTCTTCTCTATCAGGCTTTATAATGATAAATATAATATCACTTGTTTTTTAAAATAAGAATTTTTTACTGCTAGAATTTGTATTAGGAGGACCTAACAGAGACTTGTAGAAAGAGACCGGCGATTATTATCCTGTTGTAGAATGAGCTAGATAATAAAAGAAAATAATAAGGTTCTAGAAAGCGAACCTATTATAATTATTATTCTTGAATTAAATATATGTATAAAAATACAAAATAAATCAAGTAGAAAAAACAAACAAATGAGACTTAGAAATTTTAACGTTTTAGGATAGGATTGGATGGATAAATAAGTGGGGCTGGCTCCAAAGATAAATAAATGCACAGCTGTAATAATTGTTTTCTTTTTCAATTTTGGTTATATAATACAATAATAATTATTATTATATATAATGAAGGTGGTAGGAATATTCAAGATGGTGGTGCTTCCATTGCTGGGTCAGCTTGCAGATGAATGTGGGCGCAAACCCATGCTTCTCCTCACCGTATCAACCTCCATCTTCCCCTTTGGTATGCAATTTATCATCACACTCAATCTAATCTAATTATTCTTAAAGGTTAATTACCAAATCACTACCTAAACCTTAACTCAACTACAAATTACTATTTGAATTTTACTTTTTTAAAATAAGTTATCTGAACATTTAAAATTTCCTAGTAAATTGCTACATCTCTTATATAATTTATGTTTAATTGGATAGGAAATAGTATATTTCAGCCACACGGTGTCTTAACTTGACGTTCAATTTGAAAGACAATTTGACTTTCTCAATTTCAGCTGTGTCTGTTAATTGAATTTCCAATAGAAAATATTTCATTGCAATCTTTTCTGACCAATTTGAGTTAAATTGTAAGAGATGTAACAATTTGTTCGGAATTAAAAGTTGAAGTAGCTAATTTAAAAAAATTTAAATTTGAGTAGCAATTTGTAATCGAGTCAAAGTTCGGATAGTGATTTGGATATTAAACCTATTCTTAAATCAAGATGCATGGGGAATGTGTGCATTACTACATTTCAACAAGAAGCTATTTTATTCCTAGCTAGGAACTTATTTTTGTCTGGGTACAAACAACAGTGTGTCTGAATATTATTTATGTATGTGTTTTGGTAGCTCTACTAGCAACAAGCCAGAGCAAGGACTTTGTATACGCCTACTACGTGCTTCGTACCATCTCTTACATTCTCAGTCAAGGCAGTATCTTCTGTATTTCTGTTGCTTACGCCGTAAGTTATCACTATTTCCTATCCTATCACCAATTGCAATCCATTCTTTTATCCATCCACATAACAACCTTTCTTTCTTGTATAGGCTGATTTCATCCAAGAGAGCAAAAGAGCCGCGGCCTTCAGTTGGATCACCGGTTTATTTTCCGCCTCTCACGTCTTAGGCAATCTTCTCGCTCGTTTTCTTCCCGAGCAATACGTCTTCTTTGTAAGTCCATCCATCAATTCTTCTTCACCTTTTTATCTATTTTTATTCGTCATACTTTTAGAATTCATTTGTATGGTTAGTTAATGTAAACAATTTGTCATTCATTATTGCAGGTTTCGATCGGGCTCTTGATTTTCTGCCCGGTCTATATGCACCTGTTTCTCAAGGAGACGGTGAGGCCCGTCTGTAAAACGGAGCAGCAACCTCCATGTTTCGCCAAAGTGTTTAGGGTTCTGCAGAAGCGTTGCAAGTCTATGAGAGAAGCTGCATCTACTGTTGTTAGCAGGTACTTGTTCAGTCCCTAACTCACTCTTTCACTAAGTTGGAGGACTAAGTTCTATATGATTTTTCACCCCTATGGATTTTGATATCTAAACAATGGATCTCCATATTTTCCGCAGTCCGTCTCTCCGTGGCATTTCGTTAGTTTCCTTCTTCTACGAGCTAGGAATGTCAGGCATTACCGGTGTTTTGCTGGTGCGTAAATTATGATTGATTCATGTATATGTGCTTGTTTATCAGTTAATTAATCTGATCAGTTCTGTGGTTGTTCTTCACAGTACTACTTAAAGGCCGCGTTTGGCTACGACAAGAACCAATTTTCAGAAATCCTAATGATGGTCGGGATCGGATCAATAGTTTCTCAGGTACATCTTAATTCCGTATAACGTTTGAACAAATCTCTATATCAAAACTCGACAACCGTATTGATCGATTTGTTATGTTTACAGATTGTTGTGCTCCCTCTCATCAACCCTTTGGTTGGAGAAAAGATCATTCTATGCATAGCCTTGCTCGCTTCAATTGCTTATGTAAGTTCTTGTTTTTGGGGTTTTGATCAATGCATATTTGATTAGTGCGAAAATGATCTAAGATTTATCCTACAGGCATGGCTCTACGGCTTGGCATGGGCGTCGTGGGTCCCGTATTTGGGCGCCTCATTCGGAGTTATTTACGTGCTTGTTAAACCAGCTGTAAGTTAACTTGGTCTCCACGTTTGAAAAATCACCTTTTGTAGTAAGTGAAAGTAGGAGATGGTGAGAGTAATATTTGGGGTATTATTATGCAGACTTACGCTATCATTTCAAAGGCTTCGAGTTCTGAAGATCAGGTAACTTGTAATACAAGGAAATGTTTTTACTCTGCCTTATATTGACTTGGGGAGACTTAACCTTTTTATTATTACTTGTAGGGCAAGGCACAAGGGTTTATTGCTGGTGTGCAATCGATTGCCAGTTTGTTATCGCCTCTCGTGATGAGTCCATTGACATGTAAGTTCTCATGGTTGCTCCTTCTATTATTACAAATTTATATTTAAATTAGTACATCAACTTTAGAGTTGTGTCTTTATACTACCTCAACTATTGAATTTTGTTATTGGAAACAATACAGCTTGGTTCCTCTCCAATGACGCACCTTTTGACTGCAAGGGTTTTAGCATAGTATGTGCCTCCGTATGCATGGTAAAAACTCTTCTTCTTTGCCACCCAGTTATTTTGGATAAAAGACAACATTGGACTAATGTTTTTACTGCAACAGATGATTGCTCTGTGCTATGGGTGCATGCTCAAATCAGAGCCAAACTCTGGTGAGGATTCGGAAGACCTGGAAGCGCCGCTGCTTACATAGAAGTTAAAAGGACCCGATTTTACAGTTAGGGTAATTTTGCAGAGGTAGAAAGATGTATAGATGATATATGTATATACCCACCCTCATCTGTCTCTCCATAATATAATTGCTTGAAGATGAAGAATTCCCTGAAAAATGGTAATGATTGTAATTATTTATTCATTTCCGTAATGATTTGTCTAATTTCGATGGATATGCGCTCAATTGTAGTGTCATCAAACTCGAGCGGATTAATCCACGATCGGATCACATATTAGAACACTGGGTATGACCTCAACGAATAAAATTTCGACACGTTTCATCGGGGTTAGATTTGTTGGTGAAGAAAATGAATTAATACTTATTGAAAGTTGACAAGATCTGGAAGAAATTACATTGTTATGAACTATATAACTCAACTGGGATATGAATTTTCCCATTATTGCTCACCAAACCCTTCACATACAGCAGAAGCAGAGCTCAGCAGCTATGAAGTTTAAATAAATGCCTTGGATTCATCATCATCGCCCTGTAACTAGGTGGAAACATATTTTCATTGTGTTGGAGATTCCAACAATGGAGAAACTACCACTGTATCTGTCCATCATCTCCGTCTTCATCTTCAACTTGGCAGCTCCCGCCTCTTCTACAGGTGCCAATTTAGCGTAAAAAGTTACCATTTCTGAAAGGGTTAAAGGTACTTTTGATACCACATGTTTGACCGAATGTGGCTTTTAGTACTGGATGTTTATTTTTTTATACTTTTGGTACCAAACGTTTGAAAAAATGTGGCTTTTGGTACATCCGTTAGTTGGCAAACATGTGATATCAAAAGTACCTTTAACCCTTTCTGAAATCTGTTACATTCTTTTTGTCACTTTACTCCACATTCTGTAGTATTATCACATTTATGCAGGAATCAAGACGATGTTTGTGTTCGGGGACTCCTATGTAGACATTGGGAACTGGGACAAGTCGAGCGGCTCCTGGCACCCTCCATATGGCTCGTCTTTCCCTGGAAAACCAACCGGACGCTTCTCTAACGGTCTTGTCTTAACAGACTACATCGGTAAATCCAAACTTCTCTGACTCATTCACTCAGTAGTTCCCACATAATGTGTGAGTTTCTCCATTACTGATATCTGTGGGGATTTAAGCAGCTTCGTTTCTAGGAATAAGATCGCCACAGCCATACGAATGGAGGGACTCAGCGAACCAATCGAGTCTTCGAGGAGGAATCAACTTTGCGTATGGAGGGACAGGAGTCTTCAATACAATGGTGAATAAACCCAACATGACGAACCAGATCAACCTCTTCCAGAAGCTACTAGAAGAACACGTCTACACAGAAGAGGAACTAGGTTCATCCATGGCTCTGGTTTCAGCTGCAGGCAATGACTATGCTGCATTTATGTTCAGAAATGGGAATCAAAAGGTACATCTCCTCACTTTATCTTGCCAAGCTGTAATATGAATAGATATAGTAGTTAAATAAAGAGCAATAAATCTGATGGGGCAGCTTGAAAACTCTAAAAGAGCAAAAAAGGAACATACTTTTCAAAACTTTTCGGATTTTCTTGTATGTTTGTTTACCATCATAGTTTGTACTATCAGAAAATTAGGGTGGACTTTTCTGTTAAATTTAAAACAATTTTTTTACTAGTAGAGAAGGTAAAAAAAAAAAACATGTTAAATTGCAAAAGCAAGATTGTACACGAGAAAAGAAGTAAGAAAATATTGAACTACACCCAGCATTTGCACCACATAAATAAAGAAAGAGAGGGTAGCACAATACTTGGTTTAAGGTTGTTTAAAGTGTTTTGTTTGATCATGAGTAAATTGATTTTCCCCACATGACAGGACTTACCAGGTTTCACAAAAGCACTCATCAACCAACTCGGAGCAAATCTGCAGCGAATCCAAGGCTTGGGGGTTGAAAAGATAGCGGTCACATCAATAGAGCCAATCGGGTGCTTGCCTCAAATCACAGCCTCCTCTTCATATAAGAACTGCACCACAGATTTCAACTCCATCTCAGATCTCCACAACCAAGCACTGCACCAAGCAGTTGAAAAGCTACAAGGCAAGCACAAGCAGTCTAAATTTGTGATCTTGGATCTTCACATGGCATTTTCCTCATCACTAAAACAACGAGACAACAAAGCAGGTAAATGATTCCGGCTCTATCTAAGAGAATTAAAATTCATAGATGAGCTTAAGTTAGCCAGATCATGACACGTGTCACATTTAGCCCCTAGGGTCTCACTATTTGTGCCATTTGGCACTTGTCATCATCTGATTGGCTAGCTCAACCAAGAATTAGCCATTTTGTAGACAAAGAAAGGATAGCTTCTGAAAGAAATCATTGTGCAGGTGAGAAAATGAGTGGTTCTCTGAAACCTTGTTGTGCTGGAGAGGACAGTGGCTATTACTGTGGAAGCATAGACAAAAATGGAGCAAAGATGTACACGCTATGCAAAAACCCGGATCAGTACTTCTTCTGGGACAACATTCATCCCTCACATAGTGGGTGGGGCTCTGTTTACTCCTCTATACGATCTTCTTTATCTGGGCTCTACTAGGATATGGAGATTGGTAATAATACATATCAGATAGCGTAAGAGTTCTATGATCTGAACAGACAATCTGTAAGATCTCTGCAGGAAAGAGATGGACTTTGAGAGTGAAAGAGAAGTATCACAATCTATATATCTATACTAGTATCTAAAGCTCAAATTCTTATTTGTCTATGCTTCACTTTGGTACAATATCCATACGGAACTTATATTATTATGTTGATCCGTTTTCCCACCATATCCTTAGTCTTCTTGTCCCTCTTTTCAACTCCCATTTTTTCATTTTCTAACTTACGAGAAACTTTCATAAAGACAAAAATGCATACTATATGCAATCAACTAAATGCCTAAAAATAACTGTTAAGGAAGTTTCTTATGAGGAGATGATTGGGACAACAAATTCTGTGCTTAGACTTCAAAATGAGAAGTATATTCGAGTTAGTGCCCCAATATTTGTTCTATGTCCTTACACTTCTGGGTGCTAATGCCACTGTGATTAAAATTATCAAACATGTAAAGATCAAAAGTTGACAATAATATGGCAAGATTGGCAATTTAGGAACAATAGCACATCAAACTTATCACTAAAATTTAATTTGAGGAATATTAGCCTTAAATGCTGATTTCGCATTAGTTCTCTATATTCAATAACATATTTAACAGTTCAAGACAAAAAGAAAAAAAAAAAAAGAGAATAAAGAAGAAGACGAGCTTAGATGATATAGGACGAGCTAGACACACCTGTTAGTGACCAAATACATAGAGTTGCACAAAGAATACTCAACAAGTTGATACCTCTGCGCAGTCTGCTAGAACTTCCATGACACCTTAACCATCAACGGCTGAGAACAGTATAACTTCGGAGAGAAACATAATGACTTCCCTTCTGCTTCCTCTAGAAATCGTGCTAACCAAAATAAACCAAGTGACTTCATTAGGTAGCAATCCTGCCTCCACTCCCTCTTGAAGGAGCGAATATGCAACTTCAAGCATGCCAACCCTAGCATGCCAGGAGATCAAAGTGTTATAAGTAATGGCATCAGGACTTATTCCTTCACTCTTGAGTTTGTTGAAGAGAGTCGAAGCCTCAGCTATTTGCCTAGTTTTGCAGAAACCGTTGATAAGGATATTGTAAGTGACTATATCGCATCCCACGCCATATTGAGACATTATCTCCCTCTCAAATTTAAGAGCATCTTTTACTCTGCCAACCTGACAGAGGCCGTTGATCAAAATATTGCATGAGATAGTTTTAGGACAATGTCCGTCTTTAATTCTTTTCTCAAGCAATTTCAAGGCTTGATCGACTTCCCCAACTCTGCATAGGGTCATAGTAAGGCTATTGTAAGTGATATCATCAGGGGAGCATCCTTTCGATGACATTTCATCCATGAGCTTGAAAGCTTCTTCAATATCTCCACTCCTTGAATAGGCCTGAATTAACATGTTATATGTCACTGTATTTGCAATGACTCCTTCCAGTAACATCTCATGCTTCAATTTCAATGCTTTTTCTATCTCATTATTCTTGCACAGCCCGTATATCAGCAAATTGAAAGTATATATGTCAGGTTTGCACCCTCTGCTAATCATTTCACCATATAGTTTTACAGCTTCACGAGTTCTTCTTTCCTGACAGAGACCACGAATAAGACAATTATATCCCACTGTATTTAGAGTAATTCCCTCTGCACCCATCTCATTAAGAAGATCGTCGACTGCATCTAGCTGGCCTTCCTTGCAAAACCCATTGATTAAAGTTGTATAAGTGATATAATTAGGTCTGCAACCCTTCTTTGCCATCTCATTGATGAACTCCCATGCCGAACATAAACTCCCCTTCTTGCATAGCCCATTGACAATTATATTGTAAGTATATATACAAGGTTGAATTTTTTTGGATGAAATGGCTCCCTCATACATTGCCTTTGCTTCATCAAATTGCCTGTTTCTAATGTAACCATTTAACAAAGTGTTGAATAGCACAAGTTGTGGACTTTTCACTTTGTCCCATATGGCTCTTGCTTCGTGAACTCTACCGTCTTTGCATAACCCATGAATTAAAACTCCATAAGTGACATCATTTGGTGTACATTCTCGAGATGGCATTCGATGAAAATACTTTAGAGCCTCATCGAGCCGACCACACAAGCAGAGCCCGTGTATAATGTCATTAAAAGTTTCAACATCAGGAGCACAAGCCATCAAGAGCATCTCCTCAAAGTATTTCAATGCTTCATTGACTCTATTACTCTTGTAAAGAGCGTGAATAACGGTGTTATACACAATGGAATTCGGCACGCAGCCATGCTTCGTCATGTCCCTCAATAGAGAGCATGCATAGTCCACTTGATTAATCATACAGAAGGCCTTCATTACAATCCCGAATGTGTAAATTGTTGGGGAAATGCCCATATCCAACATTTTGTAGAACACATTGGGTGCAGTTTCTGGGTTCTTGCCTTCCACAAGGATCTCGAGCACAACATTGAATGACTTAAAAGTCGGTTCACAAGAATAAAGACGACTCATGTCACAGAGCAACACCGTTGCATGTCCCGGAGAATTTGCTTTTCCATAATGTTTCATAATCATCAAAAAGAGGGACTCCCTGAAAACAATTCCTTCTTCTTTCATTCGAAGCAGCAATCTGTCTACCAGCTTAAACTCTTGTGAGGCACCGAGCTTATCGATCAGAGTGTAGTACACATCAAACGTGTGGCAGTACCCTTTCTGTGCACCAGCTAACTCAAATAGCTCCATCGACATGGAGACATCAATTGGGAGCAAAAGCAATTTGCAGAGCTGATACGGTGAAACCTTAACAGCAGACCTTTGCAGCTCATCTAAATCAAAAGGTTTGAGTAATCTCTCCCACTCCGTCTCTTTCTCACCATCAACTGCATAATTGCTGAAATTAGGAGTAAAGCTAGTTCCTTTACCGGACCCCAATGTGCAGAGTAATGCACAGAAGGGATTGGCAGTGAAAGCTAGGGTTTTGCGTACCCCATTAACGAGCTTTGAACTCCCAAGCATCGGAGCCTCAACTCTCAAGAATATTACTCTAAATCAGACGTAGACGCATTGGCGATTTCCTCACGACATCAATACCAGAACAAGAAGAAACCTAGTCCCTCCGAATGGAAATAGGCGGTCTCGAATCACCGACCCCAATCAGAAACTCAGCAAATGATCAACTGAAAAAAAAATACAGGCGACTTCAGTGTACATACCTCAACAAACTGAAATCAAGAATCGACTCTGCTAATAGTGTCGACCGATTGTTGGCCTCGTTGTTGCGTCTAATTTCTAAGATACCACTTAGTAGGCTGCTGATGAAGATCAACAGAAGAAAATGGAGGGTGGGCGGGCTTTTTGGTTGGGAGAGGAGAGGACAACGGCGCGGCACAGTATAGACTCTAGTCTGGTACTACTTGCCTCCCGTGTTTAGGCAGAGATCATTCTGGTCATAAACTTGTAAAGGAAGAAGATATCAAAATACTCACAAACTTGTTCAGATGGTTTCTTTCTTTAAGAAACCAATATACACAAAGCCAGCATCAATTCGTTTGTTAAGTGTTAACCCTTCAATATTATATATACAATACAAATACTCATTATCGCCCTACCAAAAAAATATATATTAATAAAAAAGAGGTGTACATCTAAGACTGATAATAGTGCAGTAAAAATTCAAAAATTGTAATTTTCTACACCATTATATTTGTTAACTGCACCAATATCATACTGATAAAAAAAAAATCATAGCGAACTTCCAAAGGTCAATTTTTTTGTTATAACGTAATTATAATAATTATAAAAAGACTTTACAAAAGTATTCATCAACTGACGGTAATACAACAAAAGAGCAAGTACTATGATTATGCAGTCTTTAAATTCTATATTGCCCTTCATTACCTTTCTTTTTTACCCATCTTATATGTTCTAACCTAATTTCATCAACAGTCAAAAGACAAAAGCAACCGTGTACAAATTCGGTTGTAAGGACGTGATACAAGAATATACAACCAATTGAACACCTGACTTCCTTCCTATACACAATACTTTGTTTTCTCTAAATAACCCCTTCACTGTGATTATGCTCCCAATAAGTTACTCCAATAACATTTCAAACTGCTATCGCATCACAAATAGCACCAGTTTGCTGCACTCGGTCTTCGGCGGGTGGTTGTTCCTCCAAGTCGAGGAATTCAGAGATCACTTGGTCAGATGATTCGGTAAACTCTGCTGCTTCAGCAATTCGAATCGCCATCAGCGCTCTGTACGATGCCAAATCTGCATTCCCCATGAGGAACTGAGCTCTCTGTCGCTTTTTAAAGGCTGTTTCGAGAGCTCTCTCTGCATTAGTCCTGGCTTCTTCAAGCCGACGAATAGAGTCCTGCTCTTCCAATGCTGCAAACAACGCGTGACGTTTTTAGCAAAATCGGGAAAGACAAACTCCACCACAAGAAAAGGCCATGAAATCATTTCATATTGGATTGATTCTTGTTAAGCAACAAAAAATAGTGAAAGAAAGCCAACGCCCTAACCTTGCAAGACACTCTGCTGCTTGCCTCGTCCTTGCTGGTTTTGGCTCGGCTGCCTTTTGAATGATCTCTTTTTACGCAAAGGAGGCTTCGGTACAAGTGGCGCCCTCATTGGTTGATGAGCCTGTTGGCAAAAAAGAACAAAGCTTAATAATTCATTTGCACCAACAGGTCAATAACCATTTACCAAAGTGGTGAAAATAACAAAAGCGACGAATAGGCATGAAACGATTCACGATTATGATATTACATCTTTTGTGTCCGATCTGCATTCCCCACTAAACCAAAAGTGCACTCAACAATCCAACAAATTGTTGGTAAAAGTTGGACATATTTACTAGCTTTAGAAAGGAAAAATTGCCAACAAGTATCTTCTTAATTTTATACCATGTCTAATCAAATGCTGCTTTTATACTAGAACAGAAAAGAATTGATGGTTGAGAACAGTTATTAGTTATGACATGAAATTGCTCATCCGGGTTCCCTACAATTTCCCTCCAGCACAACATCAGATTGTTCATTCGACTAATCAAGACAGCCAAAATAAACTAACAACGCACTCCAAGAAAGGATACCATTCATTATCCATTCATTGGGGATCTTTCGATATAGAAATGGCTCCGTATCATCATGTCAACTAATGAATTTTACCTGAAAAACTCTAATCAACGGTGAGCGCCTCTGCCTCCGTTTTTTCGTCCAATGACTGTACACAGCTTCAACAACCTCCTTGCAAATGTCCGAGCATAGACCAGCATCGGGTTGTTCTTGGCTGAAATCATGAGGATTGTAATAGAAAGCCTTTTCAAATGTGTCAATCATGAGCTCAAAAGCCTCCACTGTCACAAGTTCACTTTCAGTTACTTGCTCACTATTGAATTTCCTCAGCCAATCCTCATCTTCAGAATCCATGTCATAGTTTGCTGTTTTCTTAGCCATAGCTCTCGCCACCTCATCAGAAGAAACCGTAATGTATGTATCAACTCTAGAGAAGGTAGCAAAGTTTAGGTCTTCATAATCTGAAACTTCAGTGACCCTAGGAACAGGGATAATCTTGGTGACCGCATTAGATGCTGCTGCCACAAGAGCAGCCTGCTTGTTCCGATCACAACACTCCTTATTAAGGTCTTTAAATTTTGCCCAGTTGTCACGGTTAGAAAACTCCAACTTCCAACCATTATCTCCGACCCAGACAGGACACCTGGTAATTCGGTTCGGAACATAAGGTCTCATGACTTCAAGCGCCTTCTGAGTGTACCTAGTAACTCCGTCTAACTTCACAGCAAGAACCCACTCTCCTGAAGCAGAATTTTCCAAGACTATATTTGCTCCGTGTTCTTTGTAACATCTGTCCGTTTCAATAACCAATAGATTAACAGCACAAATACTAGAATCTGTATCGTCTTGAATATCCAAAGTCGTGGGAGCAATGTCGTGGTTGGTTTTGGCGTCTCTTCTCCTACCAGATTGTCTGACCTTGTTCTGAGACACTACAGAGGAAAATGGACAGCCACTACGTTTTGCAGTCACTAAATCAGAAGCCAATGCTCCATTTTTCCTGTTCAATACAAGAGCTGGAGGATTACGAGATCTTCTTGACCTCAGTGCACTTCTTCTCTTTCGTATACTGCGAGACCTCACACCATATCTGTGTTGTGCAGTTCGACCATCTGACTTTGAAAGTCTATGAGGGCGCTTCTTCTGCTGCACTACTCTAGCTTCCCCAGCTTTGACCTCTGCTACAGCTATATCGTGCTCCGAAGGAAAATGAGAAATGTTATCATCATCATCACTCTCATACATCTCTGTGCCATATAATTGCTCGTCGGTGTAATTATTTACAGGAGCTAATGGCAGAGAGCGATGGCTAAGAAGCATATTTACATGCATCGAGAAGAAACAGTTTGAAACTGCACAAAAGTTCACTGTAAACATTGGAGAAGATTGTCTTGTCTCAAAGAACTTGCAATAACCAGCACCAGACATGGAAGGCGGATCCTATAGGACAACATAAGTTACATATCAGGACTCTGCAGGTAAGAGTGCAATATAAAAAAGGAACTATGACCACAATAACCACATAGTGTTGATAGAGCATCTATATTTAGTTGGAACAAAGAAAATACAGCAAAAAAAAATCTGATTCAACAGAATGTTGGAATTAAAAAGTATCCACCACAAACCCATCAGCTACTATACGAGAAATTCCATCAATTCACAGCTTAACACACTCTAACCAAAATCAGACTGCAATTGCGACTTCAAAATCAAAACGAGTTGCTGAAATAAATAATTCTCATTTATACGGAATGGAAAGTTGTAAGGAAACGTACCCACAAGAAATGGATTCCGTTCTTTGCGTAAACACTGGAAATCGGTGAAGCCGACAAGAACGCCGATAGATCAGACAACCCAAGCCCGACCCTTTTCATATACCTCCATATTGAAAGGAGAAAGGTGCTTAATGCAGATTTATCACTAGCAAGAGCAGAGTTAGCAACAATGGCAAGCCCCTTAAACCCCTCAAAAACCTCAGGTGTTGGTGTCTTTCGTTTCTGCCTCCTGGTGAAGTGAATGCCGTACATCTTTTCTTCCAGAACTCTTGCATCCGAGGCTTTTCTCTTCCTTCTTCTTGAATAGACTATTCCATACATCTTATCGACCTCGACATTCCCATTGACACCGAAGATGGGGGCGTCTACATCAGCTTCCGCTTCAGGTTTCACTTCAGCCATCTCATGATCCTCACTGCTACTGACTTCAGGGACATCACTCTGTCTCTTTAAGTTAACGTTCTTCGTCCAACCAATCTGCTTGCCGCTACCTTTGCTCCGAACGAAGTTATAACACTCTTCCCTCTCACCACCCTTCCTCTGCTTCTTTTCCACTGATTCAGGCCACAGCTGCCGCCCAGACCTCAGAACTCTAGCTGCACGGACACTTTTTTTCAGCCCAAATTCCCTTGTGGTTCTTCGCAAACCAACTGTCGGCATTGCTGGTGCAGCTCTACAGTGAGACTACCTTCTGGCCCAACCTGCCTCCGCAAGACCGAGTGGCGAACGTTTTACCCGAGTTAGAAAGCCGACTCACTGAGTTAACGCCGAGTTGATTAATACGCATGAACGAGTCCGACTCAGATGATTATACGACACTCTTCAGCACACAGCATCACCGAAAAGGAAATCCTTTTCGAGGGATCTATCGGAATCTATCGCGATTCACTGGGTTAAAGAAGCGTTCTTCCTCCGGCGATGATTTAATGACAAAACCCGACAAGACTTACCAGTGACCCGACAAGGCGGACCAGTTATCACAAACAGCCGCCAGATCTCCTCAGATTAACATCACGAAAGCAAACGGAAAGACTGAAGAACCAATCGATCTGTCGATCAAGAGATCGAGAGATTCAACATACAGATCTGAAGGATAAACACAACCAGGGATAGAGGGGAGGGGATTAGACGATCGGAGAGTAAGGCGGTTCACGAAAGTCTTGCTGGAGAGAGAAAGAGACTGAATTAAGTGAATGCAGCGATGGTCTAGGGTTTATGAGAGAGAAACCACCAGAAGATGGTACGCCGATTAATTATGGCCGTTGGATGAGGAGACTGACGGTCCTGATTGTCTAGGGTTCCTGAAAAGTCCCAAGTCCTGACGAGGGAAGAGCTTCTTCTCCTTGTACAAGAAGGGAAGGAGAGCGGGATATTTCCTTTTGGAGACTTGAAAAGACAATAATAGGTCTGATGTTACACGGGGGCTTGTTCATTGTTGTCACGAATGTGAGGGTAATTTAGTAATTCAGTATGATTATTTTTGGAATTTTCTTTGACGAAAGTAATTTGTATTTGGCGCTACTAAATTGGGAGTGACACAGACCACTGACCAGGCTCTAGAGTAATGACACCTTGATCAAGGTGACTCTGTATCTATTTTTTACCCAATAGTTTAGTTTCGTCAAAATAAGACCCTATTCTTTTTCTTGTCTCTTTTCTTCTTTTTTTTCTTCTTTGCTTCGCCGGCGACTAAACGCACCGTTGTATGATATCAGGAGGTTAAAGAAGACCTTGACGAAGCGAAACCTGCTGACGATCGTGGTGGCCAACGTGATCAACCTTTTTCGGTGAGATCAGGATGGAACATGTTACAAGGGCTAAATTAGAGCTTAATTTTCCGCCTAAGTATAGCACTTGCTGGCGTGATTCTCCTCCAAACCACCAGCCCACACACGAATCGGATGAAGTCAACGGATCTCGTGAACCAGCAAAATGCAGCAAGCACTGGAATACGCACCAAAGGAACTCGATGACAAGTTAAACACGCGTCAAGGGAACAAGAAGCGCACCAAGGGAACTCCAAGAATAAGGCCAAAACGCATAAAACACAAAGGAATCAGCAACAAAGCAATCAAGATAGTTGAACACGAGCTTTATTATTCAATAAAGGCTCAGCGCCTGAATTATACCCACTCAATTTATAGGCTCACTTTCACTAATCAGTTTTACCACACTTGGGTGTCCAAAAACTGACCAAACACTCACATATATCACGAATTTGGCACTCTCCAAAATCACCCCATAATTCGGAACTCCACTTTCAGAATGTGTATAACTACTATTTTTACATAACATGTCTTTAAATAGTTAATATTTAGGAATGCACTATGTTGCCACATGATTACATAACCATTTTTTAGTTCCAAATTATTTCATTTCATAGTTAATGCTAATAGCTTATTAGTGATTTTTGAAAAGTTTAATAATAAAATATAGGGTTAAAATAATAACCATATTGCTACCTGAACTTTGATTCGATTACAAATCGCTACCCGGACTTTGATTTTATTTATTTATTTTAAATTGGTTACCCGAACTTTTAATTTTCGAGCAAATTGTTAATTCTGTTTCAATTATCGTCAAATTTGATGTAATATGAGCATGTTCTAGCCACGTGGGGGGTTCATGTGTACCCAAGTTGAATTCAAGTATAAACCGTATAAGATTAATGTGAAATACCTTCAGTTGGATAGTCAACTGGACATGCATTCAATTCCAACGATGTCTTTCAATTGAGTGTCCAATTGAAGGTATTTTGTTGCAATTCTTTTAATTTATGTACGAATTCCTTTTTTGTGCATATGAAAATACCCCACATAGCTATAGCATGCTCATTTTTTGTCACATTTGACGAGAATTGAAACAAATTTAGTAACTTGCTCGAAAATTGAAAGTTCAAGTAGCTAATTAAAAAAAATTCAGATAACGATTTGTAATCGAGCCTTTATGTAGCAATTTAGTTTTAATCCAAAAATATATTTAACAAATATATATAATTAAGTAGAATTATTAGAGAATAAATATTGTTTAGTGAGAGAAAGTGCGGAATTTGTATTTTTTAGGATGAATTTGCGTGAGAACAGGCAGATGCGTTTCTTTCAATCGCCGTGTGGGTCAACACACAGACACCAAAGAGAAGGTTCTTTGTTGGTTCCCGATGGACTAGATTAAGCCACTCAAGTGTCATTAACAGTGATGAGTAAATAAAAAAGGTCTTCCTATCCCTTTAAGCATTATTAAGCTTCGTGGACTTCTCTGCTAGATTATTCTGTAGCTTCTTATCACACCTCTCTCTCTAACTGCCATTAATCTCAGTGCCATGCCACATCGATCTTGAGCTCAAGGTACCATCAATTTGTGTTTTTTCATCAATTCTTTTCTGATTTTTCTTCTTACTCTGTTTACTTCTCGATTCCCCCAAAATATTTTGGTTTTGGTGAACTCTGATGTTCCAGGAGCTGTGAGATCGAGCCGGAAACTTTCTGGGCTTAGTTACAGTCTAAAGATGCAAAATCCTGAGCAAGATCAAAGGTAATTCAAATCGTCTTGTCTTTATCCTATCCTATCCCTGATCTGAATTTGGTGTTTTCAGCTTGTTGATTCTTAATTTTTACTTTTCGATTAGCTTAGTTGTTGCCTTGATTTTAATTCGGTGTGGAGTTGCGATGTTTTCGGTTTGCTTAATTGATAGATCCTTCAATGTTGAGAGGTAATTGCAGATAAAGCGGTGTAATTTAATTGTGTATAAATGGAAGACAAGCATGCGTCTAAACCATAAATTGAATACCATAAATCTAAATCTTGAAATTGGCGATCATTCTTCTGCTTGAGCGGACAATTTCGCTTCTGCAGATAATGAACAGCATTTGCAAAAGTACTACGTTACTTTTTTTTTTCTTCTAATGGTCAAGCTCTACAATTTGTTTGACAGTTTGAGTTCTTATTGAGGTATGGAGGAGATTGCTATTCGATCCTTCAATACTATTGTGGTTTTGGTGGTTGCAAACTGAACTTATAACCCAACTGAAAACCTTGGAAAAAAAATGATTGCGAAAATCTTTTAAACTTTTTTTTTTTAAAAAAAAGGGCTGGCTCCCTCTTGGTGCATTATTAATTATGGTAAATTTACCTTTAAATATTTTTTTTAATATATATACTTGCTTCATTTGCAAAATATCGGCAATTGTCCATCAAGAAACTCAAATTTCAGGGACCCTCTATTCATCTTTTAATGGTATTCTCAGTAATTCCTCCTTTAAGTAAACATATTATTCTCTGTAATTTGTCTCCTTGCTGGTTTCTTCTTGCTCAAAATACTTATATTTCTGGATATTATAATCTTCTACAAATAAGTTCAAGATCTTAGTTGCACTTGAAAATAATGCTCGGCTGAATTAAACTCAGTCTAGTATTTCTAAATTTTAGATATGAAAGAAATGTTAAGCTACCTACTAAGTATATGTAGTTGGTGACTCCTATTGTTCTTGGTGTCATCTAGAAGCTCCGGAATGGAAGATTCGGAAAAGACTATTGAATATCTCCGCGCACGGTTACTGTCTGAAAGATCTGTATCGAGCACAGCAAGGCAGAGAGCCGATGAATTGGCAGAAAGGGTCTGTTTGCTATACTCCTTGTAAATAGTTGTAATATTCCACGACAAGTAAAACTTAGAGCTACAAACTGAAATGTTTTTCTTTTTAAGGAAAAAAAATGTTTGGCTGAGATAGTCAATGGTTTCTTGAAACAGTAACTTGTCCTATTTTCCCATTAAATTTCACTCGAAGTTTCTAATATTTATTTCTTTCTCTTTCGTACTTGCAACAGGTATCTGAACTTGAGGAACAACTTAGGAATGTGTCTCTTCAGAGAAAGAAAGCTGAGAAAGCAACAGCTGATGTTCTTGCCATATTAGAGGTGGAAGGAATCAGTGATGCTTCTGAGCCTTTCTACTCGAGTTCCGATGAAGAAGAGACGCCAGATGGGCCCACAAGGAGGGGCAGTTCCACGAAAGGAGGGAGCTCTCAAGAATTGTCTGAGGTTGATTCTTTTGCACTTTCTGGTAGATCCTTGTCATGGAAGGGAAGGAAGGAATCTCCGCGCCCTCCTGATAAGTACAAGGATTCATCTAGAAGGCGAATCAGCTTTGCATCGGTTAATTCATCGGGAAAGCATCGCCAGGGAAAATCTTGTCGCCAAATAAAGCGTAGAGAGCATCGGTTAGTTTTCTCTTTATATACTTTAGAACTGAGAAGCTTAGAGATTGTTTGGTAAGAGGTAATACAATTTCTTAAGAGTGAAAGATTCCTGGGAAAATCTTGACCTGAAAATGTTGATAGGACATTTTATAGGAATGTTGAGAGTCATTTCAAATTGACAGTGATCATCATGTACAACAATGTAGAAGGTAGATTACAGTTTTTTATTTATATATACAGAAGGTAATATAGTCTTTTGTAGTAAATTAAATCAGCTACTAGTATTAATTTCCATTCTATAGTATTATTATTTTTTATACTAGTGTATAAGATGAAAAAAAATAGCTTAAATAATTTATATTTTGGATTACTTCCAAAGTTGATTACATAAAAGGAAAAAATTACTGGCTCGAATATGGCCCTTGAATCCTCAAGAAAGATGAACTAGTTAAACATGACTGCATTTGTTTTAATAAACACAATAATGTTAGGGGTAGTCATGGTTGACCTTTCTCATTCCAGCATACCAAACACCCCCTTAGAGTGCAAGTGTAAAGTTCCATTTTCGAAAGGTAACAATCTCAGTGAGATAGTTAACGATTTCAGGTGTTGTAGCTTTTCTCTGTCTGAGATTCTTATGGTTGCATGAACAGATCAGAAACCCCCGACTTTGTCGGAGATTCTACCGAGGTCGACTCTCAAAAAAACGAGGCTGCTACCTCTTCAGAAGGCCATGCTTTGATCTCCAACGGTGAGATAAAATCCGTGGAAGAGAAAACGTTGGTTGGGGTTGATGAAGCAAATGCAGTAAATGAATTCCTCGAGCTTAATGGTTATGGAGTAGAGAGAGACATGGAAACAGCATTAGAACATCAAGCACAGCTCATTGACCAATATGAAGCCATGGAAAAGGTTCAAAGAGAGTGGGAAGAGAAGTACAGGGAAAATAACAGCAGCACAACGGTATGCTCTCATCTCTATCTGTTCGTAGGAATAGACTCCACCCCAAGTTCCCTCTTTCTACTAAATTAGGGGCTGTTTGGGTTGCCTTAATGCAAGATTTAGGGGAGTATTTTGATTTCGGCTAGCAAATTGTAATCTCTGCATAATATGGAGATTCGAGGTAATATTAAATTTTTATCTTGGGTTGAATAGAAACTTGCTAACTGAACTTTTGGGTATGGTCTGATTCTAGGTTGAAATTTGTTTTTAACAATTTCCTAGCCGAACTTATTCAAATCTACAATTTGCTAGCTCTTTCCAACTTTCGGTTATTTTTACATGAAAAAATGACATCTAATTCGTGTCTTCAAACTAATTTTTTGAATGCTTAAATTAACAATTGCTAGCTGAATTTTGAGGTTAAGAACAGTTTCCTAGTTCAACTTCGGCAAGTTGAATTTTCGGGGTATAATCAGTTTGCTACTAAACTGTTTTTTTTTTTTTTTTTTTTTTTTTTTTAAGAAAGATAATAGTTAGGTTTCATGGCCAGTGCAGATGCATTGTTCCATTTAGAATTAACAGAGAGTTGGACGGAGCTAGCAAACTGTAAGTTTGTTGTAGTCCATCTAGCAAATTGTTCCGGAAAAAATAGGCTACTCAGCCCTTTTATCTTTGTATGTGCAACAATGTGGAGAGTGATATTAGATTTTTGTGTTTGATATTTGCAGTAATGTAGGAAGTCATTGAGATATTTTGATACAGTTGTGATATAATCGAAGATTATATCTGTTTCCAGATGTAGTCCTTGATTGCACTGAGGATGGTAATATGAGGATTACCAAGCTCAATTGCATGTTTGCCAAACAAATACACCCTTAGTTTAGATTATTTACTGTCAAAATGAATATTTTTCTTATTTTCTTCAACCCTAACGTTCCAATCTTTGGTTGAAGTACTTGCAGGACTCATACGATCCCGGAAACCACTCAGACATAACAGAGGAAAGAGAAGAGACGAAGCCTCACACAACATATCATCAAGAAACAGCTCCAATTCCAACCACAGAAGCTAAGTCAGAACTCGGACCCACTTCCAATGGTTTCAACCAAGCTTCCTTGGCTCACAAGAAAGGTTCTTTTCAAGTTATTGACAAAAAATATCCCTTTCCAACACAAAACGGGTCGAGAAACCAAGAAATGCAGCAAAACCATCATCGTCCACCTTCAGACTCTTCAAAACCCGAATCTTGTGCGTTAGTTCCTCATCAAACATCCGACTTGGTCTTGGGTGGGGTCCTGGACAACCTCAAAAGGGCCAAACTGTTACTACAAAAGCACATGGTGGGGAAACCACCTCCGCTGCTGCCCGGGCCCACTGTTTCTCGATACACTGACAAAATGGACATTCCTGGTGGCTTCTCGGGGCTTTTCAGGCTGCCAACTGATTTTCTACCCGGACCTTCTAGAGGTAACAATTTTCTTCTTCCAGGTTCAGGATTATGCGTTCCAGAAAGCAGTGCTCTGATAACTGCTCAGGGACGGTCCCTAAGCAGTCATCTTGTAGAGAGTTCTAGACCGAGCTTGTATGGAGATGAGCCGCATATACTAGCTACAACTAGTTCGAGTCCATATCATCGATTTTCAAACAATGTAGCTCCAAAAGAGGGATTAGAGAGGTTTTCTTTTGACTTATCATCTTCTGTGCCTGCTGAGGATCGGTTTCTCTTTCAGTCCGATCGTGGCATGAACACGATGTATAGGTGAGGTGAGGGCCTCCTGTTGAGCTTGTTGTATTTATAGCAGCTTCTATCTATCTATCTATATGGTTTAGGGTACAACAATTTGAATGTCGTATTTGGATATTTTGTTTGGTCGACTATTGATTGATGAATATAGGAGCGGAGGTTATGAAATTGGAGGTTATACATGATGCTATTGATTTTGTATTTGCCATGTACGTAGATTTTGTTAGATTTATTTTGTTGAGTTCATTTTTATGGGTCTTCTGATGTGGATTGAGGAGGCTAAGAATATGAAGAACCCAACTAAAATAACAATGAAGATTCACTAAACCAGCTGGTAAAGTGATGTGTTTTCAGCGGGCAAACTGAGTTCAAATCCTACAATAGACGCGGCCTTGAAGAGAATTTTTAGTTTCCAAAATTGTAGAATCAATTTTATTTTATTTTAATTAGGGTTTATATGTCGTTTGTCCACTTTTGGCTTTTGATATCATATGTTTGGTTTTACCTATTTTTGGTACCATACGTTTGCTAATTGTATACTCATGGTCCGACCGTTAGTTGACCGTCTGTTTGACCGTTAAATAGTCACGTGACTTGTACATGCCTAACCCTAAATTTTTATTTTGTTCAGTTTAGTTCTCAAATTTATTGTCCTAACTTTTTAATTTTGCAATTTAGCCCTTAAACCTTTTTAACCGCACACTAGGACTAAATTGACATAGCCATGCTCCGACTCATGGCTAGGGTCGTCGGACACGGGTGACTCTAACCATGGTTCGACCTAGCCATGGGTCGGACCATTGCTAGGTAAATTTATTCATAGGGTCCAATTGACCAAATTTGACCTAGCCATGGGTCGGACTATGACTATGTCAATTTACCATTAGAGTCCAATTGACCCAATTGGATCCAAATGCTAAATTGACCCAGCCATGGTCTGACTCATGGCTAGGTCGGACCATGGTTAGGGTCTCCGTATTGGATCCAAATGCTAAATTGACCTAGCCATGGTCCGACCCATGGCTAGGTCGGACCATGGTTAGGGTCGCCCAAGTACGGAGATCGTAGCCATAGTCCGACTTAACCATGGGTCGGACCATGACTAGGTCAATTTAGTCCTAGGGTGCGGTTGTAAATGTTTAAGGGCTAAATTGCAAATTTATAGGTTAGGTTAATGAATTTGAGGACTAAACTGAATAAAATAAAAATTTGGGGCTACGTATGTGCAAGTCACGTGACTATTTAACGGTCAACTAATGGTCGGACCAAAAGTATACAATTAGCAAATATATGGTACCAAAAATAGGCAAAACCAAACATGTGGTATTAAAAGTCGAAATTGAACAAACACGTGGTACCAAAAAGCCTTATAAACCTTTTTAATTATTAAAAAAAATAATCAAATATAAGTATAACCACTCATTGCGGAAGGAAGGAACTCAATTTGGTGTAGAATTCAAATTGATTTGCATCATTGTCTACATCATGGTGCCTTTTGAATATGACCACCCATCATATAAAGAAACCCATCCAACTTGAGATATTTTTCCTTTATAATTTTTTTTATATGGCCAGGCAATTTGACTTAAATAAATATTGTATTTATATATATATCTCACTATATATCTATATATAGAAATTTGGATTGTGGGAAAAATAAGAGAGGAAAAGAGAAAATGTCAATTATTAATAATGAAAAAATGAATGTTACTTTAAACATATTAATTAAATTAAAGAGTCTAAAAACAATCTTAAATGTATGTCATGTTACTAATCGTTGTTCTAAATTTAAAATATTGATATTCAGTGTTCAAACAATCAGAATAATTAATTTTTACTTTTTTTTCTCTTAAAATTTACAAAACAAAAACATATTTTTAATTATCAAATAAGCATAAACCACGAGTAACAAATTTGATACTTTATAAAAGTGGAAAATAATATATATATTTTTACTTAAAACACCAAGTTTAACATAACAAATCTGATAGTTGGGACAAATGAATATGAGCATTTTAAATATGGAACATCATTTAACAACATGACCTAGTTGAGACTATTTTTTGGTTCTTAACCCTAAATTAAATGAAGTTATTTAATATTAAGCAAATTTTGTTTTAATATTTTCATATTTAATTTTTTGATAGTTCATTCACTTTAAGCAAAAAAAACTTAAATAAACATATAGCTTAGGAGTAAGTTTTTTTTCTCAAAAACATATATCTTATCGTATGTATATATATATATATATATATATATATATATATATATATATACATATTAATATTATAATAGTAAAGTCACATTAAAATATACATTACAAAAATATAAAACACTATAATTCAATATTACACTATATATTACAACACAACTAAACAATATAATCTAATATTATATTATGTAGCTAATATTTAAATTTTTAAATACTTAATCTAAACGATCCTAAGTGTATTAATCTATTAAAGAGATTCCTTCCGATGGCAGCCAAAAGTTGACCTTTGCCCAAACCCCATAAAACCATGGACCACCTGTATTAGTTATATTCATTCTTATCCTTATTGTAACACAATATTAGAGTTAATACTTAATCAAATTGCATGACCAAAAAAAAAAAAAAGTTGCATGACTTTTGGGGCTTACACAAATTACTAGTTTTTTTGTTAATACAATTTGTTATTTGATATCTTAATAAATTTCTAAATTTGACAAATATTATGATTAATTTGAACGAAATTAGTCACGTAGTTAACACGTGATTAATAGAAAAATCAGGAACCAAATCTCAAAAGATGAAATTTCCCTCACGGAAAAGGTAATTACCGAAATTCTTCTGACTGAACTTTGTAATTTCTGTTATGTGGATATTTATGAATGTCTACGTGGATGAGACCAATTCCATAATGTTATACCAACTTTTTCGATTTTTCTTTAATCACGTGCGATCCAGATGACAATTTAAGTTAGAATAGAACAAATATATAATACAGTTAGAACTTTTCGATAAACAAAACTCGAGCTAGCAGATTGCTAAAAAAAATTCACCAAGCAATTTGTCAGAGTACCGAATGTCACCTAGCAAATTGGTAATTAACCCCATAATGTTATGATCTTAAAATGATGATTTAAATTTTTTCTTAATTTTAAATTGTGATTAAGAATATAAAATGAGCATCAACTATTTGTCATGTTATTATTTGGCACCTCAACTATTTTTTAATATAATTGGTACATAGTTTTACGTCAAATGTTAAATATTAAATAGATCGAAAAGGCTCAGCTCACATAATTATGAAGCAATAGTTACAGGTCATATGAGAATTTTCCGTCCATTTTAACACCGATATTGGAAAAAAAAAAAAACTATTAATCAAGTATTTGTATGTGATACTAAATATCAACCAAGAAATAGTTAATGTATCAAACATGACTAATAATTGAGATTCCTTTTAAATTCTTAACCATTTAAATTAACATATAAATAATGTATATTCATATGATAGTAACATAAATCTCTCTAAACTTGAGTTTTAAAAATACATGTAGTTATTCAACTTAACATATATATATATATATATATATATATATATATATAACTATATATATATATGGCTACATTGAAGTTCTAAATTCTGTCTGATCTCCTCACCAACTTATTTCCACAATATATAGACATTTGATTAGCACTAATAATATAATATATTATTGCATCTCTGACATATCCAGATTCTCTATAACATTAACTGCTAATTGGACATAGTCTTGGTGAAATCCACTTGTAAGCTGCATCTTTAGACTTTAAGTCAATGATGCCTAGCTCCATCAATACTTTTCTTTTCCAAAGACATGTACTTTGCTTATGTATAAAAATAAAATTAATGCTTCTCATAAACACATAAGTTGTTAATAATAATAGCTACTATTTCCTAATATTTATATTGCTAAAGTGCTTTTATTTGCCCTATCAGGCTATCAACTATTAAATTAATGGTTTAATTACACAGACTCAATCCTTACTTATATGTAATTTAGAATTAGCACCTAAACTTCATTTCGTGCATTATATATTATTATTATTATTATTATTATTATATATATATATCAGAATATTTTGTGGAAATATTTATGTATCTTTTTGGTTAATCTCAATAAATGACATCCTTGGCAAAAAAAATAAAAAACATGGGGATTATTGTGTTACTTCAATATTTTTTATTGGGTTGTTTACCAACTTACAATTTAGTAGCTCATTTCACTACTTGGACAATTTGTCAGTCCAAATTTTTTAGTTGGTTTTCTAGCCCAAGTTTAATGGCCGTACAATTTTTTAGTTTACCGGCCGAATAATGTGTTATCTAGGTTACATTTTCCGTCATTTTTTTGCGAAAATACATATATACTCGTCACATGCTTAAAAAACGTAACAAATCCTTAAGGAAATGACTTAAATGTTCCCATTTTATTTTTTATATCAGCTATTCGAATAAAACACTAATTTTCATACATTGTTAAATTAATCTATTATTGTTGCAAAGCTCATCACGTAAATCATCCATATGCGAAACTGTCAATATACAAGTTCGAAATAGATCAATCTAATAATGTATGAAAATCATCCATAATACAACTTCGGTTGCATTAACTCACATAAATCATTTATCATACATGCTCAGAACAATTGCAGAGGTTCTGAATAAATTAATCTAACAGAGATGTGAGACATGACATTTAAAATTAGAGTTTCATTCAAATGACTGATATAAATATTAAAACAATTACATTTCAGTTATTTCTTTAAGGGTTTGTCACGTTTTTTTAAGTATATGACAAGCACGTGTACATTTCGGTCAAAGATGACAGAAAATGTAACTTCGATAGTACATTTTCTGACTGGTAAAACTTAGACTAGCAACTTGTCTGACATGTAAACTTGGGCTAGGAAACAGGCCAAAGAAAAACTTGGACTAGCAAATTATCTCGACAAAACTTGAGCTATAAAATATGAAAAAAAAAAAAAAAAAAACTTAAGCTAGAAAATTATCTAACAGATAAAACGGACTAACAAATTGGTTTTTTGCATGAAGATTATAGTTTGATTACTCCTAAATCCTCATTTTAAGCTTGAGTTCAAAGTAACATCAGATTAAAAATCTATTGTGAACAGTGAACTTATAAAAAAATAAAAACTAAATAGTCATTGGACACTAATACTATTTTATTTTTTTTACGAAATATAACACAAGAAAGTCTAAATACTAATACAGCAATCAAAACTTTGTTTTTAGCAAACACCGTTGTTGGCAACATAACGCCGCCCTTACTTTTTTTTTTTCCCAAACATTTTAAGGGCTTTACCTAAACCCTAAAATTAAATAAACACTAAAGTCTCAAATTTTATTGCGTTGAATGAACGGTTTGGCGGGTTAACCGTAATGATAAAACTATTTAAACGGTTTTATCTTATAGTGTTAATCTGGCCAAACCGTTCACTAATCCTAATATGATTTTAGAAAATAAACCATTAAAAATATCTAAAAACTAAAGAAAAAAAGAAAGAAAAAGGGGTGGCGACGAAAGAGAGGGGCGTTGCCGCTATTGACAATATCGGCGTTTGCTACTTTTGTAAGAAAAAGTTATTCATCGCTACATTTGTATTTGGGTTAAAAAAAATTAATACTATGGTAAAAAGTTTGTATAGTATTATTATATGCATAATAAAGTGTAGTTTAGGTACTAATTTTGATGATGGGTTAAATGTTTTTAAAGAAGACGAGGAATCACAAATAGAGGGTACGGTGATTTGTCAATTTGGGAAGGCTTAATGGACGTAAAAAATTGAATATAGATTCCATTTACGTTGAATCAGATGTCTAATAAGTCATCAATCTTATTATCGACTACTTAAATGAGGATAGATTCTTAATGCTTCTAATTGTAGATTATATGATGCTATTAAACTTTTTTAGAAAATATAAGATCTGTCATGTTTACCGAGAGACAAACAAAGTCGCAGACATACCAACAAGGGATACAACTAATTTTAAGAAGACTTCGGTCTCCAAGAGTTTTATTGTTTGATTTGTATGATATTTCGGGCAAAAATGGATTTAGAGATTGCGACATAATTTGCAAGTTTTTATTTGATACTCTAGTGTTAAAAAAAGTACTAATTTTGATTTGGCATTAGTTAAGGATCATGTTGCAATTAAGTCTATATTATATACTAATACAATTAAAGAAAAACATAACTTAATGACAGGAGATTATTTATCTAATCATGCCCCGATTATTCCAAGTCCAGCACCCAAGTAATTGCATTTTCACGTTACCATAGATCTGATCTCTATCTATCTCTCTCTACTTTGAGCTCGACTCTGTGCACCGTATCCATGGCGGCGATCCTCAAGCGCCAGCGCTCTACACTATCGCAACACTCAACTCCTTCACTCTCTCAGAGAATAGAGTTGCTGTGCTGAATTTCACCTTCTTGCCTCCGAATCTGTTGCATTTGACTGGTTTCCCATCATGTCAAGGGTGCTCTGACGACGCAAAGTTAGTCTGGTGTGGACTACAGTCAATAGACAAGAGACCGGTGGAGTCAAAATGTCAGATTGCGGTTGAACTCTGCAATTCAATTTCGATTTAGGGGAGAAGAGCTAAACAGAGTGAAAACAATATGATATCTTCGGGGATAAATCTGGTGATGACGGTGATAGGGTTTGCAGTGAGCACGATGTTCATAGTCTTCGTCTGTACGCGCCTCATTTGCGCGAGAATTCAGCTCAACAGTTCTCGCCGCTCCTTCGCCATTGCCTCTCGTTCTGATCTTAGCATTGTAAGTATCGTCTAACGGTTGCTGCTATTTTGCGTTGTCCACCGAAAAATCACAAAATGATTGCGTCTATTTTTATTTTACCTGAATGTTGGATTAGCTTCATTCGAACCATTGATCCCTGAATGTTGTCATAACTTTGAGGCAGTGTTTATGTCAGATTAGCTGTTTCAATCACGCTTTGTTTGGATTATACCAGTCCATTGTTTGTGTTATGGATGTCTTTATGTAATTCAGTAATGATTACGGACCAGAAGATAAGTTTTTTCGTGAATTTTTCTTTTCTTTTGTGGACTCGGTACTTTGTTTTTCTTTGGATTTGGTTTCTCTGGGTCCTTGAGGTTCCCTTGTCTATTTCCCAGTTGGGTTGGTTGGTGAGTGTCCTTCATACTTTCTTAAGATCATCTCAATCTCCGTAGACTTTCTAGTCCTTTCTATACTTTCCACTTTCTAACCAAATCTACTTTGATCTCTTTTATTTTTTTCCTTTGGTGCTCGGTTGGATTGTTTCTGACCAGTACTTTCAAATGGGCATGTCAACACTATTGTTGTTGTTGCTCCAATTTGAGAAATTTTATATTGAAACCCCTTTTGTGCTGCTTTTGGAAGATGTTGTATTGACATCAAATTTCAATTGTAAGCATTTATTGGCTGTCTCATCTTGAAAGAATCCCGGTATCTGGACAAGAAAGTGCTAACTAATTCTATGATCATGTTAAATTACTAGACTCTGCCCTTTAACATAATATGATAAAGAAATTCTGATGAAGATGAAGTAACCAATTTTCTCTATTGCCAATGGACAGCTGGAAAGGAGTATACATGGTTTAGAGCCTATATCACTCTCCAATTTCCCGACAAAGAAGTATAGTGATGAGTTCTTTTCTGCTGCGGATGACACTCAGTAAGTACTTTTTATGTTTAAACCTTTCTTCAACTCCCTATCCTATTGGAATTTTGTGAATTGTATGCTACTCCACTTGTTTGTCTATATATTGTTGTCATTGTTACTCTGCTGAATGTGGGTTTTCCTTGTGACTTCAATTATTTTGGTAAAGGGCATTTATTACTTTTAGTAAAAGCATCTCCATTGTGTTGGTTTATCCCCTGCATAAGGGTAACGAGTCCACTGGATATAGACTTTATCCAGTAAAAGCTGTGTGCATGTCTATTACTGATTTTTCAAAATGAAAGCTGGAATTAACTGCCAACTGCAATTGGTAAAATAAAGGTTGTCTACATTTAAAGGTAAACATTTGCCAAATGTTGAAACTTCTGTACTAAAACTGAAAGCAAGTGATTCATTTTGCAATGGTAAACTTTAAACCCTTGAAAGTGTTCTATTTTGTGCTCCATTATTTGCTCATGTTCTAAGGACGATAAAACAGCTAAGACTGCTAAGATTAAAATGCAAATGCTTGGCTTGTGCGGTCACTGTAGAGTGTAGATGGAGGCCCCTTTTCAAAACTTGTGGTTACACAATATTGCCTTTTGTCATTTCAGCCCACTCGATTAGATTTAGTTAAATGCAAAAGAGTACATTGTATGCTTCTAGCACAAAATAAGATCCTTTTACGAACTTTCCGAGTTCTCTAACTTAACTGTGCATCTCCATGTCATTCTCTTGCAGTATTGTGCTAAAAGCAAAATTCTTCATTTGGTTACCATAAACACGTGACTTGTTTCTAATTATGTCAGTATTGATTCACCAATGTCGTCTTCATGTTCAGTCCCGTGACATCTTATTGACTCTGATTTCTGAACTGTACTTCTCCTTCACTGCAGATGCACAGTTTGCCTCGCAGACTACCACCACGAAGACATGTTACGAATCCTTCCCTACTGCGGCCACTCCTTCCACGCAAGCTGCATAGACATATGGCTTCTGCAGCATGCCACCTGTCCAGTCTGCAGAGTCTCTCTTCGTAACTTTTCCGATAAAAAACGAATCATGCAGCCCTTATTCAGCTCAGCACTCAGAATGCATCGTGGTGCAGCGTCCTATAATGGACACTCAAGCCACTGTCCGCTATCTAGGGAGAATTGTCCTACACACCCAGGTGTAAGGCACCGATTGGACCCAGTACGAGAAGACAATGCGGGTTCAGAAGATAGAGTAGTAGCGGAAGTAACAGAAAGTGTTATCATCACAGTAGAAGATGGAAGTAGTAATCAGATTTCTGGAGACAAAACAAGAAAGCAACAACTAGAAAGCCCTTCAAATGATGGACAGGTATCTTCACTAAGTTGAAAACTGAAATAAGCTTCTTTTTTTTCTTTCTGTAAAGAGTTTGAAATTGATTTGTTTCTGATGAAATAAGTTATTGTCATGGAAGAACATTTGGTTTAGAGGTCAGGTCAGTCACTGTTTTTGTTTACTGTGTGTATATGGATAGTTTTTATTTTTGGTGGTCAGTTTTGTCAGTCAGTTTGTAGAATTCTCACATTAAGGTGGAATATTGTTGTTGATGATATCTATTTAGTACTTTCTGTCTCTTTGGATTTGTGTGGATTGGCTTTGATGGATCCTCCAATTCCATAGGATTCTTCGTATCAGAGTGGAGTCCACTCCGTTCTTTGGGTAGGAAAAAGCATTCTAGCTTTTTCTTTGTTTGTATTGTATATATAATACACATGCTTTGGTCACCATTTTATTATATATATACAAGATGATAATAAAAAATAATTCAAAACTCCAAAAAGGAAAAAAATGTGAATATTTATGAAGCTGCACTAATGTGATTGTTTTGGATTGTTTTAGGAACTTGAGTTTCAAATGTTCTATTGTTGCTGAGATTCATATTTTCTATTATTACTCTTTTATTATGCATATTGAGCTTGAGAGGCTCCATTTCTTATCAAAATAATGAGTTTTTCTACCATACTTGTGGAACACTATGTTTTTGCTTTTTTTATTATTAGGGTGGACTTAATTGTAACATTGTAGAAGGGTAACTTTAAAAGTATAAAAAAATATGAATTTTTTTAACTACACTTAATATTTGCATTATACTATTAATAATATCGATATCCCTCTAAGGTTCATCTTTAGGGCAGTAGAAAAATACAAAAAAAGTACCAAAAACATGGTGCTTTGAAGCATGAAAGAAAGACACAATAAAAAAAAACAACCAAATTGATGGATAAATATGATTTCGTGTGTAGCTTTTCGTTCAATTTTGGCGGAAAATTTGAAATAGGAGTTTAGGTAACCGGTTTAAAATATAAGGAGTAAAATATACAAAAAAAAAATGGAGTAATTGTAATTTTGGTGCAAATATAAGGAACAATATGAATTTTTTTCATATATATTTATTATTACTATTTATAAATCCCGCTTGTTGCTTGGAATTTTACTTAGATTAAAATTGTTGATATGATATCATTGCCTTGTGTTTTGTGGAGAAATTCGTTTTAAAATAATATATTAGAAGAATGTGTCTTCAAGTTGATTAATTTATTATAGTAGTGTATGTAAGTTATCATGTCATTTTAAAGGTTTTCATATGGAAAAAAAAACGAAGTATCGTAAAAAAAAAGTTGTAACTATTTAATTATAATATTTAAGAGTAGTAAATAAAATATACGCATATAAATTATTTAATAATATAAATTTTTGGTGTGTTTTTAAAATCCATAATAGTAGATTGTGATACCAATACACATTTGGAATAAAAACAACTTTAGAATTATTTTAAATATTAAAATAATTAATTTCATATTATTATCCAATCTAATCAAACGTAATTATTTTTTTAAGATTTAGATTTCTCTTCCCATTTGTTTACTTGTTATCAAATTACACATTAGCTTCTACGTACACCATCACTCTAGTTATAGTTCATGTGTCCCTCAACTTTAGTGGAAGTTAAGATATTGGGAGATGAAAAATCTAGGTTTTGATCTTTATCCAAGAGAATAAGAATGTCAGTATCACCATTATTTGATTTGATTAGTATATAAATTTGACAATAATTGTAGTTTCTTTATTCATCAATAATTGTGATAGCACTAGGCAGGGAGAAGGTATTTTGTATGACGCTTATATTACGTCACTAATGTCACGTGGAGTGACAAACTAATAAAAACATGACATTTGGAAAAGATTCTACACCAGCAAACTTTTAATTAATGAAAATTAATTGTTAATATACTATTTATCACATGCAACTTTTTAGGAAAAAGATAAATACAAGTTATTAATGCAAATTTTTTTCTCTGAGTTTTATTTCTTCAAGAAAAGGTTTTTTCAAGTTTAGATTTTGAATAATTTTATGGTTTAGTTATTTTTAGAATTTGAGTAATTAACGGATTAGGTAGTTTTTTATTTTATTTTATAAAACCCTATTAGATTGGGTGAACCCTAGAGGGCTAAAATTGGACGAACCGTTTAGTCGGGTGAACGGCTAAAACTGAGTTCACCCAACCACCAATTTTAGCAATATAGGATTCACCCGGCCAAACTGTACGTCCAATTTAGTCCTCTAGAGTTTATACAGCCAAACTGTTCACTCAATCTAATAGTATTTAAAAAAAAAAAAAAAGCTATTCAAAATATGATTTGTTAGTAATTAATGTGAATTTTTTAATATATTTGAAAGTTTGATAATTTGGAAATTTTTCCAAATACCACACTTCTATTAATTCGTCACTCCACGTTGCATTGATGACGTGATATAAGCGTTATACAAAATACTTTCTCGATAGGGAGTAGTATCAAGTTAAGCAAAGGGACATTGATGGAATGTTATGTCGGGCCACATTTAATCAAACTATCAATTGACAATACCGCATTAATAAATTAATTAATAATATCAAATATAAATAAAAGATATTGAGAAGTAAAATTACATTATCATTCATACACAAAATAATTTGCTAGAACATAACCATATACCTCTATACATATATTTAATTATTTTCATTCAATAATGCATTAAGAGAATGGGTCATATAAGCCGTGTCCTGAGTCCCGACCGTATGCGTATCTTCGATTCGACATAATTTGACACATGCCGTGTCGCAACCCTTGTCATTCGCCCTATCGGGAAAGTCTGTCCCACATTGGGGTAGACAATCTGAGTAACAGTTTGCGTCTACTCTATTCGAACAGATGATCAACACGATTGCAGCTGCCATGAACAAGGATGCTGCCTTGGCCATTTTTATTATTACTATCCTTAATTAATTAATTAGTTATTGGTAATTTTTGTGTGTAATAATGGAAGGATTTGTTTTTATCTGGTTTTATAATGACTTGCCGATGAAAAACTACTTATCTAGTTAATGGCTTTTGGAGATTGTGGCTAGGAGTAATTACTGGGTGTCCAATGAAACATATTAGCTAAATTTAATCTCATGCTAAATAACTTAATAACTACTTAAAGAAATTACAATCCCTAAATATAAAGTTGTGTAAAGTGGAGTAATCCTTGGTTGTTAATAATATAAAAACATTTTTAACTTTTAAGTCATGTTACTAATTGATGTTTCAGAATTATAATGTTAATTTTCGATATTCTAACTATCAAATTTGCTTGTAAATAGAAATTTCAGAAAATCAATTTAAAAAAATAAAAAAAAAAGTTTCAAATAACGATTTGTAATTGAGTCAGTTTATGTAGCAATTTGGTTATTAATCCTACCTAATTATTGTTTGTTATTGTACCATCTTTTACACATATTTGTATTCAAAATGGCAGCACTATTGATATTCAACACTTAGATAATCTACACTTCGTAAATAGTAAGTGTTAGATATGAAGATTTTTATATTCTCAATACTCAGATCTGATACCTCTAATTAATGGACAAAGTGTTGAACCGTCACGTCATTTTATGATGGTCAAATAGTGTGAGTTATTAAATTGCAATAATAAACAAAAATGAAATGCTTGGTATAAATATTTTTAAATAATAGTATAACAATAAGTAAATATTATGTACCAAAGCTACGTTGCATGTCTAACAAAACAATTATAAACAGGGACGAATCTACGTAATAAACTACGGGGTCACGGGACACCGCTTGACTTGACCAAGTTATAGTAAAAATTAGTAATTACCGACAAGGACCCCATATAAAAATTTAAAAGGACCCCATATAATAATTGTAAAAAGAATTTATTGACAGATGATACTTAGTAGTCTAGTTGGTTTTGCATGTTTATATTAATTGCCACATCCATGGTTCAAGTCTCACTATCCACGCTTAATTAAACTAGGTTTGATATATGTTTTTTTTATTGTTTCTTAAATGTCATTTCTTCTCTTCGAGCTCTTATTTTTCTTTATATCTCGTTTTTTCTCTTCATGCATCATTGACAAATCTTTGTTACAATTTTATAACTTAAAAAAAAAAAATTATTAATTTTTATTTATCTCATTCTGATTGATTTTTTTTTGCCAAGGCTCTTTAATTTTTTTTGGCCAACTGATCTTTCTTTAATTGAGTAAGAACAATTGTAAATTTTTGTTTTTGTTCTTTATATTTGTATGAAATATTATTGATTTTTGAAATTTTTATTCATTATGAGTATATATATAATTGTCCTTTAACAATTTTGTTGAGAAAAAAAATTGTTAACTCGACCCGAATTAGTATTTGATCCGACATATTCTTTTTAGTGTGTAAACAATTTATTGTGCACCCACTAACCCTTGGGTCCTGGATTCGTCACTGATTATAAAGCATTTGTAATGTAACAAATTTTGGTGGCATCATTGCAGTAGCAGAACCGCCATATTATTTTTAGCTGGTCATGGCATATATATATATTATATTAACTAAGGGAGACACTAAATTTTGTAATATTCAAAACTGAGTAGAGATTTTTTTTTCCCCCAAAAAACAAGAGAACATATTGTGGCTATAAAAAAGAGACAATTTTTTTTTGGCCAATGAGACAAATTTTATTGATAGTCAATTTTAACAAATTTTCAATTTTAGTTAACAGGTAATGGAAATAGACCATTTGCATTCCAAATTTGCAAGTGCTCTAAGATCAATGGTATATATTTACATAATTAACTTTAAGCTCGTTCAAATTAAGTCCTAAACTTGACCATGCATTCCAACGGACACCAAAACCACTTCTCATAAGTCAAAACGCAAGACAAAGCCAGTGGTTCACAAATCTGCTAGCAATTCTTCTAATAGGAACAAGAAGAACATGATCATCTCAAATGTTATAAAAACAGAGTCGATATCTAATTGTGATTCTTAAGTTAGTCTGAAACCCTAGCCGGGTTCTAGACTGCTTCGGGAAACCTTAACTCTGCAGGACCCGGACCGAGAATTCCTTTCTGTTCGGTAATCATCCCGAGCCCTGGAACTTGCTCTGTACTATTATTACTCGTCTGCATTTCTTCATCCCTCCAATCGTTCCACTCATTCTGCAAAACCATCCATTCCAAAAATCATCGGTAAATTCTACATTTTCTACATATACATACAAACATAAGTCTATATATATAAGGGTTACTTAGTAACTTACTAGCTGAACTTTGTAGCTTCAGAAAAATCACTAGTTGAACTTAAATAAAAGTTGAAACTCGCTATTTCCGTCTAATTTGATGTCATATGGGGATGGAAACGTGTATGTGTCTGACACATGCCATTAGGATTCAACTAGTAAATTGCAAATTTTTCCCAAAGTTCAGCTAGCAATTAGCAATTTCCCCATAGTCAGCTATCTTTTTGCACAAAGAATAACACAGCAAGTTTAAGTTCACTAAGACAATCAATAACATATAATTTTGTCACTGTTTAACAACAAATTAGATGGAACTAGCGTATCACAACTTTGTATAAATTTAAATAAATAAAAATGTCCAAAAAAATCAGCTAGCAAATTGTCAAACCCTCAAAGTTTAGTTGGCAAGTTGCTAATTAACCCAATATAAAAGAGATGCTTAATTACCTCGTCATTGATGTAAATTACTTCGGGTACTATAGGGGTGGTGAGAGGTGGCGCGGCATCTGGGTTTGGCTTTTGAAATACAAATGTAGCGTATAGACCTGTAAATACATACATATACAAGATATATGTAATTCAACAACTGCTTAATCTTATTTTTTTTTGGGCCAAAAAACAGCTTAATCCATTCAGTTAAATTTAACAATTCAATCCACTAACAGAAGTAAACACAAATTACCTAGAACATCGGATGATCGAGGGAGCAGTCTCCCTCTCGGATCCACAAGATTTTGACTCATTAACATTCCTGAAAACTGCGACCTTTTTGCAGCAACAAAAGAGATAAACTCAGTAAAAGTCTCAGGTTTCACATATTTTAGTAAGAAAGTGAAAGGAACCTGTTATTGTCGAAAAAGTGTATCTTTTTGCAGTAACAAAAGAGATAAAGTCAGTAAAAACCTCAGGCTTTCACATATTTTAGTAAAAATTTAGTAAACAGTGAAAGGAAACCTGTTATCACCGAAAAATTGTGATCTTTTAGCAGGAAAAGAAGAGATAAATTCAGTGGAACTCTCGGGTTTAATATATTTCCGTAAAAATATATAAGGAAACCTGTTATCGTCGAAAAATTCGGTCAAATTCTGAATCTCCACATATTCCAAACCAGCTTCCCTTGCCAACCTGCACAGTTGATTTTAAGGCTGTGGTTGTTAAAACTTAATAAAAAATTCTTAAAATTTAATTTTTTTTTGCTTAATTGCTTTACCTGATCAAGCTCGGGAAATGAACCAAGCAATGTGTTTCAGCAGAGACATCGCCAGCAAATTTAAGTTGGTATCTTTTTCCAAATAACGGGAACCTGAAAATAATTAGATGCGTCAATAAACTCGGGCATCTTTCTTTGTAGGTAACAGCAGATTGTTATATAGATCATAGTCCATATCTAGATGAGATCACTACTTACTTCTCTTCCTCAACCTCGAAGGTGATCATGTAGCTCTCTGACCGAATGCAGTTGGGAACAATCCCTGGCTTCATGCTACTGCTTCTGTTATGATATGCTTCCACATTCTTCTGGTATTTTGCCCTATGCAAACCAATTTAAACTATCAAGACATCCGTTTAAATAGTGTAAATGAGAAAATAAGCTGCATATTTTGCCTATAAAAAAACAGAAAGTTCCAAACTCCGATCAACATTGATATGTTAAAAGGCAAGATAATCTTTAAAAAATGCAACAGAGAAATGCCAAGAAAAAATAAAAGGATACTCAGAAAGAGTATATGAAGCGACTCTAGAAAGTAAAGATGTTTGTCAATCATTGTGTCATACCATATGGTAGATGAGTCAGGAGTAATACCGAAAAAATAACCCCCTGGTTTCAGCAGAGATGCAACATTGTGCAATAGCTTCCTAGCTTTCTCCTCGGTTTCAAAGCATAACTACCACAAGAAAAAAAAATTAAAAAAAAAATCTTATACACTATTCTTCTCTTAGAAAGAAAGAAAAAAAAGGAACAAGCTTTATTTCCAAATGAAAAGGATTAGAACCTGTAAATGATGCATGCAGCAAACCAGATTAGCTTGATTCACCTTCTCCTGCAAATGAGGCTCAATATCCTCCTACCAAAGCAATACACCATCAATCATAATAAGGAAGAATTGCAGAAATAGTCTCTTATAGCAGTTGTACACTGAAACAGGCCAAAGTCCCTCTGTTTGTGATCAAAGCACTTTCTGTTGTATCAAGATAACAGAAGTATTGGATTAAGAACCCTTTATTGCAACCATAAACTTTTGGTCTACTAGTTGAGAATTTATCAAAGAATTGCAATAAATCAAATATTTTCATACAGTTGCTTAACTAGAATGAGCAAAACGAGTATAAAACTCACCGTGCAAGGATCGAGCACGAAGAAATCGGTACTGTAAAATTTCCGTAGGCTCTCCCATGCTTCTCTTCTCTCAGTTATTCCAGAAGAGGCTTCATCTGCCAAAATCAACTCAGAATTCAGTCTTTCTGTATACTGCCCCCCAGTAGACCAATACATCACAAACACAACCCTCTGAATCTGTTTTCTTTTTTCAGTTTTAAGCTTATGTTCCATCTATTGAAGACTTTTCATCAGTTGATAAAAACAAAATACTAATGCATACCAAATGTAGACATGGAAGAGTAGAAGTTTTACTAATGCATACCAATTCCAATGTAATGACCAATTTGAGCTTCTGTCCATCTCTCTGCGTCGAGTCCCCCTCCGCAATACAATTCACAGACCTTCATAGAGCCAATGTGCAGGCCTTAAACATCTCTGCGGTGGCAGAACAGAATAAGAAGGAACCGGTGAGGAACGTACCGTGGCGTAAGGGTGGATGAAAATCTTGAGGAGAGCATCCTCGGCGAAGTCGTAGAGACGGTGGTGAGTGGACTCGAGCCTCGGAGTCGCGACTTGACTCATTTGGGCTCTCCGCGGCGCGTGGTGTCTAACTGCACGCTGTAGTCCAGTATTTTAACCTTTCAAGCCAATGGGTTTCTCGAGATCGTGGTTAGTGAATTCCCGAAATTAAATTTTGGCAAAAAAAAAATCACGAAATTAATTAATTTCGAAATTAATTAGAAAAATTATTACAGTAAAAATGGTGATTGCAAATTCAATAAATATCTTCTCTATCTAATGAATGGAGAGTCCACAAATTATATATTAAATTATAATACATTATAAAATCTGAAAATAAAGATTGATTACCAAATTGCTAGCTCATATTTCGTTTTGTGGACAATTTTCTAGTTACGAAATTGTCCACAAGCGAAACATAAGCTCTAAAATTCTCACAAAGTTAAATTCGAGCTAGCAAAAAGTTCAACTAACAAATTGTTACAAAGCGAAATCTAACCTAACAATTTATCTAAAAAAATCAATAAGCAATTTGTCTGATTTTCCAAATGTAAGCTACCAACTTACAAGATAATCAATTTTGTAAAAATAATTTGAATCTCTTATTGACTTATAAATCTGGGGACCAATTTACAATTAAATTAATATATATAAATAATTTTACAAATAAAAATATATGGGGACAAAATGTCCCATTTATAACATATGGATCTACTATGCGTGAAATGTCTCAAACCCACACAGTTGGATTGAGACTCCCTGGTTTGGGTCCTTTTATTAGTCTCAGACAGCGGGTTCGAGTCTTTTGACGGGTTCAAATTCAAACCCAATCATTCCTTTTTCTTAATCCGAAACCGCCAATCTCATATGTTCTAAATGCGTTTTTTTTTTTGCCATAACTAAATGCGTCTTAATAGCACTAATTGTAACTTTTACAAACTTATGGGTATTTATATCATCTGATTCAGCACATGTCGAACTTGGAGAATCGGAATAACTATCATTTTGCTTATTTAAACGCCTTTCATAAACGATGTCTCGCTTGCATGTAGGGGTGAAACCGGTTCGGTTGGACCGGTTTTTTAGCTATTTCGGTCGGAGTCCGATTTATTCGGACCGGATTTTTTCAACAAAAAAAATCCGACCAAAAATCCATATGGAAAAAAATAATCCGTCCATGTTTAGTACGGTTTTTTCGGTTCGGTTTTCGGTTTTAACCGAAAATCCGAACGTAATAATCAATATTTAAAATTTCTCCAATTTTAGAATACTAAACAAAAATTATGTAAAACACTATACAAAATTTCATACAACTAATACTTATAGAATATACTAAAAGTTCCAAAATTAATAAAAAGAGAAGATATTTGATTTCCTTAAGAAAATTTTTAAGTTATCTTAATATGATATATAATATATATCATATTATATTATATCATTGAATAACTTCGGTCTAGTTCGGTCTCCACGGTTTTTAAGACATGAGGACCGAACCGAATGATACCAAAAAAATCCGACCACATAATAAACGGTCTAAATACGGTCCGGTTTTTTCAGACCGGTCCGGCTCGGTTTTTTGCGGTTTTTCAGTCTCGCCGGATTTTACTTTCAGCCCTACTTGCATGTGATGTGTTTGTTTAGTACCTCATTATATTTTTACTGTTGTAATATTTGGTACTTACTTTCCAAATGTAAACTAGGTTACTTTTCAAAACTAATTCTCAAACTAGACTTGTTTATAAACTAATTTTCAAAATAGGTATTTCATATTATTAATAATATATATTATTTACTTTGCATCCTAAAGTTTACATTATGTCATAAATGAACTCTCAATCGAAATATAATACAAGAAAAAAATTGAAAATTAAGAAAATTAAATATATGAAAAAACAAAAACAAAAAAGGAAGAAAATTAATTAATTAATGAAATGATAAAAAAATAATTTTTTTTTTTAGCTTTTAATTCTTAAAAAATATGTGAAATTAAAGGATAAGATATAATGATATGAAAACTATTCATCGAGAGTATGAAAAAAAATATACAAACTTAAATTCATTCTTTAAATTTATTCTACTGATTTTTCAAATTTAAATTAGTTTATCTGTTTTTTTTCGGTCACTAATTTTATAAATTTAACACGTTTTACTTAGTGTTTATGTACGCTTTCATTTTTATATTTTAATAATTAAAAATATCACGAGTATTTATTTTCTTTACGTTTTATATCACAGTTTTTTTATATATAATCATATCTTTAGCATTATTTTTATAATTTTTTCACAAAATAATTTATTATTTTTAGTTTTTTAACTTTTACATATAGTTACCTTTTTTTTCAATTTTTCTAATATATTTCTTGTATTATTTCGGTTTATGGTCAATTGTAACAAAATATAAACTTTGGGATGTAAAGTAAAAAAAAAATCTGATTAATAGCATATTTGATTGCATGTATTAATTAATATACGTATTAGCTAAATAACAATTACGATATCCTAGTTGGTAGTTAGTTATTACTATGTTTGCACGAACTAGGGGTGAGCTCGGGACGGGACGGACGGGCTTTTTCCTGAGCCCGAGCCCGGAAATTTCGGGACCCCTGTTTTTGGCCCAAGCTCGAATCCAAAGGAAATGTCCCGGTGGGACTCGGGCTACCCCGAACTTGAACCAAAAATTTGAAAAAAAAAATTATAACATGAAGTTTATCCATTTCAAATACATTCAAGTTCAACACATCAATACAAAATTCAACAAGTTCAAACATCATCCATAATCTAACTCTAGGGTTTTTTTTTTTAACTATAATAAAGTTACTTATAGGGATGGCAACGGGTCTCGGGGCCCCGCTGACCCGCGGGGCCCCGACCCGGTTTTGACCCGCCGACCCGCGGGTCACGGGTCCGGGTCGGGTCGGGGTCGGGGCGGGGCGGGTCCGGGTCTAGAGACCCGGGGCCCCGTAGACCCGCCCCGAAATGTATATATATATATATATATATAATATATTTTTTTTAATTTTTTTTATGTTAATATGATCTAACATTTACTAAACAATATGGTTAATATAGTACATATATAAATAACATGGACCAAATTACAAATAGATGTATATTTAGATTATTAGGATTTGTTAATTTGGTGTTTGGATTTGAATTTGTAATGAATTTGATGTGTTTATTGTTTATATTTGATTGGTGTTAGATTTATGTTTTGAATTTATATATAATGTAATATTTTGACAAAAAAAAAATTGTATTTAATATTGAAAAGTTAAAAGAAAAAAAAAAAAAATTTGTTCACATGGCGGGGCGGGGCCCCGCTGGTCGGCCCGCGGGATTGTTGACCCGACCCGACCCGAAAGGGCCATTTGGCCGGGGCCGGGTCAGCCAGGCCGACCCGCGGGGCGGGTCCGGGGCTGCGAAAACCCGCCCCGGCCCGCCCCGTTGCCATCCCTAGTTACTTATATTATAGTTAGTAGACTTAGGTTAAACGTAAATATATATATAGTATATACATATACTCGGGCCCTTAAAAAGCCCGAGCCCGAGCCCGACTTGTTATGAAAATTATCGCCCAACCGGGTTAGGACCACTTTTCGGGACGGGCTCTGGCTATTCGGGCTTCTTGCTCTGCCTTAACACGAACAATGTATTAGGTAAGGGTGAAACCGGATCGGTCGGAACAGATTTTTGCTTGTTTTGGTTGGGTACCTAAATTTTCGGTCCGATTTTTTCCCCTTAAAAAATATGACAAAAAAACCGTTTGAGGATAAATAAACCATCCATTGGTAGTACGATTTTTTTGGTTCGGTTTTCGGTTTAAACCGAACATCCAATATTAACAATTATAATTTAAAATTCTCTTTTATGGACTATATCGAAACGATAAATAACTTTCATTAATATAATAAATAAATTATAAAATAGAAGTAGAAAAAAATTATTCATAAAGTGACTCGTTTAAAATTTATATTAACATAATTAACTAATTATGTTAATTAATATCAACTAATATGATATATATTGTATATATTTAATTAGCATAACGGTCGGTTCGGTCTCCACGGTCCTCAAATCTCAAAATCTGAACCGGGGCGAAAAACCAAATTAGAGTAAAAAATCTGACCAAAAACCAAACCAAATATTTCAGATTCGATTTTTTCGGTCCGGACCGGTTCGGTTTTCACCGATTTTTTCGAACCAACCGGATTTTGGTTTCACCCCTAGTATTAGGATATCCTAATACAATAACTTAAATACCTAAATACCCATATATGTGTTTTTTTTTAATAAGATTATATTTTACATATGAATCATTTTTAAAAATATAAAAAAGTAACTTTAATTTGTGAAAAAGTACCACAAACCCGAGCCCGAAACCATTATATTCGGCCCAACATGAAACATTTATGGCTGGCTCGGATATGGCTCGACCCGAACATGGTCCAACTTGACCCGAAAATGGCCAGTCTCGACATAACCTAATCCGATATAACCAGGCCTGAAAATGACAACCCGACCCAACCTGATATGATCCGAGCCCGACCCGGCCTGAATAAGACCAACCTGAATCGCCTCGATGTGACACGGCTGGACCGACCCGAACATGGCCCGAACCGACCCGAAAACGGCCAGTCTCGACATGACCCGATCTGTTATTATCAGGGCCGAACATGCCCAACCTAACCAAGCACGACGTGGCCTGAACCCGCCCGGTCCGATCACGACTCGTATCGGCCCGACCCGATCATGGCCTGGCCGAAACGACCCGACTCAAACCCCGATGTGTCCTAGCCCAAATTTGACGTAGTTATTATATATTAAGTAAGGTTAGAGGTATTTTGGTCATTAGGCACTATGTATTAGCTAATGCATTCTTTTTTTGGAGTCTTTTTTTTTTTTTTGGAGTCTTAGCTAATACGCATGTATTAGTTAATATCAATACCAAAGCAAAACAAACAAAATATTAGCTAAGATATGTACTAGTATATCCTAATACATGCAATCAAACATGCCCTAATGGGGTTTTTGGATGGATGTGATGTGGGATGTAATCCCACATTACGTTGTTTGGTTTGCCAACGACGTAGTGTGCATTGTAATTTAATGTCCATTGTAATATGAGATTACGTCCAAACTCTATTCAACATAATGTGAGATTACATCAAAAAACAGATGTAATGTGAAATTACGTCCAACATTACAGAGTGCTACCATTTTTTTATTATATATTAAATAGATAAAATATTTTGTATTATTTTTATAGTTTATTATGTTATTATTATTAGCTTTTTATTTTTATATACTTCATAACTCATTATTATAATAAAATAATAATGCACATGATGCTCGTATAAAATGAGTATGTATTTTTCGTTTTATTTTTTTTATGAAAATTATATTATATAACTATATATATATATATATATAATATTTTAATTAATAGAATTTTAGTAGTTGCACGAGTTTGTGTCCAAATGAGCCTCTAAATCACTGTATTCAATCAAAACTCTAAATTAATAATTGCTCAATTGGTCGAGTTAGGGACTCACCCCGACCCGGACTTGTGTCAAAACAGGTTTGGCTCGAACCTGAACAAGGTCATATCGACCCATTTACAACAATTCCGATGACCTCAGTTGGTCAATCGAGGTACATATATGTAAAGACAAGTATGGATTGAACAATTCGCATATGTAAGTCCTTTCTTTGCTTACAAGTAATGTAATTAATTACAAACAATCAGGTTCCCTTGAATAGAGCTAGCTTTAATACCCGAATACTATAAATGCAGTTACCATACTGACCAACGGAACAGAGAGGTTGTCATCAATTACCTCACTTGTCGAGAATGATTCCACCATTGTTGCCACCACAGATATCAAAGCAACTCTCCTTAAGGTCAGGCTCCAATCCACTTCAAAGTAACCCAAGGATGAAAAGTAATAGAGCATCCTATATAATACACCAATTTTAATTTGTTTTTTTTTTTTTTTTTGCACACAAATATTTCAATAAAATGGAAAAAGTTCTATTTTTATAGTTTACTCTAAGTTTCTTACTTTGCAGCATTGATGATCATTACTTTAAGCAAACAATAAATGGAAATCGAATAGAGTTGTTACAAACCCGATGGAGATCAAGAACCCGAATCCAAACATGGAAATGCTTCCAACCCAACTCTTCTGTTGGTTAAATGGAAGTTTCTGAGATCCGAATCTTCTCCCAGCAATATCAGCAATACCTTTAAAAAAAACATTTTTAAATCAAACAAAGCACCCTAAATCTGCAAATGAGATACATAAAGATAGAAGTTTTACCATCTCCGCCACACATCATTGCAAGTGGGATTATACCAGTAGGGGATTCACGCCAAAATAGTGTGGTGCAAATAATCAAAACCAGAACATAGAATAATGGACCTCTTAACAGTTCCCTGAAACCATGAAAAAATTAGCTGAAATGACTCGTACAATTTGTATCTTATCTTCTATATTTAAAATGGTAAAAACACTTACTCTGCATTTCCCTCCCGACTAACTGATTTTATGAGTCCTTCATCATTAACAAATGCAAGGCCATTTACTAAAAGCCTCAAGCAATTCACCAAGGGTACCAATGCAGCGAAGTAGCGAGCCTCTGTTGAGTTGCTATTCTAAATTAAAACCAACTATTAAATTTGTTAACAATGATCAAGATCAGTTTATATATACATGGTAAAATTAAGGTGGAAGTATGGAAAATACCTAAAGATTGGCCAAGAAGCCATGAACAGCAATCCAGACAATATATGGACTAATTTCCTGCTTAGGTTCTGATTTCGTGTCAAAAGGGGAATTAAGAAGAGTTAGGTAATTCATCAAATACTTCAGTGAAGCAAATCAGAAAATAAACTCTTCCTTATACCAGTAAAAACATCCATTGCTGATTTTCTGAACATATTTCCATATCATGTTTCATCATGTATAACAGCATGATACACAATGAGGGATGGTTAATCAAATGTCATTAAGAGCTTTTTGTAGAAGACTGGCCAATGTCATAAAGTTCAGGAAGATAAATCCTATTACGTAGTATGTATACATGAAGTATCATGATGAGCTCCAAAAGGCTGACTATAAATTCTGAGCATAAGATACAATTTTATTTTCCAAGAGAGCTATGAAGCAAGTTCACACATAAAAAATGAAGATCTATGGTAGCTGAACTTGAGAGTATGTATGATATATGCCAAGATAACTGTTTCTGTTAAGGTGCACATCACATCCTTCTTGACTCCACTTCTTGGTACATGTATCTATCTATTCATATACTTGATGGCATAAACCAAAGCAGCTAGATATATATATATATATATATTTTTTTGGTAGAAAAAGCAGCTAGATATACTGTTAGTTGTTAAACTAAGTTTACACTCTGGTTAATTCCATTTCACCACCAGGAGATAAAAATCATTACTGTAGTCATCCAGAAAGAAACTAGAATCCATCTTATTTTGAATTGTTTTTCTAAATAATCTGACGGTTTGTATTTGTTTAGCTTTAAAATTTTAGTAATATTTAAATTTATAAATATTTATAGATTTCATATTTATTTTAGTATATTTAAATATTTTTTATCTGCAGACAAATATATATATATATATATATATATATATATAATTATATCAAGTATATTCTGAATTTAAAAACACAAGTTTGCTTAATTGTTGTTATAAAACACAAGCTTGCGATAAAGATAAAATATTATTTCATGCATTTGGGCGAAGCAGATGTGAGTGATAATATTATAATAATAATAAAACATAGGAATGTTTGATGTGGTAGGTGATTTAGGGTAAATAGTTTCAAAATAGAGTGTGAAACTGAAATCAATGATTCTGGATAAATGTGCATGCGTTTGTCACTCAGAGTACGGCACACAGAGAGGGAATAAGAGAGAATCACACACCTGTTCGATGATCTTGCGCTGCGTGAGATTATCGAAGGTGAAGACCAGCGAGTAGGCACCGACGAGGACGGCCGTTGTGGCGGCTGCATCTTGCAGCAGAGAAGCGCCGGCGATAGAACCTAAGCTGCAATGAGGAAGCGCCGTAGAGACGCGTTGGAGGCGGAGAAATCGAGGGTGGGAAGCAGGGGGGAGTCGGATAGGGTAACTGCGACGGGGTACGGTGTACGGAGGGCGGTGAGTAAATGATGAGAGACGGAGGAACTGGCTCATCTCTGCGATTATCTGGCCCACACTCTGGCAACTTCCCTTCACACTCACTCCACTCCACACACATCGATCGGCTAAACTAATGGACTAATTAACTCTAAACTCGTCCTCGAACTAACACTACTTGTTGATTTGCTTCTCCAAGTTTTATTGAGTTCATTTTCCGCTCATATTTGTCATTTCTAGTCAATTTGATCCTTAATCTATACATATTTTGTTGACGTGGTCATCATTCTATTATTTTAAGCAGTGTTATCAGAACCGGACCGGACCGGAACAGGATTCCTCCACGGTCTGGTTTGCTCATTTCCGGAGGATGTAAGCGAACCCGGTTCTGAAGTCCGGTTTTCACCGAACCGGCCGGTTTTGGGCGAACCGGACGGTTCGCCGGTTCACCGGTTCGGACTTTCCTTTCATTAAAAAAAAAACAAACAAAAAAACCAGGTCGAACCTGGCGGTCTGGATTAGATATTATATTATGAAACTTTTAGATTTAGACCCGCACTACTAAAATCTTGTCACGTGGCAGAATAGTTGATTCTAAACTTTAAAATGCATTAGAACTAATAAGGGTGTCACGTTATTTTTTATGTTATTAAATAATATTTTTAAATTTTGGTCTATATCAAAAGATAATATTTACTATAATATTAATTTATCTTGAATATCAGAATCAAAGAGCTTTAATTTTATATATCTATATATATGTCTAATTTAACACAACCCGATAACATGAAATGAGTACGCATAAAAAATTACTTACCATGTTTGAAAACATGGCATAATAAGCTTATCGTGTCATCTTTAGAAAAATGACACACAATTGTTTTTTGCATGTTCATTTCATGCTATCGGTGTTAAATTAGTCAGTTTTACATTTTGTATACATACGAGATATTTAAGACAGAGTAATCCGTTCTAACTCTTCTCGACTCATAGTCTAAACGCAGCCACCTAAAGGTATTGGTATTTGATATGGAAGTTGTATATATTGAATCACACTACACAAAAATTAAGATTAGATATAAGCGTGGTCATAAATATAAATTGCAGGTATCAGACAACTAATATATTGATCGTTTGATTGACAATGGGGTAAAGTTTCAGACGGAAATATAAGTCAAAACCTGAATAAAAATCATTTTATACACATATTGCCCTCACTTTCAATTATATTTGCTTAGTCTTTTTAACGGTCTAATCATTAAGGGGTTGGTTTTAGATGGACGTTAGATGAGATTACAAGTAATGTGAACTATGTAATCTAATATTAGATTACAATATTTGGTTGTGCCGTAATGTGAAGTGTAATGTTAGATTACAGTGTTTGGTATGTGTTGTAATGTGCATTGTAATGTAACTTTATTATTATTATATTAATATATGAGAAATTATTATATATTAATATGATAAATTTTAAAAGAATATCTATTTTGACAATAATTAACTTTTTAAACTTTACGTATTGAATCATTTATGACTCCCAAAACTAAATATGTAAACTCAATACGCATAATTATTTAAAATTCTATTAATTAAAACATTTTCCATAGTTTTATAAAATATTTTTTACAAAAAATGCAACGAAAAAAGTTTACTCATTTTAACAAACATTGTATGCATTATTCTTTATTGTAATAATGAGGTATGCATTATTCTATTATTATTATTATTATCCTAATATATAAATATAATATAAAGTGTTTATTATTAAATAAATAATAATAAAATAATAACACTTCGTAAGGTTTGACGTAATCTCACATTATATCCGTTTTTTGATGTAATCTCACATTATGTTAAATGGAGTTTGGACGTAACCTCAGATTACAATGCACATTACATTCAATACATATTACGTCGTTTGACAAACCAAACAACATAATTTGAATGTAATGTGAATCGTAATGTAAAATTATATCCCATGTTACATCCACCCAAACAGCCCTTAAGGGAACAATAATGAAACATTTAGTTGAATTTTCATTCTAGGCATTAAGCTTTTAGATCTTTCTATCATGCTCCAAGAGCACTATGCTTTTGGTACTTATTTTTGTATTTTTCTATTGCCCTAAAAGTGAACCCAAGAAGAAAATTGATATTATTAATAGTATGGTGCAAATATTAGGTGTAGTTAAAAAATTTCATATTTTTTCATACTTTAAAAGTTTTACTTGTGTTACAATTAGGTTCACCCTAGTAGTAAAAAAACCAAAAGCATAGTGCTCTTGGAGCATGGTAGAAAAATTGGATTTTTCTACCATGCTCCAAAAGCATCATGCTTTTGGTTTTTTTATTACTATGGTGGATTTAATTGTAACATATGTAAAACTTTAAAAGTATGAAAAAATATGAACTTTTTTAACCACACTTAATATTTGCATCATGCTATTATAATATCAATTTCTCTCTAGGGTTCACCTTTAGGGCAATAGAAAAATACAAAAAATAAAATAAAATAAAATACCAAAAGCATGGTGCTCTTGAAGCATGATAGAAAAATCGCGGCCAAGCTGCACTTTTGGGTCAAATTTGTAAAATTTAAAAAGTTTAGGGACTAAATTCCTATTTTATTTAAACTTTAACGATCCTAGCGTACTAGCAAACATATAGTCAGCTTCATACATCATAGCATGAATATCCTAGTGTGCAAATCGTTAATTGAAATTCGAATACGTCATAGACCCCAATCACAATTATCCAGCTAACCAAGTACATCTACTAATATACGATATAAACATGTATATAAATAATTGCAATTCAGCCACAAATTTAAAATATCATGTTTAGTCCAAAAGTACATTTCAAAATACGGTTAAGAATTAAAACCGCTCTCAAGTATATGTTGTGTTGTGAGTCACTGTCTTGGTTTTTTATTGCGATTGAATGTCTCAACTATCTTTTCATTGCTTTTAAATCAATTTTCCATCAAAATGAACAGAAAAAAAGCATGTGTCATGCGAACGATATTAATTACATCCCAAACTTTGTTTCGCAACCGATTTACTTCTTTAAAAAAAAATTAACGGCAAGCCATGTTGGACTATGATCTAAGCCTTTATTATTTTTTAATGACAATTATAAAATAACTTTTACCACTTATTTCATTCTCACCACTATCATATACATCTGATTTAAGGGAACCTTCTTGTTTCATGATAGATAATCCAATTTCTTCAAGAAAAATCTGATACTTGTTGAATTCAATACACGTGAGGTGCTTTCCATATTAGTTTTTTGTTCCGCCGTTGTGGGTTCTGTTGTATCTTCTTTCATGTGGACTTTTTTAGTCGTGTTGCGAGTGATCGAGTTTTCCATAGCAAAAACCATTCATGTTTTATCTATTGATTATTTTAATTAAGTTCGTTAATTAATTATGATTGTCGTTTACTTTCTCCTTTATGTTTGAGTTCAAGTATTAGTTTGGTTCGGTCCAACGAATTTCGTGTTGAGTTTGATTTAATGACACTGTTATACTATGGGAAGTGATCGTGTTGGAAAAAAGTGAGGGTAAATATGCAAATTTATAAAGTCCAATTACCAAAATGCAATTAATCAAATCTCGGTTACTTACAAGTAATTCCTCCAATTAACATGCAAGATATAGGCAACACCGAAATCGTACGTATACTTCGACACAAAAACGAATACGTATTTTTATACTGAGGCCCGTGCTAATCACAGTCTCCTTAAGGAAATTTCGCCCCTCCCCACCCTCGGGTTATGCAAAGGGGTTTATACTAGGGGCGATCACCTCGCAGAATTCAACAGTGTCATCGAATTGCGTTATGCATGCAACACGCTCAACCGAACCGAACCGAACCCAATACTTGAACTCAAACAAAGAACAGAAAGCCGACGACAACGGCTAAAATTAACTCAGGAAAGCCGACGACAACGGCTAAAAATAACTAGACAAGTCGAACACGACATAAGTCGAAATCAACCTAGGAAGAACTCTGAAATTCGTTAACACGAAGAACAAAGAGGAGAAAATATAAATTGGATCCCAAAATTATGGGTTCTGAAAAAATTGAATACTCAACTAAAATGAGAGATTTCATTTCTTAATGTGCAAAAAGGAGAAGGGAAATGCTTATTTATATATAGGGGAGGAGAAGGGAGGAGGAAAGTAAAACTTTCGACGTGGTACAAATCACAAATTCCATTCACAACAAAATAAAATTGATCTTGAGAAAATTTGAGCTTAAGTAAAAAAGAGAATAAAAATGCCCAAATAAAATTAGAGTAGTCCAAATAAAAATTTATGTAGCCCATTTTCTAACAGATCGTCCCGTGTTAAACCTTGTTGCACAGTTTAAAGCTGACTGGGCATATCGCCTTAAGGAAATCATAATCCACACATACCTCATCAACAACAAAAACTGTATTATCTTTGGTCGTTGTGTTGCAATTTCGTTTTATGAATTCATACATGTTATTTGACACAATTTCATGTTAATAACCAAATTCTGACTAACTAAAAGTCATTCATATTTTAGAATATTACAATTTACTCCTGTATTTTTCGACAAGCACATGGGTCAATTGGACTAAACTAGAGGACCCGCTCTAGTCCGGGCTTAGTCTAAACATCCTAGAAGTGTCATCATGTATGGGGTGAGTAACGGTCATGATTTTATGATCGACTATAGGATTTTTTTATTTTGGTCCTCTTTATATTGGTTCATGATCGAATCAGGACCATTTAAAATGGTTTTGATCTTTATGGCCCTGGTTTTAGTCTAGATTATTAAAACCAATTTATGATTTTTCTATCATACTCCAAGAGCACCGTGCTTTTGATTTTTTTTATTACTAGGACGAATTTAATTGTAACATATGTAAAACTTTAAAATATGAAAAAAAAAATGATATTTTTTAACCACACCTAATATTTGCATCATACTATTAATAATATCAATTTTACACTTCATTAAACAATAAAATTTATCAACAAGAATGATGTTAATTGTTAATGTAAATAGCACATTACTATGGGAAATACGAATTACGAATGATGTTAATAGTAGCATTGATCGGTATGCAGTGAATGATGTTTAGGGTTTAGTTAGTCAGAATTTGGAGGAAAACATGGTTCGTATATATTACCTAAACGTAAATTAATTTTTTGTGGCCGAACCGAATGATTTTAGGTCTACTTTTATTTTCATTTTTTCTAAGAAATTATTTAGGTCTTTTTTTTTTTTGGGTGCAATTTTTAGATCTACTCGAGCCTCAAAATAAGTGGTCAATACTCAATTACTAATTAAAAAAAAAAAAGTCATTACATTACTTAAAATTATCAATCAATAAAATGAAATGTTGTTTAGCTCAGTGTTATCAGAACCGGACCGGACCGGCGGTCGGACTGGAACCGGACCCCTCACCGGTCCGGTTTGCTTATTTCCGGAGGATGTAAGCGAACCCGGTTCTGAAGTCCGGTTTTCACCGAACCGGCCGGTTTTGGGCGAACCGGGCGGTTCGCCGGTTCGGCCTCTTTTCATTAAAAAAAAATAAAAAAAAAATTAAAAAAAATTAAAAATTTTTTAGGGTAAACTTAAAGAGAGGCAGGCCTTGATCCGGACTAAAACCTACAGAAGGGTTAACTTACAAAGAGGATATGCAAATTTGCATTTTTTTACTAAAACCGGTCGGACCCGGTTCGGACCGGGTCCGACCGGCCGAACCGGGAACCGGTGGCCCTGCCGGTTCAGGCCCCGGTCCGGTTCTGATAACACTGGTTTAGCTACCTACTAGCACAAGAGAAATGGAAGTCAGCCCAGCAAGACAGAAGGGCAACTACATTATTTCCCACGGAATAATAACGGAATATCCCAAATATCCTACTGCAGACATAGTAAGCATTATCCAAGCGCTGACTTTCATATTATATACATACACTACGTATATATTAATATTAACATATTAGCTTGATGTCTTACAGAAATTGAATAAATTACAACAAATATTAATTCAACCGAATGCAACTCAATATTTTGGAGAGTTGGGCTTTATTCTGTTTATAACTCGAGCTGGAATTAATGGATTTGAAAACTAAAATCAATTTAGCTATAGGATTATACTTAACTACTAATTCAATCACTGACAAAACATATTTATAATGAGATTAAAAATCTATTTGAGAAATTTTGTAGTTAAATTCTTATTATTTTGTTAAGTGGCAACCATAAATTATGTGGCTTCAAGTATACTAGAAGAATTTTACAATATGATAAATAACATATCTACATGTATTACATAGTATTTATCATATGTATTGTATTAAGTAAAAACAAATTTACATTTAACATTATTTATTTAAATACTGTTAAATGTAAATTTATTTTTACTTAATACAATAAATATGATAAATACTATGTAATACATGTATATATACTTTTATTTACTAATAATTATTTAAAAAAAATCAAGTGGCATATAGTATTTTGACTTATAAAATATTATCTATCTTTTATATTAAGTATGTTTGAAAGAGAATAAGGGCATCCACAATCATTTTACATAATATGTATTTCTTAAAATTATTACATAGAATATTTATGTAAATTAAGATACTTAAAGTTTAAGTCTCACTTTTAAATTTGAGAAGATTCAATTTTTCCACTCTAAGTTTATAAATACATAATAAAAATATTAATTTGTTTAATCCGAAATTAGTTCTTGACATCATTCTTACAATATATGGATAATTTTATGTTAACTTGAATATTAAAATTATTTAAGATTGTAGAGTTGTAAGATCGTAATATCAGAATTATTATCTTTTAAAACTACATATGATTAAGTTCTTACAAAAAAATACAGGTCATTTTACTCTATAAAAATCATAAAAAAATTAATAATTCAACTATTTAACCTTTATAATAAAATTATGACGTCTTGCAAGAACTATGATCCGCCGTCGGCGAGTGTGGACATATAAAAAATCAGTTGTTCTTGTTTCGACTCCTCAACAACGCTTCCCTCTCCAACTCCACATTGAAAATCTCTTTCTTTTGGCTCATACAGAGACTTACTTGGTGAGTACAATGGAGGGTCAGGTAGCGTGCGGCTCGTGGATCAGACGACCAGAGAACGTTAATCTAGTCGTGTTAGCTAAGTCAAGGCGCGGCGATTCTTCCCCGTCCGCGGTGGAGATCTTCGCCTTCGACCCCACCACTGTCTCTCTCTCCTCTTCCCCTCTGGTCAGTACCGTCCCTCTCTTCTTACCCATTTTAATGGAGTTTCAATTTTTAACCTATACCGTTAGAAGGATCACTACAGTTCACGACTGTGCAACCTCTGTCACTTTTGCTTCTGGAGGCCAGGCAGACAAGGATTAGAGATTTTGGGGGTTTACTTTAGTCTAGATTACAGTAACCAAGTGAATTTTCAAAATTCGTTTCGTGAAAGAACAGAAATTTAGGCAAATTCAAAGAAATTCAAAAACAATTTGATTTTCCGTATTCGAGATATATAACAGTGAATGGAAATCCGTCGAAAAAAATTAGTCATAATGTTGTAACTTGTGATGTCTGTTGCTAATTTTGCTAATTTTGCTCTGGATTGGTGTTGGGTCTGTTCTTCAGATGACTCACGTGCTTGATGAAAGTGATGGGGATCCATCTGCGATCACCGTGCACCCAAGCGGAGATGATTTTGTGTGTTCCACAACTAATGGTGGATGCAAGTAAGTTTTCTTCAATCCATTTATTATTGTTTCTTCAAATTTCGTTTGGATTGCCTACCTAATTAAGAATCAGGGGTCAATGTTTACAGATTTAGTTGAATATAAGGCATGTCATTGATTAGATGCTCTACTTTCCCACAGATTATTCGAGATATTTGGTCATGAATCGAATTTGAAGCTGCTGGCAAAGGATTTGGCACCGCTGAAAGATGTTGGTCCTCAGAAATGTTTGTCTTTCAGTACTGATGGATCTCGGTTTGCTGCTGGTGGATCGGTAAGAATGTACTAATGCCATTGGATTTCCACTCTGTCAATGATATGTTGTAGAATTCCTTAATTTCCCATTTCAACGTTTATTTTGGTTTTGCATATTCGATAGGATGGTCATTTACGGATCTTAGAGTGGCCTAGTCTACGCATCATTTTGGATGAACCAAAAGCACACAAATCCTTCAGGGACATGGACTTTAGGTATAAAAGGGACTCATAACCTTATCTGATAGTGTAAATAAAAGAGTTAACAATAAGTTGAATGCTTGCCCTTTTTATAGTCTCGACTCTGAGTTTCTCGCTTCGACATCTATGGATGGTTCAGCAAGAATATGGAAGTCAGAAGATGGCATTCCCCTAGCTACATTGACTCGAAAAACGGTATGGTACTATGAGAAGCTATCATTGTCAATATACTTGAAAAAAAAAAAAGTTATTCATAAGTTGTGTTCTTGTGCAGGATGAAAAAATTGAACTATGTCGGTTCTCCAAGGACGGGACAAAGCCATTTTTGTTTTGCACCGTTCAGAAAGGTTCTTCACTTGGATCATCTTCTTCATAGCATTTTCCTTCGCCCAAACAAAAACTAAAAAATATGCAGATTTATTGATTTGCAAATTCATATATTTAGCATGTTCTGAGTGTTTATGTTGATTGTACAGGTGATAAACCCGTTACTGCAGTTTGGGATGTAAGTACGTGGAAAAGAATTGGCCACAAGAGGCTGCTTAAAAAACCCGTTGCCATAATGTCCATCAGTTTAGATGGGAAATACCTTGCTCAGTAAGAAGCTTAGTTACATTTAATATGTTTTTTTTACCAATTGTAAAATATTTATTGGTTTATTGTTTCGATCTTAGGGGAAGTAGCGATGGTGATGTGTGTGTGGTTGAAGTTAAGAAAATGGAAGTGAGCCACTGGAGTAGAAGGCTACACCTAGGAACCCCAATGACATCCTTAGAGATCTGTCCCAATGAAAGGTACATTGCAAAAACAGGTTTTTTTACTGTTAAATGTTCTTCAATAGATTACTTTCTATCTATATGGTATCTCAAGACCGCGCGTTTTGAGGAACCGATGCATCTAATGTTTGTAAAAATGTTATGATATGCTATAAAATGGTGGGTAATATAATGTGGTGTGATTGTGCAGGGTTATACTTACTTCTTCTAGCCAATGGGGACCAATGGTTACAAAATTGAATGTTCCTGCTGATTGGAAAGGTTGGACTCAAAATTGAATGTTCCTATATATGTTATTGTGATGTTCATTTTGTTAATCAAATTTGGTGGGTTATGCAGAATGGCAAGTATACCTACTGCTTCTGGGTTTGTTCCTAGCCTCAGTGGTTGCCTTCTACATATTCTACGAGAACTCGGATTCCTTCTGGAACTTTCCTCTCGGAGGAGACCAACCCGCCCGACCCATTTTTGTGGATCCACAGTCCTCGGACGATAAGAACATTTGGAGTGCGTTCGGGCCATTAGAAGATTAGACAGACCCGGGTTTCGGTTTATGTTGTTCCACTTCTTGTGGATTGATTGTTCTAACTGTGCCATAGTAATATGACTTTGCATTTCACTGTTGGTTTTTTCTGTTATGTTGCCAAATTCAGTTTGAAACTAGCGATGTAACTTTATCCTTCTTTTATTTGTTTTTACTTAATTCAAACTTTATACTCCAGTTTGTTTGTTATCTCGATTATTTTTGGGTTAACAGGTCTTTTGGTCCATGATGTTTGACAACTTTTGGGTTTTGGTCAATGATGTTTTTTTTTACCTAGTTTTGATACCATATGTTTACAAATTTTTTCTAGTTTTGGTCCGACCGTTACATTCCGTCCATTTTTTGACATTTACAAATCACGTGATCCACCCTAAACTTTCAGTTTTGTTCAATTTAGTCCCTCTAATACTTTCCTAACTTTTTTTTTGTTCAATTTAGTCCTGAAGTTTCAAAAATTCAATTGTTCTTATTGTCCAATTAGGGTCAATTTTGAAACTTCGGGACTAAATTGAACAAAAAAAAGGTTAAGAAAGTATTAGAAGGACTAAATTTAAAGTTTAGAGTGGATCACGTGATTTGAACATGTAAAAAAATGGGCGGAAAAAATGGGCGGAATGTAAGGGTTAGACCAAAACTAGAAAAAATCTGCAAACATATGGTACCAAAACTAGGTAAAAAAAAACAGCATTGACCAAAACCCAAAAGTTGTCAAACATTATGGACCAAAAGACCTGTTAACCCTTCATCTTTTGATTCGAGGCCAAATCGGAGGGTCTGGGTTCCTAGTATGGATTTAGCATATTGTCTATCATGTTAAACTAATCAAATACGTACGGCAGAAATTTGTTTTTTAATATATATAATTACCCCATTTGATAATAATGCAAATAAATTTACATGCAAATAGACTACTAAAATGACTTACCATTATAAAGTTACACATTGCAGGCCTATATTTAAATATATATTTATAACTATAAATTTGTTAAAGGGTTAGGCTTAATTAAGATCCACCATTAAGAAGAATCATCATATCGAGGGATCCATCAATCAATCATTTCATTACGTCTCTGTCTCTATTCACATTTTCACGTCGACTTCTGCACCAACTGATCTGCATCTCTAATGGCAAAACCACTTCACTGGCTCCCTTACCTTTCCCGTCGTTAGTCGCCGACAATCTTCCTTCCCTGGGGCCGGAAACCTTCTCCGGAGATGGAAGATAACGCCGCCGCCGCCGGTACATTCGGCTCGATCCGCCGATTCCCGATCAAGCGAAGTAATACTCGCGCCGACGCTGAACATTTCCGGGATCACCATAGTCGCTTCAGCCGCAACCGCTTCAGCCGTCAGCGTTTCAACCGCAAAGGTCTCTTCTGGCTCTTTCCGTTCAGAGGCAAGTCCGTCTTCTACGCGTTGGTACTGTTTGCGGTCTTCGTTTTTGCAATGGCGTCTATGGTGCTGCAGAGCTCGATCACATCCGTCTTCAGCAGGCAGGGGAGCGAAACGGCTAATTTTCTCAAGGAAGGGCTGAAGCTCGGTAGCACGTTGAAGTTTGTGTATCCGACGCCGTTAGTTGGGGGAGAAGGGCTGGATCAACTGCGTGTTGAGCGGAGGGTCGGAGTTCGGTTGCCGATACTTGCTCTGGTAAGCTTGATGTCTGATTTCCTTCTCTGTTCTGCTCGGTCTTGTTTACTCTTGGACACTGATTCTGTGCTAGTTAAAGTTGGTACGTTGGCACTGATTGAATGCATTCGTACAATGCAATTCCGTTCTCATTGTGGGGAACCTTGTGGATATCATCAAATGAACAGAGTTGTTGTGATGATGCTAGAGGTGCTCCGACACATCTGCTGCCTTTTGCCTGTCTTGCCATTTTCATTTCCAATTAGCTAATTAAGGCCCAAAAGTTGATTTGGTGTTTGAACAAATGGTTGAACTTAAAATGTGGATTTAATGGAGTAGAAAAGTTTGATGCTAAAAACTAATTTTCGTGCCCACTGCTTTTCCTCTTTGTTCAAGTTAACTCGATTATTTTCTATCAAAGTTGAATTTTGGTAACTTTTCTAATATATTATGAATCAAACCCATTCTGTTAGATTGTAACTATGAGCTGCTGTGATTTGTATATCATGATTTCATTTTATTTTTGCAACTTCCAAGTTGTCCAATTCAGCACTCTTCTCTTTCCGTTTTTATTATCAAATGAAGTCTATATTTTCCTATAATTCAACCTTCTGCTTCTTTTGAGAAATGTCCTTAGCAAACACTGATTTGTCTGATTGAACGATGAGATTTTTAAATGCTTGAACAAAAAGATATGCTACCTAGTCATAATTTTAGTTTTTCTGGTCATTCAATATTTGAGGTAATTTTTTAAACTCATACATCCAGACTCCAAGCTACTTTACTCTATGCTTTGCTATGTTGCTTTAAGCTATAAGTAGATTAGAATCCAAATGATTCTCTGACATGAAAAAGGGTCTTATATTAAGTTAGAACACCAAACAGAGATTTCTTCGTAGTGTAATCACCTGGTGGCATAGACATAATTTTTTAGAGTAGCTGGTTCAGTCTGGAAAGACTGCTATAGCTCCAATTTTCATCCATGAACTGTTTCCTTTCCATTCTAATTCCTGCAGATCTTGGGCAGCATGAGGAATGATCCAGCATCATTAATGTTATACTCCGTGGTGAAGAACTTGAAGAAGCTTGGCTACAAGTTTAAGGTTGATTTTATTTAACAAAATAATTTATTTATGCTCTATTAGGCTATGGCATATGGTTTGTGAAGTTATTGTAATAGAATATGAATGTTGTACTAGCAGTAAAATTGGGAATACTGAGTTTTACAACCAAACTTGATTTGTAGATCTATTCTGTGGATGATGGTGAAACACGCTTAATGTGGGAGGATATAAGCGATCATATCTCAGTTCTACGTCTTGAGCGATACGGTCATATTGATTGGTCAATGTAAGCAATTTTATCTGGACTTGATTATTTTATTATTTTTATTTAGTCAAGCAGACTTTCCTCTAATTTTTTTTTCCTCTTTTGGGACTTTTTTTTTTCCTAATCAGGTATGAAGGTGTCATTGTTGACTCGATTGAGGCAAAGCATGTTATTTCAAGGTATGTTGTATGTACCCTTCCTACAATGGTGTAAATGCTTCCGCCAGACTTGTTCATGGAATCACTTTTCTTTTCCCTTTCCAGAATAGTTGTCTATAATGTTCTAGGGTGGCTTCGTTATTCTGTTAATTTTTCTTGTTTACCGTGGAGTAAGCTTCAACTAACTTGTATTGATGAATTATCTGTTCTGCATTAAATTTATTTTAGGCAAATCATGCCATTTCAAGGTATGTTGTATGTACGCCTTCCTGCAATGGTGTAAATACTTCCTCTAGCCTCTAGACTTGTTCATGGAATCACTTTTCTTTTTCCCTTTCCAGATTAGTTGTCTATACTGTTCTAGGGTAGGGTGGCTCCATTAGTCTGCTAATTTTTTTAGTTTACAGTGGAGTAAGCGTCTGCTATCTTGTATTGATGAACCATCAGTTCTGCATTACGTTTATTTTAGGCTATTTGAGCTCTATTTGTTGAAGTGACCAAGCAGTTAATTCCTTGATGACATAAAGTCTACTTTTTTTAGTATATAGTTGCTATATATAGTGATTTTTATTTATGCAGCCTTATGCAGGAGCCCTTCTGTTCAGTTCCTCTCATATGGATAATTCAAGAGGATGTCCTTGCTAAGCGTCTCCCACATTATTCCAAGATGGGGCAGAATCATCTTCTTTCTGTATGGAGAAGTACTTTTAGCAGAGCTGATGCCATCCTGTTTTCAGACTACAGTTTGCCGGTACTCTCAACATCTTACTGCATCTACTCTGCGTATTACAAACTATTACTCCCATTTGCCAATTTTTGGCATCCCGCACGTTCTGATTGCGATGTTTCCTTTATCAGATGTTGTATAGTATGCTTGACAATGGAAACTTCTTTGTGATTCCTGGATCCCCACTAGATGTCTGGTCTGCAGAACAGTTTCGGGAGACTCATGATAAGACCCAACTGAGGTTGCAGGCTGGATATAATGAAGATGACATTGTGGTTCTAGTAATTGGGAATCCATTCTTCTATAATGAACTATCATGGGACTATGCTGTGGCAATGCATACTATAAGCCCTTTGCTTGTGAAGTACGCTAAGGGAAATGAAGCAGGACAGGCTGTTAAATTTGTTTTTCTCTGTGGTAATTCAACAGATGGCTATGATGAGGCTTTGCAGGTACTTTTTTTGCTTCGCTAAATTTTTCATCCTTCAGGCAGAAAAACTGGCATCTTTAGAGTAGGTTTTTGTTCTGCACCCAAGCAAATAGATTAATCATTGTATGCCTTCAAAATGTATATTTTCTTCACTCAAGTGCTTTAATATTTGTGTTTCAACTTCTTCCGTCAGCAGGTAGGTTATTTATTAGCTTAATTTTAAGTGGAAATCAATGTTCTGTTTCCCTGTATGCTTTCATCTTATTTTCTTGAATTTAGACCTTGTTATTCTCAGATAGTAACAAAAGCGAAGATGTTGTATATACAGAATAAGTTAGAAAATTTATCTGCTAAGTGAGATGAAGATGCATCGAAAGAAACTTTGATTTGATCGACATTGTATCATCTTTCAGGTGTTTTCTACTTCTGATTTGAGGAATTTCATGTCCTGTTTTGTAGGAGGTTGCTTCCCGCCTAGGTCTTGTTCCCGGTTCAGTTAGGCATTTTGGAATGAATGCCGATGTGAATGGTGTATTGAGTAGGGCAGATGCAGTACTTTATGGCTCTTTCCAAGATGAACAAGGTTTTCCTCCATTACTTATCCGAGCCATGACCTTTGGGCTACCTATCGTTGTACCAGATACTCCTTCCATTACTAAATACGTAGGTGTCTCCTGGTTCTCACCTCTTATCCTTAAATCGGTTTTTCTTTCTGTTATGGAATGTAACATATTCCCTATAGAATATTTCAATATATGCTAGTTACCTTATTAGAATCCTTCCCTAGGAAGCTAAATAGATGTATATGTACATATTCTATGAGTAAAGTGATTAAGGAGAATTCTACTCCTGATTCATGTCTATGAAAGTTTACACTTTCTTCCCTTGATGCTGATAATCTCCTCACACAATCTTTATCTTAGGTTCTTGATGGTGTCAATAGCATATTCTTTTCCAAGAATGACCCTGATGCTTTGGTGCGAGCTTTTTCTCTTATGATTTCTGATGGGAGGCTCTCCGAGCTTGCTCACAGCATTGCTACTTCTGGAAAACTGCTTGCTAAGGACATGTTGGCACCAGAATGCATAACTGCGTACGCAAAGCTCTTGGAGAATGTACTTAGCTTCCCATCGGATGCTGTTTTGCCTGTTTCTGTTTCTCAACTTCAGCATTTGACATGGGAATGGACTTTTATCAGGAAGGAAAAAAATCAGGAAAGAAGTGATATTTCTCTTATTGATGATAAGGATACCCCAATAGGAAGATCTAGTCTTGTTTATGATATAGAGGAGGAGTTGGCTGACCATACAGGGAATCTCTTTGAGAATGAAAGTGGGATTCTTTCGGATGATATCCCAACTGAACGGGATTGGGAAATATTGCTAGAAATTGAGCAAATTGAAGAATCAGAAAATGTGGAAGTGGATGAGGTATGTATGGTTGTCTTTCTGCAACTTTCTGCGTGCTTTCCATCTCTTCAGGCCTTGCTTTATTTTGTTTCAAAGCAAGATAACTTTTTGCTTCTTTTGCGGATTTAGCTTGAAGAAAGAATGGAGAAAGGCCCTGGTGACTGGAATGACATATATCGAAATGCACGGAAAGCTGAAAAGCTGAACTTTGAAGCAAATGAAAGGGATGAGGGTGAACTGGAGAGAACAGGACAGCCTGTTTGCATATATGAAATATATGATGGATCTGGAGCTTGGCCCTTCCTGCATCACGGTTCGTTATACAGAGGCTTAAGTCTTGTAAGTTTCTCTTCACGGACTTTGAGTGAAGAAATCTTGTCATATTGCTCTACAATTTTCGGCCAAAAAAATATTGTTCTATTACAAAGATTTGTAGAGAGAGTTCCTCTAATTTAAATGTTGCTATTGCTAGTCGAAAAAAGCAATGAGGTCAAGGTCAGATGATGTAGATGCAGTTGGTCGGCTTCCTCTATTAAATGACACTAGGCACCGGGATTTTCTCTGTGAGATGGGTGGAATGTTTGCTATTGCCAACAAGGTAGATGATATTCATAAGAGACCTTGGATTGGGTTCCAATCATGGCGAGCTGCTGGTAGAAAGGTACCTTTTCTACTCATGCAAAGGACCTAATTTCAGGTTGCAAGGTTATTCTAACAAGGTTTCATCTTGGTAGGTTTCACTGTCACCACAAGCTGAAAAGGTCTTAGAAGAGACCATAAAAGCTGAAACTAAAGGAGAAGTGATATACTTCTGGACGCGCTTGGATATGGATGGAGGTGTTACAGGAGCTGAAGATGTCCTCACCTTTTGGTCCATGTGTGACATCTTGAATGGAGGTGGCTGCAGGTAGTATAGTATATCATCAAGATTCAGTTATATGATGCCTCTTACAGTTATTTGGGACAGTAGACGACACTTATTGATTTGAACAAGTTTCCTAGATGATTTTGATATGTTACCATCAAGCAGAGTTTGTGTTTAAGGGCTCTTTAGAATATCAATTCCTTTGCATGCATAACGCAAAACGGATGCACTGTTTCAACTGCCATAAAATAGCCTAAAATCTGTGCATCATCGATACATGATGACATAATATAACTATTGTATAATTTCTTGTAGAAATGCTTTTGAACTCGCTTTCCGGAAGATGTACAATTTACTACCTCATAAAGAAGCTCTCCCTCCAATGCCAGATGATGGTGGGTATTGGTCTGCTATGCATAGCTGGGTCATGCCAACTCCTTCATTTCTTGAATTCATCATGTTTGCAAGGTGAATCCAAGATATCTCCTTTAGCAATCTCTTTATGCTCATTATTACTTAGTCCTTTAGAATCAAACTAACTTATATATATTGAGATTTTCCTCTATTTTGTGAATACGCAGGATGTTTACCGACTCTTTAGACTCATTGCACATAACTTCCCCGGAAATCAACTTTTGCTTGCTTGGGACCACAGAATTGGAGGTAAAACGTCCAAGTAACTAATTATATTTTGAATTACTTTCGGATGAATAAACAGTAAGATTTTTAATAAATGAACAGAAAAGACATTGCTATTGTCGAGTTCTGGAGGTTGTGGTGAATGTTTGGGCATACCACAGTGGAAGAAAGATGGTGCACATGGACCCAAATACAGGGTCAGTATCGGAGCAGCACCCAGTAGAGGTGAGGAGAGAACATATGTGGGCGAAATACTTAAACTTGACATTACTAAAGAGCATGGACGAGGATTTAGCAGAAGCAGCGGATGATGGGGATTACCCGTACGAGGAATGGCTGTGGCCATTAACAGGAGAGGTTCATTGGCAAGGGATTTACGAAAGGGAGAGAGAAAGACGGTACAGAGTGAAGATGGAAAAGAAGAGGAAGGCAAAAGAAAAATACCTGGACCGACAGAAGAACGGATACAAGCAGAAACCTGTTGGATGATGGATTCTTTCTTTCAAAGGTACGTCGAAAACCACTTTCAAATGCCTCCGTGAAATTAGAGTCCTTGAGAGAAGAAGAGTAGTAGTATAGCCAGCCAGTTAGATGTCTGCAGAAGTAGTAAGTAAAGTCTTGAAATTATTCTTTCTTTGGTGATGGGTCTAGAGGAAGGTTAGGGGCTACTTAATTGAGTTCTTAGATTAGAGGAAGGAAGGTAATACATTCTATCTAATTCATTGCATTGATTCATACAATTACAATGTTTGTGGTGTCATTTTGCTTGGCCTTCACTTACGAATGGGTTCGTAGTTCATTGCTTTAGAGAGCTTATGAACTCCCCTTCATTGCATCCTTCGGGTTCTTGACTTATAAACTCGGGGCTAAGCTTCCCCTCAATTCATTCAAGTAATAAGTTAGTTATATATAGAACTGTTCAGTCAAAGTAATTAGCCAATAATAATAATTAATAAAATATTATTATCTAATCTTAAATAATGTAACGAAACCGACTATTTTGAAGTTTAAAAATAATTTTAGACTTTTTGATTTCAAAGTACGATTATAATCTATTAAGTTAAATGACATGTGGCGAAACTAATAATTGTTAATTTTAATGCTAAAATTAGTCGAAAAATGTGGTAAGTAATAAAAATGAAATCTATGCACTCCATTTTAATGTCAGACAACAAATATTAACATCGTTGAAACTTTAGATTGTTTATAAGTTCTTATCCCTAAAAATAAACATCCAAAAAAACAAATAGAAATAGTTTTTATCTCCATCCGCTATACTATATACGCCAATCATTGTAACACGTGAAACAACTAAGGTGAGCAAAAATTATCCATTTGAACCCAGAACTAATTTTCAGGATAGGGTTTAGGGTATAACTTTAAATCACTCGGCAAGTTCCGATTTTTTATTTTATTTTATTTTTATTTTTTTCAGAACCTGTTTAATCGGTTTCGGTCCGGCATTATTTTATTTAGGATACACAAAAATATTATAATCGGATATAATATAATTCTTATTAAAAATTGAAAATAATAACAGTTGCTCTCTTCAGTCTTCTCTCTCCATAGTCCATGAGAAATTCTAATGTAGCTCGGAGACACCAGGTGGTGTCCTTAGCTATCTCACGTGAGCTAGGGCCCACCGTAGAATCTCTCTTACTGGGCTCCACCTCCTGTGAGATGGTGAGGGACACCATCTGGTGTCACCGAGCCAGAGAATAATCTCTGTACCTCGGTGCCACCAGCTGGTGGAATCTAGTTAGGAGAAATTCCTCGTAGCACATACATGGTGGACCTTCAACCGTTGTTCTCATTACATTGCCACCTGTCATTACATTGCCACCTGTCAGATCCTGATTGGTTGAAGGTCCACCACGTAGATGTCACCAGATTGGTTGCTAACCCTACCTACGCCATCTGTCCCTTTGCACTGTTTCCGTGTTTTAATCACTGTTTGTTATCCACATCTCTATTCTGCTTCTACAGTGTACAAGAGCCTTGTATCCGAAATTATGCGGATAAATAAATATGTTCTAATTAAATAGGTTTTGGTTCCGGACTGAAACGAGTAGGTTTTTCTGGTAGGAAATGCAATGAATTGATTAAAACTTAATAGATTTCTAAAACTCCTAAAATTTTAGGTGTCTAGAACTGTTCACTCCTAAATATAATCGACGATTGTAAATTTTAAAACCATAAAAAAAAACTACTCGTATCAAATATTTATTTATTATAGTATTATCTAACATATAAAAATCATCACTATTTTTATGGTTCTTTTTCAAATAGTTTTGACCAAGTGAAAGTAGGTATAAAGACTTTTCTGATAATATTTATTATATATTTTCATTTATCAATGCCTATAATTAATTTAATATATATATATATATATATATATATATATATATATATATTAATTTAAAAATGATTTTTCACTTAAACTAACGCTAAAATATATATTTGTTAATTTTTTAATCAAAATTTTAAGTTAGACTTTAGAATAAGATACGCACTTACTGAATTATTATATACATAATTAACACTAACATGCTTCAATTGCAATAATTTTGCCATGTGTAGTTGAATCTAAGTCAACCCTAACAACAGCATATTGAATATATAATGTGTCTTTTAATGGTGTGGCACGGCTAATTAATTGAACTTGTATTATATACTATATTAAAAAAAAGAATATTGGTAAATAAATAAAAAAATAAAGGATTGGTTTGATGGTAGTTAAACGTAAATTGGTATAAGGGTGGGAGGGTTGGGGTTGGGGATGGTAGCAATATATTAGTGTGTAGCGGATGATGAGGACTCAACAACCGTAATTAATTGTCATAACGTCAGAGTTTTCATGGTTGTGCCAAACTTGTTTTGCCAAATTAACGTTTTCCTTCAACTCACCACCTTTTTATACACAGCTAATGTTTTCTTTCTATAACCATTAAAGTAATAATAATTATACCTCAACGTGCAAACGCGTGTTTCATTTACTCCTCCACAACCTAGCTACCTAGTTACTGCACCAATCTACTTCGGGATCCCTCATATTATTATTTTTATTTCTTTCTCTCTTCAGTTATATATATTTTTAAGACAGATATAACATTAAAAACAAAAAAATTATAAATTGCATGATAAATATAATAGATTGCAGACCGATCTTTGAGTATAATAACTTGTTGTTGGAAATACGTTGATGAAATCAGTGTGTACTCTGGTCGTCTACTAAGTATGGTTATAAAAAATCTCAAACCATGAGCATAAGAGTTTAAACATTATGTAGTATGATAACATAAGATCGTCACTACTAACTCATTCAGTTTTTTAGCTAAAAATGTAGGATTTAGAGTGTTCACCTAAGTCTAAACCTCACAATGAATTGGATTGATCGAGAAATGAGAATGATAAATGAATTCACTGAAGAGCACACAGTAAACTAAAGGCTTCTGTTTTGTCTTACTTAAAATGTGCGAAAATACATTGCTTAAATAGCTACGAAATACAACAGAAACTAACAGAAATTAACGCAAAATCAGTTGCGCTACTGACCCACTAACTATTGAAACTAATTAACCTAGAGAAAACAGCAATTTGCTTCGACAAAATCTACTGCGTATCTTTGTTTCTGTTGTTGAAGATCTGGACCGGACTGAACCGCTGCTGCTGCTGCTGAGGAATTGGACCGGCCGGTTCGGACATTCCTAACAAATTTACCTAACTATTTTTCAGAAAATAGCAACTTCAACAAAAAAATGTATGTAAATGAAAAAAAAATCTAACAATAAGGAGGATTCAAACATTTTTTTTTTTGTGTGGGGTGTCTAATGAACTCACAGATGATAACACTCTTATAAAAAATACTCGATAAATTCGAACAAGACCTCTAATTAAAGAATGTAATACTAAATCGTTACACTTCACAGTTGTGTATCTGACCCGATCCGACCCGGTATTAATTTGTTTATATATATCACAGAAAATATGTTAGTTTTTGAAGATAGATAGATCTGTTTTGTCTGCTTTGATGAGAAGCATTTGGTTGATTATCATTTTGTCAAGGTATCCTAGGCGGGGGTGAGTGCGTAAGCCAGCCGCTTTCTTTATAAGACTATCCGACGCGCCATGGAGCGAGTGCTTTCACGTTCCAGACAGGAGTGCTGAGAGCGTGTGTCTCACGATGGGTAATTGAGACGGAGAGTGAAATGCAAGTCCCATCAACGCAGTAGTAGTACTACTTGTGGACCAGCTTTTGCCACCAATAATATCTTACTTGTTCATATCACACGTCACTACATAAAAGCTTACATAAAATAAAATAAAATGAAGATTAGGTTTGATTTCAGTTTCATCTAATAAGCATCACCATATTAATATTATAAGTTACATAAATTAACCACCCTATTAATTAATTAATTATTTGGGTATAGGTGAGCTAGCTACTATATACTATATGGTAATTTATTGGTAACCAAGAACCAACCAAACCCCCCCTCACAATAATAATCACACAATTCATCATTCTCCCTACCAATGCTGAACAACAAAAGCAAAATGAGTTTTTGTTTTAATCTTATGGAAAATTCAGCTTGCCTTACCCTAATATTATGGTATATATATAATAAATTTCATTATTATGACTAATTAGCTAATCTAGACTCTAGAGATTTCCAAAATTTACATAACCGGTTAAATTATTCTAAATTACTTTATTTCGTATTAAGAATTATATATATTAAAAAAAGACTTGCAAAAAAATAAAGTGAATTTTTAAGGAAAAAAATGTACTTCACTTGTTATAAGTGGAAATATTAAATAATGAAATTACTAAATATAAAAGATCCAAGAGAGAGAGATTGGGTGAGCTACCTTTTCAGCAACATAAAACCAGCCTGCAGCTCATTTCCAGTACTCTTCTCTTCGCATCCAATCTTCTTCTCTCCTCTCCTTTCACCACGCATGCATAAATAACCAGTCCACGACCTCCGCGTTCATCCAATTCTCCTCTCATCTCCGATCGACCATGTCTACAGATAATCGTCCAGAAGACGATCTACCGTTGAATCTGCCGATGATCAAAGCTCCTCCTCCAACTGACAATTCGGAAAATCCGCGATCTGCTCCAGACGGCGTAAACGAGGAAGCTGGATGCCGAACTCCGACGTCGATCGAGAACAGGATCCCGCCGGTGCTGACATGTCCGCCGGCGCCACGGAAGCCGCGCGCGTCGCTGAAACGGAGAGCAGTGGAGAATATTGAGAGCTTCGAGAAGGTTCACCGCGCCGAGATCGAGGCGCTGTTCCGGAGCTGTGAGGCGGTCGTGGTGTTTCGTGCGGCGGCGAAGCGGAGGTTTGTCCGTGTAAATGGTGGAGGTGCAATCAATTAATTAATTAAAAACCTCCTCGTTACGTTTCTACTCTCGTAATTGTACGTAAAATTCACGGGACACGGCCGTGTGTGGGTTTCGTCGCCGGATAAATCTTCTTCTTCTTCTTTTTCTTAGAATGTAAAATTTTGCGTCTCATCAATTGTTGAATTAAGGCATATTAATAAAAAAATATGTATAATCTATCATGAGGAATATTAGATTTATATGATGTATTTTCCACTTCAATATTTTCCGTTTATATGTATTAATTAATAATTTCATCTATTGATAACGAAAGATAACAATGATGACAAATACTATTATTTTTTGGTATTTATTTTATTATATAATGTGGCCGGTGGTTCGAGTTATTTTTGTAATGAAGATTCACATTAACATAATTTGTTCAGATTTTTTTTTTTTTTAAATAATAAACCGGTGTTTTGGGGTTAAATGCGGTTTTATTTTTAAAATAAAATTAAGTGTCCGGGATATATTTTTCCTCGAAAATAAATATACGGTCTTATTATAAATACAAAAAATAGGGATGAGAGTTCTGTATTATTATTAGTGTATCTGCCCGTAAAAAAAAAACCATAGAAACTAGACTGAGAAACATTCGTGCTACACGCAAAGTGTGGCTTTAACAAACTACACCTAACAAAATGTGATAACAATAAGCTGGCATCCCGAAAATAAAGATGCCATCCACTTATAACCATAATATTAGGGTTTTGAGCTTTTTATATAATATATATATATATATATATATATATATATATATATATATATATATATATATATTAGCTAGCTAGGGTTGATTCATATTACCCGAAAAGGGCCCTTACGTGTGGTTTTTGCTAGGAAGGAATTAATGCCCCTTTCGGGGTTAGTTCAACAAGTAGTGTCCTTTTTAATGCAACTGCATGGATTTATGATTAGTAAATGATGATAAATGATCGAGTTGGCCTAAGGATAATAATCAATAAGTTAATTTATAATAATAATATTAGCTAGCACTTGTGAATTAAGCTTTACGTTATTGACTGAAAATATATATCTCGTTTCAGTCGAGAAGGAATTAGCATGAGTAAATTCTCTAGTCATAAAAAAAAAATATAACTCTCTATATTAAATATTTGGATATGATGGTGATCCCAATTCTTGAAAATAACAACAAAGAGTAGTAGTACCATACTATCATTTTGTTTTGTTTTTGCTGCAAATTGGTGTACCGTTACATAATTATAAAGTAATATTATTACTTACTTAATATTATATATCCCTCTTGGCCCAAAAAAAGAAGAAAAAAAAAAGATAGATCCCTTGTAATTGCCCAATGAATATGTAACTTTTAGATATATAAAATTTTAGAGTAAATATTGAGTTGGATTGAAAATATATATACTCTTTCACCAAATATATTATATATAAAGTCTTATACTTTTTCAGTAATTACAAGAACGCCACGCCGGCAGCCACCCCAACTTCCGGCTACCATCTGCCGATTACCCTCCGATCCGACCACCACTTAAAAGGTTAGTTTGATTCGCATTTACTACATATAGTAAAGAAAATACCTAGTAATGAGATGGGTATCTACATATATAATAATCAAACTTTGCCAATTGGGATTAGATTATTACGAGAATGAAAAAGTATTGGTATAATTAAATAAGATTCTATAAGTTGGCTTAATTTATATTTTGAGTCGTGCTACGACGTGGTGAGGAGGTTACGACGTGATGAACCTTAATTACCTCTCCTGTTACGAAATGGATAAGCCAGCTACCCTCCTCCTATTAATTAATTAACTAATTAATTGATTACAGTTAAGATCCTCTGTGATTTTCATTATTTTTTTTGCAACATCTATTATATACATATATATATATATATATATATATATATATATATATATATATATATATATATATATATATATATATAAAGAATTTCCAAATTCCAATACAGTCATCAATTTTTTATGGACATGTGTTGTAATAAATAAAACTCCCAAACCATTCACTCGAGGTCAGGACGGATCCCCATGGTGTCCAAGGGTTACAAGGGTTTATAGTAATAGTGAAAAATCAAATTAAAAGAATCTACTCAAATAATATATATATATATATATATATAGTAGATCCAATCATGGTCCAAATTTTATTGTTCCTACTTTTTTTAGTTTGATTATACTAAATTACGACAATATAAGTACAACTCTTACTAACCTCGAGGTTATATATTTGAAACAAGGAAAAACTCACGAATTTATGTCTAAAAAAAAATTAATACATATATAATTTTGTAGATCTAAATTACGAAAAGCTAAAAGTAGGCGACTACTATTCATGATAAGTAGAATCATTTGGATACAAAATTAACTTGTTGGGTCTTGTTTTGGTGTATTATGAAGGTGATGCATCATATACCGATAAAGAATGAATAAGTACGTAATTAAATAAAGAACAAGAATAATAGGTTTAAAATATATTTAATAATCTAAAATATTGAATAATAAAAAAAAGACATCCTTTAGGTAAAATGTTAGAAAATTATATCCTTACTAAGGTATATATATTATTTATAAACTATAATGGTATAATGCTCCATATATATAGGTATAAATATATTAATGAAAATCATATATGAATAAGCTAAACTTGTTGGATGTGGACTTGGTTTTTCACTTTCTGGGTTTGTAAATTAGCCCATTTACTTTGTTGAGTATTGGGAAATGCCGCGAGTGAGTAACTTAGGCAATTTTGTCTCACACCGGCCAATACAAGTGAAAAATAATACTAGTATATACCTGTGGGCAATTTATTATAATTGTAATTGTATCTAATTATTATTAAATGATAGGCTATCTCCACGAGCACATAGGGGTTGGGTTGTGTGTACTTGAGTGGATCAAATGCCTAGCTAAACGTAAAGGATTGATTTGATGGTAGTTAAACGTAAATTGGTATAAGGGTGGGAGGGTTGGGGTTGGGGATGGTAGCAATATATTAGTGTGTAGCGGATGATGAGGACTCAACAACCGTAATTAATTGTCATAACGTCAGAGTTTTCATGGTTGTGCCAAACTTGTTTTGCCAAATTAACGTTTTCCTTCAACTCACCACCTTTTTATACACAGCTAATGTTTTCTTTCTATAACCATTAAAGTAATAATAATTATACCTCAACGTGCAAACGCGTGTTTCATTTACTCCTCCACAACCTAGCTACCTAGTTACTGCACCAATCTACTTCGGGATCCCTCATATTATTATTTTTATTTCTTTCTCTCTTCAATTATATATATTTTTAAGACAGATATAACATTAAAAACAAAAAAATTATAAATTGCATGATAAATATAATAGATTGCAGACCGATCTTTGATTATACTAACTTGTTGTTGGAAATACGTTGATGAAATCAGTGTGCACTCTGGTCGTCTACTAAGTATGGTTATAAAAAATCTTAAACCATGAGCATAAGAGTTTAAACATTATGTAGTATGATAACATAAGATCGTCACTACTAACTCATTCAGTTTTTTAGCTAAAAATGTAGGATTTAGAGTGTTCACCTAAGTCTAAACCTCACAATGAATTGGATTGATCGAGAAATGAGAATGATAAATGAATTCACTGAAGAGCACACAGTAAACTAAAGGCTTCTGTTTTGTCTTACTTAAAATGTGCGAAAATACACTGCTTAAATAGCTACGAAATACAACAGAAACTAACAGAAATTAACGCAAAATCAGTTGCGCTACTGACCCACTAACTATTGAAACTAATTAACCTAGAGAAATCAGCAATTCACTTCGACAAAATCTACTGCGTATCTTTGTTTCTGTTGTTGAATATTTGGACCGGACTGAACCGCTGCTACTGCTGCTGAGGAATTGGACCGGCCGGTTCGGACATTCCTAACAGATTTACCTAACTGTTTTTCAGAAAATAGCAACTTCAACAAAAAAATGTATGTAAATGAAAAAAAAAAAAAAATCTAACAATAAGGAGGATTCAAACATTTTTTTTTGTGTGGGGTGTCTAATGAACTCGCAGATGATAACACTCTTATAAAAAATACTCGATAATTCGAACAAGACCTCTAATTAAAGAATGTAATACTAAATCGTTACACTTCACAGTTGTGTATCTGACCCGATCCGACCCGGTATTAATTTGTTTATATATATTACAGAAAAGATGTTAATTTTTGAAGATAGATAGATCTGTTTTGTCTGCTTTGATGAGAAGCATTTGGTTGATTATCGTTTTGTCAAGGTATCCTAGGCGGGGGTGAGTGCGTAAGCCAGCCGCTTTCTTTATAAGACTATCCGACGCGCCGTGGAGCGACTGCTCTCACGTTCCAGACAGGAATGCTGAGAGCGTGTGTCTCACGATGGGTAATTGAGACGGAGAGTGAAATGCAAGTCCCATCAACGCAGTAGTAGTACTACTTGTGGACCAGCTTTTGCCACCAATAATATCTTACTTGTTCATATCACACGTCACTACATAAAAGCTTTCATAAAATAAAATAAAATGAAGATTAGGTTTGATTTCAGTTTCATCTAATAATAATCATCACCATATTAATATTATAAGTTACATAAATTAACCACCCTATTAATTAATTATTTGGGTATAGGTGAGCTAGCTACTATATACTATATAGTAATTTATTGGTAACCAAGAACCAACCAAACACCCCCTCACAATAATAATCACACAATTCATCATTCTCCCTACCAATGCTGAACAACAAAAGCAAAATGAGTTTTTGTTTTAATCTTATGGAAAATTCAGCTTGCCTTACCCTAATATTATGGTATATATATAATAAATTTCATTATTATGACTAATTAGCTAATCTAGACTCTAGAGATTTCCAAAATTTACATAACCGGTTAAATTATTCTAAATTACTTTATTTCGTATTAAGAATTATATATATTAAAAAAAGACTTGCAAAAAAATAAAGTGCGTTTTTAAGGAAAAAAATGTACTTCACTTGTTATAAGTGGAAATATTAAATAATGAAATTACTAAATATAAAAGATCCAAGAGAGAGAGAGAGATTGGGTGAGCTACCTTTTCAGCAACATAAAACCAGCCTGCAGCTCATTTCCAGTACTCTTCTCTTCGCATCCAATCTTCTTCTCTCCTCTCCTTTCACCACGCATGCATAAATAACCAGTCCACGACCTCCGCGTTCATCCAATTCTCCTCTCATCTCCGATCGACCATGTCTACAGATAATCGTCCAGAAGACGATCTACCGTTGAATCTGCCGATGATCAAAGCTCCTCCTCCTCCTCCTCCAACTGACAATTCGGAAAATCCGCGATCTGCTCCAGACGGCGTAAACGATGAAGCTGGATGCCGAACTCCGACGTCGATCGAGAACAGGATCCCGCCGGTGCTGAAATGTCCGCCGGCGCCACGGAAGCCGCGCGCGTCGCTGAAACGGAGAGCAATGGAGAATATTGAGAGCTTCGAGAAGGTTCACCGCGCCGAGATCGAGGCGCTGTTCCGGAGCTGTGAGGCGGTCGTGGTGTTTCGTGCGGCGGCGAAGCGGAGGTTTGTCCGTGTAAATGGTGGAGGTGCAATCAATTAATTAATTAAAAACCTCCTCGTTACGTTTCTACTCTCGTAATTGTACGTAAAATTCACGGGACACGGCCGTGTGTGGGTTTCGTCGCCGGATAAATCTTCTTCTTCTTCTTTTTCTTAGAATGTAAAATTTTGCGTCTCATCAATTGTTGAATTAAGGCATATTAATAAAAAAATATGTATAATCTATCATGAGGAATATTAGATTTATATGATGTATTTTCCACTTCAATATTTTCCGTTTATATGTATTAATTAATAATTTCATCTATTGATAACGAAAGATAACAATGATGACAAATACTATTATTTTTTGGTATTTATTTTATTATATAATGTGGCCGGTGGTCCGAGTTATTTTTGTAATGAAGATTCACATTAACATAATTTGTTCAGATTTTTTTTTTTTTTAATAATAAACCGCTGTTTTGGGGTTAAATGCGGTTTTATTTTTAAAATAAAATTAAGTGTTCGGGATAAATTTTTCCTCGAAAATAAATATACGGTCTTATTATAAATACAAAAAATAGGGATGAGAGTTCTGTATTATTATTAGTGTATCTGCCCGTAAAAAAAACCATAGAAACTAGACTGAGAAACATTCGTGCTACACGCAAAGTGTGGCTTTAACAAACTACACCTAACAAAATGTGATAACAATAAGCTGGCATCCCGAAAATAAAGATGCCATCCAGTTATAACCGTCCTAAAATATTAGGGTTTTGAGCTTTATATATATATATTAATTAGCTAGCTAGGGTTGATTCATATTACCCGAAAAGGACCCTTACGTGTGGTTTTTGCTAGGAAAGAATTAATGCCCCTTTCGGGGTTAGTTCAACAAGTAGTGTCCTTTTTAATTCAACTGCATGGATTTATGATTAGTAAATGATGATAAATGATCGAGTTGGCCTAAGGATAATAATCAATAAGTTAATTTATAATAATAATATTAGCTAGCACTTGTGAATTAAGCTTTACGTTATTGACATTATTGAAAATATTTATCTCGTTTCAGTCGAGAAGGAATTAGCATGAGTAAATTCCCTAGTCATAAAAAAAATATAACTCTCTATATTAAATATTTGGATATGATGGTGATCCCAATTCTTGAAAATAACAACAAAGAGTAGTAGTAGTGTAGTACCATACTATCATTTTGTTTTGTTTTTGCTGCAAATTGGGTGTACCGTTACATAATTATAAAGTAATATTATTTAAGATATATCCCATTTGGCCCAAAAAAAGAAGAAAAAAAAGATAGATCCCTTGTAATTCCCCAATAAATATGTAAGTTTTAGATATATGAAATTTTAGAATAAATATTGAGTTGGATTGAAAATATATATACTCTTTCACCAATATATATATACTTTTTCAGTAATTACAAGAACGCCACGCCGGCAGCCACCCCAACTTCCGGCTACCATCTGCCGATTACCCTCCGATCCAACCACCACAAGGAACCCTTTAAAGGTTACTGAGATTTGCATTTACTACATATAGTAAAGAAAATACCTAGTAATGGATGGGTATCTAGATATATAATAATCAAACTTTGCCAATTGGGATTAGATTATTATGAGAATGAAAAAGTATTGGTATAGTTAAATAAGATTCTATAAGTTGGCTTAATTTATATTTTGAGTCGTGCTACGACGTGGTGAGGAGGTTACGACGTGATGAACCTTAATTACCTCTCCTGTTACGAAATGGATAAGCCAGCTACCCTCCTCCTATTAATTAATTAATTAATTAATTGATTATAGTTAAGATCCTCTGTGATTTTTCATTATTTTTTTGCAACATCTATTATATATATATATATATATATATATATAAAGAATTTCCAAATTCCAATACAGTCATCAATTTTTTATGGACATGTGTTGTAATAAATAAAACTCCCAAACCATTCACTCGAGGTCAGGACGGATCCCCATGGTGTCCAAGGGTTACAAGGGTTTATAGTAATAGTGAAAAATCAAATTAAAAGAATCTACTCAAATAATATATATATATATATAGTAGATCCAATCATGGTCCAAATTTTATTGTTCCTACTTTTTTTAGTTTGATTATACTAAATTACGACAATATAAGTACAACTCTTACTAACCTCGAGGTTATATATTTGAAACAAGGAAAAACTCACGAATTTATGTCTAAAAAAAAATTAATACATATATAATTTTGTAGATCTAAATTACGAAAAGCTAAAAGTAGGCGACTACTATTCATGCTAAGTAGAATCATTTGGATACAAAATTAACTTGTTGGGTCTTGTTTTGGTGTATTATGAAGGTGATGCATCATATACCGATAAAGAATGAATAAGTACGTAATTAAATAAAGAACATGAATAATAGTTTTAAAATATATTTAATAATGTAAAATATTGAATAATAAGAAAAAGAAAAATGTTAGAAAATTATATCCTTACTAAGATATATATATATTATTTATAAACTATAATGGTATAATGCTCCATATATGTAGGTATAAATATATTAATGAAAATCATATATAAATAAGCTAAACTTGTTGGATGTGAACTTGGTTTTTCACTTTCTGGGTTTGTAAATTAGCCAGCCCATTTACTTTGTTGAGTATTGGGAAATGCCGCGAGTGAGTGACTTAGGCAATTTTGTCTCACACCGGCCAATACAACTATACAAGTGAAAAATACTAATAAATATAATTGTAATTGTATCTAATTATTATTAAATGATAGGCTATCTCCACGAGCACATAGGGGTTGGGTTGTGTGTACTTGAGTGGATCAAATACCTAGCTAAGCTTGAGTGTGCAACGTAATGTCATTGATTTTAACCAAATTATACAATAGTTTGTCCAGATACAGTAAACCTTATTTTTTTTATTTTTTACTTATGTAACATTGAGTTGCATTCTACAATCAATAATTCATCATTCATTCTTCATACACTAATCTTTTCCTCTGATGTATGCGACTTGTTCACAACTATCTTAGTATTCCTGTTATGTTGTCTCTGTCTTTCTAAGCTGCATCTATTTTATCGATGTCTTGTTGCTGCTGAAGTTCCAGATTGCTGTTGCGTTCATATCTTACAGCGAGCGATTTTATTCATTGTTCATATGATTTTGTTTTATTGTTGTTGTCGGCTATCAAAATTCTGTTGTATTCAGGTCTTAGGGTCGGATCGGTCAGACATGTTACATGCATAACACGATTTGACAATACTATCAAATCCTAGTATGTGATCGGCCGTGTTTAAATATTGTTGCATAGCCTTTAATATTATCTTATGTTAGGTATACTTGCTAGACACCCAGAATTACAGTGCTGATTTTACTAATTCCGAGTAATTAGAGTATTAATTTGACAAATATGAGTAATAAATAGAAATGGTTATTATTTATTTATTTATGAAAAAAAACCCGAAAAAAGTCATATCCCTCTTCTTCACTCTCGATCTCAAACCCCTCCATTGGATTTGGCTTTCATTCGGTGCCTGCCTTTTTCTCAGCTTCTCTTCGCCGTCACGGTTCTCCTCCACCTCCTCTCTCGGCGGCCTCGCTTCAGCTGTGAGATTCAGAAATCCACTTTTGCAATGCTCTTCTGCTAACTCTCTTTCTTTAGTTTCTCTCACCTCTACCTCTGGTTCTCTCTGCGTCTGCGTGCTCTGTGCAGATTGAGCTCACCGAGATGGAGTCCAACGAATCCTCATACGTCTCCTCGCCGGAGCTTCAGACGAAGAGGTCTCCGCCGCATCCTAAATCCCCTACCTCAGGTCGCTTTCGCTGCCTCATTTGACCTGATCTGGAACATTATCTGGTCTCTGGCTAGTAGAATTGTCTGTTTGTTCCTTAAGATGCTTAATTTTTGTGATGCTTCTTGAATTTTTAGAAACCAGTGATTAGCAATGCAGGACTTCTTCAGGTTCATTATTTTTTAATTCTGCGTCCTTCAATTCACCGGGGAATGCTTGCCCCCTGTGTATTTTCTTGCGTACCGTTGAATTATACGTGCTTGTGTACAGATGCGTACATGTTGTGCTTGACCTGAGTGATGGTAGTACATAATTGCGACGTTGGAGATTGAAACTTACTTCTTACTGATTCAGTATATCCTGCTTGGAGAACGCATACTTATGAGTTATAATATGTGTGTGTTCTCTATTTCTGATACTCGATTTTGATTGCAATTATTTCAACTCTTGAATGTGCTGGTTAGGCATTCACTACACAATAATGTTACTTGTATCTGGAGCATTTTCTTTACAGTATTCGACTTATATTGGAGACCTGGAGATCTTTTGGTGCCTTTGCCTCTTGATCATAGGTTGTAAATTGAGAAGGTTTTTTGAGTGGCACTGTTAGTTTCGCATTGATCTTTTGAGTATCTGCAGATAAAGCTTACAAAATACAAACTAGAACCATTTCCAAAACTTAGTTTGGGAAAAGCTAGAAAAGCGTCAATGAGTAATTTCTTTTGATTTACTACTCTCATTGTGTTGATGGAAAAACTAGCTAAGCGTCCATGAGTAATTGCTTTTGACTATTTGCTACTCTCCTTCTGTTTTTGGACAATCTATTGGACGACGTGAGTACTTACTACTTACTAATTACTATTAACTGACTATGATACGAGCCCGGATTTTGAGTAGCAAAGAACATAAGAGAAAATATGGAAAAGGGAAATCAACTTCCTAATCAACATTAATCTCTTTGCGAGACTAAAGTTAATTGCTGGAAGGTTGTTTATTTTCATTTAAACGATGCCATATATATAGAGAGATTTAAAAACCCTAAAATATATTCTAGAGATGTAAAATATATTCTGAAAATATTCTAAAGATATTATTCTACCCTAAATATATTATTTTCCTAATGAAGACTATAATTGATAACTAAAAATATAGATATTGATAAACTGAAATATACATACCTTTGAATTATCCGTGCTTGTGTACAGATGCGTGCATGTTATGCTTGAACTGAGTGATGGTAGTACATAATTGCGACGTTGGAGATTGAAAGTTACTTCTTACTGATTCAGTATTTCCTGCACGGAGAACGCATACTTATGAGTTATAATATGTGTGTGTGTGTGTGTTCTTTCTTTCTGATACTCGATTTTGATTGCAATTATTTCAACTCTTGAATGTGCTGGTTAGGCATACACTACACAATAATGTTACTTGTATCTGGAGCATTTTCTTTACAGTATTCGACTTGTATTGGAGACCTGGAGATCATTTGGTGCCTTTGCCTCTTGATCTTAAGTTGTAAATTGAGAAGTGTAGGTTTTTTGAGTGACACAGTTAGTTTCGCATTGATCTTTTGAATATCTATACCACGTAAATGCATATAGAGCTTACAAACTAGAACCATTTCCAAAACTTAGTTTATGAAGAGCTAGAAAAGCATCCATGAGTAATTGCTTTTGATTTACTACTCTCGTTGTGTTTATGGACAAACTAGCGAAGCGTCCATGAGTAATTGCTTTTGATTATTTACTACTCTCCTTCTGTTTTTGGACAATCTATTGGACGGCATGAGTACTTAATTGAATATGATACGAGCCCGGATTTTGAGTAGCCAAGAATGTAAGAGAAAACCTGGAAAAGGGAATTCAACTTCCTAATCAACCTTAATCTCTTTGCGAGTCTAAAGTTAATTGCTGGGGGTTGTTTATTTTCAGTTAAACGATGCCATATATATATATATATATATATATAGGGATTATAAAAACCCTAAAATATATTCTAGAGATGTAAAATATATTCTGAAAATATTTTAAAGATTTATTCTACCCTAAAGATATTATTAAAAATATAGATATTGATAAACTGAATTATACATACTCCTAGGCTCCGGGAGTTTCCATGAAAAGATTGTCATTTCAACTTGGTCTCGTAGGCGAAGTTTATTTTCAGATATTGCAAATTAATTTGAAGGATCACTACTTTTCTTTGGGATATAGTATCAAATCTCATTCCATTGGTTTCTATTGCAGATTCTGTGGAGAAGCCCACATATATAAGGTTTCTTGTGTCAAATGCTGCAGCAGGATCTGTCATTGGAAAGGGTGGTTCCACAATTACAGAATTCCAGACGCAGTCTGGAGCTCGAATTCAGTTGTCTCGCAATCATGAATTCTTTCCCGGAACCTCTGACAGAGTTATCACAATATCTGGCAATATTGATGACATCCTCAATGCAGTGGAACTTGTGCTCGCTAAATTGATGAACGAGGTAATGTTACTCTAAAACTCCTTTGCTTATTTATGCTTCATCTGAATGACCTTTTTGTATGAATGCATCACCTGAACTAATAATCTGTCTTCTTGTCAGATCCCTGTTGAAGATGGTAATGATGCTGATCCAAAGGCAAAAGTGAGATTAGTTGTCCCGAATAGCTTCTGTGGAGGGATAATTGGCAAGGGAGGGGCAACAATAAAGTATGAACCTATCTTTTTCGTTGCAAATATTTATGAATGTCTCTACCTTTTAGCAATCTTCATACCATATTATTTTGTTTTCTTGCTAGAAGGATTTTATTAATGGTCTTCTCTACTTAGGTTCATATATGTGTTTAAGCTGCGTCATTTTGTTGTGGTTGTTTGAATATATTATGCGCCGATGTGTGGAGTAGATTTTTCTATTCCATTAGTAAATTTCTATAGAATCGATTTTCTAAGCTCTTCCTTTGCTTCTTTAACATCGATGGTACTCATTCATCAAATAAAAGTAGTAAAAAGTCAGCACTTCATAAAAAATCAAGTTTCTTAATGTGGACATAGCAATTCAGAGCTTTTGAGATCCTTCTATGCCAGATACGAGGATTCACTTGTGCTTCTCTAGTTAAATAAATTTTTATCCATTCTTGAAACCTATCTTTCCAATTTATAGTCATTTGCTAACTGCTCAGGGCTCGTGCATAGCTATTATTTCAACGTATGAATTCCCGCCAATATATATTTACTTCAATATGAACAGTGATGAATGACTTGGGCAAGCTTTTGATGCATTAGATTATTCTGAATGGTTGCCTAATGGATTTTTTAGTAAGAATAGTCAAAGTTGGTGTAATTGCTTTGAGTACTATTGTGAAACCGATCTCTGTTGGGTGTATCATCTAACTGCCTATGTCATGAGGCATCTTGATTCTCTATCAATGTTAGTAGCTATTCTCACCTTTAATGTCCATTCACACGAATTGTTTTGTGTTGGGAAATGAGAGTTGGTCTGCGAACTTCTAGCCATGACTTTTGTGAACTGGGCTGAAGACCTTTTTTTTCCCCATCTTATCTGTTTTATTTTCATGCAAAATGGGGAGATAATTAAGCATCTGCTAAGATATTTATCTGTCTTTGTATCATCTAACTGCCTATGTCATGAGTCATCTAGGCTATCAATGTTAGAAACTATTCTCACCTTTAATGTTCTATTCACGAATTTATGTATGTTGGGGAATGAAAGTTGGTCTGGGAACTTCTAGCCATGACTTTTGTGAACTGGGCTGAAGACTTCTTTTTTTCTTTCATCTTATCTGTTTTACTTTCATGCAAATGGGGAAATAATGAAGCATCTGCTAAGATATTTATCTCTCTCTTATTAGGTCGTTCATCGAAGAGTCCAAAGCAGGAATCAAAATCTCTCCTCAGGATAATAATTATTATGGGATGACTGATAGGTTAGTGACGGTGATTGGTAATCTAGATGAGCAGATGAAAGCAATAGACTTGATTATTTCTAAGCTATCGGAAGATGCTCACTATGCACAGTCTATGAATGCTCCATTCTCCTATGCAGGTATGGTTGGATTACATTACATAAACTAAGTTGCTTAATTCTTATATATCTATGCTGTGCATATCATACCTTGCTAACTTTTCGGTCTATGGTTAACATGTAGCATGCTTCTGTCACATTTTCCTGCAAATGACTTAACCCACTATATCTATGTGAAAACTGATTCCTCTATGTGGTCATACAATTGGTGCTTACATTTGAACCTGTGCCAGGTTTTTGTTATATTTCCTCCAAAAGACGCATGTCTCTAGCTTTCAAGAATAAACAATAATACTTATCATCATAGATGCTTTTAAGGATTGACAATTCTCCATTTTCTAGATTCTTCTTTGTTCTATATTGGCTTCTAAATGTGGGATGTTATCTCACATTACGTCCCACATTACATCCACATTACATACCAAATAATAAGCATTGTAATGTGAAGTCCATTATAATTTGAGATAACATCTAAACTTAATTCACTGTAATATTAGATCACATTAAAAAAACGGATGTAATGTGAGATTACGCCAAGATTAAGCTGTGTTTATTATTTATTAAATAGATAAAGTACTTTGTATGATCTTTATTTTGATCTTATTATTATTATATTTTTACTTTCTATTTACCTTACGACTCATTATATAATAAAAAATAATGCACTTGATGTTCGTACAATAAAGCTTTTTTGTGGCATTTTTTATGAAAAATATCTTGTTAAGTATACATAATGTTTTAAATAATAAAATTTTAATAGCTACGCGAATTTAATTTTAATATTTTAATATTTGATTTTTATAGTTCATGAATAGACTACGTATTAAATTCAAAATATAAAGTTTAAGAAATACATTAGTTCTCATAATAAAATATTTGTTTAAATCTTATCATATTAAGATATAGTATAATAAAGATTAATTTACATTACAACAAACACTGCAATCTAACATTACATTACTCAGCTCACATTATTTGTAATCTCACATGTCAAGTAATCTTACATTACGTCCATCCATTCGCCCCCTAATAGTATGATTTCCTTTTGTGCGGTTATGCCGTTCTTTATAGAGAACGAACTCCCTAGAGTTCAGTGTTTCACTATTTGTAGCCATGATTGGAAGATGTTCACTGTGGATATATTTTTGTGTATGAACAATAGTACATGAAGTTGCTATCTGTTCACTAAATGTGTTAATATGACCATCTGGAAAGGATGGCAGAAACTTGGGATATTCTTGCTTGCTTGCAGTTTTCTTTATAGGAAAAAATTAAAAGAGTCTAAGCGATAAGTCTCCTTAATTTTTATTTGCCCTCTTTTACACATTTCGCCTCCTGAATGAATAACTAGTCTTGCTTTTAGCTAAAGACACACGGATAGTAGTTTGTGGCCTCGAAATATAAATGAGGACTATCTGTGGTAGCTTGTTTGCTAGCACTCTCCAAAAATCTCGTGGAGATAAGAGGGATAAATCTAGTAAGCATATGTTATGGGTAATCTTTAAATCCAGGGAAGGAGCTCCTTAGCATCAAGGGATCCACCTGTAGTGACACTTCATCTAGTCTGACAATATATGCATCACTAACTTTTCCTTTTGCAATTGAATGCTTTGAAAAAAATTCACTAATGGTGTACACAAATTACACTTTCCAGTTTCTTTCCACTGGAACTTAGACTATGATAATTGTCATTGCGATCTTTCATGTCATAATTGCATGTTCTATACTTTACCCTAGAATAAACTCCTTCCACTTTATAGACATTCGCGGCGAGTAGTTTATTCTATTTGAAGTTATAGTTATTGGACTATGTTCCTTACATAAATAGTCTTCATTCTCTTGCAACAGCTGCATACAACAACCCAGTTGGTTATGGACCACCTCCAATGGGTGCTGGACCCAAATTTCAGAACAATAACAAGGTTTTTAGATTTCGCCTGTTAAAAATAATTGTAACTTTTCTCTGGAATTTTACTCAGCAAATTGACATAATTGGTGGCAATTGACTATGTTGTGCAGGAAGATCGAAGTAATTCCATAACGATTGGCGTTGCAGATGATCATATCGGACTGGTTGTTGGTCGAGGAGGAAGAAACATAATGGAGATCAGTCAGGTTAGATATATACACAGTTAAAAACATAGAACGTCTCTGACTTTTTAAACTGTTTAGGGCACCAACTGATCTAACTTTTTACTATACAGGCGAGTGGGGCTAGAATAAAGATATCTGACAGAGGTGATTTTGTGGCTGAAACAAATGACAGGTACTGATTAGCATAATTAATTAATTATTAAGAACAGAAAAACGAGCTTATAAACCAGATCCAAAAGATTAAGCAGAAAAATGTCGAACATTTATTAATGTGGTTTCGATTCTTGTGGTTTGTGTGTGCAGGAAAGTGACAATAACAGGTTCACAGAGAGCAATTCAAGCGGCGGAGGACATGATAAGGCAGAAGGTAGCTTATGCTTCAGAGAACTAGTGCTGCGTTTCCACCTCTTGTTCCCTCAGACTATTTATTTTCCATTCGTGCTACGTGTTGTTTTTTTTTTTTGTTTTAATTTGTTCATGTTTTCCAGTTGCTCGATATATGTCCACATACCGAGGGATGCTGTTTATTTTTTCATATATTTTGGGTTTAATTATTATAGGATTGGGAAGGTGATAGGGAACTAGCGATTACTGTGTTTCAATCGAGTGTTACAATTTGTTCTAGTTTGCAGATAGTATTTTGCACGACTGGTAATTGAGTTTCGTCTTGATGGATGGTTGAATGATGGTTTGTCTGGGAGGTCGATTTGATTTGATTTTTCTGTCAAATGTCATCATTGGCTGAAGAGGCGAAGAGTGGTTCGAAATGACTATCAGTCCGATTTGTTTCTCAATGGCAGTGAAGTAATTAGTGACAACACTAGGGGCATTTTCTTTTGAAGACAGAAATCGGAACATTAACGTTACGACACATTTCCGTTGGCCGAAAGGTCAAGAAGCTTAAAATGCAAGTTTAGCTCCCCTTTGAGTGCGTTCCAATTAGAGTCAACAGTATTGAACATGGTTTCAGTGAATTCTTCCTAGGGTGTAATTTGATTGAAAATGGGGAGTTTAGAGTGCAAATGAAATTTACGAACTATCTAGGACTCCTTTGCTAACATTTGAATTTGATTTGAAGATGGAAAATTCAATATAAAGATGAAGAATATGCTACATATATCTTGATCGTGAGAAAGCTAATAAGCAACTATAAATTATTATTTTGTTGAGAATTAACGTATTCTTAGAAGAAAAAAATCGGTAAATGGTTTCGAATGAGATAAAGATTATTTATGCAGATATTGAATATGAGAATAAATATAGTAAATATTTTGAGATGTCAACAATGAAACTCTCTCCTAAAAAAAACTATATCCGCCGCCAAGCCTTGCAACTCTCCAACTGCCATTGCGGTCATTTAAGTTGGTCGTGTCCGGCATAACCGCTCTCTCTTCGGTAAATTTATTTTATTAACTAGGCGTTTGTCATGTGGTGGCTATCCACAATAGAGTATTTCATAGGTTTTCTCTTCATTTTTTTAGAGCTTTTTGTCTTCTCATTATGAATTTTTTTTGTCTTTTCATCATGGAACTCTTGCCTACAGCAATTATCTATTTAAGATATTGGTAGCACAAGACGAATTTTCAAAGTTGATAGTCGATTTGACCACTATTCATGCAAAGTAAACTTTCATATTTGATAGAACTAAGAGTTATGGAGTAGATGTGGTTCAGACCTGTAAACCGAATGTGGAATTTCGCTTTTTGGAGGTCATCCATGGCTGTTTTTTGTGTTTGAATAATTGGGTCATCGGAATATCGATGAAAACATCTTCCATAAGGTCGACGAGGAAGATGAGGACTAGTGTGTATGTTCAAGGTCCAACATATTAAATTGATTGGAGTATCACGAATATCGTCAATTTTATCGAGCACCTTCATTAGATGGTACCTAAAAGAAATATTAGAAGTATGCTCATAATAACAAATATAGATGTGCCAACTGAATTACTATACAATTTAAAAATTAGATATGTCATATGAATCGGATGTTCTTACCCGTCTACTCTAATTTATTGATAATTATAATCTGCTTTGAATAAAAATGATCGAAAATTATTAGAGAGAAGAAAATTGGGATGAATTTTCATTCGGCCCATAATGTTGAGGACCAATTGAAAAACGGTGAAGGGTGCCTGCCAGCCTACTTGCAGACGAAACGGGCCCAAGCAAGCTTCGGCTGTCTGGATGCAGACTTTCGAGCAAGCAAAAGAGCGATCTCAACAGCGTTACCGTGGTGGTGTGGTGTTTACTTTCCACTCTACGATACTCCGGCAAGTCGTCGCGGCAATATCTTGCCGCATCGCCGCCGGATCTGTGATCACTCCTCACAATCATTCATCGGATCTTCTTTGTAAACTGTGAACCGCTTCAGGTAATCTTGCTGCTCTCTCGAGTTCTGATTCATTTGAAATTGGTCCAAGTCAGTAGGATGCATGATCTTTTCTGATACGATTTTGAGGAACCATCTGATCTGATGCAGTGAATCTGGTTAGCTCAGAGGATACTCTTAGTGCCAGAAATGTAACTTTGTGTAGAGGCCTCCACAATTCAGTAGTGCATCGAGAGTTTCTCTAAAGGGACTTCTGAAAATGATATTTGCAATTTGACTATCGACTCTTCTTTCCATTAACTGTAACTACTAAATGAATTACGAGGAATGTTAGACGTTAGAATTCTTTTCAAGAAAAAAATTGGGGGATATATAGAGAAATCAGAGAAGGCAGGAAATGTATTCATAAAATTGCTGTATGATGACTTTTATTGAAATGTGGGAACAAGGAATGATTATGCACATATTGCAACATAATGAACAAGAATATAATTGTTGTGCCATCTGCTGCCTGATCTTGAGTAAGCCTGGATTGAAAATAACAATTAACAGAATGATCTGATCTGCAGAAAGCCAAAATGGTCACTGAGGAGATCAGAAAAGATATGGATATCAGCAGTTGGTTTACTGAACTGGCCTATGATCAATGGGTACAACTCCCAATCAATGGGGTGCCACCATCTGCTCGATATAAGGTGATAATTTGTTTGATAATTTTCACTACTTTTCTATTTGGTTCTTCCATCTAGAAACTCTACTAAATATATCTTCAAGTTTGATAGTAACAAACGGTTTCATTAACAGTGCAATATTGTGATTTTAGCATTGCTTTTTTAATGCATTTTAGGGGAACTTATGCAATCTTTTACTGCCTATGTTCTATATCTTGCAGATTTTTTAATCAAATTTTGCGTGTGCAAGTTCTTTAGAATAGGAAAAGCATGTTTTGATAATGGGTGTTTTTATTACATATTGATAGCACTTTCTATTTTTTTTTTTCCATAGCATGTATCAACTGTTGTTGATGATAAGCTTTACGTAATTGGAGGGAATCGGAATGGCCGATACTTATCGGATGTTCAGGTAACATAATACGCTACCAATTTTTCTTATTTATATATTTTGTGGACTTGCTGAAAATTGACCACTTCTGCAGGTCTTCAATTTTAAAAGTTTGACATGGTCCAGTATAAAATTGCAAATGGAACCAGTTTCTGGCAATGACTCGAAAGAAAATTTACTGGCTGCCTCTAGTCACGTAATGGTAAAACTTCTTCGTGTGTTTCTGCTAATTCCAATTCATCTTATTTTCTCAAATTATGGTCGTCCCTGAGGATACTGAGGGTATCAATTTCCGCACATGCAGATTAAATGGGAAAACAAACTACTTCTTCTCGGTGGTCATTCTAAAAGTTCTTCCAATACCCTTAACGGTACTTTTCTTATTCTCGATTTTATGTATGAAACATCTTTCTGTATCTCAGGTCCACATGTTCTCTTGCAGTGATGTTTATTGATTTAGAGACACACCAGTATGGTTTACTGGAGACATCAGGAAAAATTCCCGTAAGTTACAGATTGCATAACAATTCACACGACAGTGTTTCATTTTTGGTTTTCTTTTGGATGAAAGTTAAAACATCAATTTGGTTCTTGAATGGAAGTGTAAGCTGGATATGATTCTTTCCCTAGATCATTCACTTTTTAATCTTCTTCATACATGAATGCATAAGCTGGATAAACATTCAGTAGAATAACAAAGAATCTTCTTGAATGATGAGCTGTAGAGCAAATTCATCTTTGTTGATAACTTGATATAAATTTAATATTTATGGACTCGTGTCGTTTCCATTTTAAGGAATTATGGGTCTAATTTAGTGTACATACTATACTACAGCTATCTCGTGGGGGACACTCTGCATCACTTGTTGGATCAAAGGTGGTGATTTTTGGCGGAGAAGATAGAAACAGGAGGCTGTTTAATGATATCCATGTTCTTGATCTAGAGACACTGACATGGGAAGAGATTGAGACAACGTAAGAGTAGATACAAAGTACCTTTTTCTCCACAAGTTAGTTCTAGAAACGCTCTGAGTTATTCTGCTTGTTGTTTAATCTTTGTGTTTTATAGGCAGACATCCCCAGCTCCCAGATTTGACCACACAGCTGCAGTATATGAAGAGGGCTACCTTTTAGTCTTTGGGGGTTGCTCTCACTCAATCTTCTATAGTGATGTCCACGTCTTGGATTTGCAAACTGTAAGTTTCTTTTGATTTAGGTAGTGATGCATTGAGTGGTGGTAGCTTAAAGGCATCAATGTTCAAAGGAATTGCCAAAAACCAGACTGTCTTGCTCTATGTTCTTGCATATGTATATTTTTGAAGTTCTCTTTGCTCTTAAATTCCAAGCATACGTTACTTTTAGTAATGTTTTAATTAGCAGCACGGATTTGATTCCTGAATTTCATAACATGTAGAAAGAATGGTCCCGACCTGAGATTCAAGGCGATCTGGTCACTCCTCGTGCAGGACATGCAGGTGTTGCTATTGGAGATAACTGGTATATTGTTGGGGGTGGTGATAATAAAAGCGGTATGTTGAACATTTTTCTGTTAATATCCTTCATGTTGTTAAATTGATCGCTATGTCTTTTAATCACCATCACCATAATCTTCTTTCCCCCCCCTGCAGGATGCTCTGAGACTTTGTTGTTCAATATGTCTAAATTGGCTTGGTCAGAACTGACAAATGTGAAAGAAAGGGATCCGCTGGCTAGTGAGGTCAATACTTTGTTAAATGAAAATTATGTTGTTTCTCCTTTAAACTATACTCTAGTATATTCTCTGCAACCCTGATATTATAACAGGGTCTTAGCGTCTGCATAGCTTTCATTGGTGGTGAGACATACTTGGTTGCATTTGGTGGCTACAACGGGAAATATCAAAACGAGGTACCTTTGGCAAAATTGAACTTTCTTTAATAAGCTTATTCAATTTGAATGCTTAATGGCTATTAACTTTTTTTTACTGACTTTGGTGTATGCTTCTCTTGTGATTTCAGATTTTTGTGATGAAATCGAAGCCTAAAGACTCATCTCGCCCCAAGATATTCCAGTCTCCAGCTGCTGCTGCAGCTGCAGCATCCGTCACAGCTGCTTATGCTATAGCCAAATCTGAGAAACTGGAATTCCCTGAATTAGCCGATCCTGTCAAGATCCCTCAGAAAGATGTTGCTACTGAAATTGACGCAGTTAGAGACGAGAAGAGGACATTGGAGTCATCCCTTAATGAAATCAGGGAAGAGAACGTAAAACTGAGGGGAAAGATTGAAGAAGTGAACAACAATCACACCGAACTTTCAAAGGTAAACCCTATTGTAATCATATAGGAATATTATTCTACAAGGAGAGAAACTTAGTTCAAAAGTCCAAAAAGAAAATGCTGCCTTTTAATAGAAAAAATAATAATAAAAAAAGATGTTTTTCTCACAACTCAGTAAGAAAGTTTGTAAAAAAAAAAACTGCCTTTCAAGCGAAAATAATAGTAAAAGCTGTTATGTTTCTCACCAAGTTTCAGAGGTTTTTGCTGCACTGCTCAATCATATAGTGGAGCTGCTGCTTCAAATTTTTGTTTTATTGTCTCTGTTTCTTTCAGGAACTACTCTCGGTGCAAGGTCAACTGGTAGCAGAGAGATCACGATGCTTTAAACTCGAGGTTTAATCTTTTTATTCCAATTTCACGATATTACTAGCGAATCCATCGTTCCACCATCACTATGAATCAACTAATGTTGATTATGATTATGGAATCAGGCACAAATAGAGGAACTACAGAAGATGTTGGAATCATTAAGCAGTATAGAGAATGAGGTCCAAGCGCTTAGAAGTGAGAAAGAACGTGATATGGATCCGAAAGCTGCTGCTGCTGCTGCTGGAGCTGCAAGGCAAGGTTCGGGTGGTGGACTATTGGGGTGGTTGGCTGGTAGCCCTCCTAGTTCACGAAACTGAATCACGCGGTTCATTTCATATTCTAGGACGATGGTGAAGCAAGTGGGCAAATTCAAGTATTTTGGCAATCCTTTACAGTAAGTATACTGCACTGCATGCAACTGGCGTGGATGATATTAGTAGCAAACCTTGTGTAAAAGTTTTCCATTCGTTTCTTATACGAGATGACTCAGTTGTAGGGTTATTTTCATGCTGGATGGGGAGATTAGAGGTGTAACCATCAACATTGACCTTCATATTCACATCATTATCAACCAAGTACTGTAGACATGACGAGGACTCCCTCTCTGCAATGTCTCTCTTCCCTCCCCTATAGCTTGTTTCCATACTACCACCTTTGCTCACAAACTCATTCATTACATCCTTTCATATTTTTCCATTACTAAATCGAGTACCAAAGGCTCCACCCCCAATCACTCTATCGCAAGCATCAATTTCTAGCCCTTTGGGTAGCCATCCACGGACCAAATCTAGGCTTATCCACCCTAGCCTCGGATGTGGCAACTTCAGCACCACAAGTAGTGTCAATATGACCAAACAAACCACATGCATAACAAAAGGTTGAGAGTCTCCCATAAAAAGTATCAATCCAAACTCTGTTACCATTCTCATCCCTTCCCCAAAAGCCAGGCAACAGAGATGAGTGGATATCCACACTGACTTTAATTCTTAGAAAACCCCTCTTACTCCCATCTGCAGCTCGGAGAGGTTCCACTTCCACTAGTTTCCCAACATCATTACCGATCTTTCGTGCATTTACCATTGTGAATTGATCCGTTAAACCAGGACCTGGATCCAGAACTGGTTTCTATCAAACTGAGCATCTGCAACCCGCTGATCATTCATGCATTTTAACAAACACATTGGGTGCCTTTGAATAGACCATTGACTTTGAATCAATCACACCATCCCTAGATGAATACTGGGTCTTTATTGGAAGTGCGGAATGGACTTACTCGGTTGAAGGGAACGCCTATCATGAGATTAATCAAGTTAATTTCCTCACACAACAACAACTCAAGATTACCCACATCAAACTTGAAATAAGGGTTAAATAAAAAAGCTCAAACTTTAGTCATCCATATTGAGTACCCACATCCTTGTACAAATAATGTACTAAAAAATAGTTAATTAGTTACTTGCTAGTTGAACTTTGTTGATTTGGACAATTTGCAAGCTTTACTATTTTTTAACAAATTGTTAGTTGCACTTATTCAAAGTGATGATACACTACTACCTCCGTCTATTTTGTTGTCAAATGGATAGAAGCTTGCATGTTATCTTACTGAACTTAAAATTTTAGTCATCCATATTGAGTACCCACATCCTTGTACAAATAATGTACTAAAAAATAGTTAATTAGTTACTTGCTAGTTGAACTTTGTTGATTTGGACAATTTGCAAGCTTTACTATTTTTTTAACAAATTGTTAGTTGCACTTATTCAAAGTGATGATACACTACTACCTCCGTCTATTTTGTTGTCAAATAGATAGAAGCTTGCATGTTATCTTACTATTTGGACAATTTGCAAGCTTTACTATTTTTTAACAAATTGTTAGTTGCACTTATTCAAAGTGATGATACACTACTACCTCCGTCTATTTTGTTGTCAAATAGATAGAAGCTTGCATGTTATCTTACTGAACTTAAAATTTGTTGGCTTGTTTGTGCAAATTGCTAGTTGAAAATTGAAATTGAAAAATTTTGCAATTTATTTGCTTACCTAAACATCTCAAGCCTCAGTGTCTCCCGATCCAACGATACCTTATACACCTCCTCTTGCAAGCTATTTATGAAATTAATGTACTCTGGAGGGACTGAGGAGTTGAGGATGAAGAATCAAACCCGGTATTGGATTTGGGGCGCTCTCTTTCAGTGAAATGGACTCCATTAGTGAATACTCAACTAGTGCAGAAAAGCGGCTAGTGGGTTCGACCCGTTTGTGGCAGCAGAGGTTGTTGAAGATGAGCAAGACAGCGACTTGTTTGAGGGTTCGGTTCCATCAGAGGCTTTTAATTGAGGTCGATGCTTTTCCTTCGTTTGTAGCGAAGTAGAGGTGGAGCGTCTGGAACATTGGATGCTGCCCCACCATAGTCATCAGATTCTATTAGTTCGTTCTTGCACACATCTAACAGGCACTGGGTTTTTATTGGAAGTGCGGAATGGACTTCCTCGGTTGAAGGGAGCGCCTATCATGAGATTAATCAAGTTAATTTCCTCACCCTACAACAACTCAAGATTACCCACATCAAACTTGAAAGAAAAAAAAAAAGAAAAAAAAAACTCAAACTTTAGTCATCCATATTGAGTACCCACCTCCTTGTCCAAATAATGTACTAAAAAATAGTTAATTAGTTACTTGCTAGTTGAACTTTGTTGATTTGGACAATTTGCAAACTTTACTATTTTTTAACAAATTGTTAGTTGCACTTATTCAAAGTGATGATACACTATTACATCCGTCTATTTTGTTGTCAAACGGATAGAAGCTTGCATGTTATCTTACTGAACTTAAAATTTGTTGGCTTGTTTGTGCAAATTGCTAGTTGAAAATTGAAATTGGAAAATTTTGCAATTTATTTGCTTACCTCTGAAAGTTTCCGTCCATGTTTAACAGCAAGTTAGACTGCGCTAGCAAGTTTTCCAAAAAATCAGTGAGCAAACTGTCAAGTTACCCAGCAGCTGATTTTCAGACAATAGGGCATAAATCGCAAATTGAAGTAAAAAAGGAGCAAGACTTGCAGAAGGGTTAACCTGGGAGATGCCACGGCTCCGTCTTGTAGATGTCCACGCTAGTGATGACGTTGTAGAGGAAGACTCTGACGCAAATTTTGCGCTTCAAGTAATAGATCACGAGCTCCTCGTCAGTGGGGTGGAATCTGAATCTAGGAGCAAGGGCCTTGACGGGCCTCGACGGGGCTTCATCACTGGCGCCGGAGTTCACTGGAACGACGGCCAAAGCGGTGGCGTCTGTGTTGATGCGTTCGGGAGAAGGAACCATATCGGAGGGAGGGTTTGTGGGAGAGGGAGGGGAGAATAAGGGAAGTGGCTTCGAGAAGAGATATAGGTTAAGACTGTGACTCAAGGAAGATGTGTAATAGAAAGGCAAATAGTTTCTTTGATTGCAAGCTATTATTTTAATCTTAATATTTTGATGATTAATGATGTGAATTTTGGCAGTGTTGTTGCTTTTCTCTATCTTCTGTCTCACTCTCTCTAGAATGTAATTAATTAACTTCTATAATTTCTATTTGTTTTTTACTGTATTTATTATCAATTAATTATATAGTATTCTCAGTTGCCAAAAAAAGCTTTTTCTTGGTCAAAATATGACAATTTTTTTTTGAGAAACTGTAAATTCTGACCACTCATAAAACTTTCAAATTTGGTCAAAACAACAACAAAACTTTCAAAATAATTAAAAATATTCATTATTTTTACTCTGGCCATTTAGGGTTTTCAATTTCAAGTTAGATATGTTCCCGACAAGTTACATCTCTCTACTGTCTAAAAACTTGAAGTTTTTGAAAAAAAGTGTAAATTTTAGTACCTAATAATAATTAATAACTTTTAAAATTACATAACAAAAAATGTTTTTGGCCGTACATTTCAAAAAAATAGTCGGCTATATAAGTCAGATTTAGAATATCTAATTTGAATAAATAAAAATCGATATTATTGTGATCTTTTTTATTAATTTCCTTATGATGAAATACCTATTTTATTTTTATTTATTACTTAAAAAACTTATATGGTAAGCTATTGATTGAGTGAATATAATAATGATAAATTGAGCTGTATAGTAAAAAAAACAGTTGATATTAGGCCGTTAACATCCTACCTTTTTTCCTTGTGTCAGAGCCTTTCCTCGGAAACTTGGTCGAGCGGATAACTAGGCCAGAACTATATTTAGAGTATCACGATATTTTTATATAAAAATTGTATTTTTTAAACTGGTCATTAGATATTTTTATATACACTTTAAGTAATACATAAAGTTAAAATATACATAAATAATATTTACTCTCCAATTGTATTACTTAACTATATTTCTTAAATATATTTATTATTAAATTTTTCAACGACCACCAATAAGATATTAGTATTAGTTATAAAATGAATTACTTTATTATAAAAAATTGGTTACGTAATACATAGTACATTCCTTAAATTTAAGGAATATGTTATGTAAAAACAGATGAATCTCACTTTTAAGAAATGCTATGTAAAACAATTGTAGCGCGTTTTTATACATTTTACATAAAATATATGTTTAACTAGGGGTGGCACGGGTCATGGGCACCCGTTGACCCGCGGGTACCCGCCCCGATTCCGACCCGACGACCCGCGACCCGTGGGACGGGTCCGAATTTGGGGTCGCGGGCCCCGCCGAACCGATCTGCACCGGTATGTATATATAATTTTTTTTTATAAAACTATATGAATAATGCAACATATAGTCAAAATAACAAGGGTTTTAATGAGTTTGCTAATTTGTATTTTAATTTTAACATAAAGTTGTAAATTGTATTTCAAATTTGGAGTTAAATTTGGATACGGTAAACATAAATTTTAAGATTTACGGCATGACTGGTTCAAGAATTTGAAATAGGAATTGGAAATGGGTAATCCTATGATGTTGTTTGGTTCTTAAATTATTTGGAATAAGCACTCCTAATTCCCAATTTTGAGAGAATACTTAATTCTAGCCTTACCCCTAAGAATAAATAAGTAAAAATACTATTTTAGCTCTAATTTATTTATATAGCGTCTACAAATAGAGTTTATCATTTATAATTTGTGATATATGAAAAGCGGCTGCAAATAGAATATCGTCCGACGACCAGTGACGAAGCAATGGTGCAAAACGAACGACATTATCTGCAACAATGTTTCATGTAAGTTAAATTCTAACGGAAATTTCTCATATATGGTGACGTCTTCGTTTTTCTTGTACTCGGTGGATTGAATTTCTTCTGGTCATTTCGGTTGATGCAGACGTTCTTCGCATATGGTTATGAACTTGTTTAATGATTAAGTGAAAAAATAAAAAAAAATTAGCTGTTTCACTTATGCAAAAATAAAACTCCATTGCGATAAATGATAAACTTGAAATGTGAGATTACAAGTAATGTGAGTTGTAATGTGAGATTACTTAAAATGTTAGATTACAGTGTTTGGTTGTGCTGTAATGTAGAGTGTAATGTTAGGTTACAGTATTTGGCATGTGTTGTAATGTGCATTGTAACGTGACTTTATTATTATAATATTAATTTATAGAGAGTATATTATATCTTAATATGATAAGATTTGAAAATAATATATATTTTGACAACAAATAACTTTTTAAAGTTTATGTTTTGTGGTTAATACTAGTCATTTATGATTTTAAAAAATAAAATATGTAAACTCAGTATGCAAACTATTAAAATTCTAATAGTTAAAACATTATATGTAGTTTTATAAGATAATTTTCATAAAAAATGCATACTTTACTCATTTTATACGAAAATCGTGTGCGTTATTATTTATTATAATAATGAGTTATGAAGTAGATAATAAATAAAAAAACTAATAATAATAAAAAATTATTATCATAATAAACTATAACGATAATATAAAGTATTTTGTCTATTTAATAAATATTAATAAAATAACAACACTCTGTAATGTTGGACGTAATCTCACATTACATCCGTTTTTGGATGTAATCTCACATTACGTTGAATAGAGTTTGGACGTAATCTGAAATTACAATGCACATTACATTACAATGCACATAACATCGTTTGGCAAACCAAACAACGTAATGTTGATGTAATTTGGGACGTAATGTGGGATTACGTCCCACATTACATCCATCCAAACACCCCCTACTTGTTTCACTTTCACTTTTGCGCCATTGCTTTAGGTTTTATTAGTTTTTTATTATGAAAAAAAATAGATAAACCTATTTAAAATTATTTTGAAATATTTTTTTATATAAAATATGATATATTTTTTTTTCTAAATGAAAATTATTTTTATAAAAATAAAACTCCAAAGATCAGGTCTTTGCTTAAAAAAAATAGAAAATTTCAATTTTTATTTTTTAATTTACATGGCCAAAAATTTTGTTTGGTTAAAAAAATCTGCATAAAATGATTCTAAATATTTTTTTTATCATTAAGAATTATGACTAAGAACTGAACTTTCACATATATATAAATAATAATAATATACAAATTACAAAATATATATATATATCTTATGTTAGGTACAACATCTAAATTTAGGAACTAGAATAGAATGACCTGATAATATTGAAACAGGTTTAATTTGCCTTAGTCATAGAATGAATGTCCAACTAATTCCCAAACTAGTCATGTTCAAAATTAATTCTCAAACTAGGTTTTTCTATTTTTTTTAATTATTTATGTTTTCTACTTTACATCTCAAAGTTTATATTTTGTTACAATTGAACCTAAACCGAAATACAATACAAGAAATATATCAAAAAAATAAGGTAATTATATGTAAAAGTTATAAACTAAAAAAAAATTTAGTAATTGTGAAAAAAATTATAAAAAAATTATGCTAAAGATATAAATTATAAAAAAGTGATATAAAATGTAAAAAAAAAAAAAAACTAAATACTCATGATTTTTTTTTAAAGTATGAAAATATAAAAATGAAAGCATACTTATATCCTAAATAAAACACGTTAAATTTATAAAATTAGTGAATGAAAAAAATCGATAAACTAATTTAAATTTGAAAGATCAATAGAATAATTTTATGAATGAATTATAGTTTGTATATTTTTTTTCGTAATCTTGGTGAATAATTTTTATATAATTGTTTTTTTTGCCAGGATAAAGTTGTTTCAAAACTTATTTATTTTTAAATTTAAAATTTTCATTTAGTTTCACATATTTTTTAAGAATTAAAATATAAAAAAATGTTTCTGTGGTTGTTTTTAATGTACATTTTCACCGTTTAATTAATTATTTTTAATTTTTCGATACATTTAATCTTTTTAATTTCTTTTCTTCTTGATTATATTTCAATTAAGATTCATTTGCAACATATTGTAAACTTTTTATGCAAATTAAATAAATATATTATTAAAAAAATAAATATATTAGTAGTACATGGAGCAGCAATAGTGCAATAACATTTTTCTGTAGAATATAAGTATAATATATATATATATATATATATCTTTTTAGAAAACTCGACCCACTTCTTCTCTTCTCTGAACTGCAAGAGCGAACACTGAACCGAAAGCGGCAACAATGAGCAGTAATCCACTGAGATTATTTCAGACTTCAATTTCAATTCCAAGACCTAATTCAGTTTGCTGCTCTACCTCCATTCCAAGTTTCCGTCAATTCTCTGCGTTTCTGGTTGCCGCCATCAGTTATCCTAGTTGCAATCGCGTCCGACGACCAGTGACGAATCAATGGCGCAAAACGAACGGCATTATCTGCAACAGTGTTTCCTGTAAGTTAAATTCTAACGGAAATTTCTCATATATGGTGACGTCTTCGTTTTTGTACTCGGTGGATTGAATTTTTTCTGGTCATTTCGGTTGATGCAGACATAGTTCTTCGCATATGGTTGTGAACTTGTTTAATGATTAAGTGAAAAAATAGAATTTTTTAGCTGTTTCACTTCTGCAAAAATTAGTTTATATCCAATACGAGGTAGAAGTTGTGGAGATTTTAGTTAGACAGCAGTTAATTTTTCATATCTTGAGCTGAACTTAGTGTACTTGTTGGTATAACTTGGGTTTGTTTGGGGTTTAATAGGATGTTCTAGAAGGAGCTAAGGGATTAGCAATAGCTTACCCTGCCTTTTTTTCAGTATTAATTTTCCAGATTGTAACCTTATGGTGTACTTTTCATGAATTATTCTCCTTTTTTTTTGCTCTGGGTTTTTATGGAACAATTCTGTCACGTTGCAGCTCCTCAAGCAAGCATCAAAGTTACAGCTAATGTGGAAGAGAAGGCAGAGGCTGAAATCGCAGAGGGTTACACTATTACCAAGTTCTGTGACAAGATTATAGACTTATTCTTGTATGAGAAGCCCAAGGTTAGAGACTGGAAAAAGTACTTGGTGTTTAGAGAAGAGTGGAAGAAGTACCGGGAAAGCTTCTATAATTGCTGCCATTCTAGGGCTGAAAGTGCTACCGATCCATTGATGAACCAAAAGTTGATATCACTTAGTAAAAAAGTGAAGAAGGTATGATTTTAGTATCAATGATCCATCCTTTCAAGTTGTGGTGCTTCATCGAAATTGCAAAGCAACTGTGTATTTCTTTTGGGATTTATTATTGAAGAAATGGAATTTCCTCCGTGTTAACCCTCTAAGTTCATAGTGCTGCATGCCTCGTGTTTGATCTATTTTCACTTACCGATATGTTTCTTATTTTTTCAAAAATTTCATCCAGTTCGAATCTTGGACATGATAGTTTATGTAAAGCTTTTGTGAAACCTACTTATGAAAAGAAGCTGTGTCAGATTGATGAGGAGATGGATATTCATAGTGAACTGCTAAAGGAGATTCAAGATTCTCCAACAGATATTAATGCAGTAGTTGCAAAAAGGCGCAAGGACTTCACTGGAGATTTCTTCAGTTTTCTTACTATGCTTTCTGAAACCTATGATAGCTTGGAGGATCGAGATGGTAATTCACCTTAACAATTGGAACATTAAATCAGATCCTGATAATTTTATGTATCTACATTTTCTCCTGATGGCTCAATTCTATTCAACTGTTGAATCATATTTGGGCAGCATTGGCAAGACTCGGGACTAGATGCTTGTCTGCAGTTAGTGCATACGATAACACTTTGGAGAACATGGAAACCCTAGATACTGCTCAAGCAAAGTTTGATGATATTCTCAATTCACCCTCCATTGATGTTGCGTGTGAAAAGATCAAAAGCTTTGCCAAGGGTAAAGAGCTCGATTCCTCCCTGATATTGTTGATAAACAGTGCTTGGGCCGCAGCAAAAGAATCGCAAACAATGAAGAATGAGGTATTTTTTGTTGTCATTTTCACCTTCCTTTTGCAATGTTGATCTCAGAAGCTGTTTGTCTGCTAAAGATATTGTGAAACTTAGAGCAAACTTAGTGACAAAATGAGATCTTTTTCCAGGAAACTGTTGATTATCTCAGTCGATCACATTTTTGCTAAAATGGTAACTTTTTTGCATTGTCTTATTGGTCATAAATCGATACAGGTCAAGGATATCATGTACCGTATATATACAACGACGAAAAGCAGTCTCCGAAGTATTGCACCAAAGGAGATAAAGCTACTGAAGTATCTATTGAACATCACCGACCCTGAGGAGCGATTCTCCGCATTGGCCACAGCTTTTTCACCTGGTGATGAACAGGAAGCCAAGGACCCGAAGGCTCTTTACACGTAAGTAATCATGCTTTCAATCAAAGCTCATATTTGATTATTGACTTAGCAATTGCATAAATACAGCATTATAGACTACATCTTTAATTATCATTGCCTTTAATGCTCAGATGGGCTAAATGAACAAAAACTGGCCTAGATAAGAAACTGTTAGCATCTCCTTATTCTACTACTTTAACAGGACACCAAAGGAGCTGCACAAATGGATCACAATCATGCTCGATGCGTATCATCTCAACAAGGAAGAGAGTGATATTAGGGAAGCCAAACAGATGTCAGAACCTATGGTTATACAGAGATTGTTCATCCTCAAGGAGACAATTGAAGAGGAATACCTGGAGAAAAGCAATAAAGATGCTGAAGCTGAAGGTAGCAACAATACACCACTAATATAACTGGTATAGTCGTGTTTCTTTTTTGGTGTTACCAAAACTTCAAGAACTGCCCTTCAAGCTTTAGCTCTTATCAAGAGTTTGAAGAATATAACACAATTTTGGCTTAAGGGGGTTAGGAATGAAGTTTTGTAGAACAGCATAAATCGGAAATGTTCATGCAGGGCACTTCTTTAGGGTTTCAAATGGTGGCATATAGATGGATTTCTCCATGCAACAGTGTAGGGTTACCTTAAATAAGAGGATTTTGTTCAGTTAATGTCAATTTTGATGTTATTAGCGTATGTTGTGTTGACCATAAGTGTAGAGATTGATTCGACTTGCGTTGAAGTAAATTGTTGAAATTCGAGTCTTTTGCAACAACAGATAATACTTGAGAGACAATCAATGTTCATCTTCTGCAACTAAAATTGATTAAAATAATAGCAATTTTTTTATACGTGCTGAGCACGAAGAACACAAGAATATATGTAAATAGGAAATCTTACTTCCTAATCAATCCTAATTTCTGTTTAATACTAAAATTAATTGTTGGAAGTTTGACATATCATTAATAAGAATACTATATATATATAATTACAATACTCTAAAAATACAAACTATATAATAAGATATTATTTAATATATTATCTAATAATAGACATAAACATTATTATATTCTAGCCCTATAACATTTTTCTTCCCATATATAATAAATAGAGAAAATGCTAAGAATGGACAATAGAATAAGATGTTGGACCTTCCAATTATTATATCAAAGAAGGAAGCAATGGTTGTTGCTTGCAGTGCAAGATTTGAATATCTTTTAGGCGTGCCAACTGCTTGGGCTATTTGGCATAATGTCCAATAATTAATTATCTAATATATATTCTTCTTATAGTGTTGATCCATCCGCTTTATGACAAATACATGGGATAGCAATTTTGATTGTCGTGATATCAAGCCCCTAATATGAACCTTATCTATTTTTATTACCACAAAAACAAAAACCTTATCTATTTGGATTTTGAAAAACTAGATTTTTTCATATTATAATAAATCAATAATTATCAAACAGTCATACTCATGCTTTGTACAAACAAAAGGTAAAATTGTAATAAACAATGTCAACCGCCAATGATTATCAACATGCAAATAATTATCCCAACTTTTGCATGAAGTCTTCTTGGTATTTTCCAATCATGCACGATTGTTTTATATAATTTATATATATATTTTTTTTAATTACAGTCTTAGACATTTGTTTACACTATATATGTTACTTAAAATTAATATATATTATTTAACCTATTCTATTATACTAATTCGATGTACATGCATTCTATAATTAATGCGTGTGCATTTTTTCAATTCAGTGTTTTCTAATTTAATGACAACTCTACAAATTAAAATATAAAATATTGGTGTATACTTAAAAAAATAATCTACATAAGTAAATAAAATAAAAAACTAATATACTCTCTTCTACAGCTTAATCATGGTTAAATTTACATAAATATATATCTATAATGATTGTTAGTGGTAGACGTATAGTATATATATGAGCATTGATACAGAAGCCGACAATTGCGTTCCGTCTTCTTCCGACTTGTGAGTAAGTGGCATAAGTTGTATTTATTAACACATTTGAGGGCATATTCACATCACTCACACACATTTCGGCATATCACGGAACACCAAGTCGGAACTAGAATCAATTTCCTATATAATATAGTGCATAACATATATTTATATAATATAATATATATATACGCCCGTAATATAAAAATTAGTTCATAATATATATTAACCTAAGCAATATATATCACTTCATCATTGACAAAAAGTTAAATTATATCGACCTTACTTCCCTCATTTTCAACGTTGGCCAGACAAAGCGTGTCTTTCCACATGTTCTGTTCTACCAATCTTTATTTTTTTTGGTAAAGGTTCTACCAATCAATTAATGGCCTTAGTATCGATTGTTGGAAAAATGTGTTATTGACATTACTATTTTTTATTGGGTAAATAAGAAATTGTTGTTCTTAGTACATCCGGTCAGAGTACTTCCGTCTTTGGCTAGAGTACCCCGAAATATTTATAAACATAACATTTGGGCTACATAATAGTAAATTAGTAATACACGACATAACCTGACGATGTATTAACCTTTTTTTTATATATAATCATGAGTGATATATATATATATATATATATATATATATATATATATATATATATAGAAATGTTTGTCTACTGGAATTATACAGGGGGTTGTTTAGACATTTTGAAGAAAAATGTCGTACGTCTAGTACCGGTTAGCGCATGATAGTACGCTCTCCCGCGTCTACAAGACTCTACAGGGGTAAAACCGACAGGTATCTTCTTAACAGTTTCTTGCTTCCTACTTTTCTTCTGCTTGACAATTCAGTTGATCCACTCTCTTCGCCCATTTCTATTCTTAAATAAATTCTTCATACTCCAATCAAAAGAACTTAATTCACCTGCTGCTTTGATTTGGATTCCCAGGTTTGCTGCACCGTCAGTCGATTTCTACCGACGATCTATGTAAGTTGTAGAACTCTTCATTCGGACTCGGTTCCCGTTATTTGCAATTGTTCATAGCCTAGTATAATCCAATTGATCATTGAAATCGAATCGGCATAGGAAGAAAAGGAGAATCGTCGCTAGAGGTTGGGTTCTGCAAAGTTTAATGCAATTGTTCGATCAGTTGATTCTCCTCTTTTCTTCCAATCTATGCATGAAATTCCGCATCCGTCTATTTTCTCTCTGCTGATATGCGCTATTTAGTTGGACTGGTCAATTTTCATATTCATTGTCTTTACTACACAGTCGTGGAATTTGCTTATCTCTAGATGTTGTTATGGTGAATTATTGTGTAACTAAGAGCGTTGACTTCTTAGACGGGAAATGGAGCTGCATGAAATGGAGTGGAACGAAGCGCAGAAGATTGAGATAAGTGTCGATCTTGTTGCTGCCGCCAAGAAGCATCTTATGTTCCTCGCAGCTGTTGATCGGAACCGCTATCTGTATGAAGGTCCCGTTCTTCAAAGAGCTATATACAGGTGAAACGACTAAAATAGTATATATTCACTTATTTCTTTCGATTTCTGTAACTCTATCTCGTTCGGATAAAAATTAACTTCCAGTGAGCTTAATTTTTTTTAAACCAACTTGCAATACTGTCTGGATTGTCACGATGGGGGTGTGCATGGATAGATATTTCTGTTTCCTTTACTGTCTTGTGAATGGTGAACCACAAGTGTTATAAGGACTTGTAATTCTTTCGTGAAAAGAATGATTATCCAATATTAAGCTTTGACAGCTATAAAAACTGTGTTCTGAGAGTTGATGCATGTGGTGTTTGCTCAGTAACTGTTGTACAAATTAGTGTGCATAGATTCGCCATTTCCAAATCTTATGTGAAATCATTCTTATTACAGATACAATGCTCTTTGGCTTCCTCTACTTGCAAAGCACTCCGAGTCTGGAATTACTAGAGGGCCTTTGGTTGTTCCTCTTGATTGTGAATGGGTTTGGCACTGCCACAGGCTCAATCCGGTAGGATTCAAGTATTGTCATGCTTTTCTGGCGCTACTTGTTAAGTTTCCATCTTTTCATGTATTCTGCTGTTCTGCAGGTACGATATAAATCAGACTGTGAAAAACTCTATGGTAGGACACTCGACAACTCCAATGTTATCTCTTCACTTGAAGGAGCTTACATCAGTGAAACAAAAGAAGTCTGGGCTAGAAATTATCCAGAAGAATGCTATGAGTTGAACTTGAATGAAGCATTAGCTGAGGATATTTCTGAAAAAAATTCCAAACTACAGGAATGCACGGACTATGATTTAATCTCGGCTGTTAAAAGGCAGAGCCCTTTCTTTTACCAGGTGATGTATACAAAGTTCTCTATATTTTCATCTACAAGCTAAGATTTCTTCCTTTCTGATTTTAATAAACACGGCTATTTGTCGTAGTAATAAGCAGGTAGATTCTACTTAATCACATATACTCCTTAAAGACTTATTGATTTCATAAAGAACAGTTCAGGCACCGTGTAATATGTAAACTCATGGTATTTATTAAAAATCTCTAGTGATACTGTAACCCTTCTTTGGTCTTGACAAATAGAAACTACATAATGAGGAGTAATCATGTAGAGTCATAAGCTGTCGCATGGAGTACTTATATAAAGTTGCAAGCTATCACAGTTCTTTTATAAATGGTTAAGCTCCATCATTCTTCCTTCTTCTTGTTCTTCATGATGTGTGCTTTAAATGAAAAATTGAATGAACTCATGAAGTAATTCTCTCATTTATAGTTAGGTCATGTTTCAAGTTATGGTTTACCTCCCCTAGACATTTGCATCTGAATATGATTTTGATTTTGGTACTCACATTCAATAGCTATTCCTGTTTTTGTTACTTGTTTTCCCGTGTTTCTTTCTATGTTATGAGTTCTGATTTTCTAGCATTATATCCATCACTTTCTTCTATATTTTCATTTAGCTAGTTTATTTGTTCCCTTTCTTGAATTGGTTTACATATATTATGCAAATATTTCATCGAGTTGGTCTTAACCGTGTTTTATGCATGGTTAACAGTTGTCCTCTGGCAGTTACTATTATGTCATATTGCAGTGAAAAGTTCATTGCTATTTTTGATAAAGGGGAAAAATAGTTGGAAGCTTCACTTTTGTTTTATCTATCAGCAACTCGAAACACAATAATAACTAAAAAGTCTTTGGACGATCTTCATTGTGGATCCCCTGATCATGGACATATCACTTCTCCTTATATCTAACTACTTTCTCTGAATCAAATTTGATGAAACTGGTACAGGTATCTAGGCCTCACATGAGCCATGATGTTTTCCTCAAAGACTCAGTGGAAAGGTACAAAGGGTTTCTTCATCTTATTAGAAGAAACAGAGAGAAATCGCTTAGGCGCTTTTGTGTTCCTACCTATGACATTGACCTAATATGGCACACCCATCAGTTACACCCAGTATCTTACTGCCAAGATGTGAGTAAGTTGCTTGGTAAGGTACTGGAGCATGATGATATGGATTCTGACAGAACTAAGGGGAAGAAGTTGGATACTGGATTTTCTGGAACTACTGCCCAATGGGAAGGAACATACAGAAGAAGGTACTGGAAGGCTGGGGCAATGTATCGTGGAAACACGCCATCTGCTGTCACAAGTGTTCCACTTGCTTCCAACAGTGAGGGCAAGGAAGACCACATTGATTACAAGGATATGATTCAAGTTCCAGAGGTGAAGAATATTGAGGTAGTACCCTTTACCATTTTGTGCACTTTCTTATTATTTCTTACTATGGCTATCGAGCTTTTCAAGGCATAAAATGTCGAGAAGATATAACAATTCCCCAAGGAAAACTCGGTTAAATTGATTCATAATCATTGGAGCTTTTAATGCTGTATCGTATTTATCCTCTGTTGTTGGTTTGTCTTTCAGGTAATTGTAGAGTTTGTGGGAATCCAGAACTTGCCTAAGGACCATAAGGGTAAATTATTTGTCTCATTTAGTAAATCCCAGCCGGATGTCTTGTTCAATGCTAAGCGGAAGTTGAGTATTTCCTCGGTCTCTGGTGAGAAAATGATGGCAATATTCCACTGTGAACCCAAAGGTGAACTACTCTTTGAGTTACAGTCATACGGTAATTCAACCTTACCGATTACAAGATCAAAAGTAATGGGCCATGCATCGATTTCACTTGAAGATTATCTAAACCCAGTTTCGAAACTATCTGATGTAAAATGGTTGGAATTAGTTCCTGTGCCTGGATACACAAGCCCGAAACCAATTCGCCTGCAAGTTGCAGTTTCATTTACTGTTCCTTCCCCTGCACCACATGTGCTGCATATGATTCGGTCAAGGACATCACTGAAAAGTTCTTGCCTTTTCCCACTCCCTGGAAGAGTTCTACATGCCAAAAGCTGTACAAAGGTGGTTGATATATCTGATACTGAAGTCGTTTCACTTCAAATGAGGTATATGAATTTATATTTCATATATCAATTGTTGTGAACTTCCCAACTACTGCATATTTGCTAATGCAAAAGATGCTGTTCTTTGACCAGGAACCCGAAGAAGGAGAAGGCAAAAGAAACCTGCAACCATAAGGAAGTGATCGCGTTTCTGACATCCGGCGAAGAAAGAAAACTAGCAGAATCTGTGGGCACTGGATGGTCTTTACTAGATTCTCACTGGTCCATTCAGTTTCAGAACAAGGTCGCTGAGGATAGCCATCTTTGTGAACTCATCGGCGCAAAGACGGTATGTATGCATACAAGGTTAAATATCAAATTCCTAGTTGAACTTGTATTCACAGTGTTTTTTCTTTTTCAATATATATTTATCTTCTAAACTAATATGTTCATTAAATTTTCTAGCTCCATCCATTTTCTGTTTACTCTGATGGAAAATCCACAAGTGGGGTGCATGTGTCGTCCAATTAAGGGGCCACGTGTATATTCTCTAACTAGGGCCAACAAGAAAAATAGGCAGAGCTAGCAAGCTGCAGTTAGGTATTAGATCCACTGCAAAAAAAAGTTCAACTAGCTCAGCAACCACAACTTCAGCCATCAATTTTAGTATTTAACCCATCCATCTATCTACAACTAGATATAGTCGCCTAGTCAGTTATCATCTTCTCCCTCTAAACATGTGGCTCTCCATCTTTTTGGTTATAGGTGAAACTCTTCTCAGGGAGGAAACTCGAGTATGAACCGAGGCAATGTGGTGGGCATCAACATCACCATCAAGATGAGAAAAACTTTGTTACAGCCGTTGAATTTTCAATGGAGCATCCGTATGGAGAAGCTGTGGCACTAATTGACCTCAAATCTGGATCAGTCAAGGTAAACTACACAACAATGCTTTGTTGAGCCATGATTTATGCAGAATTAGAAGTGTAAACGATTCAATCTGACCTAAACATCGGAGTGCTCAAGCTCTGAGCTGGATCAAGATTTAATCTTTTTAGGGTCGAGCTCAGCTTGGCAAATTATCTACTTGTGTTTGAAACTGCATTAGTATCAGTTTAGCTCTGCATTACTTGAGCCTCACTCTCCTTCATTTTTCTTTGTTGTATGTATGTATCAAATCAAATAGGTGAAGAAAGAGGCGCTTGTGCTGGTATTGACAACTGCTGCCTTTATCCTCTCTGACATAATGAAGACCGAAGGTTATGTCGGGTTTACAGCCCGGAAAGTGATCCCCAAAGTGGAGAAACCAACCGAAAGGTTGGGAAATCAAATCGAGGAAGTAAAACATCACCAAGTCGTCTCCCTTACTGATAGCAAGGAGGGGGATGTGGCAGGGGAAGTTAAAATCGGCCTTCTAGATGGTGGCAGCTTAGCTGCTGGTGGGTGTGGTGGTGGTTGTGGAGGTGGTTGTGGCAGCTTGGTCAGAAGCGGTGGTTGTGGTGGCGGGTGTGGTGGTTGTGGTGGTGGATGTGGTGGTGAGGATGGAAATTTGGAGAAGAGTGGTGGCTGTGGCAGTGGTTGTGGTGGTTGTGGTGGTGGATGTGGTGGCAATTGGGCTGAAGGGACAGAAAAGAGTGGGGCTGGAGGTTGTGGGGGTTGTGGTGGTGGATGTGGCGGCTGTGGTGGCAATTGGGCTGAAGGGGCAGAAAAGAGTGGGGCTGGAGGTTGTGGAGGTTGTGGTGGTGGATGTGGCGGCTGTGGTGGCAATTGGGCTGAAGGGACAGAGAAGAGTGAGGCTGGAGGTTGTGGTGGTTGTGGAGGTTGTGGCGGTTGTTGTGGAGATGGGGTGGGCCTTATTCCACCGGGTTATGAGAACTCCGGCGGGAAATCTTGCTCTCATGGAAATTTGAAGGAAGCTCTTCTCTCCACGGTGGCAGTGGCTTAACGTCCCAACTCCCAACCATATATATATATATATATATATTATTATTATAATAATAATAAATTAATAATAATAATAATTGAAAAGAAAAATATCATTTTCTTGTCTGGTTTGACCGTTTGAGTATAAGTCCATTTTCAGTTTCCGTTGTTTAATTTGTGTGAACTTCATTTTCCAAATTTCCATTGTAAATAAATAAGCATTATTGTACGTAAATGCATATATATTGTTTGAGTAATTTCTTAAAGTGTGAATTTTTAAGTGAAAAATTCATAAAAAGTTAACAACTGTCACATGTAGTTAATAATTCTGCATAAAATGAAAAGAGAATCATGCAATGCATGTTCATGTGGACCTAAAAAATTTTTTTATGGAAATTTCACAATTTTTTACAAATATTCTAACAAAGCTCATATTGTTTTTGACATATTACGATGTAATATGTTTACATTGTAGTATTGTACAGTTGTTGGATATAATAAATCATGCATATCAAAACTAATATGCCCTTTTAAGAGGCACCAGAATAGTTTTTTTTTTTTTTTTTAATAATTTGATGGGAAAATTGTTAGATTACTTTATTATGTTTGTACTAGGTTTGAAAATATGTATTGTTGTTGAAGGAAATCGCTAAATATTTTATAAATGCAAAAAATGACATTGTTTATATTTAGAATGAATTTAAATTTCAAACTTACATAACACAATCAAATTGGTCTTCAAACTATTTTCAACTACTAGACCATCTCTGAGATTTGGACGATTCTAGTGGACTCCAGAATCAGCCTGTTTTGTAAAAAGTTTTTTACGTGGCTTATATTGGGGTATTTAGTTGTTTGTTTTGGTCTATTTTGGTCAAAAACTCTCTAATACATCTCATTCTTAGGAGACGATTAGATCTCGTCAGCTTCGCGAATGTGCTCTTTTCCCATTTTTCTTCTTCTCTATTGGCTCAGTAGTGGTATCAGGACTCTGATTCTTAATTGGCACAAACGGTTAGAGGTGAAACCAAAATCCAGTTTATCTAAAAAAGTGAAAACTGATTAGGACAGGAGCGAAAATTCGTCTGCAATATTCGGTTTGATTTTTGGTCGAATTTTTTTTATTCTAGTTCGATTAAGGACAGTGGGATCGAACCGACCCTAACGTTAATTAAATATATATATATATATATATATATATATATATATATATATATATATATATTATTTGATGTTAATTATTTCATTAATAAAATGTAAAAGTGACACTCATAAATATTGTTTTTTATTTTATTTTTTTTAATTTATTTAATTATATTAATGGAAATTATTTATCAATTCACTTTGATATAAGTCTATCAAAATTATGAGCGTTTTAAATGGTAATTGCTAATTTTTTAATTTTAGGTTAAACCCGAAAAACCGGACCTAAAAACTGTACTACAAATGAACGGCTTATGTTTCATCACGTGGTTTTTGATCGGGTATTTTAAAGGGAAAAAACCAGTCCGAAAATATAGGTAACATACCGAAACAAGTAAAAAGTCGGTCTGACCAGTCCGATTTCACTCGTAGAATCGGTATATAGGTCATATATAATGTCTTCTTGTTATGGACTCTTCGTCTTTTCATTATAGGAATTATTGTATTTGATGACTATTTTTTCAAGTTATTGACGAAAGAAATTTCAAAGTCAATCGGCTAATTTGGCCAATATTTCAGCGGATTAACATTATTATCAAGTAGATCTAAGAGTTTATGGAGTAAATATCGTTCAGATATGTAAATTTGATATGAAATTTCACATTTGGAGGTCTTCCAAGAATGTTGTTTATTTGGGTGGTTGAGTAACAAGAATATCAGTGAAAACGACATTTTCCATGAAACTAGCGAGTAGGATGGTCGCTGGTGCGGATGTTTAAAGATAGACATATCAAGTTGATTGGAGCATTGAGAACATTATCAATTTCATTAAGTATTTTGTTCAAAGTTTAAAGTGTACCTCGAAAATATTGAAAGTTTGTCCAAAATAGATATGCAAATTGGGGGCAATTTCATAAATTTTCCGAACAAATATCTACCATGATGATGAGGCCCTCTAAAATACAAGCGAAAAAAATACATTACAAACCACTTCCACTAAGAAAAAATAATGCAACACTGTTAACTTTTTTAGGTCAGAAAAAAAAAAGGATTCGGCGTACCATTGTCTAACCCTATTTTTTTTATTTTATGTTAGGTTAGGTTGCGATTTGATTTGTTGTTGGTGACTACTTTTCCTTTCCTTCGGTCTTTTGCCCGCTAAGGAAATGATTTCTCCTCCAGCTTTATTTTTTTGCCGAAATTTCTCTTCCATTTGGTTTTTCTCAATTTATTATGATTATGATATGATGATGGCTCAAAGGCGTTTTCATTTAGTTCGCAAAAAACGTCCCTTTTAGTTTGTCGCCTCTGTTTCCTTCCTGTATCAGCGTACTCTCTTTTCGAGTTCTAGATCTGCACAGTCTACTATTCCACTAAGCCGCTCACTTTCTGTATTTGCAGGTTTGAATATGATGAAGATTGAAGACCCATCCCATATAGATTGATTGAGTTTCTGCTGGAAAAGGATTGAGATGGATTCCGATATTCATTTTCATTCATCATCTGTTACTGTTGTCACTCTTAAATGAATCGTCTCACCAGAGGTTTGAGATTTCGTTTCGTCTCACCTTAGGTTGGTTGGTGTCATAAAAAAGTCGATATTTTGTCATTTTCGTATAATAATTAGTCTCTTTGGTGTGTTCATCTAGGTTATCTTTTGCCCAGATGGGAACCAACTAGGGTACCAGATCCGACCAACAAATTAGACCTTCTTCTTCTTCTGTTGTTTTTTTTTTTTTAGCCATACGCTCTTCTGTTGTTGAGAATGTTACTTTCCCAGATGTTAGATGTTTTAAGCTGCTGCTGTGCTGTTCATATGCATAATAAAAAAAATGATTTTTTCTTCTTCTTAAAGAGGAACTGCTGTGCTTAAATTCTGGTGGGTTGGTTTTATGATGATTTGAGCATTTAGTTTCTGCTAGCTTTTGTGGATGTTCTTGATTTGGTTTTTGAATCCTGTAACTTTTCATCCATATGATTTCTTGGATTTATTGGCTTCTAGTTGGATTCATTTTTCAATGAATTTCACTTAATTAACTTGTGATTGTGCTCCATCATCCCATCCCTCCTTGGAAATTATATTGGAATTTGATTACAACTGAAAGTTGTACCATTTTCTCTGTTTTGACCCATTCACCGCTGGTTTTTGGTTTAGTATGAATAGGTTGTTCATATAATAAACGATGGATGTGGATTTTCTTTGGATGGGTGACACCAGAATGAGGTATACTAAAGACCATTGACACAATTTCAACTGATAGATAGATAAATAGAATTGTTTATAGCTCTGAAGAATTAGATGGTTGTTCAAGGCTAAACTGGTAAGCATATTAAGCTTGTTGCTCTTGGTTGGACATATCTTGTTTTGTGAAATTGTCATGTAATTGTTGGTACTTGAAATTGTGATTTTATGACATGGAATGGTGTTGGATGTAGACAAGTCCAGTCCCCAACCAACGTTTGTTGCATTTACATAAACATTGCAACAGTATGGTTTTAAATCAACATCATAGATTAGATGAACTACATGATGAAGTAGTTAGCTGTGAACAGGAAGAGCTTTTTTTTTGTTGGGAATATTTATGAGAGGCTTTTCTTCTTCGCATGTCATCTGTAAAGAATCTCATTCTGTTTCTTATCTGTTTCCTGTCATATTCTATTTCTATCCATACCAGAGAGTGGAAAGCTGACTTCTTTTCTTTGTTTTGTAGGGCATATAAACAGAGAGTTGAGTTGCATGATGAAGTGATGGAAGTTCATTGTTGACTTGAAAGTTGAACACCAAGAGACCAGGTGTGTGCTTTTTTGAGTTTTATTATTATTTATTTATTTATTTATGCCATCTTGGTTCATGATCGATCATTGGTGGGTGGACACTTTGTCTGCTGCATTTCTTAATAATATAAGAATTATAGCTTGGAAAATGGAAATAGTCTTCTTTCATTGGTGGGTGGGTTTCATTTTATCTTTATATATTTTATTTTATTTTGGATAAAGAGAAACAGATACTACCTTCCCAGAAACTTCTTATCTCAATCAACCCATACTTGTAGATACCTACATAAGAAAGTAGGGACAAAAACCCCACACTTGTTCTTTTCCATTTGGTACATATGTACATTTAAATAGGCAAACGTGCAAGATAAAAATGTTAACTTTAATTGACTCTTGTGTGCAGTCAGAACTAGTATTGGAGAAAGAAGACGAGGTGTACCATGGTTGTGTTATTTTATCATCCCATATGTGCACTCAACTCCACACCTTACACACACGGGCGCTAGCTGGAAATGGTTGGCGACAGATTAAAGTTAAATGGAAGGCACATTGATTGATTTAAAAAGGAACATGTTGATGAATTGCAACATTATGTACAACTAACTGAATTAAGAAACTAACCACAAACAAACATGGTTGGTGTTAATATATATAAAAACCCAATATGCCCTTCTTCCTTCCTTCTTCATCTGTACCAAACAGAAGATTACCAACTGATATCAATCATCTTCTGCTTCACTTCCCTCTCCTCTGTGCATCTCATCTTTCTTCTCCCACCATCACCAACCAACGATCCCTTCTGGCTACCACTGCTTGTGATTGTACAAAAAATCATCCCTCAGAAGACCTAATTTTTGTTTTTTCAGTTTTTGGTCCCGCTACCCTACAATCATTAAGACCAACTACATAAAATTAAAGACCAAACCTACTCCTAATCTCTCCTTTTTTATCCAACACTAACCCTAACCATATATCCCTATGAATTGACTTACTGCTGCTTCTACCTTCTTCATTTCTGGTCTTCTTTACAACACTCACAACCTTCAACTGCAGAGAACAAGCTTAATCCACTACAAACAACAAACAGGCAGCAACACCCCTCAAGAAGTCCCATGCCCTACTCCTCCTTTTGACCCTCCTCCTACAAATGGAGATTGGACGCTGTCTGCATCTGAATCACTACCTGAACTTCTTGAATCTGAATCTGCAATACAATAACTCATGATTAGTCAGTCACATAAAAGCTCCACTGCAGCAATGTCACCAGCAATAAATAAATAATTTCCTTACCACTAGATGAAGAAGAATCACTACTTGAGCTTGAACTGCTTGAAGTGTTCGACTTTGCGTCATCTCTCTCAATTTCCACTGGTGGGTAATTGCTCACTGGAACGTCATCCCCAATATCTACATCTTCCTCCCCACCAGGATCGCCCTTCCTTGCTTTGTGGGGCAATGTAGCTTCCAGAGAATTATCTCTCACCGGTGACTGCTCAATCACAACCGCACAGACGCTTAATCACAGTAATATAGACAGTAGCAACTGGAAAGATTTGCAAACTACAATCATACCTTGTTCGTGAGATCAGAAGCTGAAATGGGGTTGTGAATGAGACCCTGGCGCTTTATTTTGCTGGCCAACTTCTTGTAGTTGCACACAAACCTATCAAGCTCCCAGAGAGTCTCTGTGTCTACAGCTTCAATATCAAGCTCAATCTCATCGCCGTCCTGTGCAAACTGTTCGTTTCTCTTCCTTATGATCTGCAGCAGCTGACCCATTTTCTCTGCTGGCAGATTCTGCAAGTTCATCCCCAGTTTAGCCTTTTCCTCGAATGTCATTTCCCTCTTGTTCGGATCTTTTGCCTTGGGCTTAGGCAACTTGCCCGTAGTCTTAGGTCGTTTACCTGCTGGCCCTGATGGTTTCTGCACAGGAGGCTGCTCCACCACTTGCCTGGGTGGAGTTGGTGATCGAGCCTGCTCCACCACTGGTCTAGGTTTAGGGCTAGGTTTAGGGATAGGCTTCCTCTCCACAGGCATTGGCTCGGGATCTTTCCTCACACTCTCCATGATCGACTCTTCTTCCCAAACAGCAGCAGGCTTTGTTTCTTCAACTGTAGCAGCTAAAGCCCTCTGCCTCTCCTTCTCGTACTTCCTGTATGCGGGTTCATACATCTGGTCAAACTGAGATAGCAGGGTTTGAGCCATATTATGAACGTCATGGCCCTGGGGATTGTACGTCAAGGCGTTGTTGAAGGTCAGTCTCACGTCAGAGGCGAATTCCTGTGGAGAACGATAAGCATCCCTGTCCATCTTGGACTTCACGGTGCCCAGATCCATGGGATGTTTGATCACCTGGTAGTAATCATGAAGCATTAGGCGCTCAACATCTACAGGTTCGTTGAAAACCCATCCATGCTTGTGTTTCATCAGCTTTGACAAGATCTGGGCACAACGCTTCATCATGCTGGGTACGAGCTTCGCTGTAACAGCATCAACCGGCATCGTCTTCTTGAAATCCTTGTCTGACCCAAACGGATTGGCGCGTTTTACGCCTGAGCCCTTCTTGTTAGGACCTGGCTTAGACGGGAACCCCTTGTTTGGCCGCGGAGACGACTCGGGTGCGCCATCTGGCGAAGGACGCGTGGCAGAGAATTGAGAAGTCGGGTAAACAGGCCTTGTCTCGAACACCGAGTTCTCCAACCTAGATCGGAGGATGCGAACCTGCTCAAGCTCCATCATCAGGCGCCTTTTGAAGTCCTTGAGCTCCGATCTGGAGGAATCAGCGACGGAGAAGGTGACAAACTCCGAGGCATCCGATCTCCCCACCCTTGGAGCAAAAGAAGCCGATTCGTCGTCCAAGGAACCAGCTGCGCCAAGGTCATCATCATGCCGGAAGCGGTAATTGCCAGACTGGTCGTGGAGCCTGGCGGCAGCTCCGCTAGGGTTAGAATTAGGGTTTGGATTGGGAACGAAACTATCGGTGGCCGAATTGGAGGTGTATTTCTTCATATACACCTGACGGTCGCCCCAGGAATGTTCGATTCGACTGGCCAATAGGGTTGATGCCATAAGAGACGGAAGCTCCGTGGGTCAGATTCGCCGGATCGGGATCTAGGCGCCACCGATCAAGGCCATCGGAGAGTCGGAAATCTATTGGCCGACGAGAAAACACGGAAGAGCATCGAGATCGGAGGAACAGGGGAAGGAAGACAAAGAAGGCGTGAGATGGAGGGTTTGGAGCACCCCCTTTTGCTCAACCTTGAACGATGAAGAAGAAGAGGGCACCACCCCATCTTAAAGGCGCTCCAGATCTGCCCGGGCAGCCTCTCAGCCGTCCATCTTCTAGCCAACGGACCAGATCTATTCTATCCCTGCCCGATCTGGGGAAGCTGCCCCTTGATCACGGACGGCTCGGATGTGAGGGTTGGGGACACGTGGAGAGCTCAGAGTTGTTGATCGGAACAGCGGTTAGTTGCTACTTTTTCTGGTGGCAAATTTAAATTTTATTTTCGGGGTGGCAATTTTTGGATGGTAAAGGCATGGAAATGCGTAAATAACAAATAGAAAATAATAATGTTTTAACTTTTAATTTCAGGGTCTCTCTCTCTCCTCTCTAAGCCAATGATGATGTGGCTTGTGGGACCCGTTATGGAGAAATATCTTCAAAAGTTTATTATTGCGAGGAAGAAGAATCTTCTTCACCCATACCCTTGCCAGCTCAGAATTGGAGAATGGTCCGCATTTCTTCGCCACATCAGCTGGATGCAGCGAAAAGATGGTACGCATTTCCACAGTGTATCAGAATTAGTAGTAGTTGATTGATTGTTCTTGGTTTTCATTTATTATTAATTTTAATTATATTACTAATTTTATATCAGTTACATAATGATTATTATTTGTTAAATACATGATCCGAATTCCGAGATGAAAGAATCGGCTGTCTGAAACTAATGACGATATGCAATACATGTTAAAGTTGTGCTTAAATTCTATTTTTAATTTAATGACAACAATTTATTTATTTTTTAGCCGGTCGGACCGTGAATCGGCCACACAAGCGGTCTATATTTATTGAACTAGTAGAATGTACAATGAAATCTAATTGAGCTGGTGAACACCGAGTCAGACTGGACAAGTTCAACTATGGGTGTCAATAGGACGGGTATCGCCAGCCCCGAACTCACTCCGTGGATAGCGTCGACCCGTACTCGTCTCATGCATATCGTGAGGTGGGACCATGCGAGTCGCCCCACGAAGAACATAATCTAATATCACAAATCATAAACCTTAAACTATATATTCACTCTAAACTCTAGCAAGAGAGTATTGAGATGAGAGGTCTCTCTCCTTGCCCAAACCCTAAAGCTGCAACCAGTTAATTTTTTTAACATATTTTACAGTTTGCCTTCAATCTAACATTCAACCTCATGCCTACACAACTTCATCTTCCTCAATCACTGACGTCCAAACCTGCACCTCAATCTCAGTCTCGATCAGTAAGCAGTTGTCCGACCATTCCTTCACCAGTCACGACCAACACACTCGACTCCAACCACCACCAACAATCACCCGGCCAGCTCCTCACTTCCCAAAGCCGCCAAAACACTACCTATAGATCTACACCTCTAGTGACTTTCTGCACAGTCAATCTAGAATGTTAGTTCTCTTGGTCACCATATTTACTTTTCGTTTCATGTTGTTACTGCCATCACTGCTGCCGGAATATGATGTAGACATCGCAACTAAAACCTGCTCCCGACGTCGTTGTCCCGATCTCTGCCATGGTTTAATTGTGGTCTTCCCCACTACTGTGTACTACCTACCCCTTCTAGTTAGGATTAAAGTTCAAAGGAATCACTAGTCCAGTTTTCATAAAATTACGCACATGATTAACCCATCCCACCCCTTAGATCTGGATAGGTTTCAACTGTATCCAGCCTTTGTATACTACTTCTTCTTCAAGTGAAGCTGATTTTTCTTTGGCATCTCTAACGAGCGGAAATCCTCGGATGTTTCTCGTTTAGGGATGCATCTGTGGTTTAGTATTTTGCATTTTTCTACCACGGATAAATATTTACAATCTTCAACCCCCCAAATGTGGTTTTTATTGAGTGATAAATGGATTGTCTTGATTCTATCGCACTTGCCACCCTTTCTGGTATTGCTTGTTGAGCATAATTACTGTTAGCTCTTTTTTGTAGGAGACTCACTTCTTTAAGAATTTGTTGGTTTTGCTGAATCAGATTTGGTCCACCTCACCAAACTGCTATCTTTTGCATGTGTCTCTACTATTTTTAAGCTGGTATGTTTATTTACCTTGGTTATTAATATTTGTATGCTTATTTTTTCTTTGTTTTTTTTAATGTGTTGCTAGCAGCTACACTTTTTGTACGGACACTTGGATTTATCCAAAAAATTATGTCGTATCTGCTTTCTTTCATTTCGTTATGTAACCGTTTTTTTTATATAATATATATGCTTAATTATTTAAAAAAAAAAAAATCAAATCTAAATTTGAATAAAAAAAATGCAAATGTAACTCCAAATCCAAATCACCAAACTCATTAAATCCAATGTTGTTTTGAATATGTGTTATATTACCCATATAATTTCATATATATATATATATATATATATATATAATAATAATAATAATAATAATAATAAAAGTGCGGGGCAGATCTGCAGGGCCCCCGACCCCAAACCTGGACCTGTCCCATATCACACGGGGAGCGGGTCGGGGGGAAATCAGGGTGAGGCCCCTCAGTTCAGTGGGTACCCGTAACCGGTTGACACCTCTAAGTTCAGCATTTCATTCGGTAAAAAAAAAGGACCACACTGGCATGGGTCTGAATGTTTATAAATGAATACTGAATTATGCTTAAATTTGTTGTTGGAACCAACTAAATCAACACTGACTAGTCGTACCAGAAACCAAACACTTTACATGTTCAAGGTCCTGTTCGGTTTTTAAAACATTGATCTTAACAGTCCCTTATATTTCATGTTTGCGTTTTACGACTAATTCTTAAGGGCAGATTGAAATACGAGAATCTAATATTCTCATAAATTAAGAATTGTCGGTAATGTTTAACCCGATAATGTGGATATGATAATGTTAAATATAATATTATATTGATATGTTCATAATTAACAAAGTACGGTTAGATTCAGGGACGAGTCCAGGATTTGAATCAGGGACAAAGTTAAAAAAGTTATATTTATCTTTTTAGTCAAACAAAGTCATATTAATACATTTTCTATTAGTTTAACATAAGAACAAACAATTTCATTAAGTACATACGACTTTTACAATCGTTCTTAATGGTTCTTCATAATCCGAAAGCATAATAAATCCTCTCGTTGTCAAGAAAGTTTTTCTTATTAAGAGATTATTTATTATCACAAAATGTCATTCATTGATGTAAAAAAAAAAAAAAAAAAAAAAACAGAGCACAATCAAGTGATGCACAAGTATCTTTATACTTATGGAAAACTCTTGAAATGTGTTATTCTTCGTTTAATAAATCTTCACAGCTGCTCCAAGCTTCATTATGAGCATTACTCACACTCTAAATATGATCAAAATTTTCTTTTTTCTTGTTATTCAAAAATTCATCAATTACAAAATAATTTTCGCCTCATTGATCTTCGTTTTTTTACTAAATAGATAACAACATAGATAAAATGCGGCATATTTTGATATACTACATTACAACCAATCTTGATAGCTATTAAACTAAGTTGGTACAAAGTGATTACGTGATATACATGTTCTTTGAGACTTGTGGTCATGTGGTTGACATGAAGATTCATTTAACTAAGTTCTTTGAATATTTTTACGATCATTTAGATGATAAACTTAAAATTTCTTTATTAGACCAGTTTCATATGGTAAATTGTCTCCATTGAATTCTTCGTACATTAGCTCTAACCACTTAAGAATTATATTTTGACTCAAAATTTCTTCTATCTATGGACTTTCTTTTAGGACTAAAATATTGATGAATACTTATGAACATAAACATAAAGTTAGCACATAATAATTAAAGCATAGATAAACCAGTTATAGAAAAATTTTAAATTGTACATTTAATAAAGATTGGTTATTCTTAAGCCGACTGATTTTTCAATCGAATTGTAGACCATCAGATAAAAAATTCTTATGATCTGTAAAGTGAATGCTTCTCTTTTCATCTTCTTTAAAACTTAGAAGTCACATCAATTGCTCTTTTTTCTCCACTTTTTTCTCTCTCCTCACTCATCCTCCTCTCTCAACTTTTTTTTTTATTAATTTTCATTAAATTATTACTTGAACATATATATATATATATATATACACGTAGTGAATTCTTTTGTGGCAGTTTAATGATCAATATTGTCGTGTAAGAATAATGTTTCTTTCATAATTGAAAAAAGTAGGATTTAAAAAAACAAACAAGAATATATATGTATTATGGTAGAAAATTGTGTTTGACATGCATAATATTTGATATCTTAGTTGTTAAATATATATATATATATATATATATATATATATATATTTATTGTTAATTAATTTGTTACAATGTTTTACGTAATTTATAAATATATGATATTGTACGTCATATGAAACGTTTTCATCCCTAGTTTACATAAAAAAAACATGTTCGTAAAAAGGGACACCACCATATAAGAAGTTATAACTGTTTGATTACCATATTATATAATAATTAATATAAAAGTAAATTAAAGAAAAAAAATATATTTATAGATATTAAAACCAAATAATATTATTGAGTTGTCTGACCTAAAATCTAACCTAAAGCGATTACGTTTTGAAAACGCGTGGATTTTTAAAGAGTCTCCACTAGTTAATTATTAGGTTAACTAGAATCCTAAATTACCTAGGTAAATAACGAATTAAAAACCTAAGTATATTAATCCGTCAGCGATCAGAAATTTGAGTTTGGGGGGTTCTATTACGAATTAATAAAATTTATTTTTCTAATTACGCCCTTTCGGTACTTAATTAACCTATTTGTCGATTTTAAAATTTAAACATGTGTTACGTCGAATTAATCTAATGATTTCAAAATAAAAAAAAAAAAAAAAAAATTCATGCGCAAATCATTATTAACGACAAATGTAAGCCTAAAAAAACTTAATAAGCATCTAAAATTCCTTGAGATAAAATCTAAATAAAACCAAAGCTCAAAATCATGATATAATTTAATAATCACATGTCCTACACATATATACATACAATAAAACATGTCATATAATTAGATTTACATCTAAACTATCTAATTAACATGTTATAATAATAATAAATAATAATAATAATAATTAACATGAATAAATAATAGATTAATTAAATAATTAAGTAAACAACAAGAAAAAAGGAAAAAGGAATTACCTGCAGCAGCAATGGAGCAGACAGCAAGAAGATGGCAGCTAGGGATGTCAACGGGTATCGGGGCCCCGCTGATCCGCGAGGCCGTGGCCCGGTTTTGACCCGGTGACCTGCCGACCCGCGAGTCACGGGGCGGGTTCGGGGCGTGGGGCCCCGTAGATCCGCCCTGAAATGCCTATATATAATATATGTTAATTTGATGTAATATTTACTAAACAATATGGTTAATATAGTACCTATATAAAATAACAAGGACCAAATTACAAATAGATATAAATTTAGATTTTTTTATTTTGGCCAAGTAAATTTAGATTATTAGGACTTGGTAATTTGTATGGATTTGGTGTTGGATTTTTATTTTGTGATGAATTTGATGTGTTTGCTGTTTATATTTGATAGGAGTTTAGATTTGGTGTTAGATTTGTAGTTTGAATTTATATGTAATGTAATATTTTGGCAAAAAAAATTATATGTAATATTGAGAAGTGAAATAAAATAAAATAAAAATTCACACGGCGGGGCTGATCGGGGCCTCGCGGGTCGACCCGCGGGATTTTTTTCCCAGGCTGACCCGCCACTGGAGGTACTTCTGTCCGGTCTGCCAGACCGACCCGCATCGTTGCCATCCCTAATGGCAGCGACAGCGCAGACTCCGGCGACGGCAGCAGCTAGGGCGAAGACCAACAACAGCGCAGCAGCAACGGAGCTCCGGCAACGGGCGGGTGAGTTTCGGGCAATTGACACAACTTCGACGATGACACTCAGGTAGCATTTTCTTGAAGCTGCCTGGTCCCCCAGTACTTCTCCTATGCCATTTGGTGTAGGGAATTTCATATTTTGATGCACGGTGGATGAAACTATGCGGTTTGGTTTGATGGTCGTACGACCTAGTATCCCATTATATGCCCCTAGCTCCTCCACCACTACGAATGTTATTTTCAGCTGGACTTGCGTCCATCCTTCACTGAAGGTCACTGTGAGGGTTTTTATCCCGAGAGAAAATGTGGTTGCCCCTACAAAGCTCACCAATGGGAAGTTCACAGGTCTGAGGTCCCGCTCTGCCTCCCAATTGCTTTTACCACGTCGATGTGAAAGATGTATGTGGAGCTGCCCCCGTCCAGTAACATTCTCTTTACGTCGTAGCCAGCAATGTCAATTGTGATAACCAATGCATCATCGTGTGGGTATACCACATACTTTAGGTATTCGTCTAATAAGTTTATCTTCATATTCTCGACCGGTCTTTGGCGTTTCCAAATGGAGGCATCTCGTTTACATGTGTCACATACACCTCTCTTGAGTTGGAAGGCTCTCCACCCTATAATTATTAATTACATCAGTTGTTTGTAAGGTCAAAATACATTAAAAAAAAAAAATTACAAAACGATTTTGCGACCGTTTTTTTTTTTCGGATTTACATTTTAGGTGATAAAAAAGACTTTGTTGAGAACATTTTAGAGATTTAGTCTAAAAAGGCGCCCCTGATGAATTTTCATCATTTCATGCTTCACACCTTTTCCCTTTTAATAATAAATAAATAAATTTGAATTTAGATATCATGCCTTTTCTTTTTCATTTTAGTAAGAACAAGAAAGAAGCATAACAGAAAACTGGAAATATATTCTGCAGAAACAAACACTTATGTACATATGTTGGACATTATCAGTTGACCAGACGAATCGAATAAACTACAACAAAACACATCAACAAGAAGATTACAGAGATTCAATAAATATCATGAATCACTGAAGCTACTCATCACCTTCTTCATCCTCAACATCAAAATCATCGCATAAATCTGAAGAGTCACCCCCAGTAGTGCACTGCAGATTCTGTAGCTCATCAATAGCATTCTTAACATCAGAAATCAGAGCAGATTTCGCTGCTTTAACTGCATCAGTTCTCCGAATATCATTCTCTTTAATCATATTTTTCCCAGCCAAGCCCCTGTTTCTCCGTGCATCTCTGGTGTGCAACTGATCGAGATACTTCTCATGAAGTGCCCAGTTCTTCACATTCTTCAGAACTGGAGGACTAACAAGATCCGCTCCCTTTGAGCTGCTGAATCTTGAAAGCGGTTTTTTGAGGCTGGAAGAAGTAGACTTGAGAAAAAAGCTTCGGCTTTTACAGAGATTCTCCGGGGTGGAAAACACAGGAGACGAATCAAACAACTTAGTAGACGGATCGAAGTTGGGTTCCAGAATTGAGAACAAGTCTGCTTCCTTGTCTTGTTCTGCATGGTACTGCTTCTGCAGTAAATGCCTTACGGTTTTCTGCGCTTGTTTTTGTTTACTGGATCTTGATCTTTTGGATACTGTTTTCACGGGGTTGAGCACCTTGCTAGCTGAGATCGGAGAAGCTTCTTGCAAGGTTGGACCTGTTTTCTTGGCCCTTGATCGAAGTCTTGGTGGAGGGGTTGAGAGATCTGAATTTACTTTGTCAAAGCATTCTTGTGCAGATTTTCCTGGAACCTGCAGCGCATTTCACATACTGATACATTATAAAAAAGTTGTATTTTTAATGTTTAAGATCCTGATTCTATATAATCAAGAAATGGCAATATAAGTTTTCCTCTATAAGCTCAAGAGCAATTTCAAAAAAAAAAAACAAGCTTATGCATTCTACTAGTTTCTAAAAAAAATAAGAACTGTTATTGCATGGTAGAACGTAGAAGTATTTCCCAGAAACTCTTTCTATAACATGAAAACCGATTTGAAGCTCCCTATAAATGGATTCTGTCATTCAAGATACTCAAAAGCATTCATTCATTCACTTTTCTAGTTCATCATGAGGAATGACTGGAGCAAATTGGATGCGTGTAGGTAGATGCATCTGAAAATCAGAGGGAAAGAATAATGAACTTTATGAAGAGCGAATGCAAAATCGCGCGGTACTGAATATATTGGCAAATTCTGAGCAATGATTTGAAACAGAACCATAGTCCACAATCTCCTTTGGCACCTAATGACTAATTTTCAAGTATTGTCTATGATCTTCAAAATAAATCAAAAATCGTACATGGCAATGCGACTAATATAACTCTACAACCGAGTCAATTGTATTGAAACCCATTTATGTACTTAAGAAACCCTAGTTTTGGCCCTGACCGTATGATTATATCTAAAGGCATTTCTCCTACTCAGCAAGCAACTATAAGAACTGCAAGAAATTGAGAAAATTTGGTACTGAAATTGAAGAGTTGAGAACAGGGAAGTAATTAGCAGCAATCACTAACCAATCTTGAGACCTTCTTCCAAAAATGCGGCGTTGGCTTTGCAGCAATATACGCTCGATGCAGCGCCGCTTCTTCTTCTTTACTCCAACCCGTACTGCTTCCCAGTCCGCACTCGCTTCTCCTGCTTTTCTTGCTTGAATCAACCGCCGCAAGACCAAGAACGCAGCACCTCCTCTTGGGTTCAGTTGCTGCAACAGATTTCTTGGTTCCCTCCCTCAATCTTGGCACAACAGATGAATTCAACGATCCTTTCGACCCAGTTCTTCTTTTGGTCAGATTTTTCCTCTCCTTGTTCTTGGACTTGGATATTGCGGCAGGTTTAGAGCAGAGGAACCGAGGAGACCTTCTCAGAGGTGTGGGTGGCTGAGGTATGGCGATGTGCATTTTCTCAAACAGTAGGCGAGCAGGAAACAATCGATGAACAGAGGAGGAGGAACATAAATCTGCCGCCGTCCACCGTCGACGCTATCCTTATGGGCTTTGTTCTTGGGCTGAGGTGGTCAGTGGCTTCGTCCCTTCAAATTTTGAAAAAGATTCCCGCTCAAGAAACTATGTTCATCTTTAGCCAAAAAAAAAAAAAAAAGCTATGTTCATTGCATCCTAGTGTTTACATCATCTTGAATTGCATCCCATTCTTTAGAACTCAAGCAAAATACATTCTTTTATATATATAAAATAAATATGGGGGTAATAACCGAAACTCTACATGCACTTTTATCAATTTACAAAACCCGAATGTTGTTTATTTAAAATTGACTTCATGAACCATCCATTACATAATAAATTATTATATATGTTATAATTTATTTAAAATGGGTTAGAATTGAACATGTACTTAAAATTAATTTGTAAATAAAAAAAAAGTTGCGGCGAATTAACTTTATTTTCGTGCAAAATCTGACATCAAATATGTCAATTATCAAGATTAATCTTTCAACAAATATATATATATAAGTTAAAAATAATAAATAAATTGCAGATTTAATAATATTTCATTTTAAAGTAGATGCTAAGACTTAAAAAATGAAACAATTGCATGATATATAGTATATACATAACATACTAATAATGATAATGATGAAGAAATGTACGGAAACTTGAATATCTAATTATCAATAGATCCAAAAACAAAAGTTAAAACGGAAATGAAAACTCGATAGTTGAAATAGGCCCATAATGGAGATTGAAGGCCCAGAATTAAACCGAACCAAATGTTTATAGAACTAAAATATGCATGCATTAAATTAACTAGTCCAAAATGGTAAAAACAAATTATAATTTTAATAAACTGGGTATACAACTAATTATTATTAGAACACACATATGAAGGGTAACTTGGGTGATTTTTCTACCATGCTTTAAGAGCACCATGCTTTTAGTTTTTTTTTTATTACTATGGTGGACTTAATTGTAACATATGTAAAACTTTAAAAGTATGAAAAAATATGAAATTTTTTAACCACACCTAATATTTGCATTATCTATTAATAATATCTATTTCCCTCTAGGGTTCACCTTTAGGTCAATAGAAAAAAAAAATATCAAAAGCATGGTGCTCTTAGAGCATGATAGAAAGATCTGTTGAGGCTAAAATAGGCCCCCATTAATTTGATGGGTAGAAAATTTTGCACTCTTTTTAAAGTTTTTTCTTTCTCACGCGGTGTACTGCACTTCTATTCGGTGGGCGGGCAACATATGTAGCATCATTACATAAACACTTAAAATAATCACCACTTTCGCACATGATCAACTTATAAGAAATAAAATACTGATTAAAAATATTTTTAAATTCACGATGTTCAGTAGGGTTTGAAGTTATCAGACAACTCGTACATGATAAGTACTAACTATGAATATCTTTCAATTGATATAATCTTTAGCGAATTTTAAACTTCTAACTTTTAGTTAATAAATAAAATGCTAAACCGAGATTTTTTTTTTTGTAACTGCTAAACTGAGTCATATTATTATGTAGTTTTTTTTATATATATATATTTACATTGCTTTCGCAAGTTCGGACCGAGAGCGTTAAAGTTAAAGTCCTCCCCAAGGCGGCGTCTCCGGCGGGATTCGACTTCGGGTCGCTCACAGGGAACACAACTCGCTTTACCAGTTGGTCCAACCAACCTTGGTATATTATTATATAGTTGATAGTTAGGTTGTGGTTGGTCCATAAAACTAGGCTAGATATATAGCCTCCAGTCTAGGTAGCTAAGAGATGAAGAAGCCCGAGCTTTGGCACAAGCCACATGGCCCAACTCTCAGCTTGTATCGCGCGGGCGGGCCATGAAAGAACCAACACAAGCCCAAATCAATTAAACAACAACCGAAAACGAGAGAAACTGAACTTAACGAACTGGAGACAACTTTGCATGAACGCATGTGCGTGTCTGTCTAACAAACCTGTCTCTGTTATCTTCTTATATATCTGGCAAAACAAATCACCTTCATTTTATCCAAACCCTCCACGTCACTCACCCTACTCCTCACATATATAATTCAAATATGTCTCCCTCATATTGGATATATATATATATTATATATAATAGCTAGCTAGAGGATAATTAATTTTGTATTTATTTATAAGTATCTGTCATATTTAATTAAGCAAAATCTCTGCAACTAATTTAATTGTATATATGATGATAAGGTTGGATTTAAACTTTTTTCATGTGTACGGTACGGGCCATGTACTTACTTAAAAGAGATATACTCAACTTGCTATGTAAGTTGATCATCATGGTGCAGGATGCAAGTTGAGGTGGGTTTTTTTCCACTAAGAAAAGCAAACCATAGTTAATTATATTAATTGAACAAATATGTGGCTAATTTTTTTTTATTTAAAAAAATATATAATACGCTAACTATCGGTAGTAGTGATCTAGTGGTTAAGAACGTTTAATTTCAAGTGATTTGGCTCTAAAGTGGCATCTTTGAAATTTCTCGGGATTCACATCGTTATGACCTAATTAAATATCAGATCCCGCACTTTCACATATATTGCGTCAGGCCTAAAAAAATGAATATAACTGAGTTTAACGGGTTGATCTATTAACTATATTAGACTATTGGTGTGGTTATATTGATGGATCAGTACATAGAATAATTGTTCACTAAATCTATTTGAAAAAAAAAAAAAAAAAAAAAAAAACTCAATCCGTAAATAGATGAATCTAAACATTACATAATGAAATGAAATGACTATGAGATCTGACACATTTATCTACATAATTATATGTATCAAAATTATTTGGTTTTATATCCAACCAATACACTAGATATCCACTTTAGTTTCATCGTTTAATAATAATATCGTATCTCAGATGACCTAATGGAATCTCTGAAAGTATTTGCCAGAAAAAACAAAAATGGAATCACTAAACCATGCAAGTTTTCCATTTAAAACGCACTAATGACGTGCATTATGTATATATACATATATATAGGTTTATATTTAGGGTTCAGAAACGGCAGCCAAACACGGGTATCTCTTAATTTTTGGGGTTATGCAATTTTAGATTTGTTTAAATTAATTATTTGAAATCTTATATTCACTCTTAAAAATAATTATTTAATTATATTTTAATTCTTGACTCTTTAAGATAAAAATAAAATATAACTATTACTCCAATTTGCAACTAGAGTTATATCTAGGTAGTACGAATCCACAAAGTCTAACACGATCACACTATTCCAACTAATTAAATCATACACACAAGTATATATTATATATATAAGTTATAACGAACAATAGCTAGCTAGCATTTCTTAAAAAAAAAAAAAAAAACAAAACAAAAACATGTACCTAATATTTGATGAGGATTTCCACTAAGTGAAGACATTATCATCATCGTGCATCAAGTCTTGTGATTCGTTTTCTTTATCGTTAGCACTGACTGACCCACTCCATCTCAATGTCTAGTGACATCATATATGAAGAGGCATCAATTAAAAATTATTTAAATTATATTATATGCATTATAATTAATTAAATTATTAAAATATATTAGTGAACATTTAACTAATATTCGTATTAACTATCCGCCAGAAAAAAAAAAAAAAACTTAATTGTTCATCTTCTTATAAGTTAAAACTTCTCCATATGTATGGAGTGATAATATTACCATATAATTATTTATGTATATATATAGTTAAAAAAGTCAAATAGGATCATGTTTATAATTACCATCATTATAGCACATGTAATTTCGACCACAAATATAGAACTTTCCCCCCACCCCTTTCGTGATGAAACAGTTGCATTTTGACAGAAATGGATTTATATAGTCACTATCGTCCTATCGCGAAAGACTATAAAACTTGTTTTTATAAACACCTAAATCTAATATAATCTTAAAGAATATATGATCTTAGTATATTAATTCATATAATAAAGCACGACAAACAAATTATTATGAAGTTTGAAAATCATAGTAAAGTTTTTAAGTTTCTTTTTTTTTTGCCAAGGAAGTTTTTAAGTTTCTTAATATTAGTAGATGTCACAACTAGTAATTTTGAGTTTTAAAATGTATACAGAAAAATAGAAAAATACGTCATTAAATAAGTTTATATTTTTAATATCTTTACATTTACATATATCCAATTATTTTTATTTATTTATTTATTTTGGCCACGCAATTTTTTATTTACTATTCTTTTTTTAACTTAAGTATTGTAATTAAATAGCTATATCTATTTTATGTTACTCCAATTTACAAATTATTTTCTTTTCCACGTGCAAAAATATGTAAATAATATTAAGATGTATGTCATTTTACAACTTTTTTTAATAACACCTATTTTAATTATTTCCGTCAAGTTTTCCATCCATTTCAGCAAAAAAAAAAATCATAAGACACAAAAATTGTCGAAAATGTGCTTTATTTTCTGAAGAGAAAATTATAATAATACACCATTAAAGTTAATTCACAACAAGTTAGTTCCTGAAAAAATTGTGATTTTTGTTTTTTTAATTTTAAAAAAATCTAGCTAGGGTGTGAACCATTTAGTTATATAACCTAACTAGAGTGGCTCGCCTTAACTTGGATTCTATTTGAGCTCAAGAAGAGCAGGAGAATTTCTATTTGGGCTTTTCTAAGTATGTGAAAATTTAGGTGTAATTTCTTGCAGATGTGGACAAATAGGACCAATTCCACTATGTTTGTGGTGCACTATGTTTGTTTGTTTTTTGTTTTTTTGTTTTTTTTTTTTTAACTTTTAGAGTGGATTTAATTGTAACAAATGTAAAACTTTAAAAGTTTGAAAAACTATAAAAAAATTTAACCACACACTAATATTTGTATCATATTATTAATAATATTAATTTTCGTATGAGATTCACATTTAAGACGATAAAAAATGTAAAAAAGCTACCACAAGTATGGTGCTTGTGGAGTATAGTAGAAACACATTGACAAATAGGAGAATATCAATCAAATTTCTTCAACTATATCACCAAAATTTCTTGCTAAAGTGACACAAATAGGTTCGAGAATCAAATTAACATTTGAACATCCTCTTTTAGTTTTTTTTTTTTTTTGGATGGTGAGCATGTTCCTCCTATTAAATATTTTATAATTTGATTATCAATAAATTTTGTATTCCTTTGGAGAAAAAAACCATTATTGTGTCAGTATAAAATCAAACAGTTGACATGTGTGAAATATTTATGTTTAGATATTACGGCCAACTAGACACAAATACAAATATATAATACTTTAAATTACTGTCAAATTTAGCAAGAATGTAATAGATACATCTTCATATAATTGAGCCCAATGAGAACTCTACAATTATTTTTAATTTGATTGATATTCTCCTAATTGATAAACCCTAAATTATTTTTAATGAGTCTTACCTTCGAGGGACTCGACTTTAGGTCATTGCCCTTAGCCTGGTTTCGAGTCCCCCGACTAAGTCTTGGAAATTTGGTGTAGGTTGGAGCTCCTCGTGGAATCGAAGAGCCGTTCATTTTCGTATGGGAGAACAACGAAAGATGGCCCGTTAGAAAGTAGTATATTTGCTCAATATTTAGAATAAGACAGAATCATACATGGGCAGCTCAAATTAGGGGTGAGCAAATATCCCGAGAGGCTTAAAATCCCGCCCGTCCCGCCCTACCCCGTCCCAAAAAGCCCGTCCCAAAAATGTGCCCAAGCCCTAATGGGCGGGACTTTTCTTCTCAACTAGGGCTCGGGATAGGGCTAGGGCTTTTTTACAAAGTCCCAAAAGACCCGTCTCGTCCCTTTTTGCTAACTAATCAACTATAAATTATAGTTAGTTAAGTTAACTTTAGTGATGGCTCGGATTGAAGTTCGAATTGATCTGGATTTGTATTTATAACTTATTATATCAGAATTGTTGGTGACTTTGTGTTAGAATCTTGATAAAACTTAGTTTTGGAGTCATTGGTGAACTATTTTGGAGAACCAAGTTATGTGTTGAATTTGGTGTTCTTACAAGTGACAAAATGTTTGAGTGATTTTGGTGTTTTATGGTGAACTTTGTTGTTGTTCTGTGTTTGGTTATGGTTTAAGTAAATTGAGTATAATTTATTATTTTTTTTTAACTTGGATGGGAATTTGGGTTTGTCCCATTTGTCCCTAGTCCCTGTAGGCCCGTGACGGGCGGGCCTTTTCCTACTAGTTAGGGCTCGGGATAGGGCTCGGGACAGCCATTAAGCGGCCCTAGTTTTAGGGCTTGGGCCATTTTTTAGAAAAAGCCCGCCCATCCGTCCCATGCTCAGCCTAAGCTCAAATAGTGACTATGAATTTTATTTTTTTTACTGTAATGCTCGACAGAAAATTAAAACATCTGATTAATTGATAAAGCGTTGAATCACTACATCATATTACATGATTATGAGTAAGCTTTTTTATGTGATTTATTTTTGTTTCTGTGTAGAGGAGGATCATTCTTTCCTAACAGAGGTTCTTCCTAAGGGATTGATTGTGAGATCTCAAACCCCTAAAAAATGAACAAATGGCTTCCCCTACCAAAAACTCTCCACCAGTCCACTGAAGGGCGTGGTTGAAGCGATTGTAATAGCCTGCTAGAGTTTCGTCAAGGCATTGAGTGACCCCGTTCATTATTGTTGTGGCTGTAAGATTAATGTTCATGCTCTTCATATGACTTGATGAGGTCATAACTTCTTGATATAATTCACACAGACGACGCCAAATGATGGATCTCAAAGACCATCTTTTTAGATGTTGGATCATTTGGTTCCGCCTTGGTCGCCACTTGTGAGTCTATGATTGTTAAATCTGATCATTAGATTCTTCTTAGGTCGGGACCGACAAGAGGGAAAATTTGGGGTTGTGCCCCTACGATTCCACTCTGAAGCTTAAATTAGTATAATGGTGGAAATATGTTGGGAATATTTTTAATGAATGTAGAAAGTTTACTATTTATATGGAACATTTAAACAAAATTATAATGGTGACAGTCCTTCTTTTTTTATTAGTGGACATGGAAGGTAGCCGCCTTTCCGTATTGGCGGAGATGGAGACAATGGATCAACAAGTGACAAGCAGGTCGCCACCTCATTTTCCTTAGGAAGAAGGGTTTCCTTTCAACTTGTGATAAGCAGGTCAACACCTCTTCTTCCTTAGAATAAATGATTTCCTCTCAGCATGTGACAAGCAGGTCGCCACATTATCTTCCTAAGAATGAAGGGTTTCCTCTCATCAGGTGACAAGCTGGTTGCCACCTCATTTTCCTTAGAATGAAAGATTTCCTATCAGCGGGTGACAAGCATGTCGCCACCTCCTCTTCCTTAGGAGGAAGAGTTCTTCTCTAGGGTTGATGTCAAATTTTTATGCTAGTGAGAGTTCACTACCTTTTGGGCGCCACCTCTTACTAATCTCGTGTTGATTTTAAAGGGAAATTTATAATTGTATCAAGGACGATGTCTTTATCTTTAATGTAGGTTTTCTTGTAGATCCAGATGTAGATTTCTTTATTGTCGAGTACATTAGTACTTTACTTTTTGTAGAGATCCCAACAAACCCATTATTATTTTTTAAGATCTCATTATTATTTTGTTACACGGGGGTTAAGTTGAAGTATATAGTTGTAAGTTTTATTATTCAACTCTCTTCTGATAGACAATTAATTGTAGTTACTCTAATCTAATGTCATACATGATGTCCAATAAGGAAAAATATATAAACTATACAATATTTTGAAAGAGATGGTTTTTCGTACTAATATTATGTTTTACAATGAAAAACATGTTTTAAAAGAAATGGTAATTAATATTTCTTTCAATCACCTGTTTAAAATTGTCGTAAAATACATTTTAAATTTACAAAATTAACTGAATAATTTTCTAAATATCAAAATCAAAACCTAATAACTTATATTAATGTTACAATATTGTCATGACTCTATTGAACTCAACTGAGTTACAATCGGTTCTGGTCTTATTTGACTCAGTTAGGGCTTAGTTGTGATACTTTAGAAACTACTCGGTTAATTTTATAAATTTGAAATGTATCTTATGGGAATTTTGAATACATAATTGAAATAAGTACAAATTATCATCGTTTTAAAACATAACGTGTACATTTTAAAACATGTTATATTTTTATATAATTTTTCTAAGAAAGTATGTTAAATATTTGTAATTTTTTTTATATTGCGTAGTCTCATTATGAACATTTTAAATTCACCACTGCATATAATAACATGCTTATTCTACGCACAAATAACTTTTACTTACATAAGAGTAGGTCGGTAAAAAATAAAATGCTACTCATAACTATTTGTTTATTCACAAAAACTCGGACCCATTATTTTTTAATTAAATGTTGAAACGTTCATCAGGTGTGATTTAGTCCGGTGGATTCAGAATGGACGACGCGACTTATTGATGAAGCGAAGAGTCGCTAGACAGAAAGGGGCAAACATGTCCAATCAAGAGACAACCTCATCTTTTTCGTTCAGATAATAATAATAATAATAAATATTTTTTGAAAAAACAAAAAATATAATTAATACGAATAAGTAAGTTTGGAAAATTCTGGTTAGGGTTAGAGACAAAAGACAAGGTAAGGTTACATCACATCGGCTCTACTGTAGGGGATAACAACACACCAACCAGTGCAATTCCACCATGTTTTGTTTTGTTTGGTTTTTTTTGTTTCTGTAGCTGTTAAAATAAACAGTTAATTTATTTAATATTAAGAAACATGTTTTACGATTAATTAGAAGGAATCGTGCAATAATAATCTCCTCAGTATCAGATCATGGTCGGGCCCTCCTTCGCCGCTAGTGGCCTCGCTTATCATCCAATCCGTACGTTTTACTCCACTTTTCAATATATATATTTAATTACTACATATATAATATATATATATAGAGTAAGATATATATATATATAGTATTGTTTTTTTTCCCAGTATATATATATATATAATAATAATATTTTTAATTATTAGAGTTAATTATCAAACTATTAGCCCATATTTTTGCATATGAACAAATTGTTAGCTTATATTTATTTTGAACAAATAACTAACTCAAATTTTTTCTAAGTAGAAGCGAATACTAGCTCCGTTTACTTTTGTTATTTTTTTTTGATATAATCGGCATGTGCACGACACATGATTCTCCACAACTTTTTTTAAGTTCAACTTTTACATGTATATAATTTTGATTATTAGAAGTATATAAAGATAAATGTAAATAACATGTAAGATTTAATTTTGAATATATATTGGAAGCAAGCGGGCAGACAGAAGAAAATGGTTGAATGGCAGCCCTAGCTCGTGCTTTCCCTTTTATCGCAATTTACTTTTGTAACTACAGTGACGTTTGATGAGTCGGATATGAAGATGCATGTAGGGCATGCAATGCAGCATCATTATATATATATATATATAAATATATATATATATATATATATATATATATATACTCTCCTCTCTTCATTATATGCAATGCTTCAAATCTCCCTTTAATTTGCCTCTATATATTATTTATCTCCTTTCCTCTATCTCTCCTTTTTTAACAAAATTACTTACGTAATTTCAAACATAGAGTATTTGAGGTTAAATTTTTCTTGAAGACGTTGTTAGTGGGATTCAAACTCCACTCATATATTATAAGTTAGCTGATCCCTTAATTAATACCATAGTTAATCATTAATTTCAAATAATGATAGCAAGAAATATCCCCCGTTTGATATTTTCTACTGCTTTGAAAGAAAGCCCACAGATATTTTGTTTTGGATGATGGTTTTCATATATATATATATATATATATATATGATGGTCTCTATATATATAGTGGAAATATTATTACCTTTTAGAATGTGGTTGATGATAAGCACTATGAGCACAAATATGCTTTTCCATTTGCTTAAAAAAGTAAGTTACGTACGTTGCTCCACCCTCTGCTGATGGGACTATACAAAATTCAGATAATAAATCTGTAAAATTCCCCAAAATAGAGACCAAATAGAAAAATACTCCAGACCATTAAAAAAAAAAAAAAAAACTACACCAAGTCACCAAGCCGGAAAGGTATGGGTACGTTTTGTTTAAAAAAAAATCTTCCAAGATATTAGGTGAACGGCTTGTTTGTATTAACTCTACAAGATAAAACTCTAAATTTTGAAATAGGTAAACTGTTTGACCGAGTTAACCTAAAGAATCAAATATTTTAAGTTTTAAAATTTTAAAACTATATAAACACTTTAAATATAAAACCTAAAAATTTGAAGAAAACAAAGTAAAAAATTTGAAGAAAATAAAGCCAAAAATTAGTAACCAATTGACCAAGGTCATGGTCCAATTGACCTAGTCATGGTGTGACCTATGGCTGGGTCGGACCACGACAGGGTCGTCCGAGTCCGGCGACCCTAACCGTGGTCCGACCCATGACTAGGTCTATATATTGGGTCCAATTGAGTATTGAACTAAATATCAAAATCAAAAGTTAAGTGTATAAATTAGAAGACTAAATTGAACAAAATAAAAGTATTTAGCGGTCAAACTTGACAGTTGACTAACAAACGCACCAAAAGTCTACAAAATGCAAACATATAGCACAAAAAAGTTTAAAAAAACATGACACTAAAAACCAGTATTAGTCAAACATATAGCACCAAAGACCGATTAACCATATATATATAATTAAAAAAAAATGTAGAACAAAGATAATAATTAAGAGCATGTTTAGTAATTTGTGTATTCAAATAATAATACCATATAAATATAAATAAAGGGATATAAAAGTAAAAAAAAAAAAAAAAAAGTAAATTTACTTGGGATGTGTTATGTGTATGTCAATGATGACTCTTGATCTCAAAATAGCTACTAATTAATATATCTTTCTCTAACTTTCCCCCTCTCTCTACATATATATATTAGAGCCTTAATTATCAGCATGTTACTTTTAAAAGCGTTACTTATCAGTTAGTTATTACTTGATTTACCTCGTTATGTGATTCGTCTTAGCCCGCACTTATGGTCACCTAATCTGGAATACCATGTTTATTATGAGCATGGTTAAAGACAAACCCCTTGTCCAGTCAATTGAATCATGACCGATTTAGAGTTTTGATCAATTAGGGTGAGACATGATGGCCGTTGAATCCCGAGCACGTCTCATGCATAGTCTCTTAGAACATTTGACCATATCTAGCAATGATTCAGGTCAGGACGAGCCACCTAACTAGATGAATGAATTATGACTAATTTATAAATTACATTTTGAATAGTTGAGATTAAAAAAAAAAAAAACTGAGTCTTCTGTCATGATCGATAGTTGAGTCTACTAAAAAAATGTTATCCCTAATATTCATTTATGACAAAAAGGATATTGCAATTAGACGACCATCGATAATGTGTATTGTAACAATATATATACTCGACATTTAACATGCATTCTTCCTGAAGTAGTCCAATTATATCATCTATCTACTATTGCACGATGTAATACGCTTTTTTAAGGATTTAACATTTGATGTACGTAAACTCAAATTGATGATAATAATGGAAACAAAATTACAAACCGGGATCGAATACGGATTTTGCAAAGACTTTATATCTTCGAGATAAACATACACTCTTCTAGCTAGTGATGGTAATTAAGGCACCAATTAAAGAGGGGGTTGGGACACAATTGTTACCTAATTTTTGACAAAGACACCATTAGCTCCTCTGTGGGTGGGGTGGGGGCCACACTGTCTCATCCCTCACAAATCATATATATAGCAAGACCACTTATTCGCGTATTGCGTACGGCTTTTCTTTTCATGCACAGGAAAATTAGGACGTGCACATTTATAATTTCGTCATCGTTAATTCATTTATCGTTTGATATATATATATATATATATATATAGTTTGTGACGAATATAATGGTCATTATAAAAAAGACTAATATAATGGTCCACGTCAAACAATATTGAAGTGATCCCACCGTGGTCCGTGAGTGTGAAAACTAATACTACACCGATAGGTTTAGGGGTGGATAATTGAACACTAACTATATATATATATATATATATAGTAATAGGGTTATCTCTTCATATTCCTAATTTATTTTAAAATGTAATCTCATTTTTATAAATAATTACTTTATATTGATTTGTTTAATTTAAACGTGGAATTTAATATTGTATATATCAAAACCTAGTTTTAATTGACAATGTGTATCTATTGTTCACTCCACATACCATATTTCTCTGAAATAAATCTGAGTATGAGAGAGTTTGTTTAAAATTAGTTTTGACATGTTCGATTTTTTTATTTTTTTTTTATTTTTAAAAACCAGGTGATTTAGTCAAAAGAGTTATCACCATATGACGGAGTATTAAATGAGATCCCATTGCGAGTGTGAAAGTTAATACCACATTTATATGACTACATGCTCCTATTATCAAATAATTTTAGAATGAAACCTCACTTACTCATCACTTACTCATTATATAGCATGTTGAATTTGATTCTAATGAAATGTTTATAATGAAATATAATCCTTATTTTATGAAGGTCAATATCATGATTTGATAATACACATTATATTTAGCAATATGAATAATATGATACATGACATTATATATATATATATATGTGACGTTAACAATTTTTTAACAAATTATTCTAGAGAATACAAGACATAACGAATAGCAAAATTGGATAACTTTCCTTAAAAACTTGTCACAAAAACAATATAATATTAGATACTGGTTGGTTTAGGAAAGTCTTAGCGTAAGTGAATTGATTGTTGATACCTCTCTTGAAACAATGCCGAACCATTGCAATCACCGCGGTCTCTAGACAATTCTAGCTATACAGTGTATGTAGACATCTTCTATTCAATTTGGCGTCAATCTCCTTCCCACGGTTTGACCGTACACATTAACTACACCACATGTAATACGTGACTTGCATGCCTAGCCCACTTAATAAATGCCATTCCTAATATTATATAATTATAATAACTATTAATCTAACTTATCGCGCGCTTTATTTTGTGAAAATTTATTATAAATTAATGTGTGTTAAAACAACTTAAAGCACTCTATTATAAGTTATTTTGTTATATTATAACAACAACAACAACTATGGGTGACAATTCGTACTATCATGCGTATCAATGATAGTGTCCTGTTAAACTTACTAAAAACGAACACGCACGTTAAGCTTATCGTACCACGTTTTACAAACACTAATACAATATTTTCGTGTGTGTTCGTATCGTCCTATCATGTTGTATAAGGATATTCAGTTGTACATCTCTATACGAGATATTTGAGCAGAAATTAAAATAATGAAATTCATATAGTAAAAAGCCATTAATTAATATGTTATTATTCATAAGTTAGTAGATAACAAACATTAAAAACTAAACCACTAATTGGAGTTTTTAAAGGTAATAAATAAGATTTGTTCAAAAAATATTTAAGAATTAGTCTTAGTAGCACAACGTTATCGTGCGTGTCGTGTTTTGATATCCAAACACGAACACGACACATACGTTATATCGTGTTAATCGTGTTCATGCTACTGTGTTAACGTGCTCGTATTATTGGATTAATTCCGTTGACCATGGAACCTATTAAGTATTAACCCTTTGATCTTAAATAAAATGAAATCCTAAAATTTGATTTATGAACAAATAAAAAACAACAATTAACACTACCATTCACTTTATTTTTTTGGCCAGGACCAACCACTTGATGATCACATCAGATTTGCTTGAATCACCTCCATAAAACAGGGTTCATAATAAATTGTGACATTAAAATATACGCGATATGTATCCTGTTAGCATTGTTAACATATTTTAATTTGTCTAGAAAATTATAACAACATTTTGGTATATAGCTTGGAAAGATGCCATCAATATCGTTTTACATGGCGAAAAATAATAATAATTAATACCATCAGTTTCACATCAACGTTTTCCATGGTTCGGTTATAAAAATAAATAAATTGCTTTCTTAGTTGTACTAACATACAAAAGATATACATATATATTATGACTCAGAAAGCAAAAATATCTCGAAAATTAATAAAATAAATTCTCGACATAAAAATATAGACAATATTTGTCTCATTTGAAAAAAAAAATAAAATCACTGGATATCGACTGGTCTATAAGTCTATACTGAAGCCTTTGTTAATTACATTAAATAATAACCAAATTAAATGTTTCGGCATAATCCATGAATGATGCCATTTGAGTATCACAATATCATTTATATGGAAAATATCTTAATTTAGAAGAAGTTAAATTTAAAGAATTCAATAAATAAATAAATAGATTACACATGTACATGATATTTTTCAAAGAACAAGGATAGGACTTTATATATATTCGATGGGTCAATCCTATCTTGCTTACTACCACCAAAAAATTCCTATCTTGCTTGCTCGGTCCAAAAATACTGCACTTTTGAGGAAATTGAAAAATTAAATTCCTATATTTTACGTTAACACACTTAAATTTGAAAACTCATCATTTTTACTATATTGTGCCATCTTATTAACTTTGTTATTGTATTTTATTTAGTAGTAATCTTATTAACTCTTAGTAAGAGAGTCACTAAAATGGAAAAGAAAATGGGCAGGCTAAAATGCAGTCAAATTTATTTAAATTTGATTTCTCAGCCGTTAGATCATGAGAGAGAATCAATCATAATTGATGAGAGATAACAAGTGTTTATTACACATACATAATCTGATGACTGAGAAATCAAGTTGAAATAAACTCGAGTTTATTTTAGCCGAACCAAAAAAAAAAATCGAAATTATGAAATAATCGAGAGTCGACACCAACTTAAAAATGAATCTAGAAAAATTCACATTTCGTATCTCACCCTCTCACTTCGGTATTTATTCATTACAAGTGTTCTAACTCTCTAAGCACTATCTCAAATCTCAATTATAAAATAAATAAATAAATTAGTTGGACAATCGTTTCCTTTTCCTTCAACAACCATCATAAATACTATTTATATTATCTTCATCCAACAACAACTCAAGATTAACTTAAATTTTAGTTAAATTAAATTTCAAGATATAAGAATTGTTATCTCAATTTTCTAAATAAATAAAGTATGGGTTAACAGGTCTTTTGGTCCATGATGGTTGACCACTTTTGGGTTTTGGTCCATAGTGTTTTTTTTGCCTAGTTTTGGTACCATATGTTTGCAGATTTTTTTAGTTTTGATCCGACCGTTACATTCCGTCCATTTTTTGACATGTGCAAGTCACGTGATCCACTCTAAACTTTTAATTTAGTCCCTCTAATACTTTCCTAACCTTTTTTTTTGTTCAATTTAGTCCCGAAGTTTCAAAATTGATCCCAATTGGACAATATGTCCAATTGGAATTTTGAAACTTAAGGACTAAATTGGACAAAAAAAAAAGGCTAGGAAAGTATTAGAGTGACTAAATTGAACAAATTGAAAGTTTAGGGTGGACTACGTGACTTGCACATGTCAAAAAATGAACGGAATGTAACGGTCGGACCAAAACTAGAAAAATCTGCAAACAAATGGCACTAAAACTAGGCAAAAAAAAATATTATGGACTAAAATTCAAAAGTGATCAAACATCATGACCAAAATACATGTTAACCCTAAAAATATTTAAGTTGATTTTGCGTTTTATTTCCGAGACCGTTTCTTCAAAATTTATAGAATAATTATTGATCATCAAACTTGGGATTCCGTTTGAATGTGACCACACTAGTCTTAGGTCGGGTCCAGGCGGTGGCGTTCTTCTCTCGTGACTACATTATAGGATCTATGCCGTTGATATTATTTTTTTTGGTTGATATGATGGAAGTATACAACATATATATTATAAGCTTTACAACAAATATTCAACTCGGTCCTGACCCTAACGAATTCAATGAGGTTTTACTGTTGTCAAAATTTATTATATATTTAATACAAAAATTAAATAGAGTTTAAACACCATATTTTATGTCATAATTTATTATATTAATATGCAAAATTCATATAAAATATACATGTAAGTCAAAAAAACTGTGAGTAATGATAATGTGAAAGAGTAATACTAATTCAGCCGGTGATAATGCTGTCATTCATCTCACGTGTAGACTGAAATATTTTAAAGGTGTTGAAAGTTTTAACTAAATTTGGGTTTTTTTAATTGGTGTTGTGGAGATTTGAATTTGAATAATCTGATAATATATCATAAAAAAAAAAAAAACGAATAAGAACACATTCAAGCCATTCACTTACAAATTCAAATTTAGAATCGATTAATTAATTCATGTTCACTTCTTATTCTTATTATTATTATTTACAGCTACATATACGTAAGTAGCTAGGTTTGACCCGTAAGAGTAGCTTACAAGTAGTGCCAACAAACACATGAGTCATTATTATCTGACGAAAATCTTTACTCAATCCCATTTTTTTAAGAGGTCTTTTGCCCGTAATGTTTTGATCACTTTTGAATTTTGGTCCATGATTTTTTTTTAACCTAGTTTTGGTACCATATGTCTGTAGATTTTTTTCTAGTTTTGGTCCGACCGTTATATTTCGTCCATTTTTTTTCCCATTAAGTGACATGTGCAAGTCACGTGATTCACCCTAAACTTTCAATTTTATTCAAATTTGGGGGAATTGACCCATTAAATTAGATTTATGGTGTCAATTCCCCTAAATTTGACTCATTAAACCTAGTTCAATTCGCTCAAATTGAACTAGATTTAGGGTGTCAATACCCCCAAATTTGAACAAAATTGAAAGTTTAGGGTGGATCACGTGATTTGCACATGTCACTTAACGAAAAAAATGGACGGAATGTAACGGTCGGATCAAAACTAGAAAATCTGCAAATATATCGTACCAAAACTAGGTAAAAAAAAATATCATGGACCAAAACCCAAAATTGGTCAAACATCATGGACCAAAAGACCTGTTAATTTTTTTTTTAATTAATAAAATATGTGTAACCTTCTAGTTCCTTTCATACTTTGTGGACAGTATCACACTTTTAAGTTTTATTATTATTAACTGTTTCATCACAATAGGTTTTGGTTGGGACACCCATCTTTAGCTGATTAAAACATACACTTTGTTTCAATAATGTAACATTCAATGTTTGTCCTATCTGATAAAATAATTTAATGTGCTTTTAATGTTGATAAATGCATGTATATAAGCAGCCGGTGGCTGTGTCACTTTATATTTAGCTATTCATATTCCTATAGAAGTTTCGGCCAATTTTTTTCTTTCCTATAGAAGGGTAAATGTGTAAATGTAAATGAGTCATTTTGATTTTTTTTAACGAAAATAGTCTATAAAAAGTAATCGATAATCTACGAATAGAACTTTGCTTAAGTGAATTCTTGAACTCATCAAAACTTTCAATAACCTTACAAGCGCATACAAAATTGATGCAATATTTGAAACATTTTGGGTTATTTGGTCACCTTCATGCATCTATGCTAGACGGTTTAGCAGATTTAAGCTCGGGCTCCATTACCATGTGGTTCGGCTAGCTACTACGTGAATTTGTCTCAACAAACATTTATAATTAAATTATTAGTGGTCTGGGGACTTAAAAAACGGTTTTTTTTATATATTTTATTTTATTATTATAGTGTAATAATTTAACACTTCATCTTTAATATAATGTTTTAAATTTAAATACTGAAATCAAAAGAATATTTATAATTAACAATTTACTCCTTATACTTTACTCTTATATTAGCGGAGATTATTTTAATAAGAGTAAATCTTTAAAATGTGTTGTGAAATTTCTTGTGAAATTTCAATAGAAAGTAGGAAATAGAACGTAAATGAACAAATGTATTGGTGCTTGGTGGGACCCTATATTACTTTCTATAGAAATTTCACAAAAAATATTAAATTGCAGCATGAGAGCTACAAGATAAATCATAGTGTTTCTTTTTTATGAATATATAAGTAGTTTATAACTTGATAGGTTAAACTTTTTATAAATAAAATGTTAATATAACCAAATCATTATCTAAACTTTACTCAGTCACAAAATACTAATCCAACTTTAATTTTTTTAAATTAATTATCTAGAATTTCCATTTCCAAAAATTGTATATATATATATATATTATAATATCCAAATTATGAGTTATGACAAAACAAGTACTGACCATGTGTTTAGTTTTTGATATGTAATCAAAAAGATTTCACTGTGAAGATTAAAGAATTAAAACAAAATATATTTAATTAAATACATTAATTAAATGGCAGTCAAAATTAGAATATTCTGTTGAATGTTCAATTAAATGTAATTTTGTTTCAGTCATTTTAATTAATTAATTAATATATATATAAACAAACTTATTTATCATGCTCATTTTCTATTAATTTTAATGTAAGATATAATGGATACTGAATTTTTTTTTTTCAAAAATTAAAAACTTCGATAGCTAATTTTTATAAATTAAAGGTTGAGTATAAGTTTATTATTATTGTAAAAAATTTAAGTAGTAATTTATTATTACTTTAATAAAAATAATGGGAAATAGAACGTAAAATATAATATCTTTAGTTTATTTGTTTTTTTTTTTTCTTTTCTGATATTTTATTCTCGTCAATATTTGTGGCAATAGACATTAATATTTACAGGCTGGACAGCAAGATCACCTTAAATAACAAAAATTGATTAAAGGGTAATAACTCGAAAGAAGAGAAAGATATCAAATAATGATGATATTTTTTTGTTTTCATTTAAAATGTCATAAATCTCAATCATTAATATTTACACTAGCAAGGAGTAACGAACACAATATCAGTACAGAGGAACGGCTATCCTGGGTTCCTTCCGCGGCGGCGGCTCGTTCTCCACCACTTCCACCTTCACCACCACCCTTTCCTCCCTCGGAGGCTGGCAAGGACACGGCAGCGCGATGAACTTGGGCATATCGTCTCCGGGCATCAGCACCGGCATGCTCAAGTTGAGCTGCTTGTTCAAATCCTGCAAATCGTAGTTTAATTAATTAGCCCTAAATCGATCACAAATTCGAATTGGTTTACAGCAGTAGATTGAAAATGGAATTGGATCTAGTACCGTGAAACCGAGATTAGGCTTGGCCGGAGGGTCCTCGGGATCATCGGAGTCGTGGTCGTCGGGGTAGGCGCCGCGGAGGGACCGGAGCTTGTCCCAGTGGTAGCAGCAGGAGAAGATGCCGCTTAAGCTGAAGACGACGATCAAGAGGAGGGCGGTTCCGAGGGGGAAACCGAGGGAGGGGCGGGAGGCGTCGACGTGCGGCGGCGATAGGTCTGGGCTCTCCATGGATTTGGAAATCGGTTGTGGATCTGGAAGGTGATGATAACGATACTTCTTCTTGTTGTTGTAGAAGTAGCTAGATCTCCTTGTCTCATGTGAACAGAGAGGTGAGGGAGAAGAGAATGGAGATGGTGAGAAGTGAATGGGGATGGTGGGGAGAATTTATAAACGGGAAAATGGAAGATGAAGAGGAAGAGTACCTGTAAAGGAAGGGTACGCCAATCGTCCGGGCCAGAGTACGGAAGTTGGTGGGGTCACCCTTTATTTATTTATTTATTTATTTTGAAATCTATAGTATTCTTATTCTATTCTCCCATTTTCCTTTTTATTAATTATTATTAAATTTGCGGGAAAAGATTAATTAATGTTATCAAAATAATAAAGGAATAAAAGGTTATTATGAGGAATATCAATGAGTGGAGTAGTTAGACTTTGACAAAGATTAAGTTTTTTTAATACAAATTATTACTTTCACAATTTCGGATCGAAAGTTTAAAACTCTCTTAAAAAAATATTACTCGTTTTATTAGTTAGTCTAACAGTATTGGTCGACAAATATTAAGCTATTGATAGCAAAATTTGGATAATAGCCTTAAGGTTAGGCCCACACAACAATATATTTAGCAGAATTCAAACTTAATTCGTTTCGTAGAACACAACTTGCTTTATTATTTATCTAACTGAACTTGATTTCTTATTAATTTGTTAAATAGAATAAGACAAGTTTTCTAATGTTTTTTTTCCAAAAGTTTACAATTATTAGCTCTATAAAAAGTAAAAATAAAAAAAACTTGTTAGTTTGAGAAATGAGTATTAACTAATTTTCGTTAACAGTACTAAGTTTTTTTTTTTTTTTTTTTATTTAAATATATTAGGTACGATGTGAAGTTATAGAAGCGCCCTCTCATCTATAATTAACCAAGAGTTTAACGGAGTTAACAAAATTAAAAGTTTGTGTTAACTTCGTTAGTAAATATGGTAGTTTTGCTTCTTGTTAGAGACTAGCTTTTAAAATACTAGAGAAACCATCGGAGATATTGTTAACGGCAGTGTTAATGGCCAAAACAAAAAACCCAATGGTAAATAAAGTCGATTTTTTTTTTAAGTGAATGAAGTTCGAATCTCTTTAGGGACGACTTTAATGTTAAAGCTTCTAACTTAAAATATAATCCAAAGTCATCGGTTGGTTTTCTCGCCAATTTGCATGTGTCTAGAAACATTGTTTCGAAATTTTACGAGTAAGTGCAAATATAAGTCTTTACAAGCTCAAAATTAAAACTTGCTCACTTTTGTTCGTAATTACAGATTCATTATTCAAAATTAGTTTATATATGTGATTCGCGTTCGTAATAATCTACGCTTGATCTTTACTATTAAAACTAATCGTTTCAACAAGAACAATCTTATATGGCCATATAGTAGACATTAAGTGACAACAATGTAGTAGTTAGTATGTGTCGAAATGTCATAGGGTACTTAGAGATAATCAAGGGAGTTGGAGTTGATTATTATCCTTTTAATTTAATATATATATATATATATATATATATATATTAAATTTTGTTTTGTAGAACTTATTATGATTGGGTTGAGAATAGAAATGAGAAAGTAATGTGTACTCTGTCTTTACTTAGTTGTACTCATGATGGTCATATTTCAAACCGGTTAATTAATGGGGTTGGTTGTTGATAATGATGCATTATAATATTTTTATAAAGTTATTGGGTAGGCATAGCAGCTAATTATAAAGCAAGCGTCTAAATGCTTATGTAGTTATGTTCATTTTTTTTTTCTTTTTAGAATTAAAAAAAAACACCATAATAAAATAATAAAACATGGGACATAGTTTAATCGACTCGAGGTTAACACTAATCTCTCACATAATGATAAAGTTGTCGGTTTTGTGATATGGTGGTGTTTACTTTTAGTTTCAATCTTCAATAAGTACTTTTGACATTTAGGTCAATTCGCACCCAATATTTTCTATAAGTTACACTTTTGGCCCCCCAAAAAAAACGAAATAAAAGGACTCAGAATGGGCCTTACTTGATTGGTTCTTGAAGGTCAAAAGGCTGAAAGCTTAAGTCAAGAAAGGTTGGGCCTTAATACGCTTGGAGTCTAAAGAATTAGGCCCTGTTAAGCTAGAACCTAAACTTGACGGGCCTAAATAAATTAATTTATTCGGCCGCTTAAATAAGTTGAATCTATTTTAGGGTTTTCGGCCTATAATTATTCCAGGGATATTACGTTTTGATTACCACCTATCTGATTTCGGATTTTTACATATTTTTTTCTACATAAGATAAATAAAAAAAAAAAATTATAATTTATGATGTTAAACTTATAAATGTAAAATAAATACAGATTATGACGAAATTAAAGTTTTTCTTTTTTCCGGTATGATTGATATTAAAGTTGTGTGTGTAATATTTATAAACTTTTTTTAAGTGTAACAATCTTTGGAACTTGAACTAAGCCATATATTGTGCCACAAAGAAATTATAATTGTTTGTTTGGCATTAACCAATTAAAAATTAAGAGTTTGACATTAGAATTGACAAATTGTATTAAAAGAGCGTACTTATAATAATTCTATCTAATTTATCAAAATGATATTATTAAATAGATCTTTGGACAATATCATATTTCGATTATTTCTCTTTTTGACGTTAAATGTGAAGTTCGAATATATAAGAAGTATTATTTATGGGTTAAATGTACTTTTCATACCACATGTTTGACCGAATGTGGCTTTAGTACTTGTTGTTTGGTTTTGTATATTTTTCGTACCAAATGTTTGAAAAAAATGTGACTTTTGGTACATCCGTTAATTTTGGCCGTTAAAAGACATGTGCAAATCACGTTAATTTAGGCGACCCCAACCCAGGGTCGGGTTCGCCCGGGTCAGGCGACCCCGACCCAGGGTCGGATCTAGCCCTAGGCTAGGTCCGGCTGGGTCAATTGGACCTAGCCTAGGGCTAGGTCCGGCTAGGTCAATTTGGGTCAAGGGTTTGATTTGGAAATTTTAGGGCTAAATTGAACAAATTAAAAGTTAGGGATGCATTAGATGGACTAAATTGAAACAAATTCAAAAGTTTAGGGCGGTCACGTGCATGACACATGCCACTTAACGGCCAATTTGGACGGAAAGTTAACGGTGGTACCAAAAGGATACAAAGTTGAAAACATTGGTACCAAAAGTATACAAAAAAATAGAATTGGTACCAAAAGTGGGTTCTGTGCAAAGAAGTGGTATGAAAAGGTACTTAATCCCTTATATATATTAACACTCTCTTCCTAACACATCAAAAAAGTAAAATGAACTTGTGCTTCTCTATCCACTAATGGACCAAAGGAATGTTCTCTAGTTGAACTCTTCTAATTCTTGAAGTTGTCAATGTTTGCTCTCATTTTTATTTCCTAGATAACAACTACTATAAAATCGATCCAAAATTATAATAATATGCATATACCAACCCCACCCAACAAGTTCAAGTTCATCAATATGCATTGTAAAATCTCTTAGCTTCCAGTGATTCGTGGTTCACAGATCCATCGAAAAAACAACCACAGAGCTTAGTTATACACCTCCCTAACCGACAATGCGCGGCATTGTAACCAACGAAACCGAGCTATAAGAATAGTGAGCCGTACAAATTGCTGCATCACTATAAATCGAATTGCAAAGACGGAACCTGTGATTAAATCCAATACATGATCATCTTCGTGTATTTTCATTCATTCACTCTGCAGTAGCATTGTCTTTGCTGTTGGTACTTTCATTTCCCAGGTTGGGCAACGTTTCCAAATCCGTCGCAACTACTTCTTTCACTTCCTCAGCAACCGAATTCTCTCCTTCACTCTTTTGGTCCCCTTCGTTGCTGCTGTTTTCATTCTGGTCCCCAATGTTCTCAGAACTGCTCGATTCACCAGGCTGCTTCTTGTCCGTATTTCCATCTGCGTTTGAGTTTCCACCATTGTTGTTATTTGAAGATTCATTGTTCGATTCTGTGGTAGAACCAGACGATGATTCATCTTCTTTCTTCTCCTCACTACCACCATTTTCATTTCCATTCGACTCCTCTTTCTTCTCCTTAACACTGCCATTTTCATTATCATTTCCGTTTGATTCTGTTTTCTCCTCTTCCTTCTTCTCCTCAACACTGCCCCTTTCATTTCCGTTCGATTCTCTTTTCTCCTCTTCTTTCTTCTCCTCGCTACCACCATTTTCATTTCCGTTCGAATCTGTTTTCTCATCTTGCTTCTTCTCCTCAACACTGCCATTATCATTTCCGTCCGATTCTGTTTTCTCATCTTGCTTCTTCTCCTCAACAATGCCATTATCATTTCCGTCCGATTCTGTTTTCTCATCTTGCTTCTTCTCCTCAACACTGCCATTATCATTTCCGTCCGATTTTGTTTTCTCCTCTTCATTCTTCTTCTCAACACTGCCATTATCATTTCCGTTTGATTCTGTTTTCTCCTCTTCCTTCTTCTCCTCAACACTGCCGTTATCTTTTCCGTTCGATTCTGTTTTCTCCTCTTCCTTCTTCTCCGCAAAACTGACATTTTCATTCCCATTCGACTCTGTTTTCTCCTCTCCCTTCTGCTCAACACTGCCATTTTCATTTGCATTCGACTCTGTTTTCTCCTCCTCTTTCTTCTCTTCAACACTGCCATTTTCATTTGCATTAGACTCTTTTTTCTCCTCTTCATTCTTCTCCTCACCACCACCATTTCCATTTTCATTCACATTCGACTCTGTTTTCTCAACAGACAATTTCTCTTCCTTCTTTTCCTCAGTACCACCATTATCATTCCCAGTTGACTCTGCTTTATGGCCAGAAGATTCTTCTTCTTTCTTTTCCTCAGTACCACCATTTTCATTTTCATTCGCATTCGACTCCTCTTTCTTACCAGATGATTCTACTTCTTTCTTTTCCTCACCACCACCATTTTCAGTCTCATTTCCATTGGACTCTTCTTTCTTTCGCTCTTCACCGCCTCCGTTTTCATTTGTACTCAACACAGAAACATTTTCTTCCTTTTTCTCACTGGAGGAGTTGTCACCACTGCCTGAGTCAACAACCTCTTGCAATTTCGAACCCTCCTCAGAGATCGAATTTTCACCAGTCTGGTTCTCAGAGTTCGAGCCTCCTCCTTCAGAATTGCTGCCGGTGTTTGACGATTCATTGTTCGAGGAATCCTGCTCTTCCTTTTTCTCACCATCACCATTCCCATTTGTATCTGTCAAGGCAACTGTCTCCTGCTCTGTTGACACCTCAACTTGATCATTCTTCTCTTCGGTTTCTGTGGAAGACTCCTGTTTCTCTTCAGATGTCTGCACTTCAATTCTCTGTGTCTCCGAGTTATTAGACTCAGAATTGCTCGAGTTATCACTGGATTCTCCATTTCCAGAATCTTCAGTCTTCAATTCTGTTTCCCCAGAAGTCTGCTCTTCTTTAGACACAGTCTCTGCCTTCTCCAGTTGATCCTGAGCAGTTGATTCCTCATACTTGGATTCTTTTTTTTCTTCATTAGGCACATCCAAAGTAGATTCCACCACTTCCTTATTGTCCACCACAGATTTAATGTTACCATCCTCAGATTCTTGCTGGTTCCTGCTCTCATCACCACCATTCTCAGTCTTGTTCTTGGACCCAGACTCGTTTTGATCGCCTTCCTCAGCTTTCTCAGTCTCATTGTTGGAATCAGACTTGTTCTGATCACCATCATCATTCTGCTGTTCCACAGCACTCGATGCATCATCTCCTTTGTAATTCTCCTCTCTTCCGCTGTCACCGCTCCTCTCATTCTCTTGAGTCTTACTCTCCTCTGTTTCTCCTTCTTTACTACTCTCATTATCTTTATTGTCTTTGGTATCTCCATTGACATCCTCCATGGTTTCCTCTCTACGTCCAGTTTCTTCATCACCACCGTCCCCTAACCCGACACTTTCCTCTGACTTGCCATCGTTCTTGGTACCTTCATCCTCTTCATCATCCTTAAGTCTCGCATCTTTCACCAAAGGTTCCTCGCTTTGGGGAAGATCCTTTCTTCCGAGTTTGATAGCATCGCTGCCAGATTTCACGGGCTCTTCGAACACAGATTTCTTGTTCTGCGAATGCTTCACTTGGTACAGAAGCCAAATGCAGACACCAACCAAGATGCAGATTTGCAGAGCATGCTTCACTTTGAAGCCTTTGGAGCGTTGGGTTCTTCGAGGTGAAAGCTTGAACATCTTTGACTGATGACTGCAATTCGAAGCTCTCTGCACAACAAAATAAACTTGAGATTCAATCTATAATAAGTCGAAAAAAGAAGTACTCTATACAACTAATTCTCGACTTTCCTTTTTAGTTATCAGATTGTTTTGAAGAATTTTTTTTTTGGACATACAGAAAAACTAGATTGATTTATATATACTCTAAGTGTAACACACTAACACTTGAATTAGGTCTAAGAGAAAGGAAGAGATCAACTTGTTTCAAACTGAAGCTGCTGGGAGAGCAGCCTGAATCTATTTTGTTAATAGTAACACTACTCCCACTCCCAATTTAGAGACATGCTTCCGGACTAAAACAAGCTTTCTAACTTATAAGTCACCAATCGTTACTGTCGGTTTGGTTTTTTAATGCCCTTATATATCACCATTGTTATGACCAAAGCAGGATCCTGACTATGCAAAATCAATTGATGAGGTATACTTCTATAGTTGATCATATCAGCCTACACTACAGTATAGATTCATGATCGGAAAATGGCTGCTTGGAAAACAAAGGGGAGAGAAATAGAGAAATCAAACTTGAAAGGCATGGAAACACGTTGGCAAAGGACTGCAGTAAGCTTGTGTTGCTATAGTTCTAAAACTTTGTAAAAGCTTCCGCTAAAGTTTGAGAAGATTTAAGAGAGTTAGAAAGCCAAGCGCAAAAACCACTTTATCTTGAAAAGGATCGAGCTTTCTAAGTTGGATTTTACTTTTCTTCTTGTAATCAAATCCCCTCTCCACTACCATTAACTTAAGAACTAAACTACGAATTTAATTACTAAATCAGGCCTGCCTTGAAGATCACCATATTCTTGATCACAGAAACTAATAACTTCATTGTTATTTGGTAAATTAATAGTTGATCACAAATACTAATTTTTAATCCTAATGATTCCACCCTTGATCACCAGATCACGGTTCTACAAATCTTGAACTACTACTAAGCAAAACGATATGTGATCTACTTAATCAATTACAATCTTGCTAAGCAAATCAACGGCAACAAGATCTCAGAAAGCAGCAGTGAAGAGGAACTGGATCGGATCCGACTGAGAAATTGGAATCAAGAAGCAGCATTCTAACAAGAAACCATCACAATTAACAACGCGAAGAGATCTATCTAACCGGAGAAACCAAATTGGGGAACAGAAACGTACCAAGTAACGAGCGATTCAACTGCAATGGCGGTGGTAAACGGAAGGAACCGTTTTAGTAAAGATGGGTTGGGAGATCACTTTAAGTGAAAAGGAAATCAGATCAAGAAGCGGAGTAGAGAAGGGAGGGGCGCTTTGTTTGATAAGCACAGAATAACAACAGTATGGAAGGGAAAATGGGAGTTGGCAAGTCTTATTCGTGCGGAAGGAATGGCGTTTTCACACTACTGACATTGCGAGTCCAGATTTAGATCCCTTGCGCAATCTTCTTCGCTCGACATGGAAATGGAAGAAGACAGCCGCTCTTTTTCCTTTTATTAATTATTATTATCATTAATTAATTAATTATTATAAAAAATGTGGGTGATGAGAGGCCAATAAATTTAGGTATCAACCACGTTACCATTATTTAGAGTACAATTACAATAATAAGAGATGCTGATTGCTGGCATTGGCAATGAATGACTTGTGATATAAATAAAAATAGGTTAATAGGTTTTTGATTCATGATGTTTGACCATTTTTGAGTTTTGGTTCATGATGTTTTTTTTTCTTAGTTTTGGTACCATATATGTTTGCAGATTTTTTTTCTAATTTTGGTCCGACCGTTACATTCCGTCCATTTTTTGACATACAAGTCACGTGATCCACCATAAACTTTTAATTTTTTTTTTCAATTTAGTCCCTTTAATACTTTCCCAACTTTTTTTTTTTCAATTTATTCCCGAAGTTTCAAAAATTCAATTGGACCTATTGTCCAATTGGGGTCAATTTTGAAACTTCGGGACTAAATTGAACAAAAGAAAGGTTAAGAAAGTATTAGAGGGACTAAATTTAAAGTTTAGAGTGGATCACGTGACTTGGACATGTAAAAAATGGACGGAATGTAACGGTTAGACCAAAACTAGAAAAAAAATCTGCAAACATACGGCACCAAAACTAGGTAAAGAAAACATCATTGACCGAAACTCAAAAGTTGTCAACCATCATGGACCAAAAGACCTGTTAACCCATAAAAATATTAAAGTATTATGTGGTAAAAAGAAAAAAAGTATTAAAGTTTTCATAATCAGTAGTTTATTTTTATGTGCTGTTTTAGTAAGAGTGACCGTGGTGATTATTTCTGGATACATAGCAAATATGCAGGGATATTTACATGTATTTTCTTGATGAGGTCCTTATTATTAGGACACTATTGAAAAAAAAAATTCACATAAAATATTTGAAAACAAAAATCATTTATGATAATGTTTATGCAATGATATTTTAAAAAACAAAACGTTATTCTTAACGCTGAAGGTAGAAGTAACTTGTAATAGACAAAGTTTTTTTTTTCCTTTTGGCCAACTTGTAATAGACAAAAGTTATTTGGGAAGTTTATATATATAAAATAATGGTCTACTTATATAGTACGTTAATTTTTTTTTTAATTAATACTTTTATCAAAAATTATATTTTGTTATATTTTTTTTAATATATAATAAATAAATCTATCTATCTAATAAAAGGACCTAATAATAATGCGAAGCGTGCGAGACAACCTTTTATATATCTATATATATTTATAGTTATTGTTTATACAGTAATTATTTGTGGTGTACATGGACAAGATCCTATATAATTATATTAATTGATGGAGAGACACTATGTCTATGTTAAGAATCCTCAACAAATCACATCACTAATATGTGTAGCCGAGGTAGAATTTTTTTTTAATATATATGTTTCAATACCGATTAATAATTATTATTTTAGATACACCAAAAAAGATATGAATTAAATGTATTTGATTAGTCACTGTTATCAAATACTAATTACTAGTCCTATTAATTATTGTCCCAACCCGCGGGTGACTCGTGGACAAGACAACCCACTACGAGTTGATTTTGGGTCAAGGAGATTTTTCAGCTCACACGTTATACAAATGGTTAATAATTTATAAAAAGTCTGAGGTTTGCTTAAGTTAAAATTTGGTGTCTAAAGTTTGAAATGTTAAAATAGACAATTTTATGTTTCTTTTTGGTTGAAATTTGGTGTCTCGGTTTGATTACTTTAAAGAAGTCAATCCCGACAAAACCGACTGTCAAATTCGAGCTCTCATGTACGCTCCCTTTTCGGCACCTTGCCGGGGCCATCACCTAAGAACATGGTCACATCCGCGCAAGTAAATCCCGCTCTGTTGTCGCTGGAAATCATTCATCACCACTCTGCTGGAAACCTTATTTTTTTGGATGTTTAACTTTTGGGTGAAATTTGGTGTTTTTGTGAAAAGTAAAGAGTGAGAGAATGAGTGAGTGAGTTGATAAAAATGATTGAAGGGGGAGGAAAATACACGCGGAGACACTAAATTTCAACAAAAATGAAACCAGAGACGGTCTATTTTAACATTTCAAACTTCTGACACTAAATTTCAACATGAGATAAATTTCAGACAGTTTATAGGTTGTTAATACGCCAAACCATTCATTTTCATGGCTTAGTTTAGTTCTTGAATTTCAGATCCATGAATAACTCATTCATGCATGTAATTATATATATATATATATATATATATATATATATATATATATTGGCCAACATATTTATATATTTAATTATATTTTATATAAATAAAATCAATCAAACATATGCCCAAAAGAAAACTATATTTACCCAAAAAAGTGTCTCTTCAGTCTTCCTACTTTCTTTCTCTTAGGATTTGTCTTAAATTTAATGGGCTTAAACTATTAAGCCATGTTTGGCCCATTACATAACATGAAGCCCAATACCAAGATTTATTGCGGTGAACGTGATAGTGGTGAGTGGTGACTGATATATATATATATATATATATATATATATATATAATCAAGGGTTAATAATTAAATTGACTATCTGAAATTTTAATTTTAGAGTAAATTGTTATCTCTATTTTATTTCGAAAGAAAATAAACATGTTTATGTCAAATAGAGTTTTATATGTGTAACCAATATGAATTCAAACATAAAATAAAAGTATTGAACTGAAATACCTTCAATTGGATGCTCTATCGAAAAACACTATTTGAATTTGACGGATGTCTAATTGAGAATCCATTTGAAAGTATTTCGTTGCAATACTTTCAATTTATGTTTGAATCAATCTTTGAGTACACATAGAAAAACCTCACGTGACAGATACATGCTCCGTTTATGTCCTATTTTGACGGGATTTGAAACAGAAGTTGCAATTTCCTTTAAAATTGAAAATCTATTACGCCGGTTATTTGCTCGATAAGATGCTTACATTGAATTTTTGGTCCAAGTATATAGGTATAAAATTGTGGAATCATCAAGACTACACAGGAAAACCATCATTATATATCCCAAATTGGTTATATATATAATTTGAAGATGTTCAGATAGAGTCATATGCAACATTATTATGTAGACATAGTGAAGGTATTAATTAAAGTAGGACTCACGATATGGCCTTGTAATAGTTTTTATAAGAAATAAAAGAGTCGTGTCCAAATTAAAGAGATTGAGTTTAGAGGTAATTAACCTATAGGGTTAAATGTACTTTTCATACCACATGTTTGACCGAATGTAGCTTTTAGTACTGAATGTTTAATTTTGTATACTTTTGGTACCAAACGTTTGAAAAAATGTGACTTTTGGTACATCAGTTAGTTGGCCGTTAGTTTTAAATGACATATGCAAGTCACGTGATCGACTATAAACTTTTAATTTTGTTCAATTTAGTCCCTCAAATATATTCATAACTTTTATTTGGTTAACTTAGTCATAACACTTCAAAATCGGACCCAATTAAACCAATCGAATTCAATTGACATAGCCTCATTTGGGTCAAATTTACTCAATGGGGATAGGTCCCAATTGGGTTCGATTTTGAAGCTTTAGGACTAAATTAAACAAAATAAAAGTTATGAATATATTTGAGGGACTAAATTGAACAAAATTAAAAGTTTAGAGTCGATCAGGTGACTTGCACATGTCATTTAATGGCCAAAACTAACGGCAAACTAACGGATGTACCAAAAGCCACATTTTTTCAAACGTTTGATACCAAAAGTATGCAAAACTAAACATCTAGTACTAAAAATCATATTCGGTCAAACATGTGGTATGAAAAGTGTCTTTAACCCTTAACCTGTATATATCTAAATATTGTTGCTCAATTTGAAAAGGTACCTGAGCTATTATTTCACTTTCTTGTTATGGCGGATATGATTCCAGGTATCGGCTAGATACATACCAATATTATTCAATTATCACCAACTACAGTTAAAGTATTTAAGTAGGATTTTTAATATTTTTACATGGTCGTTCATTATATTCTATCTACGATATTTATTCTTCTAAACTTATTCAAATGTTGTATTCAACACATTCTATAGGTCTACAATAATTTTTTTGGCTGCTATATTGGTCCATTCCATAGGTATTTTTGGTACACAGAAAAAAATTATCATCAACCTTATATCTTATTTTTGTCTTCTAATTGTGCATACATATCTAGTTCTATTTTTCATAATATCGTTTTTTTTTTTCTTTTAAGATTATCTATATTCAGAGATTGTACTCAACCTATTTTATAAGTCTGCACAAAATCTCTCATCCTGTCTTTTAAAGCAAATTTTTTTTGAACTTGTTACACCAAAAAAAACTATGCGTTTATTCTGATTTCTTATTTTCTTATTAAATTTTTAGATATACATAATTCTATTATTTTTTTTCATAAATTTATTTTAAAATATATTTTCCCCACTTCCAACTGAAATAGTTTGATACTTTGATTCAATCAACTTACCCTAAATCCTGGATCCGTTCAGTAAGCAAACCTCGTTTTATATTTTCATAATTGTTTCTGCAAAACCAGAAACGTGAGGGTATTAAAAGCTCGATAGTTCATAATTTTTATATTTTATTTTTCTGCTCAATATATAAAACATATATATATATTTAATAATATGGTTTTAGTTTTTACTGGCCGTTGCATTAATTTATAGAATCGGTAACTGCTTTAACAGTCTGTCACTCTGTCTGTCTGCATCATACAGTACCTCCCTTTGCATTCAATAGTGATCGGCTGTGTGCCAACTTCTCTACACCAAATCTTCGGACGGATTTTTTTTTTTTGATAAAAAGGATCATATCATATATAGAAAACCATACACCCTAAGACAACAACCAATACGGAATGTTAGGATAAAACCATGATCCCACAATGTCCGCATTAGCCGTTGCTTTAACAATATTATGCGAAATTGAAACTACCGATCTAGAAGCAAAACAAAGTTTTAATAATGGAACAACAACTAGGAGAGATCTAATATCCGAGATAAACCCAAAAAGAGAAGGCGGATAAGCAATAGAAGTGGATGCCACCGTTGACAACAAGACCGAGGAATCCGACATCAACCAACGTATGTCACGATTAGATGATCTTGCAAGCAACACTCCCGTTCTACAAGCCAAACCTTCTGCCAAAAGTGGGTCGTCACCAAAAGCCCTAGTAGCCGAGATAGCCATAATATTCCCCAATGGATCCAAAAGAACCGCTGCTCCATAAACACGAAACCGATCTTCTCTAACTGCCCCATCAACAAGTATAATCCAAGCATTCGTCGGGGCAGTGTTCCTTCGTGCTAATTCCTGGATTCCGCTGTGGAGCCGTGCTGGCGCTGTAACAGGACGAGAAGTAACAAAGTCATTACAAGTAATTGAAATAAAGCGCATAACAGACTCTGCAGAAGGAGTAGCGGCGCGGAACACCACATTATTCCGTTCAAGCCAGATACCCCACATGACCATACATCTATATGAGAAAATATCAAAATCAACAAAAGAGATACAGGGAATCGAAGACACATCTACCCATTCCTGAATTGATCTAAAATTACCCAAACCCAAACCTCCCAAACTAGACGCAAACCAAACCCTTTTAGCAAAATTACAACTCCACATAAGATGATCCCAAGTTTCCGGAGCCAAAGTGCAAAAAGGACAAAGCGGATCCGAAAAAGGCAATCTACGGTTAAGGTTTTCCTTGAGGGGAAGACCTCCTGAGAATCCCTTCCATACGAACATCCTAATCTTTGGGAGAAGCTCTGAAGACCAGAGCCTCTTCCAGAAACTTGAACTAGCGGAAACGGAAGAAGAAGATCCCGTAGAATGACCCAACTTCTCTTCAATGAGAAGCGTATTAATGAGGCGGTAGCCTGAGCGAACAGTGTAATCCCCAAGTAAGGTGTGGTTCCAGAAGAATCGATCTGTCGTATCACAATGAGGCAGATTGATTTGAGAGATTGCTTGAACAATAACCGGAGGTAGGAAGATAGTCAGCGTTGGCAAATCCCATTTCCCATCAATAATAAATGTGCCAACTTTAAGGGTATGTTGAGATGAGTTTCCCGGTACCCAATCTGACAGAAGACCAAAATTCGGAACCCAAGGATCAGTCCAAAAGTTAATTTTATGGCCAGACCCAACCCTCCATCTAGCGCCCAAAAGCAGAAATCGCCTCACGAAGCAGAGATTCTTCCAAGTAACTGAGTGTGATGAAGACACCTTTGCAGTGAAGAAAGATCCATGATAAAAATAGCGTTTGCGAATGCAGTCCACCCAAACAGATCCTTCGGAATCCACCAATCTGAAAGCTTGTTTCAGAAGTAAAGCCAAGTTAAAGCTATAAGTGTTTCTGAAGCCCAATCCACCACAATCCTTTGGTGTAGTAACCCGATCCCATGCCACCCAAGCGATTCCTTTTGAATTGGAGGAGGTACGCCACCAAAACTGCCTCTGAATGCGATCTAGATTGTTTGTCACTGATTTCGGGAGACGTAAACAGGACATCGCATAAGTAGGAATTGCAGCAGCCGTTGATTTGATCAGAACCTCTTTTCCTGCCGGAGATAGCAGCTTCGTCATCCAACCCTGGATACGAGAGGTAACCCTCTGGACTACTTTGTGACCTATTAATTTTTTGTTCTTAGTCCAGTCTAAGGCAAGTCCTAGGTAGATTTCTTCCTCACCCATCTCTTGAACACCCAGGACATTTCTTACGTTAATCCGGTCTTCCTCCCTCATATTAGGACTAAAGAATACACTGGACTTCTCAAAGTTGATCAGTTGGCCCGATTCGCGCTGATAATTTTGAAGAATTGCTTGTAAGGTATGGATACCCTCATTAGTCGCCTCCAAGAACAATATACTGTCATCCGCAAAGAATAGATGCGTTATGGAATCCGCATTTCTTCCAGGACGAATACCTCGAAGTGAACCTTCCCGTTGGGCCCTTGATAGCTCCTGAGATAGCATCTGAGAAATAAGAATGAACAAATAGGGAGACAGAGGATCTCCCTGTCTGAGTCCTCGGGAGGGCAGAAAAGAAGAAGTACGCGCACCATTAAGGAGAACTTCAAGGGATGTCGTAGAAACACATGTCATTATCCAGTGTATGAATAAGGGTGGGAAATTAAGACTCTCCAGAATTGCTCGTAAATAATCCCATTCCACTCGATCATAAGCCTTACTCATATCTAATTTAACCGCCATTAACCCGATGTTCCCTCGCCTTCTCTGTTTGATAGTATGAATAAGTTCCTGAGTAAGCCACAGATTGTCCAAGATTAGGCGTCCCGCCACAAAAGCTGTCTGGAATGGAGAAATGATCCTCGGGAGAAGTGGTTTAAGACGCTGACAAATGACTTTCGAAATTATTTTGTAAACAGTGTTACAAAGACTGATAGGGCGCCAGTCAGTCATTAGTTGTGGACACTCAATCTTTGGGAGTAAAACGATGAAAGTTGCATTTATCTTCGGCGGGAGGGAAGTCGAATTAAAGAAATCCAGAACCGCTGATACGACATCTGACCCAATCGTAGACCAGCAATGCTGGAAGAATCGTGGATTAAAACCATCTGGACCGGGAGATTTGTCTGGATTCAAGAGTAAGGAAACACGGAATATTTCTTGGTGCAACACTGGGCGAGTGAGAGCTTGGTAGGCTATATCCGGGATCCTAATGCAATTCCTAGTAGGACAAACGAACGGGAATCTAGGTCCAGAGGAGGTAAACAAGGCCTCAAAATAGTTTCTCACATGATTCGTCACTTGGTTCGGTTCGGTTAACCAAACGCCCTCAATAGTCCTGACCCTATCTAGTTTATTGAATCTGCGACGGCAAAGTGTATAAGCATGGAAGAATTTGGTATTTCGATCCCCATTTTGAAGCCATAGCTGCCTAGACTTCTGTCGCCACATTACCTCCTCTTGAGCATAGAAGGTACCCACCCGATCGCGAATAATCCTAAGTGTATCTTCAATATCATTGTCACGTTGCGCCCTATCTAGATCTTCAAGGGAGGCAAGCAGTTGTGTCCGAATCTGTCCAAAACACTCCTTGTTCCACCTTCGTAGCTTTTGGCACAGGCGTCCCAACTTCCGGGAGATAATAGAAAGGCCACTACCAGCCATTGATTGATCCCAAGAATCCAATAAGACAGCCTGAAAGTCTGGATGTGAAAGCCACATTGACTCAAAACGAAACGGTCTCCGTTGAAATCTACTAGTTGGACGGGGAACCAGTGAGATTAAAAGAGGGCAATGGTCAGAAGCCACCTGGGCTAGATGAGAAATTGTTGCCAACGGAAAACGGATAAGCCAGTCTACATTACCGAATCCCCTATCCAGTCTCTCTTGAATACGATCCTGACCTAATCTATGATTTGACCAGGTAAACGGGTGGCCAACAAAGCCAAGATCAACAAGGTCAAGAGAATCAGTCCAATCATGCGCACGCAGAATCCTATCAGAACTAGGAGGGTTCCCACCTTGTTTATCACATGCTGACCAAATATCATTAAAATCACCCGTAATAAGCCAAGGCGTAGAAGAAGATCTGGATTGACGGAAAGAGGAGACTATGTCCCAAAAGCTAGGCCTATCATCATAACCATGCGGGGCATATATGAACGAAGCATCCCAAGGAGTTTCCCCCACGTCCAGACCCAGTTCGACATGAAACCCATTAATATTTTGCAGGAGTGGGTTTATAGTAATGGACTGTACCCAGGCCAAAACTAACCCACCTCTGGTCTCCTCTGGGTGAACCACCAAGCAACGAACTAACCCTACCGACTCAAGCACACTAACCAGACGGTTTACCCTACTTTTGATCTCTGAAATAAAGACTATACTAGGTTTATGCACCCCAACCAAAAGGCGAAGGTGTTGAACTGTCAAGGAGTTTCCCGCCCCTTGACAGTTCCAGCATAGCAGATTCATTGATCACGCGAAGAAGGCCACCAAGCCTTCCTCGCAAACCTTAGCACTCTAATCACAACAACACAATATAAATTGCGTAAATCATGAAAGACCAACAACGAACTAAGTACCTCCATTATTTCTGAAAGACGCCTCTCCCTAGGACGTGCACGGACCTGCCTCACATTTGAGGCCTGCTCCCACTCTGGTTCCTGGATGGTCAGAATATTCCGAGGCCTAGGCCTCTTTTCTCCGGCCAACTGACGCTGAGGAGGACAATCTGTGTCCATTGGTTCCTTTCCCACACGACGACGACGACCCCCAGCCTCCATGTTAGAGTCCACCACACTCCTAACCTGTTCAAGTTCCCTTTCCGGTGGTGAGTTTGTCTGAGGTAATGCAGCCAGCACCAAATCTTCAAGTGTCCCCAATCTGTCTCTACCACGCTGTTTCTCTGGCACCCTGAAATGCTCACTGACTGAAGCTGTAAACTCCCCTGACCCATTTAACCCCCCAGTCTGTTGTAGTTGTGGTTGTATAAGAAAAGGATGCTCCTCACCAGCAAAGTTATGAGACTGCATGTGGAAGAAGTTCCCCGATGAAGGCTCTGGCTGAAAGAAAGGAGGAGGAGCAGGCTGGTTGAAGTTCAACTGAACAAACCGGGAACCATCCCAGGCCCATTGAAAGTTTGGGTCGACAATTGGTGTCCAGGCCCATTGTGTAGGATGTTGAGGCAAGACAAACTGATTAGGCCAAACCATAGCCGGCCCAAAGAAAGGAAAAGGCCACGGCCCAGTTGGAGTAATAAAACCCGAAGAGTGACCCGTATAATGTCCCTGAAATTGAGTTGGCCCAAGATGAGTAGATGTCGAGTAGATCGGAGCAAAGCTAGGGAACGTCACCGGCGGAACTGAGTAGGGCTGCTGATACTGTAAGCTTAATCCAGCGTCACCAGACATGGCAGACAGAGTTAAATTCTGCACAAAAGCTGAAATGTCAGGAAGTTCCTCGCCAAACACAGACTGATTGTTGGAGTAGGTAAAGCGAAGACCCGGTAAAACCCTATTCCCATCCAAGAACGTCTCTGTCAGAGGGATAGGCTCCTCTTGTGTCTCCGCTGGTGTCCCTGAAGGAGAGCCCATCTCCGGCTGAGATCCTACATCGACATAACCTTCTCTCCCATACCTATGTGCCGCAGTACCACCGGGCGAGTTCCACTCAGGATCATCAAACCACTTCATCCAAATACAAAGAATACCCTCCCCCTTATTTTTAATAGAGTAGATAGGTTTACGGTTCTCCCTTACAGAACGAATATTTGGATGGGCGTCCAAACGGTCGAGCATTTCATTGATCTGTTGTGTGAAGACTCTCTCCGGTGTGTTGCAGTCATCTTGGTGATGTCCGGCCCGACCACATCTCTTGCAGGGCATCCCGTGACGATATGTGATGAGGACTTTGTGTGCATGATCATCCTCACAGAGCCAAAGTCCTGGCACAGCAGGTTTCTCCAGGTCCACTAAAACCCTAGCTCTTGGGTACGCCACCTCCGCTCCTTTCTCCTCATCAAGCTCAAGAAAAACCACCTCCCCAAGGGCAGTGAGGACATCAAAAATAAATTGACGACGCATGAGGGAAGGTGGAACCTTCCTTAGCTCAAGCCAGATTGGAACTTGCTTAAAAGAAGCCTTTGCCGGCAAAATCCCATCAGGGCAAGGGAATAGCACCAGAAGAGCTCCTCCTACGTAAAAGGGGCTATTTAGGTAAACCTCCTGCAGGTCCACCATAGATTTGAAGTGAAAAACCCACCAGCCATCACCCCTCCTAAAAAACTTAACCACCGGTATCCTCCATTGTTCCTCGACTAGCTTCTCCACCAAGTCCTTTCTCTCCTTTTTTGCAGCGAAGCAGCGACCGATCAAGGTTAATGCCCAATCCATTTTCATTAGCATGCAACAGAGAAGAAGCACACCGAGGAAGAAAGGGAATAGAAACTTCTCCCACTTCTTTTTTGTCCCTGAGCTAATGAAAGCAAATAATTGCAGAAAGTGCAACGTCTTTAATATCCAAGTATGTGTGAAACTGAAACATGGGAGAAGGTGAAGACAGTGAGGTATAATCTGCAGAAAACGCTGGCACCTCCATTCAAGAGCCTCCGCGTGACGAAAACAAAGATTATTAGATGAGATATGGAAAGGTTGCGTGGGCGGTGAAGAGAGCAGCAGAGCTCCATTGGGAGGCACAGGCGGTGGCCAACAGGGGTACGTCCAGGTGGCGAAAAAGAAAGGGAAACTTTTCCCCCAAAACCTTCCATCATGATTGCTTAGGGAAATATGCAGAAAAGAAAAAACTTGCACCCGAGAAGAAAGACGGTCACAATTCCTTTTTCTGGGCCAAGGCTGAACTGGGGTAAGGTGTAATTGGGTCTGATCGTCACCGGAGCAACTCCGGTCAAGAAAAGACAACATAGAAAAAGGGAGGAAACCTTCGTTCGGACGGATTGGAATAATGTTTATTTTAATATATATATATATATATATTTTTTTTTTAAACATTTGTTCATGCAACTGGGCCGAGGAATAGTAAGCTCAGGGTGAAAAGTAAATTAAGGAAAAATTTATTCACTCTTTTTCTAATTCAAAATTTGTAATTTAATTAGTAATGATAAATACAAATTATTATGAGGGTGAATCAGCTTGATCTTAAAGCTTCATGATTGTCAATTTAGAGTTTTAAATATGATGTCTTTAATGCATACATGTATATTTTTCTTCATGTTTATGTACTAGCTACTCTATATATTTTCTAATTGTGTTGAATTTTTTTGTGAGTATCGTAATATATTAAAGTGTAGTTTCATTTATGATATTTTTTTTAATGCAAAACTAATTGTGAATGACAATATAACTAAAAAACTGTCCAAGGTTTACCCTATGTTAAAATTAGGTGTCTGAAGTTTGAAATGTTAAAATGGAATGTCCCAAGTTTCATTTTTGTTGAAATTTGGTGTATCAGTGTGATTACTTTAGAGAAGTCAATTCTGACGAAACCGTCTGTCAAATTCGAGCTCTCATACACACTCCCTTCTCGTCATCTTGCCGGGACCGTCACATAAAAAGTTAGTCACATCCGGTCAAGTAAATCTCGCTCTATTGTCTTTGGAAAATGGATGTACACCACTCTTCTAGAAACTTTTTTTTTAATGTACAATTTTTGTGTGAAATTTGACGATTTTGTGAAAAGTAAAGAGTAATGGATTATGAGTGGGTTGGTACGTAAAAATGATTGAATGGAGATGAAAAGACGCGTAGAGACACCAAATTTCAACAAAAATGAAACTTGGGACAGTTCATTTTAACATTTCAAACTTTAGACACCTAATTTTAACATAGGGTAAACATTGGACAGTTTTTTAGTTATTAACATTTTATATTAATTTAATTTTCTAATTTACTTATATATATATATATTATATATATAAATTTAAAAACAATTTGTGTAATGTGTGAGTGGGTGACTAATAAAAGAAAAATACTTATAAATATGCAGAGATATTAGCTAGGTTCTTCCTGATGAATGGGAACATATGAAACCCCTCATCCATACGTCAAGCCCAGAATGACCTAGCTATATATATATATATATATATATATATATATATATATATATATATATATATATATATATGGATTGATGAAGATCACAGGAGCCCCCATAGCCATCACCTCTCCATTCCCAAACCTAACTATTTCTCTCTCTCTCTCTCTCTCTTTCTCTCTCTAAGATATAGATCCATGACAGTATTCAATAAAATGGAGGAGTTGAAGGATGTTTGCCTCTGAGAGAGGAAACCCACCAAAGCCACACAATTACTCTTCTTCTTCTTCTTCTTCTTCTTCACAACACCAGTTCTTCTTCTTCTTCCTTGCTTCCATTGAAAGCTCTAGCTAGCTAGCTAGGGCTACATTACAAGGACAAATTAATAATCATGTCTACTCCCACTCCCGAAGCCGTGGTCGACAAATCGACGGCCAATAATATTGCATCTCCGAATTCCAAGGTGGTGGATACCAAACAAGCCCTAAGGTGCCCTCGCTGCGACTCCTCCAACACCAAATTCTGCTACTACAACAACTACAGCCTCTCTCAGCCCAGACACTTCTGCAAAACATGTCGCAGGTACTGGACCCAGGGTGGGGCCCTCCGCAACGTCCCTGTCGGTGGCGGTTGCCGCAAGAACAACAAGAAACTCCTCAAATCTTCTTCTTCCTCTACTCCCATGGATTTCGCTCTTCCTTACGGAGGAACCACCTCTCCATTTCCTGGTACAAACCCTAGCTCACAAAACTCTATTTGTTTATTGTTTTGCCAGAGAGCAGCTGATCTATTTGTACGGGAAATTAAGAGTAAATCTTTAAAATGTGAAATTTCTTGTGAAATTTCAATAGAAAGTAAGAAAGAGAAAGTAAATGAACAAATGTATTGGTGCTTGGTGGGATCCAATATCACTTTCTATAGAAATTTCACATAAATTTCACAGTTTGTAGCAACACCCGGAAATTAATGAACCTTTTTTATATGAAAAATACTGAAAATCCCTTAAAAATATCGCATTCCATGAATTTTCACAAGTTACCAACTTCCAACAAACACTACAAGAACAAATGCCATTTTTTTAGGAAATAATCCCTCACAAATTATAAGAATTTTCAAAAAATTTATAAAGTTTCAGAGGGAAATGCCTTACAAAACTTAAAATTTTGTAAGAGTTTTTCATCAAAATTCCTATATCCTCCATTATTTTTGGTAGGAGTCATTCGCTTAGAATTTTTTTGAATGTTTTATTTGCAATGGATTTTCAATATTCTCTTACAAATAAATTTATACGTCTCTCACAAATAAATCTCTTACAAACAACTAGATTTCTTGTAGTAATAAATGTTCACAAGAAATATTCAAAATTACCCTCTCACAAAATTATGAGATTTTTCCTTAAAAACTTAATAGAACCATTGACAAACCTTATAAATTCTAAGGATTATATTAATTGTGTCCCTTGAAAAATTTGATTAACAAATTACTTATTTGTGTTGTAGTGTCTAACCATCATCGTTTTGCTATCGAGCCGCCTTCGCTCGTGACAATGGGGTTCATGGGTCCGAACCAGCAGGAGATGGGTGGTCAAGTGGTGCATCAGAGCAGTAACCTTGCGTCCTCCATCGAATCTCTCAGCTGTATAAACCAAGACATGCACTGGAAGCTACAGCAGCAGAGGTTGTCTGTCTTCTTCGCCACAGATCATCACACTCACAATAAGCAAGCAACTACTGTCGTGCCACCTAGGGTTTCAATCCCTACTCAAATGCAGGAGCAAAACCCTATACATCAGCTGTATCCTTCTTCTTCGGAGAGTAGGGGGAGAGATCAGGAGTGGCTCTTTGTGAATTCGGGCTCGTCTGTAAACCCTAACTTGACCGGTGGTGGTTTCGGCCAGGACCCTAACTGGAGTAATGGAGTTCAAGCTCAATGGACCAGTAATTTGCCCTAGCTATATGCTTAATTAAGTCTTCTTGTCAAATGTGCCTTAGATAACTAGACACTTTTGACAGATATATAAGTATATTGACTAAACTATATATTATGATTAGAAGTCTTTTTTATATTATTAACTATATAAAACCCTAATTGTTAATTTGACGCCTTAATTAAGGAAAATGTTAACCTTTCAAATAGGATTTATATTTATATAATATATATATTGTATCATTAGATGTTATATATCTAGATTAGTAATATGGAGAGGGAGGGGAAGTTCATTATTAAGCTATATTTATTTTATGTATGTGTAAGGATGCTGATATATATATTGTCAGTTTTAACTAATGTATCTCTATTTGTGTGTATTATGCATGATTTCTTTCAGCATTCGTACAATCTTGGGAGGTGTTAGTGTTGAGAATTAATAATTTGGTTAATTACCGTGTGTTTTCTTACTTATCTTTTGTCAATGTTAAGTTTTGGTTTCATACTTATGAGATTATTTAGTTACTTATATTTCAAAAGTGTTATTATTCAATTTCAATATTGATTAATAGAGACAGATGAAAAAATATTGTGACATATGTTTCACTGTTCTTTTATGTTCATAATGTTATTCATTAAATCAGTGTAAAAAAAAATAGTTTCTTTACGACACTAGAAATGACTCGCGACGTAATGGCATCGTAATGAAATTTGTGACGCTTTATCGACTCAAGTAGATATGTCATTTCTGATTATTGTAGCGATGAACACCTCAATACTTGCAGTAAGCATTGCAAAACTTTTAAAAGAGGTGACGGTTTTGCTTGTATCGTCAGTACACATGCAAGTAGCAACCATACTAAGCCTCGTTATTATAATTTTTTTTCTTCAAACATGTTTAACGTAAATCAAAACTTAACACACTTTGAAAAATGTCAAAATAATACAAGAAGAAATAATTTTTCTATGAAGCATCGCCAAATTTTAATACTGTAAATATGTTCGCAACACTTAGACATTCGTGGCAACGAAAAATCATCTAAATTTCTTGACTTTATAAAAAGGAACCCAAAAAGAAACAAAATTGAAGAACAAAACGAACTTGATAATGAATAACACAAACAAACATAAAATATCAGTAAAATAATATATATTTGGCCCATGTGTCACCTTTTTTTTCTAAGGTATGTTGGTATTTAACGAAAATATATATCATCAATGTGCAATATGTTTAATTAAACATTGCACATTGGTGATAATATCTAAATTTCAATATATAATATACCAATTAAAGGGTATAGTTATAGTTATCCTCATAAAAGAGATCATGTTTTGAGATACATGAAAATATTTGGTGTATAGTTTATTGCGTTTATGATAGTATTATATATATAGATGAATATGACTTTATACTTTATATAATAATATATATGTGGAAGAATGAGAGACATTTTGTCTTCGTTCATCACCGTGCATCCGCTACAGATTATAATTCGAGAAATTTTTAGGTGGAACGGAACGAGTTGTTGGCTCTTTACCCAATGGTGATGAGACAAGTTACAAAAATATACTAAACGTATTAAGATATTATTGGGTAAAGGGGTAACAGCTCGGAGCCAGCTGTTGACTCTGTTCCACTCAAGAATTTCTTTTATAACCCGGACATGCAATACTAGACGTATAATAAATTTGATAAAAAAATTAAATGATCATAATTTGTATACACTATTAAGAAAACTTTGAAGTTCACTCAGAATAAGTCCGTAATGTATAGCTATATATATATATATATATATATATATATATATATATATATATAGATAGGTCGAATTGACAAATAATGTAGCTAGCTAGCTAGCTATGGTAGTTGGGGGACGAGGAACATATGTGTGCTCATTAACTAATTCTGAGTAATAATTAATATAAGTCATGAACTTATTAGCTGATATATATGTATGTATATCCCGAATAGGTAAACAAAACAAATGATCAGCCGTGATGATGGCAACTCGCCAGCCGAGCTCTCACGTGTGTCATGCCATGCAACCAATCGGCGGCATCATCATGCATCTGAACTTGCTCACTGTCTTTTAATCATTGGAAACATTTATATTATATATATATATATATAATAATATAAAAAAAAATGACGCGCGCTATATACATATATATATATATGCGCGTGAAGAGTATTTAGAACCGGATCAGACAGTACTAAAAAAGTGATGATTGATGGTAATGTCATGCCTATTTTAGTAATTAAGCATCTAATCAATAAATCACATTTTTTTCAAAAAAAAAAAAAAACAACAACAACAACAACAACTTTTTTGGATACTGAAATACACAATTTTGCTGGTTTCCCATCAAAGGTATCTTAACTAGGGTCTAGGGATGGCAACGGGTCTCGGGGCCCCGCGGGTCGACCCGCGGGATTGCTGACCCAACCCGACCCGGAAGGTCCATTTAGTCGGGGCCGGGTCAGCCAGGCCGACTCGCGGGGCGGGTCCGGGCTGCGAAAACCCGCCCCGTTGCCATCCCTAATCTTAACATACCATATAAAAAAGACTACTATATTTGTAATATGTTTATTCAAAAGAACATACAAAGGTGCAATTTTTGCTGAACATGAATACAGTGTTGGATTCAAATCTCCCACTCTTAATTTTTTTCTTAAAACATAATAATTAAAACTAATCAAAACCACGTTTTATGCAGAATTTTAACGTAAATGGAAACTTATGCTATGTGTGAAAATTAAGACTAACCACTTGACCAACATTTTTGAAGGTCCAACACGTGAAACTTTAAATAGGGTTTAAACTGGCGTTGCAGAGATTCAAATCCTCGCGCTCTGATACCATGTGAAAGTTAAGACTAACCACTTGACCAACTGTCCTAAAACCTTAAGGTGATAGGTGAAGACGTGGTTTAATCTTTATACTTCAACACTATGATATATGTTAAATTATATTTTGTGTGAAAATTTATTATTAATTAATGGGATAATGATTCGTTTCATATCACTTCTGTGACCGAAATCTACTTTTGGTACAAATTTTTTGTACACTTTTGGTACCAACGTTTTGCATTTTGTACACTTTTCTTACCACCGTTAAAATTCCGTCCTATTTGGCCGTTAAGTGTCATGTGTCATGCACATGAGTAGCCCTAAACTTTGATTTTGTTCATTTAGTCCCTCTAATAATTTCCTAATTTTTAATTTGTTCAATTTAGTCCTAAATTTGAATCGAATCATTCATCCAAATTGACCTAGCCCTAGGAATTTTAACGGTGGTATGAAGTGTACAAAATGAAACATTGGTACCAAAAGTGTACAAAAAAAATCCGGTACCAAAAGTGGATTTCGGTCAAAGAAGTGGTATGAAATGAACCATTATCCCTTAATTAATATATATATCAAACAAAATTCTGTGTTTTTTTATTGATTAATCCATTATATTAATGTTTGTTTTTTTAAGAACATATGATATTATATATCATTAGAAAGTTTTTCACATCAATATATAACATGAAGAAAATAAAGTTCGTAAATACTACTATCGTAAAAAAGTTATTGCTCTTTAGTTGCAATACATATAAAGTGAAAACATTATTATATCAAATAAAAAATATATATATATTTATACTATATTTATGTTTAATGACGTGAAACTTTCTGGTGCATTTAAAAGTTTAGAATAGGTTGTGCTACACGCGGTAGAATATTAGAAAATTGGGTCTCTAGAAGTTCTAAAATTGATTTTTAAAAATTAAAATTACCAATTTTGTTACGTGTAATTAATTGACTTAATCGAGCAAAATTATAACTATATAGATAATTTATTTTTTATAAATATTTTTCTTTAAAAATGTGAAAATCTTAAATTCTGCTTATAAAGTTATCCCAATAACTCGCTCAAAATATGTTGCCTAACGTAGTAAGATTCGAATTGATTAAGTACTACCTAATGTGGTAATTTTTCTGGTGAGATTCGAATTCCTAACATGAAATCTTTAATAATACTCTAACAGTATGTCTAGTATATGAAATATGAGAATATGAAAAAGGTATGCTGTAAAAACAAGGAATGATTAGGGAATAGAGGATTATGAATTGAATTCCTTGTAAATTTAGAATTAGAATTCATATTCCAAACATTTTTTAAACAAAAAAAATTCATATAATTCTTAATTCTTTATATATATAATTCTTTAAGTTAAACGTTTGCTAAATCTTAATGTAATACCCCATCAGTTTGTACCACATCGGTTAGAATAAAAAAAATTGGAGTCTTAATAAGCAAGAGTTGTACTACTCAAGTCCAATAAGAATTCCTCATTTTCTAGGCTCAAGTGAGGACGACAGACTTAGTTAGGCTGGGTTGGTCTAGGCCGCGACTAGGACGTCGCGCGTATTAATGGGGTAGATTGTAATACCCCATCAGTTTGTACCACATCAGTTAGATTAACTTAATTTCGGACCGTAAAAAAATGATGTGTAATTTTAGTTTGTACCACATCGGTTAGATTAACTTAATTTCGGAACCGTAAAAAAGGAAGTGCAATTTTTTTTTAAAAAAAAGAGAAAGGAATTTTTTTTTCTTTCCCGTCTAATGAATACATACATGCCATAAAACAGTTAGATTAACTTAATTTCGGACCGTAAAAAAGGATGTGCAATTTTAGTTTGTACCACATCAGTTAGATTAACTTAATTTCGGACCGTAAAAAAGGAAGTGCAATTTTTTTTGTAAAAAGAGAAAAGATTTTTTTTTTCTTTCCCGTCTAATGAATACATACATGCCATAAAAAGAAGAACCTAGCAATGGACCGGGAGGAGTGAGTGTCAGCCCAAATCATAGAAATGGAAATATACGTGAAGAAAGTCGTCATCAACAACAACACAGTCAGTTATTAGTTAAGCAAGAAGAAATAAAGAGATGGATGGATCTTGTTTATTTATTTGATTTGATTGTAAGAAAATATAGCACGTAAAGGGAAATTTTAAAGGAGAATATTTTGGATCAAATGAACGAATGTTTTTAAACCGAGTTCCGTGCTAATCACGGTCTATTTAAGACAATTTCGCCCCCTCACCGACTCATCGGTTGTGCTAGAGGATAAACATGGGTTATTGTCTCCCAAGTTAAAACGGCATTCCAGTACGAGCTAGCACGAAGCCCCACCAGTCGAACAGAACCTTGCCTGAACTCTACCAGGAACAGGACTTGCGGTCGAAACGACCTAGAAAAATGACAATTATCTCGAATATGAAGGAGGGGGAGGACTATTCTCATTCTCAATATCAGTATTGCAAAACAATAGAGAAAAGTCTTTGTGTATAGGGAGGTGGAAGCAATGTATTAATGGCGCATCAATAAATAAAATTAAATGTCCCTATTAATGACGCCGTTATGGATCATTAATTCGTCAAATTTAACAAATCTGGACGAAGACGGGACAACTCTAACCGAGTGTACTAAGAACTAAAATTTCTCATTCACCCGATCAGAAAAATAGTCATGCCAATAATACATTTTTCCAACATTGATCAGCTGCTGCTTATAGCTAATTAAGTACCCTCCAATATGCTCCAATATATCCATGGCAGTGCAGTGGCTTGGATGATGGTGACAACACACTGCTCAACCTCTGAATCATCCATCTGTACTTACCAAGAATTTAGTTTTATTCGACTCGTTTTCTCGGCCTAGCTAGCTAATTCTTATAATATAGTAACTAAACTAGCTAGCTAGTATTTGTAAATTTAAAATGATTATAACTAAATTAATTAAATACCTTATCGAGTCCAAACAAGGGGACCACTCCCACTCTGTAATTGGGACCTCACCTATATTAGCTGCCACTTTTGGGTGGGTTGCTCCGGTGCAGTGGCACAACTCAGAATTTCATTAAGGAAATGGTTTTAATTAATTCTCTATTTGTTATGGTAATAATAATTATATAGGGACTATTGTGTGCAAGTATTATAGTTATGGTGTTATAGGCTATTTAGATAGTTGAGGGACTAAGTTATGTTTTAGGACTAGTATTGTGTTTATATCTTCCATGGAGAAGAAGATATGGAATTATGTATGAATGATGAATATATTTGATGTAATGAACATTCGTTCCCTAAAATTTACCATGTTCAAATTAGTTTATAAAAAAATCATTTTTATTGCATATTAGAATTAATAACAAATAATAATAACCACTTTTAATAAGTTCGAGACATGGCAGAAGTTTGATATCATTTCTCTTTTAATAACCACTTTCATTTTTGGGTTAAGAACCTATGAAAGGTCTGAACTATCACCCATGTTAACGGGAGAGGTCTGAAATTTAAAAAGTTAATAACAGAGGTCTGAAATTTCAATTTTGTTGATTTGAGGTTTTCCGTCCATTTTTAGGGTTAAATTTAACAGAATTGTGTGAAATGACATTTTTGCCCCTTTAATATTTTGTTTTATTTAATATCTTATTTAAGGAAATGTGAAATGACAATTTTACCCCTAAAGTCAAATTAAAACCGCCCAACTCCGGCCACCACCACCCGACTCCGGCCACCACCACCCGACTCCGACGACCACCACCTCGGATCGGGGCCAAAAAGCTCCGATCGGGGCCAAAAAAGCTCCGATCGGAGCTTTTTTGGGCCGATTGGGCCAAAAAAGCTCAACCGGAGCCGGTGGGCCCCGATTGGGCCCACCGGCTCAACTCCGGCCACCACCAAGGCTCCGATTGGGCCCCGATCGGAGTCCAATTGGGGCCGGTGGCTCCGATCGGAGCTCAACCGGGGCCGGTGGCTCCGATCGGAGCCCAATCGGAGCCTTGGTGGTGGTCGCCGGAGTACGGTGGTGGTCGCCGGAGTACGATGGTGGTCGCCGGAGTACGATTGGTGGTCGCCGGACTACCGTGGTGGCTTCAAGGGCATTTTGATCTTTTCACTCCATGCATGTGAGGGGCACACTTGATAGAAGGGCATTTTTGGAAAAAAAATTTATTTCCGGTCACATGCCAAGCATGTGACCAACTTCCGTTAGTTTTAACGGAAAAAACTAACGGAGACCGCTGTTATCAACAAAACAGAAATTTCAGACATCTGTTATTAACTTTTTAAATTTCAGACCTCTCCCGTTAACATGGGTGATAGTTCAGACCTTTCATAGGTTCTTAACCCTTCATTTTTATTGCAATACTTCTCCACTCAATCATATCACACTCCACAAGTTTTCACATCATGCAAAAACTTACGAGGGAAACTAACACAACCTATTAATCTGTTGCATTGCAATGACCAACATCAGCATCAACTGATGAACAGACACCTAAACTGGAGTAACTACCTAAACAAACTGCACATACAATCTTCATACAGCAAAACAAGACAGCAGCAGATCTGTTTCAAGCAACAGAGACAACACATCTTCATCTTGTCCAAACCTTCTTCTTAGCATCTGCAACTTGAGCTCCTTGACCTCTAATTGTTCTTCGCACAGCTGCGGGCCCTACTTGACCAACAGTAGGCTTCCCTGGTCTTACCACCTTGGTGATTTTTGGTGGGTCCGACTTCCTTCCCCTTTTCTCAACCCCGAAGGAGTTCTCCGGTTCCCCGCTTCTTGAATTCCTCTTCTTTTTTTGCTCTTGGGTCCCACCAACACTCGAGTCTCGACTCACTGGGCGGTTCAATATATTTGAACTCCTCAAGACACGACCACTGAAATCATCTGCAGGAATCTCTTGTTTACCCGAACTTGGTGCTGCCATTTTACACCCTTTATATTGCATCTGCTGCTCTTCTTGCTGCCTTAGCTTCTCTTCTAGCTCCTTAATCTGTACACGGTTTCATGTTCTTATCTTCACACCATCTTCATAACATGTGCACAATGTGATAAAACTTGATATTTCAGGTAAAGAAAAACAGCGGTACCTTCTGACAAAGATTCGTTGAATCTGAGCTCTGCTCTTCTTCTAGCTTTCTCTCAAGGTAAATTATCTGCAGATTATCGAAGAACAATCGGACTTACCATCTTCATAACATGTGCAGAATGCAATAAAAATTGATATTTCAGGTAAATAAAAACAGGGATACCTTCTGAGAAAGAATTGTCGAATCTGAGCTACGCTCCTTCTCTTCTTCTAGCTTTTTCTCAAGGTCAATTATCTGCAGATTATCAAAAGCATTTATTTAGATGTTTGTTCACTTACTTAAGTATAGGGCTCAACTGACAGAAACTTGAACATTGTTAACCTTTTCTTGAAGAGCAAGGCAATGAAGATCGGATTCCTTCACTTGCTCTGTGAGTTTGCTTTCCAGATTTTTCACCTGATTATTGGAAATACGTAAAGAATGGAACAATCTTAAGTATGATTTTCTAAATTTCATGTCAAAATCAAGTCCAAATAAGAAAGCTCATGCTGACAAACCTTCAATTCAATTGATGAAGAATATGATTGATCTCGCTCTCTAAGTTTTCTCTCGACCTCTTTCACCTTCTCTTGAAGACTAGCGCAAGTTTCTTCCTTTCCTTTCAGTTTCTCCGAAAGTTGCAATGCTTGTTTTTCTGCATGATTTTGTAAAGTAGATTTTGCCTCGAGCTGACCCTCCAGTTCCTTGATCTTCTCTTGCAAGCCTTTGTAAACTTGGTCTCTGCTCTTGGCTTTGCTCTCCATATTTTGCAGATTCTCTTCCATTTTCCTCCAAGATTCATCTTTGGATCTCAACTCCTGCCTAATTCTGTCAATCTGCAATATGCATAACGGTCAGTGTATAACAATGTTTGCCGTAGCCGAATCGTAATGGTGACTGACTCACTGTTGCTTTCAGCTTTTGAATTTCATTTGTATCAACTTGCTTCTTAGCAGGACCTAACTCGACTCCACGTACCCTTGTGGCAAAGTTCAGCGAACTAACTGTCTCACCCAAATCCTTATCCGAAGGGCTTATCTGAACAAACATCAATGTCTTGGAGTCGCCACCTGCAGTAATGTAATCAAATTTGTCAAAACTCGGCCCCCCTTTTGATTTGGATTTGACTAATGTATAATTTCCTCAGCATCTTATATGAATATATTTGGCAACTGATAATCTTCTAGATCTGTTACTATGACATGAAAATGAATGCATGACCAAATATGTTATCCGAGTATATGACCAAAACTGCATTTGTGAGTGTATTGGAAATTTTAATTCAATTTTTTTAATATAAATAAAATATAAAAACCAGAGGAAATTCTTTACTTTGGTCATATTTTTGGTCATGTACAGCAGAACTACACATTTTATACTTACCAAGTGAATCTTGAAGTAGATGTGTCAATTTTGAGTTCCTGAAAATATTCATAGGCAGCCAAACAAGGTTCAGATCCAACCCAACGAAAAAAACCAAAGACTGTTTGTATAAAACATAAGAACTATCAAGAACATGAAAGTCACCTGTATGGAATGTGACTACTTCTGTTAGCTAGAGCAGAAATCACATCTCCCAGAGCCGAAAGTGATTTGTTAATGTTTTGAGCTTCTTTCAGCCTCTCCCCTTGCACATCAGTTTTTGCTAGCCTCTCACTACCCGCCAAGTCAACAAGCCAAAGCTTGCTCCTTGTGCACTCTCCAGTTATCAGATTTTTCGATCTTACCATGATACAAAGCATACTGAAGAATATAACATGAAATGTCATGCTAAAACGTAAAAAAAAATGTATTGAACAACTTATAAATAAGTTTTTACCAATGTGATCGACTGCTGTGCTCATTCACGTTATTTGATCCGACAGCCCTAGCTCTGCTTCCAGCTTTGAGTATATCCCATGCTTCTATAACATTTCCAACTTTGGCTTCCACAATCCCAGGAACAGCATGGAATCCTTCAGGTGCCTGTTTAACCTCTAATCTGCATATATTCATCACAAGCCCTTGAATTTAATGGAATTTGACTTTGTAAATAGCTAAAAGCTTTAAGTAGAGACAAAAGCTTACCTCTTTGGTGCAGCAGATGTCGCTAATAAATCTCTTATTTGTTCATTGTACACCTCAAGAACGCTAACAGATATGTCAAAGGTAAATGTGTCATTCTTTTCCTTGGCAATTTCGAACAACTGCTCGAGTGTCCGATAGTTGACTCCACGGTTTTGCTCTGTGCCTTCCATTGTAAATGTCTTTCCAGTTCCAGTTTGTCCATACGCAAAAATGCAGACATTGTAACCGTCCAGAACCGAGACTACCAATGGCGATGCATCGGCAAAAACATCAACTGACAAAGAAAGGACAGTTTTTGGAGTTTAGACACTATCATTATATGGTATTCAGTTCATTATTATGACATGTTTTGTTGCTCTTCTATTTAGAAAATCATACCTTGATCATCTCTTGGGGTGAAAACTTTATCAAACTTGAAGATCTTCTTAGTGGAGCCACCAGCTAGGATTCCGAGATCCCCATCTTTAGCCGAATCAAAATCTGCAACAATTGTGCATCCTGCCGACGCCTCCTCTTTAGCCAATGGGCGACAACGGCAGAATACCCTGATGTTTCCTGATATTCACATTATTGTTAGTCGTGAATGACTGTTTAATCAGAACAGTATATCTTGAAAGCATTATACCTTTTGTCTCTTGGAGCTGGTTATAAAGTTTCCTTCTCTTAATCTGTTCCTCCCTGTACTTCAACTTTATATCTTCACATTGGGAAACTGAAAGATGCTTTGGATGAATTAGGGCACGAACAATAGAACAAGATGATTAAAACACATAAGGGTGTGAGTTTTGGAAGGTACCAAGTGCTTGGACACCATAAACCATGTTATTCAAATCAGGAATTGAATCTGCACAATGATGTGCTTCTTGAGAAAGCTCTGAATGCTGCCTTTTCAAAACCTGAATGATAAATCAAGGATTACTCAGTGTTCTAAATGGTAAACCTCCTTTTAATACATAAACAACACTGCCAAGAATATCATTGGCAAAAAAAATCTATAAAAACATTTCTACCTTCACTTTTTTGTCCAAGTCACCAATTTTCATTGTCCAGATCTGTCTATCATTCTCATACTTGGTGGATATCCTCTTTACACCGTTGGCTTGTTCTTGTACAGCTTGTTCTGAGGAAGCACATATAGTCGTGGATTTACAACTTATAAGGACTACAGACATGATGATTTCTTCTACTTAAGACCCGTGAAGAAGGAGAAATGAATAGCAGATCTCGTACTGATGCCAAATACTTTCAGTGAATTTGATATTTGAAAGGCAATAAACTAAAAATAAAATTCCATACAGTGACCAAAAAGCTGCTAAATAGGAAAATATCAACCTTTAAAAATGGATATTCAATTATATGCGTCAGGTATAAACGAAAACACTTAAACTCACAAGAGGCACAATCTCCTAATAACTTAATCAACTCACCTAAGTTGCGGTTATCAAATGTTTTGTTATCAAGGTCCATCCGGACCTTTTCCAGCTGCTCATTAGTGGCTGTCAATGACATCCAAGCCTCATAACATTCATCTGTTTTCCTCTTGCACACTAGAGAGAGTTTCTCAATTTCCTTCTCATACTTTGTTGTAAGTTTTTTCTGCATAAGTTTCTTCTGCAAGCAGAAAAAAGTATAAGAACCGACCAAATGCCAATCGAATGAGTTAGAAGTACGTTATGTGTCAAAGTTTGCAGTAAAACCTGATCAGCAGGAATTTTGATCTCAGCAGCACATCCATCACATTTCAGATATCCATGTGTGTCCTCAGGACCTTCAAAAAATTATTGTGTCTCGTTACTACATAATCTATAAGAGAGATAATAATACTAATGGGAAGGATAAATTTTTTACCAGGCTCCTTTTTTGCTCTCCTTATACAAACTCCACTGACAACTGGACACCCGTTAACCCCTTCAAATTGAATTTGGAGGGAACCATCTTCTGTGACAGATACCCTTGAGTCAACTAACTGCAGTGGCTTGTTGGCTCCAACAATTTGGAAGATATCAAACTCAGACAGTACCTGTAATTTAGAAGAGGTTAGTAGACCTTACAACCAAAAGAATTTCCCTTTTTTAAATGGAGGATTTTAATGGAGTAATTAGTTCAAAGTTACATGGCTCACCTTCTCATCTTGAATATAAACATTGAAGACCCTCATCCCTTTAGGTCCATTTGTGAATATAATTTCGGCAAAATGGAGATCAACGAAATAGTCTCCTTGTTGAAGGTTAGTGAAAGAATAGCTGAAGTTTCCGTATCTTGCTGACTCATAAATGGAGGGTAAGTCACCACCATCTATAATGCGCTCATTTGTCCTCAAAATTTCACCTCCTTGAAAGTACGCATCACAATGTAACTTCAATGTGGTATCGACTAGATCTGAGGCCTCCCCGCCCGAGTTTATGAGAATAACGTATTCCTCTGGTGCAGAAGAAAGAGATTCAACTTAATGAAGAGAATGTACGAACTCACGTATGGCTAGTTAAAGTAATAAGTGAGTGGGAGAAATTAAAATCAAAGATTTGCACAATGCGTGAAATGAATATCATAGCTCTTTATCATTTTGTATCTAGAATAACATTTAATGTACTCTAATGTCAACCAAAAGCTTAGCTCAACAACAGTTTACAACCAGATCGGGTTTCACCTAGATGGGTTCTAAACTGTCAGTTAGGGTTTAAAGTTAGTAGCTAAGACGCTCCTGTCAATTAGGGATAAAGCAGCTTTCTCAGACATTTGCCCTAATTGATTTCATGTTTCCTGCTCATTACGATCCAATTAGGGGGAATTTCTGTCTTACCCGGACTAGATGGTAGCTTAAAACCATTTTGGAGCAACCTCGAGGTAGAATCACAGAGCATGAGATCAACTGGAGAATCCTTATCGAGCTCAAAGGTAGAATCGTGACATTCTTGAGCGGAAAATTCCTCTTTATGTGAATCAAAATTCCCAGAAAATGGAGGATTAAAATCCAAGATTCCGGAGCCTTCCCTAGCAGAGTCGATTGGTGCATCGGCCATGCGAACCGCACGAGAAGGAATAAGTGAAATGAGGAAGAAGCAGGAGAGAGTTGGTTCCTGCAGAAGTGGAGAAGAGACCTGCTGTGTCCGAGTGAGCGAAAGAAACGTTGAATGATTTTCCCCCCTCTACTCTACTAGTCTACTTTCCTTTTGGTAATCTGTTCAAAAAATTGAATTGACCCCGACCTTTGAGACTGCCGCAAATGGCCCCCAACTCTTGTATGATTCACATACTTCTCTGACTTGCTCAATTATAGTCAACTCGAGGGCAATATAATCGAATGCCTGAATTCTACTCTCATTGGATAGCAAGACAATGATCATCAGAGTTATCACTCTACTAATCTTAAGGATTCTGTAAGTAATGACTCGGAATATGATAAATTTATAATGGGTTAGGGCTTATCTTGGATTACAAGATAAGTACCTCTATAAATACAGCTTAATCTATTTCATTAGGGACTCTCTCTAGCTCTTAAACTATTTATTTTTCTCTCTACAATATATTATCTTAAGCATCAAAGTGGATTACTAGATCTCGTCTTTGTATATTCATTCGTGTAGGTGTGGACACATGGAACATGGCGTAATAGAGATCGCTAAGTTTCAACATTTGGCGTTATCTGTGGAAAACTGAAACAAAAGGTCATGTCATATTATATTCGATTGATGGCTCACGGTAAATAAATGATCCGGTGTCAGGTTGATGACTCTCGTTGCCCATGCACCTCTTTCACCATCCCTATATATAACTACTATTATACCGCTTACACTGATCAAATCACTAGAGCAACCCCTCATCAAGAGGCTCCTATCCATCTGGCCTCGTCTACTTTATTTTAGTGGTCATTAACTACGCTTTAGCTGGCGCACCATAAGAGGATAAGATATATTATAAATAAATATATCTTATTATATTTAGATAAATATATCTAGATTAGAAATAGATATATTCTTACTATATTATCAGATTATGTTTCTTATTATATTGCTATAGATATAGTATTGTATCTATATATAGGTACGTGTATTCAACCCTAAATAAGATCTATAATACAATTTTCATTCTACTATATGGTATCAGAGCCCTTCTTGCTCCAACGAGTATAGCTTACAAGTCGCCGTCAATCATCGTCGTTGTCCAGGGGCGGTCGGCACCGCCATCAGCTATGCAGTTGTCATGTCGGCCGCCCCTGCCAAATTCTAATTTTTTTTTTTCTCGCAAGACAATAAATCCCTACTTCCGTGTTGACGACTTTTGCGCCGGTTCTCTGATTTAGCGCCAATTGGCAACACCACCACACCGATGGTCCTTACTATTTTCATGTCTATATCAATTATTCTCCGCCGATGCCGACTAGAACTCTCCGGGCTTCCGCCGATGCCGACTGGATCTCTCTGTGTTTCCGCCATTGCCGACTGGACCTCCGGACTACCGCCGTGCCGACTGGACATCTCCGGGCTTTCGCCGTTGCCGACTGGACATCTCCGGACTTCTACTGTTGCTGACTAGACCTCTCCGGGCATCCGCCGATGAAGACTGGACTTTTGGGGCATTCATTAATATTCTTCGTATCAAGATCAGCCATTCTTGTGAACGTCTGTCTTACGGGGGCGTATAAGGAAATAAGATATATTATAGATAAATATATATTATTATATTTAGATAAATATATCTGTATTAGAAATATATATATTCTTAGTATATTATCAGATTATATTTCTTATTATATTGTTATAGATATAGTCTTGTATTTATATATAGGTACATGTACTCAACCCTAAATAAGATCTATAATACAATTATTATTCTTCTATACGCACTTGCTCTCGCCTTGATCACCATAGATGATCAACGGACACCAAGAGTTTTACTAAAATTTCTATTCTCTCTATAAGAACTAGGTGCTGACCCGCGCTACGCGCGGGGCGCGACATGTTAAATTATAAACGTTATTATGTATGAAAAAAACTGAAACTATATCCTGACTAATTTAATTTAATTTTTAAACATGTGATATAGTAAGTGTGTTGCAATCTATTCTATGATACACAATATGAACTTTCACAACACATAGTGCTAAGCCTATTTTCAAGCTAAAAAGACACCGAAAACAATATGAACTTCTTCAAATAAATCCTAAACTCTAAACCATATATTTAAATAGGAAGTAAAATTAACGCCATCATTAAAATTTTCTTTTACAGATTTTGATTATATTTTATTTACAATATTCAACAATTTCCTTTCTTAAAAAATTCAAATTCAAACGAATGTATTAATGTTAACTTACTATAAACTAATTGATTAAAAAAAGAACATTGCATTAATTATCTAACCATTAATATTTATATCCATTATAAATCAGTTTACTAAAAGAAACTTGCGTTGTACACCTAGTATGTCCACCATAAATAAGTCCAATAATTCTCATCTATAACCTAGCATTATCATCCCCTTAGCATTACTTTAATCGTCGCAGCCTGTCTTAGAGTTTCTAATTTCTTTCTTTCCTCTCCACCCAGCACCCACTGCATCTCCTTCATGCCATGCTTCTCCATCCAAGCCCGCGTCTCCTTCAAGCCTCGATTCTCCGTCCAACTTATGTATGCCCATCGCCCGTATTGCCTGCTACCTTCGGCCACCGGCTTCACCCATCAACTGTATGTCGTCAACATGGGTAGATCTGGGTTCGAACCCTGCGGTCTTAGGTTTGAACCCCGCGGATCTGGGTTCGAACCGCGCGGATCTGGGTTCAATCTCTGCGAGCACAGACAGTCGCATCATACCACACCAGCCTCTGCATGCACTGCCACCAGCACTCCCACCGCCCTTTCATCTCCTCCAGTCGTTCTGCTGCTCTAGTTGATCTCGACCATCCATGCTTCTGAACTTCCTCCATGGTGAGAAGCCGAAGCCGAGCTGAGATGGTCAATTACATAATGGGTATATATATATAGATATAATTGTTGAAGAAGTTCAATGGATTTTAGGTTTTTAATTTTGTGATATTAATTGAGTTTGTTAATTATAGTGTATTCAATTCAGTGGATTGAAACAGATGCTCAATTGATTTCATTAAATTGAAATTGTAACAGTATATTTTTAAGGATTTGAAACCGAAATAGAATTAAGGATCAGGTTTCAATTGCGCATGAGGTGTTTTTTTTTCTCAATTTAGAAAAGGACATATGTTGCTGTATTATTTACTACCACATGCTGATGTGGCGAAATCAGAGTCCCTCTCTTATGCTGACGTGGCGAAACCACACCCCTCCCTACCTCACTCCTCTTGCCTTATTATATATAAATATATAGATTTTTTCTCAATTTAGAAAAGGACACATGTTGCTGTATTATTTATACCACATGCTGATGTGGCGAAAGCAGAGTCCCTCTCTTATGCTGATGTGGCGAAACCACACCCCTCCCTACCTCACTCCTCTTGCCTTATTATATATATATATATATATATATATAGATAGATACATATAGATTCTCTAGCACTGACCTTCCGAATAAATTGGTGATGCGACATCCAATGGATTCCTCCTCTGCGTGCGTGTACGTGGGGACACTTGAATCTCAATAGTGTCTGTACTCTGTACGCACTCTATATATAATAATATAATAAAGAAATTAGAAAAAAGCCGCTTTTTTTTTATCAACTTTGGACGACCGATTACGATTACCGTTACCATCATAGTGGATTCCAGTTGAGTTGAATCATCAACTAGTATTTTCAATTTCCTCGTACCAAATCGATTGAAAACTACAAGATGGTTACTGTAATCGATTCCCTCAAGGAGCACCTTCCGGTTGATCAACAGACGCTGATTTTGTCCAGTAATGCCGCCACCGTGACCGGCCTTGTCCTGGTCGATATCGTCAACGGCTTCTGCACCGTCGGCGCCGGCAATCTGGTAAAATCTCCGCGTCTGTTGCTTCCTCATCTCGATTTTTATTCTTTTTGTCGCAACTCTGGTTTGTCTGTAGCTTCGTTTGCTCCAATCCAAAAAACATTGTAGCTGCTGCAGATATTAGATTTTGACCTTTTCTTAGTCGATCATCGCAGCTCCGATTTTTCCATTGCTTTCTGCTTTTGACGATAATCCGATCACACTGATATTCCTTCAACACATTATAAATCATCCAAAGGACCTAGGAGTACAATCTGGGATGAAACTGGACTCGATCATGAAATTATGAAATGCTTTCTTTAGAATCTGGTTTGGATTGGAGAAATTTGGTGAAATCAAGAGTAATTGTTTTGGCTGTGAAGGTTTGATTGGGAATTTCTATCTTTCCAGGCTCCACAGAATCTTGATGGTCACACTGATTAAAATGGTACCGTACAATCTAGGATGAAACTGGACTCAATCATGAAAATATGCTATGCATTCTTTAGAATCTGGTTTGAATTGGAGAAATTTGGTGAAATCAAGACTAATTACAGCATGTGGAGGTTTGATTGTGTGTTTCTATCTCTCCAGGCTCCACAGAAGCATGATGAGCAGATTGCTGAAATGGTGAAAGAGGCAAATAAGGTTGCTGGAGTGTTCTGTGAGAAGAAATGGCCCGTCTTTGCTTTCCTCGATTCTCATCATCCCGATGTTCCGGAACCTCCCTATCCTCCACACTGCATATGTGGCACCAATGAGGCAAAGCTTGTGCCTGGTACCATCATTCACTCCTCAGTTATCCTTCATTGCCTTTGATTCCATTTCTAATCTCTTTATTCATTATGCTGTCTTTTGATTTATAGAACTGGAGTGGGTTGAGCAAGAACCAAATGTAACGCTTCGCCCCAAAGATTGCATTGATGGTTTCCTGGGTTCGCTTGAGACTGATGGATCCAATGTATTTGTAAATTGGGTTCAGAATAACCAAATCAATGCTGTAAGTAGTTGTCATTCATTGCTTTGGTAGGATTTCTTTTTTGTCTCTTTGAGCATGCAGTTTGCTAAAAAGAATTAATATTACTTTTGGTTGAAGATATTGGTGGTTGGGATCTGCACAGATATTTGTGTTCTTGATTTTGTATGCTCGGCATTGTCTGCAAGAAACCGCGGTATTTTAAAGCCTTTAGAGGATGTGATCATTTACTCACGGGGTTGTGCTACTTTTGATCTTCCACTTCATGTTGCAAATACTTGCAACGAGCTTATTGCACATCCACAGGTACTTGCCACAAATTTGTATCTATGCTCGAACAAATGCATTCGATCTTTAAACTTCATTTGGTCTCTTCTTGTTTGTTCATATCAGGATCTTATGCATCATATCGGTCTTTACATGGCCAGAGGAAGGAGCGCGAAAATAGCATCAGATATCTCATTTTCCTCGTGAATCCACCACAATCAATACTAATAATTCCATAATCATTGTTTTTCCTGCCATCTTTGTACACAGTAGGTATGATGTCAGGCTCAGATGGCACATTGATTAGGTGCAACAACCTTTTTTACCCCAAGGTATCCTATGGACTCTGTCAGGAGTATTGCTGCTCCATTACTAGAATAATTCATACTTGCACCAGGTCACAGTACGTGAGCTAAAATACTAGTCGTGAATATTTTCTTATTCCTAGAGCTTGGCAAGATTTGAATACAAGACCTCTGAATAAATTATTAATCACTAAATCATTACACTATATTACATGATTTAGGTGCAACTTAGATTTAGGTGCAACTTAGATTTAGGTGCAACTGACTTGAAAGGGTTATTTAGGTGCAAGGACTTGAAAGGGGGCCATAAGCTTTACTAAAGAACAGTTTGGTTTAGCAATTATTGTTCTTATATGAACCATGTAATATGGTGTGGTGGTTCAGCGCCTCATCCATTAACCAGAGGTCAGAGGTTCAAACCCCGCTAGCGACCACGGGAACGGAAAAATATTTATGGCCAGCACCTTACCCCTTACGGGCTGACCCCGGTGCGAGTGGGGATTAGTCTAGGTTGGAGCAAGCATGCTACGGGTGCTGCCCTCATGATGGTGGCCCACCTAGGATCACCCCGCGAGAAACCAGAAAAAAAAAAATTATTGTTCTTATATGATTTCTGGTAGAACAACGATTAGTACATTGTAAGACCATGTTTGGTAAGGTTGCTCAATAATTGAGTCGCGCTTTTGAATGGGAATATTGCTTTTGTTTCTTTGGCAAATTTTTTTGTTTGCTTTTGTTTGGTATGATGTGATTTGTAGATTGATATATATACGATAAGTATATTCCAACAGGATGAAGAATCATTAATGGAGGACAGACCTGAAAATGACCAAGGCGTTATCATCATACTTAAAGTAGAAGCAGGTACATCGTAATATTATTGGAAAAAAAAACCTATTTACTGTCTCAAGTTTGTCTCATGTTTCAGTTTGGTGTCTGACGTTTAAATTGAGTGTCTCAGGTTTCATTTTGGATGAAATTTGGGTCTCAATGTGATTACTTTAGAAAAGTCAATCCCGACGAAACTGACTGTCATATCCGAGCTCCCAAGCATGCTCCCTTCTCATCACTTTGTCGGGACCATCACCTAAGAAGTTTGCCACATTTGCCCAAGTAAATCATGCTTTGTTGTCACTCGAAATCGCTCTGCTGGAAACCTTTTTTTTTATGTTCAACTTTTGGGTGAATTTTGTCGATTTTGTGAAAAGTAAAAAGTGATGGATTATAAGTGGGTGAGTCGGTTGATGGAAATGGTTGAAAGAAGAGAAAAAGACGGGGCGGAGATACCAAATTTTAACAAAAATGAAACCTGGGACAGTCCATAATAACAATTTAATCCTGAGATACCAAATTGAAACATGAGGTAAACTGAAATACTAAATAGGTTCTTTTCCCTAATATTCATACATGTAACTGATATTATATTCATCCAACAGGAGCTTCACTCAAGCTTAGCTAAATAAATTGGTAGTGTTGTACTGTTGTGTCTTCGAATGTGAATATAGTTTGAATTCCACTAAATACATTCCTTAAATAGAGTTTTAAGTTTTAACCATAATGTTTGGAATTGTGAAAATAATTATATAAAAAATAATATAATTGAGAATTCGAATTGATAGCCACGTTAGAATTCAAAATAGAAACAAGAGTATAAAGTAATTTGGACACATATAAATTGTTATTGTTAGTTAAAGTTTTTTAGACAAATTTATTAGCTTAGAATTGTATAAAAAATAATAACTGAGAATTTGAATTAGTAATCACATTAGAATTTGAAATAGAAAGAAGGGTAATTTGTTATTGAAGTTTTTTAGACAAATTTGTTTGCATAGTTTACACTTGCAAATTGCTGGCTATGTTAAATATTCTTCTTATCTGAACATAAATAGTATCGTAGGTTTCATATAATTAAACAAAAATATGAAAAGTGACCGAAAGTTATGGAATTGAACTTATTAACATAGCCATTCATAATGTTCCACATAACCAAAATTACAAAGCTTCATCATAACATGAAAAACATTTCAAGAATCACATTTTTTATGGCCATTTCTACCTTATAGGTTTGTTTTACAGTTTTTTTAGTTATGTGCTAATTAGGTGATCAGTTTCATCCAAATTGTACATAATATTTGACAAAATTAACAATTCGTCAAATGATACTTAAATTAATAAATGTCAAAAAAATCTTCAACTAACCATTCGTTTAAATGCTCAAATTTTCAGCTTGCAACTTGGTAACTAACCGAAAGTAATTTTAAACATGCAGTTAGTCGTCACTTTTGTCTTAACTTCAGATCTTCAATCGTTTATGTATTATTATATAATTTATCATCTTTAGCTTGCTACTTTTATTAGTTGTAAAGTTATTTGGTTATTTCAGTAAAACTATTGTGATATTCATATTTAAAATGCATCACTACTAAATAGTTGCATCATTATGAGATTAAATAAGATAAAGTTCTGCTAAGTAGCACTAGGGTTGGCAATCGTGTACGGCATCATGATTACGACATAAAAAAATATGGATTTGGATCAATTATTTGAATCATGTATACTACATAAATTCAATTGTATTTTGTGTTTGATATAAGTGACATGACCTGCATGGTAGTTCTATTATAGTATTAAAAAAATTCACTAAAAAACAATTTGGTAATATGCAAATACCAAAATACGAAATTTGTAAATCCGTTGATCAAAATACACATGTACGCAACTTCCATTTGCGTAAGGGCCTCTACGCGACGGTCAGTCGCGTCACTTGCTCGGTTTATGAGTGATTAACATAATTAAAAAAAATTATGTTTAAGTGGCAAGTGCACATGGCATTCACGTAGACATTTTCTTCTATATATATATATTTTATTAATTTTAGTGTTTAGGTATTTTAAGAGTTTTATTTTTTAACTTATTAGATTATGTGAACGGTTTGACCGGATGACTCATCGAGAGAGAATTAATTTAAATAGTTTTATCATCTAAGGTTAATATGACTATTTTAATTTAAATAGTTTTACTCATCCGGTCAAACCGTTCACATATTTTTTTTTTTTCCTTTACGGGTCATCCAACCAAAAACCCCCCATATCCCATAATCCATCCCACTTGCTGCTGCTACTACTGATGTTTCTTTCATCGAACAATCGAGAATTCCTGTTACTTCTTTTCCTCTCTTGTCCCTTCCCTAATTCCGATCTGATCCACTGACGTCAGCTTCACCTATTACTGTCTCAGATCGAAAAATCTCGATCTGCTGAATCTAACCGTGTTTGATTGTTGATCTGTGATCAGAATTAAGACCTGGAAGCTGCTTCGATTCTTCGCGATGAAGATTTAATTTAGTCCGACAATACTGATGCCGACACAATCCTAGGTCGGATTCAGATGGGTAGCAACAGCAAGACCGTTGTTTGGTTCCGGCGGGATCTAAGGATTGAAGACAATCCTGCGTTATCTGCTGCGGCAAGGGAGGGCAGTGTCCTTCCAGTGTATATATGGTGTCCTAAGGAGGAAGGGCAGTTCTACCCCGGTCGGGTCTCCAGGTGGTGGCTTAAGCAGTCTCTAACTCACCTCCGGAAATCACTCAAATCCATTGGAGGGGAGCTTGTCCTGATAAGGACTCATAGTACTTTGTCTGCTCTTTTGACTTTCATTGACGCTGTCGGGGCGACCAAAGTGGTCTTTAACCATCTTTATGGTACACACTCTATATCCAACTGCCCTATATTGTGTGAATTTAAGTAGTATCTATGATGAGACTGCATCCTAGATTGTTTTACTCAATGTTAAGGTTGTTTGTGATGATAAATTGCCCCACGTGGATACTTGTCCTGTTCATACCATGTGCTTAATAATTTGGGATCGCGAGAACTGAATTTGTAAACTCGTAGTCATAACAGTTTGTTGCCCTGTTTTGTTATAGATCCTGTATCACTGGTTCGTGATCATCAGATCAAGGAGAAGTTGGTCGAATTCGGAATCTCGGTTCAAAGCTACAACGCGGACTTGTTGCACGAACCGTGGGAAGTGTACGACCAGAAAGGCGAGACCTTCCGAACCTTCAACACGTATTGGGACAACTGTATGAACAAGCAACCCGATCCAATCTCTCATTCTACTCCCGGACGACTATTACTCGCGGCAGGTAACTGCATTTTGATTCATCAATCTAGAAATTTAGAGTGTAATTAATGTGGATAAAACTATTGCCGCATAAGCGATGTGATGCGATAATGCATATTTTTGCATCATCAAACAGGAAATGTCGATGGATGTTCGATTGAAGAACTGGGTCTAGAAGATGAATTGGAAAAATCAAGCAATGCCCTACTAGGGCGAGGTTGGTCCCCAGGTTGGAGCCATGCCGATAAAGCCCTAACCGACTTTATCGACAATCAATTGGTTCATTATGCAGAAAACATGACCCGGGTCGGAGGGCACTCGACATCTCTCCTATCTCCGTATCTCCATTTCGGAGAAGTTAGTGTCCGAAAACTCTTTCATAGCACGCGAATGAAGCAAATAATGTGCGCCAACGACAATAATGCCTTAGGAATCGAAGGCACGACCTTATTCCTTAGGGCCATCGGGTTTAGAGAATACTCTCGATATATATGCTTCAACTTCCCGTTCACTCATGAACGGTTGCTTCTCGATAACCTAAAGTTTTTCCCATGGCGTCCGGACCAGGAGCGGTTCAAGGCGTGGAGGCAGGGGAGGACAGGATATCCTTTGGTCGATGCAGGGATGCGTGAGTTGTGGGCGACCGGGTGGGTTCATAATCGGGTCAGAGTGATCGTGTCGAGCTTTGCGGTGAAGTTTTTGTTGCTTCCGTGGAAGTGGGGCATGAAGTATTTCTGGGATACACTTCTCGATGCTGATCTCGAGAGCGATATCTTGGGTTGGCAGTATATATCCGGGAGCTTGCCGGATGGACATGAACTCGAGCGGATGGATTGCCCGGAGGTAAAATTTCAATATTCCATGTTGAACTCAAAATTTTGGTGTGGAAGTGGGGTAACTTGTGTCCTAAGTTATTGAATAACATTAGGGTTGGTAATTAATTTGTATATCAACTAATCATCTCATGCGCTGGTAGTTCAAATATATGATTTGCTCGTAAATGAACAAGACATTACGTAGCGGTATGAGTTTTGGTAACCGCTACTAAAAAAAAGTCTCAGTCTAGAATTTATCTTACAGTTATATCGTGTTGTATCGACGAGTATAAATAATGAGATCATTTCATTTCATCTCATCTGCAGCTACAAGGATCGAAGTACGACCCAAAAGGCGAGTACATCCGACAATGGCTACCGGAGCTATCCCGGATGCCAACCGAATGGATCCACCACCCATGGGACGCACCCACATCGGTCCTCAAAGCTTCTGGTGTAGAACTCGGCTCCAACTACCCGCTACCCATAATCGATTTCGACACAGCCCGAGCCAACCTCACCCAAGCCATCCTCAAGATGTGGGAAACCGAAACCGCTGGTCGGTCCCAAGATGGATCTGACGAGGTTGTCGGAGACAATGCTGCATACCCCGACATTCCCAAAACGGAACAGATTCCACCTCCCTGCCTGACTCGCTCATCGAACGACCAGCGGGTCCCGTCGTTTCAGAACGCCGCGGCTGTTTGTCGGAAGCGGCCAATGACTGAGGAAGTCAAAGTCAACGATGGAAGGGGGCGGTGCGGTGGGGTTGGAACACCGGATTTGTGCTCCACGGCGGAATCTTCATCAAGTGGTAAGAAGCAGAGTACGAGCCGGTACTCGTTTTCAGTGCCGCATACTGAGAATTGTTGTTCGTCGTCTACGGTGAAGCCGGAGTTGGAGCTGGAATTGTCTGAAACGAACCAGCCGTGTCAGGATGAGGTAGGGACCACCGGTAAGGTGGTCGAAGGTGGGAACGATGATACGGCCTCGTTGTTTTACGAATGAAAATTGGGTTGTCACAAATCGTTTGTATATATACAATTATGTGACTTGGAACTAAGCAAATTATGTATACTACTAAAATTTGGGTTTTAACACAAATAAATATAAAGTTCTATTAAAAATATTTGAAAATCGGCGGACAAAAAATTCCCTTTTTCTCTATGTATAATAATTGGCCACTGAGCAACAATTAAACACTATTTTTTGTATGAAGAACAAGAAAAATTGATGCATAATATAAGCAAGAATTCAACAAAAGTTCGGTTTTCTATTTCCATATGTCATATGGAAAGAATATGGATTTGCTTTCATGGAGTTTGTTAATATAAGTCTATAATAAATATGGATTTGTTTTCATGGATTTGTTCTATCTCAATTTTTTTTTGTCAAAATAATAATAATTGAGATAGATTATTTACCGTAAATTTAGGTATAGCCTAATTTATTAGTGGATATTGGATTATTAGGATGAATTATGTTGTCAATTATAATTAATTGAGAGTTCAATCAAATATGTAATTCAGTACCTAGTTGAATAACTAGCGATTAATTGTCAATTTGGACCATTTCATTACTATACAAGTAGGTCATCAGGTTGATCTCTTAATCATGATGATCTTTTAATGCTAGTCCCATTATCTAGAGATTAGGTCAGATGCGAAAACAACCATGTAATATGGCGTTGCTTTTCAACACTTCATTCTTTAATTAGATGAAATATTTACGATCAACACTTTATCTTAAGGACTGAACCGGTGTGAGTGCAGAATTATACAGCGATCATCATGTAACTTGTAAGTGTTCCGCATTTGTCAAATTTGGAATCTTAAAAATCTAACTTGTTTTCCAACAATTCAACCCGATATTTTTCTCAATGGTAATTCTATGTAACTTAAACTCAGACCTAATTAAAAAAAAAATAAAGAATAATTGATACAAGACAATTGAGATTTCAGAATTTTGTACTCATATAACAGAGAATTTTGTATCACATCATCAACTTCCTTCTCCACCCAACTACATTTCTTCCTCCCTCACTTCCACTTCATTTCTTCACTCAACGCTGCTGTTACTTCTCAACGACAATTGAGTTTTCGAATCTCACCCCAAAACTCATCAATGGTCTCGACATCTCCGGCCGACTCAAGCACCAACTCAAGGACCACTAGCTGACAATGTCTGCATGCGTCATTCATACATCGAATGCGACATCAAGAAGTCAGGTGAACTCGACAAGATGTTCGACATTTCCGGCTCCGGTGACGACCCTCCTTCTCTCAAAACCTTGTTGCATGTCCACTCCCCCTCAGCACAAGAGCAGATACAAGTGATACAGACTGAATTCCGTCCGCAATAATTTCTCAACGGTTTTGGATAAGGATCTTCTATTGATGACACATAATTTTTGTTAACATCGGCGTGGACCACATAAAAGAATACCAACTTTTTCTTTTTATATCACCAATGCTCAAACATACGACTAGTATTCAAATCGCGTTCCACCACCGCCGATGTAAGTGGATACATTTGGTTGTTAACATATTTACTCAACAAATACCTCGCCCTTATGCAGTATTTCAGATTCAGAAAACTTCAGAAATCATCCATCAAGACCTATAAAAGATCTATAACTAACTAAAAAATATTTTCTTATAATATGAAAGCATATGTGAATTCAATTGAAAAGTTGAGAGGACTCCAAAGTTCTCCCACTCCCGATAGGGTTCTTGTTTTCCCAACAAAATTCCCTCACTGCTCCCTTATTTGACTATATCAATTTCGTCACGTGTTATTAAGTTAATTAAGCATAATTTATTTATTTTAGGTTAGATATAAGATAAACAAAAATAATTTTGTCATAATTGAATTGTTACTGATTAATAGTTGATGCAACATGATGGGGATAGATGTACAGAAATCGTTGATTCAAATCGAATATCGAAATTCAGACGCATGATTTGAGGAAAAATCCTGATTTTCCTATATATCATTAAACTGAATGTAAACGACGGCTAACAAAGTTTTAATACTGCAAAAAAAAAAACCCTAATCCTATGAAAAATATGAAATTAACAACTAAATCCAACATAAATCGAAAATTGACAAAAAGACCCAAAGAAATATAAATTGTTATTTTAACCCTCTAGATGAGGGAATTTGGCCGAAAACCGTCAAACCCCATAGTTTACTAGAGGTCTTACTCAAATCGTCGCTTCCGTTTGAAAAACTATATTCGCATGTCAAAATCAGATATTTTAACCACATCATTCTCTCGGGGGAAGAATCTGGATGCCACGATAGTAGCGTATCGTAATTTTGTTAATAGCTCGACTGTCATCACACCCTTTCCCCCTCTTCTTCGTCTCCACGATATCAACATCAGATACTTGTCAATCTTCATAATCTACATGCTCTTTCAGAAGGACCAATTCACGAGCTCGTTCCCTTTCACGTACTCGTTTGCGCTGTCTTTCACGCTCCCATTATCGATCCTTCTCTTTTTCTCTGTATTTTTCTCTATCTCGTAATCGATCCCACCACACTCCTCATCCCATAGTTCAAACTCTCGAAGATAACAAGCCCGGTCATCCTCGTGGTCCTCAATACAAGAGTAGCTTCCACGAGATATTGAAGTTGAATAATCAGACTCAATAAGTGGCCCACGGAGACCTTTTTTAGTAGAATAGTCTCTTTCATGAGGAAGACTCACACCAAATCTAGAATTTGAAGAACTTTGTACATATAGCAGATCATCCATTTCTCTTCTTGGAACTGCACCTAATATCGAGAATGACTAAGCTGCGGGGATCAGGATCCCGTCTTCCACCGTATGACAGTAACCAGAAACCTTTTCTCCATAATAAATAATCACTTTTGTGGCCATATACATGGGTAGATGACAATTATAATCAACAACATCAAATTTAGGAGAACCGGGAAGAATTGAAAAGTGAGTACCACTCGCATTAATTTTCTCGTCAACATCATTGGTAAAGAGTCCCCGTGTACCAGAATCTGATTTCCGAAACTTCAAAACCCACCGGGTTCGTGCGAAAGGGTTCTCATCTGAGGCGGTCTCATCCACCTGAAATTCAAACTCATCCAGAGTTTCAATCTGACGTTGTGGTTCTTCGATCAAACGTCGTTGTTCGTTGGTATCTGCAGCCAGTGGAGGTGCAACCGGAGTACGTTGGGGTGGCATCGGGCAGGATCGAATGAGTCTGATACCAATTGACGCAGCGTGATGATGATAGATGCGTAGAAATCATTGATTCAAATTGAATACCGAAATTCAGGCGCAGGGTTTGAGGAAAAACCTCAATTTTCTAATATATCATTAAACTGAATGTAAACGACGGCTAACAAAGTTTTAAATTTGAAAACAAAAACCCTAATCCTATGAAAAATACGAAATTAACAACTAAATCCAACATAAACCGAAAATTGACAAAAAAAAAAGTATCTAAAGAAATATAAATTGCAATTTTAACTCTCTAAACGAGGGAATTTGGCCGAAACCGTCAAACCCATAGCTTAAGTCTTGCTCAAATCGTCGTTCCGTTTGAAATACTATATTCACACGGCAAAATCAGACACTTTAACCACATCAATAGTCTAGTTGGGCTAGCTCATCAATTAATTAGAGGTTGACCGGTGTTTCTATTTTCACTATATAAATAGATTATAACGTTGATCTCTTAAAGTTAGTCGCATTATTTAGATATATTAAATAAGAGACATTAACCCTCTTCTTTAACCATTGCTCTATACAATTATCATCAATATTCGTGACCTAATAAATTTAAAATTTGCGACGCAATAAATTCGGAAGATTAGATGTGGAACCACAACCTTCTTCTGCATCAATAATCGGTGTTGGTTGAAGGATTCGTCTGATAACTCATGAATCAACATCGTTGAAGAATCATGTGCTGATCATCATTGATAAGTCTTCCACATTTATTATCAGCTTTGTAATCTAAAAAATCTAAATGCAAATTCAAGAATAATTGAAAATACAAACTATAGCAAGAGCCGAAAATTGTTAACAAACCCAACCAGTCAACAACGGTGCAAGATTTTTTTTTGCACTCTAAGCTGATATTCTCAAAAGCGGCGTATCATTAGTAAAGTTGAAAAATTATTACTCCAAAGAGACAAGGATACGTATGTCCTCTTTGTCCTTGTTTTCCTCATCCACCCACCTTCTTGTCTCCCTCATTCCCTCCCTACCTCCATCTCTCTTCACTCACAACCGCTCTCACTTCTTCAAGGTAATTGAATTTCTGAATCCATCTCAGAAGCTCAATAACGGACTCTACTTCTTCGACCGACTCGAGCACTAACCCAAGGATCGCCAGCTGACAATGGCTGCACCCGCCACTCCCTACATTGAATACGACATTAAGAAGGTGAGCTCGACAACATGTTCGAAATTTTTGGGTGACGACACTCATTTTCTCAAAACCTAATGACCGTCCTCTTCCTCTCAGCACAAGAGCGGATCCAAGCGATCCTGACCAAATTCCGGCCCCTATTATCAACTTTTTTGGACATAAATCTTCTATTAATGACACACTGTGTTGTTAATGGCAGCGTGGACAACAATATATATATATACAACGCCCTTGCTATCACTAATGCTCAAATATTATGATGCTAGTATGCTAATCGTATTCCACAGCTCATACAGGTGGATACATTTGGTTGTTAGCGTCTCTAAATTATCAAGAAATACCAGACCCTGATATGAATCTTTCAGAATGTTTAGATATTAAAATGTTTATATCTAACTAAAAATCACTTACTTATAATATCAAACATCAAAGCATTTCTGAATTCTTTTGAAAGTTGGAGAGGACTCCATAATTCTCCCACTCCCGATAGGATTCTTGCTCTCCCGAAAATATTCTCCTCCTTCATTATACCATACGGTTGATTTCGTCATATATTATTAACTTAATCGAGCAGAATTAGATTTCTTTTAGGTTAGATATATGATAAACTACAGTTATATAGGTCTACGTAAATTAATATTAACAAATTGTGTAATATATATATATATATATAATATTTTATTTTAAGCAGTGTTTTGAAAACCGGACCGGACCGGCGGTTGGACCGGGTCAGACCGTGAACCGGATGTAGAGACGGTCCGGTTCCAGTAAAAGTTCGTAATGCGTACTGAACCGGGTTCGATTTGGAAAAACCCGGTCCAACCCGGTTGGATCGGAAGAACCGGCACCGGTCCGACCGGAACAAAACCAAAAAAAACAACAGAGAAGGGTAAAGGAAGAACGTAGAAGCAACAGAGATTTCGGTTTACAGAAAAGATGGGTTGCTTTTATTAATTCAGAAAAACCCTAAATCAACTATTGAGAAGGGTTGCCTTGGTACTTTCTAAACGCCGCACATGGAAGGTTGCTCTTTGGCCCTTTGTTATTCACGCCGACCTTTATACATCTTCATTTTTCTCGCAGCGCCCTCCTCTACTCGCTGCGTCCTCTGCTCGCCGCGCCCTCAGAACCCAATTTGACAATTAAACGACATATCCCATCACAAACATGAATTACCCTGATGTATACAGCGACCGTGGCAGGTGCAATTTTATCTATGGATTTGCGCACCCGAAAAGAAATTTTTTGAAGCCAGATCTCTAAACAAAGCAGACAGATGACAGCGACCTGCATCAAGTAATCTAGAAAAGGATTGAACCCCATTGATGGGTTGAAATTTATGATTGAGGCTTTCCAAGCAAAGTGAAGGATAGATTGAAGGATAGAGTTGGGGTAAATGGAGACGCTCTGATTGGGATGTCGAAGGATTACAATGGGAAGGAGAAGAGAGAAATCGATGTGTATTAACATTAAAGCAGCGGAACTGGTAAAAAAAAAAAAACATAAAAGCAGCGGTCAAACCGGGTTGAACCGGGTCAGACCGGCCTGGCCGTAAACCGGTCATCGTATCGGTTCGAGGTCCGGTCCGATTTTCAAAACACTGATTTTAAGTGTTAGATATGTAACTAGTGTTTCATGGAATTTAAATTAAAGATAAATTATATTATAATATTTATTAATTTATATTTTGTATGGAGAAATGTTTTAAATTAAAAAATATTAAAAAAATTATTGTTTATTTTTGTATTAATATTTGTATCTATCAAGAATTTTTTTTATCAATAGTTACATTAGTTAAAAATAAAACGGGCCCGCCTCTTTTTAAAAAAAATTGGTCACCTTAATATAAAAAAAAAAAAAAAACTTGGTCTCAGTTACAATAAAACGGACCTATATTTATACTACCTTCATCATTTGAAAAGATGTTTGCATGAAATTGGTATTCTATGATATGATTTATTTTACTAACACTATCTCGTACGATAAAAATATTTTCACGCAAATGAGAATTCTTCTTTCTATTTGCACAATTTTTATACGCATCAGTTTTGTCTGCAACTATCAAAGCCTTTACTAGTAGGGGTGTCAATAGGGTGGGTGGGTGCGGGTATCGTCTGTCCCGGACCCGCCCTCGGGTCGAGATGGTCGACCCTTACCCGCCCCACACATTTCACGGGATGGGGCGGGTCGACCCGCGAGTCACTAACTGAAGGCACATAATATATTATTAGTAATTATAAATATTAAATTCTATATTTACCATATACAAATCCAACTCAAAATTTGAATCACAAATAATAAATTTAACTCTAAATCCAAATACAAGTCACATAACTCATTAAATCCTAATTATTTTAACTATGTATTATGTTACCTATATAATTTTATACAATATATATATATATATATATATATATAAATGTATATATATATATATATAATCCACATACGAGTCTGGTCGGGTCGGCGGGCCGGGAAGACCTTGGACCCGTCCCACGGGTCAGTGGGTCACGAGTCAAAATTGGGGTGGACCCGCGGATCAACGGGTACCCATGACCTGTTGATACCCCTATTTACTAGTGGTACATTCTTCATGATATTTACTAGCAACATTGAACCTGCATCACAAACTGCTTGATATCCATTAAAAGGATTTAGTGGTTGTATAGTTTCCTTCATGCTTATGAATCATAAGGCAAATGAAACAATTGTTGTTTGTCATTGTGTTCTTTTGATTTTTTTTCTAAAATAAAATGTTTGAATTTTACAGAATTCACTTGTCTTAGACTTTGATACCAAATGTAAGCCGTAACACTTTGAACTATTATCAAGTATTCAGCTATAATGTTTGATCCAGGAATTAAGAAGGGTTTGAATTTGAACAATAAACTTAAAAGAAAGAACTTGTCATCAAAAGAATAGGAATATAAAAGGAAGAAGTTTTTAAATTTCTCTGAATGAAGTGTTAAAATTAAATATGTAAATGTGATAACACACGTTGACAAATTGGTATCTGCGATTATTTTTGTGACTTTTAGGTAACTGAGGAGTCCAAACTTTTGTACCAGTCGGAACTAGGTCCCAATGAACTAGCCCGGGTCAACCTCAAGGCTAAGTTCGGCCATGGTTGGGTTCTTGTAAACGTAGTTTTTCGACACAATGTTCTTTTTCACATGAGTTCATATGTGCAACACAGAACAAACGGATTCCACACGGGAATAAAAATTTCAACTTATTACACACCGAAATATTGCACGCCGAAATATGTTTATGTAGTACGTGTGTAATCCAACAAATATGCATTCAGACTACAAACCAAATTATTTCGGTGTTGAATACGAATGCAGTCAAAATGTCACATTTTAAAGCCAGTTTGAATAAATTCTGTGTGTAATTCATGTGTACTTACACATTGATATTTCGATGTGGAAAATTGTGGTGTGGAAATGTGATTTTTCTTGCAAGTGAGAGTTTGGTGATGCTATCACAGTGGACTCGGGAAGTTTATATATATATATATATAGTGGCTTCATTGATCGATCCTAGCTAGCTTGTACTGGAAAGTTGGGATCAAGATGAGCCGTCCCTTCTTTAGGTTCCTCTTCACTGAGAGAGAGATGCCAATTAAGGGATTTCCAGTGACGAGGAAAACCTAAAGAATGGGCGATTCACATTGAGAAATTATTAGAAGATTCTTATTTATTATTTCAAGTGCTACCAGTATTTGTAGAAGAGACTGACTGATATGCATGTAAAGACAAGTGAAGCACCAACTCTACCTGCAGAAATTCGCAGCGCCTAACAATAATATTTGCATGGCTTCCATTAAGTGCTAACAATAATATAATTAATTGGCGTGTATTACAAATAGGGAAACAAGTTTTATTTATTGCCAAATCGGCAAAGATTTTCACAACAGCAGAAAAGAGATCGTTGATATACTTGGTTACTTATGAAATGTTAATATTTTGGACAAATTGAATAATTAAAGTTGACCAAGAAGTGACATGTGGCACATGTTCTTGATGTTATTCTTCATCTCAAGTTTATATTAACTTCAACTTTCTTTTAATAACGATCGGTTTGAGTCGAACCCTGAAACTGATTATTGGGTTTAAAACGAACCCGTAATATATACATTCATATAATTTGTATTAACAACTACTAAGTAAAAAAAAAAAACAGTTTTAGTATCGACTAAGAGTATCCACAATGGTATTACGTAAAGATTACGTAAACGTGGGCCCTACATGTTTATTTAAGTAAATCAACAAAAACTATCTACGGTGGTTTTACATAGCATTCCTTAAAGATGAGACCCACACGTAAATTTATGTTTTTACATAAAGCATTCCTTAAATTTAAGTAATGCACTATGTATTACGTAACCAATTTTTTATTATAAATTAATTCATTTTATAATTAATGTTAATATCTTATTGGTGGTTGTTGGAAAATCTAATAATAAAATATATTTAAGGAATATGTTTAAGTAATACGATTGCAGAGAAAATATTTTTTACGTGTGTCTTAAATTTACGTATTACTTAAAGTGTGCATAAATGTCTACGTGGCAACTTTAAAGAATACAATTTATGTAAAAGCATCATCGTCTGGTCAGTCAGCAAATTTACTAATCGATTTTTGTCCAATTTTTTCGGTAAAAATGTTTACTTGCCGTTTTTATCGATTATTTTTAATAGAATACAAGATTTATTTCTATAGAAAATTATTAAAACAATTCATATTCTTAGATGCTAAATATATATATAATTAAAAAATTTAAAGGTACTGAACAGCAATATATATATATATAGTAAAAAATTAAGGTTCTTTTTTTTGTTCTTACCCCAAAATTATATATAATGTTTATATAGTCTACTAATATTTGTCATCGTTGCCCAAAAAAAATATTTTTCATCTTTATATATTGCGTAATTTATGAGAGAGTGGGCGCCATATGTGGATCTGCCCAATGGTGTCACTAGTTTATACAAATTGTAATATTATCCACATATATATAAGGAAGTGATAAAGATGGCTTGGACGTGCAATAGTCCACGCTCACACGATTATGAGAGCCATATGTGGATCTGTCTATTAATGGCGCCACACTCGTCAAACTTATATGTATTAATAATTTATTAATATGTATAATATATAAAAGAATAATAATTACTCAAGCTTGATTAAACGAACAAATGAGTTGCGGTTTTCAAAAGGAGAATGGAGTTTGAATTCTCTTAAGGATCGGACCTCATCTTAAGAGGGTTTTAATTCTTAGCACTCCCATCTTAAAATTGTGAAAGCAGTTTTGGAACAATAAAATAAATACAATGATGAAATTGAAATATCAATGAGATGTGTATTAACAAGCATATATTTCATACTTTTCTCTTAATAATAGTGCACACATTTACATTAGGCTATTCATCAAAGCTTTAAACATTTCTAGGTTTTACTCGAATAATAATTTTACATCGAAGCATATCTTAAAGAAAAGCACACAGCTCTGATTTCTAGGGTTTTATTTTCTTTCTTCGTCACGTACGCGCGACACGCATATACCATGTAGAAGCCTAAACCTCGACCGGACCGATCAACACCTAAATCAAATCGGAACGGTTCGCATTTCGTGGCCATCTGCTTCGTTTTCCTCCTCATTCTCGCCCGAAATTTCCTCCAAAGAACGGCCCTTCGACTCGGGCACCAAGAACGTGAACACAATGCCGAAGAAATTGACACCCCCCAGTATTAACAGTGAGTTCCTAGTTTTAAGAAAATTAGAACATATATATATATATAGAAGAATTTATATATGTTAGTACCAATTTTTAAAAAAATTCTTAACTCTGGATGGCCACAAAAAAGATAATACCTGACTCCGATTCCGTCTGCAGCATACAAGAACCCGAACGCCCCGACCATGGCCCCGGCTTTTCCGGCCGCAGCCGATATTCCGTGGCAGGTCGACCGAAGTCGGGCCGGGAAGATCTCCGCGGGGACCACAAAAGTCGTGGCATTTGGCCCGAAGTTAGCGAAGAAGAAGGTCAACGAGTAGATAATCACAAACCCGATTCGGTTATCGGGAAGCGTCCAATGGTGGTACGGAATGGCTAGGGCAAACATGAACACGGTCATGAAAAAGAAACCCATAAGCTGAATGGCGAACCGACCGATCTTGTCGATGAATGCGACGGTGAACCAGTACCCTGGCACGGTGCTGCAAAGCGCGATTAGGGTTTGAGCCCGCCCAATTCGGTACACCTCCTCGAGGGCGTTCATGGTCTTAGCCTTCGGGATCCAACCGATCGCACTAAAGATGTCTTTTTGGAATAGGTTTTGACTGTAGAAGGCGATGTCGAGGAGGAACCACGTGCTCGTGGTGCCCAACAAGTGGAGCCCGTGGCGGTGTAGGAACTGAGCCGAGAAGAGCCCAAATTGGCCTTTCCCGGTCTGCCCGATTTTCTCTGGTTCGGCCTCGATTTCCACTTGTAGGACCTTTGACATGTCTGCGGCGGCTTGTTTTGCATTTTTCGCGACTAGGGCAGTGTACCGAGCCGTTTCTGGCATCTTCATTCGCCAGTAGTAGGTCATCGCGGCGGGGACTGCCCCAAAAATAACTATGATGCGCCACACGTAGTCCGCCTGGGGCACCGTCGAAAGTGCGGCATCCACCTCGTAGGCTGGGGCTGGGTACGCCGCCTTAAAGGCCGACGAAACAACAATCGCAACCATCCCACCTGCAGGACGGTGCCATAATTTTTTTTCAGACGGAAACTAACTAGTATAAAAAAAAAATTAGGGGGCAAATGTAAGGTTTTGAAGGGTAAAATGATAATAACTATAAATTTTAAAGTAAAAATTGCATATCACAAAAAGTTAAGTGGGCAATTGCCCTCCTCGTCCTATACTAGATCCGTCCCTGCCCACCTGCCAGAATCCCAAACCCTTGCATGGCAAATACGGCCGCAATAAACGCCCCTCGCGTCTTTTTATTCGCGTATTCCGACATAATGGTGGCCGAAAGAGGGTAGTCGCCTCCGATGCCAAACCCTAGCCAGAACCTAAAGAAACACAAGGTAGATATGACACCCTTGGCATCGTGCCCAAACGAAAGCCCCGACCCAATCGAGCATAGGACCATTAACATTAAGGTCATGCCGTAGACACGTTTCCTCCCCATCTTGTCGCCTAGCCACCCGAAGAAGATCTGACCCGTAAGGGTCCCACAAAAGGCCACACCGTTAACCGCGGCTGCCACGTTAGAGGGTAGGCTGCCTGGGGTAGGTGACCCCGGTTCGGTGTAGTACAAACGTCCTAGAAGCTTCGTGACGAGCGATACGCAGAAGAGATCGTACGCATCGGTGAAGAATCCCATACCGGCGATCACGATCGCGGTGAAATGGTACCATTGGGTTTTCGCGGCATCGAGAGCGGTTAGGACTTGTAAATTCTCCCCAGCCATGTCGTCTTAATTAAATCTAATGGTCACAAAACCATGCAAATTATATAATCAGCGTCCAGTAACAGAGATCTTGAATTTAAGATCAGTGGGTGCATTAATTTTGTGTTGTATTATTTTATTTTAAACTAAAAAGATAAGCAGAATAACAAACAGTGCAGTTGGCGTAGTTTGAAGTTTATAAGTCGGCAAAAAAAAAAAAAAAACCGTCTATGTATCGGATTTTCCTATTGTGTACGTAGTTTAATTAATACGACAGTTCCTAGCTATAACTTTTTGGTGTTTGGTCGGCAGATTTGACTTGTTTACGTAGTAGGCCTCGGCCGATAATAAAATATACAGAGATCCAAATGCAAGTTACATCTACATGAGGACAAACCCATCCCAGCTAATTGTAGTGCGACAGATAACACTTGGCAGGAGAATATGACAGAATTATTAGCTTACGTGTCAAGCAAGTCAACATTCATTTTGTTTTTTAATATACTATTTTCGGTACGTACATGACAAGTTTACGTTCAGAAAGCTACTGAATAATTAATTATTATTTAAAAAAAAAAAAGAAAAAAAAAACTTACTGCATGATTTGAACTAATTACTTAAGCATACGCATGCAAGATCAAGAACCTAACATAAATTAGTAAATTTTTGAAATAATAGAAAAGAAGGTGAAATCTGTGAGTTTTAGTGTGCAGAAGTAGCTAGTTTCAATCAATTTGTTTATATAGTGCTCTAATTAATTCAACACCATCAGCGTGGGACTCCAGATTCACGATGTGGTATATCTATTTCAACAAGCGAGGATTCCTAAACCCTAAACTCACCGAAAGCTAACCCTAATATTAAAGAAGAAGAAGATGATGATTTGAGTTTAGAAGATAGAGTAATTAATTAAGTACCTCGAAGAGAAGGGCCGGCCGGATTATATTAGTGAGGAATATGGAATGAAGAGAAGATGAAGAAGAGGGTTGGTTATTGTGTGTATTTAAGTGCAGTAGCAGTGCATGCAGCTTGAGCTTACAACACGGCATCACTATAGTGTCCCTCTCCTAGGCCAAAGGCCATATTATTAGGTCGTCTTCCTAACCATATATAATCATCTACTAATTCATTAATTAGAGATTTCAAGTTCAATTCATCTAAAATTTTAGAAATGAAAATATAATTTATTTATAAATAGAATTTAAAAAAATAGGGTTAAGAACACAATAGGGGCCTGAATGTTTGTCCATGTTGCTAATTGGGGTCTGAATTGAAAAATGATATTATTAAGGGCCTGAATTTTGAGCTATGTTTATATGAGAGGTCTCCGTCTATTTTTTCTGTTAAAAGTGACGGAAAGTGGTCACATGCTTGGCATGTGACCGAAAATAAACTGAAAACCCGAAAATGCCCTCCGACCAAAGTTTGCCCCTCACATGCTTGACCTAAAAAGACGAAAATACCCTTTAAACCACCACCCGGCTCCGGCGACCACCACCTAGCTCCGGCGACCACCACCCCGACTCCGGCGACCGCCAAAAAAGCTCTGATCGGAGCAACAAAGCTCCAATCGGGGCCACAGAGAGCTCCGATCTGGAGCTCCAAAGCTCCGATCTGGAGCTCCAAAGCTCCGATCGGAGCTTTTTTGGCGGTCGCCGGAGCCGGGTGGTGGTCGCCGGAGTCGGGGTGGTGGTAGTGGTCGCCGGGACGGTGGCCGGAGCCGTGGTGGCCTTAAGGGCATAATTAGTGTGTATGGTTATTTTAGACATTTCACATTTTATTAATTAAACTGATAAATTGTATAATAATTGCAAAAGGGTAATTCTGTCATTTCACGTGGTTCCGTTAAATTTAACAGAAAATTTGGACGGAAACCCGAAAAAACACAGACATGAAAATTCAGGCCCTTAATAATACCATTTTTCAATGCAGACCCCTTTTAGCAACATGGGCAAACATTCAGACCCCTATCGTATACTTAACCCTAACAAATATCTTTGTCCAGAATTTTACTTTTACGGACCGAACTAGTTATTTTAAGTATGAAAGAATGTTACAAGGGATAGCTAAACTTCTCATAGGTCAGTGAGGAGAAAAAGTTGTCTTCAATTTCTCCTAAACTAATTTGTCATTTTTTTTTTCAATTTGAATAACCAGCTCCTTATTATTAGGGAAAACCATTCCATGTGTCCGTGGCGCAGTGGGGCATGGCAACATTTGCACATCAATAATTCTACGTTCTACTGTTTAATTAATTGTGCTAAAGTCAACAGTTGCACATTTAATAATACTAAATTAATTATTTTTCTTCCCCCAATTGGACACTTCGAAGTGGACATTGGATCTGTTCATTACTTACGGGCATTATATTGTTGCAACAAAATTAAATCAATTGATCCACCTGTACTTTTCAAGATGTGTAAATATTTCACTTTCGCACGCTACTCGGACGGACACTTCTTCGCAGGCTGTAGTCATGCATGAGCGAGCATGAGGCTATATCATTATTATATTATAAGCCCGCCTTACGTACATTTAATTAAGTCTTTATCATCCTAAAAATCGTTTATATTGACTGCATTAATAAAATACAACGTTTTATACGTTTTGTTTTTTCTTTTTTAAATTTGTATTTGTGTAGTCAATAAATTTACTAGTTTAATTTGTACTCTAGAAATGATAATTCGGTGGAGGGTATAGGGGCCCACCGTAGAAATTTTTTGTTTTCGGTTTATATATATATTTGCAAAATGATGACTACCGTACGTATAAGCATGTCTAACTAACTATAAATATGTGTATTTTATATAGTAATATGTGTGTATAGAATCAATCATATTCTGTTTTGCTTGTCAAAAATAACTACGAACACAACAAGCTAATCTCTCTATTTCAATCAATCTCTAGTTTTTACTCAACTGACTTCAAGTTGACTTTTCGATGTACATAATAAATTACTTAAGCTTCAATAATGACTTATTATTTAATATATATAGTTGATTTTGATCACGGTTAATAATCAATTTGTTACCTGAATTTTGAAAATTTACAAATCGCTTTCTAAATTTTAATTTTAAAAAAAAAAAAAATTGCTATCTAAACGTTCAATTCATGAGCAAATTGGATGTACAATACCTTTTGATAATTGCATTCTAAGAATATTCGAATATATATATCACCATGTGCTAGCTAGCTAAGGTAAGTTAGGTAAGCCCCTAGAATAATTGGCGTATGCAGTATTCATTCTTACAAATTGACGGAAATTAGTCATCAGTACCTGTTAGCAAAGAGCTGCCCATGCAGCAACTCTCTTTTATGCGCTTTAATTGAGTGTAAATAAATATATATGTGACATCACAAAATTAGTTTATAACTGTCAATTTGTATATCAATAAGCTGAGTTCAATTTGGGTTGAGTATGAGCTGAATCACGGATCAACTAACCTGAGTATTAATATATTATATATCTTAAAATAAAATGGGGATTTGCAGTTTTTTTACAACCATTTAATAGATATATATCTTTTACATTAAACTTAAATGAAAATTAGCTAAATAGTAAAACATATAAATATAATTAGTTGACCATTGTAAATGTAATAAGATGATGTGGCTGAGTGTTACTTGAGTTAATTAGTAAGACGTCTCATATTCGAATCTTAAAAAAAAAATCATAATTAATACTTTATTATTATGTACTAAACACATCGTTTAGTGGGAGATTATTCTAAATTTGAAGTAAATATATGCAAAAAAATGTATTGATGTCCTCGTGATGTCCTACAGACCCTCACCCGTGAAAAAAAAAATATATATATATAACTGATTTTATGATGTTGAGTTTCATGTTTTGAAAATGAAGTAAAATATTATAGTTTGAAAGAGAAAAGTTGACAGAAAAATTGTGGCATGTGTTGTGATTCACTGCTGCTTAAAATGCTCGTCACTAAAAAAAAAAATTTGGCCAAAAAAAAAGTTGGGTAAACAAAATCATCAAATCGGAATACACAAGGTAGTTTTAGATTGGATTGATTATTGAGATGTCTGCATCAAATTTCCCATAACCATCTCTCTATACGTAGTCTCTAATCTATGCTAGTTCATATAGAGAGTAGCTTAAAAAGCTCAACGCCGTTGACAGAACGGCAAGTCCGATGAACACGACATTAATTTATAGTATAAGTTGAATTATAACTTCCAAACACTTTATCTTTTTCTGCCAGAAAAAAAATATCTTTTTTGTTTAGGTATTTTTTTTATATCTAAGTTAACATTTTTTTTTTTCTCAAAATGTATCGTTAGGATTCGAACCATCAGCTCTGATATCACTTGTTAGGGAATAAGATATACAATTTAACCAATTGTCTCATAAATCCGAACTTGTGAGTGAATATTTTCGGTTTACACTTTTTTTTTTTTTCTTGCTCAGTATGGTTTGGAAAATATGTAAAGTGTAAAGTTTCCGGTTTACACTTAATCTCTTTTAAGTATTCTTTTTTATACCTAACACTGATAGCCCCGATGATCCACCGCCAAACTCCGACTGATATTGGATGAACTCCGGTCGGAAATTCTGTCTGACCTCGACCAGAATTATGTGAAGCCCAACCAATTCCGTAGCAAAAATTGAATTGTATATTTTTTAGGAAAAATGAATAATAAGTAAAAAAAGAAGATATATGTCTTTTTTATGATTAACATAAATTTAATACGTAACACACTTTTTGTAAAGCCAACCAACTTCCTAAGTAATCCGTAACTTCTTAACTTATTCTTATATATAGCCATTTACGTATATGTTGTATATGTTGTGCGAGAATCTATTTTGATAATAATGTATATTTATTAACTCGTGTTTTGCTTTTTTCTACAAGGTGGGTTCCACTGATAGGTTTCCGAACAGTGGTTTCCTCCCCCTAAAAATGGATCTCGGGACCTATACGGGCGAGTGAGTTTTTCCGAGTCGCACCGGCGGCCCAGCCGCTCCAATAGTACCCTTACAAACCTCTGGGGCTCCTAGTCGCCTTGAGTTTGAGGCGAAGGACAGGCAGCGCTCCAGCGAGGTGGCAGCAGCAACGACGGCAGGTCAGGGTGATGGAAGTCAGGCAGGTCGGAAGTCGGAAGTGGCACGGACGCTGGTCCTTGGCTGCGGGCGGCGCTGGCGAAGATCCGGGCGGCTCAGCAGACAGCCAGGTGGGGCAGTGGACGATAAGGGCGGCGTGGCGGAGGGACACAACGGGGTGGTCGATCACCAGTGGGGAGGGCTGGTTGGCAGATGAGAGAATAACAACGACATATATATATATATATATATATTAAAGACAAAATTCGCACAGTTTTCGAAAATAAAAGTTGTATATTATTGATGTTGTGTTTTTTTGTGTGTCTTTTACATGTAGAACTAGACCCCTATTTATAATAAAACTAACATAGATTATAGATGAGATCTCCTAAATATTAAAATGATAAAATATCTTACAGATAAATTCCTACGGATAAATACCTTACAGATAATTATCCCTAAATAATAGGATATAATATATGTAGATAAATACCTTACAGATAAATAATTGTTATATATATATATATTTCAAATATATCTGAGATATTTTATAAATATATATTTATTAACTACTCTAATATGCACATGAGCATCTTTGGACACTTCGTAACTTGACAGTTGACACATCTGGAAATGGCGCGTCATGTGTAGCGACGTTACGTCCGGGTCAAAATCGAGTGTTACAATGGACATTAATCCTTATAGTTAATGAGCAAGTCCAATAGGCCACTAACTCTAATATAATTCGATACCACCAAATAAATTAGGCATAATTGTTCTAATTAACTTACACCTTAATTGAGTTGTTTAGTAGGCTACCATGAAGGGCAACCTAATTGTCCCAGTTGCCAACAACTGTCACTCGCCTGAATAGGAGGGCGACTATTTTGTCGTCTTTACGTTCATCCGCTTCATACGAGGTTAGCTCGTGCGACGGACGAACACTGACAGAACTGTGTTACTCATATGTTGGGTTGATTGTAACTTATGCGCACAACCGATAGTACCTGCCAAAAACAAAATTTGTCTTGCATCCTTGGTCAATTATAGGTCCAATCTCATAGGAACATAAACACCAGGACCATCCGCACAAATGTTCACAACCTAATACTTATATCAGGTTAGTGGCCACCTAGTGAACATAAGAGCAAGAAACTCACGGTAACTACTGATCTATCATTCTCATATAATCCATTTGACTCAAGACAACTCGATATACCTATAATTCTCATTTTGGTTGAAATGATATGCGTAGTATGAATCACGCGTCATCGGTACAACCCTTATGCAGGGCTAAGTATGTATACACCAATGTAGATCGAAATCATAGCTAAAAGAATGTGGTATCTATCAGCGGCTTGAGCTACTGGGATGATACAAAACAGAAACTAGACACTCTAAAAGCACCATTCCCGAATTGTTTAACATTAATCACAATATTCTTAGCGATCATCTCTGCCAAGCTAGTTAGACTCTTAATGATCGTTGCGCATGTGCAAAGATGCGAGTTTTCCACACTCAACAAATTTTAAAACGGAGTCTACTACGACTCACAACAAATATTACAGATCGCGAGAAATTCAATGCATGACAATTTTATTAATGATTTTGTAGCTTTCATTAAACTAAAAGAGGCAGTTTAGATTAATAACACATAGTCATCCAATCTTGTCATTCTAATATTATCCGATAATTCTAAGTACACATTTAAATAGATCGTTAGAATCTCATCTACTCTAAATGCATCAATAATTTCTTAACTAGAAATGATTAGTCATGGTTTCTGAAATCATATCATCTGTCTGTACCAAATCTATCGGCTTATATATATTCAAGCCACATCAGAGACAGAAAAGCAAGTCGCAGAGGAGATATCAGATGGATTTTCGAAATTGTGAGTAAGTACAAAATTGTGGAGGGATCACTATGTGCATCATTGGATTCGCGCAAGGAGAATGTCTCTCAGCTAATAAGTTGTTACCGCTTAATAAAGTTAGCTACAATATTATATAGGGTTAAAGGTCATTTTGGTACCACATGTCTGTAAAAATTACACTGTTCATACCAGTAGTATTTTTTCGTACCGAATTGGTACCATATGTTTCCAAACCTTACTGTTTTGGTACCTCCGTTAGGGTTCCGTCAAAAACGGCCGTTAAATGGCATGTGCCATGCACGTGACCAGCCCAAAACTTTCAATTTTGTTACAATTTAGTCCATCTAATACATCCCTAACTTTTATTTTGTTCAATTTAGTCCTAAAACTTCAAAATCAAACAATTTTCCCAAATTGACCTAGCCGGACCTAGCCATGGGTTAGGTCCGACCCTGGGTCGGGGTCACCGGACTCAGGGGACCCTAACCCAGGGTCGGACCTAGCCCTAAGCTAGGTCCGTCTAGGTCAATTGGACCTAGCCCCAATTTAACTCAATTGGGGCTAGGTCCCAATTGACCTAGCCGGACCTAGCCCTAGGCTAAGTCCGGCTAGGTCAATTTGGGAAAATGGTTTGGTTTTGAAGTTTTATGACTAATTTGAACAAAATAAAAGTTAGGGATGTATTAGATGGACTAAATTGTAGCAAAATTGAAAGTTTTGGGCTGGTCACGTGTATGGCACATGCCATTTAACGGCTGTTTTTTACAGAACCCTAACGGAGGTACCAAAACAGTAAGGTTTGGAAACATATGGTACCAATTCGGTACGAAAAAATACTAGTGGTATGAACAGTGTAATTTTTGCAAACATGTGGTACCAAAAGGACATTTAACCCTATTATATACTATGTAGTAAAGCAAAAGTCTGGTGTGGGACGAACTTCAGCTTACAAAAGTAACGGCATTTTACGAATGCCATTCACCATGAAAATGGACTTGAAAGTAAGCCCAATAAAGTGAATTGCAAGCCCAATTAATCAGCACATCCACCATATTGTTTTAGTAAATAATTTCGTATCTGCAAATTAAAAGTCAATATCAAAAATTTCAGAGATTAAATTTTATAGAATATTATATTTTTCTACAAAAATTATTAGCATACTATATATTTACTTAAGAATATGTAACTTAATCTCATAAATAATTATTATTACATCAAATATTTAATCTTGCACAACTATATTTGGCATCTTCCTTCCTCACTCCTCAGCCTATTATACCATTCACTTCTTAATTAGTGGGCAAATTCATGTTATACGGACGGAATTAATTAACTAGATTGTCGGTGCTTTAACGAATCAAATCCTAGCTAGTGTCTCACTCATAAACATCAGACCAATAATATTTTTGTTTTTTGTCACTTTATTTATTTGACAAAACTACATGGGAAAACGTAACCAATAGATAATAATAATAAGTTGATAGTATAGTTAAAAATGAAATAAAAAAATGATTAAGAACAAAAGGAGCAAAGACACTAGGGCCGGTGGTTTCAGTTAGCGCAAAATACTAACCTACGGTTTGGCTTATAATTAGATGGAGGGTTGTTTTGTTTAAGCTTGATATGTTACGAGCCTCGCGGCGGAAATCAGTTAATTTACTATAATAGCAAATTTGCACAAATTTATATAGTAAAAATATTAACGGACCAAAACTAACAACGAATATTATTTTCTTCACTTTTCAACAAGAAATTTCCCTCAGAGTATATTATGGTTTTACCTGTGCTTCGTAAAATGATTTAGAAAAAATAAAATAAAAAATTAAAGGTACTTTTGGTGTCATATTTTGACAAGTGTAGGCTTTTGGTGCTATATGTTTATTTTGTAGGCTTTTGGTGCTATATGTTTGAGAAGTTGTATGTTTTTTGTGCTCCCGTTAGTCAACAGTTAGTTTGACAATCAAATACTTTTATTTTGTTTAATTTAGTCCTCAAAAATTATATTTTTAAAATTTAATATTTACAATTTAGTCTCTATTGTTTGCTCAAGTCACCGCCCAAGACCGCCGGCCACCACACCACCTCCAAAGCCGCCGGCCACCACCACTTGGGTCGGAAACCACCCCAATTGGTGGTGGCCAACTCCATTGGGGCCGGCCACCATCAATTGGGCCACAGATGGCTCCTATTGAGCCCTATGTGGCTCAATCGGAGCCAGAGGACTCCAAACTGGAGCCCTCTGTGGCTCCGGTCGGAGCCATAGAGCCCTGACCGGAGCCAGGGGCCTCGAACTGGAGCCCTCTATGGCTCTAATTGATGGTGGCCGGCCCTGATTAGGGCAGTAGCCACCACCAATTGGTGGTGGACATCCTCGATTAAGGTGGCCACCACCAATTGGGGTCGGCTACCACCAATTGGGGTGGTTTTCGGCCCCAACTGGTGGTGGCCGGCCCTTTTCGTAGTGGTCGGCGGTTTTGGAGGTGGTGGCCGGCGGTCTTGGGTGGTGATTTGAGCAAACAATAGGGACTAAATAGTAAATATTAAATATATAAATTTGAGGACTAAATTGAACAAAATAAAAGTATTTAACGGTCAAATTAACTGTTGACTAACAGAAGTACCAAAAACTTATAACCTCTCAAACATATGGCACCAAAAGCCTACAAAATTAAACATATGACACCAAAAGCCTACACTGGTCAAACATGTAGCACCAAAAGTACATTTAACCAAAAAAAAATTTAACGATTAAATATATCACGGGTTATAATCTGAATTTTTAGATTATATTTAATAATTATTGTTGTGTTTCAAAATTAATCCATTTTAGAGTTTCTGGTTTATCATTTTAAAATTATAGTACGCTAGGCGAAATTTTATTTAAATTTAAACCATTTGTTACGACGGTATTAAATTTATGTGAGAATTCATTTTAAATTAATACATCAAAATTTTGGTAAAAGAATATTAATATTTTAAAATTTCTTTACCATAAAAAATATGTTAAAATTTTATATGTATATTATCATTTATTAAATTTTCATAATAATATATTCAAGTTATATATATCATTGGAAAATTCTTCATATCTATTTTCACATTAAAAAAATTCGTTCGTAAATCAGAGCATCATATAAAAAGTTACTCTTTGATTAATATATTTAAAATTATATATAAAATAATATTATAAACAAAAGCAAACAAATATATTTATAGATATTAAATAAAATATTATTTAATTTTACTAGTGCATTTTAAAGTTCGGTATCAGATACGTGGCATAAATATACACAAATAAAATCATAAACTCTAAAATTGATTTTAAACATCATGATTGTCAGTTTCGTCAGCATCATACAAATTAATCAAGCATATTTCTGTAGATTTAAGCACAAGTTCCCTCGTAGAGTTCTAGACTATTTTTTTTTTTTCAAATTATATCACATTTAATATTCATTCATCCATTCTGCTTAGTTTATTTTTAAATGAAATAAGTATAAATTTTATTATTTAGATAATTGTGGAATTTAATTAATTAATAATTTTGATCTTTCCGTTTTCTTCTAAACAACGTGAAGTATATAACAAGATGCAAAGGATAATTTGTTTTTGGCCAAAGATGCAAAGGATAATTAGATACAAAAATTGGTGCGCGAAGAAGCAAGTGGCAAAATTTATTTTGGATAGAGGGGGTTTAATGAACATGAAAAGCAACTAGCTACCGGCATTGAAAGCATTACCACGTGTCATGTGTCCATTAATTTGGTTTGTGGCGGGATGTGAAACCTTCGTATATCAGTCCTCAAAATCATAATAATCATTGTAATTAATTAGTGTATTATTTTTAAATTATTATATTTTGTTAGTTTTTATTTCTTATGAATAGTTATACTTTATTATAAAAAAAATCTGATTACCTCTTGCACTCATGAGATGACCCATCTCCGGCACGAGAAATTCTTCAATACTACTGCTCTAACACGTGGAATTTAAGTATTGCACCTTCACATAATAAGAATAAGACAAGTTGCAAATGTTTGCTGACACTTTGACACGTGTCAAAATTTTATTTGTTATGGAGCAACACCTAGAAGCCATATATTGGAACCGTTCCATTGAAGAATTTCTACTCCGGCACTGCCTCTCTTGTGTCTGTTTATAGTTAAAGTTGTGCAGACCACATTGTGTTAAAAAAAATTTCACTAAACAACACATTTTGTATTCTGCTTTCTTTTATGATATCAATACACAAACTCTCACTATATAATTAGAACTTCATATAACTAATACAGGTTAAGAAGAGAGTCGTAACGTATGAGATTTTATAACGTTATAAAATTTACCATAATTATTATAATAATAATAAAATTAAAATTTACACTGTATATATGTGTTAGTCACCATTAGATGATATACATATATATATATAGTAAATAATATATATCTCTTATGATAACACTCAACTTTTGTATCCCACTGATGTTGAAAAGAAAAGAAAAAACAAAACAAAAGGTGTGGCCCACCGAATATTTTCTCTGAATATAAAATAAATTAGTGCCCCCGTGAACGTCAAGTCAAGAGGTTATTGAGCCACATGCGTTTGCCCAGTGTGAGAGAGGAATAAAAAAATGATTTGTTTCTTAACCGTTTGATGAGAAAGGAAAAATTGCATGGATACCCCTAATCTTGACCATTTATGAATTTCGCACCCTTATCTTTAAAATTTCAAACAAACGTATACAATCATTTGAGTCTAGAATTTGCATTCTGAAAAAAAATAAGAAAAAGAAAAAAGACATAGGCTAATCCTAACTCGACTCTTATTTACTATAATTCTTTTGATACTTTATATGAGTTTCAACTTGCTGACTAAATCTTATTAATTTTATTTATTTGCCAAAATCATTTACATATGAACATTAAATCAATGTGTGCAACACTATCAGACTAATATAGTGTTTATATACATTTTTTTTCTAAAATAAAAAATAAAAATCAGTAATGCAGAGACTTAAATTCCTTCATTATCTAATTTTAAATTATTTATCTTAACATATCGAGTGAAATTAAAGTGAACAATTAGCTACTTTAGTACATGTAAATAAGTACACTGCTCAGTCAACGTGGTCTCACGATGACCCTTGTATAACTAAAAAATGGACTATGTTTCAAGCCGTGTAACATAAATCTTCATTCTGTTTAATATATTTGGGCTAGTTAGAAAGTGGTGGCATTTTAGGTATTAGTACAATTTATTAGCTGAAGTTTTATTTTGTATAAGTACTTAGCTAAATTTATATAGAAAGCTGCAATGTGCTATAGCTTCATCTAAATTACTAGAAAATAGTGATGTTTTGTGTGTCATTTATTATCATATATTTTTTTCTTTGTGCAACTTGCTATATATAACTGAAGTTTTGAGAAAATTACATTTTGTTAAGAAAATTTTGCGGAAATTTACAGTTTAATAGTTAAATGTTGGAAGAAAAAAATACAGCTTACTAACTAAACTCTTATGACATATGACGAACTCGTGCATGCGTCTATCACCATTTAATAATGTATTAAACGAAGTTTGAAAATTGTAATTTTACATTAAATCAACTAACGATTTATCCAAAAAATTATGATGGATAATTAATCCAATATCAATATATTTATTAGGTGTTGTTGGAGTAAGTGTTGAAACTTGAAACACACTAGACCACCACAATAAGTAGCTTAGTGAAACCATATAATATGGTGTGATGGTTCAGCTCCTCATCCTTAACTAGAGGTCATGAGTTCAATCCCCGCTAATGACCATGAGAACATAAAAATAATCATGGCTAGCACTTTACCCCTTATATACCGACCCAATGTGAGTGATGATTAGTCTAGGTGTTGAGTAAACATGTTACAAATGTTGCCTTCCCGATAATGATGACCCCTCCCACGGAAAAAAGGTAGCTTATTGATAAAATAAGGACAAAATTGATCAAAATATGAAGCATATGGTACAAGTTGGTTAATAGGGTATAGTTTGGGGTGCATATTGCAATTTCGTGGGGGGTGAAATGAAAAAAGAGAGATAGGATTAGGTAGGTATTGGTAGTTTGGCGGTCCCCATCGCCATCACACACGTTGTGTGTACCGGACCAACCAACAGACACACCCTTCTCAAATGTTGTCGGCGCGATTTCGGTTTGATTTACCCAACCGTTGGGCCACCGCCTCCTCCACTTGTCCACTTTTCTCTTCCCCAGGTATATTTTATTTTTAAATTTAAGTTTCTCCCCTAAAAAAATTTATAATAATGCATATAATTAACGACTTGTTACCATAATCTATATGTTTTACGTTAGATAGATTATTCCATATTTATTACTATTAAAGTATTAATTAATGTGATGCTCATAATTTGTGTCATATCAAATCAAATAGAACCAAGTGATGATTCGTATTAAGCATAAGATGTGTATCATTTAATTAAGTCTTACGAAAATTCTTCTTTTTACGTCTAAATCATTAAGACAATAGTGAATCAGTTATGGGCGTGATAATTAAAATTCTCTCTAATCGAGAATTGCATGCAATTCACTTATCACTTTGAGTGTGGTATATATACTTTACCAAAATCTTTAAGTTAATTAATTATATTTTTTTAGCAAGGAACGCGGTTGTAAAAATAGTCCAACATTTACAGATAAAGTGGGCCCCGTTCCTCAATAACAAGGTTTATTCGGCAACATTGTCACAGATTATTCATGATCCTCTTTTTGTTCACGTGATTCGGTTTCGTGTAAGGTTTTGTTTGTAGAGTTGCTCCAAGAGAAGCTACATTATTGTTAAGAGTCATGAGTGTATATATATATATATATATTATTGTTAAGGGAACCTTGAAAGATACACTTACCCTTTCAGTTTAAACCTTAAAAACCTTGGTTTAAAAGTATGGTGAACGTCTCTTATCTCAAATTGAGTTTATGATAAACGTGGTTAATATGTGATTTCTATTCTAACGGTAGTGTTAAAGCATGCATGTTGTTGATATCATAATAATGACACAATTTAAAGTGGGAATTTTTTCACTAAAACAGTTAATATGGTTGGGCTAAAGCTAGGATAATATATGAACCATATAAACTTATTTCGGAAACATTAGTTTAAGATAAGATTTTGAATGCGACACCAAAAGAGGCTAGGATGTTGAACTATATTTAAGGATAAGGATGACAAAAATTGTATGTATCAATAATAAGTTTATTGTGTTAATATAAATTAACAAACTAAAATTAAACTAGTTTTAGCTTTAAAAATCAAATTTATAAACACAATTTTATCGTGTTAGTATGTGTATAAATATGAACACAGCATAAAAATTAACTTGGTATTATTGTGTCATCGTATGTATGCACAAACATAACTATTTCGTGCATGTTTGTACTGATATCGAATTGTGTAAATAAATCACCAACCATATTATAGAGCACGACAAAATCATTTATTGATAATTTATATATGTGAAAGATAGATTAATTAGGGCTGGCGATGGTGAGGGTATGGTGCGAATAGCACTAATACCATAACCATACCATATTTTTTTCACTCATACCATAACCATAACAAAAACCACTGCGGTTATGATTCTTCATACCATCACCATAACCATAACCATGGTTTTTAACCACGATTAAACCATTTAACCACAGTCATTTAAAATAATACAACATCATTGTTTCATATAAGAAAAGTAAACATACATTCATCGTTTCATACACGAAATCCAAATTAAACATAACTTCATTATTTCACTTAATTAAAAAAAACACAATTCAATCGCCTATCACTTGCGATCTTCGATCCTCATTCACCATCACTTCCAATCGGGGTTACCTAATAATAAGAAATATAAACAAAAAAATGGTGGGTGGGAAAGGGAACGGAATAAGAATTATAATATTTGACTAATAATTAAAGTATAATAATAATGTATATATATAATAATATAAGTATTAGTAATATATGTATTAATATTATATATAGAGGTGATGGTTATAACCGCGGTTATGGACTGAATACTATAATCATAACCATAACCATTGTGGTTACAAGATTCATCACCATAACCACCCATCGCCATAATGGTGCGGTTGACCACTGCGGCAAATGGTGCGAATAATCATGGTTATTTGATTTTCACCGCACCATTGCCGGCCCTAAGATTAATGCATAAGTAACATGCATGCTTATAAGGTCCAAAAATATACCAAAATGATTTTTAATTATGACAGTGCTATATTTACTTTCAAAATTTTCATACAAATTTGATAAGACAATGAAATGAATGCATATATATATATATATATATAATAAGAAGCAAGTAAAACTACCAAATAACATAATTTAACCCTAAACAGTGGGATATAGTATAGCATCGATGAATCAACATGATGAAGATCCGTCAAAATTGCGGGGAACGCAATTATATTTAAGCTGCGAGCACACACGTACGAGGGTCTTGCCTAGGCAGCGCTGCGCTGTCACTGACGCGGCCACACATCACCTCTTAAGTCTTATCGTTACCCAAGAAAGAGGTTGCTACCTTTGACTAGACTACTCTTTTTTTAATTTTAAATATTTCTAATTTTCTCAGCCTAACTCTCCCTATCACGCATGCACATTGTCATCTTATTTTTATTTATTATTATATTATATACTTAAGGGGCCCGTGCTGACATATACATGCAAAGATAATAACTAGAGCTAAAATACACGCGTGACATATGTATATAAACTGTCATTATCTATCAAATATATTTAATCAATTTCATGTATAGAGACATATATACTAGCTAATTAATGACTTAAACACTGCAAAATACAAAAAAAATTTAAGATTACACGTGTAATATTCTGTCCCACATCAAAAGATATAGAATGATTCTCTGTATAATATTAAAAATTATAATTTACAACATTATGTGGTCCACTTGGTGGTCGTGAAAACCTATTAACATTGTGGCTAGCTAGTCGTTATATATGTTTGGGGACAAATTTTACTTTCCAACTTCTTCTTCTTCTTTTTTTGTATGATACTTTCCAAGTTCATTATCACCTATGTTTTTTTTTTTTTTTTAGTTAGAAGTAATAAATGGCTACAAGCAATTAATTATATCGCCGGAACGGAACTTTTATTTTTTTCTTCAAGGGCAATAATTCCAACTGGGCCGGCAGAAATTCATAATTAGCTGGCGTTTGAATGATTTAATGTTAGATTGTGAGATTACATTACATTGTTTAATTGTGTTGTAAAATAGAGTCTAATGTTAGATTATAGAATTTGGTACGCTTTGTAATGTGTATTATAGTGTGTCTTTATTATTATTATATTAATATATATGGAAGTATATTATATCTTAATATGATAAATTTTTAAAAAAATATTTATTTCGAGAACAATGACTTTTTAAACTTTATGTTTTGTGGTTAATACTGTAATCATTTAAGAACTCTAAAAACTAAATATTTAAATTCAAATATAAATATGCACAACTATTAATTAAAACATTGTATCTAGTTTTATAAGACAATTATCATAAATAAAAATGGCTTGAAAAAGACTTTATCATTTTATACGAACATCATGTGCATTCTTCTTTATGAATTAAATTTAAAAAAACTAATAATTCTAATAATAATAGTATAATAAACAATAAAAATAATACAGAGTATTTTATTTATTTAATAAATAATAATAAAATAAAAACACTCTGTAATGTTGGACGTAATCTCATATTACATCCGTTTTTAGATGTAATTGCACATACATTGAATGAAATTTGGACGTAATCTCATATTACAATGCACATTACATTACAATACACATTACTCATTTGACATACTAAACGACGTAATGTGGATGTAATGTGGACGAGACTGTGTTGAAATAATATGTAAACTTTAGGCTTAAAATTAGTATTGTCGTCTAAAAGTTAAGATTGCTACCCTCGTCGTCATTTTTTTTTTGGTTTCCCGCGGGGTGGTCCTAGGGGGGCCTCATCAGGAGGGCAGCACCCGTAGTATAATTGTTTCACACCTAGACTAATCATCACTCGCACCGGGTCAGCCCGTAAGGGGTAAAATGCTGGCCATGAACAATTTCTCATTCCCATAGGCACTAGCGGGGATTAAACCCATAACTTTTAGTTAATAAATGAGACGCTGAACCAACACACCATTGTTACATGGTTTCGTCGTCCCTAATTATATGGGTTTAATACCTTCTAAATCACAAGAAGGGGATATTATTGAGCTAACGTTAAACTAGAAAAAGCATGGAGTTGATTAATTAACCAATAACGATAACAGATCACCTCCGATAGCTAGATTCAAGTGAGGATAATAATATCATTCAAAGTACTTATTCAGACTTGTTTTACTAAACTTCAAGAATTGTTATTTATATTAAGATCCGTATTTTGACAAGTGATATCTTATCTATTAATAAGTGATATCTTATCTCTTGTCTAGCAAAATACATATATATGTCACATGTGGCCGATTTTATAAGAATACAGAAGAACTTTTAAGAATATATGCAACATATTTGACCAAATCGGCGATTCTGTAATTTTTAATTAAATTAATAGAATTAATCTATTTTTTTTTAATATTACAAATCAAGACTTAATATTAATATTATAACTAAGTTCCAACTCGTTTGAGACTCGATTGGACCCATTTATGGAATTTCCAGTTTTGCTTCCCATTTTGATCAACTAGCCACCCTTATTAAGCAAGCTAACATGGGTGGGGACCTAGACTTTAACAAATTTTATAAACTTTAAAAGTATTTAACGATAATTTTAAACAAATGATTGACATATATATATCAATTAGTATCAATTTGCATAATTTACCATGTATAAACCAACGTGTTTCTTTGGATTCTTTGGAAATACGTTGTGTGTTTTACAAATTTTTCCTTTAAAAAAATGAGTGCCTTTTCTAAAATGAAACATAACTCCTAAACTATCTTTACCCCCAAGGTCAAAAAAAGTGTGTACGATGGGTCTTTCTATTATGCTCCACAAGCATCATGTTTTTTGTATTATATTGTTCTATTATTTTAAAGGTGAACCCTAGATAGAAATTGATATTATTAATAGTATGATGCAAATATTAGGCGTAGTTAAAAGTTTTATATATATTATAATTAAGTCTACTCTAGTAATAAAATAAATAAAAGTTTGGTACTTCAAAGCTGGTTAGAAAAACTCATATTAATGCTCCTTTATTACAAATTATTATATAAAAATTAAGAATATATATATATATATATATATATATATATATATATATATATATATATATATATATATATATATATATATATATATATATATATGTTTTTTTGCTGAATCATTAGATGATAAATATAAATACAACTGTATAATAAATAATAATAACAATAAATAAAATAACTAAAAATTAACACTCGTAAGATTTTAACATGTGCAAAAAATTACATGTGGCTTAATTAATTTTCAACTAACCTTGTTTCCCGTTGAATACGTACGTATATATATACATGGTTTGCTTTATTGACAACGTCAATTACGCCCTTAACTATGTCCGGTCTAGTAATAATAATTATAATAAACAAATAAATATATAAGGTTAATTAATATATAGGGAGGGGGCTCATGACTAGATTCCTAATCAAATCAAGACTTCTAACATACTCTCTGTCATGCTATCAAGTTAGCTGATCTTATTTAAATTATTGGTCGTCTTGTGGATTCATTAAAGTTGGTCGATAAGTATTATAATTAATTAGGCATGTTAATTGTTTAATTAGGGGTTAGGTGCAGTAGTCCGATAATCGAGTTAAAGTCGGACAAATTACGTTTGACTTAAGAAGTTTGTGAAGGATAGCTCATATATTATGTGCATCTAAAAAAATATAACTCGCATAAATTATATAGATAATGACACGTTCCATATTATGATTTTGAAGCTTTTAAACTAATTTTATAAAGGATAAATGGCTAAAAAAATATGTACTTTTAGATTTGTAGTAAATCTATCACAAAATTAAATTACTGTAACAATAAATATACTTTATAAACTTGTTGTAAAATGTTACATTTGTTAATTTCGTTAATTGTTTTATTTAAGTGATGGTGTGGAAATAGTAGGTGTTTAATTAAAATAGTTTATTCGAAAAATATTTTTCATTAAAAAAAATTAAAAAAGTATGTAATTAACACTACAAGAAAAGAGTTGATTTTCCAAAGTCGAAATCGGTCGGAAACCCGCAGGAACTGACCTGTTACGTCTGTTTTCCGTTCGATATGGCTCGTGGTAAAAACGAGAGCCGGAACACGGTCGGAAACGTTCACGGCAGGCAAAATCGGTCAGGAAACTTTGCCTAGGGTAATCTCCGTAGGGAAGAGGAAGGTACATTCAGTCTGTAGGTACATTTTTCGACCGACATCCTGACAATGTATGAATGGCCGCAGCTGTCTGGGAGGTTATGCTGCCGCCCTCTGGAATTCTACTGGTTGGTGCTAAAGCTGTCCTTGGTAATGAATATGCGTGTCTAACAGCTGCGTTTTGGTTTTCGGTGAGAGTCTTTAGAATACCATTATGCAAACGTTAATTACACAGTTTTAGTCACACATTCTGTTAGTTCCATAACATTCCATTGCAATTGCATAAGCTCACTACAGTATGTCGTGTTTAGTTGTTCAAATTTCGACTCGAAATACAACTAGGTTCGGATTCTTATACAATCCGGACCTCCGGATTATCGCGACGACCCGGACCACACCAGATTGTCATAATACCTTGGTGTGGTCCGGATTGTCACCCCGGTGACGCGCAAACCCCTACGTATACACGACACGTGCGGGTCTTCCACTCTTCCCGATGTCAACTTTACTTCCGTCCACTCCCGGTTCATATTTTATATTAAACTGGCGTAAGACCATTCAATACCGGGTTCGGGTTTAAGGTGCCCCTATTTAAGGGGACCTACCCAACCATTTCACAACTTAAGTTGACAAGGAAGCTCTGGCCTCTCTCTAGTTTTTTCTCTCTCTCTAGATTTCTGATTTAAGCATCAGAGAGGGTTCATCGCACTCCACCCCCTCCTGCGTGGTGTGCGATATTGCCCCGTGTGCAGGTCTCAGGAAGAACGCGCGTACAAGACATTGTATAGCGATCCGACAACCCGCAACATGTTCAAGCATATATAACAGGACCTGACGCCCCGTCGAGTCCGGGTCCCAACAATATGCATATATTAATTTATTTTTATTTGAGTATAGTCTTTTTGTCTTTTTTCATATTTCAGTATTGTAATTAGGGTAAATAATCAAATAATTAGTTCAACTTTAATCAAAAATGTAATTAGGTATCTGGTTTTTTTTAAAACTAAATAACTAGCCAAATTTCCATGAATGAGCAATTAGGTAGCTCTTATTCAATTTGACGTTAAAATTTGAATAAAATTGTCATATACTTGTAATGTTATTGACTGAATCAAATCTATTCACTCACGAGAACATCTTCGGGTCATAGTAAGCGAAATAACCACAAATCGAATTCGGTCTTTTCTTTAATTCAAACAGTTTATTATCTAAAAACTTGTCTACAACAAAAAAAACCAAGCTCACAAATTGTCCACGAACTAATATATGAGTTAGGAAATTTAAAAAAAAAAAAAATCCAATTAGTAATTTTAAAAAAAAAACCTAAGCTAGAAAGTTGTCAAAAATTCATCTATAAATTTTTTTTTTCAAGATACTCAAACGTGAGCTAGCAGATTTGGTAATTAAGCCTAAAAGATCCATTATTTTTTCTACACTCTTCTCTAATTTATGATTTTTTTTAAATATGAAAATAGTTTTTTTTTTTTTTTTAAATATATGAAAATAGTTGCTAGACCTTTTTGATTACATTACATATATATATATTTCTAGTGTATATGTGCGTTTCTGTAGTAAATTAATAAACAAGTAATATATATATAATTTTTAAAAAGTAAATAACATAGAAGTACGAATTAATAATGTACTGTAACTAAAGTTTTTATTTAAGCAAAAGTCTACACGAGTAGTCATAAAATAATTCTAACGACTATATACATATCAATATCAACTTAAGAAAATTTTCGAGATTTCTCAGTCGGTCAATTTTTTGGTAGATTCAGTCGGTCACTATATAATATTGCATATATATATCAACTTTCAACATTTTTTTTTTCTTTCAAACTGAACAGAAAAAGATAAAGTAAAAGAGGACTTTCAAAACAAGATAGGGTTATCCATTCATATGTTAATGTGGAGGGAGATGCGTAATAAATCTTCATTATTTTATAGAGACGTGGCTTGGACTCTTGTAAGGGCCGTACAAATCTTAGGAAATAAAATTAATATATAATCTTGGGTGAAGATAAATGTTAGGTGACAAATTAATCATAGTCTTTTATCATACATATATAAAGTAACTTAGTTTAAATTTTTCCTTCTTAATTAATATTACTTACTGGGACCTGCCTATAAGTGGATGACTTTGTTACGAAGATTTGATGAAACCTTGAATGAGAAATGGATATTCACTTTTTAATTTCGATCCGGGTTTATTTTTTAACATTATATATTGATCACAGGATAAAAATTTATGGCATGCTATTCGAAAAATTAAGATTATTAGCAACAAATATTGTTATGATCAGTTTAATCCATTTGGATCAGCTTAGTTGAATACTCTACCCATTTTATTTAAAAATTATTAAATAAAACTTAGTTGAACACACTGATTATAATTCCAATTAAATGGAAGAAGGATCTAATTAGTCACGAAAGAACGGCAGATTGAAGCCACGTGGGGATGATTCATGCTGATTTTGACATATTCAAAGTATACGTGGAAAAGGTCGTCGAGCCATACTTTTTGTTACCGACATATTTTTGTTTTGTTTTTCTCTTTTTTTCCTTTTTCACTTTATATTAAATTGTTTTCCCTTTATTAGTAGTATTCTGCCGACATTTGTGCTGATAGATAGTTTTGAACCTTTATGTTTTGATAGCATGTAATATTTAGATAAAGAACTTAATTAGCTAGTAGTTTTAAGAGGAAAAATAAAACTCAAGCTAATATATGACCTTTTAATATTTATACTTCACAATTCGGTAATATATCTCCTAAAGAAGTTTGAAGCCTTTTCTAGTCGTCTTTATTTGTTAAAAGTTTTTTTTAAGTCTAATCAGTTTAAATCCTAAAGATCTTTGGGTTTTTTAGTTATTTATATAGTAGATAAGAAACTATAAAAAAATATTTGTAGTGATTTTTTTTTATATAAAGTGTCTAATTAAATACAATTATTTTTTGTTATATGATTTTTAATCAAATCATTTCTCAACTATGGTGAAAGATGAGATTTCAATGTTGTACGTGTGTACCAGTAAAATATTTTCTCACGTATGCCTAACTGAAATTACTATTTTGGCAAAACGGGAAAAGAAACTGAAATACCTAGATAGTAACGGTCAAGCAACGGTCGTTACATTCACTACACGACAAGTTTCAATGTCTGTGTTTCCTACGTCTACCAACCCAATGGGATTACGTGTAATGCAAATGCTAAGAGTTGCTTTATAAAAATTTCACCAATTAATTGGATTGGACCACATTTAAGGAGAGAAAGACCATTATTATTATTATTATTATTATTATTATTATTATTATTATTATTATTATTATTATACTAGCGGCATATTTCCTTCGTATATATTCAGAGTCGAGACTATTTGTAAGCAATGACGACCTTCAGAAAAATTGCACTTAATCTTGTCCATTTTCATTTCCTATTAGAGCACCAAATACCATAATAGGACTAAAAACTAACTTGAAAATTAATGGCAAATAGTTTTTTATTACTACTTTGGAACTATATTATATCATCATAATTTAAATTCACATATACTATCAATTTAATTTTATGTAATCTAGTGTAAATTAAATGAGCATTTATTAATGATAACTATACCACGAAAAATTAAGAGAAAAACCATATAAATATCAGTCTTATGTTATCAATTCACATATCTATGTAATTATTTTTATTTATTAAAAATAATTATATTCTATGTACTACAATAAAAATAAGCATTATTAATAATTATTATATTTTAAAATTTAAGAATACATTTTAATGTTAAAATAAATAAATTAAAATTACAGAAGTTAACTGTTGATGGCAACTTAGTTATATATATATATATATATTGACTCTCAAACTTGTTGAATAAATTGTTACAATTGTGTACGTAAATTATAAATATAAAATGTCGTATGTCATTCATAAAATTTTCATCTCTACTTTCACATGAAAAATATGTCCATAAAACATACTAGTACCATATAAAAAGTTATGATTTAAGAATAAATAATATTATAATAGATTAAATGGGAGAAAATGTAGATATTAAAACTATAAATATTATTTAATGAGTGATGTGGAATTCTCGTTGATTCTGGTACATTTTTAAGCTTAAAATAAATGATTTCACAACATGGCATTTTTTTAACTTCATCGTGCAAAATTACAGTTCTTTACATAAGTGATTTTATACTTTATATGATGGAAATAATTATGAAGAAAATATTAGCAATTTAGCACTTTATAAGTGGAAAAAATAAATAACTTCAGAAAAAAGTTGTATTATGTATCTATAGCTTTGAGTTAGGGCAATAGTGTGCACACCATTTTAATTAAAAATGTCTTGACAAGAATTACTATTATTATTATATTCAAAAAAATCAAAAGAAATGCAGAATATTCCTGCGTCAAATAAAATAATTAATAGGTTATAAAAATACTAAAAAGAAATTTCGATATGACTAATATAGTATTTTCAAATCAATATCATTACATGGTCGGACCTGTGCCGGCAACTGCCACCAAGTCACCAATGTTATGGACCAACCTCAAGAGATGTGAGTGTTGGAAATAGGGTTATATAATAATAATAATCAAAACACGAACTGATATCAAAGGTAAATCTATACAAGTTATGATGATCGTCACATGATTATTCAGGATGTTGAATTACGATTCGTCAGACATTGTATTTTAACCAAGACAAATTATTGATATAGAAGAAACTTGGGAGAAACTGTTAGTATATGGTGATATGGGAACCCGTTAATATTAAGGATATTACTTAAGACAATTGGGTAAATATCACATTAGATTAATTGGGCTCGACCCAATTCCTAATTGACACGGGAGGTTTAATTTTGGGCCTCCCTCCTTTAATAGGTTTGGCCGAACCCTGTACCACATTGGTTGGAGTGGACTTTTGTCCACTCCACCATATATAGAGAGTCTCCTAAGGGGTTATATGCATCAAGTAATTCATATGTCCCTCCATTGAGGAAATTGAGAGAAACCCTCTCACCCCCTTAGTAGTGATTTTCGGCACACCATCATCTCAGTCCGATGTTCTGTCCCCGTTGAAGAATCGATCAGAGGATTTGTTGTGGAGCTTATACCGCGTAAGACTTCTTCTCACTAAGAACTTGTACGGGTTCCGACCGGAGGATCAGAACTCCCTCCACATTGTTCTTGGGCAGGAAAGCTATTGAGGTATGTGTACATTATTCCGCTGCGTAGTTAGATTACTTGCATGTACACGTTTAGCATTCCGTAGTATTACGTCTCCGTAATCCAACAGAAACACATAAAACAATCCATTAGCACTAAAGGTAGGAGTTCGACCGAAATATGCTAAGATACGAGGGTTTCTGTCTTTGACTTAATCTCTAAGTAATATAACTAACATTAAGAGATCAATCACGATGACCTCTTGAAATAGAAATTCAAAAACGTGATAGATCGGTTTCATCGATTACGAGTGCCACTCAGTCCCATTGAACTATGTAGTAATACAATAAACTTTTTATTTTCAAATATCTATCTACTATCTACTACATATATAAAAGTCTCAAAATATAATATAATATAATATATTAAATTATAATATACTATAATATATAAAAGTCTCTAGTATATATATATATATATATATATTATTTTTTTACCAAAGGATAATTCATTCATATCAAAATAACGAGTTAAGGAGGGGTGAATACCCGATCCTTTAAAAGTAAAGACAATATAGGGGGGGGGGGGGTGCAAAAACTCAATTAACATGACACGACCTCTTCCTGGACTGAACATCTATCCAGTTAGCGCTTTCATTCGCTACTCGCGGAATTAAACCCCAAACCACGTTTCGTAATAAAGTAAACCGCCCCAACACATTCGCAGCTTGTGTGGCCAATCTCCAATGATGTTAGTGTTATCATTTTGTTCAAATCAAAGAATGTTATTGATTGTATCGTCCGTTGTGAATCAACAGGTGCGTTGTGGTTTTTAACTTGCGTTTATGGCAACCTGAATCTTGATCGACGGATGGAAAATTGGCAAACGCTTCTCCGCATAGCCAGGCACCGGACGGGCCCTTGGTTGTGCGTGGACGACTTTAACGAGATCCGGGCACATCATGAAAAGCGAGGAGGCTTACGGAAGGACCAATCTCGAATAGATTCCTTTAATGCTATGATCGATGGGGCGGGCCTAATGGACATGAACTTCAAATGACCAATGTTCATTTGGTCTAACAACCAACAAAATGGGACGCTGGTAAGGGAAAGGCTTGCTAGAGACCTGGCTAACTCGACATGGATGAGCCTATATGCGAAGGCACATGTTATACATGAACCACCAATTAGGTCCGATCATAGCCCGATTGTCGTGGTACATAACTATAACGATAAGCATGGTCCGTGACGATTTTGGTATGAGGAAATGTGGACGGAGCACGAGGAATGCGACCCCCTTAATCCAGACAACGTGGGACACCTGACCATCAATATGAGTGTATTTTATGCTTTTCTTTATAGATATTTCATTCTACTTATACATTTTTATTTGCCATTTTTTAGTTATATATATATATATTATAGATATTCATACTTCTTCTTTTTTGTTTTTCTATATATATAGTATGTTTTGTATTTTTTTATTTCTAAATAAGCATTTTAAAATGAATAATTAAATTTATGTATGCGTTTCCAATTAGTGTTAGTCTAAGAAACTTCGTAATCGAACTTTATAGTTTTTTCTTTTAAACTGAAACTTTTACTTAGAGAGTTTATTTATTTTACGAGAGTCTAAAATATGAGAAAAAAGTATTTTCTAAATTTGTAGTCATGCAATATATTATATCTAAATTTGTGGACTTGTGAACTGTGATTAAATTAGGAAACGCTGATTATGAAAAATGCACACGTATTGATCAATGATGTGAATCGAATTAGTATACTATTATAAATTTGTTACTAATAACCATAAACTATATATATCTATAAACATAAAAATAATATATAACTTTATATATAATAATAAATAAAAATATAAATGCGAAAAATAATATAATAACACATATTAATATATATATATATATATATATATATATATATATATTTCTAATACATTTTATAGTTTCATAGTTACAAGTCGAATATATGTCGATATAATATAAATTTAAGCTTTGAAACCTTCACTTAATTTAAAACTACAAAAAATATTGTGTGTAGTAATACCGATTAATGTCATTTTCTGATTTGTATAATTATACTTTTATATTATATATATATATATGATTTAACTTTAGACAAGATATCTTTATCTAGATGCATATGTATTATGTATACATTATTATTAATATAGGACCCACAAAAAATGAAATGCACGGGATGAGATCATTAAACAGTTGGGTGATCGTTAGTTAGTTTCCTTGATAATAAAGGATGCTCTTTATCTCACATGCTTTTGGTTGGTTGGTTGTTTTTGTTATCCTTTTTTTCTTTTCTTATATTTGTTATTATATATAATATGAAAATTATCCATAAAGTCCTTTATCCCCCACACATAACTTTGACCAACATTAGCATTTCCATTTCTCGTCTTTTATTATTTATATTTATTTCTTTTCCTCGATATCACTTTCGGAAAGTGCAAGGATATGTTTTCAGTTTTCACATCTATTTAATTTATTTATGGCCAATATTTATAAAAAAAGAATATCATTTCCTTCCTTAATTAGAGACGATATATATATATATATATATATAGAATAAAAAATTACAACAGTGATGAATATCTAATAATTTACAATCATTTATGCAACAATATAGTTGGTCGAGATCTTTACCTCGGTTTAGAGTTTAATGTTTGTTTTATATAAATATATTTTCTCGTTCCTAAAGCTCAAAAATGGTTTGAACTCGAAAATTCTAATTAGTGGTTAAAGTAATAAATTGCTATATTATATCTATATTATATAATATATGTTGCTTTGTTGTCTTGAAATGATGTTTTGCAACGTGACGCATATGTCACGAGCTTTGAGCTTTCCACGCTCCCAGCGGAATACGTCCGCGGAGCATCCGAACTTCTCACGTCTGGATCAACCCTCTTTACTTCCAAGATCAGTTCTCGAAGCCCAACTCGCACTGCGCATACGGACGGAACGAGTCATGGTTAGAGTTCTTTGCTTCAGAGAGCAGCTTAACTGGTTTTCGGCCTGCCCTGACCATCATCAAGACAACGACATTAGCTCCCGAACCAGCAGGATCCCGAAGAATATGCAACGTCTTACCGATAATAATCAAACATTGGAAATCAGTCATTAGCTTTCAAGCGACACCCCATGTATGGGGGGGGGGGGAGATCCACATCCATCACGTCCTGGTTTGACTTCCAACTACTACTCCCCCTTAAAGAGCTTTATATACAAAAACTCAATTGGACGTAGTAGACGTTGGTGTGCTCCAACTTGCACCACTTTTCCAGGTACGTGACATTCTCCCCCACCTAACCAACGCAACGCCCTCGTTGCGCGAACTCGCTGCCTCCACGATATCTTCTGCAGCAGGGCACTTTACCACGCCATCAAAATTTCCGCCTTCTTGAGTACGGTCTTTGTTGCTTTTTGCGTATTGTCCCCTCCTTCCTGAGAAGATCAACTAACTCGCTGTCTCGCATACGTTGGTCACCGCTGGGTCTGCCAGACCACCATTCCGCATCGGACACCCAGTGTGAGGCCCGTGGAAATACCTCCCCCTCCTCCGCGAGGTTAGATTTTCTCGTCTAAGAGTTTTCCCACCTATGGAATGCTACTCGGCAATGTTCCGGTCAATACAAGCAGTTCTCCCACATAGTATACTCTTTCGTCCCTCCTCGTTAGACACTTTTCCTTCAAGAGCCGTAGCAGCCAATATGTGCACCTGACTACACTCTTCTCTAGTGTATCCACTCCCCATGGTGGCAACGTAACCGCACATCCTTGATCTCTCGGATTGAAGGCAACCCTCCGCGGTCATGCCTTCCGAGTTCACTGGAGTCACACCAGCGTTCCTCCCCACAAAATAGCGCAACTCAACCTTCTTCGTCGAACAACTCCTCGATCGGAAACCTTGTTCGCTAAGACCGCGCGATGGCCATCCTCGTGGTAAAGCATCTCGGGACAACCGCGATCAGTTCAGAGTCCGCAACGTTAATATTTCTATCTTAAATCTCCCATGGAGCGAACGAGAACTTTGCTCTGATACCACTTGTCACGGGCTTGGAGCTTTTCACGCTCCCAGCGGAAAACGCCCGCGGGACATTCGGCCTTCCCACATCCAGATCAACCCTGTTTACTCCCAAGATCAGTTCTCGAAGCTCAACTCGCACTGCGCATACGGACGGAACATGTCATGAGTTAGAGGTATTTCCTCCGGAGAGCAGCTTAACTGGTTTTCGGCCTGCCCTGACCATCATCAGGAGAGCGGCATTAGCTCCCGAACCAGCAGGATCCCGAAGGATATCCAATGTATTACCGATAACAACCAGGACATTGGAAACCAGCCATGGGTTTTCAAGCGACACCCCATGTATGGTGTGGGGGGGGGATCCACATTCATTACGTCCTGACTTGGCTTCCAACTAATACTCCCCCTAAAGAGCTTTATATACAAAAACTCCATTGGATGTAGTAGACGTTGGTGTGCTCCATATTTGCACCACTTTTCCAGGAGAAATTCTTCCCTGGCACCGAGCTAACACGTGGCTCGGTACTGGTGGCCCTTCACCCAATGAAAATATGACAAGTTGCATAAATGTAGTAGTACCTTGCCACGTGTCATGTTTTAATTGCTTGTGGGGGCAACACCTTGGACTTGGAGACATCTGTTGACACCGCTCCATGAGAGAATTTCTCCTTTTCCAAGTACGTGACACATAGTACAGAATGCATGCATATGCCAACTTTTTAGATTGTTGAATTGGTTCATTAATGTCATGGCTACGTTGTTTTACATAATAGACACGTAATTCCACGAAGGGAATTAAAGAGTTGGTCCAAGCTAGGCTAATATATTTCATTCATTTGCCTGCCCTACCCTACCCTTGCCCTACCCAACCCAACCATCCGATTTTATGAACAAATGGCCGATTCTTGTCCCCACTTCTTACTTTCACCACATGGCGTCTCAATGATCTCATTTATATTTTGAATATAGGAAAATGATGCGCGCTACGTCATCAAATATAGTAGTATTTTTGAATGGCATTCAGATTTTCTGTCCCATTCTCATATTTCCCGTCTCAACTCAATGTCTTAAATCATGTATTACCTTTAAAATCTTAATACGCGTTTTGAGTATAATTAACTTTGAGATTTTTTGCTAAAATTCTATTGAGATTTGTGTATCCTAAAAGAAAAAAAATTAATCTAATGTCACGTGTCAAAATCTTAACAGTAAAGCATGATCTACCGTAGGAATAAGGGAGGAGGGGGGAGGGGATTTGAATCCGACCGAATGATGTTCACAAAGAAAATTCTACCGCACCCATTCAAATTATGTATTGTGGACCATTTATATATATAATGTATCTGATTACAGAGAAAGTCGCATAAGAAAGGTTTAATTATCAAATTGCTAGCTATGTGAATTTTGGGTACTCATGAGTCATAACCTGGGATGGCGATTGTAATGGTATAGTGAGGGTACCATTAATACCATAACCATACCATATTTTTTTTACTCATACCATAATCATAACCATAACCATTGTGGTTATAATTCTTCGTACCATAACCATAACCATAACTATAATCATGGTTTTTCACCGTGGTTAAACCATTTAACCATAAACATTAAAACTAATACAACAATACAACACCGTTTTTTCATATACGCAGTCCAAATTAAACATACATTCATTGTTTCATACACGAAATCCAAATTAAACATAATGTCATTGTTTTACTTAATTAAAGAACATTTCTTCAATTGAGATCCTCAATGATCATCACTTCCGATAGAGGTAACCTAATAATAAGAGATATAGATATAATGATTAGACATATTCATGTAATTGAATTATTCTCAGTTTTGCTAAAATAACTAATTACCTCAGTTATTGCTAATTCATCGTCTACCTTTACGTCATCAATTGACTTAAGTTTTCTTAACTTTATAAATGAAATTGTAAAAATGAAAGAAAATATATGAATTATTACACATTGACAAAATGGTATGAAAAATTTCATAAATAGAGCAATTTCATATTAAATTTTCCAATCATTTTTCACTTGTTTGTTTTATTTTTTTGGTAGATATAATATTAAAAAAATTAATAAATTATCCAACAATTTGAATAAATAAATTCGATTTTTATTTTTTATTTTAAAAAAATATTTCTTAAATGAATTAATTGCAAATTATATCAATATCTAATTTTATACGAAAATTGTATATCAAATTTTTAAAATTATTTTTTATGTACCACCTAGACTCACTAACGACTATATGGTAATTTTTAGGGCGACATGATATGATGATAGTAGAAATGTCATTGACGGTCATATATATATATATATATATATATATATATATATATATATATATATATATATATATATATATATATATATATAGGAAGATTAAAAAATTCATCAGGTTAATGATACAATTGTCTAATGATATTTCTAAACAAGTTGAACAGACAATATCAACACAAACATAACAATCCAAATTTTCCTTATCTTGTAGGTGTTATTATGTCATCTAACGCATTACTATATATATATATATATATATATATATGTGATCTGATTATGATATTGATCCACTAGAAATGATAACAACTGAGAAATCCACTACAAAAAGATCAAGTAACGTAACACTAGTGGACGTGGGAATGAATGTTAACAATATTTTAGAAAAAACATATATGTAAATTAAGGAGATGGGTGTTGTACGTTTTTACTCCATTTCATAATATAAATAATAAAAGTATTAAAAACATGTTTGATTGACCGTATTAATTAATGACGGTTAGTGATAAATAATATATAATTAGTACATAATAATAGATGTTGGATTGATTGTTATGTTATGTCATCAAATATCCATACAAACCACTTATATAAATGAAGTCGCACTAGGTCATGTATTAACAATGATATACCCATGCCTGCTTTAATTAGTTAGTATATATTTTCTTTTCACTTCAACATGATCATATTTCATGTCTACACTTGGGAAAATTAATTCCCTCAATAAAATAAAATATTAATTCCCTTGCAGAGTGATTTTAGCCGGTTATAATATTATTTTGGGATAAAGGTGACATGGAATATGTTATCCATAAATCAGCACTATCAACATCATTTTAAAAAAAATCATTGTTTGAATTATTTAATATTATATAGTGGTTTATCGTATTATTTATTTATTAATTAAAAGTTGTTTAAAACTCTTTAGAACTATAAAAATGAAACCAACACATCGTCTCAAAGATTAATCCTGGTATGGGTGATTATTATTTTAAGTGTGAATAATTATTGTAAGTGTGAACATAATTTAAATGATGTTCGCTTTTTTATAAGACACCCAAGGAAAAAAAAACATTAGTTCTTTCTTGCTTCAATGCATTAATGAATTGGCTCCACGTAAGCAAAACCGGAGTAACTTTGTTATAATCGTTGATCCGCCATTGTTATAGGTTTGTGTTGTGCCAACAACAAGAGAAATAAAAAGCACGTATTTAGAGCATCCACAATGGTTTTACATAAATTGTATTCTTTAAAGTTGCCACGTAGACATTTATGTACACTTTAAGTAATACGTAAATTTAAGACACACGTAAAAAATATTTTCTCTGCAATCGTATTACTTAAACATATTCCTTAAATATATTTTATTATTAAATTTTCCAACAACCACCAATAAGATATTAGCATTAATTATAAAATGAATTAATTTATAATAAAAAATTGGTTACGTAATACATAGTGCATTACTTAAATTTAAGGAATGCTTTATGTAAAAACATAAATTAACGTGTGGGTCCCATCTTTAAGGAATGCTATGTAAAACCACTGTAGATAGTTTTTGTTATTTTACGTAAATAAACATGTAGGACCCACGTTTACGTAATCTTTACGTAATACCACTGTGGATGCTCTTAGGGCGTTTGTTTCTTTATGTTTCCTCCTCTTTTTTTGTGTTGGTATCCGATTTTCGGGCACCCTTTTCTTTTCTTTGCATTTTTTTTCTTTCGGTCTTTAATAAGTATTTTTTTTTTCCTTTTTGTTGTTAGTTCTTATTATTCAGTAAAGCAAACACATTGGGCCCCAGATACAAGAAATTAGAAGAAAGAACCAATTTTCTATTATCCATTAACTTATTTATATATTTATGACATTGTTATGAAGTAGTCTAATTATATTATTACTAGATACTAACCCCGCGCACCGCGCGGGTAAAAAACATAAAAAACAATAAAATAAATTACTAACTTTACCTGATTTTTTAATTTAAAATGTCTAAAACAAAAGTTATATGTAAAAAAAAAAAATTCGCCATTGTAGGTAAAAAATAGAATTAAAATATATATATATATATATATATATATATATATTAAAATTATATAATATTATTTAATAAAATAGAATTTCCGGATGTGTTTGAAAACTTAAAATTGCATGTTGTGCCACCTAGCCCAGTAATATGTAGTTATTGCCGAAAGATCTATATATAACTATTTTTAAATATTAAAATTATAAATTTCGCCACATGACAGTCTAATTTAATCAAACGTAATTATATTTGTTTAGGTTGCTCGTGTTTTTGTAAAAGAGTTCATTTGTAGGTTAATTTATTAAAAAAATATATGTATGTTGTTATTAATGAATTTATATAAGTTAGAAATATATGATACCTTTGATATTTGAAAACTCTTCACGTTTATTTTCACATGAAAATGTAAAATAGAGTATTGTGTAAAAAATCAAGGCTATTTAGTTTTGTTGATTACGATACTCAGGATTATATAATATTATAATAATTAATAGTAAAAGAAAATAAATGTAAGTATAGATAATAAAATTATATAATATTATTTATAACATAATTTTTTCTAGTATATTTTAAATATCAGGATTGCCGGTTATGTTATGTAATAATGCATAAGAATCCAAATTATTGAATAAATTAACCCTAAAACTCAATAATTTAAATAATTAACCATAAAATTAAATAATTATACTAGAAATTCTTGAATTATTCCAACGACTTGTTGATAAATTGTTCATATTCCACAGTATAAACTATTTAAAATTCATAATAATAAAAAATGCAAATTAATATCCCCAAATATATACACTCATGAAAATTAATATATAGAATATTCATATTTTATAACTCAAACCATTTATATTCAATCAAATTATCTTATATTTTATTATTATTGTTATTATTATATACACTAATTTAGATTTTGTAATAGAATAAGAGGTTAAACCATAAATTGATACGTCAACTGTATCCGTTAATAAGATTGTACCACGTCAAAATTTAAAATTACGCCTAAAACTAAACAATTGAAATAATTAAGCCTAAAATTAGTTAACTCTAATAAAACTCCATAGAATTATCATAAAAAGTTTATTGACACATTGTTCATATTCAGCAACATAAACTATTTCAGCAAAAAAAAAAAAAAAAACATAAACTATTTAAACTTTTTACTCATAATAATAAAATATAAACACATTTATATTCACAAGCATGCATTCGTAAACAATTAAAATATATAATATTTATATTCAATAACTTAATTCATTCATATTACATCACATTATCTATCTTTATATCTATATTTAAAGTAATTCAGATGGTGATAGAATAAGAGGTTAAACGACACATCCACATGTCAGTTGTATCAACCAATACTTTTGCACTACGACAATGGTAAGTGCTTAAATAGTAATATAAATAATATATAAATTACATATTCCCCATACAAATTATAACTGATCAAGTACTTTTTCCCCAAATGAAGCGATAATACTATGAAAACAATAGTTGACACCAATGAGGTAATGAACCAAACAAAACTCGAAGCTCTACATTCAAAGTTGAGGAAAAAATTCCAACCATAGTGCTTAGAGTACCTGGATAAACTACACAATTTAGGTGTAGTATAAGCCACAATTACGATTGAAATAAAGTTATTTTCAACTAGTAAACACATGAAATGACATTATACGCACGGGAAACATGAAAAATCAATGCATATAGTGTATAACTTTTAGGTCATCATTTGTATTCGATCTCAGACCTATAAAGAATAAATGTTAATCGTTGTTTACTACACTAAAATACATAAAAAATTCACATCCCGCGGCGCACGGGGTCAACACCTACTTTTATATAATTAATGTCTAAAATAGATTTATTTATTTTTATTGGTTATAACATTATGGATAACATAGTTATAGATTCGTCACTTTATACAACACTTTGATTATAAACTCGTTCTCATATTAAAATAGAGGTGAACACCTTCTGAATGACATATGATGTCATATAATTTTATCTTCAATACAATTTTGTCAATTACAATAAACTTGGTGATTCTAAATAAAAATTTATTTTAAAACATTATTAACTCACACTTTGCATATAAATTTATTTTAAAATTGGCATATACTAAAATAATATATGCATCTTATTATTGATTAATTCGTTACAATAGTGTACATAAATTAAAAAGATATGTATGGATAAAGCCAAAAATTTATGTTAGTGGGGCAAAAAATTAGACTAGAGGCAAATGATTCAACAAAAAAAATATGGGAGGGAACTATAAGACTTTAAAGGGTTAAATCAAAGATTTTACATATTTAGATTTAAATTTGCACAATATTAAAAGTTGAGGAAAAAACAATCTCTTATCCATAACCGGCTTCGTGTCTTAATATGTGGTATCATATACAATTTTAAGCTCTTCTCATATAATTTCACATAAGAAAAACATGTTCGTAAATCAGAATACTGTAAAAAAAAAAAATTTGCTAATTATTTGCGATATTCAGCTAGAGAATAATAAATAAAAAAGGGTTATAATATCAAATTGTTATTCGGTCAAAGTTCAAGTAGCGATTTGTTTTTTCTTTTGGCCATAAGTAACGATTTGGTTAGTAACCTTAAATATGATGTTTTTTCTTTTTTAATTAAATATACACATGCATGTATATATTTGACTTTTCTATTCGTGCGTATCAAGTTGATGAGTTGATATGAATTTTAAGTGAATGATTTCACTTATCAATTCATTTACATTATTATTTGTAGGTTGAATCCTGTTCATATCTAGTTGATAATTGTATTATAATATTATTGACTTGCATTTTGCACGAAAATTGGTCTTTTATATTAATATCAAAAGATCACATGCATCGTATTATTGATTAATTTGTCATAGCAGTGTACATGAATTAGAAATATATGTTATTAAGAAGTCTTCACATCTACTTCCACAAGTTTTTTTCCGTAAATAAGAGTAATTTAGTAAAAAATATTAATGAAATAAATATAGGACTTATTTGATTACATTATTCATAAGTAAATAATATTATTATAGTAAATTAAAGGAAAATAAAGGTAATATAGAGGTCTCTTTGATTACAATATTCATAAGTAAATAATATTATTATAGTAAATTAAAAGGAATAAACTATTAATGATGTGAATTTTTATAGTATGTTTTACATTTTAGAATTGTCGGTTATGTCATGTGATGCAATACTACATATATGAGCCAAATATTTAGAATTAATTTTAAACATCAGAATCACCAGTGTTATTACATATTATTATCGAATATATTCAAATCGAGTTATATTATTTAGGTTAGATTATATTAATCAATAAAAAGTGTTATTTAATATGTTAACTTCTTTTTATTTGGCAGATTTTTAATATCTGAAACTTTGCCAACAAATTTATGTGTTAGTAAAATTATATAATTTTTTTTGGCCACTAGTAATATTATATAAATAATATATAAATTTTCATCTTAATAGAATCTTGATGCGTAGATAAATAAGTTTTTTATTTTTACAAGGTGTTCTAATTGCAGGGTCTATTATAGTTACCCCTCGCATATAACGACCGTAAGTGGCAAAATATTGGTCTGAATATTTTTTCATGCACATTCTAGAAGCGGAGTTTGAATTCGATACCTCTAATTAAATGATGAAGCATTGAAGCGTTATAACTTATAACATACTACATGGTTAAATTAGTATTATAATAATAATAATAATAATAATAATAATAATAATAATAATAACCCACGGTTGGATGAACTAAATAGTAAAGCGAGTTGCGTTCACAAACTGAGATCGAATCTCGCTGTTGCGTCCGGATTGAACAAGGTCGCGGGGATGCGTCTGTGTTGTGCGGGCTGTGATCCTTCTGTCGGAGGTTGAGCCACTAACGAGTGTTCAGACTTGTTCCCGTATGAGGATTGTGTCACGGTATGGCTGTGACTCGGTAAGGCTGGGACTCGGTAAGGTTGTGACCCGGCAAGGTTGTGACCCGACAAGGTCGTGACCCGGCAAGGTTCTGACTCGGCAAGGTTGTGACCCGTCAAGGTTGTGACCCGGCAAGGTTGTGTCTCATACGCCAGATCCTGCACCAAGGACCAATGCTAGCACGGAGAGGGGGGGGGGGTGGTGCTAGCGGAGCCCTCTCCGATGCTTAAGTCACTATAAGGGAAAAAATGTAATTTCTAGAGAGAAGTCAGAGCTCAAAATACCAAAGTTGGGCAAAAAGAATGTGTGAAAATGGGTGGCCAAGACCTCCTATTTATAGGCTTTCTTGGGACCGGACCCGGTTTTAAAGCGGTTTGATGACGGTTCAAGATCATGCAGTAACCGTCATCCATATTGGTAATGTGCGAACTTGACTTCTCTACACCCAACGGTAATCGCGGATACGGTAGTCGCGCGATACCCGTAAGGTAATCCGGACCTCGTCGAATTTGGGCAATTCGGCGAGGTCCGGATTGCCGCGTAACCCGGACCTCCGGATTGCAAGCAACCCGGACCTCCGGGTTGCTTTGCGCAACCCGGAGGTCCGGTCCGGACGCGCGTAAAGGCGCTTCCGGACCGTTTTGATACCGTGGGAGGTGTTTTTAAACCGAGATGTAATTTTCGACACGTTTACGAGGCCCGAAATGTAAACACGAACCCGAATTGGACATTTATCCATCACTTGCCCCCGAGTCAAGTAACGGTTTAGAACCTTTCTTGACTCTATTTTAAGTTAGGATATTTGTCCAATTTGAGTTTGACGCTAACCTTTCGGTTTTGATCGTTGGTCGGATGCGAGCATCTTGATTTCGTCCGTCGCTTGATTTTCCGGCCGAAATGGCTTTGTTTCCTATCATCATGATTAGTGCAATAGGAAATGTATATGCGCGAATATGACTATCGTCGGAGGCATGAGCAAACGGTAATGCGCTACGCGAACATGTATCTATCCATATGTGTACATAAGTAATAGTCATGGCAAGATTGTAATTACGCAATGCAAGAAGTAGAAATCGTACGCTTCTAAAATGACTAAGTGATTACCGAATCATGAATTATGTGATTGCAACATACGAGTATAGTAATGGACTTGATACGTGCAATGTCAAGACATGTATAGGAATAGACATTTTTAGGAGGAGAGGGTAGAGTATACCGTAGGGGTTTAGTCTTGAGTGTAGGTAAACTAATCCTTTGATCCTTATCCACAAAGCATCTCTTTGGGATTAGTAAATACACACATCCCCATTTATCCTTCCAGCATCCTAGGAATTCATCATTCCACTCCCTTTGCAGGTAATTCATTCACCCTTTCCCGAAATTGCTTTTGTGTGCAAAATTTCTTTGCCGTCGTGGAGCCTAGATACGTTTTGACAATTTCGAGTCTGATCCTTGGCTTGTTTTTGGAAGTTGACACCATCATTCGACTCGGTTCGTCCCAAGGATTCCAGCGCCACCTTCGGAGCAGCCAGAGGACCCCGCACGCGCCCTCACGCGCCGCCGCGAGTGGAGCGGCTTCGCCGGAGCGTGTGGCCCACGCGCCGCCTTCCTGGGCTCGCCTCGTTTCGGTCCACACCTTTCCGGAATCGTCTCGACGAGGGGAACCCATTAGAATACCTTTCGTCACGTTTTGAGGTACTTTGGAAACTCGAATTCTTAGGACAGCTTCGACTTGAATGTCGATGTCACCGTGTTGTCGCTTGTTTAAGTCATTTTTCGTTGTCGACATGTGGGACTGCTTGCTGAGGTTTATACGTCGAGTAATTGCTGATTGATTGCCGTCATTATCGTCGTTTGTTCATAATTTAGGCGATTTTCCATTTCCGTGGGTATTTGGTGTAGAATTCCCCGTATCTTCGTGTAGAAGCTTTTTTGGTTGATATGCATGATTTTCCTTCTTGGCGGGTTTTTGGTTGACGGGGGTTGCCCAGTAACTTTAGGCATAGTCACTTGTCGTCTTGATGCCTTAGAGAAAAAATTTCCTTAAGCGTTGCCGTATCCGATTCTTACGGTTTATCGCGTTAATCCCCCGTTTGCATGATAGCCCCTTAGGATGCTAGTCCCTTCCATGGTACGTACCAATTTCACTATGCGTGTGAAACTTGGTCATGTGCGTTGACTTTTTGATACGCGCGTTGACTTTTGATACACGCGTTGACTTTTGATACGTGCGTTGACTTTTGATACGTGCGTTGACTTTTGATACGCGCGTTTAAGCTTGATACACGCATTGATGTTGATACGCGCGTTAACTTTTGATACGCGCATTGATGTTGATACGCGCGTTAACCTTGATACGCGCATTGATGTTGATACGCGCGTTAACTTTGATACGCGCATTGATGTTGATACGTGCATTAACCTTGATACGCGCATTGATGTTGATATGCGCGTTAACTTTGATACGCGCATTGATGTTGATACGCGCGTTAACTTTGATACGCGCATTGATGTTGATACGCGCGTTAACTTTTGATACGCGCATTGATGTTGATGCGCGCGTTAACCTTGATACGTGCCTTGATGTTGATATGCGCGTTAACTTTGATACGCGCATTGATGTTGATACGCGCTTTAGCCTTGATACGCACATTGATGTTGATACGCGCGTTAACTTTGATACGCGCATTGATGTTGATACGCGCATTAACCTTGATACGCGCATTGATGTTGATATGCGCGTTAACTTTGATACGCGCATTGATGTTGATACGCGCGTTAACTTTGATACGCGCATTGATGTTGATACGCGCGTTAACTTTGATACGCGCATTGATGTTGTGCGGGTTGTGAAGTCGTAGTAGCTTCTTGAGGAATCCCCATCCTTTCGGCTGAGTTGTTGCTATGAGTTGTTGCTATGAGTAAACCCACAGACGGCGCCAATGTTGCGTCCGGATTGAACAAGGTCGCGGGGATGCGTCTGTGGTTGTGCGGGCTGTGATCCTTCTGTCGGAGGTTGAGCCACTAACGAGTGTTCAGACTTGCTCCCGTATGAGGATTGTGTCACGGTATGGCTGTGACTCGGTAAGGCTGGGACTCGGTAAGGTTGTGACCCGGCAAGGTTGTGACCCGGCAAGGTCGTGACCCGGCAAGGTTGTGACTCGGCAAGGTTGTGACCCGGCAAGGTTGTGACCCGGCAAGGTTGTGTCTCATACGCCAGATCCTGCACCAAGGACCAATGCTAGCACGGAGAGGGGGGGGGGGGGGGTGGTGCTAGCGGAGCCCTCTCCGATGCTTAAGTCACTATAAGGGCAAAAAGGTAATTTCTAGAGAGAGAGAATTTCTAGAGAGAAGTCAGAGCTCAAAATACCAAAGTTGGGCAAATGAGAGAATGTGTGAAAATGGGTGGCCAAGACCTCCTATTTATAGGCTTTCTTGGGACCGGACCCGGTTTTAAAGCGGTTTGATGACAGCTCAAGATCATGCGGTAACCGTCATCCATATTGGTAATGTGCGAACTTGACTTCTCTACACGCAACGGTAATCGCGGATACGGTAGTCGCGCGATACCCGTAAGGTAATCCGGACCTCGTCGAATTTGGGCAATTCGGCGAGGTCCGGATTGCTATGCAACCCGGAGGTCCGGTCCGGACGCGCGTAAAGGCGCTTCCGGACCGTTTTGATACCGTGGGAGGTGTTTTTAAACCGAGATGTAATTTTCGACACGTTTACGAGGCCCGAAATGTAAACACGAATCCGAATTGGACATTTATCCATCACTCGCTATAGAGGTCTTCAACCTTAAACGCTTGTATATTTCAAAAAAATAAATTATATTTAATAATTTATGCAGAATAATGAGAAAATATATTTATTTATTTATGATAAATACACTAATTTTAATAATTAAATTAGAAATTTAGAATTATTAAGTAAAATAAAAAAACTATATATATTTCATTTTCTCGAGATGTGGATTAGGGATCGCAGCGCGCTGCTCTGCTCGTATATAAAAAGCCGCCAACGCTCTTCTCCGAAACCAATCTACCCTCCTCCTCCATTAACGTTCCTCTTTCCTTAGTACTAGCCATCTTCTCCTCTTTGCCTCCTCACTCAGAGCTTCTTTGGTAAGGCAGATTTCCTGTTTTGAGCACCTTCTCTTCATCCAGAAAGTACTCTCAGAGGTCGAGGCGAAGAGACGCCTGAGATTCAAGCATTACTACACTGTCAAGGTCCCCATTCTTGTTCCTTTTGATACATCTGCTTTTGTTTCTCTTCATTTCCTGCGTTTACCGGCGCTCTGCGCTGATTCGGTTGTGTAGTTGTGGTCTCTGTTTCGTATTCGAGCCGCCGCAGCAGAGGAGGAGATGAAATACGTTCTGGTAACGGGTGGGGTGGTCAGTGGCCTTGGAAAAGGGGTCACTGCTAGCAGCATCGGCGTGCTTCTCAAGGCCTGTGGACTCCGCGTAACTTCAATCAAGATAGGTAAAAGGAAATCCTCTTTAGCTCTAACTTTCAGCGACGGTTTTATCATCTGTCGCTCTTTGCAACCAAGCATGGAAGTAATGCCACGCTCTCTCGTTTTCAACCAAAGAAGAAGCTTAAATCTTGAGTTAACGAAATATGACCTTGGTCTGTCTATCCTGGCAAATAATTGATAGCAACGTTTATACATATTATTTTCTGGTTCAAGCCAAGCCTTCTTTTGTTCAAACTAAGACAAATTTTTCATGGGAATTTTTATCATTTATTATTTTAATTTAATGATGTTTTGTCTCTCTAATAATCCATTTAGCTATCTGGATTTATGCACTGTGTAGCCAGATTCTTTTAGTTTTGTCAACTTTGGTAGCAGCTTTAGTTTTGTTGTCTTTTGATTTTGATTTACTGAAGCGGCTGGATTTCCCCTTTAACTTTCTGATTCATGTCTTCTCTATAACTTTCTGTACATTCTTCTGTAAATAAGAAGTATTTTTGGTGCTCCCTGCACTTTTGGCTTTCTAGACTAAAATATATAACCAACGTTTTGTGTTTCAGATCCTTATTTGAATACCGATGCCGGAACCATGTCTCCTTTTGAGCACGGAGAGGTTTACGTTCTGGACGACGGCGGCGAGGTAGAGATGAAGAACCTAATTAATTAGTCACATACTTGAAACTCTAATGAATATTATTTGACCAATAAAGTTTAATTTAGAGAAAGTAAAGTATGTCATGGTGAATAGACGTGGCTGAAAAAGAATATTATCTTTTCTTTGTTTGAAAAAAGGTGGATTTGGACCTTGGAAACTATGAGAGGTTCCTCGATACTAAGCTAACTCGAGACAACAATATTACTACTGGCAAAATTTATCAGGCAAGTAGCTTCAGATTCATATTTTTTAAACAAAAATTGGGTTTTCATCAATCCAATGAATGCAATATATATTCAAAGATTTGAACTTTTGTATGTCCGATGCAGTCTGTCATCGAGAAGGAGAGAAGGGGAGATTACTTGGGCAAAACTGTTCAGGTTTGACTTATTAGTCAATCTTAGGCTGTGTTCTTCTATGATGAAGTATCCTCCACTGAATTTCCGTAATTTTTGCATATAGGTTGTGCCGCATATTACTGATGCTATTCAGGAGTGGATTGAGCGTGTCTCTGTAATTCCTGTAGATGGAAAGGAAGGTCCTGCAGATGTTTGTGTGATAGAGTTGGGTGGAACAATAGGTAAAGTAGCGGCAACATTCTTGGCATGATGTCTCAACTGTCTTATCCCAATATTTTAGTTCTAAAAATTAGTGATAATGCAGGTGACATTGAGTCCATGCCGTTTATTGAGGCTTTAGGACAATTCTCTTACCGTGTTGGTAAGTCTGAATATTTTGTGATGATCATGGAGATTTATTCTTCCACATAAGTTAATTTCTAATCTTCTTATTTTTAGGTGATGGAAACTTTTGTTTGATTCATGTTAGTCTTGTTCCTGTACTGAATGTTGTGGGTGAGCAGGTAATGATCTGATGTTGAAAGTTATAGTTTTTTTAAAAAAAAAAAAAAAAAAACTACGTCCTCTTTCTAGAGGAAAGTCTAAAATTATGTTGTGTTATTTTTACAGAAAACAAAGCCAACACAACATAGTGTTAGGGGACTTAGAGGCTTGGGGTTGACTCCTAACATATTGGCTTGTCGCAGCACAACGGTCTAATTCTCTCCCTCACTCTCTTTAAAACTTATATAAGAACATGAGCACCAAAAGAAAGTGACTAGGAACTTTTTTTTGGCCAAAGTGACTAGGAACTTGAACTAACATGTCTGCACATGATTTTGCAGGCTCTGGACGAAAACGTGAAGCTGAAACTTTCCCAATTTTGCCATGTTCCGGTATTGATCTAAAAGATATTTTCTTATCTGAAGATATTTGGACTTTCGTATCTTGAAGTACTTATCATGAACTTATCTTCTACAGGCAGGAAATATTGTGACACTTTATGATGTGTCCAACATTTGGCATATTCCTCTGCTTCTGAGAGTATGTTTTTTTCAGACTAATGCGTTTGTGATTTTCTCATGACTTTAGAAAAGAATCTAAAAGAGTTTGCTTATTCTGTTTTCCAAACAGGACCAAAAGGCTCACGAAGCAATTTTTAAGGTGCTGAACCTTGAAAGGTTTGTCAATTCTAAACCAATAATCTTTGAAGTGCTGTTCTTTCTTGTATTGTGCTTGTGCTTAGTGTTGGTTCCATTATCTGCAGTGTGGCCATGGAGCCTGCTTTAAAAGAATGGACTGCTCGGGCTGAACTATGTGACAAATTGCATATACCAGTGAGTTTGTTTGTTTTGTTTGCCTGATGTTTTGATAGCATTTCTCTTCACTGTTATATATTTATAAATATGATTTACTTTGTACAGGTTCGGATTGCCATGGTTGGGAAGTATACAAACCATTCTGACTCTTATCTCTCTGTCCTCAAGGTGTGTATACCTTTTCACTCTCCATAAAAGAAAAGACAGTACAATATGATAAGATCAGATTCTTAAAGCCTCATATTTTCAGGCGCTTTTGCATGCTTCGGTTGCTTGCCGGAAAAAACTTGTTGTGGAGTGGGTTCCCGCTTGTGACCTTGAAGACACGACTGCTAAAGAGGTTACACTTTGATTCTCTGTTCTCTTCGTCTGACTCAAAAGTGTTCCTTCTTCCACTAAATTAACAAATCAAAGTTATGAACTGCAGAATCCTGAGGCTCATAAAGCTGCATGGAAACTGTTGAAGGTCAGTATCATACCCTTGATGGTTATTATGTGGAGATTCTTCCATAATTCTTTAAGTTGGTTATTAATAAACGTTGCTGATGTGTCTTTCAGGGAGCAGATGGTATCCTTGTGCCAGGAGGTTTTGGTGACAGAGGAGTACAAGGGAAAATTGTAGCTGCGAAGTATGCCCGAGAAACCAGGGTCCCTTACCTCGGCATCTGTCTTGGAATGCAGACTGCAGTTATTGAGTTTGCTCGATCCGTTCTTGGTCTTGATGATGCAAACAGCACTGAATTTAATCCAGACACAAAAAACCCTTGTGTTATTTTCATGCCTGAGGTAGTAATCAGTCACTCTTTAAATCTTCATATATATATATTTCATCAATATATATATTGATTATTGAATATGAACAGGGTTCAAAAACCCATATGGGTGGCACCATGCGTCTCGGTTCGAGGAGGACTTACTTCCATGTCTCAGATTGCGTGTCCTCGAAATTGTAAGTCTACTTGAGTAGGAATATTTATTTTTAAATAAGATAAAAATGAATTTTAATAATTTACTTAACTCCATGATTGCTTTAATATTAGACTAAGTTTGTTGGATTGATTTTGTTAGATACGGGAATCGAAGCTATGTTGATGAGAGACATCGCCATAGATATGAGGTAAACCCCGAGATGGTGCCACGCCTTGAAAGTGCTGGACTTTCTTTTACTGGAAAGGATGAAACTGGGCAGCGCATGGAGGTGATTCTTTCTTCCTGCCTTTTTATATTTTTTTAAAAGCTACTTTTTCTTTGACATTTTTATTCAAATTGTTGTATTTTGGTATCCAGATTATTGAGCTACCGAATCATCCATATTATGTTGGTGCTCAATTCCATCCCGAGTTCAAGTCAAGGCCTGGGGAGCCATCTGCTTTGTTCTTAGGTACTGTATTCCTCCTATCTCAATTTTGCATGCAGCTATTGGGTACCCTTTTGCAAAAAAATAAAATGACTACTTTGAGAAGTAAGGAGTGTTTGACTCACTTGCAATGCGAGACCATTAAGCCCCATTTCTCAAAACAAACAATGTGATGTTATTGGGTGATGTAATCCTTGGAAATAAGAGTAATTTGAGAACCCATCTGAATTTGAAGTTACCTTCTGTTGCTGCACACTAGGAATCAACATTGCCATGTCTGAATCTGAATGTTCAATGATTCCAAGAACTCCTAAGAGAACCAAAAATGCTGTTTTGAAATGCAGGGCTCATAGCAGCTGCATGTGGGGAGCTAGATGCAGTTCTACAAGGCTGTGCAAACACACGGAAACCTTTGAGAACCGGCACTCACGTTAATGGAAACGGTGTAACTAAAGCTTATCAGAACGGTTCTGCAGCTAATGGAGGAGGTCTAAACGGAGTTTACAGCAATGGGAACGGCCTTCACTTGTGAATGTCGGGGAAGGAGGCATGATGCACTTTTTTTAGGGTATTAGTTTCTGGGTATTTTGTACAGTGGCTTTTATGTATTAGTAGAAGGTGTAATGGCTTATTTCTTCTTCAAAAGGAGTTTCTGGGTTTGATTGGAGAGCAAAAGTGGTCGCCTTTTTATATGGGACTGCATGTTATCCATTGCATTATGTGCAATGAGGGAGGGTGGTCTTTCTAGGGACACCCTTCTTTCCCTTTGGCTACTCTATTTATGCTTTTTGGCATTTGTGGACTTTGTTTTTTCGGGTTTTGGTTGCCTTGCCCCACAAGAAAGGTAGTAGAATCTAAGTGAAAGTTACCACCTTTGCTGATTCTGGTAGCATGGAGATGATGATGATTTGGAGTTTTTGGGTTTAGGGGGGAGGTTTCTTAGTGAAAGGACGGTTATGATTGTTGCTTAAACTTTGGTTGATGTATTATTATTATTATATGTAAACTTGTCTCTTTTAGTAATTAATTAATATATATGCTATATGTTATGGCTATGTGCTCCAAGCCTCCAATCGAACTTTATACTCATGACGGTGCATGTCGGTGTTTGCTTAGTGCGCTTTATATTTATTAATTAATAATACCAATTATTATTTACTTGAAGAGAAAGATAATTGCATACTACAATCTTTTTTAAAAAAATACGGATGACAAATTGAAAAATAGTAGTTTATTAGTACAAATACAAAATAATAAATATGGCACATAAGCTATGTGCTCGGTTTGGAGTTGATTTTTTTAAATGTGTGTTCCATATTATTTTTCTTTCTTAAAAAAGGAAAATTATTTTATGGGTTTTTTGTGTTTTCTAAACCAAGCAACTAATATAATTCATTCCATGAGTTGAGCGAGTCTCACATTTGATTGGAGGAGAGGTGGAACAGAAATTCGGTCTTACATCGGCCCACACCTTGATTGTCTTCTCTTCTCTTGCTTTGTCTCCGGAGCGCCAAGCGCAAGCACACACAGAGAGATCCACCGTCGATAACGATGATTCTCTTGCAGCCCCAATCCAGATTTCTTCTTCAGACCTTGCAAAATCGCGTTCAAAGGTACGTCCTGTCCTTCGTTCTAGTACAGCTCATGTGTCTCTTAATGGGACCAACTCTGCAATTGTTGTCAGCCTGCTGATTCTCATGATTCCGTTGATTTTCTTTCTCCATTGCATTCATCTTGATTCTTTCGATGTCCCAGTCTTCATATACTTGCTTACTTTTGTTCATCTATACATCAATCGAATCAAATTTTGGTTAAACAACACAAGTTTGAAAAGGAAACTGAGTTTGCTAGCTAATCTGAAAATGCGGCCTTGCTAGCTGAGCTTGACCTTCATTTCCATGATACCACATTGCGCTTGTTTTTATTTACTTATTTCCCTGAGTTAATGGAATTGTGAATTTTGGGTTTGCGCCAGTCTTCATTAACACGGGGCATTGGTAACCTGTACTAGGAAAGGTTATTCCGCGGTTGTTCCTAATTCATATGTATAAAAATTAAGCAGTGCATTATTGGCGCTGTACATAAGTTCTGGATGATCTGAGAAGCTCGTTCATTGAAACGGAAATGCATAGCTCTGGAAGATTTCTGACCTTTGGCATGACATAACGTAGATATGGAAGATATGATAATTACTGTGTCTTCACTGTTCAAACAAGCACTAGGTAAATGTTTAAGAGCATTTAGGAATTTCAATTTGTTGAGTAACTACTTTCTGTAATCATTCAATGAACTGGAATTTCTCAATAGTTTGAGAACTGACTAGCATGAAAGAAATAGTGTCTGCAACTCATGCTAATGTCATGCTTAGGATTAGTTTCATATGTAATGTAGACAAGCTTTGCAACTGGGGAGTCTATAATGTTGCTAATTATTTTTTTGTATGGTACATACATTTTAAGATGAATCTGGTGATAATTTTGTAAACAAAGAAGAGAGACCTATTCTTTTGATGAGAAATTCTTGTTTGAGCTTTGTGTTTAAATTTCCACATCCGGTGCTGCTTACTAAGCTGCTTCCACTTTCTTCCTGGTATTATCTCTGTATGCTTGCACATAATAGCATATTAGTTGATGATGTCAGGTCGTAATACACCAACTACTGTTGTTCGCTTTCTAAACATGCTGATATGTTTCAAGTGTAACTGAAGATTTTCTAGGAAATGATGGTTGTTTGCTGCAGCTGGTGTTGTAATATTCTGCATGTAGTTGTTAGGTTTTTGCCCACGTTTTACTTATTAGATTGTTACTACCAGTCTGTAGATAGGGGTATTTTAACGTACAGGATCTTAAGCACTGTATTTGCGTAGTCAAAATTTCATTGGAGAAGGATATGGTTATTTCATTGGATAGGGTATTTCATTTGGCTAAGGCTACCCAGCTTTATTTGATTGATGAATGATTTCCTAATAATACTCTTTTACAAATGAATTAGTATGGGCATAATGATGGAGCATTTTTTTTTCATGAAATATCTAGAAACATTGGATGCCTAATGCATTTTTTTTGTAGTCTTGACAAAGGAGTTGAGCTGGACTATCACTGGATCGAGTTTGATGATGTCCGATATCATATTCAGGTAATTTCATGGATACCCTGTCCAAATTTTGGGAACATATCTGTATAAGTTGTAGTTTGTTAGTGAAATTTGACTTCAAATAGTTATTTTGGTAAGCAGCAAACAAGTAGGGAAAACAAATGTTTCCCCAATTATATTATAATGGATGGTTCGTTGCCATTTCCTGTTCTTTTTGGCTAAAATCTATTGCTCCCTTTTTTCAGAAAAGTGACTACCCTCTAACTCTCCATTTTGCTCAAGTTGCATGTGCATGACAACCCATTTTTCTAAGTTGATTGAATAGGCCACTTGTCATGTGGGTGACATGTCATTGAGCTTCACATGGATGGACCAACGCTTTGTTCACCATATTTCCAACAATCATAACTTCTTTCTGTGTCTCTCAATTCCGCTCCGAAGCCAAATAAAACAAGGACCAACTTCACAGGCTTAATAAAGGTCAGGATTAGTATGATGGTGGATTTGAAAAATCAAATCTGCAGTTTGTGAGGTTTTTTTTTTCTTTTTGGTTAAGACAGTAAAAAAGAAAGAAAAGGGCAATTTGCATTAAACCATAAGTAAAAGAGAAAGAGGATCCGTGGAGTTTTCCTCTAACTTAGGTAAAGGAGAAAGATCTAAGATCTGACGGTCCATAACTTGCTAAACATCATCTAGATATGTGGATTAAGTCCGTAGTAACATATGCTATTTTTTTTAACATGCCAACAAAAAGGAAGGAAGAAGTAACGTTGGTTGAAAAACCAATGCACTTGTACTATTATTATCCGACTGTGGTAGCTGAATTCGCTGTAGCATCCAAAAGGTTCAGTCCTTGTTGTCTGAGTTTTGGAGAACGTTTGTAGGTGACGATGAAGAATCCTCATCTGCTTTTGTTGTCAGTGTCGTTGCCTGCTCCACCTCCAGAAACAGCTTTCCCTGGTGGACTTCCTTCAGGAGCCATTGAAGCAATAAAGTCTGCATATGGTGGCGTCGTGCAGATACTTGATCCTCCCAGGGATGGCTTTAATCTTACATTGAAGTTGAATCTTTCAAAACTTCCTGCAAATGAAGGTTGGTCATTATTATTAGCTTGCTATGATATCCGATGTTTGGAACAGGTTTAATAGGATATATTGGATATCTTCTTCAAATTGGCAGATTTTTACATTATAATAGTATGATATCTGTAGCTGTAGAAGAAATAGTATAGGATTGGTTTACATTTGGAGCTAAATTATTGAAGTGTTGCTTAATATGATGAGAGCATTCTTTTATTTGAGTGTGCCTATAAAATGTATTCAACACTGAAAATTGTTTATTCAATGCAGAGCAAAAGCAGGCATTGTTGGTTAAGATAGCCTCTGTGAGAGAAGTCGTTCTGGGTGCCCCCTTGCGATCCGTTTTAAAACATCTTGCTTCCAGGAGTGTAAACGCTGAAATGAATCGGCTTATGGCGCTAGTGCACCGACCAAGAGAGTCATTTTTCATACTTCCCCAGGTAAATTTCTGATAATCATTGATCTAACTTTGCATCCCTCTGTTCAATGTCGATGTCATGCGAACAATATGAATACCATACTCTACCTCTGATGCCAGGCAGACAGAGTAATTGTTGTATTTCCAATGAGATTCAGTGACTCCATAGACACTGTCTTAGCAACTTCTTTCCTTCAGGTATTTTTTCCTTATTTTGCTAATATCAGTCCCTCATTTTCCATACTTTCAGTGGGTTCATCCACACATAGTTTCATCTTCCCAGGAATGATCTATCTTGAACTTTATATCATGCAGGAGTTTGTGGAGGCTAGAAAAGTGGGAACAGCTGGACTAAATAATGCCCCTCCCTGTTCTTGGTCTGCATCTCCACCTCTTGAGCTGAAGGATGTTCCTGCAGAAGCAATATCAGCAAATGCTGGATTCGTAAGTTTTGGTAATATAAGTAAAACATTCAATTTAATTCTTATCACTCAATTATATTTATTTGTTTATATTTTGCTCTTGTGCATATGTTAACTGTTTCAAATACTGCAGTGATTTTCCCTCGTCATGTAGAAGGCAAGAAGCTTGATCGAACCGTTTGGAGTCTATCAACTTTCCACGCATATGTCAGTTATCATGTTAAGGCGAGTTTACTCCTTCTGTAACAGCATAGTCATTTTAACAGACAACCACTGTTGAATTGTCTTCTTTTAAATTTTAATATAATTCATTTACCCTGGTTTTTGTTCAATTTTTCATGCATAATGCAGTGCTCGGAAGGGTTCATGCATACACGGATGCGGCGTAGGGTTGAGTCCATGATTGAGGTAGCCATATATATATATATAACTCTTAAAAAGCCAAAAAAATGATATGGTTTTTAAGATTTAGTATCATCACAAATACGGTCATGTGTTCTTATTGAAATGGATTCATGATATGCATGCATTATATGGCAGGCCCTGGACCGTGCTAAACCCGATCAAGAGAAATCGAGTTCAATCAAATCACCAAATAGCAGATCCTTCAAAAAGCTGGTTGGTTACTATTATCTCTTTCTTCTTAACTAATCTAGTTAGTAAAAATTTGTTCGTAAAGGGGCTTAACATGAATATCATATCGTGAATATAGAGCCTGAGGGAATAGAGGAGTAACAATTCATAGAGGCAGCAATTTCTTGTCGAAGAAGGAAAGATCATCTCCTGGCGAGAAGGAATGCCACGCTGTACAACTTGTAACATAGTGTTTTTTGGAGGTATCGATTGTGTATTTAGTCGGTATACGGTCAATCAAGATTTTGTCCAACTTATTGCAGTTGGGGTTGAGCTTAGAACCATAGTGGTTATGTCTTGTTAGTTGCTGCAGTTTTGTCAATCTTTCTTATTATATACATCTTCTGTTCATTCTGGGTACGTGTTCTTGATTCAGTGTTAAAATTCTTCTTCTTTGGCATAAGATTCAATACAAAGTGTACGAAACACGTAAATGTTGCATAAGCTAGCTGGCCGGAATCTTTGTTGGGCTTCAAGATTGTCGGAGAAACGGAAAACTGAAATTTACCCAATTACATGCCAATTGTCATGAGCCTGCAGTTTATTATCTAGTGTTTTAACCGATTATCATGTTTAAGGTTCATGCTTTATAAGGTTCATGAACCTTATAAAGCATGTTAGAACACTAGATAATAAGGTTAGAACACTAGATAATAATTTCTAACATGCTTTATAAGGTTCGTGTTTTTGCTATTTTTAGTTTTAACTACTATGGATGACTTAATTATAATATAAGCAAAACTTTAAAAATATGTTTTTTTAATAACGCTTAGAATTTACATCATACCATTATTAATGTTATTTTTTCTAAGTGTTCACTTTTAGAGCAATAAAATAGTATATACGAAAAAGTATTATAATTAGGGCCGACGATGGTGAGGGTATGGTGCGAATAGCACTAATACCATAACCATACCATATTTTTTTCACTCATACCATAACCATAACCACTGCGGTTATGATTCTTCATACCATAACCATAACCATAACCATGGTTTTTAACCACGATTAAACCATTTAACCACAATCATTCAAACTAATACAACATCATTGTTTCATACAAGAAAAGTAAACATACATTCATTGTTTCATACACGAAATCCAAATTAAACATAACTTCACTGTTTCACTTAATTAAAAAACACATTTTCAATCGCCTATCACTTGAGATCATCGATCCTCATTCGCCATCACTTCCAATTGTGGTTACCTAATAATAAAAAATATAGACAAAAAAATGGTGGGTGTGATAGAGAACAGAATAATTAGAATTATAATATTTGACTAATAATTAAAGTATAATAATATATATATATATATATAACAATATAAGTATTAGTAATATATATATATATATATATATATATATATATATATATATTAATATTATATATATAGAGGTGATGGTTATAACCGCGGTTATGTACTGAATACCATAACCATAACCATAACCATTGCGGTTACAAGATTCATCACCATAACTGCCCCTCACCATAATGGTGTGGTTAACCATTGCGGTAAATAGTGCGAATAACCATGGTTATTTGATTTTCACCGCACCATTGCCGGCCCTAATTATAATGGTAGTAGTGCTTGTGAAATAGAAAAGTTCCGTTTTGGATGGAATAAGTAAAAGTCTGGTCATTAGGGTTCAATCCCCGTTGTTGACCATAAAAATGAAAAAATATTAATGATCTACACTTTACCTCTTACGGACTGATTAGGTATGAGTTGAGATTAATTTAAATGAGGTGCAAATATGCTAAGGTTGCTGACCCAATACTAAGTCCACCCGAGGGAAAAAAAAAACTAAAAGTTGTCTCGACATGAGGGGCAAATACTCGACGAAATAAACATAAGGAGAATAGTTAAAATTACTCAAACATAAGGGTAAATTTAATTTTTCTTAAATTCAATCAAGCTTGGAGATTGGAGACTCAGATCTACGGTGCGCTTAGTCTTCAATTCTTCATTCATTCGATTCGATCATATCTTCAAAAGCTCGAAGAAGAGCAGTTCCTCCTGCTCCGACGTAACTGAAGGCCAACGCTAGAGCGAGCGGCGTTTGGCTAACTGCTACCGGACATTACTCTCTGATTCTCTAATCGCGACTGCTGAAGCTCTCTCGTTAAGCAATGGCGCAGCCTCTTGTGAAGAAGGACGACGATCATGACGATGAAGGTGCAATATCTTAGCTTCAATTCAATGCCTATTAGATCATTGTTTTCTTGCCCAATTCCTGCTGCTACTTGCTTACCGCTTTCGCAGTCTATTAGATCGGAGTACCATGGAATAATTGAGCCAATTTCAATGTATCTTGATCCGATCTCCTTTCTGTTTGATCTGAATCCGATTAGAATAGATTCGTTTTTCTTTTTTCTTCATTTCGGGTCTGATCCATTTTTTTGATCTATAGTATGCACCAGGTTATAGTGATAGGAATTAGATGCTGTACTGTTGGCAAGTATTATTTTGTCAATGTGACTCTGTAATGTATGTTATGCAGCCGAGTACTCTCCCTTTCTGGGGATTGAGAAGGGTGCTGTTCTTCAGGAAGCCAGGGTTTTCAACGATCCCCAGCTTGATCCGAGACGATGCTCACAGGTTTCACATTTTTCTCGTTTGTCTGCAGTTAGCACATTTTCTGAAGTCTTGCACTATATGAGAGTTATTAACTATTAAGTTTGCAAAATGTATGCACTCCATTCCAGGTTATCACGAAGCTTCTGTATCTGTTAAACCAAGGAGAGACATTCACAAAGGTGGACTTCTTCTCTGATGCTGTTGATGTTTCATGTTTGTCTGAAATGTTTACCCTTTTTCTGTGTGTGTTCTTGATATGGTTACGTCTTTGTGCATCCTAACACATCAGGCTAACTAGTTCTCTCTTTTGGCTGGTATTTAACAGACAGAAGCTACAGAAGTATTTTTTTCTGTGACTAAACTATTTCAGTCAAGAGATCTGGGATTAAGGAGAATGGTCTATCTGATAATTAAGGAGCTCTCTCCTTGCGCAGATGAGGTTGACCATAGTTCATTCATTCTCTTGTTAACTAGTTTTCACAAGCAGTGTATTTCTGCCTAGTGCTGACTTTTATAAATTTTTATGTTATTAGGTGATCATTGTGACCAGCTCTCTAATGAAGGACATGAATAGCAAAACCGACATGTATCGAGCAAATGCCATTAGGGTTTTATGTCGTATTACCGACGGGACCCTTCTTACCCAGATTGAGCGTTACTTGAAGCAAGCTATTGTGGACAAGAATCCAGTGGTTGCTAGTGCTGCCTTAGTCAGTGGGATCCATATTCTGCAGGTTTTTAGATCCTCTGATCTATGTGTTACTTTGTGGACTCTTTCATGAAATTGCCTACTTATTTTTGTCCTTATTCCATAGACGAACCCAGAAATTGTGAAAAGGTGGAGTAATGAGGTTCAGGAAGCTATGCAATCAAGAGCAGCCCTTGTACAGTTCCATGCACTGGCTTTGCTTCACCAGGTATGCTGTATGCTTGGATATTTGCCTTCGCGCTGTTATCATTGTAAAAGTTATCTTGTATGAAAATTATGACATACTTACATTCAGTTATAGTTTTTCACCTATTCTGGGTGAAATGATATCCTAGTGCATTGCTGCAGATTAGGCAAAATGATAGACTTGCTGTCAGCAAGCTAGTGACTAGCTTGACGAGAGGAACTGTTCGCTCACCCCTGGCTCAGTGCCTCTTAATCCGTTATACTAGTCAGGTATGTGTCCGTTATATCCTTTATCCCTAGTCAGAATGTGGATATCATCAGTTATTATATACAATATCTAGGTTATCCGTGAGTCCAACTCGCAAACTGGGGAGCGACCATTTTATGACTATCTTGAGAGCTGCCTGCGTCACAAGGCTGAGATGGTGATTTTTGAGGCTGCAAGAGCGATCACTGAGCTTAATGGCGTAACAAGCCGAGAATTGACACCAGCCATTACCGTTCTTCAGCTATTTTTAAGTTCTTCAAAGCCAGTATTGAGATTTGCAGCTGTCCGCACACTGAACAAGGTATCCTTTCATCTGATGGATACTCAGAATTGCTGTGGAAATTTTCTCATACGCATTTACTATATTTTGGGTTGAGTAAAATGGTAACTAACACTCTAATCTCTTGTAAGTTCTGTAGTGTTAAAAATGAATCTTTCTTTTAGAGTACGACTGCAAGTCCATGTTATGATTATTTATATATATCTTTTTATCTCATTTGCTTTTATTTTATTTTATATGTCCAATCTTTTGCAGGTTGCAATGGCACATCCTATGGCTGTAACAAACTGCAATATTGATATGGAGAGTTTGATTTCTGACCAGAATAGAAGCATTGCTACTCTTGCAATTACAACTCTTCTAAAAACTGGAAATGAATCCAGTGTGGATCGTCTGATGAAGCAGATTACTAATTTCATGTCTGATATTGCTGATGAGTTCAAGATTGTAGTGGTGGAGGCTATAAGATCTTTATGTTTGAAGTTCCCATTGAAGTACAGATCCCTGTAAGTTTTGTTGTTCCTTTTTTTTGTAAGATCAGTTAATCAGAGGTATGCTTATGAGCTACTTAATGTTTTGTCATTTTCAGAATGAACTTCCTAAGTAACATCCTCAGGGAAGAAGGTGGATTTGAATATAAAAAGGCAATAGTGGATTCTATTGTCATTCTAATTAGGGATATACCTGATGCAAAAGAAAATGGACTGCTTCATCTCTGTGAATTTATTGAAGACTGTGAATTCACTTATCTCTCAACACAGGTGAATTTGTGGATACCTTTTTTAGGCTGCACAACTCAACTCCTTGTCTAGTTAGTTTCTATCTGCTGTCACTGACTTCTTTACATAATCTATCTACTGTTAGATTCTCCATTTTCTGGGCATTGAAGGGCCAAAGACATCTGATCCTAGCAAGTATATAAGGTATATATACAACCGTGTACATCTTGAGAATGCTACTGTACGAGCTAGTGCGGTTAGCACATTGGCAAAGTTTGGGGCCTCAGTTGATTCACTGAAGGTACTGCACCACAATCTAATATTGCTGCCCATATTTTTGGCAAGAAATTCTGACTAAGGTATATTCATGAAAATTACTTTGCAGCCACGTATTTTTGTTCTACTGAGGCGGTGTCTCTTTGATATTGATGATGAGGTATTTATTTTCTCAAAAAGATAGTCCGCCTATTATTCAACGTATTTGATAAATTATCATCCTTGTAGGTTATATATTAAGTATTAGTTCCTGTACTCCATATAAATGTATTTTCAGGTCCGTGATAGAGCAACTCTCTATCTGAGCACACTTGGATCTGATGAATATGTTGAAACTGGTGAAGATGTGAAAGAATTCCTGTTTGGATCTCTGGATATACCATTGACCAACTTGGAAACGAGTTTGAAAAGCTATGTAAGGCTTCTATGGGTTTCTTGCATAAGCGACCTCTATATTACAAATATAAAATATACATTGTATGTATATATAATTACAATGTTTTTATTTTTGAATATAGGAGCCTTCCGATGAACCTTTTGATATTTCATCTGTGCCCAAGGAGGTCAAGTCTCGACCTCTTGCTGAGAAGAAAGCACCAAGTAAGAAGCCAACAGGCTTGGGTCCTCCTCCAACTGGCCCTACGGCTACTGTTGATGCATATGAGAGGCTGCTTTCCTCAATCACAGAGTTTTCAAGCTTTGGAAAGCTTTTCAAGGTTGTTTTAAGATAAATTATTTCAAGTGCCAGATACTCAAATACCTTAGATTTTTATTAAGTTACAAATTATAAGTCTAAGTTGGTGCTCGTGTCTTTCTTGCCAGTCGTCAGCACCTGTTGAGCTAACAGAAGCAGAAACAGAATATGCAGTCAATGTGGTGAAACACATATTCGATGAGCATGTTGTTTTTCAGTACAATTGCACAAATACCATTCCAGAGCAATTGCTGGAGAACGTAACTATTCATACTTATCATTTTTCCACAAGTAAAAGTTCCTCTTACTTATGTTCGGAACTGAATCTGATTATGACCTTATTATGCTTCCAGGTATCAGTTTTAGCCGATGCATCAGAAGCAGAGGAGTTTTCTGAAGTTGCATCCAAGCCTCTGCGATCTCTTCCATATGATTCACCGGGTCAGACCTTTTTGGCATTTGAGAAGCCATCAGGTGTTCCAGCAGTTGGGAAATTCTCTAATGTGTTGAGATTCATTGTCAAGGAGGTAAAAGCCTTCTTTCTGAGTTAATCCTAAGTTTAGAATCATAGCTATCGGTGGTTACTTATGTGTGTGCGTATCTCTTTTTGTATGTTGAACCAGGTTGATCCTTCAACTGGTGAGGCTGAGGATGATGGTGTAGAAGATGAATATCAGCTTGAGGACCTGGAGGTTGTTGCAGCAGACTACATGCAGAAAATTGGGGTACCCAATTTCCGTAATGCCTGGGAAAGCATGGGAGCCGATTCTGAGAGGGTCGATGAATATGGGCTTGGTCCAAGGGAGAGCTTACCTGAGGCTGTTAACACTGTCATTACCCTCCTTGGAATGCAACCATGCGAGGTAACACACTCCTTTCTTGATAATTGAATTTCAAATTATTTCATGAACAGCTAAATGATGTTTGTTGCATCCTCTAAGCAAGCTAGAGTAGTCTGTCTCTAAAATTTAACATTTGGTATAATAATGGGGTTAGGGCACGGAAACGGTCCCAAGCAACTCAAGGTCGCACACATGCCTTCTGTCTGGTATATTCATGGGAAGTGCCAAGGTTGTGGTACGACTGCAGTTTGGAATTGATGGGCAGAAAGAAGTAGCCATGAAGTTGGCGGTTAGATCTGACGATGAAAACGTTAGTGATGCAATTCACGAGATTGTGGCCAGCGGTTAAATCTTTTTCCTCATAGATTTTGCCCTATTATGTAAAATGGATTGATCGATAGAAAGAGGCGCGGTATGACAGTGGTGTTTTTTTTTTTATTAATTAATAGAACTGGCGACTGGGCTTATTTTTCTTATGCGAGTGAGATTCTATCGTTTTGTTTGTCTATAGGATATATGTTATTGACTTTGATCTTTAGGTCACATCTGGCCCAAGTTCATTTCTTTGAATTGATATTACATGTTTGATTTTATTTTATTTTTTTGTAAGCAAGCAAAGATTACATGATATTCTATTTTTTATGCCTGTCGAATCTGCTTATCACGAAGTCGTAGGTGTTGGATCTTAGAATGAACTTAAGCTTGACCACTGCACACTTAGGGGTGTTTGGATGTACATAATGTGAGATTACTTGAAATGTGAGATTACAAGTAACGTGGGTTGTAATGTGAGATTACTTGAAATGTTAGATTACAATGTTTGGTTGTGATGTAATGTTAGATTACAGTGTTTGGAATGTGTTATAATGTGCATTGTATTGTGACTTTATTATTATTATATTAATTTATAGAGAGTATATTATATCTTAATACGATAAGATTTAAAAAAGAAAATATATTATGACAACAACTAACATCTTAAAGTTTATGTTTTGTGGTTAATACTATTGTCATTTATGAATTCAAAAAATAAAATATGCTCAATATGCACAACTATTAAAATTCTAATAGTTACAACATAATATGTAGTTTTATAAGATAATTTTCATAAAAAAATGCATTGAAAAAAACTTTACTCATTTTATACGAACATCATGTGCACTATTTTTATTATAATAATGAATTATGAAGTAAATAAAAAATAAAAAAAACTACTAATAATAACAAAACTATTATCATAATAAGTTATAATGATAATACAAAGTATTTTGTCTATTTAATAAATAATAATAAAATAATAACACTCCGTAATGTTGGACGTAATCTCACATAACATCCGTTTTTGGATGTAATCTCACATTACGTTGAATAGAGTTTGGACGTAATCTGAGATTACAATGAACATTACATTACAATGCACATTACGTCGTTTGGCAAACCAAACAACGTAATGTTTATATAACGTGGGACATAATGTGAGATTACATCTCACATTACATCCATCCAAACACCCCCTTAGGGCACATTTGATTGCACCTATTGGGATATTCCAATACATGTATTAGCTAATGCCTAGTTTGTTTCCACTTGGTATTGGTATTAGCTATTACTCAATTATATAAGGAAATTGGTATGAACTTATACCATCTAAAAGTAAAGCATTAGCTAATATCAACCTCCTAATGACCCATTTACCCTTGTAATATATGGTGAAGTCTCACCGTTTACATCGAAACTTCGGGTCGACCCCTATCGGGTCGGGTCAGGCTGTGTGTGGTTAGTTCAGGTTCGACCATGGCTAGTTAATTTAGCCATAGGGTCCAATTAACCAACTGGACCTTATGGCTAACTTGACCAAGCCATGGTCCGACCCATGACTAGGTCAAACCCTAGCTGGGGTCGCCGGACTTGGCCGACCATAACCATGGCTTGACCTAGCCATGGGTCGGACCATGACTAGGGTCGTCCAGGTCTAGGGACCCTATCCATGGTCCGACCCAGCTATGAGTCAGACCATGGCTAGGTTAATTAGCTTAGGTGCGACTGAAAATGTTTATGGACTAAATTGTAAAAATTAAAAGTTAGGGAAATAAGTTTGAGAACTAAATTGAACAAATAAAAATTTGGGGCTGATCATGTGCAAATCAGTGACTATTTAACCGTCAATACTGACGGTCAACTAACAAATAAAAAGTTGCGAATATATTACACAAAAAAATGTTAGCACCAAAAATCAAAATTAACAAAAATGTTACACTAAAAGACCTATGACCCGTAAAAGAAATACAGCGTAATCAGACTCAAGTCTTCTAAAATCAATCAACTAACATGAAGATATATGAGCTAAGAATCATATTGCATCACACCAAACGCCTCTGTATGACTTGAGATGCAAGACTAGCAAGGAGAGAAAATGAAAGAGTGACGTGTCACAAGAAAAACCGCAGGATTAAACAGAAGAAACCTCTGCCGTAGATTCGACACTCAGATCTACGGTGCACTCACCACTCTTCAACTCTTCCATTCATCGAATATCGATCTTCATTACTCCGACGTTAACTCAAGGCCAACGCTAGCGCGCGAGCCGCGACGGACTAACTGTTAACGACCATTGCTTTCTGCTTCTCCAATCTCCGTCCCTCCCGCTTTCTCTCCTTTAGCAATGGCGCAGCCTCTTGTGAAGAAGGACGACGATCATGACGATGAAGGTGCATCCTCTTAGCTTCAATTCCATGTCTATCGTTTGTTTTTCCTCCCAATTTTCCCTGGTACATGGTTACAGCTTTCGAAATCTATTAGATCCGAGTACATTGGTCTGATTGAGCTCATTTCGATGTCTCGAACTGTTGATTTGATCTGAATCCGTTTAAAATGGATTCGTTAATAGCTGTCTTAATTCTTCATTTAGGGTGTGATCTGTTTTCTTGATCTATGGTATGCAGTAGTTTCCTTGATGAGAATTAGGATGCTGTACTCCTGGCAAGCATTATTTTGTCATTGAAACTTTGTAATGTATGTTCTGCAGCTGAGTACTCTCCCTTTCTGGGGATCGAGAAGGGTGCTGTTCTTCAGGAAGCCAGGGTTTTCAACGACCCTCAGCTTGATCCGAGACGATGCTCACAGGTTTCACCTTTTACTTGTTTTGCACATCTTCTGAAATCTTGTAATATCTGAGACTAAAGTTTGCAAAATGTATCCGCTCTAGGTTATCACGAAGCTTCTGTATCTGTTAAACCAAGGAGAGACATTCACAAAGGTAGACTTCTTCTTCTCTGATGTTATTGCTGTTGAAAGACTGGTCCGACAAGTTTGACTTGTTTTTTTTTGGGGTTCGAACATGACATGGTTATGTTTTTGTGCGTCCAAATAACAGCATTGAGATTATGAAACTCACTAGCTCTCTTTTTTCTTTCTCTGGTATACCGCAGACAGAAGCAACAGAAGTATTTTTTTCTGTGACCAAACTTTTTCAGTCAAGAGATCTGGGATTAAGGAGAATGGTTTATCTGATGATCAAGGAGCTCTCTCCTTCTGCCGATGAGGTTATTCATACTGAATTCAGTATTTTGTTAACTAGATATCAATAGCAGACTTTTCTTCCTAGTGCTGATTTTTCTAATTTGTTCTGTTAATAGGTGATCATTGTGACCAGCTCTCTTATGAAAGACATGAATAGCAAGACCGATATGTATCGAGCCAATGCTATTCGGGTTTTATGTCGTATTACCGATGGGACCCTTCTTACCCAGATTGAGCGTTACTTGAAGCAAGCTATCGTGGACAAGAATCCAGTGGTTGCTAGTGCTGCCTTAGTTAGTGGGATCCACATTCTGCAGGTTTTTTCAGATTCTCTCATCTTACTTTGGGGACTCTTTGATGAATTTTCCTTCTTATATTTGTCCTTTTTCTACAGACGAATCCAGAAATTGTGAAAAGGTGGAGTAATGAGGTTCAGGAAGCTGTGCAATCAAGAGCAGCCCTTGTACAGTTTCATGCACTAGCTTTGCTTCACCAGGTATGTGGTACTCTTGGTTACATCTTGTTTACCCACTGTTAGTAGGTCCAAAAGAAAACTTAAGGGAGGTGAACTTCATTTATGTTAGCTGATACATTTGGTTTGTCCGTGCTTTGAGATTGTATTGTTCCTCTGCTATATGTAGTTTCAAAATGTGACTCGGGTAGGTAATGACAGTATTGAGGGCCTATTTAGCACTGTATTTTCTGTTCTTCCAGTGGCAGTTTTGTAGCGTACCTTTAGATGGTTGTCTAAAAAGGATGGGATGAAAAACAGGGGATATGTTATTCTTTGTTTATTAACCTCCCATGTCATCCAAAATTTGAATTCAATGATGTAAGCTGTGTTAACTTTAGATACACCCAGGTTAAAAATAGACATTACTTTACCACTGTTTTCATTGATGAAAGGTACCTTCAATAATGTCAGCTATTGGCCAAAAATAAATGTCCAACTATTATTTTGTTGAAATCCTTGTTGCGTTGCTGCAGATTAGGCAGAACGACAGGCTTGCTGTCAGCAAGCTAGTGACTAGCTTGACGAGAGGGACTGTTCGCTCACCCCTGGCGCAGTGCCTCTTAATCCGTTATACTAGTCAGGTATGTGTACCTTATTTATACTAGTCAGGTATGTGTACCTTATATGCTTTATCCCTATACAAAATGTGAATATCAGCAATAGCAATAATTGTATACAATATTTAGGTTATCCGTGAGTCCAACACACAAACTGGAGACCGACCGTTTTATGACTATCTTGAGAGCTGCCTGCGTCACAAGGCTGAGATGGTGATTTTTGAGGCTGCCAGAGCGATCACTGAGCTTAATGGTGTAACAAGCCGAGAATTGACACCAGCCATTACTGTTCTTCAGCTATTCTTAAGTTCTTCAAAGCCAGTTCTGAGATTTGCAGCTGTCCGCACTCTGAACAAGGTATCCTTTACTCTGATGAATGCTTGAAATTGCTTTGAAGTTTGCTCAAATTCTTTACTAGATTTTGTCTTGGTCTAAAACTTTGACTATGACTATATTGATAGAGTAAGTATATGTACTGATTAAATATAAGAACACAGTTGAGGGTACATATGCAACTAGCTAGAGTTTAGGATCTCTCTGTAATTAGTAAAGAGTAGAGTACTATATATATCCTTCTACATATTATCTGTAACACAACTTTTAAGCAATGATAAATATATTCCCGCGTATTCTTTAAATCCTCTCTTCTTCATCTTCATCAGCAATGAAAAATATATTCCCGCGTATTCTTTAAATCCTCTCTTCATCTTCATCAACAGCTTAGACTAGAAGCTTTCATATATTATTGTAATTTGTGTAATGATAATAACAATCGTTTCTTTTAGAATATGAGCACAACTCTATGTCACCCTAAATGCTGCTTAATCTATTTCTGTATCTCTCATTTATTTACCCCCCATTCTTTTGCAGGTGGCAATGGTACATCCTATGGCTGTAACAAACTGCAACATAGATATGGAGAGTTTGATTTCTGATCAGAACAGAAGCATTGCCACTCTTGCAATCACAACTCTTCTAAAGACTGGAAACGAGTCCAGTGTGGATCGTCTGATGAAGCAGATTACAAATTTCATGTCTGATATTGCTGATGAGTTCAAAATTGTAGTTGTGGAGGCTATAAGATCTTTATGTTTAAAGTTCCCACTGAAGTACAGATCCCTGTGAGTTTTGTGGTTCAATTTCTTCTTGGAACATCAGTCACTTTGAGCTTCTAAGATATTGCTTGTCAGCTACTTACTGTCCTTTTATTTGCAGAATGAACTTCCTAAGTAACATTCTGAGAGAAGAAGGTGGATTTGAATATAAAAAGGCAATAGTGGATTCTATTGTCATTCTCATTAGGGATATACCTGATGCAAAAGAAAATGGACTTCTTCATCTCTGTGAATTCATTGAAGACTGTGAATTCACATATCTATCAACGCAGGTGAGTTTGTGGGTTCTTTTTTAGCCTCCACAACTCTACTGCATGTCTGGCTTCTTAATGCCGTCACTGACTTCGTTATATAAATTACTTACTGTTAGATTCTCCATTTTCTGGGGATTGAAGGGCCAAAGACATCAGATCCTAGCAAGTATATAAGGTATATATACAATCGTGTACATCTTGAGAATGCTACTGTCCGAGCTAGTGCAGTGAGCACATTGGCAAAGTTTGGGGCCACAGTTGATTCACTGAAGGTACTGCGTGACAAGCTGATATCTGCTGCCCATAATTTTTTTTTTTTTTTTTGCGAAAAATTCCTCCTGAGTTATTTTCATGAAAATCTCTTTGCAGCCACGTATTTTCGTTCTGTTGAGGCGGTGTCTCTTTGACATTGATGATGAGGTATTTATTTTCTCAGAAAGATAGAGCGCTTATAGTTCGACATATTTGATAAATTAGCGTCCTTGTAGGTCATATGTTAACTCCTATACTCCATCTACTGATGTATTTTCAGGTTCGTGATAGAGCAACTCTCTACCTGAGCACACTTGGATCTGATGGTTCTGTTGAAACTGGTGAAGATGTGAGCGAATTCCTGTTTGGATCACTGGATATACCTTTAACCAACTTGGAAACAAGCTTGAAAAGCTATGTAAGTCTTCTAGGATTTACTTGCCTAAGCAAAATTCCTCAATATAAATAGAAAAGAATCAAAAGATTGAATATACATATATATGTAGTTACATTGTCTTTATATTTGAATGCAGGAGCCTTCCGATGAACCTTTTGATATTTCATCTGTACCCAAGGAGATCAAATCACAGCCTCTTGCTGAGAAGAAAGCACCAAGTAAGAAGCCAACCGGCTTGGGTCCTCCTACACCTGGTTCTACAGCTACTGTTGATGCATATGAGAGGCTACTGTCCTCAATCCCAGAGTTTTCAAGTTTTGGAAAGCTTTTCAAGGTAGTTTTAAGATTAATATTTTGAAGTGTCAGTTACTCAAAATAGCTAGTAGTTTTTCGGGTTAAGAACCTATGAAAGGTCTGAACTATCACCCATGTTAACGGGAGAGGTCTGAAATTTAAAAAGTTAATAACAGAGGTCTGAAATTTCTGTTTTGTTGATAACAGCGGTCTCCGTTAGTTTTTTCCGTTAAAACTAACGGAAGTTGGTCACATGCTTGGCATGTGACCGGAAATTAAATAAAATTCCAAAAATGCCCTTCTATCAAGTGTGCCCCTCACATGCATGGAGTGAAAAGACCAAAATGCCCTTGAAGCCACCACGGTACTCCGGCGACCACCACCAAGGCTCCGATTGGGCCAAAATCGGAGCCACCGGCTCCGATTGGGCTCCGATCGGAGCCACCGGCCCCGATTGAGCTCCGATCGGAGCCACCGGCCCCGATTGGACTCCGATCGGGGCCAAAAAAGCTCCGATCGGAGCCAAAAAGCTCCGATCGGAGCTTTGTGGCTCTGGTCGGAGCCGGAGCTCTGTGGCTCCGGTCGGGGCCATAGAGCTCCGATCTGGAGCTCTGTGGCTCCGGTCGGAGCTCTGTGGCTCCGACCAGAGCCACAAAGCTCCGATCGGAGCTTTTTTTTGCCCCGATCGGAGCTTTTTGGCCCCGATCGGAGCTTTTTTGCCGAGGTGGTGGCCGGAGTCGGGTCGCCGGAGCCGAGGTGGTGGTCGTCGGAGTCGAGGTGGTGGTCGCTGGAGTCGGGTGGTGGTGGCCGGAGTCGGGTGGTGGTGGCCGGAGTTGGGTGGTTTTAATTTGACTTTAGGGGTAAAATTGTCATTTCACATTAAATAAGATATTAAATAAAACAAAATATTAAAGGGGCAAAAATGTCATTTCACACAATTCTGTTAAATTTAGCCCTAAAAATGGACGGAAAACCTCAAATCAACAAAACAGAAATTTCAGACCTCTGTTATTAACTTTTTAAATTTCAGACCTCTCCCGTTAACATGGGTGATAGTTCAGACCTTTCATAGGTTCTTAACCCTAGTTCTTCAAAATACGAGTTACTAACTTAGTGGTGCTTTCTTGTCAGTCGTCAGCACCTGTTGAGCTAACAGAAGCTGAAACAGAATATGCAGTTAATGTAGTCAAGCACATTTTCGATCAGCATGTTGTTTTTCAGTTCAATTGCACAAATACCATTCCAGAGCAATTGCTGGAGAATGTAAGTATTCATACTTATCAGTTTTACATATGTATAAGTTCCTCCAACTTTTGCTCCGAACTGATTCGGATTATTACCGTATTATGCTTCTAGGTATCAGTTTTAGTTGATGCTTCAGAAGCAGAGGAGTTTTCGGAAGTTGCGTCTAAGCCTCTGCGATCTCTTCCATATGATTCACCGGGTCAGACCTTTTTGGCATTTGAGAAGCCATCAGGTGTTCCTGCAGTTGGCAAATTCTCCAACGTTTTAAGATTTATTGTAAAGGAGGTAAAAAATTTCTAGATATTGATGATCAGTAATAATATAGCATTTCAGTTTTATAGTTCAGGCTAAGTTTGAAATCCTAAAATTATGAGGACCATTTCAGTTAAATACTTTTTTTTAATGGTAGATGGATCAGTTTTATGTATATCTATATATGCCTCATTATGTGAATTGAACCAGGTTGATCCTTCGACTGGTGAGGCAGAGGATGATGGTGTAGAAGATGAATATCAGCTTGAGGACTTTGAGGTTGTTGCAGCAGACTACATGCAGAAAATTGGGGTACCCAATTTCCGAAATGCATGGGAAAGCTTGGGACCCGATTCTGAGCGTGTCGATGAATACGGCCTGGGTCCAAGGGAAAGCTTAGCTGAGGCTGTTAACACTGTCATAACTCTTCTTGGCATGCAACCATGCGAGGTAATTCATTATTTTCTGAAGTTATAATACTTCAACTAGGTTAAAGCTTTCACTAAAATAGATGCTTTAAATGTGTTAAGTCACATGCTTAGGTAAACATATTTGAAAGGAGCAGAGTTGTCATTTTCCCCTAAAAAGTTTGGACCTTAAGTTATTTCATGAACCAAAACGACCCAAAAAATAGATGTTGACAAAGACAAACAATGAAAAGGAATGTTGGAAATGAAACCATATGCTTGCTAAAATTGTTTTCTTGCATCCTGAAATGTCTTTCCTGTTTTATTTATCATGTAACATATATTGGCTAGAACTTGTTAAAACATAATGTTGGGTATAATAATGGTATAGGGCACTGAAACTGTCCCAAGCAATTCAAGGTCACACACCTGCCTACTATCTGGTGTGTTCATGGGGAATGCCAAGGTTGTGGTTCGACTGCAGTTTGGAATTGATGGCCAAAAAGAAGTAGCCATGAAACTAGCAGTGAGATCTGATGATGAAAACGTGAGTGATGCCATCCATGAGATTGTGGCCAGTGGTTAAATCTTGTTCCTCCTAGTTTTGCCCCTGTAAAATTTTATCAGCTGCTGCTGCTGCAAGGACAACAGTGGTGGGGTTAATCATAGAATTGGTGAGTGATGTCTATAGGTATAAGCTTACTATTTTGTTCTTAGGTCACATCTGAGTACCAACCCAGTCAGTCAGTCAGTCCTTTTTTTCTTCTTTGAATTGGTATTATTATGTCATGATTCTTTGTATCTTTGTTTATTTTCTTTTGGCATCAGAGATTTGTTTCTACTGAAGATTGATTAGAAAGAGAACATGTATTTACCAAACAATATGTTGCTTGGACCGGTTGGTTATAGTAACAACATTTTGTTATTATTCATTATTGGTGGGTGGTTATACTTAATAAATGATGAGGGAGGACTCACCTCTTAGGGCAAATTTGTGCTAAATGTGGATATCGGGCAAATATTGGGTTTCGTGTACAAAATTGGTGGATTAGTGAAAACTTATGCCATATATTAAGAGACTTGTATTTCATTATTATTATTTCAGCATCCACAATATGGGGATCATGTCATGTGAGAAGTAACTAGTACTTGCTGTGGCCAACAAATAAAACTAGTTAGTACTTGCCACATTAGCAACTCCTGTCACTTGTGATTGCTAAAGAAAGTGGTTGAGTGAAGTGTCACTAATGCAATAGCTACATAGATACAAGGGTTAATAACTAAAAAACTGTCCAAGGTTTACCCTATGTTAAAATTAGGTGTCTGAAGTTTCAAATGTTAAAATGAACTGTCCCAAGTTTTATTTTTGTTGAAATTTGGTGTCTTTGTGCGTCTTTTCATCTCCATTCAATCATTTTCATCAACCCACCAACCCAATCATAATCCATCACTCTTTACTTTTCACAAAATCGTCAAATTTCACCTAAAAATTGAATATTAAAAAAAAAGTTTCTAGAAGAGTGACGTGGAGCCATTTTCCAAGGACAATAGAGCGAGATTTACTTGCCTGGATGTGACCAACTTTTTAGGTGATGGTCCCGGCAAGATGACGAGAAGGGAATGTGTATGAGAGCTCGAATTTGACAAACGGTTTCGTCGAAATTGACTTCTCTAAAGTAATCACACCGAGACACCAAATTTCAACAAAAATGAAACTTGGGACAGTCCATTTTAACATTTCAAACTTCAGACACCTAATTTTAACATAGGGTAAACCTTGGACAGTTTTTTAGTTATTAACTAGATACAAAGAAAGTTGTAAGAAGCCACACCACTAGAGTTGAATAATGTTATTGAAAGAAAGTAGTAAATAAGTTGTTGTATATGCATGCACAGATTTATTTAAGTTCTTTAATTACATCTCAAAACAGACCACTCGATTGAAACCAACTAATTACATAGAGAAAGAGTTTTGACATCTTAATTTACATGTAATAACAACAATAATAACCAATCGAATAAATTGATTCAAACAACCAAACCAAACCCCATATACACAACAAGAAGAAGAAGAAGAATCACAAAAGCATATGCAAAATCGATCGAATGACGATTTAGCGACGGTTGAGTTTTAGTTGCCATATATATATAGATTAAAACAGCAGTAGCAGCAGCAATGAATCAAGCCTTAGCTGGCTCATCGGCCTTCTTCTCCACCACCTCGGTTTTCTTCTCCTCCTCCACAACCACCACAGTTTCCTCCTCTTTCTTCTCCTCAACCACCACCGTCTCTCCTTCCTTCTTCTCCTCCGCAACCACCACGGTCTCCTCTTCCTTCTTCTCCTCCACGATCACATCCACCTCCTTGGCCGTGCTTGTTTCTTCACCGGCAGGCTCTGCTACAGCCGGAGCTGCCTCCTCCACCACCGCCACCTCTTCTTCCTTCTTCTCCTCCACGATGAAGGTCGACACCTTCTCAAACACAAAAAACACCGGACCCGACACGTATGTGGGCCCGAACTTTGAACTTGCTTCACTCACAAGCTTCGACCCCGGGAACTCTGCTCATAATTAATTAAAATCAGGGAGATTATTAGATTGTAGGATTTAGGGAAGATGTAGAAAGAAGATGGTTACCAATCTTAGCAAGCTCTTCTAGGAACTTGGTTACAGCTGCAGAATGCTTCTTCAGCCCTGCTTCCTTTGGCGCCTTCACCAAAGCCTGAAAAAAAGTAATAAACCACTTCATCATCAACTAACTCTATTGTATTGTATTCTATTCTATCTACTTCTTTCTTTTAAAACAATAACAAAAAAGAGTGGATAGATTTTACCTTGACTTCTGTAGAGGAGGCTTCATATATTTCGATGACTTTAGGTTGAAGATCAGTCTTCTTGTCATCGAACTCCTTGTTTATCTCTTCCTGGTAATAATCAATCATTTCATTCATTCATTAAAACACAAACAGAGAGAGCTTTATTTATTTATCTATACATACATATATATAATTATAAAGAGATGAATAGAAAAGGAAAGGCACCTTAGAATCATCAAATGATTTGGTGGCCTCAGCAGCAGCAGCTTTCTTAACGCTCTTCTCAAGGACAAAGACCTGCTTGATCTTTGGTAGAACCTTGTTTTTCCAGTAACCCATGATGATTGATTCAAGTAGATGAACAAGAATTAATGAATTCAAGGAATGAGAATGAATGAATGGAAATCGAGGATGAAGAAGCCAAGAGAAGAGAAGAGAAGAGAAGAGAGGAGAGGAATAATAGGAGCAAGCAATAATGAATGAATGAAAGGAAGGATGTGGTGTTCTTGTATTAATCAAAGACAGACAGACAGACAAATAGAGGAGGGAGTTGAAGAAGTGGACCTCAATTATAATCAATCAACAGACCAGTCGTTTCCTCTCAACACCAACCAACTTACTCTCCTTTCTTCTCAAATTAAACAAAACACTCCCTCCATGTACTCCTTAGTTTCTAATCAACTCTTTTTTCTTATTATATTATTACTATTCAACAATATATATACATTCATTTCCTAACTAATTATTGGCCCCTATGACAGCTATCTCATTTTGTAACTTATTATATGCTAATTATAAATATATTCATAATGTTTATAGATTATATTATTATTAGTTGATAGAGTTCATTATTTTATGCTCTATTCTTATCGGTTATAATAATATGTTATACTCAAAGATTGTACTGTTTGTTGGATCATAAAATTCACCGGCTCCGTTACTTGGCGTCAATCTGCAAGAATTCCCACAGCCGACTCCAATATTGGATCATGAAGTCACATACACCGCTCAGCTTCGCTGCTTAGCGTTGACCCGCTAGATTGAATGATGGGTGTTCAACCCATGATTCCCATCCAAAGTTTAAGTCAATATAGAATTGTTGTAGTGATAATATTTTTTAAGAAATAAAATGAGAGCTTACATTTATATGGAAGTTTCACCGTCATTTGGGTGGTGACTCCATGCTTGTGATTGGCCCAGGGAGTAGCGGCTCTTGGCCTGTCATTGGCTGTGAATGACGGCTAGTGGTGATAAGTAGGTTGCCACCTGTTGTTGATGACACGCAGTTTACCACCTGGTGTTGATGATAAGTAGGTTGCCACCTAGTGTGGATGGCAAGTAGGTAGCAACCTGGGGTCGATGACAAGTAGGTTGCAACCTTGTGTTAATGACAAGTAGGTTGCCACCTGGTGTTGATGACAAGTATGTCATCACATGACATTGAGAATAGTCGGCACTGAATTTATTATCTTCCCAGAATGGTTGACACCAGCTTTCTTATCTTCATAAAATGATCAGCTTTATTATCTTACCAGAATGGTCGATGCCAACTTTCTTTTCTTCCCAGATTGGTCAACGCTGACTTTCTTAAGCCATCGATTATATCATTTGTCGCCAAAAAGGGGGTGTTTCTTGTATGATCAAGAGTTAATAAAATCAAGACCTAACACTGTTATAGTCCTATTTAACGATATGTTTATGAATAGAACAATAAGTAGAGAATTAAAGCATTTCAGTTATTAGTTTATGTTCCAAAGATTAGATTATCTCTTCAAGAAAGTTTATGGTTTGTGCTCCTCTCAACGAGATCAACTATAAACCACTCTATCATATTCCATGATATAAATTTTATTAAAAAAAAAAAGAAGATAAATTACAAATTTAGCTAATAAAATAATATATTATAATTTCTCAGTTATGTTCAATCATCAGATAATATCTTGAATGAATTACACCAAACAATTAAGGGTTGCTAGAGCCTAGAGTGTACATTGTACATATCTAAAAGTTCATCTACTGCTATTTCATTTTCGCAAACATTCAGCTAGAAAACTTTCCATTCTACCAAATTTAAGTTAGCAACCAGTTATTAACCATTAAAAAAAGTAGTGTCGGATGGACAAATTAGGTGTTACAAAAGCGAGATTCTGTTTATAATAACTGAAAGTTCGACAAATCTAATAATAATTGTAGAAACGTATTAGTTTAGCTATCCAAATGTAAACCTGTATTAGTTCAATTATTAACCTATCATTTTTAATTAAAAAAAAAACTAATTATTAGTCCAAATATACTAAAAAATTATGTTGAAAAATTATAATTTAATTAACCCAAAAAGAAAACCATATAATATTAGTTACAGGCCAGGTAAAGATACGAAATTGCCCTTGAATGAATGAAGCTTATCAATGAAGAGGATTGATTGATGAGGGCAGGCAATATGAGAGCCCACCTCCTTCGTTCCTGTATGTAATTGTAATGAATGAAATGTATGTGTTGGAAACAATGTGCACATGCTGTCGTCAAACTCTTGGTTTTATTCCCCCTCACGACAGTTTGCCTTTCCTTGTTTGTTTCTTCTTTTTATAAGTTTGCCTTCTTTGCTTATAATAATAATAAATTACTAACTATATTTTTACTCTAAAAAAATGTAATACCAACAAATATATTATTATATTATACTTTGGAGTAGTCTTTCTAATAAGCAAGGTGATTTCTGGTTATTTAGAGCATATGGTTTTACATAAAATTTATTATTTAACGTTGTCACATAGACATTTATGTACACTTTAAGTAATACGTAAAGTTAAGACACATATAAAAAAATATTTTATCTGCAATCGTATTACTTAAACATATTCCTTAAATATATTTTATTATTAAATTTTCTAACAACCACCAATAAGATATTAGCATTAATTATAAAATGAATTAATTTATAATTAAAAATTGATTACGTAATACATAGTGCATTCCTTATATTTAAAGAATGCTTTATGTAAAAACATAAATTTACTTGTGGGTCCCATCTTTAAGGAATGCTATGTAAAACCACTGCAAATAATATTTTTGTTTTACTTAAATAAACACATAGAGCTCACGTTTACGTAATCTTTACGTAATACCACTGTGGATGCTCTTAGAAATATATATTTCCGTATTTATTATTTGGGATTTTTACAATTGAATAATTTATATATATATATAATAATGAAAATCAGAAGAATAAGACCCTTATTAATTTTTAGAACCTTTTGCTTTGGTAGAAAATCTTCCTCATAATATATATTATTTATAAATATAAAATAATAGTAACATCCCCGGCCAAAAAAATAGTAACCAACTATAAATAATAATAATAATAATAATAATAATAATAATAATAATAATAAAATGAGAGGAAGATTATAGGAATCTAATATGACAACTGGCAATGAAAGGAAGGAAAATAGAATTATAGCCCAGGTGGCAAGTGGTGGGACCAAAGAGAAGCTGCCAGCTAATGTTGGGGTGATGTCTCTCTCTACGAATGAAATCAAGTCTCTCATAATTATAATTTTGTTTGTTTATTTCTTCTTATATATATTAAGACTTACTTCTCCAAACCATCACATGGCTTCCCTCCAAATCCTACGCGGAACCCTAATTGCCAATCATTCACCAAACCAAACACAACACCTCATATCTCTTCCATTCTCTCTTATTATAACAAACACTATTGTTCTTCTCTTTATATTATGTTAAAAAAATGACAAGCAACGTATTTATAATAACTTAGTCGATCGAACAATTAATTCAAAAAATTACCGATTTACGATATATAGTTGTAAGTGTTTAGTAGTGTGCTACATCATCCGCCAACAAAATTAGTGTGTTTAATAAGGATGAGGAATAGAAAAGTCATGATAATTCATTATCTTCACTCATTAATTTCTTTTACCATTTATTTATTTATGGAGTTTTCCTTGGGTTGCTTGATTCCACGAAGGTAATGAATGAAGGGAATCACGATCAATCGCTTTTATTGATAATTAATTAAAACATTAATTAATTAATTAAATACTAAACAATTAAGAGTAAGACAACAGAAGATGACGTTCTCTAAGGTTTGAGTGTAGGATTCAAATTAGTGAGTGACTTGTAATAAATATTATTAATTAGTCATTCAATTTTAGAAGCAAATCAATGGCATTGGCTTATATGCTTCTCTCACTTTCACTTCTTCTTTGATCTTATCCATCCTCCTCCCCCATGTATATGTTGTATTCAAGGCAAGCAATCATAGATTGTGACACTTCCATTTATCTCTCCCTCCCCAACTTGTTCATAAACTAACAATTTATCTTTATATTTTGCAAATAGTATGCAATTACAAGGAACACTCCATCTTAATATGCATGACGATAACTGTTAAAATAAATAGTTTAGAAAACCAAAATAATATTTACGTGTTTTTAGTAGTCCAGATTTTATGTCCTTATTATTCGATTGAGTTTTTTTTTTTTTTTTTTCAGCCAGAAACACCGTACTCATTGGGAGGCTTGATATTAGTGGAGTCAATGGGCGGGACGAGACGAAATTTGATGAGGAAGTGTTGAAATTTGAGATTATTATAGTTAGTGAAGCTGAAAGTTTTAGTGGTCTGATATGTATCTTGAGTTGATTTTTATTCTTGGTTTATTGGGCTTTTGTTATATTTGAGCCCATACTTTGTTAGTTAGGCCCGTTTTGGGCTTAATTGTCACAAGTTGTATTGTTTAAGGTCCTTGTAGCTCTTTTTCCATATATTATGGGGTGTAAAGACAGATTAATTTAGAACCTTAGATATCTAAGCGTGATAATGGACCAGATGGAGGAACTCTCTTCAATATGTTTTCTAGATTACCATTTCTCATAAATTCAATGAAAGGATTCCCTAATGTTTGAATTCATTTATATATATATGTCGTGGCCCGAATTCAACATAGAATTCCTAAAATTAACATATGTAGGGTACTTGTGGAAAGCCCGTAGGCCCTATAACTTAAGTACCTCGGCCCTTAATAATGATTTCTTAAAATACAAGCCCGGATTAAAAAAATAAAGTCGGAGGAGATAATTAGAAAAAAAGAACGTTTAACGACCACATTCAGAAATTATTATAAAGTAAAAGAATGTCAACCCATTAATTAATGTTTATATCAATTTGGCCAGAAAAAAAAAAATTAATCTTAGATCATTAAATTTATTTATAATTAAACATAGACTAAGCTTCATTTTCATTTGGTAGTAGTTATATGCATAAACATGGAAATCACTACCTTAAACATACATTTATCAAAAAAATTAAAAATTAAAAGGAATATGCGGCAAAACATGCTGCACACGTTCTACTTGAAACATGTAGTGAAATCACGTCGTCTTCTTCTTCCTCCGTGTAATTTAAAGAACATCTTCTTGTCCACTCCAATCTCCATGGTACGCTACTCATCACTGCTCTGCAACTAAACCCTCTTCACTCGCCATGATGCTCTCTAAGCAGTTCTCCAGCAAGCTCCAAGCTGATCTCTTCGGTATATTAGCCATGGAGGACGAGCCGGAGGTTCTAGAGGAGACCAGCTTAGTTCTTTCGCCGACGAAGGTCCCACTGCCGTTAGAATCGGTCCCACTGCCACCGGTGAGAGTAGCTATGGCTTCCGGCGACCTCAACTTGATGCCGCCGCCTCTCTCTCCGCCGTCGAAACCTAAGTTCTTAAGCATCAGCCTCCCCAACTCCGCCACATCATCACCGCGTTTACATCTCAAAAAATGGCGGCACGACGGCGGCCGAACCTCGCCGCGCGGGGCCGATACGACCACCCCGAACTTCATCCTCACCGTACCAGATCTCCGGCGGAGCAAGTCCTGCGGGGAGGGAAGATTGTGCGCTCCACCCTCCGTTGACTTCGACGCCTTGTTACGCAAGGAACAACTCGATGTCAACAAAATTAATGACGTCAAAACCATCTCAGCAGACCGGCCGCCACCGCCTCCTCCGGCGCCGGAGGAGTTCAAGTGCGGTGCACTGTGCTTGTTCCTCCCCGGCTTCGGCAAGGGCAAGCCCGTCCGGGCGAAGAAAACCTCTCCAGAGAACAGCGCCGACCGGGTCATGATATCAAGAACCGTGTCGTTAGAGAAGTTCGAGTGCGGATCGTGGGCGTCGTCCGCCGTGGTGGAGGAATCCACCGGAGGGTCCACAGCGAACCTCTACTTTGACCTGCCGCTGGAGCTGATACGGACGTCGGGAAACGAGACGACTTCGCCGGTGGCGGCAGCGTTCGTGTTCGAGAAGGAGCTGAAAGGGGTGCTGAAGAACGGCGGAGTGGCGCCCAGAAAGTCGTCGGCGCATGAGTCGGGTCGGCACGTTCGGTTCTCGACGTCGTCGCCGATGTCAGACCCCACGTCACCTGGTGGGACCTGCATAACGCCACGTCTGCGGAAGGCAAGAGAGGATTTCAATGCGTTCTTGGAAGCGCAGAGTGCGTAGAGAGAGAGAGGAGGAAGCTAAGGTTCAACTTTTTGGTGCTGCTCGACTCGACCCAGTCCATAAGGAGACTAGTTTTTGGTTCTCTTATATATATTCTGTGTGATCATAGCATATATAATACCCTATATATAATGGTGTCATCGTCGTATTTTTCCACTTCATTAAAGCTAATTCATATGTTCCTCTCAATCATCAAGAAGATACATATGTAATACACCAGGCGGATTCTGAGTATTTAAAACATTTAAACTTTTATTATATATATATATATATATATATATATATATATATATATATATATATATATATATATATATATTATTTTAAGCTAATTACCTGAAAAGAATAAGCCAATTTCTCGGGATAAGATCTTTTGTCCCACCATACCTGTTACAGATCGTGTCTCACCGTTAAAATCATGATATGTGTTCTTAATGTAATTAATTTTGTGATTTTTTTTTAAAACCCTATTGAGATTCTAAAACATAAATAGTGTGGCAGATTATCTAAAATCCAATTTCTCGAGTTTTTATTTGCTGGCTCCGATCCATCAATCAGTTGGGTCCCACATATTTGTGAAATAGCTCAGGTCCGGATATATACCACCTAGTTGATCCGAGCTATAGAATATTTATTCCAATTTCTTTTATTCACCACGTCAACAGTTTCCTTCATGCACTTTTATTCCACACGTGGCTGAATTCTTCATTTTCTTTACAACCATTTCAATTCTTCGTCATCTCATAATTTCTCATTCATTGAGTCGTTAGCGTCTCTTCAATTATAGGTGGGTTTTCGTTTCTGAGTCTCTCTTCGATTATCAGAACAATATATATATATATATATGCGAAGATTCATCAAACAAGCCGTAGAAGAGTACTGGAACCAAGAAGACGAAGATTAGTTGTTCAATATAAATCAAAATTGATTGAATTAACTTGGCGTAATGAGAAGATTTGATAAATTCCTTACTCATCTAATTATTGTATGTTATTGTTGAAATTCTATATATTGTTTGAACTTTTAAACAGTAAATTATTGAAGAAATATGTGTTTGTGTATAATTTCAGTTAATTCTATATGATATTTTGTAGAGTGTAGAGGCTCATATGTTCCTGTAATCACATAGGATGTAATTTTCTGACTGTTGTCTGAAAAGACTTATTCTGATGTGTTGTTATGCTCATATTGATTCTTGATTGATATGAGCAAATAGAGATCTACTCATATTTTATGTAATTTCAGCTTTTACTTTTAAAGGGTTGTTATTAATGCGCTAAATTTTGTTTCAATGCAATGGTCTTTGTAGAGGAGAAACCGTCCATCACGTGCAGGTGCACAATCGATGAAATTGCATTAATAGAGTGTGTTAAATTACGTTAAACTACATTTTAACTAATGACTCTCTCTTTTTTAATTGATCTTGACTATTAATGTTGATCGATAATCAGATAATTTTACTAAATGCGGGGAGAAAATGACTTTGTTGGATAACAAATTCACAGTTAAAGTAAGTTCAGAACCTTTTCAGCTTGTAATGCCAGTTAGAGCACTTCCAATAGCAAGTGCCTAGTGCCTTCACATCAGCAGTCACGTCACTGCCAACTCATCAAAGTGGCACTGCTACAATATTTGCTACAGTAAATGGCACTGTAAAATTGACACTCTCTCCAGTAGTGGAGGCCAAGTTCCACTTCTACATTGGGACCCACATAATTTCATAATTCAAATATAATTTTTGCATTATATATATATAAATTATATATCATTATATATTCATATTTTTTTACAAGTACGGACATGAATAAATAATGAGATTCAAGTATTAGATGTTTTAATTAAAAAAAAAGGAAAATATATACAAAATTATAAAAATGTAATTGAATTTTTTAATAAAAATTTACATTTTTGAGTTAGTCAAAATTTATCAATTGTGAATCAAATATCTGGATTCCACTTTTGACCGAAGTATGTTGTTATTCTGAAATTTGAAAATTGATGTCTTTAGGGTAATAGTTCTATTATTTGCGTACTATAATTTATTTATTTTTTAAAAAAATTACGTTTCTTTTGTAATTAAAAATGATAAAAACATTATGAATATAACATAAAAATGAGCACATAGTTCGTGCATATCCATAAAAATCGACCGGTTCGTGCATATCCATAGTTCTCTATTGTCAATTCATTGCAATAATTATACGTTACTTGACCAAGGTAAAATTACTATTAGGTGCAGTCCCCATGCGACATGCAGAATGATTGATAAGTATAATTGTTGATATAATAACATTGATCAATCAAATTCATTGAATCTATTATTTCACCATAATCAGTGTATATCTGTTATACGTTGATTGACATATCTTAATTTAACATCATCAACATATTCACGTTTATGTACATCCATGATCATATTAGTAAATCGATTATTGCATTAATCATGTGTTTTTATATATGATTTCCAATATATGTAAATTAGAAATATATTATATATACATCATTCTAAAAGTATAATTTTTATAATAATTTATCGTAAAAGATATATTTCTTTCATATAATAATATAATATAATATAATACGTAAAATATATAAAAATATATATGTATTAAAATAATATAATATTTTGTATTAATTATTTTCCATATTTAATAATTTGAAATGTTATACTATTTCAAAATTTAGAATTAACGGTTATTCAACATGGTAACATATAAACAAATTAGATATGGAAATTTCGAAATTGATTCAAAGTTAAAAAGTAGTAATTTTGGTTCGTGTCGTTATTTATGTTACATAATATTCAAAATGACTGATTACGGCTCTTGTCTATCTAACTTAGCGTAAATATATATACAATCAAATAGATGAGCAACACAATCGAATAAAATAATATTAAAAAGTTGGCACCGACATGAACAGTAACTTGGGAGTTCCTACTAGTAGGCACTGTCCCACTTCACTATTCACTCAATAATGGCAAAACAGTAATATTAGTAATCCTAGTCACGCCTAGTCAGCATCCAGTGGCGAAAATTGGAACTAGGCACTCCCATTTTGGAACAAGGCACTCCTATTGAAAATGCAAGTGCCTATTTAATCATTACCAGTAGGGACCAACAGTAAATGGCACTAGGCACTAGGCACTCTCTACAATAATAAATTTACAACATGGAACTAGGCACTAGACACTAGGCACTACTATTGGAAATGCTCTTAGGGATAGGGACAATGTTAAAAACAAATAAAAGAAAGACATGACATGAGTAAGGTCCTAAAAAGCACCAACTATAGTTTTTTTTATTGTAATTAGCAAAGTTGCATTATCTTCATCTGCTGATTTAGCTGCTTTCTTTGAGTACTGTTGGAATTAAGTTGACGTAACCCTAAATTTTGGGAATGGACTTCAAGGTGGTACTTCTCTTTTCTATCTTAGGTGTCTATCTCGACCTCAAAGAGTACTTAGTTTTCGTTTGGGAAAAGTATGTAAAATATATAACATGTTTGAAAAAAATGGTTTTATGGACCAATATGTTTGAAAATGTACAACATGTTTGAAAAAGGTGGTTTTATGGACCAATATGTATTAAAATGTACAACAAGCTTACAAAATATATTAAAATGACATACCGTCCACTTGTTATCAATAGTCTCATTAAGTGGACACGTGCGGAACACATTTTTAGAAGAAAAAAAATATTTAAAACAAAAAATAATTTATATATAACGATGATTATTAATAGGTGGATGTAGATAATAATAATAATTATTATTTTTTAAAAACGTGATCCGCACACTTAATAAGATCAGTGACAACAAGTGGACGATATGTCATTTTACCATCTTTTGTAAGCTTTTTGTACATTTTAAAACATTTTGACCATAAAACCATCTTTTTCAATCATGTTGTACGTTTTAAAATATATTGGTCCATAAAACAATATTTTTCAAACATGTTGCATGTTTTACATACTTTTCCCTTTTCGTTTGCGAAGTCTTGGACGCGTTAACCTGAAAATAGGGTGGGGATTTTCCTTTGATTCCACTCCGAACCTTAAGTCAGCAATGGAATATGAGAGAGTAATACTTTGTAAAGTATATCGAATGTAATATAATGAAAATGCTCAAGGGTATTTATAGGGAAGATTTACCGACATTAATGGCGTCTACCCTTTAGGCAGGGTTTCTTTCCAAGGTCGGCTCAAGCAGGTGATAAGCAGGTCGCCACCTCATCATTCCTTTCTTCATGGCGGTAGAAGCAGTTGACAAGTAGGTCGTCACCTCATCATTCCTTTAAAGAAAGGTTTCTTCATAGGCGTTGGAAGCAGGTCGACACCTCACACAAAATCTACAAAAATATACATGCGCAACGCACGTATAATTAACTAGTATAAAGCACCTTATATATAGAGTATTCTATTAATTCTTTATGTTATTTTAATATATCATATCTTATATAAATAAATTTATATATATATAAATAAGCTCGAAAATACTTTTTTCTTTTGCAGAATATTTGCTAGAATTAAAAAATTGAGCATGTGAGTGAATGAGGAAAAGACATTGTGCCAACTGTGGAGCATATACGACGGCGCACACTACACTTGCACAATTAATTGTATTTTATAAATTGCTACCTAATTAAAAAGTATCCCTTAACATCAACAACAGATGTCAGTACAAATGTAACATAACTGCATAATTTACTAGTTAATTACTTCCAGAGTATTTTGAGATTTGATTTTTGTTTTTAGTGTATATATATATATGTATATATATGTGTGTGATGTTGGTTATTTTTACTGTCATAAGACATTAAAAATATAGGTTGAAGTAGTGAGATCATTACCGTGAAATAAAAATGACAGATCGAAGACGCTACTAATTAGTGGTGAAATAATTTATAAATTTGGGTAGAATAAAATATTATAATCTAATAAAAAGAATATATTTATTTATTTTTATAGAAAAAGAGTGTCGAATATCGATCGAGAGAAGCAAAAGAAAGCACATTCACGCTTAACCACCGTTCGTTTATTGGGGTCCCTCCTTAAACGAACCCATACACACAAAAATAATTGTTAATCATTAATTATTACCGTAACTACCCTTATATATATATATATATAAAAAAGTCACAAAACTATCACAGTTTGGGAGTAATGATATAAATATGGGTTAACGGGTCTTTTAGTCCATGATGTTTGCCCATTTTCGGGTTTTGGTGCATGATGTTTTTTTCCCTAGTTTTGGTATCATATGTTTGCAGATTTTTTCTAGTTTTGGTCCGACCGTTACATTCCGTCCATTTTTTGACATGTACAAGTCAGGTGCAATTTTGTTCAATTTAGTCCCCCTAATACTTTTCTAACATTTTTTTTGTTCAATTTAGTCCCGGAATTTCAAAATTGACTCCAATTGGACCTGTTGTCCAATTGGAGTCAATTTTGAAATTCCGGGACTAAATTGAACAAAAAAGGTTTAAGTTTAGAGTGGATCACGTGACTTGAACATGTCTAAAAATGGACGGAATGTAACATTTAGACCAAAACTAGAAAAAATCTGCAAACATACAGTACCAAAACTAGGTAAAAAAAAACATAATGGACCAAAACCCAAAAGTTGTCAAACATCATAGACCAAAAGACCTGTTAACCCTATAAATATATATACATGTAATAAAACAACCAGTTATTACATGAATTAAACCAAATATAAATGGAGAGAAGCCAAATGACTACGTACCTTTTTTTTTTGGCATGCCATGAGTGGCATCATGTTTTATTGTTTTTGGCCACACAGAAAATCATCATTTATATAACAAGGGTTACAAAAGAATGATGGCTCTCTATATATGTTGCTTCCACTTCCCAAGTAGAAAGAAAGAAGAAACTAACCGTTAACATCTTCCTTGCTATATAACCAACCAATCAATCCACCACTTCCCCTTTATCTCTTTACGTGTTACATTACATATAGGTGCAGCAGATTCGAACCATATTTGAAAAACAAAAAACACCCACCAAACCAAACCAAAGAATTAATTGTGTATATGCCTGCCTAACTATTAAACATGGATTATTGTCGTGTCTTCTGCAACCTGGGACCAATCATCTTGAGTTCAAACCTCTTGACCGCACCACCAATGTCCCTCATGGTTGTGTCAAGCACATATGGGACGGTGTCGACGGTGAGGGCGGTTGAGTTTATGAGGGCACGGCAAGGCTCACGGCGGTTGGCAATAGTTCCGTGGTAGTGGAAGTACTTGATGCGTTTTTCGGTCTTGTGTGTGGTCTTGCCTGCCACGTTTTGAGACATGTGGACCCCAGTCGCATACACTGCGCGTGGCTGCACCGCGTACTTGCGGTCCCGCCTTATTCCTCTCTTCACGTCTCTGTACACCAATTTCTCAAACCCCCACTTCCTGCCCCCCAAATTACACCACAAACAAACAACACTCCATCAGCTGGACTTGTCTTCTTAACCCAACATGTGCTTAGCCAGCTGGCTCCGCTTTTTTCTTATTAATTTATTAAAATAAATAAATGCCCATGACTGATTATGAAACATTAATACATACATTAATTGATATGAGAGTTAACTAATATCATACTAATATTATTAATGAAAATAATAATCTTAATCCGCATTATTATGGAGTGGCCTCAATCTATCATTGACAAATGGAGTCCAAATTCAACAGCAAGTGCTGTCCCTAATGAGGTCACCCGTAGTAGCTAGCTACATAAATTGAGAAGACGACAATTCCATAAAGAGAGGTTCAATCATACTTATATACCAACTACTCTACCACTAATAATATCAACGTAGACACATAATACAATCATGCTAATAATAATAATACATAATAAAGATGCCAAATGTCTAAATCACCAATTGTTTATACAATAGGTAGTGTCAAAAGTGCCATGCACTTCCACTTGCACTAATGCAATGCAATGCAGCCAAGAGAAGAATCTGACCATATGATGCCATCCATCAAAAGAACCAAGCCAAGCCAACCAAGGGAATAGAGAATTCATCATTCTAAACACATGGAGCTTTCAATTACTATCATCAATTCCCACTACCGTTCATCATTATAACATACCTAATCATGAGCAGTCTAATTAAGACTATGAATATAATTTTATATATTTGGTCTCTTTCTTAAATTTGATCAGTGCTAAATTTACAGCGAACAGATGTCAATCATTTAAGGATAACACTTAATTTGATAATCAAGAACAACCACCAATTGAATGACCACCAAGAGAGTTAAGTGAAGATAGATAGAGATACCTGTAAGTCATGCCGGTGATGTTGTCGGCGAGACAGAGACGGCTGTTCATGGTCATCTGCTCAATGGTGAACTGAGAGTAATCCGACAGTGAATCAAGCACTGACCGGAGAGTGTTCTTGGGAGGGACATATATGTACTCGTCGACATCGAAGAAGAACATCCACTTGGTCATGAACTTGTACCTGTGCAGACAGTCGTTCACCACCATGAACTGGTTGTGATAATACCCATCGAATCTCTCCTGCTCCCTAATGTCTTGCAGCGTCACGTACCCCAGCTCCATCCACGGCTTCAGCACCTCCAGCACCTCCGGGTGGATCCCGCCGGCGTCGTGAATCACGAAGTGCGACCGACCGCCGAACAGCCTCACGTGATACGCCATCCACTCCCTCACTCTCTGAGGACTCAGGGTACCGTATAGTGAGGAGCCGCAGTAGAGGTAGTCGTACTTCGGTTTGGCGGTGAACACCTTCAGGTCCAGACTCCCAGGTTGTTCCGACAGCGCATCGATCGTGTCGGTGAGGTTAAAATCGCGGTCGGATCCGCCGGAAGTGGATGCCAGAACGGTTAGCTTCCCGCCGGAGTTGTCGCCATTTACAGGTTCCGGAAAAGTGCAGTTGACGACGACGACGGTGTAGACGCGGCCGTAGCCCCAGTCCGGGAGGATTTTGTATCCGGCGGCGGTGAGGGCGGTGCCGTTGCCGTGAGGAACCCAGCGGCACTGGTACGTCGGCTTGGCGAAGACGTGGAGAGGCTTGGAGGCGAGGCCGACAATGGCGAAGGTGTCGAGGCCGCCTCGGTAGGCTCCCATGGTGATGAAGTTGTAGGCGGCGGATCCGTAAGGGTTGAAGCCGCGCTTGAGGATGCCGCCTTCTAGAAGCTGCTCCTGAGGGGGAGGAGGAGGAGGTGGAGGGAGGAGAGGCGGCGGGGCGGTGGTGGTGGTGGTGAGGGAAGGAGAGATCTTGGAGACGCAGAGGCGGAGATCGGCGGAGGACAAGGAGAAGCGAGGGGGGAAGAACTGGAGGATAGTGGCGATGGTGCAGAGGATTAAAAGAGCCGTTAGAAGGAGGCGGAGCTCGGCTGCACAGTTCCAGACCACGCCGACGAACATTTTTCCTCCGGAGCTAGTGCGGTCTGCGTCGGATCTTTCTCTCTCCTTCGCCATTGTTGATTGAAGTGTGAGCTCGACAGAGAGTAGTGGACGGTGGTTGCTCGAGATGGAGGATGAGTCTAGAAAGAAGAGCAGAGAAGAGATGAGATGGGATATTGAGATGCGCAGTGAGAGTTGCTTTACTTTTGGCTACTCTTCCCTTCCCTTTCTACTAATGGAACCCCTTTTGTTTTTGCAAAACAAATTAACTAATGGAACTCTCCGATAAATATATTAATAATATTATTTATAATAAAAGGCCAAAAAAAAAAGGAATGGAATTGTTACGTTACGTTATGTTTTTTTTTAAGTTGCGTTATGTTACGGTGACTGAAAATGTATATTCGTATCATATTTTTTAGAGTAAATCTTTAAAATACGAAATTTTTAGTGAAAAAATCATAGAAAGTTGTCAAGTGACACATGTCAAATTATGAATGTTTATAAAATGAAAAGAGAATGTTGTTATGATTGACATGTGAACCTATATGTACTTTCTATGGATTTTTTACTGTTTTTTTCACATATTCTAGCATCACCCTATTTTCTATAAACATATAATAATAATAATAATAATAACTACAGTAATACCGTAATTATATCCATAACTACAATTTTTATCATAATTTTATTCGTATATCCATATTTTTAAATTGTATCTATAAAAAAAGTATGTAAAACATTCGACGTGTTTGAAAAAAATAGTTTTTAATATCAACATGTTTTAAACTGTATAACATATTTCCAAATTATAGTAATCTTACTTCTTTTAATTATCATTTAAAATTAAATGCATTTTTATTGTACAGAATTAACTAAGTAATTTTTAATGTATAAAATCTAAGGTGGATTATATTAAAATTAGAATTGAGTCAATAGAAACCTAAACAGTTAGAGGATTAACTGAGTCACAATCGAAAATACTTGGTACACTATGTAACATTAATATGAGTTATTAGGACTTAAGTTGGTTATTTAGAAAATTATTAGCTTAATTTTGTAAAATTAAAATGAATATAACAACATAGTTGGAAGAATGATTGAATAAGGAAATACAAATAACTATCGTCTTGAAACATGTTATACATTTTAAAACACGACGATACAAAAAATTATTATTTTCAAACATGTTGTATGTTTTACATACTTTTTCCTATCCATAAACTATTAAAACAATGTAATTTCAAACACAATCAAAAAAATAAAGCTTAATCTGAATTTAACATATAAGAAATCTAAACTAATACAATACTAACATAAGACTTTAAGATTCATAGATTATTACAACGTCAATATTAAGAAAATTAAACGATATATGAGAGTAAGTTTTAAAAAGTGTAACATAATAAAATTAATTAATAAAAGTGGTCAAAAGAAATGAACTATTGTAATGTTATTAAATTGGGATTAGATAAATTATTATATTTTGTATAATATATTTGAGGTTACAATTATAATCATAATTATGGCTGCAATACTATAACTATAAACATTATATTTACATAATTCACCAACAAGAACTGTACCGTCTAACACGGTTAACTATAGTGGTAAATAATATAAAAAACTATGGTTATTAATTTGTCGCCACACTATTACCGAACTTAATCTTAGCAATAGAATGCGAATAAATTTCAATTATATCAAAATAATTACTGTGAGAAGGTTTATCATAAAAATCCTCAGAAATAAAGTCACTCGCGTATCTGTGTAATAATGTGGTTATAAACGTAATTACATTATTGAGTATTTTTATTAAGATCTTAAATTTATTCCCGAAAAAAAATACACTCTGATTCTCATTATTTTTCGGATATGATTCCCATATTTGTGTATGACATTAAGACCCTTTTATTATTTTATAAGTCTATATTATTATTTTGTAATATTCATTCAAGCCGGTAGCCCAATAGTTTTTTTACTTGAAGAATGCGGTTGTAAATGTTATTATTTAACTCTTTAGTAGACTATAAATTGTAGTTAAATTAATATAATAATGTCCTACGAGTGATCAAATTAATAGGATAAATGAAATGATCTAAAACATACAATATATTGAAAAAAGATCGATTTTAGTGCTAACATGTTTTAAAATATACAAGAAGTTTCGAAACAATGTTAATTGGTACTTCCTTCAATCACCCGTCTAAAATTGTCGTCAAATACATTTTAAATTTAACAAATTAACCGAATATTTTTCTAAATATCAAATAAAGGCCTAATAACTTATACTAGTGTTACAATAGTGTCCAAACTCGATTGAGACTCAATTGATACTCAGTCGATTCTTGTCCGATTTTATTCAAATGTAACATTTGTATACATCATTAGTGTTTTACTTGTGATACTTTAAAACCTACTCAGTTAGTTTTGTACATTGAAATACGTGTAACGACAATTCTAGAGAGCAAATTGAAGAAAGTAATAACTATTATTGTTTTGCAACATGTTGTACATTTTAAAACAAGTTAGTAACAAATTTTTTTTTTTTAAACATGGTGTAGGTTTAATATAGTAGTTTATCCAATAAAATACATTTATACATTATATCTTAGCAATTTTTTATTTTTTTATAAAACGTACTTCTATTATAAATAAATAAAGTAGGTAAGAATCTGTGATTTAGTTTTTTTTTTTTTTTTTTTTTTGTATAGTGATTTTGGACCTTAGGAGCTTTGTTATGCAGATACGCCATACCATCCATAATTCTAATATTTCATACGCTTTAGAGAATTTTAATAACTTAGATGATATTTTTATAATATTGTATTATGTTGATGTATATATTGTTTTTTTATAATAATATTTTTTCCATTTCTATCATATATATATATATATATATATATATAATGATAATATTTATAACTTTGAGCAAAGCATATAACTATTTAAATAAGTTGATCTATTTACGGTTAAATATATGAAATAAAATCTAATAAAAGATTATATTATTTTTCTAAATTAATCCAGTATACTGTGTATGTGGCAAATACTTTTATGTTTCACCATTCGTGTAATAATAGTAAACAGAAATCGGCCATTGCACGAAAAATCTCTATTAATTTATACTTTATTTTATTTGGCCAAAAAAAATTATACTTTAGGGGGTGTTTGGATTGATGTAATGTGAGATTACTTGTAATGTGAGATTACAAGTAATGTGAATAACCTAAGGTAATGTTAGATTACAGTGATTGGTATATACCGTAATGAGCATTGTAATGTGACTTTATTATTATTATATTAATCGATGTGAGTGTATATTATATCTTAATATGATAACATTTAAGAGAATATATTTTTTGACAACAACTAACTTCTTAAAATTTATGTTTTGTAATTAATACTATAGTCATTAATGAATTCAAAAAACGAAATATTTAAACTCAATACGCATAACTATTAAAATTCTATTAATTAAAACATTATATAAAGTTTTATAAGATAATTTTCATAAAAATTACGACGAAAAAAACTTTACTCATTTTCTACGAACATCGCGTGCATTATTATTTAGGGTTAATAACCTATGAAAGGTCTGAATTTTGACCCATGTTAATCGGAGATGTCTGAATTTTCAAAAGTTAATTTGGAAGGTCTGAATTTTCAACTTTGTTGATATAAGGTCTCCGTCAATTTTTGCCGTTAAAACTGACGGAATTTGGTCACATGCTTGGCATGTGACCGGAAATATACTTAAATCCTGAATATGCCATCCGACCAAAGTGTGCCCCTCACAAGCTTGACCTGAAAAGACGAAAATGCCCCTTAAAGAAAAAACATTTTCTTAATTTGACTTCAGGGGTAATTTTGTCATTTCACATTTTTTTTTCAAATAAGGCATTAAATAAAAAAAATATATTAAAAGTGGTAAAAGTGTCATTTCACACATTTCTGTTAAATTTAACTCTAAAAATGGACAGAAAATCAAAGTTCAACAAAGTTGAAAAAACAGACATTCCATATTAACTTTTGAAAATTCAGACATCTCCGGTTAACGTGAGTCAAAATTCAGACTTTTTATAGGTTATTAACCATATATTTTTTTTTTTGGCCAAACCTATTATTTATTATAATGAGTTATTAGATTAAAAAAAATAACTAATAATAATAACAATAACATTATCCCAATAATCTATAAAGATTATATAAAGTATTTAATCTAATTAATAGATAATAATAAAATAATAACACTACGTAATGTTGGACGAAATCTCACATTACATCCGTTTTTTGATGTAATCTCACGTTACGTTGAATGGAGTTTGGACGTAATCTCAGATTACCATGAACATTACATTACAATGCACATTATGTCGTTTGGCAAACCAAACAACGTAATATTGATATAATATGTGGCGTAAAGTGAGATTACATCCCGCATTACATTCATCCAACCCCCCATATAGTCCGGATCGAACCAAACTAGGCCTAAGACCAAACCTACTACGATCAATGGTCAAACCTTAGCGGCTTGTCATGAATAACATGAGTAAAAAAAATTCCATGCAGAGAGTACATATCTAACTGCAGTAGATATACTATGTTTATTCCATATTTAAATTAATTCTCACTTGTATTAATCCATTAGTAATAAATAAAGTATTGGAAATGACTCTTTTTTAATTTTAAGATTAATGTAGGATTTAAATTCTAACCTCTTAATTAAAATGTGAACTGTTAAATCAATACAACACTCAAATGAGTAAATTGTTCATAATGCATGGCATCTCACCCACACGTATGCCATAGCAATAGTTAGCGTATTCTTTATTTTCGGTTAAGTTTATAATTTATCTAGAATTTTCATTTGAATATACAACACAAAACTAGTCAATCATAATAGGGTTTAGGGTTTCAGGGCAACAATAATATTTTTAACTAACTTTACTTAAATATCAGGTTATGTTAAATGCACACAATATAAAATATATATGGCGGTAGCCGACAAATCAGTATTTATTATTATCATATATATATGGGTGAATTAATTATACAATTTTTTTGTGAAACGAAGTCAAATAGCTAATTTTTATACAAAAAAAAAAAAAAAAAAAACATATCATATAGCTAGTCTAGACTAGAGATGCCATATTTCATATACAAGGTCGGACCGTCCTTATATTCATGGGCTCAAGAAGACTCGTGTCACCTCAAGACGACATAAAATGCATGGACCGCAATATTAATTATCATCATCACAACATACATATATATATAATATTATATATATATATATATATATATTCCAATCATCCAGAGTGCGACACGTGTAATGAACTGGCCACGTGGACTTTATTTATCTCCACACTTTTCTTGTAGCAATTGGAGGAAGGATAATAAATAAATATGGGAAAAGAGTAGGACAGCTTGAATATATAGCCGCATATAGCAATTGCTAGAGATGATGATCGTGGGACTGCCTGCCTGCCTTATAGTTGGGGAAAGACTACAGTATTGCTTTAAGCTAAGACTTGGAGCATTTGCAGCAAAATTAATTAATTAGGAGTTGAATTGATTTTAAAGTTGTATGGCTGGAAATGATTTGTAATTAGCTTTTCTGATACTAAAATTGAAATTACAACCCGATTGACACATTATTAGGGAATATATAATTATCAATTTCAAACTAATATCTAAGCTTAGTTATCGATAGAGTTCTTATGCTCTTTACTGTTTTTTCTAATGTGATTTTATTATGGGAGTTTGGATGGACATTTTGTGAGATTACCTAAAATGTGAAATTACAAATAGTTTGAACTAAGTAATCTAATGTGAATTGCAGTGTTTGGTTGTGTTGTAATATGAAATGTAATGTTAGATTACAATGTTTGGTTTGCTTTGTAAGTGCATTGTAATTTAACTTTATTATTATTATATTAAATTTTATGAGAGTATATTATATTTCAATTTGATAAGATTTAAACGAATATTTATTTTGAGAGTAACTAACTTATTTCTTAAATTTTATATTTTGTGTTTACTGGTATACTATATTAATAAACTATAAACCCAAATATTAAAATAAATTCGCATAGATACGATGTTTGTTTTGCTTTGTAATGTGCATTATAATTTAAATTTATTATTATATTATTAAATTTTATGAGGGAATACTATATTTCAATTTGATAATATTTAAATGAATATTTATTTTGAGAGTAACTAACTTATTTCTTAAATTTTATATTTTGTGTTTACACGTATACTATATTAATAAACTATAGAAACCAAATATTAAAACTAATTTCGCATAGATATTAAAATTATATTAATCAAACATTTTGTATAATTTTATAAAATAATTTCATAAAAATACCACAGACAATGCTTTATTCATTTTGTACGAACATCATGTGCATTATTTTTTATTATAATAATGAATCATGAAGTAGATAAAAACTAAAAAGATAATAATAATATTAATAATAATAATAATAATAATAATAATAAACTATAAATATCATACAAAGTACTTTCTATATTTAGTATATAATAATACAATAATAAACACCACATTCGTTTTTTTGATGTAATTTCACATTACACTGAATGAAGGACATTGTTGGATCATAAAGTCTGGCTTCGCTCGGAGTGGGCTCTTCAGGTCCTTCCTAAGTCGTCGACATTGGTGTCTATATTTCTTTTGTCTTGAATGATTCTTGAGTAGGGACCTGTTAGAGGGAATATGCGGGGTTTTACCCCTGATTCCACTCCAAATCTTAAATTAGTATAGCATTTTTATAGTGAGAATCTTGATGAATAAATGTAGAAAATGTATTATTTATAGGGGTTTTAAACCAACCTACAGGGGCGGTGACCGCCTTTTTCGCATTGGTTGATAAGGGTGGTGACCGTCTTTCTCTCATTGGCGGAGATGGGGGCAATGTGTCAGTAGGTGACAAGCAGGTTTCCACATCTTCTAACTCAGAGGGAGGGATTTCTTCTAAGTAGGTGAGAAACAGGTTGTCACCTCTTCTTCCTTAGGAGGAAAGATTTTCTTCTAAGTAGGTGACAAACAGGTTGTCACCTGTTGTTAATGATAGTTGATGTCGATATTCCTGTTAGGGACCTTCTGGGGGGGGGGGGGGGGGGGGGGGTCGATGACTTTCCAAGTTGGCGATCTTCTGGGGGGTCGATGACTTTCCGGGGTAGTGACCTTCTGGGGGGTCGACGATTTTCTGGGTTGGCGACCTTCTAGGGGGTCGACGAATTTCCGGGGTGACGACCTTCTTGGGGTCGACGAATTTCCGGGGTGACGACCTTCTTGGGGTCGACGAATTTTCGGGGTGGAGACCTTTTTGGGGGTCGACGACTTTCCGGGGTGGTGACCTTCTGGGCAGTGGCGGATCTACAGTAGTGTAAGTGGGTTCCCGGGACACCACTTGGCTTACAATTTTATTTACATATATGGTATATTTCCATGTAATATTTTTTAGGAATCCGCTTAGATATTGATAAGGACAGTACTTAACTTCAAGTAAACGTTAGCTCAGCTGGTAAGGTGCGGTGAATTAATGATACGTCCTGAGTTCTACTTCGAGCTTCCTCAATTTTTACTGTTTTTTTCATATACTTTTTCCCTTTTAGTTTTTTTTTTCTTCAGCTTTTCTCATAGTTTTTTCTTTCAACTTTTTTTCTCTCTAAAGAATATACATTTTTACTTATACAAAAATAGCACTAACGTCCTTTTAAGTTTTAACTATTCAAAATCAAAGAATAAGACTTTTTTTTCTTCTAAAAATATAGAAATAGCAACAAGTTAACTTCATTCTTCGTATTCATTTCTTCCCAAATCAATGTATTTTTACATATTGATAACTCAATTTTGATTTTGTTTCTTTCTTATCGGTATTATGATTATTTATATATCTTATTCTCTTCCTCATACGAGTTTTTTTTATTAATTCTTCTCAAATCAATGGATTCTCACATGTTAATAACTTGATTTTGATTTTTTTTTCTTGTTCATCGGTATTATGATTGTTTATTTGTCTTACTGCTTGACTTGGTCACAACGATCAGATGTTTTTATCATAAGATTGATTTATGCTCACGATGTATAAATAGTTAGTTTTTTTAATTAATTTTGGTGTTTGAAGGACAATATGATATTTTACTTAAAAAAGATATGAATTGAATGAATCGGTATTAAAACAAAAAAAAACTGTTCGGGTCATGATATGTATTACAAAAAAAATATAATAGTATTAGCCGCGAAAAAGAAACTGCAATTATAGGAACCCAGTTACCCGAGTTCCTAGATCCGCCACTGCTTCTAGGGGGTCGACAATTTTCTGGGTTGCCGATCTTTTGGGGTTCGACGACTTTCCGAGGTGACGACCTTCTTGCAATTCAACCCACTAATTAATCTAGTCCCTAAATCATGCATTTCTGAGATCCATCCCCATAATCGAAACTAGGCATTTAGGTTTAATTAAAACATGAAAGTTTTAAACATTTGAGCGTTGTGTAGACTAATTAAAGTTAAAAAATATTTGGATTTTAAAACTTTACCATCCTATTTTATTAATTGACTTGAATTCGATTTTGAAAAATTCGATTCGGTTCAGTCAATTTCGGTCTGATTCGGTTCAGGTCCAGTAAATCCGGTTCGGCTCGGTCCGATTTTATTTTTAAAATCTGGTTCAATCCGAACCGGTCCAATAAAATAGGGTTTGGTTCAACACACAAAACCGGTTTGGTTAGGTCCACTTAGTTACCCCGGTTCGACCCAACCCGACTAGGCCGAACCGATTAAGAAAATCCGGTTTGATTTTATTCCTATCTGGTTTAGCAAATTTGGACCGGCCCATTAAAGCCATATGGTTGGGCCGAAATAATCTTGTGGGCTAAGTAGGGTTTTAAAGTCCACTAAAAACTTAACTTAGCCTCCAATAATTATTAACTATATAAAATAATTTCCATTATTGCATATATATATATATATGTAAATTTCGGCTACTATATATAAATATATATTTTATTTATTGTCAACGTCTTTAATAGAGAAACAAATATATGACAATATATTTTATTAATCTTTTAGGTAACTAAATCTATCAATAATATCTTAATCCCTTTAAATTAGCTAGATATATTGATAGTTATATATTTCTATATATTTAATGTGAACTTATCCATATATTTCCAATTATAGATATATTGTTACCTTTAATAAAAATAAAATATTGTAAACAATATTACTAACATATTTCGGCCGAAACTTACAAACTTGGGGCCTAAGAAAAAAAAAATACCTTGTAAATTACCTTAGGGTTTGGCCGAAATCACTACTTGGAAATAAGTGGTCAAATTTCAAATATCAAATTTTAATAAGATCTACAATCCAATGTTTGATTTTGATAAAAGTCACATTTTTCTAGAAGATCATGAACATCAAATTTACTAAGAACGTCATGAAAATTTCGGCACCATCAACTTAAAAATTTCGAAATTTTTAAAAATCTCATCTCTAAATTTTCGGCCAGAAATTTCAAGAACAAATCAAGAACTTCTAACCTGACTCTGATACCACTGTTGGATTACGGGGTTGATTACTACGGAAACATAAACACATGTACATGTCAGTAATCAGAATTACACAGCGGAAGATGTGCACATACCTTAAACCTTTTCCGTAGTCCCAAAGATCCTGCTAAGGGAGTTCAAGATCCACCGGACGGAACCTGTAGAGGTTCTTGTTAAGGAAGCCCTACACGGTTAAGCCCTACCATATGCTAACATGAAGAACCTTTTAACTTTTAATGTCGACAACTGATTCTTATCAGTTCTTCGATGTAGACGACTGATTTCTTCCAAGTGGTCGAGAAGGTTTAGGTTGAAGAACCTTTTAGCTTTTGATGTCGACGACTGATTCTAGACTGATTCTTATTTGTTCTTCGGTGTAGACGCCTAGTTGAGAGTAGATTCTTAAGTAGGCGACTGATTTATTTCAAGTCGTCGAGAAGCCTTAGGTTGAAAAACTTTTTAGATTTTAATGTCGACGACTGATTCTTATTAGTTCTTCGATGTAGATGACTGATTTATTTTAAGTCATCAAGAAGCCTTATGTTGATGAACCTTTTAACTTGTAACGTCGATGACTGTTTCTTATCAGTTTTTCGACTTAGACGACTGATTTCTTTCAACTCGTCAATAAACCTTAGGTTGAAGAACCTTTTAGCTTTTGATGTCGACGACTGATTCTTATCAGTTCTTCGATATATACGCCTAGTCGAAAGTAGATTCTGATGTAGACGACTGATTTCTTTCAAGTCGTCGACAAACTTTAGGTTGAAGAACCTTTTAACTTTTGACGTCGACGACTGATTATTATCAGTTCTTCGATGTATATGCCTAGTCGAGAGTAGATTCTGATGTAGACGACTGATTTCTTTCAAGTCGTCGAGAAGCCTTAGGTTGAAGAACATTTTAACTTTTGATATCGACGACTGATACTTATCAGTTCTTCGATGTAGATTTCGACGACTATTACGAGTCGAGGAGTTAGTACGAGGACCAAACTCATTTGTAGAGGTCGACGAGCATACGAGTCGAGGAGTTAGTGCGAAGACTAAACTCCTTTGTAGATGTCGGCGACTATTACGAGTCGAGGAGTTCCTTTGTAGATGTCGACGCTCTCTTCGAGTTGAGGAGTCAACGAGATGACTAAACACCTTTGTAGATGTCGGCGACTATTACAAGTCGAGGAGTTAGTGCGGGGACTAAACTCCATTGTAGATGTCGCCGAATATTACGAGTCGATGAGTTAGTGCGATGACTAAACTCCTTTGTAGATGTCGGCGACTATTACGAGTCGAGGAGTTAGTGCGAGGACTGAACTTCTTTGTAGATGTCGGCGACTATTACGAGTCGAGGAGTTAGTGCGAGAACTTAACTCCTTTTTAGATGTCGACGTTCTCTTCAAGTCGAGGAGTTAGTTCGAGGACTAAACTCCTTTGTAGATGTCGACGCTCTTTTAGTTGATCTTGCCTCTTTTGCCTCCTTTAAAATAAATTATCATAATGAAAATGTGACTTATGAGACTTTATCTTTATGGTTACCTTTTTTTTACGACGACCTTTTTGGCAACGACCTTTTAGGCGTCGACCTTTTTAGCGAATGTCTTTTTGGTTAGCTGTTTCCCTTTTAAAAAATCGTTTATGTAATAGCCTAATTTATAAAATAGTTCGCAAACTCAACCTATTTTGAAAATTCACTATAGAAAATAATCGGTATCTAGTGGTCATTTCTTATAGTGAGTTGAAGATAATATATATATTATTATTAGAAAATAAGTGGACGCTTTAATTTTGTGTGAACGAAGCAAACAAGAAAATGCTGAAAAGTGAAATAATGACTATATTATGAAAATGAATATTATGTTGATAGAATATACACAAATGTAATATATATTTACACAAATAATGTATACGATTACAAAAAAACGGAGGGAGCCGACACAATTTGTAGTATCCAGCTACAAAGGCCATCACGCAAGTTCACATTTCTTGTCCACACATCAATTGCCAGATTTATTCAATAAAATAAAAGAGAGTCAAATAAATGGGGGTTGATTTTCTGGAGAAAACTTTCAAAGTTGGGTTCTTTTCTTTTCTCAGCAGCTTATATTATTATTATTATTCAACAAAAAGGGAAAACATAATTAAATCTAGCCAAATCGGGTCGGGTGGGTTCTCTTAAAAGCAAGAACACTCATCTCACTGCAGAAATTAATTAGTCCGGGAGCAAAGTGTTGTAATTTGGGATCATAATTACCATGACTGCCACTCTCCGAACCATTCATATTCTCACATTTCTACATAAGCCTTGACGACATCCAAAATAGTTGACCGACATATCGGGCATTTGCCGCTCCCTACTTGCAGTTCGTGAGCACATTCTAGACAAGTGCACATGTGGCCGCACCTGGTATTACAATCATAATATAAATATATATAGTTACTATTTTTCTCAATATAAATCAATTATACTAGAGAATAAAATGTATATTATTACTACTTAATTAATTACCTGTAGAGCAGTGAATTTACTTTCATCTCATAGCATATACAGCAGTAACCTTTCCTTGGTGCACCTTGATCCTCTGTCCTTCTCAACCCTCCACGAACTGTCACCCATGTTTGAATATATAAATAAAATAAAATGAAGCTATAAGTTTAATGGCCGGCTGATACAAAATTAGAGAATAACTCAAATTAAATAATAATGATAATAAATTTAAAGAATATTTTTTTTATAGTATTTTAAAAAGTTCACGGGTAATTGTTTCCCAACCATTAATTGTCCGATTTAGAATGTAATAAGTGTAAGTGAGGAAATTTCATAGCTAATGCAAAATTCGAAGCTGTGATATGAATCTATTGTTTAATAATCTAATCTTCATCACACCAAGTCACACGATACTATCTTACACCAACTTGTCAATTTTGTTAGTGTTGTTTGTAATTATATATATATAACTACTCTAATTTGTTAAAAATGAATATATGATAATAGTAATGGGTGTATGTATAATAGAAACTGACCTGACATCATCTCCTGCTTAATGGAGTCCTGAAACTTGACTTGCACGTCAACGCAATTGCTCATACACCTCCTGAGCTCCGACATCTCCTGGTACAGCTGCTTCATTTGCCCTCTCAACTCAATTATCAGCTCCATCTCCTAATAAACCCAACCATATTTTAATTAATTAATTAAATACACCACACATTATTATTCAGTTCTAAATGAAACAACCATACATACACAAACACTAGCTAGCTAATAATATAAACTCACCATAGAAACCCGTTCCACCGACCAAGCATCGTCTCGCCGATACGAACCCACGTTGACACTGTCGGAACCCTGCAAAGATGCAGACATAACTCCAGCACCACCGTCATTGTTCCTCATTATTGGCGACGGCTGGGAAGGGGTTGACGTGGACGAAGTGTTTTGATGAACATTTATACTTTCAGCCTCATCTATTACTTCACCACCTTCATCTTCATGGCTGCTCCCCGAATCATCATCAACCTGCTGTAACTCATTCAACATTACATCTTCCATTCTCTCTTCTCTCCTCAAGAACATATCTTCTTCATCCTCTTCTTCTTCTTGGTGCTCCTCTCCGGGTTGTTGTTGTTCATGGCTGCTTTGGAGAGACTCGCTCTGTTGTTGTAAGTAGGATGACAGGAATCGCCGCATAGTTTCGAGACTGCTCGTCGCACTTTCATCAACTTCGTCTTCGTTTATGTTGTGGATTTGTCTTTCCACGTGTGATTTCATCAGGTTGTTCATTCTTTGATGGAACTCGCTTTCCGTCGTTAGAGCACTTGAAACACTTCTCCTACATTTGTAATCGTTTTACCATTAACAGTCCAGTGTAGAGTTGTCACTACTAGCTTATTCCTTTTATTAAAAAAAAAAACCTTTGTAATAGTTGACGTATTTCGCTATCATCGGACTCGGGCGCCAATATTTGGCGGTACCACGCCTTCCTGCGGTCTTCCCAGTAACTCCGAGGCCGAGCAACGCCAAGAAACCGCTCCGGAGCAGTTTCCTCATGACCATCTCCTTGGTTAACTTCTTCTTCTTCATCTCCTTCTTCTAGTGGCCACTCCTGGTACCACTCGCTATACGAAGGTTCCGGAACATCTTCGGTCGGGATCGTTATCACACTGCATGAAGATTCGACATTCACCTGCACACTCTCTCTTTCATCACTATCATTTTCACCATTGTTAATTTGTTCATCTACTCTAGTGTTGTTGTAGTTGGTGCAAGAGCTTTCTGCAGAGTGTGGTCGACTGCTCGAACCGATATTATCGTCTTTCGCTTGTTCCTTTACGTTTGTAGACTTATCCCTGTTCCATTCAATATTCCAGTTACTTGCGTGCCAAGAAAATAATCCAGAGTCCCGAATCGGAGTTTGTTAAGAGCACTACCTGAGATGTATGGTCGAGCCATGAGCACTGTGGTTCGGTTTGGTCGATCTCGAGTGAGGATGCCATCCATCTTGAAGCGATAATCCGCGTTGTAGAATCTTGAGCCTAAGTATTGACTGCATTCAATCATGTGAAGGAGCAACTCATAAATCGGTAAACAAAAATCGACATAGATAGGGTAACTTGTAAGATAAGTTACCTGAATCCTGCCCTTATGGGAGAACCCCGACACAGCCTGCCGCTCGCCTATTACCTCAACTTCACTGTACCTGTCGTGTTCCATCATCAGGAGAAAATTAAACGCCTGCCGATCTCGTAATCGTGGACAATGATTAATGTTAGGCACAGATGCCCGATCCGACCCTTGTGCACAATCGTGTGATTCAGCTTTCTCAGGATCATCGTGTCCCACATCACTCGAGGACAATTCACTAGCATCTTTGTCGTCGTCGGTGGTAGTAGTCTTCTTGCTATTGCTAGAGTTTGCAGCCATGAGTCGCCTGATAAGGTTGGCTATCTTTGGCCTCTGGCGTGGCTTCGAAGGTAGCTCCGAGTCATCTGAAGCCGTTTGATCATTATCCTCTCCGTCTGTCTTTGGCTTGTGACTTGGCCTTGAAGTCATCTCTGCGGAGGAGTTGTTCGAGGCCATTTGATCGGAATCCTTGTTAGCTTTCTTCGGCCTCTGACTTGACGTCGAAGTTAACTTTGAGGATTCATTAGTAGCTGTTTGATCGGAAACCTTACCGGCTATCTTACACTTCTGACTTGGCACGCAAGTAAGCTCCGAGCAAGAAGAGGAGCCTGCTAGATCGGGCTCACAAACAACTACCTTCGACTTTTGTCTCGTCCCTGATGTCTGCTCTGTGCAAGAAGAGGAAGGCGTTGGATCAGACTCACGGTCGATTATCTTCGACTTTTGGCTTGGACTCGGTGTCTGTTCCGAGCAAGAAGACGAGTCATTGAATTTCGTTTGACCCGACGGCTCGAACTGGGTTGGAGGCTCATCGTTCGAGTGAGTTCTCTCGATATTCGTCAAAGGAAAGTTACAACTGCTACTACTGCTATTACTACTACTACTTCTGCTAACCGACGGGACAGTTATTTCGGTTGCAGCCGCATTATTCTTAGTACTCAAGCTAGCCGAGCGAGCGAGACGAGCCTCCCATATCTGAACCAGAGAGGAGGCCCCACGGTTCGGGGCACTCACCGGAGTCGTAGCCGTGTGTGGAGACTGAGGCTGCGAAGGAGACGATGGCTCTGACAGTGACGTAGATGTCGACTGTAACGGAGTCGGAGAAGGCGGGCCCCTCAGGTCCGCATCATGATTATGTACATCCATTGTCGATACCATTTCGCGGGCCCGTAGAGCCGTCCACTTGTCGTGAGTCAGGGTTGACAGGTTGTCCTTGTCGCAGTTCCCTATCCAAGTACTCACGTCATCGGTTTTGTTCTTTCTCTTCGCGCCGGTCTCGTGATTCCGAGGAGTCTCATCGGATATACGCGTGTGGAGGCGGTCCCGCACCAAACCCTTGAGGTTCTTATGGAATGCGGTGGATTGGGAGGGAATCTTCTTTTGGTTTCTCGAAACGCAAACAAACGGGTTTGACGAGGCGATCTCGACTTGCGAAGACGCCATCAATAACGACGAACACGGCGATCGGAAGTATAGAAAATAAAAAGATGGTGGAAGGAAAATGGAAATCAAAGATTGGATGGAAGAAAAGGAAGCAAAATGTGGATGAAATGTGTAATGTATATGATGGTTGATGCAATGGGATTAGGCATTATATGATTATGATTAGGAGGAGTTGGTGGTTGAAGATAATGGATTTAACAGAGGAGGTGGATTCTGTTCATGGTTTATAACAAGGAGTTAAGGAAGGTATTGTTGTTTTTGAGACTTCCAAAAAGCGTTAATCAAAATGAAATCTGTGCCCATAAGGAAATCTAATAATTGGTAACCTTTGTTTGGTCTAATTTAGTCGACCATTTATGTTTGAGGGAATCCGACATTCAATCTCTACACATTCAAAACAAAGTGCACCCTCTATTTATTATGGCATCCTCTTTTATTAGAATATTGGCCGGCCCACAGAAATTTCGAAACTATAGATTTGTATTGTATAGTTTTGGAATAATAATATTTTTGTAATCTCTTCAAATTGGGTGGGTTTTGAAGTATTTTAGATTTTGGACTCTATATCTTTTCGCTATATTAGATGCTCGCTCGTCTTCTCATATACGGAGATTTCGATATTTAATTGGATATCGAACCCTTTTTTTCTTTACAATAAAAAAAACCTTTTAACAATATTATATTGTAATGTAAAAACCGCATTAGATTTTCCAATACACATTTTAGGGCCGAGAAGTTGCGAACGTGAGGGACAGTAAAAACGCATAATCAATTTTAGGGCCGTTTGAATGATGTAAAAGCCTGGCCCAAAAAAATGATGTCAAAGGACTAAATTGGGCTGACAATGCAATCGGGTTAGGGTTCGAATTGAGGCTCTGTTCTGAAATAGCCCATTCGGAAAATGAACTTGTTAGGCTGAAGAAACTAGTGTATAGGGGACATGTTGACCTAGTTAGATAGAATCTCACCAACAATCCAAATTAACAAGATATACACTGTATGTATACGTACGTACATACAATATATTTTTATGTTTTTTCAGAGTTAGCTAACTAATGTATATTTACGGATTAATAAAGTAACATAAGATCCAGAAACCCTTAGGATATATCATATATTCAATAATGGAAACATCATGGAATAAAATACACTAAAATAATTTGCCCACCCATAATAACGATTTACCGATATATGTCTTTACATTATTATTATTATTATTATTATTATTATTATATATTGAGACAGATATATATATATATATAATATTCAATTTACACCGGAAAGTGACTACATAAACCCAAAAGACTATTTCTTGTTATATATAGTCAACTCAATTGATTATGCAAGTCAAGTCGATATGGTTTAGAGAATATTCAGAACTAGAAGTTGACAGACTTTTTAATTAATTATTACAACTAAATCTTTATACCCTTCTTATTATTACAGTGCCAGGTTGAATTAATCTACATAACCTACTAACCTAGTAAAAAAAAAATATATTGCAATTTGTAGCGAAATAATAATTAATTATATGATTATTTATTTTGATAGTGCTTAGTGTAAGTTCATGAAAGTTGCTTACCCAGAGTTAATTGTATCCTCCATATGACATATCATAACTTTTGGTTGTTTGTATTATACTTTATTTTTAAATTCATCCGTAATTTTTTAAAGCTATAAATGACTTAAAGAATTGAAAGTCGTACAAACCCTTATTAACTTATTGCTCGCCCTTTGAAGAGCTCCATTAAATAGGCATGATCATTTGTGGTATTTTCTTATACTAACTAACCGAACCGTTTTCTTATGAAATGAAAAATATATACATATACATATATATATTATAACCTGAATAGAACTTGTTGATAATTAAATTGGTCACTGAAGTATACAAATTCTAAAATGTGACTGATCCATCTCATCACTCTCTTACATCTAACATTTGTTTGTGTAATTTGTTATTATTTTTCAATTTTCGTTTGCTTATAATTCACTTTCTTACATCTAACATTTGTTTGTATAACTTGTTATTATTTTTCAATTTCCGGTTGCTTTTACTTGATAGAGATTATTCGTTTTCAGATATGAAAGTCAGATTGAGTCGTCGAGGAGATCAGATTTGAGGCGCAATTGCAGTATTTGAGGTTGAATAACGATGTAAATTAGACCGGAAATGTGCCGGGAAGCCACGTGGATGCGATTGAATATGAGGACAATGTTAATGATGTCTGTCAATCTTGGTGTGGTAATGAGAGCTTGTAAGAAGATAATTTTGTAACAAGATAAATGAGAAAATGATCTTATTCATCATATAATGATATACATAGCCATGGATTTTGTAAAAAAAAAAACATATAAATAGTTGTAACAATTCTCAAGAAGCAATAAGTTTAAAGCTCATTTAAGCGGGAGAGATGCTTAGTTGTACAATTAGGATAAAAATTAAAATGAATGAGATGAACCATTCACTTTCTAGAATTTGTATTCGTCTACTGCAATTTTAATCATTTATTAACATCTTATAGGTTCTATTCAAATTATACTATATTAAATGATCTTATATTCAAATTATACTATATTAAATGATCTTATAAGTTAATTTATTATGTTATTTTAGAAGTAGAAGAGAGTTATGTCAAATAATAATTACTTGAGGTAAAAAAAGTATACTCACTCACTCACCGCCGGTGCCCTTCCTAATCATAATAGATAATAAGATTATTAAGATTATTTTTTAGTTTTCAGTTTTACTACGGAAGTGTGAAATTTAAATTGTTAAACGGTTAATTTTCAGAATAAATTTAAAAGAGACCTTTCTAGTTTCTACCACTAAACTCTAAAATATGTACTTGGAAAGAAAGTGGGGTGATAGTTGCTCATGACCTTGCTTGCGGGGCCACGCCTAACACGCACCGGTCCCACCTCTCAAGTCTTCGGTTGACTTTAAGAATAGTAACCCAATCAGAACCCGCGGCGCGGGTAAGCTAGAGTTTTTGACCGATATAAGCTTTCATGGACAACTAAATACAAATATAGACTGCATGAAAAAAAAATGACCAATCTAAGCCAAACCGAGATTTCACATCTCGGTTTGGATTTTTTCATCCAAACCGAGATGTGAAATCTCGGTTTGGAATTTTTTTTTTTTTTTTTTTTTTTTTTTTTTTTTTTAGGGCACTAAAAAACCCTTAAAAAAAAAAAAAAAAAAAATCCAAACCGAGATGTGAAATCTCGGTTTGGCTTAGATTGGTAATTATTTTTTCATGCAGTCTATATTTGTATTTGGTTGTCCATGAAGGCTTATATCGGTCAAAAACTCGGTAAGCTAGCTAAGCTGCTAATTACGTTTTATTTATTTATTGTTATTAGAGGATCCTAGTTATTAATATGTCTATTTTATTTACCCAACAAACCTGCCATCTTCATGCTAGCCCACATACAAAATAAAATAAAATTAATTGTATTATTATCATTTTGGCCAAATTATTATCATCGGTTGGCAAAAAATAAATGTGTATTTGTGCCATTGTGAAGGTCAAAAAATTACCATTTTACTAAATTCTAACTGTTTCCTAATTTTCCACTAGTCCCTACCAATCAAATTTATTATTTATATAAAAAAAAATATGTACTTTTACTTTGTTAGCTTAGAAAATGTTATTAAAAAAGTATTTATTGCCAACAATAATAATTAATAATTACTTAAATTAAACTAGTTACGCAATAATCAACATTGAGACTCCAACTCTTCCAGATTATCCTCAGAATCTCTACTATTGAAGATGTTCTTCACGCCAATTTTGGTGGACAAGAAATGATGATGAGGGCCAGCCAATGATTTAGTGAATAAGTCAGCTAGCTGGTCTTCAGACTTGATGTACCTGAGCTGCAAAAATCCTTTGACATACATATCTCGCAAAAAATGGCACTTAATGTCAATACGTTTGGTGCGTTCGTGAAAAACAGGGTTAGAAGTGATCTCAATATGTTTGTACCTTTCCTTCCCTATTTACTAACGTGTGTTTGTTAGATTTGTTCAGTGTGTTTAGATTGTTTCTGTTTCTTTTATGTGTTGGATGTTTATTTATAAAATGACTCACTAAAAAAACCCATAAGTAGCACGAATAATCTACTAGTAGTATTAATTTTAGATGGATGGGTTAGAATAAATATATTAATCATAATAGATCTAAAAACCGGCACATATGTCGTCGACACGGAAGCAGAGTTTTTATTATATTGCTTAAAAAAAACACTAAGATCAGAATGAGACAGGGGGCGGCCGGTATGATATCTGCATAGCTGATGGCGGTGTCGAGCCCCCTGGACAACGGCGGTGATGGGCGGCGGCTTGTAAGTTATACTTGTTGGAGTTAGAAAGACTCAGATACCATATAGGGAATAAAATTTATCTATTCCTAATATAACTCAATCAAAACATAATAAAATATATTATTCCTAATATATTATATTCCCTAATACGAGGATGTTGAAGTATAAGAGTGTGGCGATGTCTTCACCAACAAGTTCGGACTTATGGGAGAGTTAGTTAATGCGTACGTCTTATTATTAACATGTTATCAGAGCGCACATGTTCAAGTCATGGCTCATGAGTTGGTTAAGACGCACATCTTATTATTAATTACATGGTATCAGAGCGCACAGGTTCAAGTCTTGGTTCATGAGTTGATTAAGGCGTACGTCTTTCATGAGACACCTATAAATTCGAACTTATGAGACTGTTGGTTAAGACGCGTCTTATTATTAACCAAGACTGTAGTATAATTGTACTATCTAACCATGAACTAAATCAATTAGCTTAAAACAACCCCGTCTCACACGTGTACGGTGTACATGAGACAAGGACTTGCAATATATTTTTTTCAGGTCGAGACTTGCAAGATATTAGAAAACTCTATATATATATATATTACAAATTAAAATGATAATAATGCTAATTAATTGAAGCATTTATTCATTTAATAGCGTGATAAACAATGAAATTAATGTTTGGTGTAGGAGTGATAATCCGTATGGGCTCGTGTGGTGTTCTGGGTCAGCCCTAACTCGGATCAATACGGCTCAACATGAAAAATCAGCATGAAAAACTAGAGTAAATTAAATAAAAATAAATAATATATAACAATTTTTAAACTAAAATGTTAAAATTACTCAGTGTATACGTATAACTATCGTGTTATCGTTTCGTGTCACTAATATCAATTCAAAACCCGTAACTTTCGTGTCGTATTCGTATTGGCTCATCGTGCCGAGCCTGAATTGACAGCCCTAATTCGGTGTTTTTAACATCTTTTTATACGTCTTGTCCGGGTGGGCTATGGCAAAAATAGGGTTGGGTATCCATAAGTTTTTTTTTTTATTTTTTATTATTGTAAGTATCCATAAATTGAACAATGTTAAACGCTGCGGGTGAAAGATGAGGACTATTATTGAAATTTATTTATTTTATCGAAAAAAGAGAAAATAAATCCTAAAGGAAGGGGAAGGTCGTTGGGCTGACTCCGTCCGCCACCCTTCGCTGTGCCTTACGTTACCTCCCCCTTCCTTCACGTCTCAGTTTTATTCTCACAAACTAACATCATTACTTCAACCACCCCCTTCCATTCCATCTCTTCTTCTTCTTCTTCAATCTAACTCTGCTCTATTGAGAGAGAGAGAGCTAGAGAGAGATTCTTCAGTTATGGGGTTTCCCTTAGCTATGGTGGCGGTGGTTGTAGCCATGGCGCTCACTTCCTCCGTCTATGGGCACTTCGTAGTGGAAAAGAGCAGCATAAAGGTCCTATCTCCGGAGATCCTCCGGCAGAAACGCGACGCCGCCATAGGAAACTTCGGCGTCCCTGATTACGGGGGCCTCATGATCGGCTCCGTCGCGTACCCCTCCAAAGCCAACTCCTTTGGCTGCGAACCCTTCGACGGAGACAAGCCTTTCAAGTCTGCTTCTTCCCAACCAACCATCCTCCTCCTCGACCGCGGCGGTCTCTCTCTCTCTCTCTAACTGTTCGTTTTTGTTAGAGAGTTGACTTCTTACGTTGACTTATCTATATATCGGGTCCAGGTTGTTACTTCGCGATGAAGGTATGGAACGGTGAACAGGCGGGAGCGGCGGCGGTGCTGGTGGCGGACAGCATAGACGAGCCTCTGATAACGATGGACTCGCCGGAGGAAAGTTCAGACGCGGACGGGTACATAGAAAAGATCGGAATTCCGTCGGCTCTAATCGAGCGGTCGCTGGGTGAGGCACTGAAGCTAGCCGTGAAAAAAGGAGACAACGTGGTGGTGGAGTTGGACTGGAAGGAGTCGATCCCCCACCCGGATGAACGGGTGGAGTACGAGCTGTGGACCAATAGCAACGACGAGTGTGGGGTCCGCTGCGACGAGCAGATGGATTTTGTGAGGAACTTCAAGGGACACGCTCAGATCCTTGAGAAGGGAGGCTTCACCTTGTTCACTCCACATTACATAACCTGGTTAGTACCTACATACTTTTTCCATCTCTCGTGAAAACCAACCAACTGTTTTTTAAAAGTAGCAATCCTTTATCTTATGAATGAATGAATTAATTAAACGACATTTTAATTGGTTGGTTATTCTCGAAATTCAGTGTGGGGCTCACAACATTGTTGTCCTATTTTTTAAGGATATATTTAACTGTTTTTGGAAGTTCTGGGACCAGATTCCACCTAACGCTATGTAGCGAAGTCGTGACATCATATTAATTCATAATGTAATTTAGTCCCTCTATTTTTCATTTTGGAAAAAAAATAAATAAATAGAACAATGGTCATACTTCACCCTTAACTTGAGGGTGGAGTCGTGGACCTAGCTATGATTGATCCCTAAATTGAGTTTGATACAGACAAGAATCAAGCTACGGGCTGGGTTTAGGGTTTAGCCAAATTAGACGACTCATGGGCTGGGCAATATACCCTCTAATTTGTCCTATATTTTCAAGGGTTAATAGCCGAATTACTATCCGAACTTTGACTCGACGACAAATCGCTACCTTAACTTTGATATTTTAAGATTGGATATTCAAATTTTTATTTTTTAAGCAAATTGCTAAATTCTGTTTCTATTATCATCAAATTAGTTGGACATAAAATTATGATCATGTTAGTCACGTGGGGTCTTTTCATATATTGTATTTAAATATAAATTGAAAAGATGGATGCGAAATACCTTCAATTGGATACTCAATTGGACAGCCGCTCAATTTCAACGCTGCCTTTCAATTGAGTGTCCAATTGAATGTATTTCACGGTAATCCTTTTAATTTATGTCTGAATTCATTTTTAGTACACATAAAAGACCACACGTAACTGAAACATACTCATTTTATATTCAATTTTATGTGAATTGAAATAATGAACAGTTTGCTCCAAAACAGAAATTTCGGGTAGCGATTTGTAGTAGAATCAACCTTTGAGTTGGGGGAGCAATTTAGTTATTAACCCATATTTTTAATTAGGGTGACACATGTGAAGCTGAGTCAATTGATTTATAAATAATAATAATAATAATGACGATGATGGGAGTAGGTACTGCCCGAAGGCTTTCATTGATAGTAATCAGTGCAAGTCTCAGTGCATCAACAATGGAAGGTACTGCGCGCCCGACCCGGAACAGGACTTTGGTGAAGGCTACGAAGGCAAGGATGTGGTGTTTGAGAACTTGAGACAGCTTTGTGTGCACCGTGTTGCCAATGAAACCAACCGGTCGTGGGTGTGGTGGGATTATGTAACCGACTTCCATATCAGGTGTTCCATGAAGGACAACAAGTACAGCAAACAGTGTGCTGAGGATGTTCTCAAATCCCTAGGTGACTCAATCAATCTAGCTCTTTTATATATGGTGGTATTTCTTATATATAGTAGATGATTTGAGATTCATGTTGATTGATTATTTAGATTTACCTATGGAGAAGATCAAGAAATGTGTGGGTGATCCCGTAGCTGATGTTGAGAATGAAGTCCTTAAAACAGAACAAATACTCCAGGTAACACTTGGGACGAAGATTCTACAAGTTTAGTGTTTAACGATTGTATACGCAAGAAAGACTTTTAGTCAATGTAAAAAGTATTGATCATCATATACAAAACAAACACTACTAATAAATATATCATTGTTTTTTTTTTTTTTTTTTTTTTTTTTTGTGGTTATCAATCAGATTGGTCGAGGATCTCGTGGAGACGTTACGATTCTGCCAACGTTAGTCATTAATGATGCCCAATATCGAGGTATGTTATCTAATTAAGTTTGGGTGTTGCTACAAACTGTGAAATTTCATGTGAAATTTCTATAGAAAGTGATATTGGGTCCCACCAAGCACCAAGCACCAATACATTTGTTCATTTACTTTCTCTTTCTTACTTTCTATTGAAATTTCACAAGAAATTTCACATTTTAAAGATTTACTCGATTAATAGTATATGGGGTTCCTAGCTAGGTAGCTCATTTTGATGGTTTTAATTAATGAAGGGAAACTGGAGAGGACTGCTGTGTTGAAGGCTATATGTGCCGGGTTCAAGGAAACCACCGCACCCCGAGTTTGCTTAAGCGGAGGTGCCCTATTAATTTATTACTATAGCTATATATAATTCTCTTAATTAAATATATTTAATTATTGGTTTGGTGACATGAATTTGCGTGACAGACATTGAGACGAACGAGTGCCTCGACAGAAATGGTGGGTGTTGGGAGGACATCAAGTCAAACGTTACTGCTTGCAGAGTAAGCATTATTAATATATGGTGTTGGGGTTGTGAGTTATTAATTAATTAGTTAACGAAACACGATGATGATTATATTATATTAATTAGGACACGTTTAGAGGACGAGTATGCGAGTGCCCGGTCGTAGATGGCGTTCAGTACAAAGGAGATGGATATGTTTCTTGTCAAGGTACTTTCTTTCTTTCTAGCCTCTGATCTGAGCTAGTGTGGTTCTTCATTAATTATTAGTAGATTATTAATTAAGCTTTCATCTACTTTTGTAAACAATATTCCAACTCATCTCATATAATCACTTCTCTTCCAATTAAACTGCAGCATTTGGACCGGGTCGTTGTTCCATCAACAACGGCGGGTGCTGGTCCGAGACTCGAAACGGATTCACTTTTTCAGCTTGTTCAGTTCAGTATCCCCCCATTTCTTAATTAATTCACATAACTTGCACACTAAGTTACATTTTTTTAACACCAAATTTGTAATACACGCACATTAACAGGATTCTCAGCTATCTGGCTGTAGCTGCCCACCCGGATTCAAGGGAGATGGTATAACTTGCCTAGGTCCGTCCATCCAATCAAACCTTCATTTTAATTAATCTTCACATTTATTTTCGCGGTGTTAATTTAATTAGGGTTTATTTATAGATATCGATGAATGCAAAGAACATTCGGTCTGCCAATGCGACGGTTGTTCATGCAAGAACTCATGGGGTTCATACTCCTGCGCATGTAGCAGCGGCCGCATTTACATTTCGCAGCACGATACTTGCATTGGTAAGATTTATATATAAAGATTGAATTTTAATTACTACATGCAGATATGTGGTTTTGCTAATTATTAAAGTTTGCATTTGATGTGCTCTGTATTTACAGAAAGAAGTGGATCTAAGTTCAGTGTGTTCCTTACGTTTACGGTACTTGCGGCGGTTGCTAGTCTGGCCGTTGGTGGTTACGTTTTCTACAAATACAGACTCCGGGTATGTATATTATTTGATCACAACTACTAGTAACTAGAGAAAATAATAATAATAATAATAATAATAATATTGTGTTATATATGGGAATATTGCATTGCATTGCAGTCTTATATGGATTCAGAGATAATGGCAATAATGTCACAATACATGCCACTGGACAACCACAACGCTAGTGAAGTCCCCCACGCTGATGCCCTACCTCTTCGAGGTGGATCCACCGTCGTCGTGTAAGGTACTACATACACAAACACTATTCATTAATTATTTCACTGCATATATACTAAGTTTTTTAATCTAACCAAATTCTCTGTTAATGTGCTGCAGACAGAAGCAGTAAGTAATTATTATGTCTCTTTGTTTACAACAAGAGTCTCGCTTTCACTTGTGCTCGGATGTAGAATTTGGCACGACATTGTGTGATGGATGGATGATGTAGCGAATGAAGGCGTTGTCTTATTATGTATGGATGAGTTAGCTGTTCATGTATAGATACATACATACATACAAGCTGATGGTGATGATGGATAGGGAGGGGATTGAGTTCACGCGTTATATTATATACATGCACAAATAAAGGAGTTTTGAAGAAAGTTTTAAGGGTTGTTTGGAAATAATATACTTTTTTTTTTTTTTTTTTTTTAATTTTTGATACATTTACACTGCTTTCGCAAGTTCGGACCGGGAGCGTTAAGGTTAAAGTGCTCCCCAAGGCAGCGTCTCCGGCGGGTTTCGACCTCGGGTCGCCCACGGGGAACACAACTCGCTTTACCAGTTGGTCCAACCAACCTTGGCTTCTCTTTTAGACTGCAAGAGAAAAAAACTCTTGGTGTCACTAGTTTAACGTTGTTTTTGAGATACAATAAATTCTGCAGTTCTCTTCGAATTATACCATTGCTTTTCAGAAGAATGTGTTCTATAGTAATTGATTCTGATATTATATATTGTGCATTATAAGAGAGTCACAAGGTATCATTGATGTTTACGACTTGAGTCAAAGGTTGGACCAGACAGTTCCACCGCATTCCAGGGAAAGTCATAGAAGAGAAGACATCTGAGAGTTAAATTTATTTTGTCAATTCTATTAGAGTATCCAAAATAGTTTTACTTAAATCGCATTCTTTAAAACTGACACGTAAGCATTTATGTACATTTTAAGTAATACGTAAAGTTAAGGTACACGTAAATAATATTTTCTCTGCAGTCGTATTACTTAAATATATTCCCTAAATATATTTTATTATTAAATTTTCCAACAACCACCAATAATATATTAGCATTAATTTTAAAATGAATTAATTTATAATTAAAAATTGGTTACGTAATACATAATGCATTACTTAAGTTTAAGGAATATGTTACGTAAAAGTAGGTGGGTCCCACTTTTAAATAATGCTATGTAAAACTATTGTAGCACGTTTTTATACATTTTACATAAAAAATATATTAAACAAACATTTAAGTAGTATTATGTAATACCATTGTGGATTACAACATTATTATACAAAACGTAATGTATATTCAATAATAAGAAAATACAAACATTATTTAATATATTTTCTCAAGAAAATCTATTCATTTGTAAGAGATTTGTTTGTGAGGAACATATAACCTTATTTGTGAGGGAATTGTGAAATTTTTTTACAAGTACAACATTCTATTTTTTTATAAGGAAATGACTCATTAAAAAAAACCTGGTTAGAAAATTGCTTAAAAATCCCTTAAAAATCCCTCAAAATATAATAAATTCCTAAATAAATCTTATAATTTGTGAAAGAATTAACTCCCTTAAAAAACGTACACAAATTGCCAATTTTATCTTGTAGTGTCTTTATAAAACACATTATCAATTTCTGCACAAATTGCAAGTTAATAATGTTATAAAATAAAATTTATTTTAAACTTTGAGCAACAATGCGAGGTTCAATGAGTTTAATTATATATAATAGATGATTATTTTGTCAATATTGAAGAAAATGATAATATAGTAGAATCTCACCCGTTAATTACATCTTAAACGTATAGATTACTCTAAAGATTGGTCTCTAATGTTTTTACATTGAAATTATAGGATTCTTCTTTAAGGGTTTCAAATACTACAAATTCGTCATGTCTCCCGTGAAATAAATTAGATCGTAAACCACTTAACTAAGGAAGTAGTTAGAATGAAATGATATTATATGAACTTAACATCCCCAACCTAGTTGAAATACACTCTTATCGTAATCGTAAGACTGTTTAGTACTATCACATAATAGGTAATCTCTTCACTTTGTTATCTCTTAATTAAATTACTAAGTCTCTTTATTTAACAAAAAAAAAAAAAATCTTAGACGTATCCAATTAGAGTGAACAAAGTCCTCTTAGAAATTTGTACGGAGAAGTACATCCCTGTATTTCAATTCGATCCTCTATGACTTGGTCCATACCAAAATAGTGGAAGAAGAAGAACCGCCTATCCAACCAACAGAATATAAATTATATATGACATTTAAATAAAAAGACTAATAAAAGTAAAGCTAGAGTCAAACTTTCAATTTATTAACTATACATGTAAAAAACTATGTAATATGTTGTAGTGGTTCAAAACATCATTCTTAACCAGATGACAGAAATTCAATTCTCGTTAGTGACCATGAGAATAAACAAATATTTATAGTCAGTACTTTATTCGTTACAAGCTGATCCAGAACGAGTGAAAATTAATTTAAGTATAAAATAAACATGCTACGAGTGCTGCCCTACTGATGAGAGTACATCGTAAATCACTACGGGTCAAATTTTGAAGCTGTGGAGATTTTGCAAGCCACATGACACGAGTCATGTCGGAAGAAGTTGGGTAACTTTTTATAAGGGGCAGGCAGAGAGGGTGGGGAGTAAATGTAAAAGTGGAGTTGTCAAATTCTGGTCAGTCAGTAAATAATTCAATCTGTAAAGTATTCACATTCACAATCAAGTAAAAGAGGAAGCAACCTTCTATTTATGGTATGCACTTCCTAGTCTCTACTTGTCTTTTCACTTACCAGATTTAGTAACAATATTATGACAAACTTCTTTGATTTTCTCCACACGCAATATATCTGTTTTTCTACTCCCAAAAATGATATCCATTTACTAACTTAGGGATTAAAATATGTTAATTAATTGAGAAAACAAGGTGTGTCAATTTTTTTTTTACTTTATACATTTTTTTTGCAATCTAATAAGTAACCTTTTTAAATGCAATTAAGTAAGTAGCTTTTGTTATTATGAGCAAAAAAGCGTCACAACAAAAAATCAAATATAATACATTGCAACCATAAACAAAAATATGATTCTTAAAAGTAACAAAAAAAAAATCATGTTTTTTCACAAACACAAATTTGTCAAATTGTTTTTTCAGATACTTAAAAGATTTCAATACTTCTAGTTTATTAAAATATAATTTTGTCCTTGGCAATACTTTGTTTCCCGTTATAACTTATAAGGAAAAATAGTTGGGAAACGTATGTAAAACATGCAACATGTTTGAAGAAGATGGTTTTATGGACCAATATGTTTTTAAATGTACAACATGTTTGAAAATGATGGCTTTATAGACCAATATGTTTTAAAATGTAAAATATGTTTACAAAATATGGTATAATGCCATTCCGTCCGCTTGTTGTCAATTGTCCCGTTAAATAGACACATACGGCCACGTTTTTTTGAAAACAATAATAATTATTATTATAAAAAATAAATTAATATACATAGCAATAACTATTAATGGGTGCATGTGCATAATGATAATTATTAATTTTTAAATAAATAAAAACGTGATCCACACATGTCCATTTAATGAGACTATTGACAACAAGTGGAAGATACGTCATTTTACCATCTTTTGTAAGCTTGTTGTACATTTTAAAATATATTAGTCCATAAAACTATCATTTCCAAACATATTGTACATTTTAAAACATATCGGTCCATAAAACCATTTTTTTCAAACATATTGCATGTTTTACATACTTTTCCCAAAATAGTTTTACGAATTAGACCCTGTAGAATCATCGATGATTCTACAGGGTCTAATTCGTAAAACTCCAAAATTAAAGGAGTCTCGGTCTGGCCATTGGGGTCAGAGTTTTAAATAATACCCAACAAATTGGAATATTTGGCATACTCCAAAATTAAGAATCTTTTCCTAGATAATAATAATAATAATAATAATAATAATAATAATAATAATAATAATAGGCATATTGAAGACGGACGATGAGCTTATGTCATCTTCCGTTGACGATGGACAGTTAGTTATTGATGGTCTAACCCTAGTCTAAATAGGTGATGATAGATAGATATATATGATAACGTCATGACATGATTAATATAGCGACCAAGGAACACATACATATAATCTAGTGGAGCTAGCTAGCCATGCATGATGCTCAAAATGGTTGTCCCAGGCCAGGAGGACAGTACGTAGTGAGATCACATGAACATGTATGTATGTATGTATGTGACGACCACTGTCGATGTCATCTGAGGTTTCTTGCTGTTGCCTCATCAAGGAGATATAAAGCTAAAAAAGTAGATGATGCCATGATCTCATGGAGTCATGGCGGTGATGAGAAGATGCCTTATAGATAGATTTAGACAGAGGTTTTCATTTAAAAAAAAAAAATAGAAAATATTTATTTTCTTAATTAGATTCCATACGCTATGATCGTTAGCTTGAGCACTAATCTATCTTTCCAAATGAAATAGACATATATTATATCTTCGGTTGCAGATTACGTACTTTATGGCGCCCCAAGTAAAATATGCTTCCAATTATTTTGATGATACCTTAAAGTTGAAGTTATTAACTAACAGCAATTCATTTTCTTTTCAATGTAAGGCGGGAAAATCGATCGAGCTTAACTCGGATGCCTCCAACATTTTTATTCAATGAAGAGAAGAAAGAACAACAATATCTTTCTCCTACGTTCATTTATACGATATTGCAAAGATGTGCATTCCTCAAATGGGGTGCTCTACGGTTTATTCCTCATTTACATAATTTGTATTTTTTTAAGTTGTCAAATATAACATTTATATATACTTTAAGTAATATTTAAAGTGAAGATGTATGTAAACAATATTTACTCTCCAATGGTTTTACTTAACTATATTACTTAAATATATTTTAGTATTAAAATTTCCAACAACACTAATTAGCTATTAGCATTAATTATGAAATGATTTAATCCGGGATTAAAAAAAATTCTTATGCAATAATGTGGCAACATACTGCATTCCTTAAATTTAAGGAATATATTATTTAAAAACAGGTAGTTCCCACTTTTAAAAAATGTTATATAAAACCATTGTAACACATTTTTTAAGCATTTTACATAAAAAAAATATATGTTGGACCGACGTTTAAGTAATACTACGTAATACCATTGTGTGGATGCTCTTAGAATGAGTGAATTCCCAATATAACATTAGTTGCAAAATTATTTCTCAAACTAAGTTTTTTCTTAAACGATTCTCTAAATTAGGTGCTTGTGTCCTATGTGGCAGTCCTCTCACCTTGAAAACATTTTTTTAATCACATCTATTATCTATTTTATATGTCAAATATTTTATACGGCCACTATGATGATTTGAGAAATGGCAACTGCATGCAGTTGCTGAAGAAGAAAAAACAAGGGAACACAAATAGTAGCTAGCTGGCCAGCGAAATATCATTTCCATAAATACTATATATAGTATAATAGTGGCGATTTAGAATGCGTAACGCTTTCTAAACATTTGGACTCTCCTGTTGTTATTTTGAAGCATATTATACATATGAATAAATAACACATATTTTTATGCATTTTACATAAAAAAATATGTTGGACCGACGTTTAAGTAATACTACGTAATACCATTGTGTGGATGCTCTTAGAAGGAGTGAATTCCCAATATAACATTAGTTGCAAAATTATTTCCCAAACTAAGTTTTTTCTTAAACGATTCTCTAAATTAGGTGCTTGTGTCCTATGTGGCAGTCCTCTCACCTTGAAAACATTTTTTTAATCACCTCTATTATCTATTTTATATGTCAAATATTATATTATATTGTGAAACATAGTATATATTTAGTACCAAAAAAAAAAAATCAGTTAATGTAAGAAGTATAAATTTTGAAAAATTCGAAAATATACTTTTAAAAATATATTTTAAAAGCTTTATTTATTTATTTTTATAATTTATATTTAGAGATTTTAATTTCCAAATCTTATTTTTCTCAATTATTAGTTATTTATTTATTTTTTATTTTACAATTAATCTCCTTAATTTTTCAGTTATTTTCCTCGTTTTATTTATAGTATGTTTCATTTTGGATTCATTTATAATGTAGTGTAAATTTTAGGATATAAAATAGAAAATTGGATAATCACAATTAGAATAATCACCATAATCACTTTTTTTGTTTGTTTAAATTTTGAAGGTGGATGGAGTTTGAATTGAACATGTTAAAAAATTATTTTTACATGCAAGATTATTTTGGAAATTGAGTGTTTTAGAAGATTGAGTTGGCGGTTTGCACAAATCATGATGTTGTCAGTTTGACACAGCTGCGTTTTGTCTTGTTTCTTTTTTTTTTTCCTGCTGCACTGCAACACAACAAGAGAACAGACAAGTGAAGTGTCGTCCCTTCTTCTTCTTCTTCATCGTCTCCATCTCCTTGCTTGACAAGAAAACACACCAAAATGGAAAACAACGGTTTCATCTTTCCCCTCTCTTTACCACTGTCACTATTGATCGACCCATCTCTCTCACCTCTGCATGCATGGCGAACTGTACTCTCCTCTCTTCACCCTTTTCCCCTTAATAATAATTCTATTTAAACATCCCTTTTCCCAAACCAATCAAACATCCATACAAGTAGAAACCCTAATTCCTTCCTCATGAGTTTCAGTTGTTTCCACTCATAGAAACCCTACTTTCTCTGCATGCATGCATCTAGCTTACCTGCAGCTACCTCCATTTTGAAGTAAGGTCATTTTCACTAAATGGAACCCTTTAACCCATCTATATCACTACCCTTTCCTTATAACACTTTCACCACTAATGCCACCCCCCTTGGCCTCACCCCGGCCATCTCCGCCTCCACTTCAACCGCCACCCGCCTTCTTGCTCCGGCCACTCCTTTTATGGACAGCCGTCTTTGGAGTCACCTTCCACGGAGCCTCATTGACCGCGTCCTCGCCTTCCTACCGCCTCCGGCTTTTTTCCGAGCCCGATCCGTCTGTAAGAGGTGGTACTCGCTTCTCTTCTCCGACACTTTCCTGGAACTTTACCTCCAAGTTTCTCCTCCCCGCCATTGCTTCATCTTCTTCAAGCACCGCAGCCTCAAGAGCTACATTTACAGAAGCAGCAGCAGCAGTGATGCCATTCTACCCATTTACGAAGGTTACGTCTTTGACCCTCAAGAGTTTACGTGGTATCGTCTCTCTTTTCCTCTAATTCCGGTAGGGTTCTTCCCCGGCGCCTCCTCCGGCGGTCTGGTCTGTTGGGTCTCAGACGAAGCCGGCACCAAGAGTCTCATCCTCTGCAACCCACTTGTCGGTTCCTTAACCCCTTTGCCACCGACCACCCGTCCACGACTCTTCCCTTCCATAGGGTTGACCGTCGGTCCGGCCTCCATCGACGTTACCGTCGCCGGAGACGACCTCATTTCCCTATACGCAGTCAAGAACTTAACCTCTGAGAGCTTCCATATAGACGGGGGAGGATTCTTCTCCCTGTGGGCCACCACCGCCGCCCTCCCGAGGCTCTGCAGCCTCGAGTCAGGCCACATGGTCCACGTCGGCGGAAGGTTCTACTGCATGAACTACAGCCCTTTCAGCGTACTGTCGTACGACACAGCGTCCAACGAATGGCGCAAGATCCAAGCACCCATGAGGCGGTTCCTGAGATCCCCGAGCCTGGTCGAGTGCAGCGGGAAGCTTGTCCTGGTGGCCGCCGTGGAGAAGAGCAAGCTCAACGTGCCGAAGAGCCTGAGGCTCTGGTGCTTGCAGTCGTGCGGCACTAGCTGGGCCGAGATCGAGAGGATGCCGCTGCAGCTTTACATGCAATTCGAGGCGGTGGAAGCCGGCCGAGGATTCGACTGTGTCGGAAACGGGGAATTCGTGGTGGTGATGACTCGCGGGTCCCACAGTGGGTTTCTGTTCGATATTTGCATGAAGCGGTGGCAGTGGATACCGCGGTGTCCATTTTATGGCAATGGAGGGGACGACGGAGCGGAGCTGCATGGGTTTCCGTTTGAGCCCAACCTTTCAACTTCGGTCACCGGAATACTGGATCAGCTTACTCTTCCGTTAGAAAATTTCCCTCCTAATTAATGAATTCTAACTAATTTAGGTATTGCTTTTTTTTGCTGCTGTGTTGTATGGATTTTAGAGAGGTAGTAGCTATTATCCATGCAAGATTTTACTTAGTAACTATGATGTCATTTTTCGTTTGTATCGTTTCTTTTTAAGCCATTATTATTTGAGAAATGTTTGAACCGATCGAGAATGAAGCCGGTGTTTTATTTTCTAGAGTAAAAATGATAAATTATAAAAGGGAATTGTTAAAAAGAAAATTAGTGTTGTTGATATAAAAAGAAAAATATATATGAGATAATATCAAACTTATTTAATACTGATATACCATGACTTACTAAACCGTAGTATAATTTATAGATATCGAGAATTATTTTACTTACCACGAAAAAAAGAGAATAATTTTATTTATATATAAATATTTACATAAATGATTTGTGCTTAATTAAAATTACCTGTCTAATCTAATTTGAAGAGTTTTAATATTGCTTGATTTTCGGTTGGATTGAGTTAAATAATGCATGATTCTAAGTTTTAAAATAATTATAAACTAATGTTGTGCCATGTCATTAAATGACATTTGATAATTTTAATCTTTACAAAGTATATTTTCTATATTTAATTTTATATAATATTATTTACTTATAAATTGCCAATTTATGACTATATTTTTTTATGTAAAAGTAGAGATTAAAACCTTATGAATAACAATTAACATCTATGATATCATTTATTTTTAATTTACGTACATCACTTTAACAAATTAATAAACAATAAGCCGAATATGCAGTATGGTGTAAAAATACGTATATCACTCGTGTCAGTTTGGTATCTCATGATTAAATTGTTGATATCAATACTGTTCCAAGTTTAGTTTTGTTGCAATTGGGTTATCCGTTTGATTTTGTGGTTAACTTTGATTGAATGACATAAAAAAACAATTTTACCCCTTTATATATATATATATTTTTTGCAAAGCCTCTCCTACTTTTTTTCCCTACCTCTCTCCCGTCCAAGATTTCTTCACAATTCCCCATTTGATTCCAGCCACTCCACCTTTGATTCCGAGCCATCCACCTCTGATTCCGGTCACCCACCTCCGATTCTGAGCCACCTACCTCTGATTTCGAGTCACCAACTTCTGATTCAGGTCACCAACCTCCGATTCTGAGCCACTCACCTCCAATTCTGAGCCACCCACCTCCGATTCCGGCCATCCACCTCCGATTCCGAGCCGCTCAACTCCAATTTCGGCCACCCAGAATACTAAAAATGAAGTGAAGAAAAAAATTGCCTAAAAACTACCATCTTTCTCCATTTTCCACTCAGATATTGCAACGATTTGAGGGTTTCAACGTGTCTGGATTATTTAGAACCAAGATCACCATGTTTAGAACAAAAGTATTACTGTTGTTAAAACAGAAGGTATGAAGTATTAATGTTGTTGAAAGATAATGTATGAAGTATTAATGTTGTTGAAAAAGAAGGTATATAGTATTAATGTTGTTGCTATTTGCTTTGGTGTATGAAACTCGTATTAGGCAGATGGGTATTTCTGTCATTTCAAATTGGAACGTGAATTGGAAATTTTTTGTCACTTGACAGGCACGTTACATTTTGGAAGTACTTAAGAAATTTTCAAATTTATTCGGTCACGTGACTAGCACGTGACCAATTTTTGTCAAATTTAACCCATAAATTTGACGAATACACCAAATTATAACAAAATAAAACTAGGGGCAGTCGATATTAATATGAGACACCAAATTGACACATTGGGCAAACTTGGAACAATTTTTAAGTTCTTAAGCCAATATTTTATGCCCAGAGCTTTACTGTATTGATATGAACGGGGTTGCTTGCTTTGTATAGAAATGCTAGCATAAGTAAATGATACGCAGTTCTAGACAAAGAATAAACTGCATCTGGGCAGGGCATATACATTTTTTTTTTTGGCAAACCAGCCACATAAATTTGATTACAATGGGTTTTTTAGTTAGTTTTTGTTGCATTGCAACCAATCAACTTCACAAACACTGTATTATCAAAACCTAGTTTCCAAATTGTTAACCAATGTCGCATTGTCTTGTGACACAAAAAGTTAAATGTCACTATTACAAGAACCAACCAAGCTGCCGTAACATTTAAAACTAAACAATCCACCTAGATATATATTATATACCACAACAGTTACTAAACAACTTTAGCAAAGATATAACACATTGACTGGGAGTTTATTTAGCAGGGGAGGATGACTGAATTTTACTCATAAATTCATCGATAAATTTGGTAAAACATTTTGCAGCCTTACCTCCGCCTTTTGAACTGCATTATCAACCGCCTCTTTAAGCATTTCCTCGGTGTATAGTGTTTCCACAAGACGTGTTGGTTTCCTAGCATAAGTGTTGAAGTATTGAAGTTTGAGGACCTTTTTTCATCTTATTGATAGAATGGGGTTCATTTTATATCTTTACTAAAGTCAATTAGTTAGGCCGTTACGGTCTCAGTATAAATGCTTTCCTGTACATTACGATGATTTCGATGAAGTTTACTGAATGAAATTCCTTCAAGATTCTCTCCAATTGAGATCAGATTCCAGTTTGTTCATGGTATCAGAGCAAGTTCATCTCCTGGATTGCTCGCGATTGAGATTCGGATTTCGTTTCGTTGACTCCGCAATTGAGTTCTCGCGTTCCTGATTTCGTTGATTCCTTTCTTCAAATCAACCATGGTGGGAGCTAATAATGATCAAAATTGGCCGCGTCTTAGTTCGTACAGTACTGCGCTCGTTGGAAATGTCGTACCAGCAGCAGGTGGCAACAACAATCCACCACCACTGTCACCGTTGCATCAACAGGGAGGCAATAATCCACCTCCACCAGGTTTTTCTGATCATCCTCATAATGCAAATCATAGTTTTGGAGATCACGGAATTGATGAACGGCTTTATATTCATCCATCGGAGACTCCTTCAACTCCACTTCTTGATTTCAAATTGATTGGTTGTGATAACTACCAGATTTGGCTTCGCCATATAACTGATGCACTAGTTGCTAAGAGTAAAATGTGTTTTGTGGATGGTACATTTCCTCGTGAGTCAGTGACAGAGTCTTTACGCACCAAATGGGATAAGTGCAATGTGATAGTGAAAGGTTGGCTGATTGCATCTGTTGTCAAAGACATCAGTCATGGATTGATATATAATGCCACTGCAGTTGCTGTTTGGAATGATCTTAGGGAGAGATTCAATAAAGTGGATGGAACCAGGTTTTTTTTCAATTGACTCGAGAACTTTATCATATAAAACAAGGGACTGTGACGATTGCAGATTTCTTTGGCAGTTTGAAAAGAATCTGGGAAGAACTTGCTGCAGCTGATGATGGTTGCCTCTGTGCTAATTGCATAGCTTCTCCTGCAGTTATTGCTAGTCGTGATAAGCAGAAATTGATGCAGTTTTTAAATGGTTTGAACGAGACCTTTTCAGCTGTAAGGACAAATCTCCTCATGATGCATCCGCTTCCCACATTAAATTTTGCCTATTCCGTGTTAGTGCAAGAAGATAGTCAAAGGCTAGTAGTTGGATCTATTTCAAGTGTTGCTGATTATGGAGCAACTCTATACAGTTCTCATGCTCCTCAAAATGTTCAAAATCCTCAAATGGACATGTCAGTGGCACTATATTCAGGGAATGGAGCTGCTGGAACTTCATCAGGGAATTTCAAAGGGGGTAGAAGGATCTTTGTGTGTACTTATTGTGGAAGAAAAGGACACACGGAGGATAAGTGCTGGAAAAAGAATGGGCCCCCTGATTATATCAAGCAGAGATGGTCTGCAAATCAAGTTGAGTTTGTTGAGACTAGTTCTAACATGCAGCAGCAACATTTTCAGCAGCCACAACAGCAGCATTTTCAGCAGCAAACACAACAATCTCAAGGGGTTCAATCTTCTCCTATGAATCAAGGGTTTACAAATGGATATGGTTCTTTAAATGCTGCTAATCTTCAAATACAGATACCCAGTTTGAGTCAGGAGCAAATGGCTTATATTGCACAGTGCTATAATCAGCAGCAACAGCATAGAGTCACTGATGCCCATATGGATGCAAAGGTGAATATGGCAGGTATGTACTTTTGTGGATCTGTTAGTGATTCAATACCAAATTCTTGGATCATTGATAGTGGCGCTACCCATCACATGACCTCGAAAAAGGACTGGCTTAGCAATGTGAAAGAAATCACTTTGGCTAAAAGAGTAGTTCATCTTCCAAACGGCCAGTCTTCTCCAGTTACTCACATTGGTTCATGCGCTGTAACTAAGTTGTTGACACTTGACTCTGTCCTCTATGCTCCAGAGTTTCATTACAATTTGATATCTGTCTCACACTGACAAAGGAGCTTGGCTTGTCAGTAACATATTTGTGTGACTTTGTCGTCTTTCAGGTCCCCCCATCTGGAGTGATAGTGGGGATTGGATTTCGTCGTGATGATTTGTATGTACTTGATGATCAAATAAAGAACTCGTTGCAACCAGGCTTTGGAGTTGGTGTGAAGCAGCAGAGGAATGAGATTCTTGCAGCAGCTACCTTGGACAATAAGAAGTCTCCTTTGAGAGATGCTTCCTTATGGCATAGACGTCTGGGTCACCCACCCTTGTCTCAGTTGAATGTTTTGTTTAAAGGAGCTTTGACAGAAAACTCTAAAGATTGTTATATCTGCCCTTTATCGAAGCAAACGAGACTACCATTTCCTTCTAGTTTTACGTACACAAAAGGTATCTTCGATTTGGTGCATTTAGACGTATGGGGGCCATATCGTGTAAGCACAATTGATGGTTTCAGATATTTCCTTACTGTAGTAGACGATTACAGTCGTTCTACCTGGGTTTATATGTTGCACAGTAAAGATGAGGTTGTGTTGCACATCAAAAATTTCATCAATATGGTGAAAACTCAATTCCAGCGCATTGTAAAGATCTTTCGAAGCGATAATGGAACAGAGTTTTGTAACTCTTTCACTAAAGAGCTTTTCAGTTCTCTGGGCATTGTTCATCAGACCAGTTGTGTGTCCACACCGCAGCAGAATGGAGTGGCAGAGCGCAAACATCGACATCTCTTGAATGTTTCTCGTGCACTGAAATTGCAAGCTGCTGTACCTGATCGATTTTGGGGATATTGTGTTATGACAACATGCTACTTAATAAATTTTCTGCCATCTTCAGTTTTACAAGGAAGAATTCCTTTTGAAGTTCTCACTGGAAAGCATGTCAACCTTGATCATCTACGGGTGTTTGGTTCTCTATGTTTTGCTGTGGATGTTCATAATCACGATAAACTGAAGCCCAGATCGATTCCTTCAGTGATGATGGGATACTCTCAAACGCAGAAAGGATATAGGTTGCTGGATCTTCGTTCTGAAACCTTATTCACCAGTAGAGATGTACAGTTCTATGAGGACATTTTTCCTTTTGGAACGTCTTTGGATATACCTGGAATAGTTCATCGAAGAGATTGGACTACTTCCATAAACTTCTTTGATGATGATGAAACCCCTCAGATTTTTTCTCCTTCAACAACAAATCCACTACCAGCTTCACCACCTCATTCTCATTCCCCAGTACATCTAACTGAACCCAATGATGCATCTCAAGCTGCGCAGCAGCAACAGCAGCTGGTTCCTCATCAACAGAATACCACAGCTACAGTTCCACCTCGGAAATCCAGCAGAGCCAAAGCTACACCTGGATGGCAAAGAGACTATATTATGTCTTGCAATGCACTTGACTATGGTACTTTGTCACAATCTTATAGAAGTTTCCTTGGAGCTCTAGAAAAGATAAAAGAACCAGCCACTTTCTCAGAAGCATCTAGTGATCCTAACTGGGTGGAGGCCATGAAAGAAGAAATTGCTGCATTACAAGAGAATCGTACTTGGGAAATTGTTGAGCTGCCACAAGATAAAACCTCAATAGGATGCAAGTGGGTCTACTAGGCCAAATACAATTCAGATGGGACACTTGAAAGGTACAAAGCAAGATTGGTGGCAAAGGGCTATACACAACAAGAGGGTGTGGATTTCAAAGAGACTTTCTCCCCGGTTGTTAAAATGGTAACTGTGAGGCTAATTCTTACTATTGCAGCAGCACAAGGGTGGAAGTTGCATCAAATGGATGTGAGCAATGCATTTTTACAGGGTGACTTGTTCGAAGAAGTTTATATGGATATTCCTCTTGGTTTTGACAATGATCACCACCAGCTTAGCAGCAGTTGGAATGGAAAAAGGAGGAGGGTCTGTAAACTACTAAAGTCATTATATGGGCTCAAACAAGCTTCTCGTCAGTGGAACATCAAACTCACTGAATCTTTGCAGCTACATGGGTACCAGCAGAGCAAATACGACTACTCACTTTTCAGCAAAGTTGAAGGAGACCATCAGGTTCATGTTCTTGTCTATGTGGACGATCTTATGATTACTGGATCAGATGAGCAGATGATAAGAGACTTGAAGAGCTTTCTGAATCAGCATTTCAAGATTAAAGATCTAGGAACACTGAGATATTTTCTAGGTCTTGAAGTGGCTAGGTCCAAGGAAGGAATAGTGCTTAATCAACGAAAATACGCACTTGAGCTTATTGCAGATGCTGGTCTCTTAGAAGGGAAAAGAGTTGATACCCCCATGGAGCAGAATTTGAGATTAACTTCAGTAGATTTTGACAAACAGTTTGAGCTAAACAAAGATGATAAACTGTTTGCAGATTCTGAACAATATAGAAGGCTAGTTGGAAGGTTGTTGTACCTCACTATGACAAGGCCGGATATAGCCTATTCAGTACGAAACCTAAGCCAGTTCGTTGAAACACCAAAGGAGTCACACTATAAAGCAGCAGTGAGAGTTGTTCGATATATCAAAACCAATCCAGGTCAGGGACTTTTATTTGCTGCAAATAATTCACTGAGCTCTATGGAAGCTTTCTGCGACAGTGACTGGGGAACATGCCCTTTAACTAGGAGATCCATAACAGGATATTGCCTCAAATTGGGAACTGCTCTAGTTTCCTGGAAATCAAAGAGACAACACACAGTTTCTTTGTCAAGTGCGGAAGCCGAATACAGGAGCATGAGAATGGTGACTCAAGAAATTGTGTGGATACAAGGGTTGTTGAAAGAGCTTGGATTTCCACTGAAGAATCCTACAAAGTTGTGCTGTGACAACAAAGCCGCGTTACAAATCACAGTAAATCCAATGTTCCACGAAAGAACGAAGCACATTGATATGGATTGCCACTTTACTCGAGATAAGATTGTTGATGGAACCATTATCACAGACTACACGGCTTCAAAAGAACAGCTGGCTGATGTGCTGACTAAAGCATTGGGAAAGCAACAACATAATCAGCTTCTTGAAAAACTGGGAATTAAGAATCTGCTTAAGAACAAGGAGAATGAAGAAGGGGAAGAAAGGTCGGGAAGAATGTTGAAGTATTGAAGTTTGAGGACCTTTTTTCATCTTATTGATAGAATGGGGTTCATTTTATATCTTTACTAAAGTCAATTAGTTAGGCCGTTACGGTCTCAGTATAAATGCTTTCCTGTACATTACAATGATTTCGATGAAGTTTACTGAATGAAATTCCTTCAAGATTCTCTCCAATTGAGATTAGATTCCAGTTTGTTCATGTTGAAGTATTGAAGTTTGAGGACCTTTTTTCATCTTATTGATAGAATGGGGTTCATTTTATATCTTTACTAAAGTCAATTAGTTAGGCCGTTACGGTCTCAGTATAAATGCTTTCCTGTACATTACGATGATTTCGATGAAGTTTACTGAATGAAATTCCTTCAAGATTCTCTCCAATTGAGATCAGATTCCAGTTTGTTCATGGTATCAGAGCAAGTTCATCTCCTGGATTGCTCGCGATTGAGATTCAGATTTCGTTTCGTTGACTCCGCAATTGAGTTCTCGCGTTCCTGATTTCGTTGATTCCTTTCTTCAAATCAACCATGGTGGGAGCTAATAATGATCAAAATTGGCCGCGTCTTAGTTCGTACAGTACTGCGCTCGTTGGAAATGTCGTACCAGCAGCAGGTGGCAACAACAATCCACCACCACTGTCACCGTTGCATCAACAGGGAGGCAATAATCCACCTCCACCAGGTTTTTCTGATCATCCTCATAATGCAAATCATAGTTTTGGAGATCACGGAATTGATGAACAGCTTTATATTCATCCATCGGAGACTCCTTCAACTCCACTTCTTGATTTCAAATTGATTGGTTGTGATAACTACCAGATTTGGCTTCGCCATATAACTGATGCACTAGTTGCTAAGAGTAAAATGTGTTTTGTGGATGGTACATTTCCTCGTGAGTCAGTGACAGAGTCTTTACGCACCAAATGGGATAAGTGCAATGTGATAGTGAAAGGTTGGCTGATTGCATCTGTTGTCAAAGACATCAGTCATGGATTAACACACACGATGGGAAAACTACATGTTCCTGCAGAGTAAGGATAGAACAATTAACAAATTAACAATTAACATAGAATCAATAATCCAAGATGAATCACTGACTGGAGCGGAGGATCACCCGAACAGAGATAAGCCAAAATCGTTCTTACTGTTTTGGAAAAGAGTACATCACAAGTTTATAAAGCAAAGAGCAACAGTGCACCGATGCATTATAATAATAATTAAACTTCTAATAATAACATACAAGTCCCTATATTATAGAAGCTAATAGTTTAGAGTACTAAACTATATTCTACACACCACCCTTAAGAGCACCCTCTTCTTTACTGATGCCATTGTTCTTGGCAGAGATCGTATCTTGTTCTTCATGTCGTCCTTCACCCTCCAATCTCCCCTCTATTGGCTGTGGCAAATGATGAATGGGTGGAGCAAACAAATCATGAATGCCATATTGTCGAAGAAGAAAGAAGTGCTGCTTACCCCCTAAAGCCTTTGTCATCAAATCTGCCAGTTGATCTCTAGAGGCAACATAAGAAGGTGTCACAGTTTTATCCTGGATACGTTCACGAACAAAATGACAATCAATCTCAATGTGTTTGGTGCGTTCATGAAACATTGGGTGATTGGCAATCTGAATTGCTGATTTGTTGTCACAATATAGACGAGAAGGAGTATGTTGCTCGAAACCCAGCTCTTGTAATAAGCCCCTTAGCCATATGATCTCTGAAACTGCGGCGCCAATGGAGCGATATTCAGCCTCTGCCGAAGAACGAGAGATCGTACTCTGTTTCTTTACTTTCCAAGAGACCATGGATGCTCCAAGTTGAACACAGTAACCGCTCAAAGATCTTCTAGTGAGAGGACAAGATGCCCAATCACTATCACAATAAACTGATAATTTGAGCAAGTTCTTTGCGGGAAAGAACATGCCCTGTCCAGGATGCAATTTTATGTACCGAATAACACGTATGACAGCATCAAGATGAGACTTCTTGGGTTGGTGCATAAATTGACTTAATCGTTGTACCGAAAAAGAAATGTCAGGGCGAGTCATGGTGATGTATAATAGACGTCCCACCAAACGCTTATATAAATCAGCATCATCAAGCAAAGAGTCTTCAGTATTTACCTGAAAAGATTGATCATATTCATACGACGTCAACTTGAGATTTTGTTCCATCGGTGTTGGAGCTGGTTTAGCACTGAGTAATCCTGCATCCTCAATCAATTCGAGAGCGTATTTTCGTTGGTTAATGACAATGCCCTCTTCTGAACGAGCCACCTCTATTCCAATAAAATATCGAAGTAAACCAAGCTCTTTTAACTTGAAATTTGCTGTGAGAATGGACTTGAGCTGCTGCATCATAGCTCGATTAGATCCTGTAATAAGCAAGTCATCCACATAGACTAGCAAGAAAACGGTTTGGTCGCCCTCCTTCTTCATGAATAAAGAATAGTCAAATTTACTCTGAACATAGCCGTTGGAAAGTAATGTCGCAGTAAGTTTAAGATTCCATTGTCGGGATGCTTGCTTGAGCCCATACAAAGATTTCTTCAACTTGCAAACCAATGGCGGGATAGAGTTGGAACGAGAAAATCCTTGCGGAGGCTGCATATAAACATCATCATCTAAATCTCCTTGAAGAAAGGCATTATTCACATCGAGTTGATCAATATCCCAACCACAAGAGGCGGCAAGTGCCAATATGGTTCGAATCGTGACCATCTTAGCCACTGGTGAGAAAGTCTCCGTGTAATCAATTCCTTCTTGCTGAGAATAACCTTTCGCAACTAAACGAGCTTTATACCTCTCTATTGATCCATCGGAGTTGTATTTTACCTTATAAACCCATTTGCAACCAATAGGTGTCTTTCCATCGGGCAAAGACACCAAATCCCATGTATCGTTCAACTGCATGGCATTAATTTCTGCACTCATAGCATCCCTCCATTTTGAATCCTTAGAAGCCTCTGCAAAATTCCGTGGTTCAGCAACCTTGGCGATCGCCCCTAAATAACAATGATATTGCGGTGAAATGCCATCATAAGAAACAGAATTGGCTAGAGGATATGGAGTGGTAGTTGCAACATTGGAATGTCGAGTACTACCACCAACAATAAAATCCTTATGCCAACTAGGTGCACGAACTGGGCGTGAACTACGACGCAGTGGAACAGGAACGTTTTCGGGCACTGAGTTGGGCATGTCGCAAGGCCCGGGGCTAGGTATGGGGCTGGGTGCGGTGTAGGACATTGTCTCAAGTGTAGAAGTAGGAAGCTCCATAAAGGAATTAGCATCAGGCATTTCCATGGAGGTTAAACCAGAACCAATAGATCCATCATCAATAATAAGAGAACCCGGAGGGAAAAGTTGGATAGCAACAGCTCGTGTCATGGAGAAGGGAAAAATGTTCTCACGGAAGACAACGTCACGACTTACAAAAAAATATGAATCCTGAATACTCAGCAGCAAATATCCCTTCTGAGTAGTGGAGTAACCCATTAAGACGGACGGAATAGAGCGAGGGGAAAATTTGTTTGCATTTTGTGGTTTCGTTGCAAAACAAAGGCATCCGAGAACACGTAGATGCATAATATGAGGAGGTTGTCCGAATAGCAATTCCATAGGTGATTTCCCTTGTAAAACAGTAGAGGGAAGACGGTTAATTAAGTAGCACGCAGTAAGAACACAATGCCCCCAATATTTGGTAGGAATCGAGCCTTGGAACTTGAGAGCTCGTGCCGTGTCAAGCAAATGACGGTGTTTACGCTCCGCCACTCCATTTTGTTGAGGAGTACCAACACAACTACTTTGATGAATGATCCCTTTACTATTCAGCAGAGAATTCACGTTATCATTAAAAAATTCAGTCCCATTATCAGATCGAATGACTTTGACAACAGCTGAAAATTGTGTCTCCACCATACAAATAAAACTGCGAATCTGCATTGGTGTCTCTACTTTACTCTTCATCAAATAAACCCATGTACATCGTGTGTAATCATCCACAATTGTCAAGAAATAACGATGACCAGCATAAGTGGGAGTACGATAAGGACCCCAAACATCCATATGTATTAATGCAAAAGGTGATGAAGCACGAGTACGGCTTACAGGAAAGACCAGCCTTGATTGTTTAGCCAAAGGGCAAATACTACAATCCTTAAAACAAGATTCTATAGACATTGAACTAGGAAGCATAGACAACTGCTTGAATTTGTTGAAAGAGACATGACCAAGTCTCATATGCCACATCATTCCAGAGTCAGGTGGTTGCACATCTCTAGAACCAGGTAGCTCTACCCCTGGCTGCTGTACAGCTGCTGCAAAATCCATCTTCTCAAAATCCATTGTCTTCATCACGTACAAGCCATCTACTTGTTTACCAATCAGTTTGACCCTCCCACTTGAGAGGTCCTGAAAGACAACCGAATCAGGAGAGAATATCGCACAACAATCTAAGTCCGCTGTTAATTTTGAAATGGAAATCAAATTGTATTGAAAATCTGGCACCAACAGGACATTTTGTAAAGTCTGTCCATAACCCAAGCTGCTACACCCAATGTGAGTGACAATTGATTTCTCACCATTAGGTAAGCTAACAGAATTATACGCGGTATCATTAGGACGAATATCAGTCAAAAGACTCCGGTGAGAAGTCATGTGATTAGTTGCACCCGTGTCCACAATCCAATCAGTGTCATGAACAAAAGAAGTACCAGCAAAAGCAATTATACCTGCCATGTTCGCCTTCACTTCAGCTGGAGAATCCTTATGCATGAGTTGCAAAAGATGTTGAAGCTGTCCCACTTGTTGCTGAAGTTGCCCCACTTGTTTTGGAGTAATATTGAGTCCCGTTGGTACTGTAATGGAGTATGCAGAAACAGGAGTTTCAAATGCAGTATCCAGTTCAGATTTTTCTTCCATGGTGGTAACATTGTGTGCATATGGCCTTTTCACAGTAGTAAGTTTGCCTGCAGCTGCATCACGTTTTTTCTTAAAACATACATTCTCTTTATGGCCCTTCTTATTGCAATAGAAGCAAATCAGCTCACGACCGATAGGACGGGATGGATATGCACTATACAATGCAGTGGCAGACTCCGTAAAAATCTCAGCAATAGGACCACCGGTAGCAACAGTACGTTGTTTCTCATCATTAGACAACATCGAGAAAGCTTGATTCAAGGTTGGCAAGGGTTTCATCAACAATATATGACTTCGAGCGTTGAAGTAGACCTCATTCATACCAAATAGAAACTGCAGCAGTTTTTGAGTATCCATATGCTCAACAAATGCCTTTGAGTCATATAGAAGAGTTACAATAGAATCATATTCATCCCATAGTAGTCGTAGTCGAGAAAAGTATGTGGCAATGGAATCGGTACCCTGTTTAGCAAGACATATCTCCCTATGAAGATGAAATATTCGTGTTCCATCCACTTGATTGTACAGCTGCTGCAAATCCTGCCACACAGAAAGTGCAGTAGGAGCATACACTAGACCAGTAGCAAGCTCCTTAGAAATCGAGTTCAGGAGCCAAGCTTTGACCGCAGCATTACAACGATCCCATCGCATAACATCATTGACAGCAACAGACTCTCTTATGCAAGTGCCATCAATAAAACACAACTTATTTTTGACTAGCAAACAATCTTTGATAGATCTGCTCCACATAGCGTAGTTCGAAGATCCCGTAAGTTGATAGGATATGAGAACCGAACTTGTACCGTCTGAAGGGTGTAGGTACAGTTTATCATCCAAAGGATGCTGAACTTGCGGGTAGGAAGGGAACGAAGACGGAACTGCAGAATTTCCAGCAGCTGCAGCTATCGGAGATACAGGAATAAACTCTGCTGCAGCCGCTGCAGCTTCATTCTCTGAAATCGCCGGACGTGTGCCAAAGATGAAGCTCCCAGGTCCATGATTCGTCGGGTCAGAATCCATGAAGACTCGAACAAGACCGAGAAGGCAACAACAAGATAGACGAGAGAAATTACAGCTCTGATACCATAACAATTAACATAGAATCAATAATCCAAGATGAATCACTGACTGGAGCGGAGGATCACCCGAACAGAGATAAGCCAAAATCGTTCTTACTGTTTTGGAAAAGAGTACATCACAAGTTTATAAAGCAAAGAGCAACAGTGCACCGATGCATTATAATAATAATTAAACTTCTAATAATAACATACAAGTCCCTATATTATAGAAGCTAATAGTTTAGAGTACTAAACTATATTCTACACAAATTTATGATGGATAGGGCATCTGTCAACCAACATCAACACGTTCAACACTTGAATAATTCACATAAATGAATTGTGGCTCGTACATAAAGACTAGGATGACTATAGATTTCTACATTACGGAGAAACTCTTTATGAAGAAAAAAGATAATCCGGTTTAGGAGTTGTGGAGGTATTGGTTGTATACCTTAGCATTCCCGGTCGGCAGGGCCATTGCATCAGTTCTATCGTCTTGTAAGCGGACACATTTGGACTCTTCCAGACAGTGGTGAACTTCATGATTTACTGGTAAGGGCTTCTGTAATGGCACGCCTAATTTTGGAGAAAGATATACTTTTGTAGCCACAACGTTTGCGTTTTCTGCAGGCTAAAAGTGGGGCCATGCGTAATCTGCATAAAACGAATGCAAGATGAGTTTCCAAAACAGATTCATTTTGCATTTACTCTGACCAAAATTGAATATACAGAATCACAGGTATGAAAAAAAAAACAACTAAGTGTAATGTAAATAACTAGCAATCAATGGCAGGCAGGCAGAATCGTAGAACACGCATATCAATAGCACATGGCCAAAGAACAAGATCAATCGTCTTTGCCTTTCATATCTTAGCAGATTTCAGTGACAGATTTAGAAATGAAATGAAATTGATACACCATATATAGTACATTCGCCTCATCTGCAGTGTCTAACGCATGTTCAGATATTGCAGCATTATTTTTTTTCTGACCTAATCTACTAAATAACTAACAATGCTCAATTTTTTCGCCAGTTCAACAAAGCCCAATTCAGACTATCGTATAATCCTAACTAGATAAATTGAAAACCTACGGCAATCAAGACCAATACCAAGTTACCAACCAACTGATTCAACATTCTCTTCTTCTCAATTCCATCACCTCCTAACTAAGTAACAATCAACACAAAGTTCAGTTAACACCCATTCACAGACATATATATACCGGAAAGTATATCAAATCGTGTTTGAGCAGCACTGAGAGAGATTCGATAGGTAGGCAAAACCACGATGCACGAAATCAAAACCAGTATTCAAAATTGAGACTTTAGCTACCTTCAGTGCTGGTGGAGGCCTGGCGGTCGAGATCGACGCTGTCACACATCCACTAATGGCCGGATTCAAGGCGCGAGATTTTTTTCTTTTGGTAGAAAAGGCGCGAATTTGAGGAACATCTTCGGGAAGTTGATATAGGTGGCCTTGGGTTGCTTGCACTGCTGCTGCTTGGGCCTTGGTTAAACTTCTGCCGACCGGCCCCGGCCCGGCCCGCCACCCCACAATGAGGGATTATTAGGTAGTTTTCACGTTTTAGATTTGCTTTACTTTTTACTTGTGTAAATGTAAAATATTATTGTGTACTCATTTCACTTTTTTATGGAAATTTCACATTAATTTACACAGCTTGTAGCTTCATTTGTCGCGAAATGAAATGGTCATTTAAAAGTCGTCGTCGCCGAGCCAAATTGCCGAGTCGAAGTAAGGCTGAGCGAAGGAGTCCGCTTGAGAAGTGAGACCTAAATTAGGTCACCTAATCTTATTATTGCGGCATTTTTTTTTCTATAGTATGGAGAGGGTCTACTAGATTTTTCTTGTTTAACTTTAGTAAAGTTACATAAATATATACATAATTAATTATACTCGAGCAAGATTTGGACTTTCAGACTTTTAAAAGAAAAAAAAGATCGAATCCGAGCTCGACTTAGAAAGAAAACTCTCACCCAATTGGGCTTGGATTAATTTTTGAGACGAGCTTTTCGAGACGGACTTGGTCGGACTTTCAGATTAAGATAAAAATTGTGTAATCATTCATATATGTTTTTCCTCCAATTTTTTATATACCACAGAGGCTACAAATTGGAGACGGTCGTCCCATCATTACGTTGGTTACACCTATGCACTGCGGCAAACTTAGATCGAATTTGACCTTTCAGCCATTAATTGCTCTCATTGTGGGTTGATGTGTTGAACTCATTTGAGAGCAATAACTAATAACACTAGGATTTTTATATGGCCAAAATAATAATAATAATAACACTAGGGCTTTGGTTTGAGAAATTAGATCATTGATAATATACAGTATATATTATATACACTATGTGAACAATTATTTGTATTTGAGCAGATATACAAGTATATATTTATTTTACTTCGTCCATTTTTAGTTAAGTGCACCTGCAACATTCTTGGTAAAATCTCTAGTTTAGTAAAAACAATACAATCCGTCAATACAACAAAACAAAGTGTACCCTGACTAATGTTAGTTTGCCAAAAAAAAAAGAAAAAAAAAAGAACAACGTGTATCTCTAGATAGATGAAGACCATTCATTAAAAAACAAAAACAAAACCAAAACTACTCCCTTGCAAAATCAGTGTGTCGTGTTAATTATAAGGGTACCCTAATTATAAAAGAGACCAACCCTCCATCTGAAGCTTTCTTCATCCATTCTTACATCCGCAGTTGCAGAAGAAAGAAGCAGATGGAGATCATCATCATGCAACTGCAACGAAACTCCCTCTCCCTCGTGGTTTCTCTTCTTATCTTATCTAGCTTCAGCACCATCCATGGCCTGTGGCAACCGGGTCGGATCCCCACAGCCAGTCACTATACCGACAGAATGCATGAACAGGACGGAGCTGCGTTCCTCCATCTCCGCCGTGACTTGGCTGCTGCTCCGCTTCCACCTCCGATCTCTCCCTCTCCATCTTCCACGCCTTTACAGGTATATATATATATTCGTAGCTTAATCTTCACACAAAAATATAATGATCCAACTTTAACTGTGATTGGATGCAGAAGAAAGTGAATTCAAGAATATACCCTGTGACGGATTACGGCGCCGACCCGACCGGAAACACAGACAGCACGGCGGCTCTGTCCGCTGCAATCTCAGACGCATTCAAAGCACAGACCAACGGGTTCTTGATGGCAGGCATCGCCAATCTCGGCGGCGCGTGTATTAGCCTCGAGGGTGGTATTTATCTTATCAGCCGCCCCCTCCGTTTCCCAAGAGTCGGCGCCGGTAACTTCATGGTGCATTTCAATCTCCCCAACTGCGTATCACCAAATTTCAATTCTTTTTGTAATTTTGGTAACATTCTTAAAATCGGCAATTTTGTATAGATTCACGGTGGAACATTACGTGCATCCGATGATTTCCCAACCGACGGTTACCTAATCGATTTATCCCCACCTCCGAAGAGCCCCTCACCGTCCTACAATTACGAGTTCGTGACTCTCAAGGACCTAATGCTGGACTCGAATTACAGAGGCGGTGGTATTTTCGTCGCTAATTCCCTCAGAACGAGCATAGATAACTGCTACATTGCTCATTTCGTCACCAATGGTGTTTTGGTCCAAGGTGGCCACGAGACCTACATTAGGAACTCCTTCCTAGGGCAACATATCACCGCGGGTGGGGACCGCGGTGAGCGTAATTTCACGGGAACTGCGATAAATCTAATGGGTAACGACAATGCGGTGACCGACGTCGTAATTTTTTCGGCAGCGATAGGGATAATGATATCTGGACAGGCGAACATTATAACCGGTGTGCATTGCTATAATAAAGCATTCGGGTTCGGAGGCACCGGGATTTACCTGAAACTTCCAGGTCTGACCCAGACTCGGATCGTGAATAGCTACATGGATTTCACCAATATTGTCGCTGAAGACCCGGTTCAACTCGATATAAGCGACAGTTTCTTTTTAGGTGATGGTTCTATTGTTCTGAAATCGATTAAAGGGGTCGTAAACGGGGTGAATATTGTGAACAACATGTTTTCTGGGTCGAAGAAGGGGATTAACGTTGTCCAGCTAGACGAGTCAAATGGTCCATTTAATCAGATCGATCAAGTGTTGGTTGATCAGAACAACGCGCAAGGGATGAATTTGAGATCAACTGTCGCTAAAGGATCTGCAAAGGGTAATGGGACATCATGGACAGTCGATTTTGGGTCGGTTTTATTGTTCCCGAACCGTATAAATAATGTACAGTATTCTCTTAGCACAAGCGACGTTGGGTCCTTTCCGAGCCACTGCTTGCGAAATACATCTCAAAATCGTGTCGTGATCGAGTCAAACGTCGCTGTTGACGCTACGGTCTTTGTCACTGTAAATCAAGGGTTTTAGCCAAGTACTCAGAAAGCTCCTCATCAATGCTGGCTGGATCAAGAGCTTAAATTACTTCATTAATGGTTGGTTTCTTTTAGGTAGAAAGTAAAACTTCATTGGACAATTAAGTAGACATGAGAGGGATGGATTCTGATTGAAGCAATACATGTAATAAAGAAGACATTATTATTGTTGTTGCAAAGGGCATCCGTTTCTTTTAAGGCACCTTTTTTTGTTTTCCAATTTTTAACCTTTCAGTCGTTTGAAAATCAAATGGTCCCTTAATTAATTTCACGTGTGAATCAAATATTTGACCATGAAAGGATTGATGTCTAGGATATGTTGCCAACCAATTGTGTTAATTCACTTTTGAATTTTGCATTGATATAAGTAAAATCTTGTTTTTTAAATATAAATATAGGAATTTGCTAATTATATGTTGGATTGAATTTGCTAACAAACACATAATCTTTCATTATGACAGATTCGTGTTATATGATGATGTGTATTCTCTTAGTATAGCTAGTATAATATATAGGTAAAAGCATCGTTCGAAAGTAGATGTGTTAGAATATCCACATACGGTGCCTTACAAACTACTCCAACAAATGTAATATGTCACGAGGAATTTTGAAACATGCCCTTCGACATATTATTCATCTAGTTTGCATATGTTCCACATCATCGTCATTAATAGTAGAAAAATATTGTGCATCAAGTATCCTAGAGTGGTATAATTCAGACAACATGTATGTGTTACTTTTTGAGCCTAGTTACATTATGTTTACATTGAAAACGTTGCTTCGAGAAGGTTAAATATATCTATCTACAGATAAAGTTATGTGAACCTAAATTGAAAATATATATATGTGCATGTATATATGTTTTTTTAAGGATAACTCACTGAATGTAGATATATCCGCAAAAATGTACTTTTTTTTTATTAACTTTATATGTTATATTAACTCATTCGTACGCGGGTTTTAATTTGCTAGATGCGTGTATCTCAAATGTTTTGTTAATATATTTGTATCTTGCTTATCTAAAATGGTTAATTAATATACCCACAATTCAATTCATGCTCCGAGCCCGTGCACATATTATTTATCTAGTTTGGAAAACTATGTCAAAGACAACTTTATAAATCGGTTATAATTCAATTGTTTGAGCTCATTGGGTAAATGTGATTGATATGAAATAAATTATCTAAATTTTGATTAATTTTTTTTATACAAGATTATTTTTACAGTTTTTAGTTGGGAACGTTAATGTTAAACTCCGTCTTAAGGAGGTGTCTTTTACGGGATTCAAACTTAATTCACCCCTTAAATTAATCAAATAATCTTAAATTATAAATTTTGACATGGATTAAATTAGTGGAAGAAATTCGCTTGAAGTGTAAAAAAAAAGGCAATGATATTTCCCTTTCAATAAATATTGTTTTTTTTTTGTTGGAAATGGACGTCCGAGTTAAAGTCTTGAAGAGATTCCCCTTTCATCATTTCATTAATTGGCGTGTAACAAATGCAACCCCACTGTCCGTCACTCCTAGCTACACCATTGACCTTATAACCCAAGAAATTAATTCAATTCCGTAAATGACATATTCTACGAGCTGACGTACAATAATAGACACAAAGCTCCAATTTCTCTAGCTACGTCCATTTGATGACTTAACTGAAATAAAATTAAAATTCCAAGTACTAGAAATAGAAAAGCATCAACTGACTCTTCTTGCATATATCTTGCTTTCGAGTTTTGACAAAGACTACTACAACAAATAATTTAGAAGGTCTTTCTTTTGGGTTTGGTTTGGAATAATGTGACAACAAAGTGATGTTTTGTTGATGTGTTGGGTTTAGGGTTTATCTAATTGTGCTGTTATTTCGGTTGAGCGGCTAACTCTCGTTATGGTTAGAGATGTCTTGATTTTATTGGATCTTGGCCTTTTGTAGGTGGGTTATAATTAACCGGTTAGGTGAATTGTACTAATACGTGGCAAATTTAAAGATAATTATATGTAGTTGTAATTGTAGTGGGTATGCAATGTTTGCATTAGGGTTGTGTAATAAACTAATTGTGTTAAATTTATAAAATACAAATAAATATGATAATTAATTAAGATTAGATTAGAGCGGCCAAAAAAATATTAAGATTAGATTAGGAGCACTTAAAAAAAAAATCATTGTGAGAGGTCGCCAGTTCGAAACTTTTCCTGGTTGGCTTTGGCGTTTTTGTTTCTTTTATTATTTACGGGGTTTAAATTATTAAATTTATATTTTCTATGGTTATTATAATCGAAGGTAGCAAAAGCAAGTTATTTGCAGATATCGACCAGTACATTAGCAACATTTGAAGTCGTGGGATTGAGTCTCGCCATCATTTTTCTTTTTCATGAGTTTTTCAGCTCTTTAATATAGTTGGACTGTTGCACCATCATGCTGTTGTGGGGAGCTCGGGTTACCCAAGCGCCGTACACACTTGGGAACCAAGTGTGGGGCGCTCGTCCTCCAGGGGTACCACACCCCCCCCCCCCCCCCCCCCCCCCCCCCCGTCCGGGCGAGTTTTCCACCCCCGGACGCCGGACGATATTTCGCCTGGGGCTCGCCCTTAGAGGTCATTCCCTAAACACGTTAAGCTCATTTACGGTCGAACCGAGGTCAAGTGCACCTTATTTACGGTCAAGGCCAACTTATATTACGAAACTGCCATAACCGGACCAGGAAAGTACTAGAACTGGGGCGGTCCAATAGGAACTCTATAAATAGAGACCTCCTCTCCTCGTTTGGAGGGTAATCTTGTTATCTCTCTCTAGCACTTACATTCACTCTCTAAAGGCCTATACTCATTTAAGCATCGGAAGGGCTCATCGAGTACCACCCCCTCGTGGTCTCGATATTGCCCATTTTGCAGGTATCTCGAGGAGAAGGAATGACGGAGGTCCGAAGCAAGAAGACACTCAGGACACCGTGTGCATACAGTGGGCTTACCTAGAACCCTATCCCCATTGCCCATTTACAGATATACAAGAAGAAGAAGAAGCCCACGAAGCGGGAATACTAGGAGGAGAAGCCCAAGAAGAAGGAGAGAACGGAAAGAGAAGGCCGCGAAGGAAACCCGTGAGCAAACATTGGCGCCGTCTGCGGATTCGAGCAAAAAGCACGTAGCCTACTACTTGTGCTCGATGGCAAGAAATAAAAAAGGATCAGAGAACAAGGGGGCGGCATGGTAAGATACCTACCGTCGGTCTCCGGGAGCCTATCATTCGGGGACAACAAGAAAAGAATGCTAGGAAACCGTCGTCCAATGGAGAACAACACTCCTTGGATAACACTCTATCAAGCTCCAAGACACTACAGTTGGTAGTAAATCAACAACTACATCTCCCACCCCTAAAGAAAGGCAAGCCCCTAACGATGGCAACAGCCTACCACCCAAGAACAGGCCAGAAGGCCAAATAAGTGGCTACAACAAAAATGCACATGTGACAGCTCCTCCAGAGTATACCAATAGGGGGCAAGATGAGGACGGAGCAAAACAACAACCACTCCACAAGGATGGGCACCATCATCCCATCCCTTCATGAATGCACCTAGTAAGCTCATCCAGAGCACATCAGTAGGGGGCAACTGGAGGTGACCACTGAACAACAGCCACATTGTGAAGGATATGGCAACACTAAGGAGGGAGAGATGAGCAATAAATCCATCCCCAGAGGAATATGACACTCGTAGGAGCAACCACATACACTGGGGGGCAAGCATCACCAATGATAGCAGGGAGGGTTCATGCATACACATCCCCCAACTATGAGCTAAAAGATAACCTTACAAGGAGGGCCACTACAACCAGCAAGGCCTATCTCACCTACTTTGAGAAAATGCCATTCAATGGGTTCTAATACGATATGCATTTACATGGAAAACCATATAGAATGTCATCATATAGAATCTCATCCTACAATATACATGTGTACATCAGTTACACCCATCAGACGCCCGCCCGCCCAAGGGACAGGACAACAAGCTGCGAAAGCAGAGAATACCTCTTCAACCCAGCCTGCAAGGCGAACACCTCCCCCCTCCTCCTACCCAACACAATACTCATTTTTGAGCTAACATCAACTTCTACATCAAAGGAATGACAACACTAAATGAGGGGGCAGCACCAAACCTATGCTCATCGCAAGGGTCATTAATGCCTTCAACAAGAAAAAGATAGTGGATTCGCAAAACCAACTTTCTATGCATGGGAGTAGTCATATTAACCAAGATGCTAGGGATATCATCACTCCCACATCCACCGTATATTAAATAGCCATAATTGAAGTGCCATCTGCAATGTCAGTCTACACCCCGGAAGGAAGAACAAGTATTATTGGGAACAAATATTAGGAGTTATGCAACCACCACGTCATGTGGAGGTATCACACCAACAGATGTCTAGTGCTTTCATGGGCATAGAAGAGCACATAGACTCCTGTTGAAGCAAGTACCACAAATCAACGTGGGTGAAAAGTGACAAGTTCTTTAAACAGAGCACGAGTATAAACCCTCTTATTTGCATATATGCATGAGAAGATAAATATCAAGGCTTAGAGCAAACTCTGCAATGGGTGCACGCCTCCACCAATGGAGTAACACTTAGGTGGTGACGAAAGTCACTCCCATCATCCGTCAGAAAAAGGGTGGGGGCACCACAAACATTTATTGAAGAATGAAAAAGGAAATTAATACTACCAGAGCGGCTAGTGCACGTTCTCTTAATTTTCAGAGATGCAGGAGAAATGCACTCTATTTGACAAACAAGTGTGATGGTGTCGTCATTGAAGTAAAACACCATGCTTGATAAACAAGTAGCGGTGTCACTGCAAAAAAGAACTGCTCAAGAGCAATTCAACGCTAAACAATGTCAAGCGGCAAAATAAGGAGACCCTCCGAACCAAAATCACCACCGTCGTGAACCAAAATTGTTAAAAGTCATCACTGGGGGGCAGCGGTAGGTATACACTCAATCATCTAACGGCCATGCCCAAGAAATGTAAAACCATCCCCTGGACACCTCTTATCAAGCATATTACACCTAAAAGTGCGTGGGAACCAACATACTACACTTAAGGGTGCGAACAGCACAGGGATGGGGGCATCGTGCCAAACCAACACCTACGAAGAGTCAGGGGAAGAAACGTTAACGAAGACCAAAATTGACCCCCCTACCCCTGGTCAAAACTAGAAGATGCATATAATAAAAGCATGCTCAAAGAGCACAAAAGAGTAAGGAGACCGAGCAACCTGGGGGGCGCCAAACGAACAAGTGCTCGACATCCAACCAACAAATATGAGGATAAGCCTTAACAGGCTAAACAAGAACAAACAGTTCAACTACCAAGCAACTAGGGGGCACCATGTGAGCTAGTGCTTGATAGTCCACCGTACATAGAGGGCCACACGAATATGTGGCATGACTCCTTCTAATGGAAACCACAAAGGAAGGATACAACATAAACACACTACTACAAGGATTCACTCCTATGTCGGAGACAACAGTGATCTGCCTCATAAGGCGACATCCACAACTTAAATGATAGAAGAAACACACCACTACTTGCAAAAACATATGGAAGTGGTGCTGTTCATGAAAGTATCAACTAAAACCACCACTATCCGCCAAAGCATGAGGGGGGGGGTGTCATTCAAAAACACATCAGGTCCATGAGGAAGAAATAGTATTGAAAACATGCATCCATACCAACAATAATTAATTACCGACTGGAAGATGCGGAACAACAGATATCAACTAAAACTTTCAGTGGAGAACATTTGAAGAAGTTCTACACCCGAAGGAAAAATGGAATATCCACTTCCATTTTCTAATTTATTATTACCAAAAGGAGATCTACGGACTCCACTTAGACTTTCCTTTCTGCAAGAAATGAAAATATCACTAAATGAATCAGATGCTTTTTAGGGCACAAGAGGAAAGAAAAAATGCACCATCACTCACAAAAGAGGATGCGTCATCTGCAAACGAAAAGGGACATAAGACCCACAGGGCCACCCTTCCAACCGAAAAGAGGAAGATCCAAAAGGAAAACTCTCAAATATGAAAAGGGGAAGATCCATAAGGAAAACCCTTACATATGGAAATAAGAAGATCCATAAGGACAACCCTTCCAACCGAAAAGAGACATAAGACCCACATGGCCACCCTTCCAACCGAAAAGGGGAAGATCCAAAATGACAACTCTCAAATATGAAAAGGGGAAGATCCATAAGGACAACACTTACATATGGAAAGAGGAAGATCCATAAGGACAATCATTACAACCTAAAAGGGACATAAGACCCACATGACCACCCTTCCAACCGAAAAGGGGAAGATCCAAAAGGACAACTCTCAAATATGAAAATGGGAAGATACATAAGGACAACCCTTACATATGGAAATAGAAAGATCCATAAGTACAACCCTTTCAATTGAAAATGGACATAAGACCCACAGAGCCACCATTCCAACCGAAAAGGGGAAGATCCAAAATGACAACTCTCAAATATGAAAAGGGGAAGATCCATAAGGACAACCCTTACATATGGAAAGAGGAAGATCCATAAGTACAGCCCTTCCAACCGAAAAGGGACATAAGACCCACATGACCACCCTTCCAACCGAAAATGGGAAGATTCAAAAGACAACTCTCAAATATGAAAAAGGGAAGATCCATAAGGACAACCTAACATATTGAAAGAGGAAGATCCATAAGGACAACCTTTCCAACCGAAAAGGGACATAAGACCCACAGGGTCACCCTTCCAAACATGATATGAGAAGTAAGTCCCCCAATCAAAGGGTAACTCATCAAACAAGATACGAGAAGTAAGTCCCACAACCAAAGGGCAACCCTTCCAACATGATATGATAAGTAAGTCCTCAATCAAAGGGCAACTCATCAAACAAGATACGGGAAGTAAGTCCCCCAACCAAAGGGAAACCCTTCCAACATGATATGAGAAGTAAGTCCCCCAATAAAAGGGCAACTCATCAAACAAGATACGGGAAGTAAGTCCCACAACCAAAGGGCAACCCTTCTAACAAGATATGAGAAGTAAGTCCCCTAATCAAAGGACAACTCATCCAACAAGATATTGAATGTAAGTATTTCAACATGTGACTATCATGTCCATATATATCAAAGGAGGTTACCACCCCATATACTTCAACACGTGACTATCATGTCCATATATATCAAAAGAGGGTACCACCCCCTATACTTCAACATGTGACTATCATATCCATATATATCAAAAGAGGGTACCACCCCCTATACTTCAACAGATGACTATCATGTCCATATATATCAAAGGAGGGTACCATCCCCCTATACATCATCAAATGGCTACCATGTCCATATATATATATATATATCAAAGAAGGGTACCACCCCCTATACATCAACAATGACTATCATGTCCATATATCAAAATAGGATACCAACCCCTACACATCAACATTGGTTATCATGCCAATATATCTCAAAGGAGGAAACCATACCCCTATATAACAAAGGTGGCTATCATGTCCACGGAAGAAAGTTCGACATATATAGAAAACCAGTACACTATATCAAATGACTCGTACCCTAGATTCAACAAAACTCGGATTAGCCAAGCATGAGGCTCTATCACCATGAAGACATCCTCATTATCCCATGAAGTCCAACAACCGCAACATAAAAGATCAAGGAGACAACCTAGGAATAATCGGACGCTCATCCGACCATCATAGAGTCAAGCAAAAGATAAAGGCATTGCTTAACTCGGGGGCAAGGCGGGATACTCGTCCGAGCAAACCTTTGTAAAATCCCCTATATTCAAAATTAAAGCCATGCCTAGTCAAACCAACTGGGAATCACCCCCAACCTACCTCACAAACAAGTAAGGAAACTTCAAGGAAGTAGCAATCAAACACAAGGAGACCGTCAACCATAGCAAACCAAGGGGACGAAGCACATAACAAACAGGAGTACGTCCCAAAGTGCACAAATATCAAATGCTTACTACGAGGGCAAAGAGACGTGCATGGATGATACTACTTGCTAAATGAAGGACTATGGTGGATAAAAAAACATCACGAACACCCCTAAGAGGGAGATAAGCAAAATCACCCCAACACTACCCAAGGTAGTCAGGAAAGGGACCAAAAACCTACAACAAGCTATGCATCAACTAGGGACAGGGAAGGAACGACCAAGTAATGACCCCTTTTGAAGAACATGTCCGACTTCACCATCGGGATGGAGCAAAAGTAAAAAGAAAATAGACTACCAACATTCGCCGAAGCTAGATGCACGTCTCGCCATCAAGGATACCCCTTGCAATTTTGCTCGTCCATTCGGATAAAGGTGCCCAGGCAGGAAAAATGATTAGAAACATCAAAATCAGAAACACCTAGAAGAAGAACTCAAGCAAGGAGTGAGATAAACCTCATTTGCTTTAGAGCATACACCCTGTTGGGTTATGATTGATTAAACTCGTCATTAAGCACAAGAGTCGAGTACGTTCAAAGGGCAGAGAAATAAGAGTCGTCGACCTTTCTGACTCGTCTTGACGAGATAGGGATGAAAGGTCGACGACAACTTATGAAAAAGTCGACTTCCAAAGTACGACTGCCCGCCACTAGGAGAAACTTTCCTTCGAAGGTAAAGACAGGTGGCGACCTGCTTATCATTATCATCAAAAGAAACCTTCCTTCGAAGGTAAAGACAGGTGGCGACCTGCTGGTCACTATCATCAGAAGAAACCTTCATTCGAAGGTAAAGACAGGCGGCGACCTACTTGTCACTATCACTAGAGGAAACCTTCCTCCGAAAGTAAACACAGGTGGCGACCTGCTTCAACCGTCATCAGAGGAAACCTTCCTCTAGAAGTACAGACAGGTGGTGACCTGCTTGTCACCTGCTTGACCGACTCTGAAGAGAAACCCCCCAATGAGGGTAACCGCCATATAAAGTCGGTAACTTATACCTATAAATAGGGACTATTTCTATTTACTTCATTACATTCAGTCAGTTCTAAATACGTTCTTATATAATTACTCTCAAATCCATTACTGACTTAAGCTTCAGAGTGGAATCAGGGGCCATCCCTACCCCTTTTTTCAGGTTCTCGCCCCACATAACCTCTTAGAGAAAAATTTAGCGTTCGAGAGAGCTAAGTCCGAGGCGATACTTGGAAGTCCATTCCCCGAAGTTCAAGGCCACGTCATTTTGATCCCAACACACCCTACCAGGGGTAACACCATTCTCAAGCTACAAGGAAGGATCTCACGGTCACAACTGCCTCCTTACACAAACCCATGGGGAGACAAGCGCATGATGACATCGAATGGATGGACGACCCCCACCAAGGAAAATGCGACTCCTCAACTACAACACCCCAACCTACAACCCAATACGTACTGTCCCTACTCACACACTCGAGATGCGAAACATGCTCACTACGGGAACAACCTTATATATGAGCTACCAAGCGTAGCCAATACAAGGAGTCCCCCTTTACATACAACAACATGCCCACTACGGGGGCACCCATACATTCATCAATTACCAAGTGTTATCAGCACAAGGGGGAACCCTTGCATGTAAAGATATCAAAATACTCACTACGGGAGTAATGATACATACATGAGCTGCCAAGTGTAGCCATTTCAGGGGATAATCCCCTCATTCCGAACACCAGACACGCCCACTATAAGGGACAACTATATATATACAATCTCATATATGCAGGTTTCGCAATTAGCGCAAGGGCTAACCCCCAACGTCCGAAGCATGCCCACTACGGGGGCAACCATATACATACAACTCTATATGCACAGGTCATAGAGCATGAGTAACACAAGAGCCAAGCCCCCACTTATGGATAGGGCTGTAAATGAGCCGAGTCGAGCCGAGTATCTGACAAGCTCGACTCGACTCGACTCAGTATACTCGACCGCCCTTAATTTTTCAAGCTCGAGCTCGACTCGATTCAATACTTGGCGAGATCGGCTCGACTCGGCTCGATAAGGTTAAAAAATTTCAATTAATTATAAATGGTCCACCTTAACTCGAGCTCGAAATCGACTCGATTATGACTTTGGCTCGAACTCGAGCTCGAACTTGACTTGAACTCAATATATGTACATATATAATATTATTATGTAAAGCTCAAAAAACTCAAACTCGAGCTCGAACTCGACTCGAATAGACAAAACAAAAAATCTCGATTAGGCTCGCGAGCTTCTCGAGTCGAATACCAGTGAACGCGAACTCGACTCGGTATCAAAAAAAGCTCGACTCGACTCGAAACTTAGCGAGTCGAATTCGAACATCGACCGAGCCGATCTCGAGTAGCTCACGAGTAGCTTGACTTGTTTACACCCCTACTTATGGAGGTGCAAAGTATGCATACCGCGGAAGTAACCTCAGCATTGAGCCACAAAGGAAAAATCGCCAGTCGGGAAGCCCCGAGACAGAATTACAAGAGAATATCCACAAGGGGAGAAACCTCTTAACCTACAAAAAGGGAGTGACACTCCTACGTATATGAAGGGAACAACCTTCTATATATTTATAAATACTCTTTTATACGAAGGGTAAGAGGAGGAGTTTTAACCACTCTCACCTTCATCTATATAGAGTGAATTGTAGGGATAAGATTAAAGGACCATGCCCACACTTCGACAAACGGGGAGAAAAATGTCATGTCCATTGAAGGCCAAAGCTAGAAGATCATACTCGCAGTCTCGCAAACGGAGCACAACACCGCTTCCAAAACACCCTATCGGCTCTAAGAGCCTAAAAATGAGGTTCCTCTAATAAGAATATAGACTTAAAGGCTAAGTAAAATGGGACTAAGGCCATCCAATACAAAAAATTTAAACTAATTGTCTGTTTTTTTTTTTTTTTTTTTTTTGCATTGTATGTGTAATGACGTTATTATAAGTGTGCGACACGGTGTAGTGGTATTTGGATGACGAAGTTTTGGAGCTAAACCACTATAATCGAATGTGCTGTAGAGATGATGATGGAGAAATTTATTGGAGATGAGTATAACATTCAACAAGGACAATATGAAGATTGTGAGATAACTGTGGTGTAACAAAAGAAAATTAGACATTTGAAATTCTGTCCATGGACTGGGTTGGAAGTGGAAATAGTGATGTATCAAGAAGATGTGATTTCGAAGGACACCAATAATAAGTAGAAAAATGAGGCTATGTATAGAGAGATTTTTTTTTTTTTTTTTGGTGAAGTATATAGAGAGAAAGATGTTATGCACATATAGAGTAAGAGAGACGAAAAAACTCTCAAGGATATATACAACAATGGATACCAAAGCAACAATGTTAATACCATCTTACATATTGATTAATTATGTGGCGATGATGTTACTTAAAATTAGAGCCAAAAATTTACGAGTGCTCACACTAAACTAAAAAATGTATACTTTTTTTTAAATAGCAATGATAAATCAACAAATACTTCTAGTAAAAAAAAATGATGCATATCCATCCTAAATTGGTATATGAAATTTCAGATATCAACAGTGATTTTTTTTTTTCGTCAAATCAACAGTGTAATTTATAAAAAAACGATTCAATTTAATGAAAATTAACTATTTACTATAACAAAATGGGGTCGGGCAGAAATTTTTAGTTGCATATAAATGGAACTGTATCTATGGGTGAAAAAAAACTAGGGCTGGAAATTGATTTATGATTAATATTTTGGAGCCAATAATTAATTAATTTGTTATTATATATATATATATATATATATATATATATATATATATATTTCATAATTTTCGGTTGAAAGCTTAAATGGTAAAATTCTCTTTAGACTGAATTGTATAATGTAGATTAGACTGACTAATTGTATATGTTGTTTCTTTTTTTTTTTGCTAAGATTGTATATACTGAACATCACCTTGATTGGAAATGTTTTTTTTTTTTACTAAAATTAATTCATTTTTATTGGGGTAATTTTTTTTTTTTTCTAGAAAGTGTGGAATTGAAATTTGGAAAAAAAAAATCCCCTGAATAATTTGGATGCCACTAATTAATTTGGAAAATTTGTGATTACCTTCCATTATTAGAATTCCTAGAAACTATATAAATCTCTCATTCTTTACCTGATGAATGAAACACCATTTTGAGAGAATCGTCAACTATATATCCTTAACAATCAAAATAACAAATGAAGTGCTCCAGCAGCTACCATATTGGATCAATTCTTCTATTCATCTTCCTCATTTATTCATCAGGTGTCAATATCATAATAATTTCCCTAGATTTCAACATATAAATATTATCTTGAACAAACTTATTTAATCAAATAATTATCCAGGTAATGGAGCAATGGCAGCTGCGATTGCAGATGAAGAGTGTGAATTAAAAATAAATATTGAAGATTGCAACTTGCGTTGTCATGAACGTTGCTTGGGTGTAGAACTCAAATCTGCAAAATGTCTTGATCTTAATACTTGTTGTTGTAATTAAACTACAACAACTATTAAACTAAGTGCTTATCCCGCGCTACGTGCGTGGCGAACCGTTAAGCCATAAATGTTAACATGCATGTAAAAAATTAAATTTTATTATGCATGCTTGAATAACAATAATATATAAACATGGTACTATAAACGTATTTTTAGAAAATTGACCAACATCGAATTTAGTTAGAGGTTATGATGAGTTTAAATTATTTATTGTGTATCAACAGAATATAAGTACACAATTATATTCACTATAAACTGAGAATATCTCTCGTACTCAAGTGATGATGCTTGTATTGCAGCTTATAAATACAAAAATAAAAATATATGCAGTCCCGGTTCTAACCCGATAAATAAAATATCGAACCGTGAGATTTTTATAAACAAGTATACATTTATCCAGTTAGGATTTAACGTATGTACGTGTTATGGCCTAATGAACGGCGATAAAAGTTATGGAAAAAAATATAGTAATTTAATAATATTTTTGTATGTGGATATGTTTTGAAGTAAGCCCGACACTAAAACAAAAAAGAGTTCGGCCGAAGAATTCGTAAATCTAAAGTGAGACTATGTTTAAAATGAAAAAAACTTTAAAAGAACAAATATAAGGTAACATTAAATTTGAAACGAAAAATTCTAGTCAATACATTTAGAATATAGATATTTATATCACGTGTTACTTTAAAAACATTAAAACAAAGATGAGACAATTTAAAGACGGTAAAAATATAAAGGATAAACAAACAACACCTAGTATTTTTTTTTTTTTCATTTTTTCTATAAAAAAGTACAACATCTAGTTTATTTCTAAAACTATTGGAAAAAAATAAAAACAAAGAAATGAAAAAAACGGAAATGATAATAAATAAAACTGTCGGCCACTTTATAATTTTTCAACAAAGACTAAGCTTTCCCATCCGATTGATATGGGTAAAAGGAGAGAGAGAGCCAGTGACCACAACGAGGACGATTCGTCTCTCTTGCCGCCTTGTTCTTCTTCTGGTACATTTTTTTCTTCTGCAGGTTGCGATTTGGTAAATAGCCTGTTTGATTCCCTAGAAAATGCGTGATTTATAGATAAATAGCTTGTAAAGCTGCAATCTTTTTAGGTTTTGTGAAGTGGGATTCTCAGGTTAAAGTGGAATTGAATCAATTGACATCTGGGTCAGTCACTTCGAAGTAATCGAATGAGTTGATCGAATAAGAGCTTGAAATTTAGCATAAAGATTTTGAATTGGTTGTCTAGATAATGCATGGTTTGCAGATGAATAGATTATCAAGTTGCATTATTTTTAGTATTTGTGAGTTGGGTTTTCCAGGGTAAAAGGGAATTGACATTGAGGGCCTACTGATTCGAAGTTTCGAGTGATTAGCTGAATTTTCATTTGTGGGAAGGAAAGATCTTGCCTGCTTTTGAATACTAGGTTGATTTAAAATTGAATTGCTACATGAATGAATAGAAAATGCGTGATATTTAGACGAACCTCGAGCTTTTTTCAGGACAATAGGCCAGACGGTTTGTCTAAATTTCAGAAAATGTATACCTACTTCTGGTACATTTTTTTCCTCTGCAGGTGGCGATTTGGTCAATAGCCTGTTTGATTCCCTAGAGAATGCGTGATTTATAGATGAATAGCTTTTTGGCTCTGATCGGAGCTTTTTTGGGTCGCCGGAGTGGGGTTTTGGTCGCCGGAGCTGGGTGGTGGTCGCCGGAGCTGGGGTGGTGGTCGGTGGCGGTGGCCGTGGTGGCCTTAGGGCATAATTAGTGTGCAGGGGTATTTTAGACATTTCACATTTCATTAATTAAACTGATAAATTGTATAATAATTGCAAAATGGTAATTTTGTCATTTCACGTGTTTCCGTTACATTTAACAGCAAATTTGGACGGAAACTCGATTATCAACAAAACTCAAAATTCAGGCCCTTAATAATACGTTTTTTCAATTCAGACCCCTTTTGGCAACATGAACAAACATTCCGGCCCCTATTGTGTTCTTAACCCATAAAAATATAATGATAGAATGTTTTATATAAAACTGAATTTTCAAATAATATATGTTAAGAAATATGTGTATAAACAAATATAACCTACAAATACCAAAAATAAATTTATCTTATATATATATTTTTTTAAAAAAATATTTTTAAAAAAATATTTGAACTTTGATAGTTATACATTTAAGTTATATATATATATATATATAATGTGCATCATTCTAAAATTTTATACGAAATTGTTACTTTTTTTAATATAAAATTTGAAATTATTTTTAAATAATTGCATAACTATGATGTTTTTATTAATTTTAAAACATATGTTTCATCCATAAGTAACATAAAATTGAATGAGTTAACAAACTGCACATTATTAAAAGTTTAGCTAGCAGGAGTGCATCTAGCAGTTGAGTTCAGCTAGCAATTTAGTATTACATACAAGCTTAAACTGATGCATTTGTCACATTGTCAGTTTTTTTTTTTTTTTTTTAATTAATCGAACAGAATTAAGCAGAAATATAAGTATGATTCATTTTATATTTTTTAATAATAATAATATAATTAATTTTTTTAAATAAAAAGGCAATCATAATTAATAGCTTTTCCTCTTCCTTCCTAGTCTCGTGACGTCAGATCTAGCAGAATTAGCAGCTCTTCTCTACTTACCTAAATGCATTTTTATCGTCTTCTATTCTATCTGCTTCACTTATTCTTTCCGTAAACCTCAATAATGAGCGAGCGATCCGCGAAATCAAGAAAGCTGAAATCCACTTCACCCGCCAATGATGATGCTCCAATGATCTCCCCAGTCACCCGCAGATCATCTTTCTTCAAGCAAGCCCTAGGAGCTCTCTTCTTCCTCTTCGTACTTTATGCCTTCTTCTCCACCTCCTTGGAAAAATCACTAAACTACCCACATTTTAGAACTCAAACACAAAAACAAGGGAAAACGAGTTTCCGGAACGATAATCACTATTAGCGCACCTCCGAAATGCGCCAGAAACATGGCACATCTGCCAAATGCGCCACATTTAATACATGGCGCATTTCCCAGATGCGCCACAATTAATTGGCATTAATTATCCATTTTTCAAATTAATTCACTAAAATACTGCTACAAGCTAGAATCGAACCCAGGTCACCTAGGTGATAGGCTTGAATACTAACCACCACACTACAATGTCTTTTGTTAAAAGTTTACTAAACTTTTTATATTTAATGTTAGTTTAACGACCAAAATATCGTCACTAAGAATTTAACACTAGTCACCCGCATGATAGGCAAAAATTCTTACCACTACACTACAATGACTTTTGTTGATAATTAATTAAAATTAGTATATTTATTTGTCTATGTAGTTTTATTTATTGTTTTGTGATAATACATTGTTTAGTTACCTACGTTTGCACCATGTGACCGAATGATTAATTTTTTGAAGTGATTAATGGTTACATACATTTCAGAATATGAGAGAATCATTCAAACTTATTTTATTTAATAATTTATATTTAATCAAATGTGATTGAATTTTACAAAATAACTAAACATAGGTAGGGGTTGAATTTTACTAAAATCGTTATTTAACTAATATTCAATCGCGTTTGATTAAATATAAATTATTAAATAAAATAAGTGTAAACGATTCTCTCATATTCTGAAATGTATGTAACCATTAATCACTTCAAAAAAGTAATCATTCGGTCACATGGTGCAAACGTAGGTAACTAAACAATGTATTATCACAAAACAATAAATAAAACTACATAGACAAATAAATATAATTTTAATTAATTATCAACAAAAGTCATTGTAGTGTAGTGGTAAGAATTTTTGTCTATCATGCGGGTGACTAGTGTTAAATTCTTAGTGACGATATTTTGGTCGTTAAACTAACATTAAATATAAAAAGTTTAGTAAACTTTTAACAAAAGACATTGTAGTGTGGTGGTTAGTATTCAAGCCTATCACCTAGGTGACCTGGGTTCGATTCTAGCTTGTAGCAGTATTTTAGTGAATTAATTTGAAAAATGGATAATTAATGCCAATTAATTGTGGCGCATCTGGGAAATGCGCCATGTATTAAATGTGGCGCATTTGGCAGATGTGCCATGTTTCTGGCGCATTTCGGAGGTGAGCTAATAGTGATTATCGTTCCGGGAACTCGTTTTCCCTTGTTTTTGTGTTTGAGTTCTAAAATGTGGGTAGTTTAGTGATTTTTCCCACCTTCTTCACCCCCACTGACACCTTCTCCTTCGCCCCCTCTATCGTTCAAGAAACCCCCCTCGCCTTTTCCGTCACCAATTCCACCAATGTCGTCCGAATTTACATGTACGATTTGCCCCGGAAGTTCACCCACGGCGTCATCGAGCATCACGCCCTCGCCCGAGGCGGCGACGCATCCTCCGCCGCGCTCAAGTACCCTGGCCACCAGCATATGGCCGAGTGGTACCTCTTCTCCGACCTGAACCGCCCTGCCTCCGATCGGGTCGGATCCTCGGTTGTCCGGATGCTGGACCCTGAGGAGGCGGACCTGTTCTATGTGCCGTTCTTCTCATCCCTCAGCCTCATCGTGAACCAGGCTCGGCCACCTGGAGCGACGGGCCCGGTTTACTCAGATGAGAACATGCAGGAGGAGCTGGTGGCGTGGCTGGAGGTGCAACCGTACTGGAAGAGGAACATGGGGTGGGACCATATTATCATCGCTCAGGACCCGAATGCTCTGTACCGAATCATCGATCGGGTTAAGAATGCAGTTCTCCTGGTCTCGGATTTTGGCCGCCTTAGGCCTGACCAGGCCTCGCTAGTGAAAGATGTGATATTGCCTTACTCTCATCGGATTAATACATACAATGGTGATATCGGGATTGAGAAGCGAAATAATTTGTTGTTCTTCATGGGGAACAGGTTCAGGAAAGAGGTAAATGATTATTCATCATATTGCTCTTATGCAAAATGTGTTTAATTTCATGTTGCAACTTGCATTGTTCTTATAGTAGCTGAAAGCATATGCCTATATAAGCAAGCAAGTCGAATCGGCTTGCAACAGTATGATAAGACAAGGATGATTATACTTTGGGTAGATTCATATCCTATGTATAGTATGTTTTATAGGAAATTGCTTAGCAGGATCTGAAAAATTGTTAGGGAAATTCATGTAAGTTCTTTAGCAGATTGACGAAGGTCTCATGTGTAATGAAGGTATGAGAGTAGAAGAAAGCGAAGCAAAAGTGAGTCAATAATGACAAACTGCTACCATGTGGCTCTTATGTTAGTTGTCTATTGATTGAACGAGTTAGCCTCTTGCTTCTAATTTTCAACATTGCTGATGAAATTGATATATATCCTTATGTTAATATCTGTTCTTCTTTCAGTATGATGTGATTTAGTGGGTTGCTTTGCTTTAAATGCAAAAAGGTTGTCTTCAACCATGAGCATCTCCATTCTTTAGAATTCATTTCACTGTCATTTTAACAGGGTGGGAAAATCCGGGACGTCCTCTTTCAATTACTTGAGAAAGAATCCGATGTCATAATGAAACACGGTGCCCAATCCAGAGAGAGTCGACGCGCTGCTTCACAAGGAATGCACTCCTCAAAGTTCTGCATAAACCCTGCTGGGGATACTCCATCAGCATGCCGTCTTTTTGATTCTATCGTGAGCTTGTGCATACCTGTTATTGTCAGTGACAGTATTGAGCTCCCCTTTGAAGATGTCATAGATTATAGAAAAATAGCAGTATTTGTGGACACTGCATCTGCACTGAAGCCAGGCTTTTTGGTCTCGCTGCTTAGAAGAGTAACAGAAGAAAGAATCTTGGAGTTTCAGACAGAACTAAAGAAGGTAAATAGCATCTGCATGTTGCATTATATCATTGGACACTGAATCTGATATGCTATTGTTGCTATAAACTGCAGTGTGACATCTTTATTACTAAATTCTGCTCTCTCCAAACTTAGTCTTTGTATAATTAAGCAGCACATTGGGGAAGTACTATCTCCTCTGAGCCCCTTGCCTCCTGTCTGTTATGGTTAATTCACACCTTAATATTGTCAAAGGAAGAACAGTTCATTTTTCCTTAGTCTGGCTAAACCCAACTGGGATCAGTGTTTTAACCAAGTAGAAACGATTAATTATACAGACAAGGGGTTAAAGTCTTCCCAAAAGTGTCCTTTGTAACTAATTGTGTTTTCTTTTCTTTTCTGTTTGATTCAAATGGGTGTTGCTTATTTATGTTCATTTCAGGTGAAGAGGTACTTTGAATACGGAGAACCAAATGGTACAGTAAATGAAATATGGCGCCAAGTTTCGCAGAAGCTCCCTCTTATCAAACTGATGATTAACCGTGATAAAAGGGTTGTGAAGAGGGAGATGCCGGCTCCAGACTGCACCTGTGTTTGTTCTAACCAGACCAGTGTTATCACCACCTTATGAAACACATGAAATTTTGTTGTACCACTTGCTGCTACTTAGTTATGGACTTATGGTTGGATGGGATGGATGTGAATCTTCATATTGCCAGCCATAAGCAAGATCAAATGTAGGAAAGAAGGGATATTGGTTAATGTGATCGGTAGAGATGGTTGAAGCCAGCCCTCCTCTCCTGAAAGTAGAGGACAATGATGGCATTTGGAGGTTCATTTGGTGGGTGGGTGAGTTACTAGAAGAAGAACTGAAGAAGGGAAGGGGTAACAATCAATGTGTGCCATGTTTGTAGATTCTTTGTTAAACCAAGATTACCCATTCTTTTATTATTACAAATGAATGTACAGAGCAAGATTGCTACTGAGGATGATGCTTAATGAATGATAATGTTTTAAACAACTGGGTTCCTGTCTGCATTTTGGTGCTGATAATGTTTTAAACAACTGGGTTCCTGTCTGCATTTTGGTGCTATCTCCAAAAAAATAGTTACACCCTACTATGAGGAAATGGGGAATAAGGGATTGAAATGAAATGGATTAGAGGTTTATATTTCCTATCGAAAATCTCTCTTTTCCATCTAAACATGGTTGTAATCGAGTTTTGATTGAATCGGAACTCAATTGTAATAAGTATTACTAGGTTTTTGTACAACACATATTTGATCAATGTTGACTTTACCTTTTAAGTGTAACAAATTTTTTTTTTGGTGCACTAAGTTTGGAACTTGTACACTTTTTGTATATCTATTAGTCAATTGTTGATGTTAATCGTTAAATAGTCACATGACTAGCTCTAAATTTTTATTTATTAAGTTTAATTTTCCAATTTATATTATATATATAATTTAGTCTTTAAACTTATTTCAATCGATCCCTTGACTCGATTGGCCTAGCCCTAGGCTCGACCCAGACTAGGTCAATTGGGATCTAGGTTCGATTGGGTCTATATCCTAATTTCCGTAGCCCGACTCGAGCCTAGGGCTATATCTGACCATGATTAGGGTTGGCTAGGTTATGTGACCCTAACCATGGTCGGGGCTAGCTCTAAACTCGACCCGGGCTAGATTAATAGAGCTAAGAGTTCGATTAGAACAAGTTTAAGAACTAGATTATATATATATAAAAATTAGGGATATAAATTGGATGACTAAACTGAACATAATAAAAATTTGGGATAGTCACGTAACTATTTAAATGACAATATTAACAGTTGACTAACATATGCAAAAAAAAATCCAAACGTATTGGACCAATATTATATAAAAAATAAATTGTTTCACTAGAAGTCAACGTTGATTAAACATGTTGTAAATACCAAATAATCCTTATAATAATAATAAAAAAGTTTGAAATTTAATTGTGAATTTGTGATGTTTGAGAAAGAATTCGAGGGCGGGCGAAGGTAATCTTCCATTAATAAGGATATATATTTACTCAAATAAAATATGTTAAACAAATTGCGGTTAAAAACACTGAATAGCTACCCCTTATAATTATTATTATCTGAATAAGGTGTTTTATATTAGGAAAATGTATATTAATTTTTAATATATTTGATTTCCTAATATTTTAGTATATGTTGGAAGAAAAAAAATATTTTAGTGTACGAGTCCAATGACACCAAACGCTACATATAGACATAGGGTGTCAACGGGGCGGGTCGGGCGGGTATCGCTTGCCCCGTACCCGCCCGCGGGTCGAGATGGTCGATCCGTACCCGCCCCACACAGTTCGCGGGGCAGGGCGGGTCGACCCGCGGGTCACTTATTAGTTGTACATAATATATTATTAGCAATTTAAACCCTAATTTCTATATTTACCATATACAAATTCAATTTAAAATTTAAATCACAAATAAAAAATTTAACTTCAAATCCAAATACAAGTCACAAATCTAATTAATTTAACTATGTATTATATTACTTATATAGTTTTATATAAATATGTGTAATATATATATATAAATTATCCACATACGGGGCGGGGCGGGGCGGGTCAACGGGGCGAGGCGACCCAAAACCGTACCCGCCCCACGGGTCACGGATCGCGGGTCAACGGATCAAAATCGGGGCGGGGCCCCGCGGGTCGCAGATTACCCGTTGCCACCACTAATAACATTTTTATTGCACGAGGAAAACGATGAAGAACACAAATAATTTTGTGGACGAAAGAAAGATATTTCTTATTCATCATCACTCATTTGAAAAGCACGTGTATAACGCTGCTGCTGCTGATTGACTCTATTTTCCTTCACATTCTGCTTGTGCTTCCTTCTCTAGAGAACAGAGAGATGATGATCAAAGGAATGCCAAGTTTCAGATTGCCCATCTCCACCAACAACACCAGAAGCTTCACCCAGCTCTATGCCTCACCATCATCTAACGGTGCTTCTCTCTCTTTTTCTCTCTGTTGAGTTAATTGATTTTGGAAATTGGAAGGAAGTATGAATAAAAATGCTCATGATGGATATCGGGGGGATTTTGGTTGTGACAGGAGCGCCGCCGCTTCTGATCACACAAAGCCAAGGAGCGGCTGGGCCGGTGATATTGGAGCTTCCGTTGGAGCAAATAAGGAGGCCGCTGATGCGTACTCGATCTAATGATCCTGATAAAGTAAAGCAACTTATGGACAGCATCCAACAAATTGGCCTCCAAGTCCCTGTTGGTAACCCTAATTCTTGGCTTAGCTGCTGATCCTGCTGCTACTTCTGATGTTTGATTGATTACCGTTTACATTGCCTGACTTCTTAAATCGACAAAATAACCTGGAGTTTGGTTAAAATGCCTGGAGAGTGGAGATTGGTTTCGAAATTCATGAATTCTGAATATCCTTCGAATTGTTTTTACTGAATCTTCAATTTCAACTCTCTTGTTGGTTGTTTCATGAATTAGCAGCATCTATTTCAACCATTGTTCTTCAGAGGAGGGAACCCAAAGTGCCTTTCTCTCCCTCTGCTGCACTTTCAGCTCAGCTTATTAGTTATGAAGATTTACTTTCACTGTGATTCCGAATTCACTATAACCTGTCTATCATCAATTCGTTGTTTGTAATATCCAAGAATCAAACACATCTTCCTCATTTTGCCAATTTTGCATTCCATATAAAATGTCTTAATTTGCATTATGTTATATGATAGATCAGTGCCAATTGATTGATGATCATGTCGTGCTACATCCATGTTTCTCTCCAGAAATTTGCGTTTTATTTGTCCCTAGAATGTACATGCAATCTTGATAGCTTAAAGATCTAGACAATAGGGACTTGCCAATCAATTAGTTAGACTAAGTACTAACCTTAAACTACTGTGTTTCTTAGAAATAGGTGACCTATATCGAGATTCGGTGTTTGTTGTAACAATTGTCTTGCCTCTTTGGTTGCTTGGTTTTCTTTCTATTACTATTTGATGCAGCAATTTACAGCCCTTTATAATCTTCTGTTACTATATGAGCAGATCGATGTGCTTGAAGTTGAGGGAGCTTACTACGGTTAGTGATGTTTACATCTTCATTCCCTTTCACTCTTAAATTTTTAATGATTAGGCATGACAGAGAAGCGTTTTTCAGAAGACGATCAAATTCAATAAACGGTTCCTTTTTTTTCCCAAAAGAAAACGAAATTTGATATCAGAAACTTCTCTAGGTTTTTCGGGTTGTCACCGTTATGAAGCTCATTTACGCCTTGGATTGCCAACTATACGCTGCAAAATCCGTCGTGGAACCAAAGAAACTCTCAGGTTCGCTCCATTTTCACGTCTCTGCCTGCTGTAAATCCTTTATAACTGGTTGGAAAGTTGAGATAAAGTTGTTATTTTGATCTCTACTACCAGGCATCATCTCCGTTAAGTGTTACGGTTTCAGTAGCTTGGACAGCAAGCAAATATACTTTGGATCTGTATACATGCACTAGCCACATGGAATTTACCGCTCTCATGATCGGATTTGGAAGCACTGTTGGAGATCTGCATTTTACTCGACCATTGTGGGGGTATTACCAATACTTCAGTAAACATGCTTCAAATGGAAAGCAGAAGAAGCCCAAGGATAACCCGTGTCTATCTTGATCCAAATGGCAACATCTAAAAAAATATGTTGCAAACGGATTGTATGTAATTTTTATATGTTATCTCTCTAATTTATTGCTAAAATTGTAACGGGACTGCATGTTGCTTATTGTTGTTTTGATTTGTTATTGGTGCAAATTACTACCTCAACTTTGAGGAATATTTAACAAAATTAGATGAAACTATTACATTGCAGTTTTATATATCAGTAATGATTAGAATTCCGACTTTTGTGTATCGATTAATTCCGAATTAGAGAGGTGATAAACAAACCCTCAATGTTGCAAATAGATACACTTCATGCCACGGTGAGGTGAGTGTTGTCGGAACATATAGAAATGCTGGTGTCTGAAATTTTATCACCTTTTTTTATATATATGACTTCACCTACTAGTTTGTCCCGAAAGAAATAATTTAGTTGGCAAAATGCGCTCAGATCCGAACCCTCAAAATTGAAAATTTAATTAGTCCTCGTTTTTCTTATCAGAGTTTACTATTAAAAAATCCACGTGGCAATATCTGATTGAGCGTTGAGTGCCGACTGGAAATGATCCTCTGATCACTCCGCTTATATATGTGAGCTCTGCCTTGCTCCTACCTCCCTTTTCATACAACTACAAACCCCTTAACATCTCTCTCTCTCTCTCTATTTTCTCTCTCTACTGTAACCATGTTTGAAGAGGAAACTCCGTGCTTTGATCCGACAAACAATCTGAATTCCATTCCAGAAGCTCCGGAGGATCATGAGGTTATGGGGTTTCCTCAAATGATGAGCAATGGCGGCGCCACCTTCGCCGGAGATGATAACATGGCTGACCTGGAACCTCACCATCACCACCACCACCACCAAACCCTAACTAGCTTCGAAGAAGAACACGACACCACCCACCACCATTACACCAACATCGACCACGCCGCCGCCCACTTAATCCAAGAAATGATAATCGGCCAGGAAACCCACCCTAACAACCTCGGCCTGTTTCAGAACGACGTCGTCATTCAAGACGGCCAACCCACTCAAGATCTCCTCAACCTCTTCCACTTGCCGCCACCACAGTTCGACCCCCCAATCCAGTTCCTCCCCGACCACCACCACGCAAACAACGCCACCACCGTCATGTTCGATCCGCTCTTCCATTTGAACGCCCAGCTGACACCTCACCACCACCACTCAGCAGCGTCTCCGCTCATGAGGGAGCTCTTCCAATCGCTTCCCCACGGCTGCTTCACCGGAGGAGACTCTCCGGCCAACACCAACACCTTGTTTGGGAGCTGTGATGACATTAATGGTGAAGGGTTGATGATGTTTCCTCATCACCATGATCATGAGGATGGATCGGATGTAGCAGGAAGGAACAAGTTCGAGGGATCGGGAGTGTTTGATTTCGGGTGTAGGGACATGCCGGCAGTGGTTATGGGGAAGAGGAGAGAAAGGAAGGGAGCCAAACACTACCCTACTGATAGAGAGAAGAGATGCCAAATGAATGATAGATTCAGTGCCTTGAAGAATCTCATCCCTAACCCTACCAAGGTACAATTCTACCTCCTTCATCAATTAATGTCTATAAAACCTAAACCCTAACCCTAACTCAAACCCTAGTTTAATTTTCTTCCAAAATACATAGGTTGTTAGATTTTAGCTAGCATGTTGCTGATCAATAAATAGAGAAACAGATTGTCAATTTCGCGCAATACCCACCATAAGAAACTCGGAAAAAATCTATTTTTTGGCTAAAAAATTAAGAATTCATGATGATTATAGATTGTCATAGTAGAAAAAGCCAAATGTTTGAACATTGATCAACTAGTTCACATACTACCAGTCTACCTAAAAAATATGCAAAAAGTAGCTTCAAAGAGATGAATATAACGCGTATTTTTGCTTTCTCTTCAATTACCAAAACCCTAATTTGATTTTTTGCTTTCCCTTCAATTAGCAAAACCCTAATTTGAGTTTGTGTTAATTATATATGATTGATAAAGACTGATAGGGCATCCATAGTGGGGGACGCAATATCATACATCCAGGAGCTAATCAGGTCGGTAAAGGAGCTGGAGTTGCTGGTTAGCAGGAAGAGATGCGGGAAACGAGCAAGAACGGAGGTACCATCGGTGTCATCAGGAGAGATGGAGAGTTGCGTCACGAAGACGACACCGGATGACATGGCAGACCAATCATCGTACAACAGCAGCACTTTGAGGACGTCGTGGCTTCAGAGGAAGTCTAAGGTTACAGAGGTGGATGTTCGTATCATCGATGATGAGGTTACAATCAAGCTGGTGCAGAGGAAGAAGATCAACTGCTTGTTGTATGTGTCTAGGGTTCTTGATGATCTCCAGCTCGATCTTCACCATGTTGCAGGTGGACAAATCGGTGAACACCACAGTTTCTTGTTCAACTCCAAGGTATGTATTAATTGACTGTTGAAGTATAAGGCTAAACCATGCATTTACCTATCAGGTTTTAGAACAACTGGTCAACTGATTAGTCTAAACTTTCACATTGACATATTCATAAATTTTAAAAAATACCTATATAATTTTTTTCAAAATAATATTTATCAACTGTGCATCCGCCCCTGAATCTGATACATGAAAATGATTGTCGTGTTTATGTAGATCGATGAAGGGTCTTCGGTTTATGCAAGCGCGATAGCAAGCAAGCTGATGGAAGCAGTGGATGCTCAATATGCAATGGGGAATCAAGTTGGCAACTTTTAGTATGCACATTCATTGTGCAAGTGATCCATGAGGAAGAAGAAGATGCATGAAATCTCAAGATGTTCAATAAGGCTCAAATGTAGCCATATGATTCGATATGTCTCACATTTAATGGACTACTATATGTTTTCGATCCAACCTTGATCAAACTTTTGTTTTCTTGTTTTTCACATGATAGAACCGCAAATTACTATGTTTTTTTTAACATGTTGGCTTTAAGGTTAAAATTCCTTGTTTCAAATTAATCATTTGTCGGTTATAATTGCATGGTGTATTTGCTTTTAGAACATAGACGAATCGTGACTGCAACACTTAACTCATCACCGCATAAATGGGTTAACCTAGTAGTAATTGACGTCCAAGCAAGCGCTCATTGACGGAACTAGTAGTAGTAATAGTAATGAGTCAACGACATATAAGGGGGAAATTGCCCAATCAATGTTTTGTGATTTGCAATTTTTATCATATAAAATATACGAGGGTTAATAACTAAAAATCTGTCCAAGGTTTATCCTATGTTAAAATTAGGTGTCTGAAGTTTTAAATGTTAAATTGTAGTGTCCAAGGTTTTAAATTTGTTAAAATGTGGTATCTCGGTGTGATTGCTTTTGAGAAGTCAATTCCGACGAAACCGTCTGTCAAATTTGAGCACCCATACACACTTCCTTCTCGTCATCTTGCCGGGACCGTCACCTAAGAAGTTGGTCACATCCGCCCAAATAAATCTCGTTTAGTTGTCCTTGGAAAATGGCTTCATACCACTCTTCTAGAAACTTTTTTTTTTAATGTTGAATTTTTTTTAGTGGATTTTGACGATTTTTTGAAAATAAAGAGTGATGAATTATGACTGGGTGGGTAGGTTGATGAAAATAATTAAATGAAGATGAAAAGACACGCAGAGACACCAAATTTCAACAAAAATGAAACTTGAGACAGTCCATTTTAACATTTCAAACTTCAGACATCTAATTTTAACATAGAGTAAACCTTGGACAGTTTTTTAGTTATTAACCCAATATATGATAATTATTGTCATTTAACACTAAGTTCTCTTGAATTTTTTTTACGAATTATTGAACAATTGTAACTTGTTCCACAAAAGGATATAGAAGTGGAAAATTGAAAGTTTAGGGGAGAGAAAGTGAAATTGGGAAAAGTAGAAGACATTGGCATGGAATACGGATGCAGTTTTGTTAGGTTGGTAGGTAGGGGAAGTTTAGAAGAGTGGAAGTGGGGACCACAAAAAATGTAACCGCCCGGCATTTCCATTTCGAACTCAATTAATTAACTTCCTTCCTTCCATTCTTTAGGAGGATAACCAATCCATATTGCGTGACCGAATTGAACTCCAACCGTATTTTCCGTTGCTCCAAACTGGTATAAACTATCTCATGTCTCCCTCCTTTTTAACTTGTTCTGCAACTCACCAGTTAGCTTCCGCCAACTGTACCGTCATTTCATTTATATATTATATATTTTCCTCCTCAGGCGGTAATTAATTTAAATTAGCTGCTAACCAAAATGCACTTAAGAACAAAATTGATAAACGGTCTGAATTCCGACATGTTCCTAATATGAGGAGAAATATAAATAAATGCCATAAAATTTATTAAAATTTACAAAGCTTGCAATTCAAACTGTGTCGGATTATGTCGAAACCTTTCCATTAGAATTTCCATCACTTCTCAGGAAAAAAAAAAAAAAAAACATATTTATTTTGTAAGAGCATCCACAATGGTTTTACATAAACTGTATTCTTTAAAGTTGCCACGTAGACATTTATGTACACTTTAAGTAATACGTAAATTTAAAACACACGTAAAAAATATTTTCTCTGCAATCGTATTACTTAAACATATTCCTTAAATATATTTTATTATTAAATTTTTCAACAACCACCAATAAGATATTAGCATTAATTATAAAATGAATTAATTTATAATAAAAAATTGGTTACGTAATACATAGTGCATTACTTAAATTTAAGGAATGCTTTATGTAAAAACATAAATTTACGTGCGGGTCCCATCTTTAAGGAATGCTATGTAAAACCACTGTATATAATTTTTGTTGCTTTACTTAAATAAACATGTAGGACCCACGTTTACGTAATCTTTACGTAATACCATTGTGGATGCTCTAACATACCTATAAGTCTATGCTTTATCTATACTGTAAAAACATATTTGACTTAAATTTTTCTGCACAGTGATAAATTCATCAAACAACCTGGGAGTAGTGAACTGGAAGTTATCTAAGCCCAACTGGCCCACTTTCTTAAAGACCCGTGTTTTGTAGAACACGTTGGGCTTACTAAGCCCAATTAAACTCTGTTGACGAAAAGAGAGCCCGTGGAGATAACATTTAGCACCATCTGAAGCAAACAGAGTCCACGTCCCTTTAATTTGGAAAGTAATCGAAGTTATTGTTATCGTTTTAAGTTGAGATACATTTTTTTTTTTGGTTAAATGGTCTTTTGGTGTCATATGTTTGGCCGCTATTAACTTTTGGTGTCATATGTTTTATTTTGTAGACTTTTAGAAAACGAACCAAACTGTAGACTACCGAACAGAGTTGCATCATTTTAAGTATAGATACATTTTAGTCATGTTTATTTATGAACATATCATACATTTGAACAACCAACGGCAAATATTAACTCCACCAACGTAGTACACCTAGTATATAGTCGAGATGTCGGCCCGTTAGACACAACTCATGAGTCATCTTTCGTTTAGGAAATTGATTTTAATCAAGTCGTTGGAAAATTCGAACTTGTAACTTCAAAGTAAACCATGTAGGAGCCAGCGTTCAACCAATAGATCACAGCTACTAATGGTAAACGGCGCAAAGAAGTTGCTTTTCTCATTTACTCGTTTAAAATTGAGTTATATATATATATATAAAGGAAAAATAACTAAAAAGTTGCAGTTACTAAATCTAAATATAGTCATACATACCATGCTAATTTTCTAGCTTTTTGTCCATCTTCACAGATCACAGTAGTGTATATATATATATATATATCATCTTAATCCACTAAATTAGCAACGTCATTACGTGTGTTTTTATTACATAACTTTCTACATATACAACATACATTTACATTCCAAGTGTGTCAGTGTATATAGAGTATGTGACGATTAGGGTTTCCACGGAGCAGGAGGGGGAGGTGCTGCCGGAAACATAGGAGGCACTGCAGAGAAGATGGTGTTCTTATCCATCTTCGCGCTTCCATCGCCCGATAAGGCAACTAGGGCCGCCACGAGACCTGCATTGCCTGCAAGTGTGGGCTCCGTGTAGTTGTAGTTTCTCCGGACATCGTGGAATTCGTCGTGTCTGCCGGGACCCGCGACCATCGCACCTGTTAGGATGTTGGGGTTTGGTTTCTTGCTGTCCCTCCATTTCCACCCTCCTCTGCAGCTGTACTTGATCTTGTTCTTCGGAATTGAGGCGCCTCTGTGGTGGACGTGCTTCGGGTAGTGATCGCCAAAACCGACAACGTAGCTCATATTTCGAGGATTATTTCCGAGGATATAATCAATCTGAAATACGAAAATAAATAAACTGCTCAAATAACAATTCATAAGAGAAGAACAGAACAGAACAGATGGTAAGGGTCTCAGATGTGCGGTAGGTTTAATTTACTAAACTCGAACATGCATAATAAATTTATCATGTCATATCTTACAAATACAAACACGGTACACAAATTTTTACACGTGTTGTGTTCTGTTAAGTTTGTCACTACATATACATGTTAGATCATTAAGCAAATATCAAATAATGAACTTATCATAATTATAAATTCATATACTAGATATCACAAATTCTTAATATAAAATTAACAAACTTTGAAAATTAAATAATTAGTTGGAGTTTTATTGAAGTATATTAAATAAAACCCTTCAAAAAAATACTTATTAAAGTGTTACTAGCATAACTTTATCGTGTTACTATGCGTGTCGTATTATAGATAATCACTGCACAAAAATTAGTTTGTGTTCATCCTAGCTATCATGTTATCGTTATGTTATATATTTGCATGAACACAATTTTTTTTTTCGTGCGTAATAGTGTTGGGTAAGAAATAAAATGTTGGTTGTCACCTGTGTTTTCGCAAAAGCTCGTAAAACTTTGGTAGAGTAGAAATTGGGGCCACAGTACCATCCAGGAGTATCAGCTGCGTCTAAGTAATCGCTAAACAAAGTGGCGAGAAAGGCTGCATTGACCACATACTGGAGAGGCTGAGGTGCACCATGGTTCAACTGAATCAACCCTCCTTTGGTCCTATTGAAGCTTGTAAATATGGGTAGGTAAGAACACATAACAATGCTTGTCTGGTTGTGAAATGTACTCAGAATTTCCTCGTACGGATATCCAGGGCTCAGAAACAACCTCAGACGACTCAAAACCACCTGAATTAATGATCAACCTTTTTAGCAACGGAATAATTCCGCTGCTAAATCCAACAATTCCAGTAGTGTTACCAAAACCACTAGGCACTATAAAATGCAAAAAAGATTACCTGAGCACCAGGAAGTTTATTGTCCCAACTAAAAACTCCATAATATGGATCTCTCCGGAAAGCACCAGCATGTTTTGCAAGACCAGGAGTAGTTGCAAGCTGTAAATAAGAGTTATTCCCGGTTGCATAGTACAACCAAGAAGCACCCCAAATGAACTCGTCCCAATAACCAGTGGAATTGTAGAACGTTGCGGCGTCTGCCCCACCTGCACTGTATCTTCCTCGGCGATCCCTTGAAAATTTGAAAAGGGTTTTGGCACCATGGACAAGTTTCTGGGAATAAGCCATGTTGTCTTTGAAGACAATCGATGCAGAAGCTAATGCAGCTGCCATTTCAGCAGCAAGGTCGGAGCAACCGTGGCATTCAGCAACGGGGCGTTCATAGTCGATGTCTTCTGGGCGCATCCAGCAGTAGTGGTCGTTTGGAGTTGTGCTCGCACCAGAAGTGTCACCAACACCCACCTAGTACCAGTCACATTCATGTTATTGACGATGTACCACAATGTTTGTGTGAAAGTAAAGAGTGGTCTTCAAACAAACTTAGAGACATCTAAGTTAAGAAAATAGAATTCGAAGAGGTGAATTTATTTACTTGTGTAGCAAGTCGATCAATGGTATCAGCAGTGGAATTGAAGGTCTTGAGGAAGTAATCAGTTCCCCACTTGATAAGTTGTTTGACATGGTTGAGCTCCCCTGCAGCTTGGTACTTAGCACTGTATTCAATTACACTCCAGCTCAGCATGGTCATAGCAAAGGATTTAGGGAAATGGAACTTGATGGCATCTCCGGCATCGTAGTAGCCACCAACAAGATCTTTGATCACACTTGAGGAATCCGATTTGCCATCTTGGAGGCAGGAGTTTCCTCTCCACGACACGTTATTATGCTTAGGGAGCTTACCAGCTGCAAAACCAACACAATAACTATGTTGATGTTCTGTCCAAAATCGCATACTCAAACCCGGATCCTAAAATACAGTTCATACAGAAATCAAAAGCGTGGTTTTGTTTTTTCATTTTCATCTTAACAGATCGAGTTTGACATCAAACCTGATTTGATAAAACAGTTCATTTCTGACAAATTCTTACTGATTAATTAAAACATAAAAAACATGTTTCTTAACAGTAGTCAGTCGGAAAAAATATTTCATCATCAGCTCCGGCACAGTCAATTCAATTCTAATGGAATATACAATCAATCACGCAACATCAAAATTCATTCTCCAAAACACAAATGAATAGATACATTAGTCTTAAAATAGGGTTCATTTTGTTTCAATTTCATTGTAATGGATCGACACTGACATCAAGATCTGATAACGAAACATATTGATAAAAAATAATCGGACCAAATTCTTAAAATTAAGTAAACAAACATGTTTTTATATAATAGTAATAATCAATCGGAGAAAACAAATATTGATCAGTGCTGACATCATCAATTAGCATTAAGGAGACAGACAATCAATTTAGTACGCAATACAAAATCGATAAATAGTAACACTTGAGTGAAAAATAAGCTGAATCGGAGCAGAGAGAGATATTACAGCGCTGGGCATTGAAGAACATGAGGGCCTTGTGAAGGGCAAGAGTGTAATTATCGGGAGGAGGGTGGCGGTTGTGGTGGCGGGGCACGGTTTTGACGATGAGAGTGATGAATCCGGCCAAGAAGGCAGATACCAGAAGCGCCCCCACCATCCAGATGAAGATCTTACGGCTGATAATGACGCAACCCAAATCCACGTACTTTTTCTTCTTCTTCTGCTCAGTAGGCCCCAAAAGCCAGCTCTGCTGGGTCTCGTCCAAAGTACGCGACAGCGCCGATCGGTCGTAATCCTGCATGTTCCTGCTCCGGTCATCGTCAGTCGAGGAGTCCGCCACTATTTCCAGCGGACCGCCCCACGGATCCCTGCCGTACATACTCATCCTAAAATTGCTTCCTACTTCACCAAATTACCGAGAGGGTTCTTTCTAGCTCTGAGCTGAGAATACCAGAAATAGGTCTGTTCGAGTTCGAGTGGTATGCCAAGTTTGCTTCAGCAGCAGTAGAAGACGAAGAAAAAGGAACTAGAAAGATCTAGCGACGACAGATCAACATCATACATCGGGCATCAGTGGAGCTGGTGACTTAAGCAAGTGGACATGATTATTATTTTCTAAATGCTTTGAATTAATTTTTCTGTCTAACTTTTGTTATATATATATGCAGTATGCTTGAAGGCACGCCGCCCGTGGGTTATAAATTTATCATATAGAAAGTTTCTACTAAAAAATTAAATATGAACTTATCATTTTAACGAGAGTTCCTTGTTTAAAGGGTATTCTTAGTTTTAATATTTGTCACTGGATAGCTGATGCAGCGTGATGAGGATAAATGAGATAAAAACTCGTTGATTCCATAGGAATGCAAGAATTTGTTGGATAGAGACGTAAAATTGATTCAAAAGAATACTGAAGAACTGACGCATGAAGAAAAATCTCAATTTTTTCATATATTAATCAACCGAATACAAACGACGGCTAATAGAGTCTTAAATAAAGAAAACAAAACTCTAACCCTATTAAAATTCCGAAATTAACAACTAAATCCAACTAAAATCGAAAATTGCGAAAAAGATCTGAAGAAACATAAAATGCAATTTAGCCCTTTAAACAACGTAATTTGGCCAAAAATTATCAAATCATATAGTTTACTATAGATCTTGCTCAGATTGCCGTTTCCACTTGAAAATCTATTTCGCACGAAAAAAATACGACACTTCAATATCTCCCACATCAGTGCCACTAGATGTCACTGGGCGTGACTGAAACTACAAATATTACTCTTTTGCGATTATCGAGTGAATAGTAAAGTGTGACAATTCATATTAGTAAGAACTCTCACGTTACTGTTTATGTTTTATTCAATTGTTTTGCTTTTAACTTTTCTTTATAACTTTTGATATATTTGACCGGTATGGTGAGAGATTGGAATAGGTAAACTTTTGTGTGGTGTGTTTGGGGTTGTGAGTAGGGCGGTGATGGTGAGGATATGGTGAGAGTACCACTAATATTATAATTATATTATATTCTTTTCACTCGTACCTTAATCATATCCACAATCATTGTGGTTATAGTTCTTCGTACCATCACCATAACCATAGCTATGATTTTTCACCACGATCAAATTATTTATCCATAACTATTCAAACTAATAAAACATCATTGTTTCAAACAATAAATCCATATTAAACATACATCATTGTTTCATACACGAAATCTAAATTAAATATAATTTCATTGTTTCACTTAATTAAACAACACTTCTTCAGACGCCTATCACTTGCGATCCTCAGCAAGGCGGCGAGGCAGCGATGCTTGTCGGTGCAGAAGCTAATGCATGATCAGTTGTGTATTGACCTAGGGCTAGCGCAGCGTAGCTAATTGCAAACGAAGTGAACTGAGATTGTGAGTTTATTATTAGGTTTTTCATATTGGAATAGAATGAATAACCAATGGTCAAGATTGATCAAACGATTTAGACTGGATTAATACTTATAGTAATATAGTATAATAATGTATATAAATCAATATTAGTAATATATATTAATATTATATATATATAGTGGTGATGGTTATAACCGATGTTATAGATTTAATACAATAACCACAACCATAATCATTATGAGTACAAAAGTTATCACCATAACCGCACCATGGTTATTTAATTTTCACCGCACCATTTCTGGTCTAGTTGTGAGGTGAAGCAGTCCCGTTTAACTTATAAATAATAAATATACATGTTATGAACTTTAGGGATAACATAATATAATTGAAATTATTGTATTTGTATTAATTTTAATTTGTGATTTTTCATTGTAATTTTTTATTTTGACTTCATTAAAATTCGTAACGCAATACGGGTTAAAGGGTCTTTTGGTGTCATATGTTTGACAAGTGAAGGTTTTTGGTGCCACATGTTTTATTTTGTAGGTTTTTTGTGTCAAACGCTTGCATTTTGTAGGCGTTTGGTGCATCCGTTAGTCAAATGTTAAATTTGACCGTTAAATACTTTTACTTTATTCAATTTAATTCTCAAAATTATACCTCTAACTTTAAATTTTTGCAATTTAGTCCTAAAAGAACCTAATTGGACACAAGTTGGCCTTGGAATTGTACAAGTCTGTTCTGTAAAGGACCTAAATGCCTTAATTGAAAGAGGTTGTGACCTTGCAGTTATAAATATTCCTTCTCCAGGAAATCTTACTCCGATCATCAAGTCTAGGTAAAACGTCAAATTTTTTTCCCTTTCTAAATATATGTTTCTTGAACTAGCTATAAATATATACCTTATGACACGTTTGATTGCCGATATTGCGATATCCTAATACATGCTTAGCTAATACAATGATTGATTATGTCATGTATTAGGATATCCTAATACAATGTTTGAATGAACTTTGTATTAGGATATCCTAATACAATGTCTAAAAGACCTAAATACCCCTAAATATATATAATTTTTTTAATTATTATTATAATTGAAGGCCAGCCGGGGGTCGCCGAAGTCCGGCCGGAGGTCGCCGGTGGCCAATGTTATGAGCCGAAGTTGGTGTAGTTGTTGTATATAAAATAAGGTTAGGGGTAAATAAGTAATTTCGAGTTTGGTATTAATTAGTACATCATTTTTTTTTTGTATAAGCTAATACCAAATTCCTCCTATAATTGAGTATTAGCTAATACCAAGTATTAGCTAATACTGTGTCCACGGTATTAGCTAATACGTGTATTAAGATATCGCAATACCGGTAATCAAACGTGCCCTTAATATATACTCAGAATTGTTGCAGGAAGATATTAGATGGAGTAACAGATGACACTTAGATGTACATTATGTGGCCGACAACTCTGTTTTGCATAGGATTGAGCTTATGTTAAGGTAACTATATTTCCTGAAAAAATTTATTTTCTAAAGGTTAAGAACACGGGAAGGGCCTGAATTTTGGCAACATGTCTGAACGTTCAAACGTTAATATTAATGGTCAATTTTCAACTTTGTTGATATAAGAGGTCTCAGTCAATTTTTGCCGTTAAAACTAATGAAATTTGGTCACATGCTTGGCATGTGACCGAAAATAAACTTAAATCCCAAAAATGCCCTCCGACCAAAGTGTGCCCCTCTAGGGCTGGCGATGGTGAGGGTATGGTGCGAATAGCACTAATACCATAACCATACCATATTTTTTTCACTCATACCATAACCATAACCATAACCACTGCGGTTATGATTCTTCATACCATAACCATAACCATAACCATGGTTTTTAACCACGATTAAACCATTTAACCACAATCATTCAAACTAATACAACATCATTGTTTCATACAAGAAACGTAAATACACATTCATTGTTTCATACACGAAATCCAAATTAAACATAACTTCATTGTTTTACTCAATTAAAAAAACACATATTCAATTAGCTATCACTTGCGATCATCGATCCTCATTCGCCATCACTTACAATCGTGGTTACCTAATAATAAGAAATATAGACAAAAAAATGGTGGGTGGGAAAGGGAACGGAATAAGAATTATAATATTTGAATAATAATTAAAGTATAATAATAATGTATATATATAACAATATAAGTATTAGTAATATATATAGAGGTGATGGTTATAACCGCGGTTATGGACTGAATACCATAACCACAACCATAACCATTGCGGTTACAAGATTCATCACCATAACCGCCCCTCACCATAATGGTGCGGTTAACCATTGCGGTAAATGGTGCGAATAACCATGGTTATTTGATTTTCACCGCACCATTGCCGGCCCTATGCCCCTCACATGCTTGACCTAAAAAGACGAAAATGCCCTTAAAACCACCACGACTCCGGCAACCGCCACCCAGCTCCGGCGACCACCACCCCAGCTCCGGCGACCACCACCCAAATCTGGCGACTACCACCCAACTCCGGCGACCGCCACCACGGTTCCGATTGGGCCCAAATCGGAGCTATCGACCCAAACCGGTAGCTCCGATTTGGACCCAATCGGAGCCGTGGTGGCGGTCGCCGGAGTTGGGTGGGTCGCTGGAGCTGGGGTGGTGGTCGCCGGAGCTGGGGTGGTGGTCGCCGGAGCCGGGTGGTGATCGCCGGAGTCGGGGTGGCGGTGGTCGGAGTCGTGGTGGCGGTGGCCGGAACAGTGGTGGCTTTAAGGGCATAATTAGTGGGCATTGGTATTTTAGACATTTCATATTTCATTAATTAAACAGCTAAATTGTTACAATAATTACAAATGGGTAATTCTGACATTTCACGTGGTTATGTTAAATTTAACAGAAAATTTGGACGGAAAACCGAAAAACAACAAACATGATAATTCTGACCTTTAATATCAACATTTGAACATTCAGACATTTCCTGTCAACATGGGCCATTATTCAGGCCCTTCTGTTGTTAACCCTTTTCTAAATCGTCGAAAATATCATAAAAAGTTCTTCGTATTTCGAGATGTAGCTTTATTGCATTATAAACGTCTTCTTCAATCGATCCTCGTGAAGTGCAAGTTTGATGTTGAATCTAAGGAGCACTTGTTCTTTAGCTGCAATATTACTGCAGATGTATAGTTCTTTCCTATCAGGGATTTTTTTTTTTTGGCCAATAAGCGCATCAGTAAGGAATTTCAGTGGAGTTTTCTGCTACTCGATATTTAAATTTTAGCCCTCTCCTTTTTGTTGAATTTGCTAGTTTTATGGAGGTTGTTGATGAAAGCCATGAAACATGAAAAAGAAACTTTCATGTTTGCTGGTATGCATGGAAGTAGTGTTTGGAAAATTCATTGTTGCTTGGTGATAATCACGATTAGTGTGTGTGGCTGTTTACTTATAGTACTGCCATGATATTTTGCAGATACATGGAGAGGAGTTATCGAGATGCAGGCGTAGTAACTTGTAGATTGTTGTAACTTGATAATAGCTGATGTATTTGTTGCATGCATCCAATCCAAGAAGGAAGTTGTATATTAATTATCATTGAATAATCAGTCACTGGAATTTCAGTGGAGTTTTCAGATTTTCAAGAAATTTTTAATTTATCTATCATTTTCGGATAATAATAAATAAAGATATATATTATATAATTTTATGTTCCTTTAATTTTTTTTTCTCGGGTGGTCCTAGGGGCCCTCATCAGGAGAGCAGCACCTGTAGCATACTTGCTTCAGGCCTAGACTAATCATCACTCGCACCGGATCAGCCCGTAAGGGGTAAAGTTAGGGGTGGCAATTCGTGCTATCGTGCGTGTCAATAATTATGTCGTGCTAAACGTACTGAACACGAACACGCACGGTAAGCTTATCGTGCCACATTTTACAAACACGAACACGGCACGAATATTTTCGTGCGTGTTCGTGTCGTGCTATCGTGTTGTATAAGGATATACATTTGTACATCTCTATACGAGATCTTTAAGCAAAAATCAAAATAATGAACTCCATATATAAAAATACTATGAATTAATATGTCAGTATTCATACGTTAATAATATAGAATTTACAAACTCTAAAATTAAACCACTAATTGGAGTTTTTAAAGGTAACAAATAAGAATTGTTCAAAAACTACTTAAGAATTACTCTTAATAGTACAACTTTATCGTGCTATCGTGCGTGTCGTGTTATGATACTCAAACACGAACACGACACAGAAGTTATGTCGTGTTAATCGTGTTCGTGCTATCGTGTTATCGTTCTTCCATATGCTAGCACGAACACGCTTTTTTTCGTGCGTGTTCGTGTCGTGTCACAAATTGCCAGCCCTAGGTAAAGTGCTGGTCATGAACAATTTTCCATTCCGATGGTCACTAGCGGGGATTGAACCCCTGACCTCTGGTTAAGGGATGAGGCGCTAAACCACCACCGCACCTTGTCCAGATTCTTTGCTCAACAGATTAGATGGATGCTTGTTCGTAAAAGAAGCAGAGCTATGCAGAAAGTGCTCTGAAAGTAGCTTCATTAATATACAGTGATATTCTTTTTTCCATTGCTTTTGGATGGTAGAAAAAAGATGAGAAATTCTTGTCTAGCTCGGATGTAGTAGCTGATAGCCACTTGGTGGCACTCAAACCAATTAAAGCTGACAACCGGAAAAATTATGACAAAAATGAATAAACAAAGACAGGTGTCAGCCTCTGATTGGTTTGAGCGCCACCAACTGGCTGCCAGTTGCTACATTTGAGCTAGACAAGAATTTCTCGAAAAAGATAGTACTAGAGATTGTTCAGAATCAACACATACTTACATTCATGAACAATTAAAAAATATAATATTTATATTTTATAACTTAATCATTCACATTTTATTAGATTAATAAAAATATACTATATATATAGTAAAGATTAAAATATAACTATTCAAATCAAAATACAATAAAAAAATTTGGCCATAAAAAGCAAAACACCATTAAAATAGCTAAAATCACTCCCAGGTGGAACAAACTATTTTATGAAAACCTAGAATTCTTTCGAGGAGAATACTGAATTTGTTACTATAGTCTAGGCCCTAGAGGGAATCAACAATTTACCGTTTAAATTTAATGTTAATATTATAATTCTAGCTTGAGACAGGTGGCGGCAGTTAAACGCGCGGAGTAGCAGAAAAGACGAACGAAAGTCCCGAGAGTCAAATTCAATTCCTTCCTCAACAACGCAACAACAGAGCCCCAATAGAACGTCTGAATATTTCATCTCCCAATTCCCCTGAAATTCATACGAATTAGGAGAGCAGATCGTCGGGGTTTAAGTCCCGATCTCTTAGACTCCCCCGATTCACCGCTTCTTCGTCCATGGCGGATTTGCTGCATATATCCCCCAGTCATAATCCCCACAGCGGCGGTGATCAGCAGGCCGCCGGCGTCGGAATCCTCCTTCAGATCATGATGCTCGTTCTCTCCTTCGTTCTCGGACACGTCCTCCGCCGTCACAAGTTCTATTATCTTCCCGAAGCTAGCGCTTCTCTTCTAATAGGTGACAATGGCTTCCTACTTTCATTGCATTTTCTTTATTGCTTTCGGATAATGATAAACACTTCTCATTGGCATTCTCTAATGCGTGATCATGGTCGATGAATTAGCATTTTTTGCCGAATTTCTTGTATTTTGGCCCTATTTCATTTCCTTCTTCAGCTCTCCTTGAAATTGCAAATTATGACAACCTAATTTCCAAAAAAAATATTGCTTTTCAGGTCTAATTGTTGGCGGGCTTGCTAATATTTCCCACACTGAGAATAGCATCAGGTTAGATTTTTGTATTACGGTCTCCTTGGTACCATATAAAAATCTTCAATATATGTGGGTTGCTAAAATTATCCCAACTCTTTGTTGCAGGACATGGTTCAACTTCCACGAGGAGTTTTTCTTCCTCTTTCTGCTGCCTCCCATCATATTATATCCTTGTTTATCTTGTAGTATTGATTTTACATTTGCTGCTGTTAGTTTCGATTTCTGTTCAAAAGGAATTATTGGTGTGGTTATCCTTGACTACTATGTGCTTACTCAGTCTGGTTTCAGTTTATCCCCTGTGAGTTTTCTGCATTTCTCGAATTTGGTTTTGTATTCCGTGCTATTATGTATAATTTTTGTTGCTGAGAATGTTAAAGCTGTTGTTGGGGTTTTGCAGAAACCGTTTTTCTCGAATTTTGGAGCCATTGTGACATTCGCTATTCTCGGAACCTTTATTGCCTCTGTTGTCACTGGAGTTTTAGTGTTAGTGCCAAATACCATTGTGAAGAATTGAAGGTCAACATGCTGACGTTTGCTTCTAACTTTCTAACTCCTCTCTTACAGCTACCTTGGTGGGCTGACGTTTATCATGTACAAACTACCTTTTGTTGAGTGCTTAATGTTTGGTGCTCTTATATCCGCAACAGATCCCGTCACGGTCTTATCAATATTTCAGGTGACTTTTTGTGGTCTTGGTTTATCTGAAATTTGGATATGCAGCTTGTAATTTAGTTTGTTCTACCATCTTGATACCATAATATAAGAGGCATGCATTTATAGTTGAGGAGAAACTAGTGAACCTCAATTTACATCATTCATACCTATATCATCTTTAGAGTCTATGTTAATAGTATACCAGGTAAAAATTTCCAAAATTAGGAACTTAAATTGATAGTAACTTATCCCAGTTCCTTATTAACTTATATTGACGATAGGTCTCCTTTTCCTTTAGTAAGAAGTTACTTAAACACATCTGTGTTTGACTGCCAGGTCTATTGTATAAATGCTTTAACGTATTTGAGAATGCTGATTGGACTGAACAAGGCCTCCTTACTCCTTAGTGCATATGACGAGGAAATTATAAAACAGTGATTTTCGTTTATTGGTCTGAATAAATAGAAGAATGGTAAAGTAAAGCAGACCAACCTCTTGAGCTGTGCCGAAACCTTAGGCACAATGTATATAAATGTAGCTGCTTTTTGGTACTTCTTATCCAAGCACCATGTTTTTACATTAAAATGTAATCTAACATATATGATCCCTCTAGGTCAAGTTCATTGTAGTTTTGTTCACAAGGCACTATTCCAGTAGTAAAACCATGATTAATGAGATAGTGACTACTCAGAAATTCTTTTTATTAGATCAGATGTAGGAACTGTACACATTACAATTTTGCATGTATTCTCCTAGTGTTCAAAGTAGAGTACTAACTAGTCATTGTGAACTGTAGGAGCTTGGAACGGATGTGAATCTTTATGCTTTGGTCTTTGGAGAATCTGTCCTAAACGATGCGGTGAGATTTAGTAACTTATAGTTGATTTGTTGTGTGTATCCTCTTTTATCAAGGGTCTCTGCTCACTAATGGATTTGTTCTGTATTTTTGTAACTTGTAGATGGCAATATCATTGTACAGGTATTATGAATTTCTTGAACTTGATATCCAAAGTTTAATGGTGCCACAACATGAATCTGACTAAATATTCTGCCATGCAGGACAATGTCTTTAGTGAGAAGGTCATCATCTTCACAGAACTTTTTGATGGTGATTGTTCGGTTCCTTGAAACGTTCGTTGGTTCATTGTCTGCAGGTAACTGCTTGTGTACAATTGATAATCCGAGTGTTTTACCTAAGACAGTTTGATACTTGTGCCAGAACAAATTCTTTTTCATATTGCATTGACTCTGATGGATTAAGTTATATATAGACCTTATGATGGGTAATGGGTTAGCTCCCACTTGAATTAACCTGGTAGTATCTTAAGTGTTGTGTCATAATGATCACTTTTTTTGTTGGTTGGACAGTCAAGTAAGAGTCACGGGAATGGGATGATAGAATAGTGCTATTGGAATTTATTTGCGAGCACTTATTTATGCTTTATTTAACCCCTTCCGTAATTTTATTGTGTAAATTATCACTGATAAGGAAATTTGCTGGTTGTGCAGGCGTTGGAGTTGGATTCACATCTGCTTTGATATCCTTTTTTCTACATCATTTGTCTAATGGCTTATATCAAAAGTTATCTCCTATGAGGATCACCTTTTATATTTGCACTGTAAACCCTTAACTGCTGGCACCTCTTTAAGTATGCAGGATTGGACATCGACAAGTGAGTGCAACATCTTGTCCTATGCAGGCCTTAACAAATTTTCTATTGGTGTTTATCTTATGTATCTTTTGACATCTCTTGTTTCAGTCTCCAGAATCTAGAGTCCTGCCTCTTTGTTCTGTTCCCTTACTTTTCGTAAGTCTATATTCCATTTATCTTATTCTGTTAGGAATATTTATCTCAAATATGTTATTCGACTTTGCTGGCTATTGGTTTAAATTTCTTAGCGATCGTTACAACAGGTACATGCTTGCTGAAGGTCTTGGCCTATCTGGAATAGTATCAATTTTGTTCACAGGAATCGTAAGTGCTTCTCTTTTTACATATTTTGGAAGTTCATAATCAGGCTTTAGAATGTGAAACATTGGTACTGATCTGGGGATATGCCTTGACTGTTGGTATCTTTCAGGTCATGAAGCACTATTCGTACTCAAACTTGTCAGAAAGTTCTCAGCGATTTGTTTCTTCTTTTTTCCATTTGATATCATCACTAGCCGAAACTTTTGTGTAAGGAGACGTTCCCTCTAACTAATCTTGAAGCTTTTAAATTTTCTAGTTGTAGTTCTTTGTCTTGTCTTAATGTCAGACTTTGCTGATAAAAAGTGCTATTCGACATGCAGCTTTATATATATGGGATTTGACATTGCCATGGAGCAACACAGCTGGTCACATATGGGCTTTGTCTTCTTCTCAATTGTATCCTCATGTTTTTCGATCGTTCAAATTATTCTATTCAATTTTTTCTCTAATTGAAAAAGCTCAAGATTCTTGTTCTGCCCTAACTTAATCATTTGATCACCAGCTATTCATCATAATTGCAAGGTAAGTTTCCATGAGCTTAAATACAATGCCTTCTTCAAATTTATATTATTGTATTGTTCATTCTTAGTGCCTATTCTGCATTATAGAGTTGATTAACATTGTTCACGAATATCGTGCAGGGCAGCAAATGTCTTTACATGTGCATATTTGGTCAACTTGGTTAGACCATCATATCGTAGGATTCCTCCAAAACATCAAAAAGCACTCTGCTATAGTGGTAAGGAGGGGAGTTCTGGTTTCGTAAATTCTTCATTTATTGGTTCTGTCGAAACAGCACTTCTTTTAGATAGTTTTAATAATTCTTGAATATCTGTCTATTAATCAATTTCCGGAGAAGAGATTGGACTCTATTGAATATTTCATTGAATTCTAACTCATTTCAAGGAAACTAACTTGGTTTCAGTAGAACAACTCTTTCAATTTTTTTTTAAAAGAAAGGGACACAATGTACACTTTCTAGTTTCTACTTGTAACCCCCAAAATTGCAGTTTCTACAAGTGATGCAAGACAACAAGAAGTTGAGGATCTTAGCTTGAAAGTGATGTTAAATTATTTATATGAATGTGGATTCTGATAGGGCTTAGAGGTGCAATGGCCTTTGCTTTGGCTCTGCAGTCTGTACATGACCTCCCAGAGGGTCACGGCCAAACTATATTCACGGCAACCACAGCAATAGTTGTTCTGACAGTATGTATTCGAGCTGATACTGGAGAATTTACAGCAAATCTCTCTTAACAACAATTGTATCATATCCTAATTTTATAAATTATATATAAAATTGTTGTTATGTGTGTTATTTAAATGTTGCAGGTATTGTTAATTGGTGGCTCTACTGGTACGATGCTGGAAGCTCTTCAAGTTGTCGGTGATAACCATGAAAGTCCTTTGGCCGAAGTAAGTCTCGGAACACTCTTATTCATACTCTAATGATGATCAATTATGATGTTTATTATTTCTTTATGTATACTATTTGTTATAAAGCATACAATAGGGATAGTGGACTCTGTTTTTTATTTCCAGTTTCATCCCAGCAAAATGTTTAATTTGATCTTTAAGAAGTTAATAAGGTTTACAGTTGAACTCATGATATGTCCATTCACAAGGAAAGATATGAACAACTAGGCTAAGTTAGTTGACATATTTTTTTACAAATGTTTGTATTGTACACTATTCATGATTACTTAAAGGGTTAATAACTAAAAAAATGTTCAAGGTGTTTACCCTATGTTAAAATTAGGTGTCTGAATTTTGAAATGTTAAAATGAATTGTCCCAAGTTTCATTTTTGTTGAAATTTGGTGTCTCTGTGCGTCTTTTCATCTCCATTCAATTATTTTCATCAACCCACCAACCCACTCATAATCCATCACTCTTTACTTTTCACAAAATCGTCAAATTTTATCTAAAAATTGAATATTAAAAAAAAAGTTTCTAGAAAAGTTGTGTGGAGCCATTTTCCAAGGACAATAGAGCGAGATTTACTTGCCCGGATGTGACCAACTTTTTAGGTGACGGTCCCGGCAAGATAACGAGAAGGAAGTGTGTATGAGAGCTGTTTCGTCGGAATTGACTTCTCTAAAGTAATCCGAGACACCAAATTTCAACAAAAATGAAACTTGAGACCGTCCATTTTAACATTTCAAACTTCAGACACCTAATTTTAACATAGGGTAAACTCTGGACAGTTTTTTAGTTATTAACCTTACTTAAATCTTATTGTAAAACTAATTATATAATGAGGCCTAACAAGTAAAACCTCACCAATTTCCTATCACATCTTTTGCTCCGGGCAGATTATTACAACTGAAACAGAAAAGTTATTGAATCATTATTATTCAACACTAAATGTATTAGGTGCTGTATTCTAATTCTTGGATGCTGTATTCCAGAGCTTCCAGAACTTTGAGAGGCCTAACCACGGGTACGTTGCCCCTGCTTACGATGGTGATGAAGATTCATCTTCTGGCAGCAGATTCAGGATGAGGCTCAAGGAGTTTCATAGAAAGTAATTTCAGTAAACTTATCCCATCACTCGGTCGATATCCATTGTCTTGTCATTTGGCTGATGTTATTTTTGTGCAGCACGGTGTCATTCACTGCATTGGACAAGAATTACCTCACTCCTTTCTTTACCACTAACAATGGGGATGAAGAAGATGACTTTGGTGAGATTTACTTTCTAAAACAATGATGCTAGTAGTTAATCTCTGCTCGAATAAACGATTTTGAATTTGACAAGTTGGTCTTGTATGTTAGAAGGGCCTTTGCCGAGTCCAAGAAGAAGTGGGTACCGAGGCCGTGGCTAACAAGATAGGGCAGATATGACATAATATTTTTAACCGTAAAAGGTAAACGAATAGCATGTATATAATAGATACTGAGATTACGGTGCTTTTGGCTATAGTGTAGTTGAGTATGTAGAAGAATGATGGATGTTTTGGCACATCTTCTATAAAAATGTAGGATCTAGCTTTGGAGGCTAATTAATATGAATGAATTATGATTTCGATATGGTTATTGAGATTTTTGTAATGATATATTTACATTGCAATATCTTGATTCATGAGATTGTGCAAATTGTAATGTGGCTTCAGCCTTGATCGCCACTTTTAGTTTCTCATACCGTTTATGAACATTAACCGCAACCTGAAAATGTAAAGGTTCGCTCTGTACTTTGGATGTGGGTACAATTGTATCCTATTCTTTTGGAAGCAGCTAATACGATGATCTTTTGTACAGTTTAAATTCTTGTTTTATCTTTAAACATTCCAGACCTATCATCGAAATTGCTTTATGTTTTTAAAAATTGAAATTAATGAAACATGGGTCTATCTTAAATATTTATTTTAGTTCGTTCAAGGTAATTGAAATAATAAGGGTTAATGAAGCCAACTAGAGGCTTAAGGATGCAAATCAAAGTGAAATTAGACTCTTCTTGTATGTTTGGTAAACACTATATTATTTTGTTGTTACTAACATAAAAGTGAGATGGGTTTTTCTACTAAAAAAAGTATTGGTAGTAAAAAGTAGAAAAATAGTTAGGTATACCCAGCATTTGCACCACACTAATAATATAATAATATAGTAATAGTGCAACTAATTTCATTAATCTATTTTAGATAATTTAATAATTCAAAATTAAAAAATGCAAACCTATTTTAGATGAATAAAAAATTGCAAAACTAATATAGAAAGAAAAATACAAACATAGGCTTAACAAGCATGTGATTTTTCTACCATGTTCCAAAAGCACCATACTTTTAGTTTTTTATTACTTTGGTAGATGATGGGTTTCGATATAGCCGTTAGGCCCATTAACAACGAATAAATGGTGATTAGGCCCACTGGGCTCCAAAAGAGGCCTAGAGGACCAATATGAGGGGTCTTGACAAGGTCGGTCCCGATATATGAGCTGGACGCTCCCGATGGAATGCCTTTGAGTAGGCCCCGATGTTGAATCCCTGAGGATGTTGGCCCTGTCCCGATGACGAGGGGCCCGAGCGGTGACCAAAGGAGATAACTCTGGAGTCCCTGATATCCGTCGGGACTTGCCACCAGAGGATGAGGCCGAGAAACACGCCCACTATCAGCGTAGTGGAGAAGTGGCCTGAAAAGACGGAGCGTGAGCTAACTGCCCCTGGCAGTTATCTCAACAGGTAACTGGGGTAACTCCTCCCCTATATAAAGGAAGGAATTACCTCAGGACTCATACACGGATACTCTCATACATACTTGCCTACATCGAGATACTCATTTAAGCATCGGAGAGGGATTCTGGGTCACCGCCCGGTCTATCCCTTTTTGCAGGATTACTTGGAGCAAAGGAGTTCAGACTTCCGTCAAGAACGTGCCGGAGTTCCAACCGTGATCCAACAGTAGACTTAATTGTAACATATGTAAAATTTTAAAAGTATGAAAAAAATTATAATTTTTTTAACCATACCTAATATTTGCATCATAGTATTAATAATATCAATTTCAATCTAGGGTTCACCTTTAGGGCAATAGAAAAATACAAAAAAAAAAAACAAAAATCAAAATCATGCTGCTCTTGAAGCATGATAGAAAGATCCAAGTTTATATCAACCATTTTCATTATATAAAATTAGTCATTGAGCTGTCCATAGTGTTAAAATTAGTGGTGGCAACGGGTCATGGGTAATTCGTGATCCGCGGGGCCCGCCACAATTTTGACATGTTGACCCGCGATCCGTGACCCGTGGGGCGGGTACGGTTTTGGGGTCGCCCCGCCCCGTTGACCTTCCCCGCTCCGTATGTGGATAATTTATATATATATATATATATATATATATATATATATATATATATATATATTACACGTATTTATAAAACTATATAGGTAATATAATACATAGTTAAAATAATTAGGATTTGTGATTTGTATTTGGATTTGAAGTTAAATTTATTATTTGTGATTTAAATTTTAAATTGAATATGTATATGGTAAATATAGAATTTAGGGTTTAAATTGCTAATAATATATTATGTACCACTAATAGGCGACCCGCCCCGCGAATTGTGTGGGGCGGGTACGGGTCGACCATCTCGACCCGCGGGGCGGATACGAGGCAAGCGATACCCGCTCCGAACCGCCCAATTGACAACCCTAGTTAAAATTATGAGATATATTATTAATTTACGTTTTACACTAAACTTCATATGTTTAATAAAATAATGTATTAAAAAAAATATATACTACATTAATGATTAATATTTTATATATTAAATTAGAAATATATGATATTAGGCGTTTAGAAGTTTTTGTTTTATTTTTACATAAGAAAAATAATTTGTAAATATAAAAATACTATATTCTTGGCTAAATAATAATAATATATGAAAAGTAATTACCATTTAATTTCAATATTTAAGAGTATATATATATATATATATATATATTTATAATTTATATTTTAAATTAATATATATATATACACATTATAAATTTATAACTATAATCAGCAGAGTTCTCCCGTTCGCCGCTGGTATCGTATTAACTTTGTCTGAGATCCTAATTCCTTCAAGGCTTCAACATTCTTTTACCGCTTGCTCGGCTTTCAATTCTGCAAAACCCTAGATTTGCATAGTCAAGAGCTGCTGTAATCGATGGCGTTGAAGTTCCTGAACAAGAAAGGATGGCACACAGGCAGCATCCGGAACATAGAGAACGTCTGGAAAGCCGAGCAGAAGAACGACGCCGAGCAGAAGAAGTTGGAGGAGCTCCGCAAGCAGATCCAAGAGGAGAGAGAGCGGAGCGAGTTCCGTCAGCTTCAGGAACAGGCCGGGATTCTTCCGTAAGATTTCTCCTTCCTCCTCTCTTTAATTCAGATTAGGGCTCTCTATTTAGGGTTTGAAGAAGATGAATGATTGAAAAATCCTTCAGTTTACGTTGTTTTTTTCTTCATATCGTGAATAGTCTTCATTGAACAAGAAGCTTATCACATGAAATTAGTGTTAAACTAATTGTTAAATGGGATTTGGCGATGGTTGTAGTATATGCTTGATGTTCTCTCTCTAATTTTTTCTGGTTTTTTTGCAGGAGTCAAGAGAGGTTGGAGTTCTTATATGATTCGGGCTTAGCTGTTGGAAAGCAGGCTAGCTCGGAAGGCGTTTTATTCAAGTCGCTTGACAAATCCGATGCCCCTAGTGAAACTGCACCTTCTTCCTCAAATTCAGCACCAGCATCTGCTGCTCCAGGAGCTCTGTTTGAGGACAAGGCAAATTCTGCTAACGATGCTTGGAGGAAACTTCATTCGGATCCTCTCTTATTGATTAGGCGACGTGAGCAAGAGGCCCTTGCACGCATTAAGAATAACCCTGTGCAGATGGCAATGATACGGAAATCTGTAAGTGGTCATAGTTTTTCTTTTGGTTCCTTTAATTCCATTTTATCATCATTAATGTTATACATAGCTGAATCTAAGGTGTTCAAAATGCTATCTATGACTTGCTAGTTATTTGTTCAGTTGCATTTGATGAATTTTATTTTTGGGAGACATACCAAGGGTAGATGGTAACCGTTGTATCGGTATAGTTGCCTATTGTATCTGAAAATGTCTGATTTTCTAAATATCTTATTGAATTAGGAACCTTTTTATCAATTCTGCAACTTATTTGGTTGGTAAACCTTTTTTATTAGTTGCTCATACGAAAAAACATCTCAAAGTGATGGGTTCTCGTAATGCTTGAGCTGTTATTCTGTATGAATATTGAATAAGAATAACTTTTTAGTTTACTAGGTTTCTCTTAATGCTGTTGCTAACCATTGGCTACTTTTGTAGGCGGGAGAAAGTAGCAAAGATAAAGATCGTGAGAAAAAGAGCGCCGCAAGAAGCGTCATGGCAAAGATTCCTCAAAGCACAAAAAGCGAGCATCATCCGAGCCATCAGATTCCGATGAACCGGCCCATGAAAAGGAACCAAAACAAAAGAAGAGAAGTGAAAAGCGGAGCAATCATGAAAGCCGCCATAAGAAAGACAGATATGGATCAGAAGATGAATCAAGTGACAGAGAAGCTAGATGGAAGAACGATCGACATGAGAGTAGAAAGTACAAAGAACAATCCCCAGAAGACCCACCAGCCCGAAAATCTGATGATCGTCATCCCTACAGGAACCGAGAAAGATACTACTCAGAACGCCATCCAAATTCTGATGCAGGGAATCGGGAAAGGGAGAATAGATACCCCCCAACTGAAGGAGGAAGCAAGTCCAGGTCTTATTCTGCAGTAGCAGATGGTCGGCCTGAAACCAATTATAAAAGGAGGAATTCAGCCCCCAAAATATCAGAGGAAGAACGGGCAGCAAGGCTTAAGGAGATGCAGGCCGACGCTGAGCTGCATGAAGAGCAAAGATGGAAGCGACTGAAGAAGGCAGATGATGACGCAGCACAAGAAGCTAAGAAAGATGCAATGCTTCGTGGGAGGAACTTCTTGGATGATACACATAAGAGTGTGTACGGTGCAGACAAGGGTGGGAGTGCTACTATAGAAGAAAGTGTTCGTCGTAGGAAGTTTTACTCGCAGGGCAGGTCTGAAGGAGGAGAAGGCAATGCTTTCCGACGCTGATAAGCTAGGCTCGTCACAAGGTACGGTCTCCTACTTGCCTGCGGATGATTCATTATCTCGACATGTCATATTTTTCAATCAATTTGCGTTTATGTTCTAGTCTGTTGTGTATGATTCGAGCTCGAGCTACATGAGGTTATCTTTTGTTCTTTTTCTGGAGATTTGGAGTTTATGTATGTATGTAGACTGATGTATGATTTGGTTTTGTATTTCAACAGCTTATTTACTGCATCGAAGCTTGTGGATATTGTAATGGGTTGGTGCAATTGTTGCAAGTTGCAGGACATGGTCTAGTTTATTATCGGGTCTCGACCTGTTTGCAGTCGAACAATGTGGATTTATTAGTTACAACATCAAAAGGATGGAATTAGCGAAAAATGTGAAGTTGAGGACCATACCAAAAGCAACCGAAGTTGGAGGACCATAGTTGGACTCAAATAGTATAATAACATGTTACATGCACAAAGCCACAGAAAGTGATGTCGGTCGTTTATCGTAAGCAGGTCGCAATCTCTCCATTAAATGGCGAGGCGGGTCCATGAAGAACGTGATTCAGTAGATTTATTTGCATGGCTTTTTCTTTCGAATACGTAATTAGACTTGCTCAACAAAAGTCGTTTATTTGGTTGTCTTTTCTGGATATATATTAATTAAGATAGATGGAAGATATAATAATAATAAACAAGATATAGAATACAGTTCCCACCCATTTCTTCATTTTTTTTTGCCACGCCCTACCCCATTCCTTAATTAAGTTAAAATCAAATCAAATGATCAGCCCGAAGATCCAATTCAACGGTGAAAAAGAGCCAGGCTGATCACATCAACAATAATAACTTTAAAAAAGAGTTTTATATAAAATATAACATTAATTACTAAATTTTTAATTCACATTTGGATAAATTAATAGTAGATTTTTTTTGGGTTAATAATTTAAAAATAGTCTTAGATTTCAACCATGTTAAAACCTGGTGTCTCAGGATTAAAATTTAATACCGACTGTCAAATTCGAACTCCCATACATACTCCATTTCTGTCACCTAAGAAGCCGACCACATCCACGCCAGCTGAATCCGCCCCTTTTTCTTCTGACAATGAATCAATTCTGTTCCATTATCGCCGGAAATTAACCCTAAAATATAAGATGCTAGCAATGATTATTATTATTATTATTATTATTAAGAAAGTGGTCCGGTTTGTGTTACGGACCAGCTACATCATGTGGTCACATTAATTTAAGCAATAAGGTTTTGTGGTTGCTATTGATAAGTGATACCTTCCTTGAATTGACACCTTTATACATATATGGATATTGAAATGGCAATGGCTAGATATTGATTTTGGGACTCCTACGAGAAAAAAGAAATTTAGTTGGGAGAGTGTGATAGAGCATTTATAAATTTGCCTAATCTTGCTGACTATTATTGATGGCAGGATCAATCAAATTTTCAATCCCCTTAAATATTGTTAGTTCCATGTCTCCTTTTTAGATTAGACTGGTTATTATTATTATTATTATTATTATTGGAGTTTAATGATTCAACTTTCCTGCTATCATACAATGAAAGTGGGGGAGTAATTAATTAAAACCATTCCGGATCGGTCTGGTTCGATCTTCCATGACTCAGTCGCGAGACCGAAATTTAAAACGAATTAATAATATACTCTCCTTTTATTTTGTTAGTCCAGTCTCATTTCTTGAATTATTTAGGTATTTACGGATTCTAGCGGGATTTGCTAGGATCCTTTGAAAGTATTCATACTTTAAACTTATTTTTGTAAATATTTTATTTATAATTTTACCTAAAAATTTGTAAAATTAAACTGAATAATCAAAATGGTTATAAAGTGAATTTTAAGATTTTTTTTTTTTTGAATTTAAATGTTAAGGTTTACATTGTAGAAAATAAAAATAACAGTTTAAAAAAAAACAAAAAAAAATATTCGGAGGCAAAAATAAAAATGAAATAATTACTAATAAGAGACATAGTATAATCTTAAAATTGAAGAATTAAACTATAAATAAAATAATTTCTAAACAAAAATAATGCATGAAAGTACCAATACTTTAAAATGATGTTAGACAAACCGGATTCTAGCCTATATAAATAGTTATGGACCATACATAGTTAATGTTCGTCGTAACCTGCTGGAATATATTAATTACCAACAGGTTTTGCGTGCCCTGTTAGGCATCTTAGGCTTTGTGATATTACTTTTTTTTTTCCCCCTAAATTAACACTATAACTTCGTACAACATTTCCGTTGATTATGTACTTCATAAAATTGACATACAATTATAAAATACTAACAAATAAAAGTAATGATATAAACTAACACAAAAAATTAAGCAACTAATGACTTGGTTCGACGAGTCCATATTTAAAAAAAAAATCTAATAACTCAATTAAACAGAACACAAATTTGAATAAGTTGGGGAACAAAAATTGTATATAACAAAAATATACCACACTGTCATATATATAATATAATTGTTTGGACAATCATATTATTATTACAAGTAACGCTAGTTAGGTTATTTCGAAGAAAAAAAAGTAGACATTGGTCCATTACTCGTCGCCTGGTCCGGTCCTCATGGACCTAAATATATATATATATATATATATATATATATATATATATATATATATATATATATATATATATATATATATATATATATATAAAAAGTAATAACTCAAAATTAATGGTTCGACCTAGAACTTAGACCATTTAGAACAAATATATTTTATTTTGGCTATAGAAGGATAAACTTAAGGAGAAAACCAAACACCAGAGGAAAGTTGGAGGAGTGAATTAGAAATAAGTGTGAGTATTATTATTAGCGGTACTGCTACTAGACTACTAGACCACTGAAAATCCACCCTCCAACCTTCTTCTCTTTAAGTCCAAAAACATCATCTCTTTGCTTTCCATTATATATATATAATCAATCTACAAGCAGCAGAAGCATGTCTCTCACTCATTCACTGGTGTGGTATGGCTATTGTTCATCTTCTCCTCTCCTTTCTTCTTCTTCTAGCAGTAGCAGCAGCCGCCATTTCCAATCCTCAAGAAACACCAGGCATGTCTAACTAATTAATCTTACCTTATGTTATGTTCTATAATAATAATCATCAAACCGTTATGCTAAAATGATTACTCTGCAGAAAATATTCTGAAATTACAAGTATATCATGTACACAATTCGGGCTCGCCTCTCGAAAACCGCACCTCCGTTTCCGATATCCTGGCCCGTGACGAAGCCCGAATCCGTTCCCTCATCCATCGACTGAAAAGGTCGACGAAGCCCGTTCTGAACCCCGTCACGAATCGGTCAAGACAAGCCCACACGACCCTCGGCCCGGAATCGGTGACCGTCCCGATCCGGCCCGGGCTGTCGATCGGGTCGGGCAACTACTACATCAAAGTGGGACTCGGGACGCCCGTGAAGTACTACTCGATGCTACTCGACACGGGAAGCTCCCTATCGTGGATGCAGTGCGAACCGTGCAGTATATATTGTCACGTGCAGGCCGAACCATTGTTCGACCCGAAGGCCTCGAAGACGTACAAAAGCCTGCCTTGTTCGGGCCCCAAGTGTTCGCTCGTCAAGGAAGCCACCCTAAACAACCCGGGGTGCACCAGCACGACTAAGACGTGCGTGTACACCGCGAGTTATGGGGACGCGTCCTACTCGGCGGGGATCTTGGTTCAGGATTCTATTACCCTGGGCCCGGGCCGGAGTATCGGGGGTTTTGTGTTTGGGTGCGGGTTGGATAATGAAGGCCTGTTTGGGCATGCCGCGGGCTTAATCGGGCTCGCACGCCAGCCGCTATCCTTGCTTGAGCAACTCTCTCCTTCTAGGTACCACACATTTTAATTTACTTAATTAGGTTTTTTATATAAGATTTCTTCTTCAATTTCAGACTCATAGGGTTAATGTTTAATTCTCATTAATGAGACGTCCCAATTCACTTAATTAATTAATATATATTTTTTAAAATATTTTAATACACAATCAGAACGTGAACCAAATAACCCTTATAGTCCGGAAAATTATTTGATATACTCTTGTCACTCTTAATAAATTATATATATAATTTCAAGTGTCCGGATTTTGTCACAATTATAAAATTAAGTGGGAGCAAATAGAAAGTTCGAGGGACTAAATAAAAAATTTATATAATCTTTGATTAGGGCGTAAGATAAACCGTATGTACCTCCGGATCTAACTATATCCTTTTTTTTAACCGGTTTGTCTAACATCATTTTAAAGTATTGGTGCTTTCATGCATTATTTTTGTTTAGAAATTATTTTATTTATGGTTTAATCCTTCAATTTTAAGAGCATTATAATTTGTCTCTTATTAGTAATTATTTTATTTTCATTTTTGCCTCCGAAATTTTTTTCTTTTGTGTTTTTTTAAAAACTGTTATTTTTATTTTCTACGATGTAAAACCTTAACATTTAAATTGAAAAAAATATTAAAATTCACTTTTATAATCATTGTGATTGTTCAGTTTAATTTTACAAATTTTTGGGTAAAATTATAAATAAAATATTTGCAAAAATAAGTTTAAAGCATGGATACTTTCAAAGGATCCTAGCAAATCCCTTTTTTAACCCGAAAATGACATATTGCAAAATTAGTAAATAATTAAATATTACTTTTAAAGTACACTAAAACTAATAAAGTAAAACGTTGCTAATAATAAAATAAATTAATACGTCATTAAATAAAATATTAATCTTTATAAAATTATATTTATTTTCTTTAATTTACTATAATATTATTTACTTTTATTTTTGTTAAAAATTACTTTTAAATATCGTAATTCAAGATGCATTCGAACAACATTTTGATTTATAGAAAAGTAGAGATTAATTTTTTTTAAATAATATCATATATTTTTTAACTTATGTACACAGATATAACCGATTACTCAACAATAAGATGAATATGTTGTATTATATTAATTTAAAAACGACTTTACACGAATCAATAATATTATTAGCTACAAAGTACATATATATATATATATATATATATATAGTGATGATGATAAACAAATGCAGCTAAAATGAAATTGGTATTTGGATGATATTTGCAGTAGTTCAAGGAGGAGCTTCTCGTACTGCCTGCCCTCCAGCAGCAGTAAAGGAGGGGGAGGGTTCCTTTCCTTAGGGCAGGGTGGTTCCCTCGGAAGAAGAATGGGTCCTAATTACAAGTTCACACCCATGATTACCGACCCTCAAGAAAAAAGCCTCTATTTTCTAAGACTCGCCGTTATCAAACTCGCAGCCAAACCCCTCGCCATTGCTCCCGCCCAGTATAAAGTACCAACCATCATCGACTCAGGAACGGTCATCACTCGCCTCCCCATGTCCATCTACTCCGCCCTGAGAACCGCCTTCGTGAAAGCCATGTCGAAGAAATACGCATCTGCCCCGAGCTACTCTATATTAGACGCGTGCTTCAGAGGCAGTCTCAACACCGTATCGGTCCCGCCCATCGAGCTCGTGTTTCAGGGCGGGGCGTCCCTCAAGCTTACTCCGGCTAACGCCCTCATTGATGCTGATGAGGGTATCACGTGCCTTGCGATCGCGGGCAGCGCGGATAGCAATGGGATCGCCGTGATCGGGAATAGGCAACAAGAAAGGTTCGAGGTTGTTTACGATGTATCGAACTCTAGGATCGGCTTCGCCCCCGGTAGCTGCCATTGATGTGTGCTTTTTTCTTTAAATTGTGTGGTGTGTACACAAGTTTATTTATATAGTAAATAATTAACACTGTATTTAATTTGCATGGTTGATGAAAATATTTGTATAAGCTATATATATATACCAAGTTCTTGAAAAAGAATAGTGTTGCATGCTGTTGGATCCTTGACCATCCGCGCGCGTGGTATCTTTATAAATTAGAGATGTGGGTCGAGTTTAGTCTCAGTAATTAGAGAGAAATAATAACCGAATTGTATAGAACTGATCATGTAAATGAGAAGTTAGTTTAAAGAGATGGATATTTATAGTTTTATAATCAGATAGCCATGAACTAGCTAGCCAATTTATTATGAACCGATACATTTAATCACTCTAGAATCGACATACTTACTTGCAGTTAAATCTGACTTTTGAGTTTACATGACAAACTATGGTGTGGCCACCACAACCTCGGTATTATGTCGGGACGTCATAGAGGTGTCGGCGTGTCATAAGACTCGTGGTGGGTGGACCTCGTTGTTTGGGGGAGATTATGATGTCGAATTAATTAAATTATGAAAGTTTCCCCGAGTCAAGTCCTAAATATTAGGGGGTTTTGTTGGTGATGCCGATAAAGATTGCTGCGAGCAAAGTCCAAAACATTGTCGTAATTGGACGGTGATGCGATAATATGAGGATAACATCACAACGAGGTAGCAGCTTCCTGAAGATAGAGTGACGGTACCATGCCAACTGGTGATAGCTAGGGGGGGAGTCTTTTAACCTCCTCGTTGTCTTATTGTAAATATTATTGGTGATTCTGACTGGACGACAACCTAATGTTTGGTGTTTGAATATGTGTTTGTGTGTATATGTGTGTGAGAGTGAGAGAGGTGAAAAGGATATGAGAGACTTGTTGTTTTGTCTACTCAACTTGATGCATTCTCATTCATCTCATCTCCTATTTATAGGTACATTAGGATGACTCTAGAGACTTAAGAATTCTAGTGATTTCTTCTTCTAGTGACTTCTTTTCTAGATATTTCTTGTGACTTCTAATAGAGACTCTTCTACACACTTAGAAACTCCTACACACATTAAGAGTCTTTTAGATAGTTTATTACAAATCAAGTTTATTTTTCTAACACCTAAGTGGTAATTGTGATGTGAGGCGACCACGGTGATCGATGATTAAGCTCGGAGTGGCATTGCGGTGGGCGACTAGACAGCGTAGCGCGGCGACTTGACGGTGCGCATGGTGCAGTGACTTAGAGGTATGGTGCGGCGACTTGGAGACACTGCGCGGTGCTGCGAATGGTGGCTTGTATATATATGGATGACACCCACTTGGAGATGCATAGGCACGAGGGCCCTTTGGAAAGACGATATCCCCTTAGCTAGAGATGTATGGGAGACATGTGAACATAATAGCCATAAGCACAATCACCCTTAAAAGACACATTGACATGATAACCACCTGGAGATGCATGCATGAGATACGGAAGATGTAGTAACCCGGCCGGCCTAATCTAAAGGAGTGTTGTCTATACTAGTGGAAAATTTGAGTAAGTTTTTATGAAAATAAGATTCAACATTCATAGTCATTTTAGGTCTGGACCCATCAAATAATAATGACACGACAAAATATATATACTAATTACTAAGCTATGCATTATAGCATTCGCATCGGTTTCCAAAAACAGATCGAATATATAAAGTTCATGAAACACTATGGTATATATATAGAGATCGTTAATGAATTTCACATTGTGCAAGAAATGTAATTTTGCACCTTAAATTTTCTTGTTTTTTGCTTATAAGAAAAATATGCATTAACTTAGACGTTGATGAATATCTCCTACTTTATTTCCATGCCTCACTTATTTATTCTATTATTAGTGTTTTCACGATAACAAAAAAAAAATCATATATAATGTATAATATAATACACAACTGTAACTATTTTGTTTTTTTTTTCCCTAAAAACATATTAGGTATAGTAAACAGTTGGACATAAAGAACCCTAGAGAGTTAAAATGAGTCAATATGTTCTCTAGGGATCACTCATTAACTGTTACACTATGACTAACAAGTTTTTAGAAGAAAAAACCATAAAATAAGTAGAAATTGTATTATATTGTATATGAAGAAAGTTATTTGTACTTGTTATCGTGAAAGTTTTATATACTAGGGCATGGGAGTAGATCATGATTGTTCACGTGAAATATCAATGAATGAAAAGTTATGTTACACTTCATCTTCCTTTTCACTAAAATAGGCAGAACGACCCTCCTGATTCAGCACTCCTTCTATACCAACCCCGGAGGCATCACAAGAGACCTCAAAGACCTTATCAAAGTAAGAGTGTCTCAAACATAGCGCATCGGTCATTTTGCGCTTAATATCTCAGAAAGCCTTAGAGGCGGCCTTAGTCCACTTAAACTCTTCCTTCTTAAGACAATCCGTGATAGGGGCCATAATGGTGCTAAAGTTCCGGATGAACCGCCCGTAGAAAGTGGCTAAGCCATGGAAACTACGTGACTGATATAATAGATGGAATGGTAGCTTGTGTTATGATGTAGTTAGGACTTTGTCTCCTTTTCGTTATCGTCCGCTCTCCTTATATAGGTTGGGGAAGTAAAGGTGGACTTTGGGAGTGAAGTCGAAGATCTCGATGGTCTTGTTAGTGGTTGATAAACTTCGATTGCAGTTTTTTTAGGAAGTCAATGTTATTGATTCACACTTTGCGGAATTTATTTTTAAATTAATATGGTAAAAGAACTCGTGCATTTTATTATTGATTGGTTTATTACAATAATTTACATAAACTAGAAATATATAATATCATATCCATTAGGAAAACTAAACACATCTAATTTCACATGAAAATCGTGTTTTTTAAATTAAAGTGCCAAATAATATTCTCTTTTTTTTTTTACTTTTGATTATAATAATTAAAATTAGATAATGTTATAATTAATAAATACAAGTAGAGAGATACAAAAAATAATATATATATATATATTTGACATAATATATATATATATATATATATATATATATATATATATATATATATATATATCATTTAAAATTTAAATAAAGACGTTCTGCTACATTGTTAATCGTCGCATATTGCAAAATAATAAACATTTAAGGATTAAAGACAATAAATTGATTTTAAATAATAAGTTTCCGCGTTTCTCATATATAATTATCCATAATTATATTTCTTTATTTAGATATCCTCCCTCCTGCTATATATATATTAATAATAAAGAATTAATGTTATGCTTAATAGGGTGCAAAAGTTGATCGTTTGAACTTTGAATTCATTACTTTATAAATAAATTATATTAGTTAGCCATCGAAATCAAACAACCTCAATTGGCAACCGGCCCTTAATTTCAGCTCTTCACATTTCTCTATTACTTCCTTTTCTTTCTTCTTCTAATAACAGAGGATCTTAATTAACGATCCACAGCAGCTGCACCTGCACTTCAAATCACTGTCTCCATTTCGCTTCTTCAACAGGTCAGTCACTGTCAGTATCTGATCCTCCTACATATTTTCTTCATAATGCTCGACTCGTAAACGTCCATCTGCTTATTTTGCCTACATATGGCTTAATTGCCAGTTTGATTGTTAAACTTTGAAAGTTTGGATAGTTTGTTGGCTAAACTTTTCTTTTGGAGAAATTGCAACATGAACTTATACAATGTTGTAATACTCGAAACTCCGTCTAATTTGTTGCTATATGGTTACATAAACTTGAATTTTGGTTATTATCTTGTGTTTTTTTTTGTGCAAATTGCTAGTTCAACTTTTGAAAAAAATTTGGATTTGCTAGCTCAACTTTTTGAAAATATCTAATTTTTTTAGAGATTTTTTTTTTAATTTTCCAGATTAATCTTAATGAAACATGATGCATTTTCATGTCACCTTTTAACAGAAAATTAGATAGAGATAGCAAATTGCTAGCTCAAACTTTTGAGAAACTCAGAATTTGCTAGCTGAATGTTATGAAATTATGTAATTTGCTAGTTGAAATTCGGAGAATTTTATAATTTGATAGCTGAACTTTAATGAGATCACATGTTTATTTTGTCACCGTTTAACAACAAATTAGATAAATTAGCAAATTGCAACTTTATAAGTTTAGATAGCAATAGTAGGTAACTAACTCTATATATATTATATTATGCTGGTAATTTAACTTTTATTAAAGATACATATATATATATATATATATATATATATATATATATATATATATATATATATATATATACATATCAGAAAGAAGTTAGCATGCTGCTTGGGTTGTTTATAAAGGTTCTCAATTAGTTTCACAAATGTTATCATATTTTGTATTAAATTTATATGATGGCAAATTTGAAATCACAGATCCCCCATCCATATGCTTTATACTTTTTTTTTTCTTTTTAAACCCAGAATCTGACTTTCTCTTTGTGAAAAGAATCATATCTTATTGTATTTGTTGGGAGCAGTTGCATCATAGTTTAGTCAAAAGTCCTACCCTGATTATAATAGCCTAATTAGTCTCTGAATCTTTCTTCTTTATCATCCAATACAAAGATTATGGGTTGCATGTCTTCGAAGAAGTACATATCCCGATCATCGAATTTCCGAGACGAAGAAAAATGTATGCCGTTGCTAAGCAGCAAGTCCCACATCGTTAACTTGGGACACAAGGCACCAACACAAAATGCAAATTTCCGAGCCACTGATGTTGCAAGTCCCGAGTTTTTGGAATTCATTGCGGAAAAGGGTCGAATTTCTTTGAAAATAACTGACAAGGAACATGGTTCTTCAGAAGGGCTAGAGACATTGAAAATACCGACAGCCATTGAGTTCACAACGGTGGGGAGTTTAAGAGAGTGGCTGAATGAGAATGGCGGTGAGGTTTCTTGCTTGACGCCCAAGTTTGGGAGCTTCTCTTCGGAGATGAAGAACGAGAGAGGGTGTTTCTTCAGTCCAGAGCTTGTGGCGGCCATTGAAGAGCATATGCAGCAGCTTGAATTGGACGAAGAAGCCATTCTTACGAAGATTGCAGAGAACTGGCAAGCTCGATCGAGTTGATGGGAAACCCTTACAGATTTGACGTTGAGGCATGGAAATTGATGTAACTTTATAGTTATGAGTCCTTGGGTAGAAAATGATGAGGTCGAGTTACTTTTTTTTTGTTGTCAGAATGTAATGTGTTACTTGAGGTGCAAGAAATTCTAATTGCATGTATGAACTCTATGTGTGTGTGATACAATACTTGGTCTTTTTTTTTTTTCCAATAAGCGTGATGGCGTAAAACAATTAATAGATCGTGATGTTTAAATTCAGTTTCTGTCACACTTATATTTTACCATTCACACGGAAAATCAAAAGGCAATCGATAGTTACAAAATTGCGTACGATACTTTATTTTTAGAACAGAAGAATTACACTTGTTTTGAAAAAAAAAAAAAAAAACAACAACAACAACGAAAACCGAAATTAACATAAGTTTAAGAATGAAAAATTAAAGGTAATATGTTATTTTTCATTTTCGAAATTTGACCCCAAAAAAAGAAGTGACAGAGTCTTGTTTTCAGTAGAAAATACAGTTTGGTTACTCAGAAGAAAAGCAGATATTGCAACAGAGAAAAGAAGGATTGCACTGAAACACCAAAGATGAGAATGCCAACTAGTCTTAACTTGACATTCAAGTTTGCTTCACAAAGAAAGTTGTTCATAAGATGCATTAATTCCCACCATTTTTACAACATCAACTACAAGCTAACACAACACCAATTTACTTCTTCTACATTCCATACCCTCCTCCTCCTCCTGTGATGCCATGAGGAATAAGTTCATGTCCCCTTAGCTTCCCCTCCCCCCAAACCAAAGGCACCGAACCCGACTCCATCCCCATCAACCTCTTCTTCCCTCTCATTAGTGAATCTTCAAGAGGTAATCCGTTAGGGCTGCCATGCGAAGTCAAGCAACTCTCTGTCGAACAATCTGTCCTTTGAGAATGGAGATTAGGGTTAGGGTTTGCAGTGTGCATTTGATCTTCATCCGGCCCATGCAACCCCACCACCTCCTCGGAGTAGAACCCTAGTGGGTCAATTTGGGGTTTCACCTCGTATGCCTGAGATTTTGGAGCATCGGATTCAATCACCATGCTACCGATGAATTGATCAGCGAGCATTTTGCAGGCTCGTTCAAGCATTCCCATGTATCTTTGCTCAGCATCTTGGCGTATCTGCAAATGTTTCTCCGCCTACATATGCGAAAAGAAGAAGTGAAGTTTGAGCAATAGATAGAGATATCTAAATAAATATAATATCGATTGCATCAAATAATGACACTTGGCGTAATCAACAACTTTCAGATTTAAAATCAATTTCAGAAATTTTGGGAAAAATTAACGGCTAACTAACAGATGCACAAAAAATATAACATTTTCACAAACGTGTCACACAAAAAAATTTGCAAGAAAAAAAAAATTATTGTACCAAAAGACAACATGGCACAAACATGTTATACCAAAAAACCTATTAACCCTTAAAACAATTATGTGAAAGTGCAATGACTAGTATACACATAGAGTATATATTGCAAAGAGTCACCTTAAAATACTTAGAAACATGGACTTACTATACTTTGCCTTATAAACAAAAGAATTTTCCTAAACTGGTACGCCATGATTAATATTGTAGAGGTAGACACTATACATTTTCATTGACGAATAAAACAAAGTACGAAATGCAATATGTTTTCTGATTTGTGAGTCCACATTTATGCATCTTAAAAGGTGGTTCCTTGCAAAGGTATTTCTCTTTAGTTTAGTTCTCAGGCAAATGAAATTGCACCACCTCAACATCGAAAAATAAGAGAAATTAAATTACTAATAGACTAATTCATACGATAATCGTGATTAGTCATTAACCTAATATTGTCCACAATTTCAAAATATTATTAACAGTAAAAAGTGGTGTTTCGTACCTCAACTTGTAGATGTAGTTTACTTTGCATCTCCATTTGTGCTCTTAATGCCTCCTTGACTTCATACCCTCTGCTCAATAAAAATAGCCAATAAAAGCCACAAGAATTACTGACCTGAACCCCAAAAAGAACAAAAAAGAAAAATCGGCTATGGAGAAATCTTTTATTACTCATTTATATCAGATGAGGGCAAAATTGGAGAAGAATTGCCGTTACTCGGGCTATCCAACAAGTATGATCCTGATATTCCTTCCATAAAATAGAGAAATAAATGACAACTTGGCAAAGTAACAAACAAAAAACACGATAGCATTGACAAATACACATGGTTGGTCCAAACAAAACCGAGTCTATAACATGTCTTACCGTCCTTGGAAAGATCACTTAAATCTTTTCCGGACTGCTTCCCCAGTCTGTATTTCTGTAATCAGCACAAAAGATTTATGTTAATTCACTGCCCCTTAAACTTGTTTTCTTCTTCTTAATTTGAGACATATAAACCTGCAGGTGACTCTTCAAATGGAAGAGAGTGAGTCCTTTGACATTCATCGTGCGCATGATTGCTTTAGGGGTCGCTTCTGTGCAATAGATCCTCTCATCAGAACAAGCATTGCAATAAATCTAACTGTAATCAGAACTAATGACTAATTTGCGGATTTGATCAAAATTAAGATCCATAATACTTGAATAAAGAATCTAATCTAGTCATGGCAGCATGCTTCAAAATGAGACCTTTTTTTCCCAAAGAAGTGTTTGGGTCCACAAATGACTTGTAACTGTCTAGATATCAAGAATAAGATGCTCGGATTACTACGCACAAAATCCGGCAATGTTAGTAATACCAAGTTGTTTGCTTTGCAGGTTAAAAAAGAAACAGTTTGCCTCTATTTTCTGTACAAGCTAACCAAATTCAAATCTTCAAGAATTGGTAATCAAGAACGCGGAGTCAACTGCAGAACAATGCAGTAGCTTCATCAAAAGAGACACATAGCAAACAGTAAAAAGTTGAGAAGTTGAGCTTAAAGTCAATAGCTTCAACCACAGAGGTAATGCACTAAAAAACTAGCCTAAGAAGATGTACAACCACTAATACACAATCAAACCCTAGGAAATCAGAATCAGAACCAATTGAGCTCAAAATCATCAGGCAAACAAAGACTGAACAGATACCCAAAATTTGTTTTCTGTTTTTGCTGATTATAACGAATACCCACATGAATTCAATGTGAAAAAGAGGAGCTTTGATGTCATGAAAAGCGAAAAATCCAAAAAAATAAACTAAAATAGCGAAAACAAAGCGGAGAAGATAAAGAGCATGAGAAAGGAGGTAACTGTTGGGTCCACCGAGCTGAGTGACAGCATCCACAAAGCGTTCATGGAGGTCAGCAGTCCAGCGGAGGCGAGGCTTGGGGTCAGAAGTCAACACCAGACATGGGTCTTCTCCTCTGTGATTGGGTAGCAAATCGTGATCTTGCCCTATAATCCCCTCATGGGTTTGAATCAATCTTGGAAACATCATCCCCTTCACCTTCCACCTCCACCTCCACCTCCCTCAAGGAGAGAGATCCCCAAATCTCTGTCTGAAAGAGAGACGCACACAGACAAACACCCAACCCAAGTTGGAGTAACAGTAATAAAAAAAAATGTTGGAAAATCGCAACTTTACAGTGACTGAGAGAGAGAGAGAGGGAGAGAAGGGAGAAAACAAATGCAGATTTGTATTTAGTACAGTGGAGGGAAGGGAAAAGGGAATGGTAATGAAGGTGAAACTGAAAAGTGATGGCCGTAGCTGCACTTCACCACCGCTGGCGGGCACGCTTTATTCGGACTTTGTTGCCTTCTGTCTCTTTACTTCATCATCGATTCATCGTACAGTGTTGAATTATTGAACAGCCGTTACTTACTGCTTCTAAAGTTGTCGGATATTGTCACTACATCTCCATAAGGTGAAATTTATCATCGTCATACATTCATTCCCAGTCGGCTTAATTAGAGGTTTCAATTCAAATACCACTAGAGTTATGAAAACAAAAAATATTCATAAAAATAGTTCCGGTCCACGATGAATCGAAATTTTATTTATAGAAGATTGTTTTTTAAATCGGTTCTGAACTGTTTTACAGAAATCCTATTTCAATTTGGTCCTGGCTGTTTTTTATGAATTTTGCACTACATTTTAAAAAAACAAAAAGCTAATTTCAAAACCGGCTCCAGACCAGCACACAACTATTATATATATACTCACGGTTTTTAATATCGATTTATTCTTTAAAGACATAATCTATTTGGAACCAAATTAAATCCCCAACTCTTGTTATGGGCGATCGGGCATATAATAGATGGCATCATTCTTCTAATGAGAGCTTCACTACCGCGGAAAAACCTCCTCGTATAATAGTTATATTATATTTTAAGTCTTATTATTTTTTTAAGAAAAAAATTATTATTAACTTTTTATTTTCCAACAAAGTCTTTTTTTTTATAGAAATATCAATATTATTAAAGAAATTCAAAGCAACTCATTATAAAGGTGAAAAAACAGTCGCATCAAGATAATTGGTGAACACCAAGTGCCCGTATAAACTACAAACAGAGTAGCTGCTAACGTAATATAAAAGTCTAAAACAACAAAGTAAAAGACAACCTTACAGACGGTAATAACCATAATAACAAGATCGGTCTTAGAACAATATAGACTATAAACAAAAGACATTAGCTTGGTGGGTAGGATCCAATCTGATTCGGTAGAATGGTCAAATTTGTGAAGAAAACTAATGCTACTTCAAGAAGACTTAATTAGCAAAAGCCCTGCGCGACAACCTAAAAACTGTCTCAATTTTGACCCGAGTGTCAAGTTGGTGTCTCAATTTTAAACTGTTGATATTTGGTGTCCCAATTTTCAGTTTCGTGCCTATTTAGTTTTCTGTTAGATTTTGGGGTTAAGTTTAACATATTGAGTTGAAAATACTATTTTACCCTTTTTTAAGCATTTGATTCCGGCCACCCACTCGCTCCGGCCACCCACCTCCAGTCGGTCGGAATCAGCCGGAATTGGCTGAAATCGGCAGGAACCCTAAATCCTAAATCGGAGCTGCTTAACCCTAATTTGGCCAGAATAGGCCGTAATCGGTATGAGTTTGGCCGTAATCGGTCGGAATCGGGGTTATTCAGGTCAGAGTGTATTTTTTAAATTTTGAAAATTGACCACTCACGTGACCAGATTCCGTTCAACTTAATCTCAAAATTTAACAGAGACACCAAACTAACACATATATCAAAATAAGGACAATTTTTAGGTTCTATTCCCATGTTTTTATTTGAGAAATCAACATAACATAACTCGCAGTTTGTAGCTTGCTGTAAGACTGTAAGATTCAGCTTACTCTTTGTCATGGAAAAAATAGAAGTTTTTTTTCGAAACTCTTAAAGTTGAATTTAGTTTTTATAATTAACTTGCATAGCTGATTGCTGAAGACCGAGTCAACTCGGCTTGACTCAAGCCCTAGGACAGGAATCCCATCCCTTCAGGCTCGAGCTCCCTCAGTTCGGGGGGTCAATCCAATTTCTGGGGTCAAGCCACTTATAAGGGTCTAAGAAACTATATTTGAAAGTTTAGGAACCAACACACTATATTTGAAAGTCTTTTAGTCGCCTTGAAAAAAAGTAAAGGGACCTGCATTCACTGTTTTAAACAACAGTCTTTCTTTCTTCCCACCCTTCATTTTCCAGTTTCATCTAAGATTTGTGGAATACAACACAATCCAGCAGTATATGGTCTTTACCGAGCATCCATAGAGTACATTATACAAAGTATTTGCTATACTGTTATTTACAACAATATCTGCAGTAGACTGATCGAAATCGTACCAGCAAGAAGCAATATCCTCCGTACGAATCAAAACTATCGTACTGAAGATCACTCTCTTAAGCTGTTATATACGTCGTATAATCTAAGTATATCATGTAACGGGACAATTCTACTAATGATTCATTCTTTCTCCTAGATTTCTAAGTAATCTTCATAACCGATCTCAGATGATGCCTCATGTTGGACGTTCCAAAAAGACGGCATCGAAACATAATGATAAACAAAAGGATACTTGTGAATTTACCAAGCTGTTATGTGGATGAGCATTCCTTCTCAACAGAAACAAACATGACCTTCAATCGGTCTTGAAGGCTCGAAAGGATGTTCTTCGTCATCTTCTTCTGATGCCGTGTGCCTTTCAACCATGCAATGCCGAAGAACACCTGCACAGTGGATCCCTTTGATTGTGAAGCCAACTCTTCAACTTGGTACCTTAGGTGGAGCTGTATGAAGTCAAAATACAAGTACAATAAGAAATCCTGTATTTAATCACAGCAATGCTCCAAAGTCTAAAACTTAGTGCAAAAATGAAATATTTTCCAGTTTAGGTACCAAAACTAAATGAAGACATAAGAAGTGAAGTTTAGTATGCAAAACTAAAGAAGCAATGATGTAATTAAGCTCAAGTATATTAAATATAGAAAGACGTCAAGTCCGCACACTGAAATATTCTCCAATTGGTACCCCGTGGAGAGTCATGACCTCTTCGACAAGCCAACCATTTCTATCTGAAAGTCGGGTTTTTTGCTGAGAACTCGTCACTCCTCCTTTGCATCGCAAGATACGCTTATCAAGGGAGTACGATATTTGTCTCTCAAAAACATCGGGTCCTTCGGACTCCCATGGGGTGGAAGAATAATTAAGACATCCAGCTTTCTCCATAACCTTGCGTTCCAAGTCTTCTCCACCAAATATCTCCATGATGGAGCTAACCTGAAGAACCAAGCCCAAAAAAATTGTGGTTGCAGAAACCAAACATAAGAAAACGAAATGAAAGATTTTGAAGAACTTACTGGAGTTGAAAAAACCGAAGAGTAAACTTCTGATAAATGGACATCATCGACGCCCAAAAAGGACCCGCTTTCCTCAGTCTGCAGGATTCTGCCATCCGATTCTTCTTGAAATATCTGTGCTTTCTGTTCAGGACTCATTGATCTTGCCTTCCACAGTGCCATGATGGTTCTAGAACATTAAAAAAAAACTCAGTCTGTAGAGCGACGAACATAAAATTGACAGTTTGTTGCAGAGATTTGCATTTTAAACCGAAAAAGGAGGCAACTTTGATTTGGAAAAACAAGAATACAACGTACAAGATCAATTTCCAAGTCAATGGAGTGCTAACTCAGTAAAAGTCAACCTCCTTTAGGTACCGGAGATCACAGAATCAACACTGACAAATAACTATTAGTTTCCAAAACTTACTTTGTACCCAATGCTTTCAGTTAAAAAGAATTTTTTTAAAAGTTTTTCCTTGAGTTGATGGAGAATAATGACCTGTGTGCAGCATTGTAAGACACAAAAGACTGAAAATGATATTTCAATCGTCCTTCTTCATCTTGTGTCTTCGCACCATGCCTTGCTTCTGAGCCCCGACCACGCCGAAGAGTCATTACAATGATAGGACTCCCCATCGACGCAAGTGTTGGTGATAAGACTTGAATATCCTCTATGTCCTCCCATAGAAAAAAGAATTTGGTCTTGTGCCCGAATAAATTTGCATGAAACCCAATGATTCTTGCCGAAAGGAAAAGGCGGCCCTGACAGTAACAAACTTAAACCTCACAAAAATGCCTAACCCTATAAAGAATCTTTTTTTTTCTGTTTAGGAATATGAAACACAGGTTGATTTGTACCTGCAGAGGCATTTTGCGCTTCAAGTGGCAGGTGAAGTCATTAATGAGAAATTCCTCAGGTGGAAGACCGAAGAGCTTCTGGAAGGCTGAATTTGTTTGAGGAGATCGCACATTTATCTGCGAAGTTCGCGATTAAGATTCATCGAAGCGTTTCAAGTCAAGGAGTTGCTAACACAGAGGAGCAATGCTACAATATGTAAACCACAGTGAGAAACTAAGAAAGTAACATTTTCCATTGTTTCAGAAAATTGTTGATTACCACCTGTTCCTAAAAAAAAAGAATCACTTACTGTCAGAAAGTAACGTCTTTTACTATTTCAGAAATCTGTTGATAAACCAACCATACTATATATTCATGAAAAGAGCAGATTTTTCACTTCCTCAGAAAAATTACCACCTTTTGGTATTTTCCAGCACAAAGAACTGAAACAAAGAAATAGGGCAATTAATTGTGATGCATACCTTCTTCCCCACCTCCTTCTCCATCTTGCTAATGTAGTCTTTTGCCACATTACAACCTTTGGAATTGCCCAGGAAGATCCTCAGATGAAGCTTCGATTGGCATGTTTGCGCGAGCTTTCCCTGTAGAGAAATCCACACGTCAGCGAGATCTGCTATATTCGTCCTCACAAAGTTGATTTCTGCACGTCCTAGAGAAGTCGGTTCATCAAAAGGTCCATCAAAATCAAAGACTTCCACATCAAGCACCGATGGCGGATCATCCATTGCATCAAATTCGAAAATTTCTGGGAAAATGCAGATATAGAATAAAAATCAATTCTTAAAATATTTTTAGACAAGTAGAGGTTAGAGTAGGGCTTAGAGTAGTACCGTTCCACAGAGGATCAGTTTTCTGGAACTTGATTGAACTTGTTCTTGTCTTACCATTGCATGTGAAGACCACGTAAGGATCAGAACACCCTCCTGAATCGACCACAGCTAATTTACTTCCCTCGATCAAGGCTACTGTTAGTAGCCACCCATCTCCCTGTGCCTTGATACCATGATCACAACCTGAGCTTTCAGCATAAAAAATCAAGAAAATGAAACTGAGTAAAAGTTGAATCTTTTTCCGTTTTATGAAACTATTTACTATATCTCACTCAATCAACTTTTTCCTAAAAGTGTAACTTGATTTCACTTTCAGAATAATTATTACTCTAAGTCTCACAACTCACAAGTTGTACAATTTTGATGAATATAACTCTCTTTTTCGCCAAAAAAATAAAATAAATTTCTAACTTAGTTTGAAAATGAAATCTTTTCCATTTCATAAAACTATTTATTATCTCACTCAATCAATTTTTCCTTTTTACTCTTAAGTTTACAATCTGTACAATTTTCTGATATAAATAACTTTAAACTAGGTGAAAAGAAGCCAAGTTTACCCTTTTGAGATCTAGCTTGCATGAACCGTGATATGAACCGCAGGGCTCGCTCAGCTTGAAGAACAATTACTCCACATATTGCCAATTCACCTACTGAATCAGGCAAGTCCAACCCAACAAACTCCAGTCCTTGAAGTAAGCTTGGTGAAGCGAGCCACATGTGCACAGCCACATACGCTCCCACAATAAAAGTAGACACTATCGTAAAATTAAGCAAATAGATACTGGCGAGCTTCCAATCTGACTGTGGCTCTGGTTGCAATGAAGCTAGCAGCTGTTCTTTGTCAGACCCAATATCTTTGGAATCAACCTGCTTTACAGTCTGACCCAGTAAACTCGCAAACTGTTCATAGCTATCCCTCAAACCCTGCTTCGCTCCATTCTCAATCATACCTTTCATCATTGTGCTCTGCACAAAATTCATTCTCCATGACACCACCAACTTCGAGGACTGCTCTCCTGAAGGGAGGTCGGGGCCCGGTGTAATAACATAAAGCAGTTCAGTCTTGAAAGTGCCTCCATAAGGTACATCAGGGACACTAACGCTTGCTAGTACAGCGAACGACTTTCCATCAGCTTTAATGTAGGTTTGCTCCTCAGTACCTTTCACAGCCTTAATCAGCTTCGTTGCAGCCTTAATGTAAGTGACAACTCTTTTAAGGGTCTCTCCACCATTTTCAAATTTCCAGGGACTTTGCTGAAACTCAGTAGTCCCTTGCAAATCCGCCAATGATTTGGGAAAACTCGAATCTGGTGAAAAGAGTAATGAATTCAGTTCAGGGGTTGAAATTAAATACAGCTGATCTAGAAGTACTCCTCCTGGTAAATTACTGGGAATTTCAGTTTCTTGGTCTTTTGACTCCATGGATTTTAATACTTCTTCAAAACTTTCAGTTACACACTGATCCTCAGACTGAGATTCAGAGGTTTCAGATACTTCCAGTGATGTCATGTCCATGCTTCTGATTGAGGTGGTACTGGACAATGCATCTGAACCTTTATTGAAAATCTGAGCAATTCGACCCGCTAATGTCCTTTGATGGCATAGTTTTTCTTCTTCTAGTTGGGGAGGGAAAGTACTGGATGACGAGCTACAACGTGATACTGGACGGGAATCTAGTGAGAAATCTGCAGGTTTCTTGATGGACAGTGGCTCAGTTGTGCTACTTATTTCTGGAATCGTGCTGTTGCTTGAAAAATATATAGCTAAGAGAATTTCACCTGTAAGTAAGGAATTATTTACATTGCTTAAGAAATTTGAACTGTAATTATCAAATTTGAGAGTATCTCAGTTGCATGAATAGATTAAAAAGGAATAACAAGAGAAAAAACAGAAAAAAAAAAGGAATCTAAGCAACAATCATTGTGCAATGAACAAAATCTGCCAATTTGTCCTAGTCTGAAATCAAATTAAGGAAATAATGCAGTTTCAGTATAATCTTCATATTGCAGAAAACTTCAACAATAGCAAAGTGACAACCACCACTTTGGCTCATACTTAGAGCAGGTGACTTTTGTCTCATCATCAAGCAGGTCAATTTTTATTTTTGGAATGTTTGTAAACAATCAAACAGCTCAATATGGGCTACATTCAGTGTTTTTCAGCAGTGGCATATGGCAGATACAAAAAAATACAACATAAACGGAGCAGAAAAGTCCTAAAATCCATTCATTATAAGCAAGGTTTCCTTTTTCTATTTTGAATTATCACTAATCATAATAATACAGAGAATGAGTAACATGAAGAAATGCCTGAGATAAGTATACTTCTGAAGGTATGTACCACATTCCCTCTTGGACTTCTTATTCTTGGGATGCAAGGTATACCAAGTTGTGCCAAGAGAGCCGTTATCTGCATCGAAAACCTGAGAAATTGGTATCTTCAGCTGCCCCACAAAATCGTCGCTGAAGAACTTATCTTCATCTAGAACACAAATTACGAGCTCATCATTTAAATCTTCAACCTTAAAGCTGAACAGCTCTCCCCAATTCGGGTTCAAGCACTTCTTCACCACTTTAGTCCTAAACCTATGCCTGCCCAGCTGCACCCTCACGTAAGGGTCGCTGAATCCATTGTGATCCATCGCTGGGATGTTTCGTGCCTCAATCACACGCACGTACAGCTTCATGATCGACGGTCGACGATAGAATAACGTTGACAACGCAAAGATGAGACTTTTGAAGAACGAAATGTCATTGTAAGGATCGGAGTTCAGGGTGACGCCAAAAGACGATCCTGAGATAATGCAGGTGTAGTTGACATCTGGGTAATGTACAAATTATCGAAACTGGAAAGAAAAGGGTCAAAATAATTTAGACCCAGAAAGCGATCAAGATTGAGGCCAAACGGGGCAATGATTCGCAGCAAAAGAACCCTAACGGTGAGGAATTGATCGACTGATCAAGGAACGACGCATTGGTAGAGCTTGGACGAGGAAACCCGGGAATGGAAATGGGAGAGAAAGAGAGGGACCGAGTCCGGCTTTTCCATTTTCCAAATCAAAGCTCATGGACTGACTACTTGACTCTCTTAATTGATTCATCTGATATTACGAATATGAAAACTTATTAAACGATGATGATAATTATTATAACTAGTAAATATAATAATAAATAAAGAATATTGCTCGTTGACGCTAAATTGGATAAAGATCTATATTAGATCCGGCCAAAAGGAGGATTAGAAGATTAGTTCTTTCGAGATTAATCCTTAAAACTCCAACATTTTCCTAATTGATTATTTTACATTATCTATTCAATAAAATATTCCCATTACTAAATAGTAAATACTAACTCACACCGCGCAGGGTGTAAAATATCCAAATCAACATAATTTAATTAATTTAATTGGTTAAATTCTATAAACAAAACTATTACAATGAGTACTTTCTATAATTAATAATCTACTATATTATATTAATTCGGTATCGGAAGCCCTCTGACCGACACGTGGACAGTCCACGCAGTCACCGTTTCCTAATTTAATCGGAATTTAATAGGTGTTCTCTAAATTTAGATACATAATATTGATTGGTTGAAAATTAAGAAGTATTTGTATTTCCTATTTTTGTCTCTACGCAATTTATAGAAATAAATTAATTAAAAGTTTCCATTTAAATAGTAAATCTATACAGTTTGGTTCCGGAAGACCATAGGTCGCCACGTCATCAATAATATAATATAATCAATAAAAAAATTGTATAATAAACTATCTATTATAGATTATAAATTAAGTGAATATATTATATATAATATACTTATATATAACTGACGTATAGATATGTATATGACTACATATTGTTAATTCCATTTTTTTTTATAGAAATATAATTACTAAGAAGTTAGGTTAATATTGATATCTTATGGTTTTTAGTAAGTTTATATATTAACTGTAGGTTCTTAATACTTCACATACTTTTTCACAACTACGAAATCTTTTAGTGATTTGGGGAAACAAATTTATTAGTGTCCAAACACAATATAAAATTTATTTAGTGAGATTTATATATATTACATACACTGTCAATTTCTAAAATTGTCACCGTGAAGAAAAAGTAAATAGTAATAAATATTCAAAAATATATTATTTCACAAATTAAATATTAATAATATTTAAAAATATATTATTTCACAAATAAGGTGCATATACATATATTTTATTACCATTATTATATATTATTTACTAGCTATAAATGACTATATATATATATATATATATATACTATAATAATGGCTAATCAAAAGGCAGATTTGTTAGGTTTGTATTGGAATAATAGTTTCTCATAGTTGTTTCTTTACGTTTATGAACATATTAAATTTTATACACACTCACATTAGTTTTTTTTTTTTTTTTTTTTTTTTTTATAGTTGCGATGAAGAAGAGAATGGATGGGTTTTTTAATCAAAAACATATTTGTTGGTGATTTGGAGTTGCACAAAAAGAATAATTTCTCATTGTTGCTCCTTTTTACTTAAGGTACGAATATAATTTTTTAATTGTATATGCTTATCTTAATTGTTATTTTTTGTTTTAATTGTGGAATGGATCGAGAAAAATTTAAACACGCATCAGCTAAATGATACTTTATGTGATTGATTGTGCCGTTTTAACTTTGGAACATCTTTGTTATAGTCAAATAGTTTCATTTGAGCAGGTCAACTTACAGTAATAAACCCCTTCAACTCCATGCGTTAAAGTGATTCAGATACGTACATGTTAACCTACTCCCTATAATTGAGAAGCTCCGTCCATCACTACAATCTTATTATATGCAAAATAAGCTTACACATCATCTCGAGTATCAAATAAAATCAAATCAACTCATATCCTATGCAAATATCTAACATTGAATTTTTTTAAAAAAAAGTTTAATCTATTTGTACAAATAATATGAATAGCAGGCCGAATCATGATGATCAATTGATCAGGTTAGGAAACTATTATGTCGAGGCAAGTCCACAAGAAAGGCGCCGACCACCAAACAGAAAATTGCCTCCAGGACACGGAGCTCCAAGGATGTTATTGACGATGGATTTCGGTGGAGAAAATATGGTCAGAAGTCTGTCAAGAACAGTATTTATCCCAGGTACATATGTTTTTATGTTTTAGGTATTTTGCCCAACTAATTAATTAGTATAATGGTTTCTTTGGACTGAAAGGATTCTGGGTAGAAAATATATACATAATTATAATTTTTCTTAATAAAGAACATTGACCTCATTTAAAGTTATATGGATTCGTCATGCACTATACCCTTCATTATATCACCAAGTTAATTAGTTTTTAGGATGAAATCAATTATCCCGGTGATTTGTTATATTAGTTGTTTACTGAAGAAGTTATTATAGGTGTGCTCAGCACACGTGTAACTGATGTCGGAGGAGGCGAGCACACTATTAACAACCTACGATGGGCGATATAACCATCTTCCGACCACCGACCAGCTCATGGCATCTCAAACTCTAGCCCCTTTTCTTAGCCAAATCCAATTATTTCGAGGTTCTAACTAATTTGCATACGATAGAGATCCCAATTCCGTGTATCCGGCAAACTAACTCTCTTAATAATTTACTAAATGTTTACCAATCTATACTGTGTATTAACATAATTATGACTTTGATGTACGTGAAAAAGAACTGCAAATCATATATTATATATAATTATTTTCAGCTAATTAGTTAATAATAACATTTACATGAAAAATTAGCTTGGTTGTTGAGAAGAGAAATTGTTATAGGAGAAGTATATATTATATTATAGCTTAAATACCTTCTCAGGCAGACTTGAAGGATCATGGGAGTTGATTCACAAAGTGGAGAGGTCTTCACATTATGCATCATTATTATTTTTCCAAACACATTATGCATTATGAGAATTACTTTTTTATTTTCATTATTAACTCGGCCAAAAGAAAATTTTTAAACTGAATTTAATTATTTGTATATATTTGTTATATATATATGTGCATATTGATTCTAAAAACATTTAAGTTTGCCACATATGCACTATGATTTTAAATCAACAAATTATCAATAGAAAATACACTAAAATTACATATAAATATAAAATATATAATAATATAAACTTACTACGACCAACTACATATATATTTATAAATAATCATAATGTATAAAACTACACAAATATAATATGACCAACTACATATATATTTATATAAATAATCATAATGTATAAAACTACACAAATATAATATGTATATATATATATAAAAGCTAACTACGGACCAACTATATAAATATAATATAAAACCTATATATAATTCAATATTTTTACGTTAATGATTAAAATAGATTCATTTTTCAGTATTTTATATTTATGAAAATATTTAAATTATATCTCTCAAATTCAGCTTCAACTAATTTACTTTTAAAAAAAATTAACAATACATTTAATTGTTTAGTACGATTTTTTTACCCGGGCGGTGCGCTCAAAATATCTTTCTAGATAAATGAATTTTTTTAATAAAAAAACATACAGTCAGCGTTTCCTAATTTAACAAAAATTTAATAGGGGTTCTCTAAATTTAGATATATAATATTGATTGGTTGAAAATTAAGAAGTATTTTTATTTCCTATTTTGATCTCTACGCAATTTAAAGAAACAAATTAATTAAAATTCTCCATTTAAATTCATTATCTATACAGTTTGGTTGCGGAAGACCATAACCCGCCACTTAAGCATCTATTTTTAATCATTAAATTTTTAAGTAATTTACTTACCAAAAATTATTCAAGCGTAATGGGTATGAATCGTAGCAAATTAATATAGTAGATTAGCAAATTGCCTAAATTTTAAACATTAATTAGTATCAAATACTCTAATTAAATTAATACATTACTATTAATTTATTTCTATTCAAAAAATATTTAAATTTTCAAATAATTATTGAAATAGTTGCATATTCAATATTCAATAAATTAAGATAATTCACATATGTATATTATAAATTTTCTCCCGCGCGGTGCGCGGGGTTTGTGGCTAGTATAATATATTTTAAAGATAATAATTATTATATTATATAAGTATTAGTCGTTTTTATAATAAAAAAATAGTTAAACCTATATTTCTTTTTGTTGCTCTTAAATCTAAATTGTTGACAACATCAACGCAACAAAATAGAATCTCATGTCCACAAGTGACAAGAGTGGTTCAGTCGGATGGATATAAAAAATCCAATGGATACAGCTTTAATCTGGCCTGGGCCCAAAAAGCTGCTAACTTTGTTCCAACACATAAGTTTTAAACAAAGTGGGCTTTTTCATCCAAATTATTATTTTTTTAGGATCAAGTTCTGATCCAACCCGACATGACTGTTAGCCTCCGGTGTTTTTTGCCGCCTTGGCTAGGGTTTCAAGTTCTGCCGATTATTGAGCGACTCCAAGTGGCAATCTGATCAGAGAACAGTGACAGCGTCGCCTGGTCGAGCTATAGGTGCCTATACTTCTCCGAAGTCCGAACTGTTCTTGTTTGTGTGCACTCTGTGAAATTTCGTGAACAATACTCATTAGCTTATGGTAGTTCCTGGAAATTGGTGATATTCTGGTCAGGTGTTCCGTTTTGGGTTTTCCTTTAAACATTACTTACTACAAAGTCTCAAAATTTAGATTTTCCTTCTACTTTTATTGCTTTGGCAGGAAGATTATATTGACCGAAAAATGGGAGCTCCAAGTGCTATGGGTGATTTGTCTGCAGAGATGGACGCCAATGCCTTCAGGCGCCTTTTTCCTATTCGGTTCTATGAACGTCATCTTGCTGAATCTATACGCCCGGATGCTAGGGACCTTAAAAGCGCCAGAGACACATCAATAGTCCTTGGTTAGTTAAGCGTGTTGGCATTTTTTGTTTTCTTTAACCATGTCTCAATTTGCTAATATAGGGAAACTATTGTTCATGAAATGAAACCTTTGCTAACATAAGAGTTAGCTACTCATCATTAAACGATTTTGTTTTCAATTTTCCAGGAGCTGTTGAATCTGCTGATGGTTCTGCTCTGATAAAGATTGGTTCAACTGTGAGTTTCCAAAATTATAATTAAGATTCTGGTCAAGATGACGTGATTTCTGGAACACGTACATGTATTTTTGCCACATGTCGAGTTCTGTGATCTAGCTGAATCATATTATTTTGATTCATTGTCAGTTTCTGGCAAATTAAGTCTGATATTTTCTTATTTGTCAATGATTGAAGTGAATCTATGTATTTCTCTTTTTTCAGACAATGATATCTGCCATAAAGATGGAGGTCATGACTCCTTCCGTTGATTCACCTGATGAAGGCAACATAGGTTGCTGCTGCTTCCATTAATAGCATGGAATATATGTTGTAACAGTTCAGACTGTATTTGCGTTACTAACATATGAGCATTGTTTATTCAGCTATTGAATTTCACATGCCTCCTATCTGTTCCCCGATAGTGAGGCCTGGACGGCCAGCTGAGCTTGCACCAGTTTTGTCAAAGCAACTTTCTGACACGATATTTAGGTATTTCAATAATTTCAACGGTGTCATCTCAGCTTAGTTATTTGCAGCTCTTAGAATCTATGTATACCCACTATCGCGCGTTCATTTAGCAGTTCCACTGTCCAATGTGGACAAGCTTTGTACTAATTGCTGACTTGCTGAAGTTTGTTTTCATGGATAATGTACCCTTCTCTGTTTCCTTTGCTTATTCATGGGTCACTAAATTCCCTTTGAATGACTCGGGGTTGTCTTTTGCAGCTCAGGCATGATCGATCTGAAGGAGTTGTCCCTGGTGAAAGGAAAAGCTGCTTGGATGGTTTACCTAGTAATAGCTTTCTCTCTTCGTCACGATATTCTAGGATTTTCCAAATAAATGATTTCTGATGGATATACTCTTAATTCATAAATCATCGGACTGTAAAATTTTCAAGTTGAACTTCATTTTTGCGGCCTTTTCCATATCCTTCTACAGATGTAGTGCTCCATTATCTTTTAGTTGTTTTGAGACTTTTATGTACATAAATATCTCTTCTAAGATGATATTTGTGTTGTTATTTCTGGTTAGGACGTGTACTGTTTGGATGCGGATGGTGCTCTATTTGATGCAGCCCTTCTTTCAGCTGTTTCTGCACTCTCTCACTGTGAGATGCTCTGTTCTTTAATTCTAGCATAAGCGACACGAACCTTCAATGATGGAGCTTTCACAAATTGGTTGAGACGACAAACATAACATTCTATAACTTCTATGCAGTACGAATTCCTGGAGTGTCTCTTAACGACGAAGGAAAAGTAGTGGTTGTCCCTGACGTACTCGGCAGTGAAAAAATGGACGAAGAGGCAGTTAACAAAGAAAGACGGAAACTCACAATAAGTAACATCCCCTTTTCGCTGACTAGCATTCTTCATAAGAAATACATCTTGGCAGATCCTACCTCTGAGGAAGAGTTTGTATTGGAGACTTCTGTAACAGTGGTCTTGAACTCATCGGGTCAGCTAGTGTCACTTTATAAACCAGGTGGCCCCGTTCTTGCCCACATTTCGACTATCCAGGTAAATAATTTTCTTCATCCAATGAATTCATCATTTCCAAACAGTAAATTTTTGGTGTTTGCATCCGCCTTAAATATTATCAGGTCGCATTTACACACCATAAAAAAGAAACATGCCAAAGTGTAGCTTTAAGCACATTATCCAATAATTTAATTCGAATTAGTGCCCAGATCTTGATATGAATCTATCGGATGGATTTTGATTGATGGTGGATATATGATTGAACTTGCTGCTGCTGAAGCTACTTATTGTGTATCATGAAGAAAATGCTTTGTTTGGCCTATATATTAGAAACAAGTGCAGTCGGTTTTAAACAGGAAGATTGATTGATACATATATACGTTGCAGGACTGTGTTGTATTGACCCAACAGAGAATGCATGAACTCCAGGAGATATTGAATGACGCCATTTCCAACATGGATATTGACTAAGTCATTGGTGAATACCAAAGGATCGCCTTTTTCTTGTTTGCTGAATGAGACTGATATCAATTTCTGGGTGTCCGATGATGTCTGTAGAACACAGTACCGGTGCAGTTATGTAAGTAATTATAGGCACGGATTTTGCATTGCAGTACCTAGTTGGCTACCTTTGAATGCTATTCTGTTTTTGGCAAAAAAAAAAATGTTATTCTGTTCTGTTCACATTAGAATAGATAAAATGTTGAATTGATGAGCACTTATATTAATTAAAGAATGTGCAAGCGTAAAGGTCAATTTTTTTCAATACCTTGAGACGCAAGTCATTACCTCTCAAGCCTCAGGGTAACCGAGAAAAAAAAAAGTTAAGACCCTGTAAGCAGTCTAAGGTTAGTCAAATGTTGAAATTTGGTGTTTGGAGTTTGAAATGTTAAAATAGAGTCTCAAATTTTTTTTTTTTTTTTTTTTTTTTTGGTTTCTTGGTGTGATTACTTTAGAGAAGTCAATTACGCGAAACCGATTGTCAAATTCAAGCTTTCATGCACGCTTCCTCCTGTCATTTGCCGATACCGTTATTTGAGAATCTAGCCACATCCGCACTAGTAAATTTTGTTCCGTTGTCGCTGGAAATCACTCTACATCACTTTGTTGTAAACTTAATGTATTAGACTAATTTTGACAGAACGAATCATGTGAAATCACACGATGAACATTAATGTAACAAACTAATAGATAATGTTTGAGCAAATTTAACAAATTGCTAGCTGATATTTAATTTAAGTAAATATATCGATTTCTAATTGATGTTCAACTAGTCTCAGTAAAATGTTTAAAAAATAAGTTAATAATTTATTTGAAAAGCTAAATATTTATTTAATGATGAATCATTTATTTGTTTTGTAAACTCTGAAAAATGAGAGTAATGCATTTCAAAATATAAGTAGACTAGATTGATGATTCGCGCGTTGCGCGATAAAATAATATTGATAAAATTGTAGAGATGTTGAAAGTTCACATTTTTTATTGGATAATTTATTATAATCATCTTTGTTATTTGGAAATTTTATTCAAGAAAAATGAAACACTACTATGTACACCTTTAAAACATATATACATTCAAAATAACTTTGTGTAAATGAAGGTTCTATTTAATATCATTGATTTACATGTATGATATTATAATTTTCAAGTATACCCATCAGAAACTAACAAAGTATTCAAATAAATTATACTAATACCATAATATAAAGGGAAATAGAAAGACATGCCTCTAATTTATAAACATATTAGACAAATCATTGCTATGAAGAAAATTGGTTTAGACGTATAGTAAGTAAATATAATTTTATAATTAATATTATTTTATTAGTCACTTAATGGTATATGAGGATGATTAATTACTAAGAAATTGAAAAAAATGAATAGTAAACATTGTTTTATTAGTTACAATCGCAACATATCTTTGAAAAATAATTAGTGAAACCCCTTTTACTAACCAAACAAACAATTATAGATGTTTAGTTGGACAAATACACATCATCTATCACAGATAATGTATGAGTTGATCCAATTATATTGTAATATTTTTGTACATATTAACACTCAAGTTTAGTACTTGTCAACCATATATTAAACTAACCCAAATTATATGGCAAAAAATATTATACATATAATGATTTATTGATAAGATTGTGTTTTCTTTTGTGCTAAAACTTACATGGTTTCATATTTTCAAATATATTTACTGATATACATGGCTTAGAACAATAAGAGAGTTTTAACATTTGTAACGTTCATGAAGAAAAAAAACGGACTCTATGGATGAATGAGGGTGCTTGGAGGCCATCCAAGCTATTGGAGATGCTTAGTTGGACAATTACACATCATCTATGAGAGATAATTGATGAGTTGGTCCAATTATATTAATTTTTTTTGTACATATCACTACTTAAGTTTAGTACTTGTCAATCATACGTTAAACTCATCCAAATTATATTATATATAGATTCTTAATATATATATATATATATATATATATATATATATATATATATAAAATAGATCACTGTAAGGTGCCTCACTATATAAAAGTAAACACTTCAACCCAGTGTTATCAGAACCGAACCAGACATTAGACCGGCCGGTGCACCGGTTTTCGGCTGGTGCGATCTGTTCGAACCCGGTCCGATTGTTCTGGAGCTTAAAACGACAGCGTAGCTCAGTAGCATATGATATTGGTAGAAGTAGAACCACAACCCATATTTATTGAGCCAAAAGCCACAACCCAGATTAGCTGCTACCACAAACTTGAGAATATATAAAGCATAATTTGGTAGAAATAACCTTCTTCTTATTTTGGAACTTGAGGTACCAAACAGATATGTTGCATAATTGAGGATGCATATTGCAATTAACCATACACAAACTATGGAACGGCCGCTGTTTGATGCGGCGTATTAATAATGTATTTTAATCTGAAATTCTGGTTTAATCATTTTCGGCCTGGTCTGGTTCGAGTAATTCCGGTTTAACAGCGTTAGGATGTCCCGTTAAATTTTGTTTGGATGTACCGTGTCCCAACAACATAGTAGTGGCCGCACCTTTCAACCTTCACATAACATCCCGACGTTTTTGTTGGTCTCAAGCTCCATTGATGGCCAGTGAAGGATCATCTTCCCTTCATATTCCAAGTCCGCTCTTACGGTCGGATCTGTATCTAGTGTAGTGCATTTGTGGTATGGTTCTTCTTGTTTAATTGATTGAATCGGTTTCCTTCGTAGTTAGGTTAATCCTGCAGTATCGATGTGATTAATCAGTCGTTTCTCCATTGGTTTTCTGGATTTATCTCGTGGGTGTCTTTGTATCCCTCGTCATCTGCACTGATGTTACGACTGTATTTAGCTATTGCATCTAACATTTTTTACGAAATTCCTCAACGAGACATTCTTGCAAGAGTCCTTTGCAATAGTGATTAGCACAGTTAAAAATTTGAATATTATTCGCTGGAATATGACTAACCATTTCAAATCAACAGGATCTCCAATTTCAGGAATATGGCTAACCCTTTAAGAGAACAAACATCTTCGAGTACAAGTGAGAAAGTCTGTTTTTTTATAATGTGTAACTGCTCATTTCAGTTTAAATGTAGAAGTAACCGTTGATAGGTTGATGATTTATAATGTTTGTAGACTTGGTATGACGAGTGGTTGAAACACGAGAACCGGGTCCAGGTATGTTGCAATATTACAGCTAATATTGGCTTGCATAATGTTCATCATGTAACGAGGCTATAAAAAAACAATGAATAGGATGTCAATGGGAAAGTAGCAGTGTTAAGGTATATGGACGCCTGTAGGGGTCCTGAGATTAACAAAGAAGAGCAAATGGTTCTAAATTATGTTTTTGCCCAAGCTCCGAGTGGCGTAAGCGAAGAAGAATATGAAAGGTGAGAATTTTGGGAGTCAAAGTTTCATTCGAAAAGTGAAATTCGTTATTTGAGTAGTGGTTTGTGTTTAACAGAGAGGTGCTCACACAGAACGCGGTGATATCAGTCAGTCGTCGTTTTATGTTGACGCTTCGTCCCGGAGCATGGATCATTGATGATGTAAGTTTCCGTTAGATTGGATTTGTTTGTAGTAGTACACGAAGTGATGATTCTGCGTTGGTATGTCTATCTGATTGATGCAGGTAATCAACAGTGTAGCGAATATTGTGAACTGCAAACAAAGATCAGAACATAACTGGCGTGTTTGGTGCCTACCCACGTGGTTTCAGGTTTGATTAACTAGTGGATGTCGTTGCAGTAGTGCGTAATGTAACATTAACGGGAGGATCCAATGTTGTTCAATGTTAAATTTACAGCAATTCGCTGTTATGGATGCCGGACGTCAATCTAGGATGACATCACTTAGCCCATCCTGGTTGGGAGTTGGTACTGCGAAATGTGAACGGGTAAGATGATTATATGATTTGGGACATTGTATAGGCTATGTTATAGTTAGAGATGAGGGTGATCATAGTGTTTTCTGGACATATATATATATATCCAGATATACATTCCAATGAATGAAGAATCAACACATTGGTACTTACTGGTGATATTACTAAAAGAGGGAGCTGTTTATTATGTCGATACGCTGCCTGGTAATTCAAGTAAAAGGATTGATGAGTGTGGCCGAGTGGTTAGTAAATGAACTTGTAGCATTGTAAGGTCATTTATGATATACCCTAAGTATTTTATTAGGATTTAACATAGGGAAGGGCAGGTATATTGGATCCAGGAATACTTTCTGCTGCTTGAGACCAGCATTCCCAATCCAACAACCCGCTATAGGCCGTGTGAATGGGAGATTAAAATTCCTGAGAACGTACCAAATCAAGCATATTTGGGTGATGGGTGAGAAAGTAGTACCGAGCGCTGAAGAATTATTTTTATTGGCCAGTAGTAACGCATAATTAGAAAGATTGAGTCGCGATATTATGAAGATGTGTTAATGCAGTTTTATTATTCAGGAGTAACTGTGGCATGTACGTTATGCATTTCATGACCGCCCACGATCAAATTCCAAACATAACACCTCGAACGGTCAGATCGTCCCCTCAATATTGGTACATTGTGATCTATATTTAAATATCCAAGTTATCCAATTGAATATTGTCTACAGGTTTTAACCCCAAGACATCGGCTGTCGATGATTGCTTCTTTGATACTTGCGAAGAATAACACGATGAGATTTACCGTGGAAGGACGAGCACGTATATACTGTCGTTAGTTGTGGCTGTAAAAACTGTTGGAGTAGTAGGAACTACGAAGGAAATGAGGCAATGTAAGTTGTTTTGCCTTTATTATGATGCAGTGGTGTAGGAGTGTTTTGGCGTCCATCTAATCCATGGGACAGCTAGACTTGAGTTGGCTGCGAACGAAGTGTGGATGAGGAACAAAAAAAACTAAGAAATATGTAATTATCGTTTTGTGCGTGTTTGTATAGTAGACTTATATTTGTGACTGATCCGTGGAATACAGCAGATATTTTAGATCCTATATATGGTAGACGTCGGATTCCGATTAGTTGATAGTTCAGGACATTGGATCCATGTTTTGGATCTGATGTACATAAGAATTCGCGTGCGTTGGTGGTTTAAGTTGTTTTTCGTGTTGAAAGCTAAATGGCCAAGTCTCCGTTGAATTGATAATGCTGTTTTGTTATATAACATGGCTTCATTTAACACAGTTATGTCGTATTAGCTTGCGTTGATTTGGAAAAAAAAAATCAAGCAAACAGAGGATCACCAATTGGTTAAAGTGTAATGCGGTATACACTAACGACACATCGATGCTCTGTGATTGATCTAGTGGACACAACCTTGACTCACTGTCTAAGTGAGCATTCCCCATCAGCAGTGTTCCATTCTCCACCTCAAGTGTCAAGACTATCCTTCTGCATCGTGAAATTGACATTTGCGAGCTTAAACTTTGCATTCTGAATCTTGAATTTGGCATTCTCGAGATCATGCTTTGCACTGTCCATCTTCAATTCCACAACCCCCATCTCCAAGTTTGAATAGTTGTTGGTCAAATACTGGTACATTGATTTGAATTTATCCACTGGTTTGTACTCAATAACCAAACATTGGCGGATGTTCCCTGTAAAATTACTTACATCCTTAATCCGGCTCAAGCTGTCGGAATTTACAGCAATTACAAGTAAACTTAATTTGAACCTTAATTGACTGTTTTAATGCCTAATTGAATATAAAAGAAAGAAGAATTCGTTGTGTTAGACCTTAATTATAAGAACCCTTATTCAGGAAATACAAATGAGTCCAGTTCAGAAACCCTAAGGTTTACAGCATGGAACCTTATTTGACATATTGAACCACGATTTTCGCGTATGGGGACTTTAATTGACACTTTGAATTAAACCCCTAATTCATGTTAACCCGTCTTTCAATTGACAAACCCTATTTAAAACATTGGACTAATAACTGTCTAATTCGACACACCCACACATCAATTGGACGTTGATTTACAATTTTAATAGAACCCCTTATTGAGGTAAACCTTAATTTTAATTGATAGACCGGTATTACAAAATTGGAGTAATTACTATCCAATTCGACACGCCCACACATGAAATAATAAGAAATAGGCAAAATAACCCCGAAATAGGGGCACCCACGGTACATCCCGGAGAAGTCCTTCCACGAATAAGCCTGTTTGATTGTGCAAATCACATCGCTGTTGCATCGGCGAGCTTCGTACGGAGGACCGGTTGAAGACCTAACTTGTTTGCAAGTGCATTGGTCCAGCTAGCTTCGTAAGGGGAGTAGAGCAAAGGATTAGAAGAAGAGAAAGCGCAGAGCACAGTATCTGATAATGGAGGGAAGAACGGTGATTTTCCATGAAGTCCATATAGGTTAAGGGGTAGTTTTGTCCCATTAAAAGTGAATTTCAGGGAGAAAAATTGTAAAACACATTGTAAAAAACGGGACACGCGTATGATATGAGAAGAAAGAGCTAAAGGTTCAGATCCAGGGCCGGCCCAAGAGAATTTGAGGGAGCTAAAGGTTCAGATCCAGGTCCGGCCCAAGAGAATTTGAGGGTTAAAGCCTCATTTGAATTTGGGGCCTGTTAGATGACTTTAATTGTATAAATACACGACGTTGAACACAACAAATAAAAAGGACTAGTTTCATAAATGAGGCCTCCCAAAACATGAGCCCTAAAACCCTAGGCTTAGTTGTCAACAGTTGGGCCGGACCTGTTCTAATTATCAGAACAGGAGGATAACACAGATTAGTCTTTCCAAACAGAAGTTCAAAAGTATAAACAGAAGTTCAAAAGTATTTAGGCAAGGAAAAAAATAATTACACACAACTTCAAAACTAAACATGCTGTCATTTCTACTTATAACTATGAACAGGTAAGCAGGACCAGTTGAATGTTTTATACAGCCTTTGAACCTCAGCATCGCATCGACAGTCGATGCAAGTTCGATCTTCAAAGAACTCATATTCTTGCGTCCAGTTATATATGGCCTTCCAGTGGTTTTTCCTGCATTGTGCTTCTGGTAACGGTGGTGGATCCCTCGTTGTTCTCGCAGGCCAGAAACAATTCATATGCTCAATCAAAATTTTCCGACATTCTAGCTCCTTGCCGGCTCTGCAAACCTTTGAGAGGAGGCTGTAGCCTTCTTCCACTAATGGAACATCACCGTCCCAATTAAAGATTTTGATGAATCCTAGAGTGTAAGTAGCGAGGAGACAGTCCGCATCTGAAGCAGCCTTCAACTGTACCAGACCAACTGCACCTCCATCATCTATTGCATAGTGTCCTCCAACAAAATTGGCTACTCCTGCCCTGTATAGAGCTTCGGGGTTGGAGTTAGCCAGGCATTGCCGGAGAAACGAAGCTTGTTTCCCAGTATTGATATGATAGCTCATCCCCTTGAGTGAAATTCTCCGCCAAATGTAAGGATCGGCTCCTAGTTCGTTGAACCTTTTGCAGCTGATTTAACGGGGAACAATTGTAGTTAGTAAAAAGTTATCATTCTAGCAAAGTCGAATCAATGGCTAAACATTTATTATATATAAAGGTTAAATATTATATCGCGCAATCCGTGTAATTATTGGGTACACGAACAGTTTATAAAAGTTAGTCATAAATAAAGTATACCACAACATACTGTTTATGTTATGAACAAGTTATGGTTTATGAGGGGTAAGTACTATATAACATCATAAAATTGTTCCTCAATGTTCATTACCACACAACATACGGAGAAAATCTAAGTTTTCAGTCCTGCAGAATTGCATATTTGTTCCGCAGAACTGCAGTATTTTTGGTTAGTATTAACCGTAAACATAATTTCCATACGTTGAAGCAATTGTGAACCCAAACACATACTTCGCAGTTCAAAAGTTTAATACAAGGGTTTTTGAAGACAAGATATAATACTGTATGGTGGTGAAACTGATTTTCGCAACATATAAACCCTAACTCATTTAAACAACATTGGTTCTAATATCATTCATTGTTTTTTTTTCAAAATGCAGTCATTCGATTGTATATGTATAACCAAGCAGAAATATGACGAATATATAAAACAAAGATGTGTAACGCTATCAAATAGTTAACAATATTTATAGCAGATATGTTCGTTTTTTTGTTTTTTCCCAACAAATATATATAATATATGTAAATGTATATATCTATATATATCTTTTGGCAGGAAAAAAAAAATTACATATCTGCTATATATATATAGCAGATATTTTAGGTTTTTTGTTTTTCTGGCATAAGATATATATATATATATACACAGTCCTATTTGTGTATGTATCACAAATAAAACAAATGTCGATGGAAAATCAGACAAAAAATTAGAGAAAGCAGTGAAATCAGTGAACAGACTCCTAATTCATGTACTGAAGAAAGGTTTAAATTTATATAGGGAATTTCCAGAAACTTACCATAGCTTCAGCTTGATAAAATCGTGGGTCGAATACGCTCCGACACAAAGCATGATAAACCATAGGGCCTCCGCGGGCAGGTCTAGGATTGTTGTGCATGCAGCCATCTTGGAGAAAGAGGAAGAAATTAGTTACAAAACGTAAGTGGTTCACCAGGGTTAGTATAGCAGTAAAGGAAACGTACCTTTGAAAAAAAGGTTGACTGTCTGTTTGAACAAAGTATCTGAGAGAACACCGTCGATAGTGACGATTCAAGCGCAGAAGGAAGTTAGGACGACTTCGGAGGGAAACTGCTTCGGACTTGAGGAAGAAGATAGATGAATTTGGGAAAATAAAGTAAGTTTTGACGACGGTCCATTGTATTAAGGAGAAAATGATTCTCTACAGCCGTGTTTACTGTTGGCAAATATGTGGTGGCTCTTTAGCGAATGGTTTAATACCATGTTTTATAGCATTTTTACTCTCCGCCACGAGGCACCACACTGTGTCATCTGTTGGTACGGTCCGTTCCATCTAATAACTACTCTGAATCAAGTATATGGCGTAATGTTATGATATATATGTTCAAAATGTTATGGAATAAGTATGAACTATTTTTTTTCATTTGAAGTGCATTATAATAGTATATTACATACAAATTTGTTAAATTATTTAATGTCCACTAAGTTAATATCTAACTGTGGTTTAAGGGATAGGGTATGGCTAAGGTTATAGTGTAAGGTTGAAGAGTGTTTATTGCATTCAACCATACTTAGTTGTTAAATCACTTGACATTTTGTAGTTTAATGTTATTATATATATGCTCTAATTGTTATGGAATAAGTATGAACTAATTTTTTCCATTTGAAGTGCATTATAATAGTATATTACATACAAATTTGTTAAATTATTTAATGTCCACTAAGTTAATATCTAACTGTGTGGTTTACGGGATAGGGTATGGCTAAGGTTATAGTGTAAAGTTGAAGAGTGTTTATTGCATTCAACCATACTTAGTTGTTAAATCACTTGAAATTTTGTAGTTTAATGTTATTATATATATGCTCTAAATGTTATGGAATAAGTATGAACTAATTTTTTTCATTTGAAGTGCATTAAAATAGTATCTTACATACAAATTTGTTAAATAATTTAATGTCCACTAAGTTAATATCTAACTGTGGTTTAAGGGATAGGGTATGGTTTAGGGTTTAGAGTAAAGTTGAAGAGGGTTTATTGCATTCAACCATACTTAGTTGTTAAATCACTTGAAATTTTGTAGTTTAATGTTATTATATATATGCTCTAAATGTTATGGAATAAGTATGAACTAATTTTTTTCATTTGAAGTGCATTAAAATAGTATCTTACATACAAATTCGTTAAATAATTTAATGTCCACTAAGTTAATATCTAACTGTGGTTTAAGGGATAGGGTATGGTTTAGGGTTTAGAGTAAAGTTGAAGAGTGTTTATTGCATTCAACCATACTTAGTTGTTAAATAACTTGAAATTTTGTAGTTTAATGTTATTATATATATGCTCTAAATGTTATGGAATAAGTATGAACTAATTTTATCCATTTGAAGTGCATTATAATAGTATATTACATACAAATTTGTTAAATTATTTAATGTCCACTAAGTTAATATCTAACTGTGTGGTTTACGGGATAGGGTATGGCTAAGGTTATAGTGTAAAGTTGAAGAGTGTTTATTGCATTCAACCATACTTAGTTGTTAAATCACTTGAAATTTTGTAGTTTAATGTTATTATATATATGCTCTAAATGTTATGGAATAAGTATGAACTAATTTTTTTCATTTGAAGTGCATTAAAATAGTATCTTACATACAAATTTGTTAAATAATTTAATGTCCACTAAGTTAATATCTAACTGTGGTTTAAGGGATAGGGTATGGTTTAGGGTTTAGAGTAAAGTTGAAGAGGGTTTATTGCATTCAACCATACTTAGTTGTTAAATCACTTGAAATTTTGTAGTTTAATGTTATTATATATATGCTCTAAATGTTATGGAATAAGTATGAACTAATTTTTTTCATTTGAAGTGCATTAAAATAGTATCTTACATACAAATTCGTTAAATAATTTAATGTCCACTAAGTTAATATCTAACTGTGGTTTAAGGGATAGGGTATGGTTTAGGGTTTAGAGTAAAGTTGAAGAGTGTTTATTGCATTCAACCATACTTAGTTGTTAAATAACTTGAAATTTTGTAGTTTAATGTTATTATATATATGCTCTAAATGTTATGGAATAAGTATGAACTAATTTTATCCATTTGAAGTGCATTATAATAGTATATTACATACAAATTTGTTAAATTATTTAATGTCCACTAAGTTAATATCTAACTGTGTGGTTTACGGGATAGGGTATGGCTAAGGTTATAGTGTAAAGTTGAAGAGTGTTTATTGCATTCAACCATACTTAGTTGTTAAATCACTTGAAATTTTGTAGTTTAATGTTATTATACATATGCTCTAAATGTTATGGAATAAGTATGAACTAATTTTTTTCATTTGAAGTGCATTAAAATAGTATCTTACATACAAATTTGTTAAATAATTTAATGTCCACTAAGTTAATATCTAACTGTGGTTTAAGGGATAGGGTATGGTTTAGGGTTTAGAGTAAAGTTGAAGAGGGTTTATTGCATTCAACCATACTTAGTTGTTAAATCACTTGAAATTTTGTAGTTTAATGTTATTATATATATGCTCTAAATGTTATGGAATAAGTATGAACTAATTTTTTTCATTTGAAGTGCATTAAAATAGTATCTTACATACAAATTCGTTAAATAATTTAATGTCCACTAAGTTAATATCTAACTGTGATTTAAGGGATAGGGTATGGTTTAGGGTTTAGAGTAAAGTTGAAGAGTGTTTATTGCATTCAACCATACTTAGTTGTTAAATAACTTGAAATTTTGTAGTTTAATGTTATTATATATATGCTCTAAATGTTATGGAATAAGTATGAACTAATTTTATCCATTTGAAGTGCATTATAATAGTATATTACATACAAATTTGTTAAATTATTTAATGTCCACTAAGTTAATATCTAACTGTGTGGTTTACGGGATAGGGTATGGCTAAGGTTATAGTGTAAAGTTGAAGAGTGTTTATTGCATTCAACCATACTTAGTTGTTAAATCACTTGAAATTTTGTAGTTTAATGTTATTATATATATGCTCTAAATGTTATGGAATAAGTATGAACTAATTTTTTTCATTTGAAGTGCATTATAATAGTATCTTACATACAAATTTGTTAAATAATTTAATGTCCACTAAGTTAATATCTAACTGTGGTTTAAGGGATAGGGTATGGTTTAGGGTTTAGAGTAAAGTTGAAGAGGGTTTATTGCATTCAACCATACTTAGTTGTTAAATCACTTGAAATTTTGTAGTTTAATGTTATTATATATATGCTCTAAATGTTATGGAATAAGTATGAACTAATTTTTTTCATTTGAAGTGCATTAAAATAGTATCTTACATACAAATTCGTTAAATTATTTAATGTCCACTAAGTTAATATCTAACTGTGGTTTAAGGGATAGGGTATGGTTAAGGTTTAGTGTAAAGTTGAAGAGCTAACTTCCCGACAGGGGTCAGTTTTGGCAAAGGTACAACCCCGCATTAAATGCTGCTGCGGCATAAAGCTATGATTGTCCATGTCTTATCAGTCCATATATATGTGAATTAAATTTACTTAATAAGATTACATTCCAACAAACACTACAAGAAAACAGAGATTTAGTAGCAGTTAAAATATTTAGCTGCTATTAGTCGTTAAAGAAGGATACCTTTTCCATCGCCCATAAATATTCGCTACTAAAAATAATATTTTGTAGCAACAAGCATGTCGTTGCAAATAGAGTCTTTCAGTAGCGGTATTAGCCGTATGTAAAGCCCTTTTATATTGGCGGCTTAAAATTTCGTTAGTTAAGATCACATTAGATGTTACTATAATTAATTTACCGTTGCTAAACCTTCTTTACTGTGGCGGCGCAAATACCGTTACAAAAAGACACATTCACCAACATATGAACGTCGATGCAAAAACTAATTTTCAGCAGCGATTCTTTGCTGCTGGAAAAAGAGGCTTTCAGCAACGACTTTGTCCCGCTACAAAACGAATTTTCTACCAACTATTGCTTGCTGCTGCAAATAGTTGTTTTTTGTAGCAGCGAGCAGATTCGTGGTAAAATCTATGTAATTTTAGTAGAAGCTAACTGCCGCTGCAGAAACACTTGTTTAGTAACAGCTCCCCTCCGTTGTAGATAGATTTTCTGTAACGGGTATTTACTGCTGCAAATATTGGTTTTCAGCAGCGACTTTCAGTCAATGCAAAATAAAAAGTCTAACCAAGTAGAATTGGGTTCACAAGCCCAAGTCCAATTTCCATATCTTAGAAAACCTAGCCACTGCCGTAGCCATTCATCCATCCACTGCAATCAACTTTTTTTCTTCATCTTGTTTGTTGCAACTTGCAACGCTCCACCATAGGTAATCCACAGCCGCCAGCTCCATCGCGACCGCCATTGCTGCCACGGCTGCAACGCTACTCTACTAACGCGCAGATGCCGTCTCTGACCTCTGTCGATGAAGGACCAACATGAATCTGTTGGATATCTCCAGGACCGGGATGGTAGATGAAGAGTCATCTCGCTGAATTGGCAGAATAGACTCCGAAAAGGGCAAAATCTCCAACCTCTTCTCAGGTGCTCGGGTTTAGGACAAGCCGGGTCTGACTCGGGTTGCATTGCAGTAGCGGTCGGTTCCGACTCAATGCGACGTAAAAGTGCACCAACATTGTTCCAGATTTGTAATTTCTCCTCTATTTCATAATTGTCGTTCTTATGGAGATTCATGTTCGATTTGAGTTCATCTTCCTCGGATTTTCGATTTCGAATTCCAATCGTGATATCTGATGTATTAGGTCATTTTTTTCCAGTTTGGATGGGATTTAAGCTTTTCATAAGAATCTTATGAGATGCTGGGTGTTGAGCTAAAGAGAATATGTCAAGAAGGTAATTTAGATATCTTAAGTTCATCTTTTGCTTTTAGTCTTATACTCCTAAACACTTGTCAATGTCTTCATATTTAGTTATCACTTACTTGGCACACCCTAAACAATGATATTGGTTCTTAGTTTTGTATTCCATCTTTGGTCATTGCGAAGTGGACATAGTGAAAGGAACTATGCTTGATGAATCAAATTGTCGAAGTAGATAACATAGATGATTTTCCATTCAGCAGTGATTATCACCATTTGAAGATACAACTTACAAGCTTAATTGAGATAAAGGTATGAAACATTCTTTTTCTGAATAGTAACCTAGAGATATTGAGATGCTTTTTTTTTATATAGGTTTAACTTTGATTTTCTCATTTGTTATTGCAATTTGTTTTATGTTGTGATACTTTTAAGCATTAGTTGTTTGTGGTTATATCTTTGATTCACATCATGACCCTTCTGAAATTTATTGATTATGCATCTTGAATAATGTTTGTTGTTTGCTTCTACAACAGGTTTTTTTAACTTCACTTGTTGGTCGCTTCCTATATTTATATCGAGATGATGAAAAAGAAGACTTACTAGTTACTACTGACTTGGTTGGTTGGTTTTTTTTTTTTTTTTGGTAGCCAAGCTAAGCTGAATGACAAGCATGTTTGTTGAATCAACACAATAGAATGAAGAGAAGAGGAGACGGTGATGTGGGTAAAAATAAAATTTTGTTCTTTGATTTGTTTGCTTCCGTCAAGTAATTGGCTGCCCTTCCTGGTTTGGTGGCTGGCTGGAACTCACAATCCATCCACATCCCAACACTATGTTGTATACTATGTACTTGCATGATAGCTTTGACCAGGCCTTGCACATAAGGTTAGATATAATTAATATTGTGCTTATTAGGCCTTTATTATTATTTTTTTTTTAAATTTTCTATGGAGTGAAATTCTTGATAAGAGCCAGTAAATGAATTAGGAGTGACTAAATAAGCATAACAATTGGGAATGATGTTGCAGATTATGAATAATGAGCTTCAGTCAGACAGTAAGATTACGTATGTGAAGAACTTTTCGTCATGCTTCCTTCTGCAGTATGATTAGAGATACAAGAAGCCCAACTTTTAGAATTTTTGTGTTTGTACTTTTTTTTTGTCGAATATACACTTGTCCATATTATTTGTATAGATTTGTATGATGGATAATTTGATAGAGTTGATAGTATTTATTTTGTTTGAATTAAAATATTTTAATTATTTTAAATTCTTAAGCTCAAGAAATAGAAATAATATTTATTATAAACCCATTTTTTGCAACGACTACTCTTTCTAAGTAAATGTATGTAATCAATGGTATAATTTACCGTTACTGTTTTTACTTACGATTGTTTTTTTTGCTACTGATACAAACTTGTAGTGGCGGACCGCTACTATATATAGTTTTTAGTGGAAGCTTAATTTTGCTGCTAATACAAGGCTTTAGTGGCGGCAAACATTCAGTAACGGAACATTGTTGTTGCTAAAACCTTTAGCCACGGGGTTTTTACCAACGACACTTTTGCAGCGACTATGCCGCCATTAAAAGCTTTAGTAGCGACATTTAAAGATTTAGTAACGAATTTCTGTAGTTGCTATAGTCCTGTTTTCTTGTAGTGAAAAGGGTAATTCAAATACCTGTTTCGGTTTACCTTTTTTGAGAAAACTGTTTCATAAGGAAGATGAAACAATGTTTCATAATGAAGGCGAAACAGTGTTTAATTATGTCACCAGTTATGAAAAGATGCATCATTTTGTATTTTTAAATTTGTTAACAGGTACTGAATTCTGGTTATTATACAAGTTGCATTTTGGAATTTTGCCAATAAAAGTATAGTATGCACAAAGAAGTTATGTGTCTTCCTCTAAGTGAATTAGTTATTTCAAATAACTCGACAATTATTTATTATATGAAATTCAAATGTCCTACTTAGGTGCCATCTGTTGGGATGGTCCCATTGAAGAAAATGTACGAAAATATTATAGCGCGTAAGTAGGACATGTTCCATTTGTAAAGCCTAATTAATCCCACATTATATGAAATATATTCGACAAAATACGCTAATTAAACGCGCTATTAATATTTGACAAGTAAATTTGGTTCGTAAATTAATTGAATTATCCCACTTGACCTTGTTTGTAATTGAAATTCCCAAATATATATTTTCAAGTAAATATTTAAATTATGATACTGTGAAGAGTTTTATTCCTGGCCAATTTTTCCCAACTTGTAACGTAATTATACCTCCGTTAATGCTTCGTGTATTCTAATCGAAAAAAACATCGCGACGTGCGCAGCACGTGACTCTTTTTGTTTGTGTATAATAAAAAACCAAAACTTCACGATACGATATTACACCATTTTGAACCTCTTCTGTCTCCCTTCTTCCCGCCTACAATCTCGAAGACCATAAAGATGAACGGAGGCCGTCTGATGTCGCACCCACCACATTCCCAAAACACGGGTGATATTCCTCCGACTGAATTACGGAGGTGCTTTTGCGAAGCAGTCTCCACAGTGGTTATGTCATATACGTGGGAGAATTTTACCAGGAGGTTTCATCGGTGCCCTTACTGGAAGGTATTGCTGCTTAGTGTATAGGGCTTTTACGACTTTCATGCTGAACAAGTCAATGATTTAACGATATTGCTGTACAATATTCAATTAGGGATTTGATTTACTGCTGATTTGGGGTTTCCTGTATTGAAATAATATGGAATTGTATTAGGTTTTAACTTTTGTCAATAAGGGTTAGTATATACCAATTAACTGTTCAAGGATGGTTATTAGAATTTGGCTTTGACTGTACATGGATTGTATAATGTTTTCTCGTCTATAGGTTAGGAATGGTAAACAGTAAGTAAATGTTCAATTAAGGTGAAATACGTTGATTACTGTTTTGTCTGTCTGTATTGTGGGCAATGCATACAGGTTGGTGAAGAGACTGGGTGTAACTTTTTTGAGTGGGAAGATCCGTTAATATGTGGTTACGGAAATAGAGCAATACATGTTTTCCAATCACTGCACCAAGCATTGGGTAACAGATGTTCAACTCTGGAGGTGGAGAATGAGTTGTTTGTGGTTGACATTGCTGAACTGAAGAGTAATAATACATCCCTGGAGATAGCGAATGACAATTTTGTGTTTGATATTGCTGAATTGAAGGCCGAGATTGCACTGTTGGAGTTTTAGCATGAAAAAATGGATCTGGAGAATGCACAATTAAGATTTGGGATCAGGATTTCTACATATATAGCAGGTGTTGTAGGTTTATTTTGTATTTTCAGGAAAATAGTTTAGGGTGCCGTTTTGTATGTGTAGATGACCCAGATATGGTGGATGCATTTTGTTATGTGTAATGAACCCCCTTACAATCATGATATGCAGTTGTTATTGGTATGTGTACGGAATCCAATTCTTATTGTTAAAATAGGAATGTTTAGAAACTCAAGTATACTGTCACAGGACTGCTTTACACTAAAGCATTCATTTAAATAATAAAATACACTCAGACGTAGTATAATATTCACTTACTGTGAAAATGAATAAGATTATGCTTATTTGATTACAACTGACAGAAACACCATGGCCACCATAGTTTCAACCGTTAATTCATTATGTTTGTGTCAAGCTGATTCCATAACCTTAAACCGGATGTACAGTGATCAATTATTTCATCGTTGCGTTATTTACTTGGTAGATGTTGACATCCATGATGTATAACTTTAATTTACATTAACTAGACAGGTAATTTGTACCACACACTGCGCAATGCGCGATCAACCGCCTTTTATAATCAATTCATACAGAACCTAACGTATATAAATAGAACAGAGACAAATATTACATGATAATAGACTGGTTGTGGAAAGACGTGGGTTCCCATGTACAGAGCACATTTACTTTAGGATATATAGAGGATGGGATATGCAGAGCCGTAGCCGGGAATGTGAAGCAACCTTTTGAACAAACTTTTCTAAAAACGGAGATGGCTTACACACATTTATATTTATATATTGTACTGTGTATATACTTGTTAGAAGTAATACAGTGTTTCTTTGCTTAAGACTTTTACGTGATGTCAGTATCAATAGGGCATGAGTTCAAGATTTGACAATTGCATATGCTAACATTGTATTTCTTGACATACAAAATGTGGAGCCCACCAAATGTAGGGATTTGTCAATTAGTTGAAACTACCAGTAGTTCCCCCAACCATGTATGATTCATTAAACTGTGCAAAACCCTAATAAATTATATCAGCCACGTCAGCTGTGTAACCCTATGTTGAGTTGGATTAAAGCTAATTTCAATCAAACGTACCAATATATGATAACGTTTCTACGATGAAATTAGTTTATAATCAGACTTCGCATTTTATTTTTAGTTGTACGTTATTTGTTCGACAAAACAAACAAATTAAATAAAGTTCATTGGAACAGTACGAACTTAGTGGAAAGTGACAGATTTGTGACAGGACGTGGATATGAATGAAGCTTGTCAAGCACGCGGCCACTAATTTGGCTTTTAAGGGGCAAGACAATGAGTTAAACAAACTAGGGTTAAGTTTGAAGATTTCTTTCGACCGGATATATTACAAAATTGAAGAATATAATTACATATAGTTAATAATTACAGTGGATATACTAGTAACTGCACACTGTTCAGTTACATGATAGTGTATAAAAAAAAACCAGTTATTCATAGTTGAACTATTACATCCAATGGTTTTATATAATGGTGAGTAAAAAACAAACATATAATATATAGTAAAAAAATTAAATTACACAACTATTAAAGAGTGTATGTATGTATATAGGGGTTTTAGGGCTGTCTCTCAATATTGCTATATATACTAGTCAATAGAAATGATTATTGCTTGTCAGTTGTCAGGGTACATGTTTAATTACATTTTTGTATTTCAATGCAAAACTGTTCATCTTCTTCATTTTACTTGTTCTTCCATAGCCATGTCTCTTCAACTGTTTTCACACAGCATATGGATTGTTTTAATGTTTCTCTATAAATCTGTGATGAGCTTCATATTCAACAGCACATAAATTACCAGAATTAACAACTTCAGCGGAAATTTAATTGATAAAAACATTGATTTTCTGATTTATATCATGGACAGCTTAATATATTATATTCAACTGTTGGACCAGACACGGTAGGGGTTAGTGACAAAATGTAGATGAACACACACACTGAAGTTAATTTAACTACTATTTTTTTCGATATAAAAATGCAAAAAAGAAGGGAGAACCTAAACCCAGAAACCCTATTCCTGACATTACTAGCCAGGTTTCTGGTGAGGAAAAGCTGCCCAGCAGTTATAGTAGCGAAAGCGAATGACTTCAGCGTCACAATAACATCTAAAGCACCACTGGACCGGAAAAAAAATCATAACCTCGTTTATACGATAAACCACAATTAATTCGTGCTGGTTGCATCGACGTCGAGGGGCCGGCGGGTGTGATGCCCTACCTTCACGGTAACTGGTTAACCTCCTAACAGCATCGATGAAAACAGTCCGGACATTGTTGGCGCGTCTCGTAGCGACCACTAATCCCAGCATGTTGAACGCGTCGTCCAGCACATCTTCATCTGTTGGCCAATTGAAGATACGGATCATTGCTACAGCATATTTAGCTACATAATGTCCCCGATATGCTGCTGCCTTCAATTGGGCAAGACCAAGATTTAATTGCCTGGGTAATTGTCTAAAAAAGGTATGCATTCCCAGACGATACAGGGCATCTGGGTTACGTTTGTCCATGAAGATGTCAACAAAAGGTCCACATAACACCGGCAAAGTGCGGGGTACGATGTCACGTGGTACCAGGGTATGCACCATATCTGTGCTTGAACCTATACCGTGAAGCCTTCTGCAGCTGGATGTTCAAAATCATCTCATGTTAGAAATGTACTTAACACATACTAAAAAAGGACATCTATACAATGAAATTGTTCATTCGTACCATGATCTGAACCTTATGAAGTCCGGGATCGATCCAGACATAACGGCAACCATGATGAGCATAATCATCTCAACAGGAAGTGACATCAACCTAGATGGATTCATGACTAAGGAATTGTTCCTGCAAACCAACAAATTATAAACACAAGATATATAAAAATCCAAATACATTTTTAGAAACATAAGACGATAATCAATGGTTTATATTAACGAGCAAAATTTTCGGATGCTTACTAGTGGAACTTTGGCAGACAGTTAGATGTATCCCCAGTTGCAGTGATGAAGATATAGCAGATGGACCCAGTTGAAAAAGGTTTTTTGAGCACACAGACTAATGAAAACCCAAAAAACAGTCTTTTAAATGGTTATCCCTCCGTGTATCGGGAACCGTCATTGATACACCTGTGGGTCCTAATACAGTGCCAAATATCTCCTTGTGATATTGTAAAAGGTGGCATTTCGGATCGTCTAAGCCACCAATTAACGTAGTTTGGCAGCTAATGAACTTCGACTGTATAGTAACCTACAATCTGGATCCTTCGAATACTTTTTCGGGGTTAGATCCAACCAGCTGAATAACATCTCATATATCAAAAAGAACCGTCAGTTCAAATTGTGATAACCAATGGTTCAGATTTTAGGTTTACTGAAAATTGAATTCCATTACCCGGACCCATAATTTCCCAACATTAACTCGGATACTAAATGATAATCTGATTTAAGAAATAAGGCTACGTTCAGTCTATAATTATATAGAATATATGGTTCTGTATTAAAAACACTTGTATTGGTATCTAATAGATGACATATTAATTATAAGTATATTTAGTGCCTTAACATTATATTCGGTAAATCATATGCTATCATGTTGATGTTAAAAATGTTAACTTTTAGGGTATTGGTGTTGCATTATAATTAGATTCCTTACATTTAATTAAATATGTAAATATCCAATGAAGATTGTAATCATGGTTGTGTGTTAAGTTTTAGGGTATGGATAAGGTTTACAGGGAATGTTGGATAGGGGTTAGTGGTTTCAAGCAAACAAATTTTGTTAATATCCAGTAATTATTTATTTTTTTAAAAATTTACTTATATCTAATATAATAAATAGTAACTTCATTTATTGGTGTTGCATTATAATTAGATTCCTTACATTTAATTAAATATGTAAATATCCAATGAAGATTGTAATCATGGTTGTGTGTTAAGTTTTAGGGTATGGATAAGGTTTACAGGGAATGTTGGATAGGGGTTAGTGGTTTCAAGCAAACAAATTTTGTTAATATCCAGTAATTATTTATTTTTTTAAAAATTTACTTATATCTAATATAATAAATAGTAACTTCATTTATTGGTGTTGCATTATAATTAGATTCCTTACATTTAATTAAATATGTAAATATCCAATTTGACTGTAACCATGGTTGTGTGTTAAGTTTTAAGGTATGGATAAGGTTTACAGGGAATGTTGGGGAGGGGTTAGTGGTTTCAAGCAAAGACAGTTTGTTAGTAAATTGAAATTATTTATATTTTAAAAAATTTAATTTAATTTAATATAATAAGTAGTAACTTCATTGGTTTGTGTTGCATTATAATTAGATCCCCTACATTTAATTAAATATGTAAATGTTCAATTTGACTGTAACCATGGTTGTGTGTTAAGTTTTAAGGTATGGATAAGGTTTACAGGGAATGTTGGGGAGGGGTTAGTGGTTTCAAGCAAAGACAGTTTGTTAGTAAATTGAAATTATTTATATTTTAAAAAATTTAATTTAATTTAATATAATAAGTAGTAACTTCATTTATTTGTGTTGCATTATAATTAGATCCCCTACATTTAATTAAATATGTAAATGTCCAATTTGACTGTAACCATGGTTGTGTGTTAAGTTTTAAGGTATGGATAAGGTTTACAGGGAATGTTGGGGAGGGGTTAGTGGTTTCAAGCAAAGACAATTTGTTAGTAAATTGAAATTATTTATATTTTAAAAAATTAATTTAATTTAATATAATAAGTAGTAACTTCATTTATTTGTGTTGCATTATAATTAGATCTCCTACATTTAATTAAATATGTAAATGTCCAATTTGACTGTAACCATGGTTGTGTGTTAAGTTTTAAGGTATGGATAAGGTTTACAGGGAATGTTGGGGAGGGGTTAGTGGTTTCAAGCAAAGACAGTTTGTTAGTAAATTGAAATTATTTATATTTTAAAAAATTTAATTTAATTTAATATAATAAGTAGTAACTTCATTTATTTGTGTTGCATTATAATTAGATCCCCTACATTTAATTAAATATGTAAATGTCCAATTTGACTATAACCATGGTTGTGTGTTAAGTTTTAAGGTATGGATAAGGTTTACAGGGAATGTTGGGGAGGGGTTAGTGGTTTCAAGCAAAGGCAGTTTGTTAGTAAATTGAAATTATTTATATTTTAAAAAATTTAATTTAATTTAATTTAATAAGTAGTAACTTCATTTATTTGTGTTGCATTATAATTAGATCCCCTACATTTAATTAAATATGTAAATGTCCAATTTGACTGTAACCATGGTTGTGTGTTAAGTTTTAAGGTATGGATAAGGTTTACAGGGAATGTTGGGGAGGGGTTAGTGGTTTCAAGCAAAGACAGTTTGTTAGTAAATTGAAATTATTTATATTTTAAAAAATTTAATTTAATTTAATATAATAAGTAGTAACTTCATTTATTTGTGTTGCATTATAATTAGATCCCCTACATTTAATTAAATATGTAAATGTCCAATTTGACTGTAACCATGGTTGTGTGTTAAGTTTTAAGGTATGGATAAGGTTTACAGGGAATGTTGGGGAGGGGTTAGTGGTTTCAAGCAAAGACAGTTTGTTAGTAAATTGAAATTATTTATATTTTAAAAAATTTAATTTAATTTAATATAATAAGTAGTAACTTCATTTATTTGTGTTGCATTATAATTAGATCCCCTACATTTAATTAAATATGTAAATGTCCAATTTGACTGTAACCATGGTTGTGTGTTAAGTTTTAAGGTATGGATAAGGTTTACAGGGAATGTTGGGGAGGGGTTAGTGGTTTCAAGCAAAGACAGTTTGTTAGTAAATTGAAATTATTTATATTTTAAAAATTTAATTTAATTTAATATAATAAGTAGTAACTTCATTTATTTGTGTTGCATTATAATTAGATCCCCTACATTTAATTAAATATGTAAATGTCCAATTTGACTGTAACCATGGTTGTGTGTTAAGTTTTAAGGTATGGATAAGGTTTACAGGGAATGTTGGGGAGGGGTTAGTGGTTTCAAGCAAAGACAGTTTGTTAGTAAATTGAAATTATTTATATTTTAAAAAATTTAATTTAATTTAATATAATAAGTAGTAACTTCATTTATTTGTGTTGCATTATAATTAGATCCCCTACATTTAATTAAATATGTAAATGTCCAATTTGACTGTAACCATGGTTGTGTGTTAAGTTTTAAGGTATGGATAAGGTTTACAGGGAATGTTGGGGAGGGGTTAGTGGTTTCAAGCAAAGACAGTTTGTTAGTAAATTGAAATTATTTATATTTTAAAAAATTTAATTTAATTTAATATAATAAGTAGTAACTTCATTTATTTGTGTTGCATTATAATTAGATCCCCTACATTTAATTAAATATGTAAATGTCCAATTTGACTGTAACCATGGTTGTGTGTTAAGTTTGGTAATACAATTTAATTATTTAATTTTTAATACTTAATTTTATTTAATACCAAGCAGTATAATTAGTTAATAAAACATTTCACATATTTGTAAACACAAAGTTGCTACTGCGTACTGTGAGGGAAACACGTGTGCCCCCAAAGTCGACAACAAATTACGATGCTTGCCATCAAGTGATTGGTGGAAGTTAGTCGACCATGAATTCGGAATATCTATATGGCAGGATAGTCAATTCTAGTACTTTGTTGACCTTTTGAATTACGCACTAATATCGGAATACTTCGGAAATCCAATTCACAAGGTTTATATACCTCGTTTCCGCGGGAAAATAACTATCCACGCGGGAATGTGTACACCATGTTGTCCTATATAAAGGGGGTAAATATCGACAGCCTCATCAGAGATATATGAAACAAAAAAACAAATATCAACCACAGCTATCTTCCGAAATGAGCAAACAAGCCAAGCAGCAGAAGAAGGCAGACTCAGACGAATGGATAAACAAGGGGGCGTTTTTTTCCAAAGACGATAGTTCATCATCTGAAGCTACATATCAACTTTCAGCGACCCCGTCAAAGGGTTCATCTACCTCCCATATTAGGACAAGTCCGGTGACCCCCCAACTGAAGGCAACTCGTCACGCATTCAGGGATTCTGTCTCCAAAAGGCAAATGTTATTCACTACATTATTAAGCAGATCGTTCAAGGATCAGCTCGTTATATTAACAATAGATTATTAACACTGAATTTCCTCTGCTATTTGCCAGATTGTTCAATGAAACTGAATGGTCCCCACTGCCGAAAGAAATGTGGGAGGAAGTGTTAGCAAGGGTTGCCGAAACAGACCCTTCGTCGGTCGGTTCATTCGGCTGCTGGTATAACGCACAGAATGAATTATTATTTAACACTGATATTGAAAGAAACGCATTCAGTATATATATTTATTCAGAGTTCAAGAATATTAGTGTGGTGCATGTTGTTTTCATTTATGCAGCTCTAGGGGGGCTTCTTTTAACGCCCGAAGATTATACCCAATGTTGTCTCTGAAACACCTTTTTGTAAGGGTTCCCAACATGCGTCCCAAGTTGCTGGGAAGCATTGAGAAAATGTGGGGAACATTTAACAACCCTGATGCTGGCATCATGATCGGGGTGCACAAAGGACTGTACCAAGGTAACGTCCAAGGAGGTGTTCTGGTGCTGAACAAAGTGTTTCTGATAAATTATGACCCACTCGCAGAGTATACTGCTAACATACTCGCGAGGATGAGTCTCTCCGCACCTCCACCGTTGATGGATGCGTCTGATGTTTCATTAGAAATAGGATCAGAGCAGGAACGGGTGTTCTTAGAGACCCGAGCAACAGCCATGAAAATGATAACTCTACACGCTTTACTGGAACAAGGGTGGTTGGGCGGCATGGGTTATTGTTCACGTGGCCCAACAGGAGGCCATTGGGGTTACTCTATCAGGCATCATCGATACATAACCTGTAGGTCTTGTTTGTACGATTTCGAGATGGATAGGGTATTTATAATGTTTCAGGACATAATTAATCCCTAGTAGTACACGTTTATGAATCCCCCCTTCAGTGTTCAGTTAGTAAACATGAAGTTATTTTGGATTTCAACTGCATTACGATTGTAGTACATACAAATTACTTAAAATATTAAATGTCCAAACAGTTAAAAACTAACTCCGGTTGACCCAGATATGGTATGGATACGGTTTATTCTATAGTTGACGAGGGTTATTTCGTTCAACTATAACTAGGGGGTAAATCATTTACAATGCTGTGTATAATTTTATGGGTGTTGCTACAAACTGTGAAATTTTATGTGAAATTTCTATAGAAATTGAAATAGGGTCCCACCATGTGCCGATGCATTTGTTCATTTACTTTCTCTTTCTTACTTTCAATTGAAATTTAACAAGTAATTTCACAGTTTAAAATTTACTCAAATATTATTAAGTCTGTTCTAATTGTTATGACGTGACTGTGAAGTAATTTTCCAGTTGCTGTGTATCTAATATTTAAAAGCACAAGTTACTCCTATTATTTGATGTCCAATAAGTTAAAATCTGACTATGGTTTAAGGTTTAGGGTATGGTTAGTAGACTTGCAGACCTAACTTCCCGATAGGGGTCACTTGTATCACAGCTGCAACCAAGCATTAAATGCTACTGCGGGATAAAGATATGATTATTGATGTCTTATCAGGCCTTAAATATATGTCATTCGAAGTCCAATTACAGAAAGTGAAATTCACAAAAATTATTGTATTTCAAATTAATGTTTCGTTTTAATGAATATGAAACAATGTATTATAATGAAGCTGAAACAAAGTATTATAATGAGAGCAGTCCAAGAATGATACATCAATTTGTACTGTTAATTTGTTAACAGAGACTCACTTGTGGTTTTTATAGTAGGTGCACTTAATAATTGACCAATAAAATTTACGGATATTCATTCGCAATAAATATTTTCTTATAATAAACACATTATTTTATCCAAATAAATCGACATAAACTGTAGGGCTTGTGTGTACCATTTCGAGGGACATAACATGTATGTACTTTTTGACAACTAAATTAATCCCTACTAGCTATTTAAAGATGACCCTTATATAATGAGAAAAAACTAAACCCTAAACCCAAACCACTGACCCCAAATGACTAAACCGTATACCAAAAAACTTGCAAATTGACAACACATTAATGAGAGATTGTTGACATATGTATCATAGATTAGAGATTAACAATGGTTTTGTTAGTTCATAACTGACTAAAATAAGGATCATACAAATTATTAGGTACACCGACTACACTTAGTTCACTGGACTATATTGAACTATACAAGGATTAACTAATAACATCATGTGGATAAAATGTTAGTTCCATTTTTAATGAATTACACCACATCCCACATGGTAGACCTAATACTGTCCACATAAAAAAAAAACGATACCGTATCTTTGTCTGGGAACAAAAATTTACCGGATGAAATTAATGCTACATAGCTAAAAGTGAAGGCAAACACATTGGACTGGACATTCGTTGAACCAAGATTTTTGACATAAACATATGATTAAACTTGCATGCAGCACTCAAGCCGACGTTGTTGCAGATAGGGAACGGTGACGTAATTGAAAGACAAATACACTATGACTTTTTGAATAATTTTTCTCGGTCCAATCATAACAAAAATTATACAATTATAATATGGAATTCTATGTTAAAAACCTATGGAAATATATGTATTGAATGAACTAACCAAATGTACTACATGAACTATGTATACACGACAGTTATATTTATATAATAAAATGTTAATGGTTTTCACATATAAATAAGTATCTAAGGTTCCTTGAATATATACAGTTGTCTATATGAGCGATGACCTCAAAAATTAATACAATACATCAACTATTAAATATAGAGGTGATATTTACATTGATTTTATTAAGTGTAACTGTTTCTTTATGGAATTTGTTTTTCTAAATTTACTTAACACAAAATATTTGTTGATTTTAGTATGTGAATGTTTTTGCCAAACTATCATATTATTAGCGGTCTAAAAACAAAAAGCACCAACTAGTGAATTCTTTAGTATATAATTAATTCTCCGACCCTGTACTGTACATTATACCGTTGAATATAGGCCAAGGTCAGATTAAACTATTACAAGAAGGGAACTGGCACAGCTAATCATCGTCGTCAATTCCAAGCTTGTAACCTCGAACCCTTCATCTTCTCTCTATCTAGTATCTACCTTCAACTTTAAGGAAAATACCCTTTGATAACTGGTCGTCTCAACCATGTCAGCCAACGATAAACAACCTGGAAACGGAGACTCTAAAGGTTAGCTCCAAACCCTTGTTTTCATGTACTTGTTTCCACCCTCAAGCATGTTTTAACTTGACAATGCTTCAGTACTGCGTGTTCATATAATTTTACCCAGCTGACTGTTCATACATGTTGAGGATTTTTGATATTGTTCCTTTGTTGTGTTAAATTTTTTTTTTTTAAATAATGATATGTATACGTCGAGTCCCTAGTTAAATGAATCTTATAAAATATTCATTCATACAATTTCTTTTTTACTAGATAAATATAGTAAAAAACAACAGTAGTTCATTTAAGTTTTCTTGTTACATTGGTGAAACTGTTCGCTATTATTTTGAACTAAATTTGTGTTCGTATGACTGAATTCATAAAATCGTTGACTAACTTTAGATTCTAAAATTCAATTCGACGAAAACTGCAGTATAATTTTGTGCAGATTTTAATTTGTTATGGATATATAGCAAAAAAATAAAAAAGATAAAACATGGAAACAATTGTTACGCACTGGATTCGACACCGTGACTACTTCCAGAAAAAACGCAATCTCGTTCCACTGACGAACATACAAATGCATCTGGTTATAATTACGCCATATTTGTTAAATGTTTATAACGTCATCCAAGCTAAAACGGGGCCTACAAAGTTGTGAGGGTCAAAGCCCAACCCTTGTTGGCTTGGGCCTTAAGCTGGGCCTCATTTTCTGGATGATAACTTGTATGTTCGATTTATTGCTTTGATTGTGAGTTGGCCCAGACTATGTACTCGATTTTTAAGTCGGATTCGTAGACTGAACCTGACTGATGTCCTGACACAATTGGTATGACTATAGGTTTGCAGTACGAGAACCCTATACATTTCGACGACTTCTATGATCCGATTCCCCCAAGCAAAGAAGATGACCCGCCAAATTTCTTCGACTCACTTGATCATGTACTGTCGTGGTACACTGCATACGGTCAGGAATGTGGGTTTAGGGTAAGAAGGCACTATAGTCATAGAGACCCAAATGGAGCAGTAATTCACTGTGTCTTTGCTTGCAACCGGGAGGGGAAACGTAGAGAGGAGTACAAAAATCGACCATACCGCAAGAGACAAGCCACAACAGAAACACGTGTCGGTTGTAGGGCAAGGCTATCATGTAAATTAGTACCAGTAAATATGAAGTGGTGTATCGACGCATTCCACAATGACCACAACCATGAATTACTTCCGAATACGTACAGTCAGTTCATCTCCGGTTTTAACAAACGCGTTCCAGCGGCTGACACTACACTAACGGAGACAATGAAACAGGTAGGCATACCCGCTACCAGAGTCTTCGATTTCCTAGCAGTTAGGGAGGGTGGATACGAGAAGTTGGGGTATAGGAAGCGGGATTTGTACAACTACCTAGATATGATACAGAAGAAACTGACTGGCCAGAATGATGCGGATCGGGCGTTAAGCTATATGTCCGGAAAGGAGGTCAGTGACCCTCAATTCTTCTACGCCATCGACTTGGACGAACAACAGCAGCTATCCAGATTAATTTGGATGGATGGTGGATGTAGGTCTGACTACGCATCTTTCGGCGATGTAGCTCTGATGGATGCAACCTACAAAACAAACATATATGGCCAACCGTTGATTGTAATCGGCGGAGTAAGCAATCATCACAATACGCTCATATTTGCCACCGGTCTTCTGCATGACGAAACAGAAGCCAGTTACGTATGGTTTTTGCAAAAATTTCGGGAAGGTATGGGTAACTCTGCCCCAAAATGCCTGATAACAGACGGCGACACGTCAATGGCGTTGGCAATACAGCAGGTCTTCCCTGAGACGAGACATCGATTGTGTGGATGGCACTTATCTAGGAACGTTGACAGCCATATCAAAATTCCAGGATTCCAAAAGGAGTTCCAACAGTTGGTGTATACCCCTATGACAGAAATGGCTTTCGAAAATGAGTGGCTTCAATTATTAGCTAAATACGGGATGGATGGAGATGGGGGGTTGGAGGAAGGAGAGGGGGGGTTGGAGGAAGGAGAGGGGGGGTTGGAGGAAGTAGAGGGGGGGTTTGAGAAGGACCCGTTGAAGAAAGCAAAGAGGTGGTTGAGGGCCCAGTACCGTCGTCGCTCGAAATGGGCAGCTACTTTCTTTAGGGGAGTTTTCTGCGGTGAGGCTAGGACGACGCAACGTATAGAAGGTCTCAATGCTAAATTCAAGAACCAGCTAGTCAGGGGGACATCGATGCGCCTGATAGTGTTGCTCAAGTATGCCGACATCCTGTTGCAAAAGTCAAGGCAGACAAACTTTGAAGCCGAGTATACGGCAATATCGACACTAGTGCAGAGTTCTGTAACAGTCCTAAAACAAATTGAGAAGAATGCACGCAAGATTTACACTCCAGCTTCGATGGTCAGGATAGTCAAACTGATCGGACTGGTGGGTGCAACGATAGTCAACGGCCCGGTGAGATCAGAGACAACCACCGTGTATAAGGTCAAAGACTACGACAAATTTTTTATAGGTGAATGGAGGGTTCAATATTGTGAATCCACAACCGAGCTCAATTGTGATTGCCTGTATTTTGAGACTGTCGGCTTGCCTTGTGAACACTCGTTTGCAGTAATGAAATACCAGCATCTGCAGCAAATTCCCGACAATTTGGTGAACAATAGATGGACGATGAGGCCAATCAATAGTCCAAGTATACCAACAGGCATTCCGTCCGAGGCCCCACGCAGCATACATTCTCACTACGCCTCGATTTTGTCAGCAGCAGTAGAAGCAGGTGATGATGCCACGTTTAAAAAGGCACTGCATGAGTTGAACAATCTAGGCGACCTACCCCGTCATACACCTCGACAGACTACAACATCGCCAAAGAAGACTGCTGAAAATCCCAGGAATTCAACTAAGAAACGAACTGCCAGGAAGAATAAATGTAGTCGTAAACGAACAGAGAATAAGGATACGGGTAAAGAAGATACTGGTCTGCGCTCTAATCATCTACCCAACAGAAATGAAGTTCCCCCTGATGACAACTATGATGATTTACCCACCCAAGAAGAAATTACAACTGATGTACCTAACACCCAAGAAGAAACCACAACTGACATACCAACCAGCCAAGAAGACACAATTACTGATGTGCACAATATTTACGCCAGCCCTTATACTTCTGCCTGGTCGGTGAACAACAATCCAAATTTCTACTACCCGTCGTTCAGTTTCCTCCGCTCTTATCGAAATTAACCAACTTGTAATTTCATATACTGCTCAACACAACGGGTGTATCAATCAGATTCCCGCTAACCTTGCAGATTATGTTACCTAAGAAAAACGTGTAAACTAGGTTCTAACACAGACAGCCAAAAGAATATGCTGCAGTTTCCTAACAGCATGCGTATTTCTTAGCAAACACATGTTTTATCAGTCAACATGCTGACGGACACAATTGATATTCATGTTGGACCTGTTATTTTAGGCAGCTGATTTATCATCACAACAAAAAAAACCTGTAGGGGAGGAAAAACATTCATTTAACATGCTTATACAACGGATTGAACCTAGGACGTATCACCCATTAAGTAGCGTGCTACCAATAGGTTGAATTGAAAACTTAGTCTGATATCGTATACATTTAATAAATACACAAATAATTGGTTTATAGTTGCTAGGTTGGATTGTCTATAATTTGGGGACACCTTGCCGTCCATTACTCTCCATTCTGCAGAAAACCCTAGAGGACACATCAACGAAACTGCGAAAGACAAAAGCTCCATCGGCTTCGTCGCGTCGACTCAACTGTCTTTTGTTGCATTCTCTAGGTAATATAATTGGTCTATGTTAGCTTACATTTTCAATATCATCATCTAATTGTCAATCGTCTTTGCACTTCATCGATTTTAGGCTGCAATTACTGCAGTTGAATAAATAAAACTGTAATTCATTTCGGAATTCATGAGTTTGTGTTCATTTTTGGTTAAATAGCTGATACTTCTACGATTCTATGTGTTTCAGATATAATAATGGCTGATCTCGGTAAGTTCGACAGTAACAACTTGTCTTTCTTATTGGTTGTGGTTTTTTTTTAAATTGATATTCCTTTACTAAACAAGCAGTTTAAAATGGGACTTGCAGATGAGCTTCAGATGTTGGACTATTTCCTGTCTCGAACTAATATTTCATTTCGAGTAACAGTAGATGAGAGCACGAAAACAAAAGTAGTAAGTGAATTCAACAAATCATCTTTTCCTGTCATGGTACTGGCTCAGTGGATTGGATACTTGATGTTGGTTTGATGATTCAATTAAATTGTACTTTAACTGAATTATGTAGCCTATCCCCAATGGGTTTATCCAAGCTGCACGTCTGGAAAACCGTCGATCGCTCCTTTTAATTGACCGGTCTGAGCTGGTAACGCCGATGCGGCTTGTTAAACACTATGTCACTAATGGCGAACCATCGGGTCCAAACCGATGGCAATACAGGATAAGGAATGGGTGGGAAGACTTTTACACCAGAGCTGGACTAAAGGAATCAGATGAGCTGACTTTTGTGTTCGCTGGTGAAGAAATGGTGTTTGTGGCAGTGGAACGTTCCTAATAAAATCTACGGCGTTAAATGGCACAACATTGGAGCCCAATGGGCGTGTATTATGACTTTTTTGGGGTTTTTCAAACTATTAGGGATGTATGTTTCCCAATAAGTACGACTGAATGTTGCAATGGGTGTTCATCAAACTTATTTCCTGGTTTTCTTCTTAATGGGGATATATGTGTCCCCTTGTGTGGATGTTTAAAAAATGATTCATAAAAGGCAATAACGACTATAAAAGAGCCATCGAGGATATTGAATCCAGTAGTAATAATTCAGCAGGAGCACATTATGCTTATACATATCTATTAGCTAGAATCTGAATGCAAACATTGTTAAAATAAAAATCATTCAATATTGCAGGAACCATGAATAAAACCATCAGAAGTTTGCCTTGTCTATTAAACTGCTCAGATCGACCAACTTGACACTCCTTTCCAATAACGCCTGTATGGCTGTCCCATTTCCTGTTCTGAATTATCCCGTATATCCATCCCTTGTTTGTTCCAGAACCGGGTGCACGTTCCCAAACGGATACATCAAAATCAGCTATCTCAACGGCTTCTGGTGTCTGGTATTTACCAAGCATTAGAGCTCGATAACACTCCTTGATACACATACCTCGATAAGACTCCTTCAAACAACTACCCAAACATGATACAGAAGAAATTGACTGGGCAGAATGATGCGGATCCAGCGTTAAGCTATATGTCCGGAAAGGAAGCCTACTACCCACTCTTCAGTTTCCTCTGCTCTTATCGAAATTAACCAACTTGTGATTTCATATATTGCTCAACACACCTGCTGTATCATTCACATTCCCGTTAACCTTGCAGATTATTTTACATAACCAAAACGTGTCCAACCAATTATCTGCTTCGCTGGAATTTTTATAGTCACTCAACCATAAATTGAATGAAACCTAAACTGATTGAAAAATCCTTTTGCACCAAACACAAATGTATGTATCTACACTTTCAAAAACTGTTTCTTGTTAAACAACATTCAATTCATCAGGATTGCATTAAAACAGAATGTAATGTTCGAAAATGAATGGCTATGGATGTATTGAACAGCAAATTAACACAATACAACAGTAATAGATGTTCAATTCATCAGTATCACTATCCACGTATCCATATACAACCAACAACACGTCTCATAATTATCAACAAACAGACAATTGAAGCTTCATACTGCAAGATGAAAACAAGCTTCAGAATGGACTTGTCTGGCCTGTGAAATGGAGCAACCTCATTCAAATCCCTCCTTCGAGAAGCGACAGCAGCGCAGCGGAATGATTCAGCAATGGAGGTAGGGAAGGAGGTAAGGGAAGGCGGGTGAAGAAAGGATAAGGGGTAGCTCCGTCGAACTAGACTACACACCCAAAACGTAACGTATAGTAAAGGGCAAGTTCAAACGTCTGTTAAAACTTCACATCCGGTCTGGATAAATCTTCGAACCGTGGTCTAATTCACTTAAGTGATGTGATATGATGTGACAAGAACCACTAAACCGCATTTTTTCTCTTTTAAACGAAATTACAAGTTTGCCATTAAATACAGACCTCTGATTGGTGGAAATTAGGCCGCATCAAACAGCGGCCGTTCCTATATCTCACGTGGAGTCAGCAGTTAGCTTGGCTGGACTTCAATTCAATTCAAGTTTTTCTCTGGCATCCTCAACAGCGTTCAGTTCGGATTCCTGTTCGAAACCAGAGGCTCCTCTCCACCCTTCCACCTTCACTCAACCAAATCAGAGAAAGAAACACCAGAGCGCCTGAAGACTTCTTCCTCCATTGAATTTCTATGTCCTCGTCTCAGCTCGTGAAGAAGCCCTAGAGCACTTCTTACAGTTTGTTCAAGCTCTGAGTATGGCTCAGAGGTTCGACCTGCTCAAGGAGCTTGGATCCAAACTCGAGTCCCCTCCTTCCACCAAGGATGCTCTCGCCAAGCTCCTCAAGGTTGGTGTTTCCATAATTACTCTGCTTATGTGCACGGGGTTGTCTTAGCTAGGTCCCCAGTTTTAATTTCATGGCTAGGTTTCGAGGAAGTGGAGGGGGAAGTTTTCCAATTTCTAAAAGTTACGGATTCATGTCTGGCATTGCTTCTTCTTTCGACGAATTCAAGTTCTCGGTGTTCAAAAGTGACTCTTGGTGTTTTAGGTTCAATTCAGAGAATTGGTTTAGGAAAGAAGGACTCATCTTTCTATTTTTCCAGTCATATAAGAAAGTGGAAATTTCTCATGTTTAGGGTTTGGGATTGAATTTGTTTTAGCAAGTTCTTCTGCTGAACTGAATTCAGCTATGGATTACGCTTCTCCTGCTCTTCTTTTAGATTGCGGACTTTTCAGCTTTAGTTTCCGAAATAGGGCTTGTTTCTGATTTAATTGGACCTCGGAGACCCAGAAGGACCTAAGCTTGAATGTAACTAAAACATGTGAAAGTATTGTGGCAACCTAAGATTTTGACCCCCTATATCAAAACCCACCAATTAAAACAAGCACATTTAACATCTTACGTTTATGATTTGATCAAAGATTTGTAACAATTTGGCTATAATAGTATAATGGGGTTGTGCATTCATCCTTGGGAGGTCGCTTGTGCTATTAATTATATATGAAGTCTGGTTCTTTTTGCTAATCGAGCCATAGTTCGAGTCACTAATTCCGATTTCTGGCCCTTTATAGTTGTTATTCCTAGGAGGCTAGGACGATATTCTGATCCGTAATTGACTAGTGACCCTGAAGTAAAATTCGAACTCTAGTATGAAGCAACTTAATATCACTTCAGTTCAGTTTGTATCGCGTACATTGTACACTTGACAAGGGTCAGTTTGGTTTGAGACTGAAACTTCTAGATGTACTCAGCTTTCCTGGATTCTTTTTGGTACATGTATCCTTCACAATTTGTCGATTGTGATTTACTCTTGGTTTGTATTACGTCTAGCAAGCTGCAACATGTCTTTCCGAAACGGAGCAGATGCCGTCGACTACAATTATGGAGTCGGTGCAGCCTTTCTTCAGCTCCATAGTCAAACCAGACTTGCTGAACCATCATGATAGGGACATCAAACTTCTAGTCGCGACGTGCATTTGTGAGATAACACGTATTACTGCACCAGAAGCCCCCTTCGAAGATGATGTTCTAAAGGTTCGTTTTTTTCTCCTGATTGATAAATTCTGGCCTGTCAAATGCCATTTTGCATCTCCATGTTGTTTAGTTTTCCAGTTTTGCCTTATATGGATCTTATTTGCAGGACATTTTTCATTTGATCGTTGGCACCTTTAGTGGCCTTGCTGATACTTGTGGTCCTTCATTTGGAAGAAGAGTGATCATATTGGAGATTCTTGCAAAATATCGGTCATGTGTCGTAATGTTGGACCTTGATTGTGATGATCTGGTCAAAAAGATGTTCTCTACATTCTTTGCTGTTGCTAGGTATGTCTTTTCCCAAATCTTGCATGAAGACTGTTATTTGTTAGTTCACTTACATGAGGATGTAAGATCAAACTGCAATATCTCATGGATTTTAAAGGTTTTGAAAGAGAAGATAGATGGTGGTATTTCAAATGACAATTGATGTTCCGAAGTGACTATTTGCTGGATTATCCACTCTCTACCCTTTTTAGCAGAGCTTCATTGTTTGTAGGTGTACACTATTTAGGTTCTTAATCTAGTCAAAATGTTCTCATGCCTGATAGAAATGAAAAATGAGGCATGCATGGGTGTCTTCTTCATACATGGCCTTGTTTGGAACAGTTAGTTTCGGAAGATAGATTAGTCATATTCAGAAATAAAATGTGGTATCAGCTCCATAGCATCGGCAGCGTATTCTCTGTCTTGTAGAATTGTATTTTTTTTAAATCTAAGTTCCTGCATAATGTTTTCTTTGTTTGATGGATGTTAACTTACTTGAAGTTGCGCATGCAGTGATGATCATCCAGAAAGTCTTCTAACCTCAATGCAGAAGATCATGGAAGTCCTTTTAGAAGAGAGTGAAGAAATCCATGAGGATCTTTTGCTTACAATACTTTCAACATTAGGTCGTAACAGAAAGGTGATTTGTGTCTTTTAGATTCGCTTCCAGTTTCCCTGCTATTAAGTAGTAGTGTGCTGCTAAATATGCTCTCTATTGTCTCATGAGGATTTGCTGAATTCTCATTGCCAGGATGTTACCGCATCGGCAAGGAAGCTCGCTATGGATGTGATTCAAAGCTGTTCAATGCAACTTGAACCTGTGATAAAGCAGTTTCTTGTATCATCAATATCTGGAGATACCGAACCTTTGAACAAAGATCTTGACTATCATGAAGTTATCTACGACTTATATGTATGTGCTCCCCAGATATTATCTACAGTCGTCCCATACCTCACAGGGGAATTACTGGTAAGTACCATTTCTGTGGTTAATGATTTGTTTACTGAAATTGCATTTCAACGATTTTGGACCCATGATGAGTCAACACATCAATTGGTACGCATTGCCTCTTTTGGGCGAGTAGCTCCATCAAGGAATACTACATTGTGGGACTCCTTGGATGATGATAACACTCAGTGTATATGTATAAGGCAGAACCTCTCTTATATTCTTAAGATGGATTCAGTTGCTTCAGACACATGCCTCAAGTTGAACAATATTTAACATTATTTTTAATAGTTTATAGTATTGAAGAGCTAAAGGAAGGAATAAAATTGAGGCGTTAAATTGTTTAGGACTCCATATTTTTCAGATAGCTGATTTATTCACAGAGTGGGTATAGAATCCTCTCCTATTATCCGCCTCAGTTGACTGATAGTTTCATGGGGCATTTATGGACATTAGTATATCTGTCATAGAAACGTCCCATTACTGACTTGAGATCTTTCATTGGGTTCCTATATAACTATTATGAACTCATGAAGTATATTATTTTGGGGATTTAAATGGGTTTAAGGTAAGTCAGATCAGTAAGATTGTTTTCTGTAGGTGGTCAGTCGTATCTATTGTTTCTCAGTCTTCAAGTTTTAAATCTGCAGAATGATCATTTAGACACCCGTCTAAAAGCTGTGAGATTAGTTGGGGACCTATTTTCTCTTCCAGGACGCTCTGTATCTGAAGCTTTCCAGCCAATATTTTCCGAGTTTTTGAAGAGGTTGACAGATAGAGCAGTTGAAATAAGGCTTTGTGCCCTTGAGCACGTCAAGAATTGTCTGCTTTGTGATACTTCAAGAGCCGAAGCTCTTCAGATCATCTGTAAGTGATGTAGAATTAATTCAAAAAATTGTCTCGGCATTAGTCAATTTTGTTGACCTGTGTATTTTAGCTGTTTTATGTGATCGGCTGCTGGACTATGACGAGAATGTGCGAAAACAAGTAGTTGCTGCCATCAGTGATGTCGCATGCCAGTCTCCAAATTCCATATCAGTTGAAACTATAAAACAAATTTCAGACCGTCTTCGAGACAAATCAGTAAGCTTGGGCTTTATCTATAGTTGATGTTCCTGATGGACTATCGATCCTTTAGTGTCCATAACAATCTTTTTTTTGGGCAGCCGCTTGTCAAGAAGTATACTATGGAAAAGCTCGCTGATATATTCAGGGTTCACTGGGCAGAGACGGATGAATCGGTTGACCCCAAGAGATTTGATTGGATTCCTGGGAAAATTTTGAGATGCTTCTTTGACAAAGATTTCCGGTATGTTCTTTCCTAATCAAAATTTGCACCTAGAGTTGATATATGCAGCAATCGTCACTTAACGTCTTAGGATATCTTTTCAGAATATTTTGAAGCAGGAGGATGAACTCAGGAAATAAGTTATATGTTTGTAGATGTTCATCATTTTTAATAGGTTATACGAATGATTGTCCGGTCAATAGAACGTAAACACTTCTACCGTATTCTTAAGTTTAGTTAAGTATTGACAAGTGGATATGGCTCACGATGAACTTAAAGGCTCAAGTTGATTCCTTAACAGTGACAGGTTGGTTAAACCCCTGCGCTCATATTTTCCATGTTTAACCAATGTGGTAGTCATGACTTGCCCTCATGTGCATGAATTGAATGGAAATATTACCAGATATCTCTTATTCAAGCTGATCAGAATTTCCCTCACCACTAGTTCAGTAATTGGCGTCATATAAATTGTTGTACGGAACTGAAATGAACATAGAATTTGACTTTATTCCGGTCTGTAGTTGGAGAAACTTGCCTGAACTTGAGAATAATTAAAGTTCTCAACCTTCTCTTCAATGCAGATCTGATGCAATTGAATCAGTTCTGTGTAGCTCGTTGTTTCCGGCTGAGGTTTCAATGAAGGATAAAGCAAAGTGCTGGATAAGGTTTTCATCAGGATTTGATAAAGTCGAGGTTAAAGCTCTTGAAAAGATACTTGAGCAAAAGCAAAGGTTTGTAATATCTGTATTAACTCCACTTAGATAATAATGCCTCTCGATCAGAGTTTTTGTGTTATTTGGTTTTATATTTTATCTCAGGTTACAACAAGAGATGCAGAGGTACCTCTCGTTTAGGCAAATGTACCAGGTCTGCATGCTAAAGTGTGGTATTACACTTAATGAGGTTATAAATTGTAAATTATGAACTGAAAGAGTCACACCTTTTCAATGCAGAATGGTGATGTTCCAGACATTCAGAAAAAGGTCCAGTTCGGCTTCAGAATAATGTCTCGCTTCTTTGCGGATCCCAGTAAAGCAGAGGAGAACTTTCAGATTCTAGATCAGTTGAAAGACATGAATGTGTGGAAGATATTGACCAGCGTTCTTGATCCCAACACGAATTATCACCAAGCTTCTGTATATCGGGTGAGGAGTAAATTCATTCCGCCTGGTACTGAAATATACAGTACAATGATGCTTGATTGGCGGATAGTCAAATCAGCTCCTTTTCTGCCTCATGCTTTCCTTCCCTTTATGATTACTCTTGATAGACCAGTGTAAAGAAATGAAACAGCTGTACTTTTTCATACTAATAGTAATACTTCTGAATTTGCAGGAAGATCTGCTAAAGATTCTTGGTGAAAAGCACCGCCTTTATGAGTTCCTAAGCACCCTCTCTATCAAATGTTCATATCTACTAATAAACAAGGAGCACACGAAAGAAGTACTGGCGGAGGTTTTTGTGCAAAAATATGCAGGAAATTCTCAATATATTCAATCTTGCATGGATACCCTAGTGGTGAGTAATTTTCATCACTTATTGCTGGTTAATCTCTCTAGTCATGTTTGTATAGGCAGTTGATGATTCATCATTTCTTGCATGCCTGCCTATGTTATAATGAAAGTTTGGCCAAAAAAAAGTATAACACTAAAAGCTGTAGGTTTGCTCTATGCTGTTACAAACCAAGTTGAAAAGCCGACCGAATAAACTAGTCTATTAGTTGGGAGGACCCATACAATGGTTGCCCATACAACAACCAATGTAGTACAACTCGCATACCTTGTAATGGTATAGACCATAACATTCATCCCCCTTAAGAAAACCAACGTTCTCGTTGGTCACGATTGACTTTTCTAGGCCACCTGTCCGAGATCTTGTTGGTCACAGCTGGCTTTTCCAAGCCACCACTCCAAGGTCTTGCTTTGATAATAATTGTTACAAACCAAACGGAAGAGCCCATGCCAATAAACTAGTCTTTTGTCTTATAAACACCACAATTGTTGCCCATACAATCAATGTGGTACAAGTCTCATACCTTGCAATGATATAGCCATAACAATGATAACATTCGTCCCCCTCGAAGGAGACAACCGTCCTCGTTGTCACTGTCACGACTGGCTTTTCCAGGCCACCACTCCGTGAGCCACCACTTAGAGCTCTTGCTGGCCACGGCCACGTTGGTCGCAACTAGCTTTCTAGGCCACCATTTCGTGGGCCCCGGCCGCCACTCCAAGGTCTTGCTCTGATACCAATTGTTACAAACCAAATGGAAGAGCTCAACCCAATAAACTAGTCTATTAGGTGGGAGGACCCCATTTGGCTTATCAAGCCCATAATGGTTGCCCATACAAACAATCTGGTACAAGTCCATACCTTGCAATGGTATAGACCATAACATTTGCACCGAGGCACTGAATACTCATAATCTTCGATGTATATTCCTGATGGTTTATGCAAAGTAATATGCTCGGAAATCACTACGGAGTTCCGTCTGTCCTTAATTTCTTGACCGGAGTTCCGTCTGTCCTTAATTTCTTGACCGGAGCTCCGTCTGTCCTTAATTTCTTGAGCACTATTTCCTGACATTTTATTTCTCTTGCATCTGCATGCACTGTCCTTAATTTCTTGATCACTATTTCCTGACATTGCATGTCTCTTGCATCTGCATATATTTATGGGACAGTCTCATTTGAAATTTCTACTAACATACCCAATAGAATAGCTGTTTAAGCATCTATTTAATGCTGTACTCTGTTTAAGGTGTGGATCTACAGGAAATTTTAGTGTTACTTGAGGATTGGACTTGAGCGTGTCATCTCTTTTTTAACCTTAAATTTGTGAATGCCTTTACTGTATACGGAGCACCGTTATCTCAATGTTTCTGTTATGGCTTTGCAGGTTCTAGCACGTTACACTCCATCATTGTTAATCGGTTTGGAGGAGGAACTAGTAAGTCTCCTGAAGGACGATAACGATATTATTAAGGAGGGGGCTTTGCACATTCTAGCAAAGGCAGGGGCGATCATTCGAGAACAACTTGCTGTATCATCAAGGTAGCGCTGTATACTATTTGCATGTTGAGATGATTGCTGGCATGCTAATTCAAATTGGTGCTTCTTTGCAGCTCTGTGGAGCTTATTTTAGAGAGAATGTGTCTCGAAGGTAGTAGAAGGCAGGCCAAATATGCTGTGCATGCTCTTGGAGCAATAACTAAAGATGACGGATTGAAGTCCCTTTCAGTCCTTTACAAGGTTTATCCATGACTTTTAGTTACAAAATTGATGGATACTGATAGGGCACTTCATTTATTCAACACGGAAAGATGTGATACTATTTTTCATTCAATTTGCAGAGGCTTGTAGATATGCTTGAGGACAAGACCCATTTACCAGCTGTTCTACAGTCTCTGGGGTGCATTGCTGAAATTGCTATGCCTGTATTCGAGACTAGGGAAAATGAAATCGAAGATTATATTAAGACCAAAATTCTGAGTATTAGCAATGTACGACTTCTGGATCTGCTTTATTTATTTCCTTTTATGACACTTCCCAGCTAACAATTATTGACTATCTGATGTAACGTCACAGAAGGCAGAGGATGACACAACTGGCTGGGATGATAGAAGTGAACTTTGCTTGATAAAGGTCAGTCATATAGGATTATTTTCTGAATTCATGCTTTCAGATGCTATATCTATGGTTGTGCTAATATATATAATGGGGGGATGGAGGAGTAGTTGTATCTGCTTTTTGATTCCTGAGATGCCATTACTAAATTAGGTTCTACAACTTTAGAATGATTTTAAAATTGAAGAAATGAGTTACAGTGATAAGTTCATCATTTCATCCCATTATATCAACTAAACCTTTCAATATGTAGAACTAAATGATTTCCCCACAGATGCTTGGACTTTGTGATTTTACAATATGAGATCTTACAACTCATCTCGATTTTGCACTTGTTAATTAGTTTTAGCCATGGGTAAAAGTGGAAATAGTTAAATTTCATGCATTCTAAAATTTCTCTGTAATTTACATATGAATAGTCTCACATACTAGACTTGCAGACTAGAGGTATCCTCTTGTTTTTTTTTTATCGATTTGGCCATTCATTCTGATGGATGGTTATTTTTCACATGATCTCCTTTGAAGATGTATGGCATCAAGACACTGGTCAAAAGCTACTTACCTGTTAAAGATTCCCATCTACGTCATGGCATTGATGGCCTTCTGGAGATTCTACGGAACATACTATCTTTTGGGGAAATTGCTGAGAATGTAGAGTCAAGGTAATCCTCTTTTTCGCATTTGTGCTCGAGTCTCATGTAGATTTCACTTAGTTTTTGATAACGCTGGTCCTCTTTCGTCTTAATCTCGCAGTTCAGTTGACAAGGCTCACATGAAGTTAGCTGCTGCCAAGGCAATTCTTCGGTTGTCTAAGTACTGGGATCATAAGATTCCGGTAGATGTTTTCCACTTGACTTTGAAGACCCCCGAGGTTCTTTCTCAATTAAATTTCTTGTGCATTGTGCATAATTTCAATATTCATCTCTCATATTTCATCCATGCATTGGTTATCATTTTTTCTTTTTCAGATTGGTTTCCCTTTAGCAAGGAAGCTGTTTCTGGGAAAAGTCCACCAGTACATAAAAGATCGTCTACTAGATGTAAAATACGCTTGTGCATTCCTATTTGGAATGTCTGTATCTAGTGCAGCTGAGAAATTTGAAGAGGTAATATGCTGCACCCCACCAAAAAAGATTGAAAATAAAATGAACAATCAACACACCAGCACACTCTCAAAAAGACTAAAACATATTTCCAAAAATTACATGGCGACTGGCGTGTAGCTTGGCCAATGGAATCTGAAGCTAATCTGTGACATTTGACTACTGAAAATGACAGGAAAGACAGAACTTAGCTGAAATCATGCAGATCCAAGCTCAAGCAAAGGCAAGGCAACAATCTTCTCACAGTGATTCTAGTTCTTCTGCAGCGTATCCTGAATACATCCTTTCACATGTGGTGCATACACTTGCTCACCAATTGTGTCCCGATAGTGAGGAATGCAAGGATGTTAAAGCATTTGAAACTGTATATAGGTAGGTATCTTCTTGAATTTTGATTTTCTCAAAATCTAGGCGCGGCCAACACTGGATATATTCTATGCACATACAGTTACATCCTTGTCCAATCTTCCAGACAGCCTTAGGGATTTATTATTTTCACATACTGATATGTCATGTAAACTAGCATGTTTGGTCTAGTTAAGGCTTGGTCTTAAGATGTGATGCTCAGCCTTTAATAATTGCTTTAATGTTACATAGATGCCACCTGATCTTCTCTTCTTTTGTTTTTATTCTAGGCAATTGTACTTGATTCTCTCTTTGCTGGTTCATGGAGATGAAGATGGTAAATCTGAAACTGATAACAATAAGGACCAGGAGACTACTTCTGTGATCATTTCTGTTTTCAGCACTATCCAACGCTCAGAAGATATTGTTGAGGCAACAAAGTCGAAGGTGTGTGCATGGCACTTTTTATTTTTAAAATATATATTTGTCTTGTTACTGTTTCAAGGAGATAGCAAACAGTTGAAGTTAAGAGCTAAGTTGATGTCTGTTTATCCACAGTAACCTAACCCTGAAATGTTTGGACTCTATTGCGTTGCATTTTTTGAATTCTCAGAATTCACATGCTGTCTGTGACCTCGGTCTATCAATTGTCAAGCGCTTAAATAAAGCGGAAGTCGACTTACAAGGGGTGCAAGATTCTGTATCCTTACCGTCATCTCTCTACAAATTATATGAAAGTAAAGAAGGAGATGGATCTGAGGTTAGTTCCGTCACTTATGATTCTGTATCTTTATTGAATCGTTTGTGCTTCTATGTGTATATACTGCTTTCTGATGATTAATATTAAATAGTCGAAGATACTGTAGAAACATCAAGTAGATGTTTACAGAAGCAACCTCTAGACCATATACAGTAGATGATACCTACTACCTTTTCTGAATGCATTTTATTTTTTAACAAGTCTTCCTTGTGTGTCCGATATAGATCCATGCATGTTATGGGGCTCAGGCTGATTAAGTATTATCTCACATTCTGTTTCTTATATAGTAATGTATGTTTCTGGTAGGTTCACGAAAGAAGGACTTGGTTGGCTGATGAGAGCATTTTGTCTCACTTTGAGTCGCTCAAGTCAGAAACAGAGAATATTGTAAGTTATGAAGCTGATCTGGCTCTAGTTGGCAGCTGAATATATCTTTCAAATAAAGATAATCTGTTTTTTGGCCAAAATAAAATAAAAGATAATCTGTTGATTTTGCATCAGGTTTCAGCAGATGTTGAGAAAGACAGTGAGAAAGAGGAAGCAGAACTACCATTGAAGAAGATTATGAGAAATTTGAGACCAGCTGGCAAAAAAATTAGAAAAGCTGCAAAAAAACCCGTGCTATCTGTAAAAAACAAGGTCGAAAATGATATTGATGTTTTGAAGATGGTGAGAGAAATAAACATGGATAGTCTGGGCATATCAACGAAGTACAACACCACTAATGGTCGTGAACGTCCCCCCTCAAAAGAAAACAAAGTTCAGCTGTCGCAGCAAAATGGTGAGAAAAGTGAAGCTAGTGATGCAACAGCACCTAAGAAACGGGTATCTTTATCTGGCAAAAGTCCTGCCAAGCCGCCCAAAGGTATTACAAAAGCTTCCTTTTCAAACATTCTTGATTTCAATCAACTAGTGGTATTTGATTCAACTTTTTTCCAAATGGTACAGAGATTGAGATTGTTTGTGGGTTGGCCCAAAGATCTGTGTCTGAGTCTCATGGCGCCAGTCCGTTGATATCATACGTTAGTAAGAGCAAAACATCATCATCAAGAAAACGCAAAAAAGGCTTGGACGAGGGTCACTACGATGATCCTGATGAAGTTGGGGAAATCCACAATGATGACAATAAGGTGACTTTCGCGTCATGGATATGTGAAGCTATTTTTGACACTTAGATAGACCGGATCAGGCATCCTTTGTTCTTATTAGTAGCAGTAAAACTGTGATTTTATTGTTTCTCAGCTTTTCATTTTCTTTAACAGATGGAGACCGATAAGGCGGACTCTAGTCCTCCTGTTTCTCCTCATACAACTTCAAAGAAGAAAAGAAGGATTAGTATTGCTGGATTGTCTAAGGTGATTTCAAGAATTTCCCTAAAGAAAGCAATTTCTTCTTGCTTACTTCCATTGCTGACTCATTCGCATATCCTATATCCCTACCTGAATCCTGCTAGCGTGCTGCTAAAATTAAGATGGTACCAAATGGATTCCACTTCGTTTCTTCATTCTTAATATTGCTTATAATACCAAAAGGATATCTCCCTTTTAATCATTGCACTGTTGAATCTACGAATTGCTCATGCTCCTTCCAAGTCTTTTCTTGAAATTGGTATTCATCTCCTTGCTCGATAATTGGGTGAACTCATTTATATGGGGGCCATTGGTTTTCTACAGATCAAGGCTGTTTATTGCTTGTAATTTATCTCTATTGGCTTTGCTTCATACTTTGTATATTGATGCCGTCTCTTAACCTACTTGTTAGTATTCTATTTATTTGGCCAAAAAAAGTATCCTATTTATTTCCAAGTAAATATGTTTGGTCAATTACATAGGTATGCATCAGCTTCTGATAATGATTTAATTTTACCAGTGCACGACAAAAGAAACTGATGGTCTGGAAGATTTAACAGGGCGCAAAATTAAAGTTTGGTGGCCTCTGGATAAAGCGTGAGTATCTTGTAACCTGTTTAGTGATGATATGACTGTAAAAACTTCAATTAATGCAAAAACATAAATTGCCGCCTCCCTTAATAAAACAAAGTGACTCATTTGGTAATCCTGAACAGGTTTTACCATGGGACAATCAAATCATATGACGTTGCAAGAAAGAGACATGTTGTAAGTGGCATGTTCGACTGTTTCCACTTTTCTTATTATTTATATTCCTCATCTTCTAGGAAAATATTTTATGGTACTTATGTGTTTGACTGATAAATTAAATTACTTTTCTAAAGATTCTTTATGAGGATGGAGATGTGGAGATACTCAATCTAGAGAAGGAAAGATGGGAGCTGATTGACAAGGGCCCAAAGTCCACAAAGGTTGCATGTTGATGATTTATCCCCTCTTTTAGATTCATTAAATTACATCCCTGTTGTAACCTCTCTTTTTTTTTTTTTTTTTTTTTGCAGAAGCCAAAATATTCGAAATCTCCAACAACTAAAAGCATGTAAGCATTTGTCTTAACTGTTAATGCATCCTCATTCATTGAGAAACTGATCAATACATTTACTTTTCTTAGCAGTTCATTGGAGCAGAAAAGCAAGATTTCAGGCAGTCCACTAGCAATTGATGATTCACTTAAAATGTAAGAGACATATAAAAACTGTAAAAACTAAGACTTTTACTTTTAGAAATCAAAATAACTAATCTGTGACCTGACAGAGCTAAAAAGGGGAAAAGAACTCCGAAGAAAAAAAAGCTGGCACAAGGGCATGACCTAGAGTCTGACATTAATGCCGAGGATAGAAAGATTCCTGACTTCTCTGAACCTGAAGCCAGCACTTCTGGAGATGAGGACATGAAAGGTAATTCCTTCTAATGCAGACATTGGTCATGAGTGAATTAGGGTTAAGAATCTAAAAACAGTCCCAACTATAGGTCAGTTGCTAATCGCCGTTGTAGATTTAAAATGTTGATATTCAGTGTCCCAACTATTAGATTGGTTGTTTTCCACTTTTTTCGACTGATTTTGGCGTTAAAATTGACGGTTAGCAACAAAAACATGTTTTCTTCTTTTTTAAGTATTCGATTTGTTATTCATGATTAGGCTTATTTGATGCTTAAAAACATAATTTTTATTCAGTCAATTTTAAGAGAAGAAAGTGGAAATCAACCAATTTGATAGTTGGGACACCCAATATCATATCAACATTTTAAATATGGGACAACGATTAGCAACATGACCTATAGCTGAGAGTCTGAGACTGTTTTTAGGTTCTTTACCCAGCAAATTAAGCTTCTGGGTTTGATCTGAACAAAGAAAAAGAAAATATTTTTTTAGGACCAAAGAAATTTGACCTGATATTAAGCCTCTAGGTTTGACTCTGACAATCAATCATTCTTGTTAATTATAACTATAGATGTTCTCGACATGGAAGGAGTTGAGGGAGATAAGGCTGGATTGAAAAAAAGGGTTCGTCCGAAGCAGCCAAAAAAGAAAGCAGTAAAAGACATAACAAGCAGTTTAGATCGTGCAGCTGATGAGCAAGATCGAGAGGATATGAAAGATAAGGATCAAGATGCAGCAGAAAGCCCAATGAAAGATTTTCCACAAAAATCTGAGGAAGAGAAGCAATACGATTCAGACAGCCCACTGCATGATGCTGAAAAACCGGAAGAGGAGAACGATGATACAGAGGAGGAAGAAGACACCGATGATCAGACAGGAAGCATCTTCAGTGAAATTCCAGATGAAGTGGCAGAAATTCCGGATGATGAACCTCTTGTACTACCACTCTCATTTCCCTCTCATTCAGTTGTTTTTCCAGGTGATTCAATTAAAGATGCTAATTTTCTCATCTAATTTGATGCAGAACATGTGGAAGAGACGGATATCCAAATCGGGTTCGAAAAAGGTGGGTTGAAGAAAGCTGTAAGAAGTGAGTGGATGCATAAGCTTTAGTAACACTAATAGATATGATATTAGCGAAATTGGGGAAGATTGAGATCAATGTTCGTTCTTCTGTAGAAAATAACTGCTGAGATCTATAAGTATAACTTATAGATGATGTATCAATGTATTGTTGGTTTCTAGGTAGTAGTATATGGAAGAGATTGAGTTGTAGCTGGGGCAGCTTGTACAGTAGTGTCCTAGAAAAGGGATGGATGGATTGAATGTAGTTGGACTATCCAGGACAGGAGGGTATCATATAATATAGTAGTAGTAGTTTGTAGGAGAGTGATGTCCTTAGATACTGATAGCATTATTGAAGCTTTTAGACGCTCTTTGACTTCTCGTGTTACCGTGGACGAATCGTGTGATATTTTTCCAACATTCATACTTCTTTTCTCTTTTATTTATTCGGTTATGGTTGATTTTCTTCTAGCACTTGTGAGAGATGATGATATTGGTGTTTGGAGTCTTTGGACTATATATAACATATTTTTTATAATATAGATAGATAGATAGATAAAATGGCTAGAACGTATTATTATTATTTATGAGTAGATAAGTTGTCCGATTTTGTTATTATATTATTATTTACCTACTGCTATATTTAAGATACAAAATTGATTCGCCTGCATTTTTATTTTATACGCATACGGCATATAACCGTGTAATTTTTTTAATTAATTCGGAAATAGTTTTTTTTTTTTTTTTGGCCATAAATAAAGAATGTGCTAGTTGTGGCGATTTTAGATCCATCCCGCTATCTAATGTTCGAGCTGGCCTCACTGGCCTCGTCAACGTAGCCACCAGCAGCCTAGTATAGTCAAGAAGTCGGCCCGTGTCTAGTTCAACTCGCCTTCTCATATGTCTGACGCGGTGTGTGGGCCATGCGGGATCTGATATTTTTTAAACAGATCACCGCGAGACGACAACCCTGAGGAGTTTCGAACCTGGTATCTCGGATCGTCGGAAATAGAATCTTGAGTTAGTTTTGTGTGGGGCAATTTATGATTCCTTTGAATCAGTTAACATATAGAACTAGAAGTATGTTGTAAACATTATAGTACTCCTCCGTCCGCGTTTTGCACCTAAATCATAATTTTTTTTCCTTACAGTACTTACGATTATTTTATTTTTTTTGCCACAAATGTTTTTTTTTTTTTTTTTTTCAATTTCTTATTTTCTCAATAGTTCTTGTCTTGATGCCTGATGGTGCGTTTTTTAAATTTGATATGGTTTTTTTTTTTTTAAGAATAACTCTTGTATTATTTTTTAAGTCGGACTGATCAGACTCTTGTATTATTCTCGAAGTCGGTCTGATCAGGCTCTTGTATCATCCTCGAAATAGCTTGATTCATTAACGCGTGCACGTAACGTGGGCCGATATCTAATATAAGCATTAGTGAAATCCACTTAAGTCTATTTAAAGTTTACCATTAAAAAAGTAACAAATAGTTTAGTGGTATAGTTGGTTAACGAATGTGACTTTAATACACTAATTGGTCGTAGGTTTGAGTATTCGCAATGACAATTTGTTAGGTTCGAGTATTCACAATGATAATTTATGAGATTTTTTCTTCGAAATATTGAGAAACTATCAGAAAATCTAAGTAAATTGATTACGTTAATAATTCACCCTAAATTAAAAATGGTATTTGTATAAATTTATTAGTGACTGTTAGATAAGACACTTACTTCTGCTTAGTAATATAGATATTATTCATTTACTTTTTTCATTTAGTATAAGGAACCCACGAATATTGATTTGTCTTAAATATTACTGAGTTGGTTAATTGATAACGTGGTAGATTCTGTCCATGCAATAATAATTTAAATTTATTGGATATCTAGTGTCTTATATTTGCGAAAAACTTGCAAGATTCCTCCCCTCATTATTTGTTGTATTAATTTAGGGTTAACAGGTCTTTTGGTCTATGATGTTTGACAACTTTTGAGTTTTGGTCAATGATGTTTTTTTTACTTAGTTTTGGTACCATATGTTTGCAGATTTTTTCTAGTTTTGGTCTAACCGTTACATTCCGTCCATTTTTTGACATGTACAAGTCACGTGATCCACCCTAAACTTTCAATTTTGTTCAATTTAGTCCATCTAATACTTTCCTAACCTTTTTTTTGTTCAATTTAGTCCCGAAGTTTCAAAAACTCAATTGGACCTATTGTCCAATTGGGGTCAATTTTGAAATTTCGGGACTAAATTGAACAAAAAAAAAGTTAAGAAAGTATTAGAGGGACTAAATTTAAAGTTTAGAGTGGGTCACGTGACTTGAACATGTTAAAAAATAGACGGAATGTAACGGTTAGACCAAAACTAGAAAAAATCTGCAAACATATGGTACCAAAACTAGGTAAAAAAAAACATCATTGACCAAAACACAAAAGTTGTCAAACATCATAGACCAAAAGACTTGTTAACCCATTAATTTATCGGTGTAAAAAATTGTGTTTTTCATTATAAGCGTGGACCATGAATGGAATAGAATAGTCCCTGAAATTTCTCCAAGTCGATGCTGAAAATAGGACAACGTAACTACTCATCTCCCCACAATTTGGTACGTACCAGTTATTTCTCTTCAAAGTAAATTAACCCTAAATCAATCAACATTCTCCTTTCTTCCTGATCAAATTAACATCGGCATTTTAATGATGTTTGATTGATAATGGTTGTGGATGCATATGCAGGCAGGTAATCTTGATTAAAAATGGTGAACAACAACATAAGGATCAAAGACCCGAACCAAAACTCGGAATCGCCTCGATCGGTGGAGGTGGGCGAGATCGACACCAGGGCTCCCTTCCAATCCGTCAAGGCCGCCGTCAGTTTGTTTGGTGAAGTTGTCTCTAAGAAAAGACCTGCCCTCAAGAGAACTAAAACTTCTACAGAGGCCAGTACCCAACCCTTTTTTATTATTCATCATACATTTTAATTACATATTATTATATTTTGAAAGAAAAAAAAACATATTTTTTATATATTTTATATTGAAAAGCTATTATATATTAAAAAAAAAAACTATGTATTTATGCGTGTTTCTTCATGTTTAATTAAACCCAATACAGTTGCATTAGACAGACATATTAGCTAGCTAGGGTTTGCATGAAGAACATTTTCTTCATAATAATTAAAATCTTGCCTTTTTCCATAATATTTAGAAACTAACCATTTAATTATATGCCTTTTCTCAGAATGTAATAGACAGGGAGACGCAACTCCTTCTAGCCCGGCGAGAAATCGAGAAAATAAAGCTCAAGTTGGAGAATGCTTCAAACACAAAGGAGAGGGCCCTGTCGGACCTCGAAAAAGCTCAAAAGACGGTCAACGACTTGACCGCCAAGCTCAACTCCGCCGTTGAGTCAAAGCGACTGGCCATCGAGGCCACAGAAGCCGTCAAGCACAAGGCGAAGCAGCTGGAGCAGGTCCGGTCCCAGACCACTTCAGGAACCGACATGTGGAAGACCGACATCAATGCCACCAGGGACGAGTACCGGAAGGCGGCGGCCGAGCTGGACAAGGCCAAGCAAGAGCTGACCAAGATCCGACAGGATTTTGACTCGACTCTCGATGCAAAGTTGTTGGCTTTCCAGCAGGCGGCGGATGCACAGCGGTCGGCGAAGTTGAATTCGGAAAAGGTGGCGGAGCTGAGTCTGGAGATACAGAGCATGCAGAAGTCGCTTGAGCATTTGAAGGCCACTTCTCTACAGGCCAAGGACGAGCAGGTGAAGATCGTCGCTGAAAAGGACGATAGGTTAAAGGTGAGAGATCAAACTCAAACCCTAACATTAAATTAGCTTAGCCATTCATTAATTGCAGATGCTCAATCAATAATAATTAAACTTCGTTTTACTGTTTGTCATTTTTTAGGGTTTACTTATTATTTCTAATATTTTTGAAAATATATGTATCAGGAGTGCAAGAGAGCCAAGGAAGAGGCGGAGAAGAAGCTGATTGCCATACGCGGAGAATACGACCCCGACCTCATCAAAGCCCTAGAAGCCAGCCTCGCTGACGCAACCGCCCAGATCGAGCACATCCAGGACGAGATGGAGAACATCCACGCCCTTAACATGGACACCGTCAAATTAATCACCGTCGAGCTCAACGAGGCCACTATGAAGCTACAGCAAGTCGCCGAAGAAGAAGGTATCCAACATGATATCGTCACCCGTCTCCGGCGAGAGCTCGACGACATCCGCAGGGACCGGATCGGCTTGGAGGAGAGAGAGCAGCAGCAGCAATCTCTTCTCAAGAACCTTCAAGCCGAGCAAGAGAGGGCCAAGATCGAATTAGCCGACCTTCTTCAGAAGCAAGCCGACGCCTCCGAGGAAGAAAGTAACACTTCGCAGCAGCTAGCCCTAGACACTGAATCCGCCATTAAAGAAGCTGAAGATTCCAGGTGCGAAATTTTAGACCGACCCAATTTATATTAATCACTTAACCGACTATGTGTTATTTAATCTTTATATTTTATCACTAGAAAAGAGCTGGAGGAGGTTAAGCGAGAGGCAGAAGCGGTTCGGAGGGCGGCTGCTGAGGCGGAGAAGCAGGTGGAGGAGATAACCAAGGAAGTGGAAGCGGCGAGAGTGGCGGAGGCTAAAGCGCTTGAGCAAATCAGGAAGAAGGATGGAAACCCTAAAAGTGGAGCCACGTGGATCAAGTTGTCGTTTAACGAGTTTGACTCGTTCACGAGGAGGGTGGAAGAGTCGACAAACCTAGCGGAGATGAAGTTGGCGGCGGCGACTTTCCAGATGGAGGCGATGAATGTGAAGAAGGACGAGGCGGATCGGAGGAGGGAGGAGATAATGAAGGAGATGCAAGAGGTGGAGCAAGAGACGGAGGCGGCTCTCAAACAGGTGGAGATGGCGGAGGCGGCCAAGAAGGCGATTGAGAATGAGCTGATGACCAAGCGCCGCCAACAGGACCAGAGTGGCGTTGCAGAGTCATAATGTAAACCCTAGCTAGTTTCGACAGTTGAAATTAAGAAGACGATGTTTTGCATGCATGCAACATATATATATATAGGTATACATATACATACTCAATTAGTTACACTTAACTTAGTTTGACATTTTCACTTATTCAGGTGCGTGCCTTGTATTCCACGTAAATTCGGTTTTTAGGTTCAATTTTATTAGTTTAAAGATTGGATAAAAAAAGTGTATGTGTCTCCTTTGTATGTGGGAATTATTTTTGGTATTGCTATAAATAGTCTAGCCAATATATAGTGTTTCGTCAAACCCACGTTTATATTTTTATAAACGGTGCTCGCATATTTTTAATAGAAAAAACACAAAGTTACAAGCATATAATGAAAGGATAGAAGATTTAGTCAGGTCATTCGAAATATGATTGGTAACTTACTCAATATTAAAAAAAAATTACGGTTCGTGTCATTGTTTGACTTAGTGTATGAAAATTATATATATAATTAAGAGATAAACAAAACACAGTTGAATAAAAATATATTTAAAAGTTGACACTGACATGAACGGTAACATATGAGTTGTGTCACTCCTCTCTCCACTCGATAATAGAAAAACATTAATATTTGTAATCGTAGTCATGCCTAGTGGCGTCAAGTGACAAATATTAGAACTAGGAACTCTTATTTTGAAACAAGGAATTCTCATTGAAAAATTAAATTCATATTTAATTATTATTTAATATAAACCAATAGAAAATGACATTAGACACTAAAAACTTTCTAAATGATAAATTTATAAGGTGTATTATTAGAATCTAAGAACACACTTAAAAGTTCTCTAGAACCAACTCAAGTTAACTTTATTTTTTGAGAGGAACTGAATCAATATATAGGTAGATTATTATTATTATTATTATTATTATAGTTACTTTTTAGCTAGAAACCAAACTGAGGACCGGACGTGATACTTCTTACACTGAAACCACCAGTTTAGGCCAGGGTATAGAACCTTTTCCTCAAGTGACCATGTTATTGATTCTAAATATAAAAATATTAACAAATGTAAAATAATTAAGCATACAACTATCAAAGCAATTTGATAGAGTGACAAATGCAAATATAGTATAGAAACGACAACTTAATCATGTCGCGTCAGCAGTCGCCGCTCTTTGAAAGAATGACGACTAATTTGTATAATCACGGATGTGGCAAGCTCGTCGCTCTTTTAAAGAGCGGGGACTACTAAAGTGGCATGGTCTCCTCTCTTAAAATGTCACAATGCCTATATTTATAATTATTTTATATTTATGAACATTTTCTTATTTAACATAAGATGGCCACTTAAGAAAAAAATTACGGATAGTGTTTCGGATTTTGCACAGTATAAATTATCAAGAGCCCAAAATAATAGAATGGATAAATCATATTAAATTTCTTATGCTAGGAGGAATTATATATATGGTGCGGGTGCATTTGTTTATTGTATAATCATAAATTTAATCTAACATGTCGTGAGAATGGGAAAGATATTACGTCTGTATTTGACTTTCTTTCTATGATTCGAATATTCCATGGCATAATAATAACGTATACTATATATATATAGTGCCACTCTTAACGACTACTTCCTCCCCAATATTTCATATTCAGTATCATCACATTATTGTATTGGTAGCATGGATCTTGCCTCTTGGCACCAAGTAAACTCTAAATTCATAAAATATTTATAAAAAATTAATTGATATGGACAGTAATATATATATATATATATATGAGCCTAAGTATATGTGTATGGTAAAGGTTGTAAGAGTATACTAAATGTAATTCAAGTTTGAATTTATGAAAAAGTTAAAATAAGATATGCATTTTATTAATTTCATATTAATAGTTTCAAAACGTGTATGTTTGAAATTAATGATGCTGAAAAATTGAGAAAAAAAAGGTTGAAACCTCCCATAGATAGCGTGGTCGGATTAAACTCATACGTACTTACCAAGTGAGAAGTAAGGTGTAAACTACTATTTATAAACATCAGTTTAATGAATAGTGTTAAAGTATGGTTATAATTAAGAGTATACCGAAAATATTCAAGTTAAGGTTTTATGACAATTTGGTCCAGTTTGTTTATTGGATATTTTTACATGATATTATAGTGCACATAATCGAATCTCCCCGATGTCAAATTAACTCTCTAATTTAATTAAAACATTTTCATTTGTGTCCCGCCATAGATGAGGTGTGGATATATATGTTAATATTCTCTGCAACACCAAATTTAATTTTACAATTTCACATGATTGACATTTAAGACATTTTAACCCACAACATGATGAAAAATGTTGAAATATATAGGTGAAACTACACTTAACATATCAAGGTATTATGAGAGATATGAAGTATATATATATATATATTCCAATGGCTGTTACGGAACACATGTCATGCATTCATTGGACAACAATGTATCACGTCACTACCATGTGAAACTACAATAATTTATCCTTGTATATTATATACACTAGCAAAAGAAGAGTCGTCTTAGTATATATATATACAAAAAAAAATGAAACAAACGTGGGCCTTGTTCTAAGTAGGAGGAAGATATAAGAGTTGGGAATACGAAAACACATTGCAGATCTGCAAATGAAGAAGAAGACGGAGATCCGAGATGACGGGTACGGGCGATTGGGGAGCTGCAGGTTGAGTGAGATTGGTGAAGAATTAGACGACGACGACCAATTAGACTCTTCCTCTACTGATCTGTTTGAGATCAACCGGTTAAGTGGTGTGGACGGAGGATCGGGGATGAGCAGTCTCTTCTCCTTCGATGTCCATGGATTTGGAGGAGACGACGACGGTGATCATGACTGCGTGTATGTAGCCGTCAAAAATGGAGGAGATACCAGCATGGACGCCTTGGCGTGGACACTAAGGGACATTCTCGCTGCACCTGATCAATCGCCGCCGTCCGCCGCCGTCGTCTATCTTATTCATGTCTTCCCTCTCATTCATTCCGTTCCTACTCCTTGTAACCTCTCTCTCTCTAGTTAGACCAAAATTTTACGATATTTTTTTTTGGTTGAAACTAGAAAGATAATTTTTTTAATAATATATATATTTATATAATTATGACAGTCATCAAAATTGTCATCCATAAAATCATTTATAGAGATTCCGCGTCGGATTCATATTAATCCACCATGTGGTACAGCTGTTCTAAAACATATTTTTAATTTATAATTTAATACTTTATTATTTAAGTAACCATAAATATATTTATTTATTATATATAATTTTCTAATTGTGAGTATTTGTAATAACTTTTTAAATGTACTCTTATTTACAATTAATTTTTTATGTGTAAATGAATGTCAAAAGACTCAAAACTTTCATTTCCTAGTGACAAGTGATATCGTATATTCCCAACTTAGGTATATTATCATAATAATTAATTAAGAACAAAACACATATATTTTTTATATTGTAATTCAAAATAAATTTGGAATAATATTAATAAAGTATAAATCCTAAACCAAAATGTGTAATAAAAATAGAATGACCTTTACTTCTTAAATAATTAATATCCTACTTATATATCTATTAGTTTAATATTTTTATTTTCATTCTAACTTTTATTATACATTAATTATTGTTAAAAAAAACACTCTTTATTATGTTTGATTTTTTTATAACTTTTTTTTTATATAATAAGTGTCCACGTTTAGACAAGCCTAATACTGAATCAACACCTCATTGACATATTCATTCTCATTTTCCAATAAAATTGTATAGGGAAATTATTTTGGAATTTTTTTTATGTGCTTTAAGTATTTTTCTTTTAATAATAATAAATGGTTTGCAATTATATTAATTTTTTTAAGAACCTTTGATGTAAATTAGTGGGACACCTCCCTATAAGAGACGTGATCCCAGAGCAGGTGGAAACCCACAAAGCCCAAGAACGTTTCAAGAAGAGAGAAATGCTTCAGAAGTTCGTTACTTCTTGCATCGCTTACAAGGTATACATTCTAATTACCCACTTATGCTAACTCTCAACTTTTGTGATATTATTATTATCTGTTTGTTAATTAATTTCTTTTCAAATATTTTTTTTTATAAGCACATATATGATATTTAACTCGTGGGTTAGTAACTGTTTAAATAAATGGTTAAATAACAACTTGCTATCTGAATATTTGGATTTTTTGTATGAATTTTGATGTATGGACAGTCTATTAGACGAACTTATGAGGTAGAGTTAATTTGCTAGCTGAACTGTTTTTTTTAACTCGCAAATCAGGTCTCCGTGAGGTTTATACATGCACTTTTTTTTTGTATTTCCAAATTGCTAGTTTATGTTTGAAAAAACGGGAAAATTGATAGCTGAAATCACTACAAGAAATTCTAGTCGTTTTTTAGTGATTTATTTGTAAGGGACATATACCCTTATTTGTAAGGGAATTGTGAAAATCCCTTACAAATACAACATTTAAATTTTTTGCAAGGGAATGACTCCTAAAAAAACTTGGCTAGTAAACCCTTGAAAGCTTCCTTGAAAATCTCTTGAAAAATCCCTCAAAACATAATAAATCCCTAGGAAATTCTTATAATTTGTGAGAGGATTGGTTCTCTTAAAAAAATGTCGTCACAAATTGGCAATTTTCTTGTAGTGAATTTCTTTATGGACAATTAGATGTTTCGTTTTATGGACAAATTACTAGTTGACGTTTTGTTTAATTTAGTTCAATTTAGTAAATTACTAGCAAGTTATGTTTAATTTAGGGGTTAATAACTAAAAAACTGTCAAAGGTTTACCCTATGTTAAAATTAGGTGTCTGAAGTTTGAAATGTTAAAATGGACTGTCCCAAGTTTCATTTTTGTTGAAATTTGGTGTCTCGGTGTGATTACTTTAGAGAAGTCAATTCCAACAAAACCATCTGTCAAATTCGAGCTCTCATACACACTCCCTTCTCGTCATCTTGCCGAGACCGTCACCTAAAAAGTTGGTCACATCCGGACAAGTAAATCTCGCTATATTGTCCTTGTAAAATGGCTCCACGCCACACTTCTAGAAACTTTTTTTTAAATGTTCAGTTTTTAGGTGAAATTTGACGATTTTGTGAAAAGTAAAGAGTGATGGATTATGAGTGTGTTGGTGGGTTGATGAAAATGATTGAATGGAGATGAAAAGACGCAAAAGAGACACCAAATTTTAACAAAAATGAAACTTGGGACAATTCATTTTAACATTTCAAACTTCGGACACCTAATTTTAACATAGGGTAAACCTTGGACATTTTTTTAGTTATTAACCCTTAATTTAGTTCCTTTAGTAAATTGTTAAAAAACAAACAAAGGTATTAATGAAAATGATTAGTATTTTCAAGTTCAGTTTCTATCTTTTATTTAAGTGTCGTCTAAATTGTTTCTTTTTAAGTGTTTTAGGTTTTAAATTTGAGAAACTCTGAAAAAGATAGGAATTTAAGTTGGTTTCAGGTGAAGGTGGATACGATACTGATCGAAAGTGACAGAGTGGCCAAGTCTATCGTGGAACTTATCTCAATGCTCAATATCAGAAAGCTAGTACTCGGAATCTCCAAATCTAACCTCAGGTATATTAATATTATAAAATATATTAATTAAATTTATTTCTCAAATAAAACCGATCGAGAATAGAGGGATTAAAATTTAGGGTTAAGAACACAATAGGGGCCTGAATGTTTGCCCATGTTGCCAAAAGAGGTCTGAATTGAAAAAACGTATTATTAAGGGTCTGAATTTTGAATTTTGTTGATAATCGAGTTTCCGTCCAAATTTGCTGTTAAATGTAACGGAAATACGTGAAATGACAGAATTACCCTTTTGCAATTATTATACAATTTATCAGTTTAATTAATGAAATGTGAAATGTCTAAAATACCCCCTGCACACTAATTATGCCCTAAGGCCACCACGGCCACGGCCACCGACCACCACCCAGCTCCGGCGACCACCACCCCAGCTCTGATTGGAGTTTTTTTGGGTCGCCGGAGGGGGTGGTGGTCGTCGAAGCCGGGGTGGTGGTCGCCGGAGATGGGTGGTGGTCGCCGGAGCCGAGTGGTGGTGGTCGCCGGAGCTGTGGTGGCTTAAAGGATAATTTGATCTTTTTAGGTCAAACATGTGAGGGACACACTCTGGTCAAAGGGCATTTTCGGATTTTCAAATTATTTTCGGTCACATATGCCAAGCATGTGACCACTTTCCGTCACTTTTAACAAAAAAAATAGACGGAGACCTCACTTATACACAAAACTCAAAATTCAGGCCCTTAATAATACGTTTTTTCAATTCAGACCCCTTTTGGCAACATGGATAAACATTCAGGCCCCTATTGTGTTCTTAACCCTAAAATTTATATAAATAAATATAGAAGGTTGGGCACAAGGAAAAGAAACGTGGGGATTGCGGATGAAATACTACGGAAAGCGGCTGAGTACTGTCAAGTAAAGATAGTATGCGAGGGGAAGGAGGTGGTGTTGGATCAAGAAACCGAGTCATCGATGGCCTCGTCCGGCCGTGAAGTTTGGTCGGACCAGGGAGGAGATCACCAACACCAAGTCCATTGCATGGATTTCTTTTCATGCTTATGTCTCAAACCTAACACCACTACGTAATATAGCTAGATAATCATCATTTTTGTATATATATTTGTAATAAGAAACAAAAGACATGTAATAAGAAAAAACTAACACTATTTTAATATTAATTGTAAATTACTAATAATTTTAAAAAGTACGTACTAATGTTTAGAAGATTTATTATCTAATCATATTTTTCTTTTATCAAACGTACAATATTTAATAATATCCTAAAATTGTAATTTTTCTCAATTTGGCTATTTAAATCTTACATTTGTTCCCTGAAACTTTTTTACATTGATTTTGCCCAAATTTCAATTCTTGACCCTGAACAAAATTATTTACTTCGTCCATGCACACCGAGATACATATTTTATGGAATATTGTCTCTCATTGTAATCAATCACCGTGTATTTTTTTTATACATAGTTTGGTTAGTTAAGTTTGTCGGTTCTACCGTCTGCTTTTTAGTTAACTACATTTTCAAATGTGATTATTTAGTTACATTTTGATGCAATGTCCAAAATACCCTTTCTATATTCATAATTCATCATTTTCTTATCATATTATTCCCCACGTTCTTCATCAAATTCATCATTTTTTTAAAGATACTTTGATTTTTTCAATTTCTTAAAAATTCGATAACGAGTTCCATTTCAAACCCGATATTCGAATTTAAAAAAATGAATATTTTGAAGTTTTTATTAAAAAAATTGATGAAAAACTCTTATGTGTACACTTGAACTGGTTAAAGGTAATGGTAAAACTGTAATTTTAGAACCATTTAATCACATTGGTTAAAAAATAAATGGCTAAATAAAACTATTTTGAACCATTTAATCACATTCTAGAATATATGTAATCAAATTATCACGTAAAAAAACAAAATTAACCATTCCATACATTGTGCAAACATAAATCTATTACCATTTAAACATTATTTTATTACTTATACTTATGTACCAAGTTATCCTGTGTGTGACGCGGAAAGCACATTAGAATATTATTTGCTATATATATATTATTACTTATAAACCTTTTTTGTATTACCAAAAGAAAAAAGAAAAATTGTCCTACTCAACACTACAAATAAAATTGTTTCATCTCATAAAAATAACAAATAAAAATAATTTTTTTTGTGCAATATACAATATAGGGTTAAAGGTCCTTTTGGTACCACATGTTTGCAAAAATTACACTGTTCATACCACTAGTATTTTTGCGTACCGAATTGGTACCATATGTTTCCAAACCTTACTGTTTTGGTACCTCCGTTAGGGTTCTGTCAAAAACGGCCGTTAAATGGCATGTGTCATGCACGTGACCAGCCCAAAACTTTCAATTTTGTTACAATTTAGTCCATCTAATACATCCCTAACTTTTATTTTGTTCAATTTAGTCCTAAAACTTCAAAATCAAACCATTTCCCCAAATTGACCTAGCCGGACTTAGCCATGGGCTAGGTCCGACCCTGGGTCGGGGTCACCAGACCCAGGGGACCCTGACCCAGGGTCGGAACTAGCCCTAAGCTAGGTCCGGCTAGGTCAATTGGACCTAGCCCAAATTTAACTCAATTGGGGCTAGGTCCCAATTGACCTAGCCTAGGGCTAGGTCCGACCCTGGGTCGGGGTCGCCTGGGTCCGGCGACCATGACCCAGGGTCGGATCTAGCCCTAGGCTAAGTCCGGCTAGGTCAATTTGGGAAAATTGTTTGGTTTTGAAGTTTTAGGACTAAATTGAACAAAATAAAAGTTAGAGATGTATTAGATGGACTAAATTGTAACAAAATTGAAAGTTTTGGGCTGGTCACGTGCATGGCACATGCCATTTAACGGCTATTTTTGACAGAACCTAACAGAGGTACCAAAACAGTAAGTTTTGGAAACATATGGTACCAATTCGGTACGAAAAAATACTAGTGGTATGAACAGTGTAATTTTTGCAAACATGTGGTACCAAAAGACCTTTAACCCTACAATATAATGTTCATATTTTTTTTTTATGTAAGACAAAAAAAATTTCTCCCTACCTGCTGCCCAAGGGCTCTTGGGGCTTGAGCTTGACTGACCAAATCCAGGTACTGCAAGTTTAGACACCAATCTAATCTAATCTAAATGATATAAAGTTTAGACACCAATTCTAGTTGAGTGAGCCAGAAATGAATAAAACAATACCATAATACAAATTCAATATGCAGAATTCAGTAGTACATAGTTCTCCACTATATACCAAAACTAACCAAATGAAATTTTACATCATGTCCTTCCTGCATTACTTCACATTTCCCTCTTTCTTAATTAATCTTCAAACTCAATCCACAAATCAACCAACTCCCTAAAAGAAATCAAACTCTAGATAATTATCCGAACCTTTCTTAACCGGACCCACCACGGCCGCATCCCCGCCAACCGTCTCGTTCTTCAGAGCCACCGGGACCGGGATCTTCTCAATCTCGACCGGTCGAGGAATCTCTGGTGGAGTTGCACACCTTATCAAAGCCCAATTAACACCTTCAAAGAACGGGTGCTGCTTAATCTCGGTCGCCCCTCTCTTATACGCGAGCCTATTCTGGGGTTCCTTCACCAACAAGCCACGAATCAGATCCCTAGCCGCGAAACTTACAACCGGAGCTTCCGGAAATCTCAGGGGCTGTCCCACAACATTAAACAACGTTGCTCGGTTCCCCGATCCCTTAAACGGTGTACGACCAAACAAAAGCTCATATAAAAAGATACCGAAAGTCCACCAATCCACCGCGCTTCCGTGGCCTTCCCCCTTTATAATCTCTGGGGCTAAGTACTCGTGGGTCCCGACAAAGGACATGGACCGGGCATCGGTGGGCTCCGCCATGAGCTCAGGCAACGGGGTGACTTGGTTTCCGATCTCGTTGTTCTTTGTTTTTTTGTCTTTCTTGGACTTGGAGAAGAAGCGGGGCCCAAAGCACGTGATTGGGGCCACACAGGAAGGTGGCTCGATGCATGTGGGTTGGACACAGTAGGACGTGGTCTTTCTCGAGGTTTCGGAGTCGGGATTCGCGGTTCGGATCAGGGTCGGGCTCACAGTGCAGCGGAGGGAGAGGTCAAAGTCGGAAAGCATTATGTGGCCGTCTTCTCTTACGAGGACATTTTCAGGTTTGAGGTCGCGGTATACTATCCCGAGCATGTGGAGGTATTCCATTGCCAGGAGAACTTCCGCTACGTAAAATCTGCAAAAATTGATTGCAGAATGGTTATCATTCAGTATTTCATGGAAAAATTATCAATTACGACATTAGTAGAAGATTTTTTTTTTTTGGTTTACGGGTACCCTAGGTGCCACGAGGTATAATCTCGGCTCGCACCGGATCATCCCGTAAAAGGTAAAATTGATGGTCATGGAAATTTTTTCCATTTCCAGGGCTCGGCAGGGTTTGAACTGAAAACCTCCAGTTAAGGGATGCAACGCTGAACACATTAGAAGAAACTTGGAATACAAGTAAATTGTCTGGCAAATAAAGTCATTTGTATCATAAGTTAGCATTCAGGTCAATATGGAAGTAATAAGTAAAAGCCAACCTAACATTTCCTATGCTCTAACATTAACATATGGTTAACATGGACCCTCGAACAGTTTGCTGTGAATGCTAACTTATGATACAAAAGACTTGAATCTGAAGAGAATTCTCAACTTGTTTATGTTTAAGCATAATGTTTTTCATGAAATTTTTAGAAGCATATGAGATCATACGCTGACCGTTATATAGCTGAGTTGGTTTTTGTTTGAGACAAATAGAAAAGGCCGGAATCACATTTCCATAGTTAATTAACTACTATGCATCATATATGGTATCAGATCTGTATACCAACACAGCTGTACCATGCTGACTGAATAATATTAGAAAAAAACCTTAAAATATCAAAATTTTATTTTATCATTAAAAAAATGATAATAAAGAAGCTGTGACTCAATCAATGAGCACATGAATGAGAATCATCAAAATAGCAGTATCAAAGTTGAGGATCATACTTGACAGCTTGCTCGACGAAGTACTTTCCGGGCTGCCTCTGCCTCAGAGAATGCAGATCACCTCCAGGGCAAAACTCCATCACCAAGCAAGAGAATTTATCTGTCTCAAAGTGAGTATACAGCGTTGGAAGGAACGGATGGTCCAAGGATTGCAAAATCTCTCGCTCGGTTTGGGCCCGAAGCAGCTTCTTACGGCTAGCAAGAGAAGTCTTGTCCATAACCTTCATTGCAAAGTAACACTTTGTTCCACTCAGCTCCGATAAGTAGACACTACCAATGTCTCCACACCCCAATCGCTTCAACAGCCTGAAATGGTTCAGACCCAGGAGTCCGTCTTTGGAGCGAATGGCTTGGATTGCCTCCCACCGCGAATCGTTTGTTTTGTGTGGCTTGCTGACAGTGCTGCTGAAGCTACTGCAACTGCTCTCATCGCTGATGTCACTGCTTGTGCTTCCTCTGCAAATACTGCTCTTTCCACTCTCCACAAAATCAGCCGTCTTTGGGAGGCCACTGGAGCTGCCCGAAACGGAGCTATTCTTCACACTTCCATATTCTGGAATCTTCTCTGGGTCAATTGAATTTGAAGAAGCATCAGACTTGTGTAATGTTTTCTCTTCACATGGTGGAGGCTGTACTACTGATCTGTCTTTGTTTTCGGATTTGGGCAATTTTTCAGGATTTTGAATGGATTTCATGACCTTTGAGGTTTGCAGGGCTACAGAAGTAACATTTTTGTGGTTCAAAGATGAATCTTTGGAAGTAACTTTTGCATTTGAGGCCATTGGAGACTAAGGATCTCCAAGTAGATCAGATGGACAGCATCGAGGAATTTGCCAATCCCTGCAGAATTAGAGTGACAAGGATCAGAATAGTAACAGATGAAACTCTAATAAAAATCTATGAACTTTAACAACAGCTGCACAAAGTAAAGTAACTCTGCTCCTGAAGAAAAAAAGCAGCCTAAAGTTTGTGGAAAAGCTAAAATTCCAAACACTAAAAGTTGAGTCTAAGACTGGTGCCATCTTGTATAAAGAGGTTATTGACTACATCTGCATTGATATGTCAAAATCAGTTTCTCCAAGAAAGGGAGGTCTCATGCGCATAGATTCATGCGCACTTTGCTCAAAAATCATCTACAAAAAGACACTAAAGCGGTTCAAGGAAAAAAGAGAAGTTATCGCTAATGCATTGAACACAGTGTCCACGACCCTATTCTATTCCTATTATACTGATTGATTCCCCCACAAAATAAAGCCAAATTTCTTTTCGATAGGATAAACAAGAGAAAAAAAATTAAACAGATTCATGGATTTCCTAGAACGCGGCATGGGATCAAATCAATTAATATGATGAAAAAGAAGAAATCATTAGTGCAGATGCTACAAAATGGCAATTGATAGCGAAAAGATAAATTCATAGTCATAGAGAAAACGATAATACTAATTACGCATACAATCATCATCATCAGCAAAAACAGGGTTCAGATCTTGATCAGAGAAGCGAAATGGCGGAGGCAGACAGATCTAGTTCGTTATATGAAAAGCCATGGCAGAAGCTAACCTTACAAATACGATTGCAGGAGGTACCAATTGGAGGGATCAGAGGGGCGACGCTTTTAGCAGTGGAAAGAAGAGAATCGCTGTGGAAAGGAAGATAGATAGCAGAAAGGAAGGGGAGAACACCTGGTTCTTGTGGGGAGAGAGAAAGTGGAAGTGGAGAGCTGAGATGAGCTGAGCTTCGAGACAGTACCAAGGTGTGAGAATGGAGTGGGGACATGGTGTAGTGTGGACTATTAGGCACACCAAGGAGAAGACAGCGAAGGAGAGAGCAGCTAAAGTGGAATCGTTTTTGTATTTTTTTTTCTTATTAATTATTATTCAGGGACCATTATTATTATAAATTAAAGTTAGGCCCACTCTACTGAATAACAGTTATAATGGACTACTCACTTATTAGTGCAGAAATCAATCACTATCTATCTATATATGTATGTATGATTACAAAACCTACGCACTTAACTACAGCCATTTGTATATTTTTGGAGTTTTTTTTCATTATCAGATCAATATTATTATTGTATCACACGTATATGTCTAAAAAAATTGATAATATATATCTCTAAAATTAATATCACATTAATACATTTTTTTGAATTAATTTATATATAATAATAAATAACTAATAGTACAACTTTTTTCCTAAAATTCTACGGTATATAATTATTAGTTTTTAGCGATTTTAATTTTTTAAACTACGTAAATAATATTTGGCAAAAAAAACTACGTAAACAATACTTGGTAGATATTATCGCTATGCAGAAATAAATAATTAGTTTAATATAATTCCAACTATATATGTAGATCTCTGTTTTGATTCCTTAACCCGTGGCTTGTTTTTGTCCACTCACTAGTATTTTTATATTTTAGTCTTTATATATATCGATCGGCTCTATCTAATATTTAATATGAATAAATATGGCCATTTCTGAGTGCTATAATAATTCATATAAAATAGATTAATCACCACCATTAAGTAGGATATGTTAAGAGTTAAGACAAAGAAGATAAATCAGGGATAATGTTTATTCTCACGTATGATGCATTTTATATTGTGTTATATAATCTTGTGAATAAATAAAATCTACATAAAAAAATCTATATAAAGAATATAATATATATTCATAATAATAAATATCCATTAATTGTAAATATGAGAATTATGTCTCTTTAAAACTTACTAGAAAAAACTTAATAGGATAAGAATTCAGTAAAAGAACAAAAAAAAGTACATAATTAAACATCTCTTTGGTAAGTTATCTCATTAAAAATCTTATTGGGAAAATTTGGTAGGACAAATCATGTTAAGAGAAAAAAAGTGCAGCGTTATAATATATTAAAGTTCACGCAATTCAATCTTTTTCACCAATATTACAAATATTCCAGTATGTAAACCCTCCAAGAAAAGACCTGCAAGATAATCAATTGTTGGATGGTAATGTCACGTTTCTTCTCAAGATCGTGGGTAGAGAATAATTTGGGTAAAATATGTTTCGTCGTATCTTCTTTAATGTAGCATTCATCAATTTCAAATATATAACATGCATTATCATCATATATACAATATAATAGTACCTTTGAAAATTATACATTTTCGTGATATAGCTCGTATTTCTATAACCAATTAATTTAGGACTTTATTCATTCTGATAATAAACGCATGACATTCGTTCATTAGAGATATATATAAATATTTGATGATTAACTTCATACTAATTTTTTTTGTTGGAGAAGAACTAAATATTTTTGATAAGCTTATAACAAATAATAGTTCACATCTCTTGTAATTAACAATATATTAGTGCTCTTGTAGCACTATGATAATGTATTTTTAAACCATTATGTTCTTTATAAAGCTTACATTAAGAAAAATGTACATATACACGTGTAGCAGTCTTACAACTATGAGGTACTCAATATGTGTTTATATAGTACATATTGTTTATTTTAGCACAAAAATCTTATCAATCTTTTAAATACACGATCTTCAGGTCGAGCCAAAATTTTGTTATTTCAATTCGTTTTGTCTTAATTTTTCAACTCATCAATAAATTTATTGTATTTAAAAACTTTTCAAGAGTTTCAAATATCTTCAATTTCTCCTCCCTCATGTGATGCCAGTTCCGACTATAGTGTGATCAATTCAGCTAATTAAATATCAGTTTGCATGAATCACACACTTACATTAACATCTACTATAACTTACCTCGAATATGTTATACATTGTGGATAATATACCATAAGCAACCTGCTTATGTTAAATAGTATAAATATTTTTATTATCCAACGTTCTTGGCAAAAAATTCATGCTAGTATTATAAACCATTCTTAGATTTTGGCGTGGATTCTACTATCAAATTAGCCACCCAAATAGGCTATAACTAATTCACATCATGAGACACATATTAAAACTTTTTACGTACCGCTAACGAATGCGATTACTCCATCATATGATCCATATAATAATTGTCATGATTCTGCAGAAAAATTTGTATCACGGGTGTGTCTGTACATCTTACTAAGCAATTTATTTTGCCGAAAAAAAATATATTTATATCCATTGGCTTTCACCTGCAACATTTTTTTGCTCTTATTTATGTCATTTATATATATATATATATATATATATATATATATTTTTTTTTTTTGCCAACCATAATGATTTCTTGACTTGTTGAGCTTGAGATACTCGTCTTTTTTATTTTATGATTTCACCTATAAAAATATTCATAATTGTTGTCGGTAACTTTATACTCCAAGGTACCATCAATTCTCATTAATGACAGAACTCGTCGAGATTTCTTCATTATAATTACTTTCAGGTACCTGAACCACTTATTCCGTAACCACTTTTGGGGTTTAATATTAGTTCTTCATTTTTTTATAAATCAACTCCATAATCAGACCATATTCATATATTTTCTTTAAATGCTCCATTCTTCCTTCAAAGTCTCTTTGCAACTGATATCAAACACTTTATGTGTGAGTTAATTTTCACTATAATTTGTCATACCGAGACATTTTAAATTGGAAGCGGATGCAGATCACATGCCCCACTCTTTATACCACAGATCGTGCCACACCGTTGTGATCTTGACACTTGTTTTTAATTTGAATATTTTCCTACTAGGGTTCACCAATCCCAATAGGTTTTTAGAAAAAATTGAAAAAATTAAATTGTGGGGCACGAACTGGGATAAGAACAGTGGGGGCAGTGATCTGGATCCACTTGCAGCTGGTACTTGGTGTTTTATGGTTCTCATAAAGACATAAATTTTGCAATTGACAGTATTTGCATTTGTTTAACTTTTTGAACTTCATGTTCATATTTTCATTGTGCGAGGATCTAAATAAGATAGTAGCATTTAATTTTAGTCAATCTCTTTGTTTACAAGCTATTGTTTTCTCCCCCTACATCAATGATAATCAACAACTCTTACTTTAAAATTACGTATATTTGTTCCCAAATAATTGACTTATACCCAACATATTTTCCCCAACATTCTAGACTCATATGTGTGCGTTGTGATGGAGCAACTTGAACATTAACCACACAACATAAAATTCTTATATGAGAAACTTATATCTAACCAATTTTGTTGTAAATGAGAGAATATATAATACAAAATTGACTCGATGCGCAATTATATTGCTGCTTGCATACTAGCATGCAACTTTGTTCTCACTGGTGACATTTTAATTATATAATTAGATGTTCATTGGGTTTTAGAATATTCATATGTATAAATATTATTAATTTCATATATTTCAATCTTTTATAATTAAGTTTATATAACGCAGCACAGTGCATAAAATGTAAAAGATAATTCTAAATACATGGTAAGAAATATAAATAAATAATAGTAAATGCTGTGGAAAAAATATAAATGTATGCACATATATATAATATAAATGAATATATTGCAGTGCAAAAAATATAAAAGGTATTTCAACATCGAGCATCCATATGCTAACCCACATTATTTTTTTTCTAGATAACTTATGTGTTGTTACACTTGTTTTCGAGGAGTAAATAGTCATATGAATACATATAATTTTATATATGAAATGACATTTTGCATGTATGCGTATTCAATATTTAGCTTTCATAAAATAAATAATTGAATTTTATCGTTTAGTGTCATTAAGTCGATTGACAAGATCCGATATATCATTATGTGATATCAAATATTGTAAAATTGAGTTCGGCAAATCCAAACATATCGTTGACACATAACAATAAGTTTAATTAGACTATGAAATTCCAACTAATAAAGAGAACCTTAATAAATTGGATCAGATAATAATAAACAAAAGAAGTCTAAGAATAATAATTTCATTTTTTTTTTGTAGATCGATATTATATATAATAATATTGAATGGATCAGACAAGATCGTGAAGGGTGAATTGGTGGTCTCGTTCAACTTTCATGATTATCATCGGGAAGCAACTCGATGATGTTGCAAAAAAAAAATCGATGATGAAAAATGAATTGGAAAAGCTCTCATGAATTAGTTTGAGCTATGGGTATGTTTGTGGCTCTCCGGTATGTATCTGTCATCGAACGCATTTATGAATATGACCTAACTTTTAATATTTTCTGATTCGTGAATAATTGAGATTTAATTGTGCTGATAATGTGATGTAATAAGACAAGCAGCAAAGAATATGAAAGATGATGTTTATTTTCATGTAAAATAGCCCGCTTTTATAGAAGAAGGTAACGAGGAAAACGATATAATAATGAACATCCATTAATTGTGAATTCATAACATAATATTAGTGTTTCTCCCAACGTGTTACAACTCTCAGAGGACGGACTGGAAGCAATTTTATTGGTGTTCATTAACGGAATATCGAGGGTCGACTATAGATCTGTGGGTTTTAACGCCAGTCTCTTATTAAATATAATTACAAGTAGTGCAGAATAAACAACAGTTGAGGTAAAACGTGGACAGCGGTGGAAGTTGGAATACGACGCCGCTAATGCACATGCGAATCAACGGAAGTTATAGAGTTAGTAGTTTGCCAGCCACCTTATGATCTAGGTGATTTCTTGAGCTGAAGAATTGGCAATATTTAATTGAGGCCCATATTCAAGGCCACGATGCAATATATATATATATATATATATATATATATATATATATATATATATATATAATAATAATAATAATAATCAATAAAAAAGCCACAGCACAGTGACAAATAAGGAAACATGCTTGTGCAATTGACGATAACTATGAATGATGATACATAAAACATAAAGACTGCATCATGCATCAGTGCACTCTACAGCAGCAGTTTTAACAAAACAAAAAAGTCTTAACGGACGGTGGATAGGAGAAACAAAAATCCCACCTAATTTTCATAACATAACACAGGGAAGAAACGGAAATGATAGATCAAAACAAATGAATTTAGTCGACCTCCTCGATCTTGGGACCAGCACCGCCGCTTGCAGGAGGGGTATCGTCATCATCCATACCACTGCCGCCCATGTCGGGACCACCTGCACCACCCTGGTACATCTTGGCGATGATGGGATTGCATATCCCCTCAAGCTCCTTCATCTTGTCTTCAAATTCATCTGCCTCACCCAGCTGGTTGGCATCTAACCAACTGATGGCTTCATCAATGGCATCTTCAATCTTCTTCTTGTCATCTCCAGACAGCTTGGCACTGATCTTCTCATCCTTGATGGTGTTCCTCATGTTGTAAGCGTAGTTCTCAAGAGCATTCTTGGCATCAACCTTCTTCTTGTGATCCTCATCCTCAGCCTTGTACTTCTCAGCCTCCTGCACCATCTTCTCAATCTCCTCCTTGGACAGTCTTCCCTTGTCATTGGTGATGGTAATCTTGTTCTTCTGTCCCGTGGTCTTGTCCTCGGCTGACACGTTAAGGATACCATTCGCATCAATGTCGAAGCAGACTGTGATCTGTGGGACTCCCCTGGGAGCGGGAGGAATACCGGAGAGCTCAAACTTGCCCAACAAGTTGTTGTCCCTGGTCCTCGCCCTCTCTCCTTCGTACACCTGGATAAGGACTCCAGGCTGGTTGTCCGAGTAGGTAGAGAACACCTGCTCCTTCTTGGTGGGGATGGTAGTGTTTCTGGGGATGAGAACAGTCATGACACCACCAGCAGTCTCCAAACCAAGAGACAAGGGGGTCACATCCAACAAAAGAAGGTCCTGCACCTTCTCGTTTCCTTCTCCGCTCAATATTGCAGCTTGGACTGCAGCTCCGTAAGCAACAGCCTCGTCCGGGTTGATGCTCTTGCACAGCTCCTTGCCGTTGAAGAAGTCCTGCAGAAGCTGCTGCACCTTGGGAATTCTGGTGGAGCCACCGACAAGGACGACATCATGGATAGTGCTCTTGTCCATCTTGGCATCCCTCAAACACTTCTCAACCGGCTCCATACACTTCCTGAAGAGATCCATGTTGAGTTCCTCAAATCTGGCACGAGTGATGGTGGTGTAAAAATCAACACCCTCGTACAAAGAATCAATCTCAATCGTGGTCTGAGCAGTGGATGACAGAGTCCTCTTCGCTCTCTCACAAGAAGTCCTCAATCGCCTCAAAGCTCTGGGATTTCCAGAGATGTCCTTCTTGTTCTTCCTCTTGAACTCTTGCACGAAATGGTTCACCATTCTGTTGTCAAAATCTTCACCGCCAAGATGGGTGTCACCGGCTGTAGCCTTTACTTCAAAGATACCCTCCTCGATAGTCAAGAGGGACACATCAAAAGTACCACCACCAAGGTCGAAGATCAACACATTCTTCTCACCGACACTGGTAGCCTTCTTGTCAAGACCATAGGCAATAGCTGCAGCGGTGGGTTCGTTGATGATACGCATGACATTGAGTCCAGCAATGACTCCAGCATCCTTGGTGGCCTGTCTTTGCGAGTCGTTGAAGTATGCGGGGACAGTGACGACAGCATTCTTGATGGTGGTGCCAAGATAGGCTTCAGCAATCTCACGCATCTTGATGAGCACCATAGACGAGATTTCTTCAGCCGCAAACTGCTTATCTTCGCCCTTGTAGTTAACACCAATCATGGGCTTGTCACCAGGTCCAGGGGTTACCTTGAAAGGCCAGTGCTTCATGTCACTCTGGACGGAGGCATCACTGAATCTTCTGCCGATCAACCTCTTGGCATCTATTGACAAAGTAACCAGCAATGAGTTAGAGACTGTGTATGATCAAATCTACAGAGCACAAATACAGAGAACTGGAAAAGCCATTAGAAGTAGAGATTTAAAGATGCTGAGCAACAAGGTTTGAACAATCCTCAATAGTTCCACTAACAATAAATTAGGTAGGGGAAAGGGGAAAAATAGCTTTTTTCCTGATGCAGAAACACTAGGCTATTTTTACGGAAGGAAAGGGTTGACTTGCCTCGCAGTTCAAATTCTATTCTTAAAGAGTCGTACGAAATTGAACCTAAACATACAACCCAGTCCCTAACTTTACTTTCAAAGCTTTCACACATCAATTATAATCCAAACAACGGAAGCAAACTTAAATCAGTCAGCATAAGTTGGCTCTAGTTCGAAAATTATTCATTCTTTAACAGCAATTAACCTCTTCGAAATAGAGTAGACGAGCAACCGGCCAAAACAAATTATTTATAATAATTAAAAAAAAAAACAGATCTGGTAACAGCAATCTAACGCGCCTGAACGAAAATATAGAGCCAAGCAAACAGGCAACTAGCAACAGGCAACAAGCAACAAGTAAAAGCAATTCCTGGATCTAAGAGGGATGTAGAAAATATTACCAAAGACGGTGTTGATCGGATTCATAGCGACCTGGTTCTTGGCGGCATCACCTATCAAACGCTCACTGTCGGTGAAGCCTACATAGGATGGCGTAGTCCTGTTACCCTGGTCGTTGGCAATAATCTCAACTCGGTCGTGCTGCCACACACCGACGCACGAGTATGTAGTGCCAAGATCGATACCGATCGCAGGTCCTTCGCCTTTACTTGCCATGATAATGCTCACCACGGGAGAGATTCGATTAGAAGAGATGAAGCGGCTGAAGAGACTTTGAAAGTTTCTGGTTTAGGGTTTAGATCTAAAGTAAGGAATGGTGTTGGGAGGAACAGATAGTTATATATCGTACGCGGTGCGGTCTCTTTAAGTCTTTAAGAGTTGGAAAAAAATAGAGCTTACCACCGTCAGATCTGTCATCTTGAGATCTGATCTGCTTTACTATTCACCATCTGTCCTCCTTCATTTAATTTAGCCCACAATTTAATTGTCGCTCTCCTCTCTCTTATTAATTATTATATGCTGATTTTTCTCTTTTTCTTTTTGGGCATTTCTTTTTCTTTCTCTACTTTTATTATATTTAATTTATTTATATGTAAAATATGTGTAACTTCTCTTAACATTTTCTAATAAATAAATAAATATATATTTATTAAATTTATAATACACACTAAAACAGCTTATAAATACGCATATTATAAGGTATTGAGATTTTGCTAATCTTACTCTATATTAGTTGGAAATCACTAGCTAATTCAATTTATGTAGTTAATTTCGGGGGAAATTAATCAGTAATTTGATTTTTAAAATATATATATATATGGGAAAATGATGTGATATTTATTTGAAGTACTTCATTCTCCTACTCTAATTCACCAATACGTAAATTTCACAATTTTCATCCACACTTATGAGAGAAATAAGATTGTCAAAAGTTAAGTTAGCAAATAATTAAAATAAAAATTACTTTGCAATTATTATAAGAAATAGATTAGCACTATTAATATATTTTTTATCCACTATTAATATATTTTTTGTTCTTAGAAATAATAACATATGATGTGTGTAATAATAGACTAATAGATTTTGTTTGGTCTCGTATAAATTGATATAAAACCAACAAAATTCACCAAATAAAAAATAAACTTGGTCTCGTATGAAGAGAGATAAATAAGTAGCATAATAAGAGAGGAGAAATAGTTAAACTGGGCTGGTCAGCTAAATTAAATGAGAACAGAAGATGAATAATGGCAAGCTCGATTGTATATACAATCGAGCTTATTTTAGCCATCCCCAAAAAAATATAGATACACTCTATATAATTCTCCGAATCGAATATAAATAAAAATCGAACTAAAAAAAATTGAGTTTAATTATTAAAAAAATATTTAAAAAGTAAAATTGTTGAAATTATATTTGGAAAAAATAATAATAATTTAAACTTACAGGATTGAAATATATATAGGACTTAAAACTGAATTTAATATTAAAAAATTTGAAAATTAAAATCATTGAAATTTGATTTATAAATCAAATTTCAATGATTTTAATTTTCAAATTTTTTAATGTTTATTTCATAATTATGAAATAAACATAATTTGAATATTTGTATAGATTTAATATTAAAAAACTTATATATTTTAACCATTAATTAATCTAAAAAATGGAAGGGGGCTGTGCAAAGAGTTCACACTGCCGACGTCTCCTTTTTAATAGACCAGTCTCTTTGAAAACGGTTTAATCGCTAATTAAACCAGAACATGGAGTTTTTACATACACCCGATCTTGGTTTTTCCAATTCCATTTTAAAATGTTTCGAGTATTTCTCATGCAAGCATACATAATTCTACTTTACTATCAAATTATCGCATGCGACCATATCCTGAAACTATTATGCATACGCATCATGCGTAGTCACTCCACATCAAACATGCATATTTGGCGATTGAATATTGTTTTAAAAATATTTGGTGATGACTTGCAAATAATGCTTACAAATCATGCGTACTTCTAGACATGGATCCTATCAAGATCACTAAGCATAACACGTCTATCCTAGTGTGCAACTCATTAATTGACAACAGGGCTCTGTCCCCAAGTATGCAATATTCAGCTAGTTTGACATAGTCAATACTCAATTCTAACATGCATTCATATCAATATATAACAATTAAAATTCTCCCCACAAAATGATTCAGTCTCATAAACATGCAATTTTCGAGATCCATCTCCACAACTGAAACTAGGCATTAGGTTTGATTAAAACGTGTAAATATCAAACCAATTCGCACTGTGTAGGTAATTTTAAAGTTAAAAAACATTTGGATTTTAAATTTGACCCGACCTAATTTCAGTCGACTCGAACCGTTTTGGTCAAACCGGTTCGGTTCAGTCAACCTGGTCTGACCGATCTGGTCAACCTTGTTCAATTAGGTTTATTCGGCTTTACTCGAACCGAGTCGGTTTGACCTGACACATTAGCCCACCTAGTCCGACCCGATCCGGGTCGGATCGATTGAGAAATCTGGGTCGGTCGACCCGACTCGTTTGAACCGGTGGAACCCGACCCAAACCGGTACGGATCCCATTGGTTATCCGGGTTGGTCGACCCAACCCGGTTGCGCATTTGGTTCCAGTCATAAACCCTAGGGTTCCGCTGAACCACATTAATCGGTGGCTAAGTAGAGTTTAAAATCAACTAAAAACTTAAATTAGCCGTCAAGTAACATTGATTATAATATATACTACCCTATAGATAAAAAATGTGCAATATATATCTATAACTGGTTCCATTATATATTAAAGATAAAATCTATTAGCAAATATATTTTCTCAATGTTTTAAGGTAACTAATTTATCACTGAATATTGCTATATCCCTAAAAATATGCACATAATATATCAGTAATTAATGTCACAATTTGACCTCGCGGCGAACAAAACCCTAGCCCCCGTAATTGATGCTCCGCCGTTGGAGGCCACCGCCGCCGGTGGCAAGGCCGTGGCCATTAGGGTTTGGTGGGAAATTTTTAGATCAAATTTTACCTCGATAAAAAATCGAAAGTCTAATTTTGATTAAAAAAAAATATATATGTTTTTATTAAAAATAATGAACACCCTACTCATGCTCTGATACCACTGTTGGGTTCTAAGGTAGAGTTAATACGGATCAAAACCAGGTATATGCTAGGTAACTAATCACACAGCGGAAATGGTGCACATACCTGTGATACTTAGCCTAGGACGTCAACGAGGGAGTTCACAGAATGCCGGACGGTTAGCTACGGGAAATATGGTTAATGAGCAATCTGTATGCTATTGTCTCCACAGAAAATACTCTTAAATCCGTTCCGTGGATGGATCTCCGGGATGAATTGTTTGACACAATTCGGCACCTACTTCTTGGTAGTGTAGGTTCAGCCGAACCCTTGAGTAAAAGGGAGAGGGGATTTCTTTCCTCACAAATAAAAGGGAGATAGTGATTAACCCCAGAAAATCTATAACACCTCTTATTTATAAGAGGAGATGAGCAAAACCCTAGGTGGGCTTGCTCACCATTTCGGCCGAACTCCTAGTCTAATTGGGACGGCCCTTATGAGCCGCGCATGACCCATGGAGATTTCAAACTGACCCAAAATACCTTATGTGCCATACCCCAAATTAGACTTAGCATGTTGGGTTTATATTAATCGACTTCTATTACAGCGGTTATTTACTCTAAATGCCAACAACTGTCGTTAACAACGCACCGCCTCATAAGGAGATGATAAGTTATGCATGCATCATCGTACTTCTAAGTTCTAACCATGTCTAAAGAGTATGCAATCCTCAGCGTAAAAAACATCGGTCCACTGCATTGAGTTCAACCAATAATGAATTACCTGACTTAGTGTAATTAGAAGTTGTTTCATGTTTGCACACGAGTGTCCTTCGTGGGCTTCTCCTTCTTTACTCTCCTTCTTTCTAGGCTTCTCCTTCTAGCATTCCTGCTCTGTGGGCTTCTTGTTCTAGTATTCCTGCCTCGTGGGCTTCTTGTTCTCATATACCTGTAGATGGGCATCAGGGAGGGAGTTCCCGATAAACCCATTGTTTCCATACGACGTTCTGAATGTTTTCTTACTTCGAACCTTCGCCCTTCCTTCTCCTCGTGATACCTGCAAAAGAGGCAATACCGAGACCAAATACCGAGACCAATGGGGGGGTGCTCGGTGTACCCTCTCCAATGCTTAAATGAGTATATGCCCTTAGAGAGATAAAGTAGATAGAAGGCAGAGCTTGAGTGAGTGATAGCAAGATTGGTCTCAAATGAGGAGATAAGGCCTATATTTATAGAGTTCCTATCGGACCGCCCCAAGTGGTTTCCTGGTCCGGCTGTGGCAGGTTCGTAATATAAGTTGGCCTTGACCGTAAATATGGTGCACTTGACCTCGGTTCGACCGTAGATGAGCATAACGTGTTTAAGTGTGTGGAATGGCCTCCAAGGGCGAGCCCCGGGTGAAAAATTGCCTGGGTTGGGGGTCCGGACGAGGAAGGCCAGTCCGGACGGGCGGGGGGGGGGGGGGGGGGGGGGGTATACCCAGGCGGGTATCCCCAAGGTCCCAGTCGGGTACCCGAGCAAGGTCCCGTTCGGGTACCCGAGCAAGGTCCTCCTTGCTCGGGTAACCCTAGCAAGGGTCATTTTCTTGGGTTGCCCCCCAGGTGGTATTTCCACCAGGGGTCTTCCCGAGTGGATTTCGCCACTCGGGGTGTTTTACGGGCCTCGGGTGTCCATGTTTTAAGTTTCGAATTATATTCGGTCATGACCTATTTCTCGAGCCCAATTAGTGATAACTTGGGCGTATATCCACTATTTCACAACCTCTTTTATTACATAATGAGTGAACTTTTAGTGAAAGTGTTAAAATATTCTCGGTTAGTTCGGAAGGGTCATAAACTGTCCGGTTTAATTGATTCTTCTCTTAAGTTCTAAATGCTCCATAAAGCTTATGCTACTTCGTAGACAATTTTAACAAAGCAAGAACATAAACTCTATGATGTTATCTTTCACGTGTAACCTTATTTACATCTGTAATTCTTATTATATTCAGTTTAACACCTTTCGTGCCGAACTCATATAGGTGCCGAACCTATTGTTCTTTAGTTCCTAAAATCGGTTAAGTTACATACATCTATAAACACAATATTTTAAGATTGAGCAAGAAAATTCAGCAAGTACGTAATACCACAAATTATTAACCTTGTAGGATTGTTATACGCTACAGTTCAATCATATCAGAGATTCATGTCCTCATCAGAGTGGTATTTAATCGTGTCCAAGTGGACATTGATATACACTATCTGTAGAAACCAAAATCTTACTGCTTATATGTAGAGTAACTTTACGCGTAATCATCTCATGAATTATTCTATCGAAATTTGAAAAATTTCTTATTTCGATTTACTAAATATTTACAAAAGAATGATGTTATCGAAAGAAAAATGTATCAAACAGTTTTATTAGAAAGATAAGCACCATATCCATTGGATTTTCCTCAATCTCAAATTTACTATCATCCGTGGTCTGAAAAATCCAATCCATAATGATAAATCAAACTGATGATCATATTAAAGAACCATAAATTCTTAAATCTAATAACTCCAGAAAGGCGCACCTTACATTCATCACTTTGGTCTGTAATACACGCTTCTTGCATCATTCCTTAGGCTTCCAGACTTGTTGTGGTTTGGGTAGTCTTTCTTTGTAGGTAGGCTTTCTTTATGTTGTTCGTTCACTTTCTATTTCGTCCTCGTCCACTTTTTTTGGTTCATGAGATCCAGTGAGAACAATATAGACTCGGTTACCAGTTTTACTCCTATGTTTTCCTTCAACCATGATTGTGGAAAGTGATTCTTGATTGTCAATATTCTTTCCTAATTCAAGTTCTCATTTTATATATACACGATTTGAAGATAGATCGGCAAGATTGCCGTCCATTTTTCTTATCATTTTCTAAAAATGCAGCATGGAGCACTCTATGCTTTTCCGTTCTCACGCTCTATAACGCAAATCGAGGTCATTCCATGATTCGAAAGCTGCTCTATAACCATCGAATTCAACACATATTGGTTTAAACTTTTTTTAACATTGAAATCGATTGTTTTAATTCGAGTTTCTTACCCCGCGTAGTCCGCGTGATTAGTATTTATTAATGTAAAAACTTAATACGAACAACTGTATAAATATTATTATGATATATATAGTATATAGGGTTAACAGGTCTTTTTGTCCATGATGTTTGACGATTTTTGGGTTTTGGTCTATGATGTTTTTTTTCCTAGTTATGGTCTCATATGTTTGCATATTTTTCTAGTTTTGGTGTCAACTTGCCCCCAATTGGACTAGGTCCAACTGGACCTGTCTTGGGCTAGCCCAGGGCTGGGTCTATCCCAGTTGGGGTCGTCTGGGTCAATTGGACCTAGTTGTCCAATTTGAGGTCAATTTTAAAAATTTGGAACTAAACTGAACAAAAAAAGAGCTAGGGAAGTATTAGAGGGACTACAAATTGAACAAAATTAAAAGTTTAGAATGGATCACGTGACTTGCACGTGTTATTTAACGAAAAATATAGACGGAATGTAACAAAAAGACCAAAACTAAGCAAAAAAAAAAAAACAACATGGATTAAAACTTAAAAGTCGTCAAACATCATAGACCAAAAGACCTATTAACATATATATATAATTACAATATATGACCTACATAAATATAATATATATATAATATATAATATACAATATATAATAATAATAATAATAAATATAAAAATTTAGTGCGACCAACTATATAAATATAAAACCTATATATTTTCAACTTTTTTAGATTAATTAATGGTTAAAATATATAAGTTTTTCAATATTATATATCTATACAAATATTCAAATTATGTTTATTTCATAAATCAAATTTCAATGATTTTAATTTTCAATTTTTTTAATATTAAATTCAGTTTTTAGTCCTATATATATTTCTATCTTGTAAGTTTAAAGTATTATTTTTTTTTTCCAAATATAATTTCAACAATTTTACTTTTTAAATATTTTTTTAATAATTAAACTCAACTTTTTTTAGTTCGTTTTTTTTTTTGTGTTCGGTTTGGAGAATTATATAGTGTGTATCTATATTTTTTTTCAACTCTTAAGACTTAAGAGACCGCACCGCGTACGATCTAATCTAACGGCCGAAATTCGAGAATCCGAACCTTCTGGAACTTGCGCGCCCTATATTACTATCTGTTCCTCCCAACACAATTCCTTACTTTAGATCTAAACCCTAAACCAGAAACTTTCAAAGTCTTTTCAGCCGCTTCATCTCATCTAATCTAATCGAATCTCTCCCGTGGTTAGCATTATCATGGCAAGTAAAGGCGAAGGACCTGCGATCGGTATCGATCTTGGCACTACATACTCGTGCGTCGGTGTGTGGCAGCACGACCGAGTTGAGATTATTGCCAACGACCAGGGTAACAGGACTACGCCATCCTATGTAGGCTTCACCGACAGTGAGCGTTTGATAGGTGATGCCGCCAAGAACCAGGTCGCTATGAATCCGATCAACACCGTCTTTGGTAATATTTTCTACATCCCTCTTAGATCCAGGAATTGCTTTTACTTGTTGCTTGTTGCCTGTTGCTAGTTGCCTGTTTGCTTGGCTCTATATTTTCGTTCAGGCGCGTTAGATTGCTGTTACCAGATCTGTTTTTTTTTTTTTTTTTAAATTATTATAAATAATTTGTTTTGGTCGGTTGCTTGTCTACTCTATTTCGAAGAGGTTAATTGCTGTTAAAGAATGAATAATTTTCGAACTAGAGCCAACTTATGCTGACTGATCTAAGTTTGCTTCAGTTGTTTGGATTATAATTGATGTGTGAAAGCTTTGAAAGTAAAGTTAGGGACTGGGTTGAATGTTTAGGTTCAATTTTGTACGACTCTTTAAGAATAGAATTTGAACTGCGAGGCAAGTCAACCCTTTCCTTCCGTAAAAATAGCCTAGTGTTTCTGCATCAGGAAAAAAGCTATTTTTCCCCTTTCCCCTACCTAATTTATTGTTAGTGGAACTATTGAGGATTGTTCAAACCTTGTTGCTCAGCATCTTTAAATCTCTACTTCTAATGGCTTTTCCAGTTCTCTGTATTTGTGCTCTGTAGATTTGATCATACACAGTCTCTAACTCATTGCTGGTTTTACTTTGTCAATAGATGCCAAGAGGTTGATCGGCAGAAGATTCAGTGATGCCTCCGTCCAGAGTGACATGAAGCACTGGCCTTTCAAGGTAACCCCTGGACCTGGTGACAAGCCCATGATTGGTGTTAACTACAAGGGCGAAGATAAGCAGTTTGCGGCTGAAGAAATCTCGTCTATGGTGCTCATCAAGATGCGTGAGATTGCTGAAGCCTATCTTGGCACCACCATCAAGAATGCTGTCGTCACTGTCCCCGCATACTTCAACGACTCGCAAAGACAGGCCACCAAGGATGCTGGAGTCATTGCTGGGCTCAATGTCATGCGTATCATCAACGAACCCACCGCTGCAGCTATTGCCTATGGTCTTGACAAGAAGGCTACCAGTGTCGGTGAGAAGAATGTGTTGATCTTCGACCTTGGTGGTGGTACTTTTGATGTGTCCCTCTTGACTATTGAGGAGGGTATCTTTGAAGTAAAGGCTACAGCCGGTGACACCCATCTTGGCGGTGAAGATTTTGACAACAGAATGGTGAACCATTTCGTGCAAGAGTTCAAGAGGAAGAACAAGGACATCTCTGGAAATCCCAGAGCTTTGAGGCGATTGAGGACTTCTTGTGAGAGAGCGAAGAGGACTCTGTCATCCACTGCTCAGACCACGATTGAGATTGATTCTTTGTACGAGGGTGTTGATTTTTACACCACCATCACTCGTGCTAGATTTGAGGAACTCAACATGGATCTCTTCAGGAAGTGTATGGAGCCGGTTGAGAAGTGTTTGAGGGATGCCAAGATGGACAAGAGCACTATCCATGATGTCGTCCTTGTCGGTGGATCCACCAGAATTCCCAAGGTGCAGCAGCTTCTGCAGGACTTCTTCAACGGCAAGGAGCTGTGTAAGAGCATCAACCCGGACGAGGCTGTTGCTTACGGAGCTGCAGTCCAAGCTGCAATATTGAGCGGAGAAGGAAACGAGAAGGTGCAGGACCTTCTTCTGTTGGATGTGACCCCCTTGTCTCTTGGTTTGGAGACTGCTGGTGGTGTCATGACTGTTCTCATCCCCAGAAACACTACCATCCCCACCAAGAAGGAGCAGGTGTTCTCTACATACTCGGACAACCAGCCTGGAGTCCTTATCCAGGTGTACGAAGGAGAGAGGGCGAGGACCAGGGACAACAACTTGTTGGGCAAGTTTGAGCTCTCCGGCATTCCTCCGGCTCCCAGGGGAGTCCCTCAGATCACTGTCTGCTTCGACATTGATGCAAATGGTATCCTTAACGTGTCAGCCGAGGACAAGACCACGGGACAGAAGAACAAGATTACCATCACCAATGACAAGGGAAGACTGTCCAAGGAGGAGATTGAGAAGATGGTGCAGGAGGCTGAGAAGTACAAGGCTGAGGATGAGGATCACAAGAAGAAGGTTGATGCCAAGAATGCTCTTGAGAACTACGCTTACAACATGAGGAACACCATCAAGGATGAGAAGATCAGTGCCAAGCTGTCTGGAGATGACAAGAAGAAGATTGAAGATGCCATTGATGAAGCCATCAGTTGGTTAGATGCCAACCAGCTGGGTGAGGCAGATGAGTTTGAAGACAAGATGAAGGAGCTTGAGGGGATATGCAATCCCATCATCGCCAAGATGTACCAGGGTGGTGCCGGTGGTCCTGACATGGGCGGCAGTGGTATGGATGATGACGATGCCCCTCCTGCAAGCGGCGGTGCCGGTCCCAAGATCGAGGAGGTCGACTAAATTCATTTCCATTGATGGAGCTTCTCTCTTTTTTATTTCCGTTTCCCTTTCCCTGTGTGGTGTTATGATTTTTAGGTGGCATTTTTGTTTCTCCTATCCACCACCGTTATTGAAGAAACACTTGTTTTTTGTTGTTAAACTCTGTTGCAGTAGTAGTGTGCTCTGATGCAGTCTTTATGTTGTTCATTTATCATTCATATAGTTATTGAACGAACTTGTTTCCTTATTTTGGCATGGTGATGTGGCTGTTTCTATTGTATCTTTTCCAGAAGTGGCTTGAATATGGGTCTCAGTTAATATTGGCAAATTCTTAATCTCAGTAAATGACCCAGATGGGTCATAGGGTGGCTTAGTTAGGTATTCTGTTTTGGCTTTGAATATTCAAACTTCCGCTGCTGTCGACGTTCTATCTCAACTCTATATATATATATATAAATGGATATATGTTATGAATATATTATGTGGATGTTCAATATTATGTGTATATAATCTTCCTAATTTAGACTTTCCTTGTATTGATTTTACTTCATCTCCAAGTCTATGTAATCCCTATATAAGGGCCCCTATGTGTGATAATAAGATCATGCTCAAGTTCCCTTTTCTATTACCTCTCTACTTTCGTAACACGTTATCAGCACGAAATTGCTCATAATTTTTCCGATGAAGTTCATCAAGACCGATCCCTAGCTTCACATGAAATCATTACCGTGCCATCTTATTATTATTATTATTTTGCTAATTACATCTTATTATGTTTATGTTTCCCTAGCATATATATTATATAATATATATATATATATAAATACACTATTATTGAAACCTCAACCATGTCTTCCTGCAGACTCTAATCCACCTAGCCCCATTCAAGGATTTGGGTGTTTGCCATCTCCGTACCTAAGTCCAACACATATGTGTCGCCTTCGCTTGGATCTTCAATTCCATATAGTTCGCTTCCTGAGATCTGGGTGTTAGCTACGCCGACATAGCTCCCTCCATACGCAATAAGTTTCCTTCAATATTAAATGTTTTTTTTTTTCTTTTTCTGTACATAATTCTATTTTGAAACAGGTAGATATATATGAACAAGAGCGACACTAGCCTTAATTAAGACCCGGAAACATTGATTTACATCTCCATCATCAATTCAGTGCCGGATATAACTTTCGGCTACTCGATACAAGGGAGCAATACTTGGGCAAACACAATATCATGCAATATTATTGAGTACGCATGTTGCGAAATGTTATTTATACATAAAATTATATGTATTAATATGCTTCACTTCATGAAACGCGCAGTAGTGCTCGATGCTGAAATATATTAAGATGTAAATTGAGAATGAAAATTATATGCATCGGCTCACTGGATATGTTTCACTCCCTGAAGTGAGTAACGTTATTATGAAATAACGAAGATATAGCGCACTCCCAGAAGTGAGTGTTGCAGTTTATAATCTTAATAACAACTCGATAGAGTAAAAATACAAATATGTTATAATCATCATGGTCGTGGAAAAACTTGATTTTGATTTTGAAATAGATAAAATTGCTAGCATCATCATGATATCGATAAAGAACGATGATGCATTTTATGAAGAAAGAATGTATGAAAAGAATGCAAAATCCAATTATTTGGAAGAATGATAATTTTGAGAAGTACGGTGACGCAAAGCGCGAGAGTCGATCATATAAAGCGCGATGGCAATAAGCAAAGATTGGTCTCAGCTCTTGCATATATTATTGTAAATCCTGGGACATTAGAATAAAAAAAAAAGCATTCTTTATGAATATCGGATCCTGGAATATTCGATATCACGATCCTTGAAGATCAAAATTATGATTATTCGTATTTATTTTATTTTTAAATTCCGCATTTAAAGTTATATTTATATTTCTTGCACTGCATTTACAGTTACATTTTATTTATTGCATTGCATTTTATTTATTATATACATATATCATTATGCTCATTGAATTTTATTATAAAATGATCAAGAAGATGAAGAGTTATTCAAAAGCTCAATAATTACTACATTTAGGATCCTGAAGATCCTAACAGATCATGAGTTATGAATAAATAATCAGGAAGATCCTATAAGATCTATAAATGAATAAAGGATCCTGAAGTTCCTAAATATCTCGGACTATGAATTAACGAGATTGAAGATCCATGACCGGTTACAGTCCATTCCGGTTACAATAATTGGCGTGACCGGTTACAGTCCATTCCAGATCACTTATGTTGCGCAAGAAATTACAAAGAGCCTCCAATAAAATAGCTAAACTGCTACCGATGAGAGCAAAATTGAGTATAAATGCATATTATTATGCAAACAGCAGTACAATTTCCCATCAAGCCAATATTAAATCAGAGTTCTCCCTTTTACACCCAATTTTTAGTGAAGAGACAAATTTTCCACATTAATTTTATGATGTGCGATATATGTTTGAACTGCTCCACCGCAACGCACAAACATGGGTCTGGAATGTTGGAAAAAAAAATATTTTGTCTATAAATCAATTATTTGGGAATAATGACATATATATATTAAAGCAAGAGTTGCTGATTATTATTGATGAACAGATTTTCCCAACATTAGGGGGAGAAAAGAAGCAGCTGGCAGAAAATAGATTGACTGAACAATAATTGTTATTATCTCATTTAGATCCTCGCACAATGATAATATGAACTTGAAGTTCAAAGAGATAACCATTTTCAGATACTGCCTATTAAGTGACTTTATGAGACCCAGAAAGTCATAAATCAATTACCGGCTGCAAATGCTCCAATTTAAATGTCCCGATAGGACAGATTATAATGAAAAATAACTCACGCATGAAGCGTGCGATAATGGTTCCAAATAAATTTTATTGATAAAAGAATGGAGCATAGAAAGAAATATAAATATGGTCTTATTATGGAGGTGATTTCCCAAACAATGAGTAAAGACATAACTAAATATGAAACCCCAGAAGTGGTTCAGGTACCTGAAAGTAATTACAATAAAGAGATCTCGATGAGTTATGTCGTTAATGGGAAAATGATGGAACCGAGAATATCAAGTTGTCGACAACAGTTTTGAATATTATTCATGAGTGAAATCATAAAACAAGACGAGGAGTCGAGGATCTTGAGCTCAATATGTTAAACAAGTATTATGATTGGCCAAAGTTTGAAAAGACGCAAGTATTAACATGAAAAATGCATAAGGTGGAAGCCAGTGGATACAAATTATTTCCCGCATAAATAAATTGTGTCGTAAGATATATACGCACAACCTGTGGTACAAATGTTATGTGCAAAATCCTGGCAATTATTATATGGATCATCTAGTGGAGCAATCACCTTCAAATATATTATTACGTTGGCAGTACATAAAAAGTTTTGAATGCGTCCCACATATGAATTATTTATACCCTTTTTGGGTGGCTAATTTGATAGCAAAATTAAAGTGAAAATCCATGAAGGATTGAAAATGCTAGCATGAAATTTTTTCCAAGAATGTTGGATAATAAATATATTGTACCATTATTTTGTATATATGAAGATAATGCAGGTTATATAGCTCGAGTTGAAGACTGTTATATCAAATGAGACATACAAAACACATCCGCCTCAAGTTATTCTTCATCCAACGAATTTGTTCATATGACTATCTAGCGGATCTTTTCAAGGAGGCTTTATCGACTGCGACATCTGGAATACTGACGAAATAATTGGATTGCGTCGACTTAATGAAATTACGTGATGTCAACATCAGGGGGAGAATCTACACCGCTGCACTCTTTTTCCCTTAACCAAGGTTTTGTCCCACTGGGTTTTCCTGGTAAGGTTTTTAACGAGGCAGCTTACAAAAAGGGATCCATAATTGTGTACTCTTTTTCCTTAACTAGATTTTTATCCCAATGGGTTTTTTCTAGTAAGGTTTTAACGAGGCACAATTCCCTTATGAACATCCAAGGGGGAGTGTTATGAATATATTATGTGGATGTTCAATATTATGTGTATATACCATCTTCCTAATTTAGACTTTCCTTGTATTGATTTTACTTCATCTCCAAGTCTATGTAATCCCTATATAAGGGCCCCTATGTGTGATAATAAGATCATGCTCAAGTTCCCTCTTCTATTACCTATCTACTTTCGTAACAATATATATATATTCTTAGTGGCAGTGCTAGTAATTTCATCGGGGTATAAATATAACGCCTCCAGGTCGGAATTAATCGGAACAAATGAATTGGAACTTTTATCATTCTCCTAAAGGGCCACAGATCTCTACAGTCCAAACTCGGTTTAACATCATTCTCCTAAAGGGCCACAGATCTCTACAGTCCAAACTCGGTTTAACATAACCATAGGAAGGCAGGCTCTTACCGGCAATATTATATTTACCCTATTTTTGTTGTATAATAATAATATAATGCACATTGACCTAAGATTAGTGTTTTTTTTGCCAATATGATTAGTGTTTAATTTACTGAAGCGGCTTGATGGAGATTTATAAAAGCTCGTTGATCCAAATAATGCCGAAAATTTGACGCATGGTTGAGAAAAATTTCAATTTTGTCGCTAATCAATCAATACTCAATATTTGAATGCTAACGACGGCAAAACATAGCTTAAATACCGAAAATAAAACTTTAGCACAAATCTGAAATTAATAACTAATTCTAAACAAAACTGACAAATTGCAAAAAAGACCCAAAGTAACATAAAATTACAATTTTGACCCTCTAAAATTTAGATTCTAAAACAAAGAAAAATCGTTGTACTCCGTAGCTTGCTATGAGTATTGCTCAAATTGCCGTTTTCGTATAAAACACTATATCCGTATGCCAAAATACAACACTTCAACCTCATTATTCACTCAATCTAAGATGACAGTTCAACTCGGGCCTTAATGATGGAAGGAAGTTAAGACCGTCACCTGATGCCAAACTTAAGCGCCAAACTGCTGCTTAGGGCAAAAGTAATCGTAGCAACTCCCTAGATCTTTACCTACTCCCCTACATTTGATGCAAGATGTTAATTTTCTAGTTATCATGTTTGCTTTTATGTTTTTGTTGTTAATGCCGCCTCCCATGTCGGGCTCTAAGTTGGTTGAGGTTCCTTCGAGGTAGATAAGGCCAAAGATCAAACTACTGATCCATCCATAAATATGAACTTTAAAAAATTAGCGCACGTTAAAAAATGAAACTTAGTTTCTCTCGGAAAAAGAAGTATTTTATAATAGCTAGATACGAATGAAACCATATACAAATTTGAAAGATAGGATCAGTTAATCATATGGTTAATTGTTTTGAAAATTTGAGATGTGCTTTTAAATCAACATATTGTTTATAGTTGACTGAACTTCTTCATCTGTTATTTTTTTTCTTAATTTTTTTTTAAATATCCAAATAAGAGGAAATGTGAAAGGGATGTTAGTTGGGGCAGGCTTGAATTAGTGCATGAGAGAAGAAAAAGGTTCGTGGGAGTGGTGCATGGCCCACGTGTCTGAACTTGGGGTTATAGTTAAGTTGTACTCGAGTAGGCAACCTACTTAATTAGGCTTGGTTTTCCAGCCTCCAATATCAGCGCCACCTTCACCTTATATATAAACCAACGCCAACTTCAGTTTATTAGTAGTATAATTAACAAGTTATAGCCAGCCAGCCAACCATTAATTAAATAGTAGTCGAAGATGAACTGCTTCATCTTCTTCTTCTTCCTCATTTTCTTGTCCATGCGAGCTCCTGTAGATGCAGAGCAGTTAATGGAGGTGTTTAGCGAGGAGGAGTTGGTAGAGATGGCTGGATACGGTGAGGAGAAGCTCTCCACCGTCCTTATCACCGGTTCGGTTTTCTGCGAGTCCTGTCTGCAACCTCCCGCCTCACAACCTCACCTTTCTTCATGGCCCTTGTCAGGTATACTATACTATACTTCGATGCCAATGGAGGTTGAAATCAAAATCTCAGTATTTTGCTTTGATACCATCATGTTATAAAACCTGTTATTGTTTGGGCTGAACAAAAATTCAAATAGTTCGAAATTTTGAGTAATGCATTCCGCAATTGTGCCCAAGCTTGAGTGGGTGGGACTTCTCGTTTAAACTCGGGCTCTGGTTTTTTCAGACAAAATCTTGAATGTTCCGTTCTGAATTTGTAACTCATCTTAATTGTTAGTTATTTTAACTCAACTCTATTTTTTTAATTCTGAATTCGTAGAGCTTGATGTTCGTATAATAATTTGATGTTTGACGTGTTGAAAAATTTAAAGAATGAAATGACAATTATATGTTGTTGTTTTTTTTTTCAATTTTGATGTAAACTTCGGACAAGTCCGAACTCGTTTCAAGTTACATAAACCTGAGAAGTGAGAAGTCTTGAGTTGTTCAACAATTTTTTTACACTGCCTGTCATTTGAACTCCCATTTTCAGAAATATTTATAAAGATCATCTCTGTTAGGTTATAAAGTCTAGGTCAACGGGTCGTCAATCTAGAATTTAGGGTTCACTGCTCCTAGGACTAGTCATTCTGATACATGCCCTTCTGCTTCCTTGGGGTAGTCGTTCTGATATATGTCCTTTTCTTCTCTCCTTCTGACCTCCTTTCCTTCTCTCCTTCTGACCTCCTTTCCTTCTCTCCTTCTGACCTCCTTTCCTTCTCTCCTTCTGACCTCCTTTCCTTCTCTCCTTCTGACCTCCTTTCCTTCTCTCCTTCTGACCTCCTGAGGCTTGTACTTCTTACCCCTGGGGCTTGTCCTACTGCTCTATGCTCTTCTGCTTCCTTAGCTCTCTTCTCCTTGCTACCCTGCAAGAGGGGCAATACCAGGCACAGAGGGGGGTGGTGCCTGATGAACCCTCTCCGATGCCTAAGTCAGTACGGTTTTAGAGAGATAAAGCTAGAGAGATGTCAGAGCAAAATTGTGCAACTTGCCAAGATGATCAAATGAGTTGTGAAGGTGGGGTATTTATAGGCAACGGTGTCATTAAGGTGGCTTAATGACATCGTTAGCCTTTAAACACAATTAATTAACCTTTAAGCGTATAATTAAGACTTTAGGATTCGGATGAGGCAGGCGGAGTGGACCGAGCATGGGCGTCTGAAAGGGGTGCCGGGACCCTTGGGGGGGAGAAATCCGACCCCCAAGGTAGGGGTTGGGTGAGGACACCCAACCCCTCCTAGGGAGGGTGGGGTTGGCCAACCCCATCCCTCCTAGGAGGGATCGGGTTGGCCGACCCGATCTCCCCTAGGGGAGATCGGGTTGGCCAACCCGATCTCTCCTAGGAGAGATCGGGTTGGCTGACCCGATCTCTCCTAGGAGAGATCGGGTTGGCCAACCCGATCTCCCCTAGGGGAGATCGGGTCGGCTGACCCGATCTCCCCTAGGGGAGGTCGGGTGTGGCCACCCAACCTCACCTAGGTGAGTTCGCCTCTATCGGACGGGCGCTTCGGCCCCGTCCGGGCCGTCGATGTTCTCGCGAAGTGTCCGGATTGAAGTTTTGATTCGCAATCATAAATGGGACGATAAAAATACAACGGTTTGGAAGTCAACGGGTTCAAATTGGGCGTATATCCATCAATCTCCATTTGTTTAAGAATTTAGTTATTTTTATAGGAAACGACACTGTACGTCGGATGTCATTTTCCTCCCATTTTTTTCAAAAAAATATATCTATTTGTACCTAAAGAAGATTGAACTCCATTATTAACAAAATTGAGTGGTTGTTTTTTACACTTTGCAGGGGCTATAGTGGGTGTGTACTGCTACGACAAAACAAGCAACATCGAATCCAACTCAACCCGACCCAACGGCGACTTCACCATCGATCTTCCATCCCACCTCCACGCCATTCCCGACTTAGAAACCCGGTGCTGGGTCGAGCTCCTTCGTGTGCCCGACACCTCTTCATGCCGCCCTGCTTACGTCACACTAAAGAAACATATAACTATTTCATCCATCCGTGACGGGACCCGCACCTACGATGCCGGAACTATTAAGCTCCTTCACTCTGCAAGTAAACCTTCGGCTTCATGCAGTGATCAGAAAGACGTGGAAACCGCGGTGGTGGAGACGACGAGTCACTAAGAGAGTTGCACCGACGTACGATATGGTTCCATTCGGATGGCGCTTCAGTCACAAAATCGAACCTTTCGATATAATGTTGTGTATGATAGTTCACTGATTTTCATTTAGTTGATTGTTGTATACTACTGTTTGATTCCCACTTGACTTTAGAGTCTGTCAGTTACGAAAACCACATATTAGGCTAGCTCTTACTATGTTAATTTATGAGTATTCTATGTGGTTATGGTTTAAAATTTTCTTTTATATATATATATATATATATATATATATATATATATATATATATATATATATATATATATATATCAATATATAATTTGTGTTGGGTCCTCACCCCAAAAGTCACTTACTTTCCAAAAGACTCCACACATTCCTTCTAAAAGTCACATACCTCCCAAAAGTCACCTACCTTCTAAAGTTTAAACCAACTTATTTCGTCCGGTTTGAATTAAATTTTGTTATCAAACCGGTTTAGACCTAAATCTTACCGAACTGGCATAATCTATGAAAAAAGTAGGGCCTTTGAATATATAAATAAACTGGGACAATCATAAATGCCAATAAACCGAAGAAATCTGTAACTGTTGTAGCTCTAAACTATGATTTAATATATGATGATATGTGATGCATTAACGATTCAACATATTTAGAGTCGCAAGTTTATTTTATGTATGCGGTTCAAAATTGGAAAAACACACTCAATGAAGCTGCTCGTTTAATTACATATGATGTCCCAAGTATCAAGGTTCAATCATGCAAAAACTCTGATTTTTTTCTATAACGATCACTAAATTTTATACATGTTACTAGATAAAAATGGACTTATTATATTAAATGTAATAATCATAGTTATACTTTAACAACTTATATAAATAAAAATCTTAGAAATATGCATGTGCTTTGCACATGCAAAAATAACTAGTATATATATATATATATATGAATTGCACACACCTACTAATTTCTAATTTTTTTTACCAAATACATGACTGAAAAGTCAGGTTAGACTGAGCACTAACTACCTGCAACACGATCTATTGGTCCAAGACCCAAGAAAGTAGGCGCACAAAGGTCCAAAAAACTCCTATTTGAGCCATTTATTCTCTCGAACAAGATTTTTAGATTTAGACTGAATGTTGTTTATGCAAAAAAATTGTTTAAACTTAGTGTTCCACCAAATCAATATAATTACGATAAAAGCTTACGCAAGCAATATGAGCATGACAAAGATATCCGATGCACAGAAGAATTTAAGAATTGTCTGCGTTAAGCTGCTATTACTCTTGAGTTTATTTTTCTTCCTTTCTTCAGTTTAGACAGAACATTATCTACTCTTCATATATTCTTCTTCTCCAAGTTTCTTGGTTGTGGAAGTTCATCTACTTCACCTCCACTCATTAGGTAATCAAATCCTTTATGTTAGAACTATTCTTGGTGCTCTTCTTCACTTGATCATTTATCTCATTAATGATTTATTGTTCATGATCAATAGGGTTCTTAGTCATCACTTTTCAAATGGTTTCATCAAGTTCGATAAGACAGTTTTGCAATAGGACAAAACTGATGGTTTACGGTTATCGTACTTGGGAAATACACATTACCTGGTGGAGGGGGTGTATTTTTACCCGGAAATAATAAAAAATGAAGAAGTCCGACACATACATGCTTGCTTATTTGTTCATTATAGAATGGTTCAACCTGCGGCCGTAAGTAATTCAGTGTTTTTTCATAGTCCGAAAATAAGTACGAGCATATATTTTTGCTCGGCATATCACAGTAGGGTTGTAATACTTTAAGAAAATAATACTTGGAAGATAACGATCTCATTATTATTATTTATTGAGGAGTTTCATTTGTATTTATGTCAATGCCATTAACAAATGTTCTAATCCTTCTATAATTAGAGCATTCTATAATTTGCCCCAAAGTTTAAATTTGGCCGAAAGTGTATTTTAAATACGGAATGTAATTTTAATTGTTATTGCAAATGAAATGACAATCTATATATAATATAATTTGGATGAGTTTAACATATGGTTGACAAGTACTAAACTTAAGTAGTGATATGTACAAAAAATCTAATATAATTGGACCAACTCATCCATTATTTCTCATAGATGATGTGTAATTGTCCAACTAAGCATCTCTAATAGCTTGGATGACCTCCAAACACCCTCATTCATCTATAGAATCCGTTTTTTCTTCATGAACGTTACAAATGTTAAAACTCTCTTATTGTTCTAAGCCATGTATATCAATAAATATATTTGAAAATATGAAACCATGTAACTTTTAGCACAAAATATATTTGAAAATATGAAACCATGTAAGTTTTAGCACAAAAGAAAAACACAATCTTATCAACAAATCATTATATGTATAATATTTTTTGCCATATAATTTGGGTTAGTTTAATATATGGTTGACAAGTACTAAACTTGAGTGTCAATATGTACAAAAATATTACAATATAATTGGACCAACTCATACATTATCAATGATAGATGACGTGTATTTGTCCAACTAAACATCTCTAATTGTTTGTTTGGTTAGTAAAAGGGGTTTCACTTATTATTTTTCAAAGATGTGTTGTGATTCTAACTAATAAAACAATGCTTGCTATTCAATTTTTTGAATTTCTTAGTAATTAATCATCCTCATATACCATTAAGTGACTAATAAAATACATATTATTTATAAAATTATATTTACTTACTATACGCCTAAACCAATTTTCTTCATATCTATCTATCTATATATAATATAATTTCAATAGGTTGTGTGTAGAGTTGACAAGTAAGCTTTTTGAGCAATGACACGTTTAAATAATGCAGTATGATTGATCCATCTCATTTCTTCTATTCATAGATGATGTGTCATTATCCAAGTAAGCTTCTCTAAGTGCTTAGATGATCTCCAAAGCCTCTCATTGCATGTTAGCATCCGTTACAATTTTTTATTAATTGTCTTTTTTTTTTCTTCAGTTTCATAGTAATCAAGATTAAGAAACACTAAAAAAACTCTACCTAAGAAATATCTTAAGGGCCAAAGGAAAAAAATATTATAAAGAAAATATTAATCAATTATATATTAAATTATCATTGCACTAAAAAACTATATATTCATATCTATATCTATATATCAAAATCTTAAGCATTCCAACAATAACTCTAAGACATGACATATTAATCAATTACAGACGGAGACGGACATATATTTCAAGTGCAATCTCTCTAAACCAACAAGAAGAAGAGAAAGTGGAGTTCACATATAGATGGAAATCAATCAAAATCTGCATTTAGAAAATAAATTTCATTATGTATATATATATTTTATTCGATTTAAAAAATAATTGATTTAATACTTTGTAGGGATACAATATATATGAATAAATTGATATAATTTTTATTTAAATATATATTTATTTTATTTTATTTGACGAATTAAATAAAAAAATAAGACAAAAGGTATTAAAGAAAAAGAGGCAAAACTCAAATGTAACATATTATTTTTAATAATTAATTTGAAAAAACGGCAAGCATAGCTACAAAATTTTAGTAGAATTGTTGATATTGATTCATTCACCATTTAAACGATTATTTTTAAACCTCTAAAGAAATTCACAATCTAAATTTTCTCGGTAAAATAAAATATATTAAAACTTTTAGAGGTAATTCTAAATTTTTTTACCTACTCATATTTTGTCTCATGATGATTTAATTATTCTATTGCCATGTTTATTTATTTCCTTAACTGAATATTTGAGACACATTAGTGCATTGCATAATTCGGTCTAATATTAATATTATTAAAAAAAATTATTAAAATATAAACCACATCATCCATATTGAGTGAATTCCAAATTAAAAACGGTTTGGTAAAAAAAAAAAAAACAGGAAGGTATTTAATATTGCATTATTAATAGTAATTACTATATTATTGTAATGAAAATTCATTATTAGATTTTTTTTATATTATTTAAAATTTTAACATTTAAATTTGTATTGCTTATTACTTTTTGAATACAATGATGTCTAATAAACTATTCGACTGAAATATGTAAAATTCTTTTTTGAACCAAATAAATGCATTATTCTTGGCAGGAAAAAAAATCTAACTTTAAAAATGTTGGCAGAAAAAATACGAATATCGAAATTCTTCATTAAACAAGTTATTTGGCATAATTTCTTTAAAACATATTAACAAAAATTTAAAGTTATTTATTGTAAGCTATTTATAACTCAATATTATCTATATATATATATATATATATAGCTTAAATTAACATGCAAAATAAAAGGTTAGGCAAAATAGATAGTTGGGTAGTCGTTTTATTTTCCATGATTATACTTTTAAAAACTATTAAGTAATTTTTTTTACATAGAGAAGGTTTATTCTATTTAATAGTTATACAAAAATAGATTTATATTTCAGATGAATTTTTTTTTCCATGGAAAAGTCACTACTTATTCTTCTACATTTTTTAATACTTTAAGTTAACAATATGATTTCAGTTTAAATTAAATATTTTATATATGCACTCAACCGAAATAGTTATTTTTATACGATAATGATTTTTTTTTTGCCAAATAATGACAATATTTAGTGAAAATTCACTTATAACAAGTATAAATGATCTTAGATAATTTTCTTGATGCGTTGATTATTTACATAATATTTTTTATAAAATAAAGCTATCATTCAATTACTAACACATTTCCAAAAAAATCAAATTTTCTGCATAGTTTTTTTATCCCTAGACGCAATATAAATAACTTGATTTTTTGTATCTTCTTTAGTTTTTAAACTATAAAAATAATTAATACTTTACGGCATTTATTTATTTTTACTACCTTTTAAAATAGTTATAATTTTTGCAACGACTTTTAAAAAGTAGACATTGCTTTGAAACAAAAATCAACACAATTAATTATCAATATTTAAACTGAATTTATATTATTTATTATAAATTTATAAAAATGTTACTTACCGCGCAACGCGCGGGTCCGCAACCTAGTATGACATAATCCTGAAACATGGCTCTACATCCCAAATACGTATAATCAACCGTAGGTTTTCATATATTTTTTACTCAAATATTAGAAAGCCCACCTAGAGTTTGGTGTCATGTGTGTGGGCAGGATGATTTCTCCCGATTTTATGTTTCAGAGGACGATTTCTCCTGGTGTCTATTTCGAGGAGAAAGTATTTTATACGACGGTAATACCACATCATCTTCGACACGTGGAGGGTCAAACTAATAAAATTGTTACATTTGGAAAATTTCCAAAATATTAAACTTTTAATTAATGAAATCATCTCCTAACTACATAACTCTTTAGGGAAAAAAAATAAATACAAGTTTTTGTTAGCACTTTTTTGTTTCTCGAGTTTTTTTTTCTTCGAAAAATGTTTTTTAGAGTTTATGGTTTGAGTAATTTTAGGGTTTATATATTTTTTTTTTCTTTCTAAAACCCCTATTAGATTGGGTGAGAAGTATGACTGGGTGAACCCTAAAGGGCTAAATTGGACGAACGGTTTGGCCGGATGAACCCTAGATGGCTAAAAATTGGTTCACCCGGCCAGACTGTTCATCCAATTTAGCCCTCTAGGGTTCACCCAGCCAAACTGCACATCCAATCTAATAGGGTTTTAGAAAGAAAAAAACATAATACTATCTAAACCCTAAAATTACTCAAACCATAAACTCTATAAAATATTTTTTCGAAAAAAAAACTTTAGAAACAAAAAATGTGCCAACAAAAACTTGTATTTTTTTTTCCTAAAGAGCTCTATGTAGTTAAAATTAGTGTATTAGGAGATGATTTCATTAATTAAAAGTTTAATGTTTTGGAAATTTTCTAAATGTCACAATTTTATTAGTTTGACGCTCCACATGGCGATGATGATGTGGTATTACCGTCACATAAAATACTTTCTCCTATTTCGAGAGGGCGAAGCTTCTTTCATTAAAAGATGGTTTGAAGTTAACACAAAGTACAATAATGTTTTGGTATAACGTGACAACAAAATAGTGGTACAAAAAGTACTCAAATGGAGACTTACTCTAGATAAGTTGATGATTAAGGAAAGAAATCTGATCGTCGAAACCAAATTTCTATAAATATTTTAATTTCTTCAGAATGCACAATCTAGAATGATGATACTCCTTCAAATGTGGATAATCACATATAGTTGTGAAGAGCAGTGCTATACCATGCGACTATAGCATGCCGAATTGGCACTTAGGGCATGTTTGTTTGCCGGTATTGCGATATCCTAATACCGATATTAGCTAATACCTTGTTTGTTTACAATTGGTATTGGTATTAGCTAATACTTCTCAATTATAGGAGGAATTTTGTATTAGATTATACCAACTAAAACTGATGTACTAATTAATACCAAACTCAAAATTACTTATTTACCCCTAACCTTATTTAATATACAACAACTACCCCAACTTCGGCTTATAACATCGGCCACTGACGATCGGCCGGACTCCGACGACCTCCGGCGACCCCCGGCCGGACTCCGACGAACAAACGTGTCATTAGTTCTCGGAGGAAAGTGTTGGGTGGTGCTTCTTGGAGTCTTGGTTCTCAGAGGAAAAAGTGTTGGGTGGTGCTTCTTAGAGTCTTGGAATATGAAGATGTGTAACTTTTAAGGGTGAGGGTCATTGATACTCTTATATATGTAGTAGATATATATGAATTGCACACATCTACTAATTTCTAACCTTTTTTTTTTACAAATACATGTCTGAAAAGTCGAGTTAGACTGAGCATGACCTACATGCAACACGAAACTTGAGATAAGATGTTTTTTTTCATACATTTTATAGCCGAAAGTTTGGATGTGCAACGCATCCAAATTTTTGAATTTTTCACTCAAATGACCAGCTTTTGGAACTCAAATACATATACAACGGTTAGTGAGTTTCGTTTGCCTATATACCCAAGTACGCGATGTCATTGGCGTGCTAGTGTGCTACAGAGCACGCGATTCTTATTCGCGTGCTATTTGTCAATTTTTAGAGATTAAGGGTTAACAATCAGAAAATTAGTAAGTGCGATTTTTAAGTGAGCACGAGAATCGATTTGCATGCTACCATTAAAGCTACCCGTTGTTTGACAATGCGTTCTGGTCGTTCTGATAACACATCTTTTACACGCTACGGTAACAATAGCATGTGAATGGGAGACGCCTGCTCATTTAAAAAGAACACCTTCAACTTTAAGCTCAACATATTTGGCACGAGTTATAACTAGACAGTTTTGAGTTCAATTTTAATAAGATCTGCAATTATATCAATTTTACATCTATTTTCAAATATAATGCCTTGCATTTACAGCACCTTTCCATTTTTTCAGCATTGAGCTAAGAAAGCAAACCTCTTCTTGAGGTACTGTGACATGAAGGAAACAAATTTTCATTCAATTTCACTTTCTAGTGTCTACGCCTTTGTCTTTAGACATTTTTGGAGGTTTAAATTAAAACTCCATAGGTAAGAAAGAAAAAAAAGATGAGCTTGTGAGAATCGAACTCAAGACCATCTATAAGTAGATTCGTGCAAAACTAACTAAGCCAAAAAGCTAAAGGTGTCCATTTAAGTGAGCATGCGACAACCATAACGTTATCGTAGCGTGTAAAAGACGTGTTGTCAGAACACATTGTCAGACTGCCGCTACCTTTAACGGTAGCACGCAAAACTGATTCACATGCTCACTTAAAATTCTTAATTACTAATTTTCTGACTATTAATCATTAATCTTTAAAATTGAAAAATAGTACGCGAGTAAGAATCGTGTGCTTAGATACATAGGTGAACGAAATTCATCAACCGTTATATTTGTATTTGAGTTCCAAAAGTTAATCATTTGAATGAAAAAATTCAAGTTTTAAGATATTTTTTTTCCAAGTCAAATAACAATTTGTTAGTAAAATCTTGGAAGTTTAAACCCATTTACTATTTTTTTGGGATAAATTTGTAAAATTTCAATACTTTAGTTTTGTCTAATAATGTTAATGAAGATGTTAACTTGCACATGCACATAATGCATAACTTAATTAGCGTGGATTGTAATTTTTTTTATTAAGTTCGGTTAACAAATTATCCCAAAGTTTTCATCAAGATTGCAGATTTTTATTAAGTTCAGCTAGAAATTTGTATAAAGAAAAACAATAAAACAAATTTAAGTTGAGCAAGCAACAACTGAACTTCAGCAAGACAGCAATACGTTCATTTAGCTAGAGGGAGTACGCATAGTGTAATTATGTATGAGTTTCACAATAACAGTAATGCAAAATCTAGTTTGAAAGAAGCAACTTAGTCATGAACTCTCCTGAGTCCTTTCTTCAACTGCAGAAGCTAAGTAGTTGGCAACATCTGCACAACAAGTGAGCTTGTCCGCTTTCTCTTCCGGGATCTCGATGGAGAATTCTTGCTCGAAAGCCATAACCAACTCAACTCTGTCTAAACTGTCCAGTGATAAGTCTTTCTGGAAATCTGCTTTTTCAGTCACCTGCAAACAAACATTTTGTTATGCACTTATATCTTAAGGAACATATAGCTTTACAAATTTCACAACAATATGAAGAATGCAGAAAATGTACCTTTGCAGCATCGATTCTATCGAACTTCTTCACCAATCCGATCACCCGATCCATGATTTGATCTGAGTTGCTTACAGTTGAAGTGCACATCATCCGAGTCAGCTGCTTCATTGCATTCCTTTTTCCATCTATGGTGTAATTTTCAATGGAAGCTTTCAACCTCACATGCCTCAGTACAGAGTTCTTTATGCAGTTCATCATTCTGTAACCAAATTGTGAATCAGTACCATGAATCACTACCATAGGGTATAATTGTCCATTAAAACAGCGAGATGAAGCCTGTTCACATCCAGAAAAGCTTAAAACGGTGGAAGATAATCGATCAGGAACAAATTAGTAAAAAAGCTCCGGAATTAAAGAGAAACCAGAATGCTGCTTACACAACTAATTGAATCGATCAACAAGAATTGCAGGAGCATGAGACAGAGAGGTAAGATGAAGAAAAAGAAGAGAGAACAGACGAAACAAACATGTAGAGGAGGAAGCAAAAACCTGCTGATGGGAAGGGGGAGATGATATTGATGCAGCTCCGCTGATTGTTCCCAGTTGCCGTCTGGTGTTTGCTCTATTGCCTCACTGAAAAGAGAAAACGAAGAGACGAGACGAGGAGAGATCCGAGTTTTCAAATAAGGCCTAATGCTCTCCAAATAATGGGCCTTCTACTACCGGTCAATTTGTGTCGCGGAGCAACGTTGAGGCATCTATGATCTAATTCAATGTCCGGTGGCCCAAAAAATAAATTTCAATCTTTAATAGTAGCAACAAATAATCAATGTTTGATAATAATAATATGGTTAATCACCAAATTGTTAGCTGAACTTTTTTTTTAAATAAATTACTAACCAAACATTACTAATGTGCAGTTTACTACTAACTCCATAAATTTGTCCATAAACTATAGATTCTATACACTTTCTAAAACACTCTTAACATTTTACAATAAAATAATGTATATGTACATAATGATTATATAAAATCAAAATTTCCAATAATCCGTTTTAAGAAATATACCCAAAATACCAAAATAATACAATTATTAAAATATTTGGAAATTTGGAAACATAAAATTTAGAAATTTATTAAATTTTAATTTATTAAGTATTTTTTTTTTTTGCATTTTAAAATTCAAAATTACTGATTGAGCCATGTGTCATATGTTACAATAATTAGCCAGTGTGACCAAAAGCTCTAAAATTAATTTTAAATTAGTTATTGACCTACACTTTTACAAAATTTTAATCAAACAAAAATTTACGTTATAATATTATTGACTCGTTTTTAACATATACAGTCTTCGTTTAAAACAGTTTAATCTATTAAAAACATATGTGTTGGGCTTCATATAATTAAAAAAATAGAGATACGCGAGAACGTTATGATCTGGCAACACCGATAGTATAAATAAATAAACTGAGGAGGTTCACGACCACCATAAACAAATAAACACGACCGCATTTTTGAAACATAGTCGTCGCCAGACGACCAGCATAACTCACTCAACAAACAGAGAACGACTTATCAGTACTCAAGATCGGTAACGATGGGTGGTAGTATGCCTAGATATACCAGCTGGCAACACGTTTGTCATCAAGCACTAGTTGACAACATGCTTGTATTCATATACTAGATGGTGACCTACTTGTCACCATAAGCTGTCATTCTCAACTAATAGGAGACCAACGGCCGCCGCATTTTGCGTCAATCACAAGCAGGGAACCACCGCAAAAAGAACTGTGAAAATTCCCTATAAATACTAAATAGTAAGCTCGTTACATTTATTATCAAATTACATTTTCCAAATACACGACACTAATTAGATATTCGAGGAGGAATCGTGAGTCAAACCTCCACATTTTCTTCTTGAAGGTGTTAGTCACAACAGAGCAAATAAGGAGCTTGTACTTTTATGATCCATCAATACTCACCTTAAATCTTATTGTGAATTAATTTGTTACATTGGAAGATATTATATGTCATTCAGAAGTTTCACATTACTCTCTTATGGAAAAAAAACTATATGTAAATCAGAGTGCTGTAGAAAATGTTATGACTCTCCGAATATAATAGAATACAATATTATAGTAAATTAAATGAAAAAAAAAATATGAATAGATATTAAAATTATAAAATATTATATAATGACGTGAATTTTTCGGTATATTTTAAAGTTCAGTATCATTGATTGACCATTTGACACAATAATATGCATTTGAAAAATTAAGTTTTAGAATTAATTTTTAATCTCAGAATTATCGATTCTGTCATATATCATTATTTAATTTAATCATGTAGAATTGTACTCTTTAAATTAGATATTAGAATTGCCGATTTGGTTAAGTATCATATATTCATATCTTATTTAGTATAGTAAAATTATATTTCTTTATATTGTAGTATGGTCCTCCCTTTAGTCTATTTAGTCCCAGCCTTCGTATTTTTTGGCCTACCCCAAAAGTTTCCTCTATAAAAAAATGAAATTGGTTTGACTTAAACTTTGGACCACCAAAACTAAGGTCTTCTTCCATGATTGAATAGAGAGAGATGCTCTCCACTATGTTACAAGTGTGTATTTTTTTAATCTCTAGTTATATTTATTTATTTAGTGGCATGCATTGTAAAATAATCAACGTGGATATTTAATGATATGCATGAACGACTCTATCGATAGTTTAATAAATTAAATATAAGCTTAGCCCTCGATCACATACTTAATTTATAAAACTATGTAAAATCTAACGAATGGAACTAAGATTAGTTAGTTGAATTTTTTACGTTATATATATTCATGAGAAATGCTTGTACCTGTGATTTTTGTTGTCAAATTCTTAGTAAAGTACTTTTTTTACTACATCTAAGTTGACTTCTACAGTTTTTACTATTGCCCGTATATGCAATATATTTAACATATCGTCATGATAATGACCTTTATCTAACCTTTCTTAAGACGGAAATAATTTTTTTTTGAAGATGCTTATTGTTTGGATGGTGAGATGTGTCAATCAAAGCCAGCACAGGTAGTGCAATTATAAATGACGCACCATATGCTAAAATCATTGATTAATACAGAGATTAGACCGCAAAAAGATATTATATTGAGGTCTTACTAGCTAGCTAGCTAATGGATCGTCGTGTTTTTCCATAATTAACGACCCAAAACCGAACCTTCCTTTGTTAATTGCCATTTCCCACCACAACCACCATGTGAAACATATCTCTCCTCGAGACGGCAGTAAATGGTTTTAAATTAATAATAGAAAATAATAATTATATTAAATTGTGATATTGATTTGCAAATTGTTCAGAATTTTATTTAGAATCGTTATTAATCCGCACTTTTTCGACAAAAGAATTTTAATCTCCGGCTTTGTAGTTAAATTATATATTTTGATATAATATATTTAAAGAATATGTAATATATATATATTATTGTTGAATGATTTGTTACACCAATAGGCAATATATACATACATTAATAATATATCATAGCTAGAGAGCTTCTTATATACGTAAAAGAATATTAAAACTGGCGGTGTGTCATGTTATGAAATAAATATATATTTGAGTCTACAAGTTTTAAACTTAATTCTAAATATCCTAAATGTCGAGTATTACACATATTCTTATAATCTAAACAAAATTAAATTTCTTAATATATATAGGAATCTAATTAATTACGGGCTTTGTGAGTGTAACATGTTGAAATTGGTGGGCTGGATCAAGGCAATCTTGGACTTCTGTTTTGTGGAGTGATGGGCTCTGTTATACGTATTATTGTTTCTGTTGGATCAGTTGGTTACTGGGCTTAGCCCATTCGACGGTTGGTTTATATTTTGTTAGCCCGGTATTTTACTGAGGACTAACTTGTGGAGGTTTGAAACAATAGGGGACCCTTGAGTAATTACTCGGGACCCCGCCCTTATTTAAGGTGAGAGTATTAGGGTTTTGTCTCTAATTCTCGATGAGCCGCAAATCCAGTATCAAAATTTTCTCTCCATCTTTCCACATTCCAGGTTTGGCTCTGCTAGGGTTTGGAACTTCACATGGTATCAGAGCGGCGAATCGCCGTCGCCGTTCGATCTTGAGGCCTTCTTCTCCGTCCACCACCGCTGCTGATCTTATCAGAGTTCCGCGAAGACGATTCGGATTCCTCTCTTCGAGTTCAGATTCGTCCCTTCGTTTCTTGCCTAGGGTTTCCGAGGCCATCTTCTCGTCTTGCTGATTTCTCCTCTCCTTCGATTGAGTAATCAGCCTTCTCTCCTTCAAGATCTTCGATATGTCTGGTGGATCGATTGTGCAGGATGGCATGGAGCAACTAGATGCTTCTGCAACCGTCGTCGATATCGTCAGCCCTGATTTCTCTAAAGATATTCATGCTTTCCATCCACTGTATCTCCATACCTCTGATAATCCAGGTCAGAGCTTAATCTCTTTGAGACTCTCTGGTCCGGATAACTATAGGAAGTGGAATAGAGGCATGCAGATTATTTTGCTCGGCAAGAACAAATTAGGTTTTGTTACGGGATCCTGTAGAAAAGATGCTTATGAAGAAAAATTTCATTTGCTATGGGAACGCTGTGATGCTGTTATTCGTGGGTGGATTATTAACTCCGTGACTGATGACATTGCCGACGGGATCATGTATCTCGACACTGCTTTTGCTGTGTGGAAAGAGCTTCAGGATAGATTCAACAAAATGAATGGGTCCAGGATTTACCAATTACATCGTGAAATTGCTTTAGTTCGTCAAGGTGTAGACTCTGTTTCCGTCTTTTTCACCAGAATCAAGAACCTATGGGGAGAATACGATTCTGCTTGCTCTTTGCCCCACATTGATGGTGACTTATTCAAGAGACACTTAGAGCATAAAGACAATGAGCGCCTCTTTCAATTTTTGATGGGGCTGAATGAGAACTTCTTTTGACTTGTCTGATTCAAGAGCTGATTTACCTTTTGACTTAGTTCATAGTGATGTTTGGGGGCCATATAGAATTCCCACCTATGATAACAAAAGATTTTTCATCACACTGGTTGATGACTTTTCTAGACTGACCTGGGTTTTTTTGTTGCAATTCAAGCATGATGTGTCTGAGATACTGAAAAATTTTATAGAAACGATCAAAACTCAGTTTGGAAAAGTCATCAAAGTGTTTAGAACAGACAATGGTGGGGAATTTTTCAGTGATCACTTGACCAATTATTTCAAAAGCAAGGGAATTATACATCAAAGCTCTTGTTCTTACACACCACAACAAAATGGACGTGTTGAAAGAAAACATCGTCATATTTTAGAAGTTGCTAGATGTCTGAAACTCCAAGCGTTCATTCCTGATAAATTCTGGGGAAATTGTATTCTTACAGCTTGTTACCTTATTAATCATATGCCCAGCAATGTTTTAAATCAGAAATCCCCCCTTGAGGTTTTTCTTAGAAAGAAACCAAATATTAAACATCTTAGAGTTTTTGGTTGCTTAACTTTTGCAAAAAGGCTAGTTGGGCTGGATAAATTTGCTGCAAGGTCAGTCCCTGCTGTTTTTATGGGATACTCTGAAACCCAAAAGGGTTACCTTTTGTTTGGCTTGGAGTCTAAGTCCTTTTTTGTAAGCAGGGATGTGAAATTTTTGGAACATATTTTTCCTTTTAAGAGCAGCAATTTTAACCCTCAACCATTCTTTGATACTGACTTGTTAGATGATTCTATCATTGATGACAATGCTGTCCCTCATAAACAAGTCGAACCCCAGTTGGAAAATGAAACTGTTGGATATCAGTCAGAAAACTCATTAAATGATGATGACCACCTTATAGTGGAATCTGATAATGATCAAGGTCCCAATATTGCAGAGGATGATGTCCCTATCACATCTGATGCTGATCCTCCATCTGTCTGGAGATCTAGTAGAGTGAAAAGACCTCCAAGGCACCTAAGTGATTATGTGGTCTCTTCTGTTAAATCCCAATATCCCATGTCAGATTATCTGAATTATGATTCTATTTCTGATGACTATAGATGCTATCTAACCTCAGTTGACAAATTGGTTGAACCTACCTCTTTTGAGGAAGCTATTCAGGATGATGGTTGGGTTAAAGCAATGCAGGATGAGATCCAGGCCCTGGAGGACAATGGCACTTGGGAGTTGGTACAACTTCCACCTGGTAAGAAACCCATTGATTCAAAATGGGTTTACAAACTAAAGTATCATTCTGATGGTACCTTAGAAAGGTACAAAGCTCGTCTTGTGGCAAAAGGGTATAAACAGAAAAAGGGAATTGATTATTTTGAAACCTTTTCACCTGTAGTCAAAATGAAAACTGTGAGGACCATTTTATCTTTAGCATCTGTTAATTGTTGGCCTCTTTTCCAAATGGACGTTTTTAATGCCTTTTTACAAGGTGATTTAACTGAGGAGGTGTACATGTCATTGCCTCAAGGTTTTCGTAATCAGGGGGAGTCTAATAACAAACTTGTTTGTAGATTACGAAAATCTTTGTATGGTTTAAAACAAGCTTCGAGGCAATGGAACTTAAAATTGACAGATGCTTTGATTTCTTCAGGATACTCACAATCTGTTTTTGATTACTCTTTATTTCTCAAAAGAGAAGGATCTGAGATTGTTATTCTGTTGGTTTATGTGGACGACTTACTTGTCACTGGAAACAGTGAAAGGCTTATTTCTGATTTAAAGTCTGTTTTGTTGTCCAATTTCAAAATGAAGGATTTGGGTGAGCTTCAGTATTTTCTAGGGATTGAGGTAGCTAGGTCCAGCAAGGGCATAGTGCTCTCCCAAAGGAAATACACACTTGAACTCATCTCTGAGGTTGGTCTTACAGGAGGTAAACCTGTTGAGACCCCCATGGAGGTGAATTTGAAACTCACAACAAAGAAATATGATGATATGGTTGCAAACACCTATTCTGATCCTTTGTTAGATGATGACTCTAGTTTCAGAAGACTCATTGGGAAGTTGTTATATCTCACCTTAACTAGACCTGACATTTCCTTTACTGTGCAGCACCTTAGTCAGTTTTTAAATCAACCAAAAAAATCCCACTGGGATGCTGCTATGAGGTTAGTGAGATATCTTAAAGGCTGTCCAGGTAAAGGTATCCTTCTCTCTTCTAATAGCAAAATAGAACTGATTGGTTTTGGAGATGCTGATTGGGGTAATTGCCTAGAGACTAGGAGATCTTTAACTGGATACTGTGTTAAAATGGGGGAGTCTTTGATCTCTTGGAAAGTAAAAAAACATGATGTGGTTTCCACATCTTCTGCTGAAGCTGAGTATAGAGCCATTAGGCACACTGTTGGTGAGATAGTTTGGTTACGTGGTCTATTTCTTGAGCTTGGTTTTCCCCAAAATGAGCCTTCGGTTGTTTTTTGTGATAATAAGGCTGCGATACAAATTGCAAACAATCCCATTTTCCATGAGAGAACCAAGCATATAGAAATAGATTGCCATTTTTCTAGGGAGAAGCTTTTGGATGGTACAGTTCAGTTTTTACATATAAGAACTGATGAACAATTAGCAGATTTGTTCACTAAAGCTTTGCCAAAAAAACAGCACAGGTATTTGGAAGGAAAATTAGGTCTGAAGGACCTGTTTGGCACTAATAATGAGTCTTTGATAGATGCAGGATAGATGGATTGTTTGAAGTCCGAGATTGAGGGGGAGTGTTGAAATTGGTGGGCTGGATCAAGGCAATCTTGGACTTCTGTTTTGTGGAGTGATGGGCTCTGTTATACGTATTATTGTTTCTGTTGGATCAGTTGGTTACTGGGCTTAGCCCATTCGACGGTTGGTTTATATTTTGTTAGCCCGGTATTTTACTGAGGACTAACTTGTGGAGGTTTGAAACAATAGGGGACCCTTGAGTAATTACTCGGGACCCCGCCCTTATTTAAGGTGAGAGTATTAGGGTTTTGTCTCTAATTCTCGATGAGCCGCAAATCCAGTATCAAAATTTTCTCTCCATCTTTCCACATTCCAGGTTTGGCTCTGCTAGGGTTTGGAACTTCACATAACACACACAGTGCATAATAATTCACATAACATGAGACTAGTCCTTTGTAAGGTCTAAAGTGGCTTAATTGTATAATAAATATATATCATCATCTGGGGTTATTTAACTAATAATAGCTTAACGACCTAATTAAGCTCACACCATAAAAACATAATTAAAGGGTGTCAAAAGTATAGTTTGGCATACGCATATATATATATATATATATATATATAATGATGAGTCTAGAGCTCCATCTGTTATATTGACAAAGTTGGTCATCATTTACTCATCTGATCTCTCTTTAGAAGCTCTGCAGGTCAGTTCGAGCTAGCTAGCTCTTCTTTTTCAATTCCATTGTTGAGACAAGTTTGAACTCTCGACCGACCAACCATCCATCATCATCATCATCATCATCATCATCATGGGAGAGAATAAGGTGAACTAAGTTGTTTATGTAATTTGTTGATTCTTCTGAAATTATTATTGATTCCTATATATATGTGTTATGTTTCTTAATTTCGGTCTGATCAAGCTAGCTAGCTACAATCTTCTATGTTTTTCATTTTCTGCACCTGCAAATATATATATATATATATATATAGGTGGTCAAAATGAAGATTAAGGTAGACCTCCAGTGTTCAAAGTGTTACAAGAAGATCAAGAAAGTCCTTTGTCGATTCCACGGTTAGTCCAGTCCTAATTATTTAGTGTTAATTAGCTACGTATATTTTATTTTTATATGTACGTACAACTAATAGTAACTATCTACTATGGGTGTTGCTACAAACTGTGAAATTTCATGTGAAATTTTTATAGAAAGTGAAATAGGGTCCACCAAGCACCAATACATTTGTTCATTTACTTTCTCTTTCTTACTTTCTATTGAAATTTCACAAGAAATTTCACATTTTAAAGATTTACTCATCTACTATATATTTTGCATGGATGGTTGAATATGAATGAATGATTTACGAACGAAAGAAATACGAGATCAAGTGTACGACGAGAAGGCCAACACCGTAACAATCACGGTCGTCTGCTGCAATCCAGAGAAGATCAAAGAAAAGATATGCTGCAAAGCCGGAGACGCCGTCCTCGGCATCGAAACAATTCCCGATAAGCCCAAAGAGCCCGTAAAGCCCAAAGAGCCCGAAAAGCCCAAAGAACCCGAAAAGCCCAACACAAAACTCGTCGTCATTTTCCAGCCACCTAATGAGGCACCCGCACCACCTAAACCTAAAGACAAACCACCACCCAAGCCTAAAGAAGACCCGCCCAAGCCTAAAGATGATAAACCCAAGCCGCCTGCACCCGCCCCAGTACAACCCATCTGTATATGCCCAGGTTATCCAGTGCCAGTGTGTGCACCGGGTGTATGGGGGTGTCCGGGCTATGGTGGTGGGCCCTACTATGGTGGCTATGCGAGGATGCCGCCACCGATGTGTTCTGATGGGTGTGGAAGACCGGCGTATGCTTGTTCAGATGGGTGTGGAAGACCGGCGTATGCATGTCAAGGGCCCTACTATAGTGACGAAAATGCTTCTGGCTGCATGGTTATGTAATTAAATTCATTCCAATTTATAATAATGCTACTACTTATCGTCTTTGCCTGCGTGCCTTTGGGGAATAAATAATACTTTCACCCAAGAATATCGTGTATGTACGTAATAATAAGTTGTTTGTATATTATATTATTATAAATAAAGGTCTTTATGCATCTATCGGGACTTTTGGGTATTCTTAGAAAGTTCATATTTTGGTGGGGTGTAGAGTTGGTTATCTTAATGCATATATAGTCAGTCTTCGACGCAATAATAAAAGGTGGGTGGAGTGGTGATCTTGTTTAAGTTTTATAAAATCCTCCCCGCCTTATCAAATTGTACTTCTAATTAACTTATTATAAGCTTAATAAAATTAATTTAAGATCTCACATGGCATATGACGTGATCTACTATCATGTTTAGATGCGAAGGAAGTAATATCTTTCTAGATTAAACCTAAGCTCCTATCTTTATTAGTTTGATATAACTATTAGAATAAATAATGTATAACTCATTTTGAGTTAAGACATATAATTGGAAACAATCATTTAGATTATAGGTTACTTAGATTATATGCCTATATATTGAACTTGTATGAGTCATTGTAATTTGTCTCGATAGGAATTATCTTTAAGAGTTCTTATTGAGTTCCAACAAGATGACATATATAGGTAGACAAGAGAGTTACTCAATTGCATTATGATCCCGACTTAGATTAATTAAGTCTCTACTCTTAACTAAATAGCTGATTTGATTCGTGCGTTATCTTGATTGAAGCACACTGAAGATTTAATTAATGTTGGTCTTAGTTGTAGAAGTGGACTTTTTTTTAATGGAGTTTGATTGGGGTATTTCTAAAAGTATACAACTTTAAAAAAAAAAAAAAAAAAAATTCAAAACTAAATATTTCCTTGTTTAGTAAGAAAAATGCCAGAGAGGGCAATGTGTAAAATTAAGACAAAGCAGATTGATGGGCAGACGGGACTTAGAAGTGAATGGCCGTGCCTTGTTTTCCGAACTTCTCTCTCCTCGGAGATGAATAAATCAAACGATCCAAACTGGGCCGAACCGGAGTGGAATGATTTTATGGGGACTTTTTTGATTTAGGAAACAACTCCAGATAAGTAGCAACTGTGTCCGGGCTATCGATTCACGGTGGAAAATCCGACCTTAAAATGCTGTGTTATAAATATTATTAGTGTCGGTAAACTAGTGTCTCCAAACCTTATTAGTTCAAATATGTCTAAGTGAGTCGGTTGTCTTTACCGGAAAACAAGAATTTATTGTAAATATCTTACTTCTAAAGGGTATCAAACAAATACTCTCTTTGGACCAAAGTAGGGGTGTCCCATTATTATTTAATCCAATTGTTCATAGTTGTAAGGAACTACAACTTAGAGGTAGATATCATGGATGCACGTTGTATATACAAATAGATACGCCCCCACGAACGTGATTAAATATGCCACAACATCACTTAACTCCTATAAATGTACGGCACTCTTACACATACGAATCAAATGTGTCCTTAGCAACAATGGGAAACTGCCTTCCATTTTTCTATCACCAACACCCCAACGAAGCGCGGCTTCTTCATTCCCATAATCACGATCTAGAAAACGATACAAAACCGGTCAAGAAGGTCGTTAATAGTCGACCGTGCTTCAATGGCAACAAGATCCTCCCTCATGTCGAGTCTCAGTTACAACTTCCGGTGCATGTTGAGCTCGAAAAGGGTGAGACGTGCAACGAAGAAAGCCGGTTTGTGAAGATTAAAGTGACTAGGAAGCAGTTGAAGAGCATGTTGAGGAATGGGGAGCAGATTCAAGTTGGTGATATCGCGGTTCGGTTCTACGAGAAATCGAGGGAAGAAGAAGAAGGCTTGGCGAAATGGCGGCCGTCCTTAGCCACCATACCCGAAGTTCGGAGCTTTAATTAACCCTTTTTTTTTGTTCTTCTTTTTCACCCTTTCCTTAGTACCTTAGTCGTAAATAGAATATCCTAAAAACTGCAAATTCCCTTATAATTTTGGAAGTTTGAAGTATCAGCTTAAGTTTTGGGTTCTCCAGATGATGCTCGGATTTGCAGATTCCGATGTTCGTGGTTTTTTTTTTCCAGAAAATATATGAATACAATGTAAGAGGTGAAACTTTCTTACGGTATTATAATAAAATCTATAAGTATTATTAAATGACATGAAGCTTTCTAGTTTCTAATACAATTTAAAGTTTAGAATTATCGGATTTATTACATGAATCTTTGAAATTAATTTCAAACATTATCTTCGCTATTTTCGATCCTTGTTATTATTTGATTAACTTGGTTACTGAAAGACATTAATTAGAAGAATAATCAATACCTGTGTGTTGAACTTTACATTTTCAGAAAACTCACGCTTCCAAAAAAAAATAAAAAAAATCAAACCTTATACGTACAATGAAGTTTTTGTACAACCAGACTATATATTCTGTTACCTTTGTCGGTATAATTTTCCAGAAAAACAAACATATCATGAAAACTATTAACAATATCCATTCTTTCTTATAACTTTTGCCTGCTTCAATTAATACTGAGCTTCAAGATGCTTTAGTTGTTACCCTGCAGAAAATAAATCTTGTTAATATATGGAGTGAGTTATTGGAGGGCATAATTAAGGATCCTAAAACTAATTAAGACAATTAAGTTAATTATGAAGTTGGTTGGGTTTGGGACTGGCCTTATTAGGATGGGTGATTTGGTGTTCCTCTTATTGTCATGGTCTGTTGCTGCTCTTACTTGCTTGTCTCTAGCAGCTGCTTCTCTCTTGTGTTTCTTGGTTTCTACTTCAATGGCTTTTGTCAGTGCATCAACCTTCTTCATCAGCGTCTATATATCACAATGTCATCATAAGAACTAATGTGGCAAAACAATAATACGAAAACCCCAAATGAATATATATATATATATATATATATATAGATACCGTGATTTGTTGATCCTTGGCATTTATAACCTCATCTTTGGCCTCACAGAATTTCCTCAAGCTAATAACATCCTTTTGAAGCTTGTCATAAAGAAACCCAGAAACCATGTCCTCATTATTGTCTACTTCACAACCACTCTTCTCATTCTCCTTGAGCTCGTCTTTAGTGTTGGATTCAGTGATGGTTTCATTGTTTTCCTTTCCAGTGCTACTATCAACAACCTTATTACTATTCCAGCTAGAAACCCACAACCCTCTCTTCGCTACCACATTATTATTATTATGTGCTTCGTCTTGACGACGACTCATTATTGGAGAGCTTCGTCGACTAATGGTCGAGCCTCTCGGTTGAGAAGTCGATCTCTTGATCATGCCGCCACCAGACCCACTTCTTGTTAAGATTCCGAATATATGGGTTGCTTTGTCCCGTTTCGGCGAACAACCTCCTATGTTATTGTTTGGAGGAGGGGGAGTATGTATTGTTGTAACACCTCGTCGTAGCTCATCCTCTAGTGTCTTTAGACGAAGCCTCATTTTGTCCTGTAAATCAATATTAATATATAGAAGCCAAACATTTTTCTTTTGGGGGGGAAATTTGAACTATATGGTTTAATATATAATAAACTGATTGTTGATATATGACTTGATTATTTTACACTAAAGTCCATGCAACTATTCATGCATTAATGGTGAAGATTTTGGCAAATTCACTTTCGGTGAATTGGTTGGAGATTGTCAAAGATGAAGAGCTATGTTACTAGCTAGGGAGCCATTTGTCAATTATGGTAGGAAGAAAACTACTTATTCACACTATGCTTTATGACTATATAAGCATGGTTGTTGTGCAGATGAAAGCAAGCCAAGACACTCCAAAAGCCATCGTAGTATTTCATAGTTGCTACCATACACTAAACCTCTTCATATATACATACACACTCTTTCCATATATCTTTGAGTGTAGTGAGGTTTTATTGAGTGTATTTAGGGAGTGAGTGTAACACTTGTATCTCCTCATTTTCATAGTGCATTTTCTCTCTCGCTTGTGGTTTTTCCCTCTACACCGGAGGGTTTCCACGTTAAATTTTGTGTCTCTTCTATCTGTTCTTTTACTTCTCATTTTAACATCGACTACCCGACTAAATATTTTCTTGTTACCACGCACAATTCCGCAACAAATTGGTATCAGAGCGTTGTAATATTTTAGTCGGGTTATCATTTTTACTACATGGCTTCGGCCATGAAATTTGATGTTGAGAAGTTTGATGGAAAAATTAGTTTTGGCATATGGCGAGTTCAAATGATGGCTGTTCTCAGCCAACATCGATTGAAAAAGGCTCTTGCAGGAAAGGTGAAAAAGCCGGCCACCATGACAGACGAGGAATGGGATGAGTTGGATGAAAAAGCCCTGTCGGCAATCCAACTTTGTTTGTCCAAAGAAGTGCTACGTGAAGTTCTTAAGGAGGATACAGCTGCAGGCATGTGGCTTAAGTTGGAGTCTTTGTATATGACAAAGAGTCTTGCCAACAAGACCCGTCTTAAGGAACGCCTCTTTACGATAAAGATGGCCGAAGGTACACCCGTTCAAACTCATCTTAATGAGTTTAACTCCATCATTGTTGATTTGGAAAATTTGGATGTGGTGATTGATGACGAAGATAAAGCTGTTCTAATGGTCTGTTCACTTCCCCGTTCATATCGTAATTTTAAGGATATCATGTTGTATGGTAGTAATGAGACCCTGACCTTTGATGATGTTAAGCAAAATCTTTTGTCAAAGGAAAAATATGATTTTGAGAATAATTCAAAGGATGAAGCCGATGGGTTATTTGTTAGAGGGAGAAGTTTTGAAAAGGGTGGTAGCAGTAAAATTAAATCCAGGTCTAAATCTAGAGCCCGCGATAATAAGAAATTTTGTCGCTATTGCAAGAAAAAGGGACATGAAATTTCTGATTGTTTTAATCTGAAAAATAAGCAGCAAAGGGAAGAAAACAAAAATCAGAGAAATACTGAAAAATCTGCCGAAGTTAGTATTGCTCAAAATGAGTCTGAAGGTGAAGTTTTGTCTGTGACTGATTTTGGAACTAGATCTAAAACTGAGTGGATTCTTGATTCTGGTTGTTCTTATCACATGTGTCCTCATGAGGATTGGTTTACCACTTATGAATCTGTTGATTGTGGTATTGTCTTAATGGGGAATAATGCTCAGTGTAAAGCTGTAGGTAAAGGAACAATACGAATTAAGATGCATGATGGTCTGATTAGGACTCTAACCGGTGTTAGACATGTTCCCGACTTGAAACGAAACCTTATCTCTCTTGGCACCCTAGAGTCTCTTGGGTGTAAGTACACAGCTGAAGGTGGAGTTTTAAAGGTCTCTAAGGGTGCTCTTGTTTTGATGAAAGCTAACAGATCTGGAAGTTTGTATGTATTGCAAGGATCTACTGTTACAGGTTCTGCAGCTGTATCGTCATCCATGTCGGATTCAGACGTCACAAAATTATGGCACATGCGTCTTGGCCATATGAGTGATAAAGGATTGACCATTCTGAGTAAGAAAGGTCTTTTGTGCGGTCAGAGTACTGGTAAATTGGAATTCTGTGAACATTGCGTTCTCGGTAAGCAGAAAAGGTTAAGCTTTGGTACCGGGATTCATAGAACTAAAGGTACTCTTGATTATCTTCATTCAGATCTTTGGGGACCCTCACGTGTTCCTTCCAAAGGAGGACACCGTTATATGCTGACCATTATTGATGATTTTTCTCGCAAAGTCTGGCCTTACTTCTTAAAACACAAAAATGAAGTTTTCCCCATTTTTAAGAAGTGGAAGGTTTTAATGGAAAATCAGACAGGGAAAAAGGTCAAGCGACTCCGGACTGATAACGGTCTAGAGTTTTGTGGAGGTGATTTCAACACGTTCTGCGAAAATGAAGGAATTGCTAGACACCACACTGTTGCAGGTACACCTCAACAAAATGGTGTTGCGGAACGGATGAACAGGACCATAATGGAGAGAGTACGTTGTATGCTCTCTAACTCTAGTTTGCCTAAAGAATTTTGGGCGGAAGCTGCATCAACGGCATGCTATTTGGTGAATCGTTCCCCGCACACATCACTTGATTTCAAGATCCCAGAGGAAGTTTGGTCAGGTAATCCTGTTGATTATTCAAATTTGAAAATCTTTGGATGTCCAGCTTATGCGCATGTTAATCAAGGAAAGTTAGAGCCTAGAGCTCGAAAATGCGTATTTATTGGTTATGCATTTGGAGTAAAGGGGTATCGTTTGTGGTGCCCTGAACTTATGAAAGTGATTATCAGTAGAGATGTCACTTTTAATGAAAATGCGTTAATTCACTCTGGGAAAGAAGCTGTCGGTTCTTCCTCTCTTGACACAGGTGGTTCAAAGAGTACCGACGAGAGGGTGGAGCTTGAGATTGAAGCACCAACTCCTAGCCAGGAGAATACTCCATCCACCGTTTCAAATCCAACTACATCGGAGGTTCACGACTCTTTGGAACCGGATCATCGTGTTGATTATTCTATTGCCAGAGATAGACCCAGAAGAGAAATTAGAAAGCCTACAAGATACAGTGAAGCAGATTTGGTTGCTTACGCACTTGCAGTTGCAGAGGAAACAGTTGAAGGTGGAGAACCTCATACGTATACTGAAGCTATTTCATGTTCTAATTCTTCTGAATGGCAGGTTGCAATGCATGAGGAAATTGAATCTCTGCATAAGAATGATACTTGGCAGTTGGTAAAATTGCCAAAGGGTCAAAGATTTGTAGGTTGCAAATGGGTCTACAAGAAGAAAGAAGGCATCCCTGGAGTTGAGGATGCAAGATTTAAAGCACGTTTAGTTGCTAAAGGCTACACTCAGAAACATGGTGTAGACTTTAATGAAGTGTTTTCTCCTGTTGTTCGTCACACTTCTATACGTGTACTTCTTGCATTGGTTGCCTTGCAGGATCTGGAATTAGAACAACTTGATGTTAAAACTGCTTTCTTACATGGAGAACTCGAGGAACAAATTTATATGCAACAACCAGAAGGATTTGTTGTTCCTGGAAAGGAAGACTATGTTTGCCATTTGAAGAAGTCTCTTTATGGACTTAAACAGTCCCCGAGACAATGGTACAAAAGGTTTGATTCATTTATGGTTGAGCATGGTTATTCTCGAAGTCAGTATGACAACTGCGTATATCTCAAGAAATTTTCAAATGGATCTTTTATCTATTTGTTATTATATGTTGATGACATGTTAATTGCTGCTCATGATATGTCATTAATCAACCATTTGAAAGATCAACTGAATAGTGAATTTGAGATGAAAGATCTTGGTGCTGCAAAGAAGATTCTTGGAATGGAGATTCGCAGAGATCGTCAAGCTGGAAAATTGTACTTATCCCAAAGTAATTACATTGGGAAAGTGCTTGACAGATTTAATATGGGCAGCTCAAAACCTGTGAGTATTCCATTTGCAGCTCATTTTAAATTGTCATCTGACTTGTGTCCGCAGACAAATGAAGAGAAGGAGGAAATGTCAAATGTTCCTTATTCTAGTGCAGTTGGTAGCCTTATGTATGCAATGGTATGCACTAGACCTGATCTTGCACAAGCAGTTAGTGTTGTCAGCAGGTACATGAGTAATCCAGGTAAAGAACATTGGGAAGCAGTTAAGTGGATATTCCGATATTTGAAAGGTTCTGCAGATATTGGATTGGTGTTTGACATGAAAATGGTGATACAGAACAATGTTGTTGGTTATGTTGACTCTGATTATGCAGGTGATCTTGATAAAAGGAGGTCTTTGTCAGGATATGTGTTCACTCTATGCAATTCTGCCATTAGCTGGAAAGCTAGTTTGCAGTCCATAGTAGCACTTTCTACTACGGAGGCAGAATATATTGCAATTACTGAAGGAGTCAAAGAAGCAATCTGGTTGAAAGGTTTGGTTAATGATTTTGGTTTGATTCAGGACGTCGTCACTATATTTTGTGATAGTCAAAGTGCTATTCATTTGACTAAAAATCAAATGTATCATGAAAGAACCAAACATATTGATGTGAGACAGTATTTTATTCGGGATGTTGTAGCAGATGGAAAAATCATCGTGGAGAAAATTGCGACAGCTCATAATCCTGCGGATATGCTCACAAAACCAGTTACGCAATTCAAGTTCAAGCATTGCTTGGACTTGATCGGTGTTCACCATTTATGAGGGCCCTTCGGGGCATTGCGAGAGAGGAATGCAAACAAAGTTTGATTGAGGAGATCATCTAGAATTCAAGTCAAGGTGGAGATTGTTGATATATGACTTGATTATTTTACACTAAAGTCCATGCAACTATTCATGCATTAATGGTGAAGATTTTGGCAAATTCACTTTCGGTGAATTGGTTGGAGATTGTCAAAGATGAAGAGCTATGTTACTAGCTAGGGAGCCATTTGTCAATTATGGTAGGAAGAAAACTACTTATTCACACTATGCTTTATGACTATATAAGCATGGTTGTTGTGCAGATGAAAGCAAGCCAAGACACTCCAAAAGCCATCGTAGTATTTCATAGTTGCTACCATACACTAAACCTCTTCATATATACATACACACTCTTTCCATATATCTTTGAGTGTAGTGAGGTTTTATTGAGTGTATTTAGGGAGTGAGTGTAACACTTGTATCTCCTCATTTTCATAGTGCATTTTCTCTCTCGCTTGTGGTTTTTCCCTCTACACCGGAGGGTTTCCACGTTAAATTTTGTGTCTCTTCTATCTGTTCTTTTACTTCTCATTTTAACATCGACTACCCGACTAAATATTTTCTTGTTACCACGCACAATTCCGCAACACTGATCAAGGGTAAATGTAAGATTTTAAGAGTTAAATTGAGAATAATTACACTTTTATGACCAAAAGAACACATTAACAAAATTTAAGGGGCTATTGCTCCCCTCGCCCCAATGTGTCTGCCTTCTAAATTTGATCCACAATATAGGGAGAAATTTTTGTATGGAACGGTCCTAACAGGTGGATCCAAGCTATTGCATCCAGAACCAATAAAAACTTGACATGTGGCAAAATGTCTGTAAATTTGTCCTAGTTGTTCCATTTTCATTGGGTGAAGGGCCACCAGCACCGAACCACGTGTTGGCTCGATGCCAGGCAATAATTTCTTCAATATAGGTGTATGGACTATGATGAAGATAAATAATTTCTTTAGGGGTAAGAATTGAAATAGGGGGAAATATATAATATTTAAGAAGGACATTATAACAAAACTTTAAAGATATATACACCAACCAAAAGTTGATGGGATGAGAGTAGAACTTTACTTTACATCACATGTTCATGAAGTTGATTTTACATACTATTTTTTTTTTTGGGTACCAACTGCAAACAACTAAACTTGTGACCAATAATAATTAAGCTGGTTGTTAACTGTTCTCTTTTTATGCAGCAGTTGGTTAGTTAAACTAGTAAATAAGAGCATTTTTTAGCTCCCTTCATCGTTTGTTATTAATTTTCAGAAGTAAAACAAACCGCAAGCCACATATCATCCGTTCAAAATGAATTGAAAAAATAGATGGAGCTAACAATAACATGGAAATTTTTTGTTAGCATTTTGAAAATTTAACTATCCAAGGCTGGTTGAATCAACTGATAAAGCTAATTGTATTTCCAAAGGTGATTCGATGTCGAATCCCGTCGGAGACATTTCCTTAGGAAGGCTTTAACCTTAACGCTTCTGATCCGAAAATTACATAACAATGTAAATATATATATAAAAAAATAATTAATTAACCCTTCTTAATTTTACAGTAAAAAGAACTTGAATCCGGCAAATTGTGTAGTCAACCAATCATCATCAAACAACAAAAGGGTTGAATATTTTTACCTTGAGTTGGGCTTCTGCCTTTGCTGTTCTTTCGGATACGGCCAGCTTCTCCCTGAGTTTCTGCATCTCTGCCTGCATTTATTATATATAATCCAACATTAATTAATTCCGCTCAATTTCCTTTAATTATTCGACCAAACAAAAATCCAACAACCGAACATAATTATTAGTAACAAAACAACTACCTACCTGGAATAACTTCCTCTCTTCTAGCCACTGTCTGACCGGCATTACTTTGTCGTTTTCATCCTTCCACTCATTGGCCACCACCGTTGCAACCCTATTTGCCAACACTTTCACCCTTGCAAGCTCTCTTTCCAGTGTCCTCTTCTCCTCCTAATCAAAAGCCCCCAACAATATATCACAATTCCCAGTTTTAAGAGTTTATGTAAAAAAAAAATTAAGAACCTATAAACAGTTCAAGATTTATTCAATGTTGAAATTTAGTATCTGATGTTTGAAATGTTAAAATAAAGATCCCATGTTTCATTTTTCTACAATGTATGCTTCGCAACTGTGTTGTTTGTGCTACTTAAGTTTTGTAATATTGCTCTAAAGGTGAATTCATTGGAAAATATACATTATTAATGATACTACGCAAATCTTAGCTATATTTAGAAAATTTCAACATTTTACATTTTTCTATTGTCCTAAAGATGAACCATATTGAAAAATTGATATTATTAATAGTATGATACAAATATTAAGTGTAGTTAAAAAAAATCATATTTTTTCATACTTTTAAAATTTTACATATGCCACAATTAAGTCCGTCCTAATAGTAAAAAAAGCAAAAGCAAGATGCTCCACAAGTATGGTAGAAAATCCCATTTTTTTAGAGAAATTGTATAATAAACCACTGCCCAAAAACTCTGAAGTATCAAAATAGCCTCAAAGTCTATTTATATTTTCAAAATGAACAATGAAAGGACATTTACGTACGTTAAGTTGGGAGATTTGCCTACGGTAGTCACGGATAGAATTGGCAGCGGCACCACTCGCAAGAATGGCCTCCTCAAGCTCCTCGATCGTCTGGCTCAGCTTCTCCACCTCCAACACCTTTTGGCGGTTGGTCTTCTCCAGAATCCGATTCTCCTCCAAACAAATCTCGATCTGCCGCTTCAGTTCGTAGTTATGATTCTGAACCTCCTCGACGATCAATGCTCGTTCCAGTGCACTCCTCAGGATTCGCTCTGCTTCAACCAATGCCAACTCTTTCGACTTTGTGTGCCGCTCTAGAGCCTTATTGTCCTCTTGAAGCGCAGCAATCTTGCACCCCAAGAAACATAAATTCAGTTAAGAAGAATTAATTTATAGTTCAGGAAAAAAAGTAATAGATTGACCCCCAAGAAATAGGTGAATCTAACTTTTTGCACCCAAATAATTCTTTTCGAAAATTTTATCTTCACTTTTTAGGATCACATACCTCATTTTTGTGAATTTTTAGCTCGGCCTCTAAGGGGGCGAGGATGGACTCGATTGGCGGGAGATCATCGTCCTTTTGACTCGCGTGAACCCTACGGAGAGTCGCTTCAGCGGCACATTGGCCGGCAAGTGCGTCTTTTTTTTCACTTGTGAGTCTCTTGATTTCTAGATTCTGTTTAGTTGAAGATTAATAGGAATAGATGAGATTAGAGACATTTCTAAAGTTGTTAATTGAATGAATGTGTTTAATGAACTTAAATTCTCCTCTAGATAGGAGCAAATTTACCTTGTTTTCAAGCAGATTCTCATTTGCTCTTACTTTGTGTTCAAGTTTGTCAACTTCACCTTTTAGCTGAAATTATACCACGTAAATTAGCACAAAATATTTAATAATAGAGACTTAAGTCTCGAATATACTATTGCATGATGGTAAACTTGTAAGTCTCTTTAATTTTGCATAGTAAAACTTATTTTTTATATCGATCGCGACTATTATAGTTATTTATTACGAGAGATTGAGACATATTTATAAGATAAATGACTTATTTGCAAGAGATATATTGAAAAATTCTTTGCAAATATCGCCTTACAAACTCTCTAATAACTTTTAAAATTGTAATATTTGCGAAGACTATTTCTCTTGGAAAATTTTCTTTACAAATTGACGATTTTCTTGTCGTGCCATATGTTGACTTATGCATGCTGAGAGAAATTATAATATGACTCAGTTGTATACCTCAGCTCTCTCACGTGATAGTGAGTTTCCAGGATTTCACCAAATTGTGAGATAAATTGTGTGTATATATACAACCGAGACATTGAATAAACTTCTCGTAAACTAAAACTAAGATAATAGTTAATAAATAAAAGTTATAAAAAAGTATAAAGTGAAGTTTTAATGAATGTTGATATTTTGGGGAAAAAAATAAAGAAAGAAAGAAATGAATGTTGATATAATAATTTTATGAACAGATAGTCTATTCTCCAAACTAGAAAAGTTGATGTAATAATAATATGTAGTGGATGTCCCTCTCTTAGTTTGGTGTCTGTTAGGAGTATGAGCACCAAATTTGAAAGTGCATAAATTTGGTATGATTTTAACATCATTAGCGCCTTGAAGCAATATACCTCCTCTATGGCTTTTTCCTTGAGAACATCTGCTGCTTTCAGAGACTTGATTTCACTTTGAGCATACCCCAATTCCCTGTCTTTCTCTGCATTATTATATCATATCATATATCCCTCATTAATTTATTAATTAGCTACATACATGCATACATAAAACAGAGTTTAATTCATATATATCGTAATTAATGTAAAATCACAGACTTTATAATAATTTACTCACCCTAACTTTCTAAAACTCTTCATTACTTCCCTGAAAAATGTTGCCTACTACAACTTTGCCCCTCCAATGTTTTTGAGTTTAATTCCCAACTTCTTCTCTACATTGTAGTCTAGCTAAAAACTCGATTTTTGGTGCCCGAGTAAATCGTTTACAGTATCAAAATGAACATGTTTGAATGTTTAGTTAAAAAAGTCTCATCAATTTTTTTTTTTTAAAAAATGGACGATAGAGTTTTTACAGTATTTCAGCCCATACTTGAAAGGGAATTGATGCTTTACCATCGATATATAGAATGAATGATCGATATATAGAATGAATGAAAAATATTTATAGTCAGTAAATTAATCCTTACGGGCTGATCCCGGTATAAGTGAGAACCAATTTAGGTATGAAATAAATATGTTACGAGTGCTGACCTTATGATGGTGCGCCTTTGACATGAAAAAAAGGAATGGTGTTACCTTTAAGAAGGTTTTGGAGACGGTTGAGCTCCATGGAAACAGGGCCAGAGGGAGTAAGAAGAGAGAAGAGGTCTCCAGCTCCTTCAAAATGCTCTTCCAAGCTCATCATCTTTTCTATCTCTTTGAATTATTAAGCTTAAAGATGTTAATTATGAGCAGAGGAAGGAGAGAGAGAGGGTATAATATATAGAGGATTGAAGATGATGATTGATAATAATAATAATAATGTCTAAATGAAGAGAGGAGTTGTTACTTGGGTTTGAAGCATGCAATTTAAGTCTCCTCTTCCACATCTCTCGCACTTCACTAAACCTTATCAAGTTTATAAGCCGGTCTATTCGGCTGTGACGAGTTCCTTTGTAAGTAGGTTTTATTTTGTTTTTTTTAAAGAAAGATTTATTCGCAACGGACAAATCCAAATTTGAATATTTATTATGCCTAAATATATTTTCCCTTCCGGATTATTTTGAAAAAATAAGAAGTTGTATTTAAAACCGAAGAAACAATTGTAAGCTAATTTTTTTAGGAAGTATTCGCTTCTTTAGCTTTACAGAAAATTATTTATGTACACCATTTTTGTTAAATAATTAAAAAAAACAGATAAATAATTTTACACATTTACCCTCAATTAAATAATAAAGATCACTTAAAATTCACTAAGTTTAAAAAAAAAAGGAGGTAAGAATAGCTAATTGTAAATATTAATAATGATCTTCTCTATCTTAAAAAAAGATTTACCTTTTTCATTCATCACCTTTTAATATTCAAAGGACTAATTTTAAATCTTGAAATCAATCTAAATAATAAGTTATAAAAAAAAACCTGGATTTTCGACATTTTATAAACCTTATCCAATATTTTTTCCAATTCATTATAATCTATCTATACTATTTACTATTTCTAATTCTTAGTTAAAAAATATATATTCTAATTCTAATAGTGATAAGATAATAAGAAACTAACCAAAAATCCAAACGTAGCTATATTAATTAATAATAAAATCGCACCACCATGTTAAAAATTAAAATTAACCTTAAAACTCAATAATTAAAATAATTAACCTAGTAAAACTTATTGGAATTGTTTCAAGAATTTAATAATAATTTGTTCATAATTCACAACCTAAACTGTTTAAAATTGATAATTATAATAAAATAAAGGGTTATGACTAAAAAACTGTCCAAGGTTTACCCTATGTTAAAATTAGGTGTCTGAAGTTTGAAATGTTAAAATGCACTGTCCCAAGTTTCATTTTTGTTGAAATTTGGTGTCTTTGTGCGTATTTTCATCTTCATTCCATCATTTTCATCAACCCACCAACCCACTCATAATCAATCACTCTTTACTTTTCATAAAATCGTCAAATTTCACCTAAAAATTGAACATTAAAAAAAAAGTTTCTAGAAGAGTGGTGTAGAGCCATTTTTCAAGGACAATAGAGTGAGATTTACTTGCCCGGATGTGACCAATTTTTTAGGTGACGGTCCCGGCAAGATGACGAGAATGGAGTGTGTATGAGAGCTCGAATTTGACATACAATTTCGTCGGAATTGACTTCTCTAAAGTAATCACACCGAGACACCAAATTTCAACAAAAATGAAACTTGGGACAGTCCATTTTAACATTTCAAACTTCAGACACCTAATTTTAACATAGGGTAAACATTGGACAGTTTTTTAGTTATTAACTCATTCATGTTTCCAAATATATACATTCATATAAAAAATTAAAATATAGAATATTCATATTTCATATCTTAAAACATTCATATTTCATCAACATAAATAACAATACATTAAATATACTACAATTTAAAAAATAGTTTTTCAAACTAAAAATTGATCAAAATAGCTAAAACCACTCACTCAAAATACCAGGTTGAATAAACACTCTCTTACGAATACCTTCTCAAACGAACTACTAAAAACTATTATTTTTATAACAGTATAAGTTGATCATATAAGCATTTTTGCAGTACGATGATGGAAAGTGTTTAAATGGTATATAAATCATACATAAATTAAAAATTCATCATACCAATTATAATTGATTAACTGCTTTTTTTTTTCTCAATTACAGAGATACCGCTATGAAAATAATAGTTGACACCAATGAAGTGATGAACCACGCAGAACTTGAAACTCTACTCTCAAAGCTGAAGAAAAAAAATCAACTACAGAGCTTAGAGTAACCGACAAAACTACACAATTTAGAAATAGTGAAAACCACAATTATGGTTTGAACAAAGTTATTCGTTAATACTAGCGAGCACATAACAATGACTCTATACACATAGACGTACAACATGAGAACTCGATATATATAGTGTATAAATTTTTCGAACCATCATTTGAATTCAATTTGATACCTGTAGAGAATAAATATTATATTAACAATTGTTTATTACACTGTAAAATACATAAAAATATCACCCAGCAAGCTGCGATGCGCGGAACCAACCCTAATCATGATATTAAGCTTGTATCTATTTTCGCTGTCTTAATCATTTATGTATTGGAATTTTCACATTATAAAACAAGATAAAAATTCCACATTTTTTGGGATTTACCAACAATATCCACATTAGTTGTATTATAAAAGGTTGGCCTGAATAGCCAGCTTTTCAGGCCAAAATCGAAGTTATACATGGAGTAGGTTGTGTATACTTTATATAGAGAACAAATGTTTCGCTAATGAGAAGACAAAAACCCTTTCAACTTGAAAGAAAAAGCTTATATAATTAATTATATGGTATTTGTTAAATGATCCTTTCCTGTGTATATATGCTGCGTTCCCCGTCAGAATATTGATGATGATTGAGACATATTAGGTGTCATTTAATCCTTTCTTAACCACTATTAATTCTTTTCTTAATTAATCCTCAATCGAGCCATTATTGGATCATATATATACATCAACTAATAATATGTATGCTTTGTTGGGTATATATGTACGTGCGTTACTTATAAAAGACCAACATATATAGCAGTAGAGTTAATTTATTTTAAAAGATAATTCATATATTTCGGAACCTACTTGATCGAATTACAATCTTAATCAAATAACATCATCATAATTCGTACTAATCATATATATAGGGGTTAAAGGTACTTTTGGTGCCACATGTTTGACATGTGTAGGTTTTTGGTGCCATATGTTTCATTTTGTAGGCTTTTGGTGCCATATGTTTGAGAGGTTGTATGTTTTTGGTATTTCCGTTAGTCAACAGTAAGTTTGACCGTTAAATACTTTTATTTTGTTCAATTTAGTCCTCAAATTTATATTTCTAAAATTTAATATTTACAATTTAGTCCCTATTGTTTGCTCAAGTCACCGTCCAAGGCCGCCGACCACCACCTCCAAGGCCGCCGACCGCCACAAAACGGGCCGGTCACCACCCCACAGCACCGGCCACCACCGCTTGGGGCCGAAAACCACCCCAGTTGGTGGTGGCCGGCCCCAATTGAGGTGGCCACCACCAATTGGGGCCGGCCACCACCAATTGGGGTGGTTTTCAGCCCTAAGCGGTGGTGGCCGGTGCTGTGGGGTGGTGGCCGGCCTGTTTTGTGGCGGTCGGCGGCCTTGGAGGTGGTGGGTGGTGGTCGGCGGCCTTGGACGGTGACTTGAGCAAACAATAGGGACTAAATTGTAAATATTAAATTTTAGAAATATAAATTTGAGGACTAAATTGAACAAAATAAAAGTATTTAACGGTCAAACTAACAGTTGACTAACAGAAATACCAAAAACATACAACCTCTCAAACATATGGCACCAAAAGCCTACAAAATAAAACATACAGCACCAAAAGTAGCTTTTAACCCTATATATAGTTAATTAGTTGTAGATAGTGAAGCAACAAATATAGTTGTTTTGCTACTACATATAAAATTAAGATTATAGTTGGATAACATTATTGAAGTAGGTTGAAAAGTTGGATGAAGGGGGAGAACAAAACAATCCAGGTAATGGAAAATTAAGTTGGTTAAGATTAGGTTATAGCTAGTTCAACAAATAATACACAATGACAGGTTAAATCATTTTCCTTGTTGAAGATCATATTGATGGTTATGTTGATTTCAAAGCAATAATTGATAATGGTAAAAATATTAGGGTTTTGTCAATTGCTTAAGCGCTAAAACATGCTAATCCAAGGGGGTGTGGAAGTCACTCAATCAACAGTTTTAAGGATTGAAATAAAGAAAATGAGGTATTTGATGATCCAGTGATGATAGTGATATATGTAATGTGTATAATATAGCTTATGTATATTGCATATATTAGATGTAGTGTCGTGAAAGGTCAAACATATTTCTTGTTTGTGTTTCTAAGTGTTTGAGACTCTAATTTTCCTCTTCGTCTTTGCTTGAAAGTTTATATGTAACACTGTTTTAATATTAATATTATTATTATTATTCTAGGATATATTACATCCATATATATATTAACTCTATATTTGTACAACTTAAACCTAGCTACTCCATTTATATGTATTTTTCAAGCTACCTTCCCTGCTGTTTAGAACTTTAGCTTTCATTATTATTGTGGGGTTTTACTTAATGATTCTATATATATTATTCAAAGATCATTATTATCATTAAGATATCAACATTATCCTATCATACAATAATCAATTTGATATAATTATATACTTTGAGAAAACATTATAAATGGTCCTCAAAATCATTCTTCTGTTTAATTAGTCATTTGATTACTATTTTTTATATCAAGGTATTTGAACTCATTCAATTTTAGTCATACCGTTAATTTATATTTTATTAGTGGTGCTATTTAAGCAACATATGAGATGACACTGGATGAGCTGACATGTCATTGTTGTGAATAAATTGATGTCTTATTACTTTCAGATATGTTGATTAGACAATATAAAAAGGAACTGATATTATATTTCTATAAACAAATTTAAATCATATTGTTATGGTATGATCATAATTTTTTTTCACGTGTCACTTCAGCTCCCTTAGTATTATCAGATGGTTTTTTAATAATATAACTAATTATTTTAGCATAAATTAAGCTAAAACAGAATGAATTTGATTATTTCAAATACTTTAATAGAAAAAATAGAAGTTTAAGAACAAAAATATATCAAAAAAAAAAAAATCAAGGACCATTTATAGCGTTTCCCTTATACTTTTATATTAACTTCTAATCATTTGAAAACTTGTACGTTGCATTTTATAAGTCAAGCAACATATACTTCAATCTGTGCTATGTACAAAAACTCTTTTAAATTAATACATTAACACGAATGCGTCAATGAATCTATTTTAAAAATTAATAAATAAATAATCAGAAATTATATCTCTTTAAATAATAATAATAATAATATTCTTATGTCATTTCTTTAATGTACTTATTTTAGAGCTTCGAAATTGTTTATAGTTCCATATGTCAAGGTAATAAGAATTTAAAAACTTTGGAGCTATGCACTATATTGATTTCGAAGCTCCCAGTTATTGATGGCAACATTCTTATCATCTGATTTAATGAATCGTAATTATATTTTATAGATGTTATAATTAACTAGTAATTACAATAATACCTTGCTTTAATATTATAGGGAAAATAATATAAATGGTCATCGAACTTTACTCATTTTTCTATTTCTGTCCTTGAACTTTATTTTTTTTCTATTAATGTACTTGAACTCGTCAAATCCATTATGTTATAGTCCCGTCGTTAAATTTTACTGTTAATTGTGAGTGATTAGACGCTGATTAAGCAAAAAATATTGATGTGGACAAGCTAACATGACATATTTAGGTTCACATCATATTTTTTTTAATATATATCAATAACTAAAAAATAAATAAATGAATAAATAAAGAAAAAAATAAAAGAAAATTAAAAAAAAAAACATGAAAATGAAAGATACTAAACATGATGTGGCCAAAACTATGACACGCCAACTTGTCCATGTCAATATTTTTTGCTTAATCAACATCTAATCACCCACAATTAATAGTAAAATTTTAACACGGGACTAAAAGAGAATGAATTTAACGAGTTCAAGTACATCAATAGAAAAAAATAAAGTTTAAGGACAAAAATAAAAAAATGAGTAAAGTTTGAGTAAACGCAAATTGGCTTTTACCCAAAAATGATTGTTTACCCAAAAAGAAAAGACAAAAGGATTACAAATTCACAACCAACGATAAGCTGCTGTAGGCTTATATAAATCAAGCAGATTTGATAAGCCACCATTTGCCATTTGGCAACAACTACAATATTAAGCTTAACCAAATCCAAACGGCACTTACGTTTTGGGTTAAGCGGCCAATTAAAGGAATAAGACTTCGCCACCAACAAAATTCCTGTTCTTTACCTTCAAACAGTTAAATGGCAAAACTTATATATAGTCACATAATAATTTGTTAAACAAATAATGCTCACTAGCTACTTTCCTATTAACAATATGATTCCTTGTATTTTTCTATAAAAATAATATATGAATTAATCTACAATTTAAAGTGTATGGTTAAAAAATAAATCAATAAGTGTCATGAATCATGATTAGTTTGTAAACTAATTAACAATAATACAAATTTGTGAAATGAAAGTGATGTGAAAGTGCAGCCGACCGAGCTTAATAAGTGTTTATTCTAAATTGGTTTTACTATTTTCTATGAAATTATTTGTTGGGAGAGACTAAATGCAAGTTTGATAATGCATTCTAAAAGTGCTGTTATATTAAAAAAAAAACTTTGGAAAAAAACTAAAGTGTTTGGTGACATATAATTAAGGGTTAATAACACAATAGGGGTCTGAATGTTTGCCCATGTTGCCAAAAGGGGTCTGAATTGAAAAAACGTATTATTAAGGGCCTGAATTTTGAGTTTTGTGTATAATTGAGGTCTCCGTCTATTTTTTCTGTTAAAAGTGACGGAAAGTGGTCACATGCCAAGCATGTGACCAAAACTAATTTGAAAACCCGAAAATGCCCTTTGACCAAAGTGTGTCTATCATATGTTTGACCTAAAATGACGAAAATACCCTTTAAGCCACCACAGCTCCGGCGACCACCACCACCCCGACTCCGGCGACCACCACCGGCCTCCGGCGACCACCACCGACCTCCGGCGACCACCACCGACCTCCGGCGACCACCACCGGCCTCCGGCGACCACCACCGAACTCCGGAGACCACCGAAAAGCTCCGATCGGAGCAAAAAAGCTCCGATCGGAGCTTTGGAGCTCCGGTCGGAGCCACAAAGCTCCGATCGGGAGCCACAGAGCTCCGATCGGAGCTTTTTTGCTCCAATCGGAGCTTCGGAGCTCCAATCGGAGCTTTTTTGGCTCCGATCGGAGGCCGGTGGCGGTCGCCGGAGGCCGTTGGTGGTCGCCGGAACGGGTGGTGGTCGCCGGGCGGTGGCCGGAGAGTGGTGGCCTTAAGGGCATAATTAGTGTGTAGGGGTATTTTAGACATTTCACATTTTATTAATTAAATTGATAAATTGTATAATAATTACAAAAGGGTATTTTTGTCTTTTCACGTGATTCTATTAGATTTAACAGAAAATTTGGACGGAGACTTGAAAAAACACAAAACTCAAAATTTAGGCCCTTAATAATACGTTTTTTCAATTCAGACCCATTTTGGCAACATGGGCAAACATTCAGGCCCCTATTGTGTTCTTAACCCTATAATTAAAGTGCTTTTTTTTCTTTTCAAAACATTGTTTTTAAAAGAATTTTTTTCAATAGTTAAAAGGGTCTTTTGGTGTCATGTGTTTGACTAATGTTGGTTTTTGGTGTTAAATGTTTATTTTTGTAAGTTTTTAGTGCTATATGTTTGCATTTAGTAGACTTTTGGTGCATCTATTAGTCAAGTGTCATGTTTGACAGCTAAATACTTTTATTTTGTTCAATTTAGTCCTCCAATTTATACACCTAACTTTTGATTTTTATAATTTAATCCCTAAAAAAACTTAATTGGACTCTAAGGTTCAATTGACCTAGCCATGTTGCGACCCATGGCTGGCTGACTCAGACCATGGGTAGGGTCACCGCACTCTAGTGACCCTAACCGTGGTCCGACCCAGCCATCTATCCCACCATGGCTAAGTCAATTGGACCCAAGCGTCCAATTGAGTTTTTTTTTTGACTAAATTGCAAAAATCAAAAGTTAGGTGCATAAATTGGATGAATAAATTGAACAAAATAAAATAATTTAACGGTCAAACTTGAAAGTTGACTAATAGATGCACCAAAAGTCTAAAAATGCAAACATATAACACCAAAAACCTACAAAAATAAACATATGACACCAAAAGATAATATTGATCAAACATATGACACTAAAAGACCATTTAACCATTTTTTTTAAAGCACTTGAAGCGTTGCTTTCTAAAAGTCACTTTCTACAGGAAAAAAACACGTTTTTCCTGTTTTATATTTTGGTTTTACCCTACAAACTTTTATATAAACCCTAAACTATCCATTACCGAAAAATAAATAGTTGTTTATTTGCAGATTGAATAAATAATATATAACTAGTTGTACTGCGCGTGCGATGCACGCGCACGAGCATATTTATAAACACGTAGATATTTTAGGTTTATGTAAATTTTATGGTGATATTAATAATAGTAGTAGAATAGTAAAATATATAAATATAAGTATGCAAAAGTTATTATTACATAAAAATATAGTTACATATTCAGTACAATATTCACTCCAAAGGCAAAGACAGTACTACTTATACATTGATCAACCAAAGTACAATATTTTTTAAAAGATAATTACTGTTATAATAATAATAATTAGTAAAAACTATGAAAGACTTAACATTTTAGGGCCTTCAACTTCTTCGGGCATGATTGGGTGTGTTTAACATTCGAGCCTTTCCTTTTATAGAGTCAAACCTGATTGTCACCGGTATATATCGGTTTCGAATTCGTAAATGTTCCAGGAGTGACAAATCAGAAGAACATGTCTATTCCAAATTATAATTAACACATTGAATAGCTAAGTAAGACGATATGAACACTTCACCTCTGAATCTCGAGCTTTCCTTTATAAACAACATTCAGAACCTTTTGTCCATGCTCAGACACCAAATTATCCGCATGCAAATTCCGATGTGGCGTTCCTCAATTGCCCAAGTGGGTATTCACTAAATGCTGGTAATTTACTGCTTTCACCGTTGTTTTGCTTTTGTAAAATCAAATTACAACTTATTACAAAAATATATAAGTATGTATCTTTATGATAGCTCTAACTAAACAAAAAGTTACTGAAAGAGAACAGTTTAAAGAAATTAACTAACCAGGGGCAAAACAGCTCATCAACCGATTTGCATGGTACCTAAAGAAGAAAGCGAACTTCTGCATGAGTGGACAAAAATATGGATCACGAACTTAAAATGGCATTTCGATGCGAATTGTTCCAATCGGAGAAACCAGAATACAGCAATCTGAAATTTGTTACGAAAAGCAGTAATTACCAGGGAATGAGAGTATATGGAGAGGAGCTTTCATCTGAACGCCGAGGGTTGATGATAGTGTCGGGAACCCTTTTGTTGAGGTCCCGAAGAATCTCAGCAAGCGGCCGAGTGATAACCGACGAATGCGCAGACAGCCATGCATTTCTGTTAAACATTTTGACAGCACTTTAACTCTGTATCTCGGGCTTTCCGTTATAAACAACATTCAGAGCCTTTTGTCCATGCTCAGACACCATATTATCCCCCTGCAAATTCCGATTTGGCGTTCCTCAATTGCCCAAGTGGGTATTCACTAATTGCTGGTAGTTTACTGCTTTCACCGTTGTTTTCCTTTTGTAAAATCAAATTACAACATATTACAATAATATATAAGTATAGGAATCTTGGAATGCATCAATTCTGTTTAGAAACTGAATAATGAAACTAACCAATGTATGTAACAAATATGTGTTTCCAAAATCAGTATGTGTTGTCCAAAATACTGAACAGTATTCAATATGAAGTTTAAATAATTGAAATAGTATACGATTTTGATAGTTCTGTCTTTCTAATGAATCTGGTATAACTACTTCATTTGTTAAACTTATCTAGATCATGAAGAACCAATTTTACCTTTTATGAACATTGAGTGTATGAAATCAGCTGCTTCTACATAGAATTCTCATCCCAGCTACATAAGAAGAAATTCTGCAGGTTGAGTTTTTGCTGGATCATTTCTATGGCTGATGTGTTACCTGTAAATCAATGTAAACATAAATTAAGTTATTCATCAGGGAAGACAGTCTGTACATTTTGATATAATATAGAAATGTAGTAAATAGTTATTTTATAATACATCATAAGCATGACTAATTGAAATGATAATAATTAGAACATATTTACCTTCAATCAGTGAGCACCTCTTTGTAAACAATATTTTTTGTATATGAAGGTAACGGTACATCACAAGAAGGGGGCCCTTTGAGTAGCACTTTTGTTGTTTCCATAGATGTACCTCGTGATAGTGCAACGTAAAGTTGTCCATGAGAGAACACGGTGCAATCCTTTCATTTTGATGCAATCCTAAATCCGGGCTAAACTGAATTGCCTACCAGAACAGTAATGTCATTTATATATATATGTGTGTGTGTGTTTGCATAATAATTGATGCAATCATAATAAGTAATGAAGAAGCATAGAAAGCAAGGGCTAACAGACTATTGTAGGTGTGAAAAGTTCATAACAAAAAAACAGCAAATGTATTGGGTGTCATTTGTTGAAATTCTCTCCAATCAATATCAATATGTTTCAAAATTATAAACTTTGCTAAAAAATTGGAATTGAACAAGCCTGCAAGAGTATATGTATGGTTCTGTTTCAAACAGAAACAATATTGAGTAATAAACCAAATATGATAGAGTCATTCTGGATTGTTGAAAGGTTAGCAATTGACAAAACAAAATCATGTCCAGCTTCTTTGATGCAGAAGATAGCCAAGAAAACACAACAGCAAAAAAAGATCCAACTCTGAGAAGTCAAGTTTCTTTATTTCAAGTTTAGCAAAAGACACCTTGAATCCAAACTAAGCAAAATGAAAAGCAGTGACCATTATGCATAGGACTATTCATGCTATTATGCAACACACTTCAAGAGAAATAAATGTTTTAAAGATTAGAGGTGTCACCTTCTGGAAAACCGGGTACTCTGCTTTGAATCGTGTACAGGCAAATTGATGTACTTCCTCACTTGTAGCTGGCTCTTGTTTCATAAACTGGTTACATGGAAATGCTAGGATTTCAAGACCTGAGACACAGAACAAGACCTTAATTTGTAAGAATTTGACAAAGTTTTAGGACAAACAAAAATAACTTAACAAACTTTAAATAGATAGATGGAAACCCCAACCACAAGAAGTAAAATTCATGATCATGACCATTAAGTGGGATTGGGACGGCATTCACCATGTTTCTTGGACCAAGAGGAATTAGTATAGGCATGAAACAGACATGTAATACCCCCATTCTGATGGGCCTCTAGGAACACGGAAAAAAAAATGATAACTTTTCAAAAAAAAAAATCCCCAAAGCAAAAGGAGCAACATTTGAAAACTTAACATAAAAGGGAGACGAGCAACGTTGCACTCTTAAACTGAGATTTTCACAGGCGTGCTACTGATCAAGGCTTTTCATATGAAGAAGCTATCTTCGAATTTTAATTTTTTCTAACTTATTATATTGGATCCGGTGTGATAATATTCTCAAAATGAATTATTATTTGCACATTCATATTAATTTAATTTTAAAAAAAAAAATACGAAAGCAATTTTGGTGAAGTTTAATACAGGAGTTACTGGTTCGATCCCAATCTTTCTTCACCTCTTTAACTTCTCTTACAACACAGCATCTGTATTTGTATACCTCTTAATGTGCCTGGAGCAGCTCCTTTATATCATATCCTTGCAGCTGCAGAGAGACCCAAGTGAGATTAGCAAGGAAAAAAAAGTAACTAATTAAAACCAGAAGATCACGGGGCATCAGTTTAACTTTTTACCTGGAGAACGGTAAGAAGAATAATAACCCCCGAGTTCCACAATGCGTGTATGGTAATCGAGGTCATGAGGTTGCGTGTGTGAGCATAACTTAGTCCTAAAACAGTCCCTGCATTTACAATACCGATTTTTTCACTTCATTTCCAACAATGCATTCAACTTCATCTGAATGAACTAACGTTCAACTGCTCAAATACATATGCTATTGTGACATATTCGATAGTAGATGACTTATGGGGATAAGATGAAGGCAATGAGAAAATGGACATCAAATTGCATGTTCGAATTGTAAATAATTAGAATTTCAAATTAAGAACATTACTCGGTATAACATCGGTCGAGGGTAACCAACAATGGACGGTTGGTGTGCCGATCGAACAGCGCTGGATCGTCAATGCAGAGGCGGACTGGGGGCTAGCGGCGGACTGCAGGTGCAGGGTAGCGACGGACTGCGGGCGGGTCGCGGACGGCGGGTGAGCGACGGACGGAGTAAGGGACGCGGTGGTGGAGATGGTTGGTCTCTTGTTTGATTGAGAATTGTCGGTGTTTGGTAAACCGTAAACGACATCAGAGTCTCAGTTACCAGGGAAAAAAGAAAAAAAAGACATTAGAGCCTCAGAAGCGTGAAGCTGTTGGGTTGGGGCGGTTAGCTGCTGCCGGGTCGGGTCGGTTGGTAGCTTTTGGGGTGTTGGTGGCTTTTAGGGGTGAGGACCCAAGCCAATTAATATAAATGAATTGTGATGTCACGTTCACTATGAGCGTGGCTGTTAGTACCTTCAACCCAAATGGCAGCTACATCGTCTCCTGAAGGACTATTATAGACTCGTTGATCAAGCTTTGCATCACTTATGATACGTAGAGAACATGTTTCTAAAGGCAGATCAGATAGCCTGCGAAGTACGCTCGCATAGGGGTTGACTGATAGTATATCCATTAGTGTCTTGACAAGGGGCTCGCTGAGAGTTGGATCAGTGAATATACGCATGCGATTATCTAGCTCGTTTGAAGTATCATAGAAATACAATTGGAAATAGCATGGCCCAATTTCACCTGGTAATAGAGATGGTAAATCATGGTATACTTGCCCTTGAGCTCGAAAGGTGTAGACACCTTTTTTTGAAGAAGCAAGATCTTTATCGATGCGGATACCCAATGAAGTGAATGAGAAGATACTGTTGTAGGCCCTTATATGTGTACGGAACTCTTTGCCTTGATCCCCACCTTCTTCATATAATTCCCTGAGGGCAGTTGGAATACAAGGGGGTTTTAAGGAAATTTTGCCATTGTCGCAACAAAACGTTGGTGTTTCATATTGGAAGCGTTTAGCTCCGCAATGTTGGCAAGGAACCGTGACCTTTATCATAGAAGGGACATCTGTAAATGAAAAATGAACTTATAATAACAACTGAAGACGACTTTATGCAGTTATGTCTAAATACTTGTGGGAAATATGTTTATAATAGAAATATTAGATGTAGTAACATTAGGGTCAATTGTCTGAAAGGACTTTTAGATTTGAACAGCAGAGACATTTTAATTACTCCAATCTAATGAAACATAGGTCATGCGTAGGTAGGCAACAATTTACAGATCCAAGATGAATGTTTATATCAGAATTTGTTGATTCATTTATTATTGTTTATGTAGTTATGTGTTGGTTTTCCCACAAAGCATATGACCAATGCTCAATTAATCTTAGGGGAGTTAAAGGACGATTTTAAGGTTAACTTAACTACGGTTGAGTTTTTTCTAAATCAGGTAAGGGCATTAGCCAATGGGTCATACATATTTTTTTGAACTCTTAAAATTATATTAAAACTCAATGTTTTTCTATGAAGCATGTATATATGTGGCCTATGAGGAATTAGAGGAAGACCTGTAGTAGAGGTTTCTGCGGACGACGAAGCTATGGTAGCGGCGCGAAATAACGGACCATTTTCACGTCGTCGTTTACGTCGTTCTGAACGTAAGGAATTTGCTTTTTTTTTTTTCAGCTGCCGATAAGTTAGCTCGTTTCCTTTTGTCATACAGACGACGCGACTCTTTATCTGCAATTATATGAGTTATTAGAAATAGAAGCTAATAAAGATGAATGAGAATGATATAATGTTGGAAATAGATGAAGAGTAACCAGACCAAAAGGCATTCTTTTTAAAGGCAATCTACTCTCTTCAGTGGCACCTGTTTCTTATCCGCTAGTTGTTGAAGTTGTTTGTTGTGCCTACCAATAAAAAGAGATGTAGGAATATAAGCAACAATTTGCATTTCTAATGCCTAGGCAATATTTCAAGGGCCCATTTGTCTTCCTTCAAATGGGCTCGCTCTATTTAACCTTAATTTACATAGTAGAAAGTATGTATATTATACCTGTATAATCATAAGCAGTTGGATTTCTTGTGGTGAATCATCGACTGAGATTATTGTAAAAAACCGAGCACGGACCAAACTGACCTATATTCGATCCTATCTGAACCCGAATGTCGGAATTGAACAGATTTTATGTCAAAAGAGCTTCTTTCTGCAAAAAAAGAGGGGGACCAAACATATCAGCAGCAGCAAAGGAGACATATAACAAGGGCTTTGCTTAGATTTAGAACAACATTCAAAGAATGTCCAATAATTCTAACTGGGTAGGGTAGGCCATGAATTTGCCTGACCCAGAAGTTCAATTGTTCAAAATGGGGATCACCTGTATTATCCAACACGATTTCCGAATTGGTTTTTACGGGACTATATCGAGTCTTCGAATTTCCAATTCTCAAAAGAAGTTGAACTCTGCATATCCATGTGAATGGGGAAGCAGTTCTTCAACTTCGATCCTTGAAGAAGAGCTCATATTTTTCTTGATTTGATTTCGGTTAATGGACTCCACCTCTGCTTAAAACAAGCTGTAAACGGGTCGATGATCTGAAAACCTTGATTCACGACGAATGTAGGATAATTGGCTCAACCCTCTTCCGTACCACAATATTCTGTCACACCTTCAAAATAAACACAGTTGATTTTATCATTTTGGTGGGAAAACAAAAGGAGATTCTTTTCTCGAAAATGTTGTTTTGGAGAGAATTCAACAAATGACACCCAATACATTTGCTGTGCTAGTCTAGCCACTCTAATTTTCTTCAATATAGAAAGTATGTATATTATACCTGTATAATCATAAGCACTTGGATTTCTTGTGGTGAATCATCGACTGAGATTATTGTGAAAAACCGAGCACGGACCAAACTGATCTATATTCGATCCTATCTGAACCCGAATGTCGGAATTGAACAGATTTTATGTCAAAAGAGCTTCTTTCTGCAAAAAAAAGAGGGGGACCAAACATATCAGCAGCAGCAAAGGAGACATATAACAAGGGCTTTGCTTAGATTTAGAACAACATTCAAAGAATGTCCAATAATTCTAACTGGGTAGGGTAGGCCATGAATTTGCCTTACCCACAAGTTCAATTGTTCAAAATGGGGATCACCTGTTCATTGAAGAATTCTATGGATATATTCTTATAAAAAAACTTCCACTTTACGAACCAAGAAAAATGGTGAGCTAAAACATTTTAATTGTTTGTTGCAAAAAGATTGAATTGTAGAAATATGAAACAAAGAATTGCATGTCAGCATAATCTAACATAGGTGGAACCCATCAATACTTTTATCCAACCAAAGACATGAACCAGAAGGCAGAAGTACAGAATTTAGAAGTCTAAAATAAATCACCATTTTGTATCCCTCATCTGGATGAACTAACGTTCAACTGCTCAAATACATATGCTATTGTGACATATTCGATAGTAGATGGCTTATGGGGATAAGATGAAGGCAATGAGAGAATGGACATTAAATTGCATGTTCGAATTGTAAATAATTAGAATTTCAAATTAAGAACATTACCCGGTATAACATCGGTCGAGGGTAACCAACAATGGACGGTTGGTGTGCCGATCGAACAGCGCTGTATCGTCAATGCAGAGGCGGACTGGGGGCTAGCGGCGGACTGCAGGTGCAGGGTAGCGACGGACTGCGGGTGAGCCGCGGACGGCGTTTGAGCGACGGACGGAGTAAGGGACGCGGTGGTGGAGATGGTTGGTTTCTCTGTTGTCGGTGTTCGGATGGAATTCTCTGTTGCCCGAAAAAAAAGAAACAAAAGACATCTGAGCCTGGTTTGGGGCGGTTAGCTGCTGCCGGGTCGGGTCGGGTTGGTAGCTTTTGGGGTGTTGGTGGCTTTTAGGGGTGAGGACCCAAGCCAATTAATATATTGGTAAAAGGATGAGATGCCTGGTTCTCATTCTTTATTTTCCATACCTTTGTTGCTATATATATAATTTAGTATCACATGTAGTAATAAAAAAATCGCATTTATTTCACTTAAAATTAATTCAAGATTTAAGTTTTTTTTTTTTAAACAAAGCTATAACTCTATGAAATTAGAAACACTATAATCAACTTTAATCAGGCCTTACACCAAAAAAAAACTATAATAAGGCCCGTGTTAAAGCCAGCCTCAAAGGCTCAAATTATTTAGGCCTCGTATGCTAATTAGGGTTAACCAAAAATATAGAATCTAAATCACATTTTCCCTCTTTAACATAAGAGAGCCTGTGGCTCAGTGGATCGAACGATTGTCTTCTATCCATAAAGTCTTTCGATTGAATCTTAGTGCACATATTATTTCAATTTTTTGTTTTCGTTTTTGCCATAATAATTTTCCTTTTCAGATTAAATTATAATTAGCATTAAATTATACCTAAGCTTTCGACCAAATTTAATTATAAACAATCATATATTTACCCTGAAATTAATCAACTCCCAAATTAAATATAAATGTAATTAACATAAATGTTACTTCAATATTATTTTATTTTTTCCATTAACCTTACTTTAATTAATTATAGCAAATTTATCTCACTTAGATAATAATTATGGAAAATTGATGTAGATAATAATAACTAAACCTACTTTTTATCTACTAACTATATACTATATACTAATGTTATTTTTTTCTTTCTTATAAATTGATATTTCTTTTTAATGAAGATATAATATACAAGCCTCATCTTGAATTCTTCTTCTAAGATCAGTGATAAATTAATGATTAAAACTATTTTTTTAAGATAACTTTGAATTAGTTCAAACAAAGTCATACAATTGGTGGAGTGCATCGGCCGACTTTATATGTTCGACTTGAACTAATAATCATATACAATTTCAATACAAACAAGTTCTATTTTTTCAGGTTTTTATTTTATTACATTTGCACTTTTCTTTTATTTTGTAATAGTAATAGGTATATATAGTTTTTATCATAAATTTTAATATGTCCATTAGAAAATATGAATCTATAAGATAAAGAGAAGAATCGAAAGTTATAAGAGAATAATATGAACAATTTCAATTATTGTTGCTTTAAGTGGAAAAAAATAAATTAAAAATAAAAAAAATCTTATTGTAGATCAACCATATTTCAAAAAATGTTTAATGAATTAGCTATATTATTAATTGAAAATGAAATATAAAAAGTCAATTATAAGCCTTTAATTATTGATTTTTTATATATAAAGATTGAAAAATAAATTTAAATATAAATTTTACTAAATTAAAATGCCACAAATTGAAACTTCGTTTTAGGTCTCAATTTCTTTTGAGACGATCATGACTTTAATTCATATGGAAGAAAAATAAAAAATGGAATTATATGTATATATATATAAAAGAAAACCTCAAACAGAAAGTTATCCTTTCATTTATATATATGGCGTCAAATCAAATCATCATCATATCATAAATAAAACAAAGAAGCTATCCCTTCCCTCAGATTGCTACTATTAATAATCTCCTGATTTACATTGAAAATGTTGTAGCCATTGAAAATTGCATAAAGCAACCGACCATTTAAAGAAGTGGACAAAGCATCTTTACAAAGAGCATCCTTACTGAAGTGACATCTCTACCCTTTACATCTTGCTACTAATAAACCGAAAAGGAAACATCTTGTGGTAGCTTCACATGTTAATTTTAGGGTTTTAACCATCCTCATGAAATATATATATATATATATATATATATATATATATATATATATATATATATATATATATATAACTATATGAAATGTGAAACTTATCACTTTGTAGAAAAACTCATTTGGGGGAGTAAATCTACTACTAGAGAAGTGGGGCCTCTCGATCTACTTATATGGTTCAATGCAGATTGGTCCGATAATATTAAGAATGCTTGCTTATTCATTATAAGGGAATGTTTTACTAAACAGTCTTATTTATTCATACATTTCTTGCAAACACAAATTCCATCTTCTTTATTTTATTTTGGTTTATATATATATATAATGCTAATTTTATTACTGAAAGTTAGATAGTTCAGTTGATTATGATGCATGTTTTTAAGATACAATGTATAGAGTTTGAAATTTTGTATCAGTAGTTTTCATGTATTTTAACCTACAATAAAAATTTCCACAATAAGGATTATACACAGTCACAAATTCGTATGTAATTGGGTGAAATTATAAAAAGAGGCACATTTGGTGTGAAAAATATGTATAGGACTGAAAGTTTCACATTTTTCAGCTTAAATCACGTACCAAAATTTGGGTATGGAAATTTCTGATGTGGAATTTGAACTTTTTTTGTAGTATGAATCTAAATTCATATTCATCAATGTATTCTTACAAAGATTTATGTCGTAAAATTCCATCATTCAATTAACTTGGAAATTGAAACCATACTTAAGAAGAATATATAAGCCCTAAAGTTGATTACACTGAGTAGGGTTTTGTAACAAATTGCACTCCATATATTTATTTATTTCTAATTTTTTACACGATATATATAGTAGGGTCATTTCAGTAATTACACGGAGGGATGAAAATTGGGGAAGAATAATAAGCTTTTCCATGAAAGCAAGTCTAGCATCGTATATAACCTCCCACAGACAATATCTAACTGTAACCTCACATATATATATATATATATCTCAAAGCGATAAGCCATGGCAATAATGGAGATCCCTGGTCAGGTATTTCTCCGGTACCGGCAACACCTGACAGCGGTGGTAGCCGGAATAGCAGTATTATCAGTAACCCTGTACGCAGCACCCAAGTTCATGTCAATCTTGACCTACTTCTGGCCACTGTTGGCCTCCACGGCGGTGTTCTTAGCCGCCATGGTCGCCTTTGGTGGGACCAGCTGCTCGGAGCTTGAGAAAGACACACATGGCGAAAAGGCAGGCACCACCATCCTCCATCAATACGTTGCTTCCCGGACGACGACGACGGAATATCCAGACAATCCTCCGAGGTTATAATATTTACAGGACTCACATGCGTATATATATATGCTTTATCTTGGGATATTAATAAATAAATAATTAAGTGCATGTAATTAAATACTTTCATATTTCGTCATGTATATTGTATACATCTCGTTTATATCGCACTGCAGGCGTGATGGATAGTAAAATGTATAAAGAGGCTGCTTGATGCTTGAATTAATAATTGAATTCGATTGGAGATGTAATGCGGTGTTCTTTTTTTAGCTTATGTTATATGCTTAATTTGGGGGTGGAATTGGTAATTATATATGTACGTTTGCCATTTTAGAAATTACTTAATTCAGTAAATTCTTAAATATATATTATATATCTAAAATTGATAAAAAAAAAAAAAAAATTATCTGATTTTGTAATACTTAAATATCGAAATACCTGATTTGTAAATTCATTATCAGAATACCAGGATACATACATGCCTTTCAATTGCGTATTGAGCTCGACGTGACTGAGATTTGCATTGAGTACTCACAGTTTACTCGGCTTCAATTTTGTTAATCTTTTCAATGGTACTCATCTTCACAAATTATTATTTCCTTCTTGAGTATGGAGCTAATTGAAGGGTACGAAGATGAATGGTGATTTGATTAGAGTGATGGAAGTGGAGAAGAAGATGAATGGACCACATTAACTATAGAGATTAGAGAAGACGAAGCAGAGGAAGATATTCTGAGGAAGAGAGATCAATATATTAGAATTAATCAACGGTTAATAACTAAAAAAACTGTCCAAGGTTTACCCTATGTTAAAATTAGGTGTCTGAAGTTTGAAATGTTAAAATGGACTGTCCCAAGTTTCATTTTTGTTGAAATTTGGTGTCTCGGTGTGATTACTTTAGAGAAGTCAATTCCGACGAAACTGTTTGTCAAATTCAAACTCTCATACACACTCCCTTCTCGTCATCTTGCCGGGACCGTCACCTAAAAAGTTGGTCACATCCGGGCAAGTAAATCTCGCTCTATTGTCCTTGGAAAATGGCTCTACACCACTCTTCTATAAACTTTTTTTTTAATGTTCAATTTTTAGGTGAAATTTGACGATTTTGTGAAAAGTAAAGAGTGATTGATTATGAGTGGGTTGGTGGGTTGATGAAAATGATTGAATGGAGATGAAAATACGCACAAAGACACCAAATTTCAACAAAAATGAAACTTGAGACAGTCCATTTTAACATTTCAAACTTCAGACACCTAATTTTAACATAAGGTAAACCTTGGACAGTTTTTTAGTTATTAACCCATTAATCAATGGTTATGTGAATCTCATTCGCGCGCCAAATGCAATTTTGTTTTAATTAGCATAATCGCGTTGATTACTCATAAAATTTGTGACATTTACCTCATTTCCGTCCAAATTTGCTGTTAAAATTAACAGAGCTTGGTCATTTGCTTGTCGCATGACCAAATAAAAAAATAAATTCCAAAATTACCCCTAGTTGGGTGGTGGCCGGAGTAGTGGCCGCCGTCCGGAGTATGGTGGCCGCCGGCCGGAGTTGGGTGGTGGCTGGCCAACATAATAGTATAAGGGACAATTTTGATATTTCACATCATTCTGTCAAATTTAACAGCAAATTTGGATAGAAAGCCAAATTTCAACAAAAGTAAAACTTCAAACATTCAATATCAACAATTTAAACTTCGGATACCAAAACCTCACATGAGTCAAACTTCAGACAGTTTATATGTTGTTAACCCTAAAAAATAATATTGAACTTAGCTTGGCTTTTTTTTTTGTAGATAATAAATATTATAATTAATTTGGTGCTCTAATTCAAACATTTTTTCAAGGGGGAGAAAGAGAACAGTCTATTCAACTTTTTTATGAGAAAAAAATATTCAATCATTTCTAATTATTATTAATATTTCTTAAAATGTGTTGAAAATAGACTTCTTTTTTTGGTAAACCATTGAAAATATATAGACTTCTCCATTAATTCCGTTAGCTATGTACATTGTACAGTATCAGAGTTTTACAAGACAGAGACTTTGCCCCCCGAATTTAATCTAAATTCACGCTACTCCCCTGAAAACTACAGCTACTCCTTTTCTGCCCCTTGACATGTTACAAAAAAACAGAGAAAAAAGTTGCACAAACTCTGTTTCAGCTCCATGTCCAAGCAGAGCAAGTTGACATAGCTCTATTCTTCCATCCAAGGTAAAAAGCTCCATCCCTCTCCTCGACTCCATAATTCCGGCTATACTCCGTCAACATACTCCGAACCGCAGACCCCACCGATGAACCCAACTCGCATTGTCTAAATCCTGCCATAGAAAGCCTAGACCGCCACTTTCCGAACGGTTCGTGCCGCTCCACCCTCTCGTATCCCTCACAAGCCACCATGTTCACAATGTCCCGAGCTACACAATGTTGCTCGGCTCTGATCCTCTGCTTGTCTTGCCTCGGCCTTGCAACATCGATCGACTCAAACATAGCCGTGTAGTAGTCCATTGTCTCGAGGAACCGAACATAAAACGAGGACGTGTTGGTGTTCGATTCTTGCTCGATTAAGATTACGACCTTTGGACACAAACCCCTGACCAGTCTGAGTAGCCGGTCGCGATGGTTGTCAGTGCTAACGCTTTCGTCGGGCATGTGATGTAACACGTACGGGAAATTAACCGCTAGGGTTTCCCCTGGCAAGATTCGTAAATCTTCGACCCTGATCTCGTGGCCGAACATCGTAGCCTCGGTGAACTCGAACGGTACGTTCCATGACTCCGCAACCTTCGAAAGCCTGTGCCCGACTATCTCTAGGCCTCCGCCACGAGCATGGGCCGATTCAGGGTCATCGACGCCAGTGATTCGGATAATTGGAGGGCCACCGGGGCGGCTAGCTAGGGCTCCAATGAGCGGGATCCACTGGCTACCCTGGGCGATCTGGAAGTCGATAATATGGATCCGGTTATCTTTCTCCATGGCTTTTTGAATGATAGCGTTGGCCGAAGTGTACGCGAATTTCCAATACGGGCATACCTCGTATAGGAAATGCATGGCGGACAATAGGTCGGGGCTCGAAGGGACATCGCACCGGAGCTTCCTATAAATCGAGTTTCCCGAACATTCTATCCTAGCACGTAGACCTTCTAACAAGTAAGCTCCTAGCCGTTGGATCGGGGTACCGCATACCGATACCATCGGCTCTACCATATCCATCAAGTTTACCGCCGAAGTTACTTCACCGTCGGAGATCGATCTTGCACATGATATCAAGGCTTGTTTTAGGTCAAGTGAAGGAACTAGAGTTTTATTTAAGCTCCACCTTCCGGTGTAAACTTCGGAGCAACAATTGAATCCGCTTTCGGGCCGCGATAAATTTATCGTGTTCGATGAAGAAACACCGGAAGGGGACCCACGAATGTCGTGTGGTGGATCCGTGAGGGTGGACGAATCGAGCGTAACGTATCGCTCTTCGTTATCGGGTTGGAAGGATAAAGTGGTGGACGGGCTTCCGGAATGATCTTCGCTCGAAGGGTAACGAAATGACATCGCGATGTTCGGCACGGGTTGGTGAAACGAACTTATGATGGTAGTCGAGGCTTCGGGTTTGTGAACGGAATGCATTTCTTGATTAGATGGAGATGGCGGCTGCGCGGAGGCTAAATCTTTGGTGCAATTGCACATCCGAAGCTAACTGACTATCTGTTGAAGAAATCAATGCGAAAAACATTAGATGAAGCATAATAAACTAACTAGTAGGTTCTTGAAACCAATTATTCATGAAACTCGAACTCCTAATCAAAATATCTGGTTTAACTTTAACATTAGTTATCGGGTAAATTATCAAATTGCTTGCTCGTGTTTAACTAGTCAAATAAATTTACAACTAAAGTTTAGTCTTGAACATTTTGCTAACTCAGTTATTCTATGTTTAATATTCGCATTATTTTCATATTTTTTTTTGGCAGAATCACCCACATAACTTGCACGTGTGATTATGAAAATAACTAACAATTTGTATAAGTGTCTAAACACCTGCTAGTAATTTGCCAAAATTAGATGGAAACTCACACAGTTCTATCAATTTGTGCAAATGTGAAATTTGAGATAGCAAAAACAATTTGATAATTAACCCTTTATTATTTCATCCGAACAAACACTACGCGATTAATCAACACCTAATGCAACTGGACAATCTCTTAAAGAGGCAAATCAAACTAATTTCGAATAAATTTGACCTAAAAATTGCAGGGATTTCAAGAAATTCAAAACCCATCAAGAACATGTAAAGAAAGACTTAATTCAATCAAGAGTTACATACCTTAATTAATTAGCTGAAGTTAAGGATGCAGCAGATAGAGCAAAGTACGGAGCAGATGTCTGTCTCTCTGACTCTGGTTGTTATTGTACCTTATCATCCCTCGGAGATCGATGGGCTTTTATAGCTACGGCACGAAGATAAATGCCCCTGGTTTCTGTAAAGTATTACAATAACACCATTCTCCAGAAGCATGTTTTTTGTATTATATGTATGTAATATATAATATATACTATCTTTTCCAAAGGAAGACGAAGAAGCATGTTTCTTTGATGGCACGAGGATCTTTCTTAGAAGAAGCGCGTGGACTAGACTATTGTCAGCGTGTGCGCGTAGGGTGAAGTAGGAAACAGAGTATTACTGGTCGTCTTTGGTACAAATTACAAAGTGCACCCTAAAGTCCACTCTGTGTTCACTAAACATACAAGACTTGATCAAAGCCCTATGTATGTATTAAGTATTTCTAAAGAAATAATTCTGTAAAGTAAGAGATGATTTGGGATTTTACGTGGCGTATCAATATCACATAAAATAAAAGTAACATCCACATAGTTAGGTTAGAGCGTTGTGATTGACAAAATGTATGTTTTTGAAGTATGTACGTACTACGTGTTCTCAAAATAATCGAGCATTGGGGGTGAAGCTGACTTATAATGTTTGGTAATATATATAGCCTTATAGAAAATAAGACGTGCGCCTTAACCAACTTTCCCATAAGTCCGAACTTATGGGGAAGACATCAGCTACACTCTTATATCTCAACATTCTCCCGGCCTCTTCGGCCTTGACCAACTCTGGGTCAAACTATGGATATTAGCCCGGCCACTTCGGCTTTGACCATCTCTGGGTCATATAATGGGCTTCACCATTTTTAGTAGGAGGTTTTTTTTCAACTGACCAACTTGACCAACTGTCCTAAAACCTTAAGGTGTTAGGTGAAGGCGTGATTTAATCTTTATTTCAACACTCCCCCTCACGTGTGGGCCGAGACATTTTTGAAAGCCGCAGAGACTCGAACCTGCGCGCTCTGATACCATGTGAAAGTTAAGACTAACCACTTGACCAACTGTCCTAAAACCTTAAGGTGTTATGTGAATGCGTGATTTAATCTTTATTTCAACAAGCCTAAGCGACTAAGAACTATTAGGGCTAGACTCGTATGTCTCGGTTTTATTTAATTTTTGTTTTAAAAGTTTAGGATACTGAGTACATATGAAGCAAAATTGAGGGTGTATTTCACATCAAAGTTTAGCTTACTCTGTGTTGGTCGTACTTGACTACTTTGTACATACAATCAATTATGTGGAGCAGGAATACACGGATTGGGGTGACAATGTCCAAAGTCATAAATCAACCGTCAAATGGCATTCCTGTAATTCCAACTAAATAGCAGGGTAGATGTGGAATGCCGCGTTCTATTTCTGACTTCTCAGAAGCAGCAGCCTTCGTGTCTTATTATTAGATACCAAAAAGGCTCTCTCTCAGTCCAGTCGCACACGGATGATAATATTAAGGATTTTAAAGATAACATATTTATAGTGACAAATTTTATATTCCAAATATTTAGATACTTGAAAAGTTAATTGAACGATATTCCAAATATTTAGATACTTGAAAAGTTAACTTTCAATTGGCCTAATTCGGTTTGAGCTCAGGGCTAGATTCGGCTATGGTTAGATTCTTCTTACCGAAGAAACCTCTATCGTTGTCTAATCTAGCTTTGTGCTTTACCCCGAGCTAGGTCAATTGAGACCTAGGTTCGATTGGTGTCCAGTATGTGACCTAGTCCGGGTCAAGCTTATGGCATGAGGTCCTCAATAGTTATGTTTGTCTGATTTAGTCGATTCCAATCGTGGTCTGATCTAGTCCTGGCTTGACTAGAGTTAGGTCAACTGAGACCTAGTTATAATTGGTGCAACGCTTTTGACTTCTCAAGTAATTAAAAGTTATAAAAATTATTTTGAATACCAATTTGTTAATACATATTAACTGAAGTACATGTTCGATTTTAAATGTTAGTGGCATTAGAATAAGAACATTCCACTTGTTTTCCGATATTATTATACAATAATTTTATTTATGTGTATAGAGAAATAACACTAATTTTTGTAATGGAAAAGTACACTATTAAAAGTAGGGAAGGAATATATAATAATAATAATAATAATAATAACACAAAAAATTACAAAAATATAAAGCATATGTATATATATATATATACAGCTGAAAAGTGAAAACTCAAAACTATAATGATAAATTATATGAGGAGAGACTCGTACTGGCTGGCCGGCTTGCATGTATATGAGTTGCTATGTATTTATTGGTGAAGCATATAAGCTACAGTTACCTCCTAAACCAGTATACTCTTGACTATGCATATAGTCCAACAACACTTTTACATCATTACAAGCATTAATTAATGAAAATTATTTATTAGTTATGACCGATGTGTAAGACTTCGTATGTATATTTTTTTGTTGTTGTAGAAAATGTCAATATTTTATTTTTGGGGTCCGTCGGTCAAACAGAAGTTACGGAATTAATTATTTCGAAGTTAGCTTGATGGACTTAATTAAATTGGGTTATAGTGGAAACATGTACGCGGAGTGACCGTAGAAAACCAGAAGAGTCTACATCAATCAAGAAAAACAGACCAATTAATTAAGATTGACATCGTACGAGTGTTGCATGATTTCAATATATATATATATATATATATAGTATATATATACAGCATTACAATAAAAGAATGAGCAAACCACTCCCGCCTCCAGAGAGGTTTAATAGAGCGAGTCTCAAGTAAAGGTGGTCATGAATATGTATTTTACCTACCCGCAAATAAATTGAAGTATATTTCATTATGGATATTTGCACCATAAATCCGCATGGCTTATATGGATATTTTAAATATATACAGATAAATATAGGTTGAATATGGGTTAATTCATATAACCCGAAAATATATATGGTCTAACTTAAATCAAGCTCACCCAAACTTCAATCGGCCATCACCACACGACTCCAACCAACCATATACCTAACTCCGGTTGACTACCAACTAACTCCGGTCATCGATCACCTAACTCTGACCGGCCACTGTCTAACTCCGATCGGTCAATATAGTCACTGGCAACCCCAAAACTCGCTGATAAGCACCTACAGCCATGACTGCGGTGCCACAATGGGGCCGTGATCAGTGCGCAACAAGGGGTTTCGACCAGTGCCCCGACAAGGAGCCATAGCTGAAGGAATAGATGGCTCTGATGGAGCTTATTGTGGCTTTAATTGGGGTCAGAGAGTTCTCAATCAGAGCTCTATGAGGTATTTGTCGGTGATTTTCTCATTTGCGAGCAATAATTTAATTTTAAAAAAATATATATTAATATTATTTTGTATCTTTGAAGTCGAATGGTGTAGGTGACTGCGGTTAAGTTTTTCATGTACACATTTAGGATGGAAAATATTAAATCAAACTAATTTAAGCACATCCCGCTACGTAATGTCCGCACTCTCGTGTTCATTTGCGAGCATATCATACTTATGAACAACCATCGCATGTATTGGCCCCGTCAACGTAGCACCACCAACAATCTAATATAGTCGAGAGGCCGACCCGTTAGACACCAATCCAACTCGAAACAAAATTAGATGAGAATCAAACGCTCTCAACCACTAGACCACAACTGTTAGTGGTTTGGAACACTCTATTGGGCTATCGATAATAGACTAAACGTGTAGTTGGCTTCGATGTCGTGATATTGCACCTATCTACTATATTATATTAATTCGGCATCGGAAGCCCTCTGGTCGACACGTAGACAGTCCACGTAGTCACCATTTTCTAATTTAATCGGAATTTAATAGAGGTTCTCTAAATTTAGATACATAATATTGATTGGTTGAAAATTAAGAAGTATTTTTATTTCCTATTTTGGTATATACACAATTTAAAGAAACAAATTAATTAAAAGTTTCATTTTAAATTCAAAATCTATACAGTTTGGCACCGAAAAACCATAGACCGCCACATAAGCATTATATATATATAGAATAAAAATAAAGCAATATGTCTAATTACAATTGAACACCGTATATACTAATTAAAAATCAATTAATAATGAGGAAAAAAAATATATGCATTCGTATAGGTATATATTTAACCCACAATAATATAATAATATAATAGTTACAAACTATAAGCAACAACAGAACATATACTATACATATATTATATTTAAATTTACTTCAGATAATACATGCTGTAATATCTATTTATTATTCTAAATTAAAAGCAAAGTATGATTATAACTCACATTTTATACTCTATCATAAATTTTATAAATGTACTTTTAAAAGACTTATATTATGCATGTTATTAAAATACTATATTGAATTTTTTTTCTCTAAATTCAAACCACTTAGTAACATATAGGTCCAAAAGAATGGATTGAAAAAATTGATATGTGACATTGTTAGCGAGAGTATTACATTATATACATATATATATATAATTAAAACACCATGTTGGTTATACATATTTAAAGTGTAGACTAGCTAAATCCTAAAAGTATTATGTATAAAATATTAAAATAAAACTAAAACTATTATATTGTATATGTAATAAACAAATATTGCCTTGAAACCAATTTTTCGGGCTAACTAAAATTTATATTATCTAAAAAATATAAAGAAACCCAAGTTGCCAAACCATGTGTGACACTATTATGAAAATAAGCATTGATTGTTGACCAATACTAATTTTAGAGTGAATAGAATTAGCAACTAGAATAATATATATATATATTATTATGCGCAATATATTATTTATATATATTTTGAATATACATACATTAAATTATTTTAGGAAGCTTTCCTTCAAAGCACGGAGTTAGTATATAAATCAATTCACACTTATCATAATCGGAGCTCTCGAGCAGCAAAAGGTGAATTAAGTCGTGTAATGGGATGCCCAGCAAAAAAAAAAAGTCGTGTAATAGGATAGAAGCCAAATCTAATATAATTGAAGAGGAATCATACCTACTGGAGCAAGGGACAATTTCAGTGGCTAACTAGATGTATTCTTCTTATTACGTCCGCTTTCTTTTAAGGTATTTCACCACGTTGTATTATGTTTGTTGTCCAACCAATAGTTCTATATATTTATTAAATATATGATCTGATTTATTTGTTTTGAATTTTGAAATTTTTTGTAGGCTAATTACATTATAGATAATTTGAAGACAAAAGTTTTTTTTGTCTTGACGATTTACAAGTTAGTTTTAGTCAATTTACGATCGAGTTTATATAATTTGTGATTGAGATAATATCATTCTTCAAAAAGTATAAGGTATTCAATGTATGTATACTATTATCCGATGAGATTACTAATACTTTTATTATTGTGTATATGTATATGATAATTATTTTCGTTTGAGACGCAACTTGGAGGTGAAGCTCATCAAGATGCCGATATAGGTATATTCACCATTTTGTAATACGTTGGTTTTTGTACTGTGTTGGTTGTACATCATTCATCTTTGAATATATAATTTTGGTTTATTTATCTTGATTTAAAATTTTCTTTAGGCTAATTATGTTGTAGATAATCTGATAATAAGAACTATTTTTTTCTTGGTGATTGGTAAATTGGGTTTAGTCAATATGCGATTCGAATTCATATAATTTGTGATTGAGATAATATCAATCTTAAAAAATATAAGTTATTCAATGTTTTGGACGAGATTACTAATTCTTATATTATTTTGTGTGTATGTATAAGATAATTAATTTTGTATTGACTTATCTTTATTTATTTATTTTTTTAATTTTATTATGTTAGGTTATTGGATGAGATAATCATATGAGGTAAATTTATTTTCTCTCAATTTAATAGCTTTTTAATGTTTTGATGTGATTTACTACCTTATATTGCTTGATCAATTGTTTTATATTCATGGAGAATAATTTAAAAAAAATTGAGCATAACTTTTATCAACACAAAAGTGTATTTCGCCATTATATTTCCCTTCATCTATTTATATAGTTATTACTATATGAGTTTTTTTCATTGCATTGTGAAGTAGACGTCTTCGTGAATCGTGATGAGTGATAATACACAGAGAAAATAGTAATATTTCTCCTTCAAACTATCTATATAGTTAATACTTTATGAGTTATTTTCATTGTAGTGTGAAGTAGACGTCTTCATGATTAGTGATAATACATAGCTACCAGAAAATAAAAAATAGTAATATTTCCTCTTCATCTATCTATATAGTTATTAATTTATAATTATTTTCATTGCAGTGTGAAGTAGACGTCTTCGTAAATCGTGATATACAATAGCTACCCGAAAATATATTAATTCGACCTACGTACTTCGAGAACAACAATATTTTTTTTCTTCATACTACGTAATGCCCAAAAAACGTCGTGATTAAACATTGTTTTCCAACTTATTCATCGTACTTACATAGCTTTATTAATAAAAAATAATTGTAGGTATGAATTTTAAAATCTCGAAGATTTATAATTAAATTATTCACTCATGTGAAATATGTTAAATTATTAATAGATGTATGTATATTAACTAATTTAAATAAGAACATACTTAAAATCACTCAACAAGTATCAACCAACAAAAATGAGTATATGTTTTTTTTATACCAAAGTATATATTAATATTGCAAGTTTTATATTATATTAGTTATACATCTTATAAAAATGATATATATTATAGATTATTTCACTATTATGAAATAATTTAAATAATAATTAGTATTAAATACTTTATTAAATTAATGCATTATTAGTAATTAATTTTCTATTAAAAAATATTTAAAATTTTCAATTAATTGTTGATATAGTTGCATATTTAATAAATTAACTTAATTTTTTTTATTTCTCCCGCGCGGTGTGCGGGGTCAGTGGCTAGTATATATATATATCTTTTTAGATTACCAATATGCATATTTTTTTTATATATATTTTGCACCTCTTTATATATAACAGACAAACTTCACATGAGTTAAGCTCTGAGCCATAATGGGTTCAGCGTATTAAGATAAGATAAAGGAAAATAATGCCTCTAAGATTTGTATATGTCCTGTACATTTTTTTTTTTATTATTATTATCTATAAGAGCTCTATATATTGAGGTAACCCTTTCTATACAGCGACGAGCAACCCACGAGGCGAGTTGAAGACTTCAAGTTACTGACCCATTATAAATTTTATTTTATATATATATTGGCCAAGACCACTTATCAATTTGATACCGAAATTTTTTACCCGGGCTTTCATGCGTATACCTAGCTAGCTGAGAGCATCCACAGTGGTATTACGTAAAGATTACCTAAACATGGGTCCTACATGTTTATTTAAGTAAATTAACAAAAACTATCTACAGTGGTTTTACAAAGCATTCCTTAAAGATGGGACCCACACGTAAATTTATGTTTCTACATAAAGCATTCCTTAAATTTAAGTAATGAACTATGTATTACGCAACCAATTTTTTATTATAAATTAATTCATTTTATAATTAATGCTAATATTTTATTGGTGGTTGTTGGAAAATTTAATAATAAAATATATTTAAGGAATATATTTAAGTAATACGATTGCAGAGAAAATATTTTTTACGTGTGTTTTAAATTTACGTATTACTTAAAGTGTACATAAATGTCTATATGACAACTTTAAATAATACAATTTATGTAAAATTATTGTGGATGCTCTGATTGGGAAAGCGTTAGTGCCACTAAGAATAAGAAAATTGAGTGTGGGAGGGGAAATCAACTAATCAAGTAATCAATATTGGATCGGAGCCCTGGATATATACTATAGGCCTCAAGGCTTAGGTAGCATCTAGGCCCAAAAAAGGGGCTCCTATTTTAGCCCAAAAAACTGGGTCCGTATCTCTTTTTATGAGGCCAGGATTCTATTATTAATTGCAATGTGATAAACAACTTCGAACATAATTATCGGCCCCAAAAAATGTTCATATTTATTTAGGCTTACCGTAATAGGATTCACATTACTCGATTGATATTTGATAGGTCTAATTTTGATACTCCCATTAATTTATTTATTATTATGACAGAAACTAGTTAAGCACCTACAGCCATGACTGCGGTGCCACAATGGGGCCGTGATCAGTGCGCAACAAGGGGTTTCGACCAGTGCCCCGAAAAGGAGCCATAGCTGAAGGAATAGATGGCTCTGATGGAGCTTATTGTGGCTTTAATTGGGGTCAGAGAGTTCTCAATCAGAGCTCTATGAGGTATTTGTCGGTGATTTTCTCATTTGCGAGCAATAATTTAATTTTAAAAAAATATATATTAATATTATTTTGAATCTTTGAAGTCGAATGATGTATTTTAAACTTTTTAGGATAAATTTTAATTTTTAGGTACTAAATTATAAATAATACGGTGTAGGTGACAGTGGATGGTTTATATTGTGTCATAGTGTGGATATGGACAGTCTATAAAATTTCACACAGATATAGAGCGGATGTGAATTGCATGAAAAGTATGTGGTGCATATATAAATGAGAGTTAAAACCGCGGGTTTCGACCATGTGAGTGAATATTGTAGCTATCTAGCGGTTAAGTTTTTCATGTACACATTTAGGATGGAAAATATTAAATCAAACTAATTTAGGCACATCCCGCTACGTAATGTCCGCACTCTCATGTTCATTTGCGAGCATATCATACTTATGAACAACCATCGCATGTATTGGCCCCATCAACGTAACACCACCAACAGCCTAATATAGTCGAGAGGCCGACCCGTTAGGCACCAATCCAACTCGAAACCAAATTAGATGAGAGTTAACGCTTTCAACCACTAGACCAAAACTGTTAGAGGTTGGGAACACTCAACACTCTATTGGGCTATCGATAATAGACTAAACGTGTAGTTGGCTTCGATGTCGTGATATTGCACCTATATATATATATATATCTTTTTAGATTACCAATATGCATATTTTTTTTATATATTGCACCTCTTTTTATATAACAGACAAACTTCACATGAGTTAAGCTCTGAGCCATAATGGGTTCAGCGTATTAATAAGATAAGATAAAGGAAAATAATGCCTCTAAGATTTGTATATGTCTTGTACATTTTTTTTTATATTATCTAGGTATTTAAATCAAATTGGTACCTGGGTTAACAACCCAAAACGAATCGGTACCTCCACTAAATTTTGTGACAAATTGGTACCCGAGTTAACCTGGGTGTTGCACCGTTAGAATTTCTGGTTAAAACTAACGGAATCTCATTTTTGGCGCATGAAAAGACTAAAATACCCTTATTGCTGAATAGCTACGTAATAGCAATTCAAAACTTTGGAACTCAATATTTCACTCATTTCTTCATCTTTTAAGACGATTTTTTTTTTTTTGAAACCACATAATTTTTCGAGATCTATGCAACCCAAATAGCCGTAAAGTGATTTTCCTAGTTTTTTTTTAATAAATATCGTTTTCCATGTTAATTCATTCTTTTTTGTATCAAACTCCACCGCATTCTAACACTTATCACCCTTGATCACCCAATTTTTTTACTAATTGGATTCCAATACTACAATCAAACCGTTGCTTTTGGATTCCAACACTTCTGTTTAAAAACCAAATTGATGTTATACCTTTCATCCAAAAGAAAACCAAAAATGAAAGTTTGTCGAATTAATTGTTATGCAATCTATAACTTACTGGAATTTTTCTTGATGTCTCCAATAAACTATACTGGTGTGTCTCTAAATGAATAAATGTCACTGCAAGAGAACATATGGATCTTAGATAGATAAATATGTTTCATACTTGAAATAGAACAATATGAAAAGTACTTTTAAGGGTATTGGAAGAACTTTTAGAATGGACACCAAGAAGAAATAGTTTATTTTCTCATTTAATCTACACGTGGAAATTGATACTCTCAGTATCCTGAGGGATGACCGTAATGTGAGAAAATAAGATGAACTTGCATTAAAAGAACCACACAAAGAATTTTACCACTATGTGGCTAGAGACAAAAAAATAAATTTTCTTTCGAGATATTGCCAAAACTGTTCCATTTGCAATTTTATGTTGAACCATGTCAAGCTTTTAAAATCGAAGACCTGCAGAACTGGTCAATTTTTCAGCATGTCCAAAAAATATATAAACAAAAAAATTGGTAGCTTATCATGCTAAGATCCATATATTCTCTTGTAGTGACGTTTATTGATTTAGAGACACACCAATATAGTTTACTGGAGACATCAATAAAAATTCTAGTAAGTTATAGATTGCATAATAATTAATTCGACAGATTTTTGCTTTTGGTTTTCTTTTGGATGAAAGGTATAACATCAATTTGGTTTTTAAACAGAAATGTTGGAATCCAAAAGCAACGGTTTGATTGTAGTATTGGAATCCAATTAGTAAAAAAATTTGGTGATCAAAGTTGATAAGTGTTAGAATGCGGTGGAGCTTTATACAAAAAATAACGAATTAACATGGAAACCGGTGTTTATTGAAAAAAAAACTGGTCAAATCACTATAAGGCTATTTGGCTTGCATAGATCTCGAAAAATTATGCGGTTTCAAAAAAAAAATTGTCCAAAAAGATGAAGAAATGAGTGAGATATTGGGTTTCAAAGTTTTGAATTGTTATTACGTAGCTATTCTGCAATAAGGGTATTTTAGTCTTTTCATGCGCCAAAAATGAGATTCTGTTAGTTTTAACCAGAAATTCTAACGGTGCAACACCCAGGTTAACTCAGGTACCAATTTGTCACAAAATTTAGTGGAGGTACCAATTCGTTTTGGGCTGTTAACCCAGGTACCAATTTGATTTAAATCCCTATTATCTATAACACTTCTATATATTGAGGTAACCCTTTGTATATATACAGCGACGAGCTGACCCACGAGGCGAGTTGAAGACTTCAAGTTACTGAAATTTTATTTTATATTGGCCAAGACCACTTATCAATTTGATACCGAAATTTTTCACCTGGGCTTTCATGCGTATACCTAGCTAGCTGATTGGGAAAGCGTTAGTGCCACTAAGAATAAGAAAATTTAGTGTGGGAGGGAAAATCAAGTAATCAATATTGGATCGGAGCCCTGGATATATACTATAGGCCTCAAGGCTTAGGTAGAATCTAGGCCCAAAAAACGGGCACCTATTTTAGCCCAGAAACTGGGTCCCAAAAAATGTTCATATTTATTTAGGCTTACCGTAATAGGATTCACATTACTCGATTGATATTTGATAGGTCTAATTTTGATACTCCAATTAATTAATTTATTATTATGACAGAAACTAGTTAAGCACTCGCAATAGATAAACACATCAACAAGAAAACAGATTGGTTAAAGTTTATAATTGTTTTGCCCAAATACCCAGTCTCACAAACTTAAATATTGTAAAATTAATGGTTAGGCAGCTAGAGTAACAAATATACTAAGATACGCGAATGGCGTTCGCCTACCAAGCTATAATTGACCCGAACCGTCTAACTCTAGTTGATATTTTGGATTAGCATAGCTAAAAGTTCATAATTAGTATAATTAATTATGTACACGACTCGTAGTTTATAATTAATCAACAGCTGCATCCCATATCTCTATAATATACTTCCAATAGCATTAGTGGCTTCATTAGTCTCTTTATTAAAACTCGAGATCAATTCCGCATGTTCTTTCTTAGCCATCATTTTCACATTCTCTAGGGTAATGTTTTTATGATTTTGTAGGAATTCTGATTGAACCAGTTCATACCTAATATCTCATAATTTCATATTGAAAGTTTTCTATGGTTGGTAAGTTTTTTTCTTTATATACAAATTCTACTATATTCTAATTATAACATATTTATGCATGTAAGAAAATCGAACATATTTAAACTTCATGTTTTCTAACATATGTATAATTTGTAAACAACTATAGTCATTTAAACATATTTACATATCTTACTTAAGATATGTACACAAATTCTCGTGTAATTATAATTTTAACGTATTTACTCATTATACTTTCTAGCATTGTAAAATATTTATGTGTGCATCCTAATATTTACCATTCTAACATATGCACGCATCATTTATATGCATTCTAAAATATATACGCATTATTTCTTTCTGGCATTATACCATTCTAGCATATGTATGCGTCATTTATATGCATTCTAAAATATATACACATCATTTCTTTCTAGCATTATAACTTAAGTATGTATATAATATATAAATACATCAAGCTATATATTGAGATATATTACATTCATTTGTATGAAATTTCTCCACCGAAATGGATATGGCGTTGGAAATATTTTTGTTTTGGCTGAATATATTGAAATGGAAAGCAAAAAATAGTTCGCTGAAGCAAACAGTTTTATAAAACATTTGTACGTGACCCTCGTTCGTGTACTTTCTTTAATACGTGTGAAATTACGCCGAGTCACAGTCGGTGTACGTGTAACTTATAGTTTCACACTTTTACTAATACAAATTCTCTAATCTTGACGAAAGTTACAGACTCGGGGTCGAGTATAACCTGGTATGCGAATGACATTAGTGTATATGAATATATTAGGAACTCAAACTGTTGACCAGTTATTTTTGTATTTGACAAAGTGGGTATCTGAACAAAAATGTAGAGGATATTATGGAGTTCACTGTTCACCAGCCATGCTTATCATTAATTAATAGGATTCTCGAATAAAATAAATCACATGAATAAGTATTATAAAATATATAAATACATATTACGGTTTTTTTAAGTAAAAAAAGTAGGTATGGCAAAAAAAAACAAAAAATAGTAGGGGATCTGTGTTTTCCACACATAAGTCCATACGAAACTGATATGACGGGTCAAAGACAGAGACTACATTAATTATATTATATTAATTATTAAACCTACATTATATGCGAGTTAGTTGTTAAATTGCTAAATAAAGTTGGAGTATATAATATATATATATATATATATTAAACAATTTATTAGCTTATAATTTATTTAGGAATAAATGATTATTTTCATCAAATATTCTGTTTAATTTGGACTGAATCACATAATATATATGTAATTAAAAATATTGAAAACTTGATAAATTTTTTTTTTCCCAACATATGAGTCATTCATATTATAAGAAAATTCAAGGAGGGGCGAAATCTCTGTACTTTACAAGTAACGATAATAGAGAGTGTGGGGGTGCGCAGACCCAATTCAAATGACACGACCTCTTTCTGGACTGAGTAACGATCCAGCTAGCACATTCGTTTGCTCTACTTGGGACCAAGGACCAGATAGTATTCTGCAGCAAATCGACCCTGGTAAGCACAGTTGTTGCATTTGTGGTGATCCTCCAATTCGGTGGAGCAGCTTTGCCCTAGTGTTGTATAACTTCCGAAGAGTCCGACTCGATAACGACCTCTCGCCACCCCTGCTCACCGCCTTCATTTCAAGTTCTAAGATGATTAAAATGATAGGATTGCTACAATACCTCTTCAACTTCTTATTATTACACATCTCATCATTAACTTTGATTTTCTTCAAAAATCCATATCTTTCCTTTATAATTTTAAAAAATTTGGATTTAAAAAATAAAAGGATGTAATTGCTCTGACTGACCTAGTGAGCATAAATTTTTTTTGCCACTTATTGAGAAGAAATGTTCGCACGTAAGGAACTGAAGAGGTCTGCAATTCTATCATTTTATTATGGTTTAAAAAAGAAAACTTTTTCTTCAATTATGAATAAGTCACGTGAGCGATAACATTCAGTTTTTTGACGGAATACTTGACAGAGCTAATGATTTGACACAAGAGTATCAATTTACTTAACGAGTCAACCCACGGATTGAGTCGGTGGCGGGTTGGTCAAACACGCCAAAACTCATACCCAACGCACCACTTTTAATGGGTCGATTTTTAAAACTCATAACCAACCATCGTAGGGCAGATCAATTCGCGACTGGTCTTGTTTCACTTAAAGTTACGAGTAGGTCAACCTGTTATACAATATGAACTAGCAAATTGTCTAAAAAAGTTCAAACTAATAATTTATCCGAATACTAAACTTTAATTAGGAATTTAATAATTAACCCTTATATTATACATTTATATTATACATGTATATAGATAATGAAAGTGAAATAGTCAAAGACTGGATAATATGAGTATATGACCATCATATAGTAGGATGTAATTATCGTGGAAATTTTTTTTAAAAAAAAACAAGATTATATTATCTTCCTTTCCATTTCAAATCATATTCTGTCCTCGTCATCCTACATTTAATATTGATTAATTAAGGACTTCTCATTGACTGACCGCATTAAATAATGGCTAAATAAGATACAGGTAGTTTTGACTTTTGATGAACATACATAAATGAGAGTGAGTGAGCAAAAATATATCCAGACACTTCTATTTTGTCCACCGTGACATTGGCAAATATATGGTGGATTGACTCGACTTCAACCACACCATCCTCCGGCTTCAGACTATAATTATATTGCCTCCATACATACAATACATGTATAGTATAACAATTAATATATTAACCTATACTAAATCCTAAATATTTAGTATTTATTTGTAATACCTTATTATCTCTTATATAATATAGAAATAAATTATTTTAATCTTTTTTCACTTATGAATTATCATATATATGGTATGTTTAGTAGCGAATTAGGACATTAACATTAACTTTGTTCCCTTGTTATTCGTACAATAATGATTTTTGTATCGGTTACAATTTATATATAACATATATAATACTAATAATACTTATTTTATTTTAAATATTATTAAAAAAACATTTCGATAGATTTCCGACTTGTAAATAATCTGTCTTTTTTTTTTTTCTTTCTATTTTACTTAAAAGAAAGGCATAAATTTCCAATACAAAACTTTGATAGGAGAAGAAGAGGATGTCACCTTTTATTTTGACAGAAATCGAACAAATAGGATTACAATCTATTCCGGCTTAACAATAGAAGGAACATGATACACTATAAGATTTTTTAGTGCTGATGATATGAATAAGTCTCTAAATCTTAAATTAATATACATACATATCATAAATTATTTTATTATATATATTAGTATTAGTGTTGAACAGAAATATTACGCAAAGAATGGATGGATTAAATATAGCTATTTGATAGAACTTCTAATTTTATTAAATCTAGTGTGATGGGACAATTAATAAGTAGTATCAGTTAATTATTAATAAGAAGGAAAGTAATCAGACTCACTCGAAAAGTCGTAAAACAATCTTAATTAATTTGATCAACTAATTAATTTAAAATAATAATAATGATAGATATAGTTTTGGGTTCTTATTTTGGAAAAAGTATATAAAACATGCAACATGTTTGAAAAAGAAGGTTTTATGAATCAGTATGTTTGAAACTGTACAACATGTTTGAAAATGATGATTTTATGGACAAATATGTATTAAAATGTACAACAAGCTTACAAAAGATGTTAAAATGACATACCGTCCACTTGTTATCCATAGTTTCATTAAGTGGACACGTGCGGAACACATTTTTAGAAAATAATTATTATTATTAGTAGTATCTACATACACTCATTAATAATCATAATTATTTTTTAAAAACGTGATCCGCACGTGTCCACTTAATGAGACTAGTAACAACAATTAGTGGACGATACATATTTTACCATCTTTTGTAAGCTTGTTGTACATTTTAAAATATTTTGGTCCATAAAACCATCTTTATTAAACGTATTGTACGTTTTAAAACATACTGGTCCATAAAACCATCTTTTTCAAACATGTTGCACGTCTTATATACTTTTACATTTCTTATAAGTCTACATGTAATAATGGTAGGACACTATCTACAGTAGAGGAGGGACAAGGAACGTGCAGGATGAGGACGTTTTTGTTTATCTATCAATCTATATCTATAAAAGATAAAACCTTCCACCATAATAACTACTCCTCTGTTTTTCCTTTCCTAGGATTTCTCGTTTCTCCTTAAAGTCTCTCTGACATCATCCTCGAATCTCTCAATCCTCTCCTCTTCATCATCAGATCCAAGCTAAGCTCTCACCTTCAGCAACTTGCAGTCATGGAAGGCGGGCCGGTGAAGCCAGATAAGACAGAGTTCACTGAGTGTTGGCGGACGACATGGAAGACGCCTTACATCATGAAGCTCGCTTTATCTGCAGGAATCGGCGGCTTCTTATTCGGCTACGACACTGGTAATTCCTATTATCACTACAATTTCGCTTCATTTCCGTTCAAATTGAGTCCGATTCTCACCAAACAGATGAGATTTTCTGCCTTCAGGTGTGATCTCCGGTGCATTGCTCTACATTCGCGAAGAATTTCCGGACGTCGATAAAAAGACATGGCTTCAGGAAACGATTGTGAGTATGGCGGTTGCCGGAGCTATCGTCGGAGCGGCGATCGGCGGGTGGATGAACGATCGGTTTGGGCGGAGGATATCGATTCTGCTCGCAGACGTTGTCTTCTTCGCCGGTGCGATCGTCATGGCGGCGGCTCCTGCTCCTTGGGTTATCATCGTCGGCAGAATTCTGGTGGGATTAGGTGTCGGGATGGCGTCCATGACCTCGCCGCTGTACATCTCCGAGGCCTCTCCGGCCAGAATTCGCGGAGCGCTCGTCAGCACCAACGGCTTGCTCATCACTGGCGGCCAGTTTATTTCCTATCTCATCAACCTCGCCTTCACCCATGTAAGTACGACTGACTCAATAAAGCAACACGTGTCCAATTATTTATTATTTTTATTATAAATCTCTAATTATGTTTTGAAGAAAAGTAAACGGATGCAAATGGATTTGATTTTGGTCTCTCCCTCTCTTCAATTCCCCTTTGAATATCCTGATCCAAGCACGTTGTAAATGTGACACGTGTTTGTTTCTAGTATGGTTCAAATTTTATATTCAGTGGGAAACTTATTATTTCTATGATGATATATGATGACTATGGAGACAAATTAAATGAGTCTTTTTTTATTTGGTTTTCGTATAATGTTTTAGAAAATTCTTTGGTAGGTAGGTTGGATATTTTCATGTTTTCTGATAAAATTTATACAAAATTTAAGGTGAAATATACATGGCGATTGATGCTCGGAGTCGCCGGAATCCCAGCGTTGGTTCAGTTCATTCTCATGTTGTTCCTCCCGGAATCACCTAGATGGCTTTACAGACAGGTTACAACGATGTTCCATTTACATTATCATGTGTCAATTCCGAATCGGGATGATTTCTGACACGTTCGATTTGGACAGGATCGGACCGAAGAAGCGCGGGCAATCTTGGAGAAGATATACCCTCCGCACGAAGTGGAGCAAGAAATGAAGGCGCTGCAGGAGTCGGTGGAGGCCGAAAAGGCAGACGAGAGTATTATCGGAGAAAACATATTCGACAAGGTCAAGGGTGCTTGGACCAACCCGGTGGTCCGAAGAGCACTTTATGCCGGGATCATGGTTCAGGTCGCTCAGCAGTTTGTGGGAATCAACACCGTCATGTACTACAGCCCGACGATAGTCCAGTTTGCTGGCTTCGCATCTAAAAAGACCGCGTTGGCTCTATCCCTGGTCACATCGGGGCTCAATGCGGTGGGGTCCATTGTCAGCATGGCTTTCGTGGACCGATATGGTCGGAGGAGACTCATGATCGTGTCTATGTTTGGGATCATATCGTGTCTGGTTGTGCTGTCGGCTGTGTTCTGGCAAGCATCTATTCACTCTCCCAGTATCAGTGGGATCGAATCGACTCACTTCGGCGGAAACGTTACTTGCCCTGCTTTTACGACCGCACCCAACGCTGGATCGTGGAATTGCATGTCGTGCTTGAGTGCCAAGTGCGCCTTCTGCTCCAATGGAGCAAATCAAGTAGGTCTCGAAAACTTACTTCCATATCAAGTAGTTCGTATTATCGTGTTATCGTATTCTGGGGTTTAGGGTTGTTCAGCAAATCGCATTTTGATGATTATTATTTTCTCTTGGAAACAGTATCACCCGGGCGCGTGCTTAGCCAACTCTAAGGACATCCGAAGCGTGTGCAGGAGTGAGCCGCACCGAACATGGTACGAGGACGGGTGCCCTAGCAAGTTCGGGTTCCTAGCAGTCATCCTCCTCGGGGCCTACATCATCTCCTACTCCCCCGGAATGGGTACCGTGCCATGGATCATCAACTCCGAGATCTACCCACTTCGATACCGAGGCACTGGCGGAGGAATTGCTGCGGTTTCCAACTGGTGCTCCAACCTAATCGTCAGTGAGTCCTTCCTGTCTCTCACCGAGGCTCTAGGCTCTGCCGGAACCTTCCTGCTCTTCGCTGGCTTCTCCTTACTCGGCCTCATCGGAATATTCTTCCTTGTTCCGGAAACCAAGGGGCTTCAGATCGAGGAGGTCGAGAAGGTTCTTCAGCAAGGCTACACCCCCAAGATGTTTAGAAGGAAGAAGATCAAGGGTAAGGAAGAAGGCACTGTGTAAAGAAGTTGCTTGGGAAACAAGGTGGTATTGAATAAACTATAAAGGTTAAATTAGTGTGTCTACATTGTAAGGTAGTGTAAATTGTAGAACCCTAGGCTTTGTTTGTGAACTGGACTGGGTCTCAACAACCCTCCCTCTACTGTCCGCTTAGCTTTTAATTTTTGTTCGACTAATGAACGACATTATAGTCGATGCAGTGTTACCAAATCGCACTGGCTTTTGCAGTAATTACGAAATTGCCATGCTCCGAAATCATCAAAAGTTCAACCTATCATGATGCTAATTGAAATACAAATGATTAATGGTCATCATTATTACCACCAAATGAGATTAGTTCATAGAATTTGAACAATTGTATCGATAACGCATAAGTTGCAGTAACTTATTACTCTCCCCAGTCCTCACTTTGATGCACTTACTCGGATTGTGGCAAATTCTCGACGAAAGCATCCTTTAAAAGAGGGTTGGAAGCTGCCACACGTTGCGAAGTGATGTCGAAATCCCTACCAGATCTGATGCAAAACACAACCACCACCAACATCTCCATGTAAAGAACAAGATATATATTGATAGAAATAGAAGCACAATAAACAAGAGATTTGAGGCTTAGCTGCTTGTAGAAATATATATGACTTTATTTATTTATCAGTAGTTTAGTTGCAGCAATGATGCTTCAGTATCGGTTTTACGGAAGTAGTACTTACGGATCGTAAACAAGACCTCCAGCTTCCTTGACAATAACAGCTCCACCTGCTACATCCCTGTATGTAACAGCAGTGCCAAAACATGTCTTATACATAAGATCAATCAAACCAAAATTTACTAGAAGAAAAAAACAGAAGAACTGTACCAGGGTCCACCGAAGCCAAGTTCATAGAAGAGATCTATTCGTCCACAGGCGACCCCACATAGGTTAAGTGCGCATGAGCCACTCATCCGAAGGGACCTTACCTGATCAGTGCAAAAGTTTGATCAAGAACATGCAAGTGACTTTGATTAGGTAACTACTGCAAAATCTCCCAACTATTTTATTACCTTGAAGAGTAGGCTGTTGATTCTGTTGGTAGTTTTATCCACAGTTAACTTATCGCGTGTAGTTCCAACCTGCACCATCATTCACCATTATAAAAGATGCAGCTGATAAGTTGGGACACTGATTTATGTGGTACAGTGTTACTTAAGAAACTATAACATTTTCTTTAATGAAAGGTACCCCTTTTTGCTAAAGTCAATTACATACCTCTGTTGCAAGGAGAGACTTCACCAATTCTGACTGAGGTGAAACTGAAAAATGAAACAATATTCAGCATTTTGACAGATGATTAGTAAAAGGAGTGGAAAGCATAAGTTATCCAAATCTTTCCAATAAAATAATCTTTAACTGTGAGCTGTAACGTAAAGCAGCTCACCTTTAATAGGCTTGCCATTGAGATGAGCTCCTTTTCCAAGAACCCCAGTAAATAGCTAAGAAAGAACCAACAAAGTTAGATTTTTCGACCAACCTCAAAACAATTACAGGGACAGTGAATCATTAAATTGGAGCTATGGAGAATGACTCATAGAGGAAACTGTCCAATTCTTAGGAGTGGCTTAATTATGATGTTACATGAGATGCCTTACCTCATCAATAATCGGGTTATAGACAACACCGACTGTCGGAACTTTGCCAATTGTAAGACCAATTGATACACATACGAAAGGGAAGCTAGCAAAAAAATAAAATGCAAGTGTAAGTATATTAACACACCCAAATCAAGATTCATTATAAGACTTAAAATATACCCGTGGACAAAGTTTGTTGTTCCATCAAGAGGATCAACTATCCAGGTTGGTTCATCAGTCAGCTCTGTGGTTCCATAAGCAGCAGTGGTTTCTTCTCCAATGAACTGAAAAGGCATTTCTAAACATATTAAGTATCTAGCATGAAAAATTAATCTCACTTTGCTGGAAGTGGTATCAGAATTTACTTCATGTTCAGAATCTAAACGAAATATTCAAATGAGGAATGACCTTATGAGTGGGAAATTTTTCTTTGAGATGGTTAAATATGAGATCTTCACAGGCCTTATCCGTTTCAGTCACTAAATCAACCTGCAAGTTCCAAATCCATCCAGAAAGGAATGGTCAATCTTCTTTCTATTTTAAAAGCAAAATGTACACAAAATCCTGAATTATGGGGTGGAAAAAGTCTCCTAATGCCATCAAACATCAAATCCTTCATGTAAATACCATCTTATGATATTTAGAGTGAAACTAATAGGTTGCTTCTGGTGTCATACCGTCTTTCAGAGCCTATTAGACTTACTCATAAACCCGTATCCAAGAAGTAGAGGGACCACATAGCTAGCGATAACATATCACATAGGCATAGTGGGGCACCTTTATGTTTAGGCACGTTGCTAAACAATTCTTGGCTAATTCGCATGCGCTAGGCACTAACTGAGCAATTGCTGATTCTAATCCTCAATGTTTATAGACAAAGAATAGATGTTCTAGACACTAAACTATGAGATACCTATTCCATGCAAATTTCCCTAAACGGTACATATTTCATGTAATCTTAACAAGCTTCAGTTACTTGCATACTCATCATTCCAAATAAAGAGACTACTCTTAACTGAACTGTAGACCCAGAATTGCCTAGCAATAGAATTGGAACTTAGGTGAACTCAATTCCATATAACATGGAAGATTACCTCCCTGATCGATCCCTGTTCTCCTTACTGAACCTCAATTATAACCAATGTGGTCATTTGAATTGCAGACAAAATTCAAAGGTAAAAGAATAAATCATCAATGTAGACAATCTGTCTCCAAAACTCAGAAGGTAAAAGAAAGAAACCTGGCCTTTGTGCTCAACGTGCTTGGTCTTGTAGAATCCATCGCGGATTATCTGTAAAATCAAATCATGTACAACGTCATTTTCACTGAAAGTTAAAGCGGCCAAGAAAGGGAATGGTAAATGGTTATAGCAATCGACCTCGCCAGCTTGCTTCGCCGCATCCACAGCTGTAGCCAGGTAGCTCTCCAGCGAATCTTAATTGCACAGAGAATTGCGATTCGCATCAGATGAAGAAAGAAAAGAATTACCGGGTTAAGGAAGAAGAAGGGGAAATGGGAGAAGTAGATGCTCATGCTAAGCATACCATTTTCAGCCATGGCGGTGATGGAAGTGAGTGGCAATGCTGCGGTGACACAGCAATGGACGTCTACGGCGGATAAAGAGTGACGGTGATGCCTGCGATTGTAGAAGAGAGTTCACGACGTGCACATGAAGAGGAAGCAGGCCAAAACTACCAGAAGCCAAGCAACCAATTTTTATATGCGGCGGGAGGGACGGTGGTAACCCAATATCTTCTCTTATTTACCAAGGAACCACTAATGTGCTTCTTTATAAAACTATCAGAAAATACGTGTCGAAATATGTAATTTTATCGAAGAGTTTTCTTAAATATATAATTTTTAAAAACTTATTTAAATTAAGAAAATACATCACTGTGAAATTTATTATTAAATCAAATAATTTATTTTCGTGTTATATATATTAAAGTAAATGATGCGATATATAGTGAGTAAATCATTCATTCCAAGGATCGAAGTTTATTCCATGTATAAACGGATATGATTTTGTAGCGATTCTTTGTCACAACTACACTAGTCAGTAGCAGTCGTGCTTCATCATATCATTTTATTCTTTGATTCTCCATATTTTTAAAGATTAAGAAATATAAATAATAAGGAATGAGTAGTTTTCGTATAACGTGGGGGCAAATGTGTCAACAGCAAAGATAGACGAATAATGTGCAAGAATATGCCAAGCATGCAACTGCCAAGCAATTTCCCCTCTTATCCCACATGGGAATCAATCTTTCCATATAATGTATTTTTAATTCAATTTAATCCCTTATTTATAATTTTAGAAATTTAAATAACCAAACAATGTAGAGGCCACAAAATTTAGAAAACTCATCCAAAACAACGAATAAAACGAGCAAAATCCATCGAGTCCAAAGGGAGAAGAGCCAAACCCGATAAGGCTGAAATTCAGTATAACTTTTTTTATATAAAAAAAAAACCTTTCGTTTTATAAAAACCCAAGATTGGTTTATTACTACAAGATTCATTCATTCAGGTAATAAATATATAACATCAAATATCATCAACGGAGAGCCCCAATAAAACCATATACACAAGTTTCTAAAGCAAGTACAGTGTTTTAACCACAATGATCTCTTTATTGTCTCTCACTTCTCTCTGGATTCTAAAGCTGCGATCTCTTTCACCACTTGAGCTTTGTCAGCCTCAAACTGCTCATCCTCTGCAAAAAAAAGTTTAGGGTTTAATGGAAGATGATTCAAAAGGTTCAAGAACAAATGCAATATAAGTTGGTGTACCTTTGTCGGGTCTAAAATCAGCAAAGAGGCGCAGAAGTTTGCTTCGGTTTGTGATGAGGATGCCAACAATGTCTGCTGGCTTATTTTGATTAGCAACAAACAACTGCAGAATAACAGTAAAACCTCAGCCGTTAAAAGCTAAAACCCACTTTTTTTTTTCATGTTTCTGAAATAAAAAATAAGCACCTTGAAGACGTGAAATGCGTCAATCTTGATGTTCTTGCTTGATTCCTAAGAAATTGCGGATAAAATACACACATTATATCAATAAACTTCCCTTTTTGACAAAAAAATGCATATGTTTGTTGTTTACCCTGAGAAGATTCATGAGGATCCTGAGGTTATCCCTTGAGCACACATAACGCATCATCACAGCTGCATTTGAGCGATCCAATAAAATGTCTCCTAGAATCTGTTGTCAATTAAACAGAGCTTCATCAATCTGGGTTTCTAAGCAAATCCAACCAGAAGTTCATATTTCATACTAAGATCTCAATATTTTTGTGGTGCAACCCAGATTTGACAGTAGTTTGGAGATGAAATTCATTTATTGTAGCAAACAATAAACTGAAAAAGAAAATAATGCAGCATTTTAGGTACCTTTACTGCTTGTCTTCTGGTAACGTAGTTGGAAGATTCCAATAACTTTGAGTTGTATTCTGCAAAAAACTACAAGTGCAAGAACAAAAACTGATGAAAACTATGATATAACGAATCTAAATATCTAATTGCAGTAATCTAACAACTAGTTGAGAATAGAATATTAAGTAGCATGTAAGAGAGTGTAAAAGAAGGGTTAAAGAGGCAAAAATGTAGTTGTGTGTCTTTAAGAGTAGAAGATTGTGACAGAATTAGGTTAATCGCCATTTGTAATTTTCTTCTGCAAATAACTGGAGGGGAAAAATAAGAAGAAAGGGAGAGTATGGACACTAATTGCAATATCTAATGTTGAGTGCTGCATGTGCAGTAATCAGTTGCCATGGATTTCACTACTTACCCAATCATAATTCTTGCTGAGGAACTCAGCTACGGTAGATTTATGTCGAGTCAAAAGTTCCTGCAAACAAAATGAAGTTGTTAAAAGGAATCCTATATTATTATCAAGCAAGAATAACATGAGATGACCATTCACATAAAATACAGTGCTAACATAAATCAAGAGCATATAAAACCAAATCTTATGCAAGTAACATATGTATGAAAAAATTAGGATCTTAATCAAACAAAGTTCTCTTTTCTTTTTTGATTGATGTTAATAGATTGTCTTCTCTATTGGCACTCACAAAAAACAAAACGACTAAAACACTATAAGATGTTTCGTACAAAGCAAATTAACAAACCTTGAATGTTGCAGCAGCATCTGCAGCAACGTCAAAATGTTCATTTTGTATATAGTCAAAAAACTTCTTCATGTGTTCCGACTCCAGCACATATCTGAAAAGGTCCATAAAATAAATAATTAGTAGAAAAAAAAAAGGTCAAACATAATAATAATATAATACTACAAAGCGTAAATTAATAAAGTGTTTCTTCAATTATAACTAGTCATTTACTGCATTTTAAAGAAAAACAAAATCTATATTCAAGTGCAAAAATAAGAACCACAGAAATCGCCCACTAAACATACAATCAACCGAGTACAAGTATCATCAACTAGCCTCAAAACGAATCAGAGTAGCTCAATATTATATGATACTACACTAATGGATAAGTGGATTTAATATACAATAAAGGGATTTGTACAATCAAGAAGTACCAAAAAATATAGATATTAAACGAACCAGTGCCATGTTAATTCAAGAAGATAACAAGCCTATATGCCTCATAAGAAACAAACCAAACATCAACTATGAACGAGCATAAATAAACTAGTAACTGCAACATCAGACTATGGCAATAAATGGCTCTTCTCTGTTTGTAACTGACATACATCACTTGAAGAGAAATTCATTCTAGCGAGAGTGATGTATCATATTACTTAGCAACCATGTGCTTTCAAATGTCTGCTCATGACTACGAGTCAAGGCAAAATATTTCCTCGCTTATTGCTTACCTCGCAACACTCTGGTGACGAATGCATTCCCTAAGCATCGTTCCATAATGCAAAGCCATGTCTGAATTTTCATAACTGCGAGATTAAAACATCCATCAATCAAGAAGCTACGGAATGAAGGACTAAGGACTGGAAATGAATGAAAGAGATCAAAATGACAGTATAAAACATCCCACCAACTGAATTTATTGTTGGTCGTCGCCATGAAACTACAAGTACATTGACAGTTCACACACATCACTAACTATTCTAACTATATGCAACAGCTTAAAGCATTGAGAGATCTTCATGTGTTTATAGGTCAAAATAAAACCATCTAGATCATATGATTGGATGGTGAAGAGGACCTAAAGAACTTGTTAAGGAATTCTGCTTTAAAAAAAGGTCCGAAAAAGCTGAATTTTTCAATAACTTTTTTGAATCTAGAGGAATAACTGGAGGAGTAACTAAAATTCTAAAAAAACTATATCTAAACAAACTTGAGAAGTTCAACAACATACTAGCCTTCTTGTAAATAAATGCAATCTGTGATTCTTCACACTACGCCTATTACAAATAAAAAAAACAATATAAATCAGCACTATCTCACCCTGTTAAGAGTGTATCCATAAGATCAAGATTGGCTTCTAGATAATCAGATGCAATCAACCGTGACTGAACTTGCTGCCTCTGCAAATTCGCAACAACTTGTGTAGCGTCCTTACGAGCCTGAAAAAAATAATGTTTGGGGTCTTGAAGATCACAACAGCTCATAAAAGTACCTAAAATGTATCAAAACATGTTACCTCCAAGTCCAGTTTTGGAAGACAATTAATAATAAGTCTGAACGTGTTCTCTCTGAAGAATTCCTGAGTCACCTGTGCACAAGCTTCAGCCACTGGCTCGGCTTCACTGCTTCCATAAAGTACCGACTTAATATCTCGCATATTTCTACTCAGCTCTGCCAACTGCAATCAAGAAACATCAAAACATCATCATCAGAAAGAGTAAATGGAAATGCACGTTCATCGAAAATTGTAACTTTCCAATATATATAATACAAAAAGACAGATTCTTACGTAAGTTTTGAATTTATCTATTAAAATAATCTCAAATTTGGCAAATGAATCAGCTTCTAAATCAATTGGAACGACAATAGAAATCTTGAAGCACACTCAAAACAGTCAATTTGTCGGAAAACACTGTGTTGAATGATTAAATTAACCGATTACGTAGAAGCTCGTGAAACACAAAGGTCCAATCATTAATCATTTTTTTCAGAAGCAAATTAATCAATTTTTCAGACCCAAATGCAGTCCAATTGCAATCAAGGACTAAAAATTACAAATTGAAATTAGAAAACAACCGACCTTTTCATCACGCTTGGTATCTCGGGGATCAGGGCCGGCATTGAGGTATCCTAGAAGATCACGAGTCTGCCGGACAATGTCAACCGGTGTACGAGGCTTGCCCTTAAAGATCCCCTTCATCTTGTCGGCGTTGGGATCGGAGACACTGCCATCATGAGGCGGAACCCTCCGAGACACCGACAGGGAGGGGGTTCTACGAACCCCCGCTTGATTGGAGATGCAGATCCCTATTTTGACTGTCGGTAGGATACCCTCCTCTCTCGTCCTCGTCTCTCCCCTCAACTTGTTTTTTGAGCCCTCAGGACATAGCTCCAATTCAATCACGACGGAGGGGAAGAGCGAGGCGGAGAGAAACCACCAGAAGATATCTGCTTAGTTTTGTTTCGACGCCCTTGGATAGAAACGGATGATGGGTGGCTGCCTGGCTAATTAGTCATTACTAATAATTACCATTTCAATAAAAGAAAAAGATATTATTAGTTACTAGAACTATACAATAATTACAATTGATTACATTGAGCTACTCCAATTATTATGTTGTAAATAAATAAGCATATGATCGAACTCATTTTTTGACTAATAATCAGTCAACCATTGGTTTGTACTTTGTAGTCAATAATATAATAATAACGTTTATATATATTATAAATATATCAAAATAAAGTCTATTACTATCCTTATCTTTATAGAAGGAATATTATATTATATATATATACTCAGAAAGTCCAATGTCAAGCCTTTACCAAGTCACCTTTATATATCGTTTTCCATATTTCACAGTTTTATACCGTGTTTTAAAAACCGGATCGGACCAGACGAACCAGCATAATGGACGGTTCACGGTCTGATTGGGTTTCCGACCGGTCTGACCGAATTTTCGACCGGTTTGACCGAAATATTTGCTTTATTTGGTGAAGTTCACGGTTCCTCCGGAATGAACTCATTCCCTAATGAATCCAAGAAATCCTCCTCAATCAGTTAATTTAGCACTTCATTCACTGCCTCGGAGTTGGGAGGAAATGAGCAGCGGCGACACAAATTGAATCTTGGATGTAGAGATTTTGTTTTAGGGTTTTTTTCTTGAAAAATCGCTCCAACCGGCACCGATTTGAAGGAATAAACCTGGTCTGCCCGCGGGTTCGTTTACTAATTTCGGTTTAGCATACATTTCTATCTTTTACACGAATTGGACCGATGATGTGAGTGGTTCACGTTCCAACCCGGTTCAACCGCCGGTCCGGTTTCAAAACATTGGTTTTATAATAGTAAGGATAAACTCAATCCTAGCCCTGATTAGCGTAGCCAATGTTGTGCCCGATTGGAGGATCTAATCGTATTTGTTGGATCCTGATCTATCATGTGGCTCCTTAAAGTCCTGTGATGTATTCGACCACTGTGATGTATTCGACCACTGTGCTCCCATCTACAATAAGGGATAGTGTTAGAGTGACCTTCAGCGATACTTCTCTGATAGTCAACTTAGTAACCAGTAATGTAAAGAGAGGGGTCATTAGTATGCATGTAAGCATGTAAAAGTAGAGAGACTAGAAAGTGTATATATGTGTATATGTAAAAATGTGCATAGTACATCCATTATGCTTGCCCGTAAGGGCTTTGTGGTCGAGTGTTGGCCGTTTCTATCCCTTGTTATGGGGTCTCTCTCCATTCGGCCTCCTTATATTGTGGTGCTAGCGTAGTATTTGTAGGGGCTTCGAGCGACGTCGGACTCTCTAAGTAGGTTTGATGATTATCGTATCTCATGATGAGATTCTGCTGATGGTAACCTAAGGAAAGTAAGTAGTAGTCTAAGCAATAGACTTTTGTCACTTCCTACTCTTCTATCCTAATTCCTACGTTGTCAGACTTGGCGGTCAATAAGTAAATTCGGGCAACTATACCGGAAGATCAGACACCCCGTTTCTGTTCTCGAGAGGTTTTACCAGTGAACTTATGTGGGGCTGCGTATGGGCGTTGAGTGTCCCAGGTAACACTCCGAGGAAATATGTATAATGAAGTCTTACGCCCGTGTAATGTATACGTTTGGAGCATTATGTTCGTGAGGCTCACACCCCGTTACGTTGTATTTTACCTGGGTCAAGGGCAGCTAGTTGTTTTTGGCGAAGGGTCATTTGAGTCTTGGCCTTTGACATGTGAGCTCGTAGTTGTCACGTGACTAAGCACATATCCATCAGTATTAACCATAAAACATATGCAGCACAACTACCCTATGTCATTGGAGTTTCACTAAGTGAAGCGAAAATTATTATGCGAATTAAATCGCACTGCAATATAAAAAAAAAAAAAAGACGTGTCTATCAAATTGCATATCATTTGTTATTGTTCATGGAGGAAAAAAAAGTAAGAAGTAAATTAAACAAAATAAAAGTTATGAATATATTTGAGGACTAAATTGAACAAAATTAAAAGTTTAGAGTCGATCACGTGACTAGCCAATGTCATTTAACGGCCAAAACTAACGGCCAACCAACGGATGTACCAAAAACCACATTTTTTCAAACGTTTGGTACCAAAAGTATACAAAACTAAACATCCAGTACTAAAAGCCACATTCGGTCAAACATGTGGTATCAAAAGTACCTTTAACACATAAATAAATGGGTATTCTATTCTGTGGCAGGTCAATAAGACCCGACTCGAATCTGTTATGTGGCGTGGCGGGTGTTGGGATCAAGTTTCCGTGGCCCTAACTTTCGGGAATGGACTTCAGGATGTCGCCTCACTTTGCTTTCTTAGGTATCTATCTTAACCTCGTGGGGTACTTAGTTTCCTTTGTGGCGTCTTAGTGGCGTGAACCTGAAAAAGGGTGGGGATTTGACCCTGATTCCACTCTAAACCTTAAGTCAGTAATGGAATATAGGAGTAATATTGTAAAAAAATATGTATGAACAATGAAAATACTCAAGGGTATTTATAGGGGAAGTTTACCGACTTTGTATGACGGTTACCCTTTAGGAAGGGTTTCTGTCCAGAGTCGGCATAAACAGGTGACAAGCAGGTTGCAACCTCACCATTCCTTAAGAGGTAAGATGTCTTCATGGCGGTAGAAGCAGGTGACAAGCAGGTCACCACCTCACCATTCCTTCGAGGGAGGTTTCTTAAGAGAGGCGGTGACAAGCAGGTTGCCACCTGGACCCATTCCTTAAGAGGAATGGTTTTCTTGAAGATGGTTTGGCTGCCGACTCGACTCATGCCTTAAGAGGAGGAGTCTTTATTGAGTGGCGTCGTCATTCTTCAAATGTCGCCTAGGTTGTCGACTTAAAAGTGCATGTCGACTATTTGTCTTTGTCTCTTCACTCTGAATGTGAATAGTCATCGACTCATATTTTGGAGTCCCGAGTTTGAACGTGCCGACTTCGTATTATCTTGAATCGTAGCCCAACAGCTGGCGTGGGCGAGGCTAACGTGGCGGTGAGGCTGTTGAAGACGTGGAGGCGAGTCAAGTGACTAAGACGACTGGAGAGAGCTACGACTATGCTTTGTTGCTTGCCTTTAGAGTTTTGTTCTGAGGGAGGAGGAGAGAATGAATTTTAGGTTGGGATTGAATTTTAGGATAAAAAGTCCCAAAAAAAAAGAAAAATATCTTTTTGACAAAACGTGAACCGGCCAATTCTCTAAAAACCAGTCGGTTGAACAAAAAATCAGACAGTTGGACCGAATTCGCTTACATTCTTCACTTTTACTCAAATCGGACCGTTGGAAGCACCGATTCCGAATCGAACCCAGTCGGCTGCCGGACCGATCCGGTTCTAATAACATTGTCTCAACTCTCAAGTCTCGTGAAATTTTGCTAGAAATAAAGTATTGTGCCAACTAGAGTACAATTTAAAAAGAAGATGGGATTCGCTATGTTTCCATTATGTTCCTTAATTGTAGTCTGAATTGATACCGTACATTAATCAGTTCTTCAATTATAAGGTAGGAAGCAGGGCAGAGAGAGCAGGAGAGGGCAGAGCAGAGAAGATTCTCTCTCGTCTGTCTCTGTAAAAAAAGACTGTTTCTGATAGCTTTATTCATCTTCTTTCTTCCTCCTCTCCTTCACGTGCAGAGTTTCAGCTTATCATGTGCGCCCTCCCCCTCCCTGACCCGTCGTCGATTTTGGCCTTTCTTACTTTGACTTCTCTCCTCTCGACCTCCCATGTTCAGAACAGGCTCACACCCTCCTCCTCCTCACAACTCCCAACTCACTTCACTATCTCCATAACGTTTAATCACCTCTCCCACCTCATTGGTACCCCAAGTCGCCTTTTTTTGGCAAACAAAAAATCCTCATTTATGCCTTAACTTAAACAAATACGAAGTGGGTTGTCTCCAAAAATTTATGTAAAACACTACTCAATCATGGGCTGCATTCAGTCCAAAACTACCCATCTTGCTTCCCCCGACCAAGAATCCTCTCTGCCTCCTGAACCTAAACCAGATCCACCAGGTTAGTCGTTCCTCATTTCCAATTTCATTTATTCCCTTGCATGTGATTTTACTCCCTTGTTGCTTGCACTTGATTTTCCTCCTGAAGAAAGTTTGTAACTTTAGTTAGGCTAGTAGACTAGATGGTGGTGTTTTGCTTTTCTTGTATTGGCCTCGAGTGGGTCTCTGTGATTTCAACAATTTGATTTTTTAATGACTTCTGATGTATTAATGATTGCACTTGATCTTTCTCTGCCTCTCCTTAAAAACTTCTGAAGAAAGTAGTTTGGCTACAAGACTAAATTTTTGCTCGTCTTTGACTCAATTGGGTTTCTGTAGATTTTAGCCGGAACTCCTGTATCTGGTCAAATATTTTTAGTCAGTTGGTGTTAGACATAATATAATTACAGAAATCAGTGTTCTTGATTGAGTTTTGAAGGGGGTAAGAACAAATCAGCTGAATCAGTATCAGTTTTTTTATGGATGTACCCTAAACAATGTTAAGTGTCTCTGGAAGCATCAACATTGCTGCTTAACTGTTGCTATTTTTATGGTTTAGCCAATGGAGAACTAGTGGATCAAGACCAAGTTCCAGTATTCAAAGAGTTTGGCTTCGATGAGCTTCGGGCTGCAACCAATGGATTTAACAGTGAATTGATCGTCTCAGAGAGTGGAGAAAAGGCTCCAAATGTTGTCTACAAAGGCAAGATGAAGAACAATCGGTTTGTTGCCGTAAAACGGTTCTCAAAACAATCATGGCCTGATCCACATCAGTTTGTGGTAATTTTTTTATATAGTTCCTCTATTTATTTATCAACAGACATTTAAATAAAGGATTAATTACTAAGTAACAAACTGAACTTTGAGCGTTCGGTATAAACCAACCCAATTGTTTTTTTTTTTATTTTACAAAAAACTAATTGATATTTTAAAACATAACCAAATCACACACATGATAACAATGTGATCCATTTTGCGAGTCACTAGACGAGGAAATCAACATAGCTTCTGTTAGAGCATCATGTGGGTGATTTCGACCACATTTTAACATTAAAATCAAAAGTAGTTTGCATTTGTTACACCATTGAGGCTAATTTTCTTGTTCTGCTCTGTAAATTTAGACGGAAGCTTCTGGAGTTGGCAAGGTTCGGCATAAGAGATTGGTAAATCTAATTGGAGCCTGTGCGGAGGGAGATGAGCGGCTGTTGGTGGCAGAATATATGCCTAATGATACTCTCTCCAAGCATCTCTTTCACTGTATAGCTTTATCTCTAACTAACTATATATATATTACCGTCGAATGTGGTATGCAACTAGTTAACACTTTGTTTTAAATGTTGTTTGTAGGGGAAAAACAGCCATTGCCATGGGAAATGCGGGTTAGGATTGCAAACTACATTGCAGAAGCACTTAATCACTGCACTACTGAAAACCTGAAAATTTACCATGACCTAAATGCATACAGAGTGCTATTTGATGAGGTATATATCTCATCTGCTTATTTACATTTTGCTCGATTCTTGTATTTATTTGTATCTGTTGGGATGTCTTTGCAGTACTTCGCATATCATGATATGAGGAACTGATACTTTTATTAATAACTTTTTGTACCAAAGGTTTACTTGTGGTTGCTCCATCTTTAAATGTTCGTATTAAACAACCCATTTTTGTTTATTGTTACAATCTAGTAACTAGCATCTATTACTAAGAGTAATACGTTGCAACAATAAAAAAGTCAATTCCTTGTATGAACAAAAGTGGAATTGCTTCATTCAAACATTTAAAAATGGTGCAGCAATAAGCAAATGCTAGGTACCAAAAATCAAAGAAACATTTTCGCGTACCAAAACGTAACTTGGCAAATTATGAGGTGCTTAAAAGACCGTTTTTATCCCGAAATTGTATCATCAGTAGTTTCCTTCAGATTTTTCTTTTTGGTAGTAGATTTCGATGTGAGGTATCGAAGTGATATCTCAATTTTAAGATTCAAAGTAATTTTTGGTCTTCATGTAGCACTAACTTTGAAATTTGATTTTGTTAATGTTTTAGGAAGGTGACCCTAGATTATCAAGCTTTGGTCTAATGAAGAACAGCCGTGATGGGAAGAGTTACAGTACCAACTTGGCCTATACACCACCTGAATTTTTGCGGACTGGTGAGTATCAAACAAACTGCACGTTTTCTTTTTTGGACTTCACTGTTTCGATATAAAAGTAATCAATTTACTACAATATAGGTTAATAGTACTGTCCGAATAGCATTTCCTGCTGCAATAAAGGATTAGAACAACGTGACATAGCTGCAAAAGTTTATTACTTTCGATTAACAAAAGACCAAGAAAAGTCTAGCACCATGATACTCGATTCCAAATCCACTGCCTGAGATATTAATTTTGGTAATATGATGAGAGCTGAATTTATGGTTTTGGATGTGTTTGCTGCATCTGTTAAATGACGGGCATTGCAGGTAGAATCATACCAGAGAGCGTGATCTACAGTTATGGAACCGTGCTTTTGGACCTTTTGAGTGGAAAGCATATTCCTCCAAGCCATGTATGGACAATCTTTCTGTCATATGGGTTTAAATGTTCTGAAGCTTCCATTAGCTGCATAGTATGTTTATGTTAGAAGAGATAGCCAAATCTATTCTAAGATGTGGTTTATGATTTGCAGACTTGTGATAGTGGTAATGGAAACTTGAAAATTGAAATAACTCTTTGATTGCTTTTATCTATGGTGAATGTCACCTAAATTCAGTGTCATAAACTAGGGTCAGTGGGTACAATTTTAGTACCCATGAAAACTATTAAGTGACTCAGGCGATGGATGATATGGTCGACTTAGCCGGTCACAGTTTTAGATTTAGGTGGGGTCCACATGTGGCTACATTTTTCCTTTTATGTTAAAAAACTTGTTATTGGTCGAGTTCGTTGGGCTAAGTCCATGCAATAATCACGTAGTATCCATATTGCTTTCTAAAATTGTAAGACACAGATATCACTGCAAACTACACCCTCATAATGAAGGCATATAAATCAAAAAATGATTTTTCTTTTTGCGGATTTATGTTATTTTGCAGGCATTGGATCTGATAAGAGGTAAAAACTTATTATTACTGATGGATTCCTCCTTGGAAGGCCAATATGTAAATGAAGATGCAACCGCATTGGTTGAAGTGGCTTCAAAGTGCCTGCAATACGAGGCAAGAGACCGACCCGACATCAAATTTGTTCTTTCAGCAGTTACACCTCTGCAGAAACAGACAGAGGTTATTCCCTTATCTACTTTGAGGTTCATGTAATGATCATTTTGTATATCCATTAAGAAAATCCTATAATGTTTGTTTGTAGGTGGCGTCTCACGTTCTTATGGGTATCAATAAAACTCCGCTGGTGTTGCCAACTATGCTTTCACCCCTTGGAAAGGCGTGTTCTCGGATGGACCTCACTGCAGTGCATGACATTTTGCTTAAAACGGGTTACAAAGACGAAGAGGGTGCAGAGAACGAGGTGAGTTAGAAATGTTGTGCTTTCTTATAAGTGAGGAAGCTATTCGAGGTGGGGGGAAGGGGTGTTACAACTTTTGGATGAAGACATTCGACACACTTTTACACATACTTCAACAGATGATTTAGTTACTCGGTTAATTACGGAATTTAATGTTTCTAATGTCATGTAACTAATTGATGTGAAGCTTTCATTCCAAGAGTGGACACAGCAAGTACAAGACATGGTGAACACAAAGAAATTCGGCGACGTTGCATTTCGGGACAAGGATTTCAAGAACTCAGTCGAGTGTTATTCCAAGGTATTTCTCCTCATAATTGCATGAAAATAGTCGGTTCGTCTAATAAAAAATCATACTTAACGGGTGTTTTTGTGATTGCAGTTGGTGTCTATGTTGCCGATGCCCTCAGGGACGGTATTTGTGAGGCGAGCCATATCGTACCTGATGATCGAGCAGCCTGAGTTGGCCCTGAGAGATGCAATGCAGGCTCAAGTGTGTCAGCCTGAGTGGCCCACTGCCTTCTATATGCAGGCCCTTGCCCTCTCAAAGCTCGGGATGGAAACCGATGCGCAAGATATGATGAATGATGGAGCTTCCTTCGAAGCCAAGAAACTGAATGGATGGCGCAGTTGATTTATTGCCAAAAATACCCTTGTAGGAACCTCCCAGTATTTGTTTGCAGAAGATCCAAAGAGTTTCCAAGAGGAGCTTGAATATATTGGGAAAGTACTTAAAAAGAGAAACTTGATGAAATGTATAAAAGCCATGTTGAGATGAGACATCATTTTTAGTTGTCTTTATAAGAAATTTGGAATCTTTCTCATCTATCTGTCTGTCTTATGGCCAAACATTGTTAGTGTAACCTTGCATATACTTTCAGATCGTTGTTATATATTATCGAGACAGTGCTGTCAATATATTGAGTATAGTGTTTTTAACTGTTATTTTACCAAGTACAAACTAGATTAATTATTCAACAGCTTTTATTCTTCTATTCTAAGTCCAAAAAGGCCATAAAGAAGATTTGAAATGAGAGAAGCAAAAGGGTTAAATTTTCATAGTCTAAAATATGTATATAATAATCTCATTTCTGTACCAACAGAGCAGTAACACAGCAAGGAAATACATGGCTGACAAATTCGATATATCAGTCTGTTAATGCAACATAAAATTCTCTATCAATTAATAATAAGGAACCATAGCACAAGGGCAGCAGCATCCCTTGGCGAAGAATAACTCCAACATATACTTCAACCTTCCCTATATAATATCATCTCCTGCAACATAACCCGAGTTCCAATCAATCATCACTTCATTTGTGTGTTGTTGTAATACAGAAAAGAAGCAATATCTTCAACATTGAAATGAAGATGGTACCTTGACAATGATATAGTAGGTCCAACAACAAACCGCTCAAGAAGCCGGGGCCTGCATACACCAGCCATAATGCATAAGAGATCTTTCATTTCAAAGTTAGACGTCGCAGATAGTGGTAGATGAACAATTTCAGGCCGACCAATAACTAACAACCAACTAAGTTGGGCTTAATTAAGTGCCAAAATCCAACCTTATTTCCTTATTTATTTCCCACTCATAAATAACTAATCATGTGAAGATGTTATGAAGTATGTTACGGATGTTGTGAAGTACTTTACCTTTTCATCTTTGGTGGTGAAAATGGCTTTGACTGCTTCAAATACCTCTCCAACAGGTTTTGCAGCATCAATCTGAAAGTAGAAAGAAACAAAAATCAACTTGAAGTAGACATGTCTTGTTTATCATCAGTATATCCAACCAAATAACGAAAACTGACCAACCTTTCTAACTTTCCCCTTGGCATCATAATATTCGACCACGGGAACACTTGACTCCACGAAAACCTTGAACCGTTTCCTTATTGTTTCAATGTTGTCATCTTCTCTTCCCTACAGCAAGAAACGAAATATCAAATTTACATGGTTGCTAAAAAGGAATGGATTAGCAATGAAGAAAAAATAAATTTGTCTTTTACCTGGTTCCTACCCAGAAGTCGTTTCTCCATCTCTTCTTCAGAGCAATCAAAAAACAGGACAAATGCTGGCTCAATCTTAGTCTGCACATATTGAGATACAATCAATATGCTGAACATGTTTTCGGATATGATTTATTAATCTCATGCCAGGACCAGAAACTTACAACAGACTCAAAAGCAGCGCGATTTTCTTCATTACGAGGAAAACCATCGATGAGAAACTTGTCATTGTCATTTGCAAGTATCGCGTTTTGGAGAAGCTTGATTGTTACCTCTGAAGGCACAATCTTTCCCTCTTTAATCATATTCTGGATCATAGTTCTGTAATCATCAATAGAAGACTATCATTACTAAACATATACAATAAGGTAAACCTACTACTTGCTTCTATCGGAACATCAAAGAAATCATGAACAGAGAAATATACATACCCATTCTCAGAACCAGATTTAATTTCAGCTCTAAGTAGATCACCAGCACTGAGATGGGTGTACCCAAAATGCTCAACAATATTTGCACATTGTGTACCCTTTCCGCTTCCTGGTCCACCTGTGAAGCCGACAGATAGTTCATTCAAATTGCAAATTCCACTTTATCACTGTGCTCTTTCACACATCTAAGGATAGCTGAAACAAATAAACTTCATAATGGCAGGAAAAAAGAAAAAGTTCAGTAAAAATCATAAAAGAGACCCTCTAAATTCTTGTTAGAACCTATGGTAGGTATATCATCCACAAACAATGATGGTAAAAAGCTTTCCAGAAAATGTGATACCACTGAAAGTTAATAACCTCAAGAACTGTTAACCATTTAAAATAATTCTTAATTCAATATTGTATGGATGATCTGATATTGAGAAATCGAGAAGAACTTACCCAAAACAAATACAACTGTAGGGTTCTTTGCGCTCAAGCTTTGAGTTGTTGCCTCCTGTAAGAAAATCAAGTCCACTTGAGCATATCTGAGAATATAATAAGATTCCAACAATCATCTTTACATTATAATAGAATAATTTGTCCGGACCTAATCTACTAAATTATTTTATTCCCTAGATTTATTCTGATAACAATTGACTAAGTACCATAGAAATATGAATACTCTGGACCATATATCAGAAAGGCAAGCAACTGAGCTCACATTCACCACGAAGTTTTTAATATTAGATGGAAACTACTATTTCTAGTAGTAACATGGTGATGGATGCTAGCGTGTGAAATCACATTCACAGTGGGACTTACCATTTTTTAATAAAACAAAAGAGTCATTACTGATTCTGATTTACCATGTTCAATAAAAGTAAAATCCTGTATCCTAAGAAAAATAACATCACGACAAATGAAAAGCCACCTTACCTTAGGTGCAGCATCAACGACAGTTCCCATGAGATCCAGCTAAAGAGTGTTACTTCACAAGGATCTGCATTCAGAAAAGAAAATCCCACTTAGAAAGAAGAAGCTTTAGATCTTTATTTAGAAACCATCAGGCGTTTACAATGAGAGTTCCCTCACATGTTCAAATTATGCTTGACACCTCTGTTACTTGGTTAAAGCTCAAAGCATACATTTTAATGAACATTGATATGATTCTGCACTTTCACTTTAGCTTTTTATAACTTGCATTGCATAGGATTTCGAAGGAAAAAGTCAAGAGAGAGATACGTGTGGAAGAATCATACTTGATCTTATGGTTACACTTACACCAAAAGCTACAGGACAAATAAAAAAGGCATCCATCTGATGGAAGCCATTGCCATTTTCAGCAGGCTCGGCGAAATTCTAGATCTTTTTTTTCCAAATAGTACCGAGAAAGAAAAGATCCAGAGCTCAGATCTCTATCCATTTGGAGCATAGAATAAAATGCTCGATCTTGCAGGAAAACATGATCATGCGAAAAGGAGGTGAATTTATACAGATCAAGCCACGGAAATGCCGAAACAACATGGAAATTAAGTAACTGAAGCTGAATTGCGATGGAATTGAAAGATCAAACGGCAAGACTAGCACATCGGCAGAGCAGAAACAGAAAGTAGATCCACAGAGAAAGAGACGTCACCTTAACAGAGAGCAGAGGAAGAGAGAGCTGGAGAGAATTAGATCTGAGACGAAGTAGGGAGATGCGAATTCTTCTGCTTATATAATGGGGTCGCTTTGAATCGAATCAAATGCTCATTCCCCACCCAACATCTCTCTCTTTCTCCCCCTTAATTTTGGTTTGCGCGTTCTCGTCGGTTAGGCGTTCGCGGGGGGTAAAATCGGCATGTTGCATTTCTGTTGCTTTGCGTCACCATAACGGTTGGTTTGGCGGTAGCAACGTGACACGTTCTTATTGGTTAGTATTCTGACGCGGTAAAGGCCCAAGTTTTTCTGGTCCAATGACCAAGGCCCAAGGCCCAAGCAAAGTTTTGTTGTGCATAGTGTTTTTTATTGTGGAAGTGCTTGGAGATACAATTAGGGTGCAAGTTCAACTACAATTTTTCACCAACCTAGCTTGAAGAACCAAATAAAAATATAAGCCACAAAAAAATTATTTATAAAATTAGATTTGGCTGCGTTGACCCGACCCTATGTGATAAAAAACAATTTCTTTTTTTCACTACGCCGGATTGACCCAACTCGACGTAATGATTTTTTTTTCGTTTTTTTTAATAGTAAAGTTGTAAAAATAATTTAAACTAGTAGTTTTGTAAAAAAAAATTTCTAAATACCTATTGGTAATAGTGAAACCTATTTTCTAAAAATCCATTGTCCTCTAAAGTTTACCATATCCAATAGTGTTTTAGAAAAAAAAAAAAATTACAAAAAAGTACAAATTTTTTTGGCTAGCGTGAAAAAAAAATTTCAAAGACCCAAAAAAGCATTAAAATACGATTTAACCCTCCAAAAGATGGAATTTGGCCGAAAAGCAACGCACTTCATGGCATAGCGGTGAGTTTTGATCTAACATCGTTTCCGGTTGAAAAAAACTATTCACATGCTAAAATTCGACACTTGAAAGTGCTGTACCAGAAATCGCAGAATTCCTGAAATCGCAAATAATCTTCTTTTTTTTTTTCTAAAAACGTAATGGACATGGTGAACCCTAGAGAGCAAATAGTGTTTTAGAAAAAATAAAAATACAAAACTATTAGTTTTATATTATTTTTACAACTATACTATTTAAAAAAGCGAAGAAAAAAAATAATTCACTACGCCGAGTTGGGCCAACCCGGCGTAGTGAAAAAATAAAAAAAAAAAAAGTTTTTCACTGCGCTGGGTCGGCCAATTCGGCCGGACCTAGCTTTGTAAATAATTTTTTTGGTTGTGTTTTGGTGTATTGAACTCGACTCGCGACTTTTTTTTTTTTTTTTTGGCAAAATCAAACTGAGTTACGACTTTTTTCAAAGCTCAAATCGAGTTCAAAGTTGATCGATCATGGGTTTTCAAATTCTCTAGAGATTCTCGCGGCTACTCCCGATATTTGTATCAAATTTATGTATATTTGCTAAACTATTATGACATATTGAAATCAAGTGGTCATGGAACTCTTAATTTAGCAAATGTAGAGACATGGTAAATTCGTCTATTTCCATATTATCTCATTTAATTCACCAAACCATCAATTAAAACTCATTCGGTACACCCCCTCTTACTCATATATCTCGTTAACGGCCTTTAATAATACCGAATCTGAAATATCCAATCCCAAACAAGAGTGAAGAGACCTCAGTATCAGTGGATCAAAGCAAACGTATTGCAGTATCTGTGTGTATGATCAGAGTTCAGAAAATATGGGATGTGTGACATGTGTCAATCAATTCATAATAGAAAAGGCCAAAAATAACACGCCAAAACTCATCGCCAATGCACCGCCTACTGGCTACTATGTGTATGTATGTATCATCTACAGAACAAAGAAATCAATCTCCCGAATCTCATCGTGTCCAAGACACTGAATCAATCTCGTCTCTAGCAGCCTTGTACAGTTCGAGCCTCTTAGCACACTGCTGCCTCCTCTCCATAAGTGCTGGGTCTTCATCCAACATTAGCCCAAGTTGTTTACCCTGTACAACAAACAAATGCCACCTCATCCTCTCAGTTAATTCCATTTCACAGCTCAACTAATCAGATTATGCCACATCATCATTTTACAATAATAATTAAATGTTTTCCATTTTGAGATGAATTTTTGGATAATGTGGCAATGTTTTCTATCTATTGATCAACCTAGGTTTCCCCAAAATGGAGTATCCCTATATGCCTAGATAAGTGATGGTGAGTGACTAGCATCCATCTCCACAGATGCATATAATGTATATAGAGAGAGGGAGATAGAGAGTGTACTTCTTTCTTCCCAAGTTGGGCATAGAAGTGATTAAGCAAAGACATCTTTGCTTCTCTAACTTGACAATAAACTGCAGCCTTCGGTATCGTGTTCCTCAATGTCTCGGACACCATCGCCACATAAGAAGACACATTTGATGCTATTCTCCTAAAATGAGCATCTGAGTATCGGTCCACATTCGTTGCAGAATTATTAGCCGAGTATCCATCTACCTCGCTGGGGCTTCCACCTCGGTCTCTTGTCTTTCCCCTTTTGTCTCCAGTACTTGATCCTCTTTCACCGGGCTGAATACCTCTTTCCCCAGTGGGGTTCCCGGCTCTCTCCATTTCCTGTGGGAGCCTCCTGAAGAACTCCACTGTCAAATAGGAAGATTCCATGTCTACTAGTCTTGCTACCGTCTTTTTACCATCTTCACGGAACCTCTCTAGGGCTTCACTAGCAGCAGCAGCTATTTGTGCCTGCAGAGTCGGGAACCGCCTCAACTCCTGTTTTAATGAGCATGTCACAACATAAGAAACTTTCAGGGAAGAAGACGGCATTTTTCACTTAAGTAAACTGTTAATATTTCATCCATTCTTTTTAGGGTTAAGAACCTATGAAAGGTCTGAACTATCACCCATGTTAACGGGAGAGGTCTGAAATTTAAAAAGTTAATAACAGAGGTCTGAAATTTCTGTTTTGTTGATAACAGCGGTCTCCGTTAGTTTTTTCCGTTAAAACTAACGGAAGTTGGTCACATGCCAAGCATGTGACCGAAAATTAAATAAAATTCCAAAAATACCCTTCTATCAAGTGTGCCCCTCACATGCAAAAATGTTATTTCATACAATAAAATAAAATATTAAATAAAATAAAATATTAAAGGGGCAAAAATGTCATTTCATACAATTCTGTTAAATTTAACCCTAAAAATGGACGGAAAACCTCAAATCAACAAAATTGAAATTTCAGACCTCTGTTATTAACTTTTTAAATTTCAGACCTCTCCCGTTAACATGGGTGATAGTTCAGACCTTTCATAGGTTCTTAACCCTTCTTTTTACTTTTCCCCCTTAAAAGTTTCACAACTGTAGTAAATCTTTACCTGTGTCTCTGAGATTGACATTCTTACTAGCTGTTGAAGCGCGTAGTGCACCTGCATGAAGTGAATTATGAGTTAACAATGATTTATTTCCATTAATTACTGAATAATTAAAGACTGAAAGGAATTTACTTACAGCATCAACAGTTGCTTCAGCTGGGCCTTTAAAATAGCCCAATGATCCGTCAATCAGTCGCCGGTAACCTTGTTCAGGTGCGATCAAGTGAGGTTGGTACCCATCAGCTTCCGACACGACCCTTTTTACGTTTTGGAGGGAGAGATGACGATCGAGTGGAAGCTTCTTTATGGCCGCAGGTAGTTGGTTGTCAAACACCCTATAGATCTTGTCACCGCCTGGTCGCCTGAACAAAGAAGAACCAAATCATGCTCTATCCAGACAAGATAGGTTTAACCAAATAATAAAGTTTTTTTTGGAGGAATTCATAGGAATGGTATCTAGGAACCTCCACCTTAACCAAAAGCCACTATCTTCTTGTGAATCTTGATGTAGAAAATAAAAAACAGGTTGCAAAAAAGAATAAACCATACCAAAGGGAGATTCTTTTAAAACAAAAACAAAAACAAAAAAACACTCCATCTAGTTTGGTACCCTATCAAGCAGCTTAAACTCTTGGCCTGGGTTAATAAACACTGCTTGTTAGCTGTGACTGCCTAATAACAAATCTATCTTTCAAGTTAGTGGATCTTAATTGAGTGTGTCATGTAATGATAAAAGCCACTATCTTCTTGTGAATCTTGATGTATAATGTCAAGAACAGGTAACATTAATAAAAGCCAGGTGCACAAAAGAAAGAATAAACCATACCACAGGGAGATTTTTATTTTTAGAAAAAAAAAAACACTTCCACTAGTTTGGTATGCCCTATCAAGCAGCTTAAACTCTTGGGTTACGTTAAGTAAACACTGCTTGTGAGTCGTGACCCCCTAATAACAAATCTATATTTCAAGTTAGTGGGTCTTAATTGAGTGTGTCCTGTAATGATAATTAAACAAATGGTAGGTTTCATTATGGCAGATTCATCTGTTAACCATATGTCCCTTTTTAATCTTCGTACTAACCGGGGCCCAATAATCTAGTCTATTGAGATAGGGAAAAGTATGTAAAACATGCAACATGTTTGAAAAATATGATTTATGGACCAATATGTTTTAAAATGTATAACATGTTTGCAAAAGATGGTAAAATGACATTCCATGCATTTGAAATTTTAAAAATAATAATTAAACATATATATATTTATAATATTACATAATACCATATTTATACTTTACATGGTTAATAACTGTATCACTTCCTAAATGTTAAACACTAAATTGCAATTAAAAGTTTAAATAGTAAATATTAAAAAGATAAATTTCATGTAGTAATTAATAGTTCTATCAAAATCAAGGTAACAATTTCTATATTAATCCATAAATAATAAATAATAGCAAGTAGAAAAAAACCGTTTAGAATTAAAAAAAAATAGAGAAAAAGAATCTTAGGGAAAATGTTAAATTGAATTTTAGATAAAGTACATACAATTGTCCAAACCTACCCAACATTGAACAAATTATTGCATATATGAATTTGATAAGTTAATTTTTATTTGCCATAAATGACATAATTGATACTGAGTTTTTTTGTTTTTAAATAAAAGTACATTTTTTAAATTCATAGAATGTCATTTTACCATCTTTTGCAAACATGTTATACATTTTAAAACATATTGGTCCATAAAACCATATTTTTCAAACATGCTGTACATTTTAAAACATAATGGTCCATAAAATTATTTTTTTTCAAACATGTGGCATGTTTTACATATTTTTCCCATTGAGATATAACGTGAAAGTTTATTATGAAGAATAGATAAGCAGAGGAGCATTTAGAAGCCTCACCCTCCATCAAGATGCTCCTTGAAGATCTTGTCAAATGCACGGCAAAGTTCTAAGACGGTGTATAGTTGAGCCTGAAAGACAACTTATAGTCAGAAGACTTGCATCATTATAGAAAATGCTACAGATACTACAGAAACCTTAAAATCACTCACCCCAGCATCTATACCAATCGGTCTACCCAGATGATCCATTTCTGATTCAAGTTCATCTATGCTTTTATTAATCAAGGATGTAATGCTTGGTATCCGAGCCCTTATTACAGATTCCAAGTGCTGAAAAAAAAAAGTAAAGTTCATCATATGCTTTCTTAAGGAAGAAAGAGCACTATAACAAGGTATAGTAGAAGATAAATTTAACCTCTGAGAGTAGCTTCGCAAGGTACTCTGATCCCATTTTACTTGCCAAGTGCGCATAGTCAGGGCTTGTTGCGAAATATTCTTGTTCCTTGCGCCTTGCATACATCATATCAATATTCCTGTTTATGTCAGCTTGTGATCGGTTAACAATCCCCACCCATGGGTATTGTAACCTGTAAGATCTCCCCTCAAGAACCTGAGAGAAAAAGAACAAATGCAAAACAAGAAAATTCAAAACAAAACAAAAACTCTGGGTAGAAATACAGTAGTTCAAGGAATTCAATCATTCAGAGAGAGAGGGAGGGAGTACGTCAAGAGCATTAGTGCCTTTGTCCATTAGATCAAGCTTTGTCAATACTCCAAATGTCCGTTGCCCTGAACAAGTAAAATACATGAGATGATACGTGTCAAGTTAATGAATATATACTACAATGCAGATAGACAGAATCCACTCACCTGATGGATCAACTTCCCGAGCCAGCTTAATGGCATCCGATGTAGCAATATCTTGGTTGGCTGGAGAAATTGCCAAGATTAGAGAGTTGGGCTTCAAAAAACAAACAATGTTATGTCAGGAACTAATAATTGCGACCAAGGCCATCAGTAATAGTAACAATCAAAGGTTCAGACAAGAAACTCAGAGAATGAATGTGCAAAGAATCAGGAAACATTTAAATAGAGTATAAGAAGCAAGCAATCCCTATGAGACACCAGTTTCTCAAGCCACTGTTTATGTTATACTATAATCACACGCAGCAATTATGCTAGAAGGCTGATATCCTTTTACCACATATTGAACTTTGTCACCTTAATATGACATGAAGGGCTTAATACTAGAAGAAGATAACGCTAACAATGATGAAAGTTTCAGCAATCAACTCTTGTTGATACAGATTAAGTGACCTCATCAAATAAAACAATAGGCATGGTATCCTTATCCAGAGGCAACTTGTTGATTTGGGAAAATGATTCTTTTTTCTGTGGTACATAATGCCTTCATATAAATCAGCAACACGCCCAAATCAAAACACACCCTTTTATTAATTTTTTTTTTTAAATTACACCTTATTAATATTTTGAACACACCCTTTTATTAATGTTTTTTTTTTAAAAATGACACCTTTTTAATATTTTGAAAAATTGGGGTGAGAGAGGCTCGAACTCTCGACCTCAGGATAACTCACTAAGCTATGAGACCTACGCGCTAGCCAACTGCGCCACCACCCCTTATTGATACAATTTAATTCATCAAATAAAATAACAGGCATGGTATCCTTATCCAAAGGCAACTTGTTGATCTGGGGAAATGATTCTTTGTTCTGTGGTAAATAATGCCTTCGTTGAAATCAGCAACATGCCCAAATAAAAACACCTTTTTAATTGTTTTAAAAAATTGGGGTGAGAGAGGCTCGAACTCTCGACCTCAGGATGACTCAATAAGCTATGAGACCTACGCGCTAGCCAACTGCGCCACCACCCCTAGTTGATAACAGTTTAAGTGACTTCATCAAATAAAATAATAGGCATGGTATACTTATCCAGAGGCAACTTGTTGATCTGTAAATGATTCTTTGTTCTGTGGTACATAATGCCTTCATTGGAATCAACAACATACCCAAATCAAAACACCTTTTTAATGTTTTATTAAAAAATTGTGGTGAGAGGCTCAAACTCTCGACCTCAGGACAACTCACTAAGCTATGAAACCTATGCACTAGCCAACTGCGCCACCACCCCTCAGAGGCAACTTGTTGATCAGCTCTGGATAAGGATATCATGCCTATTTTTTATTTGATGTCGTCACTTAAACAGTATCAACATGGGGTGGTGGTGCAGTTGGCTAGCGCGTAGGTCTCATAGCTTAGTGAGACCTTTTCAATAATGTTTTAAAAATTTGGGGTGAGAGAGGCTCGAACTCTCGACCTCAGGATGACTCACTAAGCTATGAGACCTACGCGCTAGCCAACTGCGCCACCACCCCTTCAAATGTTAATTTGAAAACACCTATAGTAGGCTAATAGAGATAGGAATTCCTGAGACTTTTAAGAACAAATATTTAAGATCAGTTGCAGAAAAACATGTTTTATGCTTTTGCTGTTTCATTACCTTTTCAACATATGATCTAACCATGTTTTCGATGTCTTCAACTATATTTTCAGATTGTCCCTCTGAAAAAATCAGAAAAGATAACAGTGACTTACAAAGATGATCCATGACGGGTCAAATAAAAAACAACAATCTGAGGAGAACATACCAACAGCAACTTTCGTCAAGCCAGGCAAATCGATGAGAGTTAAATTGACAACTGTAACATTTAAAAATAAAAAGGTCAAAATAATGCCTTCATTGAAATCAGCAACATACCCAAACACTGTCTTTAATGTTTCAAAAAGAATAAAATGGGGTGAGAGAGGCTCGAACTCTCGACCTCAAGATATCTCAGTAAGCTATGAGACCTACGCGCTAGCCAACTGCGCCACCACCCCTTAATATCAAACAAACACCCATGCAGAGTTATATCCATTTTCTAATGCTTGATGGTATCTTAAGAAGATAACAAATTTGTGTCAAGCATGAATTTCATCCTTGAACTCAGATCAATTATTTGATTTCATTGTTGAATTTAGTTCACTAACTTTGTCCTTGAACTCATAAATTCCTGCCCGGTTTTATCTAGTATATGAAAAAAAAAAAAAAAAAAAAAAATTGAATGTGAAGACATTAAAGGAGACCCCAAAGGGCTTTATAGTTAATATAGGCCTTACCCTTAGGAGAGTGAATGCTTAGATGAATGGGAATAGGAGATATTTGTTTTGTTTTCCCGGTAATTCTATCAGTTTCATCCTGAATTTCTTGACGAACAAGGGCTGCAGCAACAGTCAAAGAGAGAAGTTAGTTCAAATAAACACTTAGATTAATTGACGCAGTTGGCTATTAAGATGGTCCTTCAATTTAATAGCATAGTTTGTGGCTGCAGTGCCCTAGATAAGCCAGTTGTTTCTTAAAGAGTTGGCTTGTCTGATTGCAACATTTTATCTTCAGATATCTGACCAAAGTTTACCCTTGTAGCCCCTGATTTGTTGTTGTCTTATTGGGCAGAAAAAATGAATGGAGGTAGAAAGCATACCGAAATCAGTAAATTTTCTTCTAGGAAGGTGAAGAAACTCCGCATATTCCCTTTCTCCTTCCTCTGTCTTATGAAGCTGTAGAACCAAAGGTCTCCTTGTCACAATCCCTGCAATCATCCAATACCATCACTTCCATCAAGAATTACCACCAACTAAATTATCACTGACATCTAAAGAACTGGATTAGAAAGAAACATACCCGATCCTCTTGGAAGAAAGTCTCTTCCTACAATGCTCTCCAACACTGAAGATTTTCCTGAACTCTGTTTTGATACAGAAGAACTAATTAGACGACCCTAAGTAAACTCTACCCCCATCCTTAGACACTCATCCCCTCTTTAGTTCTTTAATTTTTTTGTCTAATGCCTCACGAAGTGGATGATATCCATAATACATGTATTGTGTTTTATTATTTATTCGCCCCTCCCGTAAATGAAGTAAAAACATCAAAATTCTCAGTAAATTGGCTGCTGGTATATTGCAAAACCGACAATTTGTACCCTATAGAGCTGATATGCCTTCTATGAAAGCTATAAACCCTAGAACTCAGTAGAACCCCGTGTAGCTACCAGATCATCATTTCAATACTTAACACGGCACGATTACGAAGAATCGAGCCGACTACTCTACGGTTGTACCAAAGATCAGTCGCCAGTTATAGTTTTAGCACATAATAACCTCAATCCAGTGACTAGAAGAGTAAAGTAGAAAACAAAAAAAGAAAACCTGTCCTCCGACGACGGCAACAGTGGGAAGCGCCTCCCAGAGGGAAGAGAAAGTAGTATCGCCGCCTCCATAGTCACCGAGAACCGTACATGCTCTCTGAATCCGATTGACGAGTCCGATCAAGCTCTCCATGGTCGTCATCTCAACTCCCTAATCGCTGTAGAAGGTAATATGTAGTTATGCACGGTTGCCGCGTGAATATACAAGATTTTCTAGATGGAGAAGGAATGAAGGAAAAGGTTTCTTCTCTAGAAAGATAGCGGAAATTGAATTGAATTGAATTGAAGTGAATAGGTTTGGGGAAGGTGGAAAGCTTTGAAGCTACCGTCGTCAGCAATGAAGAAAGGAAGAAGATGCTGCGCGCTTTCTTCTCTCTCCGTACGCTGTTTCACTCTCTCACGCGTGTCTGGGCCCTGTGGGGTGAGGAAATTTGGATTGAATTGAATTGACGAAATTATTTATTTTTTAATAAAATAAAAATTTATTCCTCTTGGTCAATTATAGCCGCGCGGGAGGGATTTGTCATTTTTTTTTTTTTTTTTATAATAATACCATTTAACAAAATGTTTTATAGTTGATTATAAAATTGATATGGTATAAACAAAATATTATTCATTTAATATTACAAAAATTGATCGAAAGATGTTTTTTTTTTCTTTTTGGCCAATATTGAAAGATCTATTCAAGTCAACATTCTTCTATAAAAAAGTCAAAATTCAAATATTTTAAGAAATTCTCCGTATGCATTTTTGCCAACCGATTATCTAATTGAGCGAATATGAAGTTGTGCATTGACTACTATGTTTTAATCTAAAAAAAATCAATTAGTCCAATAATTATTTACATGTGTCACTTCATTTTCTACGCATTTTCAGTAGTGAATTTTTTGTTCGTCCACTTGAATTGAATGTCACTGTTAATTTTTCAAAATAAAATTACTACAGTAAAATTAAAATTATTTCTAGTGGTGGAAATCAAGTTTTAATTCTATATAGAGATTCATATAATTCGATAATCACAATATAAGTTTTAAAAAAAAACACAATAGATAAATTATATATTCGTATTTTTTAAAATACAAACATGAACAAACTAATGCAATGAATGACATTAGGCAACCTTGGCCGGGGTCGAATCTAGTCATGGGCTCGACCCGGGATAGATCCACCGAGTCGAGTATTTGATTGGAACAAAATTATATAAAAAAATTAGAGATATACTAGATAGACTAAATTGAATAAAATAAAAGTTAGTGGTCAAGTCACTTGCGACTTAACGACCAAATTAATGATTCATAATGGATGCACCAAAATACAACATGTCTCAAATGTGTTGCACTGAAAGTATGCAAAAAAATAAAAACTTGTATAAAAAAAGACGACTTATGATGAGTTTGACGGTGCTTTTATTTTGGAAAAATGCTTTTATTAAAAGTATATATATTAGAAAAAAGCGGATTAAGAAAATCAATCAGTGTTTGCCTGTTTGGAAAAGTAACATTTTAAACTTACCTTAGAAAGTGTTTTTCCTAAATATGTATTTGGTAACATATTTAGGTTAAAATCTACTTTGACTACATATCTAATCATTAATTCTATAATTATTTAGTAAATGGATTGCATTATATATTATTCTACCATTAACCAAAATATGTTTTTTCTAAATATATTTGTACAGTACGGTATATTTATTAAATATATACGTAATTTTAAAAAAAAATTGTCATAATTAAAATGCAAGAAATAAAGTATAATAAATATAAAATTTCGGGGTCTAGGAATCAACTTGGTCAAAACTCGAATTCGACTCGAAAATTTTCGAGTTGGGACTAGCTCGAGTTGCTTTGTTTTGCATTTCAAGTCGACCTCAAGCTTGATAATACTTGGCTTGAAGTACTCGCAGCCTAATCGGGATTTACAATATACATAATTTTTATGAGTTCTTGTCGGGTCGAGCTCAATTATCTTTTTGCGATTTGTAATGACCTTTCGAGTCGAGTCAGACAATCGTGAGAAATGTTAACCCGATTGTGGTGTATAATTGGTTAACTAGTCGAGTCGAGCTCGATTATGTCGATCTGGATGCGAGTCGAGTGTTCAAAAATTTGAGCTCGGCCAATTTTGAGATCCGTACTTTATAATCGAGTCGAGTAGAGCTCGATGTCAAGCTTGGATACGAGCCGAGTTTGAGTTTAAGAAAATTGAGCTCGACCAATCTGTACTTTATAATCGAGTCAAGTCGAGCTTGAAACTCGACTCGGCTCGTTTACAGTTTACGTCCCTAGCAGAGTCTTATCGAATATAATCAAAACTGTTTATTTACTAATTCTAACATATAGGCACTAATATTAAAAATAAACTAATTTAATATTAGTGCCTATATATTGTTTTATACACATTAATATGTATATATATTATTGTATAAAATGTCATTAATTATTTACTAAAATGCATATAATACATTAATTATTGGAAAATGTCAACATTTCTATAAAAAAAAAAAAAAAAAAAATCAAAGAGTGAAACAAAGATTAAAAAAACACATATGTGAAACATTAAGGAAAATAGATGAAGATGAAGAATTAGAGTTTTGGAGAACGCATTGACAACCTCACAATGTCTGCCTTGATTTATTTATAATATATATAGATGTTAATGTGTCAAAATTTAATTGCTAAACTGAACTTTCGGTCTAATGTAAATTTTATTATTTTCTTTCATAAATATAGATTCCACAACAAGCTCTCTTTAAAGCCATCCACACATAGAGACGATCTTATTAACTTCGTCAAACCGTTTAAGACACCGTAAATTTCATCATTCTTTAGTCACATATCATCTAACGAATAAAACTCAGTTACATAATGAGCAGTCTAGTAGCATCGGTTGGAGATATGTTGCTCTTAATCAACATCCGCTTAAACGTGCTTAATACTCGAGCGAAACATCGGTTACGGGCATATCCCGACATCAAACCGTTCCATGAAAAGATGTTCTTTTCAGGGATCTCTTCAAAGAGTGCTGCTAAGGATTCAACATCTCCATTGTTTGCATAACCGGTTAGCAACATATTCCACAACAAGATATCACGGTTGGGCATTTGGTCGAAAAGGTTTCGTGCCTCCGCCATGTCTCCACATTCGATGTAACCAGACATCATGGTACTCCACAAAATTATGTCCCAAACCGGTGCCGAATCAAAAAGACGCCTCGCAGAATCGACATCACCGCAAGAAAGGTAAGCAGTGATCATTGAAGTCCATGCAACTACATTATTGTAATGCAACTCAGAAAAGGCCTTGAAAGCACATTGAATGGCACCCAGTTCAGAGTACATGTCAATCAATGCAGTTCCAACGAAAGGATTTCTTAAAAAACCGAACTTGATCACAGTGCTGTGTATTACTTGCCCAGCTTCTATCAAAGCAGGGATTTTGCTGCAAGATTTGAAGAGGATAGGGAATGTGATGCAGTTGGGGGGGACACCCATCCTCTTCATTTCCCTAAACAGAGCCACAACTTGGCTGTGCATCTCGTTTTGGGAATAACCCTTCAGCATGGCGTTCCAAATAGGAACATTTGGTTCAAGATTCCGGTCGAATACCTTGCGAGCGTAAAAGACTTGCTTGAGCTCACAGGCGATGGTGATCAGTTTAGGAGAGAAGTAGTGGTGGTGTTGGATGCCATGAACGATGAGTTGGGCGTGAACTTGGTGGACCGCTCTGAGACTGTTACATGACAACAAAAGATGGATCCATTTGTCTAAACTAGCTGAACAAAGACGCCGGCTTACCATATTCAATGAAAGGCAATGAAATTAAGAGGTACCTCCCTCTTCATTCATTCAATTATCCTATTCCTTGCCGCGAAAGTATGAATAGTGTTGATCAAAATCGGTTGCCGCACGATTGGGAGGGAGAGAAGTAGAATAGGGAGATGGAAAAGCTTATTCTGTAAAGAATTGGATGTTGAATGGAATGGAAGATGTTGGAGAAAGACGAAGTTGGAAAGCTTTGACGCAGCCATGGAGTAGGTAGCAAGGAAGAGTGGAGAAACTTCTGTTATATTTCCTAGTTCTGTGTTTGTTCTCACTCAGTACCTGCTGTTCACTCTGTCACGTGATAGAGCTTGTATGGAACTCAAGTTCTATCCTTCTTTGAATCCAATGAAATGATGAGGAAAGGAATGACACCTTTCATCTTTGTGAAATTTCAATCGTGGCTACTAACAGTTTTGCTGTCTTTAAAAGCACATTTCTCCTATGTTCTTTTCCAAATTTGCCCTTATCGTTCTAGCCAATATTTATGAATTTAGAATAACAAAATTATTATGGCCAAAAAAAAAAAATCTTAAAAAAAAAAAAATGACAAGCCACACACTCATAATTATTTTTTTTGGTACAACTCATATTTTTTTAATGTAAAGCGCAAAAAAAATGTATTAGAATAATTTTGCATAGCATTCCTTAAAAGTAAAACTCATACTCATAAGTTTTTACATAAAACATTCCTTAAATATAAGGAAAACACTATATTGACACATCATCACATAAAAATTATTTTCTCATTTTATTATGTTTCTTAAAAAACTACATTTTTCAACGCATTTTTATTATTCTATGTCATATTACATTATCTATTTCTTCTTTATCAAATGAGGTCATAATTAAAACTTGATAATATCAACCAAATTGAATTATGAAGAAATCATTTAATTATATCATGTGGGATTGAAGAAATCAAATGAAATATGATGAAAAAAAAATATAAAAGCAATAATGTATAACATAAATGTATAATGTACATTATTTAAATTAATGTATAGACAATTTCTAGACAATGGCACAAATATGAAATCTTTTTATTCTAGACAATTGTACAATTATAAATTAACCATAAATACTGTTTAAATTGGGAGTTAATATTTAACATTAAAATATGTTTAAGTAAGGTAAGTAAAACCATTATAACTCTATTATTATGTATGCATTATTAAGATTTACGTATTTATTAAAATATACATAAATGACTTATGTGACACTTTAAGGAGTATGAAATATGTAAAACAATTGTGGATGCTCGTACAGAGATGAATCTTTTAATCTTCCTACCTACGCTCACGTCTTTGGTGGGATCCTTACATATATGCATTCGAAAACCTTCGATCTTTGTAGGTTTCATAGTCAAGAGAATTCAACACCAAGTCTGCAACATTCATGAGCATGGACAAATATGTAATTTTGAAAACCTTTGAAGAACCTCATCATCTACAGAGGAATGGAAGAACATAAAGAATTCAAATGAAAAATAAACAAACAAACCATGTGAGGGGGAGGTCGGAGGAACTAATCTAACAATTAGAGAAGTTAGATGGGCTCTTGCATATCCACTCGACCGAAGGTGGAGGCAGAGCCGGCTTGCATAATCGAACCCAATCAAAATGTGGAGGATGGGGCAGCCGGATGAACATATATGAACATCAAAGAAGTTGGAGATTCCATTGCATCTTCACTCGGTCAAAGGTGGAGGCGGAGGCAGGCTGCATCGAACCCGGTCGAAATGTGAAGTGGGTAGTCAGATGAACATGTATGGAAATAAGAGAAGTTTGGAGCAATCAACCGGAAGCGAAGGCATAAACGGCCGGAGCCGAAGGCTACTAAAGATGTAGTAGAGTTGTTGGCTCTATTGAGAGCTTGAAGTTGCTGGAATGTCCCCGGCTGGATGTGGATCATTTGGGGGAAAGATAGATGAGGTAGATGTGGTGTAGCTGGAGGTGGGGGAAAAGTATGTAAAACATGCAACATGTTTGAAAAAGATAGTTTTATAGACCAATATGTTTTAAAACGTACAATATGTTTGAAAAATAGGGTTTTATGGACCAAAATATTTTAAAATGTACAACAAGCTTACAAAAGATGGTAAAATGACGTATCGTCCACTTGTTGTCACTAGTCCCATCAAGTGGACACGTGCGGATCACCTTTTTTTTTTTTTTTTAATAATTATTATTATTAGTATCTACATCCACTCATTAATAATCATTGATCTGTATAAATTAATTTATTGCTTTAATTATTATTACTTTTTTCTAAAAATGTGTTTCGCACGTGTCCACTTAATAAAACTATGGATAACAAGTGGACGACATGTCATTTTAACATCTTTTGTAAGTTTGTTGTACATTTTAATACATACTGATCCATAAAACCATCTTTTTCTAACATGTTGTACATTTTAAAACATATTGGTCCATAAAACCATTTTTTTCAAACATGTTGCATGTTTTACATACTTTTCTCGGAGGAGGTGGGGAATTGAGGCAGCTGAAAAGTGGTCTCTGTAATGGTAATGAGATGAGGGAGTGAGGTGGTGGTGCAGTTGAATATAAGGGTTAATATATCGTTTGGTTACCTACGTTTACACCGTGTGACTGAATGATTACTTTTCTTTTTTGACGTGATTAAATGGTTACCTATGTTTCAGATGTGATCGAATGGTTTAAACTTGTTTTGTTCGGTCACTTATGTTTGACCAAGTATCATTAAATGGTTATAAAATGACGATTTTACCATTATCTTCAATCAAATCAAATGTTCTTCGTCGTTTTCTTCACCGTGTTCTTTGTAATATTTATCAAAATCAAATTCAAATATTATTTGGATGATAGTTGACTTTTAGGAAGAATGTAAGATTCATTCTTGGGAAGATGAAAGGATGATTCTTTGTCATGTTATAATTGACGAATAAGAAAAAAAACAAATGTCGAATATATATTTAAAAAAAAAAAAAGTTGTACCTATAAAGTATATGAAGAAAAGCAAGAATTGAAGAGTTATGGAAAAAAAAATTGAAGAAAAATAAGAATATAAAAAGTTGTGGAATTCGAAATGTGAAGAAAAAAAGAATCTAAAGGAAAAAAAAAAAATCTGAAGGAAAAAAAAACCAAAGAGTTCTGGACTTCGAAATGTGATTACAATTTTATCATTTATTTGGAATAGTTATTTTGATCGAGAGAAGATTGAAATTGATGGTGTATTGAACCTGTTACTAATTTGATGAAAACTCAGGTGCTTTTGAAGAAGAACACAATGGATAACAAGAGGAACATGATGAAAAAAGAATGTAAAAATGACAATTTAGATATTTTATTTTGATGTAACTAAACAGTTATGTTAGCAATAATTACTACAAAACACATATTTAAACTAAATAGTCACATTATTAAACATAGGTGGATGACGGTTTATGGTTAGTTGAGGTGTGATTGGGGACATTGGGTAAGAGTTTTTTTTTTTGGGCTAAAGATAAAGTAGTAAGAGTTTGTCATGTGGGCTAGAGTTTTTTTTGAGTCATGATGGGTTTAGTTTAATGCTTTAATGAATCTGCATATGAGTGAGTATTCATGTGGGCTTGAGTTTTGAGCGATGATGTGGACTTGGGCTGATATAAGCTATGTTATTTATAATGATATATCAAGTATTTATATATATTATAAATTCTGAAAAAAATAGATAACAACAAATATAATGTGGAGCTGAGTATTTTGTTTTTTACATTATCGATGCATTTATAACAATTGAGCTAAGGGTTTTGTAGTCATTAACTACAAAGCATTGATTGCACTAGGGAGCTGAGGGTTTATAAGTTGCAATTAATTGCAATTAAAATTTCGTTGATTTCGAACCGTTCAATATACAATTAATCGCAATTAAAATTTCGGACCGTTCAAGATTCAATGTATGCAATTAATCGCAATTAAAATTTTCCTGATTTCGAACCATTCAAGATTCAATGTATGCAATTAATCACAATTAAAATTTCGGACCGTTCAAGATTCAATGTATGTAATTAATCGAAATTAAAATTTCACTTATTTTTAACAGACGCTTGACGCGGAGATACAGGCGGCTGACAATCTCAGTGGCAGAGTCATCTCTATCTCCGGCGAGATATCGTCGGTGGTACTCGAAGCCATATGTGTTGAAGAACAGACGCTTGACACGGATCCGACGACCAAAGGTAGTATGCAATACGGGCATCTAATTTTTTTTGTGAACTTGCGTAATTGTATTTTATGGTTCAAAATTTTCAGTTTTTCGTTTACTTTTTCAAATTTTGACTGATATTTTATTTAAAAATTGTTTCAACATATTACAAATAGTCAGTATAAATTTCATCGAATATTATTTTGTTAATTATGCATATTTGGTAAGTAACACCGCGTTGCGTAAGAATGCACCTAGTATTAATTTAATCCATTAGAATTATATATTTATTAAATTTTAGAAGAAAAAAATCGCAAAAAAAAAATAGAAAAAAACTCGGTGGCCGGATCAGCGTTCTCTCATCTTCTCGGGGAAAAAGTAAACCACTTCTCTCTCGCTCTGTAACAGTAAAACTTTTCGATTCTTACAGTCACCAGACCAAAAATCACTACGCTTCCTCAACTCCTCTCTATTGTTCCTTCCATCTCTCTCTCTCTCTCCCCCTGTCTGTGGTTTCCGACTTCCTGAGATGAAGTAAAACCCTAATTTGATTTCCCTCCAGTTCCTCACTCTCAAGGTTCCCCCTCTGTCACTCTCCTAAGCTTCTTTCCTTTTGCGGTTCCTGCGATTTCGTTGATTTGTTGTCTTGTTGTTCTCCGTTGTTGGTTGGTGGCAGGGAGAGACCAAGGACACAAGCAAAGATTATTTTGGAATTTAGGGCAAAAAAGGATATATGTCCTTCAATCAATCAAGGTCCGATAAGAACGATTCCTCACACTACCGTAAATCTGGGCGATCCGGGAGCTTTAATAATCCGCGGAACTCCTCAGGCGGTGCTTACGTTAAGGGCGGCGTCCCCGCCCCTTCTGCTGCCGTCTCTTCCTCCGGCAATCGAAGGTATGATTACTGCACTCTGATGCTTGAGTTGTTGCCGCCGATTTCTAGTCAGACGGTAAATTTATCTCTTCGGCTGATGTGATTTGACAGTTTCAAGAAGCCCAGCAATGCACAAGCAGTCCAATCTCGGGTGAATCCTGCAGCGTCGCATCCTAATTCAGACTCTGCGCATGCTACTCATCTACCACATAATGTGTCCTCTTCCAACCCGCAAATACGTGGTGCGATCTCAATTTTTACCTGCGTTGCTGAACTATACCTTATTAGCTTCAAGTTCAAGTTGATATTTCTGCGATTAGATCAATAATTATTTTCTCCGTCTATATCAATTACTAATCTTGATAAGCCGTTGCAGGACCATCAAATGCACCACTTGCAAGCACAATTACCAAGCCTGCTGAAGCGGCTGCAGCCCCCCATAGAGGCACACCGACTGTTCCAAAAGCTCCAACTTCTCAGTCTACCTCCATGAGTTCTGAGTCTACAGCTCCAGCAACTCCTGTAAAGGGTATGTTCAAGTGGTTCATTATGCGTAATAATCAAAAGATGATCTTTCCCCCTGGTTTTGTGCATCAATTTTCAGTGAGTCATCATGCCAAAGACTTACGTTTCCCATTTTTCATTTGTCCCGTCAGGAGATGCATCGGCTCCATTCTCTTTCCAGTTTGGTTCTATAAGTCCTGGTTTTGTGAATGGGATGCAGGTATTTTTAAGCTTTTTCCTTTTGATGACTTGATGGATTCTCCCAGTGTAGATAATCTAAAAGACTGAATCTGAAATGGCGTCTGTTTTTATTTTGTTGGTAGATTCCTGCTAGAACTAGCTCTGCTCCCCCAAATATTGACGAGCAGAGACAGGCTCAGGTTAGTCATGATTCTTGTCTCTCTGGTATTTTACTAGACTTCGAAAATATAATCTTGCACAAGTAATTGGAGAAGGTTTCTGTTATTGGTTGGTTGGCTCAGGATTTTACTATTGTTATGTACTTAAGCTTTTGATAATTGCTTGTGTAGGCACGTCAGGATGCTGCTAAAGCTGTTCCACAGATGCCAATTCCTCCTGCATCTAGGCTGCAGCCACATAAGAAGGACACGACTTCTTCAGAACAAGCTAATACAGATTCTCCTCTAATCCCAAAGGGGAAAAAGGATACTCATCAACCCGTTCCTTCTGTGGTCCAGCAACAGAAACCACATGTTCATGCTGTTCCTGTGACTTCTATGCGGATGAACTTTCATCAGCCCCAGGTTCCTGTGCATTTCACTGGTCCCAATCAACAGAGTCAGTCTCAAGTTTTTCCAGCCTCTTCGATTCCAATGCCTGTACCTATTCATATGCCACTCCCAGTTCCTAATGCACCTCAAGTGCAGCAACAGATGTTTGTTCCAGGCATTCAGTCCCACCCAATGCAACATCAGGGAATCATCCATCAGGGGCAAGGTTTGAGTTTTGCACCTCAAGTGAATCCTCAGTTACCTCAATTAGGGAACTTGGGTATGGGTATTGGGCAGTATCCACAGCAGCAAGGAGGACAATTCAGCGGTGGCAGTGCACGCAAATCTGCTGTAAAGATTACTCACCCAGACACACATCAAGAGGTGAGGCTTGATAGTCGAGCAGATGGGTTTTCAGAGGGAGTAGCATCTAGTAGATCTCATCCTTCTATTCCTCCGCAGTCCCAGACAATATCAGCGTATCCATCCAACCATCAGATGAATTATTTTCCTAATTACGCTCCCGGTGGTCTTTACTTCCCTGGTCCTAGCTCCCTTCCCTTAGCAGGTGCTCAAATAAACACTGTTTCTCAAGCTCCAAGGTTTGGTTATCCAGTTGGCCAAAGCCCACCTAATGCATCATTCATGAACTCTCACAGTAGCAACTCAACTGCTCATGGCAAGGTGGGAAGCACTATGCATGGGCCTGTTGAGCATACCCAAGACCATGCGCAAAATAGTCGGGATGCAACTCATTCTAGCTCAACAGCTATGCCGCGGGTAACTATAAAGCATGCCGAGTCTAGTGGTGAGGTGAATCCATCTTCACTACCTACCTCCTCTACATCGGTTAACACTGAATCCGTTAAAGTTTCAAGGCCTTCCAGTGGATACAGACAAAGGGAATCTGGTTCTGCTGTGTACTCCCAAAAACAAAAGCTGGACAAAGAATTGCCACTACCAGAATCACAGTCTGTAACAACTGAACAACACTCGACTAAGTTGCAAGATTCTACTGAGGTCACTCAATCAACCACGGCAAATGCTGAGGGTAGCAAAAAGGAGAATGTCTCTTTGTCAAAGTCTCTTACTGATAAAGTTAAGAAGCATAGCCATGTAGACAATAGTCAGCTGCATCTTCAGGTACTTCTTTCTTTACATATTCTCGAATATGTAGTATTCTCTGTGATTATGATATATAATGGAACTAATTCGCAGGACTCAGCTTTTGATCAATTTGCTTGTCTAGGTAGATGGGATATAATTTATTTTTCGACACTTGAGATTTTTCTCTTTCCTTTTGCACGTCCATGACTTCATTAACATGGTTCTTAAATTATTTTCCCCTGTATTGCCTGTGGGTTCTGTTATACTTCACCTTTAACATCTAGAATGAAGTAGGTTCTAAGTTTCATCATCAATCATGGTCTTTGATTCATCGATTGTTAAATATACATTGTTTGTCTAGCTTTTATATGTGATACATTCTTTTATCATTGTCTTGGTCACCTTCTTAGTATGTGTAGAATCTATATGATTGTTTTAATATGACTAAGAATTGTTGGCTGATTAAGTCGCATAAAATTCATGATCAGGTAATTTGTAAGTGAAACAGCTATTCACTGTATGAATCAACGACACTTGCTTTTCTAGGCCTGAGCACTTCATGATCTGAGTTTGACTCCCCCCAGCCTGAGTGCAGACAACCCCATGAGGGAGGCAGAACACCTCCTGACAAGGGTTCACGCTACGGCCTCTGGGCCAGATTTAAGCGGGCTGAACGGATGGGTGGCTGCATCAGACCCAATGGGATTAGTTGTGCCAAAGGCTTGGAAGCCTATGTCTAAGAAAAACTATTGAATATACCAAATTTTCTCACACTGCATTTCTAGAAGCACTTTCTGGATGATGCTTTTTAGGGTGTTCCTGGAAATAAGGATTTTTTTTAAGATGTTATGTTTACCATACGTTGAATTATTATAGCTTCCAATAAGTATGACTACATCATTGAATGATAATTGCTTTTACTGAAACTATAGCTTAGTGATGGATGCACATTGTTATCAGTAAGAAACAAAAGTGTCATTTTATGATGTAATATTTACCACCTGCACTAGAAGGTTCTTTATTTGGAACCATTGAATGGTTCCGAATGCTTATTATTGGAAGATGGCTTGCTGAATAACAATGAACTAATGTTATCTCTAATAGGTTGAGGGATGTGCTAAATCTATGTCTCCTACGAACCCATCTTCATCGGCCCCAAGCAGTGAGGCAGTCGAGGGAGTGGAATCGAAGGCAATTAGCCCCGCTGCACCAGGTATTACTGAGAGTGCATCAGTATCTTTAAGCAAGCCTTCTCAAGGAAATGTTGCTAGTGCTACTTCAAATTCTGAACAAAGCGAAACTGCTGAAGTATCAAGGACCGCTTCATCTGAAATTTCAGAAGCTGAAATTGTTGATTCTGCAAAATCTGATCTCGAAGTTAAGAGTGCACAGAGCAGTCCAGAAGTTGTAACCGAAAAGAGGGAGGAGGACACCGTGAATAATGGTGAAACTAAAACTGATGTTCCAGAACTTTCTGTAATTTCTGCTGAATCTGTCAGTCCTTCGATCCCTCATGGAGATGATGTCTCGAATGGTACTGCACATGAAAGTTCTAGAGTGGGCAGTGAAGTGGTGGCTGGTTCTGTTGATGCTGAATTTCCTGAAAAACCCATGGTTGATCGAGTTGTTAAGGAAAGCGCCTCTGTTAAGGAGGGACCAACTTCTGCTCTAGCATCCAATGAGAAACCAGCTCCTGAACTGAACCGATCCAAGAGTAATGTAAGCAGAAGCAAGAAGAAGAGAAGAGAAATTCTTCAGAAGGCAGATGCTGCTGGGACTACTTCAGATCTCTATATGGCTTACAAGGGCCCTGAAGGAAAGAAGGATGCCATTGTGACTTCAGAGAGTGCTGATTTATCATCCCCAACTGCTCCTAGTCAGCTACATGGCAACACCCTTTTGGAAGATACATCAGCGAATGAAGAAACTGTGGACGGTAAAGCTGAGCCAGATGATTGGGAAGACGCTGCTGATATATCTACCCCGAAGTTAGAGGATTCAGTCGGGCGAAAACAAGAAATTGATGACGAAAGTACTAGTATGACCAAGAAATATTCTAGAGATTTCCTCCTCAAATTCGCAGAACGGTACACTAACCTTCCAGAAAATTTTGAGGTTATTCCAGAATTAGTTGAGGCATTTTCCCCTGGGGCCCACATGTCACGCGACCGTGATTCCCACCCAAGTCCTAGGAGGGGAGTGGACAGGCAAGGTGGTGGACCACGGCTTGATCGTCGTGGAAGTACATTGGGCGAGGAAGACAGATGGAATAAAGGAGCTGGCCAATTTGGCCCTGGAAGGGACATGCAGCATGTCGACGTGGGATTTAACAATAATGCAGGGTTCCGACCTGGGCAAGGACCTAACTTTGGTGTATTGAGGAACCCTCGCCCGCAAAGCCCTGGTCAGTATTCTGGAGGAATTCTATCTGGACCGATGCAGCCACCAGTTTATCAGGGAGGGATTCAAAGAAATGGTTCTGATGCTGACAGGTGGCAGCGTTCTGCAAGTTTCCACCAGAAAGGTTTATTTCCATCTCCACAGACTCCACATCAGATGATGCACAAAGCAGAAAGGAAGTACGAAGTAGGCAAAATCACAGATGAGGAGCAGGCCAAACAAAGGCTGTTGAAGGCAATATTAAATAAATTAACTCCTCAGAATTTTGAGAAATTGTTCGAGCAAGTGCTTGCTGTTAATATTGACAATGCAGTCACTCTGACAGGCCTTATTTCCCAGATTTTTGATAAAGCTTTGATGGAACCTACCTTTTGTGAAATGTATGCCAACTTATGTGCTCATCTATCTCAGAAGTTGCCTGACTTGAGTGAAGGGGATGAGAAGATTACTTTCAAGAGATTACTTTTAAACAAATGTCAGGAGGAGTTTGAAAGAGGTGAACGGGAGCAAGAGGAAGCAGATAAGGTTGAGGAGGACGGTGAGGTTAAGCAGTCTGAAGAGGAGAGAGAGGAGAAGAGAATTAAAGCAAGGAGAAGAATGTTGGGGAATATTAGATTGATCGGTGAATTGTATAAGAAGAGAATGTTGACTGAGAAGATTATGCACGAGTGCATGAAGAAGTTATTGCTTCAGCATCAGATACCTCATGAGGAGGATCTTGAGGCCTTATGCAAGTTAATGAGTACGATTGGGGAGATGATTGATCATCCAAAAGCGAAGGTTCACATGGATGCTTACTTCGACAGAATGGCAGGGTTATCAAATAATATGGATCTTTCTTCTAGGGTCAGATTTATGTTGAAGGATTCAATTGACCTTAGAAGAAATAAATGGCAGCAGAGACGAAAAGTTGAAGGACCAAAGAAAATTGATGAAGTGCACAGAGACGCTGCTCAAGAACGACATGCACAGGCTAGCCGTGTTGCTCGTTCTCCAAGTATGAATCTTTCTGGAAGGAGGGGATCACAGATGGATTTTGCACCTAGAGGAGGCCCGATGTTATCGTCACCTAATAGCCAGATGGGTGGCTACCGTGGTTTGCCTTCGCAAGCTCGCGGATATGGAGCTCAGGATGCTAGATATGAGGAAAGGCAAGCATATGAAGCCAGGACGGTTCCATTGCCCCAGAGGTCTATGGGTGACGATTCAATTACATTGGGACCACAGGGTGGCCTTGGCAGGGGAATGTCTGTTAGGGGAACCCCAGTGAACTCTAGTCCTTCAGTAGAAAGGACAAGCTACAATTCACGAGAGGATTCTTCAGCTAGATTTACAGGAGGAGATAGATATCAGGGCTCTTCTTCTGATAAATGGGGCGCGCAAAATAGCAGGGATATCAGGAGTCCAGACTATGGCGTTGACAGGCCAGGGCCATCGTTGCTACCTGCTCGGGGAAATGGCCCCTCCATTTCTCAAAATTTACCTTCAGAGAAGGTGGTGCCAGAAGAGAAGCTACAACATAGGTCTATAGAAGCTATTAAAGAATATTACAGGTACTTTCTTTCTCCACTCATTTTTCATAGTTCTTTTTTTCTATTCTGTTATCATCAGTCACATGTCACTTCTTTTTAAGAATATATTCTGTCCCTGATTTGGTGATGGTAAAATAAAACCTATCAATTCTATAAGACTTGAAAGCAAATTGGTTATCTTGTAGTTGGTCCTCTAGAGATATGCTGTTATTATGCAAAAGAGTTTCCTCAACGTGTATTAGAGAAGAGCATAAATTTTTGAAGATATGCTGCCATAAGAAAGCATAATTTTACATAACTAGTCACATGTCACTTATTTTTAAGAATATGATTTGGTGATGGTAAAATAAAGGGTTATTAACTAAAAAACCGTCCAACGTTTACCATATGTTAAAAATAGGTGTCTGAAGTTTGAAATGTTAAAATGGATTGTCCCAGGTTTCATTATTGTTGAAATTTGGTGTCTCTGCGCGTCTTTTCATCTCCCTTCAATCATTTTCATCAACCCATTCATCCACTCATAATCCATCATTCATTACTTTTCACAAAATTATCAAATTTAACCCAAAAGTTGAACATCCTAAAGAAAAGATTTCTAGCATAGTGGTGTGGAGCGATTTCCAACGAAAACAGAGCGTGATTTACTTGCGGGGATGTGGCCAGCTTCTTAGGTGACGGTCCCGGCAAGATGACGAGAATAGAGTGTGTATGAGAGCTCGAAATTGATAGTCGATTTCGTCGGAATTGACTTCTCTAAAGTAATCACACCGAGACACCACATTTTAAAAAATTGAAACCTTGGATACAGTTTAACATTTGAAACTTCAGACATCTACTTTTAACATAGGGTAAACTTGGACAGTTTTTTAGTTATTAACCCTAAAATAAAACCTATCAATTTTATAAGACTTGAAAGCAAATTGGTTATCTTTGGATAGTTGGTCCTCTGGAGATATGCTGTTATTATGCAAAAGAGTTTCCTCAACGTGTATTAGAGAAGAGCATAAATTTTTAAGATATGCTGTCATAAGAAAGCATAATTTTACATAACTAGTTCTACTGAACTATATGCGCATATTTTGATAATAGATGGAACCTTGTAGATGTGGAAATGAAAGGGATAGTACCTTACATTTGCAATTTGAGTAAAGATGCTATTATGGTAGAAGATCTGCTTCGTTTTGCCCTTTTCCCCTGCTCAACTTGATATTAATGGGGGTTTTTTATTTTTTAATTTTTTAATTTTTTATTTTATGCAATATGAGCAGTTCCTTTATTTTTACTTACGAGGGACTAGGGAGATCTTTGTGTTAATTCAGAATCAGTATTAGAGTCTTAAATATATCTGAAAGTTATTATTCACATTGCCGATAAACTTATAAAAGGTTGTTTCGCAGCACAAGCATGTGTGCTTATGGATAATATCCGACAAATCTGGTTTTCTTTCACTGGGTTGGTGGTGGTAAAAGTGCTTTTCAGTTACGCGCAGATCCAATTTTTCTTTGAATTGCTTAACTAGTTGGCTGATTGAAAAAAAAAAAGTTTCACATAAACTAATGAATTCTATTGTGAAACATTCCAATAGGCTCACAAGGTTTCTATCTAAAATCTTATTATTGAGCAGAACGGTCCTTATACAAATACACTCAGCTGAGGAAATCATCTATCTCATTTCATCCCCTTATGATTTCCCCCCCTTATTTACCTCAGTAGATTTTCAGTCCATGATTTTCACATTTTTATTGGTAAATCTTGATCTTGGCTTTTCTGTGTATAGGTTTTGGTTGAGATAGTTATGTTTGAACTTTTTGCCTGAATTAGCCCTTAATGGTTAATGCCATTCTTTTAGGCTATTTAACTGTTCCTCAGGATTTATGAAATGGTAAAGATATAGAAACTTCTCTTTCTGGTCTTCATATATGGAGGATTTATATCGCCTAAAGATAATATGTTGTCCTGACTTAGTTGAGACATTCAGTGACAACATATTAACTTAAATTAGTAATTTTGTTTTTGTCATCCTTAAGAATGTTTAAAGAAACTAATACGTGGAGTTTGTTATGAAACTAATATAGCAGCTTTTGTATCTTTTTTTGTTGGCTTGTCGGGAGAGGTCTGAAGTTTACCCCATTGAAACTTCAGACCTCTCAAATCAACATTTTAAACTTCAGACCTCTCCTGTTAACATGAGGTAAACTTCAGACCTCTCCTAGGTTATTAACCCTAATTTTAAGTAGAGTGAGGCCTCATTTAAGCATGCTGCAGCTATCTTTCACTATTGTGTATGCTTTATTTAAATATAAAAGCTGAGCAACAACAAGATACAGTCTCCTTCATTGCATGCCACGGGAAACTTCTGTATTGCTAGTAGTTATTCTCTCTTAATTGTTATAACTCTTTAGTAATTCATTTTTCTTGCAGTTTGAAGGATTTGGGTGAGGTTGTTCAATGCATCAAAGATTTGAATTCGCCTAGCTTCTATCCAACCATGGTTTCTGTTTGGGTTAACGACTCTTTTGAGAGGAAAGACAAGGACAGGGACGCCCTTTCAGAGCTCCTTGTCAACCTCACCAAGTCTCAAGACACTGTGCTAAACCAACCGCAGCTCATCCAAGGGTAAGGAACAAAAACACTCGAGCATTCATAGAATTCCCTTTTTTGTTTTGCAGAAAAATAATAAGAAATCTCTGAAAACCTTGAAAGCTTATGATAAAGTTAAATATACAGTTTCTTCTCAAGAATGGAATTATCAGCAGCTTCATGAAATAATAAAAGATACTACTTTCTCACTGAGTTTTATTATAGTTTCCTTTATATACAAGGGCTGCCATTGTGAGGGTCAGCGTAAAGTATTGACTCAGGAAGCGACCAATGGAAAATTGTATACAGAATGTGACTTAAGTTAGAACATATTTGGGGAGATAAGCGATTGGGTCAGATGAAAAGATTTGATTGTTTCGTAAATTTTCACACAGAACCTAACGCAGTAATTTTTTTTCATGGGGATAGGTTCGAGATGGTTCTGACAACCTTAGAGGACATGGTAACTGATGCCCCGAAAGCCGCAGAGTTCCTGGGAAGACTATTTGGGAAAGTGGTTACAGAAAACGTGGTACCCTTGAACGAGATTGGGCGGATACTACAGGAAGGAGGAGAAGAAGCAGGGCAGATGTTAGCGAGCGGACTTGCTGCCGATGTTCTTGGGAGCACACTGGAGATGATAAAGTCGGATAAAGGGGAGACGGGACTGAAAGAGATTCGGAAGAGCTCGAACCTGAGGCTGGAGGATTTTCGACCCCCAGGTACGGTTAGATCAAGGGTATTAGACAAGTTCATCTAGGTGATGACCCTCCCTACTTGAAGAAGAACATAACATTGGCTGCTCTTTTTTTCTTTTTGAATCTTTTGAAAGAAGAATTGTCAGTTAACTTATTTTATAATGTAGAGCCTAGCCTTTGTAGGTCACCAATATTTCTTCTACTTTTGGCTCTTTATTTTTTGTTCCAGATGGTGGCAAGGATAATTTCTGGGGTTATCCCTTGTGCATCTCTCTTTCTCTCACATATAATAGTAATAGTATTTATTCTTTGAATAGATAGTACTATTTTTGCACTATCTAGTTGCGTTGAGTAATGTGGGTTAATCAGAGTCTCTTGACCCCCTTCGCGCTTAGATATAAGCGATCTTGTTCGATGACAAAAATTTAGATGCGTAATCATCTCTCTGATATATTTATTGTTCAAACTTTGGATGAACCGTGAATTCAGTTATTCCATTAGTCCAATTTTATTTAGTAGTTGGCTTTTTATGTTTTGCATGCTGGTTATCTTTTTTATTTAATATTTTATTTTTACGTTGATCATCAATGGTGTGTTTGAGAATATTGATAATTGGTTAACTAATAACTTTCTATCCAATTCTCCTTACATGCTGATGTGGTGGTGTCATGAAAATAATGATAAGTGGGTAAAAAATGTTATTGTAATCATATTATACATATATTATGTATATATTTCATGTTCTTTAACAAGATCTTTTAAAAAATAGTTTTTTTCAACATAAGTAAGTTGCAGCTCTTGTTGGGTTTGATCGAACCTAACAATTGGGTTCAAGATTTGGTTTTGAGAATCTATTTTAGGGTTAAGAATCTATAGACTGTTCAATATTTGCCCAATATTGAAATTTGGTGGCTAAAGTTTAAAATGTTGAAATGAAGACTCTTATGTTTCTTTTTTTTTTTCTTTTTTTTTGAATTTGGTGTATTAGTGTGATTACTTTAGAAAAGCCAACCCCAACACTCAAATTCGAGCTCCCATGCACGGTCTCTTCTCCTCACATTGCCGGGGACCGTCTTAACAAGTTGGTCACATCCATGCAAATAAATTCCTCTCCGCTGTCGCTGAAAATTGCTCATCACCACTTTACTTTTCTTTTGAATGTTCAAATTTTTGGGGAAAATTTGGCAATCTTGTGAAAAAGTAAATAGTGATGGATTATGAGAGGGTTAGTGACTTGATAAAAATGATTGAACGAATAGGAAAAACTCGTGGAAACATTAAATTTCCACAAAAATGAAATCTGGACTGTCCATTTTAACATTTTAAACTTCAGACACGAAATTTCAACATTGAACAAATATTGGCCAAACTTTTTTTTCTTAAAATAGAGTTTTTTTCTTTATAGGTTAAAAAAACTTTTTTTTCTTAAAATAGATTTTTTTTTCTTTATAGGTTAAAAAACCTATAAATTGTCCAAGTTTTAAGAACATGAACTTGATGAAAATCATTACATCAGGAATACATGTTCTATATTCTAAAATAGATTGTCATAACCGAATCTTGAACCCCAATTGTTGTTGGGTTCGATCAAATCCAACAAGAGCTATTACTTATCTGGGGAAAAAAAATAAAAAACATAATGAACTACATCGAGGAAAGGATACATGTTTCATAACTTTTCCATTTGACACATATTTTTCCATTTTCGACTTTCCGTTAATCAATGTAGTAGAAACTTGAGACATAAAGTTGTTAAACCAAAAAATTACCTTGGGAAACGTGATTAATCAAAGATAATTAATCTTGAGATGCGATAGGGAATCCGAAACCAAACTACGAGATGTCACGAATCATAAAACAGTGGCATGACTAGTAAATAACGACAACTTTTGGAGCAATTTTTGTTCCCTCAGAGTCGGAACAACTCGCAACCTAACTTTCAGAATCTCTAACATTTCCCTTAATCTTTTAGTACGCACAGTCAAGTAGGACAACTCATCAGTGTGTTATCTGATAAGTTGTTTTCTCTCATTGCACTATAGATGACTTAGTTTTCTTGTTAAATTCCCAAAAAAAAAAAAAAAATTTACTCGCTCACATCTCCCAAGCTAACAACTTTTTATATTTTCTTTTAATTAAATGGTCTTTTTGTATATAATTAATGTTAACTTTTGGTGTCATATGTTTTTTGTAGTCTTTTAGTGCCGTATGTTTGTATTTTGTAGACTTTGGTGCATTCGTTAGTAAACAATTAAGTTCTACCGTTAAATAGTTTTATTTTGTTCAATTTAGTAATTAAATTTATATTTCTAAATTTTAATTTTAGCATCCAAAAAATTACAACAAAAAAAAAGCAGACCATTGAGTCAAATTAATAGAATCAAAGTCCGACCCACGGCTGGTTCAGACCCTGGCTAGGGTACCCATACTTGAGCGAACCTAGCCAGGGTCAGACCCAGCCTTAGATCGGACCCTAGCTGGGTCAATTCAATGATGTTTGTATTTTTCAAGTTCTATATTAAATCAACTTCTCTATTATATAAACTTCACGATAATTAGTAAAAAGTAGGAAAAATAAGAATACAAAAATGAAAAAATAATTAAAATTGGACAAGAAAATTAAGACAAGTTCAAAGCAAATCAACAATAATAAACCATTGTTACCAACAACAAAAATTACACCATGACTTGGGCAAAAGAACAATACACCATGACGACATGCCACATGGATGATGTCCTAAAAAAAGTGGTGGGCTATCTTCTTGGCCCATTATAAATCTATACTAAACTTCCTAGAGATATATTTAGGCTGCTTTTACACATGAGGCCATAGATTAGGGTGCAATTCACCATAACATATAATTTGTGAGCTTTTGAGCTTCCTACGCAATTGCAATTTTCGGTTGTAGCTGAGCCTGAGCAGACGCCGCACGGAGCGAGGAAGAAAGAGAGACTTCAGAGATGGCAATGAGGTCTGCGATTCTCCGCCACCTTCGAATCCCTGTCAGGTCACAAACCCTAACCGTTCCGAAATTGCAAGATCCGAATCCATGTGACAGCTTTCTGCTTCGGCTCATGTCGTCGCACGACGATCATCTCAGTAAGGAAGAAGTAATCGAAAGAGTCCTCTCCGTCATCAAGAGCTTCCCCAAAGTCGATCCTTCTTCGGTTAGTCTACCTCTATTACTCTGATTTGTCCGAACTGCCGTTATGCCGTATAATTTTGGATACTGCAATTAGGTTTTTTTTTCCCAGCTAGATCTTTCTTGCTGCATTGCCAAATCAATGTGCTGGAATTTATTGTTTTGGTTTTGAGGGTTTTCTATTCAGCTACTATTGATCTCTTTTGTATAGATTTCAGATTATTGAGGCCGTGTGCAAGGACTAAATTTCTCACTTTTCAGTTCAGTTTCCCTCTTCTCTTATTGTTAGTGCCAAATTAGCTTGAACATGGAGGAGTTTTTACTATGAGTTTCCACGGTTCAACTGTGCAGTGTTGTATCCCACATGGTTGATCAATTATGGAATTGTTTCTCTTTAGTTCACCATTTTCTATCATTTTGGATTCTTCTTATAGGCTCCATTGAAAATTTATGAGACCAATAAGAATAGCCCGGCTTGGTTAAATGTAATGCATAAATTTTTCTGTACATTTTTTAAAGGTTTGTGAGGGAAATACTCTATTCTACAGTCATATATCTTGGTACAAATACGGCAGAATCTGCCACCATAAAAACTATGAAATTCAGCCGCACTTTGCTATTCATAGTGCTTTGTTACGGTCACGGATAGTAGATATATTCAGCGTTAGGAATTGCACCATTACCCTGCACTCATTCCTGAATTTGGTCAGCAATTTGACTCGGATAGTAGGCATATTCACATTCAGGCTTAGAGCTTTAGGAATTGCACCATTACCCTGCACTGCACTGCACTCATTCCTGAATTTGGTTAACTCAGATAGATCATAGATGTACAGAAGCATCAAATATTGTTACAGAGCCGCACTATTCCATTAAACCTATCTTTTAACTAGTAAACCGTTTTTTGCTTCCACAACTTTAGGCTTTTGTCTTGTTGAATACAAAAATTGGTTGGTCTGTAGAAATCCCTATTTGGAAATGGTTTGGATATGTCTACAACATTCCACAATATCTTTAGTTGCTGGGGGCTCTACTCAATGTCAGATTATATATCTGAGAGATCATGAATCATATTTGCTGCTTATCTATCTTATAGTAATGGAAACACGATCCACGAATCATATTTGCTGCTTATCTATCAAATAGTAATGGAAACACGATCCACCGACACGCTGTTTTACATTAGAACATACTTTGATATTATGTGCTAAAAGAAGCTGTTTTTTATATGTAGGTGACACCTGATGTACACTTCCAAAAGGATTTGGGTCTGGATAGCTTGGACAATGTGGAGATTGTAATGGCGCTCGAAGAGGAGTTCAAGCTCGAGATTCCAGACTTGGAGGCTGATAAGATCGATTCCTGCCACGTGGCAATCGAGTATATCGCCAACCACCCTATGGCTGGGTAGGGCAGACAAGGGTTCTTCTCTGTTCTGATTAATGTTTCTTCTCTAGACGATGAACTGCCTTCTTGTGTCTCTTTTGGTTCTGGAGTTTAACTCTTGAACCAACCGATGCCGGAAAAATAATCAAGGTGATGATTCAAATGGAAACTCAGTGGCTCTGCTCCGCAAGTATTATGACTTGTAATTGACACAAGAGTATTCTTTTGTTTGATTATGTGTTCTGCTCCTTGAGCTTTATCATTTCTGCAGCCCCTATACGAATATGAACAGACTCGATCCTTCTGCGGTTCGTCTCTCCTTTTCCTTACTCCGATCCGTCATTACTAATTACCAACATTCTGTTGAATTACGATAAATCTTTGAAACTGGTGGTATATCTAGTAGATTTACCGAATCAGATCTTGCTGCGGTTGCTAATTAGTTACGTGGCTTGAAGTTTGTTATTGAGCGAATCGCGTTGATTTTGTTCATTTTTTTGGACCGCTATGTATACCAAGAGCTAATGTAGAACGGGAGATAGTTATGTAGTATAGTTTATCCACAAGTTCAAAGTTTCCACTTGATGATGCTGTAGAATGTAAATCTCTAAGTTTTGAGCACAATGTTTTTTCATCGCTTCCGCCTAGGCTTCCTTAGAGATCTGGTAAAAGATGAAGATCCATCAATCATTAGATCATGCTTATGTAAGAACATCTCACATAATATTGTCAAAATGTTTTATGTGTTTCATAAAACATAACATGTTGCTATTCGTCATCCCAAAATTAAAATATTGATATTAGTGTCTCAACTATTGGATTTGTTTGCTTTTCACTTGTTTCGACTGGTTTTGACGTTAAAATTAACTGTTTTTCACTTGTTTCCATTTTTACAAAGTATTAGATTTGTTGCTCATGATTTAGACTTATTTTATGCTTAAAAAATATATTTTTTGTTCCGTTAATTTTAAGAGAATTAAGTGGAAATCAACAAATCTATAATAGTTGAGATATCGAGTATTAACATTTTAAATTTGGAACACCGACTTGCAACAAGGTCTATAGTTATAGTTGGAACTGTTATTAGGTTCTTAACTTATGAGAGATGCTTGCAGAATGGATTCTTGATTAATTTTCCTTTCTTGTAGATTGCAAGAGCTTCTAAAAAGCATGTGTTTTTAAATTTAGCTTCAAATTTGTTTTTTAGATGCTGCCAATGATTTGATAATATAGTTACCATGTTGATAGAGTGTGTGTTTATTTATAAAGATAAATTAGTTACTGAATCATAATACTCAATAAGTAGATTTCATATGCAGGTGACCCCTGACATGCATTTTCAAAAGGATATGGGTCAAGATAGCTTGGACAATGTGGAGATTGTAATGGCACTTGAATAGGAGTTCAAGCTCGAGATTCCAGACTTGGACGCTGATAAGATCGACTCTTGCCGCCTTGCAGTCGACTACATCTCCAACCACCCTATGGCCGGTTAAAACTTGTTTCTTAGAACAGACAAGATGATTATGAAAAGTTAGTCTTTTGCTGCTCAAGTTAACACTTGAACCAAGTATGCAAAATAATACTGTTGTGAGATTAGATAAAAGAGCTTTTCACCACATGTGTTATCTTCTAGGGTTTATGTTGGCTTCCTTAATCAACTCATACAATACAATTGAACTGATTGTTAAACATCTTTTAACCTCATCAAAAATAGAAAACTACAAACATACCTCGGGTCATAATACAATAAGAAGCTGCATTATTTTTCATAAGAACATCATCATTGGAAGTGAAGCAGGACACACTGATGCAATTTAGTCAACCACAGCGAGCAGATCTCCTGCTTTACAGAAACAGTGCTTCCCGTCTGATCCCAAATCCACCTGAACAACCACCACCAAATCAGCACTATCAGCGTGATACTTTGTAAAAAAAAGTGAGTCAAAACTAGCAATTTTGCACTGAGCAATGAACACAGTTGAATATATAAGCCAAAAACTGCACTCTATCAGCTGAACCATATGTTGCATGTGAATATAGAGTTTAAATAATATAGTTCACACGAAATCTGTATTAAAAACCGGTGAAGGAGCAAATAGGGGCTTCTACTGGGAAGGAGATGTTAACAGCTACTAACCTCATAAGCATTGATGTCGGAGAAAAGGACCTGCAACAAAGAACAACAATTTTTGTACCATCAATATCATTCAAGCTCCTCGTTCAATTATGGGATCCATGGTGAGGTTAATAATGGATTGTTTACCTTCTTTCCAGCCTTCAAATCCTCGACATCAGTGCCAACAGATAGAATCTGAAAGAAGAAAGAAACACGTATTTGTCAACAATAGTCGGGTAAACCTATAATGGACTAAGGAAGAATTGGCAACTAGATTATCTTACTTCGCCCAATAGATACCGCTCGAACTTTACTGCTGATTTTGGCAATAAAACTCCTCCAGCTGATTTCTGCAGTACAAAACGGATGTTAATGGCAATGTTACTATACTAATGACTCAGGTAAGAATCATATCACATAGTTTTTCCTTTGTTTGTAGTGGTGCAGTTGATTTTAAACAGAGAGAAAGAGAAGGAACATTATGCTTGTTTGGACAGACACCGTAAACAGAACAAAATCCATGGCTTTTGTTCATCAGAGTATAACCATTATAGAGTTACCATGTTGTTCCGTTTTGTCAAGAACATAATCTTTACAATTATTAGTAAGTGTTATGAACCACAAATTTCTATAACTTCCTCTCCTTGCATTCAACAACCAAATCGTTTCGATCTCCTTCCCTTCCCTAAATCAGTTGTTCCCAGTTATGCAAAAACCTAAGAAACTCCTTCCTTAACGAGCCAAATTCATTCTCCCCACTGTATTAGTTCAACTTCCAATAATAACATAAGAGGATTAAGCAAAGAAAGCTTCAGTTCATAACACACCGATAACCCTTTCGAAACACAAAAGGCACAAACTCTTCAAAGTTAAGCTAACCTCCTATGAAGCAATACAGTATCAGAATATCCAGTCTTGACAATGTTTTAACATGTTCTATCTATATGAAATGAATGGCTCCATTTTCTAGGTCAACCTATCCAATATATCCTACTTCCTAATCGAATCGCCTACACGTCCATGAAATAAAGCTGTTGAGCAGAACCAAATCTAGTACAAAGCAGACATTTCGATAACTACAATGAATCAGAGTAAAAAAATCAGACCTCGGAGAGCTCTTCGAGGCGAATGAGGACCCTGTCAGCTTGTGGAATAACCTAGAACACAACTGCTAATCAGAACACAGATTTCAACCAAAGGAAACATAACAAACAACCTTGCTGAATTCGAAATTGGAACCTTGGAGGGCTCCCACTTGGTTGCCACCGCATTTATTCTGAGACAGCGCCTTCCGGTTCCTGCTGAACCAAGTCGCAGAATAATTTTTTTAGATGAATTGAAATGAGAAAGAATTTGATGACTGTTGGACGAGGAATTACCTGGAAGTCTCTGGGCGAAAGGAGAAGCGGCATTGCCTATGGTCTTCGTCTTCTGAAGGCAAAGGGGATTAGAGAGATTGATCAGAGAAGACGCCATTGTTATCGATAAGGTTGGCTTTGGAAGTGGAAGTGGAAAAGAACGCACCTATTGGCTAAACCCTCCCAATTCCAGAAACTTCTTGGACTTTGTCTTAATTTAACGTGAAACCTTTTTTTTTTTTCCAACTCTCTGGTTTTGGTTCGTATCATTTTATTAAACCATCTATTTTGACTGAGGTTACAAAATTTATAAAATTAAATTAAAGGTTATTTATTAAATCGCTACTTAAATTTTAATTATTTTAAAAATTGTATTCTAAACATATAATTTTTTAAATTTTGTAATTTTATCTTAATTCTAAAACAAAAATTTGTCACGTTATTTATCAAAAGTAGCTGAAAAACGTCGTGTGCATTCACACGACTTTTGTTTGGGTCTTTCTACTATGTCTTAAGCATTATATTTGTGGTAGTTTTTTTTTTTTACATTTTTCTATTGTCCTAAAAATGAATCCTATAAGAAAATTGATATTATAAATAATATGATACAAATATTAAGTGTAGTTAAAAAAATTCATACTTTTAATATTACAAATAGTCAGTAATTTCATCAAATATTAATTTATTAATTATACATATTTGGTAAGTAATCATGCGCGTTGCGCGGCAAATGCAGCTACATATGTTTATGTAAACAGAAACTCTAAAGCTATAGAAAAATGTAAAATAAAGGATCATAAACATGGTAGAAATGTCCAAATAAGCGAACCAAGTGGCTGTATATATGAATAAGAATAGCAAATAGTAGGTATGTTTTTCAACAAACAGAAAGTTCAGGGATACATACAAATTTGCCGCCATTTTATGGCCTGTGTTCCCACTTCTCACTTCCAAGTGCTGCTACTTTTACCCGCGCAGCGGCCGAGCCTAGTCCGTCGGAGCCGCCAAGGAAGACTCCAATGAACCGTCGAGAGCTTGCTCTAGCTAGCTCAGCCGCTATCTTCGGCGCTGCTGTAGCTTCAGCACTTGCTGTCTTCTTCAAATCTAGGAGGAAGTTCCTCCGCACGCGTCGACCTCAAAACGGCACAGTTCCGAATCGGCATCCAGCTCAGAGCCCCTTCGACCCCTCCAAACGAGAAGGGTTGGTGAAAAACTGCAACTTTTAGGATGATTTTTGTCAATTGAGTGATCATACTTGTATCTTTTCAATTTCCTTTGCACTGATGGAAGCTAAACCATAGGTACTTGACGTGGGACGATTATTTTATGGCAATTGCGTTTCTATCAGCTGAAAGATCCAAGGATCCCAACAGACAGGTCATTTTCTGTGCTTTATGCTTCAGGGAAGTGTTGAATTTGATAATGATTGCTTTACTTGACAAGTAGTAGATATTTATTGTGTTTGTTCTTATATACCAAGTGGTTGGGATTTTGATGAAATTTACTGTAAATTGATGGTCCAAATCTGCCATAATGAGGGATTTTGCCTTCTTATGTATTTCTATGGATCTGATGATTTTTTTTTTTTTTTTTGCTTGCATAAACTTGTTCTTATTTGATGAATCTCTTGTTCACGCATTCAACTGATAATTTGTGTACTCATTATTAAAAAGTCAGGACTGGAGGTGCATGGAATTTTATGGATTTTTGGCAATTCTAATACCTGTTGTGTATGAATGTGGTAATATGCTTGATTTCAATCAAACTAAACCCGACTTGCTATCTTGGATATGATTTTGCAGGTTGGAGCGTGTTTAGTGAGTGAAAATGGTGTAATTCTTGGTGAGCCTTCCCATCCACGAATTCTTTGAGACAATAAAAGCTCGAAAAAGCAAGCAGAAACCATAAATCAGAAGAAATTAAACCATTTTTGCAAAATGAACACAGCATGTTTAGTAAATAAGTCGGATGATATTAAACGTTACTGTTGCTTCTCTATATGAATGCTTATGATATTCTTTAGGCAGGCATCGGCTACAATGGATTTCCTCGTGGATGTTCAGATGATAAGCTTCCCTGGGCAAAGGTAGCTGCCAATTATACTAATCTTCTCTTATTTCCCCTTTTGTTATACATATCACTCGATGCTGTTCTATATAGAATTAATAGGAGTGCAATAACTTCTTACAGAAATCCAAGAGTGGCGACCCATTGGAAACAAAATACCCGTAAGTCTCATGGTTTTACAAATCCTGCATTGTATTTATTTAAGGATTAATTACCCACGTGCAAATGCTAGCTGAACTTTATGGGTATGGACAATTTGTTATTTGAATCTTTTTTAGGCAAACTGCTAGGGTCCCAAACTGCTAGCTGAACTTATGTAAAGTTGCAATTTACTAGATCTGTCTAATTTGATGTTAATTGGTAAAGAAGACATGCACGTGTCATCGAAATTCAGTTATTAAATTGCAGATTTCCCCAAAGTTCAGCTAACAAATTGTAATTTCCGCAATGTTTAGGTGGCAAATTGAAAATTTCTCAATAGTTTAGCTAGCAATTTGTATAAAAACATAGCAAGACAGCAGACAAAATGCAAGTTTTTGTCACCATATAACAACATACTAGACGGAGTTAGCATATTGTGACTTTGTATAAGTTAAACTGGCAATTTATTTAGAAAAAAAAAAAATCAGCTAGCATTTTATCTTTATTTAAAGAAAAGAGGGGTTTTTCTTGATCTTATTATTCTCCATTTTCTGCTGCTAGATATGTTTGTCATGCTGAAGTGAATGCCATCCTGAATAAAAATCACGCTTCTGCTGCTGGACAGGTTTCTCTTGCTCACATCCCACTGTATAACAACAAATCTTCATTTATTTTTTAGGAACACTTGATATCATCAGAGCTAGCTAACCCTCATATTAATCTGCAGAGACTTTATGTGACCATGTTTCCTTGCAATGAATGTGCAAAGATAATTATCCAGGTCGGTGAAAATTAATGATAACGGAATTCAATCATTAAAAGTGGGTGGTTGTTACTTGTTAGAATAAATAGATGATAGAAATTAAATTCTGATCAATTTTGTTACACGAATATGCATTGCAGTCGGGTGTTTCTGAGGTCATTTACTTCATTGAAAAGAGATTGAACAATTCAGATGCTACATATGTTGCTTCCAATAGGCTACTATCAATGGCTGGTGTAAAAGTAAGTTGATTAAGATAGTGTTGCCATTTGGATTCATCATTTGACAATGTCATGAAAGCTGTCTTTTCAATTGCATGCAGGTGAGAAAACATCAACCGCAGATGGACCACATCTTAATACAATTCGAGGAGCCGTGACTGACTACTGAAGCTGTTACACAATTATATCTGATTTGCTGCAAAACTAAACAATTACTGCTCCTGATATTAACTTTAAACTTCTTGTAGACGGTTTGTGTTGAAATTTGAAAGATTTAGAGGGTTTCTTAGAGCTGAAGTGGTTTTGATGCCCAGGTTTCTCTGCTGAAATGATTCAGCTTTTCTCAGGAAAATTATCTACTTGGTATCTCAACTATATATGGTTGTATCTTTTTAATGACTGAACTTTTTTTTATTATATATATTAATTGATAGATACAAATTAACTATGGTAAGTGTTGTTATGGTTTATGTAAATTCATTTTCCCATCATTTCTGGATGGATAGATGTTACAAGCATAAATATAACTTCATATTTACTCAATTGCATGGTTTAGGTGGCAATTTTGGGACTTTATAACATGCTCTTTTTACTATTAGAAAATATTTAATTGTAATATATGTAAAACTTAAAAAATATTAATTTTTTAACTGCACATGGCCAAACTATAAAGAAATTCCAGTGTATTATTTTTCCATCCAAAATAAGGGGAAAATGAATATAAGTCAATCATAGCAACACTTAGTTAATGTACCAAAAAAAAAACAAAAAAAAAAAACTTGTAAGCAACTAGAAACAAACAACTCTATAAAACTGGTTAAATTTTAGGTGAACTTATAGTTTACAGCAAACAAAGAAGTGTTAATAATTTTTGTATTTTGTATGGTTCTCATAATTTTCACTATAATTTGGACCTCAATACTCGGGCCAATTTCTGGAACAATGGTCATATCTTACTACATGTGACCATGCGAGATTGATAGAGTAACTATAATTCATAGTATAATAAAAAGAGCTAATTAATAAAATTCACAAGTTTCATCTAAGATTGGTATATTTTCTTGTGAATGGATTGAATAGATTGTTACTAAATAATAATAAGATATTACAAAATAAAAATGTGGGTCTTAGCCTTTTTCACAAAATAATACGGTTTTATATTAAAACAATGAAAGTTCGAGAGTCACAATAAAAATATTCGATAATAAGGTGCCGTTTTTTGTCAATCGAATTTTACATATGGCACCATGACTATGAGGAGGGCATACTTGATCCACATCTAAAATTATTACCGCTCGCATCAGGTCAACTCGTAAGCATTAAAGTGCTGATCAAAAATATTTTTCTATTTTCTAAATCCCCGACGAATTTTGAATTAAAATGCCTGATTATGAGATGAAACGCAACCACTATACCATATTACTCGGCTATCTATTATTGATGCAATCACGTATAACTTCTTTTGAATCACGTATATGTTGAGAACAAATAACTTGTTTTCACGCAGAAGCTCTCTCCCCTTTATTTCTGTATGTATGTGTATCTGTAAATCTCCATTAAATTCCAGCGCTATTATTTACATCGACTGAAAAAAGGATAGTACTCTCCCGTGTATAATATATATAATACTCAAGTTTATGTTTGGTTAATTAATAATAATATAGATGAGCAACCATGTACGATATCTATTGTTGACGACGTGCATCAGCATGCAGAAGAAAAGTAGTTAGCTAGCTAGTGTCGCATACATATATATATAGGCGTTGGTTTGGTGACCAATTTCCTGTCCTCAATCCACAACTTGGATTTCCCTTCCATACTTCCTGGAAATTCAAATTTATGTGACGTCATCAGACATTATTAAAACAAATAAAGACTAATTAATTCGAAGATATCAGTTACGATACGACTCCAGACACGAAGATTAGAATTTAGAAGTCACTTAATCAGGACCATGCATATAATTAATATACTCGTACGTGCTTTATTATGAATGTTAAGAGAATCAATAAAGAGCTGCATCATCGTCCTTTTCGACTTATATAAATCACTTTTTGGTATACCAATCTGTTTTAAGTAAGGAATCATTTCTTTACCTATTCAAACCTCTATTTATCATAACCTTTTCAATGAAATAAAACAATATCTACCCTATTTAGATGATAATAAATCAATACATATATATGGTGTTGCCTTGGCTTTAATGTTCATTAATTAAACATTATATATTATCGGAGCGTGATATAATTAAGTTTACAATCTGACCCAATCGCGTGTAATATTTTTAATTGAATAATATTCAACATATTTTGAGTTTCATAATTAATTAGAGTATCTATATATTAATCAATGTCTATCGCCACCACATAGAAAGTTTTAGGACAAAATATTATAATGTTATCGACTAAACTTGACTTATTGAACTATATTTATTAAAAATATTTATGTTTTTAGGAAGAAAAAAATACTAATTTTTACTTACCTCATTTCAAACTCCGGAAGCCCATCGGAACCATTCACTGATTTCTTCTCCGACGCGACTCCCATCCAATTCCGGCCACTCAGAGACTTCACTCCTGCGGCTGCTTCCGGTGAAGAACCTTCTAGAGTAAGACACCGTTGCAGAGAGACGATCCACGTACTCTCCCAACCAGTTCCTCTCTCCCGCCGCATCTCCGCCGACGCTCGAGTCAACAACTCCGCCGAGAGGCCCGCTTTCATCCTTCACAGAAACGCTTCTGTGATGGCCGGGGAAGATAACCTCCGATTCCCCGTCGACGATGTACTGAAACGAGCCGATGGAGTATGCCGTCGGCGCGTTTTCCGACTCCGGTCCGGCTTGCCGCCTTACTGAACCGATCTCTAGGCGGAAGCTTCCATTTCCGGCACCGGCGGAATCGGACCGAAGAGCCGAGGCGATGTTGGAATCGGAGGGGTGGATGCTGGACCGGCAGAGAGGACAGGTTTTGTTGGCGTGGAGCCACGTGTCGATGCAGACTGCGTGGAAGGCGTGGCAACAGAGTGGTAACAGCCTGAGCTTGTCGAGAGGGTGGAATTTGGAGAGACAGATGGCGCAGTCGCTGTCGGAGCTGGAGTTGCGGACGACGGCTGAGAAGGTGAAGAGAGGGAGCGGGGTGACGGCGGTGGAGGGGCGGTGGCCGAGGCCGAGTGAGGTACTTTGGTCGGGTGAGGTGGAAATGGAGTGCAGGTGGCGGAAGAGGAGGTAGAGGAAGGTGACGGCGATGATGATGACGGAGAAAACGAGGATAGTGATGAGAATGGGATTGAGGTGAGGCTGCGGCGGCGGTTGAGAAGACGGTGGAGGTACGAGGAAGTTGTAGTCGTAGAGGTTACTGCTGGTGGTGGTCATCAAGGTCGGTGCCGGTGGAGTAGACATATTTCCTTGATTAGAGAAGAAAGGTATCTCTCTGCAGTGTAAGAAAGTATGACAGAGGCAATGCATGATGAATTTATAAAGACCTGCAGGGAAAAAAAAAAAAGTTATGTGTACTTATATCATTATTATTATTAAAATGAGCGCTTGTTTAAAGAAAATTTATTAATAATCATATTTATAAATTAAAATTTGATAGAATTTCGGATATGTAATTCATAATTCTGTGATTTTTTTTTTCTCTATTTATTATAGAAACTTATTATTTATAAAATGACTCAATTTGTTATGAGTAATTCCTTAAAGTGTGAAAAAAAGAGTGAAAAAACCATAGAAAGTTAACAACTGCCACATGTCAGTTAACAATTTGACATAAATTGGAAAGAGAATCATGTAATGCATTGCCATGTGGCAGTTGTTAACTTTCTATGGTTTTTTCACACTTTTTTTCACACTTTCTAGCAAAGCCCATTTGTTATATATATATACATATATATATATATATTATTTTTCACGTCTTATACAGTTATACTTAGTAAGTGTAGATTATAGAATAATCAAGATATTTCATTTAAAAACGTGTTTCTTTGTTAATTTTTATCATACATTGCATGTAAGTAAATATCCGCAATAGATGAATAATAAATCTCTCACAAAGTGAACACTTTATTCCTCACTTAAGGATGCAATGTATGTCCGTCCACATGATGACTGAATTTTACAAAGCTACGTAATCTAAGTAAATATATTAAAATAATTTTTTGGAAAAAATAAAGACGGGTGTTTAACATGCTGGTCTCTCGATTATATCTTAAATTGTTGGTAATGCACATCTTTAATCTTTAATTGTTTAAATGTATAATATATTCGCAAATCAGGACAAAAACTCGGACCATAATAAGTTTAGGGTTGCCATACCTTTTTGTTTACCAAAAATTATATTTGATTCAATTGTTTTATGAGACGTTTTCACATTTTTTTAAACCACTGATAAAGGAATTAAGTTCGTAAACTACAAATTGCTTTCAGTAAACTACTTTTTATAAAATGACCAAAATGCCACATGTATTTTATTAATTATTTTTATTAATTAAGCCTACACTTACCGTTCACCCTCTAAATGCTACCACATATAATTTTTTTTTACACGACACGAACACACAAAAAAAATCATGTTCATGCAAACATATTGTTGGGTTACGATTATATAAAAAGTAAAGACAGTTGATTGATAGTCAAGTCGAGAGCATCTAAGTCGAGACTCCAAAATAAGAGTCGACGACCATTCATATTCAAAACGAAGAGAAGAAGATAAATGGTCGACACCAATATTTAGAGATGTTGACGATCAAGGCAAATCCTACAAATGGTGACAAGCCCTCTTAAAGGCTCTCCCTCTTAAGGCACGAGTCGGAAGTCAAATACTATTTAAGCAAACCCTTCCTCTTAAGGAATGGTGACGTGGCGACCTGCTTCCACCGTCTTTGTGAATAAACTTTCCTCATAAGGAATGGTGAGGTGGCGACCTGCTTCCACCGCCCCCATGAAGAAACCTTTCTCTTAAGGAATTGTGAGGTGACAACCTACTTGTCACCTGCTTCTACCGCCATGGAAAAACTTTCCTCATTAAGGAACGGTGAGATGACAACCTACTTGTCACCTGCTTGTGCCATCCCAGGATAGAAACTCTCTCTAGAGGGTAGCCGTCATTTAAAGTCGATAAATCTTCCCTATAAATACCCTTAAGTACTTTCATTTTGTACACACTCAATATACTTTACAAAGTATTAATCTCTCATATTTCATTACTGACTTAAGTTTCGGAGTGTAATCATGAGAAAATCCCCAACCCCTTTTCAGGTTAATGCCTCCAAGACTCCACAAAAGGAAACTAAGTACCCTTTGAGGTCGAGATAGACACCTAAGAGAGCGAAGAGAGGCACCACCTTGAAGTCCATTTCCGAAGACCAGGGTCACGTCAACTTGATCCCAACACATATGACAGAACAATAGCACGATATAATTTATGTGTGTGTTAGTGTTTAGGTATCACAACACGATACAACGATAATGTTCTGCTAATAAGTCTAATTCTTGAGTATTTTTTTAATAAATATTATTTAATAACTTTTAAAACTCCATTTAGAGTTTGTCAATCATATATATTACGAACTTATGAAAATTGACATATTAATTCATAATGTTTTTACAATATAAAGATTCTTATTTTCATTTTTACTTGAAGATCTTGTATAGAGATGTACAACTAAATAAATTAACACAACAAGATAGCACGGCACAAACATGTACGGAAGAATTCGTGTCATGTTCGTGTTTGTAATTTCATGATTGAATAATCCGGTGAATTTATTCAACTAACTCAGAAGTATCTTTACAACTACTAACTATATATATAGCTGGAGTTAGTTGGTAACTATAGGAAAATAACAAATAAGTCCTTAAACTATATTTACATAGAAGTCCCTGTATTAGTTATTACTATGGTTAACATGCTCCCTTATTCTTTTCTTCTTCTTTACTGCTGCATCTGTATCTGCATTTTCAGCTGCATCCACAGGGGCATCAACATCTTTAGCAACCTCATTCTTCTGTTCTCGAAATACATCTTTAATTCCATATTGATGGATAAGAAATTCATGTTTCTGTCTAGACAACGCCTTTGTTAATAAATCTGCTAACTGATCTCTGGAAGCAATCTTGTATGCCATGACAAAACCTTTCACTATCTTTTCTCTAATAGTATGGCAATCTATTTCGATGTGTTTTGTTCTCTCATGGAACATTGGATTCTTGCTCATTTGTATAGCAGCACGGCTGTCACAAAAGATTGGAGTAGCTTCAATTTGAACTAATCCCATTTCACCAAGTAAGTTCCTCATCCAAATGGCCTCATCACCTGCCAAGCTAAGTCCCCTATATTCTGATTCTGCACTTGATTTAGATGTGATCTTTTGCTTTTTCACCTTCCAAGCAACTATTGCAGAACCCAACTTCACACAGTATGCATTAATTGATCTTCGAGTCACAGAACAACCAGCCCAATCAGAATCGCAATAAATCTGAAGTTGCAAGTCATTATTGGAAGGGTAAAACAATCCTTGTCCAGGAGAATTCTTGATGTAACGAAGAACTCTTAGTGCTGCCTGATAATGTGAGCTCTTTGGACTGTGAACGAATTGACTTAGTTGTTGGACTGCAAAGGAAATGTCAGGGCGTGTTATGGTTAGATAAAGCAACTTACCAACCAATCTTCTGTAAAGACCAATATCTTCATACAGCTTATCCTCTTGGTTTAACCCAAATGCTGCATCAAACTCTGGAGTAGTAAACTTCACATTCATTTCCAGAGGAGTGAGGGCAGTTTTAGCATTGCCAAGTCCAGCCTCGAGGATTAGCTCTAGAGCATACTTTCTCTGATTTAGAATAATGCCTTCTTTAGAACGAGCTATCTCCAAACCCAGGAAATAATGCAGATTTCCCAAGTCTTTTATTTTGAAATGACATTGAAGAACACCTTTAAGCTCCTTGATCAGAGAAGAATCTGAACCAGTGATAAGTAAATCGTCCACATAAATCAGAAGAAATACTTGATGTCCTCCCTTGTTTTTACTGAACATTGAATGATCAGCTTGACTTTGAATGTATCCATTTCTGAGGAGAGCTTCACTTAGTTTGAGATTCCATTGTCTTGAAGCCTGTTTTAGGCCATAAAGAGATTTCTTCAATTTGCAAACCTGTGGTCCAGCTTGTCTGGTTACCTTGTCAGTCTGGAAACCCTCTGGAATCTTCATATACACTTCTTCATCCAAATCTCCTTGAAGGAACGCGTTATTCACATCCATATGACAAATCTCCCATTTCCTTGCAGCTGCAATAGCTAAGAGAACCCTGACAGTGGTTATCTTAGCCACAGGGGAGAAAGTCTCTTTAAAATCAGCACCTTCCACCTGTGTGTAACCCTTGGCTACAAGACGAGCTTTATATCTTTCAAGTGTGCCATCAGCATTATATTTGACTCTGTATACCCATTTGCAACCAATGACTCTCTTATCAGCAGGTAGATCAGTAATCTCCCAAGTGTTGTTTTCTTGAAGTGCTTGAATTTCATTTTGCATGGCCAAAACCCAATTTGAATCCTGAGCAGCTTCTGAATAGAATATTGGCTCCCTAATCTTTGCTATCTTTGAAAGAAAGCACTTGTACTGATCAGAGATGTTATCATAATTCACAAATTTCTCAATTCCAAAAGCTGCATTAGTGGCTTTAATGGTGGGAGTAATAAAATCACTGAATCTAGCAGGGGGTCGAGAATTTCTTGATGATCTTCTCAGATGAATTTGTGGTGGATCAACAACAAGAGTTGGAGGAGAGGAATGAGGAGGTGGAGAATGTTGAGAAGGAGGAGGTGGTGAATCAGAATATCTTAACTGATGTATGAGTGAATCATCCCTCTCTGTCAAGAATGGAAATTTCTTGCAAAATTCATCCTTATGCAGTGTAAAAGGGAAAACATTCTCATGGAATCTCACATCCCTGCTTGTATGAAAAATTGAATCCTGAAGATTCATCACCACATATCCCTTTTGTGAACTTGAGTATCCCATGAAAACTGCAGCATCAGCTCTGGATGAAAATTTATCACCATTATTCAATCGAGTGGAATAACAAAGACAACCAAACGATCTGAGGTGAGTCAAAGAAGGAGGAGTTCCAAAAAGTGCTTCATGAGGACTTTTATCAGTCAACACCTCTGAGGGCAAGAGATTAATTAGATAACATGCTGAGGAAAGACAGTAACCCCAGTATCTGATTGGAATGGATGCTTGCAATCTCAAAGCACGAGCAACATCTAAGAGATGACGATGTTTCCTCTCAACTCTAGAATTTTGTTGTGGTGTGAATGAACAACTGAATTGATGAGCTATTCCCAATTTCTTGAAAAGATTAGAAACCAACTCATTTTTAAATTCTTCTCCATTGTCACTCCTGAAGACTTTTATAGTAACTCCAAACTGAGTATTCACCATCTGAATGAATTGCTTCAGAAGTAAGTAAGTATCATGCTTGTGGCGAAGTAAATAAATCCAAGTGTATCTGGTAGCATCATCCACAAGTGTGAGGAAAAACCGATAACCATTGATTGTCGGAATTCTGTAGGGCCCCCACAAATCCATATGAACAAGATCAAAAGATTTAAGTGCATGAGATGTACTAATAGAAAATGGTAATCTGCTTTGTTTGGCCATGGGACAAAGTGTGCATTTCTTTATTTGAGTCTCAACTCTCTTTGACAATGGTTGATCAGTCATCTTGCAAAGTTTATTAAAAGAAACGTGGCCCAAACGCTGGTGCCAAAGTAATGGATCTCCACTAAACACATGAGACTTCACAGCTGCAGCAGCAACAGCATCCACTTGATTTACCCGAAGAATGTAAAGCCCTTTATTCAGTACTCCAATCCCCAAACTCTTCCCATCTGCAAGGTCCTGTATTATCACAGAATCACGATGAAATATGACCGAGCAATTTAACTGAGAAGGTAAACGAGAAACAGCTATCAAGTTAAACTTGAATTCTGGCACAAGAAGAACATTTCTGAGAATACATTGATCATTGATTCTATAGGCTCCCAGGTGAGTAACCCTGCATTTTTCACCATTTGGCAGATGAACATATTGATAGGGAGTGGTATTGTCCTTCAAATCAAACAACCAATCTCGATTATAGGTCATATGATCAGTTGCCCCAGAGTCAATAATCCAGTCCATATTAGACATACCATTCAGAGTACCTGCCATAGCTGCAGATGGTTCAACAAGATCCTTTCCTTTATCAATGAATTGCAGAAAAGCTTCTATCTTTCCAATCTGACTCTTTGTAAATGGAGAATTCATGGAAGAGTTGTTAATAACACCTGTACCAGTGGAATCATCAGTACCAGGAGAAATGAGAGGATCATCAGCCATATACGATGTAACATCATCTCCAACAACAAAATTTGCAGCTTTCCACTTTTTCTTCAAATCAGGGTATTTAATCCAACAAGTATCAACACGGTGGCCTTTCCTTCCACAATAATTACAAACCCAAGCAGATTTGTCTATCTTCTTGACACCAGGAGTGCCAGCACCAACATTTTGTTTGAAGTTTCCACCATTTGATTGTTTTGCAGAATAGAAAGCAGTTCCACCAGCATCAATTATCCCATCAGTGACTTGTCCAGAAACAAATCTCTGATCCTCTTCTTGCAGCAAAACTGAATAAGCAACCCCTAAGGTAGGTAAAGGTTGCCTCATCAATAAATGCGTTCTGACAGCTCCATATGTTTCATTCAAGCCAATAAGAAACTGAATGAGACGTTGCTTTTCTTTATGTTCATTGAGCAAAGCAATATCATCTTCATGTAATAAAACCAGATCATCAATAGCTGCTAACTCATCCCACATGGTCTTAAGTTTCCCAAAATATGCTGTAATAGACATTGATCCCTGAGTAACATGATAAATTTCTCTTGTTAGCTGAAAAATCCTTGTCCCATCAACTTTGTTATACATTTCACTCAGATCATTCCAAATAGACTCTGCTGTGGGATTATACACTAGACCATTAACCAGATCCTTGGCTACAGATTTTCTCAACCATGCTTTGACCATTGCATTACTCCTATCCCATTTTGCTCTCTGATCCAAAGAAACTGACTCACGTGTACATGAGCCATCAATGAAACAAAGTTTGTTACGAATCAAGAGACTCTCTTTGATTGCACAGCTCCAGGACTGATAATTCTCACTACCAGTAAGCTGAAACTCAATTAAGGAGCCAGCTGTGATATCAGAAGGATGTATGTAGAAACGATCATCAACAGTTTCCATTGAATCCAGAATCAAAGGCAATTTCCAAAAGCAATGAATAATTCTTCTCAGCAATCAATTCGGCTTAGAAAAATAGCAAGCAATTACAGATCAACTCAAACAGAAGAGTGAAGAACCTGAACGAATGAATATCAGCGACGGTACCGCTCTGTTAGACAGACTTCCCCGTCAGTCCTGAGATTCTTCGTCCAAACTGCTCAACAGAGTTCAAAGTATCCAATGAAATGGCAAATTGAGATAATTCGCCGGAAAACGATTGAATATCAGCGACGGTACCGCTCTGTTAGACAGACTTCCCCGTCAGACCTGAGATTCGTCGTCCAAAGAAATTCAAACAAGATCCAACGTGATGTCAGATCAAATCAATGATGAACAGAATGAAGTAATTTGCCAGAGAAATTATCGGAGCAAATCGTCGGAAAAGATGAATTGATCCACTGTAGTTCGCCGGAAATCAAACAGAAAAGCTCTGATACCATTTCATGATTGAATAATCCGGTGAATTTATTCAACTAACTCAGAAGTATCTTTACAACTACTAACTATATATATAGCTGGAGTTAGTTGGTAACTATAGGAAAATAACAAATAAGTCCTTAAACTATATTTACATAGAAGTCCCTGTATTAGTTATTACTATGGTTAACATGTAAAGCGTGACACGATAAGTTTACTGTGCATGTTCAGTAATTTTAACATTACATGATTATTGACACGCACAATGAAAGCACGTAATTCCTACTTTCGTCGTGCGTGTCAATAATCATGTATACCACCCTACCACTGACCTTGTCGTCGCCGCATAAGTTGCAACTAATTGCCGATGGTCTATGATGTCGAGAAAAATAACACCTCTTCTTCACTCTGTAAGCAATTTATGTGCAAAAAGCACTCGAGAGGAGAGCATCAATTGCGTTAGAATTTATTGAAGACGTGGTCATACGATAGGACCGTGCCTACTGATGGTGGTTGGGCGGTTCACGATTGTAGCTGGAGTAGATGGGTGAGCGATGGAGTAGCGTAGTGTTAATTAATAAAAATAATTATATTTAATATAATATATACATGGGCATTTTGGTCATTTAAGTAAAAAATGGTCTATAAAAATAATTTATAGCCTATGAATCCAACTTCCTTAATCCAAATAAAATACATGTAATGTAACCTTACCTTATTATATTTTAATAACTAGAACTAACCGGTTGATGGCCAAAATATTTTTTTAAGAAGAGTCTATCGGTTATATGATTTTTTTAAGAAGAGTCATCGGTTAATATGATTTAAAATGTTGTTTGTTGCCGAACCAGAATGTTGGTCAACGTGTTGTGAAGTTTGGATATAAGCGATTTTATAATAGATGCCTTCGACGTGGCTATGAATGATGATGTGGGTGGCCAGGTGGGTTGAGGTTTGTGGAGGAAGAAAGGAGCCAGCAGGTTGGAAAGATCTAATGACAATAGACTACATTCCCTTTCTATTATGAACTATGAATGAGATCATATGTTTCACAATTAAAAAAAAAAAAAAAAAAACGAAACGATTTGTTTCACCATTTTTTAAAATAAATTATAATAAGGGATCTATTTATATAATACAACTTGGTTAGAGACTTAGAGTAATATAACATTGACAAGTAGGTAACTTTATTTATTTTTACTTAATATTTTTCCAATTAGGTCATTTGATATCACCAGTGGCAGAAGTATATGTAGTAATGGTAACAAACACACTTCATTATCAACACTTCATTATCAAGTATTTTTATTATGACACTGATTTATTAAATATGCTCTTAACTTAATTATTAATTATTAATTATTATTTTGTAAGATTACATTATTATTTTATAAGTTTGAGATTTTCTATCTAATAAATCGTCTCTTTTGACTAAATAAAAATAAAAATAATCTCTACTCATTTGAGTCCGGTATTTTAGCTGGCCCATATTTATTTCCGGCTAATCCACGTTTTTTCTCCTCTCTCCTCTGTCCGACCCTACGCAAACCGAGCGATCCCTTAAAACGCCCTCCGCCATGCTTCGCCGCGCCTCCGGTCTACTCGGCCGACCTACAATGGCCTCACTAAGGGCCTCTGTGCGACCTCTCTCCACCGATCTGCCATCATCTCCGGCAGCAGACTCCGAATTCCAGGAAGCATGGAAGAAGGTTTCTCCCAACATCGATCCTCCGAAGACCCCTCTCTCATTCATGCAGCCTCGGCCGGGCACTCCCACCTCTATCCCAACCAAGCTCACCGTCAATTTCGTGCTTCCTTATTCATCTGAGCTTTCTCAGAAGGAGGTCAGTCAACTCTCATCACATACCAGCTCAATGCAATTACAATTTTTCTTAAATTAATCGATAAATATTAGTTTAAATCACTTATTTACGATGGTCGAGTATGCCTGATGAACAGTGTGTGAATAGTGTAATCTGCTGTGAGAAGGCGGCATTGTGCCTTTGCGGTTGACTGCTTGTTTGTGGAGCTAGTCTTGAATCCATTGTTACTATTAATTATTTTATCGGTGAAGCTTTTTTGTTGTCGATAATCTTGAGCACTGATAGTATGATTTAACACAATTTGTTGCATATACAGTTGTATATTCCTGTTATGGTGGCTGAGCTTGTGATTGTATAGAATTTACAACCTAATCACAGTAGATTACAACTATCATTTTTACAATTGCAATTACATTGATTAACTGCTGCTATTATGTCTACTGGTAATTTAGCCTTAGTTGAATATCTTCAGTAAATTTTGTATCTGGGTTGTTACGGAATTGACGCACTTCTTCGCCTTCACTTAATCTATAACAGTGATCTAAAACTAGGCCACATCAATAGGCTCAAAATTCAGATCATTTTCATGTAGTAATTGATGGATCCATAGTTAGCCGAGTGAAAACACAGCATTTCAGTCAAAAAAGTACAAGTTGAAGATGTTGTGCTGAAGCAGAAGGAAATATCTATTCAATCCAGATTGAGATTTACCCACACTGTTAAAGTGACCTTTTAACCTCGAGGCGGACATGTTTCATGACATTGTTATTGTTGAACTCAAATCCCTGTTTAATCTGCTTCGGCAAGTACTTTTGATTCATCACTGGCATATAGGGGGTAGGAATCAAAGGGCTGACTATATTTGAAGACTATGGAATCTCTTAAAAGTTATGAGTTTTTAAATGTAAAGAAATATCATATTAGTGCTGCAAGCTTCTCTTTTAGAAAGGACTCCATTTTCTATTGTTGTACTCATTAGGTAATTTCTTGTTCAGAACTATGCTGATAATCATGTCAAATAGCAGCAAGTCCACATTTTTACCATAGCTTGATCTTGATGTGGTGACCACTTGACTTGACAATTCACAGTGATATGGTTTTGTTGGAAAATTTAGGTTGACATGGTGATAATCCCAGCGACAACTGGACAAATGGGTGTCCTCCCGGGCCACGTATCAACAATTGCAGAGTTGAAGCCGGGAGTGCTCTCGGTTCACGAAGGAAACGATACCACCAAATACTTCATTAGCAGTGGATTCGCATTCATCCACGCTAATTCTTATGCTGACATCATCGCCGTAGAGGCTGTTCCGGTTGACAGAATCGACCCAAGCCTTGTCCAGAAGGGCCTTGCGGAGTTCAATCAGAAGCTGAGCTCGGCCTCTACTGACTTGGAGAAGGCTGAGGCACAGATTGGAGTTGATGTCCATAGCGCCCTCAACTCTGCTCTCACCGGTTAATTGATTGTTCAACATAACAACTGCACCGGAACCGGTTCAATGATTCTTCCTTCCATCTTTTATGCTTTATAATCTCATTTTCTTCTTCGTGGCTGTAATTCGACAGATTGTGCAATTTTCTTAGTTATGAGCACAGATGACACTGCATTTTCGTTCATTTTAGTTTCACTTGACAAATTGAAGGTTAAAAATAAAACGCTACAATTTTCATCACCAGAAACGGTTCCACAGTTCACCACGGTTTGAGCGGTTCTGACAGTTCCTCGTCTCAGGTCCGGTTCTGAAAACTTGGGAAGTAGAAGAAATGGCAGCATCATTGTTGAATTTAGTTCATTTGCATTATTGTTGAACTTTTCTTACCATCTCAATCTCACTTCATTTTTAGTAATAAAAACCGAGTTTAATTGATTGTAACGACAATCAGCGAATTGGATATTTAATACAAACATCTAAAAAATTTGATTCAATAACAAGATAATTTAATTTTAGATTTGTTTCTTTGCCAACAATTTTAGGTATCCAATAGTTAAAAGGAAGTCGCCATAAAAATTAACAAGATAAAATCTTAATAGCAATTTATCAAAGGGTTAAGAGCCTCTCAATTATATGAGATGATTTCAATTTTTTTCTCTTAAAATTGATGAAACAAACTTAATACTTCAAAAAAGTATATTTATAACGCCAATTTTAACAATAAATCAATCAAATAAGTGGAAAACCACTACAAAAAATACCCCATTTACCGGCGAAAAATTAAAACTAGCCGGTAAAAATGGCCGGTAAAAGTTTTTTTCCCGGCAAAGTTAAAATTTTGCCGGTAAAAGATTATTGGCGGCGAGATTAATATTTTCGCCAGTAAAAGATTAGAATTACCGGCCACTAAATTTGTTTCGCCGGTAAAAGTTTAAGGGAAAAAAATAAATTAATATTTTAATACAAGATACATTAGCGGCAAGATAGTTGGCCGGTAAATGATTACAATTAACGGCGACTAAATTAATCTCGCCGGTAAAGTTAAAGTTTTAGCGGCGGTGTCATTTTAGTCGCCGGGAAAAAATATAAATTATTACCGGCAAGATAGATGGCCGGTAAAGTTGTCCAATTAGCGGCGACGTAATTTTATTCGCCGGGAAAAAATTTAAATTATTACCGGCGAGATAGATGGCCGGTAAAGTTGTCCAATTAGCGGCGACGTCATTTTATTCGCCAGGAAAAAATTTAAATTATTACCGGCGAGTTATTAGGCCGGTAAATGTTTACTATTAACTGAGACTAATTAGTTTCACCAGTAAAGTTAAACTTTTAGTGGCGACATCATTTTAGTCGTTGGGATTTTTTTTTTTTAAATATTACCGTCAAGATAGTTTTTCGGTAAAGTTGTACAATTAACGGCAACTAAATTAGTTTTGCCAATAAAATATAAGTTCTAACGACGACGTAATTATAGTTACCGGGAAAAAAATTGTAATTTTATAAAAGGGAATACGTAAGATAAAGATTAAGTATAATCATTTAGGTATATACTTGTTTAGCACAATATATTTGAAGGATTATAAAAAAATGAAAGAGAATTCCATACAATTACCATAAACCCAATACATTCACTTAATAGATAGTCTTTTATATCGGCCAAAAACAATTCTTTATATTTTCTCTACAAACGTCCTCACCATCATAGTTATGTTTTAGTTTTTACTTTAGAGAAATAATAATAATAATAATAATAATAATAATTAATAAGTCACCATATGTGATCTTATCCCTAGACAGACAACGAGCAAGGCTTCGTGAGAGTTCCAGACAGCGACGAGAAGAAAGAGAGCCAGAGAGGTCCAGACAGCAAGCAAGGCTTCGAGAATGATTGCATCTTCCGGCTTCGGAAATCGAAGTCGTCCTGCAGCTCTAGCCCAGACCAACAGACTCCAACCGCACATCCACCTTCTGACAAAGAACCTCGACACCAAGCGACCTCCGATCGGTCAAGAACTCTATTTCTTAGACTCAGGTTAGTTTATTTTCGGTTGGATTACTTGAATTGAAAATCAAGTATCAGTTTGATGTGTAGTTTGGAGAAGTGAAATTGAGTTCAAGTGGTTAACCCTAAATTAGACGGATTTTGACTGAACTGGGTCGTTTTAAGTTGGTTTACTGAAAATTGGTCCAATTAAGCTGATTTAGATGGGTATACAGTGAGTTAGTTTAATTGTGAATAAAATAGGTTTGATTATAATTGATTTGATTAAGTGGTATAACATGTGAATTCAAAGATCTTAGATTTGAAATAATATTTTCTAGGTCTTAGATTTGAAATAATGTTGTCTAGGCATCAATTTGTTGGGCAAATAATTTTCGTTACCAACCTCATTGGTGACATTATAAAGTAAAAGAAGAAATCCTCCTAGCCTTCTAGCGATGAGAGAGTATGATTAGTTGTTAAGGGATGGTATGATTGACAGTATTAAACTGCACAATTATATATTTAGTAGCTAGCTCAAAATTTTGATAATATAGTTAACTTAGCTAGCTAGTTGGATGTTTGATTTTCACAGAAGTTAAGTTCTAGTCTTATGTTGTGTTGTTTTTAAGCTCGTCTAGACATGCAAGTCATGGGCATAAGACGTTCACTCCATCCAATATCAAATGGATCTAAGCAAGTAATACCTGCAGCAAGCCATACATTGTCGCGTGATCAATAGACTCTTTTGTTTAGGTTCCCGGAAGATTTGATAATTCCTGGAGGTTATCTCGTTGTGTTAATGTTAAGGAGCGGAAAATTGACGGACTGAAGAGTCATGACTACCATGTGTTGATGCAACGTCTCTTGCTAATAGACCCATAATTATGATGAAAACTCTATTCGTAGTGTGTTTTGCTAGTTGAAACTGTCCTTATGTTTTCAATGATACTTTTCTAATAAAGCTATGTTATATATATATAGTGTATACACATAACACGATAAAATATCTATTTTTGAGTTGTAGAAACTAGAAAGTAATGGCTGGGAGAGGGAAACGAAGCACTCGTCCTTCCAATCAACGGAAGCATATCTCCGTCTGTGACATGACATCCGAGTCTGAACCCCCACTACTTCTTACACAGCCGCGTACATCATCCGAACCAACCATTAATGCATCTGAGCATCTTCTGCTTAAATATATAACTTTCAGAACTGATCATTTCTTAATATTTCGTGCTAACTCCTTTTGCGTTTTGTGTTAAAATCTAATTCATCTAGCTGGTTCGGAGAGTTCTAAGACCAAAACCACTGGAGTAAGGAGAAGAAGGATCTTATATCAACAAAAGCCTTCTAACACTTGGAACAGTAAGTTCATTTTAACTCCATTATACTTAAGTCTTAAACGTAGCACTTGTTCTTTATGCCGATGATTTCAATACCTTATATCGATGGTCTGTGGTCTACCCTGTGTCTCAAGCTCATATTTTATGCTCTAATGTACATGTCATTGGGAAATTGAATGAGGGAAAAGCATTTCATGTTCCATACCGTGACTCTAAGCTTACTCGGCTTCTGCAGACCTCTTTAAGTGGCCATTGACATGCTTCAGTGAGTTTGTTATTCGAATAGGATTTATATGACTTCGTTGAAGGCTCGTTTGTTGCCAGTATTCCGGTGACTGAATTTTATATTTGTTTAATTTTATGAAATTTTATGTAAGTCATATTCTTTGTCTTTACCTGATAGAGCTGGTACTCTACCTATTTTATATCCTTCCATAATTTCTCTGCACTACCACTTGAATAAATTTTTCCTCATAATTACTTTCCTCTTTTGGTACAGCTAATTTGCAACGTCACTCCTGCCTCAAGTAAACTGGAGGAGACACACAACATATCAAAATTTGCAAGCAGGGCCAAACGATTAGAGATTTATGCATCCCGCAATAAGGTTCATATTTTCACAATTAAGAGTTTCTAATGTTATAGTGTCGTGATAATCCATAGCTCTACTGACAATATATTAAATATTTGCCACCAGATTGTTGATGAGAAATCTTTGACAAAAAAGTATCAACGTGAAATCTTCAGCCTTAAGGAAACTAGATCAAATGAAGAGGGGAATGTCTGTGGCAGTTAACCATGTTAATGGTTAGTTTTTTGAGATGCTACTCAAACTCATGCAACTAAACTTACATATGGTTATATCTATTAGTTAATTGTGGAAACTTAATGTATTTTGTATTCCTTTTATTTGGTTATATTATGACTATTATGAATGAGGATTCAAATGTTGGCTTCAAAGTAATATGGTTGTTTTATAATTATGGTTTGAGATTTCTATTATACAATTAGGTGAAAAAAATTCAATATGCCGCGGGAGTAACTCGCCGATAAAGAGAGTCTAAAAAAGTCGCAAGCTGTTATTTTGTCCGACGAAATAAGTCGTCAAAAATATATCGGCAAATGAGGTTGCCAATAATAGCCATTTTTTTGACTAAGAAACTCGCCAGTAAAAGTCGTATATTTTACCGGCGAGTTGTCTCGCCGTTAAAGCACATTTTTCCGGCAATATAACTCGCCGGTAAAAACTCTCTTTTTTACCGGCGAAATAACTCGTTGATAAAATCAATTTTATTGGCGAGCTTTTTCGCCGGTAAAAGTCATGTTTTTTTACCGGCGAGTTTTCTCGCCGTTAAAGCACATTTTTTCCGGCAACATAATTCGCCGGTAAAAATTTATCTTTTTTACCGGGGAAATAACTCGCCGATAAAACGCTATTTTCACCGGCGACTAAGTCTCACCAATAAATTCTCATATTTTTACCGGCAAAATAACTCGCCGGGAATAAGTAATATTTTATTGTTTTTTAATAAGTCTTTCTCGGCAAAATATCTCGCCGGTAAAAGGTTATTAGTTTTACCGGCCATCTCTAACTCGCCGGTAAAACATTTACCGGCGCCGCTTTACCGGCGAGATTGATCGGCGAAAAATTTCGCCGGGATGACTTTTACCGGCGAAAATAGGGCTTTTACCGGCCACTAACCCTCGCCGGTAAATGGGGTATTTCTTGTAGTGAACAACACATCTGATAGTTAAGACTTCGAATATCAACATTTAAAAACTAAAATATTGATTAGATAATTGGGATTGTTTTAAGTGCTTAACCCTTTATTAAAATATGAATGCTCATAGTCATATAGTGGATCGATTAAGAAGAAGCCATCAATCAAACCGAGAAGAGTGTAAATACAATGATTCCCGAACACGATAAGCTCTAAATCTCTATCTTTCATTCATCACACACTGATCAAATCAAACATGTCCATGCATCAACCTACCCCTGCCTGCCACTCTCAAGTAGGACAAATATATAGCATTAATCAAGTAACGAGGACGGCCACAAACCTTCTCACACTCACAAGGAGAAGGGTTTTGCATACACATCGAAGGGTGAGCATGATGTTAATTGCGGCTCCTGTTCAATCAATCACTCACAAAATCAGCAACCAAACTCAAAATTTAAAGCCACCATACATAACTCTCAATTTAACCAAACATTACCTGTTTAAGCCCTCCAGTACTTAGACTACCACCGGACACAAGCATGGTAATTAGTGACGTGACCACACCCCCTCCAATATCTGCACCACCACCAGTACTTCGAATAGTGGTGCGCATTGAATTCAGTATACTACCGTATGTGCCTCCCTGACCGCGTTCAATTGCTTGGATGAAGCAGAATGTCATGGCACCAGTGGATGTGATCTTTGATAAAGCCTGTAATGAACCCGTAGCTGAATTAAAAACTCAAACTTTGAGATTGATTATAAGAGACAACAGCTCATGAATTTTCTAAGGCTTACTGATGTGTCAGCTGAGGTCTGGTTATCGTCACAACCGCTGAAAGAAATTACTTCTCCACCGCTCGTCCCTTTCCATAGACCTGATCGAGGCCGGTGATCCTCCCACACATACTGTCCGCTCCTTTAATTAAACAAAGGAATGATATCAGGAAGATGAGAAATAGCTGCCTACTGAATCACATAAATATGGCTAAATTGGTTGGACTTTTGTGAAGTCCTGATTGAAGGTTATAATTTAAAAAGTTCAAACATGAATTCATGTTGGATTGAAATAGGAGCATATATAAATACTCAATTCCCACAGTCGACTAGCAAAATATGATTATTTTCTCCTATATCAGTCTTTTCTAAAGGCAGACAGCTCTTTGTCTACTTCCATATGGTTTAATAATTCTCAGAAATATGCAATTTTAACCAAAAGTCCTACCTATGTTTAAGTTGAGATAATAAATATTCTTAAACTAAGATTTGTTGAATGATAGAAGAAGAGAGTTTACCTGTTCATTCTGCAAAGGAATGGTAAGTCTAAGATGGTGCCGCTGTGGCAAGCATCTATTATTGCATGCAGCTTGACCCCAGGAATAAGTGGTCTGACTATTAACGCATTGATCTCGTCATCAACAATCATACCCTGAGTTTCAAAGTCCAGGGGACATAAGGTTTCATCATATCCATCAGCTTCATCGCCACTGTAATTCCTCTGCTGTGAACCATGTCCTGAGTAGTGAAAAAAAAGGGAATCTCCAGGTTGACAACCTTGAACCAGCCAATACAAGGCCATCTTCATATTGTGTTTATTAGGAATTCTGTAAGGATCAGTTTCTTCTTCTGCAAAATAAACCCAACCAAGCCTTTCAGATCGTGTAGGAATTCACATATTGTATTTAGAAAGAGATTAGTAGTGATTTTTGTTAGTCTAGCGAAAATTTGTATAATAAACTACGGAACAGTAATGCCAGTAAATTCATCCTATGAGGCATGCTGTCATCTCCGAGGATGCAGGTAAACTGTTCCAGTGTAACAAAGTTATACGGAGTTGAATTTGTGAAAGTCTAGAGAAAATTTAGCATATTGTAACATATGCAAAACATATCCAAGAAACGAACACAAGAGAATATATCATGGAGAGAATAGTGAGGTTATGATATGCATCAAGACATAATGCCACATGCAGACTCCAATATAGTAAAGTTGTAGCTCATCTACACTTGCACTTTTCTGCTTCTAATCTCAGGTTTATGTAACTAGTTCCGAGTATTAGGCTATTAGCAACACAGAGACATCTGAAGCTAGCAACATCTAAGGATAACACTTAATGGTTCCTATTCTACTTTTAAGAGCAAGCATGTTGATCACATATTTTCTCCCATAATTTGATATTGTTGAAAGCCAAAAAATAAAAAAATATGTAATGGAACAAAGGACATTCAGAGTAGTTCTACTCTTCTTTATTGGTCATAAAAGGAGTTCTTGTCTGCCATACTTTCCTCCACGGGAAATCACCATCTACATTAGTACACTACATTATGAGGCTGAGGCATCACACCAGAACTCACTTAGTTTGGCCCCTTTAATTTCTAGTCACTCGTCTTGGTTAGCATCTTACAAACAAACACTTGAAGGTTCATATCACCCTAGAAGTAGTTAAATAAAAAACTCACTAAGAATTTGATTGATGATCATCTCCAATGGAGAAATTATATCTTATAAATATACAATAATCTACAGAAATCTTAAATTTTATCATCTAAACCACAGAGTGCATCTAAATAACTACAGCTACTAAGAAGCAACTCGCATAAAGTACAGAACACAGAGCATGGGAAACATCAATATCAATTAATGCATTTCATAGATGTGATAGCAGAAAGGGAGGGACGGGAAGAATTACCAGTAAGCATAAGAATGGAGGATTCAGGGAAATGAAACTTATTGATGAGCAGATACTTCATGCACTTGGCGTCGTTAATACAACCCTTCAGCTCGTGCCGCGAGTACCTGTACGATATGCCAACGATCACGGCACGCTTCCGTCCATGAGCGCTCGGGGGCTGACCTGGAGGCGCGTGATTGTATGGCGAGGGAGGAGGGACGTAGGATGGAGGAGGACCAGACCGAGGATCGGCGATTTGAGTTACCGCCTTGCAGATTGCGCAACGAATGGAACTGGCCCCCGGTGGCAGCTGCAGAGGAGTCCGGCAGCCGGAGCAATTTACCAGCATCAGCGGAGGTGGTTGATACATTGAGGTAATACAATGACAATTAATGATGCGACAATAGGCAGAAATCTCTAGCAGGCGATGCTTCAGATTCTATTACAGTCAAGAAGAAAATGAAATCTTCTGTTGCCGTCGGATAAAGATGCATTGATAGGAAGAAGACAACCAATAGAATGATCGGAGCTCCGTCGTGACGTATTCACGGAACGAAGCGCGTTTTTAAGTCAACGAACTTATTTTCCCCCAACTAACCCAAAAAAACCAAATATTGCTACTTGCTCCATTATAAATAAATATTTTTTTGCCACTAAATTTTATTTAGGGTTAATGGATCATTTGATATAACATCTTTGATCCATTTTAATTTTTAGTGTAATAAGTATTTTTATTTATATTTTTTTTGTATAATATGTTTGGAATGTATACATTTTTTATTCATTTGCTAATCAATTGTTAATGTTGACCATGTGACTTCCAAATGAATACTCTAAATATTTGTTTTAATCAGTTTAGTCATTCTCTTACTATACTAAAAATCAAAATTGATTAAACATATATATTGCATAATAATATGAATATTTTTTATAAAACTTGAAATAATGGGTTGCGTGTTGTGCCATATGACAAAATAGACAAGGAAAGCTATTTATGACAAAATAGACAAGGAAAGACTATTTTTTTAAGCGGCGTAATTACACTGGTTAGGCTAAGTGTTATTTTCTAACTTTATCGAATATAATTATTTTTTCTTAGATGAGTAATAACAACTAACAAGTACTATCACTAAAAAAAAGTAACAAATATGAAATATATAGTTTCACTAATCTAACCATGATTATAAATTAGGATGCTGATAATACTAAAAACAATAACTAACACACGCTTTGTGCAAAATTATTATTTTAAATTAATTTACTAAAATACTATGTATGTTATTATTAAGTAAATTTTTTATAAATAATATATGTAAATTAGAAATATGTGGTATTATACATCACTTGAAAATATTATAATCTATTTTCCCGTTTAAAAAATATGAATCGATACATTTCAAAACTTCATAAATTGTAGTTATATGTAGTAAATTAATATACATTTGAATCAAAAAGTTCTATTATTAATTTAAAATCTACTGAATTATTAAAATTGATATATATTTTTATATGGTTTAACCATCCATAATTATTATATATTTTTTATATAAAAAAAAAAACTGTGAAATATTTTGACAAAGAAATGATGAAGTATATTTGTAAAAAAAAAAAAAAAGTTCAGTGCACTTTTTCTAACTAGTCAAAATTTGGGGTAAGCAATTTGGCACTCATCTCAATATTATGTTATATATATATATATATATATATATATATATATATATATATATATTTTTTTTTTTTTCAAATCAATATTATATTGTCAAGGTACTATTCTTATCTTCTGTTTTGAGTTTTGAGGAAAAGAATACTTTTCTTTATTCCGTATATTGATCGTGATTTTTGTAAACTACTAGTTAATATTTTATTATTTTCAATTATTTGTAGGGCTCAAAGTAGATGGTGAAGGAGAAAGAAGGATGATAATGGTCCTGCAGCCAGCTTTGAAGATTCAGTACCCTTCAAAAGTAATAATTTAGGGTCAAAGAATCCCCAAAAGGAAAAGGGAAACCTTAGGTAATTAATTGCCTTCTTGTTCTTTATTTATAAACCTCAGGATTCTTCAACTACAACTCTACAAGGAGAGTTTATTTTTTTATTTCTTGCCAAACACAAGGAGAGACCATTGGCTTCTGCTATTATTTGAGGGCATTGACGAGATTAGACTAGGGCCGGCAATGGTGCGCCGAAAATTAAATAACCATAGTTATTCAAACCATTTACCGCAACGGTTAACCGTATCATTATGGTGATGGGCGGTTATGGTGATGAATCTTGTAACCGCAATGGTTATGGTTATGGTATTCAATCCATAACCGCGGTTATAACCATCACCTCTATATATATAATATTAATACATATATTACTAATAATACTTATATTGTTATATATATACATTATTATTATACTTTAATTATTAGTCAAATATTATAATTCTTATTTCGTTCCCTTTCTCACCCACCATTTTTTTTGTCTATGTTACTTATTATTAGGTAACCACGATTGGAAGCGATGGTGAATGAGGATCGAAGATCGCAAGTGATAGGTGATTGAAGATGTTTTTTTTAATTAAGTGAAACAATTAAGTTATGTTTAATTTGGATTTCGTGTATAAAACAATAAATGTATGTTTACTTTTCTTGTATGAAATAATGATGTTGTATTAGTTTGAATGATTGTGGTTAAATGATTTAATCGTGGTTAAAAACCATGGTTATAGTTATGGTTATGGTATGAAGAATCATAACCGCAGTGGTTATGGTTATGGTATGAGTGAAAAAAATATGGTATGGTTATGGTATTAGTGCTATTCGCACCATACCCTCACCATCGCCAGCCCTAAATTAGACATGATGAAGTACTTATATCTGCATAAGGTAATCTAACGTCCTACAATCAGTTAGGATTGTGAAAGTTCGACCACTATGTAGTTTGGTAAAAATATTCTAGACAAAATTAGGCCTCTCAATTTTGGATCAGATCTGAAATGAACTCGAAATTGATCGGGCCCGGGTCGGGATTGGATCCCAACTTTGAGTGTTCAAGCCGGTTTCGTTTTGATCTAGGAAACAACTGGTCGGGTTCAGGTCTAATATTAGACCCTCTGATTCAGATATATTTAAGTTATAGATATTAATATATAAAATATATAATAATTAATATATTAAAAGTAAAATCAAACAAATAACAAAATAGAAACCCTAGATTCATCACTTTCTGTCTTCTCTCAATTACTCTTCATCTCCTCAAATTTCAAAGGCTCAATCAACGCTTAAACATAGTCACAACTCAACTCATCGAATCAAAGACTCACAGTAAGTGGAGACAGAAAAGTATAATTCTCATATGCGTTCGACTTAGTCACCCAGAAAGAATCATCAATTATGATTTATGAATCGCATATTCTAATTCCCGACGCCTGAATCGATGACTCGAAATTGACGATTGTATTCTCCACTGCAGGGATAAAATTATGGGTTAACATGTCTTTTGGTCCATGATGTTTGATCACTTTGGGTTTTAGTCCATGATGTTTTTTTTGCCTAGTTTTAGTACCATATGTTTGCAGATTTTTCTAGTTTTGGTCGGACCGTTACATTCCGTCCATTTTTTCCGTTAAGTGACATGCGCAAGTCACGTGATCCACCATAAACTTTCAATTTTGTTCAAATTTGTTCAATTTTGTTCAATGGGTCAATTCCCCCAAATTTGAACAAAATTGAAAATTTATGGTGGATCACGTGACTTGCGCATGTCACTTAACGAAAAAATGGACGGAATGTAACGGTCCGACCAAAACTAGAAAAATCTGCAAACATATGGTACCAAAACTAGGCACAAAAAAAAACATCATGGACTAAAACCCAAAGTGATCAAACATCATGGACCAAAAGACCTGTTAACCCTAAAATTATTGATAGAGACTAGGGGTCCGGACCGGTTTTTAGCTTGTTTCGGTCGGATACCTAAGTTTTCGGTCCGGTTTTTTCTTTAAAAAAATCCGACCAAAAACCCGTTTGAGGAAAAATAAACCGTCCATTAGTAGTACGATTTTTTCAGTTCGGTTTTCGGTTTAAACCGAAAATCCAATATTAGCAATTACCATTATAAATTCTTATCATTTTCATGAACTATATCAAATCAAAATGATAAATTAATTCCATTATTATAATTAAATAAATTATAAAATAAAAGTAGAAAAAATAATCTTCAAAAGTGCCTCTTTTACAATTTATATTAAGCTAATTAACTATTTATATTATTTAATATCAACTAATATAATATATATTATATATATTTAATTAACATAGCGGTCGGTTCGGTCCCCACGGTCCTCAAAGGTCAAAATCCGAACCGGTCCGAAAATCTGAACAAAAGAAAAAAATCCGACCAAAAACCAAACCGAATATTTCGGATTCGGTATTTTCGGTCCGGGCCGGTCCGGTTTTCACCGGTTTTTCGGACCAACCGGATTTTGGTTTCACCCCTAATCGAGACATGGAGATAGAGTTCTTTTATAGTGGAGCAGCAAATAACAAGTTATGAGAAATAAAAGGGTTTGTCAACGAAAATGTAATGGGAGGAGCGAGGAGCAGCAAGCAGCAGCCAATAAGAAACAGAGTGATTTAGGGACAGGTTGCAGGTTAACCCGGTGACCTGTTAGGTCGAGTTCGATTTCCGAGACCTGACCCATTATGAAGTTCGAGTCGGGTTTAAATTGACCACATATTGACACGCATATTGCGGGTTTCGGACCACAAGCCACAGGTTGACCCGTTTTGATAGGCGTAAAAAAAAAAAAAAAAAAAAAATTCTTATGTTTAAACAAAATTCATAGTCGTTTTGGATTGAGAACCATCACCATTAAGAAGTGAAGGGTCAAAAAAGTATAGTTATAAAATATTAGATTATAGAGTCTTCTACAATGAGAAGAAGCTCAAGGGCCAGAGTAGTAGATAATAACTGAGTTTTGAGGGTTTTTTTGGCCAAGAGAGTTAAATGTGGTGATATCACATGATAGTGGTAATACTCGTATATTTCTTGTTCAACCACGGCCCAGCCCAACTCCCAATGTCCGATCCCGACTCTCCTTTCCAATTTTCTCCTTTTCTTGTCTCTTCTTCGTTCATTTCAGACTTTAGATCGAGCCCAACTCCCAACCATCGCCTTCCTCGACTTTCCGTCACCGTCGGTCGCCGTTTGCCTGAAATCTGCACTTACCGCCAAATTGCGGTAGCCTCAGGCAAAAGAAGCTTTGCCTTGCTGTCTCTCAGCGATTCTCCGTCTCGTGCGGCCCAATCCCCGTTCACCTTCGTTTCGTCGTCCTTGAGATTCCTACCGTCTATCGTCGCTGATAATTAACGTATGATCCTCTACATTTCTTTTGTGATTACTTTTTTTCTCCATGGATCTGTTTGGCTTGGGCTCTTTGACAGATGATTGGTTATCATTTGAATCTCTGGATTGAGCTTCATTTCGATTATATCACGATCACTGAATTGACCTCATTGAAGCGTATTGTTTGATCATCATTGATGCTTCTCCGCGCTTGGCCCCTAGCAAGGAATGCCGTTTGTAGATGTCGAATATTATAATTATTGTTTGCTTTTGAAATTTGAAAAGGTTTACGTGTAGGAGTTAGGACCCAAGCGTTGTACTTCAAACGCAATCGCTCTATATTTGCGCGTATTGTCTTGCTTCCTTGGTTCTATGAGCAAGACTGGCTTTGATCCAACCAAGTCTGTTCCACTGCTTCTTTTCTTGATTATCGTACTAAACTGGTGAATAGGTACTGCATTGTTGGATGGACATGGATATGATCTGGACTTAAGCCAGTGTTCTTTATTCCTTAGTGGTCCTGATTTTAGATTGTTTGTATCAATTATTCAGTAGGGGGTCAAATAGATGGCGACGGCGGGCACCGGTGAAGGTGAAAAGAAGGATGAAAATACTCCTGTTGCTTCACCTACTACAAAGAAGCAAGCGAGTTTTGTTTCTCGGATTTACAAGGGCATTTTTGGACGGGATGATATTGACAAGAGGCTGGAAAAGATCTCTAAGGAGGAATCTGCTATTCATACTAGAATGAGGAAGAGATCCATCAGTAGGAGACGAATTCGAGGACAAGCCATCCTCTTTTCCATCCTCTTCGAGGTGATGCTGCATGTTTGACTATTTGTATCGTGTTTATTTATTTAACCAACTATTCGTACCAAACAAATCAGGCTATAATCATTGTTCATCGTTCTTCTTAATAATTTGATCGGGTAGATCATTTGGCCATCAAAGTATCCAGCACTACTTGCTTCATGAGGCCGTGAACGTCTAGGTTAATAGAGTGGATGAAGATATATAAACACACACGACTGTTCAGAATTCTCTCCTTTGTCTGTCACGGTAACATTTTTTTGCATGTTGTTGCTAATATATATGAGCTGTGAACTTGTTGGAACTAGGTGGTCGCTGTGGTGTCTGCTATATTAACAAGGGGACAGTTAGAGATGGACCTGAAGATCAGGGCCCTAAGAATTCTTCCTATGTTTCTGTGGCCTGGTCTATCATTTGTTGCTTATTCAGCTTATAGGAAGCTGACTGACATCCGTAAGTATCATCTACCATCTGATTGTGGTGCTTGATCTCGTATAAATTGACAATACCGTCCTTTCTTATTTTCTATTGTTTTCGTATCTAATCAATACTGCATGTGCATCATTGCCCTCTGCAGTGTCAGATCTGGTGGAAGTTTTTATTTCAGTTTTCTGTCACATTGTGTGAGAAGATAGTGCAGATTAGCAGTATCAATTTAACTGTTATCAAGGAACAAATATACTTCTGAAAGTTTCTGCGCCTTAAGAAACAGAAGTCTAGTTTTGACTCTTGAGCTTGAGCATTTATGGGTTTTCTTGATAACTAGGTATATGTAACATAACTAAAGGTCGAGGTCCCTAGCTGAAATGATTGGTTACAGTTTTTTTTTTTTTTTTGGGATCTTGTGTATCCAAATTGGTTGAGTGATATATAGATGTCACATTTGACAACATGATTGTCAAAAGTTCCTTCCAGGTTCTCAAGCTCTTGGTTGTGGGAAAGCATGCTAATAATAACAGTTAGAATGTTAGACCACCAAAATGTTACCAGAACTTTATGCATCAGGATTCCTTTACCTGCTTCATTTTGGTAAAACTGTGTCTTGAAATCATGTTTATCTTCAGGTGATAATAGGGATCAGAAGACTCTCAAGAGGCTTCAGACAGAGAAGAAAGAACTTCTTGATGATTTAAAGAACAAAAATAAGTTCTACGAGATACAAGAAATGATTCAGGTGGGTAGTTTAAATCTGTCCTCTACTGTTTTCTTTACTTGAAGGGGATCGAAGTACAAACTTTTTACTAAATGGTAAAATAAACATCTATTTACTGTAGAAATACGACACTGATCCAGCGGCCAAGGCAGCTGCTGCAGCTGTCCTTGCATCGAAACTAGGAGCAGATTCAGGTCTTAGGGTGTATGTTGATGATGAGGCTTTGGCAAATGCCTCTCCTGTGGTTAAAAGCAATGAGGTGGAACTAGTGCAAACCAGTGGGCTCCGTAATAGGAAGGACACACTTGGCAGATCAGTTAGTGATGGGAGCGCTAAAATGATTCACCCTTCTGAGAGAGAAGCCCTTCTTCGCCAAGTAAATGACCCTACAGTGGCGTCTTCTCCCCAACCATTGGTGGTTGATCACTATGACCCTCATGGACCACGGGCTCAGGACAGTGGTTGGATCTCTCAGATTGCTGCTTTTCTTGTTGGCGAGGACCCCACACAATCATATGCACTTATTTGCGGCAGTTGTCATAGGCACAATGGTACGTGGACTCTGAACTGTTTTCTGGGATAGATCTTACAAGGAATGACAGTATTCGATTCGTATTTCACTCTGAATCACTCCTATAGATGAGCTATGGTTATTGTGAAATTATATTTTTTGTTCGCTATTTCTTTTCATCATGCAACTATTAGAAGGATAGCTTAGTCTGTTTACACTAATTCACTCATTACAAACAAGTGAAGGAAAACTCATCCTTTTCTTGCACTTACCTTCGGCTTTAACGGAAAATACATCCAACATGCTCTACTTACATATTTACATTAAATAATTTAGTGATACTATTTATGTAAATCATACATTGTGTATAACATATTTGTTGGTTGTTTTTTTTTTGGGTAGGTACATCGATGGTAACTTAGCCTACCGTTTCATGTCTTTGCTTGTGAATGTAGATTCATGGGTTTAAGTCTCAATTTATCATATTTTGTTGAATGAAGGCATTTTGTGAGGACAGAATTGAAAATAAACTTGAGTCAACTACATCTAATGCACCCTTTATAAATGGTATAGATATAGATAAAGATTGAATTATTGTGTGCAGGGCTCGTGGGGAAGGAGGATTTTGTGCACACAAAGTACTATTGTCCACATTGTGGTGCACTGAATCAAGCGAAGAACTCGTCTAAGACTATGTCGGTGTCCAGTAGCACTGATACCCCTAAGGCAGCCCTGGTCACAAGAAGTTCTTCCCCAGAAGTTGCTTCCGAATCTGAGATTGTGGAAGCAGCAGAGCAGCAGGTCGGTCCCAATGACTTGGTTGGTCAGTGAAAAAACGGTACGATAACGACAATGATGATGAATTCAAATTTTGGCTCGAAGTTTGGAAGTTGCTTGGTACTGTGTTTGCGGCTGTTGATATGCTTATTTTTGTTTGGTGTTTGAGTTTTGAGATTGTAAGATATATATGCATATTAATGCGGTGTATTTTGGTAGAAATTAGGGAATGATAGTTGGAGTGTTGCCATGAAGAAATGGTTACTTGTTTCTCATGGTTAAAGAGTAAGAATATTTATGCTACATAACACGCACTATTTGCTGTACTATAAGATGTGCTCTTTCTCAATTGAAGTTTGTTTGTTCTTCACATTTTCTTTGGGCTCCTAAAAGACCAAGTCATTTCTTTTCTTATAAAGAAATAACCAAATAAAATAATCTTCTTATACGTGGATTGTTTCGACCGTACGTGAGAAGCACTAACTAACAGTGGTTTGGATTAATAAAAATACTTATTTAGGAGAAAAATCATCTTTTTTGCCTTTGATTCTCTCCGAATCCCAATTAGGGATTGCCTACCTCCTTCCTTTAGAATACATTTTCATCCAAATTTCATAACCCAAACACATCCTAAAGGTTAGTAGATATAAGCAAGTGCAGATTCAAGAGCCTCAGCAGTAAAAAAAGAAGCAAGAACACTGTAAGTAGTAGATTGAATAGAACAAGAACATTAGAGATTTACCACCAAAGATTAGAGGTCCTGTCTTGTTATCTCAAGCAAACCCTCCCCATTACTCACTATTACTCTATCAATAATTACTAACTACAAACCCAAAAGCAAGCAAGCAAGAAAAAATTACATCTTCTTGTTCTTCCTCTTGTGATAAGGTTTCTTCTCTCCTACACAAAATCTGCTGCTTCTTCTTCTAAGCTGGCTGATTCGAATCAACTCTTCTTCATCCTAATCGTCGTTTGCATCTGCCATTCTCTTCATTTTCTTCTTTTTATCCGAAACAGCTCTAGCAAAAGCCTCGAGGATCCTCTGCTGAGACTCCAATATCATCTCTGTTCTCTTCATCTCCATCTCCATCCTCATGCTCTCCATCTCCCTCGACATCTCCATCTTCATCCTCTCCATCCTCACAAACCCCTCCCCCAATCCCTTTATTGCCCCCACCATTTCCTCCACCGGATCCCTCTCCCTCTTCCCCATTTTTGCAGCCTCTGCTGCTTCCCTTGAAATCCTAGCTCCATACATTCCATCACCCCCGAATTTAGGGTATCTGGAGCTAGGGTTCACGTTCTTTGCAGCAGAGCTGAAATTGCTTCCCATCTTTCTGTAATCTACTCCAGGCTGTGCAATGCTAACTGCGTTAGGGATCTTGATTCTTACCGATTTTGCTGTTGCCGGAGTTTGGTATCCTCCTCCGTTTCCGTATAGTCCATGTACGCTTCTAGAATTGGGGGCTATACCTTCAAACAGCTCGTCGTCATCATCTTCATCGTCCAGATCGTCATTGTCCTCCTCGCTCTCTGCCCTAGCGGGCTTAGCTCCGGCTGGCCCCTTCTCCATGGCGTCCATGTGCTTGAAGTGAACCCAGGAGGAGATGAATCTCGACACAGGTAAGGATCGGGCTCTCTGCAGCTCCGCACGGTACCGTTTCCGGAGCTTCTCCATCTTGTGGCGGCACTGAACGGCTGTTTTCGGTGGCGTTGCCTCGGGGCAGCGCTGAGCCACGGCGTCGGCGACCTCCTGCCAGTGGGGCGCCTTGAGGTTGCCGCGGCGGAGGGCATACCACTTGTCTCGGTAGGACTCGATCAGAGCCACCGTTTCGTCCTGTGTCCAGCACGGAGGTGGGAGACGCCTAGGGTTTGTAGACGGCGCCTGCGTCTGCGGAGTCTTCTCCGGTGACGGTGGATCGTCTGTCTGTGGGGAGCCAAGGGGAATCGCGGTTGCGATCGGAGAAGACGTGGCGGCGGAATCTTCTTCCATGGGATCGGCAGGCAACGGCAACGGCGGCGATCTGGTGAAGAGGATAGGAGGAGGCGGCGGCGCGTTGAGAGGGGAATGGAAGGAAAGAGAGAGAGGGCTAGGTTAGGTAAGGAAGTGGTGGTGGTGGATAATAAAAAGGTGGGAGGGGTTGGGGCGGAGGAGGGGGAGCGGCTGATTTGTGGATTAGGCCACCGATTAGGTGGTGGGGGCTAACGTGCGCCGCGCGTGAGTTGGACCGTGCACACCCTCCACCCACCGTCCAAAACGGAGGAGTTGTCCAGATCTGACTTTTTTTAAGGGCCATTAACGCCGTCAGTGGAGGGAGAAGAGATAAAACGCACCGCCTTAGACGGTGGGGGTGTTTTTCCTATGACTCAGTCACGATCAGTTTTCGGCGGCGGCTGACGCTGTTACAGCTCGATGACCCAATGGACAAATTGCAATTGTACCCCCCTGAATTTTGGCATGTGCCACAACTTTTACCTAAATTATTCTAACATTATGACACCCTCATCTTTTGAATTGTTGCATCGGGATGTCCTATTTTATCTGGTAAATATTTATCATGCACTCCAAAAAAATTATTATCTTACCTATTTTACCTCCTAATCATTTGATGTTCAAGCCTAAACTAAAGGATCCGAGTTATGGTTGACCCAGACTAGGAATGATCCAGATCTGGATCGATATCATAAACGGTGTTTGGATGGATAATAATGTGAAATTACAAATAATATGAGCTGCATAATATAACGTTATATTACATTGTTTAGTTTGTATTGTATTGTGCATTGTAATACGACTTTATTGTTACTATTTTATTTATATGAGAGTATATTATATATTAATAAGATGATTTAAAAGAATATATATTTTGATAATAATTAAATTCTTAAATTTTATGTTTTGTGCTTAATAGTTAATATTATAGTTTACGAGCTCTAAACACTAAATATTTAAACTCAATACGCATAACTATTAAAATTTTATTAATTAAAACATTTTATATAGTTTTAATTAAAAAAATTACATCGAAAAATACTTTACTAATTTATACAAATATCTTATTAATTATAATAATGAGTTGTGAAGTAAATAAAATAATAAAAATATATTATTATTATTATTATTATTATTATAAAATAATAACAGTCTGTAATATTGGACGTAATCTCATGTTTCATCCATTTTTGAATGTAATCTCACTTTACATTGATGAGCGGTTTGGATGGACGTAATGTGAGACTACTTGAAATGTGAGATTACAAGAAATGTGAGCTACGTAATGTAATGTTAGATTGAAGTGTTTGGTTGTGCTGTAATACATAGTGTAATGTTATATTACAGTGTTTGATATGCGTTGTAATGTGCATTTAACGTGAAATTATTGTTATTGTACCAATCTATATGAGTGTATATCATATATTAATAAGATAAAATTAAAAGAATATATATTCTTATTACAACTAACTTCTTAAACTTTATGGTTTGTGGTTAATACTATGCCATTTATAAATTCTAAAAACTAAATATTTAAACTCAATATGCATAACTATTAAAATTATATTAACTAAAACATTTATATAATTTTATAAAAATATATTTCATAAAAAAAAAAAGTTACAAAAAAGACTTAACTCATTTTATATGAACATCATGTTGTATTAGTATTTATTATAATAATGAGTTATGAAGTAGATAAAAAATAACAAGCTAATAATAATAATAATATGTTGACAAAAAAAATCATAATAAACTACGCAAATAATATAAAGTATTTTTATATATTTAATAAATAAATAATAGTAGTAAAATAATAACACTTCATAATATTAGACGTAATCTCACATTATATCCGCTTTTATTTGTAATCTCACATGACAGTAAATAGAGTTTAGACGTAATTTCAAATTTCAAGATCCATCCAAACACCCCTTAACAGCCATAGAAAAGTTAAACTACTCTTGCACCCCACGTCTCACAAATACACATATTGCTGCCTCAGAATTTCAAAATGTAGCCTTAAGATATTCAAATTTTGAGAATTGTCGTCGTAATTACATTTATTCAAGTGAAGAATATATAATTTTCAACCGATCAAAGAGAGGGATATCAAGAGCACCCGGGCCAACTTCGGTCTTGAACGTCTCGATCATTCAAATAGCCATGAACATAAACTTTTGGGGATTTAACCTGCGAATAATGCAATCTATGAGGTTTTAACCAAGTATCATACATAATTTATATGCGATTAATGAGGATTTTTCTACCATGCTTTGGGAGCACCATGCTTTTGGTTTTTTTAATACTATGGTGGACTTAATTGTAACATAAGTAAAACTTTAAAAGTGAAAAAATATGATTATTTTAAACTACACCTAAGATGTGTATCATACTATTAATAATATCAATTTCCCTATGGGGTTCACATTTAGGGTAATAGAAAAATAAAAAAAATTAGTGGCAAAAGCATGGTGCTCCAAGAGCATTGTAGAAAGGTCCGATTAATGACGGAGATTTGCGTCGTACCATGGAGATTGGTGGAATAGACTTTTGAACACGAATCCTCAAGAAACCTTCCACCGAGAACAAGCACTCATATCCACTAACATCACCATGCTAACTATTCAACCTCGTTTGTGTCAGAAAATCATCAATAATCTAATCAAAACTTGATAAGTGCCCAATGTTGATAGTTCAGTTATAGGGCTTTTAATATAAATAAATAAATAAATATAGAAATATGGTTCCTTCCATGGATACATAAAATCATTGATGAACACTTGTATTGGTTTGGGTTAAATTTAAACAGCAAGCTCATCCAAGAATGAATTAGCTGTATCAAAACCATAATTTAGACGAACGAGGGTCATTAAAAACGAATAGCAAATAGGTGAAGAGGCTGGACCTTATCAAATAGGTGAAGTTTCGGTTACTAAAGTCTGATAGCTGAATCCCTTCTTCTTTAGAGTACCTACCACAATATTACATCGCCAATAAACGAATCGTAGAGATTTTGATCAGAGATAGATATACAAAATAAATAGGTATCTATCTTAAGTGCATATATACCTCAATAGTCTGTCATCTTCGCAGAAGCGTGATATCCCATTCATGGCTGAGTATGGGTCAATGTGGACCGACTGTGCACCACTAAGATTACCCATACATTCAAAACATATATACATAACAAAGAAAAGTTGTGTGAAAACGAAAGCAAAATGGGGAGCAAGAAAGATAACGGCTCTCATGCAAGTATTTCAAGGCATATCCACTGGGATAGTTCTCATATGAAGCGATGAAGGTGATTGCAGTGCACCCTAGACTACATAGATAAATAATAAAAAATAAAAATCCAACATACATTTTTTTTTTGGCCAACATACATGAAGAAGTTCCAAAATCGTATAACATGCCAGCAAGACTAACCTAACCAGAAACAAACCCATCATCATGAGATTGAGCAACTTCCAGAACCGCTTTTTCCTATTGTTGAAGCTGCAGCTCAATAGTCGATAAAAAAAACTCATTTAACTTAATCAAATGAATTTTAAGGAGTATAAAAGACAATTCACTGAAAGAGACATAAGAAGCATGGATGTACATTCTGCTAGCTGCAACGGCAGCAGATAAGTTGAGCATTGGGATTGAACCAATAATAAACCGCAGTTCCTGCAAATTACTGCATCATATGTTTATAGAAAATAAAATTTTGAATGTGTGCTTTATAAAAATTTCATGAGAGGATATAAGATAGTACCTTGTGGGGAAGCTTAGAATAAAGCAGTACAAAAGAATACACGGGAATGACATAAAACAGCAGTCTTCTATCAAGTATGACCCCGAGCTGCAGTAGAGAATATGATATTCACATAGACTGTCAGAAATGTTTTGAAATTAGTAGCAGTTCTTCATTATTAGACTTGATCGTGTTTTTATTAGCCACTAATGATGGGTTTGGAGAACGAGTTGAGAAAAATGAAAACCTTTAGTTGCTAGTTAGTTCGATTACTCACCAGAGAAAGTGGATAAGCTACAAGCAAAGAGCGAGGAAGTGCTGATGTAAAATACCAGTGAAATGGATGTGTCTAATAAAAGAGTGTCATTAAGGATCACACATTAAATTTAAATTATGGCAACAATAAAATAAATTTGTTCAAAAGCAAAAATTTTAACTTGGATATTATTCGTATTGAACTACGGAATACAAAATAAAAATCAACATTAGAAAGGATACGCCCCATTCGGAGCTTCGGTTCAAAACAGAGTTAAACCAGAAAACTTCAAATTCAGGCCAGATGTATCGCCTCCACATGATAGAATCAACCAATGCAGTGAGACCTGAAAGAAACCAGAATTAATAACAATAAGTTGATTTGGCTAGTCACGACAAACTAATTTTGATTTAAGATTGAGGAAACTAAAACAAACCTACGCACAGCAGAGCTGTTCCAGAGCAGTATTTAATAGCTCGCACCAATGAAATTGACTTTGTCTGTTATTCAAAGCAAATTTGAGCATAACACATAAATGGTACTTAGCAGATGAAATCTAACCCATTTTTCAAAGGACAATTCATCTCAGAAGAAATTAAGTAAAAATAAAACCTTGGTTTATGTTAGATGGCAAGTACTCACCAGTAGAAGTTCTAGACCAAAAGGAGCAAGCAGCAACAGGATATCACATCTGAAAATCAGTGTCGCAAAGATCTGATGATTGGAAGGTAATCCATTATCAAACGTGGACCAAATAAGACATATAGCAAGAATCGTTAAACTGCCAGACAATGTAAAATGGCAAGCTATAGCAATAGCTACAAAATCATGAATGTGGTTTTCCAACATGCTAAGTTTTGCTATACATGCTCGTTCTGCATATAATCCTTAATGCTATATTGACGCTTACTAAACTCTGAAAATCAGCTAAACCTTGTAGTTAAGACGTTATGTATTCCCTTAATAACTGGCATTATACACAAGCTAAGAAAAAAGTATCTAAACCATGGAAGCCAAATAACGAGAAAGTACCAGTGAATTCAAGGCCATATAGAAACTTCTCTTGAGCCAGCATCCATAGGCAACATTAACTGTAAGAATAGGAAAGAAGGTTCTTAGAAAAGCCACCTGTTATGATTGTCTCCATCCATTCAAGACCAAATTAGGCAGTTAATAGACTTAAAAAGCATTCAGTAGAGTTGCCTAAAATAAGTCGAAACATCTGGTTATTTAAGGCATTACCTAAAGCTAAAGCTAGAATATTTGGAAGAGGACGGGTACAGTAGAACAGCAAGTGAAGCTGAACAGCACTTAAAATAACAAAGAAAGCTTCTACTTGATGTCCAAATTTATTTCTAACCTGCAAAGCCAAATACGAAGCTTCATTATAATAGGTAAGTTGACTAGTAAGGGACAGCCTGGGCCACTCTTTTGGGGAAGTAAATGAACACCAATTTTCATCAAATTAAACTCAAAAAAGAAAACTAAAATATAGATTTGTCCTTCCTTATATGATCTCATCATATGAGAATGACAGAGATGCATCTATTTATATACTCATATCAAACTGGACGAGCAAACTTAATCATGAGAGCAACCATATGGAGATTTATTACTATAACGAAAGGATAATTAATCTTACAGATCCAATAGTCATAGCTTTAAAGTACCAAGTGCATACCTGTATACGAAAGAACCTTAGCGTGGATAGTAAGATGCTGCCTAACACCAGACGAACTAGAAAGATGAAAAAGAAGTGTCAATAATGCATCACAAACGAAAACTTTATGGACCTAGTAAGGACAAGGTCAAGGAAAGAGAAATTCCAATGACAATTAATCTGGTTCAAAGTAAGTATCTTTACGTCACTGCACCAATCAAATGGGTCATAAAGAATGTGAACAACAACATATAAAGTACAGTTGACCGAATAGATGATGAAAATCCAACCACAGAAAATCACTAACCCACGACAAGACTATAAATCTTCGGCAAATTCAGCAAGTTCATTACAAAGACAGCAGGTGATGATACAATTGATACAACAAATGCACCTGAAAAGAAAAAGAAAAAAGAATATAACCCATATCAACAGAAATGAAATAAACAATGTATTCACTAGACTTTTTATGAAGGTCAACTTATGCACAATTTCCCTTTCTTTTTCAGAGTAATCTTCTTTGAAGAGAAAATCAGTAAAAATAGCTACGGAAAACTGAGTATGAACCATATTATTTATGAGTATACTAGTAGAGAATTTACCAATGAAGGTGCGAGGAACAACTCCAGGGAACTCCAAGTGATCATACTACACAAAAACAAATGAAAATCAAGATCATATCCTTACATTGCAATATCTCAAATTCCATTAAAAAATTAGCCTTTCCATTTGAATCAAGTAAAATGTGCTAGAAGTACCTTGTCGATGTGATGGTGATGGTAAAGAATATCATTCATTGCCTTGCAGAAGATAAAAAGGAGCCAATCAAGAACAGTAAAATATCAAAATATGACTCTTTTTTGTAACTCGATCTATGATACAGTGTTTCTTCTAAGAACGAACACCAACTTTAATCATCGAGCTGTTTTCTTGTAACATCAGTAAGTGAACCTGAGATTGACAGCAGCATCAAAGCGTAGTCGAAAAACGAACAATGCTTCAGAAGAAATAAGATAGAACCTGAACATTGAAGCTCTCCTCCACCTTGGTGTAAGGAACCAATAACACATAGAATGCAGCAATTGAACCGAGCAACAAGTCGTAACCTGTGACAGACGATTTCCATAAACTGACTGCAAATTTCTACCGAAACAGGCTTCACGGAAGAATTTTACCCCATGAAGATGCCATTGAGCTCCAACTAGCTTCAGTTTCTAATAGAGTGGGAATGATGGCGTCGACAACGGCTCTCGTCTGCTTCTGCTATTGAGGTGAATCGGCTCCCAAAGAGATCGATGTGGTGATTCTGGTGAAGGAGAGCTGAATTTGATGGTTGTGGCGGGAACGGCTGAACCAGACGGCGGCAAGTGAGGTTGGTGGTGGCGCGTCCTTAATCAGGCCAAAATTCGGAGTTTTTTTTACCAATATAAGCCTTGATGTACAACCAAATACAAATATAGACCGTATGAAAAAAATTTACAAATATGAGGCAAACCGAGATTTCACATCTCGGTTTGGATTTTTTCATCCAAACCGAAATGTGAAATCTCGGTTAGGAAGTGGATTTTTAGACTGGTTGGAGTTGCCAACTGGTCTGTGAGTCGACCGGACCAAATGTTGACATTTCAACATGACCTAACACTTCAACATTTCAACATGACCTAACACTTAATTGGAAGAAAAACATTTGATCACTTCAATTAGCGGCGAGTCTCGTTCAGAATTACAAGGGATATTAGTAGTAATTACTAAAAGTTCATAATTGCCCCCACTTGTCCTTCATTAGTCTGGTTCCTAGTTGTGGGTCTGGTGGTCCGGTCTTGAACACCCTATTGCTTGAATATGGTTCGTATAAAAAGTTTGGGCTGATTGAATTTGGCGATGAAATATAGATTATTAAGTTTTGAAGAATCTGGTTCTACCGCTTTTTCAAGAGAAGATGTGATTGAATTTTCTTTTGTTTATGAGCTCTAAAGTAAACATAATCCTTTTTTGGACTTAATAGTGGTAGCTGTAAATTTAACATATTCAAATTTGACATATTCAAATTTGTGTAATTATATCATAGAAATATTTGATTTATGAATTTGACTTTCTTAAATTGGTGAAAAATGATTTATTTCTATTATTTGAATTTAGTTTTCCATTTGTGTGTTTGTAAAATGTTAAGATTTATTTTCAGTTTTCTTGAATAAACGGGTGCAAATTAGTATTACTGAATGTACCAATTTTAAATCAGTTGGGGCAAAATTCAAATATTCTTAAAATTATAAGAAATATTAGTAGTAGTTACAGGATTTTCTACCAAGCTTGTGGAGCACCATGCTTGTGCTTTTTTTATTACTAGGGTGGACTTAATTGTAACATATGTAAAACTTTAAAAGTATGAAAAAATATAAAATTTGTTAACTACAACTAATATTTGTATCATATTATTAATTATTAATAATATCAATTTCTCTATAGGTTTCATATTTAGGACAATAGAAAAATGTAAAAAAAAAAAAAAAAATTACCACAAGCATGGTGTTGTGGAATATAGTAGAAAGATCCGGTAGTTACTAAAAGTTCAGTGGGGCAATTGCTCCTCGTCCCTTCTTACCGCTAACTAATATTTTAGGTGATAAATCTCATGATTGTTTGGTGTTGAAATTCGTTCATTTTTAGTGGATTTTTCTACCATTCTCCAAGAGCACTATGCTTTTGGTTTTTTTATTATTAGGGTGGACTTAATTGTAACATATGTAAAACTTAAAAATTATGAAAAATATGGAATTTTTTAACTACCCCTAATATTTGCATAATACTATTAATAATATCAATTTCCCTCTAGTGTTCACCTTTAAAAAAATACAAAAAAGTACCAAAAACATGTGCTCTTGGAACATGATAAAAAGATCTATTTTTAGTACATAAGATTAATAGGAGGATTCATCGGCGCTGAATTAGACGCTGAATTATTCATCGTTGATCACAATATCATATTCTGTGCTATTTAAACGAACTGCTGAACAATATTTTAAGTCTTCGTTCCAGAAATTCTGTAAGCAATACAGAATATGATATTGTTCAAAAAAAAAAAAACAGAAACAGTTTTTGAAGCAGTTTGTACTTTGTAGACAGAACTCGAACCACCCCTAAACAATGAGGACAGAATCTAATTATTCAAAATCCGAGGATGAATTTGAACAAACCCCAAAAGAAAAGTGATTCGGGCCATCACCAATAATATTGGCCCAACCCAAAAGAAAGAAACCAGATTCCGACGTCTCTCCCCAAACGAATATACCCACCCACCCCACCTGGCACGAAATTAGGGTTTACGGCTGAACCACATCCATCTTGGTTTGGCCTATATATTCCTTCCGCCACCTACACTGCATTTCACGCTACCTCTCCTTACTGCAACTCTAATTCACCCCACTAGAACTTCCGTCACCGGCAATCAGCAATGGAGCAGACCTTCATCATGATCAAGCCCGATGGCGTCCAGAGGGGACTGGTAATTAGCTTCTTCTAAAGTTCATATTTTCTCCGATTCTCATGGTTCAGTGAGCGATATTTGGTCTTCTTCGTTTGAATTTAAGGTTGTATGTTTAGATCTTCGTGTTGTTGTGCAGGAAGTGAACTAAGTAGTGATCAGTTGTTAAAAGCTACTCTTTGTAGCTCCTTAAGTTTTCAGTTTGAGCTAGGATTCATGTTTATTATAACGGCGTTGAGCTGATTAGCGCCGCATAATTTCTGGTTCGATGTTTTCGATGCTGAGACTCTTAAATTTGTTTCAACTTCAATTTACAGGTTGGTGAAATCATTTCTAGGTTTGAGAAGAAGGGATTCACTTTGAAAGGTATTGAATCCTCCACTGTTCTTTATTTCCATGGATTGGTTAGCTGTCCCTGTTTGTCAAGATATTGAATCTTTGATCATTCCAATTTTGCTAGAATCATCCTAGCAGGCTGAATATATTGAATTTGATTTGAATTCCAGGTCTGAAGATGTTGAACGTGGAGGAATCCTTTGCTGAGAAGCACTATGCCGATCTGTCTGCTAAACCCTTCTTCAATGGCTTGGTTCAGTACATTGTATCTGGCCCAGTTGTTGCTATGGTATGGGAAGGCAAGAACGTTGTTCTCACAGGCCGCAAGATCATTGGTGCCACTAACCCTTCTGATTCCGCTCCCGGAACCATCCGTGGTGACTTTGCTGTTGACATTGGAAGGTAAAGCTCATCTCTTTCTCGAATTGAAGATATTTTGATTAAACAACTATCAAGGTCTGTTTTTCGACGATTGGGTTTGAAAATCGATGTCCTATTTTCAAATCCAACAATTAGAAAATGCCAACCTCATTGGTAGTCCATCTTTTTTTAGCTTATCTGAAACTAAATCTGTCATAATTCCATCAGAGTAATCTTTACTTGAAAATGAAGAAGTTTTGAAATTGATCAATGTAACACACCTACTGTTGGCTGTTACTTTAACATGATGTGTCTTCACAGAAAGACAACAAGCATTGTATTGAATCATGCGTGTTTTACTGTTTGTGGAATGAATGAATGACGAGATTGGGAATGCTTGTGTTACAGAAATGTGATTCATGGAAGTGACTCGGTGGAGAGTGGGCGCAAGGAAATTGCATTGTGGTTCCCTGAAGGTGTTGCCCAGTGGCAGAGCAGCCTCCACTCGTGGATCAATGAATAGATTTTTCATTGGTTTTGCTGCTGAGTTTGTTTTAATGTTAGGCGGATGCCTGTACTATTGTTACATGTTAAAGCTCTGACTTCTTCTTGTGTGATGTGAGAGTATAATCTATGTTAGTGGTGGTGGTTTCATGTTCTTCTTTGTTGGGAGTGAGTAGTAATGAATTTGAGCTCCACTTTTTTAGTTTATCTTTTATCCCCGTAATTTTAAGCTGTGTTTAATATGGTTTGACAAACCAAATAATATATCGCAGTGAGATTAGGTATAAGAAATTTCGTATAATTAATTAAGCCTCCATTAGATTACGTGATCGAATCTCATATTAAAGCATCATCTACAATGCTCGTCTCTAGTATTGCTTAGCTTTCTTTATATGTCGCCTCATTTTACTAAAGCTGAGAAAGGCACCACATGTAGTTCTAAAGTGTTTAGAGCTATGGCCTATGAATATTTTTCTATCTCAAACTTTGATGGATTTGAACTCATTATTTGTATCTAATAATTTTACTAATATTGCAGTTAAGACTTTAAATTAATATATATTTACATTACTAAACATACTTGTTATTTATAATATAATGTTACAAACGTATATGAGTTATTTTATCCTAATAAAAAATAAAAATCATTATGCAATATATAAAACTGAACTATTAATTATTTTGTAAGCTATAATAATAATTAATAAGATGTACCCTACGCTTTTCAATTAGATTATCGCCGTGAAATATGGGCGAGAAATGCCGTATACGAGAAAGCAATTAGGATTTAAAGTGTGATAAATTGATAATTATAGGATAAATTTAGCTAACCCAAAAAGAGTACTCCGGGCCGCACAAGGAATAGCCCGCTAACTAATTGGGTTAGGCGCCGCATCTTGGGCCTAGATAGGGAAATAAAGTGAAGAGCCCAATTTACCTGTACTAGAAAAGAAAATAAGAAAACAGAAATAAAGAAAGAGAGAGAAATCAGGTGAAATTGAAAAATAGAGGGTGTGAAAAAAAGAGAACTTTCTCTCTCTCTCTGTGGAGTCGATTTCCCTACTCCAATGGACATTGAGCAGAGGCAAGCGGAGGTAATCGATCAATTCGTCAAGCAAGCGTCTGCCCTGAAAGGCCCTGCTCTTGTTCCACTCATCGTTCAAGCTACTTCCAATCCCTTACTCTTCGCTTTCTCTGAGATTCTTTCCGTCCCTAATGTTCTCGAGGTATTTCCTTTCTCACTCTCTCGTCTTCCATCCCTCGTTTGCTGCTGTTTCTTTCAACTGTGGCTGTCGATTGTGCTGCTCGATCAACACTTGAATTCGCTTTTATGGTTGTTGGTAAATATTTTTGGAGAAGTTATGCTTTGGAATTGAAGCTGGGATCTTTAGAAAGTTCGGGCAACTTCTATCGGTCTTGAAAGACCCTTAAATTCTACAATACCAATGTTGTTGGGATAACAAATTTCTAGAGTTGATTTGTGGATCAATTTTTTCTGCTCGACTCCATGGAGATTTTTACTGTGTACATTCTGCACCTTTATTCGTTAGCCGACTTATGGCAGTACATCTGCTTAATATTTACCAATAACATAGGCTTTAGCCTGCGCCTAGCTGGTGCTGGGGCTAGTGGCATTTTCCATAGTCACGGGGTTTGCTTGCATAACTTAGGATTCCATCCTCTACAAAAAAAAATGTTCTGACTACCCGCCACCCGGATCTTCAAAAATACCAACATCAAAGAATTTTGCAATTGAAGCAAATAGGAGCCCTTTAGCTTTACCGATGTCAATTTAGAGACACAGAAATGCAATTGATGTTTCACCAACCTCTGACTGTCGTGTTAGTTTTCCTAGAAGTTCAACAGTAGGGAAGAGTTTAAAGTTGCCTCCCTCCCTCATGACTGAGTGTGTTTGCTTTTTTTTTTTATGTAAACAATATTTTGGCTCGAAGCGCGTCCTCCGTTTCTCCATCTTCTTTCGTAATATATTTACGATTTTTATGCTGTATTATAACATTTTCCCTATTCAACAACTTTTTTGCGCCTCAAAGTTGAGGCGATATATGACCTTTGTGCCTTGGTGCAAACTAACACTTTTGATACATTGGTTAATATGTTTTAACTAGAAGAGTTTTGCAGCTTGAAGGATCTGAGAATTCTGCATATGTTGACTTGCTCCGGTTATTTGCTCACGGCACCTGGACTGATTACAAGAGTAAGCTTGACTATTTCTCCGGTTTCTTGAGATTTTACTGTGCTGCTGGCTACAGTTTGAAATTTCTTTTCCTGATTATGTGGTTTTGAGTTATAATTTCTTTTTGGAAAATGCATTGTTACTTAAAGGACCCAACAATGTTAAGAGCACATGATCTTCTAATCAAATTGACATCATTGAACTTGACAACTGATATTTTTGGGAAAAAGAGAAAGCTCGCACCAATACGATTTTTTATTTGTATAAACAGTTGTCTGAGATTTGTTGCTTTTATTAATGACTTTGTAATGCATCCTTGTTAAGTCTGAAATCGATTGAATCTGTAACTATGTTACTAATTTTGCTCCTCTGGGTCCATTGTTATTTTCAGATAATGCTGCCCGTCTTCCGCGATTAGTGCCTGACCAAGCCCTCAAGCTAAAGCAACTTACAGTACTTACTCATGCTGAGATTAGTAAGGTTTGTCTTCTAGCTAAAGTCCTTTTATACAAATAATGCATGTTATTGTGTTTATTTTCAAGTGCTGCTGAAATCAGAAGGCTATGAATTTGCTGTACTGCTGCTGTTAATTTTAATTTCTTCCAAGTAATATTATTTTGCTTATAAGCTATGGGCTAGGGCTGCATCTATTGCACGATTTATGCACTCATCAATATGCGAGTGCTTTTCATGTCTAACAATGATTTTTAATTAGTCGTTCCTGCCATCTGCTTCTAAAAAGTTCCCCTTGATTAAAAGTTCCAGTTTATCAACCTATTAATCCAACTGTTACATGTAATATATAACTAAAAGGCCTTTTTCTGCTGTGAATATCTCAATGGTTCTTGAATGGCTGTGGCTGATGGGTCTTCAGATTTTCAGGTTTATATATCATGTACCAAAAGAATATATTAACTAAAAGCTGTAAGCTTACTCCTATTTTTTCTGCTACAGCCTTTTACATTTGTTTATTTTTCACTCTTTCTTCTTCAGGTGGTATTGTATAGTCGACTAATGCAGGAGTTGGATGTTGCAAATGTTAGGGAACTTGAAGATTTTCTCATTGAGTGCATGTATGCGGTAAGTTTTTCATGGCTGAATGTAGTTATGAGCCTTTATGAACTATTACCCCTGCTTTTCATGGTTTATAGCTTGTTGGTATCTTTTGAAACTATAGCATCAGGTTCTTACTACTCGACAATAGCGATATTGGACCAAACACTTGCCTTTGTAGGTTCCATTTTTGTCTGGTTTTCTTAGGTCATTTGGTAGGAGGAGTGATCTTGTGAGTGGATCATGAGTTTCCTCCCCATGTCACAGTGCAAACAGAACGTCTGGCCTGTTCATACCGCCTCAAAACAAATATCTGGTCTCAGTTTACCGACCGTGCTAGGAAGCTACAACATTAAATAGTAGTTGGGACAACACATGAAATTTCCTCTTATACCCTCTGTTTTCATGTTATGGAGAATGTTCTTGTTCAAAACTCTCTCCTTTAACTATAAGAAATTGTTGCTTCTATGAAACTGATATTTTCATGTTATATATGTGGTTAGGGTATAGCCAGGGGGAAGCTTGATCAGTTGCAAAGGTGCTTTGAGGTAGGAGATTGTCCTTTACACTTCACCATCATTTTTCCATCTCCAGATCTTTCCTTAGATGTAACTTTTATATCATGCTTTTCTGTATTGCAGGTCCAGTTTGCTTCTGGAAGAGATATTCGACCTGGACAACTCGGGAATATGATACAGACCCTTTCTGACTGGTACATTTCCTAGAATGAATTTCTAGTGCTATCTCAGGACTAACCCCTACTTTGCGTTTATTGTAGAAAGAAAATATTGCTTGACTCACTTAAATATGAAAATCACTTCCTGTTTGTTCAGCAGCTACTTACTGGTTACACAACTCATATTACTCACAACTTGTCTTGCTTGATATAAAGTTCTGTATCACACATGTATTTGGTATTTTACTTTTGTTGTCCATTTAGATGATTCATCATGTCACAATTGGTGAAGAGGAGATGGAGGTTCTATTTCTAATTTTGTTTTCTTTTTGTTTTGCTTATAGTATTAGAACCGGTCATTAAAGTTTAATGCTGGCTCTTGCTAAAACTTGCTCTTTAACCCGATGATGCTTTGGTAATTCTAATGTTGAACCCGAAAATATGAAGTTGCTATTATTAACTGATGTGGTTTGTTGTATGAATCCAGGCAATCTACTTCGGAGAATATGCTTCACTCGATTCAAGAGAAGATTAAGTGGGCTGATGAAATGAGTGAAATACACAAGAAACATAAGAAAGACGTGGAGGATCGGACCGAAGAATTAAAGAAGACACTTACCCTCAAGGTCAGTTGAATCCACTTATTTCGTGTTTATTGATTTTCATTTTCCATTAGCGTGGTTTAATTAAGTTGGTTAAATTTGTAATTCTTCTGCATAAATATTGTATAGACTGAAAATGTATGTAGTGGCATCTGCATTGTATGGACAGAATATAAGATAGTTAAGCAGAAATTAGGTAGGATAGTTAAGTTTAAAGAGGAGTGAAATGTGTGGGAGTGGAACTGTCTTACTTACGTTGTGGCAGAAGTCACACACTGTGAGCAGGGGGACAACGAATTCAGAGGGCACGAAGAGATGTATTCTGAGGCAGGTGGAGTAATGGATTATGAAGAAGATAGGAGTCGACCCAAGAGGTATTTTTTATGTTGTTATTCATTTGCTTTTCTCCTTTACATCAGCTTTATGACTCATTATTATTGTTTATCTTTTGATTAGCTTTAGTGTGTGTGCATTATTTTGGTGCACAATCGTATTAGTGGGGGGGTTTACTGAATAAAGTATAATCTGCAGAAGGAGGCACCCTGTGTAATAAGAGAAAAAAGATATGGGAAGGGAAGGGACTCGAGTGGAAGCAACCCAGCAAAGTTTTTTTTTTTTTTTTTTGTGTCTAAATAGACGATTCGGCTTTTTATCTCCATGATTAACTAAATAGGTGCAAAAAAGAGAAGGGAATGGAATGGATTTAGGTAGGTTGTGTGTTGATTATTTTGGTGAAAAGAAGAAAAAGAGTAAGATGAATGAGGATAATTATTTTAAAACTGTTGGTGGAAACTGGAAAGTTGTCTGCGCTGATAGGCTGGTTGGACTTTGGAAACTGCTGGACTTACTACTACTGTCCATACGTTGACTCGGCCTTCAACATCTTGTTTGTTCGGGTTTGATTTTGTAAGTTGTATGAGTTGCATTTCTGCTATTGACAAAAAAAGGGGGTTTTGTCGCTAATAAAAGAAACTGTATTCAAAATGTATTCAAGTGTTTTTTTGGAACGTATTAATAAGCTAAACACATACTTCGAATTGTTTCATGCCATAAATAAACTCGAACGCTAAAAAAAAAACATTGGACAAGCGGATTCATATCTCCTTTGTCGCAACGGAACATACACTTACTAATTCTTGACTTTATGATTTTACATTTACATAAATAGTGTAGTGGCTAGGTTGGACTCTTGTTGTGGTCGCCGGACCTGGCGACCCCGACCAGGGTCTGATCCAACCATGGGTCGGACTTTAGTTGGGTCAGTTTTAGCCTAAGGTTTAATCAGGTGACTAAATTGAACAAAATAAAAATATTTAATGGTCAAACTTAACTTTTAATTAATGAATGCACTAAAAGTTTACAAAATGCATAAATATGATACCAAAAACTTACCAAGAAAAAAAAAAATTATAACCCTTAAAGCCAACTTTAGCCAAATATATGACATAAACACTTTTTAACCCAAAAATTATTATGCATGCCAGCGAAATGCAAAAGTTTAGCCACCTACTCTTGGCCAAAAGCTTTCTTTGGGATTAATTATTATTATTTACTAAACTCTGCATACTTTAGAAAAAAAGTTATCCAAATTCTAAATTTTCAAATTTGTTATATATACTCAGATGTAAGGCAAAAAAAAACAAGTTTAAAGTAAATAAATTTCGGATAGAAATTATTTTGAGCAATGTAAAAGAATAGTCAGGTTTATGGCTTATTTTAATAGAAGTGATAGAACGGTTATATTTTCTGGAGAGAGAGAGGAAATCTAATTTGTCATGTTGAACATTTATTTATCGGATTTCACCACCACTTTGATCTCACCCCTAAATTCGTCGTCTACAACCCTAATCATTTTCTAATTTTAGGTCAGACTTAAATAAATATATTTATTATTATTGTTATTATTATTATTATTATTATTTTGGCAGTTTCTTTGCACTTCGAATATTTTAAATACTATTATTATTATATGTTACCACTTCCGACTTCCGACCGTATTCCAACATATATAATATATAATAAATAAATACTTTGCACGTTTTTCATCTTCCAAGTCTAATCTAATTTAAATGTCATGTTGTTCTTTTAGGACGGAGCAATTAATAATTGAGGGAGCAATTGTCTCCTTCAACGTTGTTGATGTGTGTAATTTTTGTCTTCAAAGTGATAGTTTTTTTCAATTTACTCTTATAATTTTCTTTTGATTTTTTTTATATTAATTGCTTGATTTATAGTTCAATTCTTTTTTTTTTTTTTGGTTAACATAGTTCAATTCTTGCCTCAAAACAATATTCCTCCTGACTTCGTTGGTAAATTTGTATCAGTATTTATTTGATTATGTTATAATTAATTAAAAAAAAAAGTACATTTTATTTATTTTATATACTGCAAAAAAGAAAGTTAAGGGGTCTTTCTTCCGTTTTATATATTATTATTATTATTATTTTATTATATATATTATAAATAAATGCCATTTTGTTGGGATGTGGTGGGGGTTGATGTGCATCACATGGATTCGGGAAATCCATCATCCGCCTAATAAGCCGATTATCTTCGTCAGCGTCCATTATTTACTTTACAACCTTCTTAATCAATTGTCATTATCTAAAGACTTCTTAATACGTCTGTCTATTCTATTGCATTTTTATATGTTATTAATTGTAATAAAAATGATTATGAAAAAAAATCCCGCGTGAATATTTGAATAAGTTGGCTGTTAATTTCATATGGTAAATCATATCTTCAACAAAGTGTAGGCTATTATATATTAGCCGGGTCTTGGTGAAGTTTTTTTTTTTTGCCAAAATCATTTATTATTCCGCTTCATCATATTTTTTGCAATTTAATCCCTATTGTTTTCTCCGGTCACCGTCCAAGTCCGTTGGCCACCACATTCGTGGTTTACGGCTCCGATTCGTGGTTTCCAGATCCGATCGTGGTGGTTGGCGGCTTTGGGTGGTGGTCAACGGTTTTGGGTGGTGGCCGACGGACTTTGGTGGTGACCGGAAAAAAAACTATAGGGACTAAATTGTAAAAAAAATTAAACTTAAAAATATAAATTGGAGGACTAAATTGAATAAAATAAAAGTATTTAACGGTCAAACTTAACGGTCAACTAATTGATGCATCAAAAGTCTATAAAATATAAACATATGACACAAAAAATTTACAAAAAAATATATGGAATCAAAAGTCAACTCTATCCAAAGATATAACACTAAAAAGACCATTTAACATTTAATATATCATCTTTGTTTAGGTTTTTATTATTATTTACAAAAGTCAAACTATAATATATTTATTCCCTTTTTAAAAAGAAACTACGCAGTCCATAAATATTAACACATTTCTGTTAAGGATCAAATTATACTTAAAACACTAATTGACTAGCGTGTGTCATGCAAAAAATTTAAATGAAAAACGTTACTCACTTGTATTTTTCACACAGTTCAATTTAAATTATAAATATATATTAAAAACATATGCAATATGCTTAATTGATTTTTTTTGTAGTAGGTACATATATATGTTAGAAATATCATAAGTTAAGTTATTGAGAACCTCTTAATCTCTACTTTCACACACAATATGAAACTATATGTAAATTAAAGTATCGCAAAAATAATTATAAATATTTTATAACGATATTTAGGATATATAATATATAATATACAAAGTAATATATACATATGACAGTTATATATTATTATTTAATTATATGATTTTTTATATTGCATTTTAAAGGTCATGATCATTAATCATACCTAAAAGTCACAATAACATTTGAGCTGATAAGCTATATAATAAAAAATAAAATTATATGAATAACTGAGTCAATAAGCGAGACAAATTAATATATATATATATATATATTAATTTGACCGTTTTTAAATGACATGTGTACGTTTTTTTAGTCACTGTCTCTTAATTTGATTTGACCGATTTTAGTCCTGTCAACGGGTCACAACCCGTGACCAGTGACCCGGGACCCGTGACCCGCGGGTCACGGACGAACCGACCCGTGATTGACCCGGGGGTCATCACGGGTCAGGATTATAAACCTGTACCCGGGACACGGGTCAACGGGTTGACCCGTGACCCGGGTCAAACATGCAATGCAAATTTAAATAAGTGATGTTTCGAACTCGTTCGAACACACACTACTAATATATGCACCCGAATTTGAGTGGACGTACGAAAGTAATTGGATATCAATTAATTATGAGATCAAATATTAATTAGTAGTTTAATTTGTCGGTATATAGAAAGAAGTCTAAGATTGGAATGAGTGACTAAGAGTGAGAGGACTAGCGCGCCTAGGGTTAGCAATTTAGCATTTAGATTTTAGCCATTATTTAGGGAAACGAAAAAAAAAAAAAAAAAACTGATTTAAACGGGTCACGGGCCGGGTACGGGTCCTAATCCCAAACCCGTACCCGGCCCGCTCTCAACGGGTCATTTACGGGTCAACCCGTAAATGACCTGTTAGCATACTTAGGGTCACCCGTACCCGACCCGTGAGCGGGTCATTTGCGGGTCACCCGCGAGTCACGGGTAAAATTGACAGGCCTAGATATGAGATTTGGGTAACTATAATTTTTTTTAATCTTGTTTTAGTCTCTACTTAAAATAAAGAAACTCTATATATATATATATATATAGAGTTTAATTGTGGAACCTTCTAAGTCGTCATATAGACGTTCTATTTTTAATTAAACAATATATAAATATAAAATACACTAACATTACATAAATATAATATATATATATATATATATATATATATAATATAAAAAATTACTACGCTCAACTACATAAATACAATATAATATAAATATATAAGTAATATCGAAAGTTACTACCATCAACAAAATAAATATAATATAAAATATAAAAATTGATACGGTCAACTATATAAATATACTATAAGAGCATCCACAATGGTATTACGTAAAGATTACGTAAACGTGGGTCCTACATGTTTATTTAAGTAAAGCAACAAAAACTATCTACAGTGGTTTTACATAACATTCCTTAAAGATGGGACCCGCACGTAAATTTATGTTTTTACATAAAGCATTCCTTAAATTTAAGTAATGCACTATGTATTACGTAACCAATTTTTTATTATAAATTAATTCATTTTATAATTAATGCTAATATCTTATTGGTGGTTGTTGGAAAATTTAATAATAAAATATATTTAAGGAATATGTTTAAGTAATACGATTGCAGAGAAAGTATTTTTTACGTGTGTCTTAAATTTACGTATTACTTAAAGTGTACATAAATGTCTACGTGGCAACTTTAAAGAATACAATTTATGTAAAACCACTGTGGATGCTCTAAACCCGATATATATTTCAATTTTTATAGGAATGATTAAAATAGATAAATTTATATTAGATCTATAAAAAATTAAATTATTTTATATCTCAAAATAAGTTTTAATTATTTTATTTTTTCAACTTTTTTAACACTGAAATTAATTTTGTTAGTTTGATTTTCTTATTGCAGTTCTCGGATTATCGTCTCAGTTATATTATTAGGACAGGTAGGCTATAATATATACACCTTTGGGCTTTGGGCTTCCACAATATATCTTAAGTGGCCCATATATAGTCTTATAATATATGAAGTAGTCGTCACTCGTCATGATTTCTTCTATCAGAAAAAAATATATATACAATACAGATAACAAAAAATATTACCGAGAGAAATGTGTAACAAAACTTATTTCCATTTTTATAATATATAGTTACCTAATTTTTAATTTTTGTTATTTATAAAATAAAAAACTAATAAAACTTCAAACTAACTTAATAAAGTTCACAATTTATGATCTACCGTAATCAATACTTTACACAATTTGCCAAAACAATCCAGATCGTATGTCGACCAGAATCAGGTGAAATTGCAAAAATATGCTCCCAATTTGGTAAATATTTATTCTCTTTACATAATATGATTAAAATAAAATAGACTTTCGTACATGTTTTTTCCATGCTAATGACGCTCCATTTTTTTTTTTGGCCAAATGAAACTCCATTGACTGTATCTTATTTCGTCGTACCTGAAATACGTCCTTAATTAAACTCTACTAGTTTCAAGGAAAATCATAATTAAATTGGTACCGGAATCAATACTCTGACACACACATAAATATTGGAATCAAATTTAGTGCGCGTGGCTGTGACGTACGTTTATTATTCTTGGATTAACTATATCCAACTAATACTAGAATTTACAAAAAAAAAAAAAAAAAAAACTAATACTAGAAGAGTAATTCCTTAAAGTGTGAAAAAAAGAGTGAAAAAATCATAGAAAGTTAACAACTGCCACATGTCAGTTAACAATTTGACATAAATTGGAAAGAGAATCATGTAATGTATTGCCATGTGGCGGTTGTTAACTTTCTATGGTTTTTTCACACTTTCTAGCAAAGCTCATACTAGAAAGGAAATTGTTGAAGTTAGGCAAAGAAAAGCTTTCTGCTCTAAATATGAATTTGTAGTACTAAAAAGGAAATTGTTGAAGTTAGGCAAAGAAAAACTTTCTGCTCTAAATATGAATTTGTAGGTGAAGATAGACACTCTTAACATACTTCAATATTCTTCCGGTTACTTCAGCCTTAATCATATTTGGACGAATTTATCCTTCTAGTAATTTCAGTATTGACCACCATTGAATTAATACTATAAGTTTCAGCTCGATTACCTTAACTTTTTTTAATATGAGGTTTATTTATCTAATTTTTTTTCATCTATTTTAAAATGTTGTCATCTGGAATAGAACATATGCGATACTATAAAATGTTGATTGATTATAGTTGATTACAATTACATCTCTTAACTTTTTTGTTCACATTTTTAACCTAAAAATATATTATTTTAAATTGAAGCCTATGAAACATTTTATGCCCCCAAAATATTTTATTTTTATTATTTTTTCCAGTCAAATCTTGCCCCTTAAAAAAAAAAAAGAATAATTTCTTCTTCCTTACGTACACACACGTATATCATCATTAATTACCCTATTGCTCACTCGTGTTGGGAATCCTGCATGCATTTCAACCAAACATAAAGTCACCAAGGAGAGTAACTGCTCCTCGTGAATTTTCTTCTTCTAAAAAATATATGTATTTTTACAATGAAAGAAATCATAAGAATTTTAATTAAGTTGTATCCTTGATTAAGGTGCCGACCTTTTACTTCTGAAACTTAAACGTCATCAGTTGAGGGAACTAAAATTCGAACTAAAATAGTGTTTAGAAAAGAACATTATTTTAGTTCAGTATCTTTATCTCATAGTAACCTAAAATTAATTTACCACAAAAGGAAAGGATACATATAGCTGCTAGTGCTCAGGTGAAAGTTACCAAAATTTAATTTATACATGTGATGGTATTCTAATTAATTAAATACATAAATTATCCAGAACCCCAGCACCCCGACAGTAAAAAGCCCTAAACACCCAGAAAAAAAAATATTCTAAAAGAGCACGTGTATATAAAATACATATATATATATAATAAATATTATTTTCATATATATATAGCAGGTTCACACAATTGGATCAATCAATCATCATCGTCAAAAGCAAAAAAGCAAGCATTTGACTAAGACTGCGAATACCAGCTAGTTAACAGTAAGATGCAAGGAGATGAAACCTTGTTTTCTGACTCTGAATTCTCTCTTTTCGACTCGATTAGCCAATACCTACTCGCCGATGATGATTCCGACAATTTCCCGATCCATTTCCCGACCTTCGATCTCAGTCCCCAAATAACAACCGAATCCTGGGATTATTATTGCTCGAGCCTAATGAATATGAACGACACTGCCATGTCATCATCACCAACATCTCTCTCTTTCTCCGATCAAGAAGAAACCGCCGTTCTTCCAAACCCTAATTTTACGGGAAGCTCTATAGATTTCACGTGCTCATATTCTTCCTCACTCGGAGTGAGGGCCAAAGCTGAGGCTGACGTGGCAGTAGTTCCGATGAAGATACATTTCCGGGGAGTGAGGAGGCGGCCGTGGGGGAAATACGCGGCGGAGATTAGGGATCCGAAGAAGAACGGAGCAAGAAGGTGGCTTGGAACCTATGAGACTCCCCAAGATGCTGCTTTGGCCTATGACAGAGCCGCCTTCAACATGCGTGGCGCCAAGGCTCGCCTCAACTTTCCTCACCTTGTCGGCTGCAGTGAGATCGAGCCGGTCAGGGTCAACCCTAAACGGCGGCGGGTGGTGGTGAAGTTGCCGGAGGGTGGGTCGCCGCCGCTTTAGTTGGATAGAAGATTAGCGGCCCGGCTTGTCGGACCTGTAGTACGTCGTCGTAGATAGCTTTTATTTTTTTCACTCTTACAATAATTACCAGAACACAGCACCAGAAACAGGCTGTCTTCGGTGAATTTTTAGGAGTTTGCAGATTGCAGATGAAATCACTCAAGTTGTAAATGAATTATGATGCGCTCTAAATAATTGAGAAGTGTTTTTTATTTCTTCCCTGTTTTACACTTTTCCAGATAAATAATAAAACTTTTCAAAAGTCTGGAGGTAACAAAACCCTAAAATATGTTACGTGTATAAATGTAGTTTATTTATTTTTTATATATATATTGAAGTATGAAGTATAAATGTTAAATCACATATATATTGAATATCGTTTTGAGATTTTAGTATACTTAGCCAAGTGAATAGTCTAAATTTTCACATAGTATCATAGTGTGTGTTCGAATCTCCGCATCGATTGTCGAAATATAAATACTAAATCACAACAAGTATCTATAAGTTTCACACAATAGAATCAAAATGTGAAATATTGTGAAAAGAAAAAAATTTGAAGCACACTCACTCATCCGGCCCATGCAGAAAGAAAAAGCATATATTTTATTTTCCTCACTAGCTAATTTATATACAAGAGAATTTAGCGTCACTAATTAAATTAAGATATATTTCGAGTCTTCGACTAACTTTGGTTCATTGAAACCAATAGCTAGAATAATAGTGAACGGCTTGATCAGATTAATTTTAAATGATAAAATTAGTTAAATAGTTTTATTATTTATAGTATAGCTAGCTAATCCGGCCAAATTGTTGACCGAAACAGTAGATTTTTTTTTTTTTTTTTAAACATAAATATAAATCTACTAAAAAAGTAAAATAAATAAATAAGTAAAAGAAGAAGAAAGAACTTGGCTGTGACGACGTCTAAAACAGCGACATAGCCCATTCGGCTTCTCCAAACAGCGGCTCGTCTTATCATTATGTCGCTGTTTGGAACGATGTTTACTAGTTTGATAAAAAAAAAAAAAAAAAAAAAAAATAGTAACTAGTACATTCGGATTTCCTTAGGGTGTTGCTACAAACTGTGAAATTTCTATAGAAAGTGAAATAGGGTCCCACCAAGCACCAATACATTTGTTCATTTACTTTCTCTTTCTTACTTTCTATTGAAATTTCACAAGAAATTTTACATTTTAAAGATTTACTCATTTCCTTATTATTCTGAAAATATTCCACTATGGTCGTCTTCACCAGTAGCTATGCACATTTACTTTTCGGTTTAGTTTTCACTTTTTGGGTGTTCTAGTTTTACCCACTGATGATGATTTTATAATAAATATATAAAATCTTCATTTTGAAAATCTTATAACTTGAAATTTTTAACAAATCATCGTCATTTTTAAAAATGTGAATCACTTTTAGTATGCATCTTCAACTGAACTGTTTATTTAAATTAGTTTCATGATGATAAATATTAATTCAAAATATTATATATTTTGTAGTTTTATTTAAAATAATATTTAAATATAGATTATTACAAATTTTCATAAATTATGTTATATATAAGAACATTTATACTATACCTTAATGCCCAAGTGATAGATAAAAATATTTTAAAAAATGTTAGAGAAGTATAAATTGTGTAATTTGTTTTTGATATTGTAAAATAAAGCTCTAACTTTTGATAAAGGTTCTTTTGGTAATACGAAATTTAATATAAATTAAGCACATGTTTTCTCCATGCTAATGACAATTGACAATAATACACTGACTATATTAAAAAATTCTCGGTACTTGAAATATCTGCTCAAGTTGGTAAAAAATAATAATTCCCATTTCCCAAGAAGATTAAAAAAAATAATACACATATAATCTAAGCATCGTTTTTATTTATTGGAATCAACTCAAGTGGATATATATATATATATTATATTTTTTGTTCCGTAGGTCAATCGCTTGAAGCCGAACGTAAAAATAAAAATAAGGTTATAATAACGCAGGTCTGGGCTCGAACATATATGAGTCGTGTGTGTGAGCATACACTGCAACTTGTAGCTAGCACTATATTCGCCTCCCCAAGAGTAGTTAAGCCGTTTCGCATAAAAAATGGTTCAGACGAAGTATTTAAATTTTAAACTACTTAGAAACAGTTCACAGATAAATATTACTATATTTTTTAATATTAATATTAGCATATACATATATATTTATTTTTTAGTAAAATATTTTAGTACGTATATTTCTTTTAAACTTGCTTAGAGCATCCACAATGGTTTTACATAAAATGTATTCTTTAAAGTTGCCACGTAGACATTTATGCACACTTTAAGTAATACGTAAATTTAAGATACACATAAAAAATATTTTCTCTGCAATCGTATTACTTAAACATATTCTTTAAATATATTTTATTATTAAATTTTCCAACAACCACCAATAAGATATTAACATTAATTATAAAATGAATTAATTTATAATAAAAAAATTGGTTACGTAATACATAGTGCATTACTTAAATTTAAGGAATGCTTTATGTAAAAACATAAATTAACGTGTGAGTCCCATCTTTAAGGAATGCTATGTAAAACCACTGTAGATAGTTTTTGTTGTTTTACTTAAATAAACATGTAGGATCCACGTTTACGTAATCTTTACGTAATACCACTGTGGATGCTTTTATTACAGTGTTTTCTAATTTTTTAGCACATAGTCCAATAATGATGACACATTTTTATAGAGTGCTATTTTTTTAAGTGATTAGTTAGAGCATCCACAATGGTTTTACATAAATTGTATTCTTTAAAATTGCCACGTAGACATTTATGTACACTTTAAGTAATACGTAAATTTAAGACACACGTAAAAAATATTTTCTCTGCAATCGTATTACTTAAACATATTTCTTAAATATATTTAATTATTAGATTTTCCAACAACCACCAATAAGATATTAGCATTAATTATAAAATGAATTAATTTATAATAAAAAATTGGTTATGTAATACATAGTGCATTACTTAAATTTAAGGAATGCTTTATGTAAAAACATAAATTTACGTGTGGGTCCCATCTTTAAGGAATGCTATGTAAAACCACTGTAGATAGTTTTTGTTGTTTTACTTAAATAAACATGTAGGATCCACGTTTACGTAATCTTTACGTAATACCACTGTGGATGCTTTTATTACAGTGTTTTCTAATTTTTTAGCACATAGTCCAATAATGATGACACATTTTTATAGAGTGCTATTTTTTTAAGTGATTAGTTAGAGCATCCACAATGGTTTTACATAAATTGTATTCTTTAAAATTGCCACGTAGACATTTATGTACACTTTAAGTAATACGTAAATTTAAGACACACGTAAAAAATATTTTCTCTGCAATCGTATTACTTAAACATATTTCTTAAATATATTTAATTATTAGATTTTCCAACAACCACCAATAAGATATTAGCATTAATTATAAAATGAATTAATTTATAATAAAAAATTGGTTATGTAATACATAGTGCATTACTTAAATTTAAGGAATGCTTTATGTAAAAACATAAATTTACGTGTGGGTCCCATCTTTAAGGAATGCTATGTAAAACCACTGTAGATAGTTTTTCTTGCTTTACTTAAATAAACATGTAGAGTCCACGTTTACGTAATCTTTACGTAATACCATTGTGGATGCTCTTACAAACTAACTATTTTGTCATGTGAAAAATTCTGAACATATATTTCTACTTCTGGTATAACAAATTGACTGATTAATAATATTTTTGTATATATTTATTATATTAAACCCCAATTTCCACGTAAGCGCCCATTATTGGCATGAGGAATATACATCACCGGCCAAAATTATACGTGTGATGTTTGTTTAAACGCATAAATTATTCAGGTCTAGGCCCCAGCACTCCTAAACACAACAACCCATACGAAAATAAAAAAGAATTCTATAAAGACCACATGCATAAATAGATATATACTATAATTTATATGCATATATATAGCATAGTTTCATAATTGCAGCATCATATCAATCAATCATCAAAAAGCATAAAGCTAGCATTTGACAAAGACTTGTTGTATCTGAAAATAGTTACCAGATCATCACTGTACAAGATGCTAGGAGATGAGCAAACCTTGTTTTCAGACTCTGAAATCGCTCTATTCGACTCGATTCGTCGATACCTACTCGTCGATGACTCCGACATTAATTACAACCTTCCGATCGAATTCCCGACAACAACCTTCGATCTCAGTCCCGACTGTTCCTGGGATTGCTCCAGCTTAATGATGTTGTCCGAGAATGAGGAAACTGCCACGTCACCAACATCTGATCTCTCCTTCACCTATCAAGAAGAAACCGCCGTCCTACCAAATCCTTTCACCGGAAGCTCTATAGACTTCACCTGCTCATATTCTTCCTCATTGGGAGTGAGGGCCAAAGCTGAGGCTGACGTGGCGGTTGTTCCGGTGAAGATGCATTTCCGGGGAGTTAGGAGGCGGCCGTGGGGGAAATACGCGGCGGAGATTAGGGATCCGAAGAAGAACGGAGCGAGGAGGTGGCTTGGAACCTACGAGACTCCCCAAGATGCCGCTTTGGCTTATGACAGAGCCGCCTTCAACATGCGTGGCGCCAAGGCTCGTCTCAACTTTCCTCACCTTGTCGGTTGCAGTGAGATTGAGCCGGTCAGAGTCAACCCTAAGCGGCGGCGGGTGGTGGTGAAGTCGCCGGAGGGTGGGTCTCCGCCGCTTTTATAGGGGAGCTACGGTGGACGTTAGAAGCGGCCCAGCTTTTTCTGAGTTATAGTTTCTAAATTCTTTATAAGAAAAACGTCGAAAAACGGCGACGATGAATCGCTACAGTTGTATATGAATTACGTTGCACTCCAATTGAAGAAGTGTTTTATTTTTATCTATTTTACGATATCCTTTCTTTGGTAAAATATAACAGAAGTATCAACTGAAAATACGGACAATAAATCTACGACCCTAAAATAATTTTTCAAGGGATATATTTATTTTTTTCTTAATTAATTAGTCGACCATGGAAGAAAATGTGGTATCGTCATAATTAAAATCCTAAATGAACTACACAGGTGCTAAAGAACTGAGAGGGGTAAATTTTAATTTATTATGCAAGTAATTAACGTGATAGCTTGATAATCAGTGTATATATAAAGATGATGTTGATCCAATCTCAAGCCAAGAATCATAAAAGCAGACTTATCCGTAAACCCCAAGCATGCATATTCTTGATCAGTTAATAATAATAATGGAATTAATGCATGATGTCGTAATATATTAATAAATGGCAATATATATACTTTGGAAGAACACATTCTAGTGAGGGCAAAAATAAGACTTAAATCTCTCTGTCTCTTGAATATATTCAACATTAAATTGGTTGCGTTGCATTTGAATTATAAATAATTACATGTATCAATTTCCATTAATATATAGTCGCTCTTTCAGAACTCCATCGATCCGGGGATGTTCTTGAGTTTAATGGGAAAGGGTAAGTTATGTTCTTTCTCCATATGTGGAAGGAAGAAGCTGTTTGTTAAAGTTTTGCATTTTAGGCCTATCTTTAGGGTGCGTTTTGTAATTTAAAGTTTTTCATCGATATTAATATATTAAAGGAAAAAGTTGAATGGAGGTAGCAAATTGTTTTAACTTGCTAACAATTTTTCGAGAAAAAAGTTTAATTGACTAGTAATATATTAGATTAGGTACAAAGTGCAATCTGGTATTTATTTATTATTTAGTTAGTTTGATAACGGACCAGTCCTTGTTCTTCATTCTATTCTAGCTTCCTTTTTTTTTTTTTTTATCGAATATTGTTATGTGTAGGAAGCAATGTTATCAGAACCGGACCGGACCTCGAACCGGCTAGGGGTCCGGTTCACGGTTCGTCCGGTCGGACCCGGTCCGAACCCGGTCAGACCGGAAATTTACCTTTTTGCTAGGGGTATCTGATTCATGGATTTTTCTTCTGAGCTAGTAGTATTAGATGAGTCAATTTGGGCTGAGTTTACTTTTTAAGCCCAAGTTCTTATAACTAGAGAAGAGATAGCCTCCCTCAAACCCTAAGCCTATATAGATAAACAAAGAAGCTGCTGCCATATACTCAAAGGTGAGAAATTACAGCTGCTGGTCTCCTCTCTTCAACAACTCCAATCCAAATCGAGTCACGCCGGCGGCGACTCCTCTCATTTTCTCTCTCCCAACTCACTCCGCTCCTTCCCTTCCATCTCCACGCAGAACCGCAGCCACGAGAATCCTTCCGTGATTCTATACTGGACTTAGGCAAGATAAGGGGATCGACACACTGAATCACAGTTGAGAAACCGCCAAACGACAGGATCGTGAGGGCTGAAAACGACGCCGATGCCGAAAGAAGTTCTCTATACTGGACTTAGGCAAGCAAGTAACCCAGCAACAGAGTGAGAAATTTGTGTCTTCTGCTCTGCCTGTAGGATTTTGAAGCGTTCATTTGATGAATTTAGTTTTTTTTTTTTTTTTTTTTTTTTAAAAATACCGAACCGGTGGACCGGCCGGTCTGCTCAAAACCGGCCGGTTCTTAAAAAAACCGGTCATCGAACCGGGTTCGCTTACATCCTCCGGAATTGTTCGAACCGGACCGTTGGATGCCCCGGTTCCGGTTCGAACCCGGTCGGACCGCCGGTTCGGTCCGGTTCTGATAACACCGGTAGGAAGAGGTTTAACCCATCGACCCAGATGATTGGATTGGCAATGGGAAAGACATCACCATCCACGTTGCTTTACTTGACATCTTCAATTATTAAATATGCATACATTTTCTATATCTTCCTTAACTATATTATAACTTTGATGATAGCACATACATACAATATATTATAAGAAAGAAAGACTCGGAAAGCTTATAAATATATATTACAGTTTATATTATTCATTTCAATTTTAGTGTCCAAATTTTTTAGGATTTGTTTTTTAACTGTCTTATACTATTTCCGTTTTTACTGAATGAACGCAATATGTATGAATATGTAATTAATTCAATGAAGATTAGCATCATTTAATGATGTTTATTTTTTATTAAATAATTAATTAATTTCCTGATTATTTATTTAATTTAATTTTGCAGCACTTTCAACTCAGCATTGCCGGGAAAACACTTCGACGTACCACCGCGAGACCAAATAGAGGTTTGGAACGAAGCGACATGAATTATCAAATATTAAATAAATAAATAATTAAAATAAAAAAAATAAACCGTTGATTTTAACGAACACCATTTAATCTTTTGGTCAATTTTCATTAAAAAAAAAATCTTGGTCAAAGATTATAAATTAATATGACTCCATCAATTTATTTTATTTTCAAATTAACGTGCTTTTCGCATTGGGAAAGAAGTCAAATACGCGAAGAGGAAGAAAGTCTTGGTAACTTAATAAGTAAGAATGTGAACCTCAATTAACTCGATGACTTGACGACACGGTGGTCACCGGAATCGTGAAGCCTCCGGCGGAGTCCACGGCCATCAAAAGGATGATAAAGGCATGCCGGACGTTCTTTGTGCCGTCCTTCACCGTCTTAATTAGCCCTAATCTCCGTCAAGGTTTCATCAACACCTAATTATTAATATCAATAATTAGGTTATTATCCAATAAATCATGATTATTCTATTGAGCCAGCTAATTAATGTTTGATTCAGCGGTTGTTGTATCATATACATGGGTTTTATGACCTTAATTAATTGGTACGTTCCCTGTTGCTCACATAATATAAATGTGTGTATATTATATGTAATATATATTTCCTTGCTAGTTGCTATATATTATATCTTTTATTATTTTGGAGTACGAATCAATTAATATTCAACGTTAGGAATTTTTGCCCAACTTTTCCGTACAGCCTAATCTATAAAACGAGGGGGAAGGGCCAAATGTACTTCATAATAATAATAATAATAATTTGAGTAAACGAAAATGTTCAACATGTCTCTATATATATAATCTAATGAAATATAATTACGTTTGATTATATGTAAATGACATCATATCCTGGAGATTATAGTATTTATATGTAATGTATATATTAGAAAAAATATTATTATTATTATTATTTTATTGTTTCCCATGATATTTTATTCCTTTAGTTTTATTATTTACTATACTATTTCCAATTTAAGTATCACAATTAAAAAAAATACAAACTCTTTTTAATGTATATTCTATTTTATGAGCTGTTTTATTTGAATGTGAAAATTGATTTAAAAACCATTATAATGACATGATATCATAAATCTAAATATTGTAGAAAAGTAAAAACAAAATTATGATAAATAATATAATTTTTATTATATTAATTTAAACAAAATTCCCCTACAAAGCGTAAGTATTGTAAAATCTTACGCTTTGAAAAAAAAAAATTCTTGCGCACTATATTTTTTTTGTCAAACGCAACATGACTTAATAACTAATAATTGTATACATATTAATTATTTAGAACATTCTATTATTAGAAGGACTATCTAATATTGTTTCAAAAGTTGATTTCCCATGTTGGGTAATTCGGCCGACAAAGCGTGGTCCTTAATGGGCCGATATCATGAACACGATTTTACTTTAAATGGGCCTAACCTACATCCATCCATCATTAAAAGGTTTGACAAATGGGCCTAACCTTCATCATTTGACAAGCCTTTAAATGGGCCTAACCTACCTCATTTAAAATCGTGTACATGATATCGTGTCATCCATTCATTCCATCATTAAAAGGTTTGACAAGCCTTAACTGAAAGTAGAAAGATTTATAAAACCATCCATATGAAACCAAAAAAAAAATATTAATATTAACTCTTTCATCCCATTTAATACCTTTTTTTTTATTAATTATTATTCAATCTCTCATACTTTTTACTTAACTTATATAGTATATAGCATTTGTAATATTTAGAGCATTTTTACCTAATACTACATTCAGTATTAGCTAAGGAACAGTTGGAAGCTTAACAGAGGTATATTTGGAAAATAAAAAAACCCAAAATTTGTTATACAAATAAATATCCATAAAATATACAAAGAAACTTGACGGAGTATATATGACTATTCAATAATGCATGTACAAATCCAATTTAGTCTAATTTTTTTATGTATAAAATACTTTTTCAAAGTGATGAATATTATTGAAATTTAGTTTGTTATATTTGATTAAATAGTAAACGTTTGAAAATAAATTATTTGTCATGAATTTTTGTTAAAAGGGTATTGGTTTGATTTTTAAATATAAAAAAATATATAGGTCTAAAGTTAAAGTTGAAAAGTCTGCACACCATTAGGGCAGTAATTTTGTTTTGTTTTGTTTTTTTTGGGCCAAGATTAGGGCAGTGATTGATAACTCCAAAACTTCTAAATTTTTATAACATATTAATTAGTTGTCACGTGAAAGCAAATGAAATTGGAATTAGAGTTGTGGGTTGCGATAAGGCTTCTGATACGAAATATTTCTCCTGTCACACTTTTCTTACCTTAAATTGTGCCTTAACATTAAAATTTTGACATATGTCTTTAGATTTAATCTTAATTAAAATTTTGACATATGTCTTTAGATTTAATCTTAATGGTAAGACACAATCTGAAACATTGAAACATAAGAAGAGAGTGACGGGAGATCTGTATCTGCACAATTACCCCAAAACTCTTGCATTTATATCAGAACAATGGGACAGGGAGACCACAAACCAACAATTAATTAATGTAGCACAATAGATAACAAAGATACATTAAATACAAACTATGGAACAAAAAAATGGGTGTAATTTGACAATGAGTGGAGCATGGCACAGAGGGACTAGACCAGACCACCTAAAGCCAACAAATATTGTTAGAATAGAATGAGGAGGACCGAATCCTTTTACATGAACATGTCTCGGTCGAAATCTAGCCTCATCGATCCATCCATGGACCCCGCCTTCTGCAGCCTAATCTGCTCCCTGAACTTAGCTATGAACTCTCCTGCTTTCTTATCAACCTCATACGCTTCACTTCCAGCATCACTAAATGAATCATCAGCTACTGCTACTGCTGCTGCTGGTGTTGCTGTTTCTTCTCTATCAAAATTTTCAACGAGAAAGCTTCGATCCGAACCAGACCGACATTTTGAAACATCATGTCTGGTTCTTTCATGGGTTTGTTCCGTTTTCTTTGCTTCTGCTCTTTGTCGGAATGTTCTAACCGATTTCCCTCTCAAAACTGAAGCTTTGCGTTTCTGATCGCCTTTCTTGCGAACTTCACCTTGAAATTCATCAACTTTTTTGGTGTCACGCCCAGAATCAGACAAACTCTTGCTATATCGATGCCCGTTGGATCCATCCTTCATGGATGAAGAATTGGACTCTTCTCCACCACTGAATTTTGACTGCAAATCCAAATCAGCATTAAACTCAAAGAACGAACTCACCGAAGCCGACTGATGGTGCTTCTCTTTTCCAAGCTTCTCTGTTCTCAACTCAGAAACCACGGTTTGGGAAAACGAGTTAACCGCACTTTGTTTGGATGCGATTGCGAACGAACTAAACTCTTCTCCACTCTTGTATTTTTTTGCCCACAAATCTTTCTCAGCATTCAACTCGAAGAACGAACTAGTTGAAGCCGATTGATCGCTCTTCTCTTTCCCGAGTTTTTCCAGTCTAGATTCAAGCAATTCAGAAACCCCACTTTGTGAAAACTCTTCTCCACCACTGAATTTTGAATTTTCATGTAAATCAGAATTCAACACAAAGAAAGAATCAACTGAAGAAGCAGATTGATTACACTTTTCTTTTCCAAGCTTCTCCAGCCTCGACTCAATCAATTCAGATACCTCATTTGAGGTTACCGTGCTTTGATTGGATGACGAAGAGGCATTGGAATAGGATCTGAAGGAGCTGGGCTTCCTAATTTGAGGTTCTTCAACAGAAACATGCCTTGAGTGCAGAGGCGGCTGCTTAATGGCACTCAAATTCTCCCTCATTTCCATTTTTCCCGACCTCGACCTCCAGGGTATAGGGGAGGGCAGTGGAACGCTCTCGTCGAACTTCTGCTCCAAATTTACAGGCCCCATATCACCAAAGTTTACATTTTTACTGCTGTCTTGATTCAGTGAGTCCATCGAGTTAGACCTAGAACTCGAGCTAGAACCACATCCACTTCTAGCCCTAGGTTTAGGTCTAGTTGGGTCAACAATTCTTGATCTAAGACTCCTAATTGGCAACCCTAGAGGCTTTTCATTTTCATCAGCAAGACTATTGCTTGGTTTAGCTACTACAATCATGGGTTGGCACTGCAAGTACTGAGAATTCCAGCTTCGAACAGTATGTTTCTCCGAATCGCCATTTTCACAATTAGACGACTCGGGCACTGATTTTTCCCTAACCTCATCAGTAGGAACCCTAAACATGGACTCACCTTGGGATATTGACGAAGATCTCCGACCATGAACAGTTGGCTTTTCATCGTACCTGATCGGATCAACCAAAATAGTAAATTAAAATCTCGGAATACGGCAAATGCAGCAACAAAATTGTAAATTTTGAGTGAAATTGCTTACAGTTCGTCGAAAATCGCCATGAAATTGCTCACTTGCGAAACAGATGATTCAGCAGATTCAACGTGGCGAGCGGCGGTGCGGCGGCTGAAAAGGCCGTAGGAAACGGCAATGCCGATGAAGAGGAGGTGGAGGAGCTCCCAGAACTTGGTGAGAGCGGCTTCGGTGATAAAGTCGGGAGCTTGGGAAGGGAAGAGGGGGAGGGATACGAGGAAGAGGGCGCAGAAGATGGATTTGAGGAGGAACTTGGTGGAGCGCATAATGGGATTAGGTTTTGGGGGAGAATGGAAAGGTGTCTTGGTGTGGGAGAGCGGATCCGCCATTGATGAGGAAGAAGAGGGCTGAGGTGAGCCAGGAAGTGGAAGTAGGTACGGTGAAGACGAAGCCAAAAGAATGTGTAGGTTGTGAAGAAAGGTAGACTTTGAGGACAAGGTTAGTAAAGGGTATGAAGGAAGCAAGGTGGAGCAGAGGATTAGTAAAGGAGGGGATGGGAAATTGCAAAATTGTCTTTGCCACAAATCATTACATTTTTTTGTAGTGACAAAAAAAAACATTTCCTTGCAGTTAAAAATGTAAAGAATATATTAAGGGACAAAATATCTAAATAGAAGAAGCAAATTTAGTAACTTTGGCATAATTATATGGTTAAATAAATATTTGTTTAGTGCACTAATATGTTTATCTTATGTTATTATTATTATTATAATTTAATCAATACTCGCCACAAACATGTTCGATGATTTGGTTATTTGCATTAAGTCGGCAACAACGTTAACGCCTCTCCCTCTTATGAAGAAGTATAAACATCCCGGATTGAGATTATTTATTCAACTTAATTATCTCATCTGATTCTTATTTTGTTAAAATAATATCCGGTGCGATCCAACCAAGATTCCGTAACGAAATTAACCATTCTGGGTTTCGTGTTCATTTTAACAAAATAATTAAGGTTGAAACGAAGATTATTAGATAAATTTGTTGATTTTATAAAACAATTCCAAATAATTAAGGAAAAAAGGGCATTGCATAAAAACACATAAGAGCATCATCCATAATTTTATTACATAATATTATTTCAATATAGGTTTAACATATTTGGCAAAAAAAAAAATATATAGGTTTAACATGTGGTTTTTTTTTTTTAATGTAAAGTGCATACAAATGTATATATTGGTTTCACATAATATTTCTTAAAAGTGGAACTCATCTGTTTTTACATAACATATTTCTTAAATTTAAATAATGCATTATGTTGTCATATCATTACATAATCAATTTTTTATCGGTGATTGTTGAAAAGTTTAATAATAAAATATATTTAAAGAATATAGTTAAATAAAACTATTGGAGAGTAAATTTTGTTTATGTGTATCTTAACTTTAAGTATTACTTAAAGTGTATTTTATGTGACAATTTTAAGGAACACGAATTATGTAAAATCATTGTGGTTTCATATGGTAAATGGCTTCATATACAATGGTTTTACATAATTTGTATTCCTTAAAATTATCACATGAACATATATGTACACTTTAAATAATACTCAAAGTTAAAATACATATAAATAATATTTACTCTCTAATAATTTTACTTAGTTATATTCCTTATATATATATTATTAAATTTTTCAACCACCACAATAAGTTATTATCATTATTTATGAGATGAATTAATTTGAGATTAAAAAAAAGTTATGTAATAATGTGGCAACATAGTGCATTCGTTAAATTTAATGAATATATTATATAAAAACAAGTAAATTCCACTTTTAAGGAATATTATGTAAAACTATTATAGCATATTTTTTTACATTTTAAAATTGTATGGGGTTATAAAATGTTTATGAAGTATGAAATTTTGTTTTTTTTACTAACCGAGAAGTCTTAATTATAATTATAATAATAATAATAAAAGGAAGAAAAGTGAATTGTATTTAGCTATACCTATCATTTGATAATATGAAGAGGGACCCATTACAGAGAAAAGAAACAATTGTACATTAGGTTCTCCCTAAAATCACTAAAAAAATACTAGTGAAATTATCATATATTAAAAAAACGGAACTTATTAGAATGTATGGTGACAAAAAAAAGTATCTAATGGAAAAATATAAAAAAAAAAATTGGGAAATAAATAGTATAGAATATACTATATAGTATTTCTAATGATGGCAGAATTTCATCAAAAAAAATTTGTTGGCAGAAAAAAGGAAATGGAAATCTAATGGAAATACAAATATATATGGAGGGTGCATTAGAACAATATTTTTATACTAGAGGGTAAAATACCTCTCAAGAAAGTACTGTGGGTGCAATATGTGTAATTAAGTTCAATCCTCCAAGAAATTTGTCCTTGTCGTGTTACTGTTCATTTTCCACACTGCTCCGATTTCCATTGTAAATCCTGGGTACAGAAATGGCCGCGGCTGGTGGGTTCGTGGAGGCGGATAACGCCGAGGCAATAATACTCCAAATTGAGCACAAATCAGGCAAGATCGAGAGCTTGCTCAAACAGTAATCTCTATCTCTTTCTCTGTCGCATTTGGAAGCGATTTTAGTTACTGCAGTAACCGATTCATCGGTGTTGATTGCAGGGGGAAACCAGTGGAGGCTTTGAAGAATGCACTCGAGGGATCACCTCCCAACACTCGAGATGAACGATGCAAGGTATTATTTGCAATTTTTGGCCGGAAATTGAGGGGAGAAGCCATGGAAATTGGCTTGTTCCAAATTGTTGTGTATTGTTTTCTAGCTGAAATGAAAGTGAAGAGGTTACTCAAAGATAGAATTGGAAGCTGAAGAGCTTCTGGTTATGGATTTTGAGACCAAATTAATTGATTTTTGTTTCTTTCACTAAAATGTGCAAGATGATTTTGTCTAAAATTGTTGTGTTCATGGGTTCTGCAGTCAGCGAACTGGATCGTGGTGCACCGAGCGATTATGGCTATAAAGAATATAGATTCCTTGTTTTCGTATTTGGATCCCGAGTATTATGACATCCTCATGAAGTGAGTATCTATTCATTTACTGCATTGGAATATGAACTGAATACATCACATCGAAGCCACAAGATCTACTAACTTGTTATTTTATTGAAAAATTAAAGCTGGAACTTAGTATCATGTTTTCGCCGCTGATGTTGTCTTACTTGATTCGATTCGGGTTGGTTTGGATAAAACACATTTCATTGTCTGGAAGGGAAGGGAAGGGAAGTAATTTCCTCTGATTGGCTTCATGTGGTCATGATCCTTTTTCGCGAACAACACGAATCTGCAACAACGTATAGGACTTTGATGATTATATATTGATCTTTATCATGGCTTTAATTAACCATCATGTTTCTTACCTGGCCCTAAATATAATGAGATTGAACTGTTGTGTTGTGTTTATGAGCAATACAGAGAATAGAACAGCAATAGTGAGTGAACTTACTACAGTATTTGAAGTGCAATAAACACCTATCCGACATTATTTCAAGACACATGGATGAATTGCTATTTGAGGGCTGTCTGTTTTAGTAAAAAATGCATGTTTTAAGTTTGTTTGTGTTTATCTTTCTTTTACCATATTGGTTCATGAAACACCAGAGTCTTGTATTTTGGGATTGGGATAATTGATTCATAGAATTTGATTATTGTTATCTTTAGGAGGAGCTTTGTTTGTTCCTTGTCCTCCAAGACAATATTAATATGCCATTGTTTTTCTTAATGATGAAGGTACTTATATCGAGGTTTGTCTACTGGAGACCGCCCTACATGTGACCAATGCCTAAAGATTCATGAAAAGCTCACAGAGAGGGCTGGATTGGGTTGCATACTTCGTACTTTATCCGACACTGTTAGAACAGTATGATTTTTATTTATTTTTAATAAGAAAATAGAAGTCGATTTTGCTTTTATTAAATGGATTGTTGAAAAATGTTTTGGATGCATAAATGAAGATTTTAATAACTGCATTTGTAACTTCTGAATAGTCGGGGGCAAAACTCAAATTTGTTAAGATTAAAACGATCGCTTTCTTGTTGGGCAAGGTACAGGTCTTGCTTGTTGGACAAGGTTCAAACTTGTACCATTTCAATTGGGTGTTGCTAAAAACTTGAAATTTCTATAGAAAGTGATATTGGGTCCCACCAAGCACCAATACATTTGTTCATTTACTTTCTCTTTCTTACTTTCTATTAAAATTTCACAATAAATTTCACACTTTAAAGATTTACTGCGGATTGCCACTTATATTCAATTATACTGCGGATTGCCACTTATATTATAATATATATATACATTAAAGCATGTGAACTACGAGTATGTGCTCTATCTCAATCTATCTTTTCCCCAATAAAATATTAAACTAGTATAGATTTACTTTTTTTCTCCTCTATATATATATATATAGCTCATTAAATGAATTGTAATCATATATATAATATATATATTTATTAAAGCGTATATATCTTCTATTATTAATTTATTACTATACATAAAGGTTGATACCCCAATTTCTGGTCTTTATTTTCAGTTCCCATAATACTTTCCTAAATTTATTTGAACTATTGAAGCCACAAAATTAATTGAAGTTATAATAATGCCCGATTACCTCTACATTTCCTTGAGTATCTAACCCTAACTGTATAAAAAAAATCTCATAATAATTAATTAATTATAATAAAACAAACTACTAAAAAAATCTCATTATTAATTAATTAATTAATTATTATTGGACAAAAACAACTAATTACCACTTTTCCAAGTAATCTAATTTTCGTCCCTCATATATATAATCCAATCCAACAAACGCTTTCTCCTATTCTCCTTCACAGACCAAAACCATCTCGATATTTCTATCCCTGCCCTACAGTAAACACAGATTTCTCTCTGTGCCCTAACCGGATTCTTCATCATCAGCGAAGCTTCTTTTCGTCAGAGAATCCTGAAAAAGTGATTGCAGTGGAAAAAGGTCACGCCATCTCTGAAAGAACATTTTGAAATTAGTGGTATTTTCCTCAACCTGCGATCACGGACCATCTCTTGTGACTGTTCATGGCTTCGATCGCCAGGTCGCACCCGCTCCCTAAATTTCCTCTCTCTGATTTGAAGTGGTCCATCAACTTGACCACTACAACACGACTCGGCAACCAAGCCGCCGATTCTACTCTAGAATCTCCTATTGGCGAGTCAGGCGTCAGGCAGATCGAGTCCGAGTCCGACAATCGCCGCGTATGGACTCACTGCTCATCCCTTCAGGCGGCCAGGAACGGCGTTGAAAATCCGACGGTGGTTCTAGATCCTGCAATCCCCAATAAAGCAGCGGATTCCAGTGAGGGATCAAAGCTTTTGATACGATTCCGCTCCAAAGAGAAGTCCATCGTCGTAGAGGAGGCAGAGAAGCAACCTCCACCTAAGGCTCAGGCTCGATCCGTGGTTGCTTTGGAACAGGAAGAATCCACTTCCAGGGTGTGGAATCTCAGATCGAGGAAGCCAAGCTACAAGAAATCCGCCGCCAATTCGGCGATTGGAGATTCGTCAGGCGTTCCGCACGATGATTCCGCCTCCACGATCAGGAGGCGTACGGACGTAATTGGAGAAGTGAAAGAGGAGAAGAAGAAACAAAAGGTGAAGTTGTCGATCGCGCTGTCCAAGTCAGAGATCGAAGCGGATTACATGCTCATCACCGGAGCCAAACCACCGCGGAGGCCGAAAAAGAGGCCGAGAACAGTCCAGAAGCAGCTTGATTACATCTTCCCTGGCCTGAGCTTGCCGTTGGCCGTTACGCCTCAGATGTACGAAATCTCGCATCCTGCTCCATAGGTACGGGACTGCATCCTGTTTCAGAAGATGTTTTCCAGTGCAGATTGAACGAACCAATTATTTTATATTGAGATTTCGAATTTGTGGTATATTTGCAGGTTGGATTCGTTCTGCATTTTGGACCAACCTTTTGAAGCATAATGTTAAAGCGATGATGATGATGATTAAAGGGAAATTAATTCGTAGTGTGCGTCAGTCTGTCAGAGTTGTTTCCGATGTATACAATACAGATTAGATTTGGGTAGATAGCCGAGAATAATCATCAATCTTTCTTCAGTTTTATATTTTATTATCCTTAATGTTTTATCTCTGCCATTTTTTTTTGGAAGTGATGAGAGAAATGTTAAATACGAGCACATGGTGAGTTTCCTATTCCTCCCCCTCATCCACTTAATTGAGACACAAGTAATTATATACTTTCAATTATAACTTTTTGTAAAAAAAAAACTCTATTGATAAATTGAATATTTATATATACAAAAAATTACTTTGACATTTAAATGATTATATAAAAAGTTATGAACATAATATATAAATAAGATAAATAAGTACGTAATTTTGTTAAATATAATTGACGTAATTTAGAAATTATATTACAGAAAAATATAAATAATATATTAAATTTGTCAACTAAAAAATGAACATATATATATTTGAGACAACATAGAATTAGCACATGCATACTAAAATCCAATAGATGTTCGACCAATTTTTTTAAATATTATATATAAATTAAATATTCATATTTAAAAAAAAAACAAACATGAACATAAGATTTAAGTGTTAGACTTAATTAATTAAAACAAATTTGGAAAAAATATGTACAAAAACATAAAAATGTAATTGATTGTTTAACGAAATTTTACATTTTTTATAAATTCGTCAAAGTTTCAATTTTAGATTAAATATTTGAGTTCCAACTTTGAACGACGTGTGTTGTTAATTATCCCAAAATTCGGAAGTCGGCGTCGTTAGGGTTAGTTCAATTATTTATGTACTATACATTTAAAAGTAATTACGATTTTTTTGGTATTTAAAAAATTGTATAAAAATGAATATAATATATAAATGAGAACATAATTTTTTTAAAGTAACGATTGCAATAATTTAAAAATTACATCACAAAATATATAAAAACAATACATTAAAGTTGCCAACTAAAATAAAAATTAACGTATATATATATGAGACTACATAGAATTGCCACACACATTACTAAATTGCCAGAGATAACGGTTGTGTTACATGGTAAAATATAAAAATTGATTCAGGAAACTCTAAATTTGATTCGAAGTTAAAAAGTAGTAATTTTGGTTTGTGTCATTATTTAACTTATTTATTATTAAAAACGACTTATTACGTCTCATGTCATTGTCCGACTTAGCGTAGCATAATTATATATATATATATATAATTATATATATATATATAATAAAAAGAGAAACAAAACAATTGAATAAAATAATATTAAAAAGTAGAAACCGACATGAACAGTAACATGTGAGTTCCTATTAGTTAGAGCTGTCACACTTCACTATTCACCTTATAATGACAAAACGATAATATTCGTTATCTCAGTCACGCCTAGCGGCGCCCAGTTACAAATCTAGGAACTAGGAATTATGAACTCTCATTTTGGAACAAGGAACTCCCATTGGAAAAGCAAGTTCATATTTAATCATTACGAGTAGGAACCAACAGTAAGTGGAACTAGGAACTCTCTACAATGATAAATATACATCATGGAATTAGGAACTAGGAACTAGAAACTACCATTGAAAGTGCTCTTAGAGATCATACGTAGTCCGACAAACACATTCTGAAATGTTCCCTCGAAGAGAGAGGCAAGCATTATAATTTATGCTAACCTGAAATGATTGGGATTCCGAAAATGGTGTTAAGCTAACTTCTGAATGTGAGGAAGTAAATAAATGCTATCAAATGTAATATTATTTATGTATATGCCACAACGAGTGATTTCAGAATCCAAACATACCAAATTTCGAAATGTGTATGAGTTTCCTTATATTAACTTGTTGGGCGTTCTTACAAGTCCACACAGTTGGAACATCTAGATATATATAATTGTAGTTGGCATTCTTATAAGTCCTCACAGTCGGAACATCTTGACATATCTAACTGTCAGAATATTTATCATTTTTCCAAATTAAAAGAAAAATTTAAGAATATTTTTTTGGCCAATTTCCCGTCACTATGTAATAAGAGCACTTCCAATGGTAAGTTTTTAGTTCCTCCATGTCCGCGGTTGCGCTACTGACATCTCATCAAAGTGGAACTACTACATTAACTACTACAATAAATTTGGAATTCTTCCCAATTGTGGAGACCAAGTTCCACTTATATTAGGATCCATATAATTTCATACTCTTAGTATGATTTTTATTTTTGTAAAAGCATTATATATTATAAATTAAATATTCTTATTTTTTAAATAAGGACATGAACAAACCATGAGATTCAAGTGTTGGACCGTCTTAATTAAAAAAAAAATTAGAAAAAATATTTACAAACTTATAAAAATGTAAGTGGACTTTTAAGGAATTTTTACATTTTTTTACGAATTCGTCAAAGTTGGTCAATCTTGCATCAAATATTTGGATTCCAAGTTTAATCGACGTGTGTGTTTATCTCAAAATTTGAAACTCGACGTCGTTAGGGTAATAGTTCAATTATTTACCTACTATAATTTTTATAAAAATTAAGGTTCTTTTGGTATTTAAAAATTATAAAAAAATATGAATATATTATATAAATGAGCACGTAATTTTTTAAATAATGATTTTCAAAATTTAAAAATTACATTACAAAAAATTTACAAATAACACGTTAAAGTTTCCAACAAAATAAAAATTAACATACATACGCGCATAGAATTGTCACGCGCATATTTAAGACTACATAGAGTTGTCACGCGCATTACTAAATCTTCAGAGATGTTCGACTAAATTCTCTTGTAATTTTTTATATTTCTCTTTATCGCGTAATTGGATATTCGGTGGGTATGATGATTGATATGTATAACTATTGATATAATAATACTGATTAATCAAATTTATTTAATTGATATTATTTCATCTTAATCAGCGTATATCTGTTATTCATCGTTTGACATATCTTGATTCAATGTAGTCAGCAGATTCACGTTTATGCACATTAATTAGATACATATTAATAAATCTCCTATATGTATTAATCACATGTTTTTACGAACGATTTTCAATATACGTAAATAAAAAATATAGTATATATCATCCTAATTTTTTTTTTATAACAATGTATCATAAATAAGTAAATTATAATATAATAAGTAAATTATATAGAAATATATACATTAAAATAATATAATAATTTTTAGTACAAATTATTTCATATTTAATAATATGAAATTTTATATAATTTAGAATTAACGATTGTGCCACATTGTTAAATATAACAGTGAGTTTAAAAACTCTGAAATTGATTCTAAGTAGAAATTTTGGTTCTTTCTATTATTAAAATGATTGATTACTGCTCATGTCATTATCTGACTTAACGTAGTCGAATTATATATATAATCAAAGAGAGAAGCAAAACAATTGAATAAAAAATAGGGTTAATTGGTTTTTTGGTGCAACATTTTTTGTCGTTTTTGGTGCAATATATATATTTTTTTAAATATCTTTGGTGTAATACATTTGCAACTTTTACACTTTTGGCGCATCCGTTAGTTTACCATCAATGTTGACCGTTAAATAGCCACGTGACTTGCACATGACCAACCCAAAATTTTTATTTTATTAAGTTTAGTCCACAAATTTACTACCCTAACTTTTAAGTTTTACAATTTAGTCCCTAATTATTTTCAAACACACCCTATAGCTAAATTAACCTAGTGGTCCGACTCATGGCTAGGGTCCATGGACCTGGGTGACCCTAGCCATGGTTCAACTCAGCCCTTGGTCGAATCATGGCTATGTTAATTTAGCCTTAGGGTCCAATATGGTCAATTGGACTCTATGATTAAAAGACCCAGCCACGGGTTGAACCATGAATAGGTTAATTTAGTCTTAGGGTCCAGTTGACCCAATTGGACCCTATGGAATGACCTAGTCATAGTTCGACCCATGGCTGGGTCAGGCCCTATCTGGGGTTGCTGGACCTGGCCGACCTAGCCATGGGTCGGAAAATGACAAGGTTAATTTAGTTCTAGGATGCAATTGATCATGTTTGATGGCTAAATTGCAAAAATAAAAAGCCATGACAATAAATTTGAAGATTCAACTAAACAAAATAAAAAATTAGAGCTATTAACCCTATTATTATTAATGTGAAAAACAAACTTAACCACAACAATCACAAGCATGTGTCCAAAGAAGTCTGTGTTTAGCCCAAAAAAAAAAACACATTACAGGTAAGACCAAAACATAAGGAAAAACATCGTCACAAACTCAACCAGCAAAACCGGTAATGCCCTAACCAAACATTTATAACAACAACAACATCTAACTAGACCCAGCTGGCCGACAAGAGAGAGATACACACCTTCACTCTTCAGCATAATCAACAACATACGGAGAGATTCGGGGACATCCGATCTTTTACTGTAACAAACAAAACCCTAGCTAGCTAATTATGCGTTTGCATTATCTCGAGAAATTAGATAGCCACTTAATGAGTCGCTTCCCATGAGGACTAATCTTCAGCTCTCCCATATTCATTCTCAACAATCCCAATAGTTCACGGTGTTGCATCTCTAACCCTAAATTCTGCAACCACACATTTTCATAATAATTTATATCATCAATCACTCAATATATACACATGAATAAGAGGCTGAACTAAATCTAACTTTGTCCAACTTTCAATTATTTCTAAATGGAAACGTGCACACCTAGTGTTCATGAGTTAGATGGTTAAATAACTTTTTTTGGCCATCTAATGGTTAAATAACTTGCTAGCCCAAATCATGTTTTGAACAATTTCCTAGATATATTTACACAAATCTACAATTTTACGTTATTTTAAATTAGAAACACGCACACCACGCGTGACACCTACTCTCTTGCCTTTAAATATATAGTTAAATTACAACTAGCTGATTTTTTTTTGCAAATGTTCAATTTTTCAATGGAACTTTTGATGTGTGAAAATTTGCTAACTGATCTTTTGAAGTATGGACAATACACTAGTTTTTTGTTTTTTTAAAGAAATGTACAAATTAGATCTCACGTTGATTTTCACTTGCATTTTTCTGTTTAGAAAAACACGAGAATTATAGAGCTAGCAAATTTAGTTTATTTGTTCAATTAACTATTTTTTTTTTTAAAAAAAAGTGTACAAAGTGTTCACATATATACCTCTAAAGTTGAACTAGCAAGTTGTTACTTAACCCTAGCTATTATATATATAACTAAAACAAATACACACACGGTATAGTTGTATATAGACTAGGATAGATTACGTACCTTGGATAGAATGAGCGATGTCTGGATAACATAGTTCCCATAAGAGTGAACCACAAGCCCAGAAATGTCAGGACTGTGGAGTAGCTCTTCAATTATGGAGCCACACTGGTCTCTTCTCGAGACCTTCAAGCATTTTTCCACCACGTTGCTGCCATACTTACTTGCAGACAGACCCGCGTAGTTCCCTTTAAGTCGGACTAATATGTTGCTTGTTAGTCGGGGAATGTTCTGATCCAGCGCATGTTGCACCACGTAGTTTCTGCGATATATATACATTGAATGATTTTCGATGTTATGATGTTCGAGCTAAATATGTGTGATCAAATTAAAACGAACCCGTATTGATCATGGCTAAGGAGGAGAGCATTTTCAGTAACACGGTCAAGGACGAAGGCTAAGTTTGGTCCGCAGTGGTAGCAACTTACGCACTCGGTCAGAACCAGATACCCGCTTTTGTGTCTGCCCATGGCAAACACATTTCGAGCCACCTCTCTCAAGATGGGCTGCGCAAAAGTAATATTCGTGTTACATGAAATGATGATCAATATCAAATATTAGGAAGTTCAAATTTGATAATTGGATTCAAAGTAAAGGTTGGTTTAACTAACAAAAGAAGGTTCAGATTGAATTGCCTTATACGGAATAATGTAAGGCCCAGGAATGGAATAATGTAGAAGTCAATGAATTCTTAATAAGGAGCATTATCAAATATTATGGTATGTTTTTATCTATATTAATTCACAAGAGAGACTAAATCATAAAAATTGAATATATAACCAAAAAAAGTAAAACTACCTTGACCGTGTGTTATTAAATTGTTTTGTTTTTTTTTGTTTTTTTTTTTAATTTCATTAAAAAAATTTCAAAGATATATTGTATTCAAATTTTAGTATTATTTAAAGTAGCAAAATATCTTGAAAATTAGTTAACTAATTAAAAAAAATCTTTAAAAGAATTTCAATCTAGAATTTGAATTTGAACGAAAACAACAAATTTTGATTTTTAGTAGAAACAAAAAAAAGTACAGTGGCCAAACACTCATCGAAATCAGGTTTGATCGCAAAGCGTTTCTGAAATATTTTTCTTGGTACACAAACTAATAAGAAATTTAGTTAATTAAGAATAAATTACCTCGTTTTCTGCATCAGAAAAATTGCGAATACACTGAATAATTACATGACGACCAATCTCATTAAGGGCCAAAGGAAGCACATCTGGCCGCAAAGCAAACACAAGAGAATTCTTCTGACCCCTATCTATGAGGGACTCTATCAGTTTCTGCACCACCCTCGTTCTGATCATCAAACAATATAACCCATCAAACCCTAATTAGCTACTGCTAGATAGCAGGGTTAATTTTTTAATTTTTATTTTTTTATAATAAAAAAATATATAAATAATAAGAAAGATTTAGTATTAATCTAGGGTTTTAGGTTTTTACCCATGAGTATCGCAGCAAAGCCTCTGCAGGAAAAACTTAGTCTGAATAATCAGAGCTAAAAGAAGACGTTTTTTATTTTCGTCTGCGTTGTCGATAAATTTCTGAATAGCGAAGTTTTGAATAGGATGAGTCATCATCTCTTTAATCCGGTCTGAGTAGTCCATGGCAGGGGCCAAGAGGTTCTGCTGTGCAGCGGCGGTGGTGAAATAGGAGCTCAACGATGGAGTTGTGAACCACATTGGATTTGGAGGGTAGGTGGGTGAAGCCTGGCCGAGCCAGTGAGGATGCATCGCCGTGAGGCCAGCCGGCACAGAGGGGTTGAAGATGGGTTCCTGTAACCCTATAACTGGGTTGTAGATATTAGGGTTTGGATATGAAGAAAGTCTGAGATTTGAGAAAGTTTGTTCGATTTGCTGCACTGAATTTGCAGATCTGCTTGTCTCCATGATTGATTACGGCACAAGCCTCTTCTCAAGAAGACCACCGCGATTAGAAAGCTACAGGAAAAAGACTTTAAGAAGGTTTAATGGATTGAATCAATTAATATACGATGATTTTCAGATTAGGAAAATATATATTATATAATATATATATTATTTTAAGATGTTTGAAAAAAAGAAACTATATTCCGCCATCAAACTTTATTTACAAAGATTTTCTTAAAGATGGAGATCACGGAGAAAAAAAGAAATATATATAGATATATATTTATTATTAGTAAATTAAAAGAACATAAATATATATATATATATATATATATATATATATATATATATTAAAAAATAGAACTAGTCTAGTATATAATAATACTTGTTTTGTAGTTAAAACGCCGGAGACGCCACATTGGGAGGACTTTAACTTTAACGCTTCTGGTCCAAACTTGCGAAAGCAATATAAATACTAGGAGCTGTACCCGCGCCCTGCGCGGGCATTTTGCTATATATTTATGTTGAATAATAATATATTATTTATAAAGTTAGAATACTTTATTGTTTATATATATGATGTTGACAATTATTTTAATCTATCCTACCAATACAATAACATTGGAAAATTGCAGTTATAGATACTATTATGATACCAAAAAAATATAACAACTATAGTAATGATAAGTTGGTAAATAGTTATTGTATATATATGACATACAAATTACCAACCTTTTTTTTGGGCAAAAAAAAATACCAACCTTAATTTTGTAAATTATATTTATAACTAACATTGATTGGATGAATAATGAATTAATAAAATTTAATATGAGTTATAACAAAAGCTTATGAGTTTAAATTTTAGAGAGAACTTTAACTTAAACTTTTTCAACACATAAACTAAACAATTACTTTATGTTAGATTTTTTTTGTCCTAAAGCATGTACTTATTATACTTTAAATAATTAAATTTATTTTATGATAAATTATTCATTTGTTGAATAAACATAGATGTGGACATATTTATTCATTAAAAAGTAAAATCTTCATTTGTAATCAAATTAGTTAAGTTTAGGGTATCGGAATTTAACTTTTTTCACAACAAACGTGTACCCAAAGCCAAATAAGATAATTCTTTTTTTATTTTTCTGGCCAACCCCCAAATAAGATAATTCACAACAAAATGAAATGGTTCGCAAAAAAAAAAAAAAAAATGAATGGTAATTAGTGGGCCGACCTTACAACATAAGCATATAGCCCAATTAGTCTAACAATAGCACAATTAATTTATTTTATTGAAAATAATAAACAATGAAATGAAAATATATAGCAGAACATAATATCTGTGTAATACTAATTTAGAAGGATGAGCCGCAGAGTAGGAGCCTCATATTCTGAAGTCCACCTAGCCCTTTCCTCCGTCGCATTGCCATTTGCCACTGCGCTCTCCCACAATCCCCTCTCCAGTTATTTCCATCTATCGCAATGCTCCCGACCTTGACCTCCACGTGACCTCGTTGCAAACGCCTATACCGACTCAACCCATCGGCCGGTCGATCAACCCTAAACCCTAAGATCTGGCAGATCTGAGCATGGCGAGCTATATCAAAGGATAAGTCATCCTCTCGACGACGGATAGTGCATGGAGAGAAAGATCGATTGAGGTGGAGCAATAATCAAGGTCGGATGTGAACCATATCTGGTTGTGGTGAACCAGATCTACCATCAGATCTGGGGATAAATCATCTTCTTGTCAACAGAAAGTGGATCGAGAAAGAGATTGCAGGAGGTAGAACAGGTCGTGGATGGAGAAGTTCAAGTAGATTCGAGATGTGAGATATCTTGGAGACAGTCCAGCCTCATGCGGTGGTATTTGGCCTCATGATTCAGGCAATTTCTTATTTACCCAGCCGCTTCTAAGTGCAGCAGCGATCAGAATTCACAAATCTCTGTCTTACCCCACGCAGAGAGGTAGTGTGACTGTGGATGGAGATAATATGCTACCGACGCTTAATTTTTGCTACACATATTATATATATATATATATATATAGGTTCAAACTGAAAGATTATCTCTTGATGTAATTGGTTAATTAATTATGGGTAGACGAAGGGATGCATAAGTTCATTGATTTTGGTCCAATAATTGCTACCTTCATTGAATTCGGAACGTTACAGATTTTACAGAATTAAGATTTTAAACGTTGAGGTTAGCCCTGGAGAAACCAGCGTCGTTTTACGTGTGATGACGTGTCAGCTCAGCATTGTTCTTCAATCACGCTTAGAAGGAGATTGCTTAACGATTGGAGGCGCAAAAGGAGTAGACAGCATGAACATAATGCTAATATGGGCCTGATGGGCAAATCATATGGGCCTCCAAACATTTGACTGAATTTTGGACAGATGTCACATCTAGAATTAGGATTTTAGACAGGTGGCAGGCAATTAAAGAGTTAACTGCAGGATTAGTATATTATTTAGATAGATTTAGATTTAGATTAGATATCAAAAATATAATAATACCAAAGAAATTCTATGTGTATATAACTATTATCTATGTATTATATTATCTTTATACGAATATAAAAAGTCTTAATTATAGTCTTACACCAATTGGGGGTGGCCGGCCACCTCCAATTGGAGTGGTTTTCGGCCCCAAGCGGTGGTGGCCGGTGCCGTGGGGTAGTTGCCGGCCCGTTTTGTGGCGGTCGGCGGCCTTGGAGGAGGTGAGTGGTGGTCGGCGGCCTTGGACGGTGACTTGAGCAAACAATATGGACTAAATTGTAAATATTAAATTTTAGAAATATAAATTTGAGCATTAAATTGAACAAAATAAAAGTATTTAACGGTCAAACTAACTGTTGACTAACGGAAATACCAAAAACATACAACCTCTCAAACATATGGCACCAAAAGCCTACAAAATGAAACATATGACACAAAAAACATACACATGTCAAACATATGGCACCAAAAGTACCTTTAACCGTTAATTATAATTAGAATGTACAGAATTCAAGTTTAATTGTTGCTTATGTGTATATGGTCCTTAAGAATAAAGTTGTTGAAGAAATGTTGAAAAAAAAAAGATGAATTAATATGGAAAGAGAATTTTTCAGCCAAGAAATAACGAGTAAAGAGAAATTTTAATTAAAATAAAGATAAATATCATCATCTTTTAAGCAACGATGATGAAGACCACAAGTTGTGGTGGTTTAGTGGTCAAGAGCGCTTACTCCCAAGTGGTTTGGTTCTGAGGTCCCAGATTAAAAACCCCTCGGGGGCGTCACCTCGCGGTGACCTGTTTAAAAAATATCAGGTCCCGCCTGGCCCACACACCGCGTCAGGTATATGAGGAGACAAGTAGAACTGGGCACGGGCCGGCCTCTTAACTATACTAGGCTCCTAGTGGGGCTACGTTGACGAGGCATGTGCGTAGCGGGATGAGCCTAGGGTCGCCACTACTAGCCTCTTTTTTTTTGCCAAAAAAAAGCAACGATGATGAATACAACTTCACATCCTCCCTCATTTTCATTATTTTAATATTTTTTTGTTAATTTTCCATTTCCAACTTCACGCGTCCATAAATTTTGATCACGATCTCTGATACGTTTCGTGATTTTACGAGCTTCATTTCAAAATCCATATTGCAGAGGTTAAGAAGATTTTTTTTTACGCGCCATATTCTGTGACTTTTCCTATAATACATACATAATTAAATTAATGTAAATTTCAGAGATTACTTTTGGATAAAGTGAAAAAATAGTTTAAAAACTAAACTATAAACATTAAACCAGTATACCCAAAACCATAAATCACTATACCCTAAATCAGAAACCATTATACCCTAAACCTGAAACCACTATACCTTTAACCTTAAACCACTATACCGCAAAACACTATACCACTATATAAAGAAGAAATAATTAATAACATAATCCCATACCTTTAAAAATCTCTCATATTGTTCGAATATTGATCACAATGTTTTATGTAATTATCTCTTAAAAAGTTAAACTGATGTTGATATTGTGTGACTCTCGTAACATTCATCAATGATATACTCAGCAAACATCATTTTTCATCGAGATCAAACACAAGAGCTACATACAATAACACACTCACCTCTCTCATAATATACCCCGGTATTTATCATGCCGAGTTGTGATACGGAGTCCGAATGTCGGAATCCAAAACCTCCGATTTTCAACTATAATGGCAGAGTGTAATTAATGTGAACATTGATGGCATTTGCTCATCCACTAACAGTCGGATGCTTGCGGAATACCAAAATCGGAGGTTTAATCATTTCCCTATCATGCCTTGTTTTCATTTCCTTAGCCTTAAACTTAAACATGGAATTCTTTAAGATTGATATTAATCTGACTTGCGATCTTATAGATGTCATACATGCAATTATTGCTTGTTAAGTAGTAAAATCTATACATGTATAGTGGTATCATAAAATACCTTCAAGAAAGGCGCAATATAACACTAGCTTCCTTCTAATTATTTTTGTTCGATAATACTCTACCACTGCTAAGTTCAACTACATATCTATGATTCCGCTCAAAAAATTCAAAACTTTTATATACATCCTGCTCAAGAAACTCAAAACTTTTATATAAATAAGTGACGATTTTAGCTTTAAGAAGTTGGACACCATCTAATTTCAACAATCTAAGCATGGTTGTCCGACCAAACTGACCTTTATTTTTCTATATCAAGCTGAAACTTTCGCAATCTTGGAGGAATATAGTCTAAAAAACCTAACTACGGATGAGATTCTTAAAATGCTGTCAGATAATCCACACAATTAATCACTTAGTGTTAAGTTAAGAATTAAAGAACACTCCTGACATGAGTATATAGTTTCCACTCAAGATTGTTGTATTCCATGGTTGGAAGTGGAACATCATATTTAGCTAATTGACAATAACATCATTGGAGATTGCATATTATTAACCGTCACTTTCAGAACCTTATTTAAACAACCACTTTAGCAAAGACATCTCAATGGTTACTCCAATAACATCTTCAACATGGCTAAAAATTGGACAAAAGTTCATAATTTTCTTGTGCAACTTCTTAATAAAGATAACTTTTCCTAATAGTCAAGTTCTCAACACGATCACGCTTTGTTGCTCAAAAGTTAAAATCTGAATAGCCACTTTGATCACACTATCTTATAAGCTTGAAACTTTCTCTATATAGTCCATACAATACGTTGTAACCTCAATATACCATTACACTTGGCCAAAAAAATTAATATATATATATATACCATTACGCTTCTTTCTATTGTTAGTTATATTTATTAGTATTCGACATGTGAGGAAAAAACATGACATCAATAGATAAAAGAGTGAACAGTACATAAATTTAGTGGATTATTCTTATTATCATCGATTAATTTTATAAAGGAACTCTTATTATATGTATTGAGACTAGACTGCTCCCCAATTTCTCCTGAACAGTCTTTACAAGAGTAGTGTTCGGCTACCATCTCCAACAGAACCTGCATCACCTTTGTTTTGTTCTAAATTTGGTAACTAGATTTTGTATTTCATTTCTAAAACTATATAAATATTTCTACAAAAGTAGTCTTTGGCTACCATCTCTAACAGAACCTGCATCACCTTTGTTTCATCCTAGTTTTGGAAACTAACTTTTACATCTTATTTCTACAATGTTATAACTTCACTATATATACAACCCTCTCTCTCAGAACAACTCCACTCCACTCCACACGATACAAAACAATTATACACAACAAATTTATAATATGGTTGTTCTCATGAAGTCTGCTGCGTCGACGACGACATTGATCATCCTCTGCATGGCAATGGCGGCTTACGAGCAGGCGGAAGCAGGCATATCATGTGCACGTGTCAGCAGCACACTATCTCCTTGCATTCCGTACGTAACAGCCGGTAAGGCTTCGACACCACCTGCTGCATGCTGCTCCGGAATCAAATCTCTCAACAACGCCGCTAAAACAACCCCCGATCGCCAAGCGGTCTGCAACTGCCTCAAGACAATCGCCCGTGCTTACCCCAGCGACGTCATTCAAGGCCTTCCAGGAAAATGCGGCGTCAGCATTCCGTACAGGATCAGCCCCTCCACGGACTGCAAGAGGTTTGATTCCTTAGAAACATGTCGTCATCATATAATTAGTTTCCTAATTAAGTTTCTAACAACATGTTTAAAAAAAAAAATTGGGATTTTGCAGGGTGAAGTGAAGATCTTATCTTATGTATAAATATGGAACCCCGTAAAGAAATAAAGCGCATGATCATGCACACATGGATGGCGATGCGCTCTGACTTTATAAGTCTCTTATGATCATATAATTAGGGTTCTACTTGTTCCAATGAATGGCTGGCTTCTGCTTGTTCATCCAAATAATAATAAAACATTTTTATTTCATATCACATACACAATTACGATCCAAACTGGGTTTGGGTTTCTTATTTTTTTATTAAATTTAATTTGGTTCGGTTTTGAATAGCGTGGAACTTAACCGTCTCGGACCGAATTAAGCCAATATTAGAAAATGGTTAACCTTTTGTCCATAATGTTTGACCATTTTTTAGTTTTGGTTCATAATTTTTTTTTTTGCCTAATTTCGGTACCATATGTTTATAGATTTTTCTAGTTTTAGTCCGACCGTTACATTCCGTCCATTTTTTTCCGTCAATTGATATGTGCAAGTCACGTGATCCTCCCTAAACTTTCAATTTTGTTCAAATTTGGGGGAATTGACACCCTAAATCTAGTTCAATTTGGGCGAATTGAACTAGGTTTAATGGGTCAAATTTGGGGGAATTGACAACCTAAACCTAGTTTAATGGGTCAATTCCCCCAAATTTAAACAAAATTGAAAGTTTAGGGTGGATCACGTAACTTGCACATGTCAATTAACGGAAAAAATGGACGGAATGTAACGGTCGGACCAAAACTAAAAAAATCTGCAAACATATGATACCAAAACCAAATAAAAAAAAACATCATAGGCCAAAACCCAAAAATGGTCAAACATCATGACAAAAAAATCTATTAACCTATAAAAATGGACAAATCCCTTTTGGGTAAGCCAATTGGTGGGCTCTTTCTGCTCAGCACAAAACAATAACAAATGAGCACATGGACCACAAGCTACGACAGAGCTGCTGCTTTGTTGGGTATACTTTGTTTGGTTGTGTTCTGTTTCTATTGGCTTAGCTTAGCTAGTATATTGACATGATAACAATGGGTTGTATGTATTTTATACAGTTAAATTACTTTACTACTGCATTATGACTTTATGAAAGCCATTCCCATTATTAGAGCACCTGTCCGTAAAAGCGTAATAAAAAGGTAAGGTACTGATAGTCAAAAAAGAAGACGAAAAAAGGTCCATGACTGGGCAGTCCCAAAATATAATAATATCATAGATATATAGATGATATTAAGTCTCTACATTCAAGACTGAATCTCCAGGTTTACATCTGATCATCATACAAATTTACAAAAACTCATCTTCCAATTGACAAATACGACGAGTCAGAGACCGAACCAGACGACCAATTCAAGAACATCATCTCCCCAGAAGATGGAAATGGCAAACCACTCGAAATGGCTGAAAGCATAGGCAACGGTGCTTGTCTTTCCAGATATTGAACCACTTGTCGCATACTTGGCCTAAACTCGGGGTCCACACTCGAGCACATTAGCCCGAGCCTTAACACCAACTCGACTTCTCCAGAAACTAATTCATCTCCCAAGTTGGGATCTCGAACATCAAGAATGTCCCCTCTATTGGCATAAGAGAACACCCTATCAACTAAAATAACCCTATCCTCCCCTTCAATCTCAATAGGCCTCCTACCGGTCGCAACTTCGAGGAGGAAAGCCCCGAAAGCAAAAACATCGGTCGATGTTGTCGCCCTTCCACTTCTCACAAACTCCGGGGCTACGTACCCTAGAGTTCCTATGATGTTCGTGGTACGTGCTTCGGCCCCGTGATCGTATAATCTAGCTAGACCAAAGTCGCCCAACCGTCCGTTTTGTTCCGCGTCGATAAGAACATTACCGGCCTTGATATCTCGATGAATCACGACTTGTTCCCAATCTTCGTGGAGATAAACAAGGCCTGCAGCCACTCCCTTTATAACCTTAAATCTTTGTGTCCAGCTGAGGGTGACTTTAGGGTTGTTATAGAGGTAGTTGTCTAGACTTCCATATTTCATGTAATCGTAGACCAATAGTAGCTCGCCTTTTCTGCGACAGTAACCTAGAAGTGACACTAAGTTTCTGTGACGGAGCCGGCCTATACTGACGATTTCGGCCACAAACCCTTGCATCGCTTGCCTCGCGTCGTGGGAAACCCTTTTTACCGCGATTTCGGTCATCGATTTTGGCAATGCTCCTCTATACACTTTCCCGAACCCTCCGATCCCGACCACTTCTTGCTCGCTAAACCCTTTTGTGGCTTTGTACAAATCCTTGAACTTGAACCGATGAGGACCGTACTCGAGCTCCCAATCTTCGAGAACCTCCGCGTACTTCCGCCGACTTATAAAGTAATACACCACTCCTACAACTACTACCAATGCGAAACCCGAGGACATAATCGGTATTCCGATCGAAACTAGTTTAGATGTTTGGTTCTCTCCGATAATATCGGGAACTTCGGGAATTTCGGTCAGGTTAAGTGCCCGAGCTTGCCCGTTCATCTTGAAACTCCACCCGACAACATAGAACGATGCAAGGATCGTACCCGTGGCGGCCGTGAAACCAACATAAGCGGTCTCATTGACAACATTGGAGAGATCATAGGACATAGAAATAAGTGGAGTAGTAGGTTTTGTTACCTCAAATGGAGCTAAAGTGACATTGATTTGCTTCTCAACTCCATCATACTCAACCCAAACTTGCATCCTCTTACCACTAATGAGAGTCATGTTCACAAAACTACCTGATGACCGGTCATGGTACCCTGCCGACTCGGCCTCAACCGAGATCAACCCGTTGATGTCAATGCCAACATGGTTAGCATCGATGTCATTGAACTCCGGGTTCTGGATCGTGTCGAGTTCCACCGCAAAGACATGATTCGATGTGTTGTTCATGTTGGAGATGTTGAAGAGGCCGAGGTACTGGCTCGATGTGGCCCAGGGAAGGCCTCTCTGTGGTGCAATCACAAACGTCATCCCATTACCGCCATCGTTACCCCTCTCTTGGGGGACGATACCGAAGACGAAGGTGGTGGAGAAGGAGGAAACGGAGTCGTCGGCCGAGTTTTTGAAGTTTACCGGGTCGGGGTAGAAGGCATGACCTAACTGGTTTAATGAGTCATAGTTGGTGAGCCTTAGGAGGCCATTTTGAGCCACGTTGGCGGCACCGTCGAGGCTCAGATTAGCCGATCGGAAGTCGTCGTATGTGAACCCGATGTCTTGGCTAGAACTGGGGTTTGGTAAGAGGAGGAAAATGATAAAATTGACAAGTATTGGTAGAACCTTGGACATGGCTAGCTACGCGAGCTAGCTAGCTTCAGCTTCAGATTCTGAATTCTTTTTTGAGGATATATTCAATATTTTCTTCTTACAATTGAAGGAAGAAGCATATGCATGTTCCATGTATTTTCTAGAGCGCTGTCCAAGTCTTCAATATCGACGGCACAGAATTATAATAAATAAAGAGAAGTCAAATGATATATTGGTCGAGGTTGGAAATTTTGAGGAAATAAAAGCAATGTTTATCCTAGATTAATTATAAAATTAGTTCTCATAATTTTATAATTTATGTAAATAAGTTTTTTTAATCATAAATACATTAGTATGGAGCCATCATAACAATCAACCCAATCTATCCAATTCAAAATAATAATAAAGATAATTTTTGTGCAATTGTGTGCCGTGTGCGTCCAGATAATGTCATCCTTCTACGCAAAAACCGAATAAAAATATATTGAAGTCTACTCTAAGCATGGTCTCCATCATGTTACATGCATGCATATAGGCTGATGATAAGTCAAATTACTTTTGAAAATTCAACAAGTTAATTAAGACTTAAGTTGGGCCAAAAAAATATTGAGACTTGAATATTCGAAAATAATGACCCTGTTTTATCGACAGTTAATTAATTAATTAATTTATTTATTTATGAGAAAGGGATTGAAATGAGTGGCCTAAAAAACAGAAAGGGATTGAACTGGGAGAAGAATATGATACTACGCAAGTATAATAATAATAATAATAATAATAATAATTAAGATTGACGACTGACACGAGTTGAATATACAATGTATAATAGAGCTAATTTTTTTCATATTTTTTACATGATATAATATAAATCTATCTGAAGAACTCTCTGACACGAATAAATATGACTATTGCACATGCCCGTGCAGCTTAGAGCTGTATATGGACAGTTAAGATATAAATAAATACAGTTTCAAAGTTCAACACAAACATAGTTATTTAAAATTTAATAATATTAACTTATAAGTATTATAATTTTTTTACCAATATTGCAACTAAACCTTTAATTTAATATATTTACATTATAACACAAAATCAATATATTAACTTTTATGTATATAAGTTGTACAAAATATTTGTAGTGGCTTTACATGTTTGTGTCAAATGATTTACTTGCGGTGTTGTTCTTTCTTGAAATCATGGAGTTGTACTCACGATGGATGGATCGTGCAGGTTTTTAAAGTATTAACTCAACAAAAATAGGTGCAAGTAAAACAACTATTCAGTTGCACTACTATCGTTACTACATAAACCACGCTCCAAGTAAAAAGCATGTTGCATAATTGCTATTGCAAAACCAATCAATGACGTGGTTTTTCTGTCTACAAAAATAATAATATATATAAACTAATTAAAAAAACAATTTAGCAAAAAAATGTTCAGATGGGCAGCATTTCGATTAACACCGAAATCTTACCAAAAAGACCGGGAGCATATCAATTGGTCTTAGAGTATTCACAATGGGTAAGAGTATTTTGGTTCCAGTTTGCTGCCACATCAACGTGTTATAATAAGAGAGAAAAGAAAAAAAAATGTAAGTTTGTCAAAACATTCACAACGGGCAAAGCCATTTTAAATACAATATGATTTTTATACGGTGTAAATAAATAAAAATATATTTATTGGTAATTTATTTACTAATTAGCTAATTATATTATACATAAAAAATTAATATTTTATTTATTTAATTTTCTATCAAGTATAAAAACACATAATGTAAATATTAATGATACTTAAACAAAAATCATTATTGTACTAATTTATAAATAAATTTACATAATTAATCATTCACAGTAGACTTAGATTGAATTTGCATGAGTATTATGAAATATCCAAATGTCTGATCAAGTCTTCTTGTAATAGATGTGTCAGTCTATCACGAAATTATGTATTATTTGAAAGTACCTTCACCATGATACTACATTCACCATCATAATATGTGAGTAATTGTGTAAAGTTTTCAACTTATATTTATTTATTTGTATTTTCCTAACATATTATATTATATTATATTATTTGTATTTCATATATACATATATGATTAGTGTTTCAATTCAAAATTTGCAAAAAAAAAAATATTAGAAATTATTATGAACAACTAAATTATTTATGAAGAAACAACTTATAAGATAGCCATTAGTATAGTTAAAAATGAAAGAAATTTTGGAAGATTTTTTTTTTTTTTTTTTTAAGGAAATAGAAACAAACAAATTTCTTGAAAAAGCAAGTAGGAGCACCAAGAAAGAGAAAAAATTATGTATATAGAAAGATAATTAGTGAGGAAGATACAAAATGACTTTCCCTCTCTCTTCTACAAATGCAAAATATCTTGCATAATTTACTTATTATTTGTTTTTTTTCTGAAATGCATAATTTACTTATTAGAAGCAATCTTAATGTTCCCAGTCTAATGGCTGAAATGAAAGGATATATATATATAAGAAAATTTTAGTCCAGGCCCTAGGACGATATCATGACCGAAATTTGCTCATTTATATATTATATAAATTCCGAAGAAAAGATAATAACAGAGTGAATGAGGAGCTGAAAGTTTTAAGTTGCAATTTTTAAGATGTGAATAATGAGCCGAGGGTCTCAAATTTAAAACCTTGTAATTTTGAAGCTGGATGTTGATTTCTACACAACTATCATGAGATTTAAATATTTGTCTTTAGTTTCGAGGTTTTTTGGATCATCTGTTTCCATCATTGCATATGCGTTAATCGAAGAGTTTCACATCAATTTTTTTTGTCCATGAGTTTCACATCAATTGATAGATCGTGAATCGAAGAGGTCATGCAACATTCAATTAATATGGAGAAACAAAACATGCATTAAATTTGAATTCTCCAATTCCCATAGCGTTTAGGGTTACTTCTTATATTCATATATAAACAATGATGTGTGTTAGGAGTTAAGAGGAGAGTCGAGTGCGGTGAAGGAAGGGTCGTCTCAATCATCATCGCCCTTGAAGGAATCTTCAAATCACCAGTTAGATGATAATCGCGTGGATAGCAGCATGAAAGCAAACTAAAGCGTAAGCACCAAAAGCATATTTTTCCTTTTGTTTTTTCCACGTCTTCATCTTTTTTTTTTCTTTTTCTTATGTGTATGTATATATAATAATAAATTAGTTAATCAATCAGATAGACGATGGATTTTTTCTTTTCTGGATATTATTAGAGTTAAATTGAAATGGACTTTACAATAATAATTATTGTTGTAGGTAGATATCGTGGTAGACTTTGTTTAAACTTGAATAAACTTTTTTTTCTAACATAATTTGTTATTTGATTTAATAAAAATCATTACAAATGTTTTTAATATATATATGTTTAATACATGATAATGTGATATTATTTATAGCATACACGAAATCACATCGCGCTCCGCGCGGGAATAGCACTCTAGTCTGATTTGTAATGTTAATTAATCTTAGAATTAATATTATATATATATATATATATACATTCACATAGAAATTCGCAGACGCCATCAAAACAAGTCTCTTAAAATATTGCAAACTCGAAAAACCTTAGAATGAAAACGCTTTTTAGTTAGAATTTTAACCAATTTTATCTTATCAACCACTAACACTAAGTCCGTAATGATTTTATTTTATTTTATTCATCAATCAATTATACTTTAGTAGTACAGCTGGAATTAGAAACGTACGAGATCTTTAAATATTTGCTGCTTTAATGAAATCGCAGTACCAACTACCAAGGTTTTGTTAAATTTTTGTTGATAATTGGGCTAGGCCCATTGTCGGAGAATGGCAAATTGCCATAGTGGTTAGGCAAATGAGGTTTGGCTAGTGCTGGCAATTCAGACTCGGCACGATGGGCCAGCACGAACATGATACCAAAATTACGGGTTTGGTTTTGATATTAGCGACACGACACGATATAACACGATGTTTTAAACTAAAATGGTTAAATATTAATTTTTTTATTCAATTTACTATATATTTTTTGTGCCGATTTTTCATGTTGAGCCGGGTTGGGCCGTGTTTGGATTGACCCACAAAACACGACACGAACCCGCACGACCCGCACGAATTGCTAGCCCTAGGTTTGGCTAGTGCCATATCAGGTTTTTTTTTTTTTTTTTAGACAAGTTTATATTGTAGTTAACTTTCTAAGTGTGTAATAATACACTTCTATTTACGTGCATCTGCGCAGATACAGACGAGTGGATCCAATGCATACCGTGAAGTTTGGTTTATGTGCATGGACGCAGTCTACAAAACGATTGTTGATTCGAAGAATTTGCTTCGTGCGATCCTGTTTTGCTAAATCTGACCGAGATATTGTCCAGGTTCATTGTTTCTCTTTACATTATGTAACTTGTGATTAAGTGTCTTATTAATTACTTCAGGCCGAGCTGTTGTCCAGATTCATTGTGGCTTTTTGCATTCTATAACTAGTGATTAAGTGTCATATTAATTACTTCGTTTTTGTTGATTAATTAGCCCAAATAATTAAGTTTAGTCATTGTCTTTATTAATGCTAGAGACTTAATCTACCATATAAGCTCTCCCCCACATTTTGTTGTTAAAAAAAATCCGAGAATTCACCGCATTTTTGCTTCACCGATGTAACCCTAAACCCTACACTTTTTTTTCAGATTAGATTAGGTGCATAATAATTTTACTATGTAAATTGTAGCCCATTTTAGAAATTCACTCTGATTAACCAATTATGTAACTGTGTGTAAACAGTCAATGTGAAAACTCCTCGAACTTAATTATACTGTTTTTTTTTTTTTAATGAAATCGATGTGTAAAATCGGCACATTTGCACACAAAATGCGGTGTATGAATTTTAATTAAGGTTGTCGGGATCGCGATCCAAATCGTAGGATCGGCCGGTCATACGATCCTAAGAGAGCAAATTGATTCGGATCGCTCCTAGGATCTTTATCAGTTAGAATCGCCTAGGATCGGGAGCTGGATCATAGGATCGTTCAGAATCGTTTAGGATCGTAATAGGATCGTGATCTTAAGAGATGCTACATATATTGAAGTTTTTAAGTATAATTTTGAAGCTCATTATACTTATTTAATTCATAATTTTAATTATATCTTATAATATAAAAATGAATTAGTAAATGAAATGTAAAAAAAAAAAACAAACAAAACAAAAACTGTATATTGTGTTTCTCCTCCCTCTCCAGTTTTGTCTGCACTTTGAAGACTCGTGTAACTTTGTTCTACTTAGACTACATTGAAACATGTATGTTTCTTATGATTAGCTTGATAGTTAATTATTAAGTTTCATTAGCTAAACTTCTTTATGATAAAGGTGGTTTGAACTTGAACTTAAATAATATTTTAGATTTCACATATGTCTATAATTTTGGAGTTGATGAAGCACTGAATAGAGTTGATGATATTGCTGTATATAATTATTATTCGTTATAAATTTGAACTTTTAATTGATTTTCAGACTTTAGTACTAAGTTGAACTTTAATATTTATTTAGAACTCTACAACTTAATTTAAATGTCTAAAAAATATTTGAATACTATTTTAGGGATTTAATACTTTATTGAATTATTTTTTTCGCATAAAGAATAGTAATTAATTTTATTGTGAAATAATTATTAAAATTTTGTAGAATCCTACGATTCCCAATCCAATCCTACAAACGATTTGATTTTACCGTCCACCGATTCTAGTTGGGATCGATCAGACTGGATTACAGAGTATGGACACATGTCAACACGTATTCTATTGTCGTTGACATGGTTTTTCTTCTGGAGTGGGTGTTTATATATATATATAACTTTTACGTGATGTTTGTTTATAGTTGCAACCTAGGTAAATTAACAATAAAAGTCACAAAAAAAATTGTCAATCCAAATTTGCCAAAATGTATTTTTTTTCAAATACTTAAAACTGAAAATATAATTTTTAAATACCAATTTATCAAATCATATTTTCTCAATTATCCACTGAAGTATCCAAGTTATTATAATGAAAAGACAATTGTTTGCTGTAAGCCTGTTACGAAAAAATAGGAGGAAACTTCTACTCAAGTTTCTCGTCATAGATTATGTCATTTACCAAGACGAGCAAAACCACATGGCATTTTTTTAAGTGAGAAGAATACTAAATTAAAATCAAATCAAAGGCACAAAAGAGTAGTGGCAAAAAAAAAGGCACAAAAAGATTGTGTTCCATAATAATAATAATAATAAATGATTCAATTGATTGATCATTTAAAAGAAGGGAAAGGAGCAAAAAGAGGAGTTTTTTTTTTTTTTGGTTAATAAAAAAAAATGAGGAGTTGGCCAGCGAACATGCCATGAAGCCACTGCAGATTCCAGATCATGTGCTGCGATTGCTAATTTATTTTATCTGTAACCAGATCCGCCGTTCAAACTTCCGAATCTCATTAAATTTGGCTGATTAATATATCACGTTAAATAGAATAATTTTTTAAAGGGTTAATAAATAGTTTAGTTATTTATGTTTGTCAATATGTAACCGTTTGGTTCAAACGTATGATTTTCAAGTAAATTCATTTCGCTTCCGTTCCTTCGCTGCTTGCTTTGCGCGCTAAGAGCTTCCTATGCTAACTTTGGCAACGGAAGAGATTTGTTGAAAAAAAGACTGTCTGATTTCTTCATTTCCCTAATCCGATTATGGTGAAAAGAAGAAAGTACTAGTTCTATATTTGCCGATGTGACTGTTTGGTACATTATGATAAAATGTCCAAAATAACCTTCAAACTTTTAATTACTTTTATTAAATCAAAATTGATTCTAATTCGAAGTTGGGTTGGAATTTATCTGTTGCAAGTCCTAACATTCCTCACAAACTGCAACAACCTAAGATTGTAAAAACCTCATCAGGATGAAATTTTTGGTAAAATGTTGGATTTTCATCGCTCGAGAAGCTGAAAACTCTCGATTTGTGGACTACACACATCATCGGAGAATTTCCATTCTAGGTAGCACAAAGTAAATTACGTTTTTGGGTGTTGGAGATTGTTAAATTCCACATTGGGCCGAGTCAGACCCAACGGCTTAACATAGAGCAACTACTTTTACAAGTGGGGTTCCATCCTAAAACCAATTGGTGATAGGAGGAGGTAGTCCACTTGCTTATATAGTTGCTCTAATTCATCAAACCCACCGGTGTAGGACTCATGGTGGAGGTTATTACTCAACACACCCCCCGCACCATGAGGACTCTAATTAAGGCACCGACTTTTCCAAATCCGGACGGGTTGGAACTTAATTTCATCAAACCCCACTCTCACGCCAGGCCCGACCCGGTAACCTTGTACGTGGAGCCAACAAAGGGAACACAAACCCAACACCGCCGACCGGAACCGGACTCTGATACCATGTTAAATTTCACATTGGGCCGAGTCAAACCCAACCGGTCAACATAGAGCAACAACTTTCACAAGTGGGGTTCCATCCTAAAACCAATTGGTGATAGGAGGAGGTAGCCCACTTGCTTATATAGTTGCTCTAATTGATCAAACCCACCGGTTTGGGAACCATGGTGGAGGTTATTACTCAATAGAGATAACCACTACCTTGCTAGAAAATTTCCCCACTGCTTTTCGACAATTTGATAAATCTGATATTTTTATGAGGAAGTTCTATTTCAACAAGAGATACCTTATTCGATCTTCAATATGACCCTAATGGTAACATTGAATTGTCAGGGAATCCGATTTCAGGTTCGATTTCTAGGTAAACTTGTTCTTAAAGAATCTGAAGGTGTTCGATCTTCTTCAGAAATATCTTTATTGGAACTACGTTGGAGACCTCGAACCTAATATGCCTTCGGGAAATCGATATTTGTGGTAACATATTCTGCAGTGCGTTGCCTGCTTATATTGGAGCAATGACGCGCTTGTTGATTTTTTTTTTTTTTAATTAATTAGATGGAAATCATGGTAAACAAGTGAACACAATTGACCACGATGAAAAATAAATGAACTGATTTAAGTAAAATCGTCATTTTATAACTATTTAATGACATTTAGTAAAACACAAGTGACGAACCAAAACAAGTTTGAACCATTTGATCACATTATGAAACGTAAGCAACTATTTAAGCACATCAAAGAAGAAAAGTAACCATTTAATCACATGATCAAACGTAAGTAACTAAACTAATAATTAACCCTAATTTAAACGTTTTGTACAAGTAACTTAGCATATTGCACCCCCAACTTATAAAGTTGGAAATACATGACCGTTGGTGGTCTTGTCTAAAAAATCAATAGTATAGACAATATATAAAAAAAATTCATAAATTATTAATTAGTTTATATATACTAATTTTTTTTAATCAAATTATCCTTTAAATTTTATGAATTTTTATTTTAAAAATAATAAAAAATATGTATAATTATTTAAAAATAGAAAATCAATTTTTTTTAAAAATAAATATGAAATAAACAGAAATTCTTTTCTATAGAATTAAAATCCCAATGATTAGATCTTTCTTTTAAAAAAATGTATTTTCATTTTTTTTAAATCTACATAAAATAACTGTAATTTTTTTTTATGATATTAAAAAAAAAGTAATGTATCATAAATTGTAATCGGCATAAAACAGTTGAAGTTCAACGAATAACTTTTCTTATAAATGGATATTTTTATGCACAAAACTAAATATTTTACCAAGTTAGATTTATAATTTAAATAGAAAAATTAAATTTTTAGTATGTCAACTATCATATATTAACTATTTAGTATCTCAGCTTTTTTATTTTTAGGTGTCTAAATTATCGAAGTGTGATTATTCGCCACTTATGGCTCGATTTACCTAGTTAGGAAGCTCATCTTGACCCGAGCTTATGTAATAGATGGTCACCTAGTTTAAAAGATCATGTCTAACATAAACTTGGGTCAGGTCGAGCCCTTTAACTCACCTTGGCTGATTAAAAATCTAGATCGGCCAGGGCTCGATTGATCGAGCTAGATGACTCGCTTTGACCTGAGCTAGTGCTAGACTTATTTTTCTCAGACTAGGTGACCAAGTCTGGCATGGGCTCAAGTCAAGACGTACCACTAACTAGATGAGTCAAGCCACATGCGCCGTTAAATAATTACACTTCAAATAGTTGAGACACTTACAAAGTCGAGATACTAAAAAGCTTTGGTTGATATTTGATATACTAAAAATGTAATATTTCCATTTAAATATATTAGATTATATTAAGTTGAATATGAGATATCTTAAGAAATGTAATTTTTTAAATTAAATTAGATAATGACATGTGGCGAAGTTAGTCATTTCGAAGTTTAAAATTAATTTTATAACTTCTAATTTCAAATGTGTATTATTGTGTCACGTGGCACAACTAGGGATGGCAACGGGTCTCGGGGCCCCGCTGACCCGCGGGGCCCCGACCCGGTTTTGACCCGCCGACCCGCGGGTCACGGGTCCGGGGCGGGTCGGGCTCGGGTCGGGGGGGTCCGGGTCTAGAGACCCGGGGCCCCGTAGACCCGCCCCGAAATCCATATATATATAATAATTTTTTTTGTTAATATGATCTAACATTTAATAAAAAAATATGGTTAATATAGTACCTATATAAATAACATGGACCAAATTACAAATAGATTTATATTTAGATTATTAGGATTTGTTAATTTGGTGTTTGGATTTGAATTTGTATTTGTAATGAATTTGATGTGTTTGTTGTTTATATTTGATTGATGTTAGATTTATGTTTTGAATTTATATATAATGTAATATTTTGACAAAAAAAAAATTGTATTTAATATTGAAAAGTTAAAAAAAAATTGTTCATATGACGGGGCGGGTCGGGGGCCCGCGGGTCGACCCGCGGGATTGTTGACCCGACCCGACCCGAAAGGCACATTTGGCCGGGGACGGGTCAGCCAGGCCGACCCGCGGGGCGGGTCCGGGGCTGCAAAAACCCGCCCCGACCCGCCCCGTTGCCATCGCCGCACAACCAACTATTATAAGTTTTAAAATGGACAAGATTAATCATCGTTATTCATAATTTTAATTTTCTAAAAACATATTTATTTTGTGCCATAAAATGTATGTATATATGTATTTTTACTTTTATTTACTATAAATTTTTTTTTTACTTTTAAAAATTGTAATCAAATATTGTAATCAAAGAGCCGTATCATTTTCTATGGTATTCTGATTTACGAACGATTTCTGTATGAGAAAATATATGTAATACCATTTTAATATATACTATCATATATCTTAATTTACATAAACCGTTAAAATAAATTAATTAACAATAAAATTTATATGTTTTTACAATATATTAATTTAAAAACAAATTTCTACCATATTTATACACGATTTCATCGATATCGAACTTCACACAAATGTGCGGATAAATAACTACTTATACAAAGATATTGTTAAATTTAAAGCTGGAACAACTCACTCCAGTTAATTTTAGTGATGAAATAATTGTAAAATATATTTTCCATAAGATTATCATTAATCTACTGTCTTAGCCTTGAGTTCAGCATTTAAATTTATATGTCATAAAATGTTGAATGTCTCTTGAAAGCAGACACAATGGACAACATTATGGTTGATTTGTCAGATATGATTTGGTCAATTAGGCCTTGACATGATCTCTTAACTCATTTTCTATCCATGCACACTCATCAGTCAGTATTGCTAAACTTCGGTTCGGATTCTAATTGGCGTATTAATTTAAGATAATAAAAAAATGGTGTATTATTTATTTTATTTATTTATGACCCTACACGTAACAAAACAATTTAATTACATCCCCATTAAACTGCAATGTGTTCTGCATCCAATAAACATTTGATATTTTTTGTTCCGGGTGGGTCCTTAGTCGTCGTTAGACTAATTTGAGTAAAATGTTTGACCATAAGGATTTTCTTCCATCTCAGTTTACGAACTTCAAACTTCTTATTACATAATGGATGACTGAACTGCTATATCTTTTAACTATGGTTTTTCTTATCAAAATCACACTAGGAAGATATATATGTTCAACGAAGGTGTTGTTAATTTTTTATACTATAATAACTGCACGTTTTTTTTATTATTATTAAAAGACATAAGACTATAAGAGTATTTTATTAGAAAAAAATGGCCGATTAGAAAACATAATTACATTTTGGCTATAATTACGAACTTAATTACATTTATTTATTCTTCGTGGTAAACATGGGAATCCACATTCGTTATTAATTAATAATATACTTATTCAACTTGTGAGTATATATATTTATTCATATATATATATGTGCCACATGGAAATCCAAATTTGCTGACCTTTTCATATATTTTAGCTAGTGCCATTAATTGGCCTATTTTGTCATATGAATAAATTCATAGTAATTCCGTTAATTTAAGATAACATTTTGCTCTTCTTTTATATTCATCTGACTGAATATATCATTTTACCACCACCTAATAAAACCTTTTTTTTTTCCCCAGCCGGCCACCAGTACATGACCTAACTGATATTGGCTTTAAGTTACCAAAAAAAATATTGGCTCTTAGCTTCCTTTGTTTTTGTTTAACGATTGGCTTTTAGCTCTTAAAAACATTATGTGTGCATTATCTTTTCTTTTCCTTTTGCTTTTTTTTTCCTTGTTAAAGTTGATATATTTATATATATATATATATATAGTTCTTTTTCTTTACCAACTTTGGTTTTATTTCTTCCACTCCTATATTGTCAAATATGGAAACACCAATTTTTTAATAGAAAACAAAAAACACGACAAGGCAGCTCTATTTTATGTATCCACGACCCACAATTTCATCAAACCAAAGTCTTCTTCTTCATCATGGCGAAAGATATCAGCATTGAGAATGGTGCCAAAGACAACTCCCTCACGTCAACCACCTCCTCCTCCGCCACCAACGGAAAGAGGAAACGGCAACGCAACCAGACCTCCGACACCAAGCACCCCACCTACCGCGGCGTCCGTATGCGTGCTTGGGGAAAATGGGTGTCCGAAATTCGCGTGCCGAGAAAAAAGTCGAGAATATGGCTCGGTACGTACCCGACAGCCGAAATGGCAGCTAGGGCCCACGACGCGGCGGCGCTAGCCATCAAAGGCGGCGCCGCTTATCTCAACTTCCCCGAACTAGCTCCTGAGCTTCCACGTCCTGCGTCCACGTATCCCAAGGATGTCCAGGCGGCTGCTGCCGTAGCTGCTGCAGCTAGTTTCCCCGGAGACGGCGGAGCTGAGGCGATCAGATTGAGTAATTCGGATATTACTGAATGCTCATCGTCATCAGTGGCTTCCAGCTGTAACAGCGGTGACGAAGATGCGGCGGTGTTTGATCTTCCGGACCTGTTGACTGATCGGAGCGGCGGTGGTAGTGGGTTGGGTGTTTGTTCTTCGTGGTGTTGGCAGTTTTGTGGCGGTGATTCTCGGTTTGCTGAAACTGAAACTTCTTCACTGTGGGAGCTGTATGAGTAAATTCTTTTCTTCGTCAAATCTCTCTACTAAAAGAATAATAATCTGTTTTTGTCTGTATTTTACAGTTAAATAATAAATATATATATCCCCGCAATTTCATACGGCTATCCTAGAGTTAAAATCCTCGTAGATGTGATATTTTTGTTTTGCAATGTTGCTTTTATATGTTAGAAAACACCATTTTTAAGTTTAATATATGTTGTTTGCAAGTGACGGGAGTTGATTTTTATAATTTGTACAAAGTGAAGTATATTTTTCTTGAAAAAGAAAAATTCAGTAAGATTTTTTTGTTTTTGTTTTTTTTTTTCAAAATGCTGAAAGTTGAATATGTAAATAAGCATTCTAAGACGTTAGACTGATCTTAATTAGTCTTAACTCTAAATATATAGACCCAACATTTGAAAGAAAATCTAGTAGAAGCCCCTTTAATCTATTATGGGGGCCTATGCTCTCCAGGCCCAATGTACTTGTGGGCTCAATTATCTTCTTTTCTAAACAATAACATCTTACTTTTGATGGTTACGATGACATCCTTCAAATGATAGTAAAAAATTGGTATGTAGATTACATAAATATTTATATGGTTTAAAGCACACTTCTAGATAGTGAAATTTGAAATTGAATGAATCTATTTTAAATACTGGCTATCATCAGTTTATGCATGATTGTTCCTCATTTAAAAAAATGGTGATCAGATTATTGTTTTACTGGTTTATGTTGATGATTTACTCATTACTGACAACATCAATAAGTTGATTACTAACTTGAAAAAATGTGTTAGAAATAAATTTCAAAATGAAAGATTTGGGTGAATTACAGTATTTTCTCAGTATTCAAGTTGCTAGGTCTGACAGGGGTTTGTTTTGTCTTTTTTTGCCAACGAAAATATGCATTACAGTTAATTTCCAAGGTCACAAGCAAAAAGTATGAAGATGCTTTGAATGTAAATCAGAATGATCATGTCCTAAGTGATGTATCCTATTTTAGAAGACTGATAGAAAAACTCATTTATTTAACCCTTACCAGATCTGATGTAGCTTACTATGTGCATCAATTAAGTCAATACTTGCATAGCCAAAATTGTTGCATTATGAGGTTTTTTTGAGAGTCAGATATGTTAAATTAGAACTTGGTAAATGTGTGTTGTTCTCTCCTGATAATATTGTGGAGTTAATTGCTTTATGTGATTCTGACTGTGGCTCGTGTTTTGAGTCTAGAAAATCTTTGACTGTTTATTATGTTTCATTAGGCAAATCATCTATTTCTTGGAAAGTGAAGAAACATGATGTTGTCTCATTATCCTCTGCTGAGTCTGAATATAGAAGTATCAAACATACAGTTCCATAATTCATGTGGCTGAGAGGTTTGTTAGATGTGTTAGGTTTTGAGCAAAATGTATAGCTTCAGTTGTTTATTGTGATAATAAAGTTGCTATCCAGATTTCTTTAGTCCAAGTTTTCATGAAAGAACTAAATATATTGAAATTGACTGTCATTTCCAAGCAAATGCTCCTTGAGTAGTTAGATTTCAATATGTTAAAACAAGTAATAGTAATCAAGTTTTTGATGTTTTTACAAAAGTCTTGGTATCGAAGCAACATGATTACCTTGATCGGCAAGATGAATATGATTAACATTTTCTGTGTTGAGAATGATGTTGTAGGTAAAGGAAGCTTTAATGGATGCATATGTTGAGGATGGTCCACATTGAGGGGGAGTATTGAGTTATGGAGTTGTGCCCGTTGGGCTTGTCCAACCTAGCCCAATTATGTGTCAGACATGTTTCTGTGTTTTTGTGTTGATAGTTTTATTAATAACTAATTTGTATTTGTTTATTCTTTATATGACTAGTTCCTTCGTTTGTAATAACTGATGGTTGAATCTAAATATTATTGTTTGGAATCCCCTTCAGTGGTTTTAAGGTGAAAGAGTGTGAATTGAAGGAACTACTCTTGATGGTCCGCAATTGCTCAGTTGGTTATTCATTTTGTCATTTTGTTTTCTCTCTCGACTTTTCCCTCACCCAAAACCCTCCATCTCTTTCGTCAATTCTGAAACTTTCCGAAAGCGATTAGGGTTCCGAACTAATCATACTATCTCTTGTCCCACCAATTATTTTATCATATATCTCATTCAAGTTGAATATATATATATATAGACGCCATCAGGGTAGTGGTTGACAATTCTGGTGTTGATTAGTTGGTATTGATGTTATAGAAAATATGATTGGAGTTTATGATTGTGTATTGTGGATGCTCTTAACCCGTCCATTATCTACTTAGTTAATGTTTAATTTTAGGCACATACCGCGTGCTAGATATTTCTCGCGATCACTTTAATGTTTACAACTGATCCGATGCTAGTGTAGATTAGTTTAAGTATATGACAAACATGCTAGAAGTGTTGCTCTCTTAATGGTAACCTCAAAACGTGATTAATAAGATATTAGACATAAGCGAGGTGACGACATATACACATGAAGGAATTGATAAGAGGAGGCCTACCTCCACCTACTGGTCTGAGTAACTTGGTTGTCGAGAAGCATTAATTAATAAAGGATGGATGCAGTTCTTGTGTACTGTCATGCTTCTCCTCCGTACACAAAAGAGTCAACGTCTGTGTCAGCCTTTCTCCACCTTCAATTCAATTGGACGGAGAATTAGCTAGCTAGCTCTGCCTCCTCTTTTCCATGTTTGTTTCCATTTGACACTTCATTTTTCTTTGGCCCCAACATAATGGTAGTTAGCTAGCTTTTGACAGTTCATCATATATATTGTACACGTGATCAATTTCAATTATTATTCACAACAACATCAATATACTCTTCTCCGATCCACTCCAACTTCTGTCTCAGAGTTCAAGCATATGCAATATACGATCGGAATTAACTAGGGTTTTAACTTTTAAGTCGTCAATGGTTGAGCAACTCATTTATTGTACGTACTTCAAAAGGACTAGGTCGTTGAGAATGGTCATGAGAAATTATTGAGTACCACCGAAGCAACAGCTGGCTCCTACATGGTACCACTTCAGCCAATTACATTATGACACGTGTCACAAAGTACCTGACACATTGACAAGTGTGATATGATGATTGGTTGAAGTTCTACCATGTAGGAGACCGTTGTTGGCTCCGTGGTAATCAATAATTTCTCGAATGGTCATTCCCTTGCTGTCATGTCATATTTTAATTAAAGAATATCACCTTTTTCATTCGGGTATATAGCTAGCTATTCCAAGACATTAGTAATATCAACCACTAATTTGTAAACTTCAAATATGTATGTATAGTAGTAAATTAACGTACTATATATAGCAAGCTATACAAAGTTAAGATAAGGAAAGTACTTTGAAAGGCATGCACTTCCATCGCCCTATATACCTAGCTAGCTAGCTTGTACTAAAATTTGAAGTCTCTCTTTCTTTTATATTAATTAATTATATGGATCAATTATCAAATGATTATTATTTTCGTAAAAACAAGAAACCATGGGAATGAATGAATGAATGAATTATAAGCTAGTGACGAAAGTGCAGAATGCAAACATACGTACAGATTATTACAGAAAGAGAAAGATGCTGCTGATGAAGGAAGAGGGACCCAACACCATTTAATGGGAAGAAACACCGTTTGGAGTTATTCAAAAGGAACCACATGGTTTTCTCCAAATGTCTGTAAATTATATTCAACCGGCCACTTCATACATACATCATATAGGATAGTTTTAACAAAATTCATTATTTCATTAAGTCATTCAAATTTGTACATATTATGTGAAATCCACAATCAATAGATAGAAATACTCGAGTTGTTAAGTGAAGATGTGGTTTGAAGTTTTATACTTTGACGTAACCCGTATTGAAATGCTTCTCAACTTCATGATGTGAAGAGCTAGGGTTTAGTATGAACTTTTTATACGTAATTTTTGCAACTATATGACCCTAGAAGTGTCTTCAACTTTATAATTTCTTCTGAACTTTAAAAAAATATATTCATTCACTGAGTAAATTAAAGATGTAAATTCAATATTATCCTTTCATTAAACTTATTAGTTCTAACTCAAAGTTACTTATAATCTATACTATACATATATCGTCTCTGATTCCTATTTAAGAAATATATATACAGTTCACAATAAATAAAGGTAATAAGAATCAGGGGGTAAAATTGGCAATACACAATATCTATTCTCAGTAACTAGGGGTGAGCAAATATCCCGAGAGGCTCAAAATCCCGCCAGTCCCGCCCTAACCCGTCCCAAAAAGCCCGTCCCAAAAATGTACCCAAGCCCTAATGGGCGGGACTTTTTTTCTCAACTAGGGATAGGGCTAGGGCTAGGGATTTTTTACGAAGTCCCAAAAGACCCGTCCCATCCCTTTTTGCTAACTAATCAGCTATAAACTATAGTTAGTTAAGTTAATTTTAGTGATGGCTCGAGTTGAAGTTCCATTTGATCTAAGATTTGTATTTATAACTTGTTATGTCAGAATTGTTGGTGACTTTGTGTTAGAGTCTTGGTAAAACTTAGTTTTTGAGTCATTGGTGAAATATTTTGGAGAATCAAGTTATGTGTTGAACTTGGTGTTCTGAGTGATTTTGGTGTTTTATGGTGAACTTTGTGGTATGTGCTAAACTTTGTTGTTGTTCTATGTTTGGTTATGGTTTAATTAAATTGAGTATGATTTTTTTTTTTTTTTGAACTTGGATGGGAATTTGGGTTTGTCCCATTTGTCCCTAGTCCCTGTTGGCCCGTGACGGGCGGGCCTTTTCCTACTAGCTAGGGCTCGGGATAGGGCTCGGGACAGTCATTAAGTGGCCCTAGTTTTAGGGCTTGGGCCATTTTTTAGAAAAATCCCGCCCATCTGTCCCATGCTCAGTCCTATCAGTAACCTTAGGGAGAGAAACTGGTGAAAGGAAACTGACTTCCATTTCACCTGCTCCCTGAGTGCAGAAGAGAAGCCGCTCTTGTAAATCAGACACAACCAGAAACACATGGAGAGAGAGAGAGAGAGAGGAATCCTTTTTAGAATCCGACACACAGTTTAAATTTTCGCTAGAGTGAGTCTTCAAGAACACGCCATTGTTGGTGCACAAAGATATAACAGCTCTCCTTCTCTCTTCTATCAGTGCAGAAATGGTAGGTTAAAGAGAAGGACCTTCCATTCCATTCAACCCTCTAATTAATTCTTCATCGTCTGAGATGTTAGATTACGAGTGGCAGGGTGCGAACTCCTCCTCTTCTATGATGCTGTCAGAAGAAGATTCCAACGTTGTAGTCGATCAATATTCTGCGGCGGCGGCCGGCCACCACTCCTTCTCCGCCGGCCATATTCTCTCGGGCCGTCCTACAGGTCCCACCACCGCCTTTTCACCTTTCTTCAGTCCCCACCACCAACAAACCCCGTACGGCGCGTCGCCCTACCCCCATGGCGGGGACTTCTCACTAGAATCCTTCTCAGGCGGCGGAAACGGCGGGTTTCTGTTGCCACTTCCAAAGAACGAGGAGGGGGTGGTGCTTCGGCCGCCGGCGGTGGACTTCACGGCTCGACTGGGGCTTAACCTGGGCGGCAGGACTTACTTCTCCTCGGCGGAGGACGACATTGTCGGCCCATTCTACCGCCGTTCGAGGCCGCCGGAGGCGGTTAAGGTGACAAGGTGTCAGGCGGAGGGGTGCAATGCGGATCTGACCCACGCCAAGCACTACCACCGTCGCCACAGAGTGTGTGAGTACCACTCTAAAGCAGCGGCAGTTGTCGCGGCCGGCTCGACTCAGCGGTTCTGTCAACAGTGCAGTAGGTACGTACAGTAATAATAATAATAATATATGTGTAAGGAAGATCATTTTGTGTAATGACGACAATGCCCCTGTAGTAGATATTAAGCTGTCAATGATTGGGTGGACGTGCACTCTGGCCTCTGCGGGGATCCCGAGGGCAATTGCGTCCGTAACAATGCTTGTTTCTAGGTGCTGTTTGTTTGGCCTCTAATAGTAACATTTGGTTAACTGATTTAATTTACCTTTCACTTTGGGAAAGAAACTTAAGGCATGTTAAAATCGTGCACATTAGTTGGTTAAAATGCATGGTTAGGCACTTATAAAAGAAGATTTGGAGTCTATATAAGAAATTAGACAATCCGTACCTAGCAAACAGCTTTTATAATTGAATTAGGTTCATATATATGCGTTATAGGCACAATGTGATCATTTCCACACAAACAACATTGAAGTAATGAAATTTTGATAGGTTTCACCTCCTCTCGGAGTTTGACAATGGAAAGCGGAGCTGCCGGAAAAGATTGGCCGACCACAACAGGCGCCGCAGGAAATCACAACTGCCAACCCTGGGAACCCAGAAACCACCGCAATTTCAGGGCGGTCGAAACCCGTCAATCGACAACTTCGTGAGTAAGTCACTTTCTCGTTACATTCTTATAATTAATTAGTTCATAAACGCGAAACGAAAACCCTAAGTCCTAGACTCATCGACCGATATTTTTTGTGATTGGACAGATTCGCCGGGGCAGGAGTCAGGCACGCATTCGTCAGTGACCGTAGCAGTGTCACCGCCGAGGATGATGTTGGACTGCTTCGAGCTGCAAACACCATATTATAACCAATCTGCACCTGCTTCTTCATCATCAAGCTCCCTCTTTTTCTCTACTAGCTAGCTAGAAGCTTCATAATTTTCACCATATTATATGCATCGTATGATAGTTAGAGCCTAAGCTAGGGATAATCGGTCAAAGATTCTAGTTAATTTATGTCCTTTGCTACATTTTAGTTATTAAAATATTACTACATCTAAGTTATTAAAATATCATCAAGTAATTAAAGCATCCAATTATATATTCTGATCTATTTTTTGTTCCTGGATCGGAAATGGTAAAAATAATAAACGAAACATGAATGACAGGAAATCTGTATGGGAGACAGTTCAGAAAATATTCTACAAATTGAAATAAATTACATGTACTATTACTATCTCACGGACATTTATTTTTCTTCATATCTTCACTATGGGCTCTTGCATTATATATATATATATATATATATATATTGCATTGCATTGCCGCTCTTTGGGAATATATATATCAACTTTATGTCGGAGAACTATACATACATAAATAAATATTATTAATGTGTTTTGCATGATTAAAGAATAATTGAGGGATCAATTAATAAGTGGATGTAGTTGAAAAGGGGTTTTCCGTTTGCACCTTCGTTTTTCGTTTGGGGAGAACGAGGAAAGTGCGGTCGTGTGCTGGGTTTGTCTCCTTGCTGGATGTTTCCCGGTCCGTTCCTCCATAATTATATATAGTGAGCTAGGGTTTCCTTAAAATGATGTAGTTTAATAATGACTTTGCCGAGAGTTAAATCTTTAAAATCGTATTTGGAAACGCTTTGTGTGTGCAAACTAGTCGTGTTTGTTACGTGTAATGTGTTATATATAAGAGTATAATCGCATGACTTTAAGGATGTTATAACTTATAAGGATATAATCGAACCGAACACAAATATAATAAAGAAAATATAAGATGTAAATAAATATATGTTAAAAAATAATTGAACTTATGTAATATTAAATACTAATTAAATTGAATTTACCGCCGCAGGAAATAAAATTGATGTGAAATATATTATACTACACAATAATTCATCTAATAACTCATAAGTGTATTTTTATGATACATAATTAGAAAATATATTAGTTTAAAAAACTAATAAATTTTATTTACAAATATTTTAGTTTTTAATTACAAAAGTATGAGTTAAGATAATTCTATCATACACGGTACATAAATAGTATATAGTTATGAAAACGGTACAAAAAGTGTATTTCCAAGTTAATATTTAAATCTCCATTGACGACGACTTCATACATTTTATTTACCGTTCTTATTTCTCCATTAAGATTCATACACGCACAAACGTATTAAAAAAGAACTGTTGTTAATTTTTATTTTTGGGAGAACAAAAGAGAGGAAAACAGTAAAATATTCAATGTCATATTACACAATATTAATCCTTTTTTTTTTCCAATCACACAATATTATTCAAGTAAGTTATTAGTGTATGTTCATGATCAATAATCATAAAATTTATTAATTTAGCTATGATTTATATCATGTATATTATAGTATAGTACAATCATGTGATTATATATTTATTGTATAGCTTTTTTTAATATAATATATGCTCCGTTCATGTAGAGGGCTATCTTACAGTATTTTATATAACATATTTTTATATATATTTTTTTTTAATTTGTGTAATTATAGTTTTTATAGAAGTTGACCGCAAATACAATTGAATACGCTGCTGTTATATCATGAACATCGAGACTTGTATATAGCGACTAAAATCTGATTAAATTTTGTTATCCTAATATTTGGTACATCATCTTTCTTGATTCAATGACTACAAATTCAACTATATAAATACATATGTGAAAAGAAATAAATTAATATAATATATTTTAAAATTTATAATTTTCAATTGGCCATGTGATATAATAATATACATTTATAGTCAAATACCCTAAAACTGATTTTAAACAATAAAATTGTTGATTTTATTTGTGTGTCATTTTCTAATTTAATTCCGAAGTCTTTAGATTAGACTGTTGCACAATTTTTTTGGCTTGTTGTTCAATTATTATTATTATTATAGTTATATATATTGTTTTTCCAAATTTGAGACTTAATTATGAAAACTTAAAAAATTTCAATCGTAGTTGTCAAAAGCTTGGGCTTTCTCGGCCCAAAATGATTAGGTTACGGTTGGGCGTGAGTGCATTTTGATTTTTGACAATTTCCCATTCGGGAACATAGGACTACAATATGAGGTTTGATGATTGTGCCATTACCATTTTTCACACAATAATTCTTCAGCATATTATGGATAAGAATTTCTATCACGACATGATAATACGACACAAATATATACTAAAAATATTATATTCGTGTTTATATTTGATGGTACGATAGCATAATAATGTGATAAATATGTTTATATCGTATTCATTTTTGGGTCCCGAAACTTGCACGGTACCTACTTATAAATACAATTAGTTTAATTAGTATATAGCAAACTCTAAATATTTATGTATTATATTTATACAATTTTATAAATAAGGGCCCATTTTAAAATAATAAAAGTCATATTATCGTGATTTTTGCTATAGTTTTTGTAATATTGTACTATGCTATCGTATTATCGTGAAAGCATATTTGACATAATACATATTTTTATTCGTGACATTGTGCTCGTGTTAGTCTTGACTCAAAATTATTCATATATCGTGGTGATCCGTATTGTGTAGCTCTGACACGAATAAATTTTGGTGTGTTCATATTGACTCATATATATATATTAATGTGTATAATAGCACATACGATCACACGAATTATCAGTCCTAGCTCAGGGGTTTTAATTTTTCCCGACAATGACACATTTGTAGTTTTAATTAACAATGTTAAGGGCCGATTACAATTTATGTGAGGTATGGGTGTAGATATCAAAACATTTTGTCCACCTTTACATATCGACGAGATCTTAAGTCCTATGTAGTTAAAAACGAGTTTCTATGTAGAGACGGAAAAAGTTAAGTAAAGTCAAGCCGTAAACATAACGTAAAAATGTAAGTTTTATCTATATGCTAAAATTACATCAGTAATAAAATGTAAAAATATACATATATGTAATTATGCAAAAGAAATACGAAATATTAAATATACTCATTAATACTATAACATTTTTTTCAATAAAAGACATGAGCTCATCAGTAGTCACCTCAGTCATCACGGTAAAATTGTTGTGGAATTATGAGAAGAATTGACATGTCAATTATAGAAGTGTGGGCTCATATCTCAATTGAGATTTTAAGATTTGAGAAACTTAAAAGAGATGGAGATGTTGATGGAGTCTAAGACTCTTGAATATTTTTAAATAATTAATGGAGGATACTGAACTTGAATGAAATAAGAATAGGGTTTAGAATTAATAAATGATGATTTGACCCACAAAGTACGATCCTTGAAAAAACTTCCGTGGGTTTGGTTGATAAATTGTGTGGATTTGACATAATTTATTAGATTTGGACAATTTTTAGCAAATAAGAGTAAAACAAATATAGAAACAATGTTTCTACCGGTTTTTGTGACTCTACACATATCTACTCAAAAACTCTAGTTATGTTTTAACTCGTTTTTTTGTGCATTTTTGTGTTTGTAAAACTTAGAGTTCATACATGTCAATATATGAGGCATGATTTATGTACTCATAAATTAATTTTACACTACAAATAAATGAATTCCAAATAATAACAATAAATGGTTAAAACTCCAAAAAAGAAGAAGTTAAATCTTAGTAATTGACACTCTAAAAATGTAATTTTCCGAATAATAAATAGTGCAACAGCATTAACAGTCGGTGCACTATATTACAACTATAAATAGGTGGTGGGAAACAAAATTAGTCCTACATGTTCCTTTTATTGAGAGCCAGTTTAGTATGTCAGATTTGGTGTATGCAGAAAATAAAATTTATATAAACAGTATATAGTGATTAGAAAGATTAACAACTCTTCTTAATTGGGAAATTAGACGACACATATATTTAGAAGAAAAGAAGTTATTGTGAGCATTTATTAGGAGGATATATAAACACACTGACGCACAACCACCACAAACGTAACTGTGGCTTAATTCTAGGAACAATGGTTGTCATATCTCCTTCTCTCTCTCTCTCTATCTCTCTCTCTGAGCTGCTCCATCTTCTTCTTGCTTAATTCATTGGTCTGATTCCAGAGCTCTAAATAATCTCAACCATGGTAGATGTCCAAACGGTGTGCTGCATGTGCGGCGATGTGGGCTTCCCCGAAAAACTCTTCCGATGCAGCAAATGCTCCAACCGCTTTCAACATTCGTACGTGTGTTCATTATTAGTTCTAATTCCTAGCTAGCTAACTAGCTGTTTGTCTCTACCTACCTACAACCTCTGTGTTATGTCTACTATGTCTTTTCATCACATATATATTCTTAGCTCCTGCAGATTAATTAACATTTTACATACATAATATGTAGGTATTGCAGCAATTACTATATTGCTGAGCCAATCGAACAGTGCAATTGGTGCCTAAGCGATGAGAGATCAAAACTTACAATTGGTGGACACCAATCTAGTTCTAAACCACAGCGGTCGTCAATGTCGGGCGACAAGATGAAGCAACCGGTGGCGCTTGATGATGAGGCGAGCAACAAGATGACACCGCCGGTTGAGAATAAGGGAAAGAGCCCCAGTCCTCGACCTACTACCCGAAGATACAAGCTTCTCAAGGATGTCATGTGCTAGCTAGCTATCTAGTTACTATATATAAATAAACCCTAATTAATTAGCTAAGAGATCAAGATGTTTAGAGATTAGCCTAATATTAGTGAGAGTAGTAGAGCATGTGAAGGGTGCTACTTTGTAATGTGTTTTCTTTTCTCCTTGCTAAGTTGTTAATATATAGCACATTAGTATGTATATAATAATTATATGATGATATAAGAGTTTAAGTGCCTATATACTAATACAATAAAGCTGGATTATTGCATGCATGCACTTACAGCATTGCTCTAATTATCAATCACGCTCCTAATCTATAGACATATAAAACACATAGTTTATATATATTAATTAAAAAGATGATGAGTTTCAAGTTTCAACCCAATATATATATATATATGTCAGTGTGTGTGCGCGCGCGTAAGCACCAAATAATTTGTGCTCCATGTCTATATAATAGTTAATTTGTCCCTGTACAATATTAATTAACCCGCTTTGTTATCATGATCAAGAGCTGTCGATTAATATTGATGTGTTGAGTTTTTCTGATTTTAAATCCATCAAGTTTTTTTTTTTTTTTTTTCTCTACTTATTGAGAAAAACAAAAGCTCCAACAATTGATTTTCATGTGTTTGTCTGTTTGCATGAAGTTGCGAAGTCTAGAAGTTGCTAAAACACGTCTCTCTCGGACCCCATGCATCAAAGGTTTCTGGAAAATAGCAACTTGCCTAATGAGTCCAACCAACAAGGAAAGCAATGTTTCTTTCCCCTTTAATTAATTAGGTACGTGCATGTAGAGTAGAGATATTATAATTTTACACCCTATAAAATAAATAAAAATAATAAAGTGAAGAAATTGGTACGTAGGGTTTCCAGATGCCACAAGTTGTGTGGAGTTGGGTGAATTATTGAATGCATTTGGGGTGTCTTTTTGTGTTCGTAGAATTCATAGTACCTGAAGCTGCGTGTACTGATTCACCAAACGCCTTTATTAGTAGCTACATATAGTTAGCTAGCTAGCTAGCTATGCCTAGTTGATCTCTTTAATATACATATATGCATGAATGTGTATCTATATGTTATCATATATTATTATAATATAATGTTTGTGTCGTCTATCAAGTGCCACTTAAGCGAGAGACTTTAGAATACAAAGACGTGCGTTTTCGGGGGTAATCAAGATTTTACAGTGAATATTAGAGGAGCAAGGGGGAGTAGGTACATTTAATTTTCACGTATGACAGTACAATAAAAGAGCTTTTAGGTTTTAGCGACATGGCTAAAAGTTTGAAATCCTCGCACCAAACCTATTAGCAACATGTATTTTTTTTTGTCGCTATCATGTTACTAAAAGTATTGGATACTCGGATCGTTGAGCTTCTCCAAACGGTTTGCGGGTGGAATTTTCAGCCAGACAATCACGCCAAGTGTGTTTAATCACATTGCTGGTTCCAGGAAAAAGCTTTCTTCGAGCTAATGAATATACCCTATCGTAGCTTATATGTCCCAGACTCGCATGCCATCTGGCTGCATCAGTCTCTGCTTCCCTGGAGGATAATGCATACATTCTATTCGAATCTACACTTCCATTCAAATCCATGATAAAGAGACCATAAGAGGAATAGGCATGCCCAAAGAAGACATTGTCTTTATTGATACGAACAAAGTTCTTATCAAATGATAAAATGTAATTATTATTCACAAGAGCGGAAACAGAAACAACATTTCAACGGATTCTAGGAGCAAAAAATACATTTTTCAAGTAGCATGGTCCTGCCATTATTCATAAACAATTTACAGTTCCCTACTCCAATGACTTCAACTTGTGAGTTGTCGCCAATGTATATCCTCTTAGAATCCTTTGACAATCGTCTAAACTTGGCAAACAATCCTTTGTTGTTGGCTATGTGGTCTGTCGCACCTGAGTCAAGAATCCAAGAAGGATTTGAGTCAGTTAACATGACATATGTGGAAACTAGAGCTTCCATTACACAACCAACCTCGCATACCTTTTCAGGATGCGTTTTGCTGGACCTTGTACCTTCGCCTGTTCGGCGTGGACTGGAGTTCCTGCAGACTATCTCTGATTTCAATCGGAGATTGCTTGGTTTAGGCTTAGTCGACATTTTACCGTTGACTGCCTGCTGTTTCTTTCATTTGTTCATCATCTTTCTCTTTCCTTGCCCAGCATGGCCCGGTATTGCTTTCAGTCGACTTGTTCCATCTCGATGAATTTTAGTACTGATGCAAGATCCAACACAGAGACACTGGCTGTCAGTAAAGCCTTGGCTGCTTTCCAAGACTTCAGGAGGATCCCGATGATGGCTTGAATTTTATCCCATTCACCCACCTGACCTTCTTCCTCCAGTGGTTTCAACATGCCAATGAAATCGTATACCTTTTCAAGTACACTTTTGCTGTAGCTGTTAAAGCTTTCTTCCATAATTGATATAAGTGGGTGCATGATTGCTGCCATGCCGTTTCCATATTTCAGGAAGAGGGCATCCCAAATGTCTTTTGTGATTGGAACATCCTTATACTCATCATGGAATTCCTGAGACATCTTAGACAGCAATATTTCATTTGCTTTCTTGTCATCTTGCTCCCATTGGAAATGGGATACGCCAGGTCTTTGGTGAAATCTGCATCTGGGCAACTCATGGATTTCTGAATGTGGCCTACCAGGCCATTATCCTCCAACAATGCATTGACGCGCTTGCTCCACGAGTCGTAGTTCGTCTCAATTAAAAGCTCATTAGCACAAGATGATGCCATCCATGTTGTAATTCGTTACTAAACACGTTGTTTATAATACCAAAATCAGGGAGACAATAACATTTAGAGAAAGAACTGCATACATCAGATATCTATTAAGATTGAATCCGACAAATAATGATTCCTCAGTCATCTAAACCAACCGACCACCAGTAAACCAATGGAAGATGATTGTGAAAGAGTTCACATTACCGTCGTTTTCAATCCAATAGACCAGTCCTTAAAAAAGCGGTTTTAATTGCAAATTACCGGAACGAGAATTTTAAAACAAGCATACCATATCTTGGCTTTCCCAAGGCCCTTTTTATTTTTGGAAAATATTCCGATGAATTCACTCATGCATATATAATTCTACTATCCATGTAAATTATCATACGCTGGTAACATTCATCATACAAACCACAATCATGCTTACGCGTCATGCGTCTAATGTTCCGAGGAACTCATGCTTGCATAAATAATTCTACTTCCAAGTAAATTATCAAATGCAACTACATTCTCAACATTCTAGAATACGTGTCAAACATGAAAATTCCACAACAATCATACATATTTGGCGACTGATTTTCAATTTTAAAATAATTTTAAACATTAGGGGTTGATTTGCAATTCATACTTATATTCAGTCATGCAGCATTCTAGACATGAATCCTAGGCATTCTCAACCATCACAACATGTCTATCCTAGTGCGCATACCATATATTTAACTAGGGCTCCGCCCACAACATGCAATATCCAGCTAGTTTGACTTAGTCAAGACAACATTTCTAATCATGCATAAATATATATTATTGAATAATAAACAACTGCAATTCAACACTCAAATTAATCCAGTCCCAAAAACATGTATCTCCGAGATCCATCCCAATAAATATTTTATCCTTATGTAAATAACATTAAACCCTTGAGCACCGTGTAGGCCATTTTAGATTCAAAACATTTGGATTTTAAAAGTTGACCATCCTATTTTATTTAATTGACTTGAAAATCATTTCGGTTCAGTCAACTTCGTTCCGGTTTGGTCCGGTTCGGTTCGGTCCATTAAATTCCGGTTCGGGTCCGGTTAGAAAAAAAAATCTAGTTCAGTCCGGTTTAATCGATCCGGTTTTAATTTTAAAATATGGTTCGGTCCGAACCGGTCCAATTAAAAATAGGGTTCGGTTCAACACACAAATCCGGTTCGGTTAGATCCACTCAGTTACCCCAGTCCGACCCGACCCGACTAGGTCGAACCGATTGAGAAAATCCGGTTCGGTTTTGATTCGTCCCGGTTTGACACATTGGACCGACCTAATAATTAAAATATGAAAGGTTGGGCCGAAATGTTTACTTGTGGCTCAAGTAGGGTTTTAAAGTCCATTAAAATATTTAACTTACCACCAAACAACATTAATTATATAAAATAATTTCCAATATTAATAATATATATATAAATTCGGACCTTAGTTAAAACATATATATATTTATTGCCAATGTTCTATTTTTAAGATTAAATCAATCAACAATATATATATATATATATATGAAAAAAACGGCACCTATATATAAATATATATATTATTTATTGTTAATATCTTAAATAGGGAAATATATATTAAGAATATATTTTCTCAATCTTTTAGGTAACTAAAATCTATCAATAATATCTTTAACATATTTAAATATTTAGATATACTGATAGTTATATATATTTATATATATCAATGTGTATCTATCCTAATGTTCCCAATTATATATATATTGTTACCTAGAATAAAAATTAAAATATGGTAAACAATATAATTTTAATATTTGTGCCGAAATTTATCCCTTTGTGTTTAAGAAATTAAAAAATTTACCTTGTAAATCACTAGGGTTTCGGGCCTTTCGGCCAATAAACACTAAATTGGGAACAAGTTGTCAAATTTCAAGATCAAATTTTAATAAGATCTACAATCCAATGTTTGATTTTGATAAATATCACATTTTTCTTGAAGATCATGAACATCAAATTAACCAAGAACATCATGAAAATTCCGGACCACCATAAACATAAAAATTCGAAATTTTAAAATTCCTTTTAAAAATTCCGGTCTGAAAATTTTAAATTTTCAAGAACATTAATTTATCAAAATCATGAACTTCTAACACAAGCTGTGATACCACTGTGAGATTACGGGGAGTAATCACTACGGATACTAAATCATGGTACATGCTAGTAATCGAAATTACGCAGCGGAAGATTTGCACATACCTCAAACGTTGTCCGTAGTCCCAAGATCCTTCCTGCAGGGGGTTCACGATCCTCCGGTCGGCACCCGTAGATGTTCTGGTTAAGGAAGCCTTACGTGGTATGTTCTCCACAGTAAAGCCTCTGATCGATTCATGGCAAGTGACAGATCTCTGGAGTGTTTGCTAGAAAGCAAATTGGCATACCCTTTGGTAGTGGATAGGTTCGACCGAAACCCCTGTGTGGGTCGGAGAGTTTTTCTCTCTAAAACACTCTAATGAAGAAATGGTGATTAACCCTAAAAATCCCCTAACACCATGTATTTATAGGAGGAGCAAAGTGGACAAAAGTCCACTTTGCCTACTCCAATATTTCGGCCGGCCACTATGCATAGGGAGGCTCAATTTTGAGCCTCTCATGTCAATTAGGATTTGAGTCTAGCCCAATTACCCTAATGTGACATGTACCTAATTTCCTAAAGTAAACTATACATATTATGAGCTACCAATTACGGCATCCATTACCATATGCTTACATGAGGGGGCACCTAAGTTAAGTGTGCATCTTGTTTTTCACTCCCGTATGAAGTAGATTGTCATCGCCTATCACTTTGTTCAAGCACAAGTCCAACAAGGCTCTCTACGAGTTCTTCATATATCTCAATAAATGATCAACTTGTCGATACTTTTATAAAACCACTCTCCCGGAGACGATTCAAATATATTCATGACAAGATCGGACTTATCAATGCTGCGTCCTTCTTGCGGGAGCATATTAGAGATAACTAGAGTTTTAATTATTCATAATATATCTTCTTATATTACTTTATAATTTATCTATTTTTTATTTCTTCACTTACGACACATATTCTCAATCTATCTATATTATAATAAAATCAAGTAATTCAATATATTTCCTTACTTCGTCTAAGTAAGATACGCTTTAATAAATAAAGATCGGGTCATATCACGTCGGAGAGGAAATCGCTACAAATGGACAATTTTCCTGTAAATGACAAACTAAGAATTTTATTCTTTGGAGGCAAAGAGATTTCGTAGTTTGTTCAAAGATTTGATTTGATTTAAGAGCCGCGCTCTTGGAGCTTTGGTAAGTGGACTTTTACAAATCATCTCTCAACTTTTTATCTCGTCATGAAGTAAAAATAGAAAAATTGAAATTACTATAATGATCAAATTGTGAATATTCAACTTGAGATATACCTAAAGTTGGTTAGACTAATATGTAAAATTAGTTATATGTTCTCATGGGCTAATTTAGTTTGAATTCGGATGGAGATACTAAATTGAAGAGAATTTTAACATTAATACTTTCAGTCCACAAAATTACGGAAGCAATTTTTATAAAAACTGAAAAACTCAGATATTGCAAGGCTATCTTGTTAAAAATCTCATATACTGTCGTCGATTGGTCAATTTATTCCCTTCAATTATAACTGACAGTAATGCGAAAGAAATCCTGATTCAACGGACCAGATTGAATCCGACAGCAGTTCTTTCATGAGAACTATAATAGTAAGAAAGCCATACATATACATTAACTATGTTTATTTTGTTTAATATTCACTCTTTAATCCTAATTATAGTTTTAGTTTTTGTATTGATGTTACATGAGATGAAAACCCTCTTATATATCATTTAGAAATTAAGGTCTGTCCAAGCTGTAACTATTTGAGCTATATAAATTATAACTTGGATAAATGAAGTCATTGAAATTCAAATTGATTTCTACTTTTAGAATGTTCTTTATCTTTAATGAGCTTCGTAAAATATCAGATTTGTCATATCATTGATATTGGCCTTTTTTAATATAATCTCAAATATCTAAAGGCTGAAACCAATTTACCTAGGACCTCTGTATATATAATTATTATTTTGTAATATAATAAAAATCAAACAAACTTTCAGTTACAGATTCGAGCTTATAAGAAAGAATGTAAGTCTTATCCCTGAAAAAATCGGTGGTAACAAAAACCTTAATTATCGCCCAGCAATCAGTTTATTTAGTGTGTCGTTACTTGAATAAGGACGACACCTGTAATACACAGTTGGCGGGAAATGTGGAGAATGCACATGTATCTTAACAGAATTTATGTGAGATAATGTCGGAATATATGGAATCCATATAACCTCCATTAACGGCTCCATCCACGAAACACATTTCGCTTTCAAAACCGTAAGTCAATTATTTCTACGTTAATTTCTAGTCTTTTTTTTTATTAACATTAATTTCTAGTCTTTATTTGTGTATGTATGTATATATTTTGTTGTCAAGGAAAGTGACATCTTAATATTAGCAATTTTGAACAGTGAAAGCGAGCTACTTAATCGAGTGTTACCTACAATTTGCTTGCAGTGATGATTGATTGACTCGATTTTATTATGTATAACATATATATTTTATATACGCGCATTGTTGACGATGAGTTCAAAATCCGTTAGCGAAGAAACTAGAATATTTAGCTACATATGCGGATGTATATATTATTATATATCATATATAAGATAACCGTCGATTCTACACCAGAGATTTCTACACACCGCAATTTCGATGTGGAATTGTACGTGATTCAACACTGAATTTATACAGTTCAGTTGAAAATGTGAATTTTTCTTTACATTCATATTTTATATCGAATTACACACCGATGTGGAATCTAAATGTGAGTTCTTCGAAGTACACACAGATTTTGATGTGCAATTTACATAAAGAAACTTTCACAACATGCACACTGAAAATTCGGTGTGCAATTATTACACATCGAAATTTCGGTTTGGAATATATCTACTAATGAGCAACTCTAAATTCCACACGAATTAGTTCGATGTAGAACTGGTGTATATACTTACTTCCAAATCGTTTTGTTTGTGTGGAAATCTATATTTTCTTGTAGTAGCTTATCCCTAGTTCTTAAACATGTTAATAATTATTATTATTAAGTAGGAAAGATATACCATTTTGTAAAATTATCCCCATTTTAGTAAAATATATCCGTAATCTCAGCTGATCTACTTTTTAATCACGTTATTAAGAAACTAAATAAAAATATAAATTGGAGACCGACTCCATATGCATCTGTTTAATTCTCTATAAATACCCACACAAATGAAGCAGCGAAATCATCACCTACTCAACTTATTTCATCAAGTCAATAGATAGTCTGTTATTATATTGTTGATCAGCTGGTAAGTGGAAAATGACAAGTTTGTGTATGGCTCCATTTGTAGCCATGGCCACTTTCATAGTTGCCCTCCATTTGAGCTCCTCTTATGCTTTCAACCCCAAGCTCTTGAATTTCTCTAGAACCCTAACCGAGTCTGAGTGGTTACCGGCCGGTGCCACCTGGTATGGTGATGCTAATGGCGCCGGAAGCGATGGTAAATAATTAATATACATTATATCAACTCTTATTTATAAGTACTTACACATATATATACATATGTATTTATTATATAACGGATAAGGTCCTGAAAATTATATTTTAGATTGAAACTAATGTGTTATTGTTCATATATATGAAGGAGGAGCTTGTGGATACAGCAGCTCTGTAGAGCGAGCTCCATTTGCTTCAATGGTGTCTGCCGGAGGACCTTCTCTTTTCAACTCCGGTAAAGAATGTGGCGCTTGTTATCAGGTCAAACCGTCATTAAATACATTCTCAGCTATTATGTTTTAATTAAATACTGAAAGGTCCTATTCAATAATAGTAAGCAGGTAAGCATAACGTACAAAATTAATTGTAACATTCAGGTAATGTGCACTAAGACAGAAAACAAAGCATGCTCAGGAACACCCGTGACCATAGTGATCACTGATTCGTGCCTAGGTGGCCCCTGTCTGTCTGAGTCAGCTCACTTCGACTTAAGTGGGACCGCCATCGGAGCCATGGCTTCTACCGGCAAGGCTAACGACCTTCGCGATGCCGGAGTTTTGCAGATTCAGTATAAAAGGTTCCCTGTTATCCTTTTACAGTTTTGTAATGCATATATATATATGATCTAATGAGTTGTGATTGAGTTATATGTTATTGCAGAGTGGCGTGCGATTACCCTGGTGTAAAGCTGAGTTTCCGAATAGATCCGGGGTCTAACCCTAACTACTTTGCTACATTGATTGAATATGAAGATGGAGATGGTGATCTTGGAGCCGTGGAACTCAAGCAAGTGCTAGACTCATCAAAATCATGGGTGTCCATGCAACAATCATGGGGGGCTGTTTGGAAGTTGGACTATGGATCCACACTTGAAGCACCCTTCTCGATTCGTCTCAGGGAACTTGAGTCAGGCAAGACTTTGGTGGCTAACAATGTTATCCCGGCTGGGTGGCAACCTGGCCACACATATCGATCTATCGTAAACTTCGATACCTAGCTAGCTAGCTAGCTACACCAATGAAATCGAAATGTCTAGATAATTATAATAATTAAGGTAATATATGAACCATGTTGCATCCATGCTGCGAAAAACATGTGATGTTATAGTCCGTCTTAATCAATAAATATATGCACTCTCATAACACATTACCATATGCGACCACTGTAATGTTTAGTTTTTGTGGTTAATTGCTAGTTAGTGACATTGAAAAAACTAATCTCAATTAGCTAGAGTTGTAGTATTGAAAGATCCAACACGTATATACTCTATTTTAAGAGCTATATATCAATCTTTCAAGCCGTAACTGTGAAGAACTGACTGATTATAAATCGATAACGAAGCCGAACCACGTATATATGATTACAAATAGTAATTTTTCTAAGAAAAGATAAACATAAAAAAATTGTTTAGAGTGAGATGATTGTTTTGCTAGCTATGTCTTGCCTTGAGATGTCAAATGCACCTTGTATATAGTTACTTGTAGCCAAGAGGAATATACAATTTACAATTTTGAAAGGACACAAATCTAGCTAGCTAGCGTTTATGTACGCAGATGTATATAGAAAGCTTAAGGATTTATTTAAGAGATGCAAAATTGGGATTTTAGATCGGTTTGTACATCATTAAAGAAGTTATTTAATTGTGTTGTTGCGATATGACTTTGCTTCTTCCAATAAACACCAAAGCATCAGATTCAGCTCCCCTTTGCCACCATACAAAAGTCCTCAAATTATAGAACCTTTTTCATTGACGCTTCTGCTTTCTTCATCATTTTCCATATAATTTTGTTGCTCGCTGCCATTGACTTATGTGGCTCATTCAGTGTGTATATGGAACGAGAGTCCAATTGGGCCGAAGCTTGACATCATTTTAGGATATTATGCACGAACGGCTCAGGTAAAAGGGACAATGTAACTCCTCCACGACCAACCATATGCATGTATGTTGCTCTGTCCGCCATGGTTTTGGCTTGGAAATGACAAGTCACCAAGCATAGATAAGGCATAGAAGGACTAAGAGCAATAAAAAAGACATTTTTTTTTTCTTTTTTTCTCTCTTATTATTGTATAAGGAGTTCTTATGGTTTTACCTTTCATAATTGATGTATTCATTCTTATAATATATATATATTAAAGTTGTTTACTCAGTTTCCTTCAACTTCCTAACAGAGTGTTTTGCTGTTATTTTGAGTAATAATAATAAGAGAAATTAGGTTTCCAATTAGTTGTTCTACGGTTAATAAGTTCCTTTAATTAGGTATGTACATTACAACACGCAGATAGATACACTCTAGTATATTAGCTAGGTAGCTAGATGATTTCATTGATGATGCTCCTTTCCGTTAGTTTGATTCTCAGTTAATTAAACTGAATTAAATTACTTAAGTATATGATCGTTAGTCAACACATTTGCTCCAAAGTATCTAATGATAATAATTATACCAACTATTATTCCTTCCCATTAATTATTCATAACAATTATTAACTGTTCCTTGACATTAAGAGCTAGCAAGGCAGCATTATAAGTAGCATAAGAGACAAAGTTGATTATTTAGGAAGATAGTTTGTTTAATGATGAACTAGCTACTCCATAAGGAGCTTGTAGGCAACCTTGAAAGAGGCATAAGCATCAATGCAAGCATATTCCACTTGAGCTTCACTCAGCTCTCTAGCATCCCAGTTGCTCCTGCACACATGAATCGGCTTCTCCATGTAAAGTCCCGCAATCTCTCGAGCCAAATCCTTCAAACCGGGACGACGATACCACCTCCCTGGCCACTTCAACGTTGCCACTTCACGAATATCAGAATGCTTTGCACATCCTAGCCCATACTCATTCCTCAGCTTTGCAATGTCATCACCAACCTATAATACAATATAATCCAAATATATATATATATATTAATCAATCATTTTTTAACTAGTAGACAATTAATAATTAACTCACTATTTAGTGTCTCAATTTTACTGCATGTATCAATTTGGTGTCTCAAAATTAAATTGCTACATTCGACTGTTATAATTTTCAACTTTTTTGCTATTTGGTGTCTTCGTCAAATTTTAGGGTTAGATTTAACAAAAACTAGTCATGTGCTAGTCGCATAACTAAATAAATTTGAAAATTCCTAAATTACCCAAAAAATGCTCGAAATCGCCAAAATCGGGTCAGGTGGATGACTCAGAATCGAAGGTAGGTTGCCAGAATCAAACGGGTGGCTTCGAAAGAAAAAAGTATAAGGAGAAAAATTGTCTTTTCATCTCAATCGAAAAATCAAATCGCAACAAAATTGAAACCTAGGACACGATATATTAACAATTTAATCCTGAAACATTAAACCGAGTCCGAGACAGTTCTTTATGTAGGTACCTCAACCCCTACAAAGGTGAAGTTGGGATCCATCATGAAACTCTTGAGGGAGCGAGGAATGGCATCGACGTAAAATAGTTGGACAATTAGGCATTTTTTGTCAATGCACAGCTGCAGGGTGGCGGACTTGTTGCTCAATGAGGGGTTCATGTGAGGTCTCCACTCAACATCTAACCCTACCACCATTGGGGATGGTGTGGCACCATATCTGATCTCGCGAACCCATTGATTGATTACAGAAGAGCTATCAGTTACAGTTGTTTCGATGGTTTTGGAATCAAAGTAGACTGAGTATTTGGAGGTGTCAGCATGGTAAACAATGCCACTTCGGCTGCTACTACCATACATAGCTACTGTGTTGTATATAAGGCTCTTGTGTACTGAAGGATGAGAGTGGAGTAGTATTAACTGGGTGTATGTTATATATAGATAGAGAGGAATAGGATGCATGCATGCATGGGAAATAAATGGATGGCTTTTTTGAGAACAGAGTAATCAGATTACAACGCAAGTAATTAAATAAAGGAGATGCATTCAAAGTTGATGAGGTAGGTTTCAATATTTTGGAGAAACCAATTCAAACCTTACATTGCCAATTACTCCTACCTTATCCGTGAAACACTATTTGGGAGTTGATCCAATTCAAGTCACAAGACCACTTACAAAGTTACAATGACTAATTAATACCATTTAATTGCCTTTCATTTTCACCAACATCAACTCATTCATATGCCATAAAGTTCAATTTACTTCAAATAGTTTTACCTCATTAAATGGCAAAAACTCTCTATATATATCCCAACTTTGTGGATTTATACGATTTTTTTTCCTATAAATAAGACTATTATGAAAACCTAGAAAGTAGAAATAATAACGTCTGAAAACTATTTATCAAAACAGCAAGGTATGCAGTAATAAATTATGAAAGTGCACATAAAAAATATAAACAGAGCATTTTTTTATTTTAATTCTAAAAAATTATTTGAAATTAAAAGATAAAATTTCAAATAAAAAAAAGTTTTAAAACAACTATATTATGATATAAAATTATTCATTAAGAATATTAAAAGAAGATATAACTAAAACTCATTTTATTCTATTGATTTTTCAAATTTATATTTGTCCATCCATTATTTATTTAATCACTAATTTTATATTTTTTGTTGTTTTCTTTAGAGTTCATGTACACTTTTTCTTTATTTTTCGGAAACTAATTTTCAAACTATAGATTTTTTATTATTTTATTTATGTATATTATGCAAAATTTGTGAACCTAAAACGAAATATAATACAAAGAAAATTAGGAATTTGGAACAATTAATGAGATTAAATATATGAAATAATTTTATAAAAATGGAAACCAGAAAAGATTTAATTATTATGGTAAATGATGAAAATACACATAAAAATAAATAGATAAACATTTTTTTTATGTTTTAATTCTTAAAAAATATTATAAACCAAAAGATAAAATTTAAACTAAATAAGTTTTGAAACAAATATAATATGATAGGAAAATTATTCATTAAGAGTATTTAAAAATTTACTAACTAAAATCCACTCTTAATTTTATTCTATTAATTTTTTAAATTTAAATTACTTTACCCATTATAATTCTAATCACTAATTGTATAAACTTTAGAAGTTTTCTTTAGGGTTCATGTACGTTTTTATCTTATTTTTTCACACTTAAACTAAAATATTTACGAGTATTTAGTTTATGTACATTTTATATGACCATTTTTATAATTTATATTTAACATATTATATTGTTATTTTTTTCACAATTATGAATTTATCATTTTAACTTTATATTTTTTACAACTAATCTCCTCAAATTTTTTAAAGTTTTTTCATATCTTTCATATATTATATTTCAGTTTAGTTCAATTATAACAAATATAGACTTTGGGATGTAAAGTAGAAAATATAGATAATTTTAAAAAAAAAAACAACAAAAAAAACAAAATTCAATTTGTTAAGTCTTAAATTTTGTTAGTGACCCTAATTTGAAAATTCACTCTCCTCTGGATTCAACTGCGTTGGTCTTAATGCAACTTTAATTGTTATGAAGTTTTGAGGTGCACAATATATATGTTATAAGAACATCAACATTATTTGGATTTCTCTATAGAATTATAGTGAAATTGAGCCACACTTATCAATTGGTTTCAAGTTGTAGAACAATCTAAAAAATAAATAAAATATATATTTTTGGCCAATTAATAAATAAATTATATAAAACCAAGAAAAACCTATATTTTTTAATACAAAAACAGTCACGCAAAATTAAAAGAAATGTTGTGTCGTTGGTACCAACAGTTACATTATTTATTTTTTTTATTAGGAGAAAAATTCCTAAAACCTATATAAAAGTTTCTCGGAGAATAATAAGAAAATTTACTTGTAATATAATTAAGATACTAATTATATACAAAGAGTTGAGTGAATAATATAACGTACCCCTTTGTTCAAAGTCGCTATCGGCGAAGAAACCTCAAAAAAAGTTCTAGTTCTAGTACTAGAACTTTTTTTGATCAGGTTTCTTCGTCGACAGCTCGACTTTGAACAAAACGTTGTTGTTCACACAATTAAGTAGCAACATTCAACCTTACGATAATAATGATAACTACAACTTATTATATGACGAGAAATCCGGAAAAAGAAAAAAGTTTAATAAATTGAAGAAGAAAATGATGAGAAAGTAAAAGCAGTAGAGCTAACTTTGAAGAGACAATTAATATATGCAGTTTAATTGGAACAGAGTTTTCTGCGTCTAGCTCGGAAGGCCAATCAAGAGTCTTGCAGATAACAAAACATTTCTTATCTTGAAACTTGTTTAAGTGAACCAAACAAGTATGTATATGTAAGATGAATTTTGCAAAGTACCTTTATAAAGTGAGATTAACAGTAGTAGTAATAAATAATACGAAATATTTTTATATCTTCCCATAATCATTAATAAAATTATTATTATTATTCCTTAACATTAAGAGAGCATGCAGTACCATAAGTGCATTTAGGTTGATTATTTTTAAGATAGGTTACTTAATGAACAAGCTAGCTAGCTAACTACTCAATGAGCAGCTTGTAGGCAACCTTGAAGGAAGCATAAGCATCAATACAAGCATACTCCACTTGCCCTTCACTTAGAACTCTAGCCTCCCAGTTGCTCATGCACACATGCCTCGGCTTCGCCATGTTAAGCCCGGCAATCTCTCGAGCCAAATCCTTCAACCCAGGACGACTATACCTCCCCGGCCACTTCAACTTTGCCGCTTCCCGAATATCAGCATGCTTTGCACATCCTAGCCCATACTCATCCCTCAGTTTTGCAATATCATCAGCTACCTACAAATATTAATCAATTTTGTGAGCAATAAAAATGTACCCCCATTATAAATATCCTGGATACGCCACTGAGTACGGTACGTACCTCAACCCCAACAAAGGTGAAGTTGGGATCCATCATGAAATTCTTGAGGGAGTCGGGAATGGCATCGACGTAAAATAGTTGGACAATACGGCGCCCGGCCGGTCAAACTCACGCTGCCTCCCAATTACTAGAGACTACCTTATCCGTGCATGAGATAGATAGATGACTGTTTGGGACTTGATTCAATTCTAGTGCCAACCTCAATATTTCAATTCAATACCCGGCTCTCCTCATTCTTCATTGTGTCTCTTTTAGAAAGCAAAAGAAATATCTGAATTAAATAATTTCCGTTAGATAAAGTGTTAACTGTAAATACTTTTCTATTTTCAAAGCTTATGTGAGGTTGAAATTTGAAACTTTTAGTTAATGAAAAAGCACTGTACCGCTAGTTTATATTAGATAGTTAATGATGGTGGTGTAATATCGATTGTAAAAAACAAGTTTTAGAGAGATGAATGATTTTCATAGTTGTTTCTTTAGTATATCCGTTGTTGTTGTCTAAGGGTGGTTTGAGAGTGTATTCTCAATGTAATTTTACACTTAAAAACACTTTGAGCAGAAATTTTAGGTTTTGGTAATTCACATTCAAAGACTTCAAGAATAACAGTTGGATATAGTAAAGTCCACGGTAATAAGGTTGCTCAGCCACCATCCGGCAAGCTTGCCAAACCCAATGCATGCAATCCAAGCTACCAATCATACCTGGGAATCCATGCTGGCTGCCTTTTCTCAAAAAGATTCTCATATCGGTCACAGTAGGCCGACGAAGATACTCCTATGTGTAGATATTTCATATGGTCTTACAAAACATTTTGAATGAGATTCATACTGTGGTTTGGCTTATTGTTAGCACCTCTGAAACAATATCAAAAGGAATGCCATATGCCATTACCATCAATACCGCCGTTTCTTTTGTTGTGTACTTGTGGTGTGCAACTCATTTTATCGAATGTGTCAGACCGTGTTAAGAAATATTCATCTTCTCTGCAAACGTCTTCAATGATTCTGTTGAACAGAGGCTGGTGCATGCAATATCGTCTACAGAAGGTCACAATGTCCTCTAAAGGGGCAGGGATGAAATAGTTCTCCATTCGAACTTCCCTATTCTGGTGTGTGTAACAATGATTTGAAGAAGTACCATCATGGAGAAATTCTTCGCTAGCACCGAGCTAGCACGTGGCTCGGTGTTGATGGCACTTCACCCAACTATAATATGACATGTTGCATGCATTGCCAGACATCGTGCCACGTGTCATAATTTAATTGGTTGTAGTTGTACCATGTGGGAGCCACGTGCTAACTCAGCGGTACATAAGAATTTCTCACCATCGTGCCTTGGACGTGGATGGGTGTCTCCATGTCACGTCCATATGCACATGCTCCACAAGCTCATTTCCTTCATCTTCCCTTTGGTATTCCGATTCGAAATAAGAGAATGATGAAAATACGTATTGAGGACACGTGCTTTGTAGATGGATTAATATATGATCCTGAAAATGATGTGCGTAAAGAGTATGATATTAAGCGGATTTTTATTAAGAATTTAAGATATGATTGAATGGTCCACAGTCATTTGATTTATAATTGTGTAGTCTTTTCAATTCTAGATAAATATTTATGTAGTGGTCATATCATACTAATGATCGGAATGCAATCATATTCTAAATAAAAATAGGAATGTAATAATGTTCAGAATAAAGATAGGAAAGCAATAATGTTTTGAATAAATTTAGGGAGAAGTTATTCAGTAGCTCAACAGGTGGTGGACCAACGCCCAATAATAAAATGACAAATCGCGAGAGAGAATAAGAGTGGCAGTTTTTAAACAAAAAAGTGAAACACGTGTCACTTTGTTATTGGGTGGGGTCCACCACCTGGCAACCATGTTCTAAGACCGAAGGACTAAATAACTTCTCAAAAATAGTATCCAATGAATTAATTTTTATTCAAATACTTGAGAATTCAAGCACATTTCAAAGCTGATGGTGAGAATTCAAACTAAGCATCTTAATTATTAGTAGGGTGCCCATGATTCAAACTAGAAATTTCAGAAACATAATCCTCATAAAAGCTTTGACTATCTTCCATCTCGCACCTAGCAACAATGGCAGCTTGTTTACGTTCCCAATACCTCTGTTGCATCGGATTCATAGTAGAGAGGTCTTGACTCATAATAAATTGATCTTCTTGCTCTTGTAGCCTTTTGAGTCTCTCCCTCTCTTTTATTTCTCTAGCACGCTCTATGTCATGCCTTCTCTGAATAAGAAGTTGTGCATTTCTATTGTACTCGTCAAGTCTCTGTCTAGCACGCTCCATGTCACGCCTGCTTTGAATAAGAAGTTGTGTATTACAATTATACTCGTTAAGCCTCTGACTTGGTGGAGTGACCGGAACGGAGAGATGATTTGTGTTGATGAGTTTTGAGCTGTCAGCTGCCACGTCAGCTGGTGACTTGGCGACTACTCCGTCAATGTACTCCTGATTGGGAAGCACGTCTAGACTGCACCGCCATCTCCTGCCGTCGTTCCTTTTGCACCTCCATTGCTGCTCAACACCACTCCCACTGCCGTTGCTTACTGTTGGTCGGTTGATTTATATGGTGACACCAAAATAATTTAGTAACATGTATTACTATTAGTAGGATTCAATCATTAATTAACAAGAAAAGTAAAACAACACCTTCTATTTAGATGGTTCTAGACAATTTTCACTAACAATCATGGATGAAAGACAACACAAAATATACAAGAGAACCGCATTCATAGAGGGTTAAACTAAGGATAATGGACTTCAAAATGTTTAAAATTAACAAAAAATTATAAATTTGAGACTTGAGCTCATAATCTTGACATTCACAAGCAAAGATTTCAACCACTAGGCTAAGTTATCTTCGACGTATAAACTGTCATGTATAGAAGAAACCAGGTTGACTACTACATGATTACTAAAAAAAAAAAGGATGACTACTACATACTTGGAAATTTGCTTCCTCCAGAAACTCAGTTTGAAATTCAATTTGGCTTCAGGTTTTACAATGATTTATAACAACCAGAAAAGAAAACAAAACTGAACACGTATCTAGATCGCAATAATGAATTACCTTGAGGAGCACTTGTAGGTGAGCAACCCAACATAGCAGTTGCATCTCTTTTGGTACTGACATGTCCACCAATGCTACACAACCTCGGTTTTTCCTCAACCGAGTTGACAAAACCGTTGTCCTCCTTAGAGCTACTCAACTTCAAGTAGGTCGCCGATGCAAATGTTACAGTAGCTTCAGGAATACTCTTGCTCTTACCACTACATCCATCTACAGCTCTCTTGCTGCAACTAGAATTATCTGTAACAAGAGGAGGCCCTAATGGAGTTTCATTACTAACATTCGAGTTTCCAGAGACTGTAATTATGGATGGTGTCTCTTTGTTTGGGAGTTCCACAGGCTTTCTTGAACATTGCCGACCTCTGTGCATGTGGCTTTCGCAGTATTTCTGATTCGGAATTACAGTATTGCGGCATCTCCATTTCTTTCCGTCTGTTCTTCTGCACCGATTTGGTTCTGGATTCATCATGTTCTCTGAATAAGGCGCCCAGTATTTAATGCCTACAGCTGCATTAGTCCCGACCAGACAGAAGCTTATATAATGAGAACAGAGTTACCTATCAAATAGTGTGGATTCTTCATTGAAGAAGAAGAAAGCTCCTTTTACTGAAATTGTACCTTTTTCTTGAATACCCATCACCAGAATATCAACATATATAAGATTAAGAGAAACCAAAGGGGCAAACGCAACAAATTACAAGTTTTTACCAACACAATAGAAGAAATTCATATGGATTACAGTATTATACCCCAATCTGTACGAAACCGAGAAGATTGAAGTGAGCCATCAGCATTACAAAGAAACAAGAATCCCCAGTAAACCCTTTCAACAGCAAAACACTTCTACTAGTCTACTGGTGCAGCAGCAGCAGCAGCATACATAAGTGGAATAGGCATGGACAATTGGCAAAATCAGGTTAAACTAAATTCTCAAAACAGAAGGATAATCAGAGAATCTCGTGGAAATTGGAACAAAGAAGATGAAGGGGCTTACATGAAAAGCCCTCGAGAATGGGACTCGCAAATTGAGGAGGAAGGGGATGACGAGCGGCTATAAAGTTGGAGAAAAGAGTCTGTTGGTGAAGTTGATTCAACTGAGCACTCGTGAACCCCAACTCCGTCGTCTTTCTAATACAGGGGTTTCGTGCACTGCAATTGAAGCCGACCCCGGGTCTCCTCCACCGTGGAGGCTCCACGATCGGCACCGTCCCTTTCCCGCCACTATCGGCGGAACTCTGCATCACTACATTTCAAGCAGGAACTCAATTGATAAGCCCGTAACAATTTGAAGTTAGAATTGAGCATCGGAGATTACCAGAAGACGGTGATTGAAGAGGTTGCAACGGCTCCATCGTTGCCGCGTGAGCTTGGGGACTGAACATAGGACACTACTGTCGGATTCATCTTTGAAATGTTTTATTATTAGAGAGAGATTAAAGCGGTGTCAGAGACGTCAGCCTTTTTGGACAGGACACTGAGGCAGTGAGTAGTCTCACTCTCAGTGTCTCACCCAGAACCGGACCGGTAAGGGGTCCGGTTTCCGGTTCGACCCGGCCATCACGGTCTGGGGATAAAGATCAGCTCAGCAGCAGACTTTAGAGAGCCCAGACCCACCAACAGCTCTGCTTCTCTTCAGAAAGCCCAGCCCAGTCAAACTATTCTTCTCTTTCTGTTCTGCAACTTTACTTCTCTCTCAGCCCTCTCCTCTTCTGCAAAATACGGCAGCTCAGCCCAATCTCTAAGCCCTCTCTTCTGCAAAACACGGCAGCTCAATCTCTCAGCCCTCTCTTTTACGGTTCTAAATCTTATCACATCTTATCTCTGTTTACCTTCTTAGTACAACAGATACTACGTGCATGTTTAGTTTGTGAAATAGTGATTATAGAATATTAATATGATGGTGTTTGATTGACATGGAGAATATGAAATGGAGATTATAAATTTAATATTTTCTTAGTGGAATGTTATATGTAAAAGAATTGAATAAACTTAAATTGACAGATATATCAATTTGCTTTCTATTAACCAAATTAAAAATATTAAAGGTGAAAAAGTCGAAACGAGCAGCGGCGAAAGGAGGGAAGGAGGCGGGTGGTGGCGGAGGGAGGGGGCGGCGGTGTGGGGAGGGTGGGCAGTGGGTGACGAGCGGGCGACCGGTAAAGGTGGCAGCAGGCGAGAGTAGGGATGGAAACGGGTCTCGGGGCCCCGCTGACCCGCGGGGCCCCGACCCGGTTTTGACCCGCCGACCCGCGGGTCACGGGTCGGGTCCGGGTCGGGTCGGACTCGGTTCGGGGCGGGTCCGGGTCTAGAGACCCGGGGCCCCGTAGACCCGCACCGAAATGCATATATATATAACTTTTTTTTTATTATTTTTTTTATGTTAATATGATCTAACATTTACTAAATAATATGGTTAATATACCTATATAAATAACAAATTGGTCAGGAGCTCTTTTACCATGTACCAAATTACAAATATATGTATATTTAGATTATTAGGATTTGTTAATTTGGTGATTGGATTTGAATTTGTATTTGTAATGAATTTGATGTGTTTGTTGTTTATATTTGATTAGTGTTAGATTTATGTTTTGAATTTATATATAATGTAATATTTTGACAAAAAAAAATTGTATTTAATATTGAAAAGTGAAAAAAAAAATAGAAAAAAAAAAAAATTTGTTCACGTGACGGGGCGGGTCGGATTGCCGACCCGATCCGACCCGACCCGGAAGGTCCAATTGGCCGGGGCAGGGTCAGCCAGGCCGACCCGCGGGGCGGGTCTGGGGCTGCCAAAACCCGCCCCGACCCGCCCCGTTGCCATCCCTAGGCGAGAGGCCGCAGCTAGCGACTGCAGCAGGCGAGCGGCGGCTGCAGATGAGCGACGATGGCAGGCGATTTTTGATACAATAAACTTGGTCATTACACGTCAGGCTATTATGTCAAAATAACAGAAGACATATGGCAGGTGCAATCAAATTTTGATAATGCAGATGAAATGGAAGTGCTTTTGATGGCAATCAATGATGGAAAGCCTTCTCATCAAGCCAAAATCATTTGGTATAATGGTTCAGTCTTCTCCATTATGTTGAACTACCGAACCAAATAATCAAATTATAAAGAATATTGTTTTCGGATTAACAGGTCTTTTAGTATATAATACTTGACAACTTTTGGGTTTTGATGTTTTTTTTTTTGTTAACTAGTTTTGGTACCTATGTTTGCAGATTTTCTAGTTTTGGTCCGACTCTAACATTCCGTCCATATTTTCTGTTAAGTAACATGTGCAAATCATGTGATCCACCCTAAACTTTTAATGTTGTTCAATTTAGTCCCTCTAATACTTCCCTAACTTTTTTTTGGTCAATTTAGTTCTGAAGTTTTAAAATTGACCTCAATTGGACGACCAGGTCCAATTGGGGGCGAATTGACCCCCAAATTAGACTGGGTCCATTTGACCTAGCCCAGGCTTTGTCAATTGGACCTAGTTCAATTTTGGGAAAATTGACACCAATTGGACCTAGTCGTCCAATTTGGGATCAATTTTAAAACTTCGGGACTAAATTGAACAACAAAAAGATAGGGATGTCTTAGAGGGACCAAATTGAACAAAATCAAAAGTTTAGGGTGGATCACGTGACTTGCATATGTTACTTAACGGAAAAAATGTGTGGAATGTAACGGTCAGACCAAAACTATAAAATCTGCAAACATATGGTACCAAAATTAGGCAAAAAAAAAACATTATGGAATAAAACCCAAAAGTTGTCAAAATCATAGACCAAAAAGTCATATTAACCATTTTCTTTTTGTTAGTAACTTATTCAAATATTCCTAAGTCTATTCATTAGATTGAGTTAAAATTTATCGCAAGTACTTTACGAATTTTGCAGTTCTCTATTAAGCGGTTGTGAAAGAGAATAAGAGATGAATTTAGTGTGAGCTAAAGAGTGAGTAAAATTTCATTTTAAAACTTAGATTGTTGTCTGTCTTTGTTCTTCATTATTCAGCTCCGCTTCCTCTGTAATCAATAGCAATTGAACTCTATTCAATGAAACTCCATTAAAATATCTCTCTATTTAAGATATTTCAGTGATTACTTAAGTACTTCAAAAAAAGGGAAAACAATATAAATAGTCCTCGAACTTTACTCATTTTTCTATTTCTGTCCTTGAACTTTATTTTTTTCTATTGATGTAATTGAACTCGTCAAATCCATTCTGTTATAGTCCCGTCGTTAAATTTTACTGTTAATTGTGGGTGATTAGACGCTGATTTAGCAAAAAATATTGATGTGGACAAGCTAACATGACATATTTAGGTTCACATCGTATTTTTTAATATATATCAATAACTAAAAAATAAATAAATAAAAAAATAATAAAAAAAAACATGAAAATGAAAGGCACTAAATATGATGTGGCCAAAACTATGACACGCCAACTTGTCCATGTCAATATTTTTTGCTTAATCAACATCTAATCACCCACAATTAACAGTAAAATTTTAACACGAGACTAAAAGAGAATGAATTTGACGAGTTCAAGTACATCAATAGAAAAAAATTAAGTTCAAGGACAGAAATAGAAAACTGAGTAAAGTTCGAGGATCATTTATGTTGTTTTCCCTTAAAAAAAAATTACTTTCATTTTAGAATTCCAGCCTTTGTAAAGTTATTATTTAGGTAAAATATTAAAATATGGAAAAATAATAACACCCACTCTCATTGTCTCCCAGTCGAATGTTGTCGGTACAGCACAGTCTATCGTCGCCCTTATAACCGAACTGGCTCTTTATACATGGGAATCAATTAACTTGGAAAAAAAAACATTCAGTTTGCCATGATTCTTTTTACAATCTGTATATCGATTCGACTAAATTGGTGAACTAGATTAAATTCTCATCTCAAAGTTGAATCCCTTCTTTGTTTGAAATTATACATAATATTAGATTTCTTCTGCAATTATGTACTAGTTGAGGTGAAAACTTTTCAAATTATATATTATAATACTACATATTTCTAATTTAAACGAAATATTTTATTTTAATGAATTTATACATGTAGAGAAAATCAGTAATAATATAATATAAATATTCATCCAAATAAAATTTTGCGCTATCTTTTAGACAAATTACAACTTCTATCTTTAGAGTATAAGGACAAATTTTTATAATTTAGTAAAACTCATAAAAAACTAAAATTATATATACTAACACCTTATATATTATCTCTAATAATGCATCTGATATATTAGGAGAGGGGGTCATTTCCCCACTTAAAAATAAAAAGCAACAATAAAGAAAGTGGAATTATTCTATCAAAACAAAGAACGTGGAATTAGAAGTGCCGACACAAACACCACGTAAACAATTATCATTCCTCCATCAGTATATGGAACAACCAACAATTACTATACACGCTTGGTTTACATGAAAAAAAAAAAAGTGGAATGTGAAATAAAGAATGAGGACTATGGATGGAAGGATATATAATTTGTTGTTTGATTGATTATGTGACACGATATATCAAAGTGGAATACATTGTTTGGATAGGTAAAGATATATGTATTGTGATTGAAATTGGATGAAATGACATCAATACTTTATAACATTCACTTTAATATACGGAATATTGTATAGTTTTTTTAAAATATATATATATATATATATATATATATAATTTTTTAAAATTAAAGATTTTTGTTAAAATAATTTATATTTTTGTAAATTACATTAAAAAATTTAACTTTTAAAAATTCAGAAAAAGTGTAAATGTATTTTGAAAAATAAGGACAATTCTATCATTCATAAAAAAATTAAATATTTAAAAATAATTTAAGGATTTAGTTTTTTTTTTTTTTTAATGTTCTTCCATAAAGTCTCCACAAAGTACTTTTTTTTTGTTTGTAAAGTATATCATTAATTAATAAGACCAATGTAACCAAAAGAAAAAGACACTATGAGGCGACGAGGCTAAAAATCGCCTTAAATTTGAGTCGCTAATGACGTGATCGCCTCATTAAAAAGGCGGCATTCTTAAGATAATAATAAAAAACTTTATATATATTCTTTTTTTTCTGGTAAAACCATGTAATATACTCAAAATAAAGAAGGCATTCTTATCTTTTTATTTATTCTAAACTTTTAACCCTTAAAACTAATAGTTTAGGCCCTATGCTAGATAAAAGAGCAAGCTTGATAACTATTTTAATCCGTAATACAAAATACGAACCTTTAAATAATTTTTTTAAAGTTGTATAAGTGAAAACCCTAATTTTTTAACCAAGCCTTCACCACTTTCCTTTTGTCCTCTCACGCATCTTCTTCCAGTCACCGTGCCTTATTTTTCACTAAGTCACCGTGCCTTCTTCTTCCTCCTCCATGGCCACCGTGCTCTGCAAATTTCAGGTATTTTTTGTCCTTCAACTCCACAAATGTCGCCTATCTCTCTCTATCCTACGAGACTTGCGCCTCGTTGTCTTAACGCCTTAGGAAAAGGGCGCTCAAAGGTGATGACCTTAACGGTGACTACCCCAGACATGTCTTGGGCAGGATGCCACAAATTCGCCTCGCGACGAAGCGTTTGCCTTTGAAAAAACTGGATAAGCTAGTCAAACTACAAACTATAAGAATGAAACTATTAAGGGAAACAAAAAACAACTAAGACTAACCAGGATAAGTGTGTAATCTCAGGATTAGGAATCTAAGGATTTGAGATTAATTCGGCCAAAATACGAATTGGCTCAGACATTTTTTTAGTTTGTCTATTGAGTTCAAGCTTGATAACACTCGGTCCGAACTAATCGGTGTCTAAACTAGTTTTATAATATCTATTGTCCTTAGAAATGTTAACTTATTATGTAAATTAGGGTAACAAGTCGAACTCATCATGAAAAATGCTAATTTATTGTGATATATAATAGACTTACGAGTTCAACTTTGATTATGTCGAGTTAGAATATATGAACTAAAAGTTCAAGTATCAAAAAATTGAACTCAATCGAGTTCGTCTCTGTTGGGAGATTAAAATCGGGACCGAGCCCAGGCCCATGAGGTTCCTTACTAAAACTAATGTTGATAATAGGAGTAGCCCAACAAGCTTATATAGTGTTTCAAATCTTCAATCTAACCACACTTAACTATCTCCCTCTTACATGTGAGTCCAGCTTAGCTCCCCTTAACCGAGAGTCTGCCCACATTGTAGCAACCCCTTAACTGGAAGTCTACTGCACCAAACTGTGGAATTTTCAAACCAGCCCCTCGAACGGCCACGTCATGCACCGAGCCAGAGCACAAACTCGAAACAGCATGTACCACGTGTTGCTGCCTTTACACTGGGACTCACCACTTTGGACTTTTCCCGACTTTCCGAATCGAGTCACCGACTCTGATACCAGTTGATGGGAGATTAAAACGGGAGCGAACGCCCACTACATAAGCTAACTGAGATTTCTTACTAAAAATCAATTGGTGATTGTAAGAGTAATCCACCAAACTTATATAGTGTTCCAGCTTTTTAATTTAACCGATGTGATATAACTCACTCACATATAAACTTAACAGAATCGAGTCGAACTCGATAATTTTTAATCAAATTTAATGAGTATTCGACTCGGCTAGTTTACACCTACATTTACTACTAGTCAAACCTCTCTACTAATTAGAACTAAAGTGGATTGTTGAATGAATATTACTTTACCATTTTAAACAGTTAAAATTTCTCTGAAGTATGTCTTTTGTCAGATAAACTGATGAAAAAAATTCACTTGTTGTCTGTCTTTGATTACAATCTTTTATTTGCTTTTTCTCTTTACAAACTTCCTTCTTAATGAAGCTTATTTATTTATTTATTTATTTATTTTGTTTTTTTTTGCCATCTTAATGAAGCTTATAATGATAGAACATGGTGATGGTCTGCTAGATACATAACTCCAACCAAAATGAATAACAAAAATAATAATGTAATAAATATATATAATAAAAAATAATTAAATTATAAAGCACACTAACAACAGAAAAATGAAAAGAATACAGACTAGCAAGCACCGAATTCAAGAAGAAGCATATGCTAGTGCTAAATGGGCACCCCTTCCCACAAAGAGAAATAGAATAGAAGCCTTTTCATTTCCAGCTGTGACCCAACCCCTTCTGTATAGTGTATACCCCACTCAACTCAACCATGGTTACTTACTTAACTAACCCTGGTTAGCCCTCTATTTCTTTCCGTTTACAATCTTCTCTTCTTTACGGATTCTTCTTCTTCCTCTCTGCTCCAGTCCTCACTCTGCTCTGCAACAATGGCCGCAATCCACCTTGTGGCGGTCTTCACCTTCGCGCTACTTTCCACCACCATTTCAGCTCACAACATCACCGATATCCTTAACGCCTTCCCTGAGTACTCCGTCTTCAACTCTTACCTCAGCCAGACCAAGCTCGCCGACGAGATTAACAGCCGCCAGACCCTCACCGTCCTCGCCCTCACCAATGCCGCCATGACGGCCCTTGTCGGAACCAAGCCGCTCTCCGTCATCAAAAACGAGCTCGAGATCCACGTCGTCCTTGACTACTTCGACCCGCAGAAGCTTCACAAGATCCCCGACGGCTCCACTCTCTCCACCACTCTCTACCAGACCACCGGAAACGCTCCCGGTAACCTCGGTTTCGTCAACATCACCGACTTGCAAGGCGGCAAGGTAGGCTTCGGCGCCGCCGCTCCCGGCTCGAAGCTCGACTCGTCATACACCAAGTCAGTGAAGCAGATCCCGTACAACATCTCAATCATCGAGATCAGCGCGCCGATCATAGTTCCGGCAATCGCGAACGCGCCGTCGGCTTCGGACGCGAACATAACTGCTTTGCTGGAGAAGGCTGGGTGCAAAACCTTCGCGAGCTTGCTCGTCTCCAGTGGCGTCATCAAGACGTACGAGACCGCCGTCGTGAAAGGCCTGACGGTGTTCGCTCCCAACGATGAGGCTTTCAAGGCCAAGGGCGTCCCAGATCTCAGCAAGCTCACCAATGCCGAGCTCGTCTCCCTCCTTCAGTACCACGCCATCGCCGGTTACACTCCCATCGGAACTCTGAAGACCTCCAAGGATCCCATCAGCACTCTCGCCACCAACGGTGCCGGAAAATTCGACCTCTCAGCCAAAACCAACGGCGACTCAGTGACTCTCAGCACCGGCGTCGTCTCCTCCAGAGTGGCTAGCACAGTCATCGATTCGACTCCATTCGCGATATTCACCGTAGACAACGTCCTCCTCCCCGTTGAGCTCTTCGGCGCGTCACCCTCACCTGCTCCGGCACCAGTGCCAGAAAGTGCACCATCTCCAGCTCCAGTACTTGCCCCCACACCAGCCGACGCTCCATCGCCGCTGGCCGCATCTCCTCCGGCACCGCCGTCTGAGACACCGGAGGGATCTCCTGTGGGAGCTCCGGAGGCAGACTCAGCTGACAGCAAGTCGGCGGCGGTTCACGTGAAGGCACCGGCCTTGCTTGCTGTGCTGGCCACCGCCTCTGCCACTGTTATTTCCTCCATTCTCTTGTCCTGATTAGTCATTTAGTTCATCTTTTTTTTTTTTTGTTCTACCTTTATTTATTTGTTTCCACTTTCTGCTTTAATTTATCCGCTGTATTTGTTCTTTGCTGCTGGAGAGAGTAGAGATTTTATTTTTTGTATATTTTAAAAAAAATTAAGTTCTTTTCCTTGCTTCAAATTTGTTATTTGGCTTTTACGAGGTACGTTATCGATTATTATTATTTTTCAAAAAAAGAGGTACGTTCTCAATTGGTGGAAATTGTCGGTGGAAAAATCCAAATTTATTCGTAGCTGGATATCAGCTAACAGGCATTCCACGTGGACGTTTATGAAGTAGTATCCATCCATTCATCAGATGTAGCGTGGATACGGTAACAAATTTTAACATTTGAATAACTAAATCCCGTAAAACTCGAAATTAGGGATCGGATCTTTCGAGAGACCGGATCTAGCGATTACAGAGTCGTTGATGACATTGTTGATGCTTGTTGGGTGTGTGGGTACACGCGCCATATCTTTCACGTGTGGACTGGACCCAACCAACAACTCTTTGTCTCTCCGGCTAAAAGCAAAAAGAAAGTAATGGTTGAGTTTACTTGGCCAAAAGAAAGTAACGGTTGAATTTGATTATGAAATGATTAACGGATATATATATATATTGTGTCAACCGGTAAAACTAATTCTATTTCCAAAAGCTAATTAAGTTTGAATATTAGTTGAGACATCATTAACACTTATTGAGACACAACAAGTGCCACTTGTCCATGCACACATGCACACTCCTTGGTGCGATGAGACTTCACTTGCCAAAGGCGTCGTAAGGCACGATGTTAAGCACGCTAATGACGTAATGAGCACTTGTCGAGGAACGTTGTTGAGCATACTATAAAACATGTTATTCTTTCAAAGACTTTCAATGCATACTCGAGGGACATCATTTGTATTCAATGGGACGTTGTTGAGCACACTCCCAAGCATTGATGTTTATGTTTATTCATTGGCAATAAAAATATTGAGCATAGGAGTTGAACCTGGGCGCTCTGATACCATGTCAAGAATAAGACACGTGTCTTAACCAACTGTCTCAAAAGTCTGAACTTATGAAGGCATTGGACACGTTCTTATTCATATTTTAACGATTTAGATTTGAGACACTCTTCAACCCGAGGCCATAAGCGCACTTGCTCCTACCTACACCGTCCTTCATTTTTTGCGATGAACGGCTCATACGGGGCTCATGAACACTTTTGGTGTATTAGTAAAGTAAATGAAAAAAAATATATTAGACATTATAGTTGTATAAAATATTATTTAATGACGTGTATTAATTTGGTGTATTTTAAAATTCAAAATCACTTATTATGTTTTCAGCACAATAATACCCACTTTAGAGTTAGTTTTAAACATTACAATTGTTGGTTTCGACATGTCTTTAGATTAAATTAGATATGAACACTTCTTCTTTTTCAATCAATACACGTTCAACAAGGATTTCCGTCAGAGTATGGGAAGATTTTTTTCTTTGATTATGAGATGAGGTTTGTTAAAGAATGTGCAATCATCTCATATTCTCATTTGCATCGCTCGTACCTACTATATATTGCTGCTCTCCTAAAAATAATTGGTTCACAGGCAAACTATATAATGAAAAATCTTCTAGTTATTGATACATTGACCCGCCTATTTGCACAAAATTTTACCAAAATAAAAGCTCATGTTATTAATATTTATTATTCATGATTTTTTTCAACCAAAAAAACTCATGATTTTCAAAGTAGTTCATTTTTAAACTTATATATTAAACCAACATATACCTTTTATTTTTTATTATTAATAATTTGTTAGAGTAATTTACTTAAGTTAGATAGATAACACCATATGTCATTATTTAAATCAAAATATCGAAAAATTTATAACTATTTAATTGAAATTTTAAAAAGTAAATAATATAATTTAAAAATTATAAATATTTATTTAAAATATTCAGAAGTTATAGCTCAAAATCGTTCCTCTCATTCGGCCCAATTTGGTTTGACATCAACGCATTTTTTGGGCCGAGGACATCAACGCAATTTCATTTTAAAATTAACTGGGATAATTAAGAAATTCGGCCCACTTTCCAATAAAGTAATTCGGCCCACTGTTATGAAGGCACCAATTATTATGCGATGTCATCATTGAGGCCCATAACTACCACAGGGACTAAATCAGATCAAGTAACACAGTTCGGGTACGAATTTGACCTAATGGAGAAGTTAATTGCGAAAACATTTGGTTCTTACTTCATTCATATGCTTCGAGCCTTTGAATCTCCGTGAGGAACCTTGCAGGTTGCAGCAGAGATAGTTCTTTGTTTGTAATCGGCGCAGAGCAGAACCGGCGCCCTGTAGTTTTACCCGCTATTCCTTCTAGATCATCGAGTAGCTCGAGATGGCAAGTATTTTTCTTTCGAAGCGTCATTTCGTCGAACAGTTGGTGTGCATTGTGTCTTACTTTTTGACTTTGCTCTCTATTTCTCTGTTGGTGATTCCGTTGCCGTCTTCAGTCAGTCACTCTACACACGAACCTCGGCGACATTAAATGCGAGATTGCTTGTGATGAAGTTCCCAAAACTTCTGAGGTATGTTCTGTTGGTTTGTTAGTATAGTAGTCAATTGCTGATGCTTTTTTTCTTAATCTGTTGGATATAGTGGTTGTAACTTGTGTTTGGTATTAAGCTCAAGTTTTCAGTTCTTTCTACTGATCGTGCATGGGTTGATTCTTAGAAGAATTCAGAGTGTCAGACGTTTTATATGCTTATCAGTAAGACAGTAACTAGATTGAGTTATTATTCAATTGTGGCGAAAGACTGATCTTCACTCTATAGGTAATTAATAGCTAACTGTGATTAGCTATTAGCTGAAATTGTGATGGTTTCGTGCTCCTCTTGATTTCTTGACAAAAAAGGCTTATCCTTTAGCCATCCAATTACAAACACCAATATACTTGCACAGTGCGAAATGTATAAGGAAGCATCATTGTCAACATAGTACTTTTCTTGTTTATATTTGCTTAGATTGAAAATCTGAGTTTGGTGTAAGGTGATTGCAGTAGGTGTGGTGAATTAACCAAGTCGCATTCAGTTTAATTATTCTCTACAAGTCTGCATCGAGTTCTGTTTGGCTTTGCTAGCTATTTCTCCATTTTCTTTATCTTTCTTACAGTATAGCTTCAAGTACACCCCCTTTCCCCCTTGCAGCTGTTATTTTCTATCCACGTATAATTCACACCTAGAATCTTCTAATGCCTGCTGCAGATGATGGTTCCTGTTCTTCAACTAATCAATCTCAACCCAAAAACCAAAAGCTTGGTATATAAGCTCTTCTTTTCACCTTCAGTCATCATCTTTACGGGAAAATCCAATCACTGGTTGATGTCTATCAGCTACACAACCCCACTTGAAACACACTGAGAGGCTCATGCTTTCTCAGCTACAGAATCTCTAGTCTTTTTTCTTCTTTGAAGACTTGTTCAAAGCAAGGACCCTTTAGTTTCTCCTACAGAGTTAGTCTACTAAAGTTGTGCCTGCACTCTTGTTTGTTTTATTGCTTAGGTGAAAAATCAGAATTTGTTGGATTTTCCAGAATCTCGACTAATCCTTCTATAACATTGAGTAGTATTTAGGGTTTGGTCAGTTGGTTAAAAGCTGCACGTTTCTTTCGCCTTTGTTTGCTTGTGCTAACTTAATTTAGATTTCAGCATTTTCTAAGGGGATTTGTCTATCCGAAGAAGTAAGCATCATTGAAATATGCAGAACTTTTTGGCGCTATGCGCGAGTGGATACTATGACGGGACCATATTCCACCGGAACATCAAAGGTTTCATGATTCAAGGTGGAGACCCTACTGGGACAGGAAAAGGAGGTATGAGCATTTGGGGCAAGAAATTCAACGATGAGATACGAGAATCTCTCAAGGTGTGTTCATATCTATATCTACATTTGCTCAGTTTTGATATCTTTATCTTGGCTGATTATGTTTGTGTTTTTACAGCACAATGCAAGAGGAACTCTTTCCATGGCGAACAGCGGACCCAACACTAACGGCAGTCAGTTTTTTCTAACGTATGCAAAACAACCCCATCTCAACGGATTGTATACAGTTTTTGGTAAAGTTATTCATGGATTTGAGGTCCTTGATCTTATGGAAAAGGTAGCAACCCTCTTATATCATTCAAGTGAACCGACTTTGTTTATTACTTGCTTATTATTTCAAATCCGTGTTGATTTTGGCAGACACCAACTGGAGCTGGAGATCGACCGCTTGCTGAGATAAGGATTAATCGTGTTACCATACATGCTAATCCTCTTGCTGGGTAAGCCATCTATCTGATGGATCCAGTTCTGGTTTTATTAGTGTGCTTCTGAGAAAGCCATTTATATATATGTGGTTTAACATTAGTTGTAGAGTGGTTTACTCGTGATTACAATTGACACACTTCTGTATGCATCGTCTGAACATATTTGGATACACTTCTTGATATAAATTTGAACCCTTCTACTATTTTCTGATTGATATTTTGATTGAGTGTTAATATTATTATTTTTTATACAAAATGTGGCAAGTGGTATTGAATTTGATGATGGAATTGGATATACATAACATACAATTATTAAAAGCTTAAGTTTAAGGATGGAAAATGTTAATATTTGTTTGGTTTAGTTAAATTTAAATACCACTAAAGTTGTGGCCAAAAAAAAAAAAAAAAACCACCGAAATTGAGTGGTGACATAAGGCGCGCATCAGCACTGGTGGAATGGTAGATTTTCAATTAGCACGTGTGCTTCGACCCCTGTCGTTGCTTCGACTTTACTATAAAAGGAAAGGACTTGTTGCGCCGTCATCAACTGTTCCGGGTTAATTTATTCTTTTTGCGGAAGCTGAAAGGAAAGTAATAGCTTCAATGAATGGTACTTTTCATGAAAAGATTGGTCTTTATAAAATTATCATCAAACTTGTAAAATATACACAGTTTTAACGAATGGTGAAAGTCTGAAAGAAATGATGTTATTGGAGGAAAAACCCTTTCAATGGTAATTTTTCGACACTGAATAAGAATGATATTTTCGTAATTTATTATTCGAAAGTTGCTAAAAAAATACAAATTTTAGATATTTTTTTGGTTTAGAGGATCACAGTAGTCGTTTTATTGAAGGGAACTTAATTAATAAACACTAGTAGTTTCTAACTGCAGTGCGACACATTATATATATATATATATATATCTGTGTAATTAAGTGAATATTGCAATCATATTTTACCAAGTTTTCTTTCTTTACTTCACAAGTTCACATATATGCACTTTATGAAATAATAATATCTTAATTTTTTTTGCCATGTTTTAATTTTCTATTAGAAAGGAATCTGTTGATTCTGTTGTCGAATTATTTATTTAATTAGAAATAGAAATTTGTTCTCACGTGATTGTTTCTTAGAAATTTAAATTAGTAGAGTCCATAAAATTGACATTTGATTTAATAATTAAAGTTATCTAGGAATTTCCACTTAAGGATAGTCAGACAAAGTTAGGTTGGATAAAGGATATATATATATATATATATATATATATATATATATATATATATATATATATATATATATATATATATATGTATATGTAGCTCAAATTTTACGTTTAAGTTGGGGTTGGATGAACTTTTGGTCATATGACTCATATCCTTGAATATTTTAAATTTCTACTTAAATAAGCTAGCTAGGATCAATAAGCTGTCATTGTCATACAACAATGTCAATCTTGCATTTATTAGTCATGCTATTTTCTAAGTTCATTTTTTTTTAATTGAATATCAAATCGAACTCCTAAACCATATGAGTGAGTTTATGACTCATATCAAACCCCTAAAACCAATCTAAGCTCAAGAATTTGTACTTATTTTTTTACATGTTTATTATGATGTAGATATACGTGAAAAAAAAGTGATTACAAAATTATTGATGTTTAATGTTAACTAAAAAATACACATCTCTTTTTCAATAAAGATAAATATTTTTTTTCTAAATTATTATATAATAAAGAAGCTTTTTTTTTTTGTCAAATATATATTATAGTTGAAATGATAATTTTTTTTTTCTAATGTGATTCATTATTGTGTTTGGTTACAAAAGAACATAATATTACCACTGAATGTAAGACAAAAACATATACTTCTCAAACTTTGATCAAGATATTTTTTTGGGTGTACAATATAATTTTTTAAGGATGATTTAAATGAAACGAAATCATGTGATGGATCCTGTCATTTAGGTACTTCATTTTCACCAAATGCAATGATATATAATGGCATTTTTCTCCCCAAAAAAAACACGTAATTTTTCTTGTTCTTTAATTAAGGGTTGATCACTTGTAAGATTGGAAAACACAAGTTTATTAGACACACTGCTAAATATGTGAGCTAGTAAGCATTAGATTGTTGGTTGTTGTTAAACTAAGTGTCATTTTCCAATTAATCCCACTTCCATTACTAAAAGGAGTCATTTTCAACCTTATAAATTAGAGAGGATGGAGGTGGCGTCCTTTGCCCTCCACGCACCTTAATACGCGCCCTCCGAACAATATAATATCCTCCTCGATCGGTATCTATGTTGTTGGTAAACATAACCATAATAAATTGAGTGTTTGGTGTTATTATTAGATGATATATTAATTAACAATTCTTTCTTCTCTACTCTAATAAACATATATAAGCTAGCTAGGGTTTGAATTTAATGAATCCAGTGTACGTACGTAAGAAGAAAAGCTCTTCATTGTTGATAATACATTATTACATGCACACTTCTAAACTTATTTTTTTTTATGTTTTGTTAAAAAAGAAACAAGATTTGATACACAATTTATTGAAGTATAATGGCCAAATCATACTTTTATCTATCATGTTGAGATTTTTAGTATACAAGCAGTAGCGGGTCATCCATTATCGAGTATTTTTTTGAGGTTTTAAATTTAATTTTGAAGGAAAATATATTCGGAAACCCATTATTTTGTGCACGACAATAATGCTTCAATATTTTAGTATGAGACTCCCAATATTTTGTGCAAGACATGAAGATTCCATTATTATTTTGTAACGCTCTCATTCAATTCATTCAGAAAAAAGCTCGTCAATTTTATGTTTTGAAGTTTTTATTTGAAGAGTGCGATTGTAATTTTACTATTCACATCTCTTTTACTAGACTATGAATTGTAGTTACTTTAATCTAAGGTAATACGAGAGGTCCAATTAAGAAAGTAATGTAAATCATACAATACGTTTGAAAAATATGGTTTCTAGTACCAATATGATTTAAAACGTACAAATGTTCAAAAAAATAGTAATTGAAACTTCTTTTAATTTTATATCCAAAATTGTCGTCAAATATATTTTAAATTTACAAATTAACCGAATAATTTTCTAAATATCAAGATTAAGACCTAATTACTTATACTAGTGTTACAATAGTGTCCTGAATCGATTGAGTTTCAAATAATCCACAATCGGTACTGGTCCGATTTGGCTAAATTGTATTTTGTATTATATGTATAAGTAATTAGAGCTTAGTTGTGATTCGTTGAAAACTACTCAATTAATTTGTACATTTGAAATGTATGTAACGACAATTTTGGATGTATAACCGAAGAAAGTATCAATTATCATCGTTTTAAAACATGTATATTTTAAAACATGTTAGTATATATATATATATATATATATATATTCAATATGTTTTGCATAAATTTTTAAAAGAATATGCTAAATCTATGCAATTTATTCCGCATAACGTACTCCATTGTAAACACTCTGGTTCCGCCAGACTGCGCCACTGTGTACAAGTGTCAGTGGTTCACATGTTATCAAAGTATACTTGGTTGAATCTTTCAAGAAATAAATTAAATCCTTCAATTAAAAAGTTTTACGTCATGAGTTTTCAAAATATTCAGCATTCACACGAGTGTGAGTGTTAAAGTATAAATATTAAACCACGCATTCATATATGATATCAAAATCCACTTTTGGTAGAAGGTCTAGCATGCAGAGCTGGTCTTTTGTTGGCAACGTCGAGCCCGGAGGAACCACGTGTTCTCTTCACAGACTCACTAGCGCCGCACAACATTCATATATGATATTAAGTTAAGATTTTAAGACTAAAGGGTCAAGCTATTAATTTGAAATTTCAAACAATTTCTTTTCGCCACTTATATTTCAAACAATTAATTTCAAAATAATTCCACAATTATATATATAGATAGATAAAAACTAGGTACTTACATAGACATATTTGGACTCTACTATATATATAAGTACTTAATTTATTTACAATCACATAGTTCCAAGGGCAATAAAACCGATTTGGTTCCGAAACGTCACGATTTAGAGAAGAAAGTTTGACTGAAAAAACAAAGGGAAGGGAAGTGCATGCATTATATATATTTGACACGTACACCCCCCAAAACCGCGCTAGACGTTACTTGTGCATGAAAGTTACTACGTCAGTCGACGACTACAACACTATTATTTCTCAACTTTTTACAACAATAATTACCACCGTTAAAATGACAAACGATCTATATATATATATATATATAGTCGTAAAAAAATATCAAAGTTAGATATGCACACTAATAATAATATTAATATACCATAATTTTATTGCAAAGAACAACTAATAATTCCATATGAATTTTATGGGACCTTGTTTTTGGTTGAAATTAACCGTAGCTATAGAGGGAGAAAGAAGGTAATATATATATATATATATATATATATATATATTTAGGGTTGTTTTTATTCACGAGGAAGCAGTTGAGAGAGCTTGACTTATCACATGTTTGCTTCACGCAAGCGGCTAAATGGAGGGTTTGCTGTTTCGCGTGGCTTTAAAGACTTCTTCTTCTCCTTCATCTCTATCTATATATCAGTTTTTTTCTTTCTTTTTTTAATAAATAAATAAATCTCTCTCTACTCATGGCTAGCCGCCTGAATATATAAAACCACCAACATCCTCCACACAAACAAGTTCTAGCAAACCCTAATCTCTCTCTCTAGCTCCTTCTTGGACATGGAAAGTTAAACCCTAATACATCCATCATTCGGATCCTTCTAGAAGAAATCAACAAAAGGATGAGTGCTTCTGCTTCAAACCCTAGCCTTAGCCCTAGCCAAGCCGGAGGGAGCTCAAGCGGTGGAGGCAGCAGCAACGGAAACGGCGGCAACTGTGGCGGCGGTGGCACCGTCACTGTACACCAGACCGGGCCATGTGGGGCCTGCAAGTTCCTGAGAAGGAAGTGCCACGTGGGTTGCATTTTCGCGCCTTACTTTGACGCGGACCAAGGGGCGGCCTACTTTGCGGCGGTGCACAAAGTGTTCGGAGCTAGCAACGTGTCGAAGCTCCTTCACCAAATTCCGCACCAAAGGCGGCTCGATGCGGTTGTCACCATCTGTTACGAGGCTCAGGCCAGGCTCAAGGACCCCGTTTACGGCATTGTCTCCCAAATCTTTGGTCTCCAGCAACAGGTATATATATATCTCCATTAATCGACAAGACAATTCTTGGGTAATACTAAATTTGGTCTTTACATTATTAAGAAAATAGAAATATGTCAATTTTATTTTTTTCTGAAATCCTAAGGTAAACTATAGAATGGGATAGTTAAAAGATATATAACTTATCAACCAGTTTGGTTTGACCAATTGGTAAAACGAGTTGCGTTCACAAAGGCGACTCGGGGTTGAATCCCGCTGTAGACGCCACCTTAAGAGGACTTTAACCTTAACGCTCTCGTCCCGAAATTACGAAAGCAATTGTATATATACAAAAAAAAAAAAAACATATAACTTATCAAGACACTCGGTCAAGTAACTGATGGTCACTCGAAAACTTTCAATTTTCAGATACTGGTAATTTTTTATTTTAAGAAAATAAAATGTATTTAAATCTTCAGTTCTAAAGGGGCAGGACTGTACAATGGTTGGCTCACAAAATATTTGGTCGGAAGATTAGTTTTTAAAATTGTTGTAAATATGGGATGAGAGTACTTAATTTGTATTGTAATATTTAACGTACTTTATAAGTACAATGCCATCCTTTAGAAGGTTTAATAACTTTTTTTAGGCCAGTAGGTTTAACTAATTAATTTCTGCCGTGTTTATATGGTGGGTTTTGCTGTTATTACATAATTAATAGTCGGGTTGCTTCGTCCGACCAAACACCAAAATAAAAATTAATGAAGAAGGAAATGCAGAGGGGAAGGGTTTCTTCTTGTTTTATTAATTACTCCAAAAAAATGAAATTAAAATTGATCAATCAATATTATCCTCTATATATCAACCGTTTCACAAAGAAAGGATTGTTTGTTACTGTTTTTTTTAATGTTAGGAAATGAAAGAAAAATATATAGCAAAAAGAAGAGAAAAAAAAAACTTTGATGTAGTTGTGTATGTATATTTATAATGCGGTTACTTTAAATTGTTTTGTTGCTTAAGAAAATTTCTTATACGATTTTACACTTAAGAATTTTTTTATAAAAGTATTTGTTGATGGATAGATTAAGTGAATCTGGCTAAGAGTCAAGATTAAGGAAATAAATAATAGATTTAAAATTTTATTTTAGTTTTTTTTTTCTACATAGTGTCCAAACGCCAATATATATGTAAAGGATAAAATGTTAATTATATACATATATTTTTCATTTTTAGGATTTGGACATATCTTATACTCGAGAGTTTAGTTACAAAACTTCAATCTCTACAAGTAACTAGTGTTGAATGTTGATATCATCTAGTCAAAACCTAGACTCAAAAGTCAAATGTGCTCAAAAAGTTAAGGGGCAATAATTTATGAATGTATTATTATTTTAGATCATCTAATAGAGCAATTCTTTATATTGGATGGCTTAATGGTAAACCGTCGTTTTTCAAGTACTAGAAGTTTCAACTTTGACCGGTGCATTTTTTTTTTCTCAGGATGCTTGCTATATTGTTTAAAATAATCTCACTCACACTAAAACGTATTTTAATACTGGCATACAAATTACAAACCCCACTTTTATATCGGTATTTAAGTATTTTTATTGTAATACTTTTACAAACTCACTGTTATACATCATCCTGACAACAAAAAAAATTATATTTTTTCTTCTAGAAATTAAATGATTTATATGGAATATAGTATTGCTCTCCCAACTACCATCCTTCTAGTGTTTCACCCACTTAATTCTTAGGCAAAATTAAATAAGTGTCAATAAATATAAGAAGATTGCTTTGTTAAGTAGCAAGGTCCATGTTCCCCCCATTACATTCTCACATGAACACTAAGAACAAGAAACCTAATTAATCATAACATTAGTATTTATTATTGACTTGATTGATTAACCCCATGATAATAAATACAAGGGTTAAAGGTCCTTTTGGTACCACATGTTTGCAAAAATTATACTGTTCATACCACTAGTATTTTTTCGTACCGAATTGGTACCATATGTTTCCAAACCTTACTGTTTTGGTACCTCCGTTAGGGTTCTGTCAAAAACAGTCGTTAAATGGCATGTGCCATGCACGTGACCAGCTCAAAACTTTCAATTTTGTTACAATTTAGTCCATCTAATACATCCCTAACTTTAATTTTGTTCAATTTAGTCCTAAAACTTCAAAACCAAACCATTTTCCCAAATTGACCTAGCCGGACTTAGCCTAGGGCTAGGTCCGGCTAGGTCAATTGGGACCTAGACGGACTTAGCTTAGGGTTAGGTCCGACCCTGGGTCCGGTGACCCTGACCCAGGGTCGGACCTAGCCCATGGCTAGGTCCGGCTAGGTCAATTTGGGGAAATGGTTTGATTTTGAAGTTTTAGGACTAAATTGAACAAAATAAAAGTTAGTGATGTATTAGATGGACTAAATTGTAACAAAATTGAAAGTTTTGGGCTGGTCACGTGCATGACACATGCCATTTAACGGCCGTTTTTTACGGAACCCTAACGGAGGTACCAAAACAGTAAGGTTTGGAAACATATGGTACCAATTCAGTATGAAAAAATACTAATGGTATAAACAATGTAATTTTTGCAAACATGTGGTACCAAAATAATCTTAACCCTAAATACAATACAGGTGATCAACCTACAATCCGAGCTCACTTATCTACAAGGACACCTTACCCAACTCCAGCTGTCACCACCAATCCAGCCACCACCACCACCACCTCAACCACCACTCACGGTGGTGCCGCCACCTCTCACCATCTCCGACCTCCCATCCCCCTCCTCCGTGCCCAACAATTACGACCTGTCATCACTTTTCGACCAGATGGGCAGCCAGTCGTCAGCTTCATGGGCCATGCAGCCGCCTTACCAGGCCAACGATCCCCGCCTCTATGGCCGTGGTGGTGGCGGATCTTCACTATTTTCCGGTCATCATGACCTTCAAACTATTGCGCAAGAGTTCATGAACTGCCAATGCACCTCTCACCACCTTTCGCAGTCGAGCTCGGTTCCTCGCACAGAAGCTTCACCGTCCTCTTCGTCGCCCGGACTCTCGGGATGAGACCGACCCGATTGATTGAACCCGGATCTATAGTTAGAGTGATTACTTGCTGAGGAATCATTATTGTGTTTATTGAGGAAATGCAGTTTTCTTGTGTCATATACCAAAGTTGGCGAGTAAGACTGAAGAGCTAATCATTATCAATGACTCTACTTTAGTCCTTGTAGCTCTATTATTAATTGACTTGTAATTTCATTTTCCTGAGTTTCTTCCTTTTCTGTTTCTTTAATCTCTGTATAACGATGATGTTAATTAATAATATAGAGACCAAAATACTATCATTTATATAGGGGAAAAAATAAATTCCTTGCCGCAATTTCGGACCGGAGTGTTAAGCTCTATTATTAATTTTGAGCCGGGAGCATTAAATTGCTTCCCGCAATTTCGGACCGGGAGCGTTAAACTCTATTACTAATTGACTTGTATTAGTTTTAGTAATTTTTAACGTGGTAGATCTTATTGAACGATACAACTCGTGTCAATGTGTGTTTTATTTTTAACATCTTATTCTATCACTATCAGAATTTGGGATTATAATCAATTTAGTACATGAGATAACACACCTCTACGGAATGGTACTCGAGACGATTTTTGTGACAAATTGGTAACCGAGATGACTTAGGAGTTGAAATCAGTAGTTTTGGATGGAATTTAATGACCACTTTTAATAGAAATTTAAAAATTTTAGTAATCTAAGCTGACTAAAATGCCTTCTACTTGTGAATTATTATATAAGGATTTCCATTTCTTCTTCTTCCTCGATTATTTAATTCATTTTACAATTGAAATTTCAAGAGTTTCAATTTATTAGTCCTGAAATTGAAATTTGTATCAGGAAGAAATAAATTGGTTGGTTATACAGGTGAGAAGGCTGGGTGCAGCACTTGGAATTGTAGAAGCTTATTGGGAGTGAAAAATTAAGATACAACGGTAGGACTATATTAATAATAATAATAACTGTGAACAAATGTGAAATGCACATTATCCCTCTTTTATAGGATGTCAAAATGGGTTGATTCGAAATTCGTGACCCGCTGGTTAATGTGCAGGCAATCCGTCCCCGGTCCGAACTTCATAACGGGTCAGGACTCAGAATCTGAACCCGACCTAGTGGGTTACCAAGTCAACTTGTAATCTGTCTAACAAATATATGTGTTTCTTCGGGTTCCCTGGTTGTTACTTGTTGCTAATCCCATTCTTGTTGTCAAATTCTTCTATTTCTCCTAACCCGTTGCTTGTCCACCCTAAAGAACTCCATCGTCATCTCTCTGTCAATAATCCAATCCCCGCGGGGGGAATCCAATCGTCAATTTCGACTCATCGGTTCAGGTGTCATGAAATAGAATTTTTAATCCAGGAAACATAATCGATGATTCTTTCAAAGTCGAGCTCAGATGACATTTTTGCTTTGTCGTCTCCATTTACTGTGATTCGTGTCCGTGTGCGAGGTCTGTGAGTCTATGAGTTGAGCTGTGACACTATCTAAGTGTCAATTAAGGCCTTTGAAATTGAGGAGGAGAAGATACAAAAAGTGATGACGATAGAGTTTCTACTATGTTATTTGTTTATTTTACTTTTACTTTCAATATTTTATTTATTATTATTATATATTAATATTTAATTTAATTATATCAGGGTCAAACGAGTCGGGTCTGGGTCCAATATCAGGACCTGCAACCAACAAGTTTTTTTTTTTTTTTTTTTTTTTTTTTTTTTTTTTTTTTTTTTCAGGTTTGATCCGAGTCAACCCGAATCTGACTCGAACACTTATCTATTGGGATACGATCCCGACCGTAGCCGGGTCAATTTCGGGTTGGGTCTAAAATTGAGAGGCCTACTCTTTATGCATAATAATGTCGTTTAGATCTTGCATTTGAAACCATATATAGAGTAGATAATGAATTGATGATCAGCTCATATAATTTTTTTTTTTTGGCAAACATATGCATCCCATTCATAAAAGTATCAGCCCAGCAAAGGTTCATACAGCAAAACTAAATTACGGAGGAATATCTTTGCAATCCAACAAAAGCAGAGAAATAAAAGAGGACGGTGGGTTTAAAACCCAATCAATGGGGCACATCCTCTTTTTGGCTTGCTGGGCAACCCAATTTGCGCACTCGTTGGCACTTCTTGGAACAAAACTCCAGGTTACTTCATCAAAGATAGCTGAACTATTTTGTATACCTCTCAAAACAGGGGCAATCTTCCAATCCAAAGACACGTTCTTAGTAGATAGTTGGGAAATAACAGTAAGAGAGTCCGACTCCACCACCACCCTTCTCCATCCTTTATCTCGTGCCAAAAAGAGACCCAAATTAATTGCAGCAGCCTCTAGAGCATCAACTGATTCACCATGGCAGCTTTCGGATACACCACCAAGAACATTTCCCAAATGATCTCTAGCCACTACTCCAAGTCCCGCCAAACCAGTTACAACATCAAGGGCAGCGTCACAGTTTAGTTTGACAGACTCAACACCCGGCTTGCACCAAACCTTCTGTTGCTTGTCATCCCCGATCTGTTTCACTGTGTCCTTCCTACAAATCTCCAGCTCCTTTACCGAGTGATTGAACCGACCGAGAGTCGATGTAGGATTGGGGTTAATTTTGCAAAAGTATGCCCGGTTTCTCTCCTTCCAGATTTGCCACAAAATAAGGCACATCCTAGTCCAATAATTTTCAAGATCAACTCCATTTAAACCCGACTTGGACACCATCTCCCACACCCAAACCTCAGTTCTACTAAGACCAACTACATCGACATGAATACCCATACCATCCCTCCAAACATTAGAAACCCAAGAGCATAGGAGCAAAGCATGTTCAATAGTTTCTTTATCACCACAGAAAACACAACGAGATGATACCTTAACTCCCCTTTTAGCAATGTTATCACTAGTGGCAAGTGAATTGGTCGCTACTCTCCATAGAAAACCCTTAATCTTGGGGGGAACCTTCAGTCTCCAAAGTTGTCTCCATTCAAGCTTACTCATAGAATAAGAACTGGACGGGGGCTTGTCCTCGTATGCCTTCTTTCCCTTTTGCAGCTCTAAATGAACTGATTTCGATGTGGCATGAATCAGCTCATATAATTAACACACACATATGTTTATATGTGGTTCGGTAGCAGCAACAATTTTAATATTGGCGCATTAATTAATTAGTCTATATAGGGGATACCATTTTGAAGGGCACAATGTATCCAACCATATCTGCGTATGAGATTCTTGCAATGCAATCACTCTGCATATCAAAACCGACAATTTTTCAAAACAAAAAAGAATAACATATGTAAACCTAGCAGCAAAGCACTCTGCCACTTATTATATCAAAATTTCGCAATCAGCTAGCTGAGTACCATAAATATATTTGCCCAGACTTCGCCATTTATGTACTCGAGTTCATTAAGGTTGGATACATTGTGCCCTTCAAAAGTAATGACCCGTTTGTCCGTGACTGCAAGCATTAACACACCACATATCTTACAACTAACTATATATAGCCTAGGTCCGCAAATTCACTCTTTCTATCGGGTTGTAAGATAGAAATATGATGATTAGACAAAATTAAACCTTTATATGTGTGAGGGTCGATCTGATACAATGTTGAAGATCCGTCACTTCCAAACAAGACTTTGCCATCAGTTGCTAGTCCCCAGCCATCAGGCATGTCATGAGTGAATTCTTCAAACTGCACCCAGAATTAATTAAAACAACAAGAATGCAGCATGTGGCAATTAATTAAGTGGTAACTTGGGGTGCAAGTAACTTTAGGGTTGTTTGCTAACCTTGCTTAGTTTGTTCCTGTCGTATACGAAACCGATGTTCTTCAACCATGTCACTTGATAGAGTCTACATATATAACAGAGTTGTTGCTTGATCTACCGAAGGGATTCTGTACTACTACTTAAACACATTGCCTAACTAAGTTTGTATTATGAATTATGTTAATAAACTCTATATATTTGGTTATTTGCACCGTGTTAATTAGATTTTGATTGCTATTTTTTAACATTGATAAATGATTACTTATGTTTTAGAATGTTGCTAAATGTTACTCCGTTAATTTTCTATACAATTTTTTGTTAAATACTAGGGAATGTGGCAGTGCAGTGAATGGTATTTTTTAGTACCAACATATGTTTCAAAATAATAATTGTAATTGGTATTTACTTCAATCATTCATCCAAAATTTCGTTAAATGCATTTTAAATGTATAAAATTTAACTAAATATTTTCTAAAGTATAAAATCTAAGCATTGATAACTTATACTAATAATTACAATTAAGTCAATCGAACTCTACCTAGGAAATAAAATGAGTCACAATCAAATTCAGATACTTGGGACACTACCGTAACATTAATATAAGTTATTAGGTCTTAATTTTGATATTTAAAAATTTATTCGCTTACTTTTGTATTTACCATCGTTTTGAAATCTATCGTACATTTAAAACATGATAGTACTAAAATTGAAAAAAATATCATGTGTTTTACATATTTATCCCATATCTTGGATTTCATCTTGGAGCATAACATATATTTGACAGAAGCAGTGAATGCAACAGTCAACAAGGTGGGAAAGTAAGTTTTATTGTCTTCAATGTTGTCCATAAAATTCAAAGACAGCAATAATTGTATAGTAAAAAGAAAACAATCTTAGTACTGCTTTAGTTTTCTGTCGTATGATTTTTATGTACATAAATAAATGATAAAAGATCCTTGCGGATTGCTATGCTTTGCTTTCCTCCACTTCACTGAGTTTCACTTCCTTCAAATGATGAATACTTAGTAATCAGAAGGTATCTTCAGAAGCCCACCCTTTCTTTTCCAGCTCTTGCCTCAATGCCTGTCAAACAAAATGTAAAAGATTTCATCATTCTTCATCTTCTTCAACTCACAGACATACGCGATAGGAGAAAAAACTAGTTGGGTCGGATCAAAGTGAACCGACTTAGAGACGGTGGCACGCGATTTTTATCTCCCAACTGAGGAGTAGTAGTATTTGTTTACCTTAATTCTCTTCCTATGGATGTCGGAGTTGAAGTTCCATAGCCTTGAAGCCGATCGATACTCCACAATCGACTTCTTCCCTGTCGGGAACCAGAACTCAACATCATCCACAAACTGCGAAAAGGGGATAAAAATCAAATTTTCTGCCATTATGATTTCATCAAGATGTTCCTCAATAGTGCTTACCCCCAATATTGGACTCTGATATTCAACACGAACATAGTCACCTTTGTCTTCCGCGACTCGGGGCGTATAGTTATCTGGTTTTGTTGACTTTATCTGCAATAAATACAGGTTGGCTATATATCAAAATCACATCCATAATTATTTTTCCCTGAGATGAAGAACATGTAATTTGGTGTATTATTACCACAGCTAGAAGCTCTTCCTTTGCCTCTTCCTTGGTCACTGGCTTTTTCCTAGCCCCAGGATTATAGTTCCTACAAACAAATTACACTCATTTCTAATCATTGAAGCATTGAAAATGAGGAAATTGAATTTGGGATCTCCCTGTTGTTACAACCCCACCCAACTCAATTTTTAAGTGGTCTGAGTCTGACATGCCTCAATTATTGTCCACCAAAGCCTTTCTTTCTTTACAATAATATTCCAAGACTCTTTAACAACCACCCCAAGTTGGAATCACTATAATTTGGTTGAGTGCACAGTTGAGCACAAACACATTTTGCACATGCTACAATTGTTTATGGTCTTAATATTGTTATTAACTAGCATCTCTCGTAATGAACTCCATATCATATTCAAATTAGGTATCTGGCTATCCGCAGTTAGAAATGCGTGGAAGATATACCCTGGCTCAAATGCAAATCCAGTAGTTAAAATGTTAAGATTATACAGATTCCCCCTGTATCTTAGCATATTCCTATAAAATAATCCGATTTCTAATCCAAGTTGGTACTCAATGTTGGTCTTCAGAGCATCTTGTTCTATTTTCTATTGTAAAACAACGTGGGGGTGACTGTACATAGTTTTATCTACTATTTTATAGCGCAAGCAAGCTTCTCATGTCTTCAGGAATTCAGAGTAAAAATACAACAAAATTGACTTGAAAGTTGGATCAATGTTGCTGATAATCTAGCAGTTAGACCTTAAGACTAAGAGAGTAATATACATCCGCATAAATAATGATGAGAATTTGAAGGGCATACCAGGGAGGAGCATAGTGGATGAGATCACTGATGTTCTCAGAAGTAGAGATGCAACCCTCCGTAGCAGGACAAAGTGCTAGTGACGGTGGACTCTTCTGCACACCCAGATATTTTGGTTTCTTCCCACTGTGTTCATTCATTCATGCATTCAGGATTAGTATCTTACGATACTGTTGATTCCACTCCAAATAAAGGTCTTAAACTTTAGCAGATCTCAACACGTAAATTTGACCGAGTAATTAGTGGAAAATACTAAGCAATGTGTTCAATTAATCTAGCTAATCAATATTCTCATTTGTTCTTTCTCTCACTGAACCGAGTGATATAGCTATGTTATGACACAAACTCTATGATTCGATCATCAAATTGGCAGGTTAGACAGTAGAAATGAATCAATATGAGTACCTGAAGTTGAATATTGCTCCGAGTGTAGCTAATTCACTGCTCTTCAATATCATCTCCCTTTACAATTTGGACATAATCGTTAAAGAAGGTTTTTGTGACCATCTCCGAAATCAAATTACTATGGGAGAGAGAGAGATTACCTTCTCCGAATTGAAGATTCTTCTGGTGCTTGCTCGTGCTTCTGCGAAACATTGATTGGAGGAAGAAAAACTCTGGAACGTTCTCTTCTGAGAATCTTGTTCGTGCAACAGTAGTAGCTACTCGTTGACGCCATTGAAGCCATGCTGATGCTGCTGCTCTCGCTCTCGCTCTCGCTCCGGAGTTTTCTGGAGTGACTATAGGAAGAAGAAGCGACTTTCTGGACACTGATACTATACCACTAGAGGTTTCTCTACGGGCCCCAAAATTGGTACAGAGCAGAGAGTATGGGCTAGGCCGCCTATAGCAAATTGGTCCACTTCTTGTAAATAAATTAAATGGATCTTTACAAATTACAATGCTTGTTTTTTTTTTTTTTTTTTTTTTTTTTTTCTGTTTAGGTGAAACCATAACAAAATTGACAATAATGATGCAAATTTTACATGTATTTAAAAAAAAAAAATTATACTTTTGAATTTTTACATAGGTTATAATTATGTGTGTACCATAGTAGTAAAAAAGTATAAGCATGATGCTTGTAAAACATGTTAGAAAATCTCAAATATAAATTGCGGAAAATTAAGTTATGCATTTTATTTTATTTTACCAAAAGTTCTTCAATAGAAAACGTACAATAGAAATAAATTTTAATAAAAAATATTGTTATCTGAATTTTAAGTATAATTATAATTGCAACCTAATTTTTAAAAAAAAAAAATTTGGCTACATAAACTTTAATTTCCAAGTATATTGTTAATTATGTTTCAATTTCTATCAAATTGGACATATAACTAGCATGTTCTGGTCGTGTCATTCATGTGAGATCTTTTGATTTATATTTAAGGTGTATTTGGCAATAAATTAAAATGTTTGCACAAAATACTTTCAACGTACACGTGCAATTAGACATCCATTAAATTCTAACTATTTCTTTCAATTTAGCGTCTAATTGAAGACATTTCCAAAGTAATATTAGTAATACACCAAACCCTGATCTGGAGGTAATAAAATATATATATATATATAGACCTTTAAATATCGATTTCATTTTTTAGCTACAAATAGTGAATCTTATATTGAAACTTAATGTGAAAATAAAAAGGTTATATCTATCTATTTCTAGGTAAAAATGATCTGAGTTGGATCCTAAACAGTTTCTTAATTGGAAAAGATTCCATTTTCTTACTAATAATATTTCATGGAATTTCTGTTCAGTTTTTGTTCTTCTTAAATTTGGACCTAATGATTCAATTGACTCAATAGAATCTTGATCCAATTGATTTTTTTTAGGAACTAAATTGTAAAAATTAAAAGTTAGGTATATAAATTGGAGGAATAAATTGAAAAAATAAAAATTGACGGTCAAATTTAACCGTTAACTAACGGATGCACCAAAAGTCTACAAAATACAAACACGTGGCACCAAAAGCTTATATATGGCACCAAAAATCAATATTGATCAAACATATGACACCAAAATACTTTTTAACCCTTAAAAAATTAAATATATTGGGAAAATATATATATATTTTAATAATAATAATAATAATAATAATATTTTTATGAAAGTTCTAGGCTTCTAGCTGATTGAGAAGGTTGACGAGTAGTACACGTACCACCGCCTTCAATTGCCATCACCCATTTCAAAATTCTATATGTGCTCTCTCCAACCCCGCTTTTAACGGCCATTCTAGTTGCTTCCCTAGATTCTCCAATTCACTCAAACCTTCTTCTCCCTCCAGATTCGTCATCTTCATTGGCAATTATTCTTCCAACATAAAATCAGATAGCCTAATTCAGAAGGTGACAATTTGATTGTTGTTCTCGGTTTTCTATCTACTGCGTGTTCGATCCATCGTCCTAATTGCTCTTATTGTTATTGTAGTTATAATCTGTTTGAAATTCTATATTAGATCAGCTTAATGTCAAGTAACTATTGATTTTGCATATCTGAATTGTAAATTTCACCGACTATGGCGACGAATCAATTTCATTAGTGTTCTTCAGGATCTGCAGAATGCAAAGGGGAAAAGAAAACCTGCTCGATTTTGGCGATCCGTTTAAACGTTTCCAGAGAATCAGTAGCTTCCCGAGTATGTTCGGTGGACGAGATCCCTTCGATGATGCTTTCTTTAGTCGTCCTATTGGTAGCATGCTTGGATCCGACTTTTTCAGCCACCCAACTCGCGACATCCCACATGGTAGGAATTCTAAGGGACCTGTCATTGAGGAGCTGAACTCCGATGATGAAGGAGAAGAAGGCGATAAGGACAAAGGTTCAGCTGGGAAACGCAAGGGTGCCAAACATGAAGGCTCCACCAAATCACTATCTGTTCAGCACCCTGATGATGTTGATGGTATTTGATGTTTATCATTTTTGGTTATGTGGATTGCCATAATTCTTTGTGGTGACACTAACATTGATTTGGTTGTGTTACAGATAAAGGATATATTACTTTGAACAAAAAAGGTGGTTCATCTACGAAAGGGCAAGAGATGCAGCAGAAATCTCGAAGTTTCAGTGTACATAGTTGCAAGGTTACGTATGGGGGTGTTAATGGAGCATACTATACTTCTTCAAGAACCAGAAGGGTTGGCACTGATGGGGTAATTGACATTTTGATGGTTGGAATAAGATTTTTGTTTAAATTTGTGACCTTGCTAACTTTTGTGATTGCAAACAGGTGATGTTTGAAGAGAGCAAAGAAGCAGATAAGACATCTGGTCAGGCAACACACAGGATTTCTAGAGGAATAAATGACAAGGTATATGTTTCACTTGTATCCATCTTTTGTTTAATAAAAAAGAGGCTTTTGGCAGTCTATATTGAATTATTGATGGAGTGATGAAATTGTTGTAAATGTTTGTTTTAAGGAAAATGTGGTTGATTTATGTCATTTCATTTAAATTTGTTTTTATGCTCATGTCTTTATGAGAAGTGGTGGATCTAATATGTAATGTAAGTAAATGAGACAATTATCACCCAATTATTTTGGTAAAAGTGTGAGTCTTTTATATATGATGATGATGAAGCCAAGAGATCGTAGCCCAACAGAAGCAACTTTTTACTCTTTCTGACCCCGTTCCAGAAATTCAGAATCAGCATTAGTAGAAAAAATTGATTGATTGTGTGGATTTGAATAGAATGTAGATAAAATAAGTAATATATACTTTTGGAGTATGCTTTCACTTCTTATTGTGAGGATTGCTGAAGATGGTATGTTTTGGCCATATGGTTTGAATTTGATTTATGCATACAGGGCCACACAGTTACCAGGAAGCTTAATGCTGATGGTAAAGTGGACACAATGCAAATGCTGCACAATTTGGAGCAAGGTTTAGTACTCGCCCATTGTCTCTAATCCTTGATTATTATCTAGCCCCGAATAAATGACATGATTTAGTTATCTACCAACAACTATGATCAGTTCGGCTTTAATTTCTCAGATGAACTAAAAAGTTTTGAAGAAGCCTGGAGAGGCAACTCAAAAGCGCCTAATTCGAGTGACAAGCATGGTATTCGAGGTCAGTAACAAGAATCAATTGATCTTTTTGTAAAGTTCATCCAGACATCTGGCTCTATGAATTGGAATTGGAATTGTAATCGAGAATGGAGATATATAATGTTATTTTTCATTTAAAAATCTTCCTTTTTGTTGTAGGAAAAAGTAAAGGTGGTGTTTCTGGAAAGCCGGATGATCCGTCACGAGGTTGGGCGCTTCCATATCAGGAATTTGGTAGATCTGCATATGGAAGATCTACGTCGTGGGATGCATCTATATCGTCACCATCACCAAACAACAAGAAGGTTGTTAGAATAAACATCGACTGAGGCTTACATATACCAACAAAGAAGATCATGAAAGGTCCTATACAAAAAATCACTAGATGTATGTGTTTATACTTTAGTTGTTGCATCGTGAGATTATCACATATATATATAGTCCTGTATTAATATATCTCTATGAGTCTTTTTATATATATATACTTGTATTTTAGTTGGTTGCTTTTTTTTTTGGAAAGTGTTCTAGCCTCTAGGGCCCACCATCACAATGGCGTCAGCTGTTGTATATTTGCTATACAATCCCAACAAAATAATCTACAAGGGGCCGTTTGGATGGACGTAATTAACTTAAAATGGAGATTACAAGTAATGTGAGCTACGTAATATAATGTTAGATTACAGTGTTTGGTTGTGCTGTAATGTAGAGTGTAATGTTGAATTACAGTATTTGGTATGTATTGTAATGTGCATTGTAATATGACTTTATTATTATTATTATTATTATTATATTAATCTATATGAGAGTATATTATATCTTAATATGATGGGATAATGGTTCCTTTGGTACCACTTCTTTGGACAGAATCCACTTTTGGTACAACTTTTTTTTGTACACTTTTGGTACCAACGTTTTCCATTTTGTACCATTTTGGTACCTCCGTTAGAATTCCGTTCAAAATGGTCGTTAAACCCTCATGTGAGCTGCACGTGACCAAAAATAAAATTTGGATGGACGGATTTACCCTTAGGGATAAGGGTTCCTTTGGTACTACTAATTTGGGCAAAATTCACTTTTGGTATCACTTTTTTTTTTTTTTTTTAATATACTTTGTTTTGCAGTCGGTGAACCTTATGTTAATTACAGAACTTCCATTGTCATCATATAGCTCTTCCTTAGACTCTTCTTTTGTGTACTTTGTGTCTGACACATTCGAAGAAATGTATATGTCGTTGTAAAAACTAATATTGTAATGTATGTATGTGTGTTTCATGTATCGTTTGATATATGATAATAATGCGGTGCATAGTATGTTTGTAAGTATTAGAATTTCGTGCAATATATAAGAAAGTTATCTGTTCGTGTCGTTAAAATTAACTTTTTGTATTGTGAAAAGTATCACTATGAATTTAATAACGTTTTCTATAAACACAAATATATACGTCATTCCTTACCACTCTAGAATAAACATTTCGACACTCTGCAACAATAATATAAACTTTTAAAGATGCGACGTTTCCTTTTGTTAGACCGAAAATATAAGTTGCAACATTACTAAGTAGGGCTCTAAACAAAGCTGGAAATGTATATATGGGACAATTCTATATCGAATCCATATAAATCCGACTGCAAAACAAAGTATATATACAAAAAAAAAAGTGGTACCAAAAGTGGATTTTGCCCAACGAAGTGGTATCAAAGGAACCCTTATCCCTAAGGGTAAATCCGTCCAGTCAAGTTTAAATTTTGGTCACGTGCAGCTCACATGGGGTTTAACGACCATTTTGGATGGAATTCTAACGGAGGTACCAAAATGGTACAAAATGAAAAACGTTGGTACCAAAAGTGTACAAAAAAAAGTGGTACCAAAAGTGTATTCTGCCCAAAGAAGTGGTACCAAAGGAACTCTTATCCCTAATATTAGGGCTGGCAATTTGTGACACGACACGATAGCACGACACGAACACGCATGAAAAAAAGCGTGTTCGTGCTAGCATATGGAAGAACGATAACACGATAGCACGAACACGATTAACACGACATAACTTCCGTGTCGTGTTCGTGTTTGAGTATCATAACACGACACGTACGATAGCACGATAAAGTTGTACTATTAAGAGTAATTCTTAAGTATTTTTTGAACAATTCTTATTTGTTACCTTTAAAAACTCCAATTAGTGGTTTAATTTTAGTGTTTGTAAACTCTATATTATTAACTTATGAATACTGACATATTAATTCATAGTATTTTTATATATGGATTTCATTATTTTGATTTTTGCTTAAAGATCTCGTATAGAGATGTACAAATGTATATCCTTATACAACACGATAGCACGACACGAACACGCACGAAAATATTCGTGCCGTGTTCGTGTTTGTAAAACGTGGCACGATAAGCTTACCGTGCGTGTTCGTGTTCAGTAACTTTAGCACGACATGATTATTGGCACGCACGATAGCACGCACGATAGCACGAATTGCCACCCCTACCTAATATGATAAGATTTAAAAGAATATATATTTTTAAACAATTAACTTCTTAAAGTTTATGTTTTTGTGGTTAATACAATAGTCATTTGTGAATTCGAAAAACTAAATATTTAAACTCAATAAGCACAACTATTAAAATTCTATTAATTAAAACATTATATATAGTTTTATAAAATAATATACATAAACAATGCAACGATAAAAATTTGTGTATTTATATACAAACATCATGTGCATATTATCATAATGAGCTATAAAGTTAATAAAAAGTATTTTATCTATTTAGTAAATATTAATAAAATAATAACACTCTGTAATGTTGGACGTAATGTTACATTACATCAGTTTTTGGATGTAGTATCACTTTACGTTGAGGACGTAATCTCAGATTACAACGGACATTACATTACGATGCACATTACGTCATTAGGCAAACCAATCAACGCAATGTGATGTAATGTAAGACGTAAAGTATTTAGGCCTCGAAAGTTGAAGTGTCCAAACTTATAATACCATTAACAAAGATCTTCTCCTCCAACATTTTTCTTCTCATTCTCTTCAACAACTGCTAAACTCATCATCAATTCTTCCATCTTTAATGGAAATATCCTATTTTGAGACATAAATATCTCAAATATATACCCCTTAGACTCTTCAGTAATTTCACATTTCTTTTTGTCAAAGAAAATTGTAAATTTCTTCTACAATAGTTGCCACACAATGAGCAAATTTGTATCAATACAGGAGCATAAAACACTTATGTGATTGTCTCTCCATTCAAGGTTTTGAATCGAATATCACATTTTCTTCTAACTGCAACCGATGAATTGTCTCATTATTTAAATGTAAGATCCCTATTATTTCGTGCAAGACACTAAGATCCTCATTATTTGAGTGTAAAACCCAAATTATTTTGTACAAGAACTTAAGACCCCGTTAGTAAGTTGTAAGACCCCGTTATTATTTTGTAACACTCAACTCTCATTCAATCAATCCAAGAGAAAAACTCATCAATTTTAAGGTTTGAATTATTATTTTTACTTGAAGAGTACACAATTGTAAATTTTATTATTCACTTCTTTTTTCCTAGACTATGAGTTACAGTTACTCTAATCTAATATAATACGAGAGGTCTAATAAGGAAAAAATATTTAATCATACAGTATTTTTGAAAAAAAATTGTTTTTAGTACAAGTATGTTTTAAAACGTACAAATGTTTCAAAACAATGACAACTGATACTTTTTTTAATCTACCGTCTAAAATTGTCATCATATAGATTTTAAATGTATAATTATCAAAATCAAGACCAACTAAATTATATTAGTGCTACAATAGTGTAATGACTCGATTAAAACCCAACTAATCCACAATCGATACTAATATGATTTGACTTAATTGTACATTTGAAATATATTTAACAATTTTGGATAAATAATTGAATGATGTATCCACTTACGCTTACCAGTTACCATCGGTAGTTTGCACTTGCAGAGGGCCGCGCAGCCCGTACGGCTAAATGATCCAGTTTCTTCTCGAAGTGCGTAATGTTAAGGTTTTATTTATTTATTATTATTTTTCGTCTGACTCATAAATCCATTCAGATTTCTTCTTTTTGTTATCTTCAGAAAATGATTAATTAATCCACTCATGCTTAGTGATAACTTTTTTTCTCTTTCTTTTTTCCAAAAATAGCTCTAACTAATTTACGATAGTTGATTAGATGATATAGAGAATATAAAATTACAGCACTCATATTCATACGGCTCTAGCCAACAATTATCCTGTATTAAGATACTGGGATGATGATGATGACGCTGCTTTTTGTAGGAAAATAACGCAAAGAGACACGGAACTGCATGGGTTTCTCTTTCTCCTCAATTTAAGCGCGCTTCTCTCTCTGAGTCTCTCCATCCTCGTTTCGCCTTTGTGTCTCTGAGGTAAGCACGGGTACTTTTCCTACCTATCCATGGCTGTTTCTTTTTCATGATTCTCTTGTGATTTGGATTTCTCTTTTGATGATCAGAGGGAAAAGAAACTCGAATCATCTGCAAATCTAGATTGTTGATTCAATCGCGTTCTTTCTGGTTAGTCGCGCTCCCGTGATTATGATATAGTGCTGGTCAGCTTTTGCTGCAAATGCTTTCAATTTAGTGTTGGTGCTCAGAACTAGCTTTTGTATGGACCAGTTAGTGTTTGTATTCCATGAATGATTCCAGCTTCTATTGGGTAGCCAGTCATGAATATGCTCATCAGTGTGAAGGTCTTTGTGCTGTTATCAGTCTGCTGTATTTGGAAATTAAAATTTAAGGTCTTGAATTTCATGATGGGTACTGTAATTCGGCTCAATTTGGTGTGAGGAGTGAAATATGTTGGTTTCCAGTAGCCTAAATTCTCATTGGTTGCTGAATTTTCAGCTTTGTTTCTTGTTTTGTCTTGCATATTCATTTGTAATATCACATATCAGGTGCTTAGATTCAGTCATGTCAATAATTGGTCGAAGAACAGTTCATTACTTGCATCAACTAAATGCTGCAAACGTGCCTGCTGCTCTGATAGAGAGGGGCCAAGAGCGTGTCATAGATGCTTCTCTCACACTCATACGTGAGCGTGCAAAACTTAAGGTACATAATTTCGGTTTATATTATCCCTGTCAATGTAATTAATTGTTTGGATGATTGTTTTCTTCTTTCAGTATGACAACTTCTACCTGATTTTGACTCCTTTTGAATATTCTGATTAGTAAGTCTGGTACATTTGATGGTGTTCTCTGATACTATTCCTTATATAAGTTTCCAAGTTTAATAACTGGTCACAAAATAAAATGAAGCCTTTGGCCTAAAAAAGAAAGGTTTAATTCTGGTCACGTTTCTATACTAAATAGTGGTTTTCTACCAGGGGGAATTAGTTCGTGCTTTGGGAGGGGCAAAAGCTTCAGCAACTCTTCTGGGTGTACCTCTAGGACATAATTCATCATTTCTTCAAGGCCCTGCATTTGCGCCTCCTCGCATTAGGGAGGCCATCTGGTGTGGCAGTACAAATTCAGCAACAGAACAAGGTTACTTTTGTAGTTCCATTTCAGCATAAATTGAGTATAGTAGCAGAAGAACATAGAACTCTTTATTCAGATTACACACTGTTATGTTCGCAGCTTATAAGGTTTATGTACATTATGCCCAATCTAATTGGACAATATTATTTTTTCCATACGTTAATACATCTTGTGTTTCGAAGATACAATGATTACTAACCTCAATCATCTTAAATTCTTTACCATTTTTTATCTCTTCAGTTATATCTGCGATCTTTTTATCTTTATAAACCATTTTTCACTAGTTCCTTTTTGGCACTGTGAGTAGTTTAGAGTTTATTATTAGAATTGTAACTCTTTATGCTATTTAAGATTCATTATAGAATGATTCTGTTTATAGGCAAAGAATTGAAAGACCCAAGGGTTTTAACTGATGTCGGGGATGTTCCTGTTCAAGAAATTCGAGATTGTCTGGTAGATGATGACAGATTGATGAACGTCATTAGTGAGTCAGTGAAGTTGGTAATGGAAGAGGTAAGTAGGAACTGTCAATTTCCCTGAGCATATATGCAATTATTGTTGGGTTTCTTGATGATGATTGTTACTGTTTGTTTCTTCATGTTAAGTACTTTTATTGGATCAACTTATATAGCTAAGAATGTTTCACCTACCGGAATATCATTTTCATGGTATGTTTTTGCACTGTTAATCAAGATTGTAGATTTAATACATTGAGCAGGGGATTTTGTTATTCACTAGTATCATTTGACTTGATATACTGCCTATGCATTTTTATTTTTTTTCGCTTTCTCAACCAGTGTGTATAACATGATCTTCAAATTCAGATAATGTACACTTCTCTTGTTTGATATGTAATATGGCAGAACCGGGGATATTATGTAACGATTCTAAGAGGACGATCTAATTTGATGGTGTAATGTCAGGATCCGTTACGTCCATTAGTGTTAGGTGGTGATCACTCAATCTCATATCCAGTCGTAAGAGCTGTTTCTGAGAAGCTGGGTGGACCTGTTGATATTCTGCATTTGGATGCCCACCCTGATATTTACCACGAATTTGAAGGAAATAAATACTCGCATGCATCATCTTTTGCAAGAATTATGGAGGGTGGCTATGCCAGACGGCTCTTGCAGGTAACAACAGTTCCTTTCCTTTTGATTTTGCAAGTTTGATAACATATAACAAATATCATGTCTTATTCGATAGAACTAGATGATTACTTGAATCACAAGCTACATTTGATTAACTGATTTAATAATTCTTGTTTTTTGGATTGGTGATTTGCGTGCTCTCATAATTAGGTGGGTATCAGATCAATAACTACTGAAGGGCGCGAACAAGGCAAAAGATTTGGAGTGGAGCAATTTGAAATGAGAACCTTTTCTCAAGACCGCAGCGTTCTTGAAAACCTGGTAATTCTCAGCTTTCCATTAAACCAGTAAACTAAATTTTCTTAACTTTTACATTACACCCACCAAATTGCTGATAGTAATATTTGCTTGAAATCCAGCTGGTTCTTAACAATTGTAAGGGTTCTGTAGCAATCTTAATAATAAATTAAAAATGTAGATGGGAGATAATCATATCCAAACTTGATCATATAGATTATTAGCTTAATGTTAATAAGATCGGATTAATTAAGGCATGTTAAGAATCAACATAGACTTACCTTCATGGGCTAAGACTTACCATCATGGGCCAAGAGGAATTTACTATTATGGGCTAAGACCAACTTAGCATCGTGGGCCAAGACTTGAAGATTTTGGCTAGAAGAATTGGTCTATGTTGATGAAGGATCTAGAGAGTAAGTCTTAGTTTATATATCTAGATATTTCTAGGACATAAGTTTTTAGAGAGTTTTTATGGGTTCTTACTCTAGAGATTTCTAAGAGTCTAGAGATTTCCTTAGAAGACTATAAATAGGGATAAGGGTCATTTGTAACAACAAGCAAGCACAACCACCACAACAAGCAAACACACACCACCACAACATCAACCACCACCACAAGTTGTAAAAGTCTCCAAGATATCATATTTAGAGTAAGAGGTTATATATATACGAGTTCTTCTCTAGTTGGTGAAGTACAGTTTTGGGCAAGTGCAAATCGGCACTTCGTTATTTTTTACAAGGCAATGGATTTTGATTATTATACTGAAGAAGCAAAGAGGTTTTAGTTGTTTGAGTCTGTTATTTGTGACAGAAATTGGGGGAAGGAGTGAAGGGAGTATATATATCAATAGATGTGGACTGTCTGGACCCGGCGTTTGCTCCGGGAGTGTCCCACATCGAGCCCGGTGGCCTGTCTTTCCGTGATGTGATGAACATCCTCCACAACCTCCAAGCGGATGTGGTAGCAGCCGATGTGGTGGAGTTCAACCCTCAAAGGGACACTGTAGACGGAATGACTGCCATGGTTGCTGCTAAGTTGGTTAGAGAATTGACTGCAAAGATATCAAGCTGAAATGAAATTATATCTTTTCGATTAAATTTAAGTCAACATTTATAGATAGATGGCATGTACAATAAGTTCAGTATCGACTCGATCGTGAACGGGATCCGTGATCTGTTGCTATTGACAACTATAAGAGCGCCTTATATTTAGTACTATATTTTATAGGGAAAATAACCTATTTAGTATCTCAAGTTTGCATCGAGTTTCAATTTGGTGTCTGCGTTTAAATTGAGTGTCCCATGTTTCATTTTGGTTGTAATTTGGTGTCTCAATGTAATTACTTTAGAGAAGCCAATCCCGATGAAACCGGCTGTCATATCCGAGCTCCAAAGCATGCTCCCTTCTCGTCACTTTGTCGGGACCATCACCTAAGAAGTTGGCCACATTTGCCCAAGTAAATCACGTTTTATTGTCGCTCAAAATTAGGGCTGGCGATGGTGAGGGTATGGTGCGAATAACACTAATACCATAACCATACCATATTTTTTTTACTCATACCATAACCAAAACCACTGCGGTTATGATTCTTCATACCATCACCGTAACCATAATCATGGTTTTTAACCACGATTAAATCATTTAGCCACAATCATTCAAAATAATACAACATCATTATTTCATACAAGAAAAGTAAACATACATTCATTGTTTCATACACGAAATCCAAATTAAACATAACTTCATTGTTTCACTTAATTAAAAAAACACATCTTCATTCGCCTATCACTTGCGATCTTCGATCCTCATTCACCATCACTTCCAATCGTGATTACCTAATAATAAAAAATATATAAAAAAATGGTGGGTGGGAAAGGGAACGGAATAATAATTAAAATATTTGACTAATAATTAAAGTATAATAATAATGTATATATATATATATATATAATAATATAAGTATTAGTAATATATGTATTAATATTATATATAGAGAGGTGATGGTTATAACCGCGGTTATGGATTGATTACCATAACCATTGCGGTTACAACATTCATCACCATAACCGCCCCTCACTATAATGGTGCGGTTAACCATTGCGGTAAATAGTGCGAATAACCATGGTTATTTGATTTTCACCGCACCATTGTCGGCCCTACTCGAAATCGCTCTGCTGGAAACTTTTTTTTTTTAATGTTCAACTTTTGGGTGAAATTTGACGATTTTGTAAAAAGTAAAAGATGATGGATTATAAGTGGGTGAGTCGGTTGATGAAAATGGTTGAAAGAAGAGGAAAAGACGGGCGTAGATACCAAATTTTAACAAAAATAAAATCTCGGACAATATTAAAACATGAGGTAAACCCGAGACACTAAATAAGTTATTTCCTACTTTATAACACTGTGAAATTGAGATTTGAAAGGAGTGAAAGACTTGCTGAAATAAGAATATTCTCTAGACAGTTAGTAGTTTAGTACTAAATAAGCCACAATAATAGTATAAATTACAAGACTCCCTTGATTATCCAATTAACCCTTAACTTTTATACTTACCCATAATAATAACCCTTATATATATATATATATATGAAAATAATAGAAGTAAGTAACTAACATATGTTGGTGTCAAACTTGAGGGAGATGCCCATACTGAAGAGCTCCTGGGAAAGCAACTTGGCACCGTAGGGCACACTGACTTTGACAATCTCATCAGCTGACTCACAAAACCGACAATACGGTCCCCTGATCTTCTTACCCCCGGTAACAGTCCTTTGAATCACAGCAGCCATGTTCTTGCACCCTCTGCACACGTGCATCTCCGAACAGTCACTTAGAGTGAAGAGCCTCTCATGGAGATTTGCAGCAGCACCATGAGCAATCAAGCAGTCTCTCTCCATCTCTCCGAACTTGATGCCACCGAAGCGTTTCCGGTCAGCCACGGGTTGTCGGGTGAGCGGGTGGACGGGACCCGTGTTCCGGAACTTGACCTTGTCTTCTGCCATGTGGATCAGCCGTTGGTAGAATGTGGGGCCCATGAATATCAGGGATTTCACAATCTCTCCGGTTCGCCCGTCGTACACCCTCTCGTTTCCCCAACGAGAAAACCCAGCTCTGCAATCAAAGAAAGGATCAAAAAGTCTTTTTTTTTTTTAATTGAATGCAGAAAATTAGACCATACAATAAATAGAAGGGTTAAGAACTACAAACTGTCCGAAGTTTGGCCTTGGTGAGATTTTAGTGTCTGGAGTTTCAAATGTCGATATGAACTGTCTAAAGTTTCAGTTTTGTTGAAATTTGGTGTCTCCGTCTATTTTTACTGTTATGTCAAACATAAATTGGTAATGTGATGACCACGTGACCTGAACAAAAAAAAATCTCAAAAATGCTCTTGTTTAACAGTCACATGCTCGAATGAAAAGTCACAAATACCCCTCATAGCAAAAAAAAAACAGTCTCATCCTCCTTGTTTGATTTCATGGGTAATTTCGTCATTTTACATTTTTTAAAATAAGGTAGTAAATAAAAAAATTATTAAAATGGCAAAAGTGTCATTTCACACAAATCTGTTAGATTTAACCTGAAAAATGAATGGAAAACCAAATTTCAACAAACTTGAAACTTCAGACAACGAAATCTCACAAGGGTCAAACCTTGGATAGTTTACAGGTTCTTCACCCTAAATAGAAACCAAAATGCAAAGGTCTGATTTTGGTTTAGGATGAATATACTTAAAAAAAAGTATTACTTATAAGGGATCAAAACAGAGCATTGATTTTGCAGTAGAAAGGAAGGGAACCTGTGCAACTGATTAGTAATGTCTTCAAGGGAGGGAGTGGAGAAAGGGGTGGCGTATTTCACGGGCCCACCAAGAGCAATCCCTTTTGCTAGAGCAGCCTCCAGAAGCTGACCAGGTGTCTGGCGTGATGGAAATGCATGGGGATTTATAACAATGTCAGGAACTATGCCTTGTTTGGTGAATGCGAAATTTTCTTGTGCCTCAATAAACCCAACAACACCCTTCTGCCCGTGCATGCTCGCAAATTTGTCTCCAAGACGGGGCGATCGAATCTGTATTAAAAATAAGCAATTTTAATTTAGTCAGTCAGTGCCTACAAAGATTACCAAATCTCACCGTGCATTGCTCTCTTTCACTTTCTCAACTATATTTCACACGTTGTAATTTCACTGTTAGAGCAATTGCTGCAACATGTGAAAAAAATAGCATCTTTTACCTCCCCGAGTCACCTTTTTTATACAAATTTTGTTTGTCATTTGACACTTTCTCAACTGCTGTAATTTCACTATTAGAGAGAGAAATGACTGCAATATGTGAAAAAATAGCAACATTTTACCTCCCCAAGTCACCTTTTTTTAATAAAATTTTAAAAAAATTAAAAACATCGCCCTTGTTACTTTCTCAACTAAGTTAATTTCTCTAGTACAGCAATGGCTACAAGCCTACAACATGTTGAAAGATAGTATCATTTACCTCAGCAATTCACCATTTACATGGCTGCAACATGTGAAAAAATAGCATCTTACCTCACTAAGTCACATTTTTTGAAATCATTAAGGTAAAAAAGAAAGGAAAAGGCACTTTTGTTACTTTCTCAACTAAGTTCCCACATGTTGTAATTTCACTAATAGAGCAATGGCTACGACATATGAGTGGAGAGATAGCATCTTTTACCTCACCAATTCACCTTTTTTAACCCAAAAAACAATGGTTTTTTTTCTTGCTCAACTAAGTTTGGTAAAAAAATTCTCAGTTATGTAAGTGAGTGATGAGCAGGTCCAACAAAATCATCAAGGAAGGGTGTAAACAGAAATCACCTGACGAAGAGAGACGACCACATGATTCTTGCCATCATCATTAGAAGAGAGCACAACCTTCTGAACCATGCCTCTTTCAGTGTGCTTAAGCTTAATACTGTGGTCCGCCCCCGACTCAGTGCACCTCCCAATCACGATATGGCCACTCTCCAGACTCGCACCAACAAATGGAAGCCCGTCCTCTTCTATATCTCTCACAATCCCAATCTTGCTCTCTACCTTCCCAAAATAAATACAATCCTCAGCCTTTTTCTTCCTCACATTCGACTCACTGTTCTCCACATCAGCCTTGTAACTCCTAATATGTTCTGTTCGGAACATACCCCTATCCAATGAGGCCTGATTCATCACCAAGGAATCTTCTTGATTATACCCCATATGAACATTGACTGCCACGATGGAGTTTTGACCGTTGAAGAACTCTGGCTTCGGCAGCATTGAAAGTTCAGGTTTTCCAAGGCAATCGGAGATAACAGACCGAAATAGAGGCTGCTGAGGATAGTACATTTGGTGGGAAAGTGTGTCAACCCTTATATTAGGATTTGTGGTCGAATATCCGATTGCTTGCTGAGAATGCTTCTCTGATTCATAGAGGACTCGTCTTGCATGGTCGTGATTGGCAAAGGGGATTATTCCACAGCTTAACCCGAGGAGAAATGACATGTCGAGTTCACAATGAGTGTATTTGACGGGTTGCTTTGATTTTTCTTCCTTGAGGATATATCCGATACCACATGCGGTGCAACAATCCTCCTCTTCTTCTGCCCCGATGAGTTCTATGATTCCATTATCCAATAGATTTTGAAATGTGTAGGTTCCTCCTTTGAGTGATTTTGCCTTTGGTAAATTTTCTACGACCAGAAGGGGACGAATAATTCTTCCAGAATCTGAATATAGACGGATTTCTCCATGATGAGTGTCCCGCTTAATCTCCAACTACAAAAAGGAAAACAAAATTTATCAGATGTTGCAGAAAGTTGATTTTTTTTAATAAAATAAAGTGTGTTTCTGTATCTGCTAATTTAAAATTAACCAAATCTGCATTCATTTTAACTGTGAGAATAACCTAAGATGAGAATAACCTTACCAACCTTGGATTAAAATTAAAAAAGATGAGCCTTTATCATATTTCTGCAAAATGTTGGTTTTTCTAAATAAAGTGGGTGTGGTGTATTCAACTCTGTGAATTTAACATTAACCAAATCTGCATTCAATAAATGTGTAAGTATACAGTAAAAGAATACCAATTCTGGAACCCTGATGAAAATGTGCACAATGAATATCAACTGTATGGCAATCTACATCAAATATAACTGTTTACCCAAAGATGATGGGTATTGTAGCATAGAAGAAACTAGGACAAACCTCAAGAGGGATCTCCTTTTGACGGCGTTTCCATCTTAGCTTGGTGACAAATAAAAGAGCATCTTCACAAACACCAATCCAGTCACCATTCAGAAAAACCTTGACTTTGCCATGCAATGAAGTCGAGGTATCAGTTGGAACTCTTTCCATCCCCCAATTTTCTAGTACTTTCTCAAGAGGTTCCTGAAGATTAGTGGTCACAAGTCCCATAACTGCTAAATTTTTCACAAGTCCGCAGTTTTCACCATCCGGGGTTGACAAGAAGCAGACCTTGCCCCAATGTGAAGGATGCCTGCACACCAAGAATCATAAGGCATTGCCTTTACTTGTATATCAAGTTATAAAGGCAGGAGAAAAGCTATAGTAAAAGACTGAAACTCCATATAGAATTCTAAAACATTTTTATGGAAACCTTTTATTTAAGTTGCATTCAGTTTTAAAAGCATAAATCTATTTGGAAATCCTTCAGTCAATTGCAAAAGCAACACCAGTATCATCAGTATAAAATAAAAAAATATTTTTCCTGAAGTTTAGCAAAATAACAATACTTTCACATGAATATGAAGAAAAAAGTTGGAAAAAATTACATATACATGAAAGACAAACATATATACTACATATACTATTTATAAAGGCTGCATTAGGAGTAGTGGACTCTACTTTAATTTTCTATTTGCCCCTAATAATGCTTAGGTGCAAGAAGAAATAATAGATTTGAGACTTGAACTCTGATCCCTACATTTGCAAGCAAAGATATCAACCACTAGGATAAGTTACCTTCAATGAACATATTATACACTATTTATGATTACTTAAATATTATCTCTAAACCAATTATGTAAATATTTACATACCTAGAGTGTGTTGGCTCTCTTGTATTGTATACATGAAAGATAAACACATGTTTTGTAATATGTGGTTCTAACATAACAAGCCAAAAGAGTCTGATAACATGTCTTTTATGAGAAGAAATTATAGAAAACAAAAAAGTGTACAAGTCTGGTGATACTTACGGGTATCGGGCATCTCCAGCTTTCCCAGTATAATTAACATGCTGCCTCATTTTTCTCATATCTGAAACCGTTTGCAGTGGGTTTTGTCGTCTTAGGGTTGCAACAACCCCGGATATGCGCTCATTTTTAAAAGGATGAGACCATGCTCCAGTCGAGAAAGCTCTTGAAAGACCGTTAGTAATAATCGACGCATCTAAATAATGCTCAATCTGCCTTACCTCCCGATCTGGATAAAGGTCTCTCTGAATCGCCTTCAGCATGCGCTTCCTTGCAATCAGTATTTGCACTCTCAGCTCCCTCTCTAGAAGCTCTCCTGCCAAATCTAGCCTCTTGTTCCTAAAATCATCCTTGTTGTCACGTTTCCTCCGACCAGTGTAAGCCTCTAACAGACATTTCACCATGTAACCAAGGAACCGAGCTTTTAGCTTATGACCACTTAGATTGGGAAACAGATAACCGTTGAAGCACTCCTCGATGGATTCAGTTGGTGGAAACCTGCAGCTCTTTATTTCTGTTTCCATATAAGAAAGTGCCTGACCTTTTCTACGGAACCCATCACACATCTCATCGGCTTTATGTATAGAAGCATAGAGCACATTCACCACTCTAGAGTCTTCATGGCCAAAATCAATAAGATCAACGATTTCTCTGTCAGAGGTGGCACCAAGGGCAAAAAACAATATCCATACAGGAACCTCAGTAGACATGAAATGTACTGAGAGAAACTGTTCTCCTCCTTGGATCTCACCCATGTTTGCTAGCTTAATATATAATCTATTCCTTTTCCATGTAGATTTAAATGCAATTGTCCAGCCTTGGGTCTCGGATATCCACAGTTTCCTCAAGTTCAACTGCTCCTGAGCAACAAATGTCTGCAAGAGACGATGAACACATTCATCAATCCCCCAAGCAAATATATAATAGAGGTTAACTGAAAAATTGCTAGCTGAGCAGCCTGAGCTTTTTTTCGACGTTCACCAGCTGAACTAATAGTGAAACCTAGTAACTCCGTCCATTTTTCTGTTAACCTTTGACAGAAAATGTAAATGTGTCTCCCTTACTGAATCACACATCTGCACCAATGTGGATTTTCCGTCCGAGACTTAACAAAAAAATAGATGGATCTAGCAAACTGCACTAATGTATTAGTTTAGCTAGCCAAATGTTACAAAAAGCTTCATAAAAAAAATGTTACAAAAAGAAGTACCATTAGCAGTTCATTGGACACAAGTTCAGCAAGTAATGTGGTATTTTATTTTAACCCTTTAATAAACACAGCCTAATTTTAATAAATTTGACGAAAACAAGGGACAAACTAAAATAAACACACATTACTTAGGTTGATAAGCTCTACCTTACTGTAATTTTTATCATACATTTGACAGATTCTTATAACTGTAAGGATTTGACATAACAACAAAAAATAGAAAGAGATATAACAGTAGGACTTACTTTTTCTGCACCTTTTACTATGAAGTAACCACCATGATCAAAATCACAATCATCTTTCTCAGAATCACTCATCCAGCACAGATTCGACTTCACCATAACAGGTATCCTTCCGATCATCACCTTCTCTTTGCTTTCCTCTTGCTGAATTTCTTTATCAACATACTGTTCTTTTCCAGTTTTAAACTTGTCACTCCTCTTAAGATTCTTGGTAAATACCTGTTACAGAAGGAAAATAACATATGTCAAGTTACTCTGGAAAATAACAAAAAAATTGCACCGGCCATTTTTAGATACCTGGAAAAACATGTCGACTTTCACTTTCGACGAATATGTCATGTTCTGGAGCCGTGCATGTCTCGGCAAGAGATTCAAATCTCCTTTCCCACTGTCAGCCATTTTCTCACCAGCCCAAAGCTTAGGACGTTCAAGGGTAACCTTTCCAAATCGAACCAACGCATACCTCCACTGATTTTCACCCTTCCGAGATGGATCATACCCTGGCTCGACTATAAGGTCACCGAAGGAGTCAATAACTTTTTGGATGCCATTTTGCACAAAATCATTGAAGGAGTTGATTTGGTGACTGATTAGGCCATGCTCTTTGAAGAATGCAGTTGCTGCCTTTCGACAGAAGTCACGAAGGAACAGATCACCGAGCGAGTATATAGCAGGATAATCCACGTCCTCGTCATCTGACAAGTCATAAGTATCATCTATATCCATGTCATCTCCTTTTAGAGATATCTTGTCCTTACTGCTGTTTCCTTTGGATTCCCCCTTTGCATCAGAAGATGAACCCATTTCCTACAAACTCTGCATCAAATTTACAAGAAAAAAATGGAATAGATAAGCGTCTATACTTTCCTTGTCATCAAATCAAACCCTAATACGTGAGGTGATAAGTCCTTCATTTAGAATATAAAATTTAAATTTTTAGCAGAGAAAAAACTCAAACAAGAGGCAAAAATTCATAACATCTTTGAAGTACCCAGATAGTGACTACAATCTAAACCCTTTTTCGAACCCTTAAAACTTGTCGTGCTGCAAACACGCAGAAACCTTAGAATTAGTCTCCCCCGCCAGGGAATTATAACTATGCAGCTCAAAAAGCCGCGGATACCCAAAAAGCTTCCGACTTTCTGATTCTGATCATTTCTTCTTTCGTATCCGTCAAGAAAATGCAAATCAGACACGAAAAATCGAACCCTAAGTACGTGAAGTCAGTCCTTCATTTAGAATATAAAATTTAAATTTTTTGAAGAGAAAAAACTCAAACAAGAGGCAAAAATTCATAACATCTTTGAAGTACCCAGATAGTGACTACAAGCTAAACCCTTTTTCGAACCCTTAAAACTTGTCGAGCTGCAAACACGCAGAAACCTTAGAATTATGCTCCCCCGCCATGGCATTATAACTATGCAGCTCAAACAGCCGCGGATACCCAAAAAGCTTCCGACTTTCTGATTCTGGTCATCTCTTCTTTCGTATCCGTCAAGAAAATGCAAATGTAGACACGAAAAACCCAGCGAAAAGGTAAAATAGGAACGAACACCGTTTTGTAAAAAATCCACAGAGAAACTATAGCAAGTTCGAACGTCTACGTCATGGAAACAAGTGAAAGTTAAAGCATCATGTTTAGAAGAGCAGTGTCACCTCAGAGCGTATGAAAATCAAATCCTAGAGTAAAAAGAAGAAGAAGACGAAGGCCTCACTTGTGTAGCAACTAGTAACGAATAGAAATGGACGACTGCGTGGCAAAGGAGAATACAGAATACAGATGAGCAGTGAGCTCGTTCTCAGTTTCTCACTGTTCCTCAACAGCCAGAGGGCGGACAAGAACAATATATAAATATATAGTAAAAAAAATAATTCAGAAAATTTAAAAACTGAAAATTGAAAACTTAATTAGGGGGCCAGTCAATTGGGCTGGGCCCAACTGGACAATTCAAACTCAGTTCCATAAACTTCGGATTAGCCCATATAATATTTTCTTTAGGCCAGTGCCCATATATAATATATATATATATATATATATATGTTTGTTGGTTAACTCTATCTAATATCTATATTGTATATATTCTAATATATAATTTGATTACAGTCACAATCTCGGTATACATTTTCAGTAATAATTTTCTAATTTAATTTCAATTCTATAAATCTTAAAAAACTAATGAATATCTGCAAATTAAAAAAATATGTTTATCTCATATGTTAGTATCTTCATAAAGAAATGAAACTCTCTATATAAATAAATTTTTAAACACATGATTTTGATCAACACGTGTAATACTTACATTTTGATGCGTGGCACACTAAAACCGAGAAATTATCACATATAGAAGTCACAAAATTTCCAATGATGGTCGTGCATATATTACGATAGTATTTATGATAGATTTTCTTAATAATGTAATAAATTTATAATAGTATGTATTTATTTATTATTAGAATAAATCAGTAGAATTTTATTTTTATAGTTAAATTAAATATATTATCGATATATACATAAATCTAGGTACATTATAAACGGAGCACAAAAAGAAAATCGAAAAAAAAAAAAAAAAAACACTCTTCACAAAAACTGAAATCTAACTTCATTGAGTAAATTCGACCAATCCTTAAGGTGACTTTTAAAAGATAGCTTAATAAATCATAATGACACCCATAAATGACTAAAAAGACCCTAATGGACTAATCATATCAATGGAGCAATCTTTAAGGAAGACGTTAAGATGGTAATAAGAGATGCAATTATTGTCACACATAATATACTTACCTTACAATAGTGATCAATTACAAGATCATTGTGGTAACAATTAAAGAAGGTAATAACCATAAAATAACAGATGCCAAGAAGAACAAAAGGCGTTGGACACGTAATGGATCTTGAAGTACTACTTCTGCATAATTGATATACTATTATATTCTAGCGATGTCTAAAATAGTATGTAAATATATTATATAAATAGTCTAAATTTTCCTTAGTAGGCCTTAATTAAATTCCTCATTACCAGTTACCACCACCATTTGTTCTGTCGCACCCCTCGGGTTATGTATTTATGTTCGTCAATGGTGCAATCTCTTGGATGGATAGGTAACAAACATGTGTTGTATTATTCTTAACAATAGAAGTTGAATTTGTTGCTCTGGTCTACGAGTACACATGAGACTGATTTTTTTTAGGCACCGTTTGAAGATCAAGATATAAGACCATACCGGTACGGAACTAGTCATAAGAGCATCTATAATGCAAAGTCCCAACTCCTACCCCAACTTGCTGCCACATGTAACCTAATTATTTTGTTATAAAAATAAGAGTGTCTAGGAGTTGTCAGTCCATCACTACTCCAATAGTGTATATATTTTTCAACCCAACTTTAATTTTATATATATTTTTAGATATTAAAAAACTAAATAAACAAAGCAAAAAGCACGAGAGAAGATAACAAAAATAATGAGATAGTAATGGTGGGATAAAATAGACTAAACTCATTCAAAAATGGATGAAATATCAAAATGAAGACTACTCCAATGACAAGAAACAAAACATAATCCTAGCTACGTGAAGGAGTTTGGATTTTGCACGGTGGATGCTCTAAGTAACCTGCATGCGGAGGTTTGCTGGTGAATGTTGTTGAAATTATAAAGTGTGTGGGGGGTGGGGGGCACTTGAAGAAGAAGTTGAACAAATCTTCAAACTATCCAAATCCCGTGAACCCACTTTCTTCCCTTCTTTTTATTGATAACGACCACTTATCCTCCATCTCCACTCTCACAACCGACTTCTTTGCTTCTTTTTCCACAGCGCCCAGAGTTGGTTCATTAATAATAGGGTTATTATAGTTAAGAACTAAAAACAGTCTAACTATATATTAGTAATCGTTGTCCTATGGTTTTGAATATTAATAGTGTTCCAACAATTAGGTTTGTTGTTTTCAATTTTTTTTTTTTTTTACTAATTTTAATGTTAAAATTGATATTTTAAGAATAAAAATAAGTTGTTTTCCACTTTTTTAAATATCTTATTTATTCTTGGTTGTTTTTATTTCGTACTTAAAAAATATATTTTTGTTTCGTCAATTTTAAGATTTTTTTTTTTAATTAACCATTCTAACTGTGAGAATACCGAATATCAACAATTTAAATATAAAATAGCGATTACAGCTAGGGATGGCAACGGGTCTCGGGGCCCCGCTGACCCGCGGGGCCCCGACCCGGTTTTGACCCGAGGACCCGCCGACCCACGGGTCACGTGTCGGGTTCGGGTCGGGTCGGACCCGGGTCGGGTCGGGTCCGGGTCTAGGGACACTGGGCCCCGTTGACCCGCCCCGAAATGTCTATGTATATATTTTTTACTTTTTTTTTTTTATGTTAATATAATGTAACATTTACTAAACAATATGGTTAATATAGTACCTATATAAATAATATGGACCAAATTATAAATAGATGTATATTTAGATTATTATGATTTGTTAATTTTGATTTGGTATTCGGATTTGAATTTGTATTTGATGATGAATTTGATGTGTTTGTATTTGATTGATGTTAGATTTATGGTTTGAATTTACATATAATGTAATATTTTGGCAAAAAAAAAATTGTATTTAATATTGAGAAGTGAAAAAAAAAAAAAATTTGTTCACGTCGGGTCGGGGCCCCGCGGGTCGACCCGCGAGATTTTTAACCCAACCCGACCCGACCCGGGAGGTACACTTACCCGGGTCCGGGACTGCGAAAACCCGCCCCGACCCGCCCCGTTGCCATCCCTAATTACAGCATGATATATAATTGAGACTGTATTTTAATTTTTAACCCTTAATAATACTTTCCATCCGTTGGGATTATAATATAGCTAGCTCTCGTCCAACTTCAACCTGTATTGTATTAAGTTAGACTTCAATTTCACATTAAATAATGATATTTAAGTTATTTTATATTATATTATATGTAATAGTAAAAGTATGGAGGTACTGAATTCATAACAAACATGTAGATATATTAAAATTATCACGTACAAATTCAAAAGATATATAAAGTGGTTAGATCAACTAGTAAAACGATTTGCGTTTTTAAAGAATAACTTAGTTTGAATCCCACTGAATAGGACTGAGCAAAAAGTCCACAAAGTCCAGGACCGATCCGGGACCGGACCAGGACCGAACCGAAAAGTCCAGGACCGTTTGAGTCCAGGACCATCGGTCCTTCTTTTTCGGTCCTTAACGGTCTTGGACCTACTTTCGGTCCTGGACCGTTTGGACCGTGGAGTCCAGGACCGAACCGAACTTAGGTTAAAAAAAAAAACTGAATAGAAAGTCGCCAATCTCTTCCAGCCACCGGAGTTCCCTTTAAAGCGACCCTCCTCCTTCAGAAGACGCCAATCTCTTCGGGCTGTTGATGAGAGACAGCTAGCACATGGGAGATGGACAGTTGCTATACGTGTCTTGGTCTTCTACATCACCATTACATATGTAAATAATAATTAATAATAATTAATTTTTTGGCCAAGATAATAAAGACGTTACAGCTATTAATGCACAAATATCACGCATGACTATTGACAATCTTTAATTAAATTTTTGTTTTTTACTAATTTAATTCAAAAATATTGCACGAATTTAATTCCAAACTGAGACTTCACTATTTTATTTTTAACTTAAAATCGATTTTGGTTGTTTTTTTAAACATTTTTATGGTTATTTGCAATATAATAGATGTAACTTTTTTTTTGTATTAAAATAAAACAAAATATTTACATCTTTTAAGAAATGAGATAATTATATATCAACATCTAAAAAGTAAATTCAGATTTTTAAAATAAATCTATTTAAAAAAAAAAAAAAAAACTAGTCTTTGACCGGACTAACGGTCCTAACGGTCCTGGACCGAAACCAGGACCGATAAGTCCAGGACCGTTAGGTCCAGGACCGTTAAGTCCAAGACCGTTAAGTCCAGGACCGTTAAGGTCCATTTCAAATGGACTTTAACGGTCCTGGACCGGTCCTGGTCCAGGACCGGTCCATGCTCAGTATTACCACTGAAGACGCCATATTATGAGAGTTTTAACCTTAACACTCTCGGGTCTCGTCCCGGAATTGTGAAAGCAATCTTTTATAAAATAAAAAAAAAAAAAAAATCAAAAGATCAATAAACAACGCTAACTTTCTATCAAGGATCAATAAATGATATGTTCCTAGCTACTTCTTTGTCATTATTATTATGTTCAGAGGCTGGATATTAATATATTCCTTCACAAACTTTCATGAATATGATCCTTTCTAATTGCCTCAAACACATCATATACTTATTTAGCACCTGCATTTCCGTTCATTTGATGTAACCGATCTTATATGTGGTTAATTGCACCACTATAATATGGTTACTATAACAATAAACAACGGGTGTAGTGGTTTAAATATATACACGTAGGGCTAGGGCATACTACAAGCACTTTTTTGTTTTCGAACAAGCAAGTACACACAAAGTATGACTAGTGTGTCCCCATCTAATTTTATTTTGTATATAATATGTGGTGGTTTAAATATATAAAAAATATTGATTTTTCTATAATGCTCCAAGAGCACCATGCTTTTGATTTTTTTATTATTAGGGATGGACTTAATTGTAACATATGTAAAACTTTAAAAGTATGAAAAAATATGAAATTTTTTAACCACGCATAATATTTGCATCATAATATTAATGATATCAATTTCCATTTATGGTTCACCTGGGCAATAGAAAATATACCTTTTTTTTTTAATCAAAATAGAAAGACCCATAAAATATATACACATAGGGCTAGGGGCATACTATAAGCACTTTTTTGTTTTCGAACAAGCAAGTACACGAAGTATGACTAGTGTGTCCCCATCTAATTTTATTTTGTATATGTGCTATTAGCAAAGTTCTCTACTACTATCAGTCAAAGCAAAACAGCTCCAATGGTGGCTATAAGGATGAATCTAATGGTCAGCCCAACAACTCTCTCCAACTGTCCCTTTGTGTAGACGAGAAGTTCAAGGTTGTCTCTTCTCTTGCCTCTCACCCTCTCCGTCGTCTTCAATATATAATATACATTTGATCACCACTCAGGAAAAACCTCATTTTTTCCTCTCTCGGTTTCTCCGATGGCTTCCACTGCTTCCTCCACTCTCTCCCAGGCTCTCCTCCCTCGCTCCCTCCCCACCAAATCCTCCACCCACCATCCTCGCTCCGCCGTCGTCTTCCCCCGCATCGATCTCTCCAAACTCTCATCCTCCGCCGCCAGCTGCCGCGTGCGATCCGCTGCCCGCCCCTTCCGAGTCTCCGCCTCCACCGCCGCAGTCGACGCCGCCACCGCACCCGCGGAGACCGCACTCGTCGACAAATCCGTCAACACGATCCGGTTCCTCTCGATCGATGCCGTGGAGAAGGCCAACTCCGGACACCCGGGACTCCCCATGGGCTGCGCCCCGATGGGTCACATATTGTACGACGAGATCATGAGGTACAACCCCAAGAACCCCTACTGGTTCAACCGTGATCGATTTGTTTTGTCGGCCGGACATGGCTGCATGCTGCAGTATGCTTTGCTCCATCTTGCTGGCTACGACAGTGTCAAGGTGGGTTTCTTCACTCCATTTCCAATCAATGCCCGATTTGCCTTCATTGCTGCTCTTAATACTGATCTGTCTTGAAATGCTTGATCTTTTTTTTAATCTGTGATTTGGTTTAAATCTGACTTAAATTAATATCTGCTCGAGGAATTAGTTGTTTGAACATTGATGCATAGCTTGTTTTCACTTCCAAAGCTCAGTTAACCATAAAGTTATGAATTTTGCAATTCGCCTAATGTTTAATAAAATCATAAATCAAGGGGATCTTGAGATCAATTCAGTTTACGGCTTTATGACTTAATGAACCTTTATTCCCATCTTCATTAAGATAATTTAACTTTTTTCGAAAACAAGGTTTGTATGATGTTGTGTTTGGCTTACAATTTTAGACTCGTATATGTCACCATTTTTTTGGTTGGTAATGTGGACCTTCTTTAAACAACATTTTGAGTAGGTAGAAAACTTATCTATCAAATTATAAATTTGGCACTAAAAATACTTTATTTTCTTGCCTGAGACACAAAAAACACTTGAAATATTGTCTATTAATTGCATTGTGGATTCAAGAATAACTGATTAATATCTCCTGTGCTAAAAATATTTATGGATTCACTCGAATAGGAAGAAGATTTAAAGAGCTTCCGCCAATGGGGAAGCAAGACACCAGGACATCCAGAGAACTTCGAGACACCTGGTGTTGAAGTTACAACAGGTGGGTCCTTTGTTGCCTTGAAGCTCTTTGGTGTAAGGCAAGAAAACCCTAATAACATATTGGTTGTAATTGTTCTATATAGGTCCTCTTGGCCAAGGAATTGCCAATGCTGTCGGTTTAGCCCTAGCTGAGAAGCACTTGGCTGCTCGGTTCAACAAACCCGACTGTGAAATCGTCAACCACTACACGTAATTTAACTAACCATGATGGATTCATGATCTGCACTTTATCGAAATGCTTAAATTGTGTTGTTTATGTGCAACTTAGATATTGTATCCTTGGGGATGGATGTCAAATGGAGGGTATTGCTAATGAAGCTTGCTCACTTGCTGGCCACTGGGGGCTTGGGAAATTAATCGCCTTTTACGATGACAACCACATCTCAATTGATGGGAACACGGATATTGCATTCACTGAGAGTGTGGACACCCGATTTGAGGGTCTTGGGTGGCATGTTATCTGGGTTAAGAATGGAAACAATGGTTATGATGAAATTCGTGCTGCAGTTGAGGAAGCAAAGAAAGTTACTGATAAACCCACTTTGATTAAGGTTTGATATTAGTTCTTAAGTACTCGTTTTAGTCGTTATCATTCAAAAATATATATATATTCTGTTTAATATGTATTCTTTTGGTTTTGATAGGTTACAACAACAATTGGTTTTGGATCACCAAACAAGGCCAACTCTTACAGTGTACATGGTAGTGCCTTGGGTGCTAAGGAAGTGGATGCTACAAGGGCGAACCTCGGATGGCCTTATGAACCTTTCCATGTTCCAGATGATGTTAAGAAGTAAGAATTAATTCATTAAAAAACCAATTTTTATTAGAATCAAACCCATTGTTGACCAATGGATGTCTGTTTATAGACATTGGAGTCGCCACACCCCCATTGGTGCTGCTTTTGAAGCTGAATGGAATGCTAAATTCGCCATATACGAGAAGAAGTACAAGGATGAAGCTGCAGAATTCAAATCCATCATCACTGGTGAATTACCTTCTGGGTGGGACAAAGCCCTACCTGTAAGTCAATCCACCAACCTTTCTTGCACTTGAAGAAATGCCTCCTTTTATTAGAAAAAAAGGTGTGGCTTCTTGTTTCACTTGATTATGCTTTGATTGTTGGCTATTCACAGACATACACACCCGAGGTTCCTGCTGATGCAACCAGAAACCTTTCCCAAGTCAATCTCAATGCCCTTGCTAAGGTGCTTCCAGGTCTCATTGGTGGCAGTGCAGATCTTGCCTCATCCAACATGACCTTACTCAAGATGTTTGGTAACTTCCAGAAGGACACCCCTGAGGAGCGTAATGTCAGGTAGGCCAGACAGTTCCTCTTTTCTCTTCTGTCCATGCAAATCTGGTTGTAATATAGTTCATAAAAATCATAATTTAGATGCCGTTTGATTTGAAGTTTTGTAATTTCGGTCGTAAAATACGATTATTAGGCTTAATTTGGGTAGCAGTTGATGAAGAGAAAAGGAATGAAAATTCTATTTTTACAGCGCATCTAATAGTTTCTGCCTCGAATTGCAGGTTCGGTGTTAGAGAGCACTCAATGGGAGCAATCTGTAATGGGATTGCCCTCCACAGCCAGGGGCTCATCCCCTACTGTGCCACCTTCTTCGTCTTCACCGACTACATGCGAGCTGCCATGCGTATCTCCGCCCTCTCCGAGTCCAGGGTCATCTATGTCATGACCCATGACTCGATCGGTTTAGGTGAAGATGGGCCCACCCACCAACCCATTGAACACCTGGCGAGCTTCCGAGCCATGCCCAACATCCTCATGCTCCGCCCCGCTGATGGCAATGAAACTGCGGGAGCTTACAAAATCGCTGTCCTCAACAAGAAGCGACCTTCCGTTCTTGCCCTCTCGAGGCAGAAGCTGCCCAACTTACCCGGAACCTCAATCGATGGAGTTGCCAAGGGTGGTTACGTCATTTCAGACAACTCAAGTGCTAACAAGCCTGATGTGATCTTGATCGGGACTGGGTCGGAGCTGGAAATTGCAGAGAAAGCTGGGGAGGAGCTGAGGAAGGAAGGGAAGAAGGTGAGGGTGGTGTCGTTTGTGTCGTGGGAGCTGTTTGAGGACCAGAGCGACGAGTACAAGGAAACCGTCCTGCCTGGTGATGTCACTGCTAGGGTGAGCATCGAGGCGGGGTCCACTTTCGGGTGGCATAAGATTGTTGGGAGCAAGGGGAAGGCTATCGGGATCGATACGTTTGGGGCGAGTGCACCTGCAGGCAAAATATACAAGGAGTTTGGGTTAACTGTTGAGGCTGTTATTGCTGCTGCTAAACAAGTTATATAGAGGTTTTTGCGATGGTAGTAGGAGTAGTAGAAATGTTTGGATTTGTGTATTGTTTTACTTTACTCGGTTGTTATTTGGGGGTGTTTCTTGGATTGCAAGTTATGATGAAGTTATTCAGCTCGGGGCATCAATTTGTATCATGAGAATGTGTCCTACTTAATAAATGAAATCCCATTTTTCTTCTTCACTATTATACTGTCGGTAATGACATGGTATTTTATTTTGTCAAAAAAACTAAAACTAAGTGTCGCTGTCTTTTGGTTTGGATAACCCAATCTAAATCTAGAAACTAATGACGACTTAATGCCCAATAACTGTTTAGAGGTGTTTGATCTTTGTATAACCAACTTATACCCCTCCATACAGTTGTTTAAAATTTGTATTTTACCAAAAAAAAAAAAAAAATTGTCTGTAAAAATGAGGATGAAGTAAAAAAGCTCATCATTTGATTAGGTTTGGTTAAAACGTGGTACCATACTGTCCGGTGAATGCTTTTTTTTTTCTTAAAAAGAGTGTAATATGTATTTTAAGTGTACGAATATGAACATCAACTTGATTTTGAAGTCTTTTGAGGTGAAGTGTCGTATATTTCATGTTTTTGGTAATATTTGCATATTGGGTAATATATTGGTGTGCAATATGCAATTCATCATTCTGTTTGCGTCATGCTTTTAGTTTTTTTTATTATTATAGTGCAATTAAATGTAACATACGTAAAACTTTAAAAGTATGAAAAAATATGAAATTTTTTAACCACACCTAATATTTGCATCATACTATTAATAATATCTATTTCTCTCTAGGGTTCACCTTTAGAGTAATAAAAAAATACCAAAAAATATACCAAAAGCATGATGCTCTTGGAGTATAATAATAAAACCCGAACATGCTAGGATACTTTGAAACTTGAAAGTCCCATAATGTTTATTTTAGCAAATTTTTATTTATATTTGTACCCAAAATTTGTAGGCACTTCATTCTTTGAAAAACCAGGAAATCAATAAAAATAATGGATTGAAAAAAAAATGGAGCATATATAAAAAAATGTAGAAATAAAAGAGAAATTTAAAAAAAAAAATTGAATTAACTATAAAAAATATAATATAGGTATATAAGAAAAATAATATGAAAAATTTAGATAGAAAAAAGTAAACTGAATAATCACAAAATTATAAAAGTGAAACTTTTTTAGTTAAATATTTTAACCGGATTTTTACAATAAATCCATAGTGAAAATTTCTGAAAAAGGGTTAAAAAATTATCCAATGGTAGAAAAAAAAAATCATGCAAATAAGAATAAAATGAAACAAAAAAATATTGAATAAATATATTAGTATAAAAAAATTAAATTTTATGTCAAAATAGAAAATAATTCTAAAACTACATATTTAATTTTTAAATCTAAAAAAAATGAATTTAAACAAACGAAAACGAATTTTAAAGGTTGATCCTTAGTTCGATTATAGGGTTGAGAATTGAGATTGACTCTTTTTCATTCTAAATTATACATATTTTATTCTAGAAATTTATTTTAATATTTCAAATTTTTTTTAAATAATTTTACTATTTTAGAATTTTTTTTCTTTATTTTTTTTCCCCAATTTTTTTTAAATATTTTAATTGTTTAATAATATAATATATTATAGATAATTTTCAGTTTTTACAGATTTTTTTTTTTGTTAAATTTTCAAATTTTAACCGTCAAGTAGAAAATAATAATAAGGATTTTTATTTTGAAAAACTAAATATTTCAAGATAAAATGCAAACAAAATAACTACAAATATACCCTAAAGTACAGTGCTACTAAAGTTCTGTAGCCAACCCGCACGGTGTTTTCACCAAAGAGAAAAAAAAAAAAAAACCCACACGGTGATACTCTCTCTGCGCTTCCGTTGTTCTTTCTGGAAGAGGAAGCAAATCAGAGATCGCGAATAGCCTCTTTACTACAAACGGCGGAGGATTAACTTGCAGAGGATCAGAGAACGAAAATGGCAGCGGCGTTTGCTGAACAGGAACCACTTCTAAAGGAGGAGGAAGCTGGATCCGCAGCTAACGAGGAAGACGATGAGCTTGATTCCAAGGAAAGAGTGCTGCAGAGATACTTTCTTCAGGAGTGGCAGTTGGTCAAGTCTCTTCTCGACGACATCCTCTCCCATGGCCGCGTCCGCGATTTCTCTTCCGTCCACAAGATCAGATCCATTGTACTCTCTCACTCCATTGCGAACTTTTGCTGTTTCTTTGTATTCTACTATATCTAAATTCTTTGTTTTTTCTTCCATTTTGTGTGAATCCATTTGAATTGATACTTAAACTAGCTTCTGTCTGGAGCAGGTTGGAGTTGTATTAGTGATAATGCAATATCGTATACGGAGTTTGTATTTCCAGTTACAAGACTGGAACTTATGTTAGGTATTTTAAGTACCGCGCACAAATTTTGCCGTATGTTATGCCCCTTCCTCTATCCACCGGATGCTATGGGGAAGATGTATCTGTGCTCCAGCACAGCATTCTCTTGTCATTTACAGTGGTCACAGTAAAAATGATTCGTTATAGAAACCGCTGGTTCTACCTAATCAGATTATCTTACATCCAATTGGGTTGCACTATGAGTTTCTCAGTGAACTAACCTCAATCCAGTTGAGCGTTTGCTGTGAATATTTTACACCATTGGCTTGTTTATAAGTAGATGGAATTATTTTTTTGGCCAAACGTAGATGGAAAATTTAGTGCTTGGTTTTTGACTGGTTTCTTTTGGCGTTTCAGTGTAAAGCTAGTTATCAGCTGCATCAAATTTTGCATGGTGTTCATTTCTATATGCTTATTTTGTTATTATATAAGTTTCCTGCCTTACATCTGTCATCCTACTTTACCAATGATAGACAATATACCTTGTGATTCAGAGGTTACTTCATTGGCTTGGCTCTGGTTATACATATTATTGCATTTTCTAAGACATTTGAGATTTTTTAACTGAATTTTTTTTTCTTTTTGCATTCGTTATGATAATCTGCAATATGTTTTGTTTCTTACAGATGGATAAGTATCAAGAACAGGGTCAGCTGCTGGAGCCTTACCTAGAAAGCATAGTTTCTCCTCTGATGAATATTATCCGTTCTAGGACAGTCGATCTTGGTGCCGCTTCTGCTGAAATTATTGAAATAATCAAGCCGATTTGTATTATCATTTACTCCCTTGTTACTGTCTGTGGGTACAAAGCTGTCATAAAGTTCTTTCCGCATCAAGTTTCTGATTTAGAGCTTGCAGTTTCTCTTCTTGAGATATGCCATAAGGCAAATTCAGTGTCATCCCTACGGCAAGAGAGTACCGGAGAGATGGAAGCGCAGTGTGTGATGCTTTTATGGCTTTCCATACTCGTCTTGGTTCCTTTTGATATCTCCTCTGTTGATACTAGCACAGCGCATAATACTGATGTGGAAAAATTTGAGCCAACCCTGCTGGTGTTAAGGATACTGGATTTCTGCAAGGATTATCTTTCAAATGCCGGACCCATGCGCACCATGTCTGGATTATTGCTTTCCAAGCTTCTAACACGACCAGATATGCCAAAGGCCTTTATTAGGTTATTCCTTACATTCCCTGGCCTACATTTTTTATTGGCAAATCACTTACATATACTAGCAAAAATATGGTATAAATCCCTCTACCGTGCATGTGATTTTTGCTGGCAAAAAAAAACATGTGAGTTAAGTGTTACTGCTTGTCACCGTTAAGCAAGAGCGATCGTTCTAGAGTTTCTGTTGTAGGTTGTGGTTTTTCATCTGCTATTCTATAGTCTGTCACTGCAGATATCTCTTTTATATTATAGAAGATAATGTGCTGAAAATTATCCATGTTGGGGCACCTTTTCAGGTTCATTGACTGGATGCATGAGGTGCTAGCTTCTTCTAAAGATGATGTCATGAGTCACTTCCAACTACTTGGAGTGCTGGAAGCGCTGGCTTGTGTTTTCAAGGTTTTCCTTGTTTGTTACTTTGCATTTAAAATCAGTTTTCATACACAGCAATTATATGTTTGATAAGATGCCAAGAAGTACACTAAACAGGGAAGCTACTCCCATTCTCATGATTGGCAATTAAGCAGTGTGGCCGTGGAAGTTGACTACAGTGCAAGGACCATTGGAGTCTTTTAAACCAACGATCTAATAATTGACAACATTTTTTTTAAAGAAGTGCTTCTAAACATGGACAACCGACAACTTCAAACTTTTGAACGCTGTATTCTTCTCTCCTTCAATATTTGAATAGGTTAAAATTGCTCAGTCCAATTTTCCTAACACACGGTGTATGCCTTTTCATATATATATATATACACACATATTAGAGTCGGGTAATAACAAACATTCAATTGACTGCAGTAGCTTGATATAATTCGTAAAAAAATCTAAGATGATCTATTTCTTTCAGTTCAAATGCTTATCAAAGTGAGCAGTTTCATTAGTAATTACAGTATCAAATGTTATTCCTATGCAATTTCTCTTTTATTACTTTTTTTTTCATATTCCATGTCTAATTGTATTTTCTCGCATATTTAATAGCCAGGCTGGTGGTCGGAAGCTGTTAGTTGATGTAGTTCCTCTGCTGTGGAATGACATCTCCAATTTGAGCAAGTCTGGTGCAGCTGCCCGAAGTCCTCTACTCCGCAAGCTTTTGGTCAAGTTGACACAGCGAATTGGGCTCACTTGCCTTCCTCATCGTACTCCATCGTGGCGTTATGTGGTTAGCTCTTTTTTAAGCTTTTTACTCTCGTCACACCTTTGTTTGAAATAAGTTTTCAATTCCCTAGTGTGAAATACTAGAAAAGAGTCTTTATATTTTTCTCTTCATATTTGGCCAGATAAAAGTTACTAGCTGTAGATGCAAACTTCATAACTCGTAAGACTTGGTCCGATGACAATGTTCTCTTTATGTGCTTGAATAACATATCTGGTACCATAGCTCATGACGGACTCCTATCTTACCCAAATCTTTAAGTTAATAAATGAAGCCCTATAACTCTATGCTCATATTTATGTGGGACTCTTCAGAATACTCAATAATGTTTTTCCGATTAATAGTTTGTCTAAGCAAGTTAATTGCCAGCTCGTACAAAATTTACTTAAATATCATCTTTCATGCTTGACAGAGTAAAACAAACACACTTGGAGGAAATGTATCACTCCATGAATCAAGAGAACCAGAAAATGGGAATAGCAATTTGGCTGAGTCAGATGATGCTTTGAAGTGTTTGGAGGATGAAGACATGGAAGTACCAGAAATCATAGAAGAGATAATTGAGATGTTACTTTCAGCATTGAGAGATTCAGTAAGTCTAAATTCTTTACTATAAGTAACCTATCTCATGTTGGTTCACCACTTCACCTGCCGGCTACTATTACTTAAACGAAAACATTGAATGACTTACTATGATCTTTTAAGTCTCTTCTTGATTACTGTGCAATTTGTTATTTTCCTTTCCTTTGCTTCTTAAGATAATGAGGTTGGGACCTTTAGAACAGTTCGCCCTACTGGCTGCCTCCATAGATTGTACATTATATAAATTGACTATCATGATTTATATCTGGAGTAAAAGAGTGCAATTTTCAGTCAAATCTTCCCATCATTGTTTGGATTGCTCATGAACTACAACTTAACTTATGAGTTTCAACTGGAAGTTGATATTTTTCTTATCTTTCTTGTGGCAAAGTATGAATGCAGCTTACTCCCTGCTTATTTTTTGCAAATGGTTATTCAGGACACCGTTGTGCGTTGGTCTGCTGCTAAAGGCATAGGGCGCATAACCTTCCGTTTACCTTCTACTCTTGCAGAAGAAGTTCTGTCATCTGTTATGGAGTTGTTTTCTCCTGGAGAGGTATGCAGGTGCTGTATTTTGGAGGTTTTCTACATCTTAAGCAGCAAATCATGTGAAACTTAATTATGGGCTTTCGAGTTGAGTTGGGTCTGTAACTATATATAATTTTAAAGCTTAAGCTGATGGTGTGTTAGGGTAGAATCCTTACAGTCATACACCCATGCTCTTCTATTTGTTTAACCAGTTTGTACCCAGCAAATGCAAGAGTGTCTTTAGATGTGCATTCTGCAACATAGTCCTTTATGCTTCCTTCCATTTTGAGCATTACAGAAGTAATCTTAATCATATGCTGTTCCGATATGTTTCCCAGGGTGATGGTTCCTGGCATGGAGGTTGTCTAGCATTGGCTGAGCTTGCACGTCGTGGGTTGTTACTGCCGAGCAGCCTTCCTAAAGTCGTTCCTGTCATTGTGAAGGTTCCGGGACATCTCTATCCTACGTCTTGGCTACTTTTCTTTTTGAAGGAAAATCTAATAGTTCTCGCTGTTTATTTAGGGAACAGCATTCCTGTTAAATCTATTGAAGATGTTATTATGCTAGTTCAAACTGTTCTTATATGTCTAACTGATAAGTGGATATAATGGTTCATGTACAGGCATTGCATTATGATGTTCGTAGAGGTCCACATAGTGTTGGATCTCATGTGCGTGATGCTGCTGCCTATGTTTGCTGGGCATTTGGACGAGCATATTATCATAAAGATATGAGAAACATATTAGACCAATTAGCTCCTCATCTTCTAACCGTGGCTTGCTACGACCGTGAGGTGCTCATAATTTATATATATAGCTCAATTTCTGCATTTCTTTGCGAGAAGGCAGGTGTAGATTGATCTGTTTGTTGGTTGTCTAACTTTAATGTGCCTGTATAGGTTAACTGCAGGCGAGCTTCTGCAGCTGCTTTTCAGGAGAATGTTGGGAGGCAGGGGAATTATCCACATGGCATTGACATTGTTAACGCTGCAGATTACTTTTCACTTTCATCCCGAGTGAATTCTTATCTTCATGTTGCGGTGTGCATTGCACAATACGAAGGATATCTTCATCCATTTGCTGAGGAGCTTCTGTCTAGCAAGATATGTAACTGGGTATGATATTAACTTTTTCACTCTAGCCAAAAGTATCATCAACTATTATAAGCTTTCATTTTGAAATATTTCTACTACCATTTTTTATTTTAGTTTTTGTCTTTCATTTAATATCAAATCTTACATAGATATTCGTTATGTTCAAGATGCAAATTTATTGGATCGTATAGCTAAAACCGGGCGGATTCTGTATGTCGATACTGTCTAGCATTTTTTTTTTCTTCTCAGTTTGATGAGTTTGTTCGGGTCAATTACTGCAGGACAAAAGCTTGAGAGAACTTACTGCAGCAGCTCTTGCTGCTCTTGTCAAATACGATACCGAGCATTTTGCCAACTTCATTTTAGAAAACTTAATTCCTCGCACTCTGTCGTCAGACTTGTGCATGCGCCATGGTGCAACCTTGGCAGCTGCAGAAGTTACCTTGGCTCTGCACCAATGTGGATATACTCTTCCTAAAGGTTTGTTCTCTTTGGATTGTACTAGTATTTATGATCAAATATGTCTGAAATGATTAACAGCTCACTGCCTGCCACTGGTTGGCTATGTTTGGTGATTTTGTTGAGTTTTATCAACGAATATATAAAAGAGTATGGATATGTATTGCTTAAATTAGAATTTCTCTTAAATATTGTTACCTGTTTTTAGTTTAACATGCTTGTGAAAGTTAAGACTAACCACTAACCACTTAACCAAGTGTCCTAAAACCTTAAGGTGTTAGGTGAAGACGTGATTTAATCTTTATTTCAACACTCCCCCTCACGTGTGGGCCGAGACATTTTAGAAAGCCCATCACATGTCGCTGCGGAGACTCGAACCTGCGCGTTTTGATACCATGTGAAAGTTAAGACTAACCAATTAACCAACTGTCCTAAAACCTTAAGGTGTTAGGTGAAGGCGTGATTTAATCTTTATTTCAACAATGCTCTCATTAAATCTGCTTGCTATATTTACTCAGATAACTTGCTTGATATTGAGGAATTTCTGTAAACATCAAATACAGATGTGTCTTGTCACCACAAATACATTGTGTTTTTTTTAATATTTAAATGAAAGAACTGCTTCATGAGATTCAGTTATTTCACTTGCACCTCACAGATAAGCAAAAGCAAGTTGCTGGTATAGTTCCAGCAATTGATAAGGCGCGACTGTACCGTGGCAAGGGTGGAGAGATAATGCGCGCGGCTGTTTCCAGATTCATCGAGTGCATCTCCTTATCTCATATTATACTGCCTGAAAAAACAAGAAATATGCTGCTTGACACTTTAAATGAGAATCTGAGACATCCAAATGCTCAAATACAGGTCAATATATCTGCTAGAATGAATTCCACATTCATTTTTTTTCTTCTTGTATATGTATTATGTATTTGAGCTACTAAAATTCTCTCCTAAATAAACAAAACAGAGTTCTGCTGGGAAAGCTTTGCAACAGTTTGCTCTTGTTTACCTCGCCAACGGTAATCAAAGTTCCAACATCACATCAAAGTACTTGGGATTGTTAAGTGATCCAAATGTGGCAGTTAGAAGAGGATCTGCACTCGCACTAGGCATTTTGCCTATCCAATTCTTGATTGGTAGGTCACACGATATCATAACGAAGCTCTGCAATGCTTGTCTAATTGAGGTACATTTTCATATATATATCATCCTTCTCTTTTTATTACTTGAGATTTCATTCTGCCCAAGAAATAACTATTCTTGTTATGTTATATATTCAGGGCAATCCTGAAGATAGGGATGCTGAAGCACGAGTGAATGCTGTCAAAGGACTCGTATCTGTATGTGAGACATTAACTAGAGAAAGAGAAGACCCGGACACCCTTATGGAGGAGGACGACAAATCTCTACACTTCTTGATAACAAACAACGTGATGACGACTTTATTCAAAGCTCTAGATGACTACTCTGTTGACAATCGAGGTGATGTGGGATCATGGGTTCGTGAGGCTGCAATGGATGGCCTTGAAAGGTGTTCATATATTCTGTGCAAGAAAGAACAAAAGCGTTCCACTTCTGAAAATGGTGAGGCGAGATCCTATTTTGATGCCGATCTTGCTACTACTCTTGTTGGAGGAATCATCAAGCAAGCAGTGGAGAAAATGGATAAGTTAAGAGAAGCAGCTGCCAATGTTCTTCGAAGAATCCTCTACAATAACAGTCCCTATATCCTGGATATTCCTCATCGAGACAAGCTTGAGGAGATTGTTCCAAATACAAAGGATCTTAAGTGGGCGGTATGTATCCTTTTGGCCAAGTCTTTATCTCGTGCTTAGTTTATAATGAGAAAATTATTTTAACTGATGATCAACTGTGTTGTTTTAGGTACCTACCTTCTCGTACCCACGATTTGTGCAGTTACTACAGTTGAGTTGTTACAGTAAGTTCGTGCTTTCAGGGCTAGTTATCTCAGTTGGAGGATTGCAAGATTCATTGAGGAAAGCATCGACTTCTGCATTGCTGGAATATCTTCAAGCTGGAGAAAGTGAGGAAAAGAAATCCAGAGAACATAGTCTGAGCACCGATCTACTCTGGGTTCTCGATAAGTACAAGAAATGTGACAGAGTTATAACTCCATCTTTGAAGGTATGTCTCCTTTAATAGCTACAGTATTCAACCACGCATGCTACATGCGCCTGAAATCGAACTGCAGGCATTCTCACTGAATGACCAAATTACCCTCAATAAAATTTTAAAGAAAATTTTGATGAGGGTATTTATGTCTAATGAAAGTAGAGTCCACTAACACTATTGGAGGCTTAATAAATACTAAATAAATAGTATAGACAGATAGGAGGGAAAAGGGTTTTCCATGAGATGTGAAATGAAAACGATTGGCGGAAAAAGAGTAGATATTGCTGTGTTCTTGGTATTTCATCAGAAAGATTGACCAAGGAAATGTCTTTTGTTTTACAGACCATTGAGATCCTCTTCAGCAATAAAGTTTTGCTAGACATGGAGGTGAGGCAACTTTTCTTGTGTGATTAATTGTTCGTTTTCAATCTGCTATGATTTTGTTGTTTGTTCTTATATTGGTTCGTTAAAATGCGGAGTTTTAAATTGTTAATTTGAATATATGGCTGGCAGGGAAATACTCGGGCTTTCTGTGATGGACTACTGGACTCTCTAGCAATTGAGTTAAAGGCTACAAAAGACTTCTCTAAGCTGTATGCAGGAATTGCTATACTCGGGTTTATCGCTTCACTTTCCGAACCAGTCAAAGATCGGGCTTTTGCCCACCTCCTGACTCTTCTTGGACATCGATACCCTAAGGTTAGTATTGCTTTCAAGAATTTCTGAAACAAAAATTGTGACACACTTAAATTTGTATCACATGAGTGAGAATTGAAGAGTGAAGCCTCGGGTAGTGATGAGGTTGTGGCTGAAATGCTTTCTAAATTTCTATCTTGCACTGCAGATCCGAAAAGCTGCTTCTGAACAAGCATACCTTGTTCTCCTGCAAAATGGGGATATTGTAGCAGAAGATAAGATGGAGAAAGCGATGGAGATTATCTCGGAAACTTGTTGGGAAGGAGATATGGATGTAGCCAAGCAACAAAGATCGGAGTTGTTCGACACTGCAGGGATAGAGATGGCAGCACATATTAAGGGTAGCAGCGACATGCTGGGGAGTAGTAAAGGTCGCAAGCCACTCACTGTGACAGATGAGAATGCATCGTATTCTTCCTTAGTTGGATCATCCGGTTTCTGATTTTTGCCGTTCTGCAGATTTTGTCTTCATTGTTTTTTTTTTAATGGAAGTGTGTATTTCTTGTTTCTATAAAGGCTTTTTGTTATTTATTATTTTTCTTTGCCACGTTTTGTTATTTCTTCAGTGGAAATGAAGCTCTTTTTTTGGTACGATGCATTTACTCATCCTGAAATCAATACGGAGCATCCATAATGGTTTTTACAAAGGATGATTAGTTATTATTTTTATGTAGGTTAAAAGTACTTTTGGTGCCACATGTTTGAAGGTTTTTGGTGTCATATGTTTAGTTTTGTAGGGTTTTGGTGCCATATGTTTGAGAGGTTGTGTGTTTTTTGTTCTTCCGTTAGTCAACAATTAGTTTGACCGTTAAATACTTTTATTTTATTCAATTTAGTCCTTAAATTTATATTCTAAAATTTAATATTTACAATTTAGTCTCTATTGTTTGCTCAAGTCACTGTCCAAGGCCACCGACCACCACCCACCACCTCCAAAGTCGCTGACTGATGGATATACGCCCAATTTGAACCCGTTGACTTCCGAATCGTTGTATTTTTATCATCCCATTAACGATTATAATTCGAAACTTCAACCCGAACACTTCGCGAAAACACCAACGGTCCGGACGGGGCCGAAGCGCTTGTCCGGCCGAGTCAAACTCACCTAGGTGAGGTTGGGTGGCCACACCCGACCTCCCCTAGGGGAGATCGGGTGGACCAACCCGATCTCTCCTAGGAGAGATCGGCCGACCCGATCTCCCCTAGGGGGGATAGGGTTGGCCAACCCCATCCCCCCTAGGAGGGGTTGGGTGGCCTCACCCAACCCCTACCCTTGGGGGTCGGATTTCCCTTCCCCCCAAGGGCCCCGACACCATTCTTGGACTCCCATACTCGGTTTATTCTGCCTACCTTCTCCGTATCCTAAGGTTTTAATTATGCGTTTAAAGGTTAATTAACTGTGTTTAGGGGTTAACGATGTCATTAAGCCACCTTAATGACACCGTTGCCTATAAATACCCCACCTCCACTATTCATTGGATCATCTTGGCAAGTTGCACAATTTTGCTCTGACATCTCTCTAGCTTTATCTCTCTAAAAACCGTACTGACTTAGGCATCGGAGAGGGTTCATCAGGCACCACCCCCTCTGTGCCTGGTATTGCCCCTTCTGCAGGGCGAAGGAGAAGAGAAGCTAAGGACGGAAAGACACGAGTTAAGACAGCACAACCCGAGAGAATCAGATCCGCGATATCTCCAGTGAGGAACGAGACTTGAGCCGACCGCCCGTTGACCCTAGAATCGGAACCTAACACTGACCACCACGAAAAGGGCCGGCCACCACCACATGGGCCGGAAACCACCCCAATTGGTGGTAACCGGCCCCAATTGGTGGTGGCTGGCCCCGATTGGGGTGGCCACCACCAGTTGGTGGTGGCTACAGCCCTAATCGGGTCGGCCACTACCAATTGGGGCCGGTTACCACCAATTGGGGTGATTTCCGGCCCATGTGGTGGTGGCCGGCTCTTTTCGTGGTGGTCAGCGACTTTGGAGGTGGTGGGTGGTTGTCGGTGGCCTTGGACAGTGACTTGAGCAAACAATAGAGACTAAATTGTAAATATTAAATTTTAGAATATAAATTTAAGGACTAAATTGAATAAAATAAAAGTATTTAACGGTCAAACTAATTGTTGACTAACGGAAGAACCAAAACCACACAACCTCTCAAACATATGGCACAAAAAATCTACAAAACTAAACATATGACACCAAAAGCCTACACTGGTCAAACATGTGACACCAAAAGTACATTTAGCCTTTTTTATGTATTTCATGATAAAAAGTTATAATGATTTTACATGGTATATTTTTTAAAAGTAGGGTTTACTTTAGATCTTACTTAAAGTATCATTTGAAGCAACTCTAAAGTATATACAAAAATCATTGTGTATTCACTCTCTTGTCCTCTAATACTGAAAATTCTTAGGCGAGCAGAACTATCAAAAATTAATCATAATGGAATGGCTAATAAGTTTCGCCCACAAACCATCGATCTTCTAGACTTGTGCACATTCAACAAAATTGACAAAGAAACTTAAAGTAGTATCTATCTTTCTTGGAGACGACAAGTCTATTTTTTTCATGGACATGAAAGAAAAGGTAAGTTGCCAATATTCTTCCATAATATTAATTAAGCCTTTTTCTACATGTTTGGAAATTTTTTTATTTTACTGTAACATGTTTTTCTTACATATTTTTTTGTGCATAACATTTAATAACTTTCATTTTTTTTATGCAACCACTAGTCAATTTTGACTGTTAAATACTCACGTGGCTAATACCAATTGGACTTAACTTAAATATTTTGTTTAATTTAGTCTTCCAATTTATATCTATAACTTTTTATTTGTATAATTTAATTTCTAAATTTGTTTCATTGAACTTAGCTCAAGTAGAGCCTAGAACTAAATCCGAACATGGTCAGTTGGTCACATCTATGATTCATCGTGCCAAAATATTCCTATTCTAATAGATTTTAACAAAATTCTAAAGCTATCTAAACCCTAAAAGTATTTAAACCCAAATTTAGAGTTCATACAACTAAATTGTTCGTCTAATTTTAAGCATTTAGGGTGCCAAATTATTTATCCATTCTAATAAAAAATTTAACAAAATGAATCCTAAAACTATATAAACCCATTAAAAAAAAAGTAGAGCAACCCCTTGCCAGTTGCCACTAATGCCATCAACACAAACCCAAAAAATTTTAGGCGAGGCTGAAAGAGCTAAAGAGCAACTTTGGTAAATAATTCTTGAACAAATGACTAGTTTTATATTTAGTTGTTCAAATGGTGCTAGTTTGGTGAAAAATTCAAACATAACAGGTAACAACTCAACAGTAATTTGCTTCTTTGAGAAGACAATACAGAATCATACTTGAAAGCTCGGTCCATTGCATCCCATGAATAACAACAAATGAAAAATTCCACAAAATGATGGGGACTAGTGACTAACAATAATTATGAGTGACCATATCAATCAAGGCTTTACCCAGGGGAAAACAGCAGGAGATGTCGGCAACCTCGCCGTGAGAACCTCCACACCCGTTTCCGTCACCTTCAATTCCCAACAGTATACTCATTACTTAACTTGATCACAACTTAATTACTAACTGTATGTATGTATAAGAATCTTATAGAGAAAGACTATATCTCATACCAATAAGGTGTGCTCGAATTGGGCGCTGCGTTTCCCATCAGCTGTGACTGCAGTCCATCCATCAGGCCACATTCGATCACGCCAAACTCCTTCATAATATCACACATATCAGCTGAGGTGCGAAACACAAGTACAGATCCAGATAAACACGAGTTAAATTAGTTATTATACCCGCATTGATCATTGGTTCGATTGTAAATGTTTGACCCGCCTTCATCACCCCAACTGCCTTATTTCCTGCCACCGATTGATGTAAATAAATTTAAAATCTCAATTTATTATAGTACAATCCTCATTTGTTTACAGGATAATTATGATACTTACTTGCATAATGGGGAATATTGGGTGCACAATGGAATAGCTCTCCTATGCCATGACCACAATAAGATTTCACCTGTTTTTGGCACACCCCAAACAAAAAAAAAATAGTATGAAATACATTTATGAGCATACATTTATGTTCCTTTCTTTAATTGCATAAAGTTTCACATTACCACAGAGAATCCTGCCATTGTGGCATGCCGGTTGACAACTTCTCCAATTTCTCGAAATCGTACACCTGGCTTCACTGCTCTTCAACAAATAATACCAATCAGATACATTGAGAGATACCTCTAACGCACTAATAATGTTGCTTCATACCGTAAAGAGAAATAACAGATAAGAGACACAATACTTAATACGTCAGACAACACATACCGATAGCAATTGCCTTATCAAGGCACTCATAGGTACATTGTACCAGTTGTCGAGATGCTTCATCAACATTACCAACAAAATATGTTTCATTGAGATCACCTACCAAGTAAGCAATTAGTTGTATGTCAATTCCTAGCAACTGTAAAGACAAGATACAGCAGAAGGGTATAAAGTCTCATACCATGGACACCTTTATAGTACACCGTGACATCCACATTAACAATATCACCATCTTCCAGTTTCCTGCAATAGCAAAAAATTAGTAACTATAGTCTATAAATATTATTTGTAATATCATCATCTGTCAAACATGCAAAACTCAAGTGGAAAAGATGCTGAAGATTCAACCAAGAGAAAACACATATTGAGTATAGTCATACCTTGCATCAGGAATTCCATGGCAGATCACTTCATTAACTGACCTGCAATATAGGAAACAAAAATAGAAATGAAACAACCTCGACTTGTTTTGACGGTCAAAAGCCCCACTTAAAGGAGTACCTACGTGCAGCAAGACTTCGGGAAAAAGTAGTAATTTAGAGGAGATGGATATCCCCCTGGAATAATACAAAATGGAACACACAAAGTTAACATAGTGACATAAAATAAAAAATAAATAAAAAAAGGGATAAATATGGGGAAAAAAAGGCTTGCTGGTGGCAGCTACAGAAGAAACTATTATGAAAAGAAGATGAAGTCCTTTTGGATGCATACCTGCAGCAATTGTTGCATCATGCACCACCTTATCAATTTCATCTGTTGTCACACCAGGTTTAATCATACGTGCTGCTGCATCCAGAACCTCTCGAGCAACCTGATAGTGCATAAATGAAACATTAGTAATACTAATCACTCAAATTCATTAAGTGTTTGGAGTCTTTGGACTTATGTCAATTATCCAGATAAAGTGAGAAATGCAACACTCTTTCGTATTCAAAGCTTCAAATGAATTTTTAGGCAACAAACGGGTGGATTTTCTTTCCTTCAACAGAAGCATAGATACGTGTGTTAATTCCTAATGATATGATTTGACAAACAAAACAGGCTTCCTGGAATATGTATATCGTATATGATAAAATAAACAGACTTACCCGACAAGCTTGTCTCATCCTATCAATTTTTTCACGACTTTTGATCTGCCAAATATATTGTCACAATCAGTCTGAAAGCAGACCAAATAAGGAATAATAGAATTTAGAAAGACATGAATAGGGCTATCTAACTTTCCCAGTGCACAACATACCTCGACAACATGCTGTAAGTCGCTGTCAGGCTCAGCTTTTGGGGCACCCTACATGTCAATTGGCATTAGGAAACAGTAAAAGCTCCATTATCAGGAGGAAAAATCTTTCATTAAGATAATCACTAAACGATAATATATGAATGTGGGGCTATGTGGTGATTGATACAAGAATGAAAGGACATAACAATTATCCATTTTGATGATGCAAGAATATAGTCTGAGAACTTAAAGCCAAAATAACTTACATCGAGTGCCCAATCAGGTAGATCAATATGAGCTGGTACTACACGCTTAAAAGAAATAGGGTACGGCCTTAGACTCCTGCACAAAGAGGAGAATCTATGCTGTTAATTAATAGTAAAACTGAAGGTGCTACCTGCCTACTTGACTTAGAGAAAGCCAATTGTAAAGAGGTCTAAAAATATTTATTTTATCAAAAATGAGAAAGTCAGGAGAATAAAAGCCTCGTTTTTACAGCAATGCTTTAAGTAGCCACTGTTCTAGAGCAAGGAACTCTACACATATCTATATTTTTAAGTACATGCATGAAGTGCAGTTGTCACTAAAACTAAGACGGTAAGACCATTGAGAAAGTCAGGAGAATAAAAGCCTCGTTTTTACAGCAATGCTTAAAGTAACCACTGTTCTAGAGCAAGGAACTCTACATATCTATATTTTTAAGTACATGCATGAAGCGCAGTTGTTACTAAAACTAAGACGGTAAGACCATTGTTGTTGTAGCTTGACCTCAAGGATCAATCCAGTCAACCGGGTCAGGAGACAAAATGTAGGTTTAAAACGTGAAAGTGTAAATCAGGCAGCGAAGAGCAATGTATCAAGTATTTTTACCCTGTCCAATCAAAAGATGGTAGCTTTGGGGTCCGTGCCTGTCCTTTCTTCAAACAATATTGCCAACCATCAGTTCCCGAATCAGAGTTTTGTTCACTGGAAGAACCTATCCCAAGCGATGACAACTTTGCCTTCAAATGGTTTGCTTTGTGCGAACTCCAGGATGATTTGAAACAATCTTGAGTGCTATCACATAAAAGAAAAGCTCTAAGAATTGTTTAGAGATGCAAATTTAGTTATTTCTGATAATACAAAATGCCGCTTTATACTATATCAACTAGCTTTGCTTGGCAAATAAGAGAAGCCGGGTAAACACTAGTTTAAGCTATCTAGTGCAGGATAGATTACAAAAAGCACTAAAAAGGGAATTAGAAAACTACCAGAAAGCAGCATCTTCACGGGGAAGCTTTAGCTCAACGCATTTTGGACACCTGAAAAAAGGCCAAAAGATTACTTACCCTGAAAGACACAGCCTATAAGAATAACCATTAGCATAGTATATCCTTGAAATTCCAGAACACATTATTATTTGAAGGAGTTATCGATATAAGTATTTGATAAGATCAAATCCCGCAATACAAAAACGAATTTCCTTTAAAACCAATAGGATCATAAAGAACCTATATCCCAGTGAAAGTCAAGTATCATAGTACAAGCCATGTTAACCTCTGACAATCAGCTGAAAACGAACTCTACAAATTGAAAATGCTTCCAAATTATTACATACTGTAGATGCGCAGGTTTGCTGCACCGGACACAAGAAAGCGCAGCCTCCGCCACATCGGATCCACCGGCCATCAAAACTGAGGTCTTCTTCTATCTATACCAGTCCACTGCGATCAAGAAGGGATAAATTAGAGATGAAGTTAAATTAAAGTAGCAGAGAAGACTGACTTCTACAGCATTACAGCTGCGGGGCGAACAAAGAACCTTATTGCAGAATGAATCAATCGCGAGGGAAGTGTTTGATTGGATTGTATTGAAATTTACGGGAACAGAGTCAGCTAGGGTTTAAGGCTTTAAAGCCAAGCAAGATAAGAGACGGTGAAAGAGCTGGATATATTTATAATAAATCTATATCTATATATATATATATATAAATTTAGGTAAAAAGAGGAACTCAGATGCAATTAGGAGTTAGAGATTTCTAGATTTACAATTTTCAATGCACATATTAAATTCAGCTGCTGGAGAATTTATGATCTGCGTAAAGCGTCTTCCTTCAATTCCCTAAATTTTGAGATAATCTATATCTATATGTATATATTAAAATTCTTATAGAAAGTGAATAGGAAATGGAATGAGGAGCTTAGGGTTTTGAAGATTTACAATATCAAGATGCAAATTTATGAGCTAAAAGGAAAGTACAGTTGCTAGAAATTCTAATGCAACTTCTTTATTCCTTTATTTTTTTTATTATATATATTATTATATTCATCGTGTTATATTTTCGGATGACACCAAATAACTTATAGTGTAGAAATATATTTTTTTTATAGAAATTATTCCGATCTTAGAAACTAATTATATTTTTATTTACGGTTAAATGTTTGAATATGTGAATCATAAAATTTTAAAATTTGACGAACAGTTGGTCATCCAGACTACTAAATTGATGGTCGGATGAATCCAACTTTAGCCACATATGGTTCTTCCAGTCAAACTGTTCGTCCAATTTTAGCTGTTCATCTAATCTCTAATAAGGTTTTAAAAGAAAAAAAAAAAAAAAAAATATATATATATATATATATATATATATATATATATATATATATATATATAAATCCTAAAATTACTCAACTTGAAAGCTCAAAACAACAACAAAATATTTTTTTTTCTAAAAAAATCAAAATTTATAAAGAACTGTCCTGAATATGTCACTTGCTATGGTCTACACAATTTAATTCTTGGTTTTTTTTTTTTTTTTTTGAGAAATTGGATAGGCATCATGTGACCAAATTACTCGTGTTTCGAAACAATTTCTAGCCCTTTCTCTAATTATATAGTCTTATACAAATATGCATTTGGCACAAATAAAATCTTGTGTCTAAAAATTTTTAATTCATATGAAAATAAACATGTTTAACAAATTCTAATTTGCAGGGTATACGAATAAACACGAGCAGTTACACATCTGATCGTGTTGTACATAAAATTTTAACTGAATTAACATATTTATTCAAAAAAAAGTAAGTACATGTGATTTGACAATTATTATTATATTATATTATATATATATATATATATATATATATATATATATAATTCGTTTAGAGATGATCACATAATATTGAAGTTTCATATTCTTTTATTTAAATATGTTGAGATGCTTTTTCAGATTTATATTAAATGTTTTGATAATTTTTGTACAGTGAATATTTTATTACACTGAACAAATATTGTCCAATAAAGTTGTTCCTTCAATATATATATATATACTTTTCGCGAAAAAAAAATTAAATAAAAAAATTAAAAATTCATTTGCCTGCGCGGTGCGCGGGAACAGAATACTAGTTAATTATAGAGATTTAAATCAATTTGGTACCTCAGCAACCCAAAACGAATTGATACCTCCATTAGATTTTGTTGCTTTTTAATACCCGAGTTAACTTGCCTGTTGCACCGTTAGAAATGCTGGTTATAATTGACAGAATCGATCACGTGCGGGGCACGTGAGCATTGTTGTCGCAAAAGAAAAAAAAAAAGAAAAAATGAAAAGACTAAAATGCCCTTATTGCAAATATTAAGTCTTCTTCTCCTTATTCATGACAATTAGTGCTTGGAGTTAGGGATTGCTCCGAAATTGAAGACGGGATTGCTGCGAAATTGAAGACCCCAACTCAAATTGATGTCTTACATGACTTCTAGTTCTTCAATTGCCACACCCACTAAAAAAATGTTATTGTGGACTGATTGCCGTGATAAAACGAGCACGGGGGAAAATTTCGCAAGGAGGTTCTACAAGTGCCCTATATGTACTGTAAGTGTTTTTTCGTTCAATTGTTGACAATTTGTTGTTGTTTTTACCCCCAATTACTGATTTCGTGTTTCGGGTTAGCCGATTACAAAAGAAGCAGATTGTTCGTATTTCGAATGGTACGATGTCAATGTGTGTCCTCGTTCTAAGAGAGTTTTTGCCAAGGTAAATAAGATAATGGCTGCAGATGAAAAACTTGAGAAGTATCAACAAAATGATAAGTTTTTTTTCAAGAAAATGAGAATATTCATCATGAAATTGTGAAACATTTTCATAAAAAAATATATGGTTTATAAGCACAAGTTGCAGATGTATGAAGAAAAATTAAAGATTTATAAACTTGTTGTTGTCATACTGGTTCTGTTGTTTTTTATTTCTTCTTATGGTTTCTAGGTATGTTAATGTTATGACTTTTGATGTCGTTGTTGTGATAGTTTCATTTTGGTGTATGAAAAAACTCAGTTGTTCGCTTTAAATATATGTGTTGTTCTAATGGTGCGTTTGACAGTGTATTCCTAGAGTGATTTTGCACTTAAAAGCACTTTGGGCGAAAGCTGGAGCGTTTGGTAACAAACGTTCAAAGTGTTTTTTTTTTTTTTCAAAGCACTGCTTTCTGAAATCCATTTTTTCAAAGCAACTGGGTGCTGCTTTCTAAAAGTCACTTTCTGGAAAAGCATTTTTGTGAGGTTTTTATATTTCATTTTTACCCTTAAAAACATTTTATAAACCCTAAACTACCCTTAAAATTAACATCTTTATAAAACTTAACCATTAACATTGTTTTTTTATTAAAAAAATAATATTTGTATATAAACAAATGCTTAATAAATTAAAAACTTACTTTATTATTATATACTATAATATTTTTATATATTTTTTATTGCAATATTATTTATAATAACGTAGAAATATTAAAGAAATATATATATAAATATATATTATATAATATGTACGTCAAGTATGTTTATTAATAAAATAGTTTAAACATATATATGTATATATGAATATTTATGTGTATAAGTCAATATATAAGCACTAATATTGAATTAGTAAATAAACACAGTTTGAAAATTTATATTCGATAACACTCTGATATGGCTGTAAACGAGTCGAGTATCTTTCAAGCTCGACTCGACTAAAAAGTACCGATCTAGAAATTAGTCGAGCTCAGATATTAAAAACTCGAACTCAACTCGCATCCAAGATCGACATAATCTAATTCGTCTCGACTGGTAATCTTATTATACTTCACAATAAGTTAGCATTTCTCACAACTCGACTCAAAAACTCAGTATACATCACAATAAGATAATCATGCTCGACTTGACAAGAAATCAGATAATTAAATTATGTATATTATAAAGCTTGATTAGACTCGCGAGTACTTCGAGTCGAGTATTATCAATTGAGTTCGACTTGGCATACTAAAAAACTCAACTCGAGCTTGTCCTGACTCAAAAAATTTCCGATTTTTTTTAGACATGAATTTTCCGATTCGAACTCGAGTATTAACCAAGTCGATTTCAAGTAGGCTCGTGACTCCGAAATTTAATGTTTATTAAACTTTCTTTATTGCAATTTAATTATGACAAGTTTTGTTTTTTGTTTTTTTACGTATATATATAAGATGAATAGACTGTATTGTATAAATATTTTAAAAAATAACATACTGTGTTAACTCTAAAATATATATAGTACAATGTAATACTATTTAATTATAATTAATAATTAAATATATAGTCAAAGTAAATTTAAGTTAAAATATGTTACCAAACACATATTTGGGAAAACACTTTCTAAGAAAAATTTAAAATGTTACTCTTCCAAACATTGATTGCATTATCTTAATCCACTTTTTCCTAATTTGCTTTTAATAAAAGTACTTTTCTAAAGTAAAAGCACTGCCAAACTCACCCTAAGTGTTGCAAATTGTTACGTTTATATACAAAAGTGAATGAAAGTGATTTTAGGAAAAAAAATATATATATATACAAATATGAGACAATGAGTAATGAAGTATATTAATACAAACATATAAAATTCAAATTGAAATTTGCTTTTTTTTTTTAATATATTTAATATTAAAAATATATATAAATTAATATTTACCCAAAACAAAGATAATTATGATATTAAACATAATAGTACACGAATGAGTATTTGTAAATTTTTTTTTTTAATATTCACTGATATATCAATTAAATTAGGATTCATTATAATAACGAAATGTTTTAAAAATTGAAACGGTATTCAAGATTCAACGATGAGCTTTAAGGTTATTTTAGAGTATTTATATAAGTAAATAATGTGATCTTACATAAGTATGCATCACATACAACTAATTGAATAAAAACTTTCATTTTAATTACTTGTCTGACTAACACACACTATATTATAGATATCTGCAAATTATGGATTTGAACTTGTATAAGATACAACAAACTCCAATTTATTCCCTTTTCAAAAGCACAAACTCATTCTAACTTATACATCAGTAGCCACCTAGCTAGAAATTAGAATTGTGTATTTACATACATACAACAAAACAAGACATTCATGCATGTCTACGGTACTAAAGAAAACGGAACCCCTGTCCCCGGAATCCAAGAGTCACCTTGTATGAAGCTAGCCACCAAGTACGGACTAGCCTCCTCATCATTCCTAAGCACATGATACCCTGGCCACCTCACTCTCCTCTCAACCGCCGCCCCATGCCCTACATTCATATACTCGCCGTAAAACAGCGTCGAAATAGCGAAATCGCCACTCCATTCGTTCCACCCTTTCGGGTGGATTAACCCATCTACATCCGTTTTTAGGACGACGGTCCTAGAGTATCTCTTCCACGGCCGTCCCAGATAGTTGTTAAACGAACCCTTAACCGGAGCTAGGTCCGGTGCAGGGTATATCCTACAATTATGGATTGTGATCCCGGTGTTGGAGTTAGGGTCGTCTCGGCCTTGGGCCGTAACCATGTTTGATTGGTGGTTCATGGGTCTCCTGATAAAGATGTTGCAGTTTTGGAAGACTGCGGCTGCGTCACCGAAGATGAAGTCGATTGTGCCGTAAATGTCGCAGTCGCGATAGAACTGGCGTAAGGAGTGGGTGAGGAGAGTGTCTTGGTAAGCCTTGAAGCTGCACCGGTAGAATATGGAGCGGTCGGAGGCTGCCCTTAACGCCACCGCCTGGTGTTTCTGCGGCCCAGCTTTGTTCTCGAATGTCATGTCCCTCGCCCAAAACCCGTCCCCAGACACACCTACACATTGTTGTTTTTGCGGGTCAATTACCGAAAAACAAATGATATTCGAAATTTTGGTAAAAGGAATAAACCTAATAATTATTATTTTATAATAGGTTTTTTTTATAATATGTTGGAACAATGTTAGTTTTTAGTGCAATATGTTTTTTTTGGTTACTTTTAGTGTAATATGTTTGAAACTTGTACATTTTGTGCATCCGTTATTAAATTTGTATACTTTTTGCTGCATAGCCATTAGCCATGAGTCAGATCATGATTAGGTCAATTAGGATCTAGGATCTAATTGAAACTAATTATGAGCTAAATTGTAAAAAAAAGAAATTAATAATAATAAGATTAGGTTTATAAATTAAATAACTATATTGAACAAAATAAAAATTTGAGGTTAATCACGTGCAAAAGTTACATAATTATTTAACGATCAAGATTAACGGTCAATTAAAGGATGCACTAAAATTGTTCAAATTTCAAATATATTGTAAAAAAAGTATGCAAAAAAGAAAATATTACAGTAAAAGTCAAAATTAATCAAACGTGTTATAGAAAAGACCTATTAACCTTTTATACCTTTTATTTTATATTAAGAAGAATAAATCTATTTTGAGGAACATTTCAAAGTTGGATTTGTTTTGTTCGGTAGTTATCCCTTATTTTACTTTGGTTTAATTTGATAAATCAATAGATATGCTTACCAAAGGAAGCGGAATTCAAGGTGGTGGAACCATCAACAACGTTTCTACGGCCAGTGACCACGGTCTTATCCATGCCATCCCCGACGAACATCAAATCGTTCATTCCTCTTGGAATCTCCACCTTCTCGTCGTAGACACCCGATTTCACGTATACAACTACGCGACTGCCACGTCGGTTCCCCATTTGAGCAACTGCTGCTACTGCTTCGTTGATTGTTCGGTGTGTGCCGGAGCCATCTTTCGCCACCACCAAATCAGCCTTGGAGGTGGCCGGACTCCATGAGGATAGAAGGCCATCATTTTCATGACTGCTAATCGGCATATGTCTGGCCCCTACAATACATAAAATAATGTAAACCAACAATATATATAATATTAATATATTATTATAGCTGCGCACCAAATTTTATTCGTCAATAAAATTTAAACTACAATTTTATTTTGTTAAATCTTGTATAATTATGTTGTAAATCTTATATATTTTATATGTTATAGGAAATTATCTAATGCTTTTACTATTTTATTATTTCAACTCTTAATCAATATACAACTAGATCACTTCAAAATAAGGGGAGTGAACCCATATATATTTGTCTAAATTGGTGTCTGTGATGACATGTCGCGTTTCAGTTAGATGGTAGTCTCAGATTTTTTTGTTATCAAACAGTATATGTTTGTCATTTAAAGAGATACTATTTATTTATTTATTTATTTTCTATTTGTATAAAGAATTTATTTATGTACGCACATGTGAAAATAAAATAATGCTTTTTTTCTTCTTCTAAATTTGCAGTTACCTATTATTTTATATCTAATTTTTTTAAGTTGGGATTAAATTAGAAAAAATGCTGATTAGAAAACCGTTGTATATATTTATATATATAATAAATATAAAAAATCTAGATATATATAAATTAGACATTAGATGGCATGGCAAACCTAGCTACTAGCTATACGAACTCGGACCCTAGAATGATACGGAAACAGTTCATTTAGAAAAAAAAAGTTGATTTGTAAAAAAACACTCAATTTAAATAAAACAAATAAAAAAGTCCAAAAAAGTTCTAAAAAATAAACATGTTTAAAAATAATACTTTCCTAACCTTTTTTTTTGTTCAATTTAGTCCCGAAGTTTCAAAAATTCAATTGGACCTATTTTCCAACTGGGGTCAATTTTGAAACTTCGGGACTAAATTGAAAAAAAAAAGGTTAGGAAAGTATTAGAGGGACTAAATTTAAAGTTTAGAGTGGATCACGTGACTTGAACATGTCAAAAAATGGACGGAATGTAACGGTTAGACCAAAACTAGAAAAAATCTGCAAACATATGGTACCAAAACTAGGTAAAAAAAAACATCATTGACCAAAACCTAAAAGTTGTCAAACATCATGGACCAAAACACTTGTTAACCCTATATATTATTACGAAATGGCATGACATGAGTTAAACATGACATAACATATGTGCCACAGTTATATTTTGTTTAAAATTTATTTTGGTGTAGTTGATATGAAGAATAACTATTGTTTTACTTACTTACTCTTATAATAGTTATGGTTAGTCGTGGTCACATTATTTGTCGTCAACTTTGCATGCAGAGCCAGGGCTCGACGAAGCGAAGCGGTCAAGTTACGTGCACCCACGAAGACTAGCTGATCATCATCATCATCATCACCGGCCAAGGCGTCTAAGCAACTCAGATGACTCGCAAAGGCCCCACTCAACCATGCATGCGCATCTTCCACGCTTCCACTCGACACCACCTGCTCCAGCCTGTACTCGCTGTCTCCATACACCATAGCGCAGTCCTTTAGACCCCCAATCAACTGATCTCCTCTTTGCTTCACCGACTGTGGAGTAGTGGTCAACGAAGCATGAGCCCAAGACTTTGCCTCCGATACCAGTGCTTTCACTTCCCAAACGCCGTCCAATGAATCTCCAGAGGCGGTGGCGGTGGCGGTGGCGGTGGCGGTGGCGATGAGTAGGAGGAAGATCACAAGGGATGTGGCAACGATGGTAGTGGACATTTTTTTTTTAATTATTATTATTTAAAAAAATAGGCGATTGATAAAAGTATATATATGATGAATATTAACTTATAGTACGTAGACGGTAGATGGGATGACTAGCTAGTAGCACGGCAAGAGAGCCTAACACATGGACCATCAATACCTCCAAATGTCGCCGATTACCACCATAAATTATACCCTTGCTTCTTGTCTCTTTGTCAATAGTTAGCCGATATTTATATTATAACATTATTTTGCCTTTAATTACTTTTTTCTAATTAATGCGTTTAGTTGACTCTATATTCATTATATTATTATTATATTAACAGGCGGTGAAAGGATACCCGGGCCATCCTTAATTTGTATGTATATGAGTATATCAGCGTCAATCAATGTATATGATCAATATGGACCATGTGTATGTATAGAGATGAGTGAGTACGTAGAGTTGTTTGTCGTTATGATCTGGCAATAGTCTACCTTGGACACGTGGATATCGATTTAATGATACTTGTGCAGACTCCCATGGATCAGAAAAGAAAATCCAAGTCCCAGACTCCACCTCCCTCTGGTTGGGTTAAACTGAATACAGATGGTTCTGCATTTGGTAATCCAGGTACTGCCGGAGGTGGAGGAGTTCTAAGAAACGAATTTGGGGGCTGGATCCATGGCTTTCAAAGGCGTATTGGCTATACGAATAGTCTTGTTGCTGAACTTTGGGCTCTCCGAGATGGGTTAAAAATGGCTAAAAATCTCAACATAGACTCACTTTGTGTGGAAATGGATGCAAAAGAAGCCATTAACCTTATTGCGGAGGAGTCTAGTGACAACATAACTCTAATGCCATTGGTTTTGGATTGCAGGATGCTTCTTCAATCATTTGCAAGATTCAAGCTTAGACATATCTTTCGGGAAGGAAATAAGGTTGCGGATCAACTTGCTAAATCTGCCGTGAAGATGAACTGTTCTTTTGTTGTCCACACTAGTCTTCCTAGAGTTTTAAGACATCTAATGATGTATGATGTTTTAGGCATGTCACAAGATAGGACAGTTGTAACCTAACTTGTTTTCTTTGTTGTTGCTGTTTTTTCTCCTTTGTTTACCAAAAAAAAAAAGTCCCAGACAACGACGAACCGGGCATGCAAAAGGGACCATGTCTTCTTTATTAATAATTACCAAGTTACTACACGTTAGCAGAATTTTGATTGACTAAAATAAACTAAGGGTATAATAATTAAAATAAAAGTCTTTTAGGGGCAAATGAGAAATTTACTTTTTATAAATGGCTCAGTTGTAGAGCGACAATTGCACCCACTTTGATGTAGCTCCATCTCTAACTACACTTCACTTAACTATATACATATTTGCGTTATTAAGGTGGTAATTCATGCGTGTTAACGACTTATCATTGCGTATTAATAATTTTATTATATTAAACTGATTGAACATGAACACGAACAATAAGTTTATCATCGTATCATTTTTAAAATACGAACACAACACACATTTTTTTTTATTTCATTTCGTGTTATGTCAATTTAGTCAGTTGTACAGCTACATATAATTTTTTTATGCAAATATTGAAAAATTGAACTTAAGACATTGTAAAACTTATCAGATCTCACAAGTTTTGGTAATGCATGATGTCTGCCTGCATATCCGTGTCTATTTTTCTATGTAGGTACTTATATAAGAAAAATGGTGAAATCTTCTGTACTTGCAGATTGTCAAAGAAGGTGAGGGCAGTGAGTTGCATGGATGGATGGATGGAGATTCTCTGTATTTGATAGATCTGTTCTGGTCTCAAGTAAGGTAGTTAATTAGCTACCCGTTGGACTTGGCATTATTTTGGGCCTTGGTTTAAAGCCCATTTGCAGTGTGTATGTGAATGGAATTTACAAAGAACTAGGTACATTTTCTGTACATCGCGCGGGGTGACTTACCAAATATATATAATTAACGAACTATTTATAATATGTTGAAACACTATTTTTAAATAAAATATCAGTCTAAAATTTGAAAAAGTAAACGAAAGACTGAAAATTCTGAACAATAAAATATCGTTGCGCAAATTCAGAAATAAATTTTAGATGCCCATACCGCATGCTACGTTTGGTCGTCGGATCCGTGTCAAGCGTTTGTTCTTCAACAGATATGGCTTCGATGACCACCGACGATATCTCGCCGGAGATAGAGATGGCTCTGCCACTGAGACTCTCAGCCGCCCGTACCGCCTGGTATCTTCGTTCGCCGGCCCTGCGTCAAGCGTCTGTTAAAAATCAGCGAAATTTTAATTTCGATTAATCACATACATTGAATCTTGAACGGTTCGAAATTTTAATTACGATTAATTGCATACATTGAATCTTGAACGGTTCGAAATCAGGAAAATTTTAATTGCGATTAATTGCATACATTGAATCTTGAACGGTCTGAAATTTTAATTGCGATTAATTGTATATATTGAATCTTGAACGGTTCGAAATCAACGAAATTTTAATTGCAACTTAAAAACCCCTAGCTCCATGCAATTAATGCTATGAAGTTAATGACTACAAAACCCTTAGCTCAATTGTCATAAATGCATTGATTAACGTAAAAACAAAATCATCAGCTCCACATTCATTCTATTATTATTTTTCATTCAGAATTTATAATATATATATAGATCACTAGTGGTTGTCAAAGTCTCGCACCGGTTATTGCATGGTCAAAACAATCGTATATATCGTGTGCAGCAATGAAAACGAAACATTGGACACCTATTAGTAACAATTTAAACCTAAGACGCCTAAAAGCAACATAGTTTAAATTAAATTTGTAAATGTGAATATGTTCTTAATCCTAGTAAAAATGGTGCCCATTTTTTTTAACCGGGAAATACTCGATATTTTAATCAAATATGCAAACCACAAAATAAAACTAGAGAAGATGAGGGTAACAACACCCGATCCACGTGACACGTCTCATTTCTAGATTGCACAACAACCTAGTTTGCGCATCTATGTACGTTTCTTCGGACAAACTTTCAGTATTTTCGAGGTATCTGAGCAAGGTACTTGACGAAAGTTATGATGTTCTTGGAGTTTCAATCAATTTAATAATTCGGATCTTGAATATCTTCACCACCAACCATCTTTCTCGCAAGCTTCATGGAAGACGTTGTTTCACCCAAAATAAATAACACCAGTCATGTAAGACCTCCAAATGTGAAATTCTACATCCGAACCAAACCTACTTCATAAACTCTTAAATATATCCGATCTGAAAGTTTATTTCGCAAAAATAGTAGCCTAAACGAGTCGATCAACTTTAAAATTTTGTTCAGTGTTGTTAATAATTTGGAAAGATAGTCGTCAGATATAAGAGTTCCGACAACAAGAAGATATAATAAGAAGACCAAAAATAAGGATGAAGAGAAAATGGTAGGAATTTAAAACTTCCACAGACCAAAACATCTAAATTATTAAAAAGAAATTTTACAGAGAGATTATGCCGAGTGCGGCCGTTAAAGACAACCGCGCCGGCAATTGAAGGATTTGGTAACGGAGAGCAGCGGCTTCTACGCCCATTCAAACTGGGCATAGCGATGATAAAATAATTCAAACGTGTCATATACTTGTTGAATTGCTTGAAACAAATCACTAGACTTATATTGGTGGTATAAATACCTTTCAAAGGCCATCACCATGTTTAAGACGTACGACGAAGGAACCATGCATGAAAAATCAAGCAATCCCGACAAATTTTTAATTTAATAATTAAATTCCAAAACTCGTCCCTTTCGTTTGCTTTGTCCATTCCAAAGCTAGCCTAGCCACTCAGAATTCCTAACATGAGTATGACACACAAAGTTTCATTCACCACTCAATATCTTTTTGCCTACGCTAAATAAATACAACCTCTAGATAATTATAACAATAACAAAAATAAACCTCTAGATAATATAACAATAACAAAAATAATGAAGTAATATTCGATTCAGAAGAAAGAGCTAGCAAATGATTTTTCTGATGATTTCATAAGTAATTTGGTTTTAATTATTGCATGACATCAAGAAAAAATATTGGATATATGGAATTTCTGAATGCTCGACAATTAAGACTGCTGCAGAGTTGGATATTGGGGGTTGAGGAATTTATCTTTGATATCCAAAGTCTGTGATGTTTTGTTGGACTCTCAGCTATAGGACTCTAAGCAGGTGACTCGTGTGACGACCCTCAGCATGAAGCAAGGGTGCAAACATAGTATAAATCATACTTGTTCTGACTATAACATATTTGTGAGATCTAGTTTTAAGCATATATGCATCTCATAAATTTATGAATTCGTCTATTAGTTTCCAAATCCTTATATATATTATAAAAGCTACAAACTTTCAAAAGTAAAAGAATAACTAATTTAATTTTTAAAAATTATTAAATAAGACTAATTGAAAGTGATTAATAGTTCCAGTGATACTTGAAATGAGTCATATGATCTGCTAGTACTATAAGAAATTTTCATGTGATCTGAGAGTGATACTTAGTTATCCATCATTAGTTTCTGGTAAAAAATAGGGTTAAGAACCTATGAAAGGTCTGAACTATCACCCATGTTAACGGGAGAGGTCTGAAATTTAAAAAGTTAATAACAGAGGTCTGAAATTTCAATTTTGTTGATTTGAGGTTTTCCGTCCATTTTTAGGGTTAAATTTAACAGAATTGTGTGAAATGACATTTTTGCCCCTTTAATATTTTGTTTTATTTAATATCTTATTATTTGAAATGACAATTTTACCCCTAAAGTCAAATTAAACCCACCCAACTCCGGCCACCGCCACCTGACTCCGGCCACCACCACCCGACTTCGGCCACCACCACCCGACTCCGGCGACCACCACCTCGACTCCGACGACCACCACCTCGGCTCCGGCGACCCGACTCCGGCCACCACCTCGGCAAAAAAGCTCCGATCGGGGCCAAAAAGCTCCGATCGGGGCCAAAAAAGCTCCGATCGGAGCCAAAAAAGCTCCGATCGGAGCCCAATCGGGGCCGGTGGGTCCGATTTTGGCCCAATCGGAGCCTTGGTGGTGGTCGCCGGAGTACGGTGGTGGTCGCCGGAGTACGATTGGTGGTTGCCGGAGTACCGTGGTGGCTTCAAGGGCATTTTGGTCTTTTCACTCCATGCATGTGAGGGGCACACTTGATAGAAGGGCATTTTTGGAATTTTATTTTATTTCCGGTCACATGCCAAGCATGTGACCAACTTTCGTTAGTTTTAACGGAAAAAACTAACGGAGACCGCTGTTATCAACAAAACAGAAATTTCAGACCTTTGTTATTAACTTTTTAAATTTCAGACCTCTCCCGTTAACATGGGTGATAGTTCAGACCTTTCATAGGTTCTTAACCCTAAAAAATAATCTATTTAGTGGTCACATGAATGAGATATATATGATATTCCGATAACGCTTAGCTAAAATATTTTAAAAAATATATATGTAGAATTTAGAAAAATAAATATAATTCACGAATGTGTTACTTAAGTACTGATCAACGGACATTTTTTACAGCAGCGTGATGATAGTGCGCGCATAAAACGATGCGGCTGCTCCGTCTGTACATAAATGAGACCTATCCAAAACTTATTTAGTGTAATAAATATACATAGTCGATGATACTCAACGTTGTAGTAAGCACTAAACTCCACGTAACACTTGATGTTCTAAATCAATGACACGTATATACAGCATGTCTACGTGTCGACACATAAGAATCAGTGGAAATTACACGCATACGTGGAAACGAGACACATCATCAATGATTATTATTCCCTTAGTATCTATCTATTCATCACCTGAGATCACCTTCAAACTAGTCGCGAATATAATAATAATAATAATGAAGTAGCAGCAGCAATATAAATAGGCAGTGTTATAGTGGAAGATTTTAGTAAAGAAGATGAACATTGGTGCTATCAGGTTTGCAATTACCAGCAGGATCAGTACTCCAGTTCCACCGTGTCTGTTACCGTCGACGACCAACTATCTCCGACAGCCGCCGTCCATTAGTGGGGTCAGACTGTGTTCGGGTGCATCCATCCAGCCTACTCATCACGACAACGACAGTGACATGGACGACGTCAAGAAGACTCAAGATCATCAAGACGAGTCTCTCAAAGTCAAAGATAGGTAACTAATATTTTTGTTATTAATTAATTTCCAAGACAAATCTTGTTTATGTACGAAATAGTAGTCTTATATTCCTAAACCCTTAATTAATAAATAAATTGTTGAAGGGACGTGATGTCACATTCTTTCGGGGACGGTTACTCCACAAGGAGTGACGAGGAAGGTTTCGGGGGGATATATGGCGGCAACCAGCCTGCCTTCATCAAAGACGATGACGAAATCCATGATGACCATCCTGGTATGTATACATATATATATATATATATATATTTCACTCTTTAAAGTGTTTAATTAATTAGGATGTGGGTATCTATCTATTTATTTAATTAGTTGATTATTAATTAAGTTGGTGGGTTGGACACAGAATATGACAAGTCACAGGGGAGCGAAGTGAAGGAGAAGGAGAAGGCTAGGAACCAGACTTCTGCCCAGAGCTAGATACCTACCTAGCTAGTTTTATTTACTATTATTATATATATGTTAATGTAATTTCCTGGCAATCTGCTCTTTGTTTTTCTTTGGTCGGGAAAATTATTTAAGTTTCAGTCTCTGGTTTTACTTACATATATAGAGATTGTGTAAGACGTTGTAATTTTGAGGTACTGCTAATTAAGTTCGATAGGATCGAGTTGTAATCTCTCGGCAGTGGCTGCTCTGGCCATGAGCTTTCTGCCTTGATCCATGTTGGTCGAGTGGTTTATTTAATTTTTAAGTGTTCAACTATATGTTGATTATGGTTCAACCCTCAGAATAGTAGTAGTGGTGGATTATTATTACTATATCTATCATCTATTATTATTATTATTGTTATTATTATATATACTATATATAAGTTGAAGATTACAGCTCTTCTAATACACTATACTAGAAAGTTGCATGACATTATCAGATTACAACTTTCGGTAATACCTGCTCAAATGTCTCTGTTGGCATTCGCTAATGAAACTTCCAAGACTACTATTAGAATATGTAACCATAATCAAGTATTAATGATTCAATCAAGTATTAATGATTCAATCAAGTATTATATGTTACTAAGTCAATTATACAAGTCAACCTAAAGTACAGTTTGATTTGATGCCAAGGTACAATCAAACCACAAAAGCCAAGGTGTATTAAATTCGGTCTTCACAAAATGCCAAGGTACATTTAAATTCGGTTTTCACAAAATGACCCCTCAAAAATTCAATTTCAGAAAACGGTCCCAAACTTCATAACTGCTGCAAAAACAGCCCTCAAACTTCAATAAAATCAGCAAAATGTCCCAAACCTTGAAACTGCTCCAAAACAGCCTCAAAATCTTCAAAATATCATCTCAAACGTTGAAACTGCTCAAAACAATCACAAATCTTCAAAATTCGCCCAAAATAGCGAAGTCATGTGCACACAAAATTAGTAAAATGTCCCAAACTTCAAAATTCGCCCAAAATAGCGAAGTCATGTGCACACAAAATTAGTAAAATGTCCCAAACCTTGAAACTGCTTCAAAACAGCCTCAAAATCTTCAAAATATCATCCCAAACTTTGAAACTGCTCAAAACAATCTCAAATCTTCAAAATTCGTCCAAAATAGCGAAGTCATGTGCACTGCACATGCGGGTGCACCGGGGTGCACAGGAGAAGCCAATCACTGATTGAGAAACCCGGTGTACGAAGGGGTGCACGGCTCAGAGGCCAGAGGTCGCAGATTCAAACCCTGTCAGACGCACGAATATAATCTTCAATCCTTCAATATGAATTTATGGGCAGATGATGAAGATCTTCAAACCTTTAACAACATATTTCCAGAAATTCAACAGAAAACAGCTTCAAATCAACGCGAAATCACTGCAATCAATAACAATCCAACACATAACCAAAATCTGTTTTGATTGCGCACTTAATCCCTGAGTAACTATCCAAAGAACTCATTCGATCAAGAGATTGCTGATTCAAAGTCCATATGAACAAGACAGCACAATAATGTCAAATCAAGACAATCCTAAGAGTTGTATCAACAAATTGGAGCCTCGAGTCCAACATGAACCATATGGCGCAACAAAATCAATCCAAACCGCAGCATATAAACAATAATTCAGGTCGAATTTGAAGCAATTGCAGGAAATATCACAGCAGCGCCAAGAACAGAGCAAAACAGACCAAAAACGAATCAGATTGATCCAATCCACAGCCAGTATCACCAAATTGGAGCTCGGAATCAATCACAGAGTCTAATGTAATGCAAAATCGATCCAAGTCTCAACATATAATCGAGTATCCAACTCGAATTTGAATATCAAACTTCAACCAGTAAAAAGTGCGAAAAACTGAGATTGAATCACAATTACCTCCAAGAAGCTTCGTAATGATGCTCAGATCATCACATAAGCGTCGCAATGATGCTCAGAATCGAATCTAGAACACAAAATCGATTATGAATCGATGAACATATCTCAAACCAATGGAACATTAACCACGCAACAAACATAATGAAGAACAACTGCTGTATACAAGACTGCTGATCCAAAAATGCAGAAATCTTCAATCCAAACAGCAATAATGAGCAGCAGATCCACAGAATGACGAAACAACAACTTGATCTTCAAGAAATCTAATGAATCGATGCTCGATCTTCATGATCCAAACTCGATGTGTGCAAAATCCTCTCGAAATAATCAAGAAACTGCAGCTCTAAAACCACAGCTCTGATACCATATTAAATAATGTAGAGAGGAGGGTTGAACCATAATCAATAAAGTATATGAATGTATAAATGATTCAACCAAGTATTACATGTTAGGGTACTACTATATAGTAATCATAACTAACTAAGTCAACTATACAAGTCAATCTAAGGTACCGTGTATCTATACAAATATGAGTACCTATCTATAAAAGTATGTATATACAAGTATGTACATCTAATAACTACTTTGTTATGCGAGCAAATAAAACTTTAATGGTTAAGATTTATCAATAATAAAACTTCCAAGAGTACTACTTTGGTATGCTGAGCGTATAAAACTTCCATGATTACCATTAGGGATGTCAATGGGGCGGGGCGGGGCGGGTATCGCCGGACCCGGACCCGCCCCGCGGGTCAATATGGTCGACCCGGACCCGTCCCATGAACTTTCGGGTCGGGTCGGGTCGACCCGCGGGTCGGCACGTGTGAGGTATAATTTATCATTTTAAATCTTACATTCTAAATTCTATGTTACCGTATCCAAATTCAACTCCAAATTTAAATCAAAATTATTAAATTAACTCATAATCCAAATATAAATCACCCCATTCATTAGAATAATTGTTATTTTGACTATGTGTTATATTACCCGTATAGTTTTATATAATATACATATATTAAATATATATGTAAAATAAAAGCTCGGGTCGGGTCGGGTCGGCGGGTCGCCGTGAACCCAAACCCGAACCCGCCCCGCGGGTCGCGGGTCGGCGGGTCATCGGGTCAAAATCGGGTCGGGTACCCGCGGGTCGGCGGGTACCCGTGACCCGTTGCCATCCCTAATTACCATGCTTGTATGTTGTGATAAGGTCATATTCAGGCCGTGATTTAATTAGAGCCTAAGCCTGAACTGAAATTTAATTAGAGTCGCTTTTTATTAAAAAGACAGTTAGTTAATTTAAATAAATATAACTACTGTAAATTATTTACAAAATTACTCTTTAACTTTTATTTACAATTCTATTTTTCAATATTAAACTTTTAATTCATGATATTGTACAAAGTTTATTTAATCTCGAGACACTTTTTTCAGTAATCTTTTGTTGATAGTATTTAGAAAAAATAAAATAAAAAAATCCAACTAAAGAGCAGTTATAAGAATTATTGGAGTTTTGGTGGACACTGAAAAAGTTCTAATACATAAAAAAAAAAAAAAAAAAAATTATTATTAACAACAAATGAAAATTAGAAAAATAGAACATTTAAGTATACTCAAATCTATAATTTAATTTACTTGGTCGTGGAAGATGTCATCTTAATAGTGAATAGGGAAACACTGAAAGAATTTAGGAAAATGTAATAATAGCAAAATTATAAATTTAGAATAATTTAAATTTCATATTGTTTGTATAATATTAATAACGGTGAATAAATAACATAGAAATGTTGTATAATATGTTATGAATCAAAGCAAAATTCATTTTTAATCAGATAATAATAATTGAATAAAAAAGAAAATTTGAATTCGAAGTATGTAAATATTTTTAAACATAGACGTATTGTATAGATATGCTAAGAGTTGCAAATTTTATATTGACAACTTCTCCATGTCGCAAGTTCTCATGTCATTTTATATTGGAGATGAACAATTTTTTTCTAAATCTTTCAAGATTCACTCTCTCACATTTCATCATTAATATAATATTTTATTTTATCTATCATCATCTTTTTAGTTAATGTTCTTATTAAGAGTTAATTTTATTACTAAAATACAAAAAATACGCGTAGGACCAAATTGGAGTTGAAAACTATAGACACTTTGGAGTAGTAATAGACACCTCCAATACATTTTTATTATTTATTAATTATGCCGCGCTTATATGGTATAAAATGTAATAAGATTTGAAATTGTGTATTGTGGATGTTATTAGCGACACCGTCGAATCTGTTGCGCTGTGTGAAAAATCATCTTTTGATGAAAAATGCATATTTTTATGCCAATATAAAAAGTGAGAGTTGTCCTCACCCCAATAGGACCTTTTGAATATTTTTGTTTTTAATTTTATTATATATATTATATTTAGTTCCCATAATTTTATAAAACTGATGATTTAGTACTTATAAAATTGATGATTTACTATTTACTATTACTAAAAAAAATCATTTAGTTATTTTAATTTTTTTAGGTCGCTTAATTAATTGGCAGGTCGTTGTAGTTATTATTAACTTCTTCATCCAATATACTTATTCAATAGGTGCAAATGTCAGGTACATGCATTTTTCAATTCAGCATATCACAGATTTTGGGATGTTCCGCATGTTGACATTTTTTTTATCAAATAAATCAGTCAACTGCCAACACATATAACATATAAAAATATGGATCAAACGTGGTTCTTGAAGTTTGACTTTACATATAACATGTTACTCAATGTTCAATACTTATTGACTCGAACTATATATTAGTTTAGTTATCGTGTTTGTAAATTCAATCATATTATGTATGTCCTAATTAGTAGTTGAATAAATAGTTAAGGTAAATTCAAGTATAAACTTTATATTAGTGCTTTAAAAAATTGATGATTTAGTCCCTACTATATTTGAGTATTGCTAAAAAAATCATTAGCTAAATCGCATTAATTTTTTTGTTTGTTAAGGTCGCTTAACCGGCATGTTACATTATCATTAATATACCTAAAAAATTGATTCATCATTAAAGTATGATATATACTCGTGCAAACTTCAAGTACATGTTGAGATTTTTTGTATCATGTAGATCAGTCACTTGTCAAATCATATATAAAGTGTAAAAATATGGGTCAACCACAGAACTTATCAATTTTGACATTTTACGAATAATCTGTTACTCATCGTCCAACTTTTAGGTATCGAATTATATTAATTTAGTTCTTTCGTTTGTCAATTCAATCAAATTGTGTACAACATAAATAGTAGTTAAATAAGTAATTGACGTCAAATCAAGTATAAACTTTAGATTTTAATGAATTGAATTTTCATTTAGCGTTAAATCAATTTTTATTGGTATTATGATATAAATTGCATGAAAAGTATAGAGTTACGTTTGTATAGGTCAAACTGCTCAACTGGTGACTCTAAGTGGTTAAGTACGGGTTTACATTCTTCACTCCTCAAGTTGATAAGTTAGATACAACTTTGTCGTTAATAACCCACGCCATGCTCAATCCAACTCATTATTAGTTCTAACCATAAATATATATACATGTAAGGCTAATTTGATACCGTAATTGAAAACAATAGTTAGTTTTGTACTTAATTATCCTATTCTATTTTTTCCATTTTGAATTACATTGTGTTGTTCCTCTTAATCACACAGTCATTTCTCGCAACACCTCAATTTGCTCATATATTAATTAAATATAATTATATTAGAAAGTTTAAAATAAATTATATATTTTAAAATTTAGACGAACAGACACGTTAATAAATATTTTTATTATATTTATTATATATCTCGCTGCAGTCGAGATGTATCATCACCCAATAAAAATATTTTGAACTGTGTGGGAGTGGGACAGAATTCGTCGGAACACAATCCTTTCCTTTCTTATTACAATCATTAATCGTATTAGAGCATCACAGTGGTATTACGTAAAAATTACATAAACGTGGGTCCTATATATTTATTTAAGTAAAACAACAAAAACTATATACAGTAGTTTTACATAGCATTCCTTAAAGATGGGACCCACACGTAAATTTATGATTTTACATAAAGCATTCCTTAAATATAAGTAATGCACTATGTATTACGTAACCAATTTTTTATTATAAATTAATTCATTTTATAATTAATGCTAATATCTTATTGGTGTTTGTTGGAAAATTTAATAATAAAATATATTTAAAGAATATGTTTAAGTAATAGGATTGCAGAGAAAATATTTTTTACGTGTGTCTTAAATTTACGTATTACTTAAAGTGTACATAAATGTCTACGTGTCAGCTTTAAAAAATACAATTTATGTAAAACTATTGTGGATGCTCTTACAATCATTAATCGTATATGGAGATTCAACAAGAAAACAAATATATAATAATGATTTATTTTGTTATATAATAATGATTAAAAACCTTTCTCGCGTTTACAAATTCTAAAACTATCAGGGAATTTCGAAAAGAAGGAAATACGCATGAAACAATATCATCATTATTATCGAAAGGAAATAAAACCAAGAAGAAAAGTCAACAAAATAATTATTCCTGGTACCCAAAAATTCTAAACAATATTCATTAAGTAGGTCCCAATAATTCACTAATTCAGCGTGGTTGTACGGCCATCATCAAATTTTCATCGTCATCATCGAGTCTATGTCTAGCTACTTAAATGTGCACTCCATCAACGGTGCTTCTTCCACGTCATGATTCTCCGGCCGCCGCATCCGGCGGCGATTCTGGTTTTGACCCGCTCAAACTCCGACAGCCCACACGGAATCGTGAGCCCTCCCTGCTGGTTGAACCCGTACTCCTCTTCCGCCTCCCTAAGCAGCTCCCCAAACAGCGGGTGGTTGAAATAGATGACCGGAACCAGCACCCTGCTGTAATCTCCGTCGTTCTGACCGACGTAAACCGCGAGGTGGCCCTTCGGGACGGTGACAGCCTCCTGCATCGGCTCCCGACCGATGGGCACGTACCCGGAGGAGCAGAGCCACCGGGTTTTGGTCCTTAGCTGTCGGCCCCAAGCCAAGAGCTTTGACAGAGTATTCGAACGGCACAAGGACGGCGGATCGACGGCGAGACGGCGGTAGCCAGAATCGCTTCTGTGTCTGCGGCAGATCATGTTGGAAAAGCGGAGGAGGTGCTTCTTGATTCGGAAACCCTTCATCTTCCCCATAGTCGCTTGAACTGAAGAACCGGAAAGCAAGCCGAAACGATGCAAAACAAAGCTTTGGTGGTGGTGGTGGCGGCGGTGGTTACGGTGGAGAGTTCAGGAGAAGGGCCAGGGGTCGGCGATGGACATGGCGAGGCGGGAGAGGGTGAGGCAAATTTCAGAGAGAGAAGTTGGGATGTTTGACATGTTGAGGGATTGATTCGCCGGAAGAGAAACTCATCTATCGGAGATGGGGAGTTGGCGACGGAGGGGAGCGTCTTCGTATATAAAGGAGTGGAGATGAGATGGTTGGAGATGAGGAAAAGGTGGAGACGAATGAGGCGGGCAGTGGATGGTTGTTGTCGTCTCTGTAGCTAGTGTGGTGCTGGTGGAGCGAACGCGATTCTCTCTCTCTCTGGTAGGGAAGAAACAAAGAATGAAAGAAATTCCCAAGTTATAAAGATTTAGAGAGAGAAATGCAGATTTTATTTTTCTAGGGGGAATTACAGATTCGGTATCTCAACTACATCTTTGCGTCTATAGTAGTACCTTAACTACATGGATGTTTCCATTTTCTACCCCATTCGATTTTTTTCTCTTATATTTAGAGGTTGACCAATCGCCTTAAATTTAATTATTTAAGTCATTTTTTGATCGTTATCAGTAGTATTAAAGAAAGGATCCCGAAATTTCATACTAGGAGACGTTTTTTTTTCTGAAAATTTTTAATTCAAAATTTTCAAAAGTCATACTTATATTAAATTATTATTATTATAGTCAAACTATATTAATCCACATGAAGCAAGAAATTTAATATTTATATGGAAAAATACATTATATTGTGTCATTAGTAAAAAAAAATTACATCTATTTTCATATGAAACAATCAATTTGTAATAAAAAAAATTATGGTTGAATTTTTTTTTAAAAAAACTTATTATATGATAAATTATAGTAAAACTAGTCATTAACTCGTGTGTAGCGCAAAAGCTAACGTAAATGATACAAAAAAAAATTATATTATATGTTATTGGAAAGCTTTTCACATCTATCTTCACAAGAAATAATCAGTTTTTAAATCAAAGTATCGTAAAAAAATATGGTTGTTTAATTAACGTCACGTGAAAAAAGTATTTTGTGTGACTGTTATATCATATCATCGCCAAGTATGTAGATAGACTAATTAATTAAAGCATAACATTTGGAATTTTTTCCACATCATCAAACTTTTAATTAATTATTATCTCCTAAAATACTATTTAGTTACATGCAATTTTTTAGAAAAATAAATAAAAGCTAATTAATATATTTCCCTATACGTCGCCTAATTTTTGCTCAAATATAGAAATCTATTATGTTTTATGCTTTTTTTCTTCTAAAATCCTATTAGATTAGGTGAACAGTTTACCTTGGTGAATTCTAATAGATTAAAATTAAACTAACAGTTAGACCGGCTAAACTCTCCACGGCTAAAATTGATAATCGTGGAAGGAGCACGACTCAAGAGGAGAGATAGATATTAATCATGGTCTCAAGTCTGATGGACAACACTTTTTAATAACACTCTTACTTCAAAGTAGAAAATGTAATGCATGCTGAAGTTGCGTACGCATGTTGAATTTAGGTTTTAAACTAGATTAGTAGGTGCTTATTTTTATCTTTTACTTATATATATATATTTGCCTCATCACTGAATTATCGGCCGTGCTAGAGGATAATCATGTGTGATTGTATTTATGATAAAACGGTATTTCATTGGCGAGTTAACACGAAGTCATCCACCCCAGTCGAACATAATTTAGCATGAACTCCACTAAAATTGGAATAAGTGGAATAATACAACTAAGAAATCTAACCATAAGGATGAAAGATTGTATTAATGACACAATAATAAATACAAACGAAACGTCTAAATAAATACTAATAATGAGATCATTAAAGACCATTAATACGACAAATTCTTCGAATCTATATGAAGAATGGATACGCCGGCCGGGTGCACTAAGAACAACAATTTCTTATTCACCCCATCAAAAATAATATAGTGTCATTAACATATTTTTCCTACAATCTCCCACATGAATGCAAATTGATAGAGTACCTAGACGAACCTCTAAACTCGAGGACAGTGTAGTTCAACGGTCAACACCTGCATATGATAGATATAAGTGTTATCCTTTTAATCGTCACTGGTGATATTTTACGACTTTACAGGCTAGTCAATAGATGCGATGTCCTTGAAGTGACTGTCGTTGGTATGAATGATGTTATAACCCACACAACTATCTTATTATCAATGGTTTTGTTCTCACTATGTGATCTGCTTTGGTCATTGATCACGTGCCTGGTTCTGCAAAGAATTGTGCTCTCAACAATTCTTTTTGAAGCAGATCATACTCTCACTTGCATATGTGATTTTTTTTTATCTTAAGAGCTTCATCGTTGCGACTTTTACGTGATCTCTTATATTCTTAATCATTAAAAGTTTTGCCTTACATGTAATCTCTCATTTAAGTATTCCGCATTACTATGCACGGTTTAACCGATGATTTAGAATCATCAAAAGTATAAAATCAGAAGGAAATTATGCGGAAGCTTTACAGAATTATTGTGAAGAAGGTTAGCCTTAACTCATCATATCACTATTTCATCATAGAAATTGACATGGGATAAAAACCACCACTGTGATATCACTCACTCTTGTAATTAGGTTGTCCCGTTGGACATAGATATTAGGATCTCCACTCAAATTATGTTGGATTTTTCTTCTCAAGAGCGTTTAATTACTACACAGGCATAGTCACATTCCTCTTGACGATTTATCAATTCGCTATCTTTAAATCTTCACAGTTACATATTTTTTTTATCACGTCATCATTAGACTTCACACAGTCAATGTTGAAATTCAACTGAGAGCATTTATTAATTTGTAGGTTTTACCGCTTGACTACCACAATCACACTTACACATTTTCATGAAACACTCACATATTTATTCAATTATATAAAAACAAATATTTTACTACCTTGTACAATTTATATAGATTTATATAAAATTATTATTCGGGGCACTTTAATAAATGAATCATATATTTAATAGACTATCCATATTAATCGTGAATCTAAAACAAACACGGTCTTAACCATGTTATTCAATTTCTTTCCGGAAATTTAACGTATAACAACACGTGTTAGCTCGGAAATTTTTAAAACTCTCACTCACCACAACATTAACATATATAAATCGCCATTCATTCAATATTTATATCTTCTGTACTTAAAGGAAAATATTCTTTTACGTATTTCAATTCGACTATTACTAACTATTAGTACATACTTATTCTTTTTTCAAACTAGATGCATTTAAATTAATGAATATAAACTATATATATTGCATTGCACGTGAAAAAAAAAAATTACTAATATATACACGGTCGGGGTTATATAGTTATATATCCACAGGACACGGCCACTGACAGATAACACCTGGTCGGAGTTAGTGCTGTGGTGATCAAAAGTCTCACCTCCACGCTTGTTCGAAGAAACTTACTCAAGATAGTGCTCATATAAAGTTGGTCGATGTATTCATTCAGATAAATAATAACAATAACAAAATTTAAGGGAATAATAACATAGAGTAGAGAATAAATAGTACAAGAACAGTATAATAACATTCCTTGCGTGAGATATACTCGAGGTTATTCAGAACCAAAAAGTTTAGGGGTACTACCACCAGTTTGATATATATTCTCCTAACTGATGGAGCTAATTATACAATTGAGATTGTTGAGATTTTTTACTTTCATCGCATGTATTATATAAAATTTTGATTAAGGCAGAGCACACTATATAAGTAGTTATTATATTCATCACAATTAGTTAATTTTATTACGAATCTCAATTGCTCAGAAAGTAACAGTACGAGAAATTTGGTCTATAGCTACAATTGCTATTGCGATGACATTATGTCCTCGCTATAGATTATGTCTATTGCGACGACTTACACCTTTCGTCGCATACAATGTACATATAACGAAACATCATCGCAATATTCTATCGCAACGACGGGTTATCGCAACAAAAAAAAATGTCGCGATAACGACAAAACTATTGAGATGATTGTGTATTCTCGCAACTTAATGAGTTTATTGCGAGGATTCGTAATATCTAATTGCGACAAATGCTTCTCGCAATAGAAATTTCCCGCCAAAATGTTGGTGCAAAAATTCGGAAACCCAATTGTAACGACGCGTAATCTATAACAATGACCGCATACCATCGCAATAGAATAAGTTTATTGCTAGGATGCAGAATATCCAATTGCGACGATGTTCTCTTGCAATAACAATTTTCCTACAAAATATTTAGCGTCAATTATCTATATGAAAATAATTGTGACTACGCTTTGCTTAGAAAGTAAATGTTCGAGTTTAACACGCACCTACTGTGGAGTTGTTCATAATATCTAGCGTACATTTCCGAATTCCAAGTTTTAAACAAGGCTTTTTTTGTTCCCTTATAAATTATTATTCAATAATATGGAAACTGAGCTGACACACTCGTTAATTTTTGGGGAAAAGAACCTATTTAGTGTCTCAGGTTTAACTCATGTTTCAGTTTGGTGTCTTAGGATTAAAATGTTGATATGGATTGTCCCAGGTTTCATTTTTGTTAAAATTTGGTGTCTACGCCCGTCTTTTCCTCTTCTTTCAACCATTTCCATCAACCGACTCACCCACTTATAATCCATCACTTTTTACTTTTCACAAAATCGTCAAATTTCACCCAAAAATTGAACATAAAAAAAAAAGTTTCCAGCAGAGCGATTTCGAGCGACAACAAAGCATGATTAACTTGGGCAAATGTGGCCAGCTTCTTAGGTGATAATCCCGAAAAAGTGACGAGAATGGAGCATGCTTGGGAGCTCGGATATGACAGTCGGTTACGTCGGGATTGACTTCTTTAAAGTAATCACACTGAGACACCAAATTTCAACCAAAATGAAACCTGAGACACTCAATTTATACGTCAGACACCAAACTGAAACATGAGGCAAACTTGAAACAGTAAATAGGTTCTTTTCTCTAATTTTTATGGGTTAAATTTCAACAGTGTAGTCCTAGGAGTTTCAAAATTTATTATAAATTTTAAAATAAGTGACCAAGTCTTACTTTTATTACCCAAAGAAAAAAAAAGTCTTAACTTATTCGACTTCTTCTATTTCTTGTAAGGGTGGGCTCCTTATAATAAAGAAGATTGAAGGCGAAATGTTAAAATGTGATCAACGAAATGTTCAAGTCCATTTTACCTTCCCGTGCGGGCACGTCTCATCTGGCTGGCTCATACTTTCTTTAAATTAATTTTAAAAACTATCTTCTCTTTATACTTTATTATATATTTGTCCAAAAATAAAAGTATTTCTCTAAGCTACGTACCTAGGCTAGAATACATGTGTATCGGGAGATCATATATTATGCTTAGATTATGTATAATCTGTAACTAAAAGAATGAGATTTTCTAGCTTGTAGATAAAATTGGATTACCATATAATAGAAATATTTTTTACAAAATTGGATACCATATGATGGAATTATTTTTTTAAGACTTGGCCTAAATAGCCAGCCAAAAAAAAAATACTTGGCCTAAATATGTATATGTCTAAAGAAGTATAATTCCGCTTTATTAAATCTGATAATAACACGTGACAAGAATGATAATTCTGAGATTTAAATCAATTTTAAAAATTTTAAACTCAATTTTCTGATAATTTGCTACGTGACACAAACAACTATTTTGAGCTCTAAAACACAGCATATAATTCCATATCATAAAATAGATTAATATTGTTTTAATATCTATAGATATATTAGTTTCTTTTTATTTTTTATTTTTTTTATAAGTTTGCATATAATATCATGTATTTTTAATATAAAAAATTAATGAAGAATAAAATACATAAATTATTTTTAATATATATTTATATAAAATAAATATCTTCAACAAAATAAAAATTAATAAATATTATAACATAAATACTCATTTACGTTAAATTGGCGAAATAATGAGTGGCGAAATAATGAGTGATATATATTATATATATATTTGGTATATAAATATGAATCTAGCTTAAGCTTATATAATAAGTTAATTAATTAATTATAAAAGTAGGCGAGTGCACTCAAAATAAAGTTGTAACTTGGACTACCCATTTGAAAGAGATCGATAAAAGGGGTGTCTAAATAGAAGACGTAACCACTAATTTTACTCAATTATTTATTTATTTTATTTATTTATTTAATTAATTAATATCCAAAAGGTAAGGTAGGGTTTCTTTCCGGAAAGGCAAACTACTTTGAATTGCGTAGAAATACGTACGTCCAACGAAATCAAGGCCGTATATATTTCCGTACGCGCACGATTGAGTACTTTTCTTGGTATATATATATATATGTATAGTGTGGTAATTAATGGTACTTCCACTTTTACGAAGGGTGCGTCAAAATAAAACCTTTGACTCACCAATAAAACCAACCAAGTGTAATTGGAGCACCATATGTCATCATTTTCAAAATTTTCAAGGTGAAATGTATATAAAACATGCAATATATTTGAAAAAATGGTTTTATGTACCAATATGTTTTAAAATGTACAATATATGTTTTAAAATGTACAATATGTTTGAAAAAGATGGTTTTACGGACCAATATGTTTTAAAATGTAAAATATATTTACAAAATATAGTAAAATGTCATTTCGTCCACTTGTTGTCAATTGTCCCGTTAAATAGACACGTGAGGTCACGTTTTTAGAAAACAATAATAATAAAATTAATTTATACATAACAATAATTATTAATGGATGAATGTAAATAATAAATATTTTTTTAAAAAAAAAGTGATCCGCACATGTTTACTTAACGAGACTATTGACAACAAGTAGACGGTATGTCATTTTACCATCTTTTGTAAGCTTATTGTACATTTTAAAACATATTAGTCTATAAAACCATATTTTTTCAAACATATTGTACATTTTAAAACATATTTGTCCATATACCATTTTTTCAAACATGTTACATATTTTACATACTTTTCCCAATTTTCAATGGTCCAACCACGCACCATGTCACCTTCCAGTATCCTCACAATCGATTCAATAATATAATGCAAATACGCACTATGAGAGATCATTAGTTATCAAATGTTAATTTTATTTAATTATGAGGAACAATTATGTTGCAATTTTTTTTCCAACAATACACTCTAATCATAAATATCTTTTCATTTTTATGATCATTAGCATATTTGTCCTCCTAATCCTAACACTTAATTAAAAGAGAACATTAAATCATTATATAATATTACAATATTATTGATTATTCATCACACTAATCATACGTGTCACAAAATTTTCAGAATCCAATCATTATCCCTAGACTGCTCTATTTTTATTCTCAACACTTTAACCAAGTCCAAGCGATTCTATCCGTAGCAAATCTGATTGATTATTACCGATTTTTTCCTATAATTTAATTTAGAAAATATATAACCTAAAAGAAGCATTCTTACATATTACTAAAAGGACTTTTTTTTTAAAATAAAATTTGGTACCACCTATCTAAATTGTTGACTATGAGATATACATGACTTGATTCACTTAATTAGGAATTCTCATTAATCCGTGTTGGTGCCGGCCGGGTCGCTTGGTTGGACCAGAATGGACCTTTTAATTCGGCCAATTGATTCATGGTCAGTGGTGGATCCAAGATTTTTTATAATATGGGTACGCTATGTAATTTTTTATCCGATTATTTAACATATAAACGTATTTTCACGGGAAATTTATGTAAAACATGTATTTTTTTTGCCAAATATGTAAAACATAATCATGTTTGAAAAATATGGGTTTTGGTACCGACATGTTTAAAAAAAAATTGGCATTTTTTTCAATCATCTGTCCAAAAGTGTAGTTAAATACATTTCAAGTACAAAATTAACTGAGTATCTTTTAAAATATCACAACTAAATTCTAATTGTTTATATAAATATGTTACAATTAGTCAAGTCTAAACAAAACTAATCAGTGATTAATTAAGACTCGATCGAGCAAAGACACTATCGTAACACTGTTACTAGTATTGTTATTATGTCTGGATTTTGATATTTAGAAAAATATTCGGTTAATTTTATACATTTAAAATGTATTTGACGAAAATTTCGGACATATACTGAAAGTACCGATTACTATTATTTTGAAACATATTATACATTGTAAAACATATTAATACAAAAACTCATATTTTTTAAACATATTACATGTTTATATACTTTTCCCTATTAAACATTTCGCATGACATTATATTAGAGTGATTACAGTATACATATTCCATAATTTTCATTTATAATATACATACATCTTATAATAATGCATTAATTTTTGTTCTTGAAAATAATTATGGAGGTACGCAGAAATAAAAGATAAGACTGCCGTTGTTGACCAGATGCTAAGTGGCCATCAGGCATTTTAGTAAAAGAAATTATAACTACTCTCGAGGTTCATCCATATTTTAATTTTTATTCAATTCCCATTTACTTTAACATAAATGATATTCGGTCGGTATATATATATATATTTATATATAGCGCTGCAATCCTAATCCGTAACAAATCTTGGTTATCTCGGGACATTCCGTATCCAATATGGCTGTCCTAAGTAACCCGTTTTATATATATTTCAGTATTTTAAGACAAAAAAAAAAATATTCTAGATTAACTCGCTTAATATCTGAATTTGATTTGTTAAAATTGTGCGGAGTTATGTTTAGTCAAATAGATTATGCTCACTTATACTCAATTCAGCAGACTCGCCAACCGTATCGAGTTTTACATACTATGTAATGTATATATTCAATTTATAATTTTTTTTTTCTCCAGACTCAAGCATAACAAATTCGTTTCAAACTCGTTCCACTATATATTGATGACTGTAAATGAAGACGTCATATTTAATGGTTTCAATAGGCCCATGAGAGGGGTCCACTAGCCTGTTCTCTTTTATCGGCCCAAATGGCCATTCCAAATTTCCAACATCATCTTTGGGCTGAAATGATAGAAGGGAAGGGTTAAGAATCAAGTTGGTAACTTAACTTGTTCTAATTATAAATTGCTATTCAAATATTTAATTTTAAAAGTTTGACCATGTAAACTTTCCATTTTGTGAGTAGATTGCTACCTTCATTAATTATTCCAAATTGGAAAAAAAAAAAAAAACTTGTACCAGTCACATGAATTTTTTTTTTTTTTTTTAATGTAGTCCCAAGATGTATTTGTAATAAACTGAAAATATAATAATGAAATAATTTCAATTGTACACTCAATGACGAGACACTAACATGATTGGGTGGAGGTTCGAAAACATTTTAATTAATTAGCGAGTTCATTTTGGATACACATCAAGCAACCTCATGTGAACACTGTAGAAATTTACTCACAAATTGAAATTTTAGTTAACCACTTTTAAAAAATTAAAATTCGAATAGATTTGTAATTGGGTCACTATCATGCTCCACAAGCACCATGCTTTTTGTATTTTGTTTTTGCATTTTTCTATTGTCTTAAATGTGAACACTATAGGGAAATTGTTATTAGTATTAATGTGATGCAAATTTGAGCTGCAGTTAAAAAAAATCACTTTTTTAAACTTTTAACTATGTTACAATTAAGTTCTCATTAGTGTAAAAAGTACCACAAGTATGATACTTGTGGAGCATGATAGAAATTCTCCATAATTCGTTTAGCCATTTGATTATTAAACCTAATAATAAGTGACCATTATATATGATTTTATTAGGGGGTGTCAACGGGTCATGGCCTCATGGGTACCCGCCGACCCGCGGGTACACGCCCTGATTTTGCTCTGCTGACCCGCCCCACGCCTGTATAATACATATGTACATTATATAAAACTATATGGGTAATATACTACATAGTCAAAATAGTAAGGGTTGTAATGAGTTTTATGATTTGTAATTGGATTGTAGTTAAATTTATAATCTGTGATTCGAATTTGAAGTTGAATTTAGATATAGGGAACATATAATTTAGGGTTTAGAATTTGTAATAATTATGTCATACGTGGGTCGACCCACCCGTCCCACTAGTGTATGGGATTGGACGGGTCATCCACGTCGACCCGCGGGGGCGGGTCCGGCGATACCTGCCCCGATCCGTTGACACTCCTAATTTTACTAAAAATGAGTAACCTTTTTTATAGCACAATTGCCGCGCACGGATCGAAACCTAGTAAAAGCTTAAAGTGCGTAAACCGTCTATGAAATGAAATCCTGATTTTAAATAGTTAACATCCAATTTTAAAAACACTGATTTTTTTTTATTTGATTTGATTTTTCCAGTTTACTAGATTTTCCGCAACTGCAGAAGGCTCCTCCTTTCTGGTTAGTGCTCCACTACACATTACAGCAAAGGAAGCACAACCTCTCCTGGAAAAAAGCAACCCATGTCTCCTGAAACTGAAAGACTTTTCTGTCTTCACCATTTCATTTCAATATCAGATTCCAACTCCCTTCCTTTTATACATACAATCATTTCCTTTACAGATAAAGACACTTCTTTAGGCAAAAAGATAAAGCGCAGTTCCAAGAGTTAAATATCAGCATCAGAAAACTACTTAAATATAAGTGCTGCACACACACACTTAAATTACAGCCAAAATACAAGGAACCATAACTCTTCTTTTAACAACATTTAGGCATTGATCCTCAAACCTAGTACTGTTATTGTCGAAACAACCATCATCTAGATACACGATCTTGTTCAAGTATACCACTGTAAATAGTAAAAAAAAAAAAACAAGAAGAAGAAATCTATACAGTTTGGCTCTCTACATTAAAAAAAAAAACTGCAAATCACAACCAAGTAAAACCCTAGCATAAACTTTTACAACCCAACTAATCATGAACCGTGTTATTAAACTTTCCATTGTAAAAAGGGGGTACCTTTAACACTTCAATCCAGATAAATACACCTTACACTGCACTACTATCTTCCTGATCCTAAACCCTGGGATCACTGTGAATCCTACCCTTGGCTTCACTTTATGTGGGACAGAAACCCGCTTCATGATGTCTTCCATGTATACCACGGAGTACTCCATGCCCCTCTCCACTTGGAAAATCTCAATCACGGGGTCGAAGGAAAATGCCAACTTGTGCAGTGTCCAAACTGAACTTGCCATTCTCACAAAGGACTTGTAGAACACGGTTAGTGACCGCCAAGAGCTCAAGACAGCTTCTTTTTGGTCTAAATCCCTGAAAATTGAGGATTCCATTGATGGGTGGATAAGTTCTTGGTACTTCTTGTCACAAAACTTGGCAAATTCACAATCTGGGTCCATGCTCAGCACATCCATTGGATTGCTTGAGACATGCTCAAGCAATTTCTTCAAGGAGCTGCTGTTCTTGCCAGAAACATGTTCTAGAATCTCTGTCTCCCCAATACCATAATTATTCAAGTCAAAACCTCTGAACATTCCTAAACAAACATATGACAGAAAGGCACAACGGTTATGCCCCTTTTCTGAATAATCAACATCAGGGTAAACTGAATCAGCAGCCAAATCCAAATCCCAACCAGCTCTCCTCATCAAATCTGTCAAAATATTTGTGAACTTGTGGATTGCTCTACAGGCATCATGTAAAAGAGTATCAAACACTTGAACTGTTAATGAGACCTCACAAGAAGAGCTTAAGCTATCTGATAACCTCTTTGATAATCTAAAGTTCTGCCTTTGAATCTCACCAAGCTTTTTCCTTAAGCTTTGGACGTCATTGTTTTTTTGGTCTATATCAGATTGCAGCCTATCTGAAATCAACCCGAGAGTCCTCAGTTTACTCTGGTTTTCTTGAACTCGAGCTTCCAAGCAAGACCCAGCTGGAAAATCTAAACACAATTCAGGATTCTTACAAAATTGCCTATAAAACTGCTTGAGGTCGGACAATCTTTGCAGATGGGACACCAATGCCTTATCTGCAGATTTTATTCTTTCCTCATCGAATGGAGCATGAGCAGTCTGTAGTTGAAGATATGAAGCTTCGAATGAGGAAGCAGTAGCAAATATGGATGAAACCAAAATTTGTGACATCTGGGCATACACCGCTTTGAACTCCAATTCACTCAACGTCCTTGTTCTTCTCAGTGGAACTTCTATCTGTTCTTCCTCTTCGATAGGAGAAATGCTGCAACTTTCCTCGAATCTGTTGTTTAGAGCTTTGCTTGATTCCTTGTATTCTTTAGATTTCAACTGATGGAGCATAAATACAAAAATCAACCTTACAGACATGGAAAGGTTCCACCAATAAAAGTATTGTAATCCTAGGTAGCTAAAGTGAAGTTTATCAAAAGAAGACGCTTGATTTCTGCTGCTTTCTTAAAATCTTGATTAGAACCCTAATTAGACAATAATCAAATAAACTACCCATTTCTTTTTTATTTTTTTGGTTTATTTTACTACCGCCAAGAACAATGACTAAGATGCTGCGAATCAAATCGATACCAATCCGAATTGCAGGGAAACTGATAGTTTTAACGAAACCAGAGAGGATCCATCATCGGTATTGCACAACCTAGTGTAAGAATAGCATAAGGGCTTGATCCCGTACTGACCTGAGCCTCACTGAGCGACAATTCCGGGGCAGCTGTCGGCTGCGGCGAGTCGGCAGACAAATCGCGGGCTCCGTCGGGCTTGAGGACGACGACGCGTTGGCCGATGATGACTTCCTCGGCGGAGTCAAGGAGGGAGATGCCGTCGGCGACATCGGGGTCGTCTTCCTCAGCGAAGAGTTCGAAAGTCTTCGCCTTCACTGCAAGCGCGAACTTCTGGAACATGTCGGAGAGTTGCGGGGGCTTAGCGGGCCGTACCGGTCATATCCTGCAGCATTCCGATCGCTTCATGGAAGGGAATTGAAACAGCTGGTTTTTCACACTATTCTGCTCTGCACGCCAGAGAGAGAGAGAGAGAGAGAGAGATTGTGCTTTGGCTGTCTTGGAAGGAAGGCATGGAGGCTTCGGCACGACGAAATGATGACTTGTTGAGTTTTTCTGTATTATTTTAATTTTTCCCGAAACTATTAATTAATTTGTGAATTAACAAAATTTAACGGTAAGAAACAAGAGGAAGAAAACAACCATAGCTTATGAGTGAACGGTTGACTATAACAGAAGATTAGCCAATAAAGAAGAGCAGATTTGCGTCTTCCAGTTAGGTAACTTAGGTTTAGAGTAATTCCTTAAAGTGTGAAAAAAGTGTGAAAAAACCATAAAAAGTTAACAACTGCCACATGTCATTTGAAATAAATTGGAAAGAGAATCATGCATTCTTTTATGATTGCAACATTGTTGATTAACATTATTTTACAGCATATTTATTCTATACACACCGCAATTAATCCATAAAAGTCAAATGTCTAGCTTATAATTAGTCAGTTCATACACAAGGTTAATGAATAATAATTACTTTTAGGATTTAAGTACCTTTTCATACCACTTCTTTGCATATAATCCACTTTTTATATTGCTTCTATTTTTTTTTTTATACTTTTGGTACCAATTTTTTCAACTTTATATCCTCTTGGTACCACCGTTAACTTTCTGTCCAAATTGGCCGTTAAGTGTCATGTGTCATGCACGTGACCGCCTAAACTTTTGAATTTGTTTCAAGTTAGTCCATCTAATACATCCCTAACCTTCAATTTGTTCAATTTAGCCCTAAAATTTCAAAATCGAACCCTTGACCCAAATTGACCTAGCCGGACCTATCCCCAATTGAACCCAATTGGGGCTAGGTTCCAATTGGCCTAGCCGGACCTAGCCTAGGACAACAAATGTAAAAATAAAAAATAAGTGGTATGAAAAATACATTTATCCCTAATATATATTCATTCTTGGTATAATATCGTTACTTGTCATGGAATAATAATAGATTCAGACTATTATTATTATTATTATTATTATTATTATTATTATTATTATTATTATTATTATTATATACTTATGTATTTCCAGTTTGGATATTGCAAAATGCATTCTCACAACTATTAAGCCATTTAATACTACTTATTATATAAACATGCTTTAAAAAGTTGATAAATAAATTTCTTTCGGCGTTCAAATGTATTGTTAATATTTTTGGAATTAAAAAAAGAAGTTAAATTACTATGTATTAATATTTCAGTTAAGTCTCCTAAAACTTTTAGGACTCAAAACTTTTTTAAAATTTCTATTCATGAACCACATCTATTGTTTTCTATACTACAATTTATAATTATATGTATCATATTTGTTTTTTAAAAAAATTATTTTGAAATCTATTTTCCATTTTTTTAAAATAGGTTGATCTATTTTTTGTTATGTTTCTAATAAAAGACATTAAAAGTTAGGATAACTTAAATTATCTCATTCGTAATGTACGAAAGTAATTAATAATATTTGTTTTCCCACGAACTAATCTTACCATTGAAAAATGAAACCAAATGGCCAACTTAATCGGAGGTTGTTGATTACTGAATGGCATTGGCGGCACCAGCCTATGTGTAACTTTGTTTCTTTATTATTATTTATTTATACCTTTCAACTATTATTATTTTCCATTAAATATCATCTAACTTTTAATAACACATTAATACCTCAATTTAATAGATACATTAATAGAATAATAAACTCAAGTTTTATTTTATTTTCTTATTATCCTAAGTGATTAATTTTGTAAATATTTATTATTTCTAAATAAAATCAAATAAGAAACAATTGAGTCATAACTAAATAAGTTAACGAAATACTCAATGAAACTTATTCAATTTGAAACATATCACATTTAATTAAATTTATTTGTTTCCGAAGTTGACTTTGACTCTCTCAGCAGCGACGACGACAGGTTTAAAAATATTATTTTCAACTATGGATTACTTTAAGAATAAACAACGAAATAGTACAACTTCTGATGATTTTTTTGTCACTTTCCTATAAGCAGATATATCGTCAAAGTTATTAATGATGTTAAATGAGTCATTTTCAAGAGATAAAACATCATATAATTTTTTTTTTATATAGATAATAGTATTTATTTATATTTTATTATTGTTAAACTTTGCAATGCATTTAACGAGAAATTATTACTTAGGTGTATTCTGTCACGTAGAACACAGACCAAACCAATAAAATAACGACAACTCATTTATTATATGTTAAACATAAATTTTACAATTTAAATGATAATATATGGTTCTATTAATTCTTCTCTCAACATTAATTACCACAAGTAACAAAAAAAAAAAAATTAATAACTACATGAATTATTTATTATTATATATATATATATCTTGCGAACTCCACGTCCCGCCGGTCACCACTCATGCAGCCCGTCCGTCGCCCCTGGCCAGACCGGAGCTCCGCTTTCACACCACTCTTCACTGGAACCCGTTGCTCCGGCCAACACCCGCCGATTCCTCGCCGGTGTCGTCTTCGTGACCCTGCCCCTCCGCCTTGCTCTCCGCTAGAGACACGCCGAAGCCCACCTGTGTCTGCTCAGCCAGTTCCGCTACTTCCCTTTATTCCGCCGGTGGCCGTCCTGCTCAGTCTGACTGTTGTCTGCCGCCGCGCTGCTGCTGGTCCCTCTTCCCGCCGCGCGTATTCATTCCGTCGTAGTGCTGCTAGCAAGGTAACCTTCGTTCCAATTTATTATTATTGTTATTATTATTATTATCATTATTATTATTGTTATTTATATATCATTATGATATTAGATGTAGTTAACTTGTTTAACTCTAGTTAATTTAGACTAATCAAAACTTGATTAATCAAATTGTGTTTATGTGAACGTGCTAAGTTATGTTTTGATGTAAATATGTTCGATAGTGCTATTAGGTTTATTTTGTTTTTTTGTTTTTTTTTTTAAATTAGTTCAAAATGGATATTGCTTAACAATAAAATTGGCAAATTAAGTTAATTGAGTACCGAAATGACGTAGTAAAAAAATATATTTTTAATTCGTAATAGAACCCTCGAACTCGAATTTCTGATCGTAGACCGATTTTATACCTAGGTGTTTAATTCATTATTCGCTTAGGTAATTTAAGATTCTAGTTAGTCTTAATTAACTAGTGACGACTCTATTAAAAATGCATTGTTTTCAAAACGTAATCGCCTTAGGTTAGATTTAGGTCTGACAAATATAATAAATATATAGTTTAAAAACTTACTAAGACCACTACAAAAATAATCTCTTTACCAATATATTATTTGGGATGTGTCCTCACCCCCAATAGACACTACTTACCAATATATATATATCAGGCGAACCCGACCTAGGGTCGAACTTAGCCCTAGGCTAGGTCTGGCTAGGTCAATTTGGGTCAAGGGTTCGATTTGGAAGTTTTAGGGCTAAATTGAACAAATTAAAAGCTAGGGATGTATTAGATGGACTAAATTGAAACAAATTCAAAAGTTTAGGGCGGTCACGTGCATGGCACATGACACTTAACGGTCAATTTGGACGGAAAGTTAACGGTGGTACCAAAATGATACAAAGTTGAAAGAATTGGTACCAAAAGTATACAAAAAAATAAAAGTGGTACCAAAAGTGGATTATGTGCAAAGAAATGGTAAAAAAGGTACTTAATCCCAAATTTTAGGAACTGAATCCTTATGGTAAAACAAGTACTGGTGGTGGTCCGGTAAAGGCATCGGATTAAAGACATCAAACTTGAAATTTCAACAACATAATTTGTCATGAATGGCATTACCAAAATCCACAATCTTAACCATTGTTCAAAGTCTCAGGCTGATCTTATTGCTGCCCATCTAGCCATTGAATAGTAATACAAGATCCATCTCTTGAGCATATATAGACTTGAAGTGCGCACTAAACATATCATACGTAAGACTGCAACAAAACAAAGTACAAGAGCAAACTGAATGCCCCTTCCCCAACCATGTCTGACCTAATTCAGAGATCGATTTGCGCTAAGTCAATTGAGACCCAAGTTCGATTAGGATCGAACTGAATATGGGTCTCAATTGACCTTGCAAGGATCGAGTTCGGGACTAGATCAAACCATGATTGGAATCTCTTAGGTCGGGTGAACCTAACTATGGCTGAACCTAATCACGGGAACTCGGACTAGGTTAATTGAAACCTAGTTTCGATCCAATCGAACCTGGATCTCAATTGACCTAGCGCTGGTTGAGTTCGAAACTAGATCGGACCATGATTGGGTCTGCTATGTCTGGCTAACCTAACTATGGCTAGACTTAATCCTAGGCTCAACACAAACTATGTTAATTGGGACATAGTTTCGAATAGTGCAACATTTTAGACTTCTTAGGTACCTGAAAGTCACAAAAATTATTTCAGATACTAATTTGTCAGGCCATGTTTAGAACCCTAAATTATATTTTGATCGTTTATTCATCCAACCTATAATTTTCGTTGTTTACTCGTTAGGACCACTAACCTAATCCCGTAAAATTATTAAAATCTATAACCGAAAACACTTCTAATGGATGATGTGACAATATCTCTCCTTCAATTTTTAGCCTAAAAATTAACTCCCCACTTCTGCATCTGTCAGCATAGTAAGTAGTATAGCTCCTTCTGAGTTCTCTCTATCTGATATGATGATTCAATAATAAAAACAGCCTACAAAACCGAGCTAGTGCATCTTGCAATAATGCATCGACCATCGCCTCCCGTCAGGCCAGGCCAGGCCAGGCCAGGCCAGGTGATTCTTTAGGTGGATTTTAACTTGGTCGAGACGTAGGCTAGGTGAGAGAGGATTCTGTGCCCAACCACCATCACAAACACTCCCAAGAACCCAAGTGCCTTGAGCGTTGTGAATAGATCCAACTGCACCCAATTAATATATATATACATGAAGCTCTCAACACCAATTCATTTCATAATTGTAACTGATGATGGTATCTATCACGGAAACACTAACCTTCACCCAGAAGAGCGCATAAAGGCCCAGAATTGCTCCTACTCCGATGTGGAAGAGGATGGCGAATGCAGATGGTGCTGCAGATGTTGGGAAGTTCTTCAAGTTAACCCCCAAGCTTAGTAGCTGCAATTATTCAACATCAAAACAAACAAATATCTAATCAATTAACCTTTTTTGGTCAAGCATTCATTGCCTGGAAGGTCTAATAAATACTTGGTATAATGTATATGCATAGCCCTTAGTTACACAAGAACATACCCCAATCAAAAATCCAACCAATGGAAGGAGAGAAAGACCCAAGAAGGCAAGAGAAAGCTGTCCAGAAGGCCTCTTTTCGGGGACTCTAAATATATGACTTATCTCTTCTTTAGGTCCGTATTTGGATAGAGGATCAATTGGTTGCATAGGTGGACGAGGTGCCTTCTCGGGAGCCTCCGGGAGGTCCAATTCCACGCGACCCAGGGCTTGGAAGAATGAATTTTCCTGTATTTTTACAAAGTTTGTTCTCTAATTGTGGCCATTGCATTGGAAACAAAAGCGTTCAATGGTCACACGAGATGAAGAACAAAGCTTACCATAACAGCATCACCAAGAGTTATCTGAAGGTCGTATGTACCTGAGAGATAGTAAAACTTCTCAACCAGCCCAAGAAAATCCTACACGAGAGTGCCATGGGAAAAGAAGATAAGAACCAATTTATGGAAGAAAGGCAGATAAGCGTCGTTCAACGATAAACAGAATATAGAAAGTAGAAACCTGTGAGAAAGCTAGATTCCAAATGTCTGAGAACTAAGTATCTTATAGAGGCAGCAATATACTATCCACCTTTAATATTAGTAACCAGAATCTAAAGGACATTCTAGACAATTTCTAAAACTATACAAAGTAGGGGTGTAATGGACTATTTTTATTTTCTAGTTTTGTCTTTTGCAGAATATAAAAATTAATAATGTATATTAAAAACGAGGATAAACTAAGACCTCTTGAAATCCAGATAACCCCATCAACCACTTAAACGAAATGCACTTCATTCTATTATATATAAGGATGTGCGCATGTCAGGCCTAGTATAAATTAAGCAGACAAATAGAGGCTTACCAGAACAATTTGGAACTTTTTCCCTGTATTTCCCAGCAGAAAAATGTGTTCAGCTTTCTCGTGTTTTAGCTTGAGAAATGCCTGAACACCAAGATTATCTCTTCAGTTTCCATGAGGCAGTCAGTAAGTTAGATATAGATGGTAAAAACTGGTCATACAAACCTGATGAGGTTTAAAAGCCTGACCACGAGGGGTATTCAATTCAAAGGATAAGCGCAGTTTCTGGAGGTGGTTTGCAGCCAATGAAACATCATTTTCTGTCTCTAAATTAACCCTACACATGGGAAGAATGTCATGACACATTCAACAAGCCAACTTGTCAAAATGCAAACATCTATGTTGATTAGGTAGATATAAAACTTGCAGATAAAATTTAAAACTTCCTTTAGGAGCATTAGAAAATGTAGAAATATGCAGAGAAAAGATAAAGAAAAGTATAGATTACAGACTTTTTGTTTGCATCGATGCTCCCAAGGTCGCTATCGAGTATTGAAATCTCAGACCTCTCGATCTTGATAGCTCCAGATACAACTATACTTAGTTGAGCCTGTCCTCCAGTAGCATAAGCTTTCCTTTCCACTGAATCTTGGAGCACAGTCTGAACAGAAAAGGAAAGTAAATTCAACAGAAAATTAACAAAGAGAAAATGGAACTTTGCAGTGCATTTGCTTAGATAACCAGCCAAGACAAATACCTCAAACACAAACGTGTATTTTCCAACATCAATACCCAAGGGCGCTAAATCCAAGAAATAGACATCTCCCTCTGAGTCAAAGACGAGTTCCTACATAAGAAAAATGGGGGCTTAACTAATAGTTATGAGCTTAACATATTCATAATCCTAGTATAAGGAAAGAAAGCATAATAAACCAAAATCAATCTACCAGATTCTCAATGACTGGAACATCCTTTGAACCAGGAGTGGAAGCCCGGATCACCTTCACTTTCAAGGGAGGTGATTTATTGCCAAGTCCAGTGGTTACCTTGACCTGTATCATCAAGATTTCTAGAGTTCAAAGAACTTGATGGTCAGCAAATGAGAGCCAACAGTATTTACTTGATAAGAAAGATTATTGTCCAAGTGTTGTTGCAAAAGTTACTTAGTATGACATCTTTTGGCGATTAACTTGAATTTCCTCTAGAAGGTTCCATCCGAGGGACGAAAATTTTAGGTTTTTCAAGCCACACTAAATAATGATTTTTTTTTATTAAGACGAACTCTACTTTCACTTTTCATCTTTAAAAAATGTATGTCTGCTATCAACATTAGGCAGAGGTGATCCACATTGACTTTTGTTTTATTCTTAACACTCTTTTCAGATAATTTTTTTCTTTCTAATAAGTCATTTTTCAAACAATCAAGTGTTGATCATTAAATTCACCTAAAAACAACATATTAATTGAGTGTCTGAAAATTCATTACCTTGAGCTTGTCTTGATTAGTCAAAGAAACTACTGTAGCTGGAACTGTTACTATAAGTGGAATAGGAACCCTGCATCAATATAAGAAAGCCATAAATAACTTGACATTTGAAGAAGTTTAAAGTAAAAGAGATACAAGAAGATAATGCCAACAAAATTGACACAGAATGCACCTTGTCTTATAGAAAACAAATTAACAACGTAGCATGCAATTTCCATCTATTCACTTAAACCTATGCTCCGTGCCTTTAATTTTAGCTTTAAATTTCAAAAAAAAAAAAAAAGAAAAGAAAAGAAAAGAAGAAGAATGCTCATTCCTGAAATAGCAAATGCTGAAGAATCCAGAGGAGAACATGGAAAATAATTTTTAGACAGTTCCTGATTCTAAAAAAACAGAGCTTTTGTAGTTCCAGGGAAATAAATATGCAGAAGCACAAGAATATGAACAAAAACTGAAAGCCACTTTTCTACTTGCCTGCCGCTTTCCAAACAACTTAATGAACTTATTTGGCTGTAAAGTCCTTTGGAATCACCAGGAACTCCAATGCTAAGGAGAAATTTCGCCAATCCCAGAATTTTGTCCTCTGGAACCTGCAAAGGCAATCAAGTAATTAAAAGCCAAGAAGCACAGTACATAACATTCTTGCACTGTCAGCTCTCATCGACTTACATCCACCCCTCCAGTAGATGCAAACGCTGTTAAACCCTGAACAACTGATGCGGTTGTCGCTAGTGGATCTAAATCTCCATTTGCACCAACAACTTTCTCATCAAAGTAAAAGCTTCCATCATCTACACCAGCAAAAAAGACAACAGGAAATTATAGTCTGCAGGTAACCTGGTATTATACATACATAATTAAAAGCAAAAAAAAAAAAAAAAAAAAACAAAATGCAAGATAAAAAGCCCATGTATTAAGAAAAACATGTTAGCTGCATCAGCAGTGATTCCATGCATAAAATCCAACTATTATAGCTGAACAGGTTCTCAAGGGAAATATACAAGACTGAGAAGGAGCTCAAAGATATAACATAGTCATACTAAATGGCAAATGATAGAACATGCTACCGCCTACCAGCTTAAAGCAAACACAAAGAACCGAAGGAAATTATTTCAATTGACAATCCATAGCGTGCGTAATCATATAGCCAGGTATAATAGCAGGAGACGAAGGTTACAATAAAGTTAGCACATACTGTAGCTGTCGATACTGTCAAAAAGCTTCCTTATGTCTCTCTTTACTGCATCAACCTGCATTCAAAGGGAAAACCCACAAAATATAAGCAGCAGATGGACACCAGCCGGCTAATTGCTGACTCTGGGTGCAGTAAAAATGAGTAAAAGAAAAGACATGCAAAAGAGAGCTCATATTTTTCCCTATGACAAAATGAAAATTTTCAAGATTATTCCCAATTCCGATGGATAGATTGTACACAGAATATTTCCCTACATGCGGCAAAACCTTTTTATACCAATCAACCCATACATAGACAAGATCATGTAAAATTTACTTTTCTACAAGTAGATTCACACGATAAATCAGTCTTAGATTAGACTGCGGAAACATCAATATTGCACTAACATTTCAAAGCAACATATCTGTTATAAATAGGAACACGGAATATGCTCTATCAACAGTAAAAGGAAGCAATAAAGATATCGATAACAATCAATTCAATTAGGGTAGAGCCTGACAACACTCCTCAAGTATAACACGCCTAACTTTATGCTTAAAGAATCTCAACATAAGTATGAACCGGAACAACAAGATCAACCTTTGACTGGCCTATCCCTTTAGATGCCAAACTAACAACTCCAGCAAGTGCTTCAAGTGCCATTCCTGTGAAAAATATTATTGCATTAACATGGCATGTTATGGCTAGCACGAGGAGAAAAGGTATGTAAAGTTCTACCAGTGTCTATACATGTACATAAACTAAAATTATAAGCATTCATATACAAATTATGAAAACTCTATAAGCTTCTTAGATGAAGAGACACCAAAATAAAGGAAGATATTACGGGATATTATTCACTATAAAAGAAATTACCGGCAGCATATGTACTAGAGGCAGGATTGTCAGAACTGAAGCGCCATCTTCCGTCACTTTGGCTTAAAGCCTGCCAACAAATCCCAAACAAACTTAGCACGATGACATTTTTAACATTTAAAAAGAGCTAATCACATGGTAAAGTATATCATTTACATCATCAAGAATAAGATCCTCAACACAGTGGTTGCTTGACGACAATCTAAAAGGACACCTAGGTTGAACCAGAAAATAATGCCATAACTGACCTTAATTGTTTGAAATATTCCGTCAGCATCATCAAGTGCTACTTCAACTTCAGGAATTGCGCTCTACAAGAGAAAACACATAATAAAAATTATAGCTATAGATTGTACTTGTGAAGAAAATGAGACTCTGACACCATAAACTAGAAAACGATACTGATAGACACAGTATCAGAAGGCAACCAAGGCAATGGCACTGCTAACTGAAGAATGACGGCTACGATATTATAAATCATCACACGTTTAAAATTACCTTGATAACATTCAAGCTCCCAATTGCATAGTAGAAATCATGCAGAGAACTTGTATCACTGATAGTAGATTTAAGTCTAGACGTGATACCCTGGAAAAGAAAAGAAACAACAGTGACACAGAGCAATTAACAAAAAGCAACAACCCCAACCTTAGGAGTCGACTGTTGTCTGTACCTTAAGAAGGGACTCCTCAGTTGCACATTTCAGAATGCTGCTAACTTTAAAGGCAAAGAACAAGTCCTTCAAAGGTGAAGATGAAGAACCGATAACTTCCGATACTAAAGTGCAAGTAGCCGATATATCAGGCTTTCTCTTAATTCCAAGAACCTCAAATGTATACAATGCTTCATATGATTCTTCTAAGCTGCAAATTACCAGACCACATTAATCTTGGTACTGCTGTACTCAAGTACTGAACAAGAAAAATAATAACTCAAATGAGAGAGCTAAAATCCAGGGGACTGCAAAAAGTATATTTACTCCAGAAAACTCAGATGATTGTAATATAGAGAACCGAAGCACATATTCACAGTTAATAAATAAACTTTGAATCGATTCCTCTGAGAAATGAGGTCAGCTCGTAAGGGAGGAACGTCCAAAACAACCTCAAATTCTCCATATTTAGATTAGAATGGACGATCTTGTTTTCCCGTTTATTAAATTACTAACAAAAGAGTGGAAATGGAGCATCAAATGTCACACTAAACTGTGGTTTAAGCAGGGTTTACAGAAACTAAAGGGAATTGAAATCGGCTTGGACCTTCCAGAGGATCCATCAACAGGCGCGAAGAGCTCCAGGGCGGCGGATCGGTGAGAATCAGAGACCGGAAAGACATTAGACGCCGCATTGCACATCGACACAGCAGAAAGGAGCAACAGCAGAATCGCAGCTCCTCTAGCTGATCGTTGTTTCAGTTTCGTCGCCATTTCTGCAAGGAAGAACCAATCGGAATCAAAGGTAAGGCAAGCGAATCAAAGAATGGATCATATACAGATGCAAAGAGAAGATTCAGCGTCAATTTACATACAGATTTGAGCTGGATCGAACTGCAGTCGGGGAGCGACGCGACTCTATGTCCGAGTCAATGAAGAAGAGAAGAGAAGAGAAGGGTAGCAGCTAAATGGGCAGTGTTATTCTGTGTTGTGAAATGGGCCAAGGCTCACTGGTAGCTTGCTGGGCTCTTCAAATAAATCATTTAGGGTTTAGATGCAAAATGACTTAAATACGAGGACTTAATTAACAACTAACATAAGTTGGACGAAGCCCTAGATCTGCGGCGAAGCTGCACGGCGCGACGCCCAATTTCTTTCCGAACGAAGAGGAGAACCCAGCGAACACCGTCTGATTCGATTCTCTCATGTGTCTCTTACACAATGCCGAAACCGCTATCATCTGATTCGGAAGGTGAAGATGCGAAGGCCTCTGACGACTCGACCTCTGACGACTCTTCTCCTGTGGCCGTCAATCAAGAAGTTCCGGACTACGAGAGGCAGCGGCTGTCGAGAATCGCGGAGAACATGAAGAGAATGGAAGCCCTAGGGCTGCACAAGATGGTGAAATCTCTAACCAAAGGGTCGACTTGGAGGTCAGCTGCAAATGGTAAGAAGGATAAGGGGAAGAAGAAGAAGGTAAATGAGGATGAGGATTACAATCCTAATTCAGAGGAAGGCGTCAAATTTAGTTTCCCAACGAAGAGGACTGGAGAACCCCGCGAACACCGTCTGATTCGATTCTCCCACAGCGTCTCTTACACAATATCATCTGATTCGGAAGGTGAAGATGCGGAGGTCTCTAACGACACTTCTCCTGTGGCTGCCAATGGTAAGAAGGATAAGGGGAGGAGGAAGATAAATGAGGATCCTAATTCAGAAAAGGTTTATTGTTTATTACTACTTACAGTTGTCCAGTTTCTGAATGATTCGATTCAAGGAAATCTGTTTGATGTGAATAATGAGATTCGCACTGTCTACGTTTATAGGGAAAGAGCACATCGAATTCGAAGAAGAATGCTGGAAAGAAGCTTCAAGTCGATCCAGATTTTGTTTGTGATGATGAACTGATCCAGGTAAAAATTTGAACTTGTCAAGAGCTTGAATAAACTTGGCATCCCTGGTATTTGGAAAAATCATCTAAATGTTTTGCCATATTATTGAACAATTTGAGGGGCAATCTCCTTTTCCTTAAGATGTCAAGCTTGAGATTTATGTTCAGTTGTTATCTACATTCCAGGGGAAAACAGCACATCTAAGTCGAACAAGAAGATCTCTTCGGCAAAGAAACAAGTAATGGAATCCAATCAAGTTGGTGGTCATGATGATAATGAACAGAGTAGAAAAAGATTTTAGCTGAAGTTGTAATAGTTTGCGGAGAATTGCAACAATATCTTCAGACAAATTATATCTTTAGCAGTGGAGCTCCACTGCTACCTTCACCGGAGATATGGCGAGGGCTGAGCGTTGGATATTGGGCAGGCTGCTTTTACTACCATACTGACGTGATATCCAAAATTCTCTTTAATGTGGAGTAAGCATGTTACGGTATTGTTCATTTGGACCACCCAAACAAAGTTCTCCATATAGACATGGGAATTGTTGAAGTTGAACGAGCTAGCTGTTTTGGCCCCGAAGGAGGCCAGGTTAAACTTAAACCGTTAAAGAGTATCTACGTCGAGAGTGATCAATGTGATAGATTGCATAGAATAATAACAAAAAAGTAAATTTAAAAAAGTTTCTAGGAATCTATTGGTTCTACTTAAACTATGAGTTATAACTACGTGACATCACATTTTTTTGTACGTACTAATTTTTTTTTTACATACTAAAATTCTTCATAAGTTCATCAATCAATCTTAAGAGGAATTCTTCATACACTGCATTCAAGTCTGATAAGAAATACGATTTTAGCATTTATACAACAATATTAATTAATAATCAACTAAAAATTTTAAATAAAATATTCCCATGCTTACTTTTTACTGTAATCTTAATTTTAAAATTATCTTTTAAGTTTTAATAAATATTAATATACATTGGATTTATATATAGTAATACAATATATAGTTTGGTACTTACGTTTATCAATGTGGCCGTTTTGTTCAAATGTGTAATTTCCAGCTATCTGTGTTTGTCGATGTGGCTGTTTTATGATAAAATGTCCAAAATACCCTTCAAATTACTTTTTTAAAATCAAACATGATTCTAATTCGTTGGAATTTAACCCTTGCAAGTCCCGACATTCCTTATCTGGGTTGGCTTCTCTAACCTTATCTGCGTAGTCTTTTCCTTAATTTAATTCATCCCGGAACATGATTCTAATTCGAATCTGGGTTGGCACGCAAAGACGCTTGATTCGTCAAACTAAACTTGTCCACAAACCCTCGAACAAAATATGCAGCAGCAGCCTTGAACCGAAAGGCTAAATCATCAACGATGGTTGTAACCAGAGATTAATCAAATTCCAAATATCATCGATACTTTGGCCAAAAAACAAATATCATCGATACCAACTCCTAAACTATCTCTGAAAACATTACTCAGGTGAAAACGAGCCTCCATCTACAGGTTTGATGTACAACAATGCCTCAAAAGAACACACCGAAACCGATAGAAATGTACTCATCATTTACACCTGCAATATACTCGCTCAATTGTGAATCACTATCAACCCTATTCGAGACAGTCATGAATGAAGGCACAACAAAAAAAATGGACAGCTCGGAACTCAGAAGATATCACACTTCGGGCTAGTAATTAGTCGTAACCATGACTGATAATGATACACATAAACAACGTCTGCCGCAAGGAACTGACCCAGTGAATCAGGTTAGCAGCTAATGTTGATCGGAAAAGCAAAAGCTGTTTCTCTTCGATCCGTAAATTGGTGTTTATATAAGGTTTGTGCGCATATTTTTGCTATCTTCTCATGAGAGGGCTTAGTCCGTCCCCTTCCCAACCAAGCTTCAGCATTTGATCCACAACTTTCAGACTCAACTGCAATCAACAAATGAATGCTACATAAATAAACTTTCAAACAAAGAACAGTATCAGGAAATGCATATGAATCAGTAAAACCTGGTAATGCTACAAGGTAACTCAAGCCTATATATGATTTTGAAGATAACAATTTGAATTCACTTACTGCTGGATCCGTGAATATGATCAACTGCTTATCAGCGGTTGAAACCAAGAGGTTTGTGTTGTCCTTGTTTAGAGCCAAGGCTGTGATATTTTGTCCTTTATCAAGCTTCAACGTGTGATTGACCTGCAGTAAACATGTTAGACCGACCCAATGAAGGATTTTTCATTCATTAATTATGGAATGCCCCAACTGTATAATCAGCAATCAACAAACATAGAATGATGAATTTACACACTAGAAAACATAAGCAAAATGAGCCACAAATCAGAAGATACCAAAAAAGAATACGTTCACTTGGTAGGGGAAAATTGCATTTGTGATTACAGTCACAGTGGATTAGTCACAGGAAACCATTATGTTACTTTTCACTTTAGTGAGGTCCGATGTCGGTGAGTGGTAAAAGACTACACAACAGCATGTTGGTGTACACAAAAAGCTCTTCAAATCTTTAGTACCTTCAAAGAATGAAGATCCACGAAACATATCGCTGGTGGAGAGACATATATCCTTTGATCTGCTTCATTAAGATCGTAATCGTTATCATCATCGCCGTAGGATTTCTTGAAGCTCGAGTCCCTGTAAATATTAGAGGATCCACTGATATCTTCGCTTGAGTTGACACCGAGCAAGGCAGTTTGCCCATCTACAGAGATCTCCATGCAACTGATATTGCAAATTGGAAGCTGCGCACTAGCAATTGGGACACCGTTAAGAGTAAAGGTGCAGAGTCTGTGCTGTGTGTTATTCCAGACCAGAACAACTCCTAATGACGAAAGGCGGATAGCATGTGCCCTGACTCCATCTAGTCTTCTGATAAGCCTACCCCTCCTTGTGGAATGTAGTAACACATCAGATGAGTGGGCCCCAGAAGCCACGATCCCTAGCTCTGAGCTAATGTGACAACAGGTAATTTCCCTTCGGTGGCCCCGAAGGACAGACAGGGGTCCTTCAATGCGGCTCCTCCAAGGGTTTACTGGAGGGTTGCTAGCTGAAGTTGGGGTGCCTCCACTAGTGGAAGCATCTGATGAAGCAGAAGCACGATGAATCTTCCAAAGCAACAGAGTCGTATCACGGGACCCAGTCACAAGACAGTTACTGTCTGTTGACAGAGCAAGGCACGTGACGGGAGCACAGTGTGCTGCTGCAGTTTCTAGTGTTTTTGCTCCATCAGAAGATATTACTTTAATGCTATTATCAGCATGTCCCCCTAAAAAGAAAAGGAGAGGATTCAGTGCAAGGTTTGAATAATCATACAGGTTAATCCAAACTAAATAATTAATGTTTTGACATCATTAAGTATTTAATACATCTTAAAGACTAATGCTACAAAATGTGAAACATATAACTAGTGTGAATGGAATCTATTTCGTTTTGGAAAGTGCTGACTCTTCTTATCACTTTCTTTTTGCTGAAAAGGTAACTTTTTCACTATGTTTCGCTCTAAGTTTCACACTTTGTAGAATTTTCCCTTGTGAGCAATGCTAGAAAGTGGGAACTAAGTTTCCAAATGCATTTATTTTCCATTTCAGGAAATTCATGAGTATAATCTAACATATGAACTGCATTAACGGTATTCTTTGATCCATCCTAAAAACAATACAATTACTGCCATACAGTAAGAATTTAAGTGAGTAAATAATTACCAGTGATGATTTCTCTGTCACATGTAATAGCAACCACAGCATTACTTCTGATCCCGGTCACTACAAAAGCCAATGCCTGGGGAAAATGCCATTCCTCTAGACCAGGTGGAGCTTGTCCTTTGAACATACGCATGAAAGTTCCACTTGGAGACAGTGCAACAGCTTTTCCATGCTGAAAGAGGAACGGAGTACCCTGACCATCGGGTGTGTTTGGCTGCCATTTGTGTTGTGCGATGTGTGCTGCTGGAGCATTGGCATCGACAACAATGACTGAATCCGAGGATGCATGAATGGCAGCGGCAGGTAGATTACATCTTTCAGGTGCAGGTACACTATATGGTTTGACTTCTTTGGGGTTCCGGAAGATTGTCTGAACATGAAATTTTAGACAACAAAGTGTGTTAAAGGCAAATCAAATGGCAGAGACATAGTAATCTGATTTTACTAATCAATGTTAAGAAAAGCATGCAATATTTGATTGGTACATGAAGAGAACCCATACATGTACATGAAGTACATCTTCTACTGGCATTCTTTTCATATGTGGAACAGTGAGTAGTTGGGATGGAGTCTGTCCAAAGTATGCTATCTGATCTTGAGTAGCGCGTTGTTGTACCTTAAGTTTTATAAATATATAATAAAAATATCATTAATGAGAAAGATAAGAGAAGAAATTCCTAAAACCAAGGACAAGACCGAATCACAAATTTGCTTACAGGATCAGTAATCTTATCTACATCAATTGTCCCTTCATAAGTAACATAGAAGAAAACATTGTTTGCCCGTATAGCTTCTATGCCACGTTGCTTGTATCTGCAGATCAAAATACTTCCATAATAAGGATCCCGTTTATCAATATCATATTCAAGAAAATGAATGTTCCACCACAAAAAATGTGCAGAAATGAATGTTTTACTTAATTGCTACCCATGAGATTTCATAAGAGTCCCACATCAGTTACTTTAAAAGAAAAACCACGGCCATCTAAGTATGAGCAATTCCACCACCTGCTTTTGCATTTTGATCCTACATAACGGACCATTGATATAAATCATGGTCATAAACCTTGACTCAGGATAATGGGACTTACCGCACCCCATCTACTGTTAAAGAGTGCAGGAGCAAATTCCTACCAAATTAATCTATATTTGTGTGGTGGGCTTTCAAAAAAAATGTTTCAGCCCACACGTGTGGGGGACTGTTGAAATAAAGATTAAATCACTCCACTTATCATCTTAAGGTTTTAGGACAGATGGTCAAGTGGTTAGTCTGAATCTTCACAAGTAGCATGTGAAAAATGTGAACTATGATCACATGAAAGTAACGGCAATGACTTGCCAATACACAATAAGGCTGAGGGTAGTAAATGGAAAGAGAAGTAAAAGAGAGAAGCTGAACTAACCCAAATATGAGATCGATCCATTCGTGCAAATGCGCAGATACATGCTCGCTTTCGAGGGCCATCCGGTGTTTATGAATGAAGTCAATTGGATTTTCAGCCCAAGGTGGAAGTTTTACATTGTCTGCTTTAAATAAATAGAAAAGGCATTGAAAGCATTGGGTGAGTATATTCTCTAGAATGATGACTTCAACATAGTTATCAAAGGATGCATACCAAGTTTGCCTCCCGATTGTGTCATGCCAAAATCAATTGAGTTGTTATTGGTCAAAACTTCCGGTAGGTAAAAGAGCTCAGGGACCTGAGATTATTAAAATTATGTCACTTTCCAAATACACCATCACCTTCAAATCTTTAAGGGTACACCCGAGTAAACAAGAGAGTAGGTTGGTAATAATTAACAGATAAAGAACATAAAAAAACACTAAGAATGAGATGATTCTTCTCAGCTAAGGATGAAACTTTATTACTGATGTACCAAAATACTCTTACTTACCAATTCCTTTACATCACTCATGTCCTCAAGAACCCCATTCCAAGTAGCAGGAATATCGTGAAACATTCTATCAGCATGATCAAATTTGCCACCTTGCAGTTGGATCGACAAAGTTGTAAATGGCTCTACCCTTACAAGGTAATGCATCACCTGCAGAAAAACTTTAACTGTAAGAGTTTCTCCAATCTCTTCAACGTTAGATTCCAGAAAAAATACACGTCAACTGGCAAGTCATCAATTTGGCTAATGAGCTAGTATATTTTGTAAAATAATGCAACAATCATGCTCTCAAAAAAGCTTAGTTAAAAAAAGGAGAGATGACAGTATATACCATTCCAGCACTAGAGTAATGTGAACCATAGTGAAATTTGGGTATAATTGGATCATCGAAGGAAGAATATCTCTCTTGGAATTTCTTCAGGCGGTCAGGGTTCAATGCTCCAACTGGCTGCAGTCATATCCAAATTGATAAATGCCTATCCTGGATTTATTCAGTAAGTAGAAGGTATAAGTTTGTTTTGAGAGAAAGGATAGCTCACCTTTGATAAATCACGGAAGCAAGAAGGATCAGAAAGATCTAGAAACTTTGACTTATAATCAGACAGAATCCAAGGGAAAACTGGGTACTGCAAAGCAGTAGACTTAGTTTAGCAAGTAGAAGGTTAGGCTAAATGGCAATGTTAAGGACTTGCATGAAATGGAAAATAACCTGAGTTACGTCATTGTAACTGCGGCCAGCAAGGGTATTGAGCTGCATTAGATATTCAAAGTTGCTGATCTGCAGTAAGTTACACATGCATGTCAGTATTCAATAAAGAGAATAATAATTTGACAATAATTGAATAAACTCAAAAAATCCCGAGTCAGACCTCCCATCTAGCCCACCGCTCCATAAGTTGGGTTCTTTTTAGTAACTGTTCTGGTTTCTACATCAGGCAGGAAAACATACACTTACGTAAGTCGCTAACGTCAAAAAGAAAATGAGAGAGAATACTAGGCATGTTCTGTGACGAAACACTTAGGCATGTTCTCAGAAAACAGTAAAGAGATTACACAACCAAGAACATATGTGGAGATGCATATACTATCAGATAGTATTTTCTTAATTGGAGCCCAAAACAGTGATGAAGAATAACATTAAACAAGTGCATACCTGAGTTGCAAGATAAACATTGTTCAAATGAGGAGGGCGTGCTTGAACTATAGTTCGATAGGCATTTCTTCTACCCTCATTGCCCTTGAAATGGGAAAAAGAACAAATGGAATCAAAATCCAAATGGCACCAATTCCTGGGAAAAAGAGAAACAGATGTATATACACTTACACCAAAATCAAAAAAGAAATTTGAACGGTCGACCATGAACAATTCCAAAGCACTTCTTCTCAGAAGATATCTGCCACAAAATTCACTTATGGTTCAGCAATTAAGTGATGAAATATGAAAAACCATAGACCATATTGGTTTGATTTCTATCCATGAAGAATTAACTGTCAAGATTCATAAAGCAACTCCTCCACTTCACCTTCGACTATATATTTGATGAAGTGACTGCATTGGCCAGCTGTAGTCTTTTTCTTGGTTCCGTAATCCATCATTTCCCTCCAAATCATCAGAGGATGCGGTGCCCTCGGCACTGTCAACAATGAAGTTTATCCTCCTGGTTGTGATCTGTAATAGGGACATCTATAGTGAGTACCAATTTGAAATAGACGTCATGAGAGAACTGCCCACCACTGCACCACGTTGATTCCCATTCACATATTTAGGAATATATTTCTATAACTCACAAAAGATGAAATACAATAATTTGGCACAAAGGAAATAGTGTAGTAGTATTGACATGCAAACAAATTTTACATAGATTGAAAGTGCAGAGAACATTAGAAACTGGAAACTATTTAATAGAAACTGGAAACTAATTAATTACATTAAACCATCACATCAACAAAGTAGCTAGTAAATCATTCGCATAGAAGAGGAAGAATCAATCAACCACCTAATGAATGATAGAATAGTAGTAGTACATGTTCCTTATGTTTTACCTATATATAGGATCACTCCCCATTGTAATCACTACGCTTGAGCAATACAATGTTTTCCATTAGACTTGCATTGCTTACTACATCCTCTCCTATATTCATCTCTAACTCTATGAATGAAACCCAAATATTCACAGATGCAACCACTCTGGACTGCAATAATTTGCAGTATGCACTTTAAAATAGCAACGCATGCTTTAGATCCAGAATGTTCAAGACAACAATGGCTCTCCATGCAATTATAAAAGAAGGTTCAACAAAGGCTTTCTTTACAAGATGGGAAAGAACTTTTGCAATTTTTCTAGATGGGAAAGAAAACCATATATACCAGCAAAAATCTGCTCCCCTATATGATGTACCTACTGTTAGCAGCGACAGTACTAACAACACCACTAAATTTATTTCTAGCACTTAGCGAGGGATATCAAACTTAGTCTAGGAATTCTCAAAATGACAGCAACAATACGAAATAAGCAAGGACTTCGAGGATTGGCAGCTCACAAGCTACATCAGTAATACTTCACACTTTTCCAATTACATAAATCATATAGAACAATAAGAAGACCTACTGTATTCCTCACATAAAGATGATAGCCACAAGTCGCACAATCTAATAAAAATAAAAATAAAATCTTAAAAGTTCAGGCTTGAGAATGTACTTGAAATGTTCCCCGTACAACCCTTAGCAAGCGAACCATTGAAGCAGGGAGCTCAAGCAGTATTCTCTCATCAAGCATACTAGGTACATAGCCTGGAGCAACTGCCGATAAACTATGGAGCGAATTCTGGTCATTGGCAAGTTGGACATCAGGTGATTCTGCCGATAAGTGGGGAATCTGCTCGGTTGATCCGTAAGAAGGTATTTGGCTATCACTGTGATGGTCTCCATTACTTGATCTACCATGCAATTTATCTATTTCTTGTTCATCATCCTGATTTACAATATCCAGTGAGATAGCATCTGCTGAGAGAGGAGGAGCATCAGAGGGGTCAATCACAATCTTTTGATCCTGGTTCGGCCCAACATCATCCACACAATCAGCAGCAGCACCAAGATGATCAGAACCTCTATAATTCCTTCGCAGGCAATATCTCATCCTTGAAGAACTTTCCATGAAATCTAGCTTCCAGAAAACCTACATAAGGATGAAATCAAGAGGAAATCAGAAAATTACCAATAAAATTTGTCCAAAGATTCTTGAACACATAGATCAAGAACAATATGCATATCTGTAGGCTACTAAGCTCATTAGACAATACCCGGGGAGGGTTATATAGTCTGTCACCATATGGTGCAAACAGGCACTTCATCTCTGCCAGACAATGGATAAGTTTGCGCCATCCACGAATTCCGGAATAAATATTATGAAAAGCTATCATGTCAACTTGAGCACGCCGGTCAACCTACAGTATGAAGGTAACAATGCATGAAAGTTAGGAATATTTTACTAAACATTCAATTGGGACAAGCAGCAATTATACCTCTGATCGTTGCATGTTTCTTGCTAAAGCAAAGCTTGCAACTAGTACTGCAATAAACTTGTAGGTTAGAGCATTAAAATCCTTTCCATAAACTGATTTCTTATCAGCTGGATGAATACATTCCACCCACGCAACTCCCATGGCTTCTGAAGTATTCCATCTTCTTACACGCTCCAAATCACTCTTATTCCTCCGTTGTGCAGATGTGGCCATAGCCACTGCACTAAGACCTCTTCCGGAACCAATTTTGGCATTGCGTTCAAGATCCCGTGCTGCCGCCAATGCTGCAGCTTTGGCAGCAGCTTTATCCTTTGGAACTGAAGGCGACTTTTCATTTATGTCCATAGATTGAAAGCTTGAGAAAGTCTGAAGTCTAGCCGTTTTACGATCAAGCATTGATGAATCACGTCTAAGCTGTTGAATCGCTATTGGAACTGGGGAATCTCCTCCAGCAGCTCCAGCAGCAATCATTGCAAGTGCCATTGCAGCAGGAGGGGAAGCGAAAGCAGCTGCCCAGGGTGGAGAGATCATTGCAAGAGCAGCCTGGGGGACATCATTTAGGTAAAATATCAGACATCTTTGGTCAAACAAGGATTTGAGGGAAAATAAACAATTGTAGTCCATGAAAGAAATTCCAATGATCACTCGGTTTCATGCCGGACTGTTTTCAGCTTATCTGACATGTTTCTCTTTACCCTTATTAACCTTGGTTTACTAACTTCTAGAATTATTTAAGACCCAATGAAGTAAATAAATGATGCCAATAATGAGGAATCATTACCTCTATAGGAAGCGAATCAGCAGCTAATGCACGATCATCGACTTTAAGAGGATTTTGACTATCAGGTGTTGCAAGTTCATGAATACCAGCCAAAAGAGGCCGCCACCTTCTCAATATAGCAACTAGTGGAGGCACAATTGCCTGCAGGTACCGTCTTCGTAGAGGCTTTCTATCTCGGCCAATTGCATGCCATACCTGTTCACGTTTGAAATAACACGATAACTACCATGCCTAGACAGGCATAAGGATGGAGACAGATCATGACCTGAGTTGATCTTTCAAAATGTCGCATCACCAATAAAACTCACAGAAACTTGTGAAATTTGAATGGCCATTCTCAATTGATTTATTTTTGTGTTGCTAAAATGATCAATTAATTCAAAAGCTTAAATTGAGAGCTAATTAATAGAAGTGTATGTGTTACCACCAGTATAATACATCTTGCTAAAGTACTAAGTACATAAATTACTTCAAACACTAACCTCAGCGTAGAGAACGCTACAAGCTACCAAAACTCTCTGCCGTTTGGCTTCAGAAATTGGCATGTTCAAAATAGGTGACAGCACACTGCAAGAAGTAGAATGAGTTAGCTGAACAATTTCCCATATAAAAAGTTTAAAGCCTAATGAAAGCAATAATGAGTTAGCTTATATATAGATGCATGGTTGTGTGACTGAGTTCAGTATAAAATCATCAACAGCTTACTTTCACGGTCAAAAGATAGAGAAGAAAATAGTTAATTGATTTGCATAGATGGCACCAGTCAAGTGGATACAGAATGAAGATCTAAGTGTTTGATGTGGTCAGGAAATTGCATAGGACATTTAAAATATGGGCTATGCTTCAACTAAGTACCCTTTACAAGTAAGTATTTAAAATCGGACGTTGCACCATGTGATGTTGCCATGTATCTTTTTCTTTTCTTTTTTGTCATTCCAGCTCATGCTCAATTGAGCAGTTTGGAATGGTGGATGAGTGGCCACCAAAAATCTGGCGGACTCTTGGAACATATATAAATGAAACAACTGTGATGAAAACAGTTAGTAATGTAGGAAGTCAAGGAGGAGATACAGTGAATGAAAAAACAAAATGGAACTAACCAGACAGTAAATTCTTCTACCATATCACAGAGTAGATGCATGAGCTAATTGTTGCTATATTCAATTTAATTCAATAGGCTAACATAGAGCAGTCACTAAATACCTCCACAACAAAGCAGACCGGGGTTTCCTATTAGATGCTTGAGCATTGTTATCAGATACGACAGCATTGCTCAATTGACGAAGCAGGACATCTGACGACGCATCTTCCGTGCTAATGTTTCTCATTAGATTTCTGTCTTCACCATCATCATCCTCCCTCATTGAGAGAAGCACCATTCTAAGCATGCATAGAAAAGGCTGGTCACTGTCCAATAACTGATAAAGTTGTGCCATCCCCCCCATCCCAGTACCTGATCCTCCACCTATGCCAAGACCACCACCAAGGCCTGACTCATCCAACAATAAAGCTTGAAGCATGGTGACGGACTTACTCACAAGCGGAAGTTCAATCCAGTTTCCATCTATATCCTTTTCCAAAAAAGACCTCCAGCATTCCCAACCACTTCCACCTCCAGCAAGTGTAGCTGTTTTTGCTGGAAGGCCTACACCATACCACAATCGGCTCCTATATTTCCACCCTTCAGCTATGTCCATAGCACAACTACCATACGAGACAAAAGCACAAGAAACGGAATCATAAGGCTCTGCTGCAGCTGCAGCAGTAAGACGTTCCATTACTGCAGCAGATATTTGGCCATTTGCATCAGCCATTGAAGCAAGGACCTGAAAAGGTACTTTGTGATGTCAACAAAAAAAAATGTGAAAGAGAAAACTCAAAGATTGTAAAACCAATAAGTTGCGAATTTTTTTCTGGAAAAGAAGCATTTAATATTCCATATGATACTTGACCTCCAAAAACGCTATTCCATGTGATAGATTTGCAACATTATGGTCACAAATTTTCAAATTTCTGTTTGGTGTGAAAAATCATAGCAAGATGTGAAAATCAGTTCAAAAGCAGCTGGTTTGTTAGATATCAAAGAGAAACTGGTGGTGTGAAGCTTTAAAGGGTGATATAGCACCTAAGGAATCTTCACTCTTGGGCCAATCATAAAAGTCTCTATATCCTGAGCCATTTCCTCAAATATTCCTAATAGTTCTTTTTCTAATTCCATTGAGATACTCACTTTACAGATGAGTTTTCTCAAAGAAGATCCATCACATTCACTACGATGTAGGTGTGACCTACCTCAGAGGATGTCACCTACTTCACAGTTTGTGTAAGATTCTAAAACAAATTACATGGAATAGGAAGATGTATAGGACAAGCAAAAATAGCATAAAATATAGGACACGCATGAATTATACTGCCTAGTTGAGAGTGGGGATCTTTAAGAACATACATCGAGAGAGAGTCCACTGCTATTACTCGACCTGGACGGATCTGATACCTCTCCCTCAGCCAATTTTGAGTAATCTCCAACTGAAGATACGAGAGAAAGAGGAGATGGAGTGGCATCAATAGCACAGGATGGACGAGATAATTTGCTCTGCAACCTTAAATGATCTTCCACCAGCATTAATATCACTATTGCATTCTCTACAAGAGCAACAGACAGCTGAGCTGCATTCTCAGCTTCGAATTTGGCATGTTTTGGCGAGAGTCCTTCTGCTGCAACACCAGCTGCTGCAGCCGCAATAACTTGGGTCTGAAAACAAGAAATAGTATATGTATATATTCAACTGCAGTTTGACAATTTATTCAACTAGAAATTACAGAAGTTAATAATAGAGATCCTTGGTTATATCTCACAGGCTGCAAAATAAACACAAATACTGAACATGCAAGGAATATATTTTAGGTATTTAGTTCACACTGAACACTCCAGCATTGTTAATGACAAAAACTCGCCCATTTACAATACCAGTATCTGCAGATCCGCTATAATCATTTCTGAATGCAGCCATCTGTTTCTTTTTATCTATCAATATCCTCCAACTAAAGATTAACTAGCAATAGATCTGTTAGAGAAGGTTTCATATTATACAATAGAAAAAGGAAGATGTCGGTTTATATGGAGGGATTCACTCACCACCTTTCTGTTTACACTTTACATGGAATATCGTCCATGTTCCTTTTAAGTTATGTTATTAGATTGGACCTGTCATATGGTAAATCAGGAAGTGAGGAGTCAATGTGAAGGGGCACATGAAGATGTGAGGGACTGTGCTGGGAAGAGTTGTCAACCATTCGAAAGACCACGGAGAGCATGGGTTTATACGGACAGGCGATTCGACCAGCTACTAGCTTTAACTTCCGGTGGATATGGATCCATCTCAATTTCAGGCAAATAGTTGTTTAGTAACATCCATGGCAGTTTCATATGAGAAACATGGCTAAAGACAATTCATTAAAACTATCAACAGTTTAGGGCAACGGAAAGAGGTGATTCTAAGCTACCAGTTTAGACCTAGATTGATTCTATTTTCTGTATATATTATATATAGATATTAAAGGTGCCATTGGTATTGGCTTAAGAGGAAATTATGCTGGTTTGAAAGAAAGATTTGTTGCAACAAAGGAGAAAAAACATCAAAATAAATCAACCCGACTTACCATCACAAAAATAATACGACGAAAATCTGATCAAGCTTTGAGCTAATCAACAAAGAGAGCAGAATTACCTGAACCTGCAGCTCTCTAGCAGCAAAATCCAACAAACCACCCAATAGCCTTCTCTTAAAAATTGGTAATGATTCCTCACGCCTTGAAAGAAATCCAGAAAAAAAACAGAGAAGCCTAGTCAGACAGTCGTTAACACACGAAGCAGTAACCTTAAGTCATCAAATTCCCTCAGATTTAGTGGCAAAAAAAATCCCTCAGATTTCAAAACCACCGCATTATCCCGATAACTATTTTCAAAACTAACCACTGTTTAATTCCACATTGGGCTGATTCAAACCCAACGGACCAACAGAGAGCAACTATTAACACATGTGGGGCTCCATCCTAAAACCAATTGTTGATAGGAGGAGGTAGCCAACTTGCTTATATAGTGCTCAAATACTACACACACCACCGGTGTGGGATATTACTCACGGTGGAGGTATAATACTTCCAACACTCCCCCGCACTGTGAGGACTCTTTTTACTAAGGCACCGGTTTTTTCAAATCCGAACGGGTTGGGACTAATTTTTAGCCCAGTACCAATCAGGACACAAATATGGTACGTGGAGTCAACAAAGGGGACACAAACCCAACACCACTAATAACCGGAACCGGACTCTGACTCTAATACCATGTAAAATTCCACATAGGGCCGAGTCAAACCCAACGGACCAACAGAGAGCAACTATTTACACAAGTGGGGTTCCATCCTAAAACAATTAGTGATAGGAGGAGGTAGCCAACTTGCTTATATAGTGTTCAAATACTACACACACCATCGGTGTGGGATATTACTCATGGTGGAGGTATAATACTTCAACAACAAACTTTGTTTCATTTATCCGAATATGGTCAAATGTAACAACATATAGGCCTTAATTCAGAAGTGTTAGCTTTCTATATGTTTCCTTTATAGCTCATCAACTGCTTACTTTTATACTGAGAAACTTATGATGCCATATAATGACGTAGGATATATATTGTTTCAAACACTCCCTTTAAGCCATTGCCTCCTAGCCAAACTCCGAGAATCAATGGCTTGCCAGTCACCTCCTTCTACAATGGATGGACCACCTCTCATCCATCCACGTGATTGTGGATCTAGATTGGCTATGACACCAAATGTAACATCGTGGTCATTCAGAAGTGCTAGCTAATGTTACATTTGGGCTGATTATACATGATTCTACACCTAGAATTTTCTCATGGAGAACTGATGAGGGACATGTTATATGACTCCCAAAAAAGCACTTGTCAAGCGACAAACCTGAATCTAACGGCTATAGTTTAAATTAATAACGACATCTAACCATAAAAAGTTCACAGTATAAGAAGTTGCAATTGCATAGAGCAAAGAAAGATCAAACTATCGCCAACAGAATCGATAGTACCTAGTCCGTAGTTCTCCTGTACTAGAGCCGCCAACAATAGATAGCCATTCTGCACAATGAATTGTCGCTTCAATATCCTATATATAGATGAAAATGGAATTAGAAAATAGTCTTCAAAGAAGCACTGCAGTTTCTGCTAGCCTGATGCTCCAAATTTTTCTCATGCTACTAAGAGAAAAGTATGGTCCATCAATAATGACTATGCAACACTCTTGAGTACTGAAATTTTATTTAGCTATCCCTTGACTAAAATTAAAACATTTCTCACCATTAGCGCATACACCTGACCAAGTGATAGTTATGTTATATGAGAAGAAAGGGATAATCTAATCCCAAAAACAATTCCATATGTTTATACTCATTTATCCATTTCAACATTTTTTCTTCTAATTTAGAAATTTCTATCAAGAAAAAAACATGTATATGTCTCAGCAAGATGAGCTGAGCTTATATGTTGCCTACTTGAATAAAGCGATAGATAATCAAAAGATAGCTACAACAACTAGCAACTGATCAAGCAAAAATAAGTGGAATATCGGATCCTAATTCAAAATTTCACCAACTCACACACGCTAACAGCAAACAAACCGAAAAGCTATAGAAAAAGTCATGAAGCATGTTACAATAAAATGGTCCAAATCAAGAGCTCAATGAACATAATTTCTTTTGGATAACTGGATGTTAAGCCCGGGCTACGAATCAACATGGAATGGCATTAAGGACGAAACCAAGACTAACCTTCCAGCCATCTTTTTGGCGCATTGAATGTTCTAGTATGATGATCAAAAAATTGTGTACGAGGTCCTCTATGTCTCCTAAGCTTGGTGATGTTGACAATTTCCCTGCGCCCTTCTGAAAACAAGTACTACGATTACACAACCTAAGAAAGCAGTAATTTATGTCTAATAATGAAATGTGCACCACGTAAAATAAATAAATAAATAACATCCTTGCTATATATAAAATGATCATGGTAACCACTGTTGCAACAGTCTCAAGGTATTGTCTCTATTACATTTATAAAGATACACTGATCACGTACTTCTCCAAAATAATTTTCTGACATAATCTGAGTCCAGATTTTTATTAAGATGTACCACACCAGTTCCGTTAGCCATTAGCGACCCAAATAAAGTATATAAAATGGTTCAGCTAATCAACCTTAGAGGTTTGATCTTTTAGAAGATTAACCCAATCACTTATGCAAATTATGGCGTAAAATTACATGCCTTGGTAGCTCTGTATTCAAATATTAGTACCGGATTTTCCCTTCTACTTACAATTGGACTAACCGAAGGAAAAAAGTCTAGTATCCCAAACAAAATCTGTGAACAATCAAAGTGAGATAGGCATCAGAACCTCATAATTTGATATTAGAATCTCTAGGATCCATTCAGGCCATTCCTCCATGCTTGTCAAGCTGTTTCTGTTTTCTGGATGACTGCAAGCCAAAAAGAGAAGGTCCTGAAAGCATAAACCACAAACAGTGGGATTTAACCAAGAATCATATAGGAATATGAAGTAAAGGTAATGCAATAAATATAGCATAACAATGTCCACTGAAATGAGCTAATTTTAAAGAAAAGAAGGTAGAATCAATTCATAGAGCGAAAAACAAGTAGCAGATTACCGTACCTGCAGAGCCCTGATCTGTAAAGCCCGAGATGCATAGGGAAGTGACCGCAAAAGAACTAATAACAGTTGAGAGTGTTCAAACCGATGACCAGAATCAAAAAAGTTGAGCCCCTCATCTGTTGATGAAGCATTTATCTGAAAGGAAACATTAAAAAAAATCTTCAAAATGCGGAAAAATTATTGATCACATAGACCCTGCACCTAATAATAAAATTTACATACACAGATAGTCACAGAGAAATTAAAGCAGTTCCACAGGGATGTATGTATCTTCTTCTCTTTTTCAGATATTTGTGAATGTATCTCCACTTTTACATGTTATGATCATCAAACTATCAAAATTTCAATGACTAACAACCCAACTAATGACAATATCTTCTGTATATTTCTTCCAGACGCGATGAATTTCTCCCTAAGGGCTTAGCTCCTCTACTTGAACAAGAAAGTAAATGTTATTTTAGGAAAATGTAGATGATAAACTGAGATAAATGAAGGAAAACTCCATACCGAGCCTCCCAGTAAAGCTGTGTAAACATTGTTTGACATGAGCCTATTTGGTGCAGCTTCAATTGCCTTTTGCAAAGCAAAAAATACAAGAGAAACCTTATCATCAGACATTGAAGCACCCCCATCATTTACGCTGCTGCGTAAGAGGCTACTTGTGTTATCCAGAGGAGCCGAACCAGATTTCAGACGCCCCATGGCAACCAATGCACCCAAGAGTCCAATAATTGCAACAATAATGCCATCACTTTTATCGATGTTATAGACATTGTTTCTTGCATTTTCAGCACTGATTGATAAGGTTATACCGCCTAAATTCTTCAAGAATGAAGTTTCTGAAATAGATAACTTCCTTCCAATCTTTGACCTTGTAGACGCTGCACTTGGGATGTCATTCATAATTGGTGATGTCCCCTCCTGAGTCAAACCTACCTTCTCATCTTCACTTCCCCCTGGAACCTCATTTTCACAATCAGATTCAGTTATATCAGCAGATAAACTCTCCATATCCTCTGTTGGAGACTCCACAACACTTTGGCCCCCAATTTTAGCTTCCCGCTGCAGCAAGACAAGAAGCATCTCTAGACCGCCACCTTCCATAAATGCATCCGCAAACAAATGAGCTTTTGATTTATTTGGCTGTACCACCAGCCTGTAGATCAGATGCAGCACCCTCGCAACCTAAAGGAACGTTAAGACTAATTTGAACACAATGAAAATAACATTTCAACGAAAAATGGAGCCAAGTGGGTATAGACATAATTTTTTAGGATTGGTATTCTAAATTGCTCTTGAAACTATATGTGCAATGTGTTTCCTACTTTTGTGTGAGGCCTTTACCGTGTTGGTGTATTGTAAATGCAACTTCAAGGTTATTTTACTATATAATGAAAAATGTTCATTTTTTGTCAAAAGAAGTCTTTATTTCATTATGTTTTATTACAATCTCAACAAGAAGAAAGTTACCTGATTCGGTTGAGGACAATCAACCAAAAAACCAAGTACACAGCGGACATCCTTGGAAGCCAACAAAGGAGGTGCTGCCCCAATTAAGAGCTCAATTATAACCAAGAGTTCATCTACCAAAGCATTGACTTCACCAACCGGTCGTACTTCCCCATGGACAGAGGAATTATTCACAGAGTCCTTTTCACGGATGATCCAATAGCACCTTCTGCAGCCATCAAGAAGCATTTGAACCGCATTTGCATCTCGCATCACTGTCGACTCTGTGAAGACCATGTCTGCTAATGATGAAAGAAGCTTCTTTTGCAAACCATAGTTGCATAAGCTCCAAACTTTCAAATCCAGCAGCAATCTCTCAAAAAGCTGAACTTTAAGAGCGTGATTGATCTTCTGATACTGACATAAGGATACAATGGCCACAACAAGTTCCTCATCTCCCACTTCATCATTCTTTTGGGTGCTAATTGTCGACAAGACTTGCAAGAGATAAACTAAGATTCTTGACAAAACCTCAGGCCCTCTAGAATGGCACAACTCTTCATTGTTATGGGGATGTTGAATAGCCAGAGAAATGATACGGAATACTGGAGCAGCAAGAGAAGTCGTGGCTACAGTTATTGAAACTTCACCCTGTATGGGCTCTAGGCTATCAATGTCTATATTACCTACAGTCAGTGGGAGCAAAGACATGGGGCCACCATAGGCTAAGGCCCATAAGGCCTCTACAGGTCGCATTCTTGTAGCAACATGAACTTGCCCAAGCACCTCCGCCGGTCGTCTATGGGTGCCTGTACCATAGATGACATCAGCCTCCAATGGTAACATCAGTTCCAGAAGCAACTTTGTATCAAGGAAAACGGTTTGTTGTTTTATTTATTTTTATTTAATAACGTGGAAATTCACATGATTCATGACATCCACAGTTTATCCAACTTTTTAACAAATATGACAAAAACCTTCCACAGCAATAAGGAAAATAATGAAGAGGGGTGCAATTGTTCAGAAATAAGGGTCCATGATCGGAGAGCGTACACATTCCCGCAACAACCAGGACAAAACACGGCAATTTAAATATTTTTTCTTTAACGCAATTATTGGGAACTCTTCGAAGATAGAATTGTTAAGAAAAGAAACGCCCACCAAATGTAAAAGCATTTAACTGAGTAAAAAAGTTTACATACCAGCTGCACCAATTGGAGAAGCATCTGGACAGAATCGACCGCTAAGAAGAGCAGGGTGGTACAAGAGATGTATGCATCCCCCAATTTCAGCATCAAGCAACGAGCTTTCTTCAGTCATAGTTCTCACATAGTCATTTGACGCTAAGGAAGGTAAACCAGCCCCATTTCCAAAAGCAGGAAGAACATCCCCTCCTCTAGAAGCTAAACTTTTCACTCTCTCGGACCCAATTGGCTCCTTGAAGATGTAAACTGGGCCCATCTCAGCAAACAAAGGACACTGCCGCCGCCGACGTTGTAGACCAGCCATTGTAGGGGGAGGATTTGTCCCAATACAACAAAATGAGAGTGGCTTTGAAATCCGAGGGAACTCAAACGACCGACTTTCATAAAGTTTTCCATCAATGTACAACCTCAGTTCGCTCTCTACTTTTCCAATTATCCCCTGCTTGCAGCTATGCTCAAGACTAATAAAGTACCAACGTTGTGGTTTGAATGCATGGGTAAAATGCAAAGAGGCCTTCTTCCCTTTCCCACTACTGCATTCAACAACTAAAAACTGAGCATGAAAGTAAGCCTCTATGCCCTGATTATCAGAAGATAAGAAACTAAACAACCGCGGCATGTGAGCAGTTCCTTCACCAGCGAGTGCAGTGGCAGCAGCAGCGGCAGACATAGGAGATGATTTTCCAGACTTAGCAGCTGCTGCAGCAGCAATTGCTGCAGCAGCTGTGGCAGCATTTAATGAGTCCGCAAATGATTCAATGTAAATCCAGGTTGCAAATGCAAAACCATTGGTAAAAGGCCAGCGGCTCTCACCTGAGCCAAGAAGACCAGAGCTTTCCCCATCGAACTCAAATGAACTAGCCGGCCCCCTCGATTCTTCCCCAGCCATTGCCTTCTCCAGAGCAAGCATTAAACGACCCGCCCATTCAGTTGTCAGTGTTTTTTCTATGACTTGTAACCATCTTTGTAAATCAACAACGTTAAGTGAATGTCCTGCCAAATACTGAATACAATAGCATAAAGGAGTGCCATCCCATCTTATTTGCCCATTTGAGTTGACTTCCTGAGAAAATATACTCTCAGCAGATACCAACAAAACGTTCAATAGGCCAGCCATGGTGCACATAGCCCTGTTCCTAGTGCATGCCCGCAGTATAGCGAGCAACCCTCTAACCATCCGTGTCCTGGGGGACATAAAAACATCACTATCCCCAGCCCATGGAAGCCATGGAATTAGTTCAGCAGCCACAATTGCAGCACGCGAGTTTAGCATCACACTAGGAGGATTGTTGTCCTCATCCTCTTCGAAACTCTCGACACCACCCATTGTGGCAATTAATGAATCAACCACCAAGTATGCAACACTATCCATTTCATCCCCGGTTCCAATATTCTCATCACCGTGTACTATTTTCTTTAACTTATCCAAGCTTTCAGGCTTTCCCATGATGGCAGAATCCACGAGATGCAACAATTCTGGGGATACATTCGGCATAGGTGCTCTTGGCTTAGAATTTGAAGGAGTATCAATAGAAGAGTATCCAGCTTCACTATATGAACCTGCATCAAAACTTGTTGCTGATGGTGAATATTGCACTGTATAACCTGTACCTCTTTCAGGCTCAGGGCTTGAATTTGAGGTCCGATGATGTACCTCGGCTGTAGAAGATAAATCAATATCTGCTGCAAATGATTCTGAAGGGTGATGCACAGTTTTTGAATTTGAGGAATCATTTGAACCGATGTAGCTTTCATCAGCATGACCAGTGACTACATTCGGATCGTTTAAGGAGAGCTGCTCAAACTGATCTTCATCCATCACAGGGGACAAGTTACTAATCTCTTGTAAACTTATATTTGTAGTTCCTACTTCAGGACTACTACTGTCTAAAATACCATCACGTGGAGAAATTGGACCCACCACCTCATTTACAGGAGAATTGTCAAGCTCAACACTATCCATTTCTTCCATAGCCCTGTCTTCTTGAAACTGATTGAATCCACATTCAAAGTAAACACCACGTGACCTAGTGCGATAAAAGGAAAATGTTAGCATCTCAATCATAGGCTTGAGAAAAAAAAAAATACACCACTCAATGGAATGATCAATTCAACCTAAGGAATAGTAGAAAAAACTCAGCTACGGCAAAGCATCATTTAGCAAACGAGAAACACATCAATGGTATTCATTCAGAGACATCTATGCAATTGAATCATACAAATAATTGGTGATTAACACCATCAAAAATCAGAAATTCATTGACCTTTTGGCACCATCAGGAAATTTAAGAAGTTCTCATATTCTACTACTCTTCTCTTCAGCAAACCTCTTAAAATATCGTAGGATCAGAAGTACAACACGACTGATAACCTTCAGTTACTGAATTTTCTAACTGCCAACAGGATCAGTAGTGTGGGTTAACTTAAGAAGAGAAGCAATGGACATAGCAGAGCCTTGCGTAAGTAAAAGTAGGTCAAATGTGGCTAATCCAAAACGATGTTGGTGTGGAGAGGAGCAAAGACCCTACCATGGAAATCACATTAAATTTCTACTTCAACGTACACGGGAGATCAGATTGAACGAAGAAAGTATACATCACTTAAATCGTCAGTTTCATCTGCACGATCATTCCAATGAAGATCAGATTGAGCGATCTACAGAACAACCAACAGAATCTAACCATAGAATTACTCACCTAAAACCCCCAAGCACGACGCAACAGATTCTACTCACCTACTGCCGCCGCTGCTCCCTCAGCAAAGAATGGACGGATCAGGTAATGTGAAGCAAGAAGCACGAAGAAATCTGCGAGTTGAAAGAAGGAAGAGACAGCGGAGTAGAGACTCAGTCTGGGGACAACAGTAGTGAAAATGGTACACTGGGAAGATTTGATCAAACATGAAACTAACTGGAAAGGAAAGGAAAATGATGAAAGGTCGGCTTCCATATTTATCATTAATTGCTAAATCAGCCATCACAATAAAGAAAATTAACAATTACCCTTGGTTAACTTTTTTTTTTTTTGTCCCCAATATTGATTGCACAACAAGATCAAATCTAACCATCTTCTAATGGAATTGTGATCTAGATTACGTCGGTAATCCAACATATGAGGAATATTACGTACGATCAATTTTACATTATTTGTTTTCTCAAACATTGCGTCGTAATATAAAGAGTTATTAGGTCTTTTTGGAACTTGTATATGTCAATTTAGACATACTCTCCCATTGGTCCTTAAGTCTAAATGGATCTATACAAAATTCGGTCAATAGCTGGGCCCGGCCTGATTAGGATTGCCCAAGTTCACTGACCTTAATCAGAATCTGCACCAGTTACGAGTCGGAACCTAACTAAGTCAATTTAGAGTTTGTGGTTTAATTGAAATATTTAGAGACTAGATTATACAAAAATAAATTATATAAAAATAAATAGGGATTAAACTAAATAAAATTAAAGTTGAGACTAGTCACGTGGGTACTTAAGGGTCATAATTGACGGTCAACTAAAATATGTATCAAAAGTGTACAAGTTGCAAACGTATTGCACTAAAAGTATAAAAAAAAATCTAAAGTAGTTAAATATAATGTACTAAAAGGATCTATTAACCCTAAATAAATGATAACTATGTTTGTCAATTTAGTTGAACTAGTTCGAAGCTCAATAATATAGAACAGTCGAAGATTTGAGGAAGAAAATGTAGTTTATCGAAGCAAAATTGTGCATAGTGATTTAGAACGTCAAGGCATGCACAGAGTTAATAGTGATCCAACACCACTAGTAGAAATTGAATTCTTATAGAATTGCAGTGAATCAAGGCAAGTCTAATGGATAAAAAAGAAGGAAAACGATAAACATTCCGATCGGAATGTTCCGAGATGTTCCGAATGTGAGGAGTAAATAACTGACCCAAAAGTTGTAAAATATTACAAGCAGTGCCACCGAGACTCACCGAGACTCAGTCGGAACATCTCGGAATATAACTAGAAGTTACATTACTAAACCTATAAACTATGCAGTTACATTATATATGATCAGAGTTTGATAGGAAGAGCAACGAGAGGTTTAGCCATTGCCACTGTGATGCCAAACTTGTCATCCATATCAAGACTCTCCGGCGTCTCTCCATCCACAAGCTTCCATTCAAAGGAGTGTAAAAGAGAGCCCAGCAACAACGGCACTATCCTCCATGCCATTGATATTCCGGGACACATCCTCCTCCCCGCCCCGAACGGTATGAAATCAAATTGATCTCTCTCTTGATCACACTTATTCAAGAACCTCTCTGGCTCGAACCGGCTCGGGTTCGCCCAAAGAGTCTCGTCCTGACCTATAGCCCACACATTCACTAGGACTCGCGTGTCTTTCGGCAACTTGAACCCACAAACATCTACTTCAGCCTCAGCCTTGTGGGGGATTAGAAATGCTGAGTGCAGCCTGAATATCTCTTTTATAACCGCGTCTATATATGGGAGGTTCGGGATGTCGGATTCTTGCATTAGGAGGTCGGGTTTAAGAATGCGTCTAAGTTCTGATCGCGCTTTCACCATTTTGTCGGGATTTTTTAGTAGCTCGGCCATCGACCATTCGATTGTCACCACCGCCGTTTCTACTCCTCCGATGATTAACTCCTACCAAAAATTTGAAAAAAAAAAAAAAAAAAAAAAAAATCAGCACAAGTACAAAGCCAACACATATAATTAAAGTAGGTTATACTAAAGAATTAAGTGCAGTGCCATTATCTAATTAGAATGTGTGAACTATTTAGAATCGGTAGTATGGATTTTGGAAACTAGCTAGTACCCCTTTGCTCCAATCAATGATCTTTTTAGAACATGCACTACAACAAATTTGGTCTATAGCTACGATTCCTATTGTGATGACATTGTGTCCTCGCTATAGAGCGTGTCTATTGCGACGACCTACGCATTTTGTCGCATATGGTGTAAAATGACGAGAACATCATCGCAATATTCAACCGCGACGATGGGTCATCGCAATAAAAAAAAAGTGTTGCGACGACAAAAAATCTATTGCGATTACTGTGTATTCTCGCAACCTAATAGGTTTATTGCAAGGATGTTAATATCCAATTGCGATGAATACTTCTCGCAATACAAATTTCCCACCAAAATTTTGGCGCAATTATTTTTTGGAAACCAATTGTGACGACACGTAATATATTGCGATGACCGCATATCATCGCAAAAGAATGAGTTTATTGCATGGATTTTGAATATCCAGTTGCGACGATGGGTTCTCGCAATAACAATTTTCCCACAAAAAAAACCAATTATTTATAGGAAAATAATTGTGACGACGTTAAAGCTATATGTAGGATCATATGCAATTGTAAAAAATAAGTTATTGGGAGGATGTATAATATCTAATTGCGACGACACAAAAGTACCACATGTTGTCGCAATAGAATGAGTTTATTGCGAGAAAGTGGAATATCTAATTCTGATGGTGCATCTCGCAATATTAAATTGCGCAAAAAGAATTTGGCGCCAATTCTACGGGAAACCAATTACAACAACACACCCTATTGCGATGACCACATATCCTCCCAATATAGTGATATTGCGATAATGTGGAATATTTAAATATGACGACAGTTGGTCTCAATTTATTATTAAATAATATGATATTTCAAGAAATCTCTACTTATAAGCTTTTTTCATTTGTAGGAAATTAGTCAAAGGTTGTTAATTTTTTCATTTAAAAAAATTAAATAACTTTATATTTTAGGCTCTAATAAAAAAGCCCTAAACCCTTATAAATTGTAAAATCTAAACTTTAATACACAAAACCTAATACCCTAAACCCTAAAAACATTAATACCTTAAACCTTGAACCCTAAATCTAAAATTCTTAAATCTTAATCTTGAACTCTTTACTCTTAACTACAAACCTTAATACTCAAACCTTAAACTCTAAACCCTTACAACTTTAAAATTTAAACCCTAAAACTTTAATACCCTAAACCCTTAAGACCCTAAACCTTAAAATCTAAAACCTAAACCATACACCCTAAAATCTTAAACTATAAACCTAGAAAACTTAAATATTAAGCTCTAAACTTAAATATTGAACACTAGTATTAAACTTATTTTTAATAGGGCTAACAAGGTATATATGATTATACCACATTTTTAATTTCTAGATCTAGATTTTCAAAATGTGTACAAAAATTGGAAAATAAAATGTGCATGTTTTTTTTAATTAAAATATTCTTTAGATACATTAAAAACTCTAACTTAATCGTGTTGAAACTCAATTAATTGTCCAGTCTTTTTTTTTTTTATCAAACTTAATTTTCTTTACAGTAAAATATTTTTCTTGTAATAGAGTTATTTATTATAGTTAAACATAAAAGGGAGATATTTAATTACTTCTTATTGATTTGTATAAAAATAGAAAAATTTATATTATTACCTATTAAGAAAAAACTAATTGAATATACATTGTTTCCTTAAACCATGCATTTACTTTAGATTATCTTACCAAAACAAATAACCCTAGATTAACAGCGCGCAACAGTCTCCTTGATCAGTCTCCTAGATTAACAGCCTCACTCCAGCAGCGAATGGCCAGAGATCATATCGGACATGCAAGGAACGGCGGCAACGACAGACATCTGGTCAGACTGCTCTCGGGGGATTATTCGGATCGCGCTACTCATTACTGGCATGAGCCTCTTAATTTGCAGACTTTAATGATGTTGTTGTGTCTAATTCTTGTAGCCTCCATGGCAAGGAAGATATACTTGAGGGGAGGACTTGTAATTGGAGCTTTCAGGAGGATCTATGGAGGAACCAAAAGAAGTGGAAGTCGCCCTCTTTTTCTGCAAGAGCAGTGGCTCAGTTGCTCGCCACCATTCTTCAAAAATTGATCATGATGCAAGAGCAGTGAACATTTTCTATCCTGATTCTCCTTTAAAATCTTTATGCCCCTTATATTTCTCATTGATATTAACCAACAAAGAAATATTTTGGTTTTATGAGGAAGTCTTTGCTAGTTTGAGGCTGCCATCTAATATTATTGTGTTTGAATGTGATTTTGAAGGAGTTTAGTTTTTGATGACCTAATATACCTTTACCTTTTGCAACAGTGGAATGGCGATCTCATCAACTGGAAGGCTCGAATGCATTCATTTAAAAAAGACTCTATTTATGTCTATGACTGCTATATTACAGGACCTGTGTTGCACTGCTACTGCTATGAGTTATTTCATTTTTGTTATAGGACCGGTCGGACCGGGTTCGACCGGTTTGTACCGGACAAACCGGTGTCATGACCAGTTTGACCCCCGATCCGGTCCTGATAACACTGGGTTCAACACAGTTCATTAACGAAGATGATCAAGTAAGTCATTTTGATATCATTTTAGATCTAAATTGTAATGTTTTCATTCACTAGCAGCAATGACTATACAATTATTTATAATTAATTAATCTGTACCGGTTGCTTGAGTGGTGATTTTAAATAAATGATATGCACGAGTGGGTTGCTTACATGATCCTAGAGAGGTTGTATGCATTCATATTTATTTTTAATCTTTATACATGTATAAATTAAATTAGCTTAAATACTCGTATTGGTTGGAATTTACGATATCATATAGGAATAAGTTTTTCATGTGAAATTTCAGAAAGAATTGGTGTTATTCAATAATTGTGTGATCGCGTGTGTAGAAAAGGGTTTAATAAAGCTTCGTTGACATATTATAAAGAAAATGAAGGAATTGAATCAAATTGTGTACCTCGCCAATGCGAGTCATTATAAATTATATGTATTACTATTATTGTCAAATCAAATTTATATCATTAACGTTCCTAATATATCTGATGATATGCATAAGTTTGTAAATAATTACTTTTCTAACTTTATATATATATCCATGAATGTTAAGTTGGCAGGACATTTTTAATAAGAGACAAAGAGCTAAATTGACATCTCTAAATCGACAAAGAGCGACAAGCAACAAAGATTGAAAATGGTGGTAGACCATTGAACATTGAATTTAACACAAAAGATAAGACTTACAATGTCATCGGATATGTACGTACTAGTAAGTTTCTTTAGTTGGTGCATGAGAAATGCCATTAGAGAGAATGTTGTTCTAGTAAGTACTTTAGTTGGTGCATGGAAAATGTTTCCGATGGAGAGAAGGAAAAAGTAATTGTTTTAAATGAGTGTTTTAGACGTTATTATATTTAATTGTATATGATTTTTATTATATTATCATTTAAATTAAGTAATTATATTTCCATTTATTTCAAATTATTTGTAATAAATAAATTAATATTATATAACAATTAAATTAAAAATATCAAGGTAATAAGTACACATATTGCGACAATATTTTGAATTGTGTTATCGCAATGTGTTTATTAAATCCTTGCCAAATGAAGACTAATTGCGACAATAATATTAAATTTGTAGTCACAATAAAATTACTAGATCCTCACAATATTAATAGCTACTGCGATAATATTTTTAAGTTTATTGTCGCAATAGAGCTACCAAATCCATGCAATAGGGGATACCAACTGCGACAATAATTTTAAATTTATCATCGTAATAGAATTGATAAATCGACACAATACATGTACATACTGCGACGATATTTGTAAGTATGTCATCGCAATAGGGCTATCAAACCCTCGCAAAAGATAGATCAATTGCGACAACTAAAGTCGCAAATGTGTTGATATTCGTCATCGCAATATAACACACTTTATTGCGATGACAACATTTTTTGTCGCAATAGGGACCTATTGCTAGGGGTCTATAGTGACGAAGTTATTGCAATGATTTATCGTCGCAACATATATATAGCGACGATTTTAGGGATTAATGCGACGATGTTGGTCGTCGCAATAATCCTTAATTCTTGTAGTGATGGGCTTGCTAGAAAGTGTGAAAAAAGTGTGAAAAAACCATAGAAAGTTAACAACTGCCACATGACAATGCATGATTCTCTTTCTAATTTATATCAAATTGTTAATTGGCATGTGGCAGTTGTTAACTTTTTATAATTTTTTCACTCTTTTTTTCACACTTTAAGGAATTACTCTTTAGAATATATATATATATATATATATATATACAAATAATTTAAGATGTGCATGTCACAGTAGTATCTACTATATGTAAAGATTCAATATACTATCATTTATTTTAGAAGAATATATATAATAATATTTAAGTTTTGTTTGTAACAACATTTTTTTTTTATACTTTTAGTACATTACGTTTGAAACTTGTACATTTTTTGTGCATCCATTAGTCACTATATTAAATCCACCAAAATTATACATTTTTAGTGTATACTTTTGGTGCATTAACTACAGATATTTGGAGTAACCACCTGCAAGTCACATGACTATTTAATAGTCAACATAAACCAGTTGATTAACAAATACATAATACATTAAAAGTTTATAAGTTCCAAACGTATTCTACCCAAAGTATAAAAAAATAAAAATTGTCAAACCAAAAGTTAAAATTTATAAAAAATGTTGTACGAAAATCTATTATTATTATATTATTTATAAGGTGCAAGTGGAAGTGGAAGGAAGAATATGTTTCTCACCGTAAGAAAGGACCTGATCTCCTCTTTGGTCAACTCAGATCTGTCTTTGAGATCAAGAAGACAATCCAGCACATCTTTAGTCGTCGTAGTCGGGCAAACGATGACATAGCCCTCCTTTGACCAATTCTATCCAGAATTATACCGTCAAGCAGTGGAAAGAAATCATCAAACAGAGCCTTGGTCCGCCTTCGAACTCCTTGAAGGTCAAGAAACCGCAAGGCCGGAAAAAAGTCCGAAACGTTGGGCCTGGCGGATTCCTTCACCAAACCCCACAAAACATCCTTAAACTTCTGCGAAACCTTCGATCCATCGTACTGCACTAGATCAACCGAGAAAAGCGTGTTCGACAATATATTAAACGCCGTTGTGAAAATGACGTGGCCGACGTAAACCGGCCGACCCTGGGAGGAGCAGTGATCGAGGTAGTGCAGGAGTTCATCGACTTTCAGTCGCCTTAGGGTTTCGGTGGAGTTGAGTTTTTGGATGGAGAACATTTCGACGGAACACAATCGCTTAAGGGTCCGCCACTTGGGTGATGATGCTGATTTCCATATGAATGAATGGATGTGATGGTTGTGAGCTCGAGCTGCGTCCGGAAAGGGGCGACCGGACAGGACATGGTCGTGTTTTTGAAGCACTTGTTTGGCTGCAGCTGTGGAGGAGATGACTACGGTTGTGATTGTTCCGAGCTTTAGGGACATTACCGGACCGTGGAGCCTCGCCAGGTCAGCAAAGGCTCGATGAGGTTTAGTTCCGAGCTGGAGTATGTTTGTGAGCAGTGCGAGCGGGCGAGGGCCGGGAGGGAGGTGGCTGTGGTTTCTGGAGTTGGAAGAAGAAGAAGGGAAGATGATGAAGCTGTAAAGCCATATGAACAAGGCTGAGACAATAATAACAATAATGCATGCTAGGATTTCCATTTTAATTTGCTAGCTGGTCTATTATTTGTGTTTTAGGGGTCATATATATATATGTATATCAATTATTGGACAGTATTAGTTTTTGACTACATATATAGTACATACGTCTAGAGTCTAGACACATAAGTATGGAGAAGGAAACATCAAGTTGTCTGCAACTTGCGCACTTTCGATTATATTTTAGCAGCAGCACAAGAATTTTGAATAGTTGAAGCTACGCGGTTGTATGGGCAAGTGTGATAGAGTAATATAGTTTCTATTAGGTTAGTCATCTATCTTATTAGTTACCTCATGCTTCCACATATACAGCCGCTGTCGTAAAATTAAAGATGTCCTTCAAAGTGTGAACAGCATTTATCTGCAGATCTATCTCAGAATTACAGCAGCAGCGACATAAGATCGACTCATCAACCACAAATCAAGTCGATTCTTCATCCGACTCGACGATTCTTCATCAAATCGAGTCGATCCTTCTACGAATTGTTAATTCAGTGAGGTAACTATGGTTCTGAGCTGGTTTCCTACAATTCCCGCGAATTACTGCTGGATTGGAAGACCTTTGATCCCTGCTCTGTTTTCCCGCCTATTTTTGAAATTTGGATGATCCGAATCAGACACTTGATTATATGTTAATGGTGGCTGAATTAAAGCTTCGATTGATGTTATATGATGAACGACGACTGAATTTGGCCTGGTTTCTTGAGGATTCAACTGCTGGTTTGATCAAATTATTGCTGCTGTTTATCACTGCTATTCTTCTTCTGCTCTTCCTTCTGGAATTTTCTGAGCTAGTTTTGTTCCGGAAACTCATTCATCTACATCGGTTTGGCGTTGCAAATCTGTGTTGAGGTTTAACTCGAAGGATAAAGTGACTTTGGTGCTCAAATGGACTCAGATTTTCTTGTTTAAGCAGTGACAGATGCAATGAAACGATTGTAACTTTTTAGAGGAATTTTTGTTAGCTTTTTGCCATGGAAAGAAACTGGAGTCATCACGATTCAAGAGAGTTGGATTTCAAAACATTTGTGCAGCAACTCGAGGATGAGATTTGAATTTTTCTGGTTCAAAAGTCTCCTGCACCATGCTTGTTCTTGATCACGACTCGTGTTTTGCCTGGTGCTGTCTACTCTTCTTCTTAACTGTGTTGTCTCTCTTCTCATGCACGGGCCATGTTGTTCTTCCTCTCCTCTCAATTACAGAAGCAAGCCTAAAATCGATCAAATCTTAAGCAGTATTTTTTGGGCTATTTCAGAATGTGCTACCATTGATGCTTCAAGTGGATTTAGTCGGTTCAAGTTCATATCAGCAGACCAGCAAGGGCGAAAATTGCGGCTGTAAGTCAAGATTCAATCTCCTTTTGTTGTTTCTACACTATAAGAAGCATCAACAAGCCTTCTAGAATCCAGACTTTACAATTCAAGTTTTGCAGCCTTTCTTAAATTTCAAGTTGTAGCAGGTGCTCAAGTCAAATTAACAGCAGGAAACAAACATGAGACAGAATTGCAAGACATGTTCAAGAAGGGAGAAAAGCATGGGGAATGATAGTGTAATATAGTTTCTATTATGTTAGTCATCTTGTTAGTTACTCTACTTGGTTTTCTATATAAGGAGACCCTCTCAAATGTATTTCACTATCTTAGAGCTTCCAATACAGTGTTTTCCATTCATATTGGTTTGCTCTCTACATTATCTCCTCAACTCTCAAAGTGGTGGCAATCGGATCGTGTCGTGTTTATTCATGTCGTGTCGCTAAAACACACGTGTTTATTTATGTCGTGTCAAAATGTGTTCATCCTATTTTCGTGTCGTATCGTGTTCGTGTCACCAAATTATCGTGTCGTGTCCATGTGACATGATAAGTGATCTCTCAGGAAAATCAATAATGCTAATATTACGCATTTGACCCCTTTTTTTACAAATATTACGAAATGATCCTTAAAGAACCAACATCACTTTTTGATAAATAAATTCATCATTTTTTTAATTAGTACAAATGTTGCGGGTCCGTGGTGCAGTGAATATGGGTAATATTTGTAAATATATTAGGGATGGGCATGGAACCGGTCCGGGCCCGACCGAATCTGGCCCGGATCAGAACTTGTTTAAACAGTTCCGGTCAAGTTCGGTCGGGTCCAAATTTTGTATTGGCTAAGATATAATAGAGAAAAAATGGTTTGGTTCGGGACCGTTTCTGGACTATTTTGTTAAAAATAGCCCGGCTCGATCCAAACCGGCTCTTCCAATTTTAATATATAAACTTACATTAAACTTAAAAAAAAAACAATAAAAAACTATTCTGGTCAAGTCCAAAACCAGTTCGGTCCATTAAAGACCGGTTCCAAAGAAGTATACTAACAGTTCTTGGTTAGGTTCTCCACTTGAAAACCTTGTTTGTTTGGAACAGGTCCAAAATGTACCAGTTCTAAACGGTCTGGTCGGATCGGGTTTTTTTGTCATCCCTAAAATATATATTAATTTAAGTGCTTAGTTGCAATATTAAAAATGGTGAGGTCTATATATGTAAATATTAAATTTTAAATAACTGTGTCTATTCGTGTTTAGCCGTGAAATCGTGTCTATTCATGTCTTAATCGTGGACATGCAGCTCTGAGCTACAAGGACATGCTTATAGTCGTGTATATTCGTGTCAGGGAGTTGTTTAGACATGGACGGTATCGTGTCAAAGATAGGGGTGAGCGGTTCCGGGTACCCTGTGATTTTGGGTGTTCCCGGAACCTATCCTGTGTACATCGGTTCCTAAATTTTAGGACCCAGAACCTACCCTGTAACATGTGGAACCGGAACCTACCTAATTGAAAACGACCGATTCCGGGTACCCGTTAGGAACCGACTTACTACCATCTAAATATACAAAAATTCCATAAAAAAAAACGTTCTCCATGGATAAAAATGTAAACTCTGCATACAAACCTCCATGCATACAACAATTCAAATAATATTAGAATATTGGGGTTAGCTCTGCCACTAACTAATGGCCGCTGTTTTTTTTTTTTTTTTTAAAAATGGCTGATGCTTGAATTCGGGCCTACTACTAAAAAAAATATACATGGGCTTTATGATGTATATTATCATGCATGCTTATGGGCCTGACGGCTGACAAGTTTATATATATATAATATCGGTTCCGGTTCTCACAATTCATTTCGGAACTGGAACCGGTCTTACAGGGTATTAAAACTAATTACCCGGAACCTACCCTATTTTAAAAAATGTCTTCCCAGAACCTACCAAATGGTCTGGTTCCGGTTCCAAACGGGTTTTGCTCACTCCTAGTCAAAGATGTGAAAAAACAGCTCAGATAGAGCTCGTGTATTCATGTCGTGTCAGAAATTAACACCCCTAGGGGCAAGGTATTAAACTATAAACAATTATCCTTTCTGAATTAATTATGACATACTAACAAATTGAAAAACTACTTTGGCCACACAAAAAAAAAAATAAATAAAATGGAAAACTACACTCACATAAAATAGAAATTGAGTTAAAATTAGAGAGGATACAAAATTACAGAGTTTTGTACGTAGATATGTCTCTGATCGATCGAGTTGACTATTTAGCAAGCTCGACTCGACCTATTTATTCAACTATAAATAGAATTTAAATTAAATACAGCGTTGTAGAGTGTAATACTAAAGACTCTAAATATAATTTAAATTAGTAGTTACTATATTCGATTTTTTTTAATTACAAATGTAATACTAAAAACTCTAATTATATTTTACATCGGTAGTTACGAAATCCGATTTTTTAGAACCACAAATGTTATACTAAAAGCTCTAAATATATTTTAAATATTAATTACTAAATGTCACTATTTCGAAATCATAAATCTAATACTAAATATACATATTTACATTGAGATGAGTGTTCCTAAATGTAATATATAGTATCAAAGTGTGCAAAATATATGTGAAATACCATTCGAATTAGATACCGCTTTTCGGTGTATAAATTACACACCGATTCAAACCCACTCCGATTACACATCGAAATTTCCGATGTGCAATTTCACTATCGTTTACCACCTCTAAATTACACGCAATTTTTTTTTTTTTTGTGTGCTATCGCCTATCGGTGTTGGAAATATATTTACTCCACCGGGTCTAATCCACACCTAGTCTAATCCCACTCGCACCGGGTCAGCCCGTAAGGGGTATAGTGCTGGCCATGAACAATTTTCCATTCCCATGGTCAATAGCGGGAATTGAACCCCTGACCTCTGGTTAAGGGTTGAGGCGCTGAACCACCACACCATTGTTATCGTTTAAATAGTTATTATTAGTATATGATATGATCAATTAATAAACATTGATGATCATTATTTCTCCAAATTAATGTGCATTGCAAGAAGGATTTATGAGATAGTTTGGAAAATTAGAATTTGAGAGGAAGAGCAAGTAGAGGCTTAGCCATAGCCACCGTGACGCCAAACTTCTGCTCCATATCAAGACTCTCCGGCGTCTCTCCATCCACAAGCTTCCATTCAAACGACTGCAAAAGAGAACCCAACAACAACGGCACCATCCTCCATGCCATGGGTTGTCCAGGACACATTCTCCTCCCTGCCCCGAACGCTAGCAAATTAAACTGATCCCTCTCTAATTCATCACACTCATTCAAGAACCTCTCTGGCTCGAACCGGCTCGGGTTTGCCCAAAGAGTTTCGTCCTGACCTATAGCCCACACATTCACTAGGATCCGCGTGTCTTTCGGCAACTTGAACCCACAAACATCTACTTCAGTCTCAGCCTTGTGGGGGATTAGAAATGCTGAGTGCAGCCTGAATATCTCTTTTATAACCGCGTCTATATATGGGAGGTTCGAGATGTCGGATTCTTGCATTAGGAGGTCGGGTTTAAGAATGCGTCTAAGTTCTGATCGTGCTTTCACCATTTTGTCGGGATTTTTTAGTAGCTCGGCCATCGACCATTCGATTGTCACCAAAGTTGTTTCAACTCCTGCAATGATTAACTCCTGCATAATGCTTGAAAATGTTAAAATTATATTGTTGAAAAATGTTTTTTTAAACATCAAATAAACTTAAAACATGAGCAAAAAATTTAATGTCGAAAAAAGTGGAAAACAATAAATCTGATAGTTAAAATACCAAATATTAACATTTTAAATATGAGACAATGATTTATCAATATATAATCTGTAATTGGGATTGTTTTATATTTTTTAACCCTAAATATTATTATAGATCTTGGAAGAGAAGGAAAATAATAATAATGTAATAGATAGAGAAAAAGATGTTGATTCAATATTGTTACCATAAGGAAGGAGTTGATCTCCTCTCTAGTCAATTCAGACTTGTCTTTGAGATCAAGAAGACAATCCAATACATCTTTAGTCGCCGGACCCGACGACGGTTGAGTCCTTCTTCGACGACTTCTATCGAGAATTATAGCGTCAAACATTTGAAAGAATTCGTCGAAGAGAGGCGCTGTCCTCCGCCTAATTCCTTGCAGGTCAAGAAACCGCAGTGCCGGAAAAAAATCCGAAACGTTTGGCATCGCAGCTATCTTCACCAACCCCCACAGAACATCTTTAAATTTTCTCGAAAACGTTTCATCGAAACGTGCTAAATCGATCGAGAAAAGGGTGTTCGATATAATGTTAAGAACCGTCGTAAACACGACCTGGCCGACGTAGACCGGCCGACCCTGAGAGGAGCACCGGTCGAGGTATTGCAGCAGCTCATCCACCTTTCGGCGTCTTAGGGTTTCGGTGGAACCGAGCTTTTGCGGAGAGAACATCTCGACGGAACACAATCGCTTAAGGGTCTTCCAATTGGGAGATGATGGGGACCGCCATACGAATGAATGCTTGAAATGGTCGCGAGCTCGGGCTGCGTCTGGGGTGGGGCGGCCGGACAGGACATGGTCGTGTTTCTGAAGCACTTCTTTAGCGGCGGCAGGGGAGGAGATTACTACTGCTGTGACACTCCCGAGCTTTAGCGACATTACTGGACCGTGTAGTCTTGCCAGGTCAGCAAGGGCTCGATGAGGTTTAGTCCCGAGCTGGAGGATGTTTCCGATCAACGGGAGGGGCCTAGGGCCAGGAGGGAGCCTTGGGTTGCTCGTGGAATTAGGGTTTATGATGATGAGGCTGCAAAGCCATATGAAAAAGATCAGGGAAATGATAATGATGTATGCTAGGAAAACCATTTTAGTTTACAGGCCGGCTTTGTTTGTGTTCGGATGGATACTTCAACAACCCTCTAGGGTATATATACACATATATGTAAGAGTTTTTGACCGATATAGCTTTTATGGACAACCAAATACAAATATAGACTGCATGAAAAAATAATTACAAATATGAGCCAAACTGAGATTTCACATCTCGGTTTGGATTTTTTTCATCCAAACCGAGATGTGAAATCTCGGTTAGGATTTTTTTTTTTTTAAGGGTTTAGGGCACTAACCGAGAAAAAAAAAAAATCCTAACCGAGATTTCACATCTCGGTTTGGATGAAAAAAATCCAAACCGAGATGTGAAATCTCGGTTTGCCTCATATTTGTAATTATTTTTTCATGCAGTCTATATTTGTATTTGGTTGTCCACGAAGGTTTATATCGGTCAAAAACTCTATATGTAATGTAACACTTAGCAAGTTTTATCTAATCTAATAATATTATATACATAAATATATAGTTATAAATTATAATAAACTAAATTATAAGATAATGAAAAGTTCGAAATAGATAAAATATAAGATTTAAAATTAGTTTTTATAAATATGTGTATATATTTATTTTCTTTAATTTACTATAATATATTAGTTTTAATTTAGTATGGTAATTAAATAGTAATAACTTTATTATATATAGTTTTTTTTCATTCAAAAGTTAATTTGAATAATAGAATTATATATATATAATTTACACACACAAATATATATATTACATACATAATAAGATGTTTGTAATTTAGTGCATATATTTATTTATTTTAAAAATGAATTACTGGGTTAGTACAAAATAATTAATTAGTATAATACAATATATAAATACAAAATATAATTCCTGGCCTGAGTTTGTGCATGACAGCTCGTGCCTCGTATTGATAATTCTACACATGGGTGGCATGGCTGCATCGATTAAGGGACCATATATATATATCAATATATATGTAAGTTGTAACACCAAAAGACAAAAAGTATCCAGCCAAAAGAAAAAAAAAAACTAAACAAAAGTACTCCAATACGTCGTAGGTAACACCGAATATTCCGGAGGAGCCCAACCCAGTCAGTCACCCGCGACTGCTGACATCGGTACTGCTCCCCTTCAGCTCCCAAAAAACTTCGAAGGTGGGAAAGAAAACCCAATGTTACTGATACTAACTCTAGTGATTATGATGTACTAGTTCAGTGTTTATTATTTAATTATATATATATATTTTAATTTTAATTTAACATTTAAAAAAGAGTAAATCTTTAAAATGTGAAATTTCAATAGAAAGTAGGAAAGAGAATGTAAAAGAACAAATGTATTGGTGCTTGGTGGGACCCTATATCACTTTCTATAGAAATTTCACAGGTTGTAGCAACACCCTTTAAAAAAAAATCATTGTTAGCACTTTATTATTTAGGAACTGATTTAGTCCGACCGGGATTTTTTAAGGAGGGAGAGTTTTCTTCAAGCAAAAGAAGGTCGTCACATTTTCTTCATAGTAAGAAGGTTTCTTCCAAGCAGGTGACAAACAAGTCGTTACATCTTCTTCCTTAGAAAAGAGAATTTCTTCCAAACAGGTGATAAACAAGTTGTCATCTCTTGTTCCTAGGTTTTCTTCCAAGTAGGTGACAAACATATCGTTGCCTCTTTTTCTTTAGGATGAAGAATTTCTTCCAAACAAGTGACAAGCAGGTTGACACATCTTCTTCCTTGGGAGGAAGAGTTTCTTCCAAGTAGGTGACAAGCAAGAGTCACACATTCTTCCTTAGGAGGAATAGTTTTTTCGAAGTAGGTGACAAACAAGTCGTCGCCTATTCTTTCTAAAGAGAAAGAGTTTCCTTCAAAAAGGTCGCCACCATTTCTTCTTTATTTCTTCTTTAGGTGACGTCATTCATTCCATTGTTGTTAACTCCTTGTGTCGGTTTTGAAGAATGGCTTATCATCGAATATTTGGGCGACTCTTCTATCCATTCTAGTAGGGTTTTTTTTTTTATTATAGTTTCAGATATATGTGTTGGAAAATATAGCACATAAAAGGGGACTTTTAAAGGAGAATTTTCTGGATCAAATGAACAAATATTTTTAAACCGAGTCCCGTGCTGATCACGGTCTCCTTAAGACAATTTCGCCCCCTCACTGACTCATCGGTTGTGCTAGAGGATAAACATGAGCGATTGTCTCCCATGATAAAACGGCATTCCAGTGCGAGCCAACACGAAGCCCCACCAGTTGAACAGAACCTTGCCTGAACTCCACCAGGAACAGGACTTGTGGTCGAAACGACCTAGAAAGATGACAATCATCTCGAATACGAAGGAGGGGGAGGACTATTCTCATTCTCAATATCAGTATATTAAAACAATAGAGAAAAGTCTCTATTTATAGGGAGGTGGAGCCAGTGTATTAATGGCGCAGCAATAAATAAAATTAAAAGTCCCTATTAATGAAGTCGATATGGATCATTAATTCGTCAAATTCAACGAATCTGGACGAAGACGGGACAACTCTGGCCGGGTGTACTAAGAACTAAAATTTTTCATTCACCCGATCAGAAAAATAGTAATGCCAATAACACATTTTTCCAACAATATGTTTAATTGATTCGACTTTCAATTTTTTTTTTAGGGTTAACATGTCATTTGGTCCATGATGTTTGACCATTTTTGGGTTTTGGTCCATGATGTTTTTTTTTTTCCTAGTTTTGGTACCATATGTTTGCAGATTTTTTCTAGTTTTGGTCTGACCGTTACATTCCGTCCATTTTTTGACATGTACAAGTAGGGCTGAGCAGGAAAACCCGAAAGCTCGAAAAACCCGTCCCGAGCCCGTCCCGAAAAACCCGGTCCCGAATAGACCCGAGCCCGAGCGGGCGGGACTTTTATTTTCAATTCGGGCTCGGGCTCGGGCTCGGGCTTTTGTGCCAAAATCCCGAAAAGCCCGAGCCCATCCCGAATTTTTTTAATACTATATAAATATATATAATTATATATATTCCCCACTAACTATAGTTAGTATCTAACCATCTTCCTCCATGTTTGAATATTTTTTTTTTCAGATTTTTTGTTAAAATTCGGGCTAGCCCGAGCCCGAAGTCCCGGCTCGGGCGGGCCATTTTCCTCATTTTCGGGCTCTGGCTAAAAATTAGTGTCCCGAAAATTTTGGGCTCGGGCTCAGGTAAAAGCCCGCCCGTCCCGGCCCGAGCTCACCCCTATGTACAAGTCACGTGATCCACCTAAACTTTCAATTTTGTTCAATTTAGTCCCTCTAATACTTTCCTAACCTTTTCTTTGTTCAATTTAGTCCCGAAGTTTCAAAAATTCAATTGGACCTATTGTCCAATTGGGGTCAATTTTGAAACTTCAGGACTAAATTGAACAAAAAGAAAGGTTAAGAAAGTATTAGAGGGACTAAATTTAAAGTTTAGAGTGGATCACGTGACTTGAACATGTCAAAAAATGGACGGAATGTAACGGTTAGACCAAAACTAGAAAAAATCTGCAAACATATGGTACCAAAACTAGGTAAAAAAAAACATTATTGACCAAAACCCAAAAATTGTCAAATATCATGGACTAAAAGACATGTTAACCATTTTTATTAACGGCCCCAATATCATTTTTTTTTCAATTTACTCTTACTTGAACCCTGCTGGGATCGATCATATCTAATAGGCTGCTTCAGAGGTTTAATCGAACATAATTGCGGCTGTTGCTGATTTAACCCAATAAGTTGTCTATTAAGTTTTATCAGAGTTGGTAAGATTTGAGTCCAATTTTCAAATTATTTATAAAAAAAAAAAAACTTGATGAATTACAAGAAGAATACCAAAAATTTATATCATATTATCCTAATGTGTTGATAAAAACAACATTTTAAAACATAAATAAATAACTAAATATAGTACAAGTTTAAACTAAAAGTAACAGTAACAACATGTATTGGAAATTGTTTGGAGGATATATAATTATATATTCAACACAAAAAACATTAGGCATACATTAGAAATTTCAATAGTTTGGGGGAGATACTCTCCATTGATTCCACGAAACCGGGAGATCCAAATGTAATGCAATAATGTTGCGTCTTCTTTACCAACCTCTAAAATCTCGATTTCTCTACCTTTCATCTACCATTCACCAATGGCGTCGGCTGAAAGTAGCACAAAAACTCTCCCCCAAGTTGTCCTCCTCCGTCATCCTCAGCACTTCTCGACACTCAACAGACCCTTACCTACAGATTTCCACTTCCTCAAGCCCTCGGAATCTTCTCTTCCTCTTGACCAGTTCCTCTCGACTCATGCCCAGTCCGCTCAGGCCCTTCTCACTACCGGCCGTACGCCGGTCCCCGCCGAAGTTATCCGCCTCCTTCCCAACCTCCGCCTAGTCGTCACCACCAGCGCTGGCCTCAACCACATCGACCTTGCCGAGTGCCGGCAGCGCGGGATCGCAATCACAAACGCCGGAGGTGTGTATTCCGAGGTTGTTGCTGAATTGGCAGTGGGATTGCTAATCGACGTGTGGAGAAAGATTTCGGCTGCGGATCACTACGTGAGGCAAGGCCGCTGGCTTCGCGATCTCGATTTTACTCTCGGATCTAAGGTTGACTAATATTCGATATTTTTGAATTGGCTATGAATTTCATCTTGAAAAGCAATCAATGTGTTAATTCCATTTTTCTGCTCTCTTGGACTTCAATGAAGGTTTAACTTGATGACCATATAGCATAGTCATTGATGCTAAATTTTGAAACTTTTATTGAGATATTGAGAGCTGATCTGGGTCATAATCAAATTTCACAACTTTTTGTATTGCAGTTAAGGGGTAAGCGAGTCGGGATCGTCGGACTAGGCAGAATTGGTTCGGAGGTAGCTAAGAGGCTGGAGGCACTTGGCTGCATTCTTCTTTACAACTCGAGGAAGCCTAAACCATCCATCGACTACCCTTTCTATCCCAATGTACAGGATCTAGCACTAAATAGCGATGCTCTCATCATCTGTTGCGGATTGAGCGAAGAAACCCGCCACATGATTGATAAAGAAGTGATGATGGCTCTTGGGAAAGAAGGTGTGATTGTGAATATCGGACGTGGGGCCATTATTGACGAGAAGGAGATGGTGGAGAGGTTGGTCTGTGGTGAGCTCGGTGGTGCGGGTTTGGATGTGTTTGAAGACGAGCCGAATGTTCCGAAGGAGCTGTTTGAGCTTGACAATGTTGTGCTGTCTCCACATAGGGCTGTACATACGCCGGAGTCGTATTCGGATTTGTGTGATCTTGTTGTTGCCAACTTGAGAGCTTTCTTCACAAACAAGCCTCTACTTTCTCTTGTCCTGCAAGAATGAATGAAGAAGACAAATGCACAAGTGCAATTTACTATTCGATTAAATTCAGATGGACTTAAAGCAGAGCATTATGAAGTTGTTGCATGGCGTGTTGATCGTGAGTAACCAACCAATTTACTATCTTCTTTCGTATATTCTACCTCTGTTTTTTAACCAAATTTACCATCAGTGAAGGTTTTAGTAGACAGATAAGTACCGTTTTTTACTCGAAAGCATATATGATAATCAATAACTTCAGGGTCGTGGAAAATATTAGTAGATGCCATAGGATTTTGAAACACACAAATCAATTAAATTTTGAAAGTGAGCACTTGCACAATTCAAACAAGTATGTATCTAAAAGTCTAAATTTTAGAAAACTAATTTTGATATACAGTAAGAAACATTTGGATAAACTCGATTCCTTCTAATTTTTATTGAATATGCAATTGAAATTATGTCTCAACCTCGTCGAATTTGACTCCCTTGCAAGAACACATAGAACCAGCCTCGCTAACTCCTTCTCACTATCGGTACAAACTTGAATCACTCACTCAAACTCACCAAATTACAAGAAGATTAGAGTTCTCAACTACAACTCAAGATATACAACTAAGAAACAAATAGAGAGATAAATACTTCTTTTTTATGATGCTTTTAAAAGATGGGAGTATGATGTTGATAGTTGTAGTTTCCCTTATTTTATAGTGTCAAGGACATGTGACAAATGTGGTAGGAATTCCAATGAAGGTAGGAGCACCAAGAATGGTAGAAAGAGCGCGTGATTTCAACTATTTTCTTCATCAGCTATATTTGTCATATTTGCTGAAAATTCCACGTTGGCCGAGTCAAGCCCAACGGGTCAACACAGAGCAACTACTTTCACAGGTAGGGTTCCGCCCTAAAACCAATTGGTAATATAAGGAGGTAGCCAACTTGCTAATATAGTGCTCTAATATACAAATTACCAAAAAGCAACGAACTCACAAGAATATATTCCATAAATGAAGCAAGCCTCGGTCTTAAGGATGTAGAAAATAAATGGATAATCGCAAAAAAATGATTAATACCTATAATCGATTTACTAATATGATCTTATAGATGTACATAAATGTGAACCTGCTGACAATACCGAATCAAGATATATCTATCAACATATAATAGATATACACTGATTATGATGAAATAATTAATTCAATGAATTTAATTGATCACTATTATTATATCCATAATTATACTTATTAACCATTCTACCCGTCGCGTGGGGATCGCACCTAATAATAATATTTCCTTAAGTAACGTATAATTATTGCAATGAATTGAATATAGTTGGAAACTTTAATGTGTTATTTTTATATTTTTTGTGATGTAATTTTTAAATTATTACAATCATTATTTGAAAAAATTACGTGCTCATTTTTATAGTATATAAATTTTTTAATCAATTTTAATTACCAAAATAATCGTAATTTTTTAAAAATTATAGTACTTAAATAAATGAACTATTACCTTAAAGACGCCGATTTTCGAATTTTAGGATAACAACACACGTCGAACAAAGTGGAATCCTAATATTATTTACAATTAATTTTTTTTTTGAAAAATTCATAAAAAAATGTAAAATTTTATTCAAAAAATAAATTACATTTTTATGATTTTGTAAATATTTTCCTTAATTTTTTTTTTTTTAAAATTAAAACGGTCAAACACTTGAATCTTATTATTTGTTCATATTCGTATTTTTTTTAAATATGGATATTTAATTTATATATAATTCTTAAATAGTTATATTTGAAATATGAAATTATGTGGGTCCGAAACTCGACCTCCACCTCTTGAGAGAATACCAATTTTATTATAATATTTATTATAACGATCTACTTTAATGAGTTGACTGGCGGCTGATGTGGAATAACTGGACACTCATCGTTGGGAGTTGGGAGTCCTCGTAGCGGATGTTTTGACCAACTACTGTTAATTCTTCAATTTTTGTGGGCCCAGTAATTCATCTCTACCTATCTCACTCATAAATTAGATTTCCTCGATCTTTCATAAATTAGCGTTGTATCTTCACCAACCTCTAGAACCTCGATTTCTCAGCCTTTTATCTACCAATCACCAATGGCGACTCCTGAAAGTAGCGCAGAAACCCTATCCCAAGTTGTCCTCCTCCGTCATCCTCCGCACTTCTCGAAACTCAACAGACCCTTACCTACAGATTTCCACTTCCTCAAGCCCTGGGAGTCTTCGCTTCCTCTTAACCAGTTCCTCTCGACTCACGCCCAGTTTGCTCAGGCCCTCCTCACTAACGGCCCCACGCCGGTGACCGCCGAAATTATCCGCCTCCTACCCAACCTCCGCCTCGTCGTCACCACCAGCGCCGGCGTCAACCACATCGACCTCGCCGAGTGCCGGCAGCGCGGGATCGCAATCACAAACGCCGGCGGTGTGTATTCCGAGGTTGTTGCTGAATTGGCAGTGGGATTGCTGATCGACGTCTGGAGAAAGATTTCGGCCGCGGATCACTACGTGAGGCAAGGCCGCTGGCTTGGCGATGTCGATTTTACTCTCGGATCTAAGGTTTGACTAATATTCGATATTTTTGAATTGGCTATGAATTTCATCTTGAAATTTGAAGCGATTAATTTGTTCATTCCATTTTTCTGCTCTTTTGCACTTCAATGAAGGTTTTAACTTGATGAACATGTAACAACATAGTCATTTTGATGCTAAATTTTGAAACTTATTGAGAGCTGATCTGGGTCATAATCAAATTTCAAAACCTTTTGTATTGCAGTTAAGGGGTAAGCGAGTCGGGATCGTCGGACTAGGCAGAATTGGTTCGGGGGTAGCTAAGAGGCTGGAGGCACTTGGCTGCATTCTTCTTTACAACTCGAGGAAGCCTAAACCATCCATCAACTACCCATTCTATCCCAATGTACAGGATCTAGCACTAAATAGCGATGCTCTCATCATCTGTTGCGGATTGAGCGAAGAAACCCGCCACATGATCGATAAAGAAGTGATGATGGCTCTTGGGAAAGAAGGTGTGATCGTGAATATCGGACGTGGGGCCATTATTGACGAGAAGGAAATGGTGGAGAGGTTAGTTTGTGGTGAGCTCGGTGGTGCGGGTTTGGATGTGTTTGAGGACGAGCCGAATGTTCCGAAGGAGCTGTTTGATCTTGACAATGTTGTGCTGTCTCCACATATGGCTGTGAATACCCCGGAGTCGTATTCGGATTTGTGTGATCTTGTTGTTGCCAACTTGAGAGCTTTCTTCTCAAACAAGCCTCTACTTTCTCTTGTCCTGCAAGAATGAATGAAGAAGACAAATGCAATTTACTATTTGATTAAATTCAGATGGACTTAAAGCAGAGCATTATGAAGTTGTTGCATGGCGTGTTGATCGTGAGTCAGCCTTCAAATCTTTTCTTAAAGAGCCTCCAAAATCTCCTAAAAAAGTGAATGTCCAAAGGCGTCCATTTCATTGAGTTTTGGCATGCAAAATGTTTATCAAATCTAGGTTGACCGAAATGTCAGCATGTGTGTAATGGATATCTACTTTTGAGTTTGTGTTATATTTATTTGCTTTCTTGGATTGAATTTGATTGAATGTGATGTATTAATGATCTTAAGTTGATTTAGGTTGGAACCAAGTTTCTATCTTGTTAAAATTCAACTCAAATCGCATCATCATTATGTACGTACTGCAAGAAACCTGCAAAACAAATAATCATTGATATGCACCAATGCGTAATCGATAGAAATTTAGATTTTGAATGATGTTAATATCTCGATTAAACATCTCAACATGATACACTAACTTGGTCATATTGTCGGTACTTCAGAATCAAGAATCCAATTCATAGTAGATAGACCGTTGAAAGTACTTGTCATATTAGCATAAATTTGAGGGTTAACATCCTATTAACTGTTCAAAATTTGATCATTGTGAGATTTTGGTGTCTGGAGTTTCAAATGTTGATATGAACTGTCTAAGATTTCAGTTTTGTTGAAATTTGGTGTCTCCGTCTGTTTTTTATGTTAAGTCAAAAGGAAATTGGTCAATTGACCACGTGACCTGAACAAAAAAAATATCCAAAAAATGTCTTTGTTCAATAGTCACATGCTAGAATGAAAAGTCAAAAATACCTCTCATAGCAAAAAAAAAAAGTCTCATCCTCCTTGTTTGACTCCAAGGGTAATTTCGTCATTTCACATTTTTTTTTCAAATAAAGTTGTAAATAAAAAAAAATATATTAAAAGGGTAAAAGTGTCATTTCACAAAAATATAGTAAATTTAACCTAAAAAATGAATGAAAAACCAAATTTCAACAAAGTTGAAACTTCAAACACTTCATATCAACAAGTGAAACTCCAGACACCAAAATCTCACGAGGTTCAAACATTAGACAGTTTATAGAAGTATATCATAGTATTAAAAAAAATTTTACTTATGTTACAATTAAGTATATCATAGTATTAAAAAAAATAAAAGTATGGTGCTCCAAGAGCATGTTATAAAAATCCATTTTGTGTTAAGGTTGGAGATTCTCCAAAATCATGGAAGGTAAAGAAACAAAAAATTCATTCTAAGTCCTCAGCATGGCAAAAAAAAAAAAAATTATATACGGCATTTGCTGATGTTGAGTATAAAAGCATGTGCAGCACTTTCTAAAATCACTTGGTTTAGTAGGTTTATGACTGAGTTAGGTTTTAAGCATTCTGGACAAATTTTCATGCATTGTGATTAGGGATGGAAACGGGGAGGGTTTCCGTAGCCCCGGACCCACGGGTCAGCCTGGCTGACCAGGACATGAATACCTCCCGAGGCAGGTCAGCTGGGTAAAAAAATCCCGCGGGTCGACCCACAGGTTCCGACCCGCCCCGCCGCGTGAACAACTTTTTTTTTTTTTTTTTCACTTCTCAATATTACATATATTTTTTTTGTCAAAATATTACATTATATATAAATTAAAACCACAAATCTAACACCAATCAAATACAAATAACAAACACATCAAATTTTTCACAAAATACAAATCTAAATCCAAATTAACAAATCCTAATAATCTAAATATACATCTATTTATAATTTGGTCTTGTTATTTATATAGGTACTATATTAATCATATTGTTTAGTAAATGTTACATTATATATATATATATATATATATATATATATATATATATATATATATATATATATATATATATATATATATATATATATAAGCACTTCGAGGCGGGTCTACGGGGCCCCGCGCCCCTAGACCCGGACCCGGACCCGCCCCGAACCCGTCCCGTGACTCGTGAGTCGACGGGTCAAAACCGGGTCCGAGCCCCGCGGGTCAGCGGGGCCCCGAGACCCATTGCCATCCCTAATTGTGATAGTAAGGTTGCAACAAAGATTGCTTATAATCCATTTTTTTTATGAACGTACTAGACTATTGAGTTGGATTATCATTTTATCTATGATTACTTTGTCAAAAAATTTGTGAAGTTCAGGTACATTCCATCTAGATATCAGTTAACTTTCACCAAGACTTTGCCCAATGATCAGCACAATCTACTTTGTGAGAAGCTTGGAATGAAGACTGTGTTTATAGGGATTCGAGTTGAGGGGGATCAACATGGAGATGATGCAAATAATTCAACTTAAGGGGGAGTATTGATGTGTCCAGTTTAGGGTATATTTTTCCTAGTTAGGATTGTTTTGTTTTATCTTTATTGATTTTATTGGTGACTAAACTCATTCATTATGTAAATGTGGGGTAAAAACTAGGCATAATGCTAGGGTTCTCTTTAGTGGTATTTATGATTAAATGTTGCCAAACGAATAAATCAACACCAATTCTTGGCCAAAAAAATAAAAAAAAATAAATCAACACCAATGACCCGCAATCGTTTTATGTTTCTTCTCATTTCTCTCTTTATCTTCTTCATCTCCTTCACCCTACCCTAACCTAGGGTTCTCTGAGTGATTCCTCGAATCTCACTTTCTATCACAATCTATCCCCTTAAAGGGTGTGATGTCCTCGTTGCGGTCCAAACCAGGATCTGCCCTTGGTAGGTGATCAGTGTTGAAAATAACATAGGATAATCTCTAACTACAAGTAGGCCATCGGATAATCTCTTCTAGTTAATAAGCTAGTCCAATAGGGCCCTAACACCTAATTAATTCGACACATATGCCTAATTAATGGGCTAGTTGCTTCTAATTAACTCACACTAAATTATGCATGGTTAATGGGCTTCCATAAAGGGCGGACCAATTTCTATCATATCCTAGATCGGTCTTTCTAAAACAGTCTAATCTAAGTGAACCAGAATGAATCTAAGTCATTCTCCGACCTAACCAAAATCGTTTTTATCTAAGGTTTGCATGTCCTTAAACACTCAACCAAGCGATCATAATTCTCTAAGTCGTGAATTTCGTAAGCTAGCCTTCTAATATGATTTAAACATGAAAATTATATTTAAAATCGGTTTCTAATCTGTCAATTTTAAATTTGGGGCAAATTTGAAAATTTCAAGGATTAATTGCAATTTCCAAAAAAATTGATTTCTTGTCCTAAATTCTCTAGGGACCTAATTGTAATATCCGAAAATTTCAACTTCTAGAATTTTCTAACATGCATAAACACACATAGTCTTAAACATGCTCAATTCTAGTGCACAATTCATTCATTGAAATATATCGGCACTAAACATAATTTCTACGTAGTATGAGTTCTACGAATTTCATAAACAAGTAGAAATTCACATTAAATAAATTCAACTCAGGTTCTAATTCACCTATTAAAATTCAGTTTTAAGCCCCGAAAAGTTTTTCTTTAAACCCCCTATACTATAGATTATTTCCACCCCAAGTAACGAGCTATCTAGGTAAAGATTCGATATTTTCGCTTAAATGCAATCAATAATTAATCTACTTAGTCAGGTGTGGTACAAGATTCAATCTTTTAATTAAAACTCTATTCGATTTTCGTAAAATCCGATAACTAATACCTGCTAGAGTTTCCTCTGTAAATCCCTAATTTTAATTATATAGATTCTTTTTTTTTTTTTTTTTTTTTTTTTAATTTGGGGGTGTCTAGTTACTAGGGTATTTGGTTGGGGTGACACTAGGCCACCCCACAAATCACGGCGGCTAGGGCTGGGCATAAAAACCGGTTCGGGCGAACCGAACCGGAACCAAACCGGAACTGAACCAATACAAACCGGTTCTGACTGAACCGGTTCTTAAATGGTTCGGTTTTAATAAGGAATATATGGAGCGGTTTTCAACTGGTTCAAAACAGGTTCCGAACCGGTTTTGAACCAGTTTTTCAGAACCACTTTTATTACATAAAGCCTAAATTGTTAAATAGTAAAACACTCTTGCATCTTTTTTTTTGGTAGATTAAAGGGCTATAAACAAGACGAGTATCCGGCAAGCTCGACTCGACTCAGTTTACTCGAGCTCGAACTCGACCGAGCCTTAATTTTTCAAGCTCGAGCTCGACTCGGTGTCATACTTTACATGTTCGAGTTCGGCTCGATAAGGTTAAAAATTCAATTAAATTATAAATGGTGCACCTTAGCTCGATGTCGAACTCTTCCTTGACTCAATATATACATATATAATATTATTACGTAAAACTCGAAAAACTCAAACTCGAACTCGACTCGAATAGGCAAAACAAAAAAGCTCGATTAGGCTCGCGAGCCTCTCGAGTCGAGTACAAGTGAACTCGAACTCGACTCGGTATAAAAAAAAGTTCAACTCAACTCGAAATTTAGCGAGTCGAAATTGAATATCGACTAAACTGATCTCGAGAAGCTCACGAGTAGCTTGAATCGTTTACACCCATAGGGTAGATCCTTCACTATTTGGGTTTGGTTCATATTGAATATATAGGTGGTCGTAGCAGGTTTGTTCTACAATCAATTGAGTTTAGTTTTGAACTCGAAACTTAACTCAGGAATAGTTCTATATTGGCTGTATATTTTGAATTTTAGTAATAAAAAAAGTGTATATTTTGAATTTTGTAAAAAAAAAAAGAAAAAAGGTTCAAAACCGGTTCTCCTATGGTTCGGTTCTAGGACCTAAAATCTGGTTCGGTTCTTACCTGGTACAGAGAACCAACTGAACCTAAAATCTGGTTCCGGTTCGGTTCTGGACCGGTTCGGCCAAGAACCGAACCATGCCCAGCCCTAACGGCGGCTTACTTGGCGGCTAAGCCATCTCCATGGCACGGCGGCGTGGTAGCCGTGAACAAGCGTTCTTGGCCACGCTCTGTATGGAACGGCCATAATATCGCCACGACATGGTGAAGGGGGCCACCAGTGGCAGGCAGCGAGGTAGCAACCGGCTCGGCACAGAGCGGCGCGACGTGGCGGATCGGGAGCGGCACGACGGTTTGGACAGATGTACTTTGCCGTAATAATTCCCATATTTCAGGATTTCTTAATCACTAAGAAATTTCGGTTACCCCTATCAAAACTAGTGTTTTCTACCCCCAAATATCAAGATCAAATTACTAATCTATAAACCATGACTACAACCTTACTAGCTCTAATACTACTGTTAGAAATAACATAGGATAATCCATAACTACAAGTACTACATCGGAAACTTACAAGTTATGGCGAGATTATCCTCACAGGTCCTCTGGCGTTGTCCTCATTCTCCAAGTTTCTGAACGCATGTTGTATCGCTGCTTGTCGGACGGGGTCATCCAATATTTCTCTTAACAAAAAAGGAGGATAGGTCTCCATCGACTATACCTCACGGAAGGAATGGATGAACTAGAGGTTTACTGGGGGGATAGATAGCTCTGTTACCACTATTGGTTGTGTGGATGATTAATTTGCACACCAAAGAATGTGTATACATGCTTCAGCTGAACCATATATATATATATATATGGGGAGGAGGTGACTTATTTCCAAATCTCAATCCATTAATCTTAGGTGGTCAAAACTTGACCACCAAATATTCCTCCTATGGATTGAACCGAATTCTCACATTAGGGTCCAATTAATACCTTAATCCTTCTAATTAATGAGCTAGTTGAATAGGGCCCTAACACCTAATTAAATCGGCACATATGCCTAATTAATGAGCTAGTTGTTTATAATTAACTCGCACTCAATTTTGCATGGTTAACGGGCTCCCAAGAAAGGCGGTCAAATTGCTATAATTGCCAACAATCGGAACTTTATGGGTCGATACTTCACTTTTAGCTATTATCTCTCGTTGTGCGATCATTTCCTCGCAAGCTCGGTCATGGTCACGGATCGTTTCTGATACCATTTTGTCACGACTTCAAACTTGAGTGAATATCCCTACTAGTACAACCAAGCATAACTAAGTCTATTTCACTTTTGTAAAAAAATGAATCCATATTGAGTTTAAATAATACTTTTTTAATTGTATATGCTTTTTTTGTTTTTTGTAAACACTTGTATATGCTTCAAACTACTCTTTCTATTATTATTATTATTATTATTATTATATGGAATAAATTTGGTGTCACAGAGGTATCACACTTATCAAAATACACAATATTTTTATTTTGAAAAAATTTGTAGGTAACCAATCGTTAGGAAGTTCCTATGAATGTTTATATTTCTATTTTGAAGTGAATACACACTAATTTAGTATAAATATAAGAATGTAATATAATGTATCGGTACATAATACTCTCATGATGACTCTGAAAATGAAAAGATACTAATGATAAACACTTTACTCGGAGTGACCTGGTAATTGACCCCTCTTAATATCATCTCGCTGGAAAAAAAAATATTAGTATAAATATCATACTATAATATCATAAAGTCAATAAAATAAAGTTTAGGAGTCAACTAGGTCAAACTGATAAGTGATAACCTCAACGTCAAAACAAACATTTCAAATAACTCATTACGCAACTTTGTCATTTAAATTTTGGGTTAACGGTCTTTCATCTTTGACAACTTTTGAGTTTTGATCAAACATTTTTTTTCTTCTAGTTTTGATACTATATGTTTGACAACTTTTGACTTTTGTTTTATCTGTTAGATGATTGTCAGTTTAACCGTTAAATAGTCGCGTGGCTTGCACATGACTAGCCCCAAATTTTTATTTGTTCAGCTTAGTCCTCAAATTTATTGTCCTAACTTTTTATTTTTGCAATTTAGCTCTTAAACATTATCAACTGCACCCTATGACTAAATTGACCTAGCCATAGTCCGACTCATGGCTAGGGTCACCCATGTCCAGCCATGGGTCGGACCATCGCTAGGTCAATTTGACATTAGGGTCAAATTGACCCAATTGGACCCTATGATAAATTGACCTAGCCATGGTCTGACCTATAGCAAGGTCGGACCATGGTTAGGGTCGCCCAGGTCCGGCGACCCTAGCCATGGTCTGACTTAGCCGTAAGACGGAGCATGGCTAGGTCAATTTAGTCATAGGGTGCGGTTGATAATGTTTAATGACTAATTTGCAAAAATAAAAAGTTATGACAATAAATATGATGACTAAGCTGAACAAAATAAAAATTTGGAGCTATGCATGTGCAGGTCACGTGACTATTTAATGGTCAAACTGACGGTCAACTAACGGATAGACTGAAAGCCAAAAGTTGTTAAACATACTGTAACAAAACTAGGAAAAAAATGTTGAATCAAAACCAGTGTTATCAAAACCGGACCGGATCGGCGGTCCACCGGCTTCGAGTCGGAACCGGTGCCTTCAACGGCCCAATTTGGGTAAATTCGGAGGATGTAAACGAATTCGGTTTAATATCCGATTTTTTTATTGAACCCGCCGGTTCTGAGCGGACCGGACGATTCACCGATTCGCCGGTTCAGAATCTCAAACCCAAAAAAAAAATTGCGAAAAAAAAAAATTCAGAATCTATACTTCCAAAATCCATATACAGAACTAGGGATGGCAACGGGTCTCGGGGCCCCGCTGACCCGCGGGGCCCCGACCTGGTTTTGACCCGAGGACCCGCCGACCCGCGGGTCACGGGTCGGGTTCGGGGCGGGTCGGACCCGGGTCGGGTCCGGGTCTAGGGACACGGGGCCCCGTTGACCCGCCCCGAAATGTCTATGTATATATTTTTTACTTTTTTTTTTTTTAATGTTAATATAATGTAACATTTACTAAACAATATGGTTAATATAGTACCTATATAAATAATATGGACCAAATTATAAATAGATGTATATTTAGATTATTAGGATTTGGTATTCGGATTTGAATTTGTATTTGGTGATGAATTTGATGTGTTTGTATTTGATTGATGTTAGATTTATGGTTTGAATTTACATATAATGTAATATTTTGACAAAAAAAATTGTATTTAATATTGAGAAGTGAAAAAAAAAAAAAAAAAAAAAATTGTTCACGTCGGGTCGGGTCGGGGCCCGCGGGTTGACCCGCGGGATTTTTGACCCGACCCGACCCGACCCGAGAGGTACACTTACCCGGGTCCGGGTCAGCCAGACTGACCCGCGGGCGGGTCTGGGGCCGCGAAAACCCGCCCCGTCCCGCCCCGTTGCCATCCCTATACAGAACCTAGGATTTTTTGTTAAAATGCCCTCCTAAAACATGGCATTTCTAAAAATGCCCTCCAAAGGAGGGCATTTGTAGAAATGCCCCGTCCAGCTGCTATTAGCAGCTGGACGGCCCAGCTGCTATTAGCAGCTGGACGGCCCAGCTGCTATTAGCAGCTGGACGGCCCAGCTGGCTGGCTCGCGTGTCCAACGCGTGCCAGCTGGGCACCAGCTGGGCACTGTCCAGCTGCTAATTAGCAGCTGGACCGGTCGGACCGGGCCGGATATCCGGCCCGGTCCGACCGTAAGAGCAAAGACCAATTTTTTTTTTTTTTTTTTTTTTTTAACGAAAATATTAATTGATTTTAACTAGAATCGAACACAGGACTTACACTAAAAACGCTGACGCACTACCACCACACTACAAGCTAGAATGTTGACAAAATAATAGTTAAATTTGTTTTATTTATAATTCTATTTAATCAATGGAATAGAACCGGGTTCCCCATCCCTCGGGTTTTTTTTTTTTTTTTTTTTCACTTTTTACATTTATTAATATTCACTAAATTCAAATTTACAACTCCAAATTCAATGAAAATCGAAAGTTAGCGTCTTTATAATGTAATAAATAAACAATGTGCTATTTTTTTAAAATTTATTTTAGTAATTTCGAAAATTAATGTTTTCATCACGTAATGATGTTATACCACCATAAAACCTAAATTTGGAACAAACATAATTTTTTAGAAAATGTTCAATTTTTTTTTTCCGAATTGTCACGTATTAGTAAAATCCAATACCGAAAACGGGGCCTAATTTGAAGTCCGGTAATATATTTTTTGAACATTCTAAAAAATAAGATTTACTCCAAATTTGCATTTTAGGGGGGGTATAACACCATTTGGTGATGGAAACATTAATTTTCGAAATAACTAGGATAAATTTTAAAAAAAATAGCACATTGTTTATTACATTATAAAGACACGAACTTTCGATTTTCATTGAATTTGGTGAATATTAATAGGTGTAAAAAGTGAAAAAAAAAACCGCGGGATGGGAAACTGACAAAAAAAAAAGAATATTTTTTTGAACATTTTCTAAAAAATGAGATTTACTCTAAATTTAGGTTTTAGGGTGGTATAACACCATTCGGTGATGAAAACATTAATTTTCGAAATTATTAGAATATTTTTTTTTAGAAAAATAGCACATTGTTTATTACGATATAAAGACGCTAACTTTTGATTTTCATTGAATTTGGAGTTGTAAATTTGAATTTAGTGAATATTAATAGATGTAAAAAGTGAAAAAAAAACCCAGAGGGATGAGGGAACCCGGTTCCATTCCATTGATTAAATAGAATTATAAATAAAAATATTTTATCTATTAATTTGTCAACATTCTAGCTTGTAGTGTGGTGGTAGTGCGTCAACGTTTTTAGTGTAAGTCCTGGGTTCGATTCTAGCTAAACTCAATTAACATTTTCGTAAAAAAAAAAAAAAAAAAAAAAAGGTATTTGCTCTTACGGTCAGACCGCTACCGGTTTATCCGGCCCGGTCCGACCGGTCCAGCTGCTAATAGCAGCTGGACAGTGCCCAGCTGGCACGCGTTGGACACGCGAGCCAGCCAGCTGGGCCGTCCAGCTGCTAATAGCAGCTGGACGGGGCATTTCTACAAATGCCCTCCTTTGGAGGGCATTTTTAGAAATGCCATGTTTGAGGAGGGCATTTTAACAAAAAATTCCAGAACCTAGACAATTTCAATTCAACATAGCAGAGGCAGCAGCAAGTAGAGACGCAGCCAGGCCTAGAGTGCCGGACTTGCCGCAGCAACAGAACAGAACTTTCGCCGCCACACGTTCCTCTCCGCCTGGTCGACCGCTTCTGGATCTGGTCGGCTGCTTCTGGATCTGGTCGGAGCCGAATCGATACATAGAAACAGAGCCTCTATAATCAGGTACATTCTTCAATCGAAATCACCTGCCCTCGGTAATCAAATCATACACGAGATGCAAGCTTCTACTAGTTTCAGCTGGAAAAACAATCGTGCAACCACATGAGCTTCATGTCAGAGACAGATCCTCCGTGAGTACTCACAGTTTAACGACGGCGGCGGAGATTTCAGGTTGCACGGCAGTGGCAGTCACTTTCACGGCGATGATGACTCCTCGAGACACTGAGCTGGCTTTTATGTTGATTCACTCTATTTCTGAGAACGTAATCTATGGAGAGAACAGATCTGCGGGGGGGAGATAAGGAGAGGGGAGGCCGAAGGAATGAGATTGGAATTTGGAGGAGAGGGGGAATTAAGATTGTCTGTACTCTGAAATCTGGCGGAAGAGAAAGGGGGAGCGTGACAAACGGAGGTGAACTGGAGAAGAGTGCAGCGGACGAACCGGGTGAACCGGGAACCGGAGCCTTTGCCGATCCGTTGTCCGGTCCGGTTCGGTTCTGATAACACTTATCAAATCCCAAAAGCTGTGAAAAATACAGAGCGAAAGACCTGTTAATTTGCTTTTGTTACCAGCTTTCATAATCGTCCAGTTACTCGTGCACTCAAAGATGCATACATCCGTCGGCGGATGAGGTAATTTTTCTTTGCGATTTATTTCATGAGTAAATCTCAGTCTGTAGTAAGATAAATGACCTCAAGTTTGTTCAGCATAACTTCTAAGATTGCATCGCTTGCAAAAGCTGGCCGCATCTCTTGCGCCCGCAAGCTGTTCGATGAAATGCCGCTAAGAGATTCTGTGACTTGGAACGCCATGATCACTGGCTATTCCCATCTGGGTCTCCACCAAGAAAGTCTCTCTTTATTCCAGGATATGAGAATCGCCAACACTAGGCCCGACCACTTCACAATCACCGCAACCTTGACCACTTGTGCCTGGTCCAGTGATCTTGCATGTGGAACCAAAGTTCATGCACTGGTCTTTGTCATGGGGTACCGACTGTATATTCCAGTTGGCAATGCCCTGATTGACATGTATGCCAAATGCTTAAGCCCTTCCAGTGCCAACAGAGTTTTTGAAGAGATGGCAGTTAGGAATGATGTCACATGGTGTTCACTCTTACTTGCCCACATGATTTCCGGTCAATTTAGCATTGCCAATAATGTTTTTTCTATGTTGCCTACACGAGTTGAAATTGCTTGGAACACTATGATTACAGGTTATGCGAGGCATGGTGAAATCCTTCAGTGTCTGTATTTCTTTAAAGAAATGCTAAGAAATTCGAATCAGCCTGATCAGTGGACTTTGAGTTCCCTCATGAATGCATGTGCAGAATCATTGGAGCTTCAGTACGGACGCATGGTCCATGCTTTAATAATTAAGAGCGGATGGGAATCGTCAGTGGAGTCAAAGAACTCTATTCTGAGCTTTTATGCTAAATTATGCTGCCAGGACGATGCCATGAAGATGTTCGAGTCCTCTGGAACCCTGACAGTTGTATCATGGAATGCCATCATTGATGCATACATGAAGACGGGATACATTCATAATGCTGTTGCTGTATTTGGGCAAGCGCCTGAGAAGAATGTGATTTCATGGACATCAATGATCGCTGGATTTGCTAGAAACGGACATGGTGAGCTAGCCCTTAGCTACTTTGCTGACATGGTCAGAAATTTCATTGTTCCTGATGACATATCATATGGAGCTGCCCTTTATGCATGTTCCAACCTAGCAGTACTGAGACATGGTCAGATGATACACTGTAGCTTAATTCGCCATGGTTTTCAAGTATATCCCTATGTTGGAAATGGTTTATTGAACATGTATGCTAAATCAGGAGATATGGAAGGGTCAAGGCTTGCCTTTGATGAAATTAATGAGAAGGATTTAGTGTCTTGGAACACTATGATATTTGGATATGCAATGCATGGAAGGTTTAGTGAGGCGTTAGGGCTTTTTGACGAGATGGTAGCATCTGGGACAAAGCCAGATAATGTCACTTTTGTTGGCTTATTAATGAGTTGCAGCCACTCAGGGAATTTAGAGAAAGGTCGCTCCCTTTTTAAGACAATGGAATCAGATTATGGGGTTAGTCCCGAAAGTGATCATTTATCATGCATGGTAGATATTGTTGGGCGTGGAGGGTATTTAGCTGAAGCAAAGGAGGTAGTGGAGGAGAATTTGGGAAACGGTGTATCAGAGACTCTGCTAGGAGCTTGCTCGGATCATGTGGAAAATGAACTTGGGATGTACATTGGAGAAGGTTTGAAGAATTCTGACCCTTTCAAAGACATTGGTTATGTAACCCTGTCTAATTTATACTGTGCGAGTGGTAGGTGGAAGGAGGCAGAAATGGTTAGGAAGGCTATGGCGGTTCAAGGGGTGAAAAAGTTGCCCGGTTGCAGCTGGGTTGAAGTGAACAGTTCTGTCACGACCTTTTTAGCTGGAAATAATGCCCACCCTTGCATGGGAGATCTCTACGAGATATTGCAGCTTCTTGGCTCTCAAATGAGACGCGGTTATTGTTTAAGTTTAGACTATTAGCACTTGGTTGAGCGACGTCGTTAATTTCAAACTTGTGTTTCACTTCTGAGACAAAAAAAGAGCGGGAATGTTATTGCTTTGCTGCAGCTTTGGAGACTGAGGGGGTATTTGTACTAATTGATGTACACTCAGGATACAACAGAAAGGTCAGACAAGGGCCACAACAAGTACAAGTGTCTCCTCAGCCTGCCTTGGACAGTATGGTCGAACTTCATGCTAAACCATGCCTAGCTATCATACTGTTATGGAAAAAGACTTGCAAGAAACTAATCCCCTTCTTAGCACATGAATGATACTTCCAAGGATATCCGTCTACTTCTGGCTGGCTGGCAGGTTATCATTTTTCTATCATCCTCGTTACTTTTCTAAAGCAAAATTTCAAATTATTTTACGCATTTTATGAAATTTACTCTTGTGGTGTTATTCTATAAGAGTCACGTGCCTGTATCGAATCAAGGGGCAATATGTGGAATGGTGGATCGTGAGGTCGTCAATGAGTGTACGAACCAGAATGCATTGCCTCCGTTGTTGTAGAATCCGCACTAAAATGCTTTGTTTGGAGAGATGAGGATGTCGTCGTGTCTTTCAACAGATAGAGAAGAGCCTCTCTGCTCAGGATGTTGTTACTTGCACAATTACTAGGGTTTATTATAATTGAAATTATGAATACAAATAGAATAAATGAACTCAACAAGAGTTTTGAGATTAGGAGGAGCTGCTAATTCCGCATTCATCTTTCACCTTCTTTTCCCACCACAAGTGTAAAAACTAAATCGAAAATTAAACTCAAAACCTTTTGTATTGCACGTTTTGAGTTTAAATTAATTTAGTTTCACTCAAAACCTTTTGTATTGCAGTTAAGGGGTAAGCGAGTCGGGATCGTCGGACTAGGCAGAATTGGTTCAGAGGAGCTGCTAAGAGGCTAGAGGCACTTGGCTGCATTCTTCTTTACAACTCGAGGAAGCGGAAAACCATCCATCGACTACCCTTTCTATCCTAATGTACATGATCTAGCACTAAATAGCGATGCTCTCATCATCTGTTGCGGATTGAGTGAAGACACCCGCCACATAATCGATAAAGAAGTGATGATGGGTCTTGGGAAAGGTGTGATCGTGAATATCGGACGTGGGGTCATTATTGACGAGAAGGAGATGGTGGTGCGGGTTTGGATGTGTTTGAAGACGAGCCGAATGTTGCCAAGGAGCTGTTTGAGATTGACAATGTTGTGCTGTCTCCACATATGGCTGTGAATACCCCAGAATCGTATTCGGAATTGTGTGATCTTGTTGTTGCCAACTTGAGAGCTTTCTTCGCGAACAAGCCTCTATTTTCTCTTGTCCTCCAAGAATGAATAAAGAAGACAAATGCTTCTTCTATTAGATATGCAGTGTCTTGTATTGTATCATGTCTGATATCTTACATCTGTGAAAGAGTTAATTATAGCTAATTACCTATTTGCTTGGTCGACTTTGGGGATTGTTGGAGAATAGTAATAATAATAAGAGATGAAAAGACTAGAGTGTAATACTGAGACAATCATCAGTAGCAATAACATTAACAAATATACAGTAATAACTCTTTTACTTGCTGTCAACTTTAAACACAAGATATAAATATGAAAATACATCAGATTTTGTAACTAATATTCGATTCGAGGCTAAAAACAGAAATCTCATCAGCAAGATCTACCCCCGTCAGATGGCAAGGAAAAATCAATGGAATGAATGATGAAAAAACGACGGAAAAATTCATTCAGTCAGCTTGCAGTTCTTGAGATAGGGATGATCGTACTTGATGTATTTGGTCCAATTGGGACGGTACTTAGTCATGGCGAGTTCCAACCACGGTTTCATGTTGCCATTGTAGTGTATAACAGCTGCATTGTCAATCTCTGTGCGGTCGATGCTCGGATTGTAGCCAAGGCCAAGAACGTGCCATGACTTGTTGAGTGGATGTGTAAGACCATAGAATGTAATCAGCCCGGGAGGCAATGTCCCCAGTTTCCACAGAACTCTATCTTCATTCTATCCACAGTTAAAAAGATACAAACTTAGGTCAATGATCAAGATAACACTAGAAAGGGCAAAAAATCAGGTGAAAGATACAACATCACGAGCATAACTCTACGAAGCGTGGGAAATGGATAAAATTGAGAGAGAGAGTCAACACATTTATGAAATAGTAAAGGTAACAGGTCTTTTGGTCCATAATATTTGACCACTTTTGAGTTTTGGTTCATAATGTTTTTTTTTGCCTAGTTTTAGTACCATATGTTTGCAGATTTTTCTAGTTTTGGTCTAACCGTTACATTCTGTCTATTTTTTACATTAAGTGACATGTGCAAGTCACGTGAACCACCCTAAACTTTCAATTTTTTTTTTCAAATTTTGGAAAATTGACACCTTAAACCTACTTCAATTTAGACGAATTGAATTAGGTTTAATGAGTCAAATTTGAGGGAATTGACACCATAAACCTAGTTCTATTAGTCAATTCCCCCAAATTTGAACAAAATTGAAAGTTTACGGTGGATCACGTGATTTGCACATGTCACTTAACGGAAAAAATGGACGGAATGTAACGGTTGGACCAAAACTAGAAAAATCTGCAAACATATTACATATGGTACCAAAACTAGGCGAAAAAAAAAAAACATCATGCATCAAAAGACCTGTTAACCCAATAGTAAATGATGCCACTTTTTTTTATAAAGATTCTTGCTAAGCTTCATCTATGGTAGTAGCATGCTCCACAAAGAATTGCATAGCATGCAGTGTGGTGACCAATTAAACTCACAACTTACATGATTGAATTTGCATGTGTAGATTCAATAGGGATAAACTCGAGAATATCTATTGTTGACTGCCTTTTTTTATTCAATTCATGGCCTTTTATTTTAGTCTACCTCCACGAAAGCATGCATAGCTGACTAGCAATTCAAGCAAAAATATGAATAGAATGAAATAGAGCAATAAGGTAAGATCGAACCATGTTTTGCCACTTATGATAGATGCCGGTAATATCCTTCTTTTTCCATTGTTTAAGGTCAAACATATTCATCCCATATGCCCATCCACATGCATTAGGGTCAAAGTTCCTCGCAATATGTGGATTTGAGAAGTTCAGATACTTATCAAATCGGTGGAAGCTCTCTCCACATGTTTCAACTGCACCATTCACCTTCCCTTGCAGATCTACTGCCCATAATCCAGTCAAGTCCTTCTGGACGACAATGTCATCGTCCAGAAAAAGGATTTTATCCAACTTGGGGTAGACCTCTGGAAGATAGAACCTTAAATGGTTAAGCATGGAAAGATACTTTGGGTTCCTGTACTTGAGATTAGAAGACCCAGATGACAAAGTGGTTGGATGGTCAGCCTTGAAATAATACTCTTTCATTGAAGCAGATTCCAGTTGTCGTAAAACTGGGCAGTATGATGAATTAAGCCACTTGAATTCATCAACATTCTCAACATTGATGGTGGCTTTTCCCGGAGGATTCAGAAGAAACCACATGTTCATTGCTCCAAAGTTAAGTTTATCAGTGACAAGGTGGAAAACATGTTTTGAAGGATCCTGCAATTTAGAGCGACTTAACTTCAGTCAAAGAAGACTAAGTGAAGAGCATCCCTATATTGAGTAAAAAATTGTTGTGTTTTTACCTTCGCATTTGTAATTGTCGAGTTGACAACTACTGATGCAGCTAACACATTGTCAGAGAAGAGGGCATAATGATAAAGATCCCGGTTTACAAGATTCTCACTTCTTGGGAACGTTCTCTTCTCTGGAGGTAGGAGGTAGTAATCAATGGTCAAGCGCATTGATAAGCAGTGAATTCCATTTGGAATTGTCTTGGCAGCTAACTGACTCAAAAAGGTGCTCTGCCTTTTCAAACTCCGAACTTGTTCATCTGCTGTCTGAAGCATCGCTCTGAGCTTTCCAGTGACTAATTTGCAGTCATAAAGTTGCTCTCTAGCCTTTGAAAGAACTTGGCCCATAGCTTTCATTTTCTCATGTGAACTATGAAAAAAATAGCACTCAGTAAGCATCCAAACAATAATGACCACCCTAATATAAAGTATATCAATAGGTCACAGAATTACCTCTGGCTTAAATCAGCATCAGCTGTTGCATCTCCTAAGGCACGCTGACTCTCTTTTAACCGGGTTTGCAACTCTTGGTACAAATCAAGCTTGTTTTTCAGCTTTGCTATCGTTAAATAGACCCTTGCCATTATCATTTGGTCCCGTATAAACCTAACGGTTGTATCAGGATTCTCGTTCTCATTCTCTCTCCTCCAAATACTATACTTCCCCAAAACAGCAGAGTCAACTGACTTAGAGCGTTCAATGGCAGCATTCTCTAGTTTAATGGTGGCTTCATCATCATGTTGAACCAATTCAGCTACACGCTTTTGACGTCTTTTCTCTCTCAGTTGCTGTAAATTATTCCAAGAAATAACTTAGTGACCTTTTTTCGGCCAAATAACTTAGTGACTTGGATCATTTAACCTTCACAATTGGTACTACATATAATATTGAAATATTAGTACCAATTATATTCTAAAATCATTTATCATTACCCGTCTAGCTAAAGTGGCTGGTGAATCATTGGATCTCGACTGATCTTCTGCACATTGAATCGTAACCAGTCATCGCCTATGAAATGCAATCCAGTAATAACCACAAAAAGAAAGTCACCTGCAGAAGAAGAATTCCTATTCCTTGAAGCTCCTTGTCTGATATCAGACGTTTGCTGTAGCTTTAATAATCGGGGAAAAAAAAAAAAGGGTAATGAGCAGCAACATAGTTGAAGACATGTAAAAACAATAAAGTCACTATGTTAAACAAGTAAACAACTCCTCTTAACTAACCTCAACTATATCATTATTCTCAACTCCAACCATTTTCCATGAGGCAGACAGATTGCTCTTCCTAAAACGACCGAGACTTAAAGGATCTGAATCATCTGCACTGGCAGTAATGATGTCAATTACCTGTATTCATGGAAAAGTCCCAAACCTTTAGAATACATGCCATTAGCAATACTCATAGTAAATCCTGAAGTTAGAAAGTCTGTAAATTTACTCACATCACTAGATAGTAGAGACTTAAGATGTCGCAAAGCCATCCTCTCTCTCCAATCAACATTTTGCAACCCCTGAACAATTTCCTCATTCATATCAATGGCTGTAATTATGATGGTGTAATATATTAAGGAAGAGATAGAGATATAAGCATTTCACTACCTCATTGCTTGAACCATCTTCAGTTCCACCTGCTCAAAGGGAACTACGTGAATCAGTAAATCTAAGTAAACATATATTCTTTTGAATGCAAAGGTACAGTAGATTTCTTTCCATTTATATGAGCAGAAAACCAAAAAGAAGCAAAATAGAAAAGTGACATACATGCATCGAATCAAAACTATCAAATAGTATCTGGAAGGGTAAACTTAAGCGAGGCCGATACTATTAACTGAGAAAATCAAACCTACAGAGTAGTAGAACTAGCAAAGAAAGAGGAGAAAGAGAAACACATATTCATAGCTAGCTAATAATGTCCCTCTGGACACCACTACGTTGACATCCCGTGTGGCATAAATCAATCAGAAACTAGCAGCCACAGCCAGTGTATGAATCTGATGCAATGGAACTTTCTGGAAACTAGAAAATCAACTTTCCAAAAACTAAGTCGAATTCCCTGTGAAACCATCCACCTAAAGTGTGCCGCCAACATCCAGATGATGCAACATTAATGTACTAGAAAATTAGATCAGCAAAAGTTCTGAAAAAATCTTCATATAAGCCGAAGATACTAAATTCAACTTCACGAAAACGAGCCCAATCTGCGAGCTTAAAGCTCAAATTTGTATATACTGGACAGACTGAACAGTGGCATACTATAGAAGATTTAAATAGACGAAGCTCCTAGCACCACTCAAGAAGCTCGAAAAGGTGAAAAAGCTGATACATCATACAGCAACAAGATCTACGCATCTATATTACAAGAGCAATCGAAAATCGGAATATTGAAAAGATTTATCAGTTAGACGACAGACCGATTCGAAGACCACGGCCAGAGTAGAAATAAACCGGGGAGAGCACACCGACAAAGAAAAGGACGGCGAGAGGTAGAAACGATCCACAGGGCAAGCACCGGCGGTCTCCGGCAGCGGAGGGCACCCGCCTCAACTCCATTTCAGAATCAGAACCTGGCATCAACGAAACAAGAGAATGTAAGACAGTGGAACCGCATGCGAGCTGGAATCCCAGTCAAGAAAAAAAGACATGAATTTACAGGTCAAATCATGCAGCGATCTTGCTGATTGAGATGCCGCGATGGGGATGGCACCTTCGGTGCTTGCTTCTTTGAGTATACCAATGAAGGATCCAGAAAGAGAATGATTGTGGTTTCGGGGAGAAAGGAAGAGTGGAAAGTGAAAGCAAAACAAAGTGGAGGAGGATGGGTGACCGACCAATAATCGATCGAGACTGTTGATCAATTAATTAATCTTTGATATGGAAATTTAGTACACTAACTAATCATAGGAGTTAGTCACACCCTCAAAGTCACTCTAACTTACCATTTTGGCGCATCCACGACTCCATGTCATTTATTAGTACAGTCCATTCCATACATACTCCATGGCACCGCACCATCTAGTCTCAAATCCAGACTAGTAATCCAGTCAGAGGTTAGCTGGATGTTCAACTTAAGACTGCAATTCACAAATAGTTGTAAGAATACTTAAAAAATAAAAGTAGGAATTTGGTATCATGATGAAAATATTTTTTTTTTCAACTTTCAAGACATAATAAATTAAGATATTTATTTGCAAATAAAAATCTCAATTCACATTTTCAAAGAATAATCATTTTTTTACCCATCCTAAGAATGACTATATTCTAATATATATTTCATTTACCAAATTAAATCATAAACTGAGTTCGAAATTTGTAAATTGATATAAAAAGTCAATCCCTCTACTTTGAGTTCCCGAAAAAAAACATATTTAGTGTTTCGGGTTTACTTTATCTGTCAATTTGGTGTTTATTTCGGGTTTTAATTTTGTTGATATTTAATATCTCCGTCAAATTTTGTGTTAAATTTAACAGAAACTGGATATGTGTTAGTCACATGACTGAATAAATTTGAAAATTCCTAAAATACCCCAAAAATGCTCGGAATCGCCATAATCGGTCAGCCCGGAATCAGAGGTGGGTGGCCGAAATCGGACGGGTGGCTTTTAAAAAAAAAGTATAAGGAGCAAATTTGTTTTTGCATCTCACTCAAAGTTAGCCCAAAATTGGACGGATAACAAAATCGCAACAAAATTGAAACATAGGACACTAAATGTTAACAATTTAATCATGAGACACCAAATTGACATTAGAGATAATCCTGGGACACTAAATAAGATTTTTTTTGTTAATAACTAATAAACTGTCTGATGTTTGACCCATGTTGAAATATGGTGTCCGTTGTAGAAATTGACTATCCCAAGTTTGGTGTTTGTTAAAATTTGGTGTCTACGTCTATCTTGGGTTAAGTCGAACTAACGTGTATCACGTGACCGTCATGTGAGTTCGATAAAATGGATATTCCATAAATGTCCCTCCATAAAAAAATTGACCTTCAATTACCTAGTGAATTGACGAAACTACCCCTCCTAGCTAAATCAACAACTATAGGATTTTTGGGTGGTGGTCGGCCGGAGTAGGGTGTTTGACGGTCAGAGTTGGGTGGTGGCCGCCGGATTTGGGCGTGGCCGGCCGGAGTTGGGTGGTGGCTGCCAATTTGGGCGGTGGCCGCCGAAGTTGGGTGGTGGCCTGCCGGAGTTGGGTGGTGGTCGTTTTGAGTCTAGGGTAATTTTGTCAATTCATATTTAGTAGAAATGGCAATTCCGACTTTACTTTTCGCAAAATTCTATCAAAATTAACATTAACTTTGGACGGAATACCAAATTTCAACAAAGTCCAAACCTCCGACAGTCAATTTCAACACTTTAAAGTTCAAACATCAAATTTCAATACAGATCAAATCACAGTTTATTAGTTATTAATTTTTTTTTTTCCATATATATATATATATATATATATATATATATATTATTTAAAATAGAAGTCATACACATTTCGAAATAGATTTAGAACACAAACTCAATGACATGAGCTGTAATTTTCATCAACTTTGAAAGGGTTCTTGTAGCCCTCACAATCGAAATGGGTGAATTCAAATAATTTTCCTATTTAAAAGGATATCAGAAGTCAGAAAATTGGATTCACTAAGCTGCAGATGGTTAATCCAATATCCATTACATCTACATTAGGCAAACAAGAAAGTTCTAACATTGTATTGCTGTTACAACATCAATCGGCTGGATCCAGAAACATTAGCAGTAATACTGCTACAGGATAGATGTTTTCTGCAACATTTTCAACAGAAACCAGCCTTGGATATCGTCTCTAGAGTATTGCTACGTCCAAGTAATCTCCAATCTACACATGAAGATTAGGCAAAATTATATAAGAACTTGATACTTTTCAACGATTGTTATTTAACATACAACGAAACAAATGTTCACCTGAAAGCTTAGCTCGGCCAATGTCTTTTCATCGTCTATTCGCCTATTTCCGAAAGAAAACGTCTTCCCCACCTTCATTTAAATAATCAAAAGAAAGGGAAGAAACGTGAAGCTGATGCGACTTGAATCATGATCCATAACGATGATTTGCGATACTTGTTATCCATATGACAATTAAAAGGCTATGGACTAATACAAAAATGTGGAATAATTTACCTCTTTGACCACAAAACGGCCATTTCTATCCGGATAAACAAAAGCAAATGAAAGTTTTGCATCCTTTCTCCTTGCTTCTGGAGCTACCTCTTTAACCTATGGATAAAAGTATTGTGATAAATAAAAAATATTGGCCAAAAAAATAACAAACAAGAAACAGCTCACTAAATATTTCAAGAAATAGAAATCATAATTCAAAAAGAAGTAGGAAGCTATAGAAGGTAAATTAGGTAATACAAATTAGCAGAAAGAAAATTCATTGAAAAATCTTATACAACAGAATACTGCATCCTGCAATTTGGGTTAAGATTGATTTTCAGTTTAAACTAGACCGGAGAAGCTCAGAGTATAATCACGACATAGCCTAAGGTTCCTAATTAAAGCACAAATTGATTCTGATTAAACTTACCAGGTCAGTAAGCTCACGGAGAGTAGCATCCTTCCATGTATATATCTGAACCTCATCTTTGGGTTCCTTGCCTCTCACAGCAAAATCCTCCTTCATATGATGACCACCAACCTGCCAATTTTGAACAATCATGAGTACTGCGACAATTATCTGAAAGAACCAAATGAACTCAACATTGAAGATTAATTAATGGCAGGAAACCCAGGATCAGACCTTATTACTAATCAAGAGTAGGGCTAATGGCAAGCAATTCCGGAACCCTACTCAGTCCAACACCAACACTTGAGAAATACAAGGCTAACAGTAACACCACAGAGCCTTTAACAAATAGAATGTTCGGCTTTCCGAGAACATTACATATGCTAACTAAACTTCAGTTTACAGCCATGACTTCTACCAACAAATATTTTTTTAAACAACCATGACCAATGTTCTACATTTTCTGTTCATCTTCATTCTCGGATGTTTCAGGGAAAGTAAGAAATTATGATGCCAAATTGCCAATACATATGGAATAATGATAGGATTCTTATACTTTAATCTTTAGCATCATCCTTACATCAAGAGGGCTGTAGTTAAAATCGGTCTGCACAGCAGCTATGACTATAGCCAACTTCCTAAATTGTTAATTCATTAATTTTTCTTCAGAAATGTTTTGGTTGATCATATCTGTCCTTTAAAGGAACTGAAGCAATATTTGTATTTTTATGTGAGTAGGAGAATGAAGCTAAACAGCGATTCATTTCAAAGAGATGAACTCTCCGTATGCAAATAAAGCTATATAGCTCATTGTAATGTATGAAACTAGATAAATTCCAGCTGAGAAGCAAAGACAAGAAATTGAGATCATCAATCAAAGGAGCTTACCTTCGTGAAAACCCGAAGCAATAGCGGACATGTCTGCATTTCCAAATTCCAACAGAGAATGAGCTCAGTACAAAGCACAATTATATAATAAGATAATACAAATTTGGAGTGAATTGTATCAACCAAGCAAATATGAACTTTTTGCCACACACAGTAGGTATTCTATGCAGCCAATTGTCAAAGACCAATTTTTTTTTTTTTGCCAAAAAAGACCAAATACAAAAAATTAGAACGGAACTGGTTGTGCAATCGAAACTTTCTCCACCATTGGAAACCTCAAACCCTAGTACACCGAGCTAGAGAAACAAACATTCACCCACAGATTCTAAATGTTGGAAGACGGACAAGGGGGTAGTGAAGAAAGACGCACCTTTTCGCGCTCCACGGGTTCGAAACGAGGACGAGGAGGTGGCGGAGGCGGGCCGCCCCTTTCCGGCGGAGGAAAGGATCGACCACCATGTCGCCTTGATGCGTCAGCCATCGGTATCTTCTCGAAGTTTCTTTTCTTCCTTCAGCAGAATTCACAGATATACAACTTAGGTCACAGACTCACACACACTTCACAATTTACAAAAGTCAAAACCAAACAAAAGGCATTTACTGTTCGCAAAAAAAAAAAACATTTACCAAAAAAACATTGATTAATTTTTATTTTGGCTAGTGATTAATTAGGATAAGAATCTAAAAAGTGTCTCAAGTTTGACCATTGTGTCAGTTTGGTGTCTCTAATTTAAAACGTCCCAAGTTTCAGTATTGTTGTCATTTAGGTTTCTCTTAGTTTTTTGGTTAATTTAACATACTGAGTTGAAAATGCTATTTTGCCTCCTTTTTTTTTTTCAAAATCTCTTATTCAGGCCACCTACCTCTGATTTCGGCCAGCAACAGCTCCACCACCACCACCAGCATCAACTCCAACAGCAACAACAGCAGCAACTCCAGAAGTAGTAGCAGCAATAGCTCCCGCAGCAAAGGTAACCAGAGAGAGAGATCCCCAGTAGTGGCCGGAGTTGACCGGAAAATGATCGGAGATGGCAGTGATTCCGGCCAAATGGGGGTAATTTTGGCACTTTAATTTTTATTCGGTCACATGACCATCACGTGACCTGATTCCGTCCAACTTAACCTCAGAATTTGACGGAGACACCAAATAGCAACATATATGAAACTTGGGAGTTGGGACAGTCAATTTCGTACTCAAATACCAAACTGAAATATGAGGTAAACTTGTGACAGTTTTTAGGTTCTTAATCCGCATACATAAAGCAGAGTTTAAATAAAATTTCTTAGTCCTAAAATGTTTTGTAACTGTGATAAAAAAAAAAAAAAAAACTAATTTATTTTAAAAACTAGAACTATAAAATTTATTCGAATTATGTTTTATCCATAAATTTAAATGACTTTAAAGGTAAATATATTTCATGTTAATAAATAGAAAATATAAAAAATAAAAATAACTTTGTATATATTATATTAGTATGATTATTAAGAACTTGACTGGAAAAATGTATATATTTTTTATTTAACGCTGGGTAACTCATTTTTTTTATTATGTTTATTAGTTAGTGGGAAAAAAAAGTGTATTATTATCATATAGTTATTACTTATGATTTAAAATTAACTAATAATACAATCATAAAAAGTCATTCTGAAATGTAGTAGTTAATTATTCATACCTTTATAATATATAATATAATATTTTAGTTAAGATATAATTTTAATTTGGACTTTATTAAAATTTGGTTTTTTTGTTCAAAATTGCTATTAATTTTGACAAAATGTAGCGAAAAGACATAATTGCCATTTCTACTAAATATGAAATGACGAAATTAACCCTATAGTCAAATTAAAACATCCACCACCCAACTCCGACCACCACCCAACTCCGGTCGGCCATCACCCAACTCCGGCCGGCCACAACCCAACTCCAGCCGGCCACAACCCAACCCCGGCAGGCCACCACCCAACTCCGTCCGGCCACCACCCAAAAACCCTATAGTTGCTGATTTAGCTAGGAGGGGTAATTTCGTCAATTTGCTAGGTAATGGAAGGTCAGATTTTTCATGGAGGGGCATTTTTGGAATATCCATTTTATCAAGTTCACTTGACGATCACGTGATACACTTCCGCTCGACTTAACCCAAAAATAGACGCAGACACCAAATTGCAACAAACACCAAACCTGAGACAGTCAATTTCAACGAAGGACACCTGATTTCAACAATGGTCAAACCTCAAACAGTTTATGTTGGAAAATTAAGTAAACTTGTTTAAGTTCAATGCATTGGTGAGTTCATGGATTTAGAGTTACATGCATTTGATAGAAACTAGAGCCATGCATTTAGAGATACAATGCATTTAAGATCTTCCATATGTACCTATATATATGTGATCAAATGAATGAAAATCACCAAATTGAGCAGACGAACAACAAGTCTCTCATTCCCTCTCCACATATCTCCCACACAAACATACATTCATACACCAACAAGTGGTATCAGAGTCAAGTCCAAAGATCGTGATGGCTCGACAAGCACGCAAGTGCCAAGATTGACAAAGGACAACTATGATAGGTGGTGTATCCAAATGAAGGCCTTATTGGGATCACTTGACGAGTGGGAGCTCGTGGAGACCGAGTTTGAGGAACCCGAAGTGACCGCAGAGATGACAAAAGAAGATAATGATGAATTAAATGAGCAACAAAAGAAAGAGAAGAAGACCTTGTTCACAATATATCAAGGTCTTGATGAAGTCACGTTCGAGATAGTCGCTCTGACCGAGACATCATACGAAGCATGAGGAATACACCAAAAAGCGTTCGGTGGCGTCGAAAAGGTAAAGAAAATTCGCCTACAAGCTCTCCGTGCTCAATTCGAGTCCCTCCATCAAGAAAACTCGGAATCTACCTCCTACTATTTCACGAGGGGTCATTTCAATCACGCATCAAATGCGGAGAAATACAGAAAATTTGGAAGATGTTCGAGTCATAGAGAAGATCTTGAGATCCCTCTATCCTAAGTTCGACATTGTGGTCGTGGCGATCGAAGAGTCCAAAGACTTAGAAGAGATGACCGTTGAGCAACTCATGGGTTCTCTACAAGCCCATGAATAACGACTTATGAAGAGATGAGAAGATAAATCTTTGGAGCAAACTTTACAAGCGAAGGTGACGTTGAAGAATAACAAATCTAGAGGCGGCTTCCAAAGAGGAAGATTCACAACACAGAGAATAAGAGGTGGTCGAACAACAACCACCAACGAAGCCGACGATGATGGAGAGTCGATTCAAGAAGGAGATTGAGGAAGAGGTCGCGGTCGTGGCCGCGGAAGAGGTCATGGTGGATGGAACAAATCGGAAGTTCAATGTTATGTGTGCAAAAAAATACGGCCATTATGCAGCGGAGTGTTGGTATAACACTGACTTTGAGGAAGAAAATGCGAACTTCATGGAGAAGATTGACGACGATAGAGTTCTTTTGATGGCATACAATCAAGTGGAGGAGACGGAGTCCAACACATGGTTCGTCGACACGGGAGCTTCCAACCACATGTGCGGAAGAAATGAGTTCTTTGCGGAGCTCGATGAAAGACACGGTGGGCACATCTCCTTTGACGATCTTTCCCAACACTCAATTAAATGGAAAGGTAAAGTTCTCTTTGAACTCAAGAACGGACGGAAGTTGTGCATCACCAATGTTTATTTTGTTCCCGACATGAAGAACAATATTTTAAGTGTCAGACAATTGCTCGAGAAGGGATACGACGTTCAGATGAAGGAGAATACACTCACTATCCGTGATAATAACAATAATGTTATCACGAATGTAGTCATGACGAAGAATCGAATGTCCCCGTTGGAGTTAAAGATCAATGAGCAGAATTGTTTGAAGGTGACAGCCATAGATAACTCGACTCTTTGGCATCTCCGGTATGGCCATCTGAATTTCGCGGCGCTGAAATATTGGAGAAGAAAAACATGGTCAGAGGCTTGTCGAAGATCGATCGTCCCAATGGCGTATGTGAAACTTGTGTTGTCGGGAAGCAAGAAAGAAGACCATTCAAGAAATATTCATCGAAGAGAGCAACCGGGTGTCTCGATTTAGTACATTCGTACATTCTGATGTGTGCGGACCGATAAGCCCATGTCCATTGGCGGAAATAAGTATTTCTTGACATTTACCGATGATTATAGTGGCAATACTTGGATTTATATGATGAAGTAGAAGAGCGAAGTCTTGACGAAGTTTAAGGAGTTCAAGAATATGGTCGAGAAACAAAGCGGTCGTAATTTGAAGTGCTTGCGAACCGATCGAGGATGCGAGTACACTTCGCGCGAGTTTGAAATTTTTTGCAAAGAGAACGGGATCGTGCATCAACTCACCATGCAGCAAACCCCACAACAAAATGGAGTCACCGAGAGAAAGAACCGGCGATCTTGAATTTAGTTCGGTGCATGTTGAAGGAGAGAGATGTTCCGAAAGAATTTCGGGAAGACGTTGTTGTTACCGCAGTTTATTTTCTTAACAGGTTTCCAACCAAGCGAATTGGAGATATGACACCGGATGAGGCATGAAGTAAGAAGAAGTCGTGCATCGATCATCTTCGAGTTTTCGGGTATGTGTCATATCCAAAATTGCAAGGAAGTCAGAAGTGTGTCATGCTCGGATATGACGATAATTCAAGCGGCTACAAGTTATACAACCCCGCCACAAAGAGGATTGTGATCTCAAGGGATGTCGAGTTCAACGAAAGATAAGCGTGAGTTGGGAGATAAATAATGACCAACCAAAACAGGTTATAGAAGTAGAAGAGTCTCAAACAAAAGAAGGCTGACGTGTTGAGTTCCAAGAACTAGTATCACCCCCACACGCTGCTACTCAACAGGAAGAAAACGACTCGAGTGAATCACCGGTGCTGAAGATAAGGCGGACTCAAGACGTATACGATTCCGCGCAAGTCGTTGATGTGAATGAGGATGAAGAAATGTATGGTAATCTATCTCTCTGCAGGATGTGAAGTCAAAGACTATGTGGAGAAAGAAAAAGACGACAGCGCATGGAAGATTCAAAGATCGTAGAGTGCGAAGACATAGATGGAGTACGGGTTGTCGACAAAGACAATCAAGAAAAGACCACCTAGTTACAAGGAGAAGTCATGAAGATCGTATGGACGACAACGGAAGTAACAAGTTTAAGGGGGGATGTTCGAAAATTAAGTAAACTTGTTTAGGTTCAATGCATTAGTAAGTTCATGTATTTAGAGTTACATGCATTTGATAGAAACTAGATTTATGCATTTAGAGATACAAAATATTTAAGGTCTTCCATATGTACCTATATATATGTGATCAAATGAAGGAGAAATCATCAAGTTTAGTAGACAAAAAACAAGTCTCTCATTCTCTCCCCAAATATCTCCACACACATACATTCATACACTAACATTTTATTAGTTATTAATCCTAATTTTTTTAAATACCGCAGATTAATTTTCAAGGGCTTTACGGTGAAATTGCTTCACCGGATACCGTTTTATAGAGCAATAATATATCCACAACTTCATGAAAATTCACGTTATAGTCCTTCAACTCTTCATCTTCTGATAATTCTACATTTTAGCGAGATTGAAGGAATTGCCATGCTCAGAGACCGACCATCCACTGAATTATTTTCAACTCCTTCCATGCATGGAGTTTCATTTCTGGTCTCAGTTTTGATGTTTCAATATCTTCTTCAACTCTCTCTCTCTCCTTAAACTTCTCTATCTTTTTAGATAATCTTCTTAATCAACTCAAGGAATTCCAGGAAGGACCGATTCATCGTCATCATCAATCGGTCAATCTTAAACACGGTAATGGTCATTCTCCTGTGTCTTAATTACAAGCAAATCTGGTGATTTCTTTAGCTAGAATCATGGTTTCTTGATGTCCAAGCAACCTATCATTAACTTCATCTCTAATCATTTGACATTTTCTCCCCTTTATAGGTTGATTTGGATCGATCCCCGAATCGGAATTGATCATTGTTGTAATCTCTGGATAATTGAATCATATTGATGGATAATTATGGATCTCAATACGCATACTCTAATCCATACCCATATCCTCCACATTTCAATTACCCTCCAAATCATCCACCACCTAATTATCCTCCTTACCCTTATAGCTCATCACCACCTTATGCATATCCTCCCCAATACCCACCTCCAAACTACAACCATTATAACAATAATCCTCCACCAATTGCAACCCCATACCCTAGCCCTTACCCTAATTACCCTAATTACCCTTACCAACCTCCTTATAATTCCCCTACACACCACCGCCAAGGCAGTTGTCCGATAGAACACTCTCATTACCATTTCGAGGCCCGGCCCGAACACCCTCTACGTGTCAATAGCTTCTCTACTCGCCAACATCTCGACGATAATGTTTCGTTACGCGACGAGCTTCCACCTCATCATCTTGATCAGGAACACACAAAAGGGACAAACCCTAGTTGTCCATCAATCTACCCTCCGCCACATGACACCGTGTCTAATCTACGTGCATTGAACGAGCAACAACCCTCTTCACCTTCATCTCCTTCAGTGCAATCCCAGCAGTGTTCTTCCCCAGCCGCTTTGCGCTTCGAGCGTAGCCATGCCAAGTTCTACGGATGCCCTAACAACTCGTTCTCGGGTTCCTGGGAGGAGAACTACACAGGCCAGATCGATGCGTCGAATCAAGCAATGTTGTTGCATTCGGACTCGTTCAATGAATCTAGAGGCCAAAGTTTGCAGATCGTGCCGCTGCCGTACCAAAAGGGATCGGCGAAGCTGCTGTTGCATGGCAACTTAGACATTTGGGTGTACAGTGCACAGAATCTCCCCAACATGGACATGTTCCATAAGACCTTAGGCGACATGTTTGGACGAAACATGACGAACAAGATCGAAGGACACATGAAGACGAAGAACACCAGCGATCCCTACGTCACGATTTTAGTTGCGAACGCCGTTGTCGGGCGTACTTTCGTGATCAACGACAGTGAAAACCCTATCTGGATGCAGCATTTCCATGTTCCCGTCGCGCATTACGCTTCGCACGTTCTATTCATCGTTAAAGACAGCGATATCGTCGGCTCGGAACAGATTGGGACGGTGTCGATTCCCGTCGAACAGATATACCAAGGAGGGAGGAACGAAGGATCGTACCCGATCCTGAACGCGTACGGAAAGGCATGTAAGCCTGGATCAGCCCTCCACATCGCGATTCAGTACATTCCGATCGAGAAGCTAAGTATTTACGATCAAGGAGTCGGGACGGGGCCGGAGTACGAAGGTGTGCCTCAGACGTATTTCCCTTTACGGCGTGGAGGGACAGTGACTCTTTATCAAGATGCTCATGTCCCTGACGGGTTGCTTCAGAACGTAATGATCGATGGCGGGAAATACTACGGACATGGAAAGTGTTGGCACGATGTGTTCGATGCGATACGAAATGCAAAACGACTGATTTATATTACGGGGTGGTCGGTTTGGCACAAAGTTAGGCTCATCAGAGATGCGTCCTTCGTGTCCAATTACACGTTAGGGGAGCTACTGCGGTCTAAGTCGCAAGAAGGAGTTCGAGTGTTGTTGCTTATTTGGGACGATCCCACATCCAGGAGCATCTTGGGTTATAAAACAGTGAGTAGAAAATTAATGCCCTAGCTAGCCTCAAATTCTTAACAATCAATCAATTTTTGCTAACGCATTTTCCGCTGGTAAAGCTTTTACCGGTGAATTTTTTATCATCCAATTCCAAGCTGTGTGAAAGTATTTATCGATCTTTACTAAAAAATATATATATTGCTTTAACAACAAATTGAAGGAATTTAGAATTGGAGATCAATTAATGAATGCAGGACGGAGTGATGGCAACACACGACGAAGAAACTCGTCGGTTTTTCAAACATTCTTCGGTAAAGGTGCTTCTTTGCCCTCGCGTCGCAGCAAAGGAACATAGTTGGATTCAGCAAAAGGTTTCTAATTACTCTTTCGTTCATATCTACCCTTGGCTAATAATTAGTTAGGGTTTGAATCATCGAAAGTGATTTTTTTTTTCTTTTACAGGAAGTGGGAACGATATACACCCACCATCAGAAGACAGTGATATTAGATGCCAATGCCGGCGGCGGTAAAAGAAAAATTGTGGCTTTCGTCGGTGGACTTGACTTATGTGATGGACGCTACGACACACCTCAACACCCTTTATTTAGAACCCTAGAAACAACCCACAAAGACGATTACCACAACCCCACTTATTCGGTATATATAATAATTTCTTAAACTCATTTTCTTCTACTTGCATAAACCCTAGCTAGCCTTAAACCCTAAATCATGAGGAATTCATAATATTATCACTACAAAAGGGCTGGCTATACCAAAAACTTTTCATATTTTTTTACCGAGACGTTACTAAAATTTATATCTACTGGTAATATAATTAATTCACAATATATATAGGGTAGTACCGCTGGGTGTCCAAGAGAACCGTGGCACGATCTCCATAGTCGGATCGACGGTCCAGCCGCTTACGACGTTCTGACCAACTTTGAAGAACGATGGCTAAGAGCTTCGAAGCCTCACGGGCTCAAGAAACTCAAGGCAACCTGGGACGATGCCTTACTAAGGATAGAGAGACTTCCCGACATATACGGAATGTTCGATGCGCCTTGTATTAGCGACAGTGACCCCCAATCCTGGCATGTTCAGGTACTACCACATTATCCTCTCTCTCTATATATATTTATATTAATTGTATGTACCTTTTTATATACTGTTACATAGTGTTTTTTATGATTGTATGTATTTTCTGCAGATTTTCCGATCAATCGATTCTAGCTCAGTTAAGGGTTTCCCTAAGGATCCAAAAGATGGGCCACAAACGGTTAGAACAATCAATAACCGCGTTTTCACAGCCTTTTAATTTATACTATCTAATGATTAATATATGAGAAATGCGCAGAATTTGGTATGTGGGAAAAATGTTCTTATAGACATGAGCATCCATTCGGCTTACGTTAAAGCGATACGTTCGGCGCAACACTTTATATACATTGAGAATCAGTATTTCATTGGCTCGTCTTACAATTGGGGTCAATATAAAGACTTAGGTACAAAAAAATCAATAATATATTCTGTTGATCTCATCAAATAACTAATTAAGACAAGTAATTATAAGATTTAACTAATTTGCAGGTGCCAATAATCTGATTCCAATGGAAATCGCATTGAAAATTGCTAATAAAATTAGGGCACATGAGAGATTTGCTGCGTATATAGTTGTCCCTATGTGGCCAGAAGGTGTCCCAACTGGCAATGCCACTCAGAGGATCTTGTTTTGGCAGGTAAGAACCAATGCTCTCTATTAATGATTTATAATTAGTTACAAACTGCCCAATGATCAAGCACTTCCACTCATTTTTTTACCGGGTTAATTATTAAAAAGTAAACTCAATTTTGAGTGTTTTGTAAAAAATAAATTGAAATTTTTTTGTTGCAAAAAATAATTCAACTTTGTATAACATAGTAAAGCGCAAATTATATTGATGTTTCCATTAGAAAGTGATGAAAATTGAACATGTAACATCTACATAATGTATTTTAACAAAAGATGTGTTGATTTTGTCCATCATGTGTCGTGTGAACAAGTATATTCTGAATCTTAGGTGTGCAGTTTTTGCAACTTTTTGATATAAAAATCAACGTAATTTGCACTTTTCTATGTTTTGTATAGTAGGGTTTTTTTTTTCAAAGAAAAGAAGTTTGATTTGTTTTTTTTTTTGAAAAACATTCATTGTTGGGTTTGCTTTTTTGGTAATTAACCATTTTTTATATATAGATCCAGAAGGAAAAAAAAAACCTAGATAAACTTTTAAAGTGTGTGCTAATGATGTTCTCTAATTTTATAGACGTACAATTGTATTACAATTTATAAAAAAAAAAAAAACAAAACAAAAAAATTGCATTGATTAAAAAAAGTGGTGATAAATTAAAGGTGGAATGAGTTTTTTTAAAACCCATATGTGGATTTGTTGCAAAAATACTTTTTTAATAGATGAATGATTAAATATATATGCAGCACAAGACAATGCAAATGATGTATGAGACAGTATACAAGGCATTGGTGGAAGTAGGGTTGGAGGATTCATTTACACCACAAGATTTTCTCATCTTCTTCTGTCTTGGAAATAGAGAGGCCATAGACATGTATGAACCTCCTAGTGGTGGTTCCAGCCATGCAGCAAATACTCCTCAAGTGATCAGCTTCTTCTTAATTTTTCTTCTTCCTAAACCCTAGCTTTCCAAAACCAAGCTTTGAGATTTACATTTATAACCCTAGCTAGCTTCTTATTATTCCGTCTGTCTCGTTTAATTTGCAGGCTCAAAGTAGGAAAAGTCGACGTTTCATGATTTACGTTCACTCAAAAGGGATGATCGTGGACGATGAATACGTAATAATAGGATCGGCTAATATCAACCAAAGATCCATGGAGGGAACACGAGACACTGAGATTGCTATGGGAGCGTATCAACCCCACTATACTTGGGCCAAGAAATCGGCTAATCCAAATGGACAGGTAGTTTCTATGAAATGCATGGTTCACTTAGAGAAAAAAAAACATTTATTTGTTTTGGCCTGATTTAGTTTGCACAAAATCTGCAGATATACGGGTATAGGATGTCATTATGGTCAGAGCACATTGGGGTAATAGAGAGTTGTTTTGAGCAACCAGAGAGTATTGATTGTGTGAGAAGAGTGAGATGGATAAGTGAAGAAAATTGGAAACAATTCGCTGCCGAAGAGATAACAGAGATGCGAGGCCATCTTTTAAAGTATCCCGTGGATATTGATAGGAAGGGAAAAGTGAAACCACTCTATGGCTCCGAGAGTTTCCCTGATGTTGGAGGAAACATCGTCGGTTCATTCCTTGCTATCCAAGAAAACCTAACCATATGATACATACAAGTTATGTAACATGTCAGAATTATTATTGTTCAGCATTCTTAGTATTCTTTTTCCACTTTTTAAAAGGAGTATATATAGAGTTCAATCTTTTTAAATTTGGTTATGTGTTTAGAAATTCTTCTCAGTGTAAACACATTTATTTAGTCCATGAGGTAAAGATGTAAATGTAATGCAAGCATAAGAAAATTTTGGGGTGAATTTTTTTCATTCAAATATAGAATTTGGACCTTTCTAAAAAAATTATCGTTGTTTCTGGCTTTCCATTTTCGTATATGACATGTGGTAACTTTTGGAAAGGGAAACAGAAGATGGAACAAACATAAGTGAGAGTGGATCCGTTTTCTTTTCCGTTCATACTTTGATGCCTTCATCTTTTCTGCAAATTGCAACTGCATGATTTTTCAGCTTTATTATATAATAACAAGATCATAATATCAGATATTCAAGATCCGTCATTCATAGATAATACATTTTTTAATCGTAATATCCAGTACTAAAGAATAATGTATATATAAATATATTCATTTTTCTATCAATGAGGCCAAAATTTTCCTAATGTCATTGAACTTCATAAAATCTTCAAATTCCGCACTGCAAATTTCATCAATTTTTTGCTAGCGTCACAGTGCATCTAAAAATGATCATTCTTCCATAGCAATTCAACTTTGCTTTCTTTTCCTTGCATTATTTATTTGTAAAATGCTCATCGTTCTTTATCAATATCTTGATGATGTTAATTATTCAATCTAAACCATAGCCAAGATCATGGTAATTATAATAAAATTGTACTATTTTTTAGTCATAAATTGCAACACTCACTTCAATGAGTGAAATATATTATCGATGTAATCATAAACTGCAACACTCACTTTAGGTAGTGAGAGATAATATGTATGATAATCAATAAACTGATTCACTCACTTCATTGAGTGGATGATTTCATCATTATAATCATAAAAACATCATTCGGTTTAAGGAGTGGAGTATATTGAAAACCCAAAAACCATAAGTCTATCAAATTGCTAGCCCACGTTTGGGTCCGCGACAAATTGCTAGTTCACGTTTCTTTTTGTACAAATAGTTATTTCATGTTCCTTTAAGTGAATAAATAGCTAGCTCCATTCACTTTTCCACTATTTTTTGACGAAATCAACACGTGGACGACATGTGATGAGCAAAAAGCCCCCAACCCATCATCTTCTAATATTATTGACTTAATATACGTATGTAATGTTTTAGGTAAAACTAAAGTACCCACATTCAAAATCCAGTGATCACATTTAACAATGAATATGTCTTACGCATGTTGGTCTCTATAACAGTGTTATGAGGACCAAACTAGCGGTCCGACTGGGTTCGACCCGGAACCGGTGCCTCCAACGGTCTGGTTCGAGCGAATCCGAAGGATGTAAGCGAACCCAGTTCAAAAGACTAGTTTCCGTCGAACATGCCGATTTTGAGCGGGCCGGTTGGTTTGCCGATTCGCCTTCCGTAACAAACAAAAAACAATCGGGTTGTATTTTCTGTGATTTATTGAAGTTTAATGTGTTGGAAACTCACAATATGAATCTATGTTGTATTTTCTGTGATTTTATTAAAATTTATTGACTTTGCACTAGAATCGGTCGGACCGAATTCGAACCAGCTTGAACCGGGAACCGGTGGCCTGACCGGATCAACCTCCGATCCGGTCCTAATGACACTGCTCTAGGTTTGAGTTCAAATGTGATTAGATAGACGTATATTATCGTAATGTTCGGTTTTGATTTCTCCGCAGACCTAGAGTTCTTGTACTTGTCAACTGACTGTGACTGGGAACTGAGTGGTCAGTTGGAAACCACGCTGGAAGATAAAGATACGGTCGTCTTTTATATCGAATTTGCATGGCGGGTGGTATTCTTGATGATGGGTGATTCGAAGACTCTAGTGATGCCTATGAAACATGAATGGCAAATTAGTTGTCATCTTCATGGTACCTGACTACAATGAACCCAACCTGGCACACAACTCAGAAAGCTTAATTAATTGACAATTGTATATGTCAGTGGCTTATAACAATGACAATGTTACTGCTTTCTTCTTGTCTGTTGAATTATATCTCTTTGATACCAATCAATCATGGTGCCTTGTGGTTCATTGCCCCAAATTGAAATTACTGTTATTAAAAATAATGTGAAATATAAATAATTTTCTTTTCAAAAAAAGTTGCCTGCTCATTCAGCTTCACACTTTGCAGAATCTGGATTCAAATCCAACCAAGATTATACCATGAAATATTATTTTTCATAAAAGGCTGCAAAAAATAATTGGCAAGAACAGAGTAATGCCAAATCCAATGTCGCGGTCTCACTTATTGAGCTCTACATATTAAGAAAAATTACAACTTTGAACTACATTTGGTGTCAATAGCTGGACATTTGCAGAGGGCAGTCTACAAAAATGGCAAATGATTGGATTTGATCTCATGACAGTCTACAAAAATGGCAAATGCAGAGGAATGTGGCTGCTGATCTCAGGTCAAAAAAAGGTGGAAAGAAAGCTAACACGAGAAGGGGGGGTCTCAAGGCTTTTTCTTAAGCTTCTCAAGTTGGGCTTCAGCATCTACTAATTGCTGTTTTATTGATGATATTCGGCGCTGCAGATCTTCCTCTGTTTCTTTATCAGTCAAAGGATTATAAGGTCTCAAGAAATGCCTTGAAAAGCCCTTTAGAGCTTCAACTCCAGTAACCTACAAAATTAATCGAGCCATTATTTCATTATAATATATATGTTTCATATAACATGCTTTAGTAATTTGATAACTTCATAATTGGTTCAAGCATTACAACCAAGAACTGATTAATTTACGATAACATTGATGTCTAACCTCTTCTGGTAGCAAAGGGAGCTTTGTAATGTGAAAATCATCATACAGCATGTAGAACTGATCGAGGTATTTCTGTTGCATCCGCATTCTTGCTTTTAGCAGCTTCGAATTAGAACCTGTAATTACCCCCCAAAAAAAGTAAATATATAAACCTTCCATTAGAAAAGTTATGAAATATTAACATTAACATTATTACATACCTTCTTCATCAAAAAGTACTTGATTGATAATTATATTATGTGTGTCTATCTCAAACTTGGTGAGTTCTTGCACTAGCCTCTCTGTTTCGTACAGAGAAAGGAACTCAGGAATGCAAACACAGACAAAGGTGGTCATATCCTACAAGGTAATCAATCAAGTGTGAAAAAAATGATGTTAGTACTCAATCAATGTCCAGACAACAAAAAAGAAGATTCTTTTATTGTTCAAAAAGGAGGGGAAAAACGTAATTAAGACTTACAGGGTCTTTAAATTGCATGTTTACTTGTTCAATATTTTCTTTCATTCCCTCGAGCCTCCCCAAGATGGCATCCTCACCAAAGTCATCATCAAGCCCAAAGAGACGTTGCATCTATAGTAAACAGGTTCATATAGTCATCAGTTTTATTACTTTATTGGCAAGATGATTGTGTCAGAGGCTTATATGCATCTAGAAACTAGTAATAGTAAAACAGGCAGCTTCGATAGTACATGATTCATGATGCCACCAAATCTACTCTTCAAAGCCATCATTTTTCCCAACCCTTTCTCCAAGGTTGAGGGGAACTGCAACAGTCTTAGTGTATGACCAGTTGGAGCAGTATCAAAGACTACAACTGAATAATCCATTGTTTGCACCAACCTGCAGTCATAAAAGTTTTATGTGTCTTAAAGAATAGAAGTGACAACATGATTGGAATCGATAAGCCGTAATCACCTATCCAAATAATTTCTGAATAAAGAAACAATTTCGATTTTATCCTCCAATGACAGTAAAAATACTGTTTATATAAACTCATAGTTTTGGGACATCAAGATTCAAGGTTCTGTGATTTTCAGTAGAAGGTACCTAGCCTACTTACTTGAGCATTTCGGCAAAACTCATAGCTTCATCGATCCCAGGAATAGAATTTGCTAGCTCAGAGACCAATCCATCCATACCATCAGCACCAAAATCTTCCTGTTCAACGGTAGGATCAACCTCCTGCAAATTATCACAAAAATGAAGGGCATTATGACACATGATGGTGTCATCTCCTGACAGTAATGAAACCAGATTGCAGCAATTCAACAATCTAGCATGATTCTGGATTGCAATGGTAGACACTTCCTGATGAAGATATGGATTTCTTGCAAATGAACTCCGTAAACCAATTCGACATCAGCAAAGTGCAATTCAAGAACGCGTCTAATTTAGAACAGATCACATGTGATGCACAAATTATCCAGAAATTAAGAGCTTCAGGGAATGCGGTGAAAAAGGCTGTACGTACCATGGCGTAGAGATTAGTGAATCCATTGACGAGCGTAGGAGCCTTGGTGAATCGCTGCTGGAAAGCGTCGCTGAGATTGTGCGCGGGATCGGTGGAAATGATCAGCACGGATTGTCGAACCCTAGATAGCAGAATCGAGAGGATTGAACTGCACGTGGTCTTACCAACGCCACCTTTGCCTCCTACGAAGACCCACTTCAACGTTTCCTGATTCAGAATGTTCTGCACTGTTCCTTCTGGAAAATCCGCCATTTTTTTCACCCTCCCAGATAGTTCCACTCGGAGGTTCAAGAACAAGAAATGGATTACTCAATTGTATATCTCCTCCTCATAACAGATACAGAATGGCCTTCAAGATTCAAAGGCATCATAGGTTATGAGAAATGATAGAATGTCCGACCTCGGAACTTCACTACATTCTGACAGTCAATAATAATCTGACACGTGTCGACAAAAAAAGTTTTACTTTTCTCTATCCAGTATCCACTCTCTACTTTGGTTGGACATAATTACCCGTTAGTTGATTCGACATATTAAATGCAACCGCGTGATATTATGATATGGTTTGGTGATTTAGTGCCTCATCTCTTAATCCGAAATTAGAGTTTCAATTTCCGCTAGTGAATGAGCTACTCGTGAGCTATTTGGGATCGACTCAGTTAAAACTCGAATTTGACTCGAAAAAATTCAAGTCGAGCTCGAGTCGAGCTTTTGGATATGTCGAGCTCGAGCTTGATAATATCCGGCTCGAATGACTCGCGAGTCTAAACGAATTTCGAGTTCGAGTTTATAAGACGAGTAGAGTCGAGCTTGTCACTTTTTATTATTCTTAATTAATACTAATTATTTTTTTATAGGTCAACCGAGTTCGAGCAATATAGTCGAGTCGAGTCGAGCCGATCCGAGCTCGATTATGTCGAGCTTTGACTCGAGTCGAGTTTCAAAATTAGAACTCGGTCGAGCTCGAGTTCGAGTTCGAGCTTGACAGATAGTAATCGAGTCGAGCCGATCCGAACTCGATTATGTCGAGTTTTGACTCGAGTCGAGTTTCAAAATTAGAACTCGGTCGAGCACGAGTTCGAGTTCGAGCTTGACGGATAGTAATCGAGTCGAGTCGAACTTGACAGATACTCGGTTCGACTCCGCTCGTTTACCCCCCTAACTTCACCCATCAAATCCTCTTTCCATTAACTCTTCAATTTTTAATAGGGTTAATTACCAAATTGCTAGCTAAACTTGACTTGAATGTGCAAATTGATAGTATATTTTTTTTTTTGTAATAAATTGCTAGCTGAACTTTCTATATTGTGCAAAAAAACTAATTATGTCTATCTTTTCTGGATCTTTCTACCATGCTCCAAGAGCACCATGTTTTTGGTTTTTTTATTACTAGGGTTGACTTAATTGTAACATATGTAAAACTTTAAAAGTATGAAAAAATATGAATTTTGTAACCACACCTAATATTTGCATCATACTAATAATAATATCAATATCCTTCTAGGGTTCACTTTTAGGGAAATTAAAACATATAGAAAATGATTTCAAAATCATGGTGCTCTTGGTGCATGATAGAAAGATCCATCTTTTCGTTAGTCTAGACGGAAAATACTTTTAAAAATTGCTAAAAACACCCCTAAAGTTTTATTATAATAATATAATGACGTGATGTTTTATCTAAAATCAAAGTTTCAAATAATACATGTTAAGAAACATTTCAAAAAAAAAAAAACTTAAAAATACAAAAAAAAAAAAATTATTAAAATATTTTTAAAAATTCTATAATAAATAAACTTTAAAAAAATTTAAATTTTGTATTTTGGGGGTTATATATAACTTATATATATATTTTGTATAATATGTATCATTCTAAAATTTTATTCGAGACTTATATTTGCTTTTATATAAAAGTTGATGTTATTTTAGAATAATAGTAGAACTTTTGGGTACTTTTAGTAATTTTATAAAATATATTATGTCTATAATTAACGGAGCTAGCAAATTGCACATTAGCAAATATTCGGCTAGCAATTTACTAAAAAATAAGTCTGACTAGCAAATAGCACTTTCACACAAATGTCCAGCTAACAATTTAATAATTGACCAATTCTAATTCACAAACACTATCGTCTTCTTCCTAACTCCGTGTCCTTGAAGTTCTCACTTCAATCGGCGAAATCAAGTTCAATTTGGAGGAAAGCACTTCAATCTTTATGAAATTAACCACTCATAAATACCCGTTGCGCTGCTTGATCGTTTTCGGTGACGATTGATTCCCAACAAAATCACTTCATCACTCTAATTGCTGCAAAATCGAATGATGGACGTAACGAGATTTAGGATATGAAGAACTAGCTTAGAAAGAGATGAGACGACGCATTTAAAATTAAGGTTTTATTCAAAGGACTAATATAAAAGTTGAAATTTAAACATTTCAGTCATTTTATTTTAGAATTTGTCATGTTATTTTAGGCACGGGTACATTTCCACTGACGAGTAAAACTTGGTTAGTTAACATGCCAAAAAAACTTAGGCTAATACTTGGAAAATAAGCTAGCAAATTAGGAACTGACTAAATAACAATAAATTGAATAAACCTTAATTAAAAGGGGTCTGCCCTAGGCCCAACCAACAGAGCTTATGGGCTGGAGTCTGTTTTCTAAAATTTTTGTTTTCTAAGATTAAAAGGAGCGAAAAATGTGCAGTTGTTCTTGATTGATAAGATCCGACGTGGGTGGGGTTGGGTCCACTGTGTAGATGTAGCACAAACAAACAAAGAGAAATTCAATGGACAACAAGTGCTGCTGCTGCTGGTCTCCTTCTTGAATCAAGAGTTGCTGCTGCTGCGGTGTGCTTCAAAAATGCTACTTTCTGCAGCAACTCCTTCAATAGTGCGGCCGGCTTCAATTACTGGGTCGCCTCAATCAAATGTAATGGACTCATCATCATCCTTCTTCTTTTACTACATCAATCAATCAATCAATCGTGTTAAAACATTTCAAACAAATACTGACCACTATTTCATCATCCCCTCCCTCCCTAGTTTGTTAGCTGCTGCTGCAGAAACCCTTTCATCAAGAAGAATACTAAAAAGAGTAACTTTAGTTTCTTTACAAAATCATCACCCTCAGAACAAGGAGCCTCTGTTGAGCAACTGGAGGATGTCCAGTTTCCCTATGACTACGATGACTTGCTTCAACAAGTAAGTAACCCCCCTTTCATTCTACTCTCTATTTCTTCATCTACTCTCATTGCATTCCACCACTTTGCAGGCCACCAGGGCAGCTCAACTGGCCATTAAGGACAACAACAAACAATTAATGGTCAGTCTTTATTTATTTATTTTGAAGAAGAAGAAGATGCAGTAGCAGTCTAGATTGAGATATTACAAAATAATATGATAACCCACCAGCACAAGTAGCGCATTTCAGGAAATTGAGTTTCCTACATCCGGACTTGAATCCGTTCCAGGTGATGGTGAAGGTGGAATAGAAATGACTGGAAGTATGCAGTTGATCCGTCAGTTTTGCGACCTATTGATAGAACCTGAGAAGGTTACTCGAACAAGAATTGTAAGTACATGAATGTTGAATATGCTCTAGTATGCCCATATGAAGCTTTCTCACTCTTTTACACCCCTCTTTCAAATTGCACAATCCATTTTCAGTTTTTCCCGGAGGCAAATGAAGTCGAGTTTGCTAGAAAATCAGTGTTTGAAGGAGCTTCCCTGAAACTAGACTACCTCACAAAACCCTCATTTTTTGAAGACTTCGGCTTCACCGAGAAAGTGAAGATGTCTGACCGAGTTAAGCCAGAGGATGAATTGTTCCTTGTCGCTTATCCCTACTTCAATGTCAACGGTATGTACCCTTCTTCATGTTGTTATTTTAGTTGTTAATTAATTAATAATAAAGTTGGATCGATGAAGATGTCTTGTCGTGCAGAAATGCTTGTTGTTGAGGAGCTTTTCAAGGAAGCTGTTCAGAACACCACTCGAAAACTCATCATATTCAATGGAGAACTCGACCGCATAAGGTCCGGTTGTATCCTACTCTCTCTCTGTCTGTGTATTTACCATAATCAACAATCATTTTCCAAACTCAACAACGGTCACATTTTTAGTTCCTTCCTTAACTCTCTCCGTGTGATAAGATTATCCACCATTTTTCTACCCAAAGCTAGCAGCGCTCACAAAGACACTCTTTCCCAAGATGGAGACCGTCTATTACATCCACAATTTCAAGGGATCACGAGGCGGAACCCTCTTCAGGTGCTATCCAGGTCCATGGAGAGTGCTGAAACGAGTGCGAAACAAGTACATTACCGTGCACCAGCAGTCCACTATGCCATCCCTCAAGGAAGTCGCTTTGGATATTCTGCCTTCTGCTTCATGAACACTCAATATTCAATGTAATAATAAACTCAACATAATACAGGGCTTCTGACTTTCAAAATGACAAGAGGTTATCAGTAGATTGATAGATAGATAGATAATTAATACAGACAGAATCAGTTTATCTATATCTATGTAGTATCTCTATATCTATATCTAAAACCTGCTCGAGGAGTATGAATTTGGGAATGAATACATCTAATTCTATACTCATAATATGTATACCAATCTGACAAGGTCAAGTCAAGAAGAAGAAGAAGAAGAAGAAGAAGAAGATGAAGAGGTTTCTGCAGTCTCCAACTCAGGCACAATCGCTGTTTTAAGTTCAATGTGAGAAACCCTCACTGCCCCGATCAACCTTTCCGGCAATTCATCAGTGGAATTAGCCTGTACAACATCGACAGTCAGCATGTAAAAAAAGATCTTACAAGCAAATTTATTGCAAGGAGTCACCATACATGTCCAAATATTTTTTTAAGAAAATTGAGTCGGTTACTTTGGTTCATTGCAAAAGTAACTTTCCCTGAATGGTAAGACATTTATTTTTGCAAAGTATAGCGGGCAACAACAATTAACAAAGCAACACGTATTTGATGACCCAATTTTTGGCTTTTTTTTTTTTAAAATTAGGTGAAACCCAAAGATATACCTGTACAAGAAATGCCATGTCGACAACCAATGAAGTGATCACGCCAATTACGAGTCCCAAGACTCCATTAGCAACAGTAGAGGAACCAATATCAACATCAATCTACAGAAATCAGAAAAACCAGTTAAAAGACATGGGTTGACGTGTGCTATGGCAATATAATTATATATCAGTTATTTGATAATGCTAAAGAGATTCAAGTATTACTTCCAAGTAGTTAGGACCACGGATATAGGTGCAGTCTACTGCTTTCCCCAACAAGCAAGGGGTGCTTCCAACACTTTGACGCACAATCCATGAACCCTACAGAACGACAAGCATATAAGAAACAGAAAAGATAAGAGTTGCTGCTAGTTCAATCAGGATTAAAAAAAAAAAAAAAAAAGACAACCTTAGGAACGGAAGGAATAAGCTTTAATCTACTATTCCGGAATTCATCATCACCGTCTACAAACCGTTGCAAAAGGGATCCAGGGACTAACTCCGTACATACAAAATAAAATACCATGCTATAATGCGTCGATGCAGGCACCTGCACATATTATATACAGCCATAGTCATTCCAGTTCTGTATCTCAGTAGCTTTTTCATCTATCAATTACTTGCGCAAAAAAGATCTCCAAGTTTACTTACTTGCAGATTGAAGACCAGAGAGAAAAGCCCCTTTTCTGAGGCAATCTGTAATGTCAATTAAAGCAAGAAATTAGTCCTTTTTGTTTTGGTGCTAACATAAGCAGAAGAATGACTTCAAGACTTACTTGCGCTGCGCAGCCTTTGCGTCTAAAAACATGGTCAATTCTCTTTGTATCCTTGAACCAATCCACGGCAACAAGATCCATTAAATGCTTCCCAGCCCGAATCTATATGAACGAAACAGATACCAATATGATAAGCCAAGATACAGACTGCATAAGCATATGGGCATCAAATATGTTAGTAAACCTTTGATTTGTCGTAGCAAAAGTTTCTGCTACGAACTCTGAAATTGTTCCCATCTGAAATCCTCCAGCAGTCACGACCATTTTCATTATCATCATGGCGCAAATTACCCGAGAAACATGACAAATCAATTTGCTCCACTGGTTCTTCTTCCACGGCTGTAATTCAAGATAGACAACTCAAAATTAATCTACATTGAGATAGTCTTCTGCAGATTTATATTAAAAAAACATATAGCAGTATAAGTACCTGCTTTCTTATCATCTTGATCATGGTCCATGCAGACCTAAAACATTGACAGTTATTAGACAGAATAAATACAGCATTATTTTGCCTAGTATGAAAGATACATTTTCCTTTTAGTATTTGCAACGGATATATTCCGCAATATATTATAGATTATATATTGTAGACCCAATCTATAGTCTATTTATTATTATTGATAAGATATTTAGTTATAAAACATATTTGTCATCTATAATAATATTGTATTATAGATTCTTTAGATATTAGCTTAGACATAGATATTATTTTTTTCCTATTATGTAATAACTCTAGTCCTATATAAGGGGTTAAGCAATGAATAAAGAAAAGAGGCAAACAGTTAAATATCAGAAACCTAGTTTCAGAGGTGGACACTCTCTCTAAAGAACCAAGAGATCATATTTTCTCTCTAACGAGGTCAAATTATCCTATTCATCGCCACTTGACTCGATCTATAATCCGGGGCACGTAACAATAAGGTATCAGAACCGATCAAGATGAGCGGTAATATCCATAACCGGTTGAAGGAGGAACGCACAAGAAAAATTATGCAATGGCAAAGATGGAGACAAAGGATAAAGACAGAGCTGCAATCAGCGATCCAACAACTCACTGCCATGATTCACACCTTGGCCGACTTAAATCAATCACATGGTGGAATAGGAGAAGCCAACGACGACATTCTTCCACCACGTCAGAAAACTTACAATATGATGAAATCCTTCACGTTAGAATCGTACACATTAATCTGGCTTGCAGGATAGCAACCGACAACAGCAACATTCTTCCACCACAACAGAAATTTCCAACTTGACAGGTCCCAAGTAAGTCAACCACTCCAAATCAAAAGGTGCAGCAGGAAGAAAAAAGGATGTTTCCAAGGCAACAATATAAATTCCAGGAGCTAGAAGATCCAACATGAAGCAGCAAATGAGGGGAAAGAAGAGATCAACCGCTAGTATACACCCAAATTGTAAGTAGCTGCTCCAAATTATGCACAACTTGCCCGGCGTGCTGCTTGTTCTGGATCAGATGAACGAGTACTTTGACAAGCAGCACCATTTTTTGACTCTCATAAGGAGGTGGATCTTCTAGCTTAAGGACAAGCTCGTTTTTTAAGAAGGGGTAATGTTACGGATATATTCTGTAATAAATTATAGATGGTATATTATAGACTCAATCTATAGGCTATTTATTATTATTGATAGGATATTTAATTATAAAATATATTTGTATTAGATATAGATATTATTGTTTCCTATTATGTAATAGATCTAGTCCTATATAAGGGGCTAAGTAATGAATAAAGAGGTAAGCAGTTAATTGTCAGAAACCTGGACACTCTCTCTAAAGAATTGTCTATGAGGTGGACTCTCTCTCTAAAGAGCTGTCTATGAGGTGGACACTCTCTCTAAAGAGCCAAGAGATCGGATTCTCTCTCTAGCGCGGTCTATTTATCCTATTCAACTCCACTTGACTTGATCCATAATCCGGGCGCGTAACAATATTGGTTGGTAGCACATATACCTCTTGTGCACACTCAGGTATTTGAAATTCTTCATCTTCATCAGATTCTTCATCCATCAAAACTGAATGTCTGCTTGTGCTACCCAACTGATTAAGAGAAGGCCCAGATGTGGCATTGGCACTTGCTTCTAGAAGTTTTTGTGACTTACTAGATGTAGAGGCCGAAGTCATATTAACCATAACTGGAATTCTTGGATGAGCATTTCTTTCATCTGTTTGGGCAAACCACTCTCGCAATCCTGTTTAAAATTAATTAAGATCCACAAAAGAATCAGAGTTAAGGGGAGAATTGCATAAAGTAATTAATGTGTTAGCTTAGTATAGAAGTTTATCTATAGTGTTAAAATTTACATCCTAAAGTCGTTGAAAACTAGTTCAATAAGTGAAATGAAATATTGTAACTAACCAGCAACACTATTTAACATCTGAAGAAGGCAGTGCTGTTGAAATGATGGAACATAGCCAGCACCCCATCCTTTCAGATCAATCTGCATAAGATGCTGAACCTGTGATCTTGGCCTCCCATTTCGAGTTTTTAGAGGTGATATGTTAAATCCTCCACCTAAATTACGCACCAATTAACCAACATTCCAGACAAATGAACTTCTCAACTGAATCCGTAGTTTAACTTACTTTCAACGTGTGCCCGAACATATCCAGGTTGTGGACCGCAATTTTCATGGTCTCTAGAGCGAAATAGCACAACTGCATGATGAAATTTTTTAATTAAAAGATCCAGCCACAAGCCACTCCAGCTTTTCAGCCTCTAGAACTTGAAGGGCGCCAGAGAAGCCACAATGAAGGGGGGGCAAACTGAAAATTAGAAGAGAAAAAACAGAATACCATAACTTCCATCATCATTTCTGCGCCAGTAGCGAACATAACAAAGATCACGAGGCCACACAAACCTACAGGAGAATTAGTTGCGAGTCTTTAGATTCATGGAGTTGGTGTACTCATTTTCTTCGGAAAGCAGGGTATGTGCAATATATAAAGGTGGATAAGATGCTTTAGAGTAGCAACCGCTAGATATTTCACTCGAAAAGATGGTATGGTACGGATGATTGTGGGGGCATGGAAAAGGCCTGCCTTTTTGTAAACATGGTTGCATAAGCATAAGTTGCTTTGATGCATGCAGTAACAACTATAGATTATTGGAAGAAGCAATAACATGATAATCAAGAAGAATTAGCTCTAATGGAAATATTACATGGGAAACCAATCAAGCTGAAGTCTGTGATAAAGTATAGCAGTATGTCCATCTACCTCCTCAACCAAACTGCCATATTGGAAACTGCAGTCCCACCTACACAACATAAATCATCTGTTACAGATGTATGCAATCAAAGGAAACCACGATCATATATTTGATCTACTTATACATGTTACAACTACTCCCGAAATGTAAAGATTCTCATCAATCCTGTAAAAACATATAACTTAGATATATCCAAGTTCCTAATAAAGACTGCAAGTAGCACTAGAACAACAAATGAACCAAGCAATTCTAGAAGCCATCAAAGTACATGAGACTCTCATACTTCAAGTGTACTTACAAACAGGTTGCCTGATAATAAGCATTAAATAACATTTTTGTAACTCATAAGCATCAGGCTGCTAGTTAGTTTAATTTTGAAAGAGATGTTTATTGATTTTTCAGTAAAGGTAGCTTCCACTTCCAGCTTTAGATGTTAGCACATGGAAAAATTACTGAACAAGCAACAAGTTGATCAGGTCATAGTTCAGATGCTGAATGGACTACCTTCTGTTGCACTTGAAATAGAAAAGCTTAATTACAAAAGATCGACAGCCAGTTTAACAGACTAAAACAATATTGATTTCCTTTTGGTTAATAAAGTTGTAATTTCCCATTTTTCGATAGTCAAAAATTGAACAAGACACCTACTCAAATCGTGTTCCATCCATGCTCATGAGAAGCTGAAATACTTCTTCGCAAGTAGCTTCAACAACTCCAACAGCCTTCATTGCTCTACTACAGCTTCTTGGCTGCATAAAGAGAACCACAAATCAAATATGTGCCTAACCCAACCCTAAAAAGCATAAATATGTTACTGATACCATCAAAAAATGAAAGAGATCAAAGTTTTTTTTGGCCAAGAATACAGTCAACTTCAGAAAAGTAATTATCAAAGTTAATTATCACACAATGTGTATGGAAAACAAAAGAGTAAGAACTTACAAGATAGTCAACTTCAAGAAGCTCCTCAAAAATACGTAAGCCTGTGGATATTCAGACTTAAATGTTAAATATGCAAACCAGAATTCCTTAATAACTAAGAGAATAAGAAAGCAGTAAACTAGTACTGTATTACCATTTTGACACTGGAGAAGCCGCCAACTCTTTTTGGAAAATGTTTGATTGCTGTTATTTTGATGAGATAACTCAGTGTCAAAATCCTGCGTCCAATCAAGAACCGCCTCAGGCAGACCTGCATATTAGCATATTATGTCAAAAATGACATGCAGCTAGGAACCACATAGACTAAAAAATATTCCATTGCAGAACGACTACCATTTCCAATAGTGGTCCGTCGTGACAAACTTCGATCAGCATCACATTCTTCCTCCTGTGCACTGAGCCTAGAGAAAAGGTAACAGTAAGAAGAATACAATTGTGCGTAAATCAATATCCAACATGCATAAATACAAACTAGAGCATCTTAGGTTGGGCTAAAAGAAAATTTAGATGTCTCACTTAATCTTGCCTAATAAAGCATTAGATAAGCATAATTTATCGGTAAACATAACTGTGCCCTACTCAATCCATAAGTTACTTCTAGATGATGCACAGGCTACAATACTAGCAGGTACACTAACGCCTAGTTTAATTATGGTCCTGACATATTCACAGAATCTTCTCATGTGGATACATAAACTCCAGCGATTCTTCTCAGTTTTATTTAATTCCAAACAGAAAACAAGAAAGTTTTATAATGAATTATTCTAGTGAAATAGCAGGTCAGAAAGCTGTTTTCCAAGCAATTCCTACAAAATATACCAATTCAGCATAATATCAATGCTTTGAAAGGTAAAATAAAGAATAGTGACTACACAGTTGACAAAATTCAAACTTGACTTACTGACTTTCATGATCTGATGATGAACCAGTCCTACCATTATCCATCCCAGGCTTGTATTCAAATGATACAAACTTATTGCCATTCCCAATTTGTGACTCCTGATGCTGTAAATCATATAATAAAATTGAAGGTAGTGAATATCTGAACTTAAATCGATACAAAATAATGCAGGGAGCATACATTTGGAAAGGTACAATACAGGTAACCAGCATAAATCACTAGAGACATCTACAGTCCTGATGAATGACATGCGGTAAGCAACTTCGGAAAGGTATAGCTCAAAATAACCATTTTAAACACCAAACAATGAAGAGCATACTAAAACCCCGCAATAAACAATTTAAACACTGACCTGATCAATTACAGCTTCAATCTTTTCCTTCCATATTAATGCCTCGGGAATGTTAAATGCTGCCATCTAGGACAACAGTATATCGGTTAAGCTCCTTATAGAAGTATTAGCAATAACCAACTGTACGGATCATGAAGCTCAAACAAACTGTTATTTCCAGTTTCAATTTACACTTGTGTCTATTGACTGGAAGATGAGATGAACGGCTGGACCACCTATAGAGAAATTAAGGGAAGTTCAGCTGATTCTAGAGTCATATATAATTTATGAATTGACAACTAGATCAATTATGAACTTCCATTGACAAATGTTTCTTTTAAATTTGACAAAGTGCCGCATGTTCAGGAATTGAGCTGGGGTTTCTTTCTTTTTTTCTTTTTGCTAATAATTTGAAAAGCTAAGCAGTCTTAACAACAAGGTTGCAGCCTTCAGAAGGCATACGTTACCAAAGGTTGTGCAGATAAAACTGTAAACCCCATCACAGTTAAGTCTTTCGCCTTTTGATTCTAAAGCCACAATTTTGTTGCTACTTCATCACGTTTCTGACACACTATGTTGAGTTGAAAGTAACAGAAGAGAATGATCAACATAGTTATGTAACAGCTATTCAATTATACCGGAGAAAGGTGAGTTACGTTACATAAATCTTATCAAGCTGATGATACATCATATCAGATCTCAGTGCCCAGAAAAATGAACAATACAGCCTCACTGGTTATGCCATTATTAAAATGAAAAATGGATGCATAATTAAAGAATAAAAAGGATCAACACCTACCATTATGCGCTGATTCTTGTCTTTCTTGTTGTAAATACACAAAACATAGATCATCTGTACATGAAAAGAGAAAAAGACAAACAGGCACGACTAAATCACGATATTATTGCTAAGGTTAAAAAAAAAGGTATGCAATTGCTATAGAGAGGTATAATATCGCAAAATTGTTAGTTGTGTATATAACCGTTTAAGAATGGCAGTAGGCTGCTAATCATTTTGCATCATGGAGCTCATATCAAGCTGAAGAACCGTGACTATCTCTTCAGTAATGGAGAAGGTATCACTAAGAATCTGGAGTAGACCAAGATCAAGAACTCTAAACTATACCACTTACATGTCCCTGATGGGCCTTCAAGCCACGATCCTCCACTCGGCAACTGCCATCAATTACCAAAGTCTTGACTGGGACCTGATTAGGCTCAGGAGAAAACAAACAGCAATCTTTATTCTCCCGGAATCAGCAGTTAATGTTTTGTAGAAATATGAATAAGGAACAAGCACATCAAAGAGCAAAGACAACCCAAATATTCTAGAATCAGATCCTTTACGTTCAAGTAAAGATGTAGCATTAAACAGGAGCCAGAGCGAAATGGGAATCAAGTACCTGATTATCTTGAGGTTTCTTCTTGTAGTAAGCCAGCAGACGCGACTCAAGCACAAAGTACCTCATGTGAAAGAAGGATCGGCCGATCCTTCTCCGGCCATACCTCACCATCCACCCCTCGTATACTACTTTTGACATGACTTTCTTCAATAAACCACTGGAACCTCAGCCTTACTGCAGAATTCGCAACCGCCGGCGCTCTGGAAGCTAAGATATGCCACAATCTCCACCTCCAAGAGATCGGCTGAATCTAAGTGACGAGATCGTTCATCATTGACTGAATCCAAAGCTCAGCTTCAGACTGCCACTGTTCTATAGCTCAATTCACAGAGCCGAGTATTCTCTCCCAGCTCACTAATCCAGCATTGCAATGACAACAAACTTTCATGCAACGCTGAATCAGGTTCGTCCAGTTAAGCGTAATTCTACAGTAGAGCCACACCGAGAGTCCAGTAGCAGAGACTTGAGAATCTTGAAGAGAGGAGTTACAGAGAGGAAGGAAGGGATGATAAAATGCCGCGATCGGCGACGTGGGGACGAATAAGCTCTTGTGGCGGAAGTGATCAAACGACAGCGGGACGGAGGAAAAGATTCTCACCGACGCAATTGAGAGATCCCACGTAAGAGGAACGGAATCGGAGTTCCCAAGATGTGGGTGACGTGGCGGTCACTGATTGGGACTTGGGCGTGAAAGGCGTCTGTGAGCTGTGACCCATCTCAGAGAATTTTTTCTTTTTTTTTTTTTATTAATCAGGGAATTTGAAAGAGGTGGAGGTTGTTTTGTTCTTTTGAGCCCGCTGATCAAACATCAAAGTCAAGTGATTGATTTCTTTATCTTGGATTTTCTATTGTTATTATTATTAGCAAAAAAAAATTGCTAGAATATATTAGAGAAATATTGCATGAAGAGTATCTATTATGATTTATAAGCATAATATAGCATTCTTATCACTTTACTAATGAATCAATATTGTATTGTTCTAAAAATAAAAAGAAAAACTAAAAAATTATTAGAAAAATATTTTAGATGGAACAAAATATTTTTTTTGCCACCTATAAAAACGAAAGTATTATTTTATATTTTAAAAAACAAGGACAAACTTATTATTATTTAAAATATTTTTTCATTTACAAAATATACTTATGCTTATTTGTATAAACTACTTCATATTTTTTCAATAAATTTATCTATTTTTTTTTATAATAAATAAATTATACATATTTAATAACATGTTTATATTTTAATTACACATTTTAATATAATTAATTACAATATTACATTTACAGTCATTTACCTTGATGTATATGTATTACTAGAACGAAAAGTTGCACCGGCTCAACAAGAGTCGGTCCAACCAAAATTCAAAAGTATTAATCATTACAACTAATTGACCGGGGCTCTCAAACACTCATAATATCTTTCAAATTACATTGTCTAACTTCCTTCAGAGCAACACGTTAGGTAATAAAGTTAGACTCTTGATGGACTCCAATTCTAGTCGATGTGTCTACTACCGAGTTAGCTTCTCTATAGACGTGCTGAAGTTTGTATCTCCGTAGTTGGAGTAAGAGATTCATGCAATCCAAAACAACAGACATGAGTTTCAAGTTGGGAGAGAACTATTCGAGATAAGCTGTTGAGTGATCAAAGCATCAGTCTCAACGTGTAATGACTCAATTCCAAGCTAATAGTAAGAGATATCTCATCTCGGATAGCCCAGAGTTTTGTCACAAGACTATTTGCAATTCCCAAGTTCCTGGAAAAAAAAAAAAAACCGGAAATCCAATACCCTTTAGAGTAACTAATGACCCCTCTTGCATCCGATTTCCCTGGATTACCGTGGGAAGCTCCATCTGTGTTGAGTTTCTTCCACCCATGGTCTGGTTGAAACCATATGACATGTATGGTGGAAAATGACTTAGAGTCTTCATAATGTGTCGTCATCCTGAAAAGATTTTACTTGAGCAAGAGAGACATTAAAAATATTTAACACACTGTTAGAAGAAGCGTTCATTCAGAAGACAAAAGCATTTATGTTCTTATAAAAATTCTAAAAACAATAGAAAAATAAGGTTCTCAAATCCACACCTTACACAAAATAATCTTTTACATTGAAGCTCATCTAATGGCAGACTCAGCGAGTCATTAAAGTTGGTTAGCACATAATAGTTTGCCCACAAATGTCTCGCAGGTGCACAACTCCTAGCAGTATAATCAGAACTTTCAATATCAATAGAGCACACTAGATATAAATGATTTATGTTACACCACCTACGATTAAAGAGGAGGGTGGTGGCCAGATGAACCTTGAAGTCGAGCTAAAGAAAGTATTGAATTCGAGGAATAGAGGGATTCTTCCCAATCCAGCCCCAATCTGACACACTTGGAGGATGCATATGCCTGGAGAGACTCCAAATACACGAGTCATGCAGTTGGTTAAAAATACTCCATATAATGCTTTTAGCTGATTTGATTATATCAATAGGGAGTACAATAGAAAGAGACTCTAAATTTCAATTACCGTTTAAAAAAAACATTATTAGGGCCCTGCACATATTGTCTCAAAGGTTTATCTTTAAACTAGATATCATTCTACATGTTAATACCATTACCATTTGCAATTATCTACCATTAACCCTAGCTGAAGTCCATCCGACCCCGGAACTTTAAAAGGTTTAAGATCCTATGTGACTTTTCTACTTCATCAATAGTGACGGGCTGAGTCAGACAGTTTGTTTAGGAATGAGTAATGGTTTTCCTCAATTGCATGGGAGTCTCCATGCTCTTTTCCGAGCAAACTTTACTAGATGTGAAGAGATTGATTATATGTTGTTGAAACATGTTTCGAATAATCTGGGGTTCCTCAATCTAGTTTCCAACCCTATCCCTAATGGACAAAATACGGTTAGACCGTCTCTTAAAACTTGATATTTCGATTCTTGTTTCTAATCCACTTGATTCTAGACTTAGCAGTTCAGAGTCTCTATTCATGATTAAAGATCTCAGTAAGCTCTTTTTGGAGATTTTTTTTTACATGTTAAGAAGGATTGATTGAGATTGGTAACACATTTGAATTCCATTAATTCTAGTTAGTAATCGATTTTTACTTTCTAAAAGCGTTATTAAAAATATTTTTATTTTAAGTGGTGGCTTTAGCAGGAAAAACATAAATAGATTAGCAGTATTAAGACAATTATTAGCTTCCTCCCATACATTGTTAATAAGAGGTTCAAAACTCAAGTAATCAAAACACAAAGCACATTGATTCAGTTTGAAGGGTCTAGAGTGCCTACCTAAAGACTCCCATTAGTGTTCAAACCCCACATATGTTCGGTGTATAAGTTTTAATACTATTTTATATGATTTTTTTTCAAACGAATGTTCGACCTGCTGAAGCAATCGGTTTTCTAAAACTAAAACCGACACATTCACCCATAACTGGACGGTTTTCACTATCTGGCCGGATTCGATGTGCACTTCGATACTTTGAGTGAACCAAGTCGATGGGATGCCCAATTCTCCGTCGAACGGTCGGTCCGGGTCTGATAACATTAGGGCAAACAGTCTCTTTTTTTTTTTTGCCAAAAAACAGTCTCTTTACTGCAACAACAGAAATCTGAAGTCCCCTTTAATCATATATATGTAGGACTGTCAATTTTGGACACAACCCTAAATGAAGACGAAATTGACCCGGGTTCGGATCCCAACTTTTAGTGTTCGAGTCAGTTTCGGGTTGACCAGGGAAAAAACTGGTCGGGTTTGGGTTCTGATTCTGGACCCTAAGCTGAAACGTCTGACCCGTATATAATTAAATGGATATTAATTAATATATAAAATATTAAAAACAAAAGTAAAATAAAACAATAAAAAATGTGGGAACCATAGCGTCATCACTTTCTGTTTTCTATCAACTAGTCTTCTTCTCATCATTTTCAAAAGCTCAGTAAGTGCTTAGACATAGTCACAACTCAACTAATCGAATCACAGACCTCACGCACGGGCACGACTCACAATAAGCGGCAACAGAAAAGCAAAAATTTAAGTCGCGTTAACTCTTAGTCACTTAGAAAGAATTCCCTACGCATGGACTAATAACTCGAAATTAACAATTGGATTCTATATGGCGGGGATAGTATTATTGACAGAGACATGTACATAGAGATTTTATAGGTTGAAGTAGCAAATAACGAGCTCGGAGAAGAGAAGGGTTTGGCAACGATGATGGAATTGGAGGAGCAGCAAGCACTGGTCAACAAACAAAGAGAAACATATAAATTTATGGACGAGTTATAGGTTGACCCGGATTGACCCGCTAGGTCGGGTTCGGATTCTGAGGTCTGACTCGTTATAAAGTTCGGATCGTGTTGGTTGCATATAGACCCTCAAGTCACGAGTCGACCGTTCTGTCCATAAACTGTTTTACAACCGAATAACTTCATAATAAAAATACAAATGGACCTAGGAGGGGTAAAAGATAAAAGTAAAAAAATACATGGTAAAATAAATAAAAAATCACAGTTTGATATTATCAGCCCCTCGAAGATCTTCCTCCGCATATGAGAAAGTCTTTACTAGAACCCTTGTTATTATGTAAAACTGTCCGCCAGCCGATGAATTTGAAGGTCGATCTCTGTCGATCTATCTAAAACCGATCTCCTTCGCTCGAGTCGTGAATAATGAATACTTTTCCAAAGTTTTTCGGTATTGGAGATTCAAGATTGATTAGTGTTTAACGCTGGCTCTTGCTAACCGAGTACCAGAGCTTCTTCTGGCAAACCAAGATCTTCTCCTTCTCGACAGCATACTCAGTGTCTTCTTTATGGCATCCCCATCGCATTCCCTTTGCGATTGTCGCGATAGCGTCGACAAAATAACTAGATTCCCGGATGATCACGTACCCGTTTGGTCGTAGGATTCGGTCCATTTCAAGGAGCACGAACTTCATTTCGCACCTATTGGAAAAATAGCTTAATGAGTTAACTAGATATTGATGAGGATTATCACTCTTCACTAAAGCTTAAGCTAGCTTTAGGGGCAAATGGTGTCTTGCCCTTATATTTCTGCGGGTTAAAGAACCTAAAAACAGTCACAAGCAGTGTTATCAGAACCGGACCGGGGCCTGAACCGGCAGGGCCACCGGTTCCCGGTTCGGCCGGTCGGACCCGGTCCGAACCGGGTCCGACCGGTTTTAGTAAAAAAATGCAAATTTGCATATCCTCTTTGTAAGTTAACCCTTCTGTAGGTTTTAGTCCGGATCGGGGCCTGCCTCTCTATAAGTTTACCCTAAAAATTTTTTAAATTTATTCTTTATTTTTTATTTAATTTTTTTTAATGAAAAGAGTTCGAACCGACGAACCGGTGAACCGCCCGGTTCGCCCGAAACCGGCCGGTTCGGTGAAAACCGGACTTCAGAACCGGGTTCGCTTACATCCTCCGGAAATAAGCAAACCGGACCGGTGAGGGGTCCCGTTCCGGTCCGACCGCGGTCGGACCGCCGGTCCGGTCCGGTTCTGATAACACTGGTCACAAGTCGTGTTGTTAATTGATAACCCAAATTTAAAATGTTGATATTCGGTGGATTAATTATTAGATTTGTTGCTTTCCACTATTTTCGTCTAATTTTAGTGTCAAAATTACCGTTTTAAGTGACAAAAACAATGTGGATTGTGGTTCTAGTCTAGCCCGAGTCCATTTGCTAGAGAAATTAGTTACCTGTGGCTTTCGGCAGTGAAGAGACCGTCAAGGTGAAGAAGATCATACGTACGAGGATACGTCGAGAAAGCTTCACACCTAACAAACATCCCCCAAAAAAAAAACATTAGTTCAACCTCAAAACTTCTCATGTACTGAATATCAACAACCAAATCACCAACATACCAATCATGGTAAGTCCCAATCAATCCGCGATCGTAAACCACCGGAAGACTATTCGCCCCGTAAGAAGACACGACATTCATGACCCACAACGGATCCCCAATCACCGAAGCCGCGAACCCTCCATAAACCGTGTTCATGTCCATCACATTTCGTATCTTGTCTGACCCGAGCGAAGGCAGCAACTTCTTGTAGTGCTTTGCCCGAACCTTCCACTTGCTATTGTCGTGTTTGAACATGCTCGGGCTACCACCGTGCACCTCCGAGACCCTTTCTGGGGCCGAATGTAGCCGTTCGGGCCACTTTGGGAGGGTTTTTAAGGCTAAGTGCTTGAATTTTGGGCTTGGGGCCACGACACAGGGTTGGAGCGGAGCGTACCAGGCTTGGTCGGGCTCGAGGCTATCGTCGCACTTTGGCGGATAAGAGTCGGGTTTTTTTAGTTTTTCATAACAAGTGTTGTCCGAGGTTTTCTGCCATACCGCGATGTCATCTTTTTGGTTGTAGAGCTTGAAACACATGGAGGTGAGGAGTTTTTGGAGGTTGTTGTAGTCGGTTTTTTGGTCCTCCATCGTCGAGTTCCATCCTCTCCAACGGCGCTTGTAGTTCACGGGCGGGCCGGATAGGACCCAGAAACCGCCTGGTCGGAGGATACGGTTGATCTCTAGAAGGTAGAGTCCGCCTGAATTATGGAAAAGTAAATATCCGTTAAAGAGAACTTTTAACTAATTCAAACCTCAAAAGCTAATGCTTTCAGCCCGAAATTGCGAATTTTCATTTTTTTAGATATTTGAAGTAGAAATTACCGAATTCAGTCCACGGGATCAAGCATCTTGAGCAATGTGCCATGTCGAACGAACTAGATGGGAAAGGGAGACGCTGGGTTGAAATGATGCCAAGGATCGCAGGTATTCCTCGCTCCAACGCGAATTGAACCTGAGCTTCATGATTATCTCGTGGTGCCAGAGAAACCGTCAGTATGCCTCGATCTAACAGGTCGCCTCCCCAACTTGCAACCTTAGAAACAAAGTAACCATAGAAAGTAAGAAAGTTGTTATAGTGTCATACTCTAATGAGGTTTCTTGGAACACAAGCAAAACCCTAATAAGGTTTCTTGGAACACAAGCAACAACAATAATGTTTTTGGTTACCCCGCATCCAGTATCAATGGCGGTCCGGACAGTCCCATCCTTCATCCCTGGAATTAGATCTTGCATCGCATCGACATACTCACTAACACCATTCGGGAACATCGTACCTCCTCCGGGAAAATTGAACTTCTCACCTTCCTTTTGTAACCAGTGTTGGTTCGATTTCTCATTGTTGATCCAATCGTAAGGTACATTCCTGTCAATCCAAGATATACCGCCTTATTAAGATTAAACCCGACAAAACCGAATCACACAATAGAAAATGCAGTAGAGTATCATTACCTGTACCAACACTGATCCCTACTCTTCGGCCATCTGATCGGCGGCTTGTAGCCATCGGGCGGTGGAACCAAACATTGCTTTCTATCAAAAGGTGGCGGGCAGTGACGCTCCATGAATGTCAATCGATGCTTACCGTATTTGTTCCACCTCTGCACCAATAAACAAGATGAAATATCAGTGATCACAATACTAAAATATCAATTCTTTAAATAAAGTACGTTGTTCATTCATTTTCAATATTTTCTACCACAAGATTTTAAATCCACCATTACAAGATGAATCGCATTCTTTAAAAAAAAAAAAAACTCAGAAATGAAATCTCTAATTGATTATTTCACTTCTTTTCCAAAACACAACATTTTTAACTATCTAAATTACCCATCACTATAATTTCCACACTTTATTAGAGTTTTTCTATGAGATATGACAAAGTGTAGGTAGGAAACACACCTTAGGATCGGTGCAGGGAGTGTAGTCTTGGTAGTCACTGCTGCATTCTGGAAAAGATACCGGTTTAACCTGAAGCGGCGCCACGGTCGACTCTTTGGCAGCCGGAACCGCCATAGAGACATCCTTGATGTCCCTCACCTCGAACTTCTTGTCGGAACAGAAGATCCCGCCCAAGTAGTACGATAATCCGCATAGAACAAGAACCAAGATCGTCAAAGGAACAACCCGGGTGTTCTTGTTTTGCAGGGAACCCGGTTTCCCATCTTTATGTTTCATTTCTGCTATGTTACTTCAAATTATCTGCAGAAATCACAGTTAAGAAATCAGAAAAATGATGAACATAGATAAATCTAAGATCTTGGACAGAAATTTTGAACATCGGATAAGAACGACGGAGTAGGTAAGATAGTTAACAGTTTCTCAAAGTATAAAATTAACATCAAGACGGGGTGCAGATCTGATCCTTGATATGACTTTTGAACAAGATTTGTCAAATTTGCATGGATGTTGAAGTAACTGACAGCAACTTGAGTAGAGGACCATCTATTATTATTGCTTAATCCACCTGAAAGCTTCTTTTTTTTTTTTTTTTTGCAACAACCAGATATCCACTAATCCTTTCTGTATCTACTAAATAACTAAAACCTTGTACTGAAACACCAAAACAGCAAAAAAAAATAAGAATCCGAAAATAATTTTCAAGAAATGGAGAATCTTTCCCAGATCATCCAACTAAATCTTTGATCTAGATGGGAAAAAACCAAAAGAAACTATATGGGTACCTCAGATCTGATGTGAAGTCAAGTCATTCTTGGGGAAAAAAAAGTAGAATACAGGAAGATGTAACCGACATGGATGAAAGACAGAAACAGAGCAAGCCCAGAAAAGAAACAGAGTAAGAAGTACCTCTCTTAATTATCTATCTGCTGGAGATTTGAATGGCGGGAGATGGAGCCTCGACACTATCAACAAGTGTTAGAGAGAGAGAGGATGAATCTGAATTAGATTCAGATTTCAGAAGGAAAGGGAAAGGAAATTGAGGGTTTTCCCAGGAATGAAGGAACACGCATTAATAAGCAGAGCGCGTTCTCTCTCTCTCCACCTCTATCAGCTTATAGAGAAGAACTGTACTTACTCTAACGGAGCATATGCTGCTATCTTCTTCGAGGAAGAGGAGAGGACCCCATTTCACATGTGGGAATGAATCTAATATTTCGCTAGTATTAATTATTGTTATTATACTTACTGTAAAAAAAATGTCTACTTGACATTTTTTAAATGAAAAAATACTCTCTACCGTAGAATACTCTGTTCTTGTTTTCAATAGTAGAAACCATAAACAATGGATAGACTTTGCTGAAGAAGGCTAATATGTGTTTCTAATTCTTGATCTACTTTGGGAATCTTTAACTAGCAGATCTAATGAGAATTAACGGTCTTTTCTATAGGTACGTACTACGTAGGCAACTCTTATTCAAATTTAGTTGCTTGGAGTTAATGTTGAGTTTGATACTTGTTTATATCATATCATATATATATATATATATATATATGCTGCACATTAAGCTACATTCCAAACATGGACATTTTCAAATTAGATTACCCAACCATTATATTCTTCAATTTTGCACTTATTGCATTTCTACGTGTACCTCAATCCCAAGTATTTTATGTTACCATTAATCTGTCCAGAATAACATATTCTCTGTAATCTCACTTACCTCCTTTCCTATAAGGCTAAAAATCTAAGATCTAAAAAATATATTAATTTTCTAATACATTATTTTATTATATTATAATATAAATTTCAGAGTTTATTATTGCATTGTTCTAGATAGATTATAGATATTAGAAAGCCAAGACTTCAGGCATGAGTAACGGAATGAAAAAGGGAAAAGTATGTAAAATATGCAACATGTTTGAAAAATATGGTTTTATGGACCAATACGTTTTAAAACGTACAACATGTTTGAAAAAGATGGTTTTATGGACCATTTTTTTTTAAATGTACAACAAGCTTACAAAAGATGATAATCGTCCAATTATTGTCACTAGTCTCATTAAGTGGACACGTGCGGATTACGTTTTTAAAAAATAATAATAATTATTATTATTATCTACATCCACCCATTAATAATCATTGTTATGTATAAATTAATTTATTGTTTTAATTATTTTTTTTTTCTAAAAATGTGTTTCGCACGTGTCCACTTAATGAGACTATTGATAACAAGTGGACGGTATGTTATTTTAACATCTTTTGCAAGCTTGTTGTACATTTTAATACATATTGGTCCATAAAACCATCTTTTTCAAACATGTTGTACATTTTAAAATATATTGATCCATAAAACTATCTTTTTCAAACATGTTGCATGTTTTACATACTTTTCCCAATGAAAAAAGATAAATGAGTATTTATTTTCCACACTATCTGCTGCTTTCTGGTCCTGGGCTTGTGCCTAGCTGTACGTCTTGTTCCATGTTCTTTGTCTTGTTTCTTGTGGCAATTGTGATTTCTACTTTTCACCTTTTGCTTTACTTTTTAATGATCTGCGCGTTGCTTTCCGACTAATTATTATTATTGCAGAAATGTGATTTCTTTAACCCTCTGTGTTCTTCAACTTTTTATTCTTCTTGAGGAAATGCAATGATTTCAACCAATGGAGCACCACTTGATGAAATACATGCTCAAGGTCTTACTATTATATAATATAAAACAATTATTTCTCATTTTACTATCACCTTCAAATATTTGAAAAGTAGGTTTTGTATATCAAGAGTCTTTATGAATAACCATATAGTGTGGTGTGGTGATTAAGTAGGTTATTCATTAACTAAAATGATAGTAATTCAAACTATGCAAGTATAAAAAGATATTTATAGTCAAGTGCATCTATAGTATTAAAGCATGTATATTCGAATTTTAGGAGAAAAAAGTGTATTTACATATGGGTGTTTGAAATATATATGTGTTTGAGTTTAAATGGACGATAGTCCAAATATGGGCTCAAGTTTGAATATCCCAAGTTTGTTACAGTCTTATTACTAAACTCAAACTATTTAATTAGTATACTTAGTGTAATTTTATGGTTTATTATATAATTTTGTGTTGTCTTTTGGGAACCTAATGTATGTTAGTTTTGGATTTTGATATTGTTTAAACTTTGATGAATTTGAAATGGTTATAATGGTTTTTTTTTCAATTTTTTTATAAAAATTCAAGCTGACCCAAACCCCTTCTGAAACCTAAATTTACATAGTCCCACCACAAGTGGACTTTTCAATTTGGACTTCTTTTTTTTTAGAAAATGTCTGTCCTTAAAGTCTCAAGCTCAACCCTATGACGGAGTGTCGTAGGTGGGTTCATTAATTGAACAACAATCGTTGCATATTTACTTTGCATTTTAAAAAATTAACACTTACATTGGGTCAATTTGTAAAGGGTAGTATAAGTCATAAATATTATTTTATCTTTTCAAAGGCTTGATAGAATTTGAATCCAAAATATCTTATTAAAGGATAAGCATTAAACTATTATTAGATTGTATCATTAGATGTTTAAAGAAACCATTTCCGTTGATAGTAAATTCAATTGGATTGGCATGAGTGTTCAGAATGAGTCTCGAGTAGCAGCTACTGAGCTTCGTTGGGATGTTTAATGTGATTTGGTATAGTAGTATAGAATTTCTTTCGGGTTAAACAATGTGAGTGTAAATAAAATAGCTTTTACAGTGGTATGTTTGGATTGACGTAGTGTGAAATTATTTGAAATGTGCGATTATAAATAACGTGAGCTAAGTAATATAATATTAGATTGCAATATTTAATTGTATTATAATATGAAATATAATGTTAAATTACAATGTTTGATATACTCTATAATATGTATTTTTCACAATATTTATTCTTAACACGGATTATTATTATTTACTTATAATAATATTAATCATTATTTAACGACTGACTTGTACTATTTAGTTTTTCATGTCAGACTGTCAACATAAGCCAATCATCATCAATCAAATGTTTATTTTGTTTGTAATGACCGACTAGATCTATTCGTTTTACTTTTATCGTATCTATTAAAGCCGGGTGTTTGATATATGTGAATTCGAAAGGTGAATCGAAATTACCCTATATTACTTCAGTTCATCAAAAGAAACGCGTTTGGCCAAAAAAAAAAATCAAAAGAAACGCGTGAGAGTTTTTAAAAAAAGTACAGACACCGCCGTAGATAGTGCACACCGTATTCAGTGGAAAATCATGTAATATTGCACAGTAGTTTATTGCTTCATAAATTTAATTTTGGATCAATGGTACTAGATATGTGAGTCATTATTATTTTATTGACTCATATGTTTTAAGAAGTTGTGATTTGATATATTCATTAAACATACTAATTTGGTGAATTCATATTTATGAAAATTTTGATATTATACAAACTTATTTATAAACTAGTCAATAATAAGTGTATTGCGCGGAGTTTATTGTAAATAATAACTTATGTTATGATATATATTAACTTGATTTTGTGCATAAATTATGTTAAATAAATATAATAAAAAAATTTAGATGTTTTATCCTTAATTAATTTTTTTATATTACATACTTTAAAAATATATGATATTATATGTCATATAAAAAATTTCACATTTATTTTCACATAAAACAATTTGTATGTAAATCAAAGTACCGAAAAAGTTGTGACTCTTTAATTACATTATCTCAAGTTAAAAATTATAATAATGAATAAAAAGAAATAAATAAATTTATAGATATTAAAATAACATTTAATGATGTGATTACTGTTTGTGCTTCACGGCAAAATATCAGAAACTCTAAAACTAATTTTAATTTGTATTAAATATAATCAAGCAAAATTACATTTCTTCATATATATTAAAAAAATAAAAACAATCACGAAGAAATGTATATTTATTTTATTTTAAAAAATCTATCTCTAAAAAAGAAAAGTATAACATTATTAGATTTTTAATTAATTTCGATAAAAAAATCCAGTTTAATAATTTGAACATATTTAAAACAAAATTATTTTTTTAAATGGGTACCAATTATTTGTCGAACCCACAAACATGTGGACCCACCTCTATGAGGAATACATGTTTAGATCGATGTTTTGGAATAGGAATTGAGAATGAGAAATACTATGTTGTTACTGATTCTTAAATTATATGGAGTAAACATTCATAATTCCTAATTTTGAGGGAATACTTAATCCTAGCATAACCCCTATGATTGAGTATTCCAAGTTTATTATAATTAAAATAAATAAATAAAAATACTATTTTAGCCCTAATTTATTTATATAGCTCTAATTTATTTATTTACAACATAACATACTTCTAGTTATTTACGTACATAATTTATTTTTCTAAATATTTTACAACATGTATTTTACAATTTGTTTCGTTTACGTACATAATCTGTTTTTTACACAATATGTTTTTTTTTTTACATAATCTGTTTACAAATTTTTTTTTGGCATATTCTGTTCACACGACATGTTTCATGTGTATTATATACAATATATAATGTATTATATCGTGTAGGTAAATCTAATTAAAATTGTTCATATTTCAATTTAACTAAGAATAATAATTTAACACGTTATTTTTTCTTTACACTATATTGTATTAGTTATAGTGAATTTTACAATATTTCAAACAATTGTTTAGAAAAATCATTTAAAAAATGATTTTTTGTAAAAAGATTATCATTTAAAAAAAATCAATTTTTCGCTTAATAATACGTGATTTGATTTTTTTATGTTTAATATTATTAAATTAATTAATATAAATAGTAAAAATATATATATGTCAATTAGGGCCTATTCTATTCCTTTATATATAACATTTTATCAACCAAACATTGAATTTGTAATCATCGTTCCCTATTCATCAAGTCAACCAAACAACTTCATATTAATATTCCTTATTCTGTATTCCTTATTCCTTATTCTTTATTCAAATTCCTTGAACCAAACATGCAACTTTTATTTATATATATTATACACGGAACCATCAAGAGTTTTGCGTTGTTTTTATAGAAATATATTTAGTTTTGATATTTTCGAATATATTTTATTTGGAGATGTTATTTCAGTGTTTTAGTCCAACATATATTATAACTGCAAATATTTTAGGCCATTTGTTTAGGTTTATGCCAGGTGTAAGCAGTGTTATCAGAACCGGATCGGACACTGAACCGGAGAAACACTGATTATATCCGCCAATTTTGTTCGAATCGGACCATTTGAGACACCGATTCCAGTTCAAATTCGGTCGGACCGTTTCGGTTCTGATAAGGGTGTAAGGACATTCTATTCTAATTGTCATACTCTATTTTTTTTGTTTTCTCCTCTCTAAATTGGATATGTGACATTTGCAGTTTCAACCAAATTTGTTACTTTTAATATTTATTATCATTCTTTTTTTTTATCCATTTTTCTTTTTTCGGCCTTTTTTAATTTAACCAAAAAATTAATATTATAAATTTCATATTCAATTTTTATTTTTTCTGAAAATGAGAGGAAAAAATAATTTACACATTATAAGTGCTCTAATATACTTAATAATAATTCCGCGCATAGCATGTAGAAAATAATATATAAATTGAGATAAGTTAAATGTTGTCTCGACTTCACGAGATTTAATGCAAAAAATAAATGAAAATAATAAAGAATAAAAATATTGTGAAATTAAATATGGATAGTTATTATATACTAAGAAAACAAACTCTAAAATATTTATGAAAAATAAAAACATCTTTAAGATATTTTTTATAAAGAAATACATATAGATATTCTGGCAATATATATATATTATGACATATACCTTAAAATTATGTATCTTCAACATTAAATCAGACCCATAAATCTTCCTCTCATACATCGATTCAATTCGCCTCCGCAAGCTTCTGACGGATTTGATTCCTGTCCCTACTTCGTCTTCTTCATCCACCTCTTAATGTATAAAAATACATTTATTATAAGAAGTTTGCTTGACATAGTGTTCTCCAAGAGTTTTTTTTAGCTATTTGGCTTTTGTTATGTTTTGAATAATTATCTTTTAAATTAGACTTTATAAAGTGTAGTGATATTTATTTATGCGATGGAATATGAGCGTGTATATGTTATATGACATAAATTAGTATGTTTCTGAATATAATTGTATTTTTTTTTATTATATTGTGGTTGTGATTGTTTTGGAATACAAATGAATTATTTACGAACGCGATGAATTTCACTAGCTGATAGAGCCAAAGTGTCATCTTGTAGTTTATTCTTTCCTTTTCTGTCACAATCAGAATTAGTAATAGTATATATATATTTTTAGCTATTTGAATATTGTTGTGTTTTGAATAATTATCTTTTAAACATCTTTTATGGTTATAACACAGATCTTCCCTTTTTGTTAGAGTGCATTGATTGTTGATTGTAATAATGTTTTATATTTATTTTTAATCTTAAAAACCGATATTATAATAACTATCAAACGAAAGCTAACGATTCTAGCAAGAAAGGTGGGAATTTCAAAGTAATTCAAGATCCAGTTACATTAGTTGCGACACGGTTAGCAACCTTTTGCGCAAAATGAACATAGTTTCTAGCTACCTCATAAACTGTAAATGAAATCATAGAAATTAGAGTTTTAATATCATGGATAATCCCAAATATAGAAGGATTGCAAGCAGCGGGAGATAGATTCAATCTGATTAAGCAAAGTAGTCGAATTTGCTAACATAAGTCTGGACTCCGGTAGGTACAACTTTGCTAATAGTAATCATGCTCTTCAAGCTAATCATTCAGTCAAAAGTGGACGAGCATCGCCTGCCCTGATTAGTCTGTCTTAGTCTCTGTCGTGTTATTCTGAGACGTATGTCTTATCTCATTTTCAATCTCTCGCCAACTAATAGGTTTTTATTATGATAATAAATCTCCTAATAAACCAACACCACGCGCCATATTAGCTGACGTCCACAACCATGGAAGAAAGTTCAAAATTGCAAGCTTGGTTATAATTTATGCTTTTTTTTCATGCTATAATTTATGCGGATTAGCTAGGTTTTTTATAATATTATTTTTTAAATTCTAGTTTATATTTTTATCCTATACTATATATGTATGTATATATATGCATCTAGATATATTAATATTAAATATATTAAAAGGTATTGAATATACTAAACCCTAAAGATATTTTATTTTATATAAAACATATACTATTATAATATAAAATATACGTAATAAGTAATTAAGTATACTAAACAAATCACTTTTAGTAAAAATAATGTAATTATCAATTTTTTACTAAATAGCACGAGTATGAAAATGAAATTTAGAAATCAGAAGTTTCAATTTTTTTTTTAAATAACACATAATACAATTGATAATCGTTACACGCATGCTTGCGGCGTCTGTTGTTCGCTGCAAGTTTTTTTTTTATGTTAACCTGCCGCAATATATTATAATAATAAAACCAATACAGGCGCTTCTAAGATTCCCGTAACGAGGACGGGATGTCAGAAGCGGCCCAAGATCATGTTACAGATAGATCCGCTGCACGTTTAACAAGAGTATGTGCGCGGGATACATTAATTCTAGGAACATGATAAATACAAGCCGGAATAATACTTAAAAGATGTTGGATATCCTGGACGATGCCGAAAACGGATGTGTTACAGCTTGTAGAAGAGGAGTCAATCTGATACAGCAAATTTGTCGAGTCTGTAGCCACCGTAATGGTGTATTGTGGAAACGACTGTGCTAACAGTAATCCTGCCCTGCATGCTAAACCTTCCGCCAAAATGGGATCATCTCCAGGTGCCGATACTACTGAGGCCGCAATAATTCTATACGAATCATCTACCAAAATAGCGCCTCCAAAGACTAAGTTCCTGCTGGCCCTTACTGCCCCATCGCATAGTACATTGGGCCTCCTGTGCGATGATGTTGGTTCGCTGACCCTCAACCTGCCACTGGTGGGGATTGTGGTGTCTCTTCCTATTCCTGAATTACAAACATTGGCATTATAATTATCATTAGTTACAACTCCTATGAACTGAAGGGTGGAAGAGGGGTTCGGAGTTTTGTTCCTAAAGATAACTGCATTGCGTTCTACCCATATACCCCACATCGCTGCAAGTTAGTTGACGTTAGAACTAACAACTTATTGCGAGTGCCAATCGCAAGCATATATACATAGGGTTCAGGTATTTTCAATCATCAGTATTTCATTAGGTAACAAATTCTACAAGTGTCATTAATTTATATGTTTTTCTTTCTAAAATTCTATTTGGTTGGGTGAACGGTTGGATCGGATGGATCCTATAAGGCAAATATCGCCATCTAGAGTTCATCATACCCAACTGTTCACTCAACCCAAAAGAGTTTTAAGAAAAAAAAATAACTATAAAAGTACATAAACCCTAAAGTATGGTTGACACGACTGGTAGTCGCGGATAAGGTTGTAAACGAGCCGAGTACTTGGCAAGCTCGACTCAGTTTACTCGAGCTCGAACTTGATCGAACCTTAATTTTTCAAGCTAGAGCTTGACTCTATTCAATACTCGGCGAGTTCGAGCTCGGCTCGAGAAGGTTAAAAAAAATTCATTTAAACTATAATGATGCACCTTAGCTTGAGCTCGAACTTGACTCGATTAACTTTTGACTCGAACTCGAGCTCGAACTCAATATATACATATATAATATGATTATGTAAAGCTCGAAAAACTCGAAATAAAACTCGAACTCGACTTGAATAAGCAAAACAAAAAAGATCGATTAGGCTTGCGAGCCTCTCGAGTCGAGTACCTGTGGACTCGAACTCGACCCGGTATCAGAAAAAGCTCGAGTCGAGCTCGACTCGAAATTTAGCGAGTCGAATTCGAGTATCGACCGACCCGATCTCGAGTAGCTCACGAGTAGCTTGACTCGTTTATACCCCTAGTTACGGAAAGTCGTTAGTTCTAACGTCAACTAGTTTGTCGTAACTAATAATTACAATATATGCTATTCTGGTAATAAATTTTTAAAAAATTGCTATTGATTTCAAAATAGTGTAATTTAAGGAGAAAAATTTGTATTATATATATATTGGGAATATATATGCTCATACAATGTAATATACTATAATATATATTCTAAAATATATTACATATTATAATTATATATAAAAATAATTTTTTTATGTATAATATGGTAAAAGAAAATATTCAGATATATATAGTATTATAAATATAATATAAGATAATAGTTAATAAAAATAATATTTGTGAATGTATGTGATGTAAAGAAGGAGAAAGATGATGAGCGAAAATATTACTCAGTTTATTGGTTTTAGAATTTGATGGATGTGGCGCGTGGTGAAGTCACAGTAGGATTTATTAATATTAATATGATAAAAAAATAGTAAGTTGTCGAGAGAGAATTGAAAATGAAATTGGACACGTGTATGCCTCACATTTACAAGACAGAGAGTAAGACAGCCTTTCAGGGCAGGTGATGTTCGTCCGTCAAAAGTGGGTCTATTCCGAAAGCCGAGGCGATATAGACTGCAGAATTCTTACAAGATTCGTCGTACCAAAAGGCAGCTCCAAAAACAATATTTAAATAAGCTCGTACGACCCCATCACAAATAAGTATGTGCTTGACAAGTGATGGGGCGTGTCGTCTGCCGGCTACTAGTCTATCGAGTTTGGAGGCCCTGGTTGGCCTGGAGCACAAATGAATGCACTTACCAATCAAAAAGAATATTACCAATAAAGCTCTAAGGAAATCACGTCATATTTTTTTAAAACAATTTTTTTTTTGGATGTACATAATTTTTTTTCTAAAGATATATTAGATTGAGCGAACTGTATGACTAGATGAATCATTATTTCCAAAAGGGTAAATGGCTTTAGCTCTTTTGGGTTCAGCCGACTATATAGCCATACTCAATGTCTTTTTACAAAAACCACAAAACTATCTATCCCTAAAAAAATGCTTTATTTCTTTAAGAAGCAAGTTGGTAATTAGTTTTCAAATTTTTCTTTATTGTATTTCATTTACATAATAATGTTATTGAAGAGATTTTTTTTTTTCTAAATATAAATATAAGATAGAAATAATACATCAACAAAAAGAAGCAAGAAAACGTTTCATAATTAATTTTTTTAGGGTTAATTTTATGGACCACTATCGTTCGAGTCTAATTGGGCCTAGGGTTTACGAGATACTATGTTATGAATCCTTTTTCTTTAAGATAAAAAAAAAAAAAAATCATTTTTCTGAGTTCTTTAGGCCTAGGTTAGGCCCAAAAATTCAAAGTTAATCTTGGCCGTCGATTTTAGGTCTTCGCGGATATAAATATAGCACAGATCATCTTCTCCTTTCCTCTGTGGCAGACATCCTCCGAGTGGCAAATAGACGTCGGCAGCATCTCCAGGTACCAAAGTGTCTCGCATCAAGCCCTTCTACGCTGTTGATCTCTTCTCAATGTCTGAGTTGATGCTCTAGATAGCTGCGGGCCAGTTTCTTTTGCTGAGTCGTTGTTAATCGTTCTTTGCTGTTCATCTCAGTGTTTGTCAAGTCATTATCTGAGTGTTAAAGACAATATTTTTGCCATTTTTGCTGCTTACCTGGTATTGCAGCTTATTTTTGAGACCTCGATTGTTGACCATTAATAAGTATAATATTTCAGCAATGTTAGTTGGAGCTGAGATCTGGGTATTTACGTGAGTAACAGCTTAGCTGTGGCTAGTTATAATCACAATATAGTGATTAATATTGGATTTGAAGTTTCTTTGGTAAAATATTGGCTATAAAAGTTTCTTTGGTGAAATGTTATTCCAAATTTAAGTGTCCTGATTTGTTCATGCGTTCATTTTGGTTCTATATACGTGCGATTCCTGCTCGAGTTTGTGTTTATGGAAATTGAAATGATTTTTTGTTCTAACCCGTTTTCTTCAGTAGTTTCTATATTATGTTCTAGCCTTTGTCTTATGCTATGCAATTTCAGGTAAGCCACAATGAAGCATAACAACGTTATCCCCAACAGTCACTTCAAAAAGAACTGGCAGACCCGTGTCAAGACATGGTTCAACCAGCCTGCCCGCAAGGTCAGGAGACGTTCTGGTAAGTGACTCTTTCAACCTTAGAGAATTTCAGTCCCTAAATATGGATTTGGTTTGGTCTCTCGAGTCCTTCTCTGTTTCCTGCTTATTATTATGATTTTGTTATTCAGAGAGACAAAAGAAGGCCGTCAAGATCTTCCCAAGGCCCACAGCTGGACCTCTTCGCCCCATTGTCCATGGACAAACTGTGAAATACAACATGAAAGTCAGAGCTGGAAGGGGTTTCTCTCTTGAAGAGCTGAAGGTTTCAAATTCACTGCCTCATCAGCTTATTGTTCTTGTTTGTGTTTGGTAATAATTTTCTCAAATTTGTTATCTTTTTCATGTATATTACAGGCAGCAGGTATCCCCAAGAAACTTGCTCCAACAGTTGGAATTGCTGTCGACCATAGGCGCAAGAACAGATCTTTGGAGGGGCTTCAGGTCAATGTGCAGAGGTTGAAGACATACAAGGCTAAGTTGGTTGTCTTCCCAAGGAGGGCCAAGACCTTCAAGGTATAAAATTTTGAAACTTAGTGTCTTAGAATAAGACACATTTAGTCTTTATTGGTAAAACTTAATTGGTATTCAACATCAATTATCACTTGAACATGCAACAATATATAGCAGTGGAAATGTTTCTCTTATTTTTCATTATCTGGAACATGCCTTGCTCCATGGCCTGCCTTTTCATCAGGAAGATGAATCTTTATGCCTGGAAGCTGTCTATATAGCATCAAATAGCAAGTTATACGCGAAATTTAACAACTATATTGAAAGTCTTGCCTTATTATCTTTTACTTCGCTTGAAATGTTTAATTAGTACATCTGTGTCCTGTTCTCTTTATACCTTCTCATTTGATAGATGAATCCTAGTTGTAATAATAATCTATCTTGTCTGATGTCAATTTGAACTGTATCTTTGCAGGCCGGTGACTCAACTGCTGAGGAACTTGCAAACGCCACCCAGGTGCAAGGTCCTCTGTTGCCTATTGTTAGCGAGAAGCCCACTGTGGAGCTTGTGAAGGTGACTGATGACATGAAGTCATTCAAGGCCTATGGCAAGCTTCGCGTTGAGAGGACATTCGCTCGTCATGTTGGTGCGAGGTTGAAGAGGGCAGCAGAAGCTGAGAAGGACGAGAAAAAGTAGAAACTTTTCTGTTGCTGGTTTGTTGTTTACCAGATTTTGAATGCAAGATATTTGGGTTTTAATTAGGGTTTCTTTGCTGGATAATACTTTTGATATGATGGATGGTACAACCTTTCTATGGTTATTATCTTGGTACTTTTTATGTTGTCTCAGATCTTCATCTTGTTATGTTTTCTGCCTTTTTGAGTTGCCTGATATCTCAAAGTTGATCCTTGTGGTCTACTTTTGACAATCAAATTAAATATGGACATAGCCCTTTGGAGGGTTGGTTCTTGTTTGCTTTAAAACCAAACCTTACCTTATGGTTCTCAAATAATTAATCTTGAAGTGAATTAAGCTAGATATTTGTCCATTCATAAGAGTCCACCTAATAGTTTGCAACAAAATAAAGAACTTGCACATTAGATGAAGTTCAGATAGCATTTCGCTAATAAACCACTCTTGCCCAAGAAAGATAACTATATCTTTTCTAGTAAGCTTGTCAATTTCTCACACGACATGATAGTATAATAATGACACGCATGAAAACAATACGATAACACGAAACGATATAACAAAACGATAAGTCAAATTGATGACTTCTAATAAATATTTTCTTTATGAAATGAGCGTAGTCCTAGGTTGAAATCTGTTATGGGTTCGGATCTGAATCCAGAACATCTTGGCCTGAGTTCAAATTGGGATTTAGTTTAAAACAATTGAAACTGAATATGAAGATGAGAAGGGTAAATCTGTTTATTCTTGTTAAAAAAAATATGACATTTAACGGCACAGATAGATGAAATTATAAGAGACGATATAATTAACAACATACAACGGATGCAATTAACAATAGAAAAAATATGTTGGTGCATTAATCAGTGAGAAAATACACGTTGGTTGAAATTTCCGTACGAGAGAAATATGTAGATGCAACGAGGCCTTTTTTCATCTATGAAGTTATTATTATATTGTAGTACTGTTGGATTAGAAATCGCAATTCATACGTACTATTCTTCGTATTAATAATCGTGTCGTGTTAAATTTACTGAACACGAACATGCATAGTAAGTTTATTGTGTCACATTTTACAAAAACGAACACAGTACATTTTTTTCGCGCGTGTTCATGTTGTGTTAACTTAATCAGTTATACAGCTCCATACAAGATCTTTAAGTTAAAATCAAAACAATGAACTTCACATAACAAACATTATGAATTATTTATTAGTATTAATAAGTTTGTAATATATAGTTGACAGACTTTAAAAATTAAACCATTAATTGAAAAACAAAAATTAAGAATTAAATTTAATAGTACAACTTTATTGTGCGTGTCATATTATAATACCTAAATACGATTACGAAACGAAAATTATATTGTAATAATAATATTTGTACTATTATATATCGTTATGTCATCTATTAACTCAAACTTTTTTTCTTCGTGGTATCGTGTGTGAAATTTTCATTACTATGATGATGATGGCCTCTTTGGTCATGCTTGAGTACTCAGTTTATGGACCTCCATTGTTTATGCATTGTTATATTCTAAATTAACTTAATAGTCTAGGTACGGCTAGTAAAAAAATATTTTCCTTTAAATTATTGTGGATTTCTAAGAGGAATGTTATTATTGTATTGATCCCAAGGGTGGTTTACTTGCACTATATAAATAACAAAATTTAGACATTTAATGTGGAGGCAAAGAACACCATGCATGCATCTCCCAAATTTATGGATGGATGATGAAGTTGGAAGGTTGAGAAATGCTGCTAAAAATCTTACAAGTTTCATTCAGGACAAAAACATGATCGATCCCTAACAATTAGGCCGTAACTAACAACCTAAGGAATGGGAGGATAGATAGAATAGAAGTGCACATGCCCCACACGATACCACTTTCTTTAATTGTTGTCCGCAACCAACACGAAAACTTTGACCCCATTTGACCTTAGCCATGGCTTGACCAGTCAACGGACCTAGACCCCTGGTTAGGGTCACCCGGTCCGGCAAGCTATGCCATTAAGGTCGGTTCGTTCCTCTATCCAATATGCTTTGGGTTGCTATAGCCTATATGGTCTAGACTAGAATCGTCCATAATAGTTGTCTACTCAAGTCATATATGCTTTGTTAGCATTTAACTACTATTTTATTAACAAACAAACATAACACTGACATGAAACTTCTGAACTTACTTACAATTGATTAATTATAAAAACAAGTAAACAAACTATTAATAATAATAATAATAATAATAATAATAATAATAATAATAATAATAATAATAATAATAATAATAATAAAGATTTAAAAGAATACAATTTGAATTTCTCCATTATTTATTTGGTCATTTTTTTTATGTGGAGGGTTTATTGTAGTGCAATTAGAATCCACAATAAGATTGGTCACATTCAACTTGGCGAATCATTAATGCCCTTTGGACAGATCACGTTGACCCGAAAATGCCCCTACTTGTTTCCCAAGTATATCCCACCACTTTCAGCTGACATATTTAGAAAGGCACCTTTGCCCTTGTATTTCCTCATCTTTACTACAATACCCTCCCTTTAAAGCGGTCTTACAAAACAAAGATGGACGAACATTCGTTTTTTGGGCGGCGGGTCAAACATAACTGGCTGGCTTCTTCCCCAAGAATAAAAGGGCAAAACGGGAAATTCAGATGCAACTGGCGCTTAATTTACCACGTTTAGAAGAATCAATTGTCCACGTAACCAGGACCAACTCACGTAGCAGCCGTTGTGGTTATGATATAAAAACGTCCTTAAACCCCTCACACATTCATCAATTCATCGTGAGAAAAAAAGCAGAAAATTCTCCTATACAACACAAAACGATAAACCCCTTCCAACATTCTCGCGCTTGATCAAAGACGACAATGATCGGACGCAGTGGTTCAAGGCTGGCCGGAGCGGCTCTAACGGCGGCCAATCACCGCCTCCTCTCGACCTACTCCTTGCTCGGTGTCTCTTCCGAGGCTGCATCCAACACTGCTCTGAACCAGCTGGTTGGTGGTGGCCCCGCTAGGTCAATGACCGTTTCCTGGATTAGGGGTCCAGCAGTGGGATTACGCTACCAGAGCACGGCGGCGGTCGGTGAGAATCCAAAGAGTAAGGAAAAGGATGAGAAGGCGACCGGATCTACTGCCTTGAAGAAGGAGATTGGGAGCTACTGGGGCGTTTCGCCTGCTAAGGTCACCAGGGAGGATGGAACTCAATGGAAATGGAACTGTTTTAGGGTAGGTTCATATTTCCCTAACCTCTTCCTTATTGCTTGATTCTTTCTGCAGTTTTCTGTGCTCTGATCAGTATAATGCCCCATAACTGATCAGAATATTCATGGAGAAACTTTCCGAGGAAGTTGAAGGGGTGGCTGCAGTTTATAGGAGCATTTCTCTCTTCCGATGACATTTTTTTTGTTTGGAAATTGATCTTGCTCCTAAGTTCACCCCTGAGTCGTATCCTCGAGCATATAACAACCAAATTCCAAGAGCAATTTCTATAGTTGGATTATTGCCTCAGTTGAGGCGAGATCTTCCCTTATCCTCCATAGATAGTGCGTAATATCATCACCACATTTTAAGTTTATGATACAGATAGATAATGCGGTTTCTGAGATCTGATCATGTAAGCTAAATTGTCTTTTTGGCGGTTATGGATGCAGCCATGGGAGACGTACCAGGCGGATCTGTCAATCGATCTGACGAAACACCATGCTCCTAAGACATTCATGGACAAGATCGCCTACTATACAGTCAAATCTCTGAGGCTCCCAACTGATATATTCTTCCAGGTACGGTCTTCTCTTTGATTGCATAATTTGAGTTACAGATGTGTTAAGACATTTTTCCGCCAAATATTTATATTTCTCAATTGTTCTGATGTGCTGCTGATTTCTTTAGAGATTGTTTGGATCTTGGTTATCAAAGATTAAAAAGTCTAGAAATGAAAGTTTGGTCAGAATCTAGGTAGATTAAAGTTGTATTGAAGAATCCTATGAATCTAAATGGTCAATGCTTGGACCCCTTTATGAATCGAATCTGCTAATTTCTTATGCCTTCGATGGTTGTAACTGAGAGATGAATGATTTGACTAAATTCCTTGATTACATACATACAGAGAAGATACGGGTGCCGAGCAATGATGCTGGAAACAGTAGCAGCCGTGCCAGGCATGGTAGGAGGCATGCTTCTGCACTGCAAATCCCTCCGCAGATTCGAGCAGAGTGGAGGTTGGATCAAAGCTCTTCTCGAAGAAGCAGAGAATGAAAGGATGCACCTGATGACATTCATGGAAGTTGCCAAGCCCAAGTGGTACGAGCGAGCTCTTGTTTTCGCGGTTCAGGGCGTCTTCTTCAATGCTTACTTCCTGGGATACTTGATCTCCCCAAAGTTTGCACACCGAATGGTGGGGTACCTTGAGGAGGAAGCAATCCATTCTTACACAGAGTTCTTGAAGGAGCTGGACAAAGGCAATATCGAGAACGTCCCTGCCCCTGCAATCGCCATTGACTACTGGAGGCTGCCTCCTGGGTCCACTCTCAGGGATGTGGTGATAGTTGTTAGGGCAGATGAGGCTCACCATCGCGATGTCAATCACTTTGCATCGGTAAATAATTAATTTTGGTTTTGATGATTGGATGTATGTTATGATTGGATTTTAATTAAATGAATGGAATGCAGGATATACATTGCCAAGGACGGGAGTTGAGGGAAGCTCCAGCTCCTATAGGATATCACTGATGAGAAGGTGCAGGATATGAAGGTGGCGACACTAATAATAAAAGGGGACTTAGTGATGAAAGAGTTGGATGTAAATAGATTTACGTATAGACTTGTGAAGTTGATGTTATCATCCAAAACTTGACGAGTTTGGTTATGTTCGTTTCAGTTGTCAATTTTGTCATTGAATTGATCAATCAATATTCAATAACATGTGTATCGTTGCTATTGTTGTTGTTTTATGTGGTAGGGATTTTTTTGTTTGTTTGTTTTCAAAGAAAGAAGACCAACAATGTATTATCTATCGAGGTTAAAAAACTTAAAACGGTTGGAAAATTTAAGGACTCTTTTCAAGGTTTATCAAGATGCGGCCTTCTTCTACTTACCTAAAGAGAAGTTGGGGCTACCAATCCAACGGCGTGAAATATTTGTTTCTCATAAAAATTTAAAATACTCTATCTGTGCATTATATTTTCCAATCCAATATTGATATCATATGTTATAATGACGGGCTAAGAATATATAAATAGTCCCAAGTATATATATCATTTTGTTAATTGTTGTCGCAATTTAAAATATTAATATTCATTATTCCAATTAATAGAATTTTTGCTTTCCACTTTTTTGAATACGATGCTAATTTTGGCGTTTTAATAAATGAAAATATGTTCGACACTTTCTGAAGTATCAGATTATTTTTTAAAGAAAAGAAATGAAAATCAACTAATCTAATTATTGAGATATCAAATATTAAAATTGTAACTTTGGAACAACTATTGGTAATATAACACATAGTTGAGATTTGTTTTATATTCTTATTGTTATAATGTCTGTTGGAAAAATGATTACACTGATCAATAGGGAAGTTACATGATGAATTCATCTTTTTTGTCATGCAATTTCATTAATATTATCATATCGAATAATTCATGAATACTATCGACTACCACATCTTCTTCAAACTCATATTCCCTATATCAAATCCAGTAGCATGTAGCAAACTGTGGTTTTGAATTCATATGAATGAAGATAAGTAAAGATGAATGCAGTACAAATATACAATATTTTCGAATCATGTGATTCTTTTTTAATTACTTGGTAATGCATTGCATAAACTATTTGTGTTTGACACATGGCCGAGGCCAACTAACGAAACTTTTTTTTTGACTGACACAAATATAATATGCTCTTGTGATTATTAAACAAAAATTATAATGGACTTGAATTTTCAGAATAACATTCAGAATCTTAATAACCTCATAAAAAGAAACTTGAATTTTCTCCGATCTATATATAATAATAATAATAATAATAATAATAATAATAATAATAATATAATGGACTTTTTTTTTTGTAAAAAATATAATGGACTGACAACCTATAAATACATTATAATAGTAGAATCCTAAGGAAGTGTTTGGAATTTGGATAGATATAATATGTGATGTAATATATAATATGTTATATACTGTAAAAATTGTATATAACATTATTTTAGAAGTCTCGGACCCTTGAATTCTTGTCTCTTGATAGAAATTAGTTCGATTTTACCGATTTAAAAGTATGAGATGGGCGTTTGGTCTAGTGGTATGATTCTCGCTTTGGGTGCGAGAGGTCCCGAGTTCGATTCTCGGAACGCCCCTCTTTGTGGTTTCCCTCGCTTTTGCATAAAGCTAACAAACAACAAGCAATTTGGGCTAAATTCCCGTTACAGCCCACAGGCCATAATCGCTTGTGTCCCACTGTTATTGTAAAAATTGTGGTTTTAAACTTTTAATAGTTATATCACATTACTACTGCACGCCAATATTCGACCAGGTGGCCTTTGAAACTGAGAACATGTTATAGGTTCGTTTTTTTAATTTTTTTAAAGAATTCATTAAATGATTAACTTAATGAAAAGCATAATGATGAGCATAAAGAACATTCGGAAGTTGATTATGATTAGCATAATATTTTTTTGGCATGCCTCTTTATTTTATTTGCATATATACCACTTCCAAATTAGCATTTAACGAAATTTAGATGGAAAGTTATAAACTAACTAACCATTCAACAACACTTGGAAATGTATGTAGCAAAAGGATGCAGATCCTCTACCCACTATTTATGTCCTAGATCGTATCTCACCATTAAGATTTTGATACGTGTTTTATGTGTAATTATTTTTTTGTTTTTTTTTTCTTTCTAAAACTCTCTAAAACTCTATTGATATTGGTGAACCCTAAAAGAAAAATATTAAATCTAAGACACATATCAAAATCTTAATGGTGAGTCACGATAGAAAGTGTGGGGAGGAGATCTGAATCCGTAGCAAACAGTTAGCATATATTAAAAAAACATAGGTATAAACATAAATAATCAAATAAATTCTTAACCCTAAGGGCATGTTTGTTGCAATGTATAAGGATATCCTAATACATGCGTTAATAATATGATTGATTTGCACATTTGTTGGTATTAGCTAATATATATATATATATATATATTAGATAATATTCATTTATATAATAAATCATGTATTAGATAGGTCTCATCAATTTTATAGTATTATTTAATACATATTGTCTAATAACCTAAATAACAGTACCCATAGTGGATAATGACTCTGTCGACCTTGGTTCATATTCATGTGACCTCGGGTTGGGCTCCGAGCCGGCGAGCTCAGACTGAGCTCCGGCAACTTCGGCCCGCACTCTAACAAATTCGGGCAAGGCTACAACGATCTCGAATCAAGCTTCCGTGACCTCGTGCCATACTAATAATAATAATAATTTTAAAAAAGTATATATGTACTTAAGGTCATTTAGATTCTTTTAGTGAAGCTATAAGTATATATACTAATACAAAAGTTTGGGGTTTATCCAAATATTGTATTAGCTAAACATCTTGATACTTAGCTAATAAGTGTAGTAGTTAATACATTTAAACAAACGTGCCATAGGGTTATTTGTTTATATATATGTCCATCTTTTATATCTATCCATATTTATCAAATTATTAAGGGTTAAAGAGTCTTTTGGTCTCATATGGTTAGTCACTGTTGGTTTTTGGTGCTACATGTTTTATTTTGTAGATTTTTTGTGTCGTATGTTTGCATTTTGTAGACTTTTGGTGCATCCGTTAGTCAATGGTTAAGTTTGACCGTTAAATAATTTTATTTTATTCAATTTAGTCCACACAAGGTCATCGGCCACCTCTCAAGGCCGCCAGAAACAACACAAGGCCGCCGGAACCCATCCAAGTCCACCGGTGACCACCAATCGGGACCGGACGACTCCGATTAGAGTCGTCCTACCCCAATTGGGCCACCGATGGCCCATATCGGAGCCACAAAGCTCCATGGGCCACCGAGCTCCGATCTGGAGCTCTGTGGCTCCGACTAGAGCCACAGAGCTCCGATCGGAGCTTTGTGGCTCCGAATTGGGCCTCGGTGGCCCAATCGGGGCAAGATGGCTCTAATCGGAGCTTTTCGGTCCCGATTGGTGGTCACCGGTGGACTTGGAGGGTTCCGGATGCCTAACGTGGGTTCCGACGGCCTTGAGAGGTGGTCGAAATATTTTGGGCGGTGATTGGAAAAAAATTAGGGACTAAATTAAATAAAATAAGACTATTTAACGGTCAAACTTAACCGTTAACTAACGGATGCACCAAAATTCTACAAAATGCAAACATATAGTACAAAAATCTACAAAATAAAACACGTGGCACCAAAAGTCAACTGCGACAAACCTATGACAAAAAAAACATTATTAATTAACTACTACTCTATATAAAAAGGTAATGTTGTGAATGGAAGATTCTTTACCCTTTAATAGAAGTTGCAAGTTGCACGAGTAATCTTTTTTTGGTAATATGCATGAGTAATATTGATTGGACGATAGATGTACGTGCACTTTTCTAATACAATTTAAAATTTAAAATTATGTTTCTCTTAACATTTATAATTAAAGATATTGTTAACGTTCCCTTGTACCATTTTGCTGTGTTGGTTTTGTTGTTGAGGATAAAATATCTAATGAGAATAATATAAAAGGGGGATTTGAAGTAGTGATAAAGTTTTGGCCATAAAGTTGAAATACGGTTCTAGAATGGAGATGGTCCATGATCGGGTCATTTGGAAGGAAGGATGCCACGCCTTATTCGAGCACAGTGGTCTTGATCCATCAAAAAGGATGAGCTTACTTGAACAAAACGAATATTGGGTGCAACATGAGAGTGAACAAAACGAATATTGCTGGCCACGATTCGAGCCATAGAGGGCTCCGACCGAGCCCTTTGTGGCTTACTCGGGGCCAGGGGGCTCTAGATCGGGGCCCCTGGCTCCGATTGAGCCACAGAGGGCTTGGTCAGAGCCCTTTGTGGTCAGCAGCCCCAATTGGGGTGGCGACCACTACCAATCGGGGCCGGCCACCACCAATTGGGGTGGTGGCCGGCCCCGATCGGTGGCTGGCCGGCCCGATTGGTGGTCGTCGTCAGCCTTGGTCGTCGGTCTTGGGTGGTGGCCGGCCACGATTTGAGCATTTTCGTCTTTTTCATTTCAAGCATGTGAGGGGGGGCATTTTCGTCTTTTCATTTCAAGCATGTGAGGGGCACACTTTGATAGAATGACATTTTTGGAATTTAATTTTATTTCCGGTCACATGCCAAGCACGTGACCAACTTCCGTCAGTTTTAAAGGAAAAAATTAACGGATACCTCTTATATCATCAAAGTTGAAACCTCAGATCTCTCATATTAATATTTAAAACTTCAGACATATCCGGTTAAGATGAGCCAAACTTCAGACTTTTCATAGGTTATTGACCCTTGAATTTATAAGCAACTAAATTTTATTTTTACCAATACTCTTTCTTCTTACACCCGATTGATTCTTCTTCCATTCCAATGACATTTAGATATCAGTTCATAAGTTACGTACTCACCGTCACCTTCGTTACCTCCCACCTTTCACTGCGGTTATATTTGCATGTATCAACCGAAACTACAATTAGGTACCACACCACTAGAGATATGGTCTTTACCGACTGCATTAATTGGAATGTATATATGTAAATGCACAATTACTAACTGAAGCACCACTTATTAAATCAAAGCTATATGCATACCAATAAATTCAAAACTCTAGCATCATCACATCCACTGATGGAATAATCTTTGTAGAAGGATAACAATTTTCATATAGCGCAAAACTAGTCTTCTTTTACTATATGATGTTGTTGAACATTTCGAAGGCCCATCAAATAAGAAAAATTCACTGAACACGAATACATATTGTCCGGCAAAATTACATGAACAAATGTAGACATGTACCATGAATGCTAAACTCCATATCTTTTTTGTTGTGTTTGAATAAGCATTATGCGATCAATTAGAGTTGAATTTCAAATATATTAAATTCAATATAAGCAAATAAGTTAAAACTCTTGCTTGTCACACACTACCCTTCCATCCATGAAATGATGAAACCATTCAGTCCTACAGTCAATACGGAATACTACGTGGAAACACCTGATTTTGGATCGGTTCGAGAATATCGTGACACGTAGAACGGAAGATCGATTAAAGTCACGAGACTTGGCACACATGAAGCATTCGTGGACCCGACATCTCCATAATATATATTTTCAATATGGGTCTTAAAACAAAGCTTGAAAAATCACGAACACAACTCAACTGACTGTGAGTCGATCGGACATCGTGATAAGAAGTTATGAGAAAAAAAAATTAAAAAGTGAAAAAGGATGAATACATACATGAATATAATATATATGCATAGGTGCATAATATATATCATTCGCAGAAGATAAGAAGATATTGTGTCTTCTTTATCATTACCTTTGAGGGCCCATCAAGGAGAAGAAAGTCTCCATCTCCTGTTTTCTCCTTGCAACACACAAGTCTTCATGATGATTTTGCTCAAATTATCACTCCACTTGCATATTGCTCTCAGACATTGCAACGTACGTATTTTCCCTATAAATAGAAGCCATCCAATAACATTTCAAGGACACCAACACCTACAACAATATTGGAGAAAGGAAAATTTGGAGAGTGTAAGTTAGCTTTGTGAGAGTAGTATAATTTTCTGTCTGGGTTCTACGCGTCACGGTATTTTACCCGGAAGCAACTTAGGTAATCTCTTTTATTCGAAGTTATAACCATGTTCCGAACTTGAATAAAATTTACTTTGCACTTGCATGATTTATATATCATTTTAATATATATATACACGTATGTATAATTTGCATGTCACTGCATTCAATTTACACTTACAGTTCATCCATTAAGTATTTATCAGTGATGATCAGAACTGAATTTAGTATTGCAAATAGCAACATGCTTACTTCATGTGAGTATCATTCATCGGAGGATTTGAAGGTTTTCTTCAAACAAATAATAGTCAAACACTCTAAAATCCCTAGAAGTCAAACAATGACCAGGACCTACCTTTGCTTGAATATTCTGCAGTAATATCCTATTATTAGGATAAAAAATAACAAAAAAAAATAAATATCTAAACATAAACGACTGTATATGTTGGAGTACTTATATAGCTTATGACTTTCACTATCCATCTTATAACCGCGTTCGCCCATCTTTAACTACAACAAACGAAATTATTATGAATTATGCACAAAATTTGGCAGCGCGTCATAGACTCATAAGTAACTAATTAATAATTAACTTTGTAAAATTGAATGGAGGTATATTTGAGAACAATGCAACTGCATTTCAAAATTTGAAAAGTAAACGTAACGCAACTTTCTTCTCGTCGTAAACTTAATGCTTGCACTGCTGATGTCGTTTTGTCTGGTAAAAATTTAGGGTTGAATTCAAAATCAATTGTGTGTTGAATTCACTTTGGGTTGAATTGAACACAAAATTGAGTGTTGAATTCAACATTAAATTCACCAATTATGTGTTGAATTCACTTCAGGTTAAACTGAACACAAACTTGATGAATCGAATTTACCCTGTGAAACACGTTGACATGGTATCATTTAAATCAATTAATTCATGCCACATGGCAAGTAAAAAAACAGGAGAAGAACATAACACGAATTTATTGGTTTGATTGATAGATACAATATCAGCAACCCACAGTAAATCTGATCAATTGAATAATTTCTCATAGTTGGAGTTTGGACGCACAAGCTCATCACATTATCCAGCTCATCGCATTGTCCAGATCATCCAAGAAAATGTATTGCCAAGAGAAAAGTGCAAGTTGCTAATTACTAATTAGTGTGACTTTTTTCTTTTGTAGCTGACTTTTTTTTTTTGTTGGGTGCCTTACTTGACATGTACAATACACATACACTTGACTTTATAAAATGGGTCAACCAATCGAAATAATGTCTTTTCTTCTTTATCTTTACTAGGTAAGAATAATTCGAAAGCATTCTGCCTTATCTTTTCTTCCACGAAAATAAAAGTTTTCTCCTTTTTTTTTGGTAACGAGTTTTCTCCTTAACGTTAGATGAAAGCCAAGGTATTCCCCCAATTATTGTTATTATTACTGCTATTATATATATAACAAAGAAGGACTATGTTTGAAGCAAACATATTCTAAAGTAAAAATTATTATATATTCCTTCATAATTTTAAAGAAATACAATTATGTTGGATTAAATTAGATAATAACACACGAGAAAATCAACCCTTCTAATGTTTTAAATTAATTATGGATTTTTTTTGAATTAATTTTTTATATTTTGCCTCATGTCTTAATTGAAAACTATAAGTTTTAAAACACAAAAAAATAATAATTCATGTCACTGATACATGATTTGTCTGAAATTCTATTCATATGAAACTCATTTTTTTAAAAAATCAATAATATATTAAAAGAACATATTAATCTTATTTTTGATTAATTTATTATACGGACTTACGTAAGTTAGAAATATATGTTGTCATATGTCATTCAAAAAATTTCCATCACCACCTTTCACATGAAAAATATGTTCATAAATCAGAGTACCATAGAAATGTTATGATATCTTTTTTTTTTTTTTACGATATTCAAGAGTAATAATATTATAGTAAATTAAACGAAAAGAATATATATATATATATATGTTTATAGGTATCAAAATTATAAAATATTATTGAATGACGTAGAAGCTGACTTAGCACCCAGAAGCCCTAGATTCATTTTAAATTTTAAATCTATAGGTTTCGTCACGTGACATTTTTAATTTAATCGAGCATAATCAAACATAATTATAATTTTTTAAATCTATAGGTATATTCTTTTTATTTACCATCATATTTTTTATTTTATGAATTGTAATTAACGGGCCATAACTTTTTTATGATAGTATGATTTACGAACTGGTTATTTGATGTGAAAATAGATGTTAAATTATTTCTGATGACGTATAATATCATATATTTGCAATTTGTAATATCAAATATTCTTTCATGTGAAACATAAGTTAATAAATAATATAATTTTGAATTTAGTGCAACGTATCTGTTAATGGCTTAATGCTAGTAATATATATAAGGCTTTTGCATCAGTATCACTGTATCAGGGACTTGCCCAAGTCCCAACGCTGGGGCCCTGCTCGCCTCTGATCTACTTTAAAACTAAACAAAACAATAATTTGAAGAATGTTAGTCGGAGTACACCAATACTTTTACATTGTATCTTTAAAAGAAATAAGATTTTAGTTCAGAATATAAATAAACTAATTAATGATATATATTAATTCAAATAAAATTCAAACTTGCACTTTATTCTTTTTTCATCAAACTTACCATATTTCTCGACCAAAAACAAACAACCTTGTACTATATGATTGGTCTATTATATTGTTTAAGTTGCAAGGAAAATACGGGAGTGGCTTCAGATCCATTAATAGATAAGCTCGGTTAGTTAGGTTTTATATTGAAACCAATTAAATTAATTGGTAATATAGTAGTAGTCCACTAATATTATATAGTGTTATATAACTTTAATCTATATGTTGTGATATTATTTATTTATATGTGAACACCAATAATCTTCCCTCACATATAAGTACACAACCTTTATGACACAAAACCTCTAGTTCTATATACCAAAACTTTATGTAGTCTACATGTTTTTACCAGTTATGTGAACAAATCTGTATTTTAACTACCATGTCATACCTTGAGTCATGTCTCCGTATACTTATATATGCAAGTACAACATTTATGGGGCTACCATTTTATGTTTTTCGAATCGGGTCATTAGTGCTCTTACCACTTTGTTAGAGAGAGACATGAAAGTGAGTCTAGTCTCACTACATAAGTCCTTCATTATTAAAACTAATTGAATAAATGATTAGTCTAATCTTATTTATAAATATATATATATATATATATATATATTAATTAAATTAATTCAATGGGATCCTATTTAGTAACATGTATACTCTAACAACTTATTTAGGTTAGAACCCCATCATATATTAAAAAAAAAACTTTTTGCAAAAGCTACAAAGCAACAACTTATGCCACTTTGCTTGCACATTCAAGAATATATTATGCAACATGCATAATTCTCCTTTCAGCTTTTGAGAAATGCATTGATACAACTACACCTTTTGCCTTTTGCCTTTTTCTTTATTATTATTATTATTATTATTATTATTATTATGATTGTTATTAGTATTACTATTATGAAAATATGTTTTTTTTTTTTGTATGTTTAACATATATATGTAGGGATCTTTTTTAAAAAGGACATCTTAAAGATGTATATATGATCTGACAGCAAAAGTGTTTTTGCATTTCAAGATGGCCTCAAGACAGTACCATATGGTTTTGAACTATTATTAAAAATACATATTAAATAGGCCTGATTATTAGGTGTAAAGGTAGCACCGTTAGGTTTAGCTGGACCAATTTGCATGGAGAAATTCTGGAATACGTCAGTCGTAACACGGAGCAACTGATGTGTTACATCTTAGCCAATTAGTATGTGACATGTGTCAAAAATATCATAATACATGATCACATGTTACATGTTAATTAGCTGAGATGTAACACATCAGCTGCCATGTGATGCAACCGGTATATTCAAGAATTTCTCATTTGTATGACAACAAACCAGCAAAAAAAAAAGGTCCCACTCATGAGACGAACTACTCATGAGCTACTTGGAATCGACTCGGTCAAAACTCAAATTCGACTTGGAAAAATTCGAGCTGAGCTCGAGTCGAACTCGAGCTTGATAATACTCGGCTCGCATGACTCGCGAGCCTAAACGAGTTTCGAGTTCGAGTTTATAAGTCGAGTCGAGTTTGATTCTTATTATTATTCTTAGTTAATACTAATTAATTATTACATATGTCAACCGAGTTTGAGTATAGTCGAGTCGAGTTGAGCTCGGATTTTTTAATTATGAGAAATGCTAATTTATTGTAATGTATAATTGGTTAACAAGTCGAGTAGAGCCGAGCTCGATTATGCCGAGCTTGGAATCGAGTCGAGTTCGAGTTTCAAAATTAGAGCTTGAGTTTGAGCTTGACAGATAGTTGTCAGACCTAAATCCAACCTAAGGCGAATATGTTTTGAAAACACATGAATTTTGAAAGAGTCGCCACTAGATAATTAAGGCTAATTAGAATCTTAATTACCTAAGAAAATAAAAAATTAGACACTTAGATATTAAATCGGTCTACGATCAGAATTTCGAGTTCGGGGGATTCTGTTACAAGTTAAAACACATGAAATTTAATTACGCCCTTATGATACTCAATTCACCTAAATTGCCACAATTCGAACATTTAATTAATGCTAACCCATGTCAATATTATAATTTTTACGGATTGATGAATAATGTAACTAAACCAATTAATTAACAAAAAAAAAAGAAAGATTTTTTTTGCCAAAAAATAAAATTAGATTACCAAACACCTACAAGCTAAAGTGGCGACTCAATATATAATATATACATATAATACATATAAATTAAAAATTTACATATTTATCCATGAAATCTCTAATGCCTTACCAACTCCATGTAAAATATAGATTAGATTAACTACAATTCTTAGTCTAGCAAAAGAGAAGTGAATAATAAAATTTACAATTGTACTCTTCAAGTTTAAAGTCCCACAACTTAAAATTGATGAGCTTTTTACTGAACTGATTGAATATGAGCGTGACAAAATAATAATATGGTTTTACAAAATTATAATAAAATCTTAGCGTTTTACACAAAATAATGAAGGTTTTATACTAAAATAATGAAGGTTCATGATATATTTTCTTTTAAGAATAAACTAATTATTCAAATAAAGTAGTTGATAATATCAGTGTTATTATAACCGGACCCACGGCCCGACCGGGTTCGAACCAGAATCGGTGCCTCCAACAGTCTGATCGAGTAAAAGCGGAGGATGTAAGTGAACCCGGTTCAACTGTCCGATTATTGTCGAACCGGTCGGTTTTTAGAGAACTGGCTGGTTCATCGGTTAGCCGGTTCACATTCTTTCAATTTTTTATTTTTTTAAACCTTAAATTACAGCCGGTTCTCTCTCTCTCTCTCTCTCTCTCTCTCTCTCTCTCTCTCTCTTATTTTCTCACAGAATGGTCGGACCGAGTTTGAACTGGCTGAACCGGGAACTGGACGCCTAGCCGGTTCGATGCATGGTCTGATTCTGATAACATTGGATAATATGGTGAGATTTTTCACCTATTTTTATACTGATATATGCTTCTAGTAAGACAGACATGTTAAAAGACACTTGCTAACTTGCACCTGGGAAAATTTTAAGCAGAGGTCCTCATGCTAAGAGGGTTTCTGCTAAGGTGAAGAAGATGATGAATGTTGTAGTCACAAAGCTGGAAAATATCAGCAGAGGGGAAATGCTTTTTAACTATTGCAATGTGATAACTGACGTTTGTTTAGTTGTTCCAATGTGGTATATGACATTTCTTTAACTGTTTCAATGTGATATATGTTCTTTGTTCTATAATTACAATATGGTATATGTTACAATGTTTGATCAAGTAACAACCAATCGACAAATCTCAAATATAAAAATCTCCTGCAGCGTTTCTAACTATAACTTTCATTACTGTACCACATCTACCACAACATTCCAGTGCTTCTATTTCAGGACTCTGGTTATCCTCTTCCAACATCATAGAACAAGCACATCTTCCTTTCACTTTTACCGGGCTTTATATGTATCTCACATAACTCAGATCACATCCACCTTAACTGGAACATATTCAACATTTTTCACTTCCACTAAGAACTATAATGCGTATCACTTATATTAGGCCCCCTCTACTTAAATTTGAATCTATAATGTCTCGCACCTAACTCAGCTAGCTACCTCTCAGTTCCACTACAATCTACTCTTCTAGCTTATCTTGTGATTAGGATTCTCAGGTCAGTCACACTTTAGGAAGAGTTGTTTCTAATAATGTAGTATTTATTGCGTCCAAAGAAGGAACTACTACCTCTGCAAATCATTGTGCCTGGTTTCCTGACTCGGAGACTAACAATCATTTAACAACTCATTTAAAACAATGAGAATATCCAATCCTTATAATGGTTATATAAAGTTCTAGTTGGTAATGGTGTTTCTATTCTTATTAGTTACACATGCTATTATGTCTTAAAATGTGAGTCTTGAAATATTTTCTTAAGAAATATGTTTTATCCTTCTAATATTACAAATAATGAATGTCCATTTCTCAATTTACTAAGGATTTAATGTGTTTTTTACATTTGACTCTAATGGTTGTGTGGTGAAGAATCATGTGAGCCATCATGTTCTTCTGGAAGAAACTCTGACATAAAATTTTTATCAGCTGTATTTATCATCTTCTTCTTCATTACAAACTTTATTTAGTAGTCTATATAAGAATAAGTCTGTTGTGACATGTCTTAGTACTCTGCGTATTAAGTCTTTTGTGATGTCTGAGTCACCTATGAACTTGTGTGTTTCCAATTTTACTGAGTTTTCTAAGCCATTGACTGCTTTTAATTAAGTATGTTTAACTGCCTCTATTTAGCATCAACACTTGGTCATCCTTCTAAACTTGTTCTAAATAAGATTTTACATGATTTTGGTATTAGTTCCACTTCAGATATTGTTGATTACTGTGTTTCTTGTAAGTCATGAAAGACTCATAAACTTTCATTTCCTATTTCATCTACTGAATAATCTTGGTTGGATATATGTTCTTTGTTCTACGGTTACACGGTGGTATTTGAATTTCTGTTAGAATGAGAAAGTTTTCTCCTTATGCATATGTAGGGGTATATGTTCTCTCCAGTATATTACTTTCGCAAAATATTTCTCCAATAATCTACATCTCAAGATTGTTGAAGCATGTCATTAATGAAAATAGACTAGATTTTCAAAACTTACAAACCCACATCTATAAAGTTCCAACCATTTCAAAACTTAGCAGCTCAACATATACCATATTGTAATAATAGAACAAAGAAGATATACTCCCATTGAAACAATTAAAAAAAAATCATATATCGCATTGAAGCAATTAAACAAATGTCATTTACCATGCTGCAACAATTAAAAAACATTATCATCGGCTGATATTTCTCCATCTTTTTTACTGTAGCACTCATCATCTTCTTCACCTTGGCAGAAACCTTCTTAGCATGAGGACCTCTACTGAAAATTTTCCCGAATGCCCGTGGTTTTCACCGCAACAATCAATCCACAATCGCATTTTCGTCGATTGGGTGTTCAAATTACTAGAATCCATTGAAGACATCAATTTGAGGTAGGACTACGAAAATCGCAGAGATTGGAGGAGAGAACTTAGTAAAATCAAAACTTCAAAACCTAATTGGAATGAGGAAGAAGAAATGAGAATTGTTCTATTTGTTTACAGGTATTTCCGTCGGTTCAAGTAATTCAATTTCTAAATTTCCGTCAAAAGTGGTTCCGCTCGTGACATTTTCCATTCAAAACTAACGATTTTATAGACCATGCAACACTATAATTTTTTTGCGTATCAATTTATCCCAAAAATCGTTTTGAGTACTATTTAACTATCTCATATACCAATTTAATTATAATCTCTATATATATTATGTATGAAAATCCATAAGATGCTTACCCTTTTAAGCTAGCTAAATATCATTGGGAAAAAGAAAATGGGCAATTGACCTAAAGAAGACGCAAAAGACACCACCTTAAAAATCTAAATTTGTCCGCATACAAAAAACAGTCTTGTCCGTTGGATGGTTTCAACGGCACAAAATCCACAATTTCATTTCATTCGTCATGACTGAGTCTCTCTGTTAAGTTTCCATGACATGGGTCACAAGCAATTCTTTCAATATTTTCTTTTTTTTTTGGCAAAATAACGATTTTATTACTTTTTTATAATATACAAGTATTCATATAAAGGTCACCTCTCTCTCTTTCAATAAATATAAAATTAATTTCGACCACAAAAAGATAAATTATTATTTATTTAGTAATAATACTCTCTGCATTCTGTCTCTTTCTTGGTCGGCTGCACCTCGCATCTATATCACGTTCCTCATTTAATGGGTAAAATCACTAGGCGACAAATGTTCACTTTCGGCCTTTCAAAAACCTTAATCGCACCACTTATTGATAATAATAAAACTTCCAAAAACGAAGGTACAATAATGTGTGTAGTGTAACTATATGCATTCATTCAGATATATATTCTTCATACTTGGCCAAAAAAAAATATATATATTCTTCTTCTATACAAGAAATGCTCTATTCTATCGTCGTCACAAATATCAAAGAGAACCTTTAAGAAGATTCATACAAAATTTGCAAAAAAAAAATATAGAAATTTACTAAGTATGGACAAATTGTAGTTACCAAACGTTACGTAAAATTACTCATCCTGGGAAGGATATGAACCGCCACTGCCTGAGAACCCTCCGGCGTGTTCACCACCCACATCCGCGGTGGTGCCTCCTTAATATCAACCACAGCGATGGACTCTCCTCTGTCACATATCGCGCACACCCGACCACCTGCTGCGGCTATCTGCTGTGCCCCTTTGAGATTGTCCGACACCATGACGTCATCCCAACTGTCCTCGTCCACATCGTATCTCCGCAGTATCCCGCCGGCGATGTCCACCATGTACAGGGTCTCCTCATCCATGGCCGCGGCCGGACCGTTCCATCCTCCGACCATTCCCTTCGGCATATCCTGCCACGTGTCCGTCTTTATGTCGTACACACCTCCTTCTCTGGCAGATCCACCCTTGACGTTGACCATACAGAGCTTCCCTCTCAATCCCACGGCGTCGATGGCGTCTCTGCTGAATTTTCCGTCCTTGAGATCCCCCAGCCTCTGCCACTCCCAGTAACCGCCGCTGTTGCTGCATCCGCGCGTGCAGTCCAGATCCCATTTCTCGACAGACTTAGCGACTTCCGTGTTAAACTGCGCGCCCATCCCGCTCGCCACGTAGACCGCGCTCCCTGAAGCCCCGGCGGCGCACCAACGTCGGGGAACCGTTGGAGGAGGGCCGGTGGACCATCTCCCGGAGATTGGGTTAAAGATGAGTGGTTGGATTACCGCAGGGAAGAAGTTTTGAGCGGTGCCGGCGAGGAGGACGAAGTTGCCGGAGACAGCTACCGATTGTATCGGGAAGTCGCGTGAGAGGAACGAGGGGTGGTGGCGCAGGATGATGAGTGGCTCGTCGGAGAGCGGCGGCGGAAGTGGCCTCCATTTGGAAGCAACGGGGTCGTAGGCGGAGAACTCGATCTTGCTAGGGCGGCTGGTAAAGCTTGCCGGCGACGAAGTGAGGACGGCGTAGAGGGAGAGAAAAGGAGGAAAGGAGGGAGAGTAGATAAGGCGGCGCCATGAGCGGCAGACGGAGTGAAGGAAGCTAGGGTGGACTTTGGACAGACAAAGCTGGGCAATATGGTCGGGGAGGCCAGGGAGAAGCTCCCCGGAATCTGAAGGCAGCATTTTGCGGCGCCGTTGAGGACACTTTGCGGCGGCGACAGGTGTGATTGAGGAGGAGAAGGAAGAAGGGGTTGATGATGCGGTTGGGGAAGTGGTGGCGTTGGCCATATGAAATAAAGTGAGAGGAGAGAAATGGTCCTGCCTGCCTTCAAACATGCGTGTCATATATTGAGGACTTTACCCTTTTTTTCTTTTACGTTGTCATATTAAACGTTATCTTATAGAATTGCATAACATCCGGTTTAAAAAAAAGGTTACATTTTTATAGAAATAGACATAATATAATTATTTAATTAAATGTTAGTTTGATTTATGATTTTTTTACCAAAAAAAAGTATTATTTATGAATATTTCATTTGAAAGTAAAAGTTTTAAGGAAAAAGTATTTTATGTGAAGTATTTTCGTGCAAGTTACTTTTTTTCGGAACCGAAGACATTTTCAAATACTTATAACTTACACTACTGTAAATTTTTATCGACAATAAGATATAAATAAGGTGCGAGTTAATAACTTCGATTTTCATTTATAAGTAAAATTTTGTGCAATACATTGTATACGATATATTATTAAAAATTTATTAAAATATGATTTAGTATGTTAAATTGCTATATTTCAAGTTCAACTGACCAAACTTACTATTTTTACATGTTATTAATTATTATATTATGTAGTTGTATTCTTGTCAGATACACTATGGGAAAGTTGACTAGTCGTTACAAAAAGTATTTATAAAATGAAAAATAATAAAATATAAAACTGTCGTTTATTTGGTTTTTGAAAATTAATTTTTATTTTCATAAATATAATTTCTACTTTGCGTGACTTTCTTTTCATTGAAAAGCTGCAATGATAACTATTGAATTATAAGTAAAGAGAGATTCATTAACCTTTACGCACTCCTACTTTAGCAAGATTCCCCCTTTTAGAAGTTGGAGCTCCCCCAATTTCTGCCAAACGAAAAGGCCTTCCACTAAATTTATTAGATAGGATATATTTAGGTAAAAAATAAATAGCCGGGCGGAATTTTAAAAAAAATAAATAAACTAATAATAATAGCGGGTGCATTTTGAAAAAAAATCTTGGATTTTCAGGTATCAAAGAGAGGGTTTAATCATACTATTTTTTTTAATAAATGTATGTGTACATATATAGACATAGTATCTAATAAATATAAACCATGTAATTACAGTATTGTAGTTCATCGCTTCATCACTTAACTAGACGTCAGAGGTTAATGCTCTTTATCAAAAGAGTGTGACACTTGTCATGTGTATATTGGCTTACACAATAATTTTCCCTGCTAGTGTAATGAAAATAAAAAGATATTATAGTCAACATTTTACACCTTATGTGTTGCCTTTCAGTTTTTTTTTTTTTTTTGTGAATTACAAGAGAAACATTCAATAAAACATCACACAAGTACTACCCTATTTTGAGATTGACCTATACAATCGTATATAGGGCTGGCAATTCGTGCGGTTCGTGCGTGTTCGTGTCGTGCTAGCTTCGTGTCGTGTTCCAGAGGTCAGCCCAAACCCAGCCCAACCCGACCCAACATGAAAAATCAGCATGAAAAACCTAGAATAAATTGAATAAAAAATTAAATATAAAAAATTTTGAAGTAAAATTTTAGAATTATCGTGCTATATCGTGCTATCGTGTCGTTCCGTGTCATCAATATCAAACCCAAACCCGTAATTTTCGTGTCGTGTTCGTGTCGGCCCATCGTGTCGGGCCCAAATTGCCAGCTCTATCGTATAACATCAGCAACCTCAAACTTGTTGGAACACTCTCCAAAATAACAAAATTTGATTCCAAAGTAACAGCTTCCTTCGCTAGGCGATCCGCAATCTTATTTGCTTCCCGATAGATGTGGTGAATCTTAGCTCTCTTAAAATATTTCAAGAGTTTCCTACAATCACAAATTAAAGGCATTAAATGTCTATCATCATCGAGATCATTAACAATCAAATTGATTGCTTCTTTTACATCCATCTCCACAAAAATTGAGTCAATATTATGGTTTTTGCTAGGACTAACCATCCCCTAGTGCCCAAATCTTAGCCACTAAGCAATTTGAAGTGCCTAATTTTCTCTGAAAACCTTTAATCCAACCACCAAATTCATTTCGTAGGATTCCCCCACCACCCGCTGGTCCCGGATTCCCAAAAGCTGAGCCATCTGTATTCAATTTCACCTAACCATAAGGAGGGGTGCACCATTTAACATGTATGGTGGATTTTGAACTTAAAGTGTTAGACTTTGAGAGAGTATAAACAATTCCTCTAGCATGTTCCACAATAAAAGCAGCTAAATTAGTAGATAAAGTGCAATTATTAAAGATTAATGAGTTCTTGTTCTTCCAAATGTTCCAAATAGCAGTGGTGAAAACATCTTTCCACTCTAAGCCTGGTCGATAAGGTGTCGGATTCCTGTAATTTTCCAAAATCCAAAGATAAACATGTTTAAAATAGAAATTTTGGATCGAAATTGGAACGCCAATTTATCTCCAAATTTTCTTCGCCACGGGGCATTTCCTTAGGGGGTGTTTGGATGGATGTAATGTGGGACGTAATCTCACATTACGTCCCACATTACATCAACATTACGTTGCTTGGTTTGCCAAACGACGTAATGTGCATTGTAATGTACTGTGCATTGTAATTTGAGATTACGTCCAAAGTCCAATAAACGTAATGTGAGATTACATCCAAAAACGGAGGTAATGTGAGATTACGTCCAATATTACGGAGTGCTATTATTTTATTATTATTTATAAATAGATAAAATACTTTGTATTATCTTTATAGTTAAATATGATAATAATATTGTTATTTTATTAGCTTTTTGTTTTTTATTTACTTCATAACTTATTATTATAATAAATAATAATGCTCATAATGTTTTTATAAAATGAGTAAAATCTTTTTCGTGTCATTTAAAAAAAAAATCTTATAAAACTATATATAATGTTTCAATTAATAGAAATTTAATAGTTGTGTGTATTTAGTTTAAATATTTAATATTTAGAATTCATAAATGATTATAGAATTAACCACAAAACATAAACTTTAAGAAGTTCGTTATTGTCAAAATATATATTCTTTTAAATGTTATCATATTAAGATATAATACTCTCTTATAAATTAATATAATAATAATAGTGTCACATTACAATGCATATTACAACACATACCAAACACTGTAATCTGACATTACACTCCACATTACAGCACAACCAAACGTTGTAATATGACATTACAAGTAATCTCACATTACGTCTCACATTACTTGTAATCTCACATTTCAAGTAATCTCACATTACGTCCATCCAAACGCCCCCTTAGAGCATGGGACATGTCTTCTTCCACTTGATTACAACAAGTACAATTAGGATTCACATTCTAACCTATGTTGTTCAAGTGTTTGGTAGTAAATATTTTTTCATGGCAGCAAAGCCAAATTCAGAACTTAATTTTAGGAATTGTACTGCAAGACCAAATCCAATTCCATCCTCCTTTGGTAAACTCACTACACTCACTACTGTTGTAGTTTTTTGAGATAATACTTTTATGGACAAATGCTACAGTAGGAGTGCCTTAAGGAGATCCAAACCAGATTTGTGTATCCTCCTATCCCTATTAATACTAATGGGAATACCAATAATTTTTCTCATAATATGATCAGGGAGACAGAAAGACAATTTTGAAAAATTCCAAGACCCATTTTTCTTTAACACATCTTTGACTCTGAAATTCTCCTCTTCCTCGGTTAGAGGACCTTGAATATGAGATCTTAGAGGAGAATCATTGAGCCAAATATCATTCCATAAATGAATCTTATTACCTTTACCAATCACCCAACCTTGACCCTGCTCGAGAGTAGCTTTCCCATCTTTAATAGCTCTCCAAGTACAAGAAACCATTTTTGGTTCATCCTTAATAGAAATCATATATTTTTGTTTAAGAATAGTAGCCCAAGGAGCCTCAGATTTCTCCAAACGCCAAACAAAATTTGCCAATATTCTTTATTTCGGTCTCTTGTTGATGAAATACCAAGCCCCCCATATTCCTTTGGAAGATTTAAGGTCTCCCACTTAACTGCATGAATCTTCCTCTTTTCATCGATAGAGTCCCAGAGAAAATTCCTATTTAATCTGTCAATATCATTGCAAACAGAGGTGAGTAAAGCAGAACATTACATAATATGAGTAGGAATAGAGCTCATAACCGACTTAACCAACACTTCCCTACTAGCTAAACAAAAAAAAAATATTTAATTTAATATAAAAGCTGACATAATGTTAATTTTTGTACATTCTAAAATTTAGAATTATCTATATGATATTTTTTTTAACTTAATAGTCATACAGAATTATGCATAATTATATTGTTTAATAATAAATTAAACTCCCGCGGCAAAAATAATTAACTTAAAGAATTAGAATTCTTTAATTATCGTGATCACTTTCTTGTTTAGGTGAAAAGTAGCATATTTGTCTTTTTAACACATTTCCAACTGCTCCACCCATCATGAGAGATAGGGATTAACTTTTTGCCATAAACTTTTTAAGTTCTCAAAAGAAAATGTATGAGGTTGTTTTGCAGATTCCCTTACCTATAAATAAATTATGTGCTTATGTATGGATTTCTCATTCTTAGCAAAAATGGAAGATTAGGTAAAGGAAGACTATGGATTTCTCATAATGGATTAGGTATAAGTTTTGGAGTCGTTTGTAATTTGTATGTTGGTTTGAGTTTTGACCTATCTTAGAAAGTAATTTAAGACCGTACTAGTTTTTTTTTTTTTTTTTTTTTTAATTTATTTTTTATTTATTAATAAAAACTATTATTTTATGTTGGATTTCAAAAGGAAGGTAACGTCATAATAATAATAATATAAATTCGACGGACATATCTTTGATCGATATATATATATATATATATATATATATATATGTTTTTCTAATTAATATTTTCTAATTTTGATCAAAACTTTATAAATTAAGATAAGATATAATGTTGAGTAACTATAAATTTAGAAAAAGAAAATGTATATCTTATTTAGACTTTATGTAAAACAAAAAAAACTCTATACTTAAATTAAAAAAAATTAAAAATTCCTTTTTAAATAACAAACTTATAGACTTCAATACCTCATGAGGTCACCGCCTGAGTACCCAAAGTTGGTTGGACCAACTGGTAAAGCGTGTTGTGTTCCCCGTGGGCGACCCGAGGTCGAAACCCGCCGGAGACGCCTTATTGGGGAGGACTTTAACATTAACGCTCCCGATCCGAACTTGCGAGAGCAAGTATCACAAATTTAAATATTAAAAAATATAAACAAAACACTATAAAGCATATGTATCTATATATAACTTAGCATAACGTCTATATAGAACTATAACATAGAGTAAAAAAGACTATATTAAACAATGATCTAACTTTTCAATTAGAAATGTTGTTATTGAAATGATTCTCGTATATGTTATTATATGTTTTTATTGAGTAAGTAAAATCTTCATTGACATAAATAATTAATATTTTTTTTTTCCCAAGGAAACTCTTTATCAGTACAAGCAAGAATCATTTTGGATTACAATTAAACAATAGAACTGAAATAAGAAAATACTGAAAGTCTTGAAACACAATCAATAGACACATTAATTAACGGCAATCCAATTGGCGTATCGATTTACATTACGCCGGATAAACTTTCAACGAATTTCTAATGTCGAAATCGCTCTTTAAAGAATAGTTCGAATAATATTGTCGAGTTTTCAATCAATCTCTGTCTCCACGCGTATTTGACGTATGATATACTCGACGTCCGATTCGATAAGAACCTTATCCCAATGATTAACTACGGCTAAATCAACGACTTGTAAAATAGCAAACACCTCTACATTGGTAGCATTCAAATCACAACACAACGAGTTACGCCTCGCTAACATTCTTCCTAGGCAATCCCGAGCTATTACACCTGTACCTCCCCGCCATGTGCCCGGTTCCTAAGAACCATCACAACAAATTGAGAAAAAACTTACCGGGAGACGTCGTCACAAGTGTTGTTCGGTCGGTCGGACTGAGACTCACTTGAACGCACGCTACGAAAGGACGAAGACCAAGTCTCGAATGTTAATTGGCTAGTGTTGGCACCGACATGAACAGTAAGCCGGTGAGTTCCTACTAGTATGAACTATACTACTTCTTCTATTACCGATAATGAAAAACATTAATATTTATAATTCGAGTCCCGCCTAATGGCATCTAGTGGCAAATATAGGAATTATAAACTTCTATTTTGGAGCTAGAAACTCCTATTGAAATATCAAATTTCTATTTAATTATTACTATTGGAACCAACAGTAAATGACACTAAGAACTTTTTAAAATGGAATTTACAACTAGGAACTAAAAATTGCAAACTACCATTGCAAGTGCTCTAAGATACGCGCTTATGCTCTCCTTAAAAATCGATGTTCGGACCGAAACCAAAAAATATCAAGACCATTTCATAGATTTCTAAGGACATTTATATCTCAACTCTGAGATATTTTATCTCAGACTAACGTGGCATGACACGTCACATGATAAACTAATTAAATATTAAAAAAAAATCAAATATGTTGAATCGGATCGCATGATAAAAGATTCTGGAACTTTAAATAAATAAATTTAGGACTATTTTAATCATACATAATAACTAAGGTTCATTCTGCAATTTCTAAATAATTAATCCCAAATCTATTCATCATCGTTTCTTCTTTCTCATGTCCTCCTTCTTCCCCATTCTTCATCATCCTTAGGCAACAAGGGTAGCTCGGCCACTGAGTGCATCATGTCATCAACAAAGGAAAAATGAAGAATAATCAATGGAGGTTGACCTAGATTTCGCCCTCCATTTGGGAAACGACAAGAGCAGCAAGAAATCGCGCTCCATTTGGAAAACAACGAGATCATGCATGCCTCCGGAGATGCATGACGGAAGCAAACTGCCTTCTTGAATTTCAGAACCCTATTCCATTTTCAGCTCAAGAATGACAAAGTATGGTATAAGCTACAAATCTTTTCTCCAAGGAGCTCACATTTTAACCAGTCTAGGGATTTCTTTTTTAGCTGCTTTCTCGTTTAACAACTAATTCTACTAGTGCATCCTTGTTGAAGGCATTTTTCATTAGTTGGATTAGGTTCCAATTTATTTCCAAATATACTTGCAGACTGTACGCTAGCATGGTTTTTATATGTTCTAGCAAAAAAAAATTAGTTTGAATTGGAGTCGTCTTAAAAGAAAATGCAATGATTTGTTTCTGTGTGAAATGATTTTGTCTATTTTGTGTCATCTTTCAACTGTTTCTTCGAATGACTCAATTCCAGTCTATGGATTTTTCCCGTGCAAGCCTTCAAAATTGCAGATAATTGAAGGTATAGTGGTCCGAAATTGTTAGTTGATTGTGTGTAGCCTCAACTGAAATTATCTCATACTGGGCCCTAGAGTGTGATATGTGTAACATCAACTGAAATTTCAAATTTTCATGATCTGACTGGAGGAGGTTCTTATCTTATAGATTTATGTTTATTTGTACTGATTTGCACCATGAACAAACTATTCGGTCACTATACTGCTGGAATATTAGCTTTTTAAGAGGAATTTACTGTTTTTTTGAATGTAATCTGTTATTTTTAATGGAGCTTAATCGTTTGATTCCTATAATTCATTTTGACATTTGCAAGGTGTTAGTTTGGCTGAATTTACATAGTCTCACAAATTATGTCAAATGTCAAAATCCAGTCAAACTAACACCTTGCAAATGTCAAAATGAATTATGGAATTAAACGATCAAGCTTCATTAAAAATAAAAGATCACATTGAGAAAACAGTAAATTCCTATTAGAAAGTATACGTAGCTTATACTCTTGCTTTGTCATTCCTGAGCTGAAAACGAATTACAGTTTTGAAATTCAAGAAGATGATTTGCCTCCTTCATGCATCTCCGGAGGCATGCAAGATCTCACTGTTTCTCAAATAGAGCGCGATTTCTTGCTGCTCTTATCGTTTCTCAAATGGAGGTCGAAATCTAGGTCAAGCTCCACTTATGATCTTTGAAGATGACATGGTGCACCTAGTGACCGAGCTACCCTTGCTGTCTGAGGAGGATGTAAAACGGGAAAGAAGGAAGACATGAAGAAGAAGAAACGACGATACATAGAATTAGGTTTAATTGTTTAGAAATTATATAATGAACCTTAATTATTATGAATGGTTAAAACAGTCTCAATTCACTTAAAGTTTCAGAACCTTTTATTATCCGATTCAATTCAATATATCCCATTTCTAAAATAAAAAAAAATTAATTAATTTATCATGCTGATGTGTCATGCCACATCAACCTGAGATAAAAAAAATAAAAAAATAAAAGTTAAGATAGAAATTTCATTAGCCCTAGTTCAATCCTAGGATCGAAAGGAGAAAAACTAAATATTTGGTCCGAATCGGTCCAATTATTAAAATCATTAAAGTCAAACTTGAGAATCTATAAAAAAAAATTAAATTCTAGAATTCATTTTTAAATTTAAATTAACCTAGTTTTTTTATGCAAAGTTCACCTAGTATAAACAATAAAGGTGAATTATAATTATTTAAATTAAATTCATAATTCTGCTCTCTTTTTCTTACGCTGACGAAAAGGCGGGACTGTAATCCCAAACATCGGCGCGAAAACCCTAATCAACGGACTTCAAGCAACTCCACAACGGAGTCATCCTTCGATTTTCCGGTGATGTTCTGCGGCGACGACGAAGAAGATTCACTTGGAATGCTGCCATCACCGCTGCTGAGTCCGCCGCAACAACCAGTGGCTCCGCCTCAGCAACTTCCGACTCAGCTGCAATCGATACAGCCGCAGTGGAGCCAGGAGGAGACACGAAAGTTTATCCGCATCCGATCCGATCTGGAGAACGAGTTCACAGTCGCGAAGAGGAATAAGACGCTGTGGGAGACGGTGAGCTTGCGCATGAGGGAGAGCGGGTACATAAGAACGCCCGATCAGTGCAAATTCAAGTGGAAGAACCTCCTCAATCGCTACAAGGTAGTAAACTTTATATCTTTCAACGAATATAATTACTCATCTACTATTATCAGGCATTTATATCTGTGAATATTGTTGAGAAAATGCTCTTAAATGGATTTTTGTTATGTGAAGAATAGATGCTATGCTGAATTGGAAGCATTCTTTGCTCCATTGTTGTTTCCTATTTTAAAATCCAGATCTTTATTCCCATATGATGAATTGCTTCAAAAACTATAGTATAGCAGAGCTTTTATTTTATGTTTATCCTTTGTGCTTATGCAATGTACAGCTTAGGGATTGTTCCATTATCTGTTATGTCATTTCGATGTTAATCCTCATTCCATCTGAATTCATTTTGATCATTCTTGGATTTTGTAACGTATCTTGCAATTCCATTGATCACAATTCACATTTTTTTGGTGCTAAAAGCAAATGAATTGTGCTCTTTTGAATTGAAATATGTTATTTTCCTTCTATGCGTATCTTAATTTGTTTCCTTTGTCGAGATGACTAATCGTTCCGTTGGTGCACATGCTGTTCCACTGAAAGATCCATTTAAGATTCTTCTTGAAAATGAAGGGCATCTGATGAACTACTACTGTGTATGTCTAGCAACTTCCGTTCATCCAGTTTTGTGCCTGAGGTTGCTTAGGTTGATGCTGGAATTTGCGTTTGACAATTCTCAAGGAAATTGTTTATTTGTCTGAGTAAAGGGATTGACAATGTCTATTTTCTGCTTGCATAGTACTCACTAAGTTAAGCACATCATTAACGATGTTGCTTGCTAAACTATATGCTTGGGAAGAAAAACATTATTTTTTTTGTTATTGTATCTGCGAATTTGATATTCAATAGATTGACAACAAGATTTGAAACAGGGAACCGAGGCATCTAATCCTGAAAATCCTCGGTTATGTCATTTCTATGATGAACTGCATGCAGTATTCACTGCAAGAGCAAATAACATGCAGCAAGTAATACATCTTGAATCAGAGAGGGCCTCCTCTGCTCAGGCAAGTAGAAAATCCAAGAAACTTAATCCCCAACATTTATCTAAGGAACAGTCTGATGGCGATGAAGACGCAGAGGAAGTTTCTAATGAAGAGAAATCTAAAAAAGGAGCTTTCCGAAAGAGGAAAGCCGAAAAGTCACTTACTGGAAAACCTTCAAAAACACCTAATGGTGATGTTTATGAGGTGCTTAAAGAATTTCTAAACCAGCAACAGAGTATGGACCTACAATGGATGGAGATGATGGATAGGCGAGCCAACGAGCGGCTCTTGTTTGAGCAGGAATGGAAGAAGTCCATGGAGAAGGTGGAAAGAGAACGGTTAATGGTTGAGAAGGCGTGGCGTGAGAGGGATGAACAGAGGAAGTTAAGAGAAGAGAGCAGAGCTGAAAGGCGTGATGCTTTACTGACAACCCTCTTGAATGACCTTATTCATGGAAACAGCTTATAAATAAAGGAGAGGCCTCGGAGTTATGGTGTGTACTGATAAATTAGGGTTAGGTTTGTAGAAAAGAATACTTAGGGTTTGTGCTCATTTGGGTGGGTACATAGATGTTGTATGTAAAAGAAAGTGTTATCTTTTATGTTTCGCATTGTTTCTATGATTGAGATACATATGCCCCCAAACACGATAATACCAAATATAGTGTCGTAGAAAGATTTGATTGATCATCAAGCAAGTGCATAACTGCTATTTCCTGGATACAGAGTAAAGTCGAGCTTTTACACAACATAGTGAGTTCTTGATCATATAACAATGCACATAGATTATTTAGTACACAGATGACATAGAGAAAGCATTTCACGGTTTCTCTTTTTTTTTGCTTCTTCAACAATGAATGAAGGTACAAACTCAACAGGACTCAGATGGAGGATTTTCCTTGGGATGCTTGGAGCCGTAATGATCAACAAGTTGTTTCTGGTTTGCAAGTTGAGCCTGCAAAATGCAACAATGGATTGGATTCAACTGGTGGAATGACAGCAATAGGGTAATGGCGGACAAGTTTTCATGTAATGAGAACTAGTTCATGCAGTAGAGGCACAAATGCAAACTAATATTGTAAAATTTGACAGGGGAGTGCCATTGATGACCAGAATTACAATCGTGATGGATCAAATTACCGTCGGTGTAGGAACCGAAAGAAAGATTTTGCAACATAGGATGGTATATACTGCTAATGCTCGAGCCTACCTACCCTGAATATGAAGCAACAGGAAATAATACTGCTGCACTGACAAAATCCAATCATTTGTGGCCAAAGCCAAACTACATCTATATAGCTTCCTGATCGTTGTGCTAACATTTCATCCACTTCTATGTTGAATTGAGCATAGCAAAGATGAACACGATGCTGAGACAAATTCACCGCCGAATCAATGCAAAGTTTGGGGGAACTACCGCATATCCAATCAAATCGATGCGATCCATGATTTTTTAGATAAAAAGAGAAAAGTAAACCTTGCAGATGGGGCACATGATTTTGAGGCCGAGGGCTCTGGCTTCGATCTGCGATCCCTTTGATTTCTGATTCTTCTCTGCATTCTTCTTCTGTGCTTCGATCTTTTGCTTCCCCCTCGTCATCTCTCTCTCTCTCTCTCTCTTGAGCTTTCTGATCAAAGTTTGCAGATGAGGACGGACGGCATCAACAAGAATCGTGTTCTGGCAAAAAAAAACGAATCTTGTAGTAATTATTGACTGGCCCTTCAAATTTCTAAAACTTTTGAAGAGTCCCTATTAGTCTATTACCATTCATTATTCTTGTATTAATTAATTATTTGTTGGCCGAAAACTAATTAATTATTTTCTCTTCTCTACTTCGATCTGTGGAATTCCAACTCAAACTTGGATAGATTACTCAAAGAATAGATGCCTCAAATCTCTTCTAGTTTTATCTATCGAGCAGTTGTGAACTCTAAAATCCAATAGTTTAGTTGAATTCAAAAAGTTTAACTTCTTTATTGAAAGTCCAAATTCCAAGGATGCTGCGATTAGCATGACTCACCTTCAATTCCACCTCTTTTCTGTCAAAATATGGACTTCAAGTTGAATTGCATTTTAGTTTGTGGGCTGCAGCCTGTAGTGTTTTGGGCTATGGTTGTTGACATTTTACTGTTTTAAGGCGTTATAGTCTGGGCTGGTCGTACATTAAACTAGAGATATAATTGACATTTATTTTTAGGATAGGATATAGGTACTCAATCTAAAGATTCCAAAATTGTTGCTATACTTTTCTGTTGATGGCGATTTCTAAGTGAGATTTCTTGTTCTTGAGTGATGATATCAGAGCAATAAGGCGATCTTTGCCTTTTCTCATGATATTGTTGTTTATTCGGTGAGTTCTAGCGTTCCTCTGGTTCGCGATTTTTCATTTTATGCACAATTTGGTGGCTCTTGCGTGGTGCTCTTCATTGAGCAATATTTCGGTTTGTTATCTACTTCGATCTTCTTTTCAAGCAATTGAAGAATATTTACTTTCTTCAAGTCCCTTTGCATTTGATGGTTAATCATTGACATCGAACCCTAACGACAAGCCGGAAGATGATACGTTTATATCGAAGATGGTTTTCGATGCAGCCGATCAGACTTATTGCGACGTCGTGGCCTAGGTAGACTATTTTCATCATCTATAATTACATGCAAGTTACAATCTAGCTGCCCGCATGACTTTTGTTATCTTGAATGGTGCTAAAAATTATCATAAAGTGGAGCCATGCAATGAGATCTTTATTTATAGGAAAGAATAAATGAAGTTGTTAGTAACACATGTGTTAGCGATAAATTTAGTCTTGTTTATCATGATCTTTAGGATCAGTGTAACACTGTAGTTTTTGGATGAATTATGAATTCTATATCTGATGATCTGGCTAGTTCTGTCATGTATTCTGAGAGTGTAATTTTAGTATGGAGAGAATTGATAAAACAATTTGATAAAGTGAATGGTTCGAGAATCTATCAGTTGCACAGATAGATCGTGCTCAGTCAACATGTGCTTGATTCTACCTCGATCTTTTTTACGAAGTTGCACATTCTATGGGATGAATTTGATGTTGCTTGCTCTTGCCACATATTGAGGGTGACATTTTTATAGAAACATCTTGAGCATAAGAAGAAGGGTTAATAACCGGAGTGATCTGAATTTTCAAAAGTTAATATGGAATGTCTTAATTTTCAACTTTGTTTATATTTGGTTTTCCATCCATTTTTAGAGTTAAATTTAACAGAATTGTCTGAAATGACACTTTTATCCATTTTAATATTTTGTTTTATTTAATACCTTATTTGATGAGATGTAAAATGAAAAAATTACCCCTGGAGTCAAATTAAGAATTGAGTCACTATTTTTTATTTTGTTCAATTTAGTCCTCAAATTTATATTCTTAAGTTTTGATTTTTACAATTGAGTCCTTATTGTTTTCTCCGTCACCGCATTAAGTCCACCAGCCACCACCAGAGGCCGCCGATCACCACCCAAGGTCGACGACGACCACCAATCGGGTCAGCCACCACCAGATCGTGGCTGGCCAGCCCCAAATCGTGGCCGGCCAGCCAGCCACAGTCAGGGCCGGCCACCACCCCAATTAGTGGTGGCCGCCACCCCAATCGGGGCCAGGGGCTCCGGATCGGGGCCAGGGGCTCCGGATCGGGGCCAGGGGCTCCGGATCGGGGCCAGGGGCTCCGGATCGGGGCCAGGGGGCTCCGATTGAGCCACAGATGGCTCGGTCGGAGCCCTCTGGCCCAAATCGGGGCCAACAGACCTAATTGGGGCTGCTGGCTCCAATTGGGGTGGCGGCCACCACCAATTAGGGTGGTGGTCGGCCCCAATCGGTGGCTGCCGGCCCCGATTGAGGCTGGCCGGCCCGATTGGTGGTCGTCGTCGGCCTTGGGTGGTGGTCGGCGGCCGCGGGTGGTGGCCGGCCACGATTGTGGTATTTTCGTCTTTTCAATTCAAACATGTGAGAGGGGGCATTTTCGTCTTTTCATTTCTAGCATGTGAGGTGCACACTTTGATAGAATGCATTTTTTGGATTTAATTTTATTTTCGGTCACATGCCAAGCACATGACCAACTTTCGTCAGTTTTAACGGAGACCTCTTATATCAACAAAGTTGAAACTTCAGACCTTCTATATTAACTTTTGAAACTTCAGACCTTCCATATTAACTTTTAAACATGATCTCCATCTTGACCTTGTCTGGAAACATCATCGCTAGTCGCAAGGCTGCTCGGCATCCAATTCCCTCTGCTACCAACAAAAAGATGGGAAAGTCACGAGCTGGATTCGATTTTAGACCTCTCCGGTTAACATGGGTCAAATATCAGAAATTTCATAGGTTATTAACCCTAAGAAGAATATGTGTCTTTTTCAGTTTTTCGCCGAGTTGAATGACTCATATTCTACAATGATGAGTAATTTTCTTTTGTTGACTCTTTTACTCTCTATTAATCAGGCTTACAATTTCTTGATTCAAGAATAAAATAAAAAAGGATTATCCTCTAACATTGCTGGATTAGTTGAGTTAGTAGCCTCCAACCTTACTTCAGAGGGGGACAAACACAAATGGAATCAGTTAGTAGAGTGCACTTTTTGCTATAAAAGGGGACAACCTGTGGGTACATATTTTGCTTAGGGGTGTGAATTTTGCAAAAAGAATGGGCATATGAAAGACAAATTCTTCAAGTTTAGAGATCGGATGAAGAAATGAAACTTTGCCAAGGAAAATTATGTTGCTTTGTCGATGAGAAGTAGTAATTTTGGCTCGGAGCATGGAATGATGCAGCACAATTTTGTTTTCACATCAGATTAATTTGATAGGCTGCTACATTTGATGGAGAATGCTGGTAGGACTGCCACCACATCAAGTGTTGCTGCAAACACTACAGATGCACATGTCAAAATTGTTGCTATCTGCTTAAACTCCGCTTTTCATAATAATAGAAATTGTTGGATACCTAATAGTGGTGCAACAGATCACATGATATATAGAAGTGTTTGGTTAAATTTTTATTATTTAGTTTCAGGAACAAAAGTACTTTTACCCAATGGTGATTCTTTAGAAATATAGGATATTGAGACACACGTAGTAAAAAGTTGCATTATGTGCTTTATGTACCATATTTTAAATACAATTTACACTTAATTTCTAAACTTACTTCAATGTTAAATAATAAGGAGGTTTTTCATCTAAATCTTAATATACTGTAGGACTTATCAAGTGTAATGGTCTTGGGGACTGACAAGTATTCAAGTTTTTATTTCTTCAAATCAAACTGCTTCGCTACTAGGTCATCTTTTAATAAAGCCTTCTTTGGTATAAATATTTGTTTGTCATGCATCTATACAGACCTTACAACATATATGATGTTTAGATTTTCTTAAAAGTAAGTCAGATTCTATTGAAACTTGTCATGTTCTAGAACTACCTCACCTTTTGATTTGGTTCATTGTTATGTGTATGTAGGGGGGGGGGGGAGGGGGGGGGGGGGATTATTGCCCAACTTTGATAAAAAAAAAAAATCTTGACATTAGTAGATTATCATTTAAAGAATAACTTTGATTCATCTGCTTCAATTTAAATTTGATGTCTCTATTGTTTTAAAAAAAATTGTTGTCGTGATTATTGAAAACCAGTTTGACAAAATCATCAAATGTTTTAGAACTGATAATGGTAGAGAGTTCTTCAATGATCATATTACTGTTCTTTTTCATGAGAAATGTTTTTCCATCACAGTAGTTGTCTTTATACATTTTAAGAAAGAAAATATTGCCACCTATTAGAAGTGGCAAGAACCCTTAAGTTGCATGTACCTAACATTTAAGGGGGGGGGGGGGGGGGGGGGTTATTTTAATTGCCTGTTATCTTATAAATTTGACGCCTTTAAAGGTTGTAGAATGAAAACTTCCTCTTGAATTTTTAAGTGGAAAATGACATGCAATCGAACATCTTAGAGTTTTTTGGGTGCCTTGATTATGCAAAGAATCTTATGATGACTAATATGTTTGCTTCTCAGGCAATATCTTATATTTTTATGGGCTACTCAGAAGTTCAAAAGGGATATAGACTTTATAATTTGGAAAATAATAAATTCTTTTATAAGCCGTGATGTGAAATTTCATGTAACCGTATATTTTTTTTAACATAGCAAACCTGATCAGATGCCTTTTTTTTTTTTTAATGATTTCATACATGATGACCTATTTACCAATAATTTGTTTTTGCATGGAACAACTTGGATATATTTCAGGTAAGCTTGGTTTCAAGAAAATGGGGAGTTGCTTGAAGGTGAAGAGGATTCAAACATTCTATTTTGAAGAGCAGTTTGAAGATATAGGCTTCAAGTTGGATTACATTATTGTTTATGGGCTGAGGCCTTTAGAGTTTTGAGTTCTAGTTGTTGACATTACTGTTTTAAAGGCTTATTGTCTGGGTTGGTCATATTTGTGTTGTTTTTGTTGGTTGAGGCATTCATTCATTAAACTAGATGATATAATTGACATTTTATTTTTGGGGTTTAGATATTTAGGGGAAGATTGACCAGATAAAAAATCCAATCTAAAGATTCCTAAATTGCTGCTCTGGTAGGATAGATTTCTATAGATTGCAATTTCTTAGTGATATTTCTTATATTCTTAAGTGGTTTTGTTAATTTCTTAGACTCCACCTCAGAGATAACTCCCATTTTCGTGTTCCCAAACTTGAGGTCTTCGATTTCAGTTTCAATTACCAAATTTTGGAATACATTTCCTAATTTAAATTCAATCTAGTTAGTTCCCCACAAACAGTCATAAAAAATTGGTCAAATCAGATAGGGATAAATTCATTATTTAAGCTAATTTAATTAGTCACGTCAAATTAATGTTGAGAAGTTAGATATTTATATTTCTTATTATTATTATTATATGGGAAAACAATATAAATGGTCCTCGAACTTTACTCGTTTTTCTATTTCTGTCCTTGAACTTTATTTTTTTCTATTGATGTACTTGAACTCGTCAAGTCCATTCTGTTATAGTCCCGTCGTTAAATTTTACTGTTAATTGTGGGTGATTAGACGCTGATTAAGCAAAAAATATTGATGTGGACAAGCTAACATGACATATTTAGGTTCACATCATATTTTTTTTAATATATATCAATAACTAAAAAATAAATAAATTAACAAATAAAGAAAAAAATAAAAGAAAATAAAAAAAAAAAAACATGAAAATGAAAGGCACTAAACATGATGTGGCCAAAACTATGACACGCCAACTTGTCCATGTCAAATTTTTGCTTAATCAACATCTAATCACCCACAATTAACAGTAAAATTTTAACACGGGACTAAAAGAGAATGAATTTGACGAGTTAAGTACATCAATAGAAAAAAATAAAGTTCAAGGACAGAAACAGAAAAATGAGTAAAGTTCGAGGATCATTTATGTTATTTTCCCTTATTATATTAAGAGCGATGATGCAAATGGTGATAGAATGGAGTAGGAAGCTTACTATAAACGGACCAAACAAATCCTCCACATAAATTACTCGGCCACCAACTCAACTCAACTCCTTCTCCATGCACACAAAATATATACTTGCTCTGCCATATATATATATATATCTATATCTCGATCCATTTTGTCATCATATCTCCTCCTAATCTGTTAATCAAATCATCATCCTATTCCTAGCTGCTCCAACGACCATCCTTCTAAATCAAATGGCAAGCCCATGCATATTGTGTGCATTTAAGAACCATTTATATTTTTTCCTTAATTTACTTTTTCCTACATATAGAGACAAACTAAACAAGCGAGACGAATAACTCAATTACCGTATAATTGTTTAAAATAATAAATATACACATTAAAAGTTGGCTAAACTAATGTATGAAAATTATAAATATGTGCTTTATTACAAAGGTTTTTACATATATTTTCACATATAGAATAAAATTATTCGTAAAACGTTATACCGTGGAAATTTTGTTGACTCTTTAACAATGATTATATTGATACTCAAAATTATAAAACTATTATAGTAAATAAAGAAGAAAAAAATATATATTAAAATAATATAGTATTCTTTAGTGAGGTAAAAATTTAGTTTGTAAAGAGTGCCAAAATAATATGAATTTATACCTAAAAGTTGTATAGTTTAAACCTCTAGAATTATTGATTTTTGACACATACTATCATCTGGGTAATCAATCATAATTATTATATATTTCTTAAAGTTGGAGTGCTACGGTTGTTTGGTAATCAATCAACTTAATTAAAGTAGGGGTGCTATGGCTGATCCAACCCTAGCTATTCGTTTGGATAAGTTTCTTTGGCATAAGTTAGTTCTAGGAAGGTAAGGTTGCTCTATGCCGATTGACTGTGCAGATGATATAATAATATTATATATTAATATTGCCCATATATTTAGTAAATACCCTAGCCTAGCTATAATAAAATATTATATAATAAATTAATACATAAATTTAGTGCAGACAAAAGTGTAGAGAGTTGGTAATTCAATTGGTCTAGAACTTGTAGGAGTTGGTGTACTTGCATTGCATGAACATATATGTAATTACATCACATTCGGTCGGTCCTGCTCCTGCACGCTTAATTAGCTAGCGGGTCTTATCACTTTATCCACTATCCATCAAAACTCACTAGGCCTGCGTATCAGACGTATATATGAATTTTATCAAATTGCTAGTACACGATTTTTTCGGACAACTAGTTAGTTCATATTTTGTTAAGTGAATAAATATTTAATTTTGTTCACTTTTTCACTATTTTTTTTTTATGAATTCGGAACGTCCACAACAAGTGATGACCAAAATACCATAAACTCATCATCTTTTAATATTATTGACTCAACCTACTTATATAATATTTTACGTAGCACACGTTTGAGTTAACGAACAAATTGCTAACTCACGTTTCTTTCCAGACAATTAGTTAGTTAATGTTTTCTTAAGTGAATAAATAGCTAATTTCGTTCACTTTTCCATTATTTTTTGACGAAATCGGCACGTCCACGACATGTGATAACCAAAATGCCACAAACTCATCATCTTCTAATATTATTGACTCAACTTACGTATATAATATTTTAGGTTAAAATAAAACAGAAACATTCAAAATCAGGTGATCGCATTTAATAGTGAATAGGTCTTAAGCATGTTGCTCTCTATAATAGTAGAAGATGATGGGTTGGGAAAATTTGGTAATTTCGCATAATCAATCACATATTGTGTATGTGCCGGTTCCGTTAAAAATAACGGAAAAGTGAATGAGAGCTACTCATTTATTTACTCAAGGAAACCCGAGCTAACGATTTGTCCAAAAAAAAGTGAGCTAGCAATTTGTTAACGAACCCAAACGTGAACTAGCAATTTAATAATTAACTCATATTATATATATTGGTTAACTTCATAATCTCAACTAGAAGATGTCACTGCCACTTAAAATCAAGGAAAAATATGAATTAACTTCAAACAACTGCATTTTACTTATTCCAAAAATTGACATTCATACTTTCAATCAAACCCAAAAACTCAACTCGGAATTCTTCTATTGTATTAAAATAAAAAGTAATTACCTCATAATTAAGCGTCTTGTTAGCAATAATGATCAAAAATATAGTATATATATATATATTTTTAAGGTAATATTTTATTTGGTACAATATGTTTGTGCTATGTTGTACTTTTAGTATATAACATATACAATTTTTTTCTGTATACTTCTTATACACTACCTTTGAGTTTTTTTTTAATGCATATGTCAGGTAACCATTATTTTTTTTCTATTAAGTACACATGTACATTCCTAACTTTTTTATTTTAATCACTTTAATCCTTAATATTATCTCCGGGCAACCACCCTTCATCTGACACCGCACATGTCCTCCAATAACCACCCACCTTGACCGGCGACCATTGTGATGGTCGCCAATGACCACCATGCTCACCAATTGGGGCAGGAGGACTTCGTTTGGAGTCCTCCGTCCCCGATTAGGCCACAAAGGGCTCAGCCGAAGCAATCTACCTCTAATTCAACCACAGAGGACTCTGATCTAGAGCTCTGTGGCTCTGATCATAGCCAATTGAGGCCGAAAGGGTCCAATCAGAGCACTGTAGCACCAAATGGAGGGTGTGGTGGTCACCTACGACCGCGATGATTGCGGATTAAGGTGGGTGGTCATCAGAGAAGTGATCAAAATAAAAGTTAGGAAAAGTCATTTGATTTGTGCATTGGTATTTAACGAGAAAAAAAAGTAACAGTTCATTAACGAATGCACTAAAACATAATATATTTTAAATATATTGCACTAAAATTATGAAAAAAAAAACATGTTGTACTTAAAGTAAAAATTACCCAAACACGTTATACCAAAAGACGTATTATACATATTATTATTAAGTGGAGGAACATTATCCAAACATGTTAAGTAGTAACCATATATTATTGTTAAGTGTAGGGAACAATTGCCTTAGTATTATAAAACAACCCAATTAGTTGAGTGGTTAAGGGCAGTTGAAGAAAGAATGTCCCTTCCTATATATCTCTCCTTTCCTTGTGCAACTCCACAACCCTCCCTCCCTATCTAAGCTAACAAGCAAGAAATGAGAGAATCAGGTGTAAAGCCGATGTCGTCGAAGCCATGGCGGCCCAGCTTCACCACGACGTGCTGCACCACGGAGGACCAGACCATACTTGGAAGCATGAGCCGCTGCCGCCCCTCGAAAACCAACTTCTCCAACAACATCGCCCCGCCCATGCCTTCGTTTAGGCGCCTCTCCTTCTCGGACGTTAGCCGTTCTTCATCCACTCGCATCGTCACCACTGATCAGGAAATGGCTCTGTCGTTCGGGCCTGACTTATACGATTTCCAGCTCAGCGAGCTCCGAGCCATCACTCAGGGCTTCTCCAGCCACTTCTTGCTCGGTGAAGGAGGGTTCGGCACGGTGCATAAGGGCTATATTGATGATAACTTCAGGCAGGGCTTGAGGGCTCAGGCTGTTGCTGTTAAGCTTCTTGACATTGAAGGACTGCAGGGTCATAGGGAATGGCTTGTAAGTCATCATGCAAAAATATGGAAATTAGTACTTTTTTCTATTCTAAAATTATTGATAAATACTTTTTTAAAATTTATTAAATTAACTATCTACTATCTCAAATATCAAAATTAAGTCCTGATAATTTATACTAATATTACAATTTAGTCCCAACTCTAAATGATGGTTTATTGCAGGCAGAGGTGATATTCCTAGGGCAGCTGAGGCACCCCAATTTGGTTAAGTTGATCGGGTATTGTTGCGAAGACGAAGAACGCCTCTTGGTCTACGAGTTCATGCCTCGCGGCAGCTTAGAGAACCACTTGTTTCGTAGTAAGCTACCTACTCCATCATCAACACTTTATTATAATCTTATTCGAGAATTCTACCATTTCTTACGCCCGATTTGGTTGCAGGGATATCAATATCGTTGCCGTGGGGTACAAGGATGAAGATAGCCATTGGAGCAGCCAAAGGTCTAGCTTTCTTGCATGGTACTGAGAAGCCGGTCATATACAGAGATTTCAAGACTTCTAACATCTTGCTTGATTCGGTAGGTTCATTTCTAATTTCCTTCACTAATTAATGATGATTAGTTTCAATTTTCTCTTACTATCAAATTTGTAATTGGATCTGCAGGATTTCACTGCCAAACTTTCGGATTTCGGACTTGCTACAATGGGTCCTGAAGGATCGAAATCGCATGTTACCACCCGAGTCATGGGTACTTACGGATATGCTGCTCCTGAATATGTCTCAACTGGTCAGTAATTAGTTACACATTAGGAATGTGTAATTTCTTACTAGTGACAGTTCCAAATAGTTACAGTTGAAGAAGACTATGCATTAGACAGTTTTCATTGTTTGAATCAATCCTTAATTTTCGAGTTTTGATCGAGTTTTCAGGGCACTTGACAACGAAGAGTGATATCTACAGTTTCGGAGTGGTTTTGCTAGAACTGCTCACCGGAAGGAGAGCAATAGACAAGACAAGAGGAAAACCCGAGCAACACTTAGTGGATTGGACAAGGCCGTATTTGAGAAGCAGCCGAAGGCTAAGGTGCATAATGGACCCTAGATTGGCGGGGCAGTATTCCATCAAGGGTGCCAAAGAAATGGCCCTTCTCGCCCTTCAATGCGTTAGCGAGAACCCTAGAGACCGACCCAAGATGCCCTCCATCATCGACACACTTGAAGCCCTTCAGAACTTGAAGGACATGGCTGTCACCTATGGCCAGTGGCCTGCCAACCCTAAATCATCCATCAACAGAGCAGGCAATGGTGTTTCCCTTAATAAAGCTGTTGCTGTATATCATAAGAAGAAGACATGATGGCTGTAAAACCCACTTGAATCTGTTGTGTATATATATATATAGTGTGTGTCTGTATCAGTGAGTGTAGAGTGGATATGGTGTGTTTGAAGGGATGAAATTAATCACCATATAATAAGTTACAAGTGCTATCTCATTTCATTCCATTTCTCTCTTATATTCAAAGGAAATGCTTAGAGAAAGAGATGAAATAATTTGTTCAACACAAACCATTAATCATAACAACCTAGCTTCAACACAACTGTTCAATAGTGTCGTTACATTCATAATAACAAGATGTACTTACTACTAGCCGAAATGTCCAACCTCAAAACCATCCTCCTCTAATACAACCACCAATCAACAAGGCTTTCTCAATATATGTAACTACTTGAGCACCGCATTGAAAACCTTTATCATCCAAACCTGGGACTAGGACCTGCCAAATAGAAGTTGTATTAAAGCAAAGTTGCAGTGCTATTGCAAACATCACATCAACTACAAATTGTTAAAGTCACACCCAGAAGATGAAAATAAAGCATGTTCAAAAAGACTTGCTCGTACATACACTTGGTATGAAACAGTACTACTAATAAGTAAAATTCAATGGCATAAGCTGGAACGGAACAGAATGCTAAAAAAGAAGTGTCTAGCATGCTGCTCTGATTGCATAGTATCTTCGAATGTCGAAACAATGATCAGGAAGCTGTTATGCAGCTATAATAAGTATTTTTACAATCTAACACTACCAAAACGTTGGTTTTAAGTGAAACACCACTTTTTTAACTCAAGTCTAAAAATTACTCTCAAGTATTTTGTACATGCAAGTTCAAACACCACCAAAAAGAATCAAGAAAGTTAAGACACCACCTTTAGATCAAGTTAAATCCACAAAGTACCACAAATTGGGTTGTCAACTCTACTCAAATTCACTATCACTATTCACAACATTCAAAATTCCAAAGCTAGTCATAAACCAAGTAGGAATGAGTGGCAGAGCATACCTCAACATTAATCAGGGTTAAAAGATGAGAAGCTTAGACTAAATTACTATTAAAATGTCTTTATTGGCGGTCCATATGATAACCTAGTATGATGAGCCTAATGAGTTAAGACTTAACTCTTAAGATGTCACAGTCACAAATGCAAATATATTCACTAGTACAGGCAAATTCCAGGTTCTACCACTTCTAAATCCTTGTATTTGCTTAGTGAATGCGTTCAACAGACTGTATAACTGAGTGACAAGTTACAGTATTCATCAACTTGTGATATCGTGAAAAGTAGAATTCTAAGAAACTCTAACAAAGTGATTTCCCTTAAGGTATGGGCTAAAATTGGGTTTACAAACCCGAACTACCAAATTGTTCCTGATGCAGCAAATGAAAAACGCTATCCCGAACTACCAAATTGTTCCTGATGCAGCAAATGAAAAACGCTATAGAGAATTGGGAGTCCACTGACCAAGATCAAACACGTTCCACTTTTTTTAGATTATTATTAGTTCAGGCTAGCGGAGTTTAAACCCAGAAATGAGAAACGATAAAGGCAATACCCAAATCACTGGGGAGGCTGCTGCTGAGGAGCGTTTGGAGGGGGTGGCATCCCAGGACGTGGTGGTCCGAACATAGGAACAGCTCCACCTGGTGGCGGCGGCATCCCTGGTCTTGGAGGAGGTGGACCGGGCATTCCTGGCCTTGGAGGACCCGGCGGCCCTCTCATCATACCTGGCTGAGGCGGTGGGCCCATCGGAGGCCTCTGCCCGAACTGTTGAGGTGGAACCCCATACTGTGGTGGCGGTGGCCCACCAGGCCTCATCTGAAACTGCCCCGGAACTGGTCCAGGAGGCCCCCTGCCCATGGGAGGAGGCCCCTGGCCAGGGAAAGCTGGAGGACGGATCACTGGAATGGCTGGGTAGTTCACAGGCGCCGCTGACATCTGAGGACGAGATAGCTGCGGCTGCATCATGCCAGGAGCAGGACCACCAACGCCTCGGACAGGACCAGAGAGGCCAGGTTGAGCCTGCACTAGCGGAGCAGTGGGAACACCACGTCCAGCAGCACGTCCCATACCTGGACCGGCCATGGCAGCAGCGGAGGCGGCCTTAGTTCTGGACTCATCAGGAGGCGGCGGTCCCTCCACAGTCATGGAGATGACCTCTTCACCCCTCAGGAGGACGAGGCCTAGGGTTCGGCGCTCTTCCCGCTCTTCGTTCTTCTTAGATCCCTTAGCAGGAGGAAGCTTCCGGAACTCCTCGCAGTCGCCAATGACGATGTTCATGTGGCGATCGAAGGCCATAAACTTGCCGACCAGCTGGCGCCCGTCTTGGATGGTGACGCGCATCCGGTAGTTGATGTACTGCATCATCTTCGAACTCTTCGACATCGACATTGTGAAGCTTGTTCTTGATCCACAGATAAATCAGCAGTTCGGAGGAGGAAACGGAGAAGCTAGACTTACTTTAAGGCTAGGGAGCGTCCACTCTCCGTCGTGGAGGAAGTAGCTGGACACTACGGCACCGACGAAGGTCAGAGAACTACGAAACCCTAGAAAGGGAGGCAAAGAAAATTGAGAGACTTGAAGGAGCGGGACGGCGAAAGACTTGAGTGTGTGTACTAATGGGCTTTTTCTTCCCTACCTTTATATGGGCTGAGCTTGGGATGGGTCGGCCTTTTTCTAATTAATTAATAAAAGATGGTCCAAATTCGAATTATCGGGCTCGTTATAACAGAGGCGAATAGGTGTGGCAACGGGTCACGGGTAATCCGTGATCCGCGGGGCCCGCCCCGATTTTGACCCGTTAACCTGTGATCCGTGACCCGTGGGGCGGGTACGATTTTAGGGTCGCCCCGCCCGTTGACCCGCCCGTCCCGTATGTGGATAAATTATATATATATATGGCCGGCGATGGTGAGGGTATGGTGCGAATAGCACTAATACCATAACCATACCATATTTTTTTTCACTCATACCATAACCATAACCATAACCACTGCGGTTATGATTCTTCATACCATAACCATAACCATAACCATGGTTTTTAACCACGGTTAAACCATTTAACCACAATCATTCAAACTAATACAACATCATTGTTTCATACAAGAAAAGTAAACATACATTTATTGTTTCATACACGAAATCCAAATTAAACATAACTTCATTGTTTCACTTAATTAAAAAAAACACATTAAATTGCCTATCACTTGCGATCATCGATTCTCATTCGGCATCAATTCTAATCGTGGTTACCAAATAATAAGAAATATAGACAAAAATGGTGGGTGGGAAAGGGAACGGAATAAGAATTAAAATATTTGAATAATAATTGAAGTATAATAATAATGTATATATATAACAATATAAGTATTAGTAATATATATATATTAATATTATATGTATAGAAGTGATGGTTATAACCGCGGTTATGGACTGAATACCATAACCATAACCATTGCGGTTACAAGATTCATCACCATAACCGCCTCTCACCATAATTGTGCGGTTAACCATTGCGCTAAATGGTGCGAATTACCATGGTTATTTGATTTTCACCGCACCATTGCCAGCCCTATATATATATATATATATATATATATTACACGTATTTATATAAAACTATATAGGTAATATAATACATAGTTAAAATAATTAGGATTTGTGACTTGTATTTGGATTTGAAGTTAAATTTATAATTTGTGATTTAAATTTTAAATTGAATTTGTATACGGTAAATATAGAATTTAGGGTTTAAATTGCTAATAATATATTGTGTACCACTAATAGATGACCCGCGGGTCGACCCGCCCCGCCCCGCGAACTGTGTGGGGGCGGGTATGGATCGACCATCTCGACCCGCGGGGCGGGTACGGGGCAAGCGATACCCGCCCCGCCCCGTTGACAACCCTAGAGGCGAATGAATGAATCCCTAAATGCTGTAAAGTAATCCGAAATGAGTGAGCTAGCATCAACTTGTAATTGTTCAATTGTTAAATTAAATAGTTTTTTGTGGTTAAATTAAATAGTTCGACATGCAAAATTTGCAAATGGCGTATTATTAGTATGAAAATTTCAAACGGATCCACTATTTACGTGGGTTGTGTACGCCTGTAAGGCCTAATTACCATGATTGTCAAAAAAAAAAAGTTACGAACACTATTAGATACGGCGTTTTCCCACCATAAACCATGTACGAACACTATTTTCATAATGCATGTGTGATGTGTGTTTGATGGGAAAAAAAATTTTACCATGATTGTCTTTTATTATAAGGTGCGGATTATATAACGTTTAATTACCAAAAAGTTACCCATCTTGAAAAAAACATTATTTAATAAACTGGTACTTAAAAAAAAAAATAGTTCTTTTGTTTGTATATTAAATATAATTATTTGTAAAAATTAGAAGGTAACTAAATAATTAGCCCAATGTCTAAGTAGAAACTTGAAATTTTAGAGATTTGCATTTTCTTTAAGCAGTAAATTAATTGTTATTGGTATTTTGGTATAAAATTGGATGGCTAAGTTTGTATATGCTGAAATTAATTACCATATATGATTAAATACAAATTTAACATTTTTAACTCCTAAGATTTATAAGATAGATACAAGAGATTTCTATTATACTTGTGGAGTATAATGCTTGTGGAGTATAATGCTTGTGCTCTTTTTATTACAAGGATGAACTTAATTGTAACATGTATAAAACTTTAAAAAGAATAAAAATGTTTGAATTTTTTTAACCACAAATAATATTTGTTTTGAACTATTAATAATTTTCATTTCTTTAAAATGTTTAGCATTAAAACAATATAAAAATATTAAAAGAAAAGCTAACACAAGCATGATGCTTGCTCGTGGAGTATAATAGAAAGATCCTAATTAAGCGTTGAATAACTTTCATTATGCTCGGCTCATGATGTATTGACAACATTTCTCTCAACTTTAACTAGACAATGTATTTTTTTCAATCTTATGAATTCATTTTTCATGAAAAAAATCAACTTGTTAATATATTACCGATAATTATAGATGTTATCAAACTCGAAAATTATAATAATCAATTATACTTTTTCGCGTGAATTTTAATAACTAGTATAATAATAATAATAATAATAATAATAATAATAATAATAATAATAATAAATAATAAATAATGATTCAGCATGGAATCATCCGTTTCAAGTTTTCAACTTTCAAATCTAACTCAAGCAAAATACCATGCTTGGTCATACCAAAAAAGCAACCAGCTACTTTACAATACCCCTCCAAGCATTGCAAGTTACAACTATCATGGAGAATGTGACGGAGATGAGCTAATGCAAACATCTTTTCCACTACACTACACCCGGTTCCGACTCGGTGTTTCCATCACCGAACTCGTCTTCGCCTCACTAGACGACATTTCTGAGTCGGAAGTCACAGTGTTCGAACACGAGTCGCTAAATCGACAATCTGCTCCGTTCATTCGGTCGATAAGAGAATGTCTTATACGGTGACTGTTAACTGGACTCTCGAAGAAGTCGTAATTTTTATCGGAATAGTAACACGACAGTGCAGGTGAGTTAGGATTGCTCTGGATATCTTCCTGCAGTATGTCTTTGATCCTCGACAAAATGCTGTAGGACAAGTTCCCCAGAACCCGGGAATATGCCTCGAGAATCGCATGACCAATGTCCTAGAAATCACAAAACGATTCCGATTAGAAAAAAATTTGTGGGTAATTACAACCGTTCTTTTCTCGAGAACATACCTTCCCGAATTGAACCTTTGTGGCATCAATGAATGTTTGAGGTAGGTTTGGATACTTGTGCTTGATATACTGAACAAGGGATTCGGCTCGATCGACTAGACACTGGGTCGTGTCTAGCTCGGTCAATGGGTCCTTTATGAACGACCACGAGGATCTCCTTGGCGATTTTCCGCTCTCATGACCTGCAATCTTTTCCTTCCATGCAAATACCGCGGCTTCTAACTTATTCACGCAGTCGAGGGCTCTATGCTCGGATTTCAATCTCAAAGAATTAAACATATTCTCCACTGACCCCGAATCCGTCGCTAAAACCTTGTATAACTCGTCACTCAAACTGGCTTTTCCCGACTGCCAATCAAGAAAAAAAAAACATCAAGATTCAGTAAATGTTTCTACACAGTTTCAGTAAAACTAGTTAATGGGGCATTCTTCGGGTTGATCAATAGCTTACCTTGGGAAGTGCATTGCGGATTGCAATAGGAATCGGCATTTCCCGAAGAACAGATTCATTGATCGATGTGGCTGCCTTGAAAACTTGGCGCACCAACATTCCTTGACACATTAGCCTTTTCCTTCCATTATCGGAGAGACCCGAGCGAGGTACTTGGGGAGATGGAAGCCACCACCTCTTGCTTTGCCTTTCACTTTTGCTCCTCCCTTCTGCTCTGCTGCCTCCTTCTGCATACCAAAACTCGGTACTTACCATTGCATCAAGGAACTCCTGCCGTGGTAAAAAAAAAAAACCAATCAATGAGTAAAGTTTTTGTTTTTACATCACATAATGATGATTTATCAAGGAGGAAATCGTTTACTATGAGCATCGAGTCGAGTTTCTGAAGTGCTGGAAGGTTCATATGGATGTCTGCTCGGGCTATTGGTGTCATAATCTGTCCCAAAATGTAAATAATATAAAAACTAAGTACTGCCATTTGTGATATGTGTTCATAAAAAAAATTGATTTAGAAATGTTTTTAAGTTTGATCACAATGAAGCCCGGGTACCTCTAAAGTGCAGCCGTTGGGGCCGTTTTGCTTGGCAGGGACCAACTCAACCATGTATTTTGTAGGAGACAGCAACCAGTCCATCTCTCTTCTCCATCTACTCTTCTTTTCTTCGGACAATGGTTCAAGCTTCCATAACTCGCCAAAAACCGTCGCTGCAAGTTCGATCAAAACCGTCACTGTAAAATATTGCGGAAACAAAATGTACAATTTTAAAATACAAAACTTCTATTTCCCTTGAACAAACAAACCTGCAAGAGAAGTGATGGCATTGGACAATGCAAGTGCAGTGTTGACCCCTTTACATCCTCCAGTGCTGTCTTCACCCAGCAACAGCTTTGCAAACTTCTCCTTCATCGTCTCGATATCACCATTCTGAATCGCGTAAATGGGCTTCTCCTTGACGTAGTAATGTTGAGGGCTTCCTGAGAGCTCCCAATCATCAAGATTGTGTTTTTCTTTTGGTAACCACTTTAAAGACAGGGAAGTGATACAGTCCGGGTCCTTACTGGAAGAGCAGACTGATTCCTTGTCGTCCAAGGAATCTGTTGGGTCTCTACTTGCGTGACTCTCGGTTTCAAAGGACTCTTGGTTAATGTTGAGGATGCAGCTCTCAAGTCCATCGTATGTCGTAACTCCTGTTTCCAACAGAATTCAAAACCAAATCTCCTTGTCATGTTCAAGATTCATACTGATACATATATTTAAAAATAATGCTGCAAACTATTAAACATAGAGTGAAATTTGCTATAAAACAAATATTGTTTAAATTTCTGGAAACTGTTGAAAAAGTGAATCACTATTCCGTAAAGGTTAAAACTTTTTCACAATTTGTAGAATTTTCAAGCATCTGCATTTTTTATCACGTCGGCAGTTCAATTCGCACCAACTGCTCTTGATGCTGGCAAGTATATGAGAATTTATTATAACTACAGCATCATGAACTAATATGAACATTTGAATTCAAATCAGCTTCATAAAGATAGAAAGCAAATAGTCCCCACCCAGAAACCCCCAATGGACATGACATATTAAAATCACTAAAGGCCCCACGATTTTCAGTCAGATAATAATGACATTTTTGCATGTGGACCTTCTTCAGTCACTATCTCTTTGCGTTTTAACTTTTAACATAAGCATAAGATTCTGCAACTTGTTTCAATTTTGTCACAGTTTGCCTATGCCTTTTCCCAAGAAGCTAACTAATCAATCACACGACCAGAAAGTTGATATCATATACTCTATAAACACAAGACCATATATATTACCAGCCTCGAGAAAGACTACCGGATTTTTATTGCTTCATGTTATGACCGAGGCACTAACGAAGAACATTCACAGAGTATCTCGTTTCTGACTTCCTTTTTGTTGTACAACGAGTGAGCCAACTATTAATATGTTCTATATTCATACCATCTAGACAAGGATTAAGGGTATGACGCTATGTGCATTGGCAGGAGCTACAATACAGAACATGGGACAAAATAGCGCCTATAAGTTATGCATACCACATACAAACATATAAATATAGGGTTTGAATTTTGTAACACATTTTTTTGATAAGGAGTCCACCATTGTTTTTTTTAATAGTGGACTCCTATTTATAAAATCTGGATCAGTCGGTGGGTATGAGGTTAGTGCAATATTTAATGCATTATGATAACTACATAAAGAATAGATTCAAGTTTAGCCAAAGGTCAAAAGGGACACACTAGTTTCAGATTCAAGTAGATCAGCAAATGTGAAAGTCCAAGCGTTGAAGTGAGCAAATCCGTTGGGTTTCCCTAATTTCAATAAGGTTTTTTAGCTATTTTATAATGGCATTGGAAATCAACCCCACGAAAATTCTTGAAAGTTGTAATCGGTATAAACAAAAGAATAATCAGTTCCATTTCCATATACTTTCTGAAAGTTATCTTTTTTAATTTCAGTATCAATAAAATCAAAGCTTTTTGCAGCTAAAAGATAAAACATAATGTTTTTTCTTTGTCAATTCCCAGTTTAAAGTTTAGGGTAAAAGAAGAAACGTAATGTTTCTCTAACTGCACAAGAACACAAAACATTAACCCATGTCTTATAAAGCACATAAGAGAGGACACATGCACTAGTATTGATCAATATATCTATTCCTAAGAAAATAGATACTATACAATCACTATGTTGTCTTCATCTAAGATCTAAAGGTGCTTCTTATTCCACTTGTGTGTTCCTATCCATGTGTGTTGGTTTATAATAAAGACGAAGATTTATATACATAAATCACGCTCCGGCCATGTATTAGATTCCTATAAATGCACGTGAATATGAAATTGTTGCAGCAAATAAAGTGATTATCAAAGCTGTATTAGATTTAGAAGAACAAGCTTACTTTCTTGCTCATCGAAGTCGATGCTAATTCCTCGGTCCCTGCTGCAACAAGCTAGCCGCCTGCTCATGATTGACATCTCTTTGATGTTCCTCTCTATTGCTGTCTCTACTCCTTTTTCTTTCTTGATTTTGTCAATAGTTCATCTGCAGTGGATCAAGAAACAAAACCCATTTGATTTCTGGAGCAAAAACATTGTTTTTCTTTCCTCTTCAATTCATTCAGACATTTTTCTTCAAAAAAAAACAATTTTTTACACTGATCAGCTGCCAAGCATTCGTAAGGCATCTACCCAACAGAGAAAAAGACATTTTCCTTAATAAATAAAAAAAACAAAACATTTTTTTTGATACCGATCAGCTGTTGCCACGCATTCGTAAGGCATCTCCCCACAGAGAAAAACAAGAACAGCGGCAGAAGCAACAATGTCAAAGGTTCCATCTTTTTGCTATACGCAGAAGTAATGGACAATGGAATTGCAAAACATGAGAAAGGAATTATCCCTAATTATACGAATGACCATCCTCATATTCATTATTAAAAGAAAAACAAGCTAATCAATGGAAAGAGCATACCATTGTTCTTCCGCAACTCAAAGCTTCCAGACAGACAAACTAGAGGATGATCATTCAATTTGGAGAATTTAATCAGAGCATAGGTTATCGGGAAAATGGCAAAGTAATGCTGAGAATTTTAAGACAGGTTAGAAACGAAACGCATTGGTCAAAGATTGGCAGAGGAAAGTATTGATTGCAAGTCAGGGCCTGACTGAGAGAGCGAGAGAGCAGTTAGTGAGAAGAAGGAGACTAGAGAGTTTCAATCTTATATTTTAAGGAAATGCATTTAAAGAGGAGATGGAATGGAGGAAACCAGATCTGAGCCGTCCATTTTTAGTGAGGTTCCAGCTGGCGTCGTCGCTTTGTATGAGTGTGATCCGACGGATCAATCTTCTTGAGTTGACTAGGAGCGCAGCTTACCACAGTAAAATTCTCAAAAAGTAAGTGGTCTACTTTATTTTTTTATTTTTTAAATAAATATATATATATATGATTATAACTTGCCAATATTTTTCGCTAATTCTGATTGGAAAAATCTCCAAATTGTGAATAGTAGAGTTTTGACATTATGTAGCGGGATTAACATACGATCGCCACTACTAACTCATTTCTTTTCATTGTTAAAAAATATATATATATATATATAAATAACTTGCAAAGGTTGTAATTAATTTAATTACAGCATAATTTATAGACACTTTATTTTTTGCCAAATTTTGTAGACACTTTATTTTGATATAATTCATTATAAAAATATACTCATTAGTCAATATAGTCATTAGTCATTACATAAAATTTTAGGACTTCTTAGAATGCAAAAATAAAATGTAGGATGTGTTATGTATAGTTTCTATACTAAAATTGTAAGATGTATGAAGAGAAACGAATGTTGAGAATGTTTGATGTAGTTACTAAGGTTTACTTTGTATAGCAGACATAGTGAGAGTCTAATTTGGATCAATACATTATTAATCATAAAAATTTTAAATTCAACACACATTACATGCGATCAACAAAGATTTCACTCCAGACACCATATTATGAAATAAATAGTAACGAAGCAACATGGTAAAATAGGGTGATAAATAGTTTCCATTATTTTGTGTGATACACTAGAGCTCATTATTTTATAAAATCATTATTATTATTTTATAAAACCTCATCCAATCTATTCAGGAAAAACTAATCAATTTCAAGGTTTAAGTTATGCCTTAAAAATGAAGGTTTTATATTTTATCATATATAAATTTTTTTACTAAACAATGGATTGAAAAAATAATGTAAATCATACAATATGTTTGAAAATGATATTTTTTTTATAAATATATTTAAAAAGTTATCACGTATTTCAAAATAATGATAATTTGTACATCATTCAATCATTCTTCCAATATAGTTATCAAATACATTTTAAATTTACAAAAGTACTAAAATAATTTTCTAAACATTAAAATCAAGATTTAATAACTTATACTAGTATTACAATAGCGTCACAAGACTTAAATGAGACTCAGTTGATCTCTAGTTGGTTACTATCCGATTGACATTTTAGTTTAAGTCAATAGTGCTTAGTGGTGATACTTTAAAAATACTCGATTAATTTTGTAAATTTGAAATATATTTAACTATAACTTTGAACAAATAATTTAAGAAACTACCAATTATTTTTGTTTTGAAATATGTTGTAAATTTCAAATATATTAGTAAAAAGACCATTTTTTTTATAATTTTTATAATAAAATAGAGTTGTATATTAAAAATAAATAAAATGCGGTTATAAATTAAATTTTTACATAGCTTACAGCATTATTAACATAACATGGATCCACTATTTCTATGAATCATTCGAAAGGCGCTCTCCCCTAACCATCCATCAAACAACAAAATATCTGTCCCTGGCAAGCAAGCAACTACAAGTCCAAATTTCAAATTCTATCAATACACTCCACTCCACCATCTCCTGTCTGTCCCCATGTTCTTACTTTGGGTGGCGGGGATCTCAGTGCAGAACAAGGAATTACAAACTTTTCAAACACATCCCTATGCACACTGTTTAGTTCCTTATTTTATGGCCCTTTTGTTTATATATGTCATTGACGAATTCGGGAATTGTTTTCATATTAAACACGACTGCCTCTTATATAAAGTGAAATCTTTAAACAAAAAGAAACAAAAAAAATATGTTGTTAATAAAGAAGCGACTGAATGAAATTAATCAACAGTTTACTAAAGTAAAAATGTTCACTTTTCACTATATCTTAAAAAAAAAAAAAGGTATGATTTTTTATTTGAACATAACCTGTCCTCAGTTATGGCATCATGTAACCGCACCAAGCAAACACTTGGTTTTGTAATTAGTTAACATACAACAACTTGTCATTTAATATGTCAAGGTGATGTCTCAAATGAAGGAATGGACAGTTGAGATAAAGAAGAAGGAACAAGGAACCTACCTGATGTTTGACAAATTAGCTCAAAACTGATAGCAACTTGAAATGGCAACCTTCTCTTTTCTCCTTCCATTCCATTTCCAGAAAGGCTCCTGCATGGTGAAAGTTGGTGGTAGTTGTGGCAATAGAACCAAACTACTAGAGGAAGAGACAAAGTGTCTTTAACACAACATGAACGTTTTACCAGAATTTCTAGCCAGAAGAATGCACCAACATGTAATATTTCTTGCAAATGCAGCAACTTCAATTATGCTCCCACTAGTTCACCCAACTGCATTAGTGCTAAAACAGTATGCTGATCTGGCACTTAAAAGTTTTTCAGAATACATTCTTATGATTTATAAATAGGGTTAAGAACCTACGAAAGGTCTGAACTATCACCCATGTTAACGGGAAAGGTCTGAAATTTAAAAAGTTAATAATGGAGGTCTGAAATTTCAATTTTGTTGATTTGAGGTTTTCCATCCATTTTTAGGGTTAAATTTAACAGAATTGTGTAAAATGACATTTTTGCCCATTTAATATTTTGTTTTATTTAATATTTTATTTAAGAAAATGTGAAATAACAATTTTACCCTAAAGTCAAATTAAAACCACCCAACTCCGTCCACCGCCACCCGACTCCGGCCACCGCCACCCGACTCCGGCGACCACCACCTCGACTCCGACGACCACCACCTCGGCTCCGGCGACCCGACTCCAGCCACCACCTCAGCAAAAAAGCTCCGATCGGAGCCCAATCGGGGCCGGTGGCTCCGATTTGGGCCCTATCGGAGCCTTGGTGGTGGTCGCCGGAGTACGGTGGTGGTCGCCGGAGTACGGTTGGTGGTCGCCGGAGTACGGTTGGTGGTCGCCGGAGCTGGGTTGGTGGAGCCGTGGTGGCTTCAATGGCATTTTGGTCTTTTCACTTAAATTGTGAGGGGCACACTTGATAGAAGGGCATTTTTGGAAATTTATTTTATTTCCGGTCACATGCCAAGCATGTGACCAAATTCCGTTAGTTTTAACGGAAAAAACTAACGGAGACCGTTGTTATCAACAAAACTGAAATTTTAGACATCCGTTATTAAGACCACTCCCGTTAACATGAGTAATAGTTAAGAACTTTCATAGGTTCTTAACCCTTATAAATATTAGCAATCTGCTTCACAGATCTGTTCTTCTATTTGCGGTGCATTTTCGACATAAATGCACTAATTGATGCCAGTGAACCTTGTCTTTCAACTTTCATAGTCATCTTTGTAAAGAATTTGTTACAGCAACATACTAAAGGTTATTGGGTAAAACATGTAAAAGCAATTCCATTGATGTAATAAAAACATGTCACCAAACTATGGTACAATGTAACACATAAACGGGAAAACAAGAACAGGATAGAGTGCATTTCAAATATTTTGGGCACCAAAAAGTATTGACCCTCACTAAAATCATTGGGATCATATCACTATCAGAGTAATAAAATCTACCAATCTGGGATCGATAGTGATTGATATAAACCCTTTACAACATCCTCTAGGCTTTTAATTCTTGTCACATTCTCTGAGAAACACAAAGGATGCTGCAATGCTTTCATTTGAACAACACATGGCTTCGAATTTCTCTTCCCTTAAACTCCTAAGATGTATGGAGTCCAGTCATCATTGAAGATCAATATTTAATAAGAAATCAGCTATCCCCGATCAGAATCACCAATACCCTCGCCAACAGTAGATAGTGATGATTGAAAGTAGCCAGTCATAAATTTTTGAGAATTTCCTATAAAATATATATTTTTCAAAGTTGACCAGCCACTGATACGGTATTAGAGTTAGAGTAACCATCCATACACTATACTATTAACAATGTCCTGTAAAAGCTCCAATAGTTTCCCAAAAGTGAAATCTGGGTAAAATTTGTATTTCTTGAAATTCTTAAAGAATATGTTGGCAAAATTAATGGTCTAGTGCTAGATCAGATGCTAGAAGATAAAGACTACAACTTCCATGAAGATTCCAAGGAAAGAGAGAAATATAAACAGAAAATTGGAAAGGAAACTGCATTAGCTTCAGTTCCACACTGCAGTGACTGAAATAGGACATCCGGAACTTAACTGGACATGATATTTTCATAAAAAATGGAGATTTCAAGAGAATGACATTAACAAAAAATTTATTAACATTCATATGGTAAGAAATAGATTATGAATAGATAAATGGAATGACAGCAGCAGTTATCTTGACTGCTGTTGCAATGACAGAACGAAGACAGCCGACACTTCATCAGATATGAAGTGCAATGACATTGACTACAACTTTTATTAAGTTTCCATAGTAAGAAATATATTTATTATTATTATGAATAAATGAGTGGAGTAGCAGCGTTCAGGAGTTATAGCTTCAGTGCATCAGCAGTTACCGAAACAAAACTACTTTTCCGGTAGAGCAGCTAAGAGTTTACATCAAAATAGCACAAGGTTTCCATTCCACCAGCTAGGCATGAAAGAGACAGTATAAAATCCACCAAACTCCAAGCCCACAGAACTCGAAAGTTAAGCATAAATGGAAAATTCTAGTGAACTAGCTAGGCCCGCAACTTGCTATAGCAAATCAGATTAAGCTCAAAGGAGCCTAGAAGAGAAGAGCAGAAGTACAGAGATAGGGAACAGAGATCTGAATTTCATGGAATAGAAGAGAGCGAATCCATAAGCACCCTTCACCGCGGTCTCTGATTCAGTTGATGCAAGGCGGGATCCAGTTCACTGTTTTCCAGACAATGCGAATTACGGACTGGTGAGCTGGAGAACTGGTTCCCGACCTGCACCAAGCGAGTCGGATACCGCCGGTAACTTAAAACGTCCGAATCTGAGGGAAGCACAGCTCCGGCGATTCTCAGACTAGCGACAGAGATGTATTTTTTTTTTTTTTTTTTTTTTTTTTTGGTTAAAGACAGAGATGTACTTGGATTATTGGAACGAACTACAAGCTAAGTTCTGCGCAAAGATCTTGTGAGGTATGCCCCATTTATAGCAGAAACTGGCGTGTTGGATCGATCAGCCGGATACTCCATTTTTTAATTTAAAAAATTCGCAAATTGCATCTTCATTGGGCTAACAGCCCATTGGGCCTAGTTTCGTGCAAAATACAATAGCAGTTAAAGCTGCGCTTAGGAGGCCCATCAAAATTCGGATCAACCCAAAATTCATTTACTGATTAAAAAAAAATAAAAAAAAAATTCAAACATGTACATGAGAATTGAGATAACATGATAAGACAAATTAGCACCAGAAACAAATTGTTGTAACTTTAGTTACCTGAAAAATAAACTATCGTCTATTTTCTCATTAGTTCATGACGACAAAATCACGTGCCACACACATAATTAATAATAATGACGAAAATTTAAAAAATATATGAATTGACTAAAATGTCATTCTAATCTAAACTATCTCAAAACAATACAATACAAACAACTCCTGAGATAAACAACACAAAAATATCTCGGTACCTTAGGTAAATGGATTATAATTAAACAGCTACTTGAGATAATTTACTTAAGCCTATCATACGAATCACGACCTATTTAAGATTCGATATGTTTAGAATACAATTATTTATGATATGATTAAGGTTGAGTTTGGTTGTACATTACCGAAATGTTTTTATATTTAAAAACACTCTGAGTAAAATATAAATTATTTGGTAACATACGTTCAAAGTGCATTTTAGAAGTTGAATCCACCTCTTACGCAATAAAACATCGTCGACCGTGGTCGGTCCACATTTTCGGCACATGGCTCGAGTTAAAGGTGTCGAGCTAATTAATCAAGAAAAATGATACAAATTTTGAATCAAGGACAAAGCTAGCATAGATAGATGATGAACAATAATAGGGAATGCCTTATCTCAATTTTTCGCATTGTTGGACTGATCATTTTGACCTGGAGTTGCAACGATTAGAATTAGAGTAAGTGCGTCGTTGTAAATGGAAACGGAGCTGACAATCCAAGTGGCACCAGTACTTGACCGACCCGAGAGGCCCGACATGCCACTGGGCCCGCGAGTTTCCACGGAGGCCGAAAACAACCTCGTCTCGCCTGAGGGACGAGCTCACGAGTTCCATCCGGTCTGGGTCGAGAGGTACGGGCTGTGACTGGACCACATAGTGAAACTCCTTCCAACTGTTCTTCTCTACGTTGAAGGGGCCCGACACGAGGTTTGCAATCTCCATGCTGCCGTAGCTCAGTATGAGGCTCATGTTCTGGAAGCTGGCGTGGGCTTTCATGTTGTCGTTCTCGGCTCGAACCATGATCGACACCTGTAAGGGTCCCACTACATGTTAAATTATACATATATAGTCCAAGTGTCTCATTGTTTGTTAGGTTTTCTTCTTCTGAAATCCTATATATGATGTGAATTGTGAACCCTAAAAACATGGAGATTATTATTTTTGAAGGGTAATTTGTCTTTTAATACAATATGTTTGACTAAAATTGATTTGGTTAGGGTTGTACAGGTCTTGTGATCCTAACCAGAATTTGTTCCTAACCAGAGTCTGATCCAAGTATGAGTCGGTCCTGGTTAGGTCAATTAAACCTAGGGTCTGATTATTTAGGAACTAATTTGTAAAAGAAAAAAAAAGAAGTTAGGAATATAAAATTGGAATTAAACTGAACAAAATGAAAAATTAAAATCAAGTCACATATAAGGCACATACTACTTAACGGTTAAAACTAATAATCAACTATCAGATGCACCAAAAATATTAAAAAAAAAATATTGCACCAAAAATTAATTTTGGTCAAAGTAAAAAAAAACCATCAACCCAAAATTAAATATATAATCATAAGTTTGAAAGCATATTTAACATTTCGAAAAGTTGGGGACACAATATATATATATATATATATATAGCCCACCGGCCTTGATAGGGTTGGTCCCTAGAGACCTGGGTGACCAGGAGGCCGGCTTGGTCGTAGCGGAAGGTGTCGAGGGTGGCTGAGATGACGGCGAGAAAGGGGATGCGGGGATGGATTGCGATGTACCCGCTGAAGACAGCAATTCCGGCAACTATGACGGCCACTGCGAGGATGGTGCATATTATGGCGGCGCACCAGAGGAGGGGGTGGGTCCGGCCACGCCGGGTCACCACCACGTAGTGATTCGGGGTCATTGCTCTGGCGGACCGATGGTCGTCGGAGAGGACAACATCCGATGAATGAATATATGTCCGAAAGTGAGGAGGGGTAATGCGAGTTATACGTTAAGAGTTTGGTCTTCTTTCTTATTTTTTTATTTAGTCTCGTCTTATATATGGTTCTTTGCTCTAATTGGTGGGGAAGGTTTTGGTATCTTGCTTGCTTCCTTCTAATTGTACATATATATCAACTTTGCTTAAATATGAAGAGTTCATAACTTCATATATATTTTTAGTAGAAATTTCTCATTAAAAAGATGCATGCAAATGATCTTAATTCTCGAATCTATGAAATATCATATTGATACGGTTAGTTGTGATATTATGAAAATCTCATCTCTCAAATATTATGATTTCAGAACGACGTGTGTGGTCATCATAAACGTAGAAAATTGATATCATTAAGGTAGTTGTTCAAATTATTTACCCACTATAATTTTTACAAAAATTATGATAATTTTTTGATAATTAAAAAATTACATAAATAATTACGAATATAGTATATAAATGAGCACGCAATTGTTTTAAATAATGATTGTCATAATTTAAAATTTACTTTATAGAAAAAAATACAAATAATACGTAAAAGAAGTTGTCAACCAAAATAAAAATTAACACACATATATATGAGATTACATAGAATTGACACACACCTAAATTGTTAGAGATATTCAACTAAATCCTCATGTAATTATATATTATTACTATATTTGGCGGTGTGCGAGATGGTTGATAGGTATAACTATTGATACAATAATTATGATTAATCAAATTCATTAAATCGATCTTCTTTCGTCGTAATCGACATATAATTGTTCTTCACCAATTATCATATCTTGATTTATCATCGTCAGCAAATTCATACATGCACATATTAATGGGATACATATAGTAAATCTATTATAGATATTAATCATATATTTTTACCATTGATTTTTCAATACACGTAAATTAGAATATATTGTATGTTATTCTAAAAAAATAATTTTTACAATAATATATCATAAACAAAATATCTTCATTTGATATAATATAATAAGTAAATCAAACGGAAATATATTACATATGCATTGAAATGGTATAATATTTTTTTAGTAAAAAATATTTCATATTTAATAATATGGAATTCATTTACTATTTCAAAATTTAGAATTGACAGTTGTGCCACGTGGTGAAATACAATCAAGTTGAGTTGGGAATCTCTAAAATTGATTCGAAGTTAAACAGTGGTTATTTCGGTTCACTTAATTATTTAGCTTAATATTAAAAATGACTGATTATAACTTGTGTCATTATCTGACTTAGTGTAGTTACCGTATATAATCAAAGAGAAAAGTAAAAGAAATGAATAAAAAAATATTAAAAAGTTAGCACATGAACGGTAACGTGGAGAGAGTAATAGGGATTGTACAACTCCTGTCTCTATCGATAATGGAAAAATAATAATATTTATAATTAGAGTCACGTTTACTGGCGTCCAGTGAAAAATATTAGAATTAGGAACTTCCGTTTAAGAACTAGAAACTTTCACTGAAATTTAAATTTATATTTAATCATTTGTAGGAACTATCTGTAAATATTACTAAAAACTTTCTATAATAGTAAATTTAAAACATAAAATTATGAAGTACACTATATTGAAAGTGCTCTATAATTCGTTAAAATTATTATTCATAGCCTTCTCGCACATCCGCTTGGACTCAATTTGCTGAATTCAGTCCAACATTATGGGCATCACTCTTAGTCTTATGATCATTGTGAATGATTGTTTGTGCGAATTCGAGGGGCATTTATGTCCATCTCTCACGATAGTTTGATTCCTTACGCGTTGGATTCAGCGTAGGTGTCATTAGACTCATTACGCTTAATAAAACTTTTAAATCAAACTTTTAATCAATTTTTTTTTAAAAAAAATTGAACTTGTGGGAGAGACACCACTTTTAAGTTAATCTTCATTTTTTATTTTTACTTGCTTTTAAGTTAATGTTTGAAAACAACGGTTTACTCTTTACTTTTTTTTAAATGGGTACACTAGAGATGAAGCCAATATTTATCTTCCAGTAGCAATATTGAATTTGTAGCATACAATCAAAATAAATAAATTTCATATCGTGGAGAAAATTTAAGATTTTAAAGAAGGAAATATAGTATAACTACACTTTTTTGAGCAAAAACTACACATATAAAAAGTTGATTAGGATGAGGAACTCGTCCTATAATAGCTCGATCATCCATGGACATCATACATGTACACATATGGTCGTATACTAGGCTTCGAGACCAACGTTTGTAACTCTTTTTCATAAGCTAATTCAACTTGTTGACAAAGATTTGTCGGTACACGCACTCTTAAACATGAATTATTATTATTATTTTTAGTTGTTAGTATATATTATCTAGTAGTACGTAGTAATTAAACACCAGTCATCATCAACTTAAACTAGGTAATGGGGGGAGGAGATATTATAAGTGTAAGCACAAGTTGTTGCCCCAATATATATATGTTTCCAATTAATGAAAAAGGTTGTTATCAAGGTCTGCCACTCCTTAAACAATTGAGAGATTCCAATCCGATTCCAATCATGTTGTGTAGCACTTGCAATCTCTCTCCCCAGTGGTTTGTGTCAAAAGCTGCTTCCTAATTTGGAAGGAGTCCCAAGATGTTATCTTCTTTCCATTCCTGGAAATATTCCCATGTTTAAGTGTTGTTTACTCCTCCACTGCATAGTGAACTCAATTACTATATGCACAAGTAGCCAGCAACCCCTCTCAACTACTGCATTCCACTCCTTCATTATATTATCATAAATACCGAACCTCGAATCGACTCTCTATTCGCCAATCGCTAAATTTAAACATCTTAAGTAAGCTATATATCATCGAATATATATGGATCGAAACTTGCTTATGATTCTCCTTCTCCTCGGTGTCCATCAGGTCGGAGCGTCGAGGGCGGGACCCACAATCAGCCACGTTGCAATGTCGACACCCCATTCTTCTTCATCCTCCATTGGTGTTGACTTGGTCAACAAGATTTACCGTCAGAAGATGATTGAGGCCGATGCGTTTCGCCCAACGAGCCCTGGCCGAAGCCCTGGTGCGGGTCATCAACAGCCACCAGGCTTGGCAGTATAGATCGATAGTGGAGGAGTATCTATCATATTGGAGAAGAGATCATTTAGAGCTTGCTTTAGAAGATCAGAGGTGAATGGTCGATTACATCTGCAAGCGTTCATGCTTGGTTAGCTGCTCTAGGGTTTGTCATCTTTAGGGTTTATGTTCATAGAGACATAGACTATATGAGATGTGTTTCTCTGTTTGAAACTTCAGATAAGTAATAGTTAAAAATAGTTCTTTTAATTGCTTGGGTATACGTGTGTTTACGCAGAGATGAGCAATGAATATTTTGTATGATTCGAATTCACTGAAGAATTGGTTTATCTTTGAGTTTAGTATCTAAAGAATTATAATTTTTCTTGATTCTGCTAGATTATTTTAGAAAATATCAAACTGCTGAACTAGTGAATTTAAATTTTCAAATGAATTTTGGAGTTTCTCAATTTACGTTGCTGAAATGTCCACATAGTACAAACGACAATTCTAAATTTTAATACACACAAAAAAAAACATCATTAATAATGTTATATAATTATAATTAACGACTATAAATCGATTTGTTTTCATTAATTTTAATATAGTATTATTTTACTTTACGAACGATTTTCATATCAAAGTTGGAAGTTACACAACTACTTTCGATATTTTCTTCGTTTTTGTTTAGCTAGTAAATATTTTCTTTGTTGGAATGAGAATTCTAACTAAAATGAATATATTTTCTAATAATGACTGCGTTGAAAGTAGAAAGCGACTTGAATAAATTTTGAAGATAACAACTGGCAGCCACATTGAAGGTTTTACACTATTATCGTATTACATGTCACGATTGGCGGTCACACCATGCTATTAATATAATAAGTTATAAAAACTTGGTATTTTAGTATTTGGATTTCATAATAATATTATTTATGAATTTTTTTTAAAATACAATATGCTCTTAGATATATAGATTGATTATTTAATAATTAAGTTTATATTACAATATACATTACAAAACATTCTAAGTACTGTAATCTAACCAAATATTGCAATCTAACATTACATTACTTAATCCACAAACACGTGTCAAATGCCCCGTAAGCCTAAACAAATAGTCGTCACTAACTTAAAAAAAATCTCAACCATAATATTTTGTGGATTTCGTATTATTGTTATCAGAATCGGATCGAATAGGCAGTCCGATTGAAAATCAGATCGAACCGGCAGTTTGATTCGATATCAGATCTTTAGACGGCCCGATTTGATTAAAAGCCCGGAATGTAGGTGAACTCGAACTAACATTCTTATTTTTGGAACCGGCCGTTATGGAACCGACCGGTTATAGTGGATGGGTAGAATCACTAGTGCTTGTTGTTATATTAAAAGATCCAGTTCTTATTCTAACCATCATTCTCAGTACTCATGGTTCAAGGTCTTAGTTTCTCATCTTTTGATCCTTACTTCAACGATTCATCAGCACTTGCAGAAGGTCCGTGGACTCCAAATTATTAGTATGCAATGCACATTTGTTGCCTTTGCTGCAAAATCCTTTATAACAGAAGTAACAAAGGATTCAAGTTTGGTTCTTAGGCTGTGAAGGGACAGAAACCGATGAGCGCATGTTGAATTTGACCGAAGAGGCCCGGGTTGAATCAAAATTCAAGGGATTCTTGTTGGGTATAAAAAGGAATACCTAAAAAGAGATTAAGTGTATACCGAAAGCCTTCACTCACAAGTTCGAACTTATGGGACAGTTGGTTAAGGCGTACGTCTTATTCCCTAACAGTGGTATCAGAGTCGAGAGTTTGATTCCCGGGAGCGGCAAAAATGAAGAAGTGAAGGGGAATAGATGTGGATACCTCCCATAAAAAAATGAAAAAAAAAGGGCCAGTGTGGGCCGGGTTGAAGTCATAGGTACGGCCGGAGTGGCCGGGTTGATGGGCACGGACCTAGTGAGAGGTCCGGTGTAAACTGTTGTTTGCAAACACAGTTATAGAGGGTGTTGAACCTCCTGGAGGGCCGAGGTGGCCAAGTAAAAGCCCATGTTTACGGACCTGTAAAAACCCATGTGTACGGACTAAGTAATGAGTCCGGTGTAAACCGATGTTCGCAAACATCAGTTTAAGGGAGGGTATGTTGGGTATAAAAAGGAATACCTAAAAAGAGATTAAGTGTATACCGAAAGCCTTCAATCACAAGATCGAACTTATGGGACAGGTACGTCTTATTCCCTAACAATTCTAGGTTTCAAATAATTTTTCCCCAGCTGTCAGAAAGGATGGTGGTTGATGATTTGAAGCAATTGAATAAGGAGATGGACTGAAAGTGTTTGAGCTCGAAGAATTGAGGCGTGATTCGAGGATTTGCAGAACATTCAAGTGAGTTGTCGTGAACATGACCGATGTTCAGCGCCGTGACATACCAGAGGCCATTATCAAACACCTTCCTGCGAATGCACGGTGCTGGAGGTAAGATGTTGGAATGATGAACCTCTGTAGCTTCGGTGCCGATGGAGTTAGCCTTTAGGCACAGTGTCATCGTCGGTGAAAGAGTGTGTCTATTTGAGAAACTTGTTGATGATCTTGTTGCAGCTTTCAGCATTGGCGGCGGCTGGTAATGTAGGAGATGGATTGGCATAGACAATGAGCTTCTTCCACTTCTTGAGGTTCTCCTTAAGCCAACAATTTCTCTGATTTTGTTTGACTTCTTCGAGGAATCCATGGCAGATCTGGGCGAAGGTCGGGGTTGTGGGCCAGGGCGCGGCATGCGTTGACACCAATGATTTCGAGGCAGATAATTTTCACATTGAATTGGAGGGAGAGGTTATCGATGATGACGGTGGATTCCGGGATGAAGATGACTGTGGCGCCGATATAAGGTTGATTTTCTTTGTTGGTGTTCTTTCTGATCTTTACTCATTTCATTGCTCCATCGAAAATTCCCTCTGCCCCTACCGTACTCCAGCTTGGTAGTGAGTGAGATGGAGGAGGTTGGGAAGAAATACTGTGCGCGTAAGGATTATTTCGGGGTAGGTTTGAAGTCATGATTTGATGATTATTCGTTATTAATCAAAATTGTCTCTCATATTTAATGAAAGTAACGAATTAATTTATGAAAGAGTTATATATTGGATTTCTCTCGGTCTATAGTATTCGTTGTGCGTTGTAATAGATACCTACCATAAATATGTTGAATTTATAAAATTCACTTATTTGCACACGATCATTAAGAGCTTGATTCCCTCAACACGGATAATCGCCTAAAACATTGTTGCAAATGTTAATATTTGGGGAATGAGGCTATTGGGGTGCGCAGTTTTTGTTTATATCGTCCCAGTGGCTCAAGTCAGCGTTAAAGACCACATTCTTGGCTAGGATTTCGATTGACGTTGATACAAACATACTTAGCCCTGTAATAAGGGTCATATCGACAATGCGTGAATCACACCGCAATGCTCAGTTGTGTTAGGCGGATTTAATTAAATTCTTGAAACACAATATTTACTCTACCGAGTGTCCGAAACTGATCCCGATATATGGTTGAATACATTTTACTATCAAAGTATCCTTACTACTTGAATACTTTTACTGAGATTCAATTCAATGATCGTTGCTTTGGTTTTGGGTCGCGCGAACAAAGAAAACGTCCATACTGAAAATTATGTGTAAACCAAGTTGAATCGATTCAAAGGGATTGAAAGAAAAAGATGGTCAGTAATCATCACGAGTTTCTTACTCTTATATTTACTAGGTGGCCACCAACCCGATATGTGTATTAGGTTGTGAACATTAGTGCGGATGGTCCCAAAGTTTATAATCCGATGTGATTGGACCTAAGAAACATACATGACTAATCAAGGGTTAACATGTCTTTTGGTCCATGATGTTTGACCTTTTTTGGGTTTTGGTCCATGATGTTTTTTTTTTTCTAGTTTTGGTACCATATGTTTGCAGATTTTTTCTAGTTTTGGTCCGACCGTTACCTTCCGTCCATTTTTTGACATGTACAAGTCACGTGATCCACCCCTAAACTTTCAATTTTTTTCAATTTAGTGCCTCTAATACTTTCCTAGCCTTTTTTTTTGTTCAATTTAGTCCCGAAGTTTCAAAATTTCAATTGGACCTATTGTCCAATTGAGGTCAATTTTGAAATGTCGGGACTAAATTGAAAAAAAAAAAAGGTTAAGAAAGTATTAGAGGGACTAAATTTAAAGTTTAGAGTGGATCACGTGACTTGAACATGTCAAAAAATGGACGGAATGCAACAGTTAGACCAAAACTAGAAAAATCCGCAAACATATGGTACCAAAACTAGGTAAAAAAAAACATCATTGACCAAAATCCAAAAGTTGTCAAACATCATGGACCAAAAGACCTGTTAACCCCACTAATCAATGATGCAAGACGAACTTTTATTTCAACAGGAACAACCTAATCATTTGTACAAGCTAAAATACTCCCAATAGATGAGTAACACAGTTTTGTTAGTGCTCACCGGTTGCACGGCTCACCTCGTAAGCTTAATTATGCCAAAATTGTAGGGTAATTAAAGATACAAGATTTCATAAAAGATGCATCTGCAGCGAATAAGGCCGATCTAGAGAAGTTGCGGAATACTTTGAAACTGGCGAGTCAAAATCTTAATATATCTCCAGTACCTTTGATCTTGAGAACTATGACAATTTACCATTTCAGCACACGCAATAGATTTGAAAGACCAGAAAAATCCATTAAATTGGTGTATTCTAAACTAAGCTTAAACATTGAACTCCAAAATTCTTTTTATTATTAGGTCAAAGAAGATAACTATGCGGTTCGTGCTCGGATCGAGTCCCTTAAGAAGAAGAAGAGACAAAAAATGGTAGCACTAGTTGAGAATGTGGGAGTTGCTGCTTTTCTCTGATATCTCTCTCTCATGGATTTGCTTAATGTGTAACTGCAAATTTTTATCCTAGGTGGGACAGTAAGTATATCTCCTACTTCTGATGAAAGGCACTACTTCTGATGAAAGGCAATAAAACCTCAAATCTGTAGAGTTCAGTACTAAGATGTGGTAATGTTTGTCGAGTCGTATGTAAACCAAGGAGCATTTTATTGTGCAGTGGATTGAGTTCGCCAATTAATTTCTTATAAAGTTCAATTAATTTCAGAAAAATGTGCAGAGTCAGCCCACAACTTGGAAGGGGAAAACTACGGTGAAGAGCCACACATACCAGGTCCGATGAGACAAAACCCAACTTCCACCATCTTTGTTGCAACTTGTTTCAAGTTTGAGTGTTCTGTAGAAGAAGAAGTGATGGTTTAGTATACTGCAATTCGATTTGAATAATAAGGGATACTGAGTGGAAAAAAGAAAAGAATAATGTTAATGATGGTTGATGAACACTATTTCAAAATTAATTTATAACAATTTTTGTTAAAATATAAATATACTTAAAAACTAATATTTGCTTTCATTTGGCCACAAAAAAAAAATTGCTTTCATTACTTGTTTTATATATATATGCAGAAAGTTTTTGAATGATTTAATTGTAAATTTATAAGATAATGAGTTGTTTTTTAAACAGTTTTCGCTCAAGCCACATGGCCCAACTCCCAACCCCAATCTAATGAACTCAAGCCCACGCCCCATACACTTTAAAGCCCACCACGTGGGTTACTAGCTCGTGTTACCAAGCTCAGCAATGGTATCTATGCAAGTGACGAATGACGATCCATTTTTAAAACCAATTGACAAAATATATAGTGCTCTAATTATTAAACACCAATAATTGGTGTCGTACAATCTCATTGAAAGAGGCAATAATTACTTGAGTAGTTTATGAGAGACTTTTTTGTTTTGAAAATATTGCGTACAAATATTGATTTCTTTCCTAGAGTCCTGACTTCTAATAAAAACCCACTCACCATAAGTAAGCTAAATTAATTGTGACGAAACCCATTGCAAAATTTATGATAATTTTGAAGCCTCATGACTAGCTAGCTGGGTTTACAAGCTCTTTAGGGATATCTCGTTTAGCTAGCTAATGATGAAATTAGGAGTAATTAAGGGGATATTAGCTAGGGAATGTGATCAGGTGAGCAGCAACGCCAATATATTGTTACATGCATGCTTTAAAACGTAGAGTTGGCAAAGTAGAACTTTTCATTTTAATGAAATTGAAATTATCAGATAGGAGGACAGTGGATATTTTGTAGATGAGAACGAAGGTCATTCTCATTACTATATATACATATCATGATGAGACCGGGGCCGGCCTAACACAGAAAAATCATCATGGGATGCAAATTAAGAAGATGACGATGGTACATTTTGGTTAAGTATCAATATCGAACATCGGACCACACGTCGACTGGGAAGTGGTCAGTGGATGTCCATGTGGAACATACAGCTAGCTAGATGGAACGATGTTGATGTGTCTCAATCATACAGCAGTTGAACCAATCAAGGAAATAATGTCATGCATAAATTGTGCTGCAAAACTAGCTTCTCTTGTGACTATATACAGACACATGTTGAGTTCCCAAATTATTGTTGCAAGATTCCATCGCTTTATCAGGGTCCGACAATATAATGCAGCCAGATACTGTCGCCTTCTAATTTCATTTCTAATTTAACCAAAATAAATAAATAAATGGGACTATGAATTGTATGTATGTATCTAGTGATAATTAGCTAGGGTTAGAAGAGTCAAATTCAAATAATAAAGGGTTAAAGGGTCTTTTGGTGTCATATGTTTGACCACTGTTGGTTTTTTGTGTCATATGTTTTATTTGTAGGTTTTTGGTGCTATGGGTCGCACAACGGCTAGGTCAATTGGACCTTAGGGTCCAATTTGGTTTTCTAGGGACTAAATTGTAAATATTAAAAGTTAGGTGTACAAATTGGATGACTACATTGAATAAAATAAAATAAAAATTTAATGTTCAAACTTAACCGTTGATTAACATATATCAGTCTACAAAATGCAAACATATAACACTAAAAACTTGTAGAATAAAACATATAGCACCAAAATGCAACACTGATCAAACATATTGCATCAAAAGACTTTTTACCAATAATATATAAACATAGTGAGTTTAATAATAATAATTATTATTATTATTTATTGATGGTGATTGCGGATGAACATGACAACTCTTAAAGAAACGAAACTAAAGTTACCTTGATTATCTATCTCCACAAAGAGAGGTAAGATTTATTTGTTTCTCTTACAAAGAAAAGACAAGCACTCTATGTGTCCATCTTTTTCCCTTTTATATAATCTCTAGCTAGCTATATTTTGAGTCTAAGACGAGTATGTACAATAATTAGCATGCCTAGACTAATGCTAATGACAACTAAACCCTTTACCGCGGGTAGAATTAGAACAAACAAACCAACCAACTGACTAGACTTTTAGTTAATTAGATAGATTCTCGAACAACAGCTACGCCTCTCCATACACACCCATCCTTAGTTGAGGGAAGATAACTTGAGAGGCAAGCCATTCATTGGAAGCGCAAAAGGCCCATACTGAATTCCTTCTTGTGCATCCACCAAAGACCAGCTGCAACCAAAAAGTTAATAATAATAATTAACAACCACTTCCTAAAAATAGCAACCTTTAAGGTTCCATACAACATTACTATCTTTAGGATCATCTTTAATTATCTCTCTATCTATCTATAAATTAACCATGCATGACTGCTGCTAAGTACTGACCTGTACTTAGTTGTCAGGTGATGCAGCAGCACCAAGATCTCCAGTTTAGCCAACTCGTTGCCCGGGCACGAGTGAGTCCCGCTACCAAATGCCAGAAAAGTATTGGGTTTTGGCGAAACCTAATTAATGCAGATGCAACAATAAAAATCATTAATTTTACACATAATATTAATGATTTGATCCAGTTTGAAGTTTTAACTATATATAGGGTATTATATATAGTTGAGTTAATTTTGGTGAAGTGAAAAATAATAATCACCTCAAATCTTGAAGGGTCGAATTTCTCTGGGTCAGGGAAGTTCTCAGGGCTATGGTGGATGTTTCTAAAGAGGGGCAACACTTTCCATCCCTTGGGGATCAGATACCCTGAAAAAAACAAGATTCAAGACATGAACAAAATGTTTAATTGGTCTAGAAAAAGATTTTTTTTTTGTTGTGGGGGAGAAATTAAGGATTTTGTTTTTATAAACAAAAACAAAAAAGAAGTTAGTATGTTTGACTAACCTCCGTACTCAACATCTTGCACCGCTTCTCTGAAAGTGAAGGAGAGAATGGAAGCCACCCTGAGCGTCTCTTGGATCACTCTTGAAGTCACCGGCATGTTCTTGGCATCTTCCCAAGTCAAACCCTTGTTCACTTCCTTCTTCTCAATAATTCCTTCTTGCTCCTCCTATATAAAAGTCAAACGGACCCACCAAAAGATTAATAAATCCGATCCAACCCATCTTGTATTAAAAAAATCACGGCTGCTAATTTGAAGAATTTACTAACCTTAACGGCGGCAAGGATGGATGGGTTATCGAAGAGGTACTTGATGATCCAGGTGAGGACACTAGCAGTAGTGTCTCTGGCGGCAAAGATGACTCCTATGACGTTGTCGGCGATTTGGTCGTCCCTGAGGGTGTCATCCGCCATGAAAGAGCTGAGGAGGTCGGTGTAGTCGAACTTCATCTGTCGCCTGGTGGAGATGATGTCTGCAAGGATGTTGGCGAGCTGCTTCCTGGCCTTCATGGATTTATGGAACAGAGTTCCTGGAAGGTTGATGGGCATGGAGTTGTATCCTTTCTCCAGAATGTAGTAACACTTCTTGAGGGCCTCCCTGTATTTAAACTCGTCGTTTCCCAGTATGGAAAGAAGCGCGACGTTGAATGCGTACTGCACTCACAAAATTTCCGTCAAAATTGAGATACTTGATCCGTGATATTTCAGACTTATCCAACTGTTCTAAAATTTAGTGAATGCATGATTTAATCTTTTGAAACATTTTGAAAGTGAATTTTTTTTAATTAAATTGTGGGTTTTAAGTTTTAACCCGAAAGTTTGTGATATCATGTATAACTTACAGTTTTCATTTCTTGGAAGGTGTTGATGGAGTTTCTTCCGTCCAAAGATTGAAGACAAGTGAGAGCGAGAGTCTCGATGCTGGAGACTTTGGATCGGATAGCGTCGGGCATGAAGGCGCGAAGAACAAGCTTCCTCAATTTGAAGTGGTAAGGGCCTTGATGGAAGAAAATGGCCTGTTTCCCCAACATCCTCTCCTTACTCGCCGGAAATGTGGGTTTGAAGAGGTGGGAGTTGGTGACCAGCACGAATTTTGCAGCTTCGGGGCTGGATATCATCACGCAGGGGCAACCCAGGATGTGGGTCTTTAAGATGGAACCGTACCGTTTGACTTTGGAGGCAAAGAAGTGGTTAGGGTTCTTAGAATAGAGCTGGAATGTCTCTCCTAGGTAAGGCCAGCCGAGGGTGCCCGGAGGTAGGGGGAGTTTCCGGCGAGACAAGATTTTGAGGAGAGTGTAGATGGAGATGAGCAGGAGGCAGACGGGAACCAAAAGCGCTATGGAAGAGGAGATTACATAATCCATTATATATCACTTTCTTGATGATCACTTGTTTGTTTAGAGATAGAGATAGAGATAGAGATAGAGAGAAGGTAAGGAGTAGTTGAGATGCTGAAGATTTGTGTGAGAGGAAGTGAAGGAAGAAGATGGTATTTATAGGCTCTCTCCCACCGATCGAAGAGAGAGAAATAGAAAGAGAGGGGGTTTTGGATGATTATAGATTGACAACTTGTACTCAAAACACGGAATCCACTCCACCTATTCATTGTACTTGGGGAACCTCAAACTAAACCAAAATATACCATATGGTCATTCTCTTTTTCACTAACTATATATGTATGGTAACTAATTATTAAGCCTACTCAAACTGTCTGTCTTTCACCTGCGTCATCACTCTCACTCTAATGGAGCAACACAGCAGCACCAAAACAAACTCCTTTCCAGCTACCTTGTGAATTGCGACGGTCAAAATCTTACCCCCAATTTTTTATTATTTTTTCCGACGATTCTAATCGTGGTTCGACCTAATCATGATCCACTGAGTTATGGGTCGGACCATGACTAGCAAGTTAATTTAGCACTAGGATACGGTTGAAAAGGTTTAGGACTAAATGTAAAGATAAAAAGTTAGGACAACAAATTTTGAAGACTAAACTGAAGAATGAAAATTTGTGGATACTCACGTGCAAGTCACGTTACTGTTTAACAGTTAATATTGACGGTCAACTAACGGATGCACCAAAAGTGTACAAGTTGCAAAAGTATTGCACCAAAATTATACAAAAAAATGTTGCACCAAAAGACAAAAGTTGTCAAACATGTTGTACCAAAAGACTTTCTTTTTTGGCCAAGTACCAAAAGATCTATTATCCCATAAATATATTGCGTGAATGTTATTTAAGAAATTTTCGTTAAAATTAATTAATTTTCACTTTATTAGCATCCACAACGGTATTACATAGGGATTACGTAAATATGAGTCATACATGTTTTTTTATGTAAAGTAAAAAAAAACGTATTGCAGTGGTTTTAAATGGTAATCCTTAAAACTGAGACTCACATGTATTTTTTTTACATAAATCATTTCTTAAATATAAGGAAAGTATTATATTTACGTAAAATTAATTGCATTTTTCTTTTTCAAAACCAGCGAATATATATACAATATATATAACGAATATATGTACAATCCTAGTTGTGTAGATATCTTATATATATATATATAACGAATATGCAATAATAATTAAAACTTTAATTATAACTATTTTTTAATTGGTTGTTAAAATTTAGGGTTAATAGGTTTTTTGGTCCAACATGTTTGGCAACTTTTGAGTTTTGGTCATATATTTTTTTTTGCCTAGTTTTGGTACCATATGTTTGAAAACTTTTGGTTTTTGGTCAATCCGTTAGTTGACCGTTAAATAGTCATGTGACTTGCCCATGCCTAGTCCCAAAATTTTATTTTTGTTCAGTTTAGTCCTCAAAATTATTGTCCTAACTTTTTATTTTTATAATTTAGCCCCTAAACATTATCAACCGCACCCTAAAAGTAAATTGACCTAGCCATGGTCCGACCCATGGCTAGGGTCGCCGGACTTGGGTGACCCTAACCATGGTACGACCTAGCCATGGGTTGGGTCATGGTTAGGTCAATTTAGCATTTGGGTCCAATTGATCAAATTGGACCATTGGGCAAAATTGACATAGCCATGGTCCGACCAAGCCATGGGCCGGACCATGGCTAGGTCAATTTAGTCCTAGGGTGCGGTTGATAATGTTTAGGGGCTAAATTGCAAAAATAAAAAGTTAAGACAATAATTTTGAGGACTAAACTGAATAAAATAAAATTTTGGGACTGGGCATATGCAAGTCACATGACTATTTTGTTGGGTTTGTCTAGAATTAGTTGGTTAAGTACACTAAGCAATTAGCCCATTAGCTATTTTGGGTAGTAAATATATATATATATATATATCGGTTAAGATTATATATAGTTGATTATATATATATAGATAGATATGGCGTTGTTTATTATATATATATATATATATATATATAAAAGCCTAAGGCGGTGGCTTTTGTGTGGACTATATATATATATATAGGGTTAATAAACATAGTAGTGCTCCTGTGAGGAATAGCCGGCTGCCGTAGGAGTCTTCGAGTAGGCAACATAAATCAACAGAGTGCGTGAGTCTCTTTGGGTGAGGGTTAGTCGGTTTTAGACGAGTGTTTTATTATGTGTATTTAGAGCATTGTGTAATAGGTCTCTACATGTATTGTGAGAGTGAGTGTTCTATGTGGTCTCGTCTTGTAACCCTCCGGTGTTGATTGTGCTAGTGAAGTGGTGCTCCTCCTTTGCCCGTGGACGTAGGTCGCGTTGACCGAACCACGTTAAATCTTGTGTTCTTTATTGCTTTCTTTTAATCCGTTTGTGAGTGTTGAGAGAATCGATCCTAACAACTGGTATCAGAGCTAAGGAGATTCAACACGATCACTGGAGATGGAGTTGTCGAAGGCTGGAACAGAGAAGTTCGATGGAAACGATTTTGGTTTCTGGAAGATGCAGATTGAAGATTATTTGTACCAGAAGAATCTGTACGAACCCTTGTCTGGGGAGAAACCGGAATCCATGACGGAGCAACAGTGGAAACTCAAGGATCGACAAGCCCTGGGGCTGATCCGGTTGTGTCTGTCCAGGAACGTTGCGTTCAACATCGTCAAGGAAACATCGACGGCAGGCGTGCTGAAGGCGTTGGCAAACATGTACGAGAAACCATCGGCGGTGAACAAGGTATATCTGATGCGTAGATTGTTCAATTTACAGATGGTTGAAGGTGGTTCTGTTGCTGAACATATTAATGCTTTTAATATGATTGTGTCGCAATTGAGCTCTGTTGAGATTAATTTTGAGGATGAGGTTAAAGCTTTGATTTTGTTGTCATCTCTGCCCGAGTCGTGGGATACTATTGTTTCCGCAGTTAGTAGTTCCCGTGGATCTGAGAAGCTGAAGTTTGATGAAATCCGAGACGTTGTTCTTAGCGAAAGCATTCGCAAAAGAGAAATTGGTGAGTCATCAGGAAGTGCTTTCAGTGTTGACAGAAGGGGGAGAAGTAAATCAAAGGGTTCTAATCAGCATGGACGCTCAAAATCAAGAAACAGAGGAATACCACAAGGAACATGTTGGAAATGTGGTGAAGAAGGCCACTATCGAGCTGATTGTCCGAAGTCAAATAAGAAGAATCACGAACCTATGATAGTGATTCTGTGAACTCAGCAGAAGACATTGGGGACGTGTTAACCCTCAGTGTGGACAGCTCACTTGAATCCTGGATTGTGGATTCTGGAGCTTCGTTTCATTCGTCTCCGAGCATGAAGTTATTCCGAAATTTCAAGTCAGGAAAGTTTGGAAAGGTGTATCTTGCTGACAACAAGGTGTTGGAGATAGAAGGAAAGGGGAATGTCTGCATTCACAGTCCAGCAGGAAATCAGTGGACATTAGAAGATGTCAGGTACATTCCTGGTCTCAAAAAGAATCTGATCTCGGTTGGTCAGTTGGATCGCACAGGTTATGCAGTAGATTTTGTGAATGGTTCGTGGAAGATTAAGAAGGGTGCTATGGTTGTAGCACGGGGCCTTAAATCTGGAATCTTGTACACCACTGAAGGGTGTGTAAACGCGGCTGCTATTCAGAAGAGTGCATCCAGACAGATGAGTATTAAAGGAATGAAGATGCTGGTGAAGAAAGGAGCTTTAGAGGGCCCGAAGTGTGTTGACAAGGGACTCTGTGAAAGCTGTATTACGGGGAAGAAGAAACGAGTCAGTTTCGCGAAGACCCCAAGTGAGCCAGAGATCAAGTCAGAGGTAGATCCAGTAACATCTGGGCAGGTGTTGAGGAGATCATCCAGGACTACCAGGCCAACAGACAGGTATTCACCTTCGTTACACTATCTGTTGTTGACGGATGATGATATGAGAAGACAAAGTGTCTTGAAGAAGGTGGAGTTGGGGGCTGGTTGCTCTTCTGGTCAGAAAGAGCATGTTGTTTATACTCCAGATCGATTAGTCCGGGACAGGGACAGGAAACTGGTCAAGTTTGAAGACTTGGAGGCATGTTGCCTCAGTGTAGCGAAAGTTGAGACCGGGCAACGTTTGAGCTCGGTTAGGATCTCGCGGAGATCGAGTTAGGCCCGTCGGGGGCCTTGGCAAAGGAGGTAGCGGACCATGGAGCACGCTAGCAAGGTGGAGCTATGAAGAATACAAGTTAAGGTGGAGCTTTGGAGAATTCAAGACAAAGGTGGAGATTGTTGGGTTTGTCTAGAATTAGTTGGTTAAGTCCACTAAGCAATTAGCCCATTAGCTATTTTGGGTAGTATATATATATATATATATATATCGGTTAAGATTATATATAGTTGGTTATATATATATAGATAGATATGGCGTTGTTTATTATATATATATATATATATATATATATATATATATATATATATATATATATATATAAAAGCCTAAGGCGGTGGCTTTTGTGTGGACTATATATATATATAGGGTTAATAAACATAGTAGTGCTCCTGTGAGGAATAGCCGGCTGCCGTAGGAGTCTTCAAGTAGGCAACATAAATCAACAGAGTGCGTGAGTCTCTTTGGGTGAGGGTTAGTCGGTTTTAGACGAGTGTTTTATTATGTGTATTTAGAGCATTGTGTAATAGGTATCTACATGTATTGTGAGAGTGAGTGTTCTATGTGGTCTCGTCTTATAACCCTCCGGTGTTGATTGTGCTAGTGAAGTGGTGCTCCTCCTTTGCCCGTGGACGTAGGTCGCGTTGACCGAACCACGTTAAATCTTGTGTTCTTTATTGCTTTCTTTTAATCCGTTTGTGAGTGTTGAGAGAATCGATCCTAACATATTTAACGGTCAAACTGTAGGTCAACTAACGGATTGACTAAAAACTAAAAGTTTTCAAACATATGGTACCAAAACTAGGAAAAAAAAAAGATATATGACCAAAACCCAAAAGTTGTCAAACATGTTGGACCAAAAGAACTATTAACCCTAAAATTATATTAACCATTCAGAGATTGCATTAGCTCCACGACTCAAAAATTAGTTGCGCTGCGAATGCCATCAGCGGCAGCGACATTTGTTGATTTTATTTTATTTTTTTATGGATTAGTTATTTTAAGGTTTATATAGTTTTACAATTTTTTTTCTTTAAAACCATATTAGAATAGGTGAACCGTTTGACTTAGTGATCTTAGATGGATAAACTTGGATGAACAATTTGATATAGTGAATCCTAGATTGTTAAAATATGATTTATGGGTGAACATTTAGTAGGGTGAACATTAAATAACTAAAACTCGACTAACACTTTGACTAAGTGAACCATAAAGTGCTAAATTTGATGAAATGTTCATCAAATTTTAGCCTTATATAGTTCATAATGGCAAAATGTTCACTCATTCTTAGAAAGAAAAAAAATGTAAAAATACATAATCCATAAAAAGTATTTAAACCCTATTTTAGCCATCTTAGCTTCAACCGATCAAACTTTCCATCCAGTTTTATCACTCTAGAGACTAGAGTTCACAATGCCAAACTATTCACTATTTTTAATAGTTTTTTTTTTTAAAAAAAAAACTAAACTACATGAATCCTAATTAAAGTACTTGAACTATATATAAAAAAAACGTCTCTGCCGCTAATCCCTTCCCGGGATGGTGAGTTTGATTTTTAAAGGTGAACAGTTTACTAGTTTTGTATTTTGTCATTCAAATAGTGCTATTTTGGAGAAAAAAATTAAAAATAATTGTTTTCTTTTACCTAAGTGAAAACTTGTTACTTTTATCTACTCAGTGACACAATATTTATTGTATTTATCATATATAGATTCGACATATATGTCTATCTATATAAAAAATACGTAAGTATATCGCATTTAAAAGGGTCAACTCTTTGTCATCTAAATCATGAATACAAATTCATTTGCCGTCGAACTCTAAATTATTTTCTCGACATACAACAAGTGGTTTTGTAACGTTTGAGGAATATAAGTGTCACAGCACCTGCTAAACATAAAACAACATGCTAAAGATTTCATAAGGTGACTATTTGGCTACTTTTAACGAAGTGATAATAATGAGTTCATACAAATTTAATTAAACTTTAAGATGGTTATGCTAACGTGTGATTTTACGTGCTTGGCAATACATTCATATACATTCGATATATTCATATACAAATACGTAAATATATCACATCTTAAAGAGTTAAGTCAGCATTCTTCATCCAATTCTTCGATAAATTGTCGAACTTTAATCGCTTTTGTCGATATATAACTGGTGGTTTTGTCGTGTTAGCGAACTATAAGGGTCAAAACACCCATTAACGAGCGTTTATTCACCGGCGCCGAGCCACCGGGTGGTAGCTCGTCCACTCCCACAATGTTGTGACTTGTGAGAGTGACCTTGCCACTACCTAGTGGCTCGGTGCCATAAGATAATTTTATTCCCCAATAAAAACAAAATAGGGTTAATAACTAAAAAACTGTCCAAGATTTACCCTATGTTAAAATTAGGTGTCTGAAGTTTGATATATTAAATGGACTGTCCCAAGTTTCATTTTTGTTGAAATTTGGTGTCTCGGTGTGATTACTTTAGAGAAGTTAATTCCGACGAAACTGTATGTCAAATTCGAGCTCTCATACACACTCCCTTCTCGTCATCTTGCCGGGACCGTCACCTAAAAAGTTGGTCACATCTGGGCAAGTAAATCTCACTCTATTGTCCTTGGAAAATGGCTCTACACCACTCTTCTAGAAACTTTTTTTTTAATGTTCAATTTTTAGGTGAAATTTGACGATTTTATGAAAAGTAAAGAGTGATTGATTATGAGTGTGGGTTGATGAAAATGATGGAATGAAGATGAAAATACGCACAAAGACACCAAATTTCAACAAAAATGAAACTTGGGACAGTCCATTTTAACATTTCAAACTTCAGACACCTAATTTTAACATAGGGTAAACCGTGGACAGTTTTTTAGTTATTAACCCAACAAAATAACATGCCAAATATGTTATAGAGCGGCTATTTGGCTAGTTTTACCGAAGAGGAGTGATGAGTTCAGAAAAACTTAAATAAACTTTAAGACAGTTACTTAAATATTGTACGACTTTATGTACTGACCGACCCCGCGCCATATTTATTGAACTTGTCATATAAATTCGATATGTCCATATACAAATATGTACGCATATTGCATCCGAAAGAGTTAAGTCGGGATTCGTCATCGATAAAATCTAACTTCATCGTCGAACTCTAATTGCTTCTGTCGATATATAACTTGTGAATTTATCGTGTACGTGCAATATAAGGGTCAAAACACTCATTAAAAACAAAGGAACATGCCAAAGATGTTCTAGAGCGACTATTTCGCTACTTTTACCGAAGTTATATTAGCGAGTTCAGAAAGACGTACTTTTAAGATAGTTACTCAAATGTGAGACTTTACGTTGACTGACCCCATATTTATTGAACTTGTCATACAGATTCGACATATCCATCCATATACAAATACGCAAACATATCGCATCATAAAGAGTTATGTCGGCATTCATCATCTAATTCAACGATTACATTTAATTTTTGTATTTGAACTCTAATTGATTTTGTCGATATATATATAACTAGTGGTTTTGATGCGTTCGCACAATATAAGGGTCAAATTACCAACTAAAAATAAAAGAACATGCTAAAGATGTCTTAGAGCGACTATTTGACTACTTTTACAGAAGTGATAGTAATGAGTTTAGAAAAAACATTGTTTGGATATATATATATATATATATATATATATATATATATACATTAAATTTATAAAGGAACTTTACGCCAAACTCACCTCTGATCCACACGATCGAAGCTCATGTTCCTTTCTATGTCTAATTTTATACTGATTAGTTTTAATTGAATGATTGGTTTCTAGTTAGCTAGCGAGCAGTTAGTGGGTAAAATGTGTCAGTTAGCAGTGCAGTCGGAGGCATTAAAAATTGAACTTTTTCTCTTTGCGCAACGTTTGTCCTTCATGCTTTTTGAAGATGCATGACATGATTCTTGTTTTGGTGGCAAATCTATTTTACCATATAAAACGCGATGGATAGTGGATACGTCCCTTGTCATTATCACCGAATAAAAATATATTAGTAAATATATTTTATTATATTTAAATAAGTTTATATTAGGAATAAATATTCTTAATATATTATCAAATTATGTTTTTTTAATTATATTATTATAGATTTAGTCTTATATCTATATATAAATAAGTACTTGTACTCAATCCTAAATAAGAGATAAATAATACAATTATCATTCTTCTAAATGGTATCAGAGTATTCATTCCTCCAACGAGTATAACTTACAAGCCGTCACCCACCATCGTTGCTATCCAGGGGCGGTCGGCACCGCCATCAGCTATGCAGCTGTCATTCCGCCTCCCCCCCCCCCCCCTCCTGCCCAATTCTGATTGCAGTTTTTATAAATCCCTCTTCCATATCGACGACTTCTACGCCGACCACCTATTTTAGTACCAACTCCAACGAGCGTAATTTTTTTCATGGATCCTATAGCTCCAACGAACCCAACGAGAGTCAATCAACAATTCGCTACCAAGGAGAGTCAATCGGCAGCAAGTTTGCTACAACGAGCAATTCACATCGATTTTATGATTTTCCTGCTGAGCTACCTCCAACGAGTGTCTCAAGCAGATGATACAGCTAGAAATCAGTCACATTGACGTCCAAATCACCAACGTGAAGTGACGTGATGACCGACTAATTAATACGAGCCGCCATTAGCACCTTGAGCCGGTGCAGGAGAAGTTGAATAGATTTCGGACTTCCGCCATTTCCGACTGGATCTCTAGAGGGTTAAAACACTACGACCTTTAATTACGATTCAGGAACAAACAGCCCATGGCGTAAGCTTAAGGGGCATTAACCCATGACACGTTAACTTATAGACATAAGCTTTATACACAAACACCAGAGTCTTTAACCTCGGGACATTCCACAAAAAACACTCAAGGCCCATCACATGGCATTAAAAGAGCACATTTACAAAGTCCTTTTTGGGAAAAGAACAAAAGAACCGAGGATCCGATGGAGCTATAATGGCGACACTGGAACCATCAGGATTTAACAAAACTGGTCACATTCTTTTTAATTACCCCACTAAGAGCACTTTCAATGGTAGTTTCTAGTTCCTAATTCCCGGTTCTATTTTGTAAATTTAACATTGTGATGAGTTCCTAGTTCATAGTGTCATTTACCGTTGGTTCCTACTAGTAATGATTAAATATAAACTCTACATATCAATGGGATATCCTTGTTCCAAAATGAAAGTTCCAAGTTTCAATATTTGTCACTTGACGCCATAGACGTGACTATGATTACATATATTACTATTTTCCCATTATCAAGTGAAACAGTTCCTATTAGAAGGAACTCCTCACGTTACTGTTCACGTCGTTGCCAAACTTTTTAATATACATGGTACACTAAGATAATGACATGATCTGTAATTGTAATTTTTAATATCTAGTAAGTTAAATAATACACTGACCGAAATTACTACTTTTTAACTTCGAATCAATTTTAGAGTTTACTGACTCAATTTGTTTATATTTCACCATATGCCACAACAGTCAATTATAAACTTTGAAAAAGTATAAAATTTCATATTATTAAATATACAATATTTTCTACTAAAAAATAATTTATTATTTTAATGCATATATATTTCCGTTTAATTTACTTATTATATTATATTATTATATCAAACGAGGATTTTTTTATGGTACATTGTTGTAAATATTTTTTAAAATAATATATAATATATTTCTAATTTACGTATATATAAAATCATTAGTAAAACCATTAGATTAATACTTATAACCGATTTAATAATATGTACTTGATTAATGTGCGTAAGCGTGAATCTGCTGACAAGTTTGAACCAATATATTTCAATAGACGGAGAACAGTTATACGCCGAGTAAGACGAAATAAGATCGACTCAATGAATTTGATTAATCACTATTATTATATCAATAAATTATACCTATCAACTATCTCGCGCGCCGCGTGCGGATTGCACCTAGTAGTAATACAGATATTATCCCTAATAATAATATCCAATTACATGATAAAGAGAAACATAAAAAATTACAATAGAATTTTGTCGAACATATCTGACAATTTAGTAATAATTGTGACAATTCTATGTAGTCTCGAATATATATATTAAATTTTATTTTAGTTGACAAATTTAACGTATTGTTTGTATTTTTTCTATATATTATTTTTTAAATTATGGCAATTATTATTTAAAAAATTACGTGCTCATTTATATATTATGTTCGTATCATTTTATATAATCTTTTAAATACCAAAATAATCATAATTTTTTTAAAAAGAAATTATAGTTGGTAAATAATTGAAATATTACCCTAACGACGTCGAATTTCGACTTTCGGGATGACCACAAAAGTTGGTCTAAGTTGGAATCCGGATGTTTGACCTTAAATTGACCAAATTCGACGAATTCAGAAAAATAAATATGTAAAAATTAATTAAAAAAATCAATTAGATTTAATGATTTTATAAATAATTTTTTTTTAGTTAAGACGGTCTAAACTTGTCTCATTTACTGGTTTGTTCATGTGTGTATTTTTAAAAATATGAATACATTATTTATATATAGTGCTTTTTTTAATAAAAAAAAAACACATAGAAAGTATAAAATATGTGAGTCTCAATATAAAATGAAACTTGATCTCTACCATTCGAAAGAGTTCTAATTTTATTTGCAGTTCCACTTTAATAAGTATAAAAAATTAGAAATTCACCATTAAAAGTGCTCTAGCAGACGGTACCTTTTTACGCTTGCTTGTATATATATATATTCAGGTAAAGTTAATTTTTGGCACTTTAATATGAAGTTCTTATATATTTTAGTTTTTTTTTTATTTTTTTTTGCGGTGTTAATAATCTTGAATAAAATGTTCAAAATTGACATTTCTTATTATTATTGGGGCACTATAATATACTCTTCCATTCGAAACTTCAAGAAAAATGTCCATTTTCCTTACTATAATTTGTAAGTGAAACCTATTTCCCCGATCTAATTAAAGTTTCTGTAATATGCTCTTAATTAAAGGTATGCAGTGATGATTAATTCCTCCTCTATATATATACACCTATTAGTGATTCTGATAAAAAAAAAAAATTACTTACAAACCAACGCAATACGAGTGGTGATTAATTTAAATGTAAACAAGTATACTCAATAAATTATCTCATGAAATAAATTAGATTTAGGTTTGATGTAGACAATAAACATCACATCATGCATGATAAACCTTAACAGACAATTAGGAAAGATGTGTAGTTGATAATTAGTCTCTACCTATCTATTTATATAATATATATATACTGAACAAGATACATTTTTTCCTATTTAGTTAATAGCCTAAATTTTTGTTATTTTATCGATTAGCATTCTAATTGGTTGGTAATTAGTTTTTCAACTTCTTCAAAGGCTACATATAAATATTTTTCATTCAATATAATGAATCTCATATTTTTTTTCTACATGTAGATAATTTAATTTAGTATACTAATTCACATTCTTCATATACTAAATTTAGTATACTAAATTTAGTATACGATCAAATTGCATTCTAATTGGTTGGTAATTGGTTTTGTAACTTATTCATATGTTAAACATAATTATTTTTCATTCTATTCCTCAATCTTACATTTTTTTTCTACATGTATATTAGTTTATCATGATTAGTATGTTAATTCAAAATCTTCATATTCTAATAGTTTTTGTGAGCTTTAATAATCTCAAATACGGGTTCACTCCCATTATTCTCGATAAGTACAGATAAATTATGCATACTAATTAATTAGGATAATATTCTCCTCTTTAGCTAATAACCTAAAAAATTTCCATGTCACCAACTGGCAACTAGCATTCTAATTGGTTGACTATTTGTTTTGTAACTTCTTCATATGTTACACATGAGTATTTTTCATTCAATTCATTAAAAAAAATTATATTTTTCTACATATATATTAGTTAATATTGATTAGTATACTAATCTACATATTCGATCTATCAATATCAATTAGTATAATATCCTAATTGGGATACACAATTAACTAATAATTTGGGTATTTATTTTTTCCACGTCAGCATGAATTAATTTCATTGGACCGTAAAACCTACACTTTTAAGTAGGGATCCTCTTCATATTTTGGTTTATCTTTCTATTAGTTTATCATTAGCTCTACCTAGCGCAGCCACTTCAGCTTCCTCACGCGACATTTTACCTCTTTACCACGTTTGTTGGCATCATAGAACCAAACTGAAATTAACTGTCTTCATTGTATCTGTTCACATCATTTCAAAATTTGGGTACCTCATATCTTACCGATTTCTTTTTAGCTTTTCGACTATATATATATACGCCCAATTACGACATTAACGTATCGACTTGATAACAGAACAACTCAACTATTTGAGCGAAAATCCGACAAAGTACTCGATGAAAATTCACCTTTCAGAAAAACACACCCATATACACTTACAAGGCAAAGATCGCGCGGATCCAAAGCAACCAGCACGACCCGAACCTTGCGTATTTTTGGACGCGTACGGTTTAGCTAAATCGGACATATCCGCAGATATGCACAGTTTAGCTGAACCAGACGTATCTGCAGGATATGTCCGGTTTGGTCTGGACCATGCAGACCAAATAGACCCGCATTCTAATTACACGGGTAAGCTTTAACTGTGCGTTTCGCCCATTCGTACATATATTTTATCAAACGCCTACCACAATACGTAGACACTCTCCGTCTACGTAACCTACATAGGCCCCCTCCGTCTTCAGAACTTATGTAGACCCTCTCCGTCTCTAGAACCTAACGTAGACCCTCTTCGTTTACAATACCAACTTACCATAAGTTTTTCCTCACGCGGTAATATCATGATCCCGAAATAGGATAATCTTATCCCATATTAAACTTTATCCTATATTGAAGGACACAAACTCCTATAATAATATAATATTGTCATCATAAAGAGGTTAATCACTTTCTCTCTACTCTTGCACTATTACTTTATCTCTCTACAATGGAGAACTGACATGAACGTCAGAGTGGGTTTACCGGGCTACTGCCCGGTCTACCCATTTTCGCAGGACGATGAGCAGACACTGCGAGGCAAACAGACGTTGCGAGACAAACATATGTTACAAGGCGAATGAACGTTACGAGACGGAACATAGGACGTAATTAACAGAAGTAAGACAATCGACTAACAGAGATCAAGCAACGAAAGCCAGATCTATCATTGACGCCGTCTGAGTGATTCGAACAAAAATCCATAGCGTACCTTCTAGGAAAAATGGTTATCATCAACGTAATCCACGGAGGAGGCTTTGCAGCCGGAGGGAAAAAAAACAATACAAGTAGGGTGTATGCATCTCAAATTGAGAAGAAACCAACATAAAAATATATACTCAACAGTAGAGATAAGGGATGAAATCAAATTCTCAAGCTAAGTCATGGAGCGTGCCATCTTCTCTTAAAAGAACGCTCTAGTCATTACAACGGTAAACAATAGCTTCAACGTCAAAATAATACGGGGTTGCAGGAGCTACTTAGTACCCATTGGGGGTAAACACGGTATATAATTGGAAAGGTGTTTTTTGGACTAAGGTTAAAAAATTATTATGTCTGACTATTTGGTAGTATATATATAGTTTTGCATAATAATATATATGTTTGGACACGACAGGACAGACGACTAATAATAATAATTCGAATTTTAAAAACGTCTAATTGTGGTATATATCACACTCTATATTTGGCATGTGAGGACTAAATCAGGTCATAAAACCCGGTCTTAGCGATGCACAACTTTATTGATTTGCGAGTACGATCGTAATTCGTAAGCGATTTCGTCATACCATAATTGTATTCCTTATTAACTACACACAGTTTATTTATTGTACTTATATTATAAGTACTTGACTTTGTTTTAATATAATTAAGACTCGCAGAAAACAAATATATATAATTTATATATAATTGACTTTTATTATGAAGGTCAACTTGTCCAAGTGCAGCTCATGGTGCGTCCTGGCTCTTCATAGCTAGCTAATAGCATCATTGTTTTTGTTTGGGTTTAAAGTACACGATACTCCAACAACGACATATATATATAAATGAATACAATTTTGGTATGAATAAATCATTTACCAACTTGTCACAACAAATGATCATCATCGTTTATTTATGGCCAGTATTTAAATTGTAACTTAGAGAAAGAAAAAAAAAAGTGTAACAACGTAGATATTAACTATGTACTTAAACCGTACAACTGCACAACAAACGATGTAGCTAATTGTTATATGTGTGTGTAATTGCTGGTTAATGGCAGGATTATATAATTCATTAAGATTTAAACGAGGAATATTCTTGTCGACTGGTTTTTGAAAACAGTGGAAGCTACGCTAGGTAGTGGAGAGAAGTCAAGAGCAGACAAAGCCAGTTGGACGTACGACTAAATGTACCTCTACATTGATTTCATATGCTAATAATACCGTGGTGGAATCTGCTGCACATGCATGCATGCAGAGTTTTGTATCAACAAAATCCACACCACCAAGCCAAGCCCTTTCGGTATAAATATATATATTGGTTCCCGCGGGTAATCCTAGGAGGGGGTCCTAATCAAGAGTTAATTACTTATAGTATGCTTGTTCCACACTTATATTAATTATCATTCGCACCGGGCTAGCCTTTAATTGGTAGTGCTAGTCATAAATATATTTTTCATTCCATCACTACTCACTAGCGGGATTTGAACAACTTATTTATGATTAAAGGATGAAGCGTCGAACCACTACACCATATTTACATAGTTCTATCAGTATATATATATACATATAATGATAATAATAAAAGAACGAGCTATTGAAATGAAATTTAAATTTAAACAAGAATTATCTCCCTATAGCTAGCTCGTTCGCTCGCTGAGACCTGAGAATTAAGGATTTTTAACACTCTAATAATTAAGCAGTAAGCAGCACAACAATAATCCTCAGTTCTTCAATTCTACATAAAACCAAACCTGATAGAATCCATTATCCTCAATTTTAGAAAGAGATACTTAATTTATATACGTTGCTTTTCTATAGTACCATTGTTGTTAATACAGAACTCTTGTAATTTTATAATATATATATTGTAATATATAATATATGTATATAATGTACATCTAAAATAGCAACGTGCTTGCTTTAGTGAAGATGAAAAACTATATATATATTAGCATGTAACTAGACATTTCGTAAGGGATAGTGAGTTTTGGCGCCAATTTATTTAGAATGCACTCCCCTCAAGTAGGAATGGCAACGTGGCGGGGCGAGTTTCCGCAGCCCCGAACCTGCCCCGCGTATCGGCCTGACAGATCCGGACCCGGACAGATATACCTCTCGGGGCAGGTTAGTTGGGGGAAAAAATGTCGTAGGTTGACTCGCCCCGCCGCGTGAACAAACCTTTTTTTTTTTTTCACTTCTCTATATTGCATATTTTTTTTTTTGCCAAAATATTACATTACATATAAATTCAAACCACAAATCAAACACCAAATCTAAACACCAATCAAATATAAACAACAAACACATCAAATTCATCACAAAATACAAATCCAAATTACCAAATCCTAATAATATAAATTTACATCTATTTATAATTTGATCCTTGTTATTTTATATAGTACTATATTAACCATATTGTTTAGTAAATGTTACTTCATATTAAGGGGCTAAGGGGCCCCGCGCCCCTAGACCCCCCCCCCCCCTCCGAGTCCGCCCCTAACCCGTCCCATGACCCGCAGGTCAGTGTGTCAGCGGGGCCCGAGACTCGTTGACATCCCTACCCTCAAGATTTTTGGCGCCAATCATTAGAATTGTCTAGAGGCTCTCTTGCTTGAGTTGTAACATTTCGGCTCAAACTCTGGGTATTATAAAGTCTATAAATAGAGGTGTATGTTAATTAATTAATCATTCAAAAATTAATTCACTTACTCTCTAGCTAGTAAGTAGCTAGGATTCTTTTGAATTAAACGGTGTACAATATTATGTCGGTTTTGGGGGAAGTTTTAATTAAGGTTTTCAACTTTTACACTCGTTAGACCTTTTGATTTTGTTGTATTCTCGGGGATGATTTGTTAGTCACCATTAGCAAAACTCGTCTACAAGTGGGGACAAATATCATCTTTCGGAAAGAGACTATATGTATGCGCCTCAAAATCACACATATTGGATGTCCCTTGTACCGTATCGTATTGCTCGTGTTGGATAAATATATGTCCCCTATCAAATAATTCATGTCGGTTATATGCCCCGTATCGAATTATTCATTTTAAATCAATGTCCTGTACCGAACAATATATGTTTGTTTTTTTATCAAATCCAAATATTGGAGTAATTTTATTTTATCTAATAAAATATTAAGAAAATAGTGGGGGTTATGTTTCAAAATATTTGAAAAGACGGTGTACATTTGAAGAATTAGTGATAATTATATAAGTATTTTTTTCTTGTAAGACCGGAAAATAAAGAAATAATGTATATATGATAAATTTAAAAGTATTTAAATAGTATTACTATGCAATGATGTGAATATCTCATAATGTTAGATTTGTTTGACAACTAGTTAAAATTTAAGAATTAATACTAGCTAGGATGAGGCACATTTCAGATGGTTGCCTAAAAAGACGTCTTAGTTCATATATAAAGCCTAAACCTATTGTCACGGTTTCCATAAAGTAAACCCTAAACCCTAATTTCAACTTTGAAAACCCTCATAATCCATCGGTTTCAATAAATCAATACTTAATAACCCAAACTTATCACGTTGACTTTTTGCATATATATTATGCATACATTCGCATGCATTATATGTATATGTATATATGTATATGCATTACGTAGGCTTGCTAGACACATGGCATATAAAATTGAATATTATCCACATCTTATTGCGGATCATGTGTATTGACTTGATGAATGAATATCAAATGACAGCTATTATGCTTATAATTAAGGAGACTTTTTGCACATCATAAATATATATATATATATATATTTTAAAGTTCGTACGTGGCGCGATTGCGCCTCTTTTATTTATTATTAGTAAAAGGATTTGTTATTTTAAACAAGTAACTAGACTAGACTACGCAAATATTTCTACACTATCTTTTGACAACGTAAGATTTAACCTACCTCTTTCGTCAACTGATGAGTCCCTCATTCTAAACGTAAGAGATGAAAATATTTCACGATAGACCATAGAAAATGAAGCACTTTGAACGTGTCATCTTCGTATCAATGAAATATTATATACGATACGAGCGGCATGACTAAAATAACACGTGTCACGATTTATTTTCTTCCAAATTGATGTAAGGAGTTGTTTTCAAACAATATGAAACGTCTTCTCTATCAGAGTCGCGCGTTATGCAGCATCACGATAACAAGAAGTTCCATATATGTGTCATTTTTTAATTGTGATGAAGTATTATTCTATACGTTACGGCTTGGCTTAAGTGATCCATATAAATTTCTCCTCGATCGTTCAAGATATCTAGGGATTTAGAGAAACATAGAATATATATATATATATATTAGAGTGCAACACATATAATAAAAACATTATTGCCTATGAATGATTGAAACTATCAAACATATTTATATTGCAAGAGAAGTCTGCTACTATAATATAATGATTTTTAGAAAGCTATATATCTGATATCTTGTCAAACTAAAAGTGTGTTGATTTTGACTGCCACCAGAATTATCACAAGCTATGTATACTTAGCAGGCCCGAAGTGTGATTGGATAAGTGTGTAGATGTTAGTTTACAGAAATATTTCTATACGGCCGGGCCGAATAATGAGGTTTGGCTTGTATTTTGCATGTAGGAAACTGTGAACATATATATTTATCTTAATGGATATTATTCATTTTTAATTATATTATATATTTATATGATCGTGAGAATTTCAAATCCGATATATATTTAGTTTAGAATATTTAACATTCATTTTAGAGTTTATGTTTCCAAATTCCTATTATTTCATCTCTGCGAAATAATTAATTAAAGACTTGTGTTATATATGTACGTATATATATGTTCATACACATGCATATTTTTATGTTATACTTTTTTTTTCTGCTATATAATTAACATTGTTCTATGCCCCAGGTAAAGAACATTGTTTTATACCAAGACTACATATAATGAGTGTCAAATTTGAGGTCTCTATATATAGGAGGTGTATCCTACCAACAAGTGTCTCTTATTATAGCTATAGTATTATTATTATATGTACTACACTTGTTCACCACCCACTGATTGGACAACAACCGTATTAATTATATGTTAGCTAGCTAGGGTTCTTCTATTGTTGAGAGATTAACAACTAATTAATGGTGGGATTTGACCTAAATTGGTTTGTATATATATATAAGTAAATTCAAATATGAATTAATTACTGATAACTTTAGTAATAGCATGTGTATTGATTATATAATATGAAATATTAGAACTAGTTATTAATTAGGCGGACGTGGATTGATGGATGTTTATTAGAGTGTTACCGGGGGGTGAGCGTGGTCAACGCATTATATATCTTGATTGATGACAACACACTTTTCTTGAATGGTTTCAGCAAACTTAACTTGTGTAAATACGTGGGTGTACAGAGTTGACTTGAATATATGTATGAATATAATTATGGTTGGCAACAACATTATAAAAAGGAAGGTAATTCTAGCACGTGTGTCATACGGTGATGATGATTAATAATAAGTAATAAAGAAGGAAATGATATAACACAGTGCTGCATTTTATGATATATATATATATAGTATAGGACTTGGGCCATGGCCATCATCATGCACATCATCTAAGGATGTTGTGGATCCCTAGCTAGCTAGGAGTAGCAAATTAAAAACCCTAACAGAATGTCAAGGAATAGTTTTTGGAATTATTTAAAAAGGTGAAGCAATATTTGCTGTCTAATGCGTATTCATTACCATTATTCATTCATCTTTTACTAGCTAGGTTTTAGTTTAAGGGTGACCAAATTAACCAGTTCAAACTTCAAACAACGTATCTCCAAGGTCCCATCGGTCGTCATGTATACATTCATTGATATAAAATATACTGATTATTAATTTCAAATATAATTGTCATATACAAATAAAAAATACTAATTAGTTTAACGATCGAATAAGTTATATATATAATAAATAAATGTATTTTTCTTATAATTTATGTTTTTTTTAAAGTTTAAATATTAAAAATTGGCCAAAAACTAGGGCTGGGCATGGTTCGGTTCTGGGCCGAACCGGTTCAGAACCGAACCGGAACCGAATTTTAGGTTCAGTTGGTTTTCTGTACCACGTAAGAACCGAACCAGATTTTAGGTCATAGAACCGAACCATAGCAAAACCGGTTCTGAACCGGTTCGAACCGGTTTTGAACCTTTTTTTCATTTTTTTTACTAAAATTCAAAATACACACCCAAGTTGATAATCCATAAGCAATCAAAAAAATTGCAAAATACAAACTATAAACACAATTGATCGCTTAAGAGGAGAGAGTATCAAAGTCTAAATTAGAAACAATCGAAAATTATAAAAATGTCAAATATTTAAAATATAAATATCGAGACTTTAAGCGACGTCAAGAGGCGTAGCTCAAACTTCAAAAGTGCAGCAAATCTCTGGTTGAAAATTTGTATATTAAGCGAGTTAATCTATCATCTCAGTTAGAATATAGAACTATTTATGAGTTAAGTTTCGAGTTCAAAACTGAACTCAATTGATTGTAGAACTGATATGGGCTAACATAATATATAATAACTATATATAAGTAAACAAACATGCTACGACCACCTATATACCCAATATGAACCAAACTCAAATAGTGAATGATCTACCATATGAGTGTAAACAAATCAAGCTACTCGTGAGCTTATCGAGATCGGCTTGGTCAATATTCAAATTCGACTCACTCGAGTCGATCTTTTTCTGATATCGATTCGAGTTCGAGTTCACTTGTACTCGACTCGAGAGGCTCGCGAGCCTAATCAAGTTTTTTTTGCCTATTCGAGTCGAGTTCGAGTTTGAGTTTTTCGAGCTTTACGTAATAATATTATATATGTATATAATGAGTCGAGGAAGAGTTCGAGCTCGAGCCAAAAGCCTAATCAAGTCGAGTTCGACCTCCAGCTAAGGTGCACCATTTATAATTTAATTAAATTTTTTAACCTTATCGAGTCGAGCCGAACTCGAACATGTCAAGTATGACACCGAGTCGAGCTCGAGCTTGAAAAATTAAGGCACGGTCGAGTTCGAGCTCGAATAAACTGAGTCGAGTCGAGCTTGCCGGATACTCGGCTTGTTTATAGCTCTTTATTCTACAAAAAAAAAAGGATGCAAGAGTGTATTACTATCTAACAATTTAGACTTTAGGTAACAAAAGTGGTTCTGAAAAACCGGTTCAGAACCGGTTCGGAACCGGTTTTGAACCAGTCAAAAACCGCTCCATATATTCCTTATCAAAACCGAACCATTTAAGAACCGGTTCAGTCAGAACCGGTTCGTATTGGTTCGGTTCCGGTTTGGTTCCGGTTCGGTTCGCCCGAACCGGTTTTATGCCCAGCCCTACCAAAAACTTTAAATATATATTAACAGGGACAAGTCTAAACCATAGCCTTTTTCCACCAGAATGGTTTGGGTTCTATCCAAAAAATATGGGTACCCGAGAACGATTACTTTTTTTTTTTTTTTTTTACCTAAAAAAAATTATTAACTCTTATTTAATGGAATGTGCCATTATGCCCAATTGAAGCCCATAATCTTATCCAACTTTTCATTCTTTATTATCAAATGGGCTCTAAAGGATATGAAAATGTCAGTTGGAGCCCAATTGAAGCCCCTAGTCCATCGAAGCTTTTATTCTTTCAAATTTAAGTTGATACATCTTTCTATGTTTTTGTATAAAAATCTTATCATTTCAAAGAGAAATGGGTTGCTAGGGATTTAAAAATAAGATATTTTATTATAAATAATATTTTTTAATAAAATTTCATTCAACCTTTATAAGGAATAACTTTAAAAAAATAAAATAAATATCTATTTCTAATCATCGCTTAAAAATAACTATTACATTCTACTATTTATTTATTATTCTTTATTCAATTGACCAAAGATGTCTTTATTTTTATCTTCAGTTAGATGTCTTTTAATATGAATCAAATATTATTAGGTGAATAATCATGATGCTTACTTATATGATCTTATATTTTTTTTAGTTAAATGGTTAGATGTATTTCAGAATAACTATGTGGATGTGTCACGCAAAAAAATAAACATGTGTAAACTATTATTTTCATTATATCCATGTGTTCTCCATAAAGTTCTGTTTGTTTTTTTAATCTAGTTTATCATATTCTTTTTTATCAATTTTTTCAATTTTCTAAAAAAAAAAATCAGAACTCAAATCTGAAGAGCTGATCAATTGAACTTCTCAACGCTATTTACTAGGTTCAATCAAACTCAATACATTTGTTGCTGGATTCGATTTGGTCTAGAAGTGCATAAGCATTCTTCTGTAAATGAAGGTCCCTGATCTCCCTCCCTAACAGTACTTGTAAGAAATATTTGGTTATCATACACTTGCTTCGAGAAAGAAGCACATGAAAACATGGGTACGTAGTGGCAACTATTTTAACATAAGCTCTGTTTGTAGATTGTTGAGAATGGAAACCCTAGATCAGATGAATGGACTGGAGAAACACATCACTAGAGAATAAGTCCACATTTTAAGGTAATATATCACTCGGAACCCCCCCACGAATTGGCAGCACTAGGAGTTAGAATATGGGAGCGCACGATACCATAACAGCAAGACGTATCGACTAGGTCAGAATTCAATCTGGTTGATGTATTATTAAGTTTGACAAGCTCATTCGATAAAAAAGAAATGAATATTGCAACATGACATAGAATAAAAAAATGCAGTTGATGAAGGCAATATTTGAATAAAAAAGGGGAAAATAAATTATATCTGATGCTGAAGCAATATAATATTTTTCTTATATTTAATGAATATTTTATATAAAAACAGATAAGTTCTATTTTTAAGGAATGCTATGTAAAGTCATTATAACACATATTTTTTTTGCAATTTACATAAAAAAAATTATGTTGGGTCACGTTTAAGTAGTTATACATATTGTTCGACTAAAAAAAGTTATAATAAACTATATATTTTTTAAAATTAAGATGGTCAATGCGCGTGTAACACATGCGCTAATAAGGACTATTACTGTCACGCCCCCAAACCCGAGTGACTGTCCCCACCTAGCCCAACCCAGTCTAACTAAGCTCGTTGTCCTCACTTGGGCTTAGAAAAGGAGGAATTTCTGTTGGACTTGAGTAGTACAATTACTCTTACTTATTAAGGCTTCAAATCTTCTTATTCTAACAGATGTGGTGCAAACTTATGGAGTATACTAGGTATTTAATTTGTGTCTTTGGCAAAAGAAAGCTTTAGTTCGAAGTTCTAAGACAGCAAATATATGATGAGAAGGAGCATGAACCAGAAGTTGAAGAAGATGAGCTAGTATGATCAACTCAAACAACTCTCCTGCTAGCAAAAAAAAAATAAAAGAGAAGAGACTTATGAAAGAAGATCTATCTATATACGCCAAGCAAGCACACAATACAAAACATCATGATGTGTTTCCTAGACTAGAGCTGCTTCTTTGGAGCTTCGCCGGTCCAGTAAATCTTGACGGCAACTAGGATCTTCTCCGGGTTGAAGGGTCCGCTCTCATGATCGATGATCTGGCTCTTCCATCTCATTCCGTCGGTTATGTCCTTTACCTTTACCAACACTTCAACTGTGTCCCTGAATATAACTGTCCCCTCAGGTCTTAGGATTCTGTCCATCTCCAACAGAATGTAGGTTATGTCGCACCTGAATTCACATTGTTGTAAATTAATTAACAAAATATATCAGTAACCTCATTTGCGAAATCGATATACAATTTTAAACGGTATCAACGGCATTTGAACCTGTCATTCTAATACAGTCATGTCAATAATAAAACACGTGTTTTAACTAATTGTTCCATAAATTTGAACGTGTGGGTGAAAGTCAATGGCATGCGTTAGCTTAATTTTGATTACCTGTCCTGATAAATGCTAAAGACACCACCGGCATGGATGAGGTCGTAAGTCCTCGGATAGGTCGAGAACGCTTCGCACCAATCCATGTAGGTCCCGATAAAGCCACGTTCGTAAATCACACCCAATGTGTCCTGATTCGTGTTGACGGGTACAACATTCATGACCCAAACCGGGTACTTTACCAGAGCGGCTGCAAATCCACCTATATTGGCGTTCATGTCCATTATGTTGCGGTACCGACCTTGCGGCAAGGGGCTGATGATCTTCTTGTAATGGGTCACCCTGTCCTTCCAGAGGTCATTGTCCTCCTTGAATTTCTCAGGGGTGACCCCGGGAATGGTGCCCCGACTTATCCTTGGTGGGACAGCGAATGCTCTCTCCGGCCATTTCTCGACCGCGCCTCCTGCTACTTCGTCGGAGCTGCTTACCTCAGGTAACTGGGTTATACAAGGTTCCATATCTCTATTCCTACAACAACATCATCATATATAATATATCCAACTTAGACACAACAATATTACCATCTAACATGTTTAATTTGTCTCCTACTTACTTATACAGTTGCTAATTACTGTCAAATTTCATCATAGGTAGCATTTTTCTGTCAAGAAATGTTTTAATTACCGACACCGCCATTCACGGCCAATTTTTATTTTACCAACAACTAATTTTCTTGGTAAAAGTTATATTTCTAGTATTCATACTTTGCTTTATTATCTATGTAAAAATGTGTAGCAGCGGGTAAAAGAACCAATTAAGTGTTGAAATACTATGTCATCTTATGATTGTTGTATTAGGATTTATAAGGTGAGATAGATTATTGTTAGCATTTTAAGTAATAATTAAGTTGATTTCTTACAAAACAAGAGAATGATGAGTGCAAATACCATCCGAAATCGGGATTGTCGGACTTGCAAAAATGAGGCTTCTTGTAGACGGCACGGTTATTGAGACATTCGATGTGGTTTAGGGGCTTTTGCCAGACCGCGAGGTCGCCTTTCTCGGTTACCTTGTTCCAACACAAGCGTTTCGCCACATCCTCGATTGCGTCTTGTTCTTGTTTCAGATCCTCCTGAGTTCTCTCCCACCCTCTCCAGTAAAGTCTCCAGTGAATCGGAGGTCCCGAAAATATCCAGTACCCTCCTGGCCTCAAAATTCTATCTACTTCAATCAAATACAACCCATCTGCGTGCAAATATTATAAATGCATTAGTATATCCAATGGAGCAACCTGTAAGGTTACACAGATAAAGTGCATACCATGAAACTTCGACATTTGGTTAAATGATAAAATGTTGAACTCCTACATTATATTTCATAGTTATGTGAAAATTAGCTTAGTCATGTATTTTTATTTCTAACAGTTATACTAGAGCGCGCATATTCAAATTCTAGTGACACCGTTTAAATTTAAAATTTCAATTAAAAAAAATGGTAAGAAAGTAAAAAAAATATATAGGATAGAATAGGAGTGTACCAAATTTATCCCAGGGGATCAAACAACGAGAACAATGAGCCATATCGAATGCCCTAGCAGGATAAGGAAGCCTCTGAGAGGCCATGATCCCAATCATGGCAGGGACACCCCTCTCCAACGCAAACTGAACTTGCGCTTCATGAGTGTCCCTTGGTGCAAATGACATAGTCAATATGTCCCTCTTAAGTAGGTATGCCCCCCAACTTGCCACCTAATTAAACAAAACACACCCATAATAATAATAAATAAGCTTCTATCCTTCATTTTTTACATGATGATTAATTGTATATATATATCACTGAATTAAACTATGACTTACTCCACATCCTGTGTCGATTGCAGTCCTGATATTCCCATTGGTAAGAGGAACCAACTCATTGATGTCATCAATGTAAGCATCGGCCCCTCGAGGGAACATGGTCCCACCACCCGGGAACCTTAACCGGTCGCCCTCGACTTGAACCCAGTTCTGAACCGCCTTCTCAATGCTAAGCTCCCTATGCGGGATATTATCGTACCACGCGTAATCCCGACTCTGAGGCCACTTAAACGGGGTCTTATACTTGGGCGGTGCCGGAATAAGGCACCTTAGAAGCTCATCCTTAGAGGGACAATGCCTCTCCCTATACTTGAGCATACTCCTATCAAACTGCCTGCCACGTGGCGGGTACTGGCACGGGGTATACTCGAAGTACGCCATGTCACAGGGCGGGAAGTCCTCCGCTGCATTGGACTCGTTGAGCGCCACCTGATGGTGGGTGTCGAAGTCTAGTTTCGATGAACCGGCGGGTCCCGCATCGTTATCGCATTGGATGCGGTTGTAGGACCCGGTAGGGCCGGGTGGGGTGCCTTGCCATGCACCGAGAATGTAGAAGGTTATGCATAGTCCCGAGATGGCCACAATGTATGTGAGGCGTTTCTTCCTCGAATCTATGTGGTGAGGCTTCGGCGAACCATTCCCCATTTCTTACCAACGATTGTTATTTCCGAACCGGGCAAGGATATATGTTCGACAAGATGGGTCTCCAGATTCACTTCAAAATCGCCATTGGAGGAGGGTTGGAGCTATCTGCTCCATTTTACGCAAAAGAGGAGATACTAGTAGCAGCTAGACATAAATTAAAGGTAGTGTTTGGCATTAGAAGCGATAGATTCACTGGGCCGGGTGAATAAATGGAGATGGTTAATTATTTATGTAGAATTTCCAAGAATAGAATGGAGAGAAATGAGATCTGGTCTAAACAACACCGCGAGTAAGGAGAGTCTACAGGAGATAGAACAGCCTAAATTTGCTCCCCCAACAAAGTTTAATGAATTCTTCCCCAACTTTTATGTTATGCCATATTATATGAGAAAAAAAAATTACAAGTTTGAACATGTGATGTATAAAATAAATCTTCACCTAACTAAACTATTATATAGAGTTATGATTTTAACTATAGCTGGGTGAAGATATGAACCATTAAAATAGATTTGAAGATAATTTGTTTTAAGAACAGTAAATTTTGAAGGTCAGAATCAGTGTTCACAATTAAATAATGTTCTATTCTTGTGCTTATGGTGCATTAATACAATTAATAATTACAATTTTGGATTTCGTATTAGCGTTTCTAATTTAATCAGTATGTGCCTTGATTAAAAGAGTTTTTACGGTGCGGGAGTGTTAAAGTGGATTCCGCCGTGTTTATGGTTGTCACACATCGGTGGATTCTGAAATAGTTGAACACTATAAACAAAATGAGCTATATTTTTTTATTATGAATTGATTTTAAGATGAAACTCTATTTGTATAAATAGATTATCTATGTTGACTCGTATAAATAATTTATTCATGTTGAGTTTGGTTCGGCCTGAATTTTATATATATATATATGCATGTGATATTATGTAAGAACATTTACGTACATACATTTTGAATCTGATTTGGATAGAGAGATAAGGTGCCCAACGGATAAGGCATTGCACGGTTTAAAAAGTATGGTAATATTATGTATTATTATTATGAAGCCACCAAATTTGGTAAAAGAAAACTATATTCTTTAATTTTATATTATAAATCATGTAATACGGGTAGCGTTTCAGCGCTTTATCTATTAATATATATATATATATAATACTTCCTACAAGATTAGATATTACATATAGGTAAGAAGACGTCGATTGGGTTGATTATTGTAAATATAAAAATGAATTTCAAATTTAAAAATGAAAATTTAAAATAATATGAACATCATTGAATGCAAAACTACAATAAATGGAACGAAGGCTGATATTGATAGAAAAATAAATAATTTATTTCCTAAGGCCGCAGGGGTAAGGATAAGTTGTGAGAAATTTCAAGCCCGTATCAAGTGGTATCAGAGCGGAGTTCTCGACCCAGGTGGGGAATGAAGAAAATATTACTGCTGCGGACTGATTGCGAATTGCTTTACCACGAGGATGTCATCGAGTGGCGCGGCTCTTAGCGAACAAAGGTTTAGATGGAGGAGTTGTTCGACGAGGAAGTATGAGTTGCGTGACTATGTGGAGCACTGCTGGAGGCAATTGTTTCCGGGATCACTGCTTGAAGGACGGAGACACGTTGCTCGAAAAGCAATCCTAACCATACTCGAGTAGATGATATTGACTGCTGGAAGTGCGGAGGCAAGTTGTCAAGTAGGGTCCCAAGAAGTGGAAAATCTCTTAGGCGTGGAAGCCGTTTCTCCAGGAGCGAGGAGGAGATTGTCTCACGGGCCTTGTAGTGGTGGGTTATGGTTGGTAGGCCAGGAGCACCACGGAATCCAACGTAACGTCGACCAACGAGGAAGTTGATCTTCTAAGGGGAGGGGACAATGTGCAAAAAACAACTCTGACCATACTCAAGAAGGCAAATCATTGATGGCGTGGTGAAGTGCCCTGTTGTGGAGGAGTAGAAGGTCTCTAGAAGCAGCGGGTTCGCGTTGGTTGGGTGGGGGAGAATGTCACGGACCAGGAAAAGTGGTGCAAGTTGGAGCACACCAACGTCTACTATGTCCAAGAGAGTTTCTGTATATAAAGCTCTTTAGGGGGGAGTAGTAGTTGGAAGCCAAGCCAGGACGTGATGGATGTGGATCTCCCCCCCCCCCCTACGTGGGATGTCTCTTGAAAGCCAATGGCTGGTTTCCAATGTCCTGGTTATTATCGATAAGACGTTGCATATCTTTCGGGATCTTGCTAGTTCGGGAGCTAATGTCGTTCTCATAATGATGGTCAGGGCAGGCCGAAAACCAGTTAAGGATGTGGGAAGGTCGGATGCCCCACGGGCGTATTGCGCTGGGAGCGTCAAAACTCTAAGCCCGTGACAAGATACATATATATATATATGTTTGTGTTAAGTGGAGTGATAGATTATTGCAAGCATCAAAATCATTATTAAATGTCTCGTTGTAAAAAATATATAACATCTCAAATAAATAGGTAATTTTACTATCTAAAATTATAATGTAAATATCACTGGTTTAGTTTAATTTTGTTGTTCTACAAATGCTTTAATTAAAATAATAGAATGTGAGGTATGCCTATGATATTATATTGATAGAAGAATTTTATGCAATAAACACTTTGTCAATTTTATTTTACTGATATAATCAACAACATTATTCATAATACGTGTATATACTCGAAGATGGAAAATTTATGAATCTGCCCCCCTGCGAAGTTCGAATTCGAAAAATGCCCCTCGGAATGGGGCATTTATGAAAATGCCCCGTCCCACTGATAATATCAGCGGGACGGTCAGCGGGACATGACCTGTCCCGCTGACTGCCACGCGGGATGATCTGTCATCCCGCGTGGCTCCTGTCCCGCTGGTAATACCAGCGGGACGGGAACCCGACAAAACGGGTTCCCCTAGGCGCAGGCGTCGCCTGCGCCTAGGGGAACCCGTTTTGTCGGGTTCCCCGTCCCGCTGGTATTACCAGCGGGACAGGCGGCTGGTTTCACAAAGAAGAAACCAGCCGCCCCTCCCCCACTATACCCCTAACCCTAATTTTTTGTAACCTTCCCATCTTCTTCCATTCTCCTCCTATTTTCTATAAGAACCCCATTTCTATGCCTTAGTAAAAATATAATTCTCTCATCATTTTACTTATAAAAGGAGTTATATTTTCAATCTTAAATTTTCAAGGGGAATGGCTTACCATGGTGAAGGCAGTTCTTCTGGTTCAAGAAGAAGGATGAGTTTTGGCAATGAACTAGGAGATAATACCGTGCTCTACATGAATAACGTACACAGGGCTAGTTTTGTCCACACGGACACGGTAAATTTTCTATTTTCTCTATAAATATAAATGTTTATATTGATACATAGATTAAATTAGATTGCGTAAATAGAGTACAATGCCAAATAAATATGTTATTGATACGAAAGTAGATGTTTTTTTTTTGTTAGAAATAAAAGTATTTTTATAATTTTGAAAAAAAAATTGAAAATCGAAATTTAAAAAGAAGAAATTACTGAGTTTTGTTTTTAAATTTTGAAATTTGACAATTTCTTTATAAATGTCCAATTTAAAATTAGAAATCATAAATTAAAATTAATGTGCTTTAAAATGTAGAAAATTATTTTTGAAATTTTAGACTATTAATTAAAATTTTAATTAGAAATTTAAATAACAAATCAGCGATTTTAGATAGTTTGAAATTATTGTCGAAATTATGTAAAAACAATTTCCAAATTGAAAAAAAAAATGTTCATTATTGTCTTCCAGTTCCAATTAGTGTGTTATTAAATGTTAACCGTAATTACGAAATTTAATAGTTTTTTTTAATTTCTTATTTAAATACAAAATAAAAATATTTGGTTTTCCAATTTCGAAATTATATTAGAAGTTAAAAAAAATTCAAATTAAAGAAGCAAATAGATTAGATTTTTTTTTTTTAATCTCTATATTAAAAAATAAAATAAAAATATAAATTATGGTGCTATTAAATTTTGAAATTAATTACGAATTTTCATGGTTTCTTATTAAATACGAGAAAAAATTTAAAATTATTGGGTTTTCAAATGTTCAAATTATTCTAGAAATAGTAAAAAAAAAAATTCAAATTAAAAATAACATTATTCATAAAATAAAGATTAAACGGTTATTTTTTTAAATTTCTACTTAAAAATAGATATTACTGTGCTATTAAGTGTAGACATAATTTACAAAAATTTTGAAAGTTTTTTATTTAAAATGTCGAATTTATAGCGTTTTCAAATAGGGTTTCTACGAGTTCTGTAGAAATAAAAAAAAAAAAAAAACTAAACTCTCAAATAAAATTAAAAACAGGATTTAAAAATAGAGATTAGATTAGACTTCTTTTTTTTTTTTTTTACATTTTGAATATAAAAACATAAATTAGAGTTTTATAATATATTAAAAGTATTTATGAAGTTTGATAGTATTTTTATATGTTGATTTTAAATAGAGAAATTAGAATTATGAAAAATAGATATTGGACATTATTGAAGAAATATTTTTACATTGAAAAAACTTCGAAAATAAAATTGACGAATTAATTATTTTTAACTAATAACGAATAGTTTCATGTTGATAGATCGAGACTCCGTGGCCCGAGTCACACTTTAGATGTGCAAAATTGTGGGAGATAGACGGACGAACTGCGGGGTTCGTCAACCGGGCGGGCTTTCTTGATGCAGGATTGACATCTCGTATTGAGGTAGATGTTGGAATGATGCATGCTTTAGCGGAGAGGTGGCGACCAGAAACCCACAGTTTTCATCTTCCTACAGGTGAAATGACGATTACTCTGAAGGATGTGGCGATGATCTTGGGGTTAAGGATAGATGGTCCGCCGATATCAGACCATTACAGAGATGGAATTGTATTAGATCCCGAAGTTTCAGTTGCGGGATTTATGAAAAATCACACTCTATCTCTTTTCCAGCGTTTGTTTGGTGAACAACCGCCTGCCAACGAATTAATCAAAGGGACGTGTGATCTCAAGTGCAGCTGGTTGAAGAACACTTTCTTGAAAGAAAAAAACCATCCTCAGTTCTTAACAGACGATGATGAAGAAGCAGAAAAGAGAGCAAGAGCGTATATATTGTGTCTCTTAGGGACAGTTTTATTCGCAGACTCTAACGGATCGTTGGTGCCACTGCAATATTTATATTTTATCGAAGATCTGGACGTGTGCAGTCTATACAGTTGGGGTTCTGCTGTATTGAGCCACTTGTACAGGGGATTGTGCAAGTGGACTTGTAAAAAGTCAGCGACCAACATCGGCGGTTGTGGTGTGCTAGTACAGGTATTGAAAATGCATTATTAATATTATTAATTACTTATATTATGTAATGGCATTTATCTCATATATAGGTGTGGTGTTGGACATATCTCGCGCTTGGTAGACCCACGTGCTTTGGTCATGTTGAGGCTGGTCGTGCTGTCGGTTGTTGGTGGAGAGAGAAAAAGAGTTCAAAGAAAACTGTCCAATCTCGTACTAGGTGGTTTTACCGAGATGAACTTAAGATATTGAAGAACTCTGCGGTATTAAACTTAAATAATCGATCATTAGAATGACATATTATATTTATAGTTAATATGTTGACTCTAATATTGTTATAACACAGGTTACTTGGAACCCATGGACCGCGGAAGTTGCATCAATAATGCCACAAATTGCCAGAGAAGGTTGAGAATTGGCATACTTACAACTACCTCTGATCCACTTTAACTCTGTTGAATATCAACTGCCACAACGAGTGTATAAGCAGTTAGGCTTTGGATTTTATATCCCCGAGGTGTTCCCTGATCGACAATTATGGGATAGCCTCCACTCGTGTGCGGTATGGCAGAAGTCACCGGCAACACCGTGGCATGTTACCCATGAGGAGTACATATTGTTGTGGAACAACCGCAATGATCGTGATATGTATCCTATCCCTGAGCCCGAATGTGTGAGGTCGAAAGAATATTTCAAGTGGTATCGTCGTATTACAACTTATTTAGCTAAAGATCAACCAGAAGTTGAAGTTGAAGCTGAAGAAGTTGAAGAACAACGACCATTGCATGTTCGCCCTTCGCAGGGGTATCTCGGTCAACACGGTGACATGATAAGCTACATGGTAAGACAAGTGAAATATATCTTTATAAGTCTACAATTAACTCATTCGAATAACCACTATTACGTGAATTGTTGAACAGGCGCGTGGCTACAGTCTCATGTATAAACAGATAAGAAAATTGATGCATGACAATGGCCCTCCTAAGGAACGTTACAAAAAAATGATGGACATCACAACTCATTGCTTGACTGTTTATGGGCAACATGGCATGCTCAATATACTTGAAGATGGATAGATGTCTGACTGTAGCATCGAGGAGGAACGTGAAGACGCACAAGAAATGGATATACTTGATTCCCAACCTCCAATGGCTAGTCAGTTTTCACAACCAGGATTTGTACAAGATAGGGTCGCCATGTCACAGTCTGCAAGGCCCGGCCCATTTCCTGGGCCTTATCCACCACCAGCTGAGCCTTATCCAACACCAGTCGGTCCTTATCCACCACTGCGTGGGTCTATTTCTTCACAGCCTGGGCCTCTCCAAGCACCGTCTGGGCAGTTCCCACCTTCTTATTACGGCTATTACAACCCGTATATTGGGTATCAACCACCTCCCGGTGGGGGGAACTAAACGTTATTGTAATGTTATTTTGATATTTCTTTTTGGATGATTGAAACACAAGAGTGCTTTTTTTTTTTTTTTTTTTTTGCGATAGACGTTTTGTGATAATATTATATTTTCTACTGACCAAATATTAATGTAGTTACTAGTTAGTTCACGGTTAGATTAGGTAAGTAATGAACTAAGATTTATCACTTATTATCTATATTATGTGTCATAGCGAAACAAAATGTAAAACATTTTCCTATATGTAGAATATAAACCGAATTAGAAGCGTCGTATAAATTCTACGGCACTCTAAATTCAGATCCGTTTGCAGAATTGGACTTCCCTAATAACTAATAATTTTTACTAATTTTTTAAAATTTTTCTAAAAATTCGACATTTGGCCCGAACACTGCGTTTTAAGGGGGTCGAACACCCTTCGGTGCGGAAAACCCTAAATTTTGAAATTCTCAAAAAAATTTGAAAAATTTACATACTGTTAATTGAATAATAAATTCAATAATTCTCGAGTTTCATTGCATTTGGAGTTGTAAATAAGCGGTAGTCCTAAATCAAATTTCAGACGTTAATTTGTGTTTTTTTTTAAACTTTGACAAGCTCGTATAAATTCTACGGCACTCTAAATTCAGATCCGTTTGCAGAATTGGACTTCCCTAATAACTAATAATTTGTGCTAATTTTTTAAATTTTTTCTAAAAATTCGACATTTGGCCCGAACACTGCGTTTTAAGGGGGTCGAACACCCTTCGGTGCGGAAAACCCTAAATTTTGAATTCTCAAAAAAAATTGAAAATTTTACATACTGTTAATTGTATAATAAATTCAATAATTCTCGAGTTTCATTGCATTTGGAGTTGTAAATAAGCGGTAGTCCTAAATCAAATTTTTGACGTTAATTTGTGTTTTTTTTTAAACTTTGACAAGCTCGTATAAATTCTACGTCACTCTAAATTCAGATCCGTTTGCAGAATTGGACTTCCCTAATAACTAATAATTTTTACTAATTTTTTAAAAATTTTCTAAAAATTCGACATTTGGCCCGAACACTGCGTTTTAAGGGGGTCGAACACCCTTCGGTGCGGAAACCCTAAATTTTGAAATTCTCAAAAAAATTTGAAAAATTTACATACTGTTAATTGAATAATAAATTCAATAATTCTCGAGTTTCATTGCATTTGGAGTTGTAAATAAGCGGTAGTCCTAAATCAAATTTCAGACGTTAATTTGTGTTTTTTTTTAAACTTTGACAAGCTCGTACAGATTTTTAATATAATTTAATTTACAAAATTTGTTTTTGTTAAATAAATTAAAATTTCTACTTTATTTCAGTACAAACAAAAATTATCATATTTTTTTAAACATAATAGTTGTACTATATATATCATTTTTTTATTCACATACTATATACGTGAAAATTCTAATTTTCAGAATACAAAACAAATAAACAAAAATTAATTTTTGTTACTTACATTATAATTTCTACATTATTTCATCACAATAAAAATGTCATCATATCCTATTTTTTTTTTTATTTCACATAATAGCTGTAATATATACATCATTATAATCTATATATGTGAAAATCCTGATTTTCAAAATTTAAACAAAAATCATACAAAATTACGTTTTCTTAATTACATTATAATTTCTACACTAGTTCAGCACAAAAATAATTATCATAATCTCTTATTTTTATATCTCTTATTTTAAAATAATTATGTAAGATATAAAAATAAGAGATTATGATAATTATTTTTGTGCTGAACTAGTGTAGAAATTATAATGTAATTAAGAAAACGTAATTTTGTATGATTTTTGTTTAAATTTTGAAAATCAGGATTTTCACATATATAGATTATAATGATGTATATATTACAGCTATTATGTGAAATAAAAAAAAATAATAGGATATGATGACATTTTTATTGTGATGAAATAATGTAGAAATTATAATGTAAGTAACAAAAATTAATTTTTGTTTATTTGTTTTGTATTCTGAAAATTAGAATTTTCACGTATATAGTATGTGAATAAAAAAATGATATATATAGTACAACTATTATGTTTAAAAAAATATTAAAATTTTTTTGTACTGAAATAAAGTAGAAATTTTAATTTATTTAACAAAAACAAATTTTGTAAATTAAATTATATTAAAAATCTGTACGAGCTTGTCTAAGTTTAAAAAAAAACACAAATTAACGTCTGAAATTTGATTTAGGACTACCGCTTATTTACAACTCCAAATGCAATGAAACTCGAGAATTATTGAATTTATTATTCAATTAACAGTATGTAAATTTTTCAAATTTTTTTGAGAATTTCAAAATTTAGGGTTTCCGCACCGAAGGGTGTTCGACCCCCTTAAAACGCAGTGTTCGGGCCAAATGTCGAATTTTTAGAAAAATTTTAAAAAATTAGTAAAAATTATTAGTTATTAGGGAAGTCCAATTCTGCAAACGGATCTGAATTTAGAGTGACGTAGAATTTATACGAGCTTGTCAAAGTTTAAAAAAAAACACAAATTAACGTCAAAAATTTGATTTAGGACTACCGCTTATTTACAACTCCAAATGCAATGAAACTCGAGAATTATTGAATTTATTATACAATTAACAGTATGTAAATTTTTCAATTTTTTTTGAGAATTTCAAAATTTAGGGTTTTCCGCACCGAAGGGTGTTCGACCCCCTTAAAACGCAGTGTTCGGGCCAAATGTCGAATTTTTAGAAAAATTTTAAAAAATTAGCACAAATTATTAGTTTTTAGGGAAGTCCAATTCTGCAAACGGATCTGAATTTAGAGTGCCGTAGAATTTATACGAGCTTGTCAAAGTTTAAAAAAAAAACACAAATTAACGTCTGAAATTTGATTTAGGACTACCGCTTATTTACAACTCCAAATGCAATGAAACTCGAGAATTATTGAATTTATTATTCAATTAACAGTATGTAAATTTTTCAAATTTTTTTGAGAATTTCAAAATTTAGGGTTTTCCGCACCGAAGGGTGTTCGACCCCTTTAAAACGCAGTGTTCGGGCCAAATGTCGAATTTTTAGAAAAATTTAAAAAAATTAGTAAAAATTATTAGTTATTAGGGAAGTCCAATTCTGCAAACGGATCTGAATTTAGAGTGCCGTAGAATTTATACGACGCTTCTAATTCGGTTTATATTCTATATATAGGAAAATGTTTTACATTTTGTTTCGCTATGACACATAATATAGATAATAAGTGATAAATCTTAGTTCATTACTTACCTAATCTAACCGTGAACTAACTAGTAACTACATTAATATTTGGTCAGTAGAAAATATAATATTATCACAAAACGTCTATCGCAAAAAAAAAAAAAAAAAAAAAAAAAGCATTCTTGTGTTTCAATCATCCTAAAAGAAATATCAAAATAACATTACAATAACGTTTAGTTCCCCCCACCGGGAGGTGGTTGATACCCAATATACGGGTTGTAATAGCCGTAATAAGAAGGTGGGAACTGCCCAGACGGTGCTTGGAGAGGCCCAGGCTGTGAAGAAATAGACCCACGCAGTGGTGGATAAGGACCGACTGGTGTTGGATAAGGCTCAGCTGGTGGTGGATAAGGCCCAGGAAATGGGCCGGGCCTTGCAGACTGTGACATGGCGACCCTATCTTGTACAAATCCTGGTTGTGAAAACTGACTAGCCATTGGAGGTTGGGAATCAAGTATATCCATTTCTTGTGCGTCTTCACGTTCCTCCTCGATGCTACAGTCAGACATCTCTCCATCTTCAAGTATATTGAGCATGCCATGTTGCCCAGAAACAGTCAAGCAATGAGTTGTGATGTCCATCATTTTTTTGTAACGTTCCTTAGGAGGGCCATTGTCATGCATCAATTTTCTTATCTGTTTATACATGAGACTGTAGCCACGCGCCTGTTCAACAATTCACGTAATAGTGGTTATTCGAATGAGTTAATTGTAGACTTATAAAGATATATTTCACTTGTCTTACCATGTAGCTTATCATGTCACCGTGTTGACCGAGATACCCCTGCGAAGGGCGAACATGCAATGGTCATTGTTCTTCAACTTCTTCAGCTTCAACTTCAACTTCTGGTTGATCTTTAGCTAAATAAGTTGTAATACGACGATACCACTTGAAATATTCTTTCGACCTCACACATTCGGGCTCAGGGATAGGATACATATCACGATCATTGCGGTTGTTCCACAACAACATGTACTCCTCATGGGTAACATGCCACGGTGTTGCCGGTGACTTCTGCCATACCGCACACGAGTGGAGGCTATCTCATAATTGTCGATCAGGGAACACCTCGGGGATATAAAATCCAAAGCCTAACTGCTTATACACTCGTTGTGGCAGTTGATATTCAACAGAGTTAAAGTGGATCAGAGGTAGTTGTAAGTATGCCAATTCCCAACCTTCTCTGGCAATTTGTGGCATTATTGATGCAACTTCCGCGGTCCATGGGTTCCAAGTAACCTGTGTTATAACAATATTAGAGTCAACATATTAACTATAAATATAATATGTCATTCTAATGATCGATTATTTAAGTTTAATACCGCAGAGTTCTTCAATATCTTAAGTTCATCTCGGTAAAACCACCTAGTACGAGATTGGACAGTTTTCTTTGAACTCTTTTTCTCTCTCCACCAACAACCGACAGCACGACCAGCCTCAACATGACCAAAGCACGTGGGTCTACCAAGCGCGAGATATGTCCAACACCACACCTATATATGAGATAAATGCCGTTACATAATATAAGTAATTAATAATATTAATAATGCATTTTCAATACCTGTACTAGCACACCACAACCGCCGATGTTGGTCGCTGACTTTTTACAAGTCCACTTGCACAATCCCCTGTACAAGTGGCTCAATACAGCAGAACCCCAACTGTAGAGACTGCACACGTCCAGATCTTCGATAAAATATAAATATTGCAGTGGCACCAACGATCCGTTAGAGTCTGCGAATAAAACTGTCCCTAAGAGACACAATATATACGCTCTTGCTCTCTTTTCTGCTTCTTCATCATCGTCTGTTAAGAACTGAGGATGGTTTTTTTCTTTCAAGAAAGTGTTCTTCAACCAGCTGCACTTGAGATCACACGTCCCTTTGATTAATTCGTTGGCAGGCGGTTGTTCACCAAACAAACGCTGGAAAAGAGATAGAGTGTGATTTTTCATAAATCCCGCAACTGAAACTTCGGGATCTAATACAATTCCATCTCTGTAATGGTCTGATATCGGCGGACCATCTATCCTTAACCCCAAGATCATCGCCACATCCTTCAGAGTAATCGTCATTTCACCTGTAGGAAGATGAAAACTGTGGGTTTCTGGTCGCCACCTCTCCGCTAAAGCATGCATCATTCCAACATCTACCTCAATACGAGATGTCAATCCTGCATCAAGAAAGCCCGCCCGGTTGACGAACCCCGCAGTTCGTCCGTCTATCTCCCACAATTTTGCACATTTAAAGTGTGACTCGGGCCACGGAGTCTCGATCTATCAACATGAAACTATTCGTTATTAGTTAAAAATAATTAATTCGTCAATTTTATTTTCGAAGTTTTTTCAATGTAAAAATATTTCTTCAATAATGTCCAATATCTATTTTTCATAATTCTAATTTCTCTATTTAAAATCAACATATAAAAATACTATCAAACTTCATAAATACTTTTAATATATTATAAAACTCTAATTTATGTTTTTATATTCAAAATGTAAAAAAAAAAAAAAAAGAAGTCTAATCTAATCTCTATTTTTAAATCCTGTTTTTAATTTTATTTGAGAGTTTAGTTTTTTTTTTTATTTCTACAGAACTCGTAGAAACCCTATTTGAAAACGCTATAAATTCGACATTTTAAATAAAAAACTTTCAAAATTTTTGTAAATTATGTCTACACTTAATAGCACAGTAATATCTATTTTTAAGTAGAAATTTAAAAAAATAACCGTTTAATCTCTATTTTATGAGTAATGTTATTTTTAATTTGAATTTTTTTTTACTATTTCTAGAATAATTTGAACATTTGAAAACCCAATAATTTTAAATTTTTTCTCGTATTTAATAAGAAACCATGAAAATTCGTAATTAATTTCAAAATTTAATAGCACCATAATTTATATTTTTATTTTATTTTTTAATATAGAGATTAAAAAAAAATCTAATCTGTTTGCTTCTTTAATTTGAATTTTTTTTTAACTTCTAATATAATTTCGAAATTGGAAAACCAAATATTTTTATTTTGTATTTAAATAAGAAATTAAAAAAAACTATTAAATTTCGTAATTACGGTTAACATTTAATAACACACTAATTGGAACTGGAAGACAATAATGAACATTTTTTTTTTTCAATTTGGAAATTGTTTTTACATAATTTCGACAATAATTTCAAACTATCTAAAATCGCTGATTTGTTATTTAAATTTCTAATTAAAATTTTAATTAATAGTCTAAAATTTCAAAAATAATTTTCTACATTTTAAAGCACATTAATTTTAATTTATGATTTCTAATTTTAAATTGGACATTTATAAAGAAATTGTCAAATTTCAAAATTTAAAAACAAAACTCAGTAATTTCTTCTTTTTAAATTTCGATTTTCAATTTTTTTTTTCAAAATTATAAAAATACTTTTATTTCTAACAAAAAAAAAACATCTACTTTCGTATCAATAACATATTTATTTGGCATTGTACTCTATTTACGCAATCTAATTTAATCTATGTATCAATATAAACATTTATATTTATAGAGAAAATAGAAAATTTACCGTGTCCGTGTGGACAAAACTAGCCCTGTGTACGTTATTCATGTAGAGCACGGTATTATCTCCTAGTTCATTGCCAAAACTCATCCTTCTTCTTGAACCAGAAGAACTGCATTCACCATGGTAAGCCATTCCCCTTGAAAATTTAAGATTGAAAATATAACTCCTTTTATAAGTAAAATGATGAGAGAATTATATTTTTACTAAGGCATAGAAATGGGGTTCTTATAGAAAATAGGAGGAGAAGGGAAGAAGATGGGAAGGTTACAAAAAATTAGGGTTAGGGGTATAGTGGGGGAGGGGTGGCTGGTTTCTTCTTTGTGAAACCAGCCGCCTGTCCCGCTGGTAATACCAGCGGGACGGGGAACCCGTTTTGTCGGGTTCCCGTCCCGCTGGTATTACCAGCGGGACAGGAGCCACGCGGGATGACAGATCATCCCGCGTGGCAGTCAGCGGGACAGGTCATGTCCCGCTGACCGTCCCGCTGATATTATCAGCGGGACGGGGCATTTTCATAAATGTCCCATTCCGAGGGGCATTTTTCGAATTCGAACTTCGCAGGGGGGCAGATTCATAAATTTTCCTAATAGTTGTACTATACATATCATTATAATCAGAACACTTAGTAAAAAAATAACAGTATGTTACCTCTCTTTTGATATACAACTTCTGCTATGTCACAACGTACTCAAATGAGTTGGCATTCCTGAAAATCCAAAAAGCATATATTGTAGCATTATAACAACATATATTAACTATAAAAAATCTAAATTTTATAAGCTTACATTACTTTACCTTAGTTTGAAACAAGAAGAAACAATACAAAGGAAATATAAATTTTAAGTTGTAGAAGGGAGTACAAATATATAGGCTAAGGGTTCAAAAAATCGGACCAGCTGCTGGTCCGGTTTTGACCGGCAGCTGGTCCGGTTTGACCGGCAGCCGGTCAAAATGACCAGCAGCTGGTCAAAATGACCAGCCTGTCCCGCTGGTAATACCAGCGGGACGGGGAACCCGACAAAACGGGTTCCCCTAGGCGCAGGCGCGCATGCCTGCGCCTAGGGAACCCGTTTTGTCGGGTTCCCGTCCCGCTGGTATTACCAGCGGGACAGGAGCTACGCGGGATGACAGATCATCCCGCGTGGCAGTCAGCGGGACAGGTCATGTCCCGCTGACCGTCCCGCTGATATTATCAGCGGGACGGGGCATTTTCATAAATGCCCCATTCCGATGGGCATTTTTCGAATTAGAACTTCGCAGGGGGGGCAGATTCATAAATTTTCCCTCGAAGATACCATTATTTCACAATCAATAGCATGCCGTAGTTGCAATTGATTTAAATATCATTTTTTATTGTTTACTTATACTTATTTTGATAGTTATACGTGCATGGTGCGCGAGATTTATTGTTAGTAATACACTAATTCGATTCACATGTCTGCTCTGATTGACACACATACGTTTTCCCCCAGATAGTATTTCTTAATTTAATCACAACTCTATATATTTAGATATAAAATATAGGGTCACTGCAAATTTATAAAATATGTTTTCTTTTATTTTAATCTCTACGTAGAATAAAGAATTTTTCGGCACAATAAATAATTGAAAGTATCTGTTTAAATGACACACTTACAATTCGATTGCATGTGAAACATTTTAAGCCACCACATAAACGAATCGCCACGTCATCAATAAAATAAAATATTAAAAAATATATATAGCAAAAAAATATCTAAACGAAATATACCAACCAACATAAAAAAAAAAAAACCATGGTATAATTTTAATTAGTATATATCTTGATAACATAGTTATGTGTAAATATTTTTATGTTATATTATATATATATATAATGGAATCTGGATTTGCCGGGAAGGTTTCCGCAGTGTCTCCGAACTCCTCAATCTTCAATTTCAGACATGTATCTGCAAAAAGGGATAATGACAGGGCAAACCCCGGCATTCAGAGGGGTATGTTGCTCTTTGGTTCGCTTGTCCTTGTTGCGGCCTACCCTTGTTGGATTTGTTTCCTTCAGTTTTATTTGAAGGGGTTGTTGTCTTTGCTCGCCTTATGGCTCTAGCCCTTTCGAGGTCTATATGCGATTTTACTCGCGTTGCAAGCTCTTCCACGGTGTATACCATATCAAGGGTCATGCTGTCCACTAGGGATGATCCCCAGCGTCCCAGATTCCTTATGAATGCACGTATTATTTCCCATTTAGACATATATGTCTCTATCTCAGCTAGGTTCTGGTTGAAGCGAGTGTAGTAGCTCGCTAATGTCTCTTCATTCTCTTGACGAACGTCGTTAATGGCGTTCGAGCATTTTAGGAGTTGTCTTTCTCCTAAGTACCTTTGAATGAACTTTGTTTTCAGTTGCTTCCATGAACTTATTGATGCCTTCGGGAGCCCGAAAAACCAATGCGAAGCTGCCCCCGTCAATGTCATAGAGAATGACAGGGCCATCAATCTCTCGTCACTCGTAGTCCCGATGTCCGGACTAGTCCGGACGGAGGTTTTCGGGAGGACTAGCGTGTTAACTTCGGTCTCGGCCACTTGTCATGTTCGGGGTCGACGGGGCAACCAAGTCGAGTCTTAGTAAGGTCCAATCAGGTGTATATACTTCACCATCGACTCACCTCTCTTGCAAGTTCTCGAGAGAAGCACGGGAATGAATACGAGAAGATATATAATAACAAGGATCTAGAAGCGCGCTCAAGGCACATGACGGATTACGCCAAGAGCCCGTGATCCATCAGAGGTAACTATTCTGACGCTCGGGTTCATCAGTCAGGGCTACATTTTCACTAGATAGGGCAAGATTAAGCTGGATCAAGATATGAGAGATGTAAACATTAATTTGTAATAACAATCCAATTTCATTGAGTCGATAACACTTCTAAAGTTTTAAAGTTCTGATTTTTATGGTTTTCTTCTGTAATATAATATCGAGCCTACTTTCAAAATGACGTGGAACTGTGGAAGTAAAAATTGGAAAACCTAGTGGCTAGTCAAACACAAACTCTAGCAGAAGAAATTGTAGACATATTTGCGATTCATTGAGAAAGAGAACGACGACCCTTGTGGAGGGATCCCGAGCAATCTCAATTGTTCCTGTAGTAATGGAAGTTAACAAAATGGTCCCTAAAATAATAGAAAACGATCATAAATAAAATAATCAAATATAAACATGGGTCACAGAAATGACCCATTAAGGCCTAAGGCGCACCTTTATGATGGGCCTTACCAAATCACGCAATACTCCCCCTCAACTTACAGTTTGATAAATAAACATCTTGCAAAGAAGGCTTACCTATATCAAATAACATGCTTCTGTCTAGGCAAGACTTTGGTAAAAATGTGACAGACTAGGAAAAATAATTAAATTTCTTTCTTAAACCTATAATATGTTTTGGCCAAAAAAATATAATAGATAGCTTCTAAAATAAAAATATTTTTATAAATGTATATATGTATCGGTATATGCGTTTATTTTAAAATTATAATAAATCAAATATTTTAAATAATATTCATTTTGATAATTTTTATTCGTGTGGATGCTGAATATACAATATCTAGTTTCTTTAAATTAAATTGATTTTCATTTCTTGGACGTATTAATTATTGCACAAAATATCGGGTTGAATGCGACTGGTTTTTGGATTTACAATATCTCTGACCACACAGAAACTACATTTTGCTTACTTTCCAAATCTTATCCAAGGAATATAATTAACGTCTCTCTCGGATCATCAAGCCGAGACATGGTTGTTCTTGTTCATCGTTTACATATATATAAAATACGTAAAGTTTAAAGTCACTTATATAATATCTGATCTTTAATAATTTTATTTAACTTTATTCATCAAACATATTCAAATAATCATTTATAAACTATTAGCAATAACTATGGAATAAATTAATTTTATATAAAACTATTGTAATAACTTGTTTTTTCATTTTTATATAAATACATATAATAAACCAACGTTATGATATGTAATGTTAAATAAAAATATTGTGAATGCTCTTAGAACAAAATTTCCAGCTTAATTATATTAGGGTTTCTAATTGTACTCATGCATATGCTTAAGCAATCACCAACATGAGCAATATAATCCGAGACGATAATATAACAATGAATTAATTATTAACCATGGGAATTAATTTAACTTTTCGAAAAGTAGTCACGCTTAACTGTTTGAGCTCCACCATTATAAATATATATATATATATATAATATATAATATATGGCCCCACTAGCTAGCTCCTTGACGATGGAGACTGGTAATTAATATGATGAAGAGAGAAATCTGGTGGTTCTTCGACAAGAGCGCTTATAAAAGATCTGGAAATGTATGGTATAGAGAAATTGAAGTGGGTATCATTCATATATAAATAGATGATGATAATATACAACAGACTACGGATAATGGGACACATCATAAATAGTGGTCCTATGAAACATTTATTTTCCGGGTTCCTTTCCATCCATGGATCATCCTGTATCTATCTACTCTAGGGGCCGGGGCTAGCTAGCTTTTAAACTCATTAAATGAATGAGATTGCCAAGTTCAACTAATTAATTAAACTCATTCATTCACCATTTTATTAAATCATCAAAACCGAGTTGTCTCGGGCGGGCTCTATCGGGTCTTGTTTCATGCCGGGTTTAAGGCATCGCCCAGTACTCAACAATTTGACGCACCATCAGATAATTTCATGAGCTAGCTAGTATTACTACACTGATAGTTAATTATCCCAATTTCATGATAATGTAGCTAGTCGCGCTCAGACCATATATGCAATGTCTTAAGTTTAAAACTATAACTAAAATGTCGGATCTCGGGCCGGTTTAAATTAGCCTCAAATCTCGCTCGATGCGCTTCATCACTTTGTTTTCTTCTTCAACAATACATAGTGAGTGGTGATTCGAATTGATTCTCATATATAAATTCGACATAAGATGAGATTTTAGGAAAAAAATATTTTTTAAATAATCGTCACTAACTAATTAAGGCTAATTAAAAGTTTTAGTTGTGTGAATAAAGAATCAAATACTTAGGTTTAAAATCGATCTACGTTCATAAATTAGGTTCAGGAGTTCTATTACGAAATAAAATATATATATTAAAGTCCCGTCATTTTAGTACTCTATTGACTTAATTTGTCATCTTCTTTATATATATATATATATATATATATATACATTTTTTTAAATACTTTCTACATCAGTTTGATGAAATTAAACACTATACCAATTAGAAGAAAATACAAAATCGTGTAAAAGCAAAATAAATCTTTTATGAAAGAATCAAAATTTAAGAATTCAAATAAAATAATTATTCCTTGGCCAAAAAAAAAAATTTATTGCATGGTAGAGAGTTTATTCATTGACATATGAGGGACATAACTAGACTTTCCTTAATGCAAAAATAATAGAAACACAAAAATTGATGTAAGTCGTGATAAAATATTCATCTATATATCCATATAGTAAAACATAACTCTCGAGAAAATAAATGAAGGGAATTAAACTAAGTTACTACCTGTAAAATCAGAGCCTATATGGTTTCTTCGATTGATCTTGATTCAAATATGATGGATATGTACCTAGTCAGCCACAAAATATCCATCACGGCTCTTTCTTGATTTCTTCCTCTTGAACCGTCTGATGTTCCTGTAGTGTTTTACAGTTGCCCACCCTGATGTCGCTAATGTAACTGTTACAGAGTCCTAAAGCTTCTGTTTTTTTTTTTTTTTTTTTTAAGATTCTGTTAATCATTAAAAAAATATATATATATAATAATATTAATTAATTATCCCTCCTGTTCAATTGAAGTCCTTCTCCACGGCAGTGGCAGCGCGGCGAAGGGAGAGAGAGAGTCGAAGCGGCGTATGTTTCGTGGATAGAATAAGAGTTTTGGTCGGGAAAATCTGACCTTAATTTCTCAGGCAGGGACAAAACAATTCTGTTCAAGAATTGGACTTCCCTGAGAATATTTAGTTGAGGAAGAGAGAAGAATAAAATGTTAGTGGTCATTGATGAAATTGGATGGAGTTCCCTTCCCAGGGTGAAGTAGTCAGCCCAAAATATCTGGCACAGCGTCCTCCACTTATCTCTCTACCATTTCGTCTTCTAATCCCTCTTCGTCAATGGGTGGCCTTTATTTTGAACTAGTTTTTGTCTAGCATTTTCAATTTTTACTTATAAAGAATCATGGCTAAATGTGTAAAGAATATTAACTTAATACTTTCAATATTGATCTCCAAAAATATAACTAATGTAAAGTTATCTTTTTTATTTAGAGTAATTATGTAATCATCTATCCCACTTTTATTCTTATTTTTTATTATCTAAATCATGCATTACCGTTACTACTTAGTAATCTTGACATGCATATATGGTGTAATGAGTTTTGTAGATTGTTTCTAAAACCTATTAAGATTGATGAATTTTAAAAGAAAAATATTATATTTAAAGAAACATATTAATATCACAACAGTGATTTGAGTGAGCCAAATGATTTGCATCAAATTGGTATACATTTCGGATCTAAATAATTAATAAATTTGATTGAAATTTGAGATGAGAAGACATGTGTAAGTTAGGGTTAATTACCATAAGTACAGGTTTTTAACTTTGTCAAAATTTTCATTTTTTTAAGGAAAAAATTACTCATGAATGATGAGTTGAGAATGTGATAAATGAAAATAGCCAGACATATTCGATTGCCTAAACATTAATACTCAAACATAGTAGTTTTTATGTTTTTGTTTATTATATACCGGATATGGACACATAACTTATTTAGTCCAAATTAGATGTAAGTTCTAAAAGAGTTAGTATTTTCAGCATGTAAAACTTGAATTAGAAAAATATTATAAAAAAAACAACTAACAATTTCCTTGACTATTTAAACATTAGTTAATACAACTTTGGTAATTAACCCATACAATTTTCATAAGACAAATTTTGGATAAGTGGAACAATTACGGTGAGTCTAGAAATGAAAAAGTGGAAAGTATGTGAAACATGCAACATGTTTGAAAAAGATAATTTTATGGACCAATACGTTTTAAAACGTACAACATGTTTGAAAAAAATGGTTTTATGGACCAAAATATTTTAAAATGTACAACAAGCTTACAGAAGATGGTAAAATGACGTATCGTCCACTTGTTGTCACTAGTCTCATTAAGTGGACACGTGCGGATCACGTTTTTAAAAAATAATAATTATTATTATTAGTATCTACATCCACTCATTAATAATCATCGTTATGTATAAATTAATTTCTTACTTTAATTATTATTAGTTTTTCTAAAAATGTGTTCCGCACGTCTCCACTGAATGAAACTATGGATAACAAGTGGACAGTATGTCATTTTAGCATCTTTTGTAAGCTTGCTGTACATTTTAAAACATATTTGTCCATAAAACCATCATTTTATACATGTTGTACATTTTAAAACATATTGGTCCATAAAACCATATTTTTCAAATATGTTGCATGTTTCACATATTTTTCCCAATAAAAAAGAAGTCAAGATAAACAATATAAATATAGAGAATACATTTTTTAGCTAAGTTGTAGAATGCTTTTTTTTTTTTAAGTTGTAGAATGATGTCAACCAAATTGTCATATCAAAATTTCGGTGCTTTTAACATTTTCCTATACATAGAAGGTTGTAAAATTCATAAACTACTAAAATTAGCAAAGTTAAGCCGTCCTAGTTTCCACAAGCAAATTGATTATCTATAATTAAATTACAAAGTATAAAGAATGAAATTTATATAAATAAATATTATATTTAATAAATTAAAATAAATAAAAAAATAAAATCCACACTACTACAATGACAACCTAGTTGGCTCCCATCCCTCTCACAATTTGTTAAACCTAATGTAGGGGTCCCACAACATTGTTAGATAGAAGTGGCATGGCCCCGTGGCATGGAAGAATTTCTTTAAATACACAAGCAAAAATGGTCCTCATATTCATCATCCTGTCTTCACTTCCTTAGCTACTTTCCTGAAAGAAGAAGCAATTCCATTCCATTGTTGCTGTACAGCAATGGATGCCTTATCCTCCTCTTTCCTCTCCACTATCCCCAACCAAACTCCCAAACGCACGGCCGTCAAACTGAAACCCTCCACCATTTCCTCTGTTAAGACCGAAGAGCGGGGCCCCGCATCAAACCAGCTGCCTGCACAACCCGCCAAGTCTTCTTCCCAGCCCGTGAAGCCCGCCAACCCGCCACAGCGAGCTCAGCCCCGGAAACGACCCGAACCGCCACTACCGGTTGCGATCTTCAATGCCTTCGATGATATCATAAACAGCTTCATCGATCCGCCGGTGAAATCTTCGGTCGACCCGAAGCACGTGTTGGCAGAAAACTTTGCGCCGGTGGCAGATGAATTACCCCCGACGGACTGTGAGATTGAGTTCGGCACGCTTCCCTCGTGCCTTGACGGGGCGTACATCCGCAATGGGCCCAACCCGCAGTTCCTGCCCCGCGGGCCGTATCACATGTTCGACGGCGATGGAATGCTCCACTCGATCCGGATATCTCAGGGTCGGGTCCGCCTGTGCAGTCGGTATGTGAAGACGTACAAGTACAACGTCGAGCATGAACTTGGCACCACGGTGCTGCCCAATGTGTTTTCGGGCTTTAACGGGTTTGTGCCCTCAGCAGCCCGCGGGGCGCTAGCTGCGGTGAGAATAATCGCGGGGCAATTTAACCCCGCCAACGGTATTGGTCTTGCGAATACGAGCCTCGCGTTCTTCGGTGGAAAGTTGTATGCCCTAGGCGAGTCGGATCTGCCCTACTCGATTAGGGTTACCGCAGATGGTGATATTCAGACTCTAGGCCGCCACGACTTCGATGGGAAATTGTCGATGAGTATGACTGCTCACCCGAAGGTCGACCCCAAAACGGGCGAGGCCTTTGCTTTCCGGTACGGGCCGATTCCCCCGTTTCTCACTTACTTCTACTTCGACCCCGCGGGGCGGAAACAACCCGATGTACCCGTTTTCTCCATGACCCGCCCGTCATTTCTACACGACTTTGCGATCACCGAGAAATACGCGATATTCGGGGATATCCAGATAGGGATGAACCCGATGGAGATGATCTTCGGCAGTGGGTCACCGGTCGGGTCTGACCCTACAAAGGTTTCACGGATCGGAATCATCCCGAAATACGCAAAAGACGAGTCCAAAATGAAATGGTTCGATGTTCCGGGTTTCAATAACATACACGCGATCAACGCGTGGGATGAAGAGGACGGGAACGTGATCGAGCTGATCGCCCCGAACATCATGTCCGTGGAGCACACTCTCGAGAGGATGGACCTCATCCATGCATTGGTCGAGCGGGTCAGGATCGATATGCGCACCGGGACCGTGTCGAGGAGGCCTTTATCGGCGAGGAATCTTGACTTTGGGGTGGTGAACCCGGCTTACGTAGGGAGGAAGAACCGGTTCTTATACGCCGCGGTGGGTGACCCAATGCCGAAAGTATCGGGTGTGGTGAAGCTTGACTTGGCCGGTTCGGACCATAAGGAGTCCATCGTTGGGAGCCGGATGTTTGGGCCGGGTTGCTCCGGGGGCGAACCGTTCTTTGTGGCGAGGGAGGGTGCGGTGGAAGAGGACGATGGGTACGTCGTTAGCTACGTTCACGATGAGAGGTCGGGGGAGTCGAGGTTTATAGTGATGGATGCCAAGTCGCCGGAGCTTGAGGTTGTGGCGTCGGTAAAGCTGCCGCGGAGGGTACCGGCCGGCTTCCACGGCCTCTTTGTGAGGGAGACTGACTTAAACAAGCTGTAGATGGGAAAATATGTTGTCACAAATCTTCATATTTTGTTATACAATATGTTATACTAATAGTATATATAATAAAATGGAAATTATATACGATGTAAATTCAGTAAGACACTACTGTAAATGTAACTTCATCATCAATATATCATATACTTTCTTTTATTAATTTTTTTTTAAATAATATTAAACTACCGGTAGACCTGCTTGAGAAGTTGATATTACATATTACATACAGTTAAAATGGATAAATGGCAAACGTAATTTTGCTAACTCCCAACTATTTAAAGGCATCGCATTAGACCCTGTAATTCTGGTGTCCATGAGTTCAAGGGGCGTTTGGATGGATGTAACGTGAGATTACTTGAAATGTGAGATTACGAGTAATGTGAGCTACATAAGGTAACATTAGATTACAATGTTTGGTATCTGTTGTAATGTGCATTGTAATGTGACATTATTATTATTATATTAATATATATGATAGTATATTATATCTTAATATGATAAGAATTAATATGTATATATATATCTACCTCAACACGAAATATCTCTACTAAGTACATCAAATCTGCTTCGGGGAGAAAACGTTTGATCGTGTCATCAATGGCATACATTTTCCTAGGGGTGGCAATTCGTGCTATCGTGCGCATCAATGATCGTGTCGTGTTAAACTTACTGAACACGAACACGCACGATAAGCTTATCGTGCCACATTTTACAAACACGAACACGACACGGATATTTTCGTGCGTGTTCGTGTCGTGCTATCGTGTTGTGAAGGATATTCGGTTGTATATATATATACGAGATCTTTGAGCAAAAATCAAAATAATTAACTTCATATTTAAAAAACCATGAATTAATATGTCACTATTCATAAGTTAGTATTATATAGTTTAAAAACACTAAATAATAAACCACTAATTGGAGGTGATATATAAGATTTGCTCAAAAAATACTTAAAATTTAGTCTTATTAGCACAACTTTATCGTGTTATCGTGCGTGTCGTGTTAGGATACTCAAACACGAACACGGCACGGAAGTTATATCGTGTTATCGTGCGTGTCGTGTTAGGATACTCAAACACGAACACGGCACGGAAGTTATATCGTGTTAGTCGTGTTCGTGCTATCGTGTTATCGTACTGCCATGTGCTAGCACGAACACGATTTTTTTCGTGCGTGTTCGTGTCGTGCTATTGTGTCGTGTCACAAATTGACAGCCCTACATTTTCCTTTTCGAAGTTTAATTTCCCTCATGTATGGGGTGTTAATCAATCAACATAACAATTAACTATAATTATTCTATGCATAAAATGGTTATTTTATGAATTACAAAAAAAAAAAAAAACTTGTAAAGCTAACAGTTTGATGCATTTTAGATAATTATTTTCTAAAAAAATGAAGTTTTAAAAAACTATATATTATTTTCTTTAAACTTTAATAAATAAATAGTAATTTTTATTTACAAAGATTTAACTATATTTTAGTTCTTAAATTTTAAAAACGGTAAAAACGATAATGTAATCAATTTTAGATGTTTATTTTTATATAAAATGCAGTTTTAAAAATTAAATATCAGTTTATATAAATTTTAATAAATGAATAAAAAATAGTAAAACTGATAAATTGACAGTCTAACAGTGTAATGCATTGCATTCTACATGTTTATTTTTATAAAAATGTAATTTTAAAAATATTATATATCAGTTTCTATAAAGTTTACTATTAAAAAAATTATATTGTGATTTTTTTAAATGTTTAATTATTTTATGTTGTTTAATGGATTTTAAAAAACTAGTAAAACCGATGAATTGATAATTTAACATGGTAATACATTTCAAATGTTTACTTTTTACAAAAAAATATCATTTTCTAGTTATATATATATGTCGGTTTTTATAAAATTTAATTCAGTTTTACTTTTAAAATTGGTAGCTAATAAATTAACATTGTAGTTTATGAATTCTAAAACATTAATAAATATGACAATTTGGCAGCGTTTAACATATTTATGACACTCTTCGTTGGAAATTGGAGGATTGAGAGATTTTTTTCAGATTGGCTAATGCTGTTATGAATAACGACACAATAGGATTTTGCGCGTCGCAGAGTAACTATCCAACGACACTATTACAATTGGGTAATTACCGTTGAAAAAAAAAATTACCCAAGGGTAATATCGGCACACCTCTCCGTTAATAACGGTATGAGTGTTGCCGTTAGAAAAAAACGGTATCATCTATGCCGTTATTGCTAACAATGGTGATTTTAGATAGGTAAATAATTTTTAAGCCCTACTATTTTTGTATTTGGTTTCCATAATATTACCACTATTTGGGTAAAAATTTATAGTTTTGTTAATTAAGTAGGTGCTAAGCATGAAAAAAAAAAATATAAGAGTTAACATGTGCACCACGTGTGAGAAAAAAGAATCACAATACATTATTTTTTTAGATTACAACATAGAAATAAGTAAAATTTTAATAAGATTTAATAAGCGAATTGCTACCTTGATTTTGACTCAATTACAAATCACTTGGAACTTTAATTTTTACAATTCGTTACTTTGACTGTCAACTTACGATCAAATTGGTAATTCTATTTTAATTTCCCTCAAACTGGACGAAAAATAAGCATGTGATGGACACATAATGTTTTATAATATGTAATGAATTCGCTCAGAAATTAAAATGAATTCATTGTAATACCATCAATTGGATATTCAATTTGACATCCACATAATTTTAATTGCACATTTCAATTGAACTTCCAATTGGAGGTATTTCACTATAACTCTTTTAATTTATTTTTGAATCCATCTTTGATACACATCAAAAGATCTCACGTGCCGACATATGCTATTTTATGCCCAATTCGACGAAAATTAAAACGAATGTAGCAATTTACTCATAAATTAAAGTTCAGATAAACAAGTTTAAAAAATCAAAATTCATATAGTATATGTATAACCCTTATAATAATTCATAACTTCATTTTAATAATAATATAATATATTACTATGATATTAAAAATTAAAACTATTTTATATAGTAAATAACTAAATATATATCCATATATATTACAAAAGTTAGTAAAAAGTAAATAATATTATTATAGTAAATATAATTTTAAAATAAATATGAATATATATGTAATAAGATAATATTTATATGATACTTATGTATAATAGTATTATTAATCACGTCCTTAATTATGTTATGAATTAATAGTCTTTCACTTGATAATCCGTGCCGACTTAGGGAGGGTGAGAAGTTATAATTGTAACGCTCTAACTCGAAATTGTAGAAGAATATTTTATTTATATTATAAAAAAAAGTCATTTAACTAATAATTATATTTAAAAAAAGATTTTTTTTTAATACTGTTTTATTAAAATGGCTATTCTTTAATTTTTTAGGTTAGAACATTTCTTTATATATATATATACAAATATAAATATTTGTTGCCATTAAGAATGTTTCTTTATTCCACAAGCACGTTTCTTTTCTTTCTCTTTTTATAATATATATATAATATAATATAATATAATATAATATAATATAATATAATATAATATAATATAATATAATATATATCTATGTATAAAGAAAAAACATAGTTCGCTTGGGCCGAAGTCTTTTTTTTTGGGCCAAGCTTGGGCCGAAGTCTACTCAAGTGTTTTTTTTAATAAGAAAACCTACTCAAGTAACCCAAACCCGATTTAGGTGAATGACCGGAACCGATTAAATCGGGTCTTCTCAAAACCCTAGCGGCAAAGAACGTTCCCGGCACACGTCTGACTTCTCTTCGTTGCTCTTTCTCGATCCTATCGTTACCCTCTCAGGTAGGTTGTAGCTACCCTAATTTCTGATCCATTCAGCATTCCCCGACGAATCTTCGTTGTACAGCTGAGTTTCTTGTGGTGTGAGCTTGAATTGCTGATTCAATTGCCTTTTCACCGATCTTCGGTTGCAGCTAAAGAGCAGAGACAGAGTGTGCTCGCGTCAAGATGTCTGATCGTCTGACGCGTATCGCTATAGTGAGTTCCGACAGGTGCAAGCCCAAAAAGTGCCGTCAAGAGTGCAAAAAGAGCTGCCCTGTCGTCAAGACTGGTAATTTATTGCAAATCTGTTCTGATTCCGTCTTCTGAATATGGAGATTGGGGGTTTGTATTTCTGTAGGTAATTGGTGGTCTACTGAAGGTTGAAATATTTGGGCTATCTTTGATTTTGTAACATGATGAAATTGAAATGTTCTGTCTTGTTGAATGCCATTGCGGGATATGTATTTTTCAAGTTGTGGGTTGTGTTCTTCATTGGAGCTTTGAGAATAAATACTCTGTTAGTTACTAGTATTTCGTTTGGGCTTGTTAGTTTATTGGTAATGATGAATAAAGCAATTTGTCTGTTGATTATGTCTGTCACTTCGTGTACCTTATTGGTAAAGATGTCCGTAAGAAACTTGACATATATGTTTCATTTGGAACTCAAACACTATTGGTCACTGCCAGAAAATTGACATTCTGTGAGTGGGATCCAAGTTTTCTACTATAGAAGAAATATGTATTATTGAAAGTTCGCATGGTCAGAGTGGAACCTCAATCATTTCCCATGAGGGATTGAGCTACATAAACTCTAAACCCTGAATTCTATGATACACAAATAATAAGTCCTGGAAGGCATCTTGATATGTTGTGTGTGCAACTCTTTCTGGGTGAATAACTAGTTGTTAATTCTTGATAGTTTTTGTTTTGTTCAGGAAAATTGTGTATCGAGGTTACTTCTCAGGCTAAAATTGCATTTATTTCCGAGGAACTTTGCATTGGATGTGGTATATGTGTCAAGGTATCCCTTTTGCTCTTTAGCTTTCCATGTTATTGTTAGTTTGTTGCATGTTTCATCACATTTTTGCCTGATCTGCATCTGCAGAAATGCCCTTTTGAAGCAATTCAAATCATTAACCTGCCAAAAGATTTGGATAAGGATACAACCCACCGATATGGACCGAATACATTTAAGCTGCATAGGTGAGATACCGCTACAATTATTTGAGAACATATATTGGCTGAATTGAACTGTGATAGACACTGGATAATATCTTTTTGGTTTTGCTTTCCTTGATCCGGAATGTGTTTCCATTCTTTCAATTATTAAATCATTCACTCTTGAATTGTAGGTTGCCAGTCCCTAGGCCTGGCCAAGTCCTTGGCCTTGTTGGAACTAATGGTATCGGGAAGTCCACTGCCCTAAAAGTTCTAGCTGGAAAACTGAAACCGAACTTGGGTAGATTTGATGTAATGCATGTTTTGTTTCCCTTTATTTTTTTTCACCTAGTCGTGGTCATTTGTTTAACTCTGTACCACTTGTACTTGTAGAATCCTCCGGATTGGCAGGAAATCTTGACACATTTTCGTGGTTCTGAACTTCAGAATTATTTCACTCGTATACTGGAGGATAATTTGAAGGTAGATTCTTCTTATGAACCAGACGTGCTCAGTCATATGCCGAATAGTGTTACTGCTTAGGTTGAGAGTGCCATTAGTTTGTGAGCTCTTTAATCATAAAACTCGTTACATGGTTGCATTCCGATGCGTTCTTATACAATATTCATATATTAGGTTATTCTCTTTGAATTGTTTCCCTGTTTATTTATAAATTCGTCCATTTTCTGTAGGCCATCATTAAGCCCCAGTATGTGGATCACATTCCAAAAGCAGTTCAAGGCAATGTGGGCCAGGTGCTTGATCAAAAAGATGAAAGAAATATGAAAGAAGAACTCTGTAAAGGTCTTGAGTTGAATCAGGTCATAGATCGAAATGTTGGTGACTTATCAGGTGGAGAGCTTCAGAGGTTTGCCATTGCTGTTGTTGCAATTCAAAGTGCTGAGATATACATGTTTGATGAGCCCTCAAGTTATCTGGATGTGAAACAGAGGCTCAAAGCTGCCCAAGTCATTCGATCTTTGTTGGGGCCTACCAGGTACTCTCTTGACATACTTTTTACTACTGCTCCATTTGTTTTTGTGTGTTAACGCTTCACACCTAATGTACTGCATGTACCTTGTTTTCAGCTACGTGATAGTTGTGGAGCATGACCTTAGTGTCTTGGACTATTTGTCCGACTTCATTTGCTGCTTGTATGGGAAACCTGGTGCCTATGGAGTTGTGACCCTTCCATTTTCTGTCAGAGAAGGGATAAATATCTTCTTGGCAGGATTTGTCCCTACAGAAAATCTACGATTTAGAGACGAGTCTCTTACTTTCAAGGTAAAGTAGAAGATGGTTTGAAAATGAATGCAGCTCTTTCTGTTTTGGCTGGCTATTTAGATGATTTAATTACCTTCTAGGTAGCTGAGGCTCCACAAGATGTTGCTGAAGATATCGAGACATATGCACGCTACAAATATCCCACCATGACTAAACAACAGGGAAATTTCAAGCTTAAGGTGATTGAGGGAGAATTCACGGATTCTCAGATCGTTGTAATGCTGGGGGAGAATGGTACCGGGAAGACAACGTTTATCAGAATGCTGGTACTTGCTTGATTCATTATTGTAGTTTATTATTACTTTTATGCTGTATTTGACTGATTGTGCATTTGGGATCAAGATTATGACTCTCTGTTTTGGCTTGCAGGCTGGCTTGTTGAAGCCTGATTCTGTGGAAGACTCAGATGTGGAAATACCCGAATTTAATGTTTCATACAAGCCACAGAAGATCAGTCCTAAATTTCAAAATTCAGTTAGACACCTGCTGCATTCGAAGATACGGGATTCATACATGCATCCACAGTTTGTGTCAGATGTGATGAAGCCTCTCCTAATTGAGCAGCTAATGGATCAACAAGTGGTAAATCTTTCTGGTGGAGAGTTGCAACGAGTTGCATTATGTCTGTGCCTTGGAAAGGTAAACACCGAATGTGTTAACTTACAATAATTAGCATCAGGTGGCTAAAACGATTGATTTTATCCAAGTATTCCAAGGCATTAACCAAAGTTTGATTTGTATCCTAATGATTATCATTGATATATCTTTGCAGCCTGCAGATATCTATCTGATAGATGAGCCAAGTGCATATCTAGATTCGGAGCAGCGTATCGTGGCTTCAAAAGTGATCAAGAGGTTCATTCTGCATGCAAAGAAAACAGCTTTTGTGGTAGAGCATGACTTTATCATGGCCACATATCTAGCAGATCGAGTTATCGTATATGAGGGGAAGCCATCCCTTGATTGTGTGGCCAACTCTCCACAGTCACTGTTGACAGGAATGAACCTCTTCTTATCTGTAAGCATTCTTTCTTTGTCAATATTTACATGTTTGACCGACTAACCAAGACACAATTTTTAACACAAATCTCATCAATATCATCTGTAAGATAGGATTTTGAACATGAAGATTTACGTTTTGTCAAGTTTGTAGAAATAATTAATTGAGGTTAGCAGATGAGAATGAGGTAACGTTGTTCTACTCTACTGATCAAATATGTTGTATCTCACTCAACTTTGCAGCATCTGGACATCACATTTAGGAGGGATCCCACTAACTACAGGCCAAGGATAAACAAATTGGAATCAACTAAGGATAGGGAGCAGAAATCAGCTGGGTCCTATTATTACCTTGATGATTGATTTGAATCTGCTGCTGTCAGGTATCCAACCATGATGAAGACCTGCTGATTCTACGAACAATCAGATGAGAAATTACTAACCAGTATCTGCGTAATGTTGTTGCAGTTGTGACATTGAAGTGGAGGAATTGGGTTTATTTATTTATGGGGGCTTGAGGTTTTATATGCAGTTGTGCAAATATGTAGTAAATGGATATGGAAGGAAGGTGTCCGTTTCACAAAGTTGTTCACCGTAGGTTGAAGTTTTGGGGGGATGGATTGATTGATTGATGTTTTTACATTTGTGATGATGATTCAGTTTTTACTCTTTTTCTATATTAAATTATTATACTTGGAAGAAAAAGAAGAGACTAACTATGGTTTTGACTTGACATATGTGATTTGTAGCATATACATACATAAAGAAAGGGAGTTTGTTACTATTTTATTATTGTTGTGAAAGTTTTTGTTTCATTAAAGCGGAATGTCATTGTCTAAGTTGAACTAATAATTGTCACTAAAAAAGCCTAGAACACAAATCACCCAACGTTAAGCTAGTAATTATTAAGGTTAGAACCTAAAAGAACAGTTATAATAATAGATAATGTTGTTAATGTTGTCTTAGATTTAAAATATTGATATTCGGCGTTCTATTATTGGTTGATTTTTACTTTTTCGTTTCATTTTAGTTGAAAATTGACATAAAGTACGTGATCCACACGTGATTCATTTTAGCGCGAAGTTGAAACAGAAAATTTATAATGTTCATTATGTTTGTGAACTTGAAATTTGGAATGTTATTTTTCAGTACGTGTTTTTACACTAGCTGATTAAGAAAAAATTTGAAATTTGGAAAGGTTGCTTTTTAGTGTCATAGATTAAATGTCTATGTAGGACACATGTGGTAGTGATACAGACCAATGATATAATGGCCATTATAATTTTATGCTTTAATTCGCACAAAAAGTTACATTCATGTCGGTCCGTCAATTTTAATGTCAAAATCAGACGGAAAAGTGGAAATCAACCCATCTAATAGTTGGAACACCGAATATCAACATTTTAAATCTTAAACAACGATTAGCAACATAAGATATAGTTGAAAATGTATCTATGCTAGATAACCTTGATAGGCAGTAGTAATTAATGTTGTTCTACATTTGATGATAGGTTGGTTAGTTGTGCAATTTGCAAGAATGGTCCTTCCTTGTCAAACAAGGCAACCCTTAAAACCTTTCTTCAGCGCGGTTTCATCTAAATTCCTCCCTATGAAAACGAGCTTGTTAACCCTCTTCTCATCCGGTCCCCATTCCTTCCCAGGACACCCGTCCAATATCGAATGAACTCCCTGCATCAAACAATCTCATAAGCTTGTTCTTTTTACGACTCGAATTCATCAAAAATAGAGATTCAACCCACCTGAAACACGTAGCGTTGATCGTTGTAGCCAGTCACGGATAATACTCCCTTCATTCTGTACAAGTCCTCCCCCTTCTCTTCAATCAGTCTTTCAAGCCAATCATCAAGCTATTATCATTCCACACAGAAATCAATTTCATATCGAAAAATGTGTTCAAATTTAATAATAATCATTCTAGAAAAATAAAGGGAGCATTTGAAAACCGGAATTCAGTTACCTCATCGAGATCAAGGGTCCCTTCAGAGACAATACTAACACTAGAAACTGCTGAATCGTGTTTATGGTCATGATGGTGGTGATGTCCCTTGTGCTCTGTTCAATCTCCAACCAGAATGAATCATCAAATCACAAAGACTTCAAATAAATTTAATGCGGCAACCAGAGATGATATTACCATGCTCATCATGACGATGTTGATCAGCAGCAACTTCAGAATCAATTCTGTTCAAGACATCAGATCTAGATAAGATTCGGCTTTTCAGCTTGTACCATAACAGCCATAGTATTCAAAAGGGGAAGTGAACAAAGCAAACATGAATATTTTCATTCGTTCTGCACAAAATGCAAACCTTTCCAAATCATAGCCACCAACTCCCAAGACGAAATCCATGTCCACCGAACCATATTTAGCTTGTTTGATTTGTGCCATCCCATTAATATGCTGATAATCGAACAAATGCATAAGTAGTATTTCCCGTCAAACATAAAAGACTTAGCTAAACCCAATAATAAAATCTAGAAATGCAAATCAATGATGTACTGATGCCAAAAATACCTTGATTCTTTTGATCAGTGTTTCCAGTTCGCCTTCAGACACCAAATCGATCTACCATACAGTTAAAAAAAAAAATTACTCGAGGGGGAAAAGATTATCCAACAATTTTGTTTGTAACTAAAGATATGGATATCAACCAACCTTATTTAATATAATGCGATCGGCATAAGCAATTTGCTCAACCGCCTCATTAACCACAAACCTTGGTTTAACTTCATTTAGGTGTTGCATAGCATGCTTAGAATCAACCATTGTAACAACTCCATCCAATTTGATATACTTTGAGACCAGTTCATCGGTGCAAAATGTCTCAATGACCGGGCCAGGTTTAGCTAGCCCTAGAAAAATGCGATAAAATAGTCTCGTTAGAAATATAAGTAAACACAAAAGCGTAGTTAACACCACTGATAGAAAAACAATGCTACTAAGTCGTTACCCGTAGTTTCGATCACAATATGGTCAAATTTGTCACGCTTCTTCTTAACTAGCTCTAATAGCATCTTAACCAAATCTCCCCTCACTGTACAGCAGAGGCATCCGTTATTAACCATTAAGATCTCTTCTGAGGCTGTAGAGTGACTAGCAACCAGTGATCCGTCAATATCCACTTCACCAAACTGTACCAGGATTTAAACAAACAAATAGATATTATAATGTATTTTAAGAAAATGCCATATAAACTGTCAAATGACAACTCTAATTCACAAGCAACAAAATCAGGAGACGAACATACCAAAAATCAGCATCAAATTCATGTCAAAATTACCTCATTTTCTATGACAGCGATCCTCTTGCCATGCTTTGATGTTAGGATATGATTCAGCAAAGTCGTCTGCAGCACAAACTATCAGTCAGTGACCTCCAAGAATACAACGATGAAGCCGAAGTATCGTAGTTCGGCACGGGATATCATTTGAGAGTAGACTTTATACGAGCAATGCAACATTCTAAAAAGATACTCCATTTCCGAATTCAACATCGACAATCGACCACCTCGACTTTCACATATTGTCTTAAGAAGTGAGAGTTTAAGTAGACTCAGTCCCTCTAAGGCTTTCTGAGATATTAAGCGCAAAATGACCTGATCTATCCATTCATGCAGGTTGAACGGAGTCTAAGTGATCTAACCTACTGACTTATATCAGTAATCAGTTTGAGCTGAAAAAAAACAGAGTAGGAAAAAGTCGATAAAGGGACCTTGCCGCTGCCGAGAAATCCAGTGATAACGGTAGCAGGAACGCGGGTGTCGAGACTAATTGAGGTAACTTCAGCTTCCGCTAGAGTATGATCTGCCGGAGAAACCATGCTCCGAGAACTGCCAGGTACATTGAAGGGTGACAAGGAGTGGAGGCTTCTGAGGAATTGGAGTATTGGGGAATAATTCTGGAGATGATTGGGGTAAAGGCTTCTCATCCTCAATGAGGCTGTCGCGGACATCAGGAACTTCACGGCAGCCATCTGGTTCCGGTTCCGCCCAAGGAGACGGTGGCTTAAACCCTTTCAGAAAGAAGGTTTAGGTTTTACAATGTGCTTGTAAATTATACGGTATATTAGTAATTTTGGTTGGAAAAGTTTTATTTGTAGAAGACATATTGTGAAGTTTATTAAATTATTCTTAAAGTTTTGTTAATTTTTTATTCTAAAAATTAGATAATTTTATTTAAAAATGGAAAAATTATTTAATTGCATTAAAAAATTATGATAATTTTTTTTAAAACGGAAATTATTTTGTTAAAAAAACAGTAAATGTTAGGTTTTTATATGAAATATATATATATAATTATTTTAAAAACAAAAGTTGGCATAAAATTATTTTATAATTTCTTTGAATAAATTTGTGCATTTTTTTTTCTATTTTTTAAAAATAAATAAGCAATATAGCTTGAATATAAAATTAAAATAATTATAAGTTGTTATCTATTGAAGTCAATTGATGGTCTAGTTAAAAGTTGCTGTTAAATTGAGCTCCGAAAATCTCAAATCTAACCCTCAATGTTTAAGCTTCTTTCATTTAACGCCAAAAATTGCAAAATAAAATGTTTTAGCATTAGGCCTAACTCAATTAGATAAAAGATAGATATTTCAAGAACTGGATCCGACCCAAACCAGAATACCACCCATGAATAAGTCATAACATAGTTATAATAACAAAAGAAATACCAAGTTGACTAGTAATTACTAATTAGTAGGGAGGATAAACTCTCTCACCCCTTCATTTGCATACATAATAATAATATATATAGATAGTAATGTCCTGCTAGTGGTTAAATGACGAATCTGCCCACGCTATCTTGAACTCTAAATTTGTTTGTTGCTTGTCAAACAAGGCATCCCTTGAATCCTTTCTTAAGAGCAGCCTCATCCAAATTCCTCCCAATGAACATCAGCTTGTTAATCCTCTTCTCTTCCGGCCCCCACTCCTTACTCTTACACCCATCAAGTTCCGAAGGAATTCCCTGCAACCAAACACATAACTCTTTACTTGTACCGCAAGAAATCAAAGCACTCTACCCCCCCAAGCACAAATTTGAAATGCACAGACCTCAAACACATATCGCTGATTGGAATCATGCATGGACAACACTCCCTTTACCCGGCACATGTCCACCCATCCTGTTCCACTCCCTTTAGTCAATCCAGTGATCCAGCGATTCACCTTATAATTCATCACCCAAATTATAAATGTCATATAGTTTATGAGAAAAGTAAAATCAAAGTGCAGTTCTAAAACACCAACAACTGATCCTTTATTACCTTACTGATTTCAGCCATCCCTTCAGACACAATCCGTACAGTTGTAACGGGGTCCTGGTGGTTTTGGTGACGCCCTTCGAGCTCTGTTGATTCAAGTATGATCATCGCAATGTCTTTATATACATCAATAAATCTCAACGGAAAGAATGAACAGAATTCATGAATATTTTTGACATCCTTTAAATGAATCATCGAAGTTAAGAAGATACGTGTTGTAATCCTAAACCACCAACAATTTTTTTTTTTTAGGGAGCTAGTCGTGCATAAATATAGTGTAAAAAAACCAGGTTACAAAAGCTTCAATATTTGAGAGAACTAATTTCTTTTGTCACCAAATTGCTTTCCAGACCTATAGGATTCGGATACATCACAAGCAAAGATAAATGCAATGGAAATCATGAAATGATAGTGCCAGAATAGTATACCTTGCTCAGCATTTGGTTGATCAGCATCAAACGGACAGGCGATTCTGTTAAGAGATGCAATCAAGAGTTCTACTTTTCAGCTTATATACTATAACTTTAGCAGAAAAAGTTGATACTATAAGTAGGCCTAGTGGAAGTATAAAATTTACCCAAAGGTAGTGATCAAAGCAAGAATGAACCTTACAGCTTAAAATAACAGTACACTAAGGTACAAACCTGTGCAGATCCCAATGGCGCACATCGAGGAAATCCATATCAATAGAACCATACTTAGCTTGTTTTATTTGTGCCATCCCATTAATATGCTGTCAATTATATAAAACTTCAGGAATGTTTGCGAATAACTTGGAAGAAACAACAAAACAATGCATTGATAGAAAGAACTTATCTAACTTCTAGCACACGTTGACTAATTGGGACATATTATACAGGTATATCTAGGAACAAAACCGGAATGGAATTTGATAGACAAAGAAGTGCACTTGACTGTGCGAACAACATTGTTTATCTTACACCAGAAGTTGCTTATGCACGATTTTGCACATGCTTATATAGTTATATGCATATATGGTAATTAAGGATATAAATTTGAAACATCTACTGTTCTAAAGTTACTGTTCCTCAAAGAACTTCTATTCCTCGTAAGAAAAAAAATGCGGACCAATGAAGTATTGATGCAAATTGAAGGAAAGAGAAACCTTTATTCTTCTGATCACAGTTTCAAGTTCCCCTTCAGTCACCAAATCAATCTGCCAAACACATTAAAAATCTATTGAGAAAATTTTGCCACATGCATCAAACATCTTGTAAGAATGAAAGACAAATAGGTACCAAACTAACCTTGTTCATTATAATGCGGTCAGCAAAAGCAACTTGTTCAATAGACTCATTCACCTGAGATCTTGGTTTGACTTTGTCCAGGTGCTGCATGGCATGCTTAGAATCAATGACGGTAACAACTCCATCAAACTTGACATATTCTGGAACTGGAAGCAGTAGATCACTCATAAACGTTTCAATGACCGGGCGAAGATCAGCCATCCCTAGATAAATGAGAAAATAAACTTATTAGAAATAGCCGAGGTCAAAATTAACCGAAGCTAAAGAGGAAATATAGCAAACAGATAGAACTTGATGTATCCTTGTAAAATTGAACAATCCACTAAAGTTAAGAGCACCAATAGGAAACTGATGCTACCTGTAGTTTCTATCAAAATATGATCAAATTTGTCCGACTTCTTCTTGACTAGCTCAGCTATCATCTGGACCAGATCATATCTAATTGTACGGCTCTGGTCCCCTTGAATAAGCATTAAGATATCTTCTGGTGCAGAAGAATGAGTAGCAACCAGTGAACTGTCAATATGCACTTCACCAGACTGCACCAAGAAAAACAAACTATCATGCAAAGCTATAGTGGTGGAGACCAAAGCAAAGCACAACAAAAATTCACCTCAAGCGGGCATGTCTACAAAGCAACAAATCACTGAAAACGAACAGGATAACAATAAAAATGGAAGTTATTTACTGATTCACACATATCCTCATCTCCTTCACTTATCAAGAGCCACCAAACTTTGATTCATCCATTACCGAAACCAGAAACAATCCTGTAGCCAGATCTAGCATTCCTCGACAAACAAATTAAGCGAAAATGCATCCAAAGCTATCATAACGGTTCAGCTTCCAAACATACCTCATTTTGTATCACAGCAAACCGCTTGCCATGTCCAGATCCTAGAATATGATTCAGCAAAGTCGTCTGCACCACACATTGACAGTCAGTGACCTCAAAGAAGCAGCTATGTTGTAGTTCAGCATGCAATATCACAGATGATTCTTGGCCAAGTAATGGATGTCAAGAAATTTTAGTTTAAGCAAATATCAGATCGATTTCAGTTTTTTGGGAAAGAATATGCTACATTATCCAACTTCGGCGTTATTTACCGACTCGTAATAATAAACCATAATGTATAAGCAAAGGCGGAAACATGGACCTTGCCGGAGCCGGGAGCACCAGTGATGATCGTGACCGGGATGCGCTTGTCTGACTCAGGGAAATGGATACCGTTGTACGCTAACAGGAGACGAGACATGCTACGGCAGTTGAGAGGTACCTAGAGCAGAGAAGAGCAGGGTGACAAGGAGGGAGTGGCGGTCCTCGCGGTCGGAGATGGGATGGAGGAGAACTCTGTAGTCGGTGGTGGTCAAGCCTTCTTCTCGTCCTCACTTAGGCTGCAGTCTGCACAGAGAGAGGTGTGGGCATCAAGAAGAAGTTCATATGCTGACAAAAAGGGAGAGTACGATCATTTGCATTGAACAGTCTGGACAAAAAAAAGGTTGGTTAATCGGCGTGGGCTTGAGTCCTATGCTGACAAAAATGTACCATTTTTCTTCCGTGCTCACCAAGTTTTTTGAAAAAAAAAATATATATATATATATATGTATATATATATATATATTATGATAATTACTCAATGAAATCATTTTTAATTTGGCAAAAAAATTTATCCATTTTTAATAATAAAAAAAGCATATTCATATTATTTTATTAATTTGTTATATATATATATATTATTCGTTATTCAATTTTCATATCTATTTTCATGTGGAAAAAAACGTCGTAAAAAAATTATTTATAGATATTAAAATTATAGTTAATAGTATTGTGATGTAAATTTTTCTAACGTGTTTAAACTTAGAATCGTCGGTTGAGCCACATATTATGATAATATGCATTTGAGACAAAAAAAAAACTCTATAAAAAATTTTAAATTCCAGAATTGTCGATTTTGCTATATGTCATTATCTAATATAATATAGCATGATTATATTTCTTTAGATAATTATATATTTAAATATAAGTTTATATATACTTATCTAAATAAATATTATTGTGTTTGATTAAATTAAAACATAACATCTGGTAAAATCTGCTATAAATTAATTCTAAATTTTCTAACTCTAAATTTTTTATTAATGTACCGCGGGATACAATTATTCACAACTTTAAAATGTATTAGGAAAATTCATATTATTAAATAATATTATAGAATTGTAATGTCTATAAATATATTTGTTTTTTTTATTTGTCATAGTATTTGTTTATTTTAATTTATTATAATCACCTATTGAATAGTAGTTTTAGAAACATTTTGTTTCATGTGAAGTAGATATTTTTTGAATGACATATGATTTCATATAGTCATAACTTAGGTACATTAGTATAAAAAATTAATCAACAAAAATACATATGTTTGTTTTAGTGTGAGTAAATAATAACATAACATAAGTTTCATCTTGGTGGAATCTCGATTGAATCATTGACTAGTATCATAATAATGTACAAATATTGATTAGATTTAAATGTAATTTAGCACCAATAAACTATTATATTTTGAAAGGGCTAGCAATTTCTTACGTAACACGATAACACGAAACAAAAATACATGAAAATTTGTGTTGGTGCATGTATTTGAAAGAATGATAAAACAAACACGATTATTACAATGTATTTTTCGTGAAGCGTTCGTGTTTAGGTATCACAACAAGACACGCACGATAACACATTAAAGTTGTGCTATTATATTTGATTCTCGACTCTTTTAAACAAGTCTAGTTTAATATTATTTTTTTATAACATTGATTACTATTTATGTTTAAAATATCAAATCTAAATTAAGAACCTTGTGAAATCTAATATATGAACTCATAGTATTTACTTTGAGAAGTTCATTATTTTTATATACGAAATGAACACGCGCGGAAATTTGTATCATGTTTGTGTTTATGATTATGAGACGATAAATTTATTGTGCAACATGCGTGTTCGTGTGTGGTAAGTTTAATGCGATAAGTTTATTTAACACACGATAACACGCGCTTGCGCCGTAGTTTTTTCCACACATATGTTTTGTCATGTTAATGCACCACATATGTTGTAAGTTTTGCATTTTTTTTACGAGGTGTCCTATGTGGCCAAAACGTAGAATAATTTCAACTTGCATCAGGTCAGATCGTAAGAGTAAAATGTTAGTCATGAATATTTTTCCACTCTCATATCTCGAGTGGGGTTCAAACATGAGATTTACGATTAAGGGAAGAAGCGTTGAACCGCTACACAATATTTCTTAGTGCACTCCTTAGTTTACCGTTATGTTAAATCTTCAGTTGAAAAACTGACAAGGCACATATTGCTGACATGAATCTCCCAACTACAATAGACTAAAACAACCATTGAAAATGTGATTTAAAAAAATATTAAAAACTATGATAATTTTATTATTATATTTTTTTGGCCAACAATTTGATTATTATTATGTAAAAAATTATAATTCCACCAAGTTATTAGGTCTTTATTTAAATATTTAAAAAAATATTTGGTTAATTTTGTAAGTTTAAAATGTATTAAGGATAATTTTGGACTGGTGATTGAAAGAGTATCAATTACCGTTGAAACATGTACAATTTAAAACATATTGGTACCAAAAAGTATCATTTTCAAACATATTATATGGTTTATATACATGTTCATATTGGACTTCCTCCCGTAGGATATTGGATTAGAGTAACTACAATTTATAGTCGAGTAAAAGAGATGTCAATAATAAAACTTAAAACCGTACTCTTCAAGTCAAAAGCACCATAATTTAAAACCGGGTTAAAGGTACTTTTGGTACCCCTTCTTTGGGCAGAATCCACTTTTGGTACCACTTCTATTTTTTTGTATAATTTTGGTACCAACACTTTCAACTTTGTACCCTTTTGGTACCATCATTAATTTTCCATCTGATTTGGCCATTAAGTGTCACGTGTCGTGCACGTGATTAGCCTCAAACTTCTGATTTTGTTCAATTTAGTCCATCTAATACATCCCTAGCTTTTAATTTGTTCAATTTAGGCCTAAAATGTGAAAACCCAACCCTTAGGTTTTGAAATTTTAGGACTAAATTGAACAAATTAAAAGTTATGAATGTATTAGATGGACTAAATTGAGCAAAATCAGAAGTTTGGGGCTAATCACGTGCACGACACGTGACACTTAACGGCCAAATCGGACGGAAAGTTAAATGTGGTACTAAAAGGGTACAAAGTTGAAAGTGTTGGTACCAAAATTATACAAAATAAAAATGGTACCAAAAGTGAATTATGCCCAAAGAAGTGGTACCAAAAGTACCTTTAACCCTATTAAACCGATGAAAAAATAATAATGAGGTTTTACAACACAATAATGTGGTCTTAGTGTCTCACAAAATAATGGAGTCTTATACCAAAATAACGGGGGTTCAAGTATATTTTATTTCAGAAATAAACATAGGGTCTTAATAAAAATAATCGATAATAGTACGACATTTGTCACCCCATTTTTTACTATACATCTGCCACTGACTACGACTGCTGCTGTAAGTGGTACGACATCAGCTGCTATAAAGAGGTTCACCGCGTCGACGACATAAACCTCTGCGTTGAGTTCGAAACAATTTCATTTTCACCGGCCATATGCAAGCTCGAGCGTCTCTCCAGCCTCACTGACTGGAAATGAAATACTTGTGAGATTCCCAACTGTATCACCTATAGAAGAATGAGAATGTATATTGTCTTGTTTAGTGTTGTCTATTGAGTATATGTACACATATATAACTATAAAACTAAATCTAGTAACAATATAATAAGAAAACATAATATGATAATATATTGAAAATATATCTATTCATAATATAACTTAATCAACATAAAATAAAATATAATTTTTCTATTATATTTAAGGAATAGAACCTAAGAACTGTCACAATTTTGATCCGAGTGTCAGTTTGGTGTCTCAATTTTAAACTGTTGATATTTGGTGTCCCAATTTTCAGTTTTGTTGCTATTTGGTTTTCCGTTAGATTTTGAGGTTAATTTTAACAAATTAAGTTGAAAAGACTATTTTGCCATTTTTTAAAGCCTCCAATTCCGACCACCTACCCCAATTCTGGCCACTCCACCTCCGATTCCGGCCACCCCACCTCCAATTTCGGCCACCCACCTCCGATTCCGGCCACGACGGTGCAGCTGCAGCTGGTTATGGCCGAGAGAGAGAAGAAGAAGAAGAAGCTGGTCCTAGGGAGAGAAATAGAGAAGAGAGAGAGAGAAGACAGAGACAAGAAGAAGAAGAAGAAGAAGAAGAAGAAGAAGAAGAAAGTGGGTGACCGGGCCGGAATCGGTGGTGGTGGCCGGAATCGAAGGGGGGTTATTTTAGAAAATTTTAAAATTATTCACTCACATGCTGGTCACGTGACCACATTCCGTCCAATTTAACCCCAAAAATCAGACGGTCTTTGTAAACCTCAGACACCAAACTGACACATGGATCAAAATTGGAACAGTTTTTAGGTTCTATTCCCTTATATTTGTTCCCTAATATGCCATCGCAAGATAAATGTTTTGGCAGGAACGCCGATCTTGGTACGAAGAATAACAATGAATGCTCGAATAGTCCAGTCGTCATCAGCGGTAGGTCTAGTCGTCAACGACGGAAGCCCGGATATGTCCAGTCGGCACAACAGAAGCTTGGAGACGTCCAGTCGGCAATGGTGGAAGCCCGTAGAGGTCTAGTCGGCAGTGGTGGAAGTCCGTATAAGTTCAGTCGGCAACAGCGGAAGCCCGAAAAAGGTCTAATCAGCAGCGACAGAGAAGAATGGAGGCTGACATGACGATATTATGAACCATCAATGTGGTGGCCTCGTCAGTTGGCGCTAAAGTAGGGGATCAATGCAGAAGTAGCCGACACGGAAGTAAAGATTATTGCCTTATTAGAAATGAAAGAAAAGAACTAAGATCGGAATGGAGCATGGAGCGACCGGCATGACAGGTACACAGCTGACGACGATACCGGTAGCATTAAAGTTAAAGTCATTCCCAAGGCAGCGTCTCCAATGGATTTCGACCTCAGGTCGCTAACGAGGAAGACAACTCGCTTTACCGGTTGATCCAACCAATATAGTTTAACATACATTAAAATACTTTTTCTATTATATTTATCCTCTAAAATTACCAACCTCCCATTTCCTATTACATGGCCTTATCCCTACCGGTCAGCCGAAAATTTCTTCAATGTATCGGAGCCACCAGCTGATGGCCCCAACCCTCTCACAGTTAAAGGGATGTGGGACCCAATAGTGGGTCCTCCAACCCTGTAAGGCTGTAACTGTGAGAGGCTTGAGGGCCACCAGCTGGTGGCTCGGATGTAGGGAATAAAAGCTCCGGTCACGCTGGGTCAAGTCGCTATATATTGACTGTCATTTCATCACCATCTTCAGCAACCTCCAAGCTAATCAATGGAGAAGACAGAGCAGAAGCGAGCTTCACCAAGTCTGTCTAATCGCACATCGTGGCGGTTTGTCAGGTCACGTCATTCAGCTATACCCAACCGACACCGTGCCAATGTAAATAGAAAAACTGAAGGAAGGAGACAGCATAAATTGGATATTTTGCGTTGCGCCAAAAAATTGATGGATGAACGCATTTAATATCGGTTAAGCAAATTTAATAATTTCAGGAAATTAGTTGGGTGAAATGACTTTCGTGTTCCTTCTCTGATCACTACTTTGTGCCTTTCTCCTTTCTGGTCTCCTCATCTGCGGCGTGTTCGGTATCTGCACTTCAAGTACTGTGTATCTTAATTTTAATGAAATTAGGGGTTTCGAGTTTGTTTCAATTTTTGATTATCAATTGTTCTGGATCAGGATTGAATAGGAAGCTGTTCGATCCTGGATTCTATTTCGAAGGTTGCTGATACAGAAGCTAGGTTTTTCTTTTCCCTGTGAAATTGGCACAATTATTGCTATCTATGCACGGGGACGGTGTTGACGGTAGCGGAAGGGGTATAGATGAGTCATGTTTGGATATAACTGATATTGAGAAGCAAGGTAGCGACTCTGATAATGGAAGATCTGAACCACCGCTGCAGCCACCACTGCAGCAGCCACTGCAGCCGCCAGCATTATTGGTGACTGTTGTGGTTTCTGGTGAGGAACCTGCTGTACATCATGGAGGAACCCAGAAAGCTTCGGAGGCAGTGGAATGCTTTGTTCCGGAAAAGGGTTATTTGTCGAGGACCGGGAGCTCTCATGATCAATGCAGGTATTGTTCTTATTTATTTGTACATTTGTCTCTGCAATAAACCTTTCTGATTGCTTTCATCTACATATGACAATAATGGAAGGAAGATAAATTAGTTACTTGATTGATATTGGATAGCTTCACTCATAATAAAAGTTTGATCATATTTTCTTAATTTCATATTAGATTCCTGAATGCAATTCTATGTCCTTGTCCAAAATGTTAGATGATTTAGAACCATTTGAACAGACACACCATCATGTCTCCTTGTTAGTGGCTTAAGAAAAACGTTACTGCTTTTGTCCATGATTGAAAATTTTGATTTCTTGTTTTGTAGGGTTTGTCAGCAGGACACGGAAGAGCTATTGATAGATCTTGGATGCAATTGTCGAGGTGAGCTTGCTAAAGCTCACCGTTCCTGCATAGATACTTGGTTTCGAACAAAGGGGTCGAACAAATGTGAGATATGCCAGTAAGACAGAAACCGATACCCATTTATTACATTTTCCTGTGGATGAAATTTACCATGTTGTTTTTCCTTTTAATGAGATTCATCATGTTTTGTGTTTTTGACATAGACAATTGGCTGCTAATGTGGCTCCTCCAGTGTCCTTCCCAACTGTAAGTCCTATGTGCTGCCTTTGAAGATGATCTGTTTTCACCATTCGTATCTAACCCTATCTTTTTCACTTACTTGGTCTATACTCAGAATCATAGTATGGACCTCAAGCTATAATCATGTCCTTGCTCTCCGTAAAGCTATTTAATGTAGTTGCACAACTATTTTATATTATACACCTGTTCTTGATGGCATCAAGTATTCTACAAACCCACTACAAACCCATACTTTTCTGGTTTGTATTCTTATATCAGACAAATTATTGGGTGTGGAGAGTCGATCCAGCCTTGAGAGAATCAGTCATTGCAGATCAAAATGGAAGGGTATCGTGTTTTTTTGTTCAAAGTAAATAGTAACTAATAATATTTGGGGGTTGTTTTTTGTCCTGCTAAAATATATATTTGATGAAACCAGGCATGTTCTAGACCTCTCTGGGTGGCATTCTCCATCCTCATTGGCGGTCTTCTGTTGGATGTCTTCATATCCGTTACGCTCGGTGTTTCAGCATTGCCCATCAACATTATCATCGGTAAACAACATTTCTCTACTGATGATATGAGATTCAGCCCCATCATCTACATTTATACTATATAGACTGTCTATTGTTCTAGACGAGGTGTGAAGTAAAATCTGATAAATTTGTTATGAAATTGATTGGTAGGAATAATTGTTGTGCTTGGCCTTGGGACTGCAGTTCGACTCGCAGTGGAATTTGTTCACGAGTGGAACATGAGGAGGTCCATGCAGAGGAACCCCAACCACCATTCTGCATTATGAGAATCTCTGCACATAAATATATTATACTTACATAATACAAATTCAGTAAGGAGTGGAGAAGACATTGTGCTGCTGTTGATCTCAATTTCGTTCTTGGAACCTCTCCATAATTTCACCTTAGTGCATGCGTCTCTAAGAATTAATTAAAGGGTTAATAACTAAAAAAACTGTCCAAGTTTACATGTGTTAAAAGTAGGTGTATGTTGTTTCAAATGTTAAACTGTAGTGTCCAATGTTTTAATTTTGTTAAAATGTGGTGTTTCGGTGTGATTACTTTAGAGAAATCAATTCTGACGAAATTAATTGTCAAATTCGAACTCGCGTATACACTTTCTTCTCGTCATCTTGTCGGGACCGTCACCTAAGAAGCTGACCACATCCACGTATATAAATCCCGCTCTATTGTCGTTGGAAATCGCTCCATACCACTCTGCTAGAAACCTTTTCTTTTGGATGTTCAACTTTTAGGTTAAATTTGACGATTTTGTGAAAAGTAAAGAGTGATGGATTATGATTGGGTGAGTGGGTTGATGAAAATGATTGAAGGGAGATGAAAATACGCGCAGAAATATCAAATTTCAACAATACTGAAACTTGAAATAGTCCATTTTAACATTTCAAATTTCAGACCCTATATGCATTTTTTTAGTTATCGACTGAAATAATGGTTTAGGTAAAGCTGCGAACGATTCCATTGACGGTCACAAGCATTACTGTGCGAGACAAAATCAACCATAACTAACACCTTAAGGGAAACATAACTAATTTAACCATACATAACTTGGACACTAATCAATTTCTCATGCCCACTTCATCCTCACACAAATATATATGTTTAGCATACTCTTTTGATGCTACAAACTCAGTATCACTGCTTGATAATGTAAGAATTTGCTGCTTTTGACTTCTCCAGGAGATTGCAACTCCTCCCGAGATAAAAGCATAATTTGTGGTACTCTTCCTATCATTTAATGCATTCAGCAAAGTCTATCAATGTAGTCTACTATTTCTGTCAAAGAACTCTTCATGAACACTAAACCATAAATATCTCTTTTACAACAAATAAATGTTCCGTAAAACTAGACACATTCCACACATCAAACTAAATATCAAGTCTTGATGCAATTAAGTACACCAATCTTTGTATGAGTTATTTGTATCGTGGCTTGTCTATAGCACCTCCTGAACTTTGGTTGCTCAACTTGTTATTAGTCTCTACTGGTGTACATACTGCATTAGTTTGAATGATTTCAATGCCTAAATAATAATGCAGTTTACCCATATCTGACATATCAAACTCAGTTCCTTAAAATTATTAAAGTGCTATTACAATTCTCAGTGTAAACTAAATCATCTGGATAGACACTATGAGAAGATTCCCTTTCTTATCATACTTTAAAAATAGTGTGTACTCATATGGGCACTTGTTAAACCATTTCTGCATAAAATGGTTTTCAAGTTTGCTATACTAGGCTCTAGAAGCCTGCTTTAATCCGTACAGGTTCAATTTATAAACCTTACGTCTTCTTCTTTTTTGTGAGGATTTATCTCGTCAACCGGTTAGTATACTTGATCTACTTATCGCTTTTGTTTGTGATTTATCCTATTATTTTCTACACAGATCACCGTTCCTTTAAAACTAGTCTTGATAGTTATGATATTCCCTAGAAGTGTGACAGAAGCCTGTCCAATCCAGGATGGTTTAGTGCATATAAAAGGAAATGTCATCTCTTTGGAACAATCCGACATGAGATCTTTGTCATTATCCTCCTGACCAAAAGGTTGTTGGTTGTAAATGAGTCTTCACGATAAATGTTCATCCTAATTCCTAATGGGTTGCTGCATCGTCTCAAAGCTCGATTAGTTGCGAATGGATACTCTCATGAATATGACATTGATTATGATGATACATTTTCTCATGTTGCTAAAATGGCGTCTGTTCGGATCTATCTTTCTTTAGTTGTCATCCGCCACTGGCCACTACACCAATTGGATGTCAAAAATCCATTTCTCAATGACATTCTTGAGGAGGATGTTTACATGACTCAGCCACCTGGGTTCGTTGCTTAAGAGGAATATTCCAAAAAAAAAAACCGTTTGCGAAAATATCTGTATGGTTTGAAGCAATCCCCAGAGCTTGGTTCTAGCATTTCTCCCAAACACTTGGTCAGTTTGGCATGACCAGGAGTGCTAATGACAATTTCGTAATTTACTGGCATTGAAGTATCACGATCTCCTGGAAAGATACTTATTTGTCAAAGAAAGTAGGTCCTTGATATGCTTTCGGGGTGCGGGTTGCTTGTATGCAAACCTGTTGATTCATCGATGGTTCCTGAGACCAAGGTCATGCCTAATGATGGAGCACCTCTACATGATCCTGAAAAATATCGAAGATTGGTCGAGAAGCTAAATTATCTGACAGTTACTCGACCAAACATTTCTTTTCCAGTGAGTGTAGTGAGCCAATTCATGTCAGCCCCGCACACAACACACTGGGATGCAACTATTCAGATCCTTAGATATCTCAAGGGATCTCCAGGAAAATGACTCATATATTCTGATCAAGGACATGATCGGATCACAACGTTCACTGATGCCGATTGGGCTGGTTATCATACTAATCGAATGTCAACTACGGATATTGTGTCTTCTTCGGTGGTAACCTTATATCTTGGAAGAGTAAGAAGAAAACAGATGTATCTCGATCCAGTGCAAAGTCAGAATACATTGGAATGGCAATCACAGCTTGCGAGCTAGTCTGTACGAAGCGTTTAATCAACGAGTTTTGGATATTTTCCATAATGATCTGATGATGCTACATTATGACAACCAATCCGCCATGCTAAGAATTAAGTCTTCCAAGAGAGGACCAAACATATTGAGGCGGATTGTCACCTGATTCGAGATTTTGTCATGGGATAATATACTTGTCCCCATGTATCCAAATCATTCTCGTTATGACAGATCATCAACTTGGAGACCTTCTAACCAAGCCTCAGCTTCAATTAATTCTATATATGTGACAAGTTGGGCATGTTCGATATATATGCTCCAACTTAAGGATGATCAAATTTTTTTTTCCTATAATTATGTTAAATAGATATGTAATTATTATTTTTCTAATTTAGCTTATTCCTAATTTAGCTGATTGTATTCGTTATATATTTATGTAATATCATTCATACTAATATACAAAGTTTTACAAAAACTTTCACTTTTGATCAAACTCTATTACAACAGTTACTTGTTACATAAGTTTCACAAATTTGACAAACATAACTACCCAATTTTATCATGTCTTAACTACTCCTACAAACAACCGTATCTGACACCTTAACCAAAACATAACTATCTTAATACCATACATAACTTGGACACTAAGCAATGTCTGCTGCCCACTTCATCTCACGCGGCTATAAGTGGACTGCAGCTTCATATTTGGTCATCTGCAAATCCATCTTCAATCTCTGAAAATGCATCTTGAAAATCCAGATTCAATCTTCACTTTACACTAAATAACAGTACAGAGGGAAGGATGGATCATACAAAGACCCCTTAATATTTAATTTATTGAGAAGGAGTTCGTGAGATAACGTGATGAACTAAGTAGGTATCCAGCCAGTGCATTTACAGCTAGCTATGGGACCGTTGACATTGGCCACAAATTAGCTAGCTAGCTAGGCAGTAGTTGACTAATTAAGAAAAAAGTTTTAAGTCAATTACCAACCACTTATTACTAATAATAATCAAACTCTAATGAATTAATTACTTGAAAAAATATATAATTATTTTAAAGGGAGTCAATCGCTCTTGATATATAGGTAGCTCTTTGTCTCTTCATCGATCAGTTCAGATCAGATCAGCTGTTTCAAGCAAGCAAAATTGAAAAGTCAAAATGGGATACGTAGTAATAATGTCTCTTCCATTGGCTATATTAATGGTAGGTATGATATTTTTCTGCTATTATTATGGGAGGCAGAAGGGAATACGGGAAGGTCGAGCAATGGCTGCCATGGAGCTTGGCGTTGTAGGAACACATCACAATATCCCCTCTCCTCCAGTACTTGCGCCTGGGCCTCTTCCTCCACACTACCAATTTCCATCTCCTACTCCTACAGCTCCTAATTTCCATGGCAACCCACCGCCCCTACACTAAGCAGCAGCAGGACCATCCCAACCGATCACTCTAACACTTATCTACTGCTTTTGGATACTGACAATAATTCTCTTTGTATATGTATGCAATTGATTAATTAAGCACACTTCATTCTATTTTCCTAGCTATATATATATATATTTCGTATAAAATTTAAAATAAGGTCCTCAAACTTTATCACTCCAAAATTCTACCCGATTTCCTCCGCATTTGCTTCCTCCTCAACTGATTGGAACAAATTCTTGATTCCAAATCCTTCAAGTAAAATATGATGTTGCTCATTTCCCAATGTTTTAGTAAGCAAATAAGCCAATTGTTTCTTTGATGCAATATGACCAGTGACAATAGTTCCATCCACGATTTTGTCTCTAATAATGTGATAATCAATCTCAATATGTTTTGTTCTTTCATGGAACATCAGATTTGCAGCAATTAATATTACTGTCACAGTATAGACGAGTAGGACCATTCATTTTGAATCCCAGTTGTTGCAATAAACCTCTTATCCATATCATTTGAGAAAATGTCATTCTAATGCTTTGATACTCAGCTTATGCATGATAGAGAAACTGCTTGTAGCTTCTTCGATTTCTAAGCTACCAATGCATCACCCATCTTGAGATAATATCCAGTGATTGATCTCCGTGTTAAAGGACAAGAACTTCAGTCACTATCACAGAAGGAATCAAAGAATCCATAAGGTTATGTGCAGGGAATAAAAGTGCAGCACCATAGTGTGACTCGTTTGGATGCTCCACAAATTGACTCAAGTTTTGAACATTATAAGATATGTCATGTTCTTTTCATCGTGAGATAAAGAAGACGTCCCACTAAACGTATGTATTTTTCAACATCACCAAAGGCATTGTCATCATCATGAAGAACAAACTGCTTTTCATATTCTAATGATGTCAATCTCAGGTTCTGTTCCATGGGTGTTGCTGCAGCATTTCCTTCTAATAAGCCAGCATCATCAGTAGTGAGCTCAATGACATATATAATTTCGCTGATTAAGTACTATTCGCTCATTTGATCTTGCAACTTCTATATCGAGAAAATATCGAGCATTCCCATATCTTTCAGCTTGAAATGTTGATATTCATAGATCAATAAGGATTCAGTAAATTTGATATTACACTAAAGAGAAGCTTACTTTAAGCCATATAATGACTTTAAAAGCCTACAAAGTTTCCTTGTTCTTTGTTTCTTCTGTTCACCTTCATGAAATATTAGATGAATATCCATATATACATCATAAAAGAGATCTCTTTTAGGAAAGTTTTGCTAATATCCATTTGATGCAAGGACAAGTTACTTGATGCTGCAATAGTAAGTATGGTCCTCACAGTCACCATTTTAAAAACATGAGAGAATGTCTCTTTGAAATCAACGTCTTCTAAGTGTACCCTTTTGTAACTAGGCGTGCTTTATATCTCTCAAAGCTGCCATCTGAGTTATATTTCACCTTGAAAACTCATTTACACCCAATAGGATACTTTTCATGAGGCAATCAACAATTTAACATGTTTGATTATTTTGAAGTGCTTTGATTTTCTGTTGCATAGCCCTTGCCCAGTTTGTATTAGAGGCTGCTTTTGCAAACGGCAATTGTTCTCGTACATTTTCTAATGCTCCAAGGAAATTTCGATAAGTGGATGATAATGAATCATAACTGAGGGCACTGCAGGTCATGATGTAGTCCCTTTGTTATCCTGGCTTTTTTCTTGGTATTGAATTGACAAGTAGGAGCAGCAGGTTGAATTGTAGTAGAAGCAACATTCCTATGAGAATGTTAACGCATTTGCTGATATGAGTCCACATTTCTAAGAGAATGTTTACACAGGTGCTGATATAAGTGAGTTGGAGGAGAAGCAGGAGAATTCTCAGGTGAATGTGGAGGACTATTTTGAGAACTAGTATTTTGAGCAAATAGTGTATATGCAGTAGAAACTGGTGTTTCAATGGGAACTCCTATTTGTTGACCACTAAGTTTAGAGAAGATATCTTCCGTGTGCACTTCCTCTAGATTTATCAGGGATTATTCACTTAATTGATTGGAACACCACTACAATTTTTTTTTGGAGAAGATCTAAACTGAACATCTCCTCCAATAAAAATAATTCATGAATCAATGTAATCAAATGGTTGAATCAATGTAATTAAATGGTTTTAAAATGACGATTTTACAATTACCTTCAATTAATTCAAATGTTCTTCATTGTGTTCTTCGTGTTTTTCATTATATATTCCTCAACAGATTTATCAAGTTTTCATAAAATAATTCAAAAATTCATTTTTTAATATTAATAAAAAAAACAAACATCAGGTTCAAATTCAAACCCTATCTCTGTAGTGAATCGAACCCAACAGCAGCTTCTCTAGGTTCGATAGAACTCACTCAGCTGCTTTGGTGAGTTCGAATACAAACCTGATGTTCATTGTGAAAAAAAAAAATTAAAAATTAAAGCTCTTATGAGAAAATGATGAATTTGACTAAGAACATAATGACTAATGAATATATAAATATTATATTGGTTATTTCATCAACATATAACTAAATAGCCACATTTACAAACATAGGAAACTAAAATCACGCGTTTGAATCAAACAATCATCAATATATATTATAAATTCTGAAGGAAAGATAACAACAGAGTGAATGTGGAGCTGATGATTTTTTTTTACGTTAATCGTTGCATTTATGACAATTGAGCTAAGAGTTTTGTAGTCATTAACTCCATAGCATTGATTGCACTAGGGAGCTGAGATTTTTTAAGTTGCAATTAATCACAATTAAAATTTCGTTGATTTCGAACCGTTAAAGATTCAATGTATACAATTAATCGCAATTAAAATTTCGGATCTTTTAAGATTCAAAGTATGCAATTAATCGCAATTAAAATTTCTCGTATTTCGAACCGTTCAAGATTCAATGTATGCAATCAATCACAATTAAAATTTCGGACCGTTCAAGATTCAATGTATGTAATTAATCGCAATTAAAATTTCGGACCGTTCAAGATTCAATGTATGTAATTAATCGAAATTAAATTTTCGCTGATTTTTAACAGACGCTTGATGCGGAGCCGGCGAACGAAGATACCAAGCGGTGCGGGCGGCTGACAGTCTCAGTGGTAGAGCCATCTCTATCTTCGGCGAGATATCGCCGGTGGTCATCGAATCCATATATGTTGAAGAACAAACGCTTGACACGGATACTACGATCAAAGGTAGCATGCGGTACGGACATCTAAAATTATTTGTGAATTTGCGCAATGGTATTTTATGGTTCAAAATTTTCAATCTTTCGTTTACTTTTTCAAATTTTAGACTGATATTTTATTTAAAAATAGTTCCAACATAAATAGCCAGTATAAATTTCATCGAATATTAGTTTGTTAATTATACATATTTGGTAAGTCACCCCGCGCAATGCGCGAAAAATGCACATTAACAAACGTAAATAACAAAATTATGTATTAACCCTAAATCTATTTTAGTCCTTTGAATATACATTTTTTTTAAACTATTTTTTTCAAATAAAAAAATCTCCGAGAGGATTTAATTAGAAAAGTCCTTAATTCTCTTTATCGAGATGCTCTCGGTCGGACAAGAATCCCCTCACGACAGCGATCTGACCACTTTTAATGTGGTTAGTGGACTGCCTACCCCTGCCTGCCTTTTCCTTCGCCGCTCAATAAAGGTTGCCGTGGTTCTCTTCTAACGACTATCTTCTTTTATTTACTAATAATAATAATTAATTAATAACTTTTGAATCGACTATATATATAGTATATAGTACATTTAGATTATGGTGTTAGAAATGTTATAAATTACATTTAAATCTAATTTTCTTTAATAATAATAACAATAATAAATTAACAATAGGGCTCGCGAAAAAGTAATTACGTATTCTCAGAAGGGGCAAATTGTAATTTTCCCGTAAAAGGCAGTGGGGCAGCCGCAAAGATAGTCGGCCCTTTGTCGCTTTGTCCACGCGCCGTCATCTGGACGACCGACCACTCGAGTCTGCATGATCCTCCAAATCACGAATCGTCTATTCTCTGTCCAGCTCACCAATAGCACACGCGTCGAAGTGTACGGATAATCTGTAATTCCACGTGTCGAAATATGAGTGGCCCCTAGTTATGCGTGACTCTGTAACTAGGTGGCTCCGAGGTTTAGCAAATTAGAGCTCCCTTTTACGTCGTACGTATGGTCGTCGTATAGAATAGATGATTAGTAAGCAGTTGAAGTGATTTGGCAGAAAAAAGACGGGCGCTACAGTAGGCAGAGTGAGAGACGAAGAAAACTGAAAAGAGAGGTCTGCTGAAAGAAAGAAAGTGAGTCACAGTTGAAAGATAGAGGAGAGAGAGAGAGTGGACGAATTCGACATTGCTAACTTTACTCTGCTACTCGATTGCGATTGCTTAATCGTGTTCTTGAACTAGGGTTTCTGGGAATTGCGATCGAGGCGGCACCTTCGACATAATTACTTGAGCTGAAAATGGGAGTTTTGCCGGTGCAATCGTTGCCGCTAGGGTTCCGTTTCCGTCCCACTGACGAGGAGCTGATCAGTCACTACCTCAGGTTGAAGATCAACGGCCGGGACTCCGAGGTCGAAGTGATCCCCGATATAGACGTCTGCAAATTCGAGCCCTGGGACTTACCTGGTATTCTCTAATTTCTCGCCTTTCCTATTTCCAATTTCTGCTTTTATTGTGTAAGCTGCGCCTTATTTTATTCGTACTGGTTGAGTATGATGAAATCATGAATCTTTGATTCGTTAATTGACTGGTATTCTACTTTATTCTCTCAATAAATGAGATTCCCTTTGAACTCTGCTTAAATACAAGTTCTTTAGCTTGCTTAACTAGGTTCTTCTTCCAGAACTGGAATTGTTGTAACTTTTGGGAATCATTTTCCTTTAAATATGCTTGATTGATTATTATAGGGTTATCAGTGATCAAGACAGATGATCCAGAGTGGTTCTTCTTTTGCCCCCGTGATCGGAAGTACCCGAATGGCCATAGATCGAACAGGGCCACTGATGCTGGGTACTGGAAAGCTACCGGCAAAGATCGAACGATTAAAACAAGGAAGTCGGGTTCCAACACCAACTTAATTGGAATGAAGAAAACTTTGGTTTTCTACAGAGGGCGTGCTCCGAAAGGAGAGCGAACCAACTGGATCATGCATGAGTATCGCCCTACTGAGAAGGATCTTGATGGCACTGGACCAGGACAGGTATTGTTCTTTAGCAATTTCACTCTTAACTATATTATATATATAATCCTAGCTACATGACTTTGGTGTCGTGGTTATTGCTGTATGTTTTCTTTGTCTTGTTATCACCTTATTTCCTTGACAGCTGCTTGCTCTTCCTATAAGCTTTTAAATGGTTATATCTATTTCGATATGTTATTGCATTTTAAGAATCATTCCCAGAACTTATGATGCAGTAAGGAAATATATGGTGTTCCTGCAGGGTTTTTACAAGTTAGTGTAACAGTGTATATATTGTATTCTCATCGATGCTCTTTTATCACTGCGCAGAATGCTTATGTCCTCTGTCGGTTGTTTAGAAAGCCAGAGGAATCGCTTCATAAGTATGTGGAAGCTGAACCAATTGACTTATCTCCAATAAATAAGTTCTCCCCTGAGGAAACTTCATCAGATCTAGTGCAAGAAACAACAACATCAGATGCCCAAGCAATTGAGCAACCAGAACGTATCAAACGGTGGTTGACTGATCAGCTTGATGATATGACTTCCAATGTTCAAATGCCTATTGAGAGCTACTGCAATAGCTACATGGGTTCTGACCCAGAAGATTATACTAAAGATGGAATCCCTACAACGGTAAAAATTAGAATTTTACAGCTTTCAAAAGTTCATTGGTTGCAAGAGAGAAGACTGATCATGATATTTTATTGATACAGGTGAATCCACCGGTGGGCGAGAAGTCAACCTTGCCAGTCCCTTCTTATGATGAAGTTGATTGCAAAGTGTTCTCGCCTGATCAATCTCACATTCATGCTGAGTTAGCGCAGTATGTGGGTTCACCTTTTGCCAATGACTTTGGCAACTATCATGACGGTTTACTTTTCCAGGACGGCACGAGCGAACAAGACATTTCACTTTCAGATTTGTTGGGTGAGGTCTTTAACAACCATGAGGATTCCCGTGAAGAGTCGCTGAGTCAGAGATTCTCAGTTGTAGGGAGCGATGGCCAATTGTTGCAATCCATTCCTGCAACTGCAGGTATTTCCATCAAAGACATAGAGCCCTACTACAATGAGCATAAAAAAGAGATGGCAAAACCACAGGTACTTTATAATTTAGTCATCGTTTGGTTGGTCTTGCCTTTTTTGTTGATCTTTCATATGTTTGGCCCTTTTGGAGAATAGAGTTGTGGATATCTTGATTCAAAATGTGTTTTTTTTTTGTGAGACTGATCCTGAAGTATTCTGTTCTTATAACAGCAGCAGAATCAAGAGATGGGAAGTTTCATGCAGAACATCGATCAGCATGTCCATAATTTATACGGAACTTCTCAGGGAGGTCAACAATTACCGCAACAGCAAATCAGAGATGGATATAACAACATTTATGGTGTCGGGGATAGATTTTCTCAAGAAGCACCATTCAACTATTGTTCTATCTTGGGTGCCTATGGTAATACAATGAACAACATGGTAGTAGAGTCAACCGATCGATCTGTCAATATGATGAACAATGCTGTTGAAGAACCAAGAATCAAGATTAGGGCACGTCAGCATCACCCACAAGGAACATTTTCCCAATTTGGGGATCAGGGTACTGCACCGAGGAGAATACGCCTCAATATTGGCCCTGAAGAGAGACGGTTAATTTACACTGGCGATGAAGCAGTACAGGTAGCTGTTTATGGATGTTGGGTGAAAGTGCCCTAATTTTGTTTTTACATTTTTCTGTTCAAATCCCGTTTAAACTTTTTGAAACATCAAAATAGTTCTGAAAGTAATTTTTTTTTTTTCAAAAATAACTAAAATAATAAAACATAATTGACTGTTTGTACAGGTTGGAGGTACTGATGAAAGCGATAATTCAACTGCTAACAGCCAAGTTGGTAGAGCTGCTATCAGAATCCGAACCCGGCAACGTAGAAATCACGGTGAAACAGTCCAATATGAAATGCAAGGTACTGCTGCAAGAAGAACACATATGTTCCGGCATCAACCAAACCCTAATAGCTCCGATGAAATTCAATCTTCAAGCTCGGATCAAGAGGAGGAATCTGGAACCACTGAGGTATGATGTTGGTAGAATCTGATAATAAAGAAGACTTTTTGGAGACATAATAATTTGCTAATAGAAAATAGATTCCTTTGCAGGTTAGCGAAGATACAGAGGATGAAGGTGGCATTATGGATGAACCAAAGACAGAGAGGTCAGTTGATGAGAGATCAAAACAAGGAGACAGTAGGGTGTTGCTAAAAACTTCAGGAAAATCTCCATTTCGCAATTGGTCAAATCCAGCGATGCTCCTGGCAAGCATTCCTCTCATCTTAGTGGTCATCATGGTGCCTCTCGGAATGTTCTTGTCGGTGAATTGAAATCCGTATGGCTGCACCATGCCAGCCAGCCAGCCAGCCAAGTTTGTTGCATATCAGATTCAGAACAGAGTTTATATTGTTGTCTTTGTAAATGCGTCCCTTGTGGTAGGCGGGCTCTTCTCGTCTTTCAGTGTATTGTTTAGTTTATTTATGTGTTTAGTTGACAGGACAATATGACTTGTGTAGCAAACAATGGTTACGTAGTTGTAGTGGGTTTATGTAGTTGTATGTGTTTATGTATCTGACTGACAGTGATTTCCGATAGATATATATACAACGTACTCATGCGATGAAACTCGATCAATCTCTACACAATATCTATCTTTATCTTTAAACCCAAGAGTGGCTGTACGTACTTGGCTACCAATTAAGCACCATATATATTGTCAGGGCTAAATTTAGGGCTTATTTTTCCGCCTAAGTATAGCTCTGGCTGGCGTGATCGACCACCAGCCAACACTTAGATCCAACGCAGCCAAGAAGACACGAACAACCAAGGGATTCCCACTCAAGAAACGCAGATCCAACACGCAGCAAACACAATTAAATCGAAGAACACAAGATAAAGTTAGTTGAACACTTGCCTTTATTACTCAATATTGGCAACGCGCCTGAATTACACCCTCTAATTGAGACGCTCACTTCACTCCTCAGTCTTGTAGCAATTTGGGTGTACAAGATCTGTTTTACAACACAAGGGACACTCCCTTTATATAGATTTCGAAATTCTAGCGGCCCTAAGTAAAACTCCATATATATCTATCTAATTCTATCTATATTTATATATCCATAGCTATTACAAAAACCCACAAATATATCCAAGTTCCCTTAAATATAGCTATAGATAGAATCTCCACATATCTTAGGCAGATTTGATCATCCTTGGCAGCCAAATATCTTGTTTGCATCCCTTAATCTCGGATCCACACAGGCCTGGGCTTGTCCTTCTATCAAACATGTGTTTCCAACCAACTCTGGTCCAATTCAACCTTTCACTTGCTGAGCACGGGCTGAACACACTAAAAGCACTGTCTGAACACTTGACTGGCAGCTTCGTCTGGTACATCTGCTGGGCACGGGACTGGCACTCACCAAGCACGGGCAAAGCACACAAAATGCACGGGACGAACACACTGAATTCATGGGATAAGTGTTGAGGCTGGTACGAGACAAACTCTTCGCTGGTACGGGACAACTCTTTGCTCGTACGTGACAATCTTGGGATGGACACGGGAAAATCACTCGATGTCGCGGACCAAACTCTTGATGGACGCGGGACAAACTCTTGTCCACGGATCGAATCCCACAAACTCCACTTTGCTGCCAATTATTCCAAAACACCCAAAACACGTTACACAATGCTACGATTCACTATTTTTACCTTCTAAACGCTTGCAAGGCTTGGGAAGCACGTCTATCATAGCCAAATTCGTACTTCCCAACAAGTCAAATTTTACGAGTCTGACAAACCTCCCCCATTACTCCAAGTCGACGCACTCGTCGACACAGATTCGAAGCACCCTTCAACCCGAGGCCCATACTCCCTTCGAAAGCGCGCCCTCTCCTCTGCCCCATCGCTCCTCACACAAGCCTCGTAATGATCTTCATGAGCAAACGATGCAGATGTAACATCCAAGCTCTTTCCTTTGTCAATCATGCCATGCATCATTCTAATGACGTCGTTGGAACAATTTGACAGCATAAATTTGCGCGCGCGCACGTTGCGCGGCTGTGTCTAGTTTTTTTGCCATGTTTTTGTTGTTTATTTGATTTAAGATAATAAAAAATAAATATTATTTTATATATAATTAAAAAATATGTGTTTTTATTGAATAATAACATAAGAGAAAATATTTTTTTATAAACAATAATACAGGTTATGATGAAGAATATTTTTTATTTTGATATATCAAATTATTAACTTTTAATTTTTTTTCTTCAAAAAGCTATTAAGTTGAGTACAATTTAAGGACAGACGACTAATTTGTGTCACTAGTTTTTTTTTTAAATAATAAACATGTTATATTAGTTCAACATTGGACGTAGTGAACCCTAGATCCTTTAAGATTTACACCGTTCACCTAACATTATAGGTTCTTATAAACAAAATATATAAAATTATTGACACATCAAACATGATTTTTTTAATAGCATATTTAAAAAATCTAAATTAATACATTCTTACAAGCATGCTTTTTAATATTTAATATAATAGTTTTGCCAAAAATTTAAATTAGATTTGTCTAAATATGATATGACAAAAGATTATTTTAAACGAGTCAAAAGATTTATATTTTTTCTAAACCCTATTATATTGTTGAACAGTTTAACGTACATAACTTTAGGGTGTAGCGTCCACTATGTCAAACCGTTCGACTATCATAATATGATTTTTTTAAAGAAAAAGCTAAAACTAATGACACTTGTAATTTAGCATTTGTCCTTGGTGTTTACTTGACCCAATAACTTTTTGAAGAAAAAAAATCATAAGCTAATGACTTTGATATATCAAAATTAAAAATATTTGTATCATAATCTAATTTTTTTTATTTCTATAATAATATTTTTCTGTTATATTATTCAGTAAACAAACATTTTTTTAATTATATTTATATATATAATATATGTATAATAACATTTATTTTTTTATATTAAATTAAACAAACGAATAAAACAAAAATATGGTCAAAACATATAATAATAAAATAAAAATGGCATTTGATTTTAGCAAATAGAAGCGAACAAAGATGAGAGAGAGAGAGCGAGAGAGAGAGCATAGGGCGTGCATCTTACGGGATTTGATCGGACGATCTCCCATTCGACTTAGTTTCAACTGGAGCTCAATGTAGTTTCAACTCGGGATTTGATTTTTTCTGTGAAGCCATGATATGAGAGTGAGACTACGTCTTAGTCAAGTCGTTAGAAGAGAAGCATGCCACTTGCGGTTTTATTTTATCCACTATATATAAATCTCTTCCCAACGGTTATCGTCCTCTCTCACAAATCCTCACATCTCTCCCAAATCCTCACTTCTTTCTTCCCAAATATCTCCAGCGAAATCATTCAATTGAATCAGCGTAATGGACCGAGATCAAACACAGTACGGATCTCTAGGCTTCATCGGAATCTACAAAGAAACCTTCCGACTCATCTTCACATGGAGGAGAATCTTCAGCCAGATCACGCTCGCTCTGATCCTCCCACTCTGCATCCTCTCCCTTGCCCACTCCAAGTTCACCGACCTCTTCTTCGGAGCCATCTTCTCCGACGCCGACCTCCGCACGTACAGAGACAATGACGGTAGAGTCCAGAATCAGGTGTTCTACAGCGGCAATGGTTGGATCTCTTTCTATTTATTTAAGGTCGTTTACTTCATCATCCTGTTGCTCCTCTCTCTACTCTCCACGTCTGCTGTTGTGTACACAATTGCCTGCATCTACAGTAATAAGGATCACAGATTTAGGAAAGTCATGTCTGTAGTGCCCAAGGCGTCCAAGAGACTCTTCATCACTTTCCTCTGGTCCTTCTTAATTTACTTGATCTTCTCCACCATCTCTGTCGTGCTTTTAATTGGCTGTATTTATCTCTTGAGGCTGAGTAAAGCATTCGGAGTCGTCTTATTACTCGCCGTGTTAATCGCATTCGTCGTCGCTTACTTGTACATCACCGTAATTTGTCAAATCGCATATGTTGTGTCTGTCCTAGAAGATAACTATGGAAGGAAGGCCATAGTTAGGGGTAGGGCCCTTGCAAAGGGCAAAATCGGCGCTGCTGTAATTTGCTATTTGGTTCTACTTGTGCTTTTGGTTGTGGTAGAGCTAATCTTCGCAGCTTTTGTGTCAAATGGCGGCAGTAATTTGGGGATTTGGTTGAGGATTTTGATTGGGATGGTGGTCCTGGTGGCGGTGGTGTTTCTGTACCTGGTGGAGCTCGTTTATCAGACCGTGGTTTACTTTGTGTGCAAGTCGTATCACAAGGAGCACATTGATGGACCGGCTCTGGCGTATCACCTGGAGGGGTATTCGCAGATGAAGGATATTCAGCTCGAGCCGATGAACAATGTGTGATCAGAATAATGTCCATGTCTTGATAAGTATATAGATGTGTTGCATTATTATTGTGTTTATAGTTGTGATATATGGTAGCTCATAGCTGTGTGTAAAATGGTGCGCTCCACTTGGAATTATTTATAGAAATGTGGGTCTTTCTGGCATGTTGCTCGTTCTGGTTCGGTAATAACTTATCAATCATCCCCATTTTAACGGCGCTAGGTTATATTATTTTTCGCCGTGTAGCTTCCATCTTCAACAAACTTCAACGCCATTCCATCCGGAACCGAGCCTACTCGGCAAATTTCTTCTTTTCTTTGGGTTATTCTTCTTATCTATCTATATATATATTTGATCCCATTCATGCGACCTTCTCAAAACGAAGTTTCATTAACTTCTGATTTTTTGGAAAAATTGGGGGGAGGGGGTTATTTAACTTGTAGGGATGTGTTGCAGTTGTCATGAACTTGATCAGTGCCACTCCGTCGGCAACCAATCCCAACGCCATCACCGATTCAGTAGACATCTTGTTGAGTTTTTTATTTGATTGATCAACTCTAGCTACTTTCCACTAAACCCTAAATTTGGTCTCCGATTACACTTTCATGTGTAACTCGTTTTTTATTGGGTTAAGAACCTATGAAAGGTCTGAACTATCACCCATGTTACCGGGAGATGTCTGAAATTTAAAAAGTTAATAACAGAGGTCTGAAATTTCAATTTTATTGATTTGAGGTTTTCCGTCCATTTTTAGGGTTAAATTTAACAGAATTGTGTGAAATGACATTTTTGCCCCTTTAATATTTTGTTTTATTTAATATCTTATTTAAGGAAATGTGAAATGACAATTTTACCCCTAAAGTCAAATTAAAACCACCCAACTCCGGCCACCGCCACACCCGACTCCGGCCACCACCACCCGACTCCGGCGACCACCACCTCGACTCCGGCTACCACCACCTCGGCTCCGGCCACCACCTCATCAAAAAAGCTCCGATCGGGGCCAAAAAGCTCCGATCGGGGCCAAAAAAGCTCCGATCGGGGCCAAAAAGCTCCGACCGGAGCCAAAAAAGCTCCGATCGGAGCTCTGTGGCTCCGGTCGGGGCCACACAGCTCCAGATCGGAGCTCTGTGGCCCCGGCCGGAGCCACAAAGCTCCGATCGGAGCTTTTTTGGCTCCAATCGGGGCCGGTGGCGTCGATCGGAGCTCAATCGGGGCCGGTGGCTCCGATCGGAGCCCAATCAGGGCCGGTGGCTCCGATTTTGGCCAAATCGGAGCCTTGGTGGTGGTCGCCGGAGTATGGTGGTGGTCGCCGGAGTACGGTGGTGGTCGCCGGAGTACGGTGGTGGTCGCCGGAGTACGATTGGTGGTCGCCGGAGTACCGTGGTGGCTTCAAGGGCATTTTGGTCTTTTCACTCCAAGCATGTGAGGGGCACACTTGATAGAAGGGCATTTTTGGAAATTTATTTTATTTTCGGTCACATGCCAAGCATGTGACCAACTTCCGTTAGTTTTAACGGAAAAAACTAACGGAGACCGCTGTTATCAACAAAACAGAAATTTCAGACCTCTGTTATTAACTTTTTAAATTTCAGACCTCTCCCGTTAACATGGATGATAGTTCAGACCTTTCATAGGTTCTTAACCTTTTTTATTCCCTGTAATTGAGAATTTGGCAGACAGATAAATTAATAGGCTTTTATTGTGCAATTTGAGTTGGAAAGGAAAATCAAGTAGGGATTTAGGTAAAACCAACATAATTTGATGGAGTTGATTGAAAGGTTTCGATATCCACACACGTTAACTAGCACATAATTGATACTTCTCTAATTATTCAATAGCTTATGAAGCGAGGTATTTTAGGCTGCTTTTATTCTTGTTCCTTGTTCTACATATCCTATGAGTATCCATCTTGGATCAATAAGTTTCTTCATATGATTCGGAAACTATGAACTGTAGATATCAAGGTAAAATAATCGAATATTTATCATATGTATATATATAATATATATATACATATGATAATATAAATATGGGAAAATAAGTTATGAATATATGTATATATATAATATAAATATGGGAAAATAAGTTATCATCTTCTTTAGTCCCAAAACACTTTGTAATGAAACTATGCAGTCAATTCTAGGTTTATAAAGAAATTCAATGATGAGTTCTACCTCTACCCAATTCAGTTCATACCCAAAAAAAAATAAAAAAAATCAATGCAACCAAAAAGCACATTCCATTAATTACAGCTCCATTAGCCGTCCCTCTGCATAGCCTCTTCTCCATCAAGTTGAAGCAACATGTTAGTTTAATGTCGAAGTTATGATATTATTTTATCAATGACTACACACCTCTATAAAGAATTAGTTATAATGTTTCAACTAGTAGATTGATTATCAATTAATTATTAACCTATTATTTAGACCACATGAAGTGTAGAATATTGGCTTCACTAATATAAGGGTATATCTAGAAAAATGTTGAACCTGTGATGATTATTAACATACAAAGGTTAAACCTTAAATCATAAGAAGAAACAAAATCTATACATTATAAGAATAAACAAAAAGAAAAATACACACAGATTCAGATGTCGTCTATTTCTTGCAGGATGTGTTGAGCATAACTTGATTTCTACCATTTTCTCTACACTCTGGGATGGCAAGTAATTGACGTAGATGGCAATCAATTCGTGATATTATTTTTGAATTAAAGTCTGAAGTTTCAAACACAATACAAGATTCAGCTGTATCTAAATGGGATCACAAATATTTTAAGGTAAGAAACGCAAGTTCAGTACTTGAGGATATTTTGGTAATAATTGACTCAAATATAGTAGTTAAATTTAAATCACACCTCTATAAATCTGGTTTTTGAAATACTATACAAACTGGGGTGGGCTCGGGCGGGTTTTTTTAAGAATAAAACCCACCATAAATTCTCGTGTTTTTTCGGTTTTTATTTTCGGGTTCGGACAAGTTCGGTTTTAAATCAATTAACACATATATGGAAATGTATATTAAAAATAAATCTATATAGATTCAAAACAAATATGAAATTTATGTTCAGTTTTTAAACAATTAACATAGTTATGTTATTTTTTGTTAAATCGGTCAAAAACTTCACACCATTAAAAAAAAAGTATACATGAAATGATTTATAACATACGTTGATTACAGACAAAAAAATTATAGTACAAAATATTCACATCATTGATTATACTATTGATCTCCAATGTTATTTTTTTTAAGGATTATTCTTAGTTGTAGGCGGGTGGGCTCTGTTTCTTCGGGTTTCCCAAAATGAGCTCGGGTTTTAACTCGGGACGGGTCGGGTCGGTTTTCCTCAGATTTCGGGTTCTCGGGTCTTTATGCCCACCCCTAGTACAAACATGGAGTTTTTCGGGTAAAAACGTTGAACTTAATATATAATATAATATAAGCAAAATTTTAAAAGTAGAAAACACACGGCTCATTATTTGGGGCCTTCTTTTTATTATCAATTGATAATAAATCTGTTTATATTGTACATCTTTTCAATGTTATATATTCGGCGTATTTTATACTGTGGACTTTTCAGTTGTGGGCTTATACAAGCCTAACAACTTCCTTTCTTTGGGTTGTGTAGTTTTGTTGGAGTGTCTGATTTGGACTTGAGCTTGTTTTAGTTATATTTGTATCTTTTGTTTTTGTTTGGGACTAGTTCTTTCATTGTAAAAACGTTGGGGTTAAGTCCTTGAATTTAGGCTCGGATTTCCCTATAATTAGTGTTTTATTAGGTGAAGGGGGCCAGTTGAAGGAACCCCCATGATGATCAGCAAGTCATCTGTCACGTTTTTCTCCATCTTCTCAAATTAGGGTTAGGATTTTATCATTCTCTATATGGTATCAGAGCAGGGAGGCTCCAAGCCTCGTCACCTTCGATCCTGAAGACTCCACCTCGTCTAAGCCGTTTCTTTCATTCTCCTTTCCTTTCATCCCAATCGCTTCAGCTTCTCCCTGACGGACGCTCTCGAAGCGATTCGTCTTTCTTATAAGACAATCGGTTCCAGTTTCTTGCATGCAATCTCTTCAGAATGATTGTTTCTCCCTCTCGAAACTTTGAGGCCCAGTTGTCCATAGTTAATCAGAGAAGTTCTTCGCTCTTTCCCTGGTTTATTTTTTCACGGTGGCTGAAGAAATCAATGATTTTGATGGCAACACCTCTAACACACAGGTCGCTGCAACCAATCTCGTCACCGCTTCGGATTTCGCTCTTGAGGTTCACTATTTTCATCAGTTATTTTTGTATGCAAGTGATAATCCCGGCCAGAGCCTTATTTCAATGAAGTTGTCTAATTCATTTTTGTCTCGATGGCTGAAGAAATCAAGGATTAGGATGGCAGCAACTCTAACACACAAGTCGCTGCAACCAATTCGTCACCGCTTCAGATTTCGCTCTTGAGGTTCACTCTTTTCATCCGTTATTTTTGCATGCAAGTGATAAGCCGTTATTTTTGCATGCAACCAATCCTCTTTTCATCTTCACCTCGGCTCCTTTATCTTCATCACGACTCTCCGCATTAACCCGAACCTCAATGCATTCAGTTCCTTCATAACAGATTGTTTGATGGTATTGCTTGATTTAAGCTCAAATTGTCTTTTCCTTTTAAGAACTTCATTGTCAGATTTTTGAAGTCCCATATTATGCTACCCAAGGTGAGCAACCATTGAGCCCCAAGTACCAAATGATAATTCTTCAAGGGAATCAAAAGAACATCAGTAGTAAATTGCTTAACCTGCATAACCCATTGGAACCCTTTGCAAACTTTGTCGCATGTAATTTCACTACCATCTGCCACCAAAACCTTCAAAGGAGGAACCAACTCTATGCAGCAACCCATCTCCTCAGCAGTTGAGATATCGATGAAGTTGTAGGTGCTTCCTGAATCAATCAACAAAAGTATACCTTTATTATTGACTCAACCATCTACCTTCATTAACGAACCACCCAAAGTACCCTTGACAGCATGAAGTGAAAGCTCTGCAATTTCCTCAATTACAACACGTCACCACTTTCAACAAGATCAATTCCATCTTCTACCTCGAAAGTAAAAATGTGTTTCCCCTTACATCGGTGACCAACGGTGTATTTTTCAGGACACTAATAACACAACCCCTTAGCACGTCTAGACTCCATCTCCTTAATACTCGTTGGCCTAGCATTTTTACTAATAACATCTATAGCATATGGCTTAGGCAAATCAACATTGTTTCCAACAGCACCAGAATCATATGGAAAACATAAAGTACCAGAGGACTTAGCAGATGTCGGGGAGACCATGTCGTAGAGCTTGGCAACCGTATAAGCTTCACTGAGTGTCTTAGGTCGCTGCAGACGAACCCAACGTTGTAAGTCAAGTCTTAGCCCACCAATGAACAGGGATAATACATATCCTCTCGTCACAGGCTGGAGGATTTGTATCTTGTGAAGAAGAGTGTCAAATTGACGCTGATACTCTGCAAATGTTCATTCTTGATGGAGATTCTTCATCTCTAACATTGGATCACCAAAGAGTTCATCCCCAAAACGAGCTTGCAGGAGGTCCACGTATTCTGACCAGGTGTGTGACCTTCCTTTCATGGCTTGAACCTTCATGAAACCTTGATGCCACTGCAATGCTTCTCCTTCAAGATGGATTATAGCCACATTAAGCTTTTCTTCCTCGGGTGTTCCGTCGATCTCGAAGTAGTGTTCACATTGGAAGAGCCAGCTTGAAACCTTGGTGCCGGAAAATCGCGGGAAGTCGATTTTTCCGATGCGATAAGCGTGTCGGTGGTCTCGATTATGGCCTGTAGCAGCAGCCATAGTCTGCCCGGTCGGAGTGTTGATCGGCAACGGCGTTCCAGGGATCGGAATCGACCCTATTATCAGTTCAGTTGCATTTCCAGACCCTAGAAGTTGGTTCGTGATTCGAGCATCCATGTTCTCTGTCGAAGCACCGTTCGAGACCCTATGTACTTTCATGGCAGAGAGTAAGGCGTCGAGCTTGTCGTCGACCTACTTGAACCTGGTGTCGATCTGCTTGAAACTGGCGTCGACTTGCTTGAACCTGGCGGCCTGCTGCTGTGCAGTCGCGGTGGTTAGGTGGTCGGAGAGCTCCGCGAGAAGCCGTCCATGCTCGTGGAGGGTGGTGTCGAAGCGAGCATCTTTCTCGGCTCGGTTCTCTGGCTTGGTGGTTGTCATCGTTAATGGCTGATGGAGGTGGTCGTTGGTGGCTGGAGGTGGCAGCCGGTGGTAGCTCTGACACCAGATGGTACAGACACAGTGAAGCGGCGCAGCAAAAATAGCAAAAAACAGAGAGAGACAAGCAAAATTAGGTTTTTATATTTCATTGATTCCCCTTGCTGCGCACTCTCGACAGTATTAAAGGAAATGAACGCATTATTGGACTTATGGGCTTGACAACTTATTTAATGACCATGACTAAACCAACTTAAACCGGGCTGAACCGACCGACCCAATTCTAAATTAGAAATGGAGTCGTAACAACACCATATTCCAACGCTTCGTCACTGCCACCCCAACCATATCAATTAAAGTATTCGCCGTTGAACCCTAAGCAGACTTTTATAGGGATTAACCCCATATAGAGACATATATATATAGACGCTGACCTCTGCTTATTGTTTTCTTGTGCACAACGTACAAAGTCCCCGTTCTATTCTTTTAATATATATATATATATTCAGGAATGAACCTAAAAAATTTATTCACGAATAAAATTGAACTATGGACGATGTAAAAAAATAAATTATAAAAGTAAATGTTAGATTTTAATCAATTCGGAAAAAAAATTTACTAACTTTTAAGTTTAAAATTTTATATATATATTGCCAAAAGTTGAGAGGCAAAATTACCCCTCAAACCAATAGTAGCTTGCTTCTTCCCTGTATACTACTCATTAAACACTATAAATATGAAGTCCATAAGATTACAGACACTAAATCTCAATCCATTTATCAAGAAGTACTAAGTTCCCCAAAATACCCCATCATGGACAGAGACGAGGATGAGCTTATGTCCTACGGCTTCTTTGCCACCATCAAAGAGTCCTTCAAGATCATATTTTCATGGAAGAAAATATTTTCCCAGATCGCACTCTCCCTAATCCTCCCTCTGATCATAATCTTTTTCACAGAAATCCAAATCACTCGCATCTTATACTTTAAGCTCAATCGAGCCGAGCGTGCCCGTGACTACGCATGGAGGAACTCGAATTACACGATTGCCGAACACATGGAAAAAATGGTAGCATCGGACCGAATCGCCCTCTACTTTATCCGCATCCCTTTTTTCGCATTAACCCTCATCTTCTCCCTCCTCTCCACCGCCGCAGTCGTTTACACAATCGGCTCGGTATATACCTCGAAGCCCGTCGTGTATAAGAAGATCATGGCCGTGGTTCCCAGGGTTTGGAAGGGTCTTATGGTAACTTTCTTATGGAGTGCTCTCATTGTTTTTCTTTTCAACAGCGTAAGTGGGATGTTGTTTTACGCATGGGGTGTTTTTTTAGGGTTTTCACCCTTCGGGATTTTCGTTTTCATCGTACTACTAATATTATACCTGGTGGGGTCCATCTACATAAGCGTTGTCTGGCACGTGGCGTGCGTGGTGTCCGTGTTGGAGGAGGAGCGTGGATACAAGGCCCTCGTGAAAGGCAAGAATCTAGTGAAGGGCAAATTGGGAATTTCGTGTGCCATATTCTTCATGATCTCTGTGTTTTACGTAGGGGTTTTGGTTGTGTACAATATCTTTGTGGCGTATACTTATTACTGGTACTTCTATAACTGGTTGATCGGACTTGCTTGCCTCATCTTCCTCATGTTTGTGGTTCTTTTCGAGCTCGTCGCGCAAACCGTGGTTTACCTCGTGTGCAAGTCGTACCACCACGAGAGCATCAACAGGCCCGCGCTGGCCGATCATCTCGACGCGTACTTCGGAAATGAAAATTTTAAATCTGAAAAAGGGATTCAGATGGATCAGGTTCAGGTTTGATATGTTATTATTGTATGGTCTCAAGCTTGTGTTGATGTTCTTTTCATTTGTATCCTTAAATTATATATATACAATAAGAGCTTTGTTTAAGAAGATATATATTGTTTTTCTATTATATTATCTACTATCTACTATCAATTCGGTATCAAAGCCCTCTGGTCGACACGTGGAGAGTACACGCAGTCACCGTTTTCTAATTTAATCGAAATTTAATAGGGGTTCTCTAAATTTGGATACATAATATTGATTGCTTGAAAATTAATAAGTATTTTTATCTCATTTTTTGGTCTTTACACAATTTAAAGAAACAAATTAATTAAAAGTTTCCTTTTAAATTCATTATCTATACAGTTTGGCTCCGGAAGACGCCGCCACGTAAGCAAACAATATATTTAGAAAATTAAAATACATAAATAAACTAATTAAAGAAAGAGTAATTACGTACATAAACCATACTATAGGATTATATATATAATAATAAAATAATAATAATAATAATAATAAAAAGGTTTGTTTGTGTATCTTCCCATATACAGAACTAGATAGTACTCCCGCGCTCACCACACGGGTAAAGAGAATAGTGTAAAAAAAAACTTCAAATGTAAGAAGTAAATCAAAAATGTTTAAGTGTATTGCTATGATATTGATAATAACATAATAATTAAAAAAATATATTATTATTATCTAGCAAAATAATATATTGAGAATCACACCAATGCATGTATATAAAAAGTAAATCAAAATTTATTTAAAGAATTTTATTAGTTTGTAAAAGCATAACCTAAATATATAGTAGCTACTATAGTAACGTTTTTTTTAATATGTATTAGTAAAGTTACATATAGATTATTATAATTATATATATTAGCCACACTGATGTTATATATATTTGTGTCTGTAATGATGACTGTTTCGCTTTGGTGGTTGCGTTGAAAATTTTACAAACGAGTCGTATATATTATCAATTAAATTGCATTTTCTTATTATTTGTCTGTTTATGTATGTAGAGGGTTTCTTTATTTTATATAGAGACTAAAATATGAGAAAAATATATTTTCAATTTGCACTTATCAAATATTTTATATCTAAATTTGTGGAGCTGTGATTAAATTAGGAAACAATCAACTGTCGGTCGAACAAGCCATGGTGAATCAAATCAGGGAGAGTTTGGAAATGCATTCCCAAAATGTTTTTGCACATAAAAATAACGGCGAAAGCTGGAGTGTTTAGTAACAGATGCTCAAAGTGATTTTTTTCAAAGCACCGCTTTCTGCAATGCAATTTTTCAAAGCTAAGCATTTTTGAAAACTCTTTTCTGGAAAAGGACTTTCATCATCCTTTAAAAAATTACATGTCATTCAAACTTAACATTGTTATATCTTATATAAATAATTTTATTATATTTTTTTTAATAAAGTTAAAACATTATATTATTAGTATATAATATAATATTTATATATACAAGTTATTATAATAACAATTATTATAGCACAGAGACATCAGAGAATTACGTATTCTTAAATAACTTCTTTTATATATTCTATAATATGTATATTGATGTGTAGACACTAATTAAATAAAGATTTATTAAATTTATAATTTATATATATATATAATAAAATACATATAAAAATACAGTAATTTTTTAGGTATCAAATTTAGTTTATTTTACGTTACTTTTTGATCATATAAATTCATGAATACAGTTTTAATAATCTTATCGAGTTAATCCGGTTAAACAGTTCACCCAACACAATTGAGTTTTACCTTAAAGTACATTAGCCTTAAATTCTAACATTTTATTGTGTTTGGTGAACAATTTAATAAGGTTAACCAGTCTAACCGTCCGTCCACCGAACACAATAAGGTTTAATATGTATATATATATATATTAAAAACTATATAAACCAAAACTCTTAAAAAAAAAGGGGGGGAATTAAATTAAAAAAAAAAAAGGCGTCGCTGTTATTAACACCTCCGTTTGCAAATTTCGTAAAAAAAATTAGATAGTATATTTGCATATGGTTTTCTTATGCTATTATTTGAGTTAAAAATATTTATATAATTATCTTGTTGATATTCTGTTATTTATTTTTATTTTTGAAAAATAGAGTTAGGGAAAAAGAAGAATTATTATGTTCTATTTATTTTTATAAAATTGGTCATCTCCGCTATATATATAATTTATATGTACGGCTATATCATATTAATTAACTAAGTGTTTTCATCGCTCTCATAATATAATTGTGGAGTTCGGTTAACTTCATGATGTTGTTCTTACTTCTTAAATAGAATTTTTGTTTTAAATTAGCAAGCATGTTCTTGTCCTAATCATTAAACAGATAATGAAAAGGACCAATCAGACGACCATCTTTTTCCTACTCAGCTCCCATAATGATAAAACCATCTTAATGAACAAAGATAATATAGATATATCATACGCATAAGTCCTCGGTTTGACCAAGATGAATACGGGCCACTTATTAAATGTAGCGGATAGTCTGAATCCATTACCAAGTACAAGAGACTGGGCTTTGATTTGGATAAAGAGCAGAAGACACACATTACGACCTGTTAAAAAGCAGCTGACATTTTGGAATAATAAAAACCATTTTCCAAATTGAATTTTATACCAACATGATACATATTGGTTTAAGATGGAGAATCAGATCTGATTTAGCTAAGTTAGGAATTTTTTTAAAGACAGCAACAATTCAGTAGCAGAACAGAAATTGGTAAATTGATTCAAACACCACCATTCCCAACAAAACCTTGCAATTAATTCACATTCAAACTGAAATCACAGATCTACCACATTTTCAACACAAGGAAATCAAGATAAGCAGCAAGAAGCTGTTTACAGAAGCTAACCCTAAATCCTTGCAATAGAAGCGATGCTTCAGCCTCCGAATCCATAGAGAGTGCGGCCCTGCCTCTTTAGAGCGTACACGACATCCATGGCTGTCACAGTCTTCCTCCTGGCATGCTCGGTATAGGTCACAGCATCACGAATCACGTTCTCGAGGAAGATCTTGAGGACACCTCTGGTTTCTTCATAGATCAGACCGCTGATACGCTTCACACCTCCTCTTCTGGCGAGCCTACGGATGGCGGGCTTGGTGATTCCCTGGATATTGTCTCTAAGGACCTTCCTGTGCCTCTTTGCTCCTCCCTTCCCCAATCCTTTTCCACCCTTTCCTCTTCCTGACATTTTCTTCTTCTCAAAGACGACGATAGGAGATATCAAGCTATCAGTTTAAACTGCAGATGTAATTTGAAATTGAAGAATAGGAACTGTGCTTATATAACGAGCGAATATTTGAAAGTTTCAGTTTACCGCTCAAATTTAGGGGAACTTTTTAGAAAATAAAGAAATATGGACCGTTGGATTCTGATGTTATCGACGGCTCAGACAGTCGATCCGTGTGCTTTTCAATATATGGCCACCGAGTTTCCGTCTAAAGATTTTAAACAGGCCTTTGTTGAATTGGTCCCTCTGCTTCCATATATATGGACATTTACCCTTGTTAAATCTACACTACCGGTCAAATTCGGTTTGTCTAACATCATTTTATAGTATTGGTGCTTTCATGCATAATTTTTGTTTAGAAATTATTTTATTTATAGTTTAATTCTTCAATTTTAAGAGCATTATAATATGTCTCTTATTAGTAATTATTTCATTTTTATTTTTGCCTCCGAATTTTTTTTTTTTTTTTGTGTTTTTTTTTAAAACTGTTATTTTTATTTTCTACAATGTAAACCTTAACATTTAAATTCAAAAAAAAAAATCTTAAAATTCACTTTATAACCATTGTGGTTATTCAGTTTAATTTTACAAATTTTTAGGTAAAATTATAAATAAAATATTTGCAAAAATAAGTTTAAAGTATGGATACTTTCAAATGATCCTAGCAAATCCCGCCAAATTGCTTGCTTGTTTGTTTATTTATTTTATTATTTGCTTCTTTGTTGACTGTTGTAATGTTTGGTATAAATTTAACCCTTAATTACATAATATTTTTTTTTACATTGTGACAATTTGCTAATTGATAATTAAATTGGACAATTTGCCAGGCTTTCTTTGTAAACAAATTATTAATTCTATCAAATAGTTTTAGTAATTTGAATGGAATTAATCAAGTGGATTGCTCGTAATTAAAAAAAAAAAATTGACTTAAAATTATGGAATTTGTGTCATTCAAATAACTAAAATTACAAAATTTAATCCTTAAATGATAAACATTCTAAAAATCACATTTTTTGTTAGAGAAATTTCTTCATTTTACGTATGTGCTTCTCTTTAATCATGTGTCAGCTATATAACCAATTCCGTCCAAATTAGACACAATATTTGCCTAAGCTAGTAATTTTTCCCCAAGCGGAAAAGTAAAATATATATATATTGATTAGGTATGTATGTTAATATTTAATTGATATATGATTTGCTCTATGCATGTTCACTAGATATGTTTTACAAACTATATAATATGGTGTAGCGGTTTAAGACTTTATATTTTAATCAGAAGTAAATGGTTCAAGTGATGTTTTTAATGTGACCCTCAGACCAACAAGAAGAACACAAATTATGTTCTACAAATTGTGTGACTTTCAACCCAATTACTTTCACGGTTCAATACTGGTATGTGACTTTTTGAACTTTTTTTTTTTTCCTGCAAATGACTTTTTGACTCAGATTTACATTTTAATTTACAATATATTTGTTTTTCACACTTAGGAATCGACACATATATAACACTATAAAAAGCGTTCAGGAGAGTGATCTCATTTAGAAAGATTTGTTCCACACAAATATGGCCGGTCGGGAGCACAGGTATAGAGTTCTAAATTCTAATTGACCAGATCTAGCTAGCTATTACCATCAAAAGCGGTGAGAAGACTATCATTTTTTACGTTAATTAATGTGGACCATGCAGCTTGCAACGACGAAGCTTACTATTTACATCCTCAAAAAACGTGTTCAAGTAATTCGACACTAGCTAGGACAGAAGACCAGTTTCGAGATCAATGTATATGTATAATCTCACATGTATTGTTATTATTCACATTTGAGAGAATTCGTTTTTAAATTAAAATATATAGATATGTATATTTAAGAAATGTATTAGTTATATTTTTCTATTAACCTGTTAATAAAATAATAAAGAAATAGAAATATATGATGTCACATGTAAATGGAGAACTTTATCATCCACTTTCACATAAACTCATTCATAAACTAGAGCATGGTTAAAAAATTACAGTTCTTTAATTAGTAGATTAAAAATTAAATAATAATATATAAATAAAAGTATGCAAAAAAATTATATATATTTAATTTATACAATGTTATTCAATAATGTGAAGTTAGTTTTATTACGCATTTAAAGTTTTAAATTGTTAGTACCTAGCGCAATAATATGTATTTAATGCTAGACAATCTAAATTATAATAATATGTATTATCTAAATTTTTTCCATCAGGATTATATATTTTTTTCAGATTATTAGGGGGAGGAGAACGACGCGGTAGTTTTGCATTATTTCAGGAAAAAAATAATAAAATCAAAAGATGAAGCTCGTGGAATGCATGGCGCATATGATAATACGTCTTTGTTCCGTACACCGACCGCGTATGCGAGCCCGAGGCCACGTTTGGTTTGACCAAAAACCACAACACAACAAATTACTAACTCGCTCTATTATTATTATTCACATAAATAAAATGTTGGTTATAAGTGTCACGATCTCCATTGTCTTTTTTAATCATAGACAAAATCCAAATGTGAACCCATCTTCCAAACTTTTATATAAAATTTCAAATATCAGCTCCTAATAACAACCACATGTACGAAGAAAATATATTAGTCATTGTTCCATTTTTCTAGGGTTACTTGTCATACAATAATTCTACTCCACACACGAAGATATTTCTAAATACTACCACACCCATCATAAGACCGCATATAGTTTAGAAATTCGCATTTTATAAGTCTCGGATATATGAGCTCTAGAAATATAAAATTCTTTATGATTAATTAATATTTTATATCTAGAGGTTAAATATAGTGTGATTGAAAATTATTTTAGATGTAGATCAAATTAAATGTGTGAGCCGTGTTACAAACGATAAGGTAATAATGTTAAAAAATAATTTTTAATTTAAAAATTCGAACATACGTGTTGAATGATAGTGTAATAATAATTATAATGATAACGGAGGCATTGCGCCTGAGCTATCCATCATTTGATTCTGCTAATTGATTTATTTATTATTTATGAGATTATTATTAGAAATGAGATGAAATTAGGATTTATTTGGCGAAAGTATATTTTTCATTTATTAAAAAAAATAAAGAATTAAAATCATTGTAGAGGTACACTACTTACTAAGTCTAGAGTAGACTTTTCATTTTGCTAAATATATTATAAGTCTAGAGTAGAGCAAAGAAAATGTCAATCAAATTAACTAATTTTAAATTGGCAAAAAAATAATTAATCTTAAAAGAAACTTGTTTTGGGGGGCTCCACCACCAAGTTCAGAACAGCGTTTTTTGACCATAATAGTATTAATTTAAATAAAAAAAATAAAGTGAAACTCATTTTCAATTTTCCACATATACGTGCGTATTGCCTGCCACCACCAATCCATATATAGAACCGCCACGCCAATTGTTTACGGCAGTGTGGTGGTGTGTTGTGTGCCCAATCAATTAAGGCCAAGACAAGAACTACTCGTGAAGAAGCTTACCCCTTCTCAGAAATCTTATCCACAAACACGGCTTATTTTATTGGATTGAATTGAATTGAATTTCATCATCTTCATCATCATAACTCCATCTTCATTCTTCTTCAACTGTTGGGTTTTTCTTTGAGGAAGGAAGGAAGGAAGGGGGTTTATCCCAAATCGACGATGCCTTTATATTCCGCTATTTCCGCGATCCTCCAACAACACAGTATCGGCCCAGTGATTCTGGAGCTATCGATGCTGATGATTCCAGTATGGATTGCGTTGTTCGTCGGTGTTCTTGTTGGATGGGCGTGGCGCCCGGACTGCGCAAATCTGCTCGCCAAATTCCTCCACACCTCCCAACAAACCCCTTCCGTCAACAGCACATCGTCAGCTCCGGTTTCGAATCAAGACCAACAACCAAAGTTGCCTCCGCCAGAAATTTCCAGCTCCAGGTTCCAATCGTCTCCTACAATTCAATTAATTATTATTATTATTAGAAAATAGAAAATTTAGGGTTTATCGTCAGCTGCTCATAGATTGATTATCTTCTGCAGTAGTTCTTCAATGTCCGCGGTGGAAAATTTTGGTGCGGTCAACAGAGATGATTTAGAGCATCTGTGCCGTCTGGTTGAGGTCAAAGATGGCGGCCCTGCTTGGATTCAGATGATGGACAAGTCCACGCCCACCATGAGCTACCAGGCTTGGCGTCGAGATCCTCCGGTACCCCTTTCTCTACAACTTTCATTATTTGATTTAGGAAAAATTGAAGATTCAGTGTTAATCGATATTCAAAATACGCAATTTGCAATGATTTTTCAGTTAATAAGTAGTCAAATTTCTGATCTGTTTCGTCCAATCTTGAATCCTTTTGACCATGTTATTACATCAGTGCTATGATTGCATTGAGCATCTGATTGAGGTGTCTCTGTTCTTTTTCTAGGCTGGGCCTCCTCAGTATCGTAGTAGAACTGTTTTTGAGGATGCGGCAGCTGATTTGGTTAGGGATTTCTTCTGGGACGATGAATTTCGACAGAAGTCAAAGTGGGATGATATGCTTTTGCAATCTACAATTCTAGAAGAGTGCCAATCTACTGGAACTTTGGTTGTGCAATGGGTGCGAAAGGTGAATTATATTTCCTTTTTGCAGGGTTTTGATTCAGATTTTTTTTTTTGTTGGTTGTAAATGCTTATTTTTGAATCTTTTTTGCGTTGCAGTTTCCGTTCTTCTGTAGCGACAGAGAATACATAATTGGACGTCGCATTTGGCAGTCAGGGCAATCATATTATTGTGTGACAAAGGTAAGCTAACCCTCTCCCCCAGTTTATAACTGTCCACTCTTTTAAAGTAATTAACTTATTGATCAAGTATACTTGACAAACATGATAAATTGTTTGAGAAGTATCAGTTAGTTTTAGTTCAGTTTATTACTTTCCTGCTGTCCATATATGTTCTTGAGGCTAAATAAAGCAAACTATATCCTCTGCAAATACAATATTGTGGCTGCTGTAATCTAATAGATTTGAGCTAAATAAAGCAAACTATATCCTCTCCAAATACAAGATTGTGGTTGCTGTAATCTGATAGATATTGCTACATAATTTTTACATAAAACATTTGATGTGGTTGTCTTGCCGTATTTGGTTTCTCATGGTTTTGCCAACTTGAATGTTTAGGTAGTCATTGATTGATCTTATGTTTATTCTTATAAATTTTCCTATTCTTGACATTTTTCAGGGAGTTCCGTGCACATCTGTGCCTAGACGTGACAAACCAAGACGTGTTGATTTGTACTATTCGAGCTGGTGCATTCGTCCAGGTACTTAATCTAACTAATACCATGTATCTGTAACAATTGAATAAAACAATTGAACTTGAAACTTTTGTATCTGTAACACCCGTTGTCCCATACATCTGTTGTGCACTGAGTAAATCACCTGTATAAAGATCAGTTGTACTACTCTGACCCAACAAAAACTCTTGTATCATAGAACAATTTACTTAGAAAGTGTTAAGTTGGGTTTGGATGCAGTCACTCTGGCCTTTGTTGTTACAGTAACTCCAAATGATTTCATGAAATTGTTCAAGAAAATGACTGTAATTCTTTGATTTTCACTTTTACAGTTGAATCAAACCGAGGAGACGGGCAATTAACTGCATGTGAGGTACTTCTATTTCACCACGAAGACATGGGCATTCCATGGGAAATCGCGAAACTTGGGATCCGCCAAGGAATGTGGGGAGCTGTCAAGAAAATAGAACCGGGTCTACGAGCGTATCAGAAGGAGAGAGCTTCTGGGGCTCCATTATCGCGATCTGCTGCCATGGCGAGATTGAACACCAAAGTAAGTGAAGATTATCTCAGTTCCTTGGAAAGCAGCTCCTCTAGTGGTGAAACATCCTCAGACATTGTTAAAACCGGCGAGTCGCCTAAAAACAAATTAGGGAAGAACATGTCGAAGCTTCTTGTTTTTGGAGGGGCTGTTGTTCTTGCCTGCAGCCTCGACCGTGGTTTGTTACCGAAAGTGTTTATTGTTGGAGCGGCTAGAAGGTTTGGGCAGATAGGAAGAAAACAATAAGTCAAGAAAGGTCCGGAAGAAACAGGGTTCGTTGGATTCACGTAAAAGAGATGATACGATGTTGTATTTAGGGTATTTTGATCAAACCAAATGTTTGATTAATCATTCAGAAGTGGTATTAGGGTTGTAACTTGTAAAGATGATAATAAGATCTGTAGACTTCACTTGACTACATGCGCTTCTAAAGCAATGTGTTAACTCAGTAAAGATTAACTTGTATTTATCAGTATTTACACAACTAAAATATAGTGAAGCAGAAAGGGCATACTATGGTGCAAAGAGACATTTCATCCAACATAGAATCTAAGAGGACTAAATAGGCACATCTGCATCTTACAATAGTAGAAGATTATATATGTATATATATGGATTTGTTAATTTATTACGTACACAGTAAACGCAAAAAGTTACAGCAACGCAGCAATAGTGAACCAGAAAGCAATCTCCAAACATACTAAGTTTAGCTATGATGCTGGTGACACCAGTTTAGCTTAGAGTTAGGCTAGGCATGAACCGTTCCTTGCGTGAATTTAGGGTCCTCTCGCACCGTACTTGCCATCAGGTCCGATCCCGAATCCTCGGGGATCAACAAAGACGTTTTCCAGAAGTTGACTTCTTTCGGCTTGCATCCCCAAATTACAATACTTGATCTATTTTCTTGTCTATTATTTGCTTTGAGCTCGATCGGATTCAGTTGCTAACTTGTTCTCTCTACCATGTAGTTAGTGATTGGATCTGTTGTCGCATAATAAGCCTTCTCAGCTGCACTGCACACAGACAAAAAATCACTTCTTTTAAGAATGTGAAACATCATTAATGGATGCACCTCTGTTACGGCCAATACTATTATGGCCACTTAGTGGCTAAGGTACAAATATGATATTAGGGATAATATTATTAGGTTAAATAATATCTTTATAATATTTAGTTATCTTATAATATTAGTTTATATCTTTTAGAATATTAGCTAGGTTCTTGTAATCCCTATATATAGGCTATTTTTATTAATGAAATAGCAAGCTTCCAACAATTAATCTTAGTCTCAATTAGAGATTAGGGTTGATTAAGAAGTAAGCTTTCTTATTTACGTGTTCTTCGTTCTATCAATATTTGGGGCACGTATCATATTTGGTATCAGAGCCGACGATCCAATGGATCCGTGGAATTGTTGGAACGAGTTCAACAGGGAACGAGAGCTGCACTTTGAGGTGATGGAGAAGAAGCTAGAAGAGTTGCGGGCGATCAATTGCTCACCGACTATTCAGAACGAATTTGACAGAATAGAGAAGATGCTTGAAGAGCTGGTAGCGATTTCTATCTCCCCGACGGCAGCGACGATTCTGCCCGCTTCCGAGCTACCTGCTGAGGAGGTGGTCGAGATCGAAGAGGTGGTACAGAAGGTATCTGAAGTGGTCGCAAAACCAACCCAACCCACCAGGGAAGAAACACCATTGCCGACATCGAAAGTGGTTGAGATTGAGGTGGTCGAAGAGGTAGTCGAGAAGCCAGTCCAAGCCGACGCACAGCTGGTGGATGTGGAGCTTGAGCAGGTGCCGTTAAAACTGGGACTCGAAGAGCTAGTTGTGACGGTGGAATTCCTCCATGAAGTTAACGAAGCACCAGCTGGAAATTCGATGTCGATGAGGGAATTAATTTTGCTCCTAAAGGAGCGTTTGGAGAAGATAGAAGAGCCTGCAGTGCAGAAGGCCAATGCCAGGGCGGGGGAGACAACTCAACCGGCCCAGACCGAAGCACCGCCGATGGAGGTGGGGTTGGTTCCTCTTGATGATGAAAAAGAAGCAGTGAAGCAGAAGATTGTTGAATCCATTTCTGTAGAAACTGGAAATAAAGAATTCCATCTAGGTGTGGGTCATATTGAGGATGACGAGGAGATTCAGCCTGATGACATAGAGGATTCGAGAGTCATAAGAAGCAGCGAAAACAACAAAGTTAGTTCAAGAAGCGGCAAACTGCATGATGATAATCAAGGTGAAGTTAAAGGTGGGACCCACCATGATAGAAAAGAAACAGCATATCATAGAGATCATGACGTGGGGCTCAGATATAGAAGCCACGGTCAGGAAAGTGAGGGGCTGAATGGGCAAATAGATTTGCTTGAAGGAGATCCGAACCCGAGACAAAGAGGCCGTCGTCGTGGTTGCATCACTACTCTGAATGTGAGCCAACCCTACACACCGAAGAGGATTCATAACTCAAACTATCATGTCATGTTTGTTTTGGATCCCGGAGAAAAGCTAAATTTCATAATTTTTATGATCTCGTATGTTTTGGACCCGGGAGAAAATAAAGACGGATCGACCTGGTGTGATACAAGCAAATTTCTTAAAGCATACCCAACACACGAGCTTGAGGACAAGCTCGTAATCGAGGAGGGGAGTAATGTTACAGCCAATACCACTGTGACCAATAATAGTGGCTAGAATACATCTATATCTATATCTAATATTAGGGATAATATTATTAGGTTAAATAATATCTTTATAATATTTAGCTATCTTATAATATTTGAATATCTATCTTTAGGTTTCTTGTAATCCCTATATATAGGGTATTCTTATTAATGAAATATCAAAACTTCCAACAATTAATCTTAGTCTCCTAAAGAGATTAGGGTTGATTAGGAAGTAAGCTTTCCTATTTCCATACATTCTTGTGATCTTATTTCTATCGATATTCGGGCACATATCAACCTCATTCTTATTTTACCCACTTTCTATTGGATTAATCACCTACCTACATGCTGCTTCAACTCGAAGAGTGAACAATGATGGATATTGATATAAACATATTGATTTGATACTATAATAGGTATTTTAATTATAAATAGTATGATGTCAGTCAATCAAATATAAATATTCAACTGCCATAATAGTAATTTATTATAATATTATGTTACTATAACAGTAATTGTCTATAAATGGTCATCGTTATTTTATATAAATAAATCTTATTATTTGACATTTGATATATGATAAATTATATACAATAGTGATCTCTTTTTATATGAACGGTTACTAATTTGACCGTCGGAGAGGGGTCGTCGGTTCGCCCTGGCATTGTCCCATTTTGCAGATGAGTGCCCGGAATACGAAGATTAAGGGAGCTCGGAGACACCGCGAAAATATTTCGGTAAATCCAGGATCCAACAAACAATTTACTAGCTTTAACCGTGTTAGAAAAATTGCTATTTCAACTTAAGTAAAGTTGCATTTTGGTAAATCTGTCTAATTTGTTGTTAAATGGTGATAGAGACATGCACTTACTAGTTTAGCAATATTGTATAGGGTTAAAGGTACTTTTGGTGCCACATGTTTGACCTGTGTAGGTTTTTGGTGTCATATGTTTCGTTTTGTAGGTTTTTGGTGCCATATGTTTGAGAGGTTGTATGTTTTTGGTATTTCCGTTAGTCAACAGTTAGTTTGACCGTTAAATACTTTTATTTTGTTCAATTTAGTCCTCAAATTTATATTTCTAAAATTTAATATTTACAATTTAGTCCTTATTGTTTGCTCAAGTCACCGTCCAAGGCCGCCGGCCACCACCCACCACCTCAAGGCCGCCGACCGCCACGAAACGGGCCGGCCACCACCCCACGGCACCGGCCACCACCGCTTGGGGCCGAAAACCACCACAATTGGTGGTGGCCGGCCCCAATTGAGGTGGCCACCACCAATTGGGGCCGGGCACCACCAATTGGTGGTGGCTACGGCCCCAATCAGGGCCGGCCACCACCAGTGGTGGTGGCTACAGCCCCAATCGGGGCCGGCTACCACCAGTGGTGGTGGCTACAGCCCCAATCGGGGCCGGCCACCACCAATTGGTGGTGGGTACAGCCCCAATCGGGGCCGGCCACCACCAATTGGGGCCGCCGGTCCCGATTGGGGGCACAGAGGGCTCCAATCGGGGCCGGCGGCCCCAACTGGTGGTGGCCGGCCCCGATTGGGGCTGTACCCACCACCAATTGGTGGTGGCCGGCCCCGATTGGGGCTGTAGCCACCACTACTGGTGGTGGCCGGCCCCGATTGGGGCCGTAGCCACCACCAGTGGTGGTGGCTGTCCCCGATTGGGGCCGTAACCACCACCAATTGGTGGTGGCCGGCCCCAATTGAGGTGGCCACCACCAATTGGGGCCGGCCACCACCAATTGGGGTGGTTTTTGGCCCCAAGCGGTGGTGGCCGGTGCCGTGGGGTGGTGGCCGGCCCGTTTCGTGGCGGTCGGCGGCCTTGGAGGTGGTGGGTGGTGGCCGGCGGCCTTGGACGGTGACTTGAACAAACAATAAGGACTAAATTGTAAATATTAAATATTAGAAATATAAATTTGAGGACTAAATTGAACAAAATAAAAGTATTTAACGGTCAAACTAACTGTTGACTAACGGAAATACCAAAAACATACAACCTCTCAAACATATGGCACCAAAAACCTACAAAATGAAACATATGGCACCAAAAACCTACACAGGTCAAACATGTGGCACCAAAAGTACCTTTAACCCTATTGTATATTTCCACAAGTTCAGTTAGAAACTCACATCGAAAAAAAAACGGTAGCATCGTTAAATATAATGATTAATCAACTCTAATAACAATATCCAAATTCCAATACAGAGGAGAAACGTAATAATGTATTTATTATCTTTCTGATAACAACATATATATGAATACGCTTTATTTTAAAAAAAAAAAAAAAAAAAAAAAAAAAAAAAAAAAAAAAAATTACTCCGAAGACAACGTAATAATAGTTGCTCTTTATTGGATTTGAATGTAAGAGATTATTCCATCGAGTGTTGGGGCATCGGCGAAAAGCCCAATGGGCCTCAAAGGTGAAGTACACATCTCAAGGATTTGCCATCAACGAGCAGCTGGAACGCCTCGTTTATTCTCTCGAATGGAAGCTCATGCGTAATGAAATCATCCAAATTCACTACCTGAAATCAAATCATCAACACAAAAATTCATTTCTTGTCATCATAGTAAGGACATATTAATCAATGTCCCACTAAATACTAATATATATTAATCAGTGTTATCAGAACTCGAAAGGAGTCCGAACCGGCGAACCGCCCGGTTCGTCTAAAACCGACCGGTTCGGTGAAAACCGAACTTCAGAACCGAGTTCGCTTACATCCTCTAGAAATAAGCAAACCGGACCGTGGAGGGGTCCGGCTCTAGTCCGATCAAGGTCGGACCGCCAGTCCGGTCCGGTCTGATAACACTAATATTAATTTCAACATTTATATCATTATTCGATAATGTCATAAATTTAAAAAAAGTATTTAATAACTGTTTTTTAAACGGAGGATTGAAGGAATGTAAATTTAACATCATTTTCAAATATAGTATAATTAATACAATGTTATCATTTTGTATAATCAAACGTCGTGAACTATTTTCCTACTTTTTCAAAGTAACATATAACGACGTAATATTTATAAGTGTAGATGTAAGATTATTACCCCTTGATTGAAACATTGATTGGCAAATTGAAGGAGTTGAGTTTTGCCTTTGAAACCACCGAAGACGGAGCCGACGAGGCGCTTTCCAACAAATAACTCCATAGGGTGGATGGGTAGTGTGTCCGGTCTTGAATGTACCCCTAGAAGCACAGTTACTCCCCACCCCTACGATTACAAATTCCATTCAAACACATCATCTGTTTATTATATCATATCTAAAAACACGAGCCAAAATTTTGTATATTTTCTTGTTGTGTTAAAACAATCAACTATATATCTACATGAAAAATCTTTATCAAATATTCATAGTGCTTGGCAAAAAGAATATATATATTAAAGAGTGAGCATCTTATAATAAGAATTATTATTATATTCATATATCAGATTTTATAAATCACGTTTAATGCATAATTGACAAAAATTTAAAAAGTTAAAATTGTTCAAAATTATTTTAAAATATATATATTTCTGGATATTTTCATTTTTCTTTTACATGTTGATTTTTCTGTACAATAGAAAATATATTATGGGAAAAGTATGTAAAACATCCAACATGTTTGAAAAAGATGGTTTTATGGACCAATATGTTTTAAAATGTACAACATGTTTGAAAAAAGATGGTTTTATGGACCAATATGTTTTAAAATGTATAACATGTTTGAAAAAGATGGTTTTATGGATCAATATGTATTAAAATGTACAACAAGCTTACAAAAGATGTTAAAATGACATACCGTCCACTTTTTATCAATAGTCTTATTAAGTGGACACGTGTGGAACACATTTTTAGAAAAAAATAATTAAAACAAGAAATTAATTTATATATAGCAATTATTATTAGTGGGTGGATGTAGATAATAATAAATATTATTATTGTTTTTTAAACACGTGGTCCGCACGTGTCCAATTAATGAGACTAGTGACAACAAGTGGACGATACGTCATTTTACCATCTTTTGTAAGCTTGTTGTACATTTTAATACATTTTGGTCCATAATACTATCTTTTTCAAACATGTTATACATTTTAAAACACATTTGTCCATAAAATCATCTTTTTCAAACATATTGGATGTTTTACATACTTTTCTCATATATTATTGAGCCAACACGTGGCTGGTGCAACATCATCCACTTGTTAATATGTTACACCAACCCGTGTTGGCTCGGAGTTATTGAATATTTTTTCAAATAAGGAAACTTACGAGGTGAGTGGACATGAATGCTTGACGAAGAACATGCAAGTTCCCAACGCATTCAAAGCTGTAGTCTACACCTCCATCAGTCATCCTCTTGATTTCCTGCCACCAAATAGAATATTAGATTCTACTTTATTATTTTTTACTAGCAGTAATTTTTTGTTGGGTTTCATTTCATTAATGTATTTTTTTATTAAACATTTGCTTAATCAGTATATATACAGAATGGTAGTTGGTATGGGAAGTGGTAACTAAAAAACAAAAAACTTGTTTTGATTGTTTTCTAAGGTTTATTTATTTCACTTGCTCCAATCGTTTATTATATTATACATATAAAAAACAGATAAAACTCTAATCGAAAATTTCGGACTTTAATATAAGCAAAATATTCATGATATATTATTGTGGGATATAGATAGTTTAATTACCTCATGCACTGGCTTGTCGAGTTCCTTCGAGTTGATCAAGTCCGTTACTCCCATCGACCGACCTATTATATCGATACATTAATTACTCGTATCAATTAAAAAGTTTATATTTTCTTTTGATTCTTAAAAAATAAATTATCACTAATTAATTACCACCTTTATCGAATTTACTGGGGTTTATATCGACGCCGATAATTCTTGACGCGCCTCTAGCACGCGCCCCGGCAACTACCTGATAAATACAAGTAATAATTTGAATAATTAAGACTATTAAAAAATTTAGTTAAAGTTAATTGTAATAATTTATTACAGTTAAATTGGTTAACTGGATATATTCACGAAGTTACCTACCGCTAGACCGACTGCTCCCAGTCCAAAGACTGCCACCGTTGATCCAGCCTTGACGTCAGCTGATATCCATGCACCTCCCACACCTTTCCATTAATTTCTATATTGGTTAAAAAGATAATGTATTGATTGTGAAACATTTAATGAAAATACTTTTTCTTTTTTTCTCATCCATTATAATGTATTAATTGCGAAACATTATTTTTTTGGCCACATTGCGAACCATCTATTATTGATGAAAATACTTTTTCTTTTATTTATTTGGGTTAACAGGTCTTTTGGTCCATAATGTTTGCAATTTTTGAGTTTTTGTCAATGATGTTTTTTTTACCTAGTTTTGGTACCATATGTTTGCAGATTTTTTTCTAGTTTTGGTCGAAGCATTACATTCCGTCCATTTTTTGACATGTTCAAGTCACGTGATCCACTCTAAACTTTAAATTTAGTCCCTCTAATACTTTCTTAACCTTTTTTTTTTCAATTTAGTCCCGAAGTTTCAAAATTGACCCCAATTGGACAATAGGTCCAATTGAATTTTTGAAACTTCGGGACCAAATTGAACAAAAAAAAAGGTTAGGAAAATATTAGAGGGACTAAATTGAACAAAATTGAAAGTTTAGTGTTGATCACGTGACTTATACATGTCAAAAAATGGACGGAATGTAACGGTCGGACCAAAACTAGAAAAAATCTGCAAACATATGATACCAAAACTAGGAAAAAAAAAAGCATCATGAACCAAAACCAAAAAATGGTCAAACATCAAGGACAGAAGACCTGTTAACCCTATTTCTTTTTATGAAAGTCCATACTCAAATGATTTATAAAATAAAAAGAAATAATTTTTTTTGTCAAAAAAATAAAAAGAAATAATTAATTAATGGAATTGATGGTATTATAAAATAAAATGAAGCAATTAATTAATTACCAGTTGAGAGTCCGCAACTAAATAAGGTCATCTTGTTGAGAGGGAGGTGAGGATCAATCTTGACAACACAAGCAGAGTCAACCACTGTGTACTCACTGAAGGTAGAGGTGTTGAGAAAGTGGTAGATTGGAGTTTTACGGTCCTTGCTCCAAAACCTAATCTCGTTGTCCCTAGGCATTGTCTTTCTCATCGGATTGATCCCGAATTTTTCGCACATGTTCGTATCGGGTCGCTTGCAGTACGAGCAATCTTGACATTCACCGTTAAAGATCGGGATGACGTGGTCTCCGATATTCATATCCGTTACACCCTCTCCCACGCTCTCAACCACCCTATGTAATAACTCAACATTATAATCGTCATTATTTTAAAATGGGGTTTATTTACTTTTGGGAAAACCATATTTAAGAATATATAAAATTAAACGTATTGTCATGAACTACGTAACATTGAATACACATAAATTAAGAGTGTTGCTAAAACCTAAGAAAGTTATTGTGAAACTTTCATCGAAATTGTGAAACTTTCATCGAAATTAGTGTCTAGCTGGCACATTGCTACTTGCACAACACTAAATGCGTTGGTTTCTCTCTCATATTAGAAGTCACATTCGGGGTAAAATTCACAGGGTATTTCACAGGTTAAAACATTATTGATAAATTAAAGTTCAAAATGATAAAACTAATAGTTAAAGAAAATGTAAATATGCTAACATGCATATATAATTGCTTGACATAGGGCACCAGAACAAACTCTATTATAATTAGGGATTATTAATTGAGTGAATATGATTTTTTAGGAGTCTTAGCTATCGGCTTGCGACTTTTAACCTTAGGAACTTTATATTTTTTTTTGTTTTGTTTAGGATTCTCGTAATAAAAATGTTACTTATTAATTAGAAAAGATTCGATCCACTTTGTTAGAGGCTCACCTCGATCCGAGATCGTATAAAAAATGCTCACATAGTTTGAGAAACCATTTATTTTATGAGCACGACGGTCAGGGTGAGCCCCTAAATCGATCAAATGAGATATAATCAATTAAGATTTTTGATCAGTTAGGGAGTCACGAGACTCGCCTAGGTCTGGAGTTGTCACAAACATGGTCTCTTCTAGAACATGTGAACAAGTTTGGTACAAGATCGGACATGTGCCCTTAAAATATGTAACTGATAAAAGTAACATATAAAAATAATAATTAAAACTACTAAAAGTCATATGCCAATAGTTTAGTCTGCTATTAAAAAGTAATTCTCCTAGACATATAGATTATAATTTGTATGGAAAAGCAGGGGTTTAAAACTTTAAATGTTTAATAAATGGAAAAAATAATATTATACATATAGATATTTGTTTTAGAGAGAGAGAGACAGCTTTGTCTCAGGTTTATACGTAGCAATTACTTCGGTTCACCGACAAGCTAGACAACACCATACTACAATGATATAATTTTTTAGATTTTTCTAAAAAACTGAGTTGTAATGACAATAAATACAAATAACATTGAAAACTTTTATTATAGTTGATTGAACTAACTAGTAAAGTGAGGTGAGCGTAATGTTAAAAAATATAGAGTTCGAATCCCACTAAGGAGTGTACTTTGAAAATGAATTATATTAATGTTACCGATTTAAAATTGCAAAAGTAAATCTGTGAAAGAAAAATAGTTATAAGTTATAACCCTAGCTACATGCGGGTAGAACGTAGAAGAATCTGGGCTTGGGAAGCACCTGCACACATGACACAGTTGACAGTTCTATGCGAAATCTTTTACAATTTGATGATGTTGACGGTGAACATTGACACTGCTGAAAAGGTGGGCAGCGATATTTTGAGAAATTCTTACTTGTCAATTCATAGCCATCATTAAAATATAATAAAATATATTTTGATAATATTTTTATTCTTTAATAATTGTTTGGCTACAAGGCACCAAGCCACCAACATGGAGATGGAGGCAAGTGTTGGTTCGGTGAAGTGAGATTTTCTCTGATATTTCAACGATGTAGCTGCCTTGATATTTTAAATTGTTTTAAAGTTTTTAAAAAATAAATAAATAAGATACGATAGCTAGGTACACGTCTACATTTGAACTAATTATTTCCGTACTACATAAATAAAATTTTAAGTTTATTCACACACGCAGATTTACAATTAATTAATTTTTTCACTGTGTCATATTTGTATTAAGTATTTTATATTAAAATGATATTTTGGAGAAATAATATATAATATATGAGAAATGTAGAGGTAGGTAGCTTACGTACCCAGATGCTTCGTGGCCTAGAATTCGAGGATATGCTCGCTGAGCTTCATTCTACAAGTTAATGGGTAATGAAGAAGTTGCATCGTATCGTTAATTAGGGTTTTAATTTGTTAATGTAACACACAATTAAATAAAGAATTATTATATATAGATACCTCTCCAGACCAAGCGCTGAGATCAGTATGGCAAATGGAAGTGAAGAGGATCTTGACCCGAACCTCCATCTTCTTGGGTGGGTCTACTTGGATCTCCTCCATTACCAGAGCCTGACGTGGACCCCACGCCACCGCAGCTTAATTCATCCACCACCCATCTCTATCAGTTACTTCATATTACCAAATAAAGGATAGACAGAGCCAGAGAAGATGAAGAAGACATATCATATATATATATATATATATAGCTATTCCCTACTGACTCACCTTTGCAAGTGATAGCTTGTAATTTCTCATTGGCTACTACGACGTTCTTCTTCTCCATATTGTCTAAGCTCTGTTTCTTGAAGGAATTGGAAGCTCTCAGATATGCAGTGAGACCAGAGATACAGGCTTGTATTTATGGGGCAGCGGTGGATACGGTTGGTCAAACACAGTGGTTTTTTTTTTTTTTTTGGTATATAAATAATTTCCTAGTCGATCGACTTTTTTTTTACATAATAATTTTACTAGCTGATTTTATACAAAAATATATAGTATTTATTATATTTGTCCAAATTAATAATTACTCCGCGTTTTGCAAAGGATTTTACTCATAATATTCACGAACTCATTTTTTAAATTAAACATATATATATATATAACATCCACTTATTAATATATTTTAATAGAAGGTATATTAATTTACATCATGCATAATGTGAACAAGTATGATGTGGTTAATGTAATTTTTAACATAAAAATCAATATAGTTTGTAATTTGCTATATTTTGTAAAATTAAGTTTGTATTTTGTAAAGAAAAAATGTTTTTTTTTTCTTTTCGAAGCGTATTTGGTTTCTGATAATTAACCATTTTCAATTCCTGTTCTTTGAATATTCTTTCAAACAAACATATTGTTACTGTTGTTATTCCAATCGACCCTCTCTATCTTTTTATATAATATATATATACTACGTTTTAATAAAACAAGACAAAATGTGAAATTGATTGGGAAAATAAAACAAAAAAATTATTTAGAAGAGGCCATGTCTTGTTACCCTGCACCAATTAAGCCCAGCTCCACACTGGCGGACCCATTGGAAGTGCATGTCCCATCCTGGCTATATCCACGCCAACGCCATAATTAAGGTCGATCGGTGGGGCTCATTGCGACATCTTGTTGCTTGTTCTTTAGCAGGGTTTTAATATGATTAATAGGTGTTATGGTTCAACGTGTTTGACCAAAGTCACATGATTATTTAATAGTCAAAATTGACGTTCAATTAATGAATACACTAAAATTATACAAGTTACAAACGTATTGTACTAAAAGTGTATAAAAAAAGTAAATGTTGCAACAACAAAAATATGGTCGAACTTGTTATACTGAAACCTATTAACCTTTATTATTTATAAATGCTTGGTTATGGAGCCAATTTACGAATTTTACTTTTATTTAATTATCTCATTAAAAAAAACAAAATGATAAAGTTGAAACTTAAAGGGGTGTTTGGATGGATGTAATGTCATATGTAATTTCATACTACGTCTCACATTATATTAACATTATGTCGTTTAGAAAATCAAACAATGTAATGTGCATTCTAAAGTGAAATCCATTGTAATTTAAGATTACATCTAAACAACATTCACTATAATGTGAATTTACATTAAAATAATGAATGTAATGTAAGATTATATCCAATATTGCTGAGTGTTTATCAATTTATTATTACTTATTAAATAGATAAAGTAATTTTTATGATAATTATAGTTTATTTTGCAACTATGATTATTATCTTTTAGTTTTTATCTATTTCATGGGTTATTATTATAATAAACAAATAATGCATATAATATTCTTACAAAATTAGTAAAGTACTTTTTATGGGATTTTTTGTACGAACATTGTTTTATAAAACTATACAAAATGTCTCAATTACTAGAATTTTAATAGTTCTGAAATAAATTTTACACCCAAAAAATATAATATACTTATAACGAAAACTATTTATTTCAGAAAGTAAAAGACCTCATAAGTTCAGTTTTTCATTTAATTGTTTTGTTTTAAATTTTTCTGCATAAAATTTATTTAACATATTTCATGATGACCTTTTTTTATTGTAAAACTTATGAGTTTTAGAATAAAATAGAAATATAAATCACAATAAACTGTGACTAATAATAAGAGCTCGGCTAAAATTATCGATACAAATTGAAGTTATTGATTTTTCAACCGTTAAAACAGATATAACAACTAAGATCAAATTGATTCTCTATACTAACATTTGATAACGTCTTTCTCGTAAATCTTACCGCGTGTCATTTTCATTAATGTCATCATTAGTTTAGAATAGTATAATTATAAACTGTGGTCTTCATAAAATAATAATATATGGTTGCTTATAAATAATAAAATTCTAAAAGATAGACCCTACATAGGGAAAGGTCCATCATATACATAGTTGGCATGACGACAATATATCATTATTATGTGCCTGAAACCTTGCAACTTGCTAGGTAGAACGCAATGACAGATAATATATATCATCACTGACAAATTTAGTTCAATTTCAAAAATTCAAGGGAACACATCATATCATATCATATCATAATAATACATGAATATGCAATAGTTATTTTGTGTACAAATTGTTATTGTTAAAGAATAACATCAGTGCGGATTAGCATGCACTTAATGCGACGTTAGTGGAGGTGGCTGCATGCACACGGTTTTTGAACCACCCATCGATAACAGCACAACCTTCGGCATATTGAATTGGAAGGTGTGAATCAAGTGAAATCTTTCATGCATCTACTGTGTTTCCCTCTTTTTCATGGAAACTTCTGTTGCTATCTTTTTATAGGAAATAACTCAGTTATAACTTTCATTAAGAAAAATCATTCAAATACCTAAGTTTAATAACTCAAACACAAAAATAATGTAGGGTGAGTTTCAGATACCAATACATCTTTTGCACTTCCCAAGTGCGTAATTAGCAATAATTACTTTTTTTTTTAAATTTATTATTGCGCAAATAGTATAACGACCAAAGTATAGTCACTGCTGGAGATCAAACCCAGGTCACCCGCGCAACAAGCAGATATACTTACCATTACATTACAACTTTATATATTTATTTATCCGTGTATGTAGTTTTATTTATTGTTTTTGTTAATAGATTGTTTAGTTACCTACGTTTGCACCATGTGATTGAATGATTACTTTTTTTTTAAGTGATTAATGATTACGTACATTTCAGAATATGACCGAATAGTTCAAACTTATTTTATTTAATAACTTATATTTAATCAAATGTGATTGATTTTTTATAAAATGACAATTTTACTCTTACCGTCAATCTATTCAATTATTCTTCTTATTCTTCATATCTGCACTACCTATTTTTATGAAAAATACTTAAATCGATTGACGGTAAGAGTAAAACCGTCATTTTATAAAAATCCAATCACATTTGGTTAAATATTGATTATTAAATAAAATAAGTTTGAGCGATTCATTTATATTCTGAAATGTATGTAACCATTAATCACTTAAAAAAAAAAGTAACAATTCGATCACATGGTGAAAACGTAGATAACTAAAATGAATTGAGTAATTCGTAACTGAACCCCGATCATAGATCGATTATATTTCAAGAAATTTATCTTATTATTTCTAGTTGACCTTAATTAACTAGTGTTATACTATTATATTCCTAAAAATCTTGTTTTTCTAGAGATCTCTCATTCAGACGCTGGTTACGCTCAACGAGTAGAGCGAATCGAGCATTTCCGTGATAGTCAACTGAGTTGCTGGCCACTACTAATTTCCGCAGCCACGAGACCGGCACCGCCGCAAAATTCAGGGCTGGTGCGGGTCTCGGTAGAGGCAGAGACCAAGAGCTCTTAGAAGGCGACGCCACCGTAGAAGTCATTGTTATCGTTTCTTGAAGTCATTGTTACTGTAGTAGAAGGGGAAATAAGCACGATTAAGTCTTATGTATCATGCTATAAAACAATATTTCTCAACGAAGAGTGTGTGAGAAATTCAGCTGTTGTAGAAATTTCTTGCTCATAAAATGGGTTTACTTAAATTTGGGTCTAAGTGGAAAATAGCTTGGGCCATGTTTGTATTGGCTCGGCCCATTATGAACTAATATACCAAAGTCTTGATAACATCTTATTTTTAAATGTAGCCCATTTTTTTGGCCATAAATGTAGCCCATTAGTTAAAGTGTAATCCAGATATAAACTTATGGATTTCATTATTTTTTGGATAAAAGAGGAAGGCGAGAGAAGCCTTCGGAATTCGGATTCGATATCTTTCTTTATTGTAATGTATAATTGTAATACATATGGAATTGAATATGGAAGCAGTTATGATAAGAACCGCTTGCATTTGTACACGAAATTCCGAATTTCAATTGAAATGTACACGAATTCGTTAGATAATATTGCGGGGTTTCGGCATATTCATGGTACCCGCGTATAGGGGTTCAAAATGTTTTGATATGTATGTATCTATCTATCTATTAATAAAAATGAGTGATGTTGATTTCCATTAAATAATGCTCCAATCAAATTAAAGCTCAATTTACATGGATATTGCGTACCTCATCTGCTAAGGTCATATAACCCTACATAACGTATTTATTTTGTAAAAATCCCACTTAACGATTTCTCTCTCTCGATTGTATTGTATCACCTATCACGTATACAATTTCAAATATATTATCATACATATATATATATAGATATTTTTTGTTGCCAACATTAAATTTAACGTCAATTATAATTGTTTCTCTCGATGCATGTAATAGAAGAAGGAAAGAGATAATAACTATACATATATCCCGAGTTTCCGGGGGTTGGTTGCCCACGCCACGCCAAACAAAATTCTCCTCAATCTGCAAAGTTCCAGAAATTAATGAGATCCGCAGCACTAAAAAAGTTAATCATTTGCATTATTACATCTATATCGGCTTAATTACTTACCTGTATTATTTAACTACACACAGCTCTATATAATTCTATATATACATAATACATCTCTCAGACTAGTGCATGTACTAGTTAGATTAGATAATATTTATTTTGGACAACAATGATTGGTCTTTAATATCTATAATATAAGAACGGTAACCTTTATGACATTTGGTATTCTTCATTCTATTATTCTATTAATAATGTATCTTTAGGAGTTTGAGTATATTAAACCAACAATTCAACTACCACTAACCATTAAAAAAAAAAACTACCACTAACAATGTTTTTGTACTGTAGAAAACAAAGCCATTATTTTTCAAGGTTTTTTTTTTTTTTTGCTAAAGGCTAAACCTAAAAACTCATTGACACATATAAAACTTTTATTAAAAAAAAACTAAACAGAAAACCAATCAATTTTTAGGACTAAAATTGAACAATGATAAAAGTTGAGGGAGCAATTGCTCTCTACTTTTTCCTACATATAGCTCTAACATTTATATACGGTTTTAAAAGTTATTTATTTTCAACGTCTCAACATTATATCTCCGAACAATGTGTTGTATATGCTTTTCTTTAAATTTGTAGAACAATGATAATTTCTCTTCAAGATCAGAACTATCTTCATGAGGTATTCACTTACACAGAAAGGATATCTCGTAATGATATCAATAATTCAGTCTTTCATATTAGCGGAGATGCGAATTTTTATGAGGATACTTTCCTTTTGTCATGTCAAAAAATGACTCGAAGAAACTTCTTCTTTCTAGACAACTTGATTCATTTTCAGCACAAATTGATCCATCAATTCTTGATGACCATCCATCCTCATGGTGAAGCTATACAGTACGTTTACATCTTGCTACTGCAGAGAATTCTCAATATGCACCTTGTCATAATATTGAAGATATCTCTAACACTTTTCCTCATTCTCAATCCTTACAAGAGCTAAGGAGAAGCTCTACAAGAATCCAACCTCATGCAATATTTAATGACTATATTTTATAATTCGAAGTACAAAATAAACACTTCTTCTTTTAGAATGGAAACACAATGAATTTTCTTCCAAGCTACGATGCTATATAACTATTTCTTCTAAAGATAAGGAGCCACATACTTATAAAGAAGCTATCAAGGATTCTAACTGAGTTGAAAGAAGAGGTCAAAGATTTGTAGTACAACAATACTTGGCACATTATTCATTTGCCACCCGAAAAGATTCTATGTGATGCAAGTGGATATAACACATCAAATGCAATTCAAATGGTACAATCGAAAGGTACAAATCAATATTAATAGTAAAGGGTTTCACTCAGGTTGAACGGAAAAATTATACATAAACTTTCTCTCATGTAATCAAAATGACAATAGTAAGAACACTCATTGTCATTGCACAGCTAAATTCATGGGAGTTGTATCATATAGATGTCAATAATGATTTTCTTCTAAGGGGATTTATTTGAAGAGGTTTATATGGATGTTCCACAAGGTTTTAAAAATGACACCTTCATAAAATGGAACCAAGCGTGTATACAAGTTAATTAAATTGTTATATGGTCTCAAACAGGCATCAAGACAATGAAACATCAAACTCACTCAAAACTTGCTGAAAAATGGATATATTAAAAGTTAAAATGATTACTCCTTATTCAGTAAGAAGCTTGGAAATGACGAGTATATTTATTGATATATGTCGATGATCTGCTCGTCACGGGATCAAATGCTGCCTTGATCACTTAGCTAAAGTCACATTACAAACTTAAAGACCTAAGCCATTTTAGATATTTCCTATGTTTGGAGATAACATGATCAAATGCTGACCTTGTTATAAACCAACGAAAATATGCTATCTCGTCTAAAACATGTTTAGTAGTACCTCGTCTAGCTAGTTGAAACTACAATGGAAGTCAATCTCAAGATAAAGAATATGATGAGTTCACTAGACTCAATTTCTATGATCAGCCATTCAAAGACGAAGCACTCTATAGAAGATTTCTTTACCTCACAATGACACACTCAGATATTAATTTATCAGCTCAACGCCTGAGTCAGTTTATCATAGCACACGAAAGAAGTCACAGTACTATACTGCTATAAGGTTCATACGATACCTCATAGGAAGTCCAGGTCAAGAAGTCACAGTACTATATTGCTATGAGGGTATTGCTATGCCCTGTGAAGTTTCCAGTGAAATTTCTATAGAAAGTGTTAAAGGGTTCCACCAAGCACCAATACATTTGTTTCTTCAGTTTCTCTTTCATATTTTCGATTGAAATTTCACTGAAAGTTTTACATGTAGAAACTTTACTCATTCATCTATAAACTCCTTGCGTCTCACTATCTAGTGTGACTCTGACTGGGGTTCTTGGCCTTTCAGTAGAAGATTTCTAGGCACATCTTCAACATTACATGATGAATGATATTTTTCTAAGATCGAACAAGAAAAGAAGATGAAGATGAGAGAAAGTAGCATTATGTTGTTGAGAGTTTGTTATTGAGTAATTGGAATTAAGTTAGAAATGTTATTAGCTAGATATGAATAAACTATTTGAGATTGAGTTTTTGCAAGGGAATGAATTGTAATAGATTTGTTGGTGGATTACACGTACAAAATTAACATTATTCATCAATTAATTCGATAGTATATAATAAAAACAAGCTTTGCATATAGTTATTGCCTTAGAGCTGCCCAAAAAGGAACCAAAGTAGTTAAAAGATAAAGGAGAAAAAGAAAGTGAAGTAGCTATACTCCATTTTGACTGGTCCTTAAAGCACGTACGTAGACATCATTCGGCTGTTTTGTATTTCCAATAATTGTTTGTTTGTTCACAATAACCATATATAGCTGATGTTGATGTCTGTCTGTATACAGCAATAATATGCAAACAACCTTTATTAATTAATTAATTAATGTAGGGCTGGGCATGGTTCGGTTCTGGGCCGAGCCGGTTCAGAATTAAACCGGAACCGAATTTTAGGTTCAGTTGGTGTCCTGTACCATGTAAGAATCGAACCAGATTTTAGGTCCTAGAACCGAACCATAGCAAAACCGGTTCTGAACCGGTTCAAACCGGTTTTGAACCTTTTTTTTCTTTTACTAAAATTCAAAATACACACCCAAGTTGATAATCCATAAGCAATTCAAAAATTTGCAAAATACAAACTATAAAGACAATTGATCGCTTCAGAGGAGAGAGTTTCAAAGTCTAAATTAGAAACAATCTAAAATTATAAAAAAAAAAATTCAAATATTTAAAATATAAATATCGAGACTTTAAGCGACGTCAAGAGAGGTGTAGCTCAAACTTCAAAATCTCTGGTTGAAAATTTGTATATTAAGCGAGTTAATCTATCATCTCAGTTAAAATATAGAACTATATAAGTAAACAAACATGCTACGACCACCTATATATCCAATATGAACCAAACTCAAATAGTGAAGGATCTACCCTATGGGTGTAAACAAATCAAGCTACTCGTGAGCTTCTCGAGATCGGCTTGGTAAATATTCAAATTCGACTCACTCCAGTCGAGTCGATCTTTTTTTGATATCGAGTCGAGTTCGAGTTCACTTGTACTCGACTCGAGAGACTCGCTAGCCTAATCAAGTTTTTTTTTTTTGCCTATTCGAGTCGAGTTCGAGTTTTTTGAACTTTACGTAATAATATTATATATGTATATATTGAGTCGATGAAGAGTTCGAGCTCGAGCCAAAAGCCTAATCGAGTCGAGTTCGATCTCGAGCTAAGGTGCACCATTTATAATTTAATTGAATTTTTTAACCTTATCGAGCCGAGTCGAGCCGAACTCGAACATGTCAAGTATGGCACCGAGTCGAGCTCGAGCTTGAAAAATTAAGGCTCGGTCGAGTTCGAGCTCGAGTAAACTGAGTCGAGTCGAGCTTAACCGGATACTCGACTTGTTTATAGCCCTTTATTCTACCAAAAAAAAAAAGGATGCAAGAGTGTATTACCATCTAACAATTTAGGCTTTAGGTAACAAAAGTGGTTCTGAAAAACCGGTTTAGAACCGGTTCGGAACCTGTTTTGAACCAGTAGAAAACCGCTTCATATTTTCATTATCAAAACCATTTAAGAACCGGTTCAGTCAGAACCGATTCGTACTGGTTCGGTTCCGGTTTGGTTCGCCCGAACCGGTTTTTATGCCCAGCCCTAAATTAATGTAGTATGCATATTAATGTGTACAAATAACCTTTATTTAATTTGTGATACATTAAGAGCATCTACAATGCATCAAACCCATAAACTTTTTAAAGTGTAATTTTTTTACGTGACATATACTTTTGTCTCTTTGAATCGGTGTAGATTTGTTTTTTCTTTTTTCAATCCCTCATTGATGGAGTTTACTATCGTTCATCCCTCTATTACTATACCATTTTTTAATTCTTATTTTTTTTTTTACTTTTTATTTATGAAATAATGAAAGATGATAATACAAAGATAAGTACGTAGACACTATTAAAGTAAAGTCATGAATAACTCCTAAAATATATTCACTTTTATGATATATTGATTAGTTGACACTATGTGACGCATTGTGAGTTATGAATTGAGATTTTATAGAGAGGCTCTAAAATCAGTGGAATAGTGGATGGCCAATATAAAAGTTTTCTAACATAATTAAGACCCTACACTTACTAACCTAATTAATTGTAGATCGCATTTATCAATATCTTTCTTTCTCTGGCTAGTAATAGAGAATACTTAATAATAATAAGAATTATTATTGTTATTATGAAACTATATAAGTTTACCAAAAAAAAGAGAGACATATTATAAAATTAAAAAGTAGCATGCATGATGATTAAATAATTATTAAATAAATATTTATAAAATACAAATAAAATATCACAATTCGTAACAAATTTATCAGAATTATGGATTTTACTAAATGCATCCATTTTAATCATCACTGATGTCAAAACATCTCCAAAATATATATAACTGTAAGGTTTTTATGAAGAAGAAAGTGGTTTAATTAATTAGGCCTTCGTCTGCCGTCCGACTATTTCTCTGAAATATAATAAACCCCATCTTATCATCACTTAAATTTTGGCAGGTTGCATCAACGTAAACTCCTCATGTCAAGACACGCTACTAATTAACTCGCTAATAACTTATTAACCATTTTTTCCCATAATTTTGACGACTATTATTTTGATGCTAACTTAAAACTACCATATATAATAATCTAAAAAAAAACAGCTTGAGTACAAGAATTATTCCAGGGAAAATGTGTTGTCACCTGTCACTACTAGTAGGCACTAGGCAGGCTTTAAACAAAAATCTCTGTGGTGCATGCATAGTTGGACCACTACCATATATATAAAGAAACCCTAATATAATATCTCTCTCTTTTTGTCGTACTTTTATAGAGGAGTGAGCATCCACCGACGAGACGATAAAACAACGTTTCCCTCCATAATATTATTAACCTCACCTCTCCAATGGATCCTTTATAGTGTTGATACGTACTCTCAATCCATCCATCCAAATCCTCTCTTACGTACTTGACTCGAAAGCTTACCTTAATGGGAAATTGCCTCCTCGGAGGCTTAGGGCCAGAAACCGACCACCACCACCACGGCGGCATAGCCAAAGTCGTTTCATCAAACGGCGCCGTGATGGAATTCTACACACCAGTCACTGTGGGTCCCATCACCGACCAGTTCCCGGGCCACGGAATCTTCCGTCGCCACTTCTGGAAGTCTCTCTCGCCTCACGAGGAGCTCGAGCCAGGAGAATCCTACTACCTCCTTCCGACCAACACTTTAAGTAGTGTCGCTAAAAGTGGGCAAGTCACAAGGGAGAAGCATGTCCGGTCTAAAAGCATCCCTGACGGTTCCCGGGCCCCGCCCTATCGGCTGTCTGTCGACTGTCAGAGTTCGCTGAAGCGATCGTACACGGAAGTGTTTGGTCGGAGCGGGGTGTGGAAGGTAAAGCTGGTAATAACTCCCGGGGAGCTTGCGGAGATTCTGTCGGAGGATAGCCGGACTGAGGAGTTGGTGGAGAGTATGAGGGCCGTCGCTAAATGTAGCAGCGTGGTGACAAGCGGGTCGTCGGTGTCGGACCAGTGGAGCCGGTCGAGCAGTAGGAATGCATCGGCAAAGGGTGATGCTTTGGTTTTGGAGATTTAGCGACGCTTTTTAACTGTAATGCCTCGTCTTTAGTATCTTTCGGGTAAAGCATATATGTTGTGTTACTATTTATATGAAAGAAAAAGAGTAGAGTTTCTCATCTGTAATGTAGTATGAGTCTCAACTGTCAATTAAAGGTGTTAGCTATATTATTATACACTGATTAAAGTTATTAGTTTTATTTTTGTTGGTAAATTAAAGGAAAGGAGGATAAAAACTAGTTTACAACAACCTAGAAACAATACGTTTTCACTTCTATCAATTGATCATATAGCAATAAGATTTTCAAATGATTAGGAGTAGATGGTATGATCCCAAATGCTTCACCTATTCCAATTGCATTTTTGCAAGTTCGTCTGCAATCTTATTTATTTCCTAGAAAATGTGTATTAACTTGTACATTCTGAAAGTTTAAAGGACATTCCTGCAATACTCATCATTGATGAGATTAATAGTCTCTTTCGCATCCATTTCAATATAGATTGATTATATATTCAAACTTTTCGTTTGTTCAATCAATTAGAGCTCATAATTATGCAACAAGGCTATTTGTTGAGCAAATTTTCCTTTGAAAACCACTAATCCAATCATTTTGTGCATTTCTCAAACTACACCCATGTGGATCCAGATTGCCCAAAATTGATCCATCTGTGTTAAGTTTAGCGCAAATTGATTTAGAAGGATACCATCTAACTTGAACAATGGTAAAATGAACCCCACTACAAGAAATTTGGTCTATAACTACGACTGTTATTACGTAGAGCATGTTTATTGTGACGACTTAAACTTTTTGTCACATATCGTGTAGAATGTTTAAAACATCATCAATATTCAATCGCGATTGTTAGGTTATAAAGTCTAGGTCAACGGGTCGTCAATCTAGAATTTATCTCCCACTAATGAAATGTCGGGTTCAGTGCTCCTAGGACTAGTCGTTCTGATCCGTGCCCTTATACTCCCTTGGGGTAGTCGTTCTGATCCCTGCCCTTATACTCTCCTTCTGACCTCCTTTCCTTCTCTCTTTCTGACCTCCTTTCCTTCTTTCCTTCTGACCTCCTGAGGCTTGTACTTCTTACCCCTGGTGCTTGTCCTACTGCCCTATGCTCTTCTGCTTCCTTGGTTCTCTTCTCCTTGCCACCCTGCAAGAGGGGCAATACCAGGCACAGAGGGGGGGGTGGTGCCTGATGAACCCTCTCTGATGCCTAAGTCAGTACGGTTTTAGAGAGATAAAGCTAGAGAGATGTCAGAGCAAAATTGTGCAACTTGCCAAGATGATCCAATGAGTTGTGAATGTGGGGTATTTATAGGCAACGGTGTCATTAAGGTGGCTTAATGACATCGTTAGCCTTTAAACACAATTAATTAACCTTTAAGCACATAATTAAGACCTTAGGATTCGGAGGAGATAGGCGGAGTGGACCGAGCGTGGGAGTCCGAAAGTGGTGTCGGGGCCCTTGGGGGGGAGAAATCTGACCCCCAAGGGTAGGGGTTGGGTGAGGACACCCAACCCCTCCTAGGGAGGGTGGGGTTGGCCAACCCCATCCCTCCTAGGAGGGATCGGGTTGGCCGACCCGATCTCTCCTAGGAGAGATCGGGTTGGTCCACCCGATCTCCCCTAGGGGAGGTCGGGTGTGGCCACCCAACCTCACCTAGGTGAGTTCGCCCCGGCCGGACGGGCACTTCGGCCCCGTCCGAGCCATCGATGTTCTCGCGAAGTGTCCGGGTTGAAGTTTCGATTTACAATCATAAATGGGCGATAAAAATATAACGGTTTGGAAGTCAACGGGTTCAAATTGGGCGTATATCCATCACATGCCCCCGAGTCAACCAATGGCCTAACCCTTGATTGACTCTATTTTAGGATGGTATGACACGCGCAATTTGAAACCGGGGTTTTACCTTCTTTGTCTGAATGCCTGCTTACCCATGGATGCGTGCCTCTGACTCTGCCCCCTGCCTTATGAGATAGGGGAATTGTAAACGTCAGAGTAGCACGGACGTGTGCCTAGGCACGCGTCCGTCTGAGGTGGGAGTAATAAATCTATCTTTGCTACAGGCGTATACTCGAAAAATACACGCTTGCATAAGGATGCAATACGAATACACCTAAGTGACTCATGCTTCAATTTCGTGCCAGGATTTTGCCCAAGTGAAGGAAAAATTAATTTTGGTCCGAAATTTTTCTAAGTATAGGATACTAGAAAATACGCCTAGGATGTTAACTAGGAGTGAACATGGACATATCATGAACATGAGGATGTGTACTAGCACACATGCAAGTAGGAACATAAGGATGGGAGTGAGTGGAGACATGCTGCGATTGTGGTCAGGAATGTATGCATGAATATATGGCGGCCACGTGCATGGACGTCTAAATGTTTGAACACATGGGAGTGTGTATGTGAGCATGCATATGAGTGCAAGCATGAACATGTATGTATGCATGGACGGGTTGTGAGTATGAGCATGAGTGATGACATTGATGTACCTGTAGATGTTAATCATGAATATGAGCATAAGTGCAAAGGTGAAAGCATAGACCTCTCCTTTACTTGAGGGTGGGAACTCTGCCACTCAATGGGACACAACGTTCCGCCTCCCTCGTACTAGCGTGAGCATTGTCCATTAATCTCGACCTTCGGCACGTGTAACATTTTTCCTTCATTCGTTGGAGCGTGTGTATAGCTCTTGACCTTTACCCTGCAATTTGTTCCCCATAAAAGTGAGGGTGAAAAAGCTTACAAGCTTTCTTCTTACCGCCGCGAGCGAAGGGGTCTATTGACATGTGTTAAGGGTTGACCCTTCCTTCGGATGTGCTGGAGCGTTGCTCCATTTGGGGAAACTAAAAGTTCGCCCTCTTCCCTTGGTGTTAAGGTTGCCCCCGTAGTAGGCGTATCTCGCCCCTCCATGAGTAAGGGTCGATCTTTGCGTTGGTTGCTCGTATAGATGACTCACTTTTTGGGAAGCTTTCTTCTTCAGACAGGGAGACCTTGAAGATCGTTTTCCAAGGTGGTCAGGCCAAATCTGACCGTCCGTTGAATCAGATGAGAGGGAAGGACCCTCTAGTTCTGCTTATCAGGCCTAGAAATTTTCTAAGTCAGGGGTGGCTGCTAATGCTTCCAGTATGTTCTTTTTCCCTTCTCTTTTCTCTGTGATATACTTATGATTGTTCTCATGCTGCTTCCTTCTTGTTGTTAGAGCGTTCTTCCTTGGTTACCGAATGGTTCTTGTGGTGGGTGAGAGTTCAAGTCAATCTAAATCCGAGGTGCGGAAACCTGACTCTGAGGTCGGGCCCTCGGCTGCCAAGGAGAAGGAAACCGCGAGAGGCTCTCCTTCAAGTGCCCCCTTGCTGACTCCCTCCCATGATAAGGAGGTAGTGGTTGAAGAGGCACCTCTTTGCTTGACAAAAGGAAACAACCTGTGGCTGGCGATGGGGAGATCATAGGTCTTGATGTCTCTTCTCTATCCCCTGCCCCCCAGCCGAGGGGCCGAGACTCAGGTTCATTTCATCTTCATGTAAATTTGACGACTTTCGAAGGTGTCTTTGGCTTTCCTATGGGTTATGTTATTAACCCCTGCGTTGAAAATTTTTCTTTTGGTGATGGGTGTGATCATCGCCTTTCGTTGAGGTTCCTTTCTCTTGCCATGGCTCTGATTAAGATAGCAAATTCTTGCTTTGGAGTTTGGTGGAGACTGCTCCTGAGTTAGCCTCTACTAGTATCGTAGTTGTGATCGTTGTGGGGATCGTTTTGTTATATGCCCTCAATAGTGCTTGTCGTGATTCTTTGTTTCATGGTTGATTTCGTGAGATATGGAGGTTGTCTTCATAATGAGGACGTCTCCTTCCTAGTATCACCCAGTGGGTTGAAATATACGTGCCTACCTTTAATGAGCGTACGAAGGGTGTTGTTTTTCCTTTTTCTTGAACCTCCTCCTAAGGCTAGGCGTAGCCTTTTGATGTTCGTGGTCGGGATGGTGTCTTTACAATGCATGTCTTTGACAGATGTTTTATGATGTGCTGCCATGATAATCACTTCGGGGTATGTGGACGTGATAGCCACTTCGTGATGTGTCGGAGTGATAGCCCTTCTGTAGTGTGTGGACATGATAGCCAGTTCAGGGTATGTGGACGTGATAGCCACTTCAAGGTATGTGGACATGATAGCCACTTCAAGGTATGTGGACATGATAGCCACTTCAAGGTATGTGGACGTGATAGCCACTTCAAGGTATGTGGACATGATAGCCACTTCCAGGTATGTGGACATGATAGCCACTTTAAGGCATGTGGACATGACAGCCACTTCAAGGTATGTGGACATGATAGCCACTTCAGTGTATGTGGACATGATAGCCACATCACGATGTATGGAGTTGTGCTTTAGTATTCCCTTCTCATTGGAGAGCCTTTATTGCTATAGTTGCCTTTTGTGTAGGCTATGTTTGTTGGGTTAGGTCCCGATGTCTCGTCTTGTCGGATGTTGTATCCTTTATGCTCTTTAGATGTCTCCTTCATGAGTTGTGCTTGACGATGTTCAAGTCTGATACGAGCATAGGTCACGCGAGGGCGACATGCATGACAATAACATTTGTCGGCGGTTGATTTGTGTGACTTGTAAGGCAATTCTCTTCTTGATGGGTCGAGCTTATTTTGAGAGCTTTGACCTTCGGATTTCATGTCTTTGCTATCCTTCTTGGTGGTGTTGGGTTCCTTTGAGATACTTCTCTTGACTTGTGATATGGGTGGTAGGATAACTCGTTACTTTTCATGATAACCTCTTGTGCTTCTGTATATGATCCTTTGGTCATGGACTTCTCCTTTGAATATGCTTTCCTTTCTTTATCTTTCTTTTGTGCTTTCCTTCACATTATACCTGCTATCTCATCAAGAAAAAACATTATTTGTTCTTCACATTACTTTACTTAGAAATTTCTTTCTCATGGTATCCTTCTGAGCATAGTGCGATGATCTCTTCTGATACCCCTTACACGGTATACGTTGTACTGTTAGACCAAAGATACGCTCTTGGTGGGCGTCGAAATCTGTTCACGAGACAGGCTCTCGGACGGCACTTAACGTTTCACAGGATAGGCTCCCGGAGGGCACAGGTTAGTCCACCGATACGTTCTTGACGGGCGTCAAAATCTGTTCACGAGACAGGCTCTCGGACGGCACTTAACGTTTCACAGGATAGGCTCCCGGAGGGCACAGGTTAGTCCACCGATACGTTCTTGACGGGCGTCAAAATCTGTTCACGAGACAGGCTCTCGGACGGCACTTAACGTTTCACAGGATAGGCTCCCGGAGGGCTCAGGTTAGACCAAAGATACGCTCCTGGTAGGCGTCGAACTGGTAGTTTGAAATCTACCTCAAGATACGCTCTTGGGGGCGTCGAACTGGTAGTGTTTTTTCTACCTCAAGATACGCTCTTGGGGGCGTCGAATCTGGTAGGTTGCAAATCTACCTCAAGATACGCTCCTGGGGGCGTCGAATTCGTAGTTTTTGGAAACCACTCTCAAGATACGCTCTTGGTGCGTCGAAGTTCGTAGTGTAATAACTACTCTCAAGATACGCTCTTGGGGGCGTCGAAGGTCGTAGTATGAACACTACTCTCAAGATACGCTCCTGGGGGCGTCGAAGTTCGTAGTTTTTGGAAACCACTCTCAAGATACGCTCTTGGTGCGTCGAAGGTCGTAGTGTAATAACTACTCTCAAGATACGCTCTTGGGGGCGTCGAAGGTCGTAGTATGAACACTACTCTCAAGATACGCTCTTGGGGGCGTCGAAGGTCGTAGTATAAAAACTACTCACAAGATACGCTCTTGGGGGCGTCGAATCTGTTCGCGGGATAGGCTCCCGGAGGGCACAGGGTTCGTAGTTTTAGAGCTACTCTCAAGATACGCTCTTGGGGGCGTCGAATGTGTTCGCGGGATAGGCTCCTGGAGGGCTCATAATATTACCTTATCTTGTGTCCTTTCTCATGTAGGGTGCGTCTTTGGTATGCTTTTCGAGTCTTTACTTGACTTTTCCTTCTATGATATTGCATGCTACCACGCTTTTCCTTCCATGTGGGAGATCACCTCTCGAGGGCGATGTTTGTGTGTTGCCAACTTAGGACGAGTTCGTATAGGGAGTTGATGATGTTTTCCTCTTATGTGACCTCTTCTAGGAAAAGTGGTATTGCATGTTCTTGTGATCTTCTGCCTCTAATCTCTTCTTTTTCACTTAGGTGGACTACCAAGCACTTATTCGTTTGGTGCCCCCCAAGTTGCTTGGTGGTCACACCGCCTTTCATATTTGGCCGTTGAAGGCCCCTCGTTCATTTTCTTGGTTGGGTACCCCTTATGCTCAGGGCTCCCTTGTCTGCTTGTTTGAATGCGATGAGTGTCCCTTGTAGGATTTACTCTTTCTCATGCTTGCTTGTTTCAGTCATAGGCATGGTTTGAATGATTCCTTTGTCGGATGTGTCTTTGGAGGTTGTGTGGAAGAGCTTTTGCTTTGGGTGGGTGGGGGTGGATTTCATTCTCTTGATAACTAGGATGTGGCAATGTCTGTATCCTAGGGGTGCTTGTAAATTTTTCCCCCCTTTCCTTGTGTAGGTTGAAGAGCTCTCTCATAGAATGATGTCTTGAGTTGTTAATCTCGTAGGTGTGTTTCAGACTAGTCAATCTGACCCATGCTCTTTGCTCGTGTATGGGGGGGGGGGGGGGGGGGGGGGGGGGTCTGACCGGGCTGTATCTTCTTGGAGTGTTGTGGCACTTAGTGTGCCTTGCCTTTTCCTTCACACTGGAGTATTCTTCACTGCCCTTAGGGGGTTCTCCTCTTGATGGGATGCCAGAGTCAAATGTCTTATCATTTGCAGACAAGGTGGTTGATCGGGATGTGCGTCTAGTGTGAAGGTCGATCTTGAAACCTTACTCCCCAAGCTTTAGAGCTCTTCTTTGGTTGATCTTGTAGAACTATTATCCTGCCCTAAGGCTCTTGGTAGGAGATGTATCTCCTTTTTCACACTCTAGTTGTTGCACTATCTCCTTTGCTAAACTTGCATCTTTAGAGTTTCTCTCTTGGTGCATGACTTCAATGACAGGATTTCCTACCGATGTTTATTCTATTAGGACTTGTATCCTTGGTTTCCCTCCTTTCTTGTGAGATGGCGAAGGAGTGCTTGTGAACACTCCAATGTGTCATACTTGGTAGAGGTATGCGCCTAATCTTTATGGCGCTGTCTTGAATCTTCGTGTACCTATCTCTGATGAACATGCTATTCATTACATATATAGTACGGAGTCCAAGGATCTCCGGGTTAGGATCATAGCTTGAGAACAGAGATATAGTCATCTATTAGATAACTTCTTTATCTACGGAGTTTATTTTTGCAAGGATAAATGCAAGGATACTTGTAAGGATACTTGTAAGGATATGTGTTCCATCCTTTTCCTGGTTCATTTGCAGTGCCGTGTCCCTAATGGGTGTGTTGATGTTCTGACCACCTTTACTAGTAGGGGGTCCCTTGATATTAGGTATGCCTGACTCTTCTCTAGTATCATCAATGGTTGGTCATGGGAGATGTCTGACGGACTCCTTTCATGTACTATGGTTCTCTTCATGTCAAAGTTGGTGATTCCCTCTCTTATGACTAACATATCATTGTGTGGAAATACTATGTTTTCCATATCCCTTTTTAAAAGCTTGATGATGGTGTCACCGTTCTTCCTTTGCTAGGCTTGGTGTCCTTGAGGGTTTTTGATGGAAGTGTATTCCATTATCTTGGATGAGCTTTCTAAGTGTGGTTGTGTCTCCTGGCTATTTTGTGAAATCATAAAGATCCGCTGGAGGTGTTTGCCTTTGATGGTGGGCGTTACCCATGTGATATGGTTTCCTCCATTTTTTGAGGGATGTGTTCGCGGCTACTCCCTCTTGTGCTAATGGGCGTTTGTGGGGAGGGCATGTTGTGACTGGTGCCCCCCTTGCATACCAATGCCAGATGGGATCCTTTGACGGGCTTGGCCCTAGGATGCTTAGTGGACGGTTGTAGTAGGGGTAATCCTTCATGGTAGTTCCTCTATAGGATGTTGGGAGTGCTCAACTTATTTTTGTAAGTGAGTTTTCCATCTTGTGATCTTTCCCAGAAACTTGACCTTATAGGTGTTCTTTGGGATTGAGGAATATGTTGCTTGTGCATCTCTTGATTGTCGACGGCCTTTTACTGATTCTTCTAGTGGTCCACCTGTGTATATATATATCACGGAGCCCGAAGGCGTCCGGTATGGTCATTCTTGGAAAACATGTTGATGTTAAGTATCATAATCTACTCCTTTTAGGGAGTTGACTTGTTATGCAGTTAAATTAAATAAGAGGATATGGGAAGGATATGGGTGTGGGGTGTTGAAATCCCCTGCTTCCTTGGTAATGTAACTGTCTTCCTCCATTAGTCTGTGTGTATTCCTTCCACTTGAGGAAATGAGGTCGCATCCTTGCAAGGCGGACTAGGTGGAGGTGTATCCTTCATGTATGCTATGTGCAGTCTCACTCAACTATGTCTCTCCATGAGACTTCCCATTGTAGTAGCTATGTGCTGACATGGTGTGGTACTCTATTAGTTCCCTGTTCAAATCCTTGTCTTTTCAACTCCTCCCCTGTCCTAGGGGGATGTGTGCCAAGGGTTGTCATGCACAAGGGGTTTGGATCTGTTGTGCTGTATCATGGGTAGGTGGTTGCCTTGTTGTGTTGTTGGGACTATGTCCCTCTCTTTTAGCTTTCGTTGATATGTCCCTTAGTCATGTCTGTAGTGATACGGACTGTATGTGTACATTGCCAGGGTGGATGTTGGAACTCCTATATCCTTGTTGGTCTGGCGTGTATGTTCTCCCTTAATGCGGTGTATGTCCCTGTTGGGGTACTTGGTTGAATCCATGCCTCCTTGGAGGTCTTACCTGTCTATCTGCCCCCAGAGGGGTGTATGCCCTGGCATCCTACTGTGTCTGTTGCTGCCTTGGAGGCACAGACTGCTGCCTTCCCCCTGGGGGTGGCCTTTGGTTGTCTCTCCTTTGTTCTCCTCGTTGCCCTGTTCGAGGGTGCGAGTGGCGTTCTTCTTCTGGGTCTTGTTCTTCCTCATGAACTTCTTCTTCTTCATGCTGGTGTTGCCTTCTCTGCCTGTTCCTCAGAGTCTCTATATGGGCTAGCAGCTCATCCAATGCGTTCATCAACCTCGGAGTCACTGTCTGTGCCCCTTGCGAGTATGCGGGCCTTATGTTGGTTGTGTGGGCACGATTGTCGTTCCTTTGAGTTAATATTCCATATGGATACCCTTGAGGTTGTGCCTCATAGTAGTACCCCTGTGGAGGTGCCGTGTATTGGGATGGCACTCCTTGTTGCCCCCCTGTCCCTGTGGCTTCCTAGTCAATGGAGTTGGAGCTGTGGAAGCCTCCTCCCTGCTTGTTAGGCTGGGGTGCTTGTGGGGCTACTTGAGGCTCTGGTGTGCAGGCTGTTTCTCTGGGTTAGGCTGCCTTGCTGGAGGTATAGGCTGTCTCTCTCGCCTATTGCCCCCAGGTGGGCGGTGATGCCTAGATACTAAGCTGTTCGTCATCGCTCTTGTTATTGCCAGGCTTTCTATTCGAAGCCCACAGATGGCGCCAAGTGTTAGGTTATAAAGTCTAGGTCAACGGGTCGTCAATCTAGAATTTATCTCCCACTAATGAAATGTCGGGTTCAGTGCTCCTAGGACTAGTCGTTCTGATCCGTGCCCTTATACTCCTTTGGGGTAGTCGTTCTGATCCCTGCCCTTATACTCTCCTTCTGACCTCCTTTCCTTCTCTCTTTCTGACCTCCTTTCCTTCTTTCCTTCTGACCTCCTGAGGCTTGTACTTCTTACCCCTGGTGCTTGTCCTACTGCCCTATGCTCTTCTGCTTCCTTGGTTCTCTTCTCCTTGCCATCCTGCAAGAGGGGCAATACCAGGCACAGAGGGGGGGGGTGGTGCCTGATGAACCCTCTCCGATGCCTAAGTCAGTACGGTTTTAGAGAGATAAAGCTAGAGAGATGTCAGAGCAAAATTGTGCAACTTGCCAAGATGATCCAATGAGTTGTGAAGGTGGGGTATTTATAGGCAACGGTGTCATTAAGGTGGCTTAATGACATCGTTAGCCTTTAAACACAATTAATTAACCTTTAAGCACATAATTAAGACCTTAGGATTCGGAGGAGATAGGCGGAGTGGACCGAGCGTGGGAGTCCGAAAGTGGTGTCGGGGCCCTTGGGGGGGAGAAATCTGACCCCCAAGGGTAGGGGTTGGGTGAGGACACCCAACCCCTCCTAGGGAGGGTGGGGTTGGCCAACCCCATCCCTCCTAGGAGGGATCGGGTTGGCCGACCCGATCTCTCCTAGGAGAGATCGGGTCGGCCAACCCGATCTCTCCTAGGAGAGATCGGGTTGGTCCACCCGATCTCCCCTAGGGGAGGTCGGGTGTGGCCACCCAACCTCACCTAGGTGAGTTCGCCCCGGCCGGACGGGCACTTCGGCCCCGTCCGAGCCATCGATGTTCTCGCGAAGTGTCCGGGTTGAAGTTTCGATTTACAATCATAAATGGGACGATAAAAATATAACGGTTTGGAAGTCAACGGGTTCAAATTGGGCGTATATCCATCAGCGATGACTGGTAATCGCAATAAAACAAGTGTTGTGACGATGACAAGTCTATTGCGATGATCGTGCATCATCGCAACATAATGAATTTATTGCGAGGATGTATAATATCCAATTGCAACGAATGCTTGTCACAATACAAATCTCCCACCAAAACTTTAGCGTTAACTTTGTTAGAAAATCACCGCATATCGTCACAATAGAATGAGTTTATTGTTAGGATGCAGAATATCCAGTTGTGACGAAATGCTCTTGCAATAAAAAATTTCCCAACATTTTTTTTGGCCAATCCCAACAAAAATTTGACTCAGATTATCGAGAGGAAAGCAATTGCGACGATGTCAAATCTTTTACTACGATCATATGTTGTCGCAATATGACGGATTTCTTGCGATGATTTGTAATATACAATTGCGACGAATGCTTCTCGCAATACAAATTCGTCCAAAATTTTGGCGCAAACTTTTCCGATAAACCAATTGCGATGACACGTAATCTATAGCGATTATCGCATATCATCGCAATTGAATGAGTTTATTGCCATGATTTTGAATATCCAATTGCGACAACCAGTTCTCGCAATAACAATTTTCCCACAAAATATATGTCGCCAATTATCTATCGGAAAACAATTGTAACGACACAAAATCTATAGATATGATCATTTTTCGTCTCAATAGATGGATTTATTGTTACGGATGTAATATCCAATTTCGACGAATACTTCTCGCACTACAAATTTCCCACCAAATTTTAGCGCAACATTTTACGGAAACTAATTGCGACAACATATAATCTGTTATGATGACATCACATCACAAACTCTAAACCATTAATTCCGAAATTTTAAATTATAGACCTGAAAATCTTAATACTCAAAACGTTAAACTCTACACCTTAACAGCTGAATACCATATATTTAAAATCCTAAACCTTAAAATCTTAATACTTTAAACCTTAAAATCTTAAACTCTAAATCATGAAATATTAAAGGTTAAACTCAAAACCTTAAATCCTTAATCTCTAAACCTTAAAACCTTAATATTCAAAACTTTAACACTAAACCTTAATATCCTATATACGCAATTTTATCCGAACCAAACCAGACATCGGATAAGGGTCCGGTTTCTGGTTCGGCCAGTCCGGCTGCGGTCAGACCCGGTCTTGTGAGAAAGTCCAAAGAACAAGAGCAGCAGACGGACAAGAGCCCAAAGTCCAAAGACCGAAACCTTCTGTTCTAAGCAGCAAAGCCCACGAACCTCAAAGCCCAACATCCTAGGCGGCTTATAAACTTCAAAACCTCAACTTCAAAGTTCAGATCCGCACCTTGGCATCTTCAACACCTGGATAGGCAACGACTGCTGCCACAAGTGGTACGGCGTCAGCTGCAACAGGAGACCCACTGCGTCACCCACGTCATATTAAAATTAAAATCCACATTATAAAATATATCAAATAATATAATTTAATATTATACTTTACATTACAACCAGTGTTATCAGAACCGGACCGGACGTCGAACCGGCAAGGGTGCCGGTTCCCGGTTCACCGTTCAGACCGCCGGTCCGACCCGGTTCGGTTGCTGGTCCACATAATATAATATATATGATATAATTATAAATAATTAAGCACAATAATAAAAATACTAATCCAGACCGCCGGTCCGACCTGGTTTTTTTTTTGTTTTTTTAATGAAAGGAAAGTCCGAACTGGTGAACCGGCGAACCGCCCGGTTCGCCCAAAACCGGCCGGTTCGGTGAAAACCGGACTTCAGAACCGGGTTCGCTTACATCCTCTGGAAATGAGCAAACCGATCCGACCGCCGGTCCGGTCCGGTTATGATAACAATGATTACAACACAACAAAACACTTCAATCTCATATTACATTACTTAATTTATATTATTCATAATTTCACATTTTAATTAATTTACATTATTTTCATCCAAATGCCCTAAAAAATAGATAAATGTTTATGTAACACATTAAACAATTATAAATTATGTAAAATTATTATAGATGCTCCGGAATTATTTAATTAGCTGATAATGATACCCCATTTGAAAGTTTTCTCATATAATAATTTTTTTTTCTTTTATGTATACATGATCAACAAAATTTGAACCGCTCAATGAGTCAAGTCAACATAAGTCATATACGCTAGGATAGAGAAACAAATCGAGCACATTGTATTGTATTTGTATCCACCCATTCCTTCAAAACCGTGGCCTGAACATAAGTGTTTTGTAGCTTTGGACCTCTCCTAGGCTAGCTACCTGAAATTTTAGGCATTCATTCATATTGACTGAGTACTCATGTCAGGAGTTGAGTGAGTGTTGACTTTTGGTATAGAGCTCTATTGGTGGGTCATCATCCCATTAATTCTTTCCTGCATTTCCAAGCTAATTATTATTCCACCAAATATATATTATTTATTTTTATAATTTATTACTTTTGAGGAGAAAGATGTACAGAAACAAACATGTTATAAAAGCTTTAGTTATGTTGTGCAACATCTATTACCACATACAATAATTAGATAATATTTAAGTAAAATAAACAAAAATATCTAAATATGAATTTATTTAATGATGTCAATCGGTTTAGAGTTCCAACATTGTTAATTCAGCCATATTTGGAAATATAGAGAACGAAGCAACTCTTGGTCCAAAAATTTCTAAAATTAATTTTAAAAATTGAATTTGCCATTATGACACTACCTTTATTATATGACTTAGTCAAACACAATTATATTATTTAGATTTGATTATATATATTAGATACAGATATTATATACATTATGACACTTATAAATGATATAAATGCACGGCTAACAACCTCCCCGAAAGAATTAAGAAAGTTCGGTAGATTTTGTTTAGTCTTCTTAGGGTGTCCAAGGGAGCTCAATTAAGATGACAAAACATGTATCAATCTTATTACATGCATTTATAATAATTAACTCACACCACCATGAATAATTTTCATTCCTAATAATGCTAGATGGGGTTTAAACTTCAAACCTAAATGAGACCTATAGTTAGAATGAAGAGAGCGCTAAACCATATTAGGTGGGGTTATATTATTATTATTATTATTATTATATAATAAATAAGTGTATATATATATAAACAAAATATGTAAGTGACAGATGTTTGGAGGGCGGTGGTGCTAGCTAGGGTTTATATCTGTAATATAGTTGGGGGGCCGAGTATGTGGCCAAGGAAGCTCGGCATTAATACAGTTGAAGAAAAACTTGCTTACATTTATTGTTTCGGCCATTTATATTTCCCTCCTAGTTATAATAACGCAATTATAGTCATGAGCTGTCCCCAAAGATCCCATAGTATATATGACAAAACATGTTTTAATTAACTCAGCTTCTGATATCATCGAGCTAGTTATATTAGCTACCAAGATCTATATATATATCCCTTAACGTGTTAATTAATTGATGACAAACAACATATACTTGGAGAAATATGTATCCTACTATATATATAGCTAGTGCCAGTAAATTTTTAGAAAAATCAAAGCTATAAGTTTTTAAAGTTTACTAAATGTTCGCAAATTAATTGATATTTTTAACTAGCTTGGGGGGACAATAATAATTTTTCAGCAGAACAAATATAAAAGTTTTAATTTTAGAGTGAGTTGAAAGAATATATACATTTTATAACTGAAATTGTTGTCTTTCAAATTAAGTTGAGAGTTCAGTTAAATCGACCATCTTCCTTAAGTTCTAGAGAGTGGCTCCAAATATATAATATGCCTAGCTAGCTAGAATCTTTTTTATCTTTATATATATACAGACGATCGAGGGTGGTTGGTATCAAGTATGGTCCAAGATCATCATATCGTAAAAAAATAAAGAAGGCCTTATTAAGGAACAATAGATATTGTTCGATTGCATCATATCAAAACCAAATTTACTAATTCGGTAGTAAATATTTCACCGGTCGTACAATTTATTAACTCAAGTCTTTTTTACCGGTTTGTCAGTCCAATTTTTACTGGTCGGACAATCTGCAAGTTTTAAATTTTTCTTGGCCGGCTTGTTAACTCAAGTTTTAAGTTTTTCTTGGCCGGCTTGTTAACTCAAGTTTTACCGGTTAAATAATTGCTAGCCCAAGCTTTACAATATACTACTTAGGTTACATTTTTCGTCTTTTAAATATACACGTGTTCGTCACATGATAAACAAATGACAAATCTTAAAGAAATGACTGAAATGTCCCATTTTAATTTTTATATAATTATTTGAATGAACTCTAATTTCATTACATTGTTAAAGAAAATTATCCATCAACGGTATAATCAATGTGCATATTCAGAATATATTAAAATAACAATGTACGATAATTATCCATATATAATGCATGTTCAATTCAGAGCAATTGCAACAAATAACAAAAATCATCCATCGTACAGGCTACGAACAATTATAGAGCTTCAAAATAATTAATCTACCAGAAAGGTGAGACGGAACATTTAAAATTAGAGTTTTATTCAACTAACTAATATAAAAATCAAAACGATGACATTTCAGTCATGTCTTAAGGGGTTTGTCACGTTTTTTAAGAATGATGTGACGAACACTTGTACATTTATATAAAGATGCATAAAATGAAACCTAGATAACACATTGTTCGACCGGTAAAACTTGAGCTAGTTATAAACCGGTTAAAGAAAAACTTGAACAAAACTAGTAAAACTTAAACTAATAATCGGGAAAAAAAAACACTTGAGTTCGTAAATTGATAATTAACCAACTTAATATTCTAGCCACTTGGTACAACTTATCACGGTAATCGTTCTTAATCATCATCTTACCCGCCGCGATCGCCATTTATTGAGAAATGATGGATTTCTCAAATATTCGGCCGCCGAATTAATTAATTAGTTTCATAATCACTATTCACTTAATTCAATTGGTTCATATCTGCTGAGAGAAAATAATCAATAAAGAATTTTGTAGCTTCAAGCCTTCAACACAGTATATGTATTTATGCAGTGTTATTTTTTTTTTTCGTGTTCGGTCATTCAGTTAGATTATTATTAATATAAAGTCAGTAGTATTCAATGCAGTAAATCTGAAACTTTCTTATTATTTAAGTTCAAATTTACATTTTATTATAGAAATTTATTTATTATACTAAATAAAAAAACATAAAGAGAGAGAAATCATAAAAGTTGATTAATTATAGGGTTTAGGGTTTAGAACTCTAAACCCAAAACTCATCATAAGATCAGGGGTTCAATTCCTGCTAGTTACCATGGAACGTAAAAATATTAATGACTAGCACTTTACCCCTTACGGACTGACCCGGTGCGAGTGAGATTAGTATAGGTGTTGAGCGAGCATGCTACTGGTGTTACCCTTCTGATGAGGGCCTCCTTAGGACCACCCGCGGGATTTATTTATTATTTTTTTTTTTACCAAATAAAAAAGGAATAGGCTAGTATATATGACGATTTAGGCCCATCCTGCTACGTAATGTTCGAGCTGTTATGCTCACGGTCTGAGTTTTTTCCCGACTAGACTTAGGGAGCTACTAGCGCACGCACTGACCTCTAACCAGCGCACGCACTGACCTCGTCAACATAGCCCCACCAGCAGCCTAATATAGTCAAGAGGCTGGTTCGTGTCCAGTTCTACTCGCCTCCTCATATGCCTGAAGCGGCGTGTGGGCCAGGCGGGACCTGATATTTTTTAAACAGGTCACCGTGAAATAATGTCCCTGAAGAGTTTTAATCCTGAAATCTCGGAGTCAAACCATATAGAAGTATAGAGTAAGCGATCTTAACTATTAGATCAGCACTGCTGGTCCTAAAGATGATTAATTAATTATCACTACCTGGCGGGTTCAACCACCACCTACTTCTTACCCATTTGTGCCAAAAAGCGCTGTAAATGAAATCAAAACAATTTTATCTCCTTACTCTTCTTCTTCATATTCAAATACAAATCCCTCCCCCCTCTCAGAGATATCTTCTCATCTCTCACGCGTATTCTTCCACCCCCTCCTTATATTAGCTAGGGTTTCTGCATTCCTGCCAATGCCATATACATTCCACGTGGCCACATTGTACGTGCGAACTAAGCTGCTTCGTCTAATTTCTTTAGCAATGGAAGAGGTGGCGGTGGTGGCAGCGGCGAAGTGGCGATCGCCTCTAACCCTATTTGGCCGGACCATCAACGAGGTTGTCAGCTTCGTGGTATTCTGCCTCCTCGACTTGGTCGATGCTGCCTTGTGCTTCGCCTTCAAGGTAGCCGACTACGTCATCGAGGCAGAATGGCCACCGTGCTACTGCTCGTCGTCCAAGGAGGTAATCACCGGCAGCGGCAACATCGTCGTCTCCGAGAAAGGAGAGTATTCAAAGATCGTATGCCTCACGTCGAGTAAGCTCCAGCTTGAGGAGGTCTCCGACACGCTGTACAACCGGCCGTCGCTCGTGTCGGAGTTTTCGTGGTCGACGGTGAAGAAGTCGGCGGCGGGGAAGGTGGCCAGTAGGAAGTTGTCGTCTGTGAGGTCGAGATTCACCATTAACTCGTCCATTGTGGAGATGCTCCAGAGGAGGGTGGTCGGAAAGCCGTCGCGGCCGCTGCCGAGGTGGTCGGACTGTGACTGTCGGCATTGTACATCTTGGACGTACCGCGGGAAGAAGACGTTGTTCGTCAGAGCTGCTGGAAGTAATAAAGGTCAGCCTTCATGAACCGGCCGGTGTCATTTATGGCGTAAACTTTACCCTTTTATTTATTAATAATTTATTTATCGCTAGCTAACAAAATATAGATTTAAATCGCAGAAAAAGAAAGGGAAGATGTGTTGTTCATCCACGGCTTCCTATCATCATCCACATTCTGGACCGAAACCTTGTTCCCAAACTTCTCGGAATCTGGGAAATCCAAGTACCGTTTCCTGGCGGTGGATCTACTAGGGTTTGGGAGAAGTCCGAAGCCAAGCGATTCTCTATACACATTGAGGGAACATGTGGACATGATCGAGCAGTCGGTGATGGAGCCATTCGGGGTGAAGTCGTTCCACATCGTGGCTCATTCGTTGGGCTGCATTTTGGCACTCGCCCTTGCTGTCAAGCACCCCGACGCTGTTATGTCCCTCACCCTTATTGCACCCGTAAGTAACCTAGCCCTAATATAATTAATTGAACCCTAGCTAATATTACTGACTATAGATTATATTAGGAAATAACATTATTTCATAATCTATATCCTTAATTAAGCATCATCGTGTGTTGTACTTTGGAACAATAGATAGATGGTGTTAGTCATGTCATGTACGTGTTTGGACCACAAAATTAAAGATGATGTTTAGTGACACATGCAATAATATCAGTTGATTATTTTAGTTATTAGTAAATAAAAATATAATAATTAATTGGAAATACGAAATTAATTAATTGATGGTGCAACAATTAATAATGCAGCCGTATTATCCGATACCAAAGGGAACCAGCTGCTGCCAAGCGACGCAGTACGTGATGAGACGGCTAGCTCCGAGGCGGGTGTGGCCCATCATCACATTCGGGGCATCACTCGCATGTTGGTATGAGCACATTACACGCGCCGCCTGCTTGGTCTTATCCAAGCACCACCATTTCTGGGAACAACTCACTAAACTCATCACTAGAAACAGGTAGGTACTCTCTACTCCACTTCTTTAATTATTATTATATATATTCAAATTCACCCACCTTTCATCTATATAATATATCTACGTCCTCATAACATATATATATATAATACGTGCTTAATTTCATATGGTTTAATTTTTATATGTGTGAGCTGCGTACCTCATCTCATTGCACTTATTTCTCAACCACCTCTCTACTTGTATTATTTCTTTCTTCTTTTTGCATTTCGATTTGTAGTTTTCACATTATTTCCAGTTATATAAGTGTTAAAATCAGTAGCATCCCAAAATTTGAAATGAGTAGTTATAATGTTAAAATAGCGGATTTGATCTTAATCATAATGATTATATATATAGCTAGACAACGTATACATTCCCCAATCAAATGTAGCACATATTATTCAAAGTGGTAATTGAACTTGTGGCTTAGGATTCTCTTAAACCCTAACCATGAATATATATAGGAATATATTGCAGCTCTAGTTGTTGGAGGTAGGGGCCGAAGAATTTAATTGATCATCATTTTTCTACAACTGTCAGAGATTTAAGTGAAACATATATGGCAAGTGATAGAGGTGTTCCATAATGTTACCAACATGTACCAATGTCACAGAGAGGACGTCTGCCTTCTATAGTTGTCCCAATTCATTGCCATGCATGGCCATCTAACTTCTGTTTTGAATCCTGATTTCCAGCAAAACGAGCTGTCCCACATTTAGTAATATTTGACCAGTCAAACTTATGAGCTATTCCATACTTACAGTTCGGTAGCAATTCATTGCGTTTTGTGAAATTTAAATTAACAATTTTTTTTTTTAAAAAATACTTCAGCTAACTTACTGAAAATATGAACTACCAGTTGGATAACTAACCCATAATAATAAAATAATATTTATAGTTAACATATATTCGATATAAAAAATAATATTTTGTTGACTCAGTTGAGAGAAGCTAAGAATGAATTAGTTGAAATTAGAGTTAAATTCAAAGTACTTGGTTTAATATATAGTTGTGGTTAATTAATTGAGAAGGTAATTAATTAAGAAAGTTGTTAATATATATATGATGATAACTTGATCTCAGGATGAGGACATTCTTGATGGATGGGTTCTTTTGCCACACCCACAAAGCGGTGTGGCACACTCTCCACAACGTAATATGCGGCGGAGCTAGCAAGCTGGACACATACCTAAATGAAGTAAAGGAGCGGTTAAGGTGCGATGTGACGGTGTTCCACGGCAAGGACGATGAGCTCATCCCAGTGGAGTGCAGTTACAATGTCCAGAAAAGGATACCTAGAGCAACTGTTAAGGTTATCGACAACAAAGACCACATCACCATTGTTGTCGGCAGGCAAAAGGCCTTTGCTCGGGATCTTGAGGAGATATGGACCAAAGCTCATTATTAATTCATCATTCAATCAATCAGCTGCATGCCACCTGAACTGAATGAATTGACGACAAGTATGTGATGATCGAGAAATTCTTCAATACATCGGTCCTAACACATGGCGTCTACGTGGTGAATCTTTGACCAATCAAGAGCTGACACGTGCGATAGCAACGTCGAAGACCACGTAGACGCCACGTGTTAGGACCGATGTATTTGAAGAATTTCTCGTGATGATCGTGGTGCATACTACTTTCTTTTACCACTGTTAAAATTAGATAGGGCTACCAAATGGTTATTAAATTACTATTATTATCAATTAAATGGGGCGGGTATTTCTTGGTTTGTGGAGTTAGTTGTTAAAAGAATTGTACTTCTTTTTGTATTTTTTTTCTTCTTATATTTGTAATGGAAGTATTTGTCAATATATGTAATCTGTAAAATAATTCATGGGATTACTGAGTCTCATAACTATATTTAAATCTGCTTGTATATATTTACTAGACGCAGTTCCAACAAAACGTGCGGAGTGAATTAGTGCATATGTATAATAAATAAAAATATATTTTTTGGCCGAATATAAATAAAATACTTGATAAAATTATTTGTCGTATAATGTTAAAAGACTAAGTAGTTTAAAAAAAATACTTATTAAAAAAATATTATATATATATAAATAAACAATCAACTATTGTATTTGGTATTTTGGTGTCTTGAGCAATACAATATGATTTCAGTTCATATTACTTTGCTTAATTACTTCATTCTTCTTCACCACTCTTCTTACTATCTGATCCATTCATCATCGATTTACTATGTTTAGTAAAATAATATGTAACTCACAAGTTCGAATCGATAAGTTAGTTCAAACTTATGTTGTTGGATTGCCATAAGCGATAGCAACGTCGAAGACCAATAAATTAAGGTGATACCAGTTCTTCTAAGTAATCTTATATGACAATTGTACTGAAAAGAAGTCATCGTCAGTGGCAACAAATATGAGATGGCGACCTGCTAATACTGTCATTACAATAAGTAAATATGAGGTAACGACCTTCTTATTACCGACATTGATGAAAATCTCTCATCTAGCTCACAGTAAAACATAAGATGACGACCTGCTTACTACCGTCAGTAAAGAAATCCCCTCACGGTAAGTAAACATGAGGTGATAATGTATCTGTCACTAAATGACAAGACTATAACCGACTGTGTCAACCAATAGTAAATCAAGCCGCCCAGCACTATGGATACTCTTCATAACAAAAAAATGTACCCATAAATTCGGTTTAAAACCTTTATAAATAATAAACTTTATATATTCATTTCTAAGATTGTTATTACACAAATACTATATTAATTTAAGTTTCAAATTAATAGAATCGTGGAGTAGAACCCCATATTTTCCCTATTTGCATTGTCAACTCAGACGTACAGAACTAAAGTCAAGGAAGCAGACTTTAAAACCAACATGTGTCTTATTTCTTAATAGTGCATGTTCAAAACTTATGTTCAAAACTTCGAATTTTGTGGAAGTCATTAAATAGTTAAAACATTTTACGAAATAACTGATGTGACAAAGCTGAAACTCTCACGTGCATGATCTTGATTTATTTATGTATATATAACTATATAAGTGTCGACACCTCAAATTTGGTCCATGTAATGAAAGAGATGAGAGCCTTATTAATATTATGCTGCCGAAATAACGAAATTACATGTGCTTTTTTTTATTATTTGTCTTGCCTTACTATGACCCACACCACCCCTAATAAAAGGTTATATCTACTTCTAATTTAACCTATCCAAAATTTGTGGATTTTTTTTGCTATATATGTAGATAGGAATGCATAAGGTAATTTTTTAAATATAAAAAACAGGAACGCATAAGTAGTGGTAATTTAAGCTCCTATTTTTTGATAATGTTCATCCATAGGAAATAATTAATTTATTTTACAATATAGGCAAGCAAGGCATGTGTGTGGTCCAGTTCTATAAGATGATTTCTGTCGTCTCTGTATAAGCCAATTTTTTTATGTTCTTTGCAATCCTGTCAGCAACAGCGCATCTGGTGTAGTGGTATCATAGTACCCTCCCACGGTACTGACCAGGGTTCGATTCCCTGGATGCGCATATTTTTTGTTTTCAAACAAAAATCTAATCTAAGTTCTAACATTGTAAGTGGGCTAGAATGGAAGCGATTTGGGCCGGGCCCACAGATCGAAGACACAGCCCGGTCCACTCCGCTCCATCTCTCCCAGAGACGAAGACCAACTAAACTTTGCAGAGAGAGATTTTTGCATCGAAGGGAGAGAGAAGGGAATCGATCAATGATCCCTGTCTGCCATTGTTGGCAAAGTTATTATTTTTTGTGTGGCAGTGATCAGTAGGTAGCTCTACACACACTGACTCTCTTTCATCGGAACCAGTAAAGCAGATCTCTCCCCAAAAGCAGCAACGGAGGAGAGGGCAGGAACCCCATTTAGAGACGAATAGACCAAGAGCAGAGGTATTAGGGTTTCGCTTGGTGATGGTATTGGCGATTCCGCGGTTCACGAAGGAGAAGCGCGCACCAGTATCTCCTCCGGCTGTAACATTCTATTTAATGCTCCTATTAGCCACCGGATTCGGTGGGGGCTACAGTGGGAAATGGTTCGTGGAAGGTAGCGGCACCGGCGGTGGCGGGAGGCGCGGCGGCTGGCTCATCGGCGGAGGTGGTTTTTGGTCCTCGGGGGCAGCCCCTACCAATGTCAGCGTAGCGATTGCCGTGACTGCCATGGCCGGCCTCGCCCTGGCTGCCACCATTGTCTACTCGCGTAGGTAAAAACATACCACCGGAGCTCAAATTCATCCGATTGCAAGTCTAATTTAAGTTAAGCGAACCCTAGAGATGGTAGATTGATCAATGTGGTAGGAAAGAGACACAATTTAGATGCTTACACAACAGAAACAACCTTTAATGAGAGCCCTCCGGCGAAGTCACACTTCATCTACACCCTCATCGTCCTCCAATCCCTCCACCTCATCGTCTTCAACAGCTTCTTCGTCCTCATCTTCGTCCTCATCGTCGTGGGTTCATTTCCGATCGGTTTTCTTAGTAGTTGCTCCATCATCGTCCTTACCGGCCTCTTCCAATCGGTGAGTTGCAATTCCTTATTCTCTCTTCTTATTCCTTCACATTCTGTTCCTTTGAGCTGTAGATTTGATATCTAAGTTTAGTTTTTGTAGCTGAATTGTCCCTCTACTTTTCCTATTCAGATCCAAATCTTGATTGTTGATCTCACCTCATTAGTTGGAAAGTCCAGTGTCCTAATCAGTTTAGTTTCAGATTTTGTACTTAACCAGCAATAGTTTCTAACAGAAGCTTTGCATTTCTCTTGATCGATGACCAATTGTTGAAGGAACAGTAAAGAAATTATGGACATAAGCTTTATAGACATTAACTGAGGCCTGATTTAACAAAGGCTTCTCCTTTATCAAGTCAGTAGCATGAGATGATTCACTTTGAGAACTACCTTGAGTGATGGCCTGATAGGAGCTGAATGGATCCTCTTTGCAAGATTAGCTACTAGGGTCTCACTTCTCATAACATAGCTGATCGCTCTTAGACCACCATTTAGTTTATCATCCACTCATAAGTGTTTTAGTTGAATCAACTTCTTTCCTAAATCAGCCGTCAATTACCAATCAAGTTTTCCTTATTTCTTATCACATCACGCTACTAAGTCGCACGTCTGTGTGATGCATGATCTAAGAGTATTTTCCACCTCAATACTTTCTATCTAGGAGAACACAGTTTGAAATACAACTTTTTAGTTTAGCTGAACATTGTTCTCATGTGCATATATCTGGATGACAGTTCAATTTTTTTTTTTTTTTTAATGAAAGGACAACCTGCTTATTGTATGTTCTTGGCCTTTCAGACTTTACTTACGCTTGGCTTAACTGCTTTCTCTTTAAATATACAGGGGTGGCCTTAAATCTCCATGGTCAAGGAGAAGAAGAAAACATGCACTTCTTGCAAAGCAGTGGATGAGTCTATTTCTACCAGATGGGAAACTTAGTGATGGTGGGGTTAAATTTCTGAAGAAGGTTCGAAGTGGGGTAAGTAGTTGGCTTTCATAGAGCAACACCCTAATTGTTAAGGTTCTCTGCTTTCTATTTATGTACTGATGAAATGATGCATAAAAGTATCTGAGTTGGATTTGCTAAACCGAACATCAATTGAAAATGGATCTGAACAATCAACACCTTTAGGTTAGGACCTGAACTCCTGTCCAACCTAGAATGATAGGAAGCATAAAACTAATAATAGTTTATTTCATCAGAAGATCTACTCCCCTATTGCTTCCTCAGTGTGGTTCTTCTATTTCGGCCCCTAAAGCATAGTTTGTTAGGGAATGCATCTCTGCCTGTATTTGTTATAGAGGCCATTTGTGCATAAATAAATGTTGAACGGAAAAGGATATAGAGAAAAAGATAGATAAGGCCAGAGCTTGGGAGCTTTGGGAGGAGAAAATCCCCTGCATGAGGGCTTACCCTGGCTGAAATGAGGGATTTTAAGTCTAGGTATTTTGTTTCTCAAAATTTTAAGTGGTTCTTTTGTTTCTCTCGAGCCATCTAATCCAGATAAAGAACAATGTAGGAGCTCTCACTATCACATGTCCATTGTTACAGATGAATCGTCCATAACATCCGTGTTCTTAATGTAATGGGTTACAGATCATAGCTGTCCTTAAAACTATACTGAATACACAGCTTCACATGAGAGAACAAAATTGTGACTACACTGCACTGAGTTAAGATTTGCAGCATGTTGGCTATTTCATTTGCTTATGTTGAACTTGCTGAAGCTTCGATTTTTTTGAAGAATATGCTCAAAATTTCTCCTTCCAAATTAATGATGTCCCCATTGCTTCATTCACATCTTAGACATAGATGCTTTCATATCCATCTTTACCAAATAATTGATACCAGAATCGAAACTTGACTCTCAATATTTTGAAAGACATGCTCTCATTCCATGGCAAGATGATTCTCTTGCTGCCACCTTTGATAGCTCGTTGGCTAGGTCTAGTTCCTATATATTGTGGCATATTTTATGATCCTAATATATCATCCATATGCCGCTTTACTAATTAGTGCCGAATTATTTTTATACATTGCGCTTTTAAGATGTCTATGCCTTGGTTAATTTTTTGTATAGCGTTCTTGGAGTTAATTTTTCCATCTTATTGCAGGGGGTTGACCCATCTATTAGAGCAGACGTTTGGCCATTCCTTCTAGGAGTGTAAGTTCTCCTCTACACCAATCTATCCTCAGTCCTATATGCATGCACATTCTCGATATATTTTTCGAGCTTTGCTTCATCTTTTCTCGGATAAAATGGAACCTTAACAAGGATCAGACAAAGAGTCCAGTTTTGATGTAGTAAAGAAAAATGCTCACCTCTGCATCTACCATGTGCATGTAGTATTTGTAGATTAAATGTAGAGGCTAGAGAATAATATTGCATTTACAGGAAGCAATATCATCGTTTTAGAGAGTATGCGCAAACTTGAGGGCTTATAAACTCATTTAATATGAATGAAATTTAGTGTTACCTTTACATTCTGTAAATAATTTAGGGAAGAAAGAAAACTCATGTGGAACCTTGTTGCTGCTGATTCCGTAGGTATGATCTTAACAGTTCCACAGAGGAAAGAGACGCTGTCAAGAAACACAACAGGTGCTAGTCAAATTTCTCTTAAAGCTCTTGATCACCCAATCTTGTTAGTTGTTAAATTACATGTAATCAAAGAAGATCTTCAATTTGTGTAATGCTGCAGAAAACAATACGAAATCTTGCGGAAGCAGTGCAAACAGATAACACGGCGCTCCGATAAGGGTCCTGGGTCGAAGGAAAACAGTGGTGGATGTAGCAGTGAGCTAAGTGGGGAGATTATTTATGGCAGCGAGTTGAGTGGTGAGATTATTAGTCACGGAGGGGGATATAACAGCGATTTCAGTGGAGAGATTAGTCAAGTTTTGGATCCCATTATGGAAAGCGTTGCTGATAGTCGAGATGACTCTCCCCTAAATCTAAAACAAGATTCCTCAGATTCTGTTTCTCAGTATCCTAAGAAAGAATATTTTGAAATTGAAGATTCAGTTCCCCGGAATCTCATGGATGAAAAGGACAATGTGTGTTCAAATGGTTCTACCTCAAATTCTCAGAAACGCGCGAATACGAGAGAAGCTCTTTCGAAGGAGAATCCAGTGGAGGAATCTGGGTCTGTTTCTCAGAATCCCAAGGAAGGATCTTTTCAAAGAGAAGATTCTGCTCCCCAAAATCTCATGCAGGAAAAGGAAAAAGCGATTTTGAATGATTCGACCTCAAATTCGAGGGAATCTCTTTCGAAAGAGAATCTTGTGGAAGAAACTGGGTCTGCCTCGAAGAACATAGATTCTGGTGTCTTGGAAGAACTGACCGAGATTGAAGGAGATGGAAGTTTAGAGAAGAGCTCAGATGCAGAAACTGAATCCACAATCTCTGATACATCAGAATCCGACGAGCTCGAGTACTCCCCGCCACTCTTCTCATCCTCTGAGCTCGAACCAACCGATCCTGTTGGAACCTTAAACCCGCTGCCATCTGAGCCCGAACCGCCCGCACCCAAAAAGTTCCACTCGGACGAAGATTTTGCCACGTGGCAGAGAATTATCCGGCTGGACGCTGTGCGTGCAAATGATGAATGGATAATTTATTCCCCTTCCCAAGCCAATGTGACACAGATGAAGGCGCGGCGTCTGGCACGGAGTGTGGGATTAAAGAATTTCGACCACCTGGACGCGTGTCGAGTCTTCCACGCAGCGCGGCTAGTGGCGATCCTCGAAGCCTACGCGGTGTACGATCCGGAGATCGGGTACTGCCAGGGGATGAGCGATCTGTTGTCCCCGATAGTGTCGGTGATCGAGGACGATGACGTGGCGTTCTGGTGCTTTGTAGGGTTCATGAAGAAGGCGCGGCATAACTTCAGGCTGGACGAGGTGGGGATAAGACGGCAGCTGAACCTGGTGTCGAAGATCATAAAGTGCAAGGATTCGCATCTGTATAGCCACCTGGAGCAGCTGCAGGCGGAGGACTGCTTCTTCGTGTATAGGATGGTGGTGGTGTTGTTCAGGAGGGAGCTGGACTTTGACCAGACATTGTGGCTGTGGGAGGTGATATGGGCGGACCAGGCTGCCATCAGGGCGGGGATAGCCAGGTCAGCGTGGCGGAAGATGAGGGTGCGGGCCCCACCGACAGACGATCTGCTGCTGTTTGCGATAGCGGCGTGTGTATTGCAGAGGAGGAAGCTGATAATAGAGAAGTACAGCAGCATGGAGGAGATAATGAGGGAGTGTAATTCGATGGCGGGGCAGTTGGATGTGTGGAAGCTTCTGGATGATGCTCATGACTTGGTCGTCACTCTTCACGACAAGGTTTAACCAAAATAATCAGCATTTCCAATTGCAACCCCCCTACTTTATGTTTTTGGTCGTGAGTAAACATATTTATTGATAAATTGATCGAGGAAGGAAGGGAATGACGAGCTAAATTGCCCGCTCTCTTGACTTATTGGATGGTGGCAACAACAATCAAGGTTGGTTGGTTCTAACATGTTTGTGTTTCTTCTTCAAATTGAACAGAAAATCTCTTCTGTTTCTTCTTCATTTTCGTCATCTTCCATGATACATGCTGTTTCCTTCCCACTGTTAAAGATTTGATTTTTTTTTTTGTTGTTTCATATCCTGGAATCAGTATAGATTTCAGATACAGTAATTCGAGCGAGTTCTAGTCAATACGAAATGTTTTTATCAGACAGAAATGAATAATCAGTCTTCACGTAGCACCACCGCTGTTCTATTATGGACGTAGTAGTAGGAGTTGAGTCCGTGTTTCATGTATGGCAATACAAACGTTCAAATAATATTTTCAACACGGATAAGAAGATTAAATTAAAAAAATTAAATTCGATGTTAAAAATAAAATTGTTGAAATTTGAATTTAGAAATAAAAATGATATGAAATTTTTTTATAGAAATAATATTGAAAACTTTATATATTTTAAGAATTAACCTAAAAACATTGAAATTTGAATATAGATATATGTGTATATATGTCATTAATGTCAATACATATTTTTCTATAATTATAATAGAATATATATATATATTATCACCATATCTTTAGGGGTTTCGATATATCTACGTCACATTAATTAAGTAGATTAAAACTTAGTCTCCTAGTAACCACACCCTAGACTGAACTGAATATGCACTAAGTCCACTCTTAGTGAACATCAATTCTTATAGTTAATGCGCAAATAGGCCACTTAACCATCAATTGGGTTTGGTTACTGAGATACCATGAATGACGGCCTAATTGACCCAATTGCAAACAAATATATTTTTGTCAAGTCGGGAACAATATAAACATTTCACGTAGTGAATCTTCCTCATTGAAAGCCACCTACTGATTTTTTTTCCGAGCGTCAGCTTTGCCTGCAACACGTGCTCCATAGATTTTCATTTTTATCGCTTCATAAGTCGTTTATGAGCTTGCAGTGAACCTATAAGAAACTCTAAGGACATCTCATTTAAGTCATTGGATTCTTCAATCACCTCAGGCACAAGATCGAACTCTTTGGATTAAGGAATCTCAAGGCCTTCTCAATGTTATGAACATTTTCCAAAGTTTATTTGTTTATCCGTAGTTGATGTACATTCGAGAGGATCCTTTTGAAGTTGTCAGAGATTTCCGAACTTTCCTGATGAAATGCCTTGAGTTGAACGCGAAGAGCTTGTAGATGGATTTTCTTCACATTTTCTACGCCATCGAACGTCTTTAAAATATCCCTAGTGTTGGGATCAAAATGACATGGCCTGAAACTTCTGGTAATGGACTTCGAGGTTTCGCCTTCGACTTGCTCTTATAGGTATATTTCTCGAAACCTTCGACTTGCTCTTATAGGTATCTTTCTCGACCTCGAGGGGTGCTTAGTCTCCTTTTGAGCGTCTGGCAAGCGAGAACCTGAAAAGGGGTTGGGGATCTGCCCCTGATTTCACTCCGAAACTTAAGTCAGTAATGGAATTTTAAAGAGAATACGGTAAAATTATCTTAAATATTTTATTATTATTAATTAAGTAATGAAAGTGCTCCCCTATTTATAGGGGAAAAGTACCGAATTTAATATGGCGGCAAGCTTTATGCCTTGATTGGCTGCTCAGTGGCGGTGGCTGCCTTTCTCTGATTGGTGGAGAGGGATGGTGATGTGTCAGTAGGTGACAAGCAGGTCGTCACCTCATCATTCCTTAGCGTTGAATGTTTCTTTAACCAGGTGACAAGCAGGTTGTCACTTCAATCTTACCTTGAGAGGAAGGTTTCCTTGGGTCAGAAGGTCGACAAGCAGGTTACCAGTTAGTACCTCTTCCTTAAAGGGAAGAATTTCCTTGAGTCAGGAGGCGGTGAGCAGGTTTCCACCCGTCCCTTTCTTTAGGAGGAAGGGCTTTCTGATAGTACTTGACTGCCGACTCGATTCGTACATTTAAGAGGGAGAATCTTAGAGTGGCTTTGTCACCATTCTTCTGATGTTGTCTTAAGAGTCGACATTCTTTTATATTGGTGTCGACTATTTACTTCCGTCTTCTCGTTCTGAACGTAAGTGGTCATCGACTTGTCTTCAAGGTTCCCGACTCAGACGTTCCCGACTTACTAATAGCTTATCCTTAATAGTGGAAATCCAATAAATGTTTGTATCGATGCCTCGAATCATATCTAACACCTAGGCTTCATTTGATGTATTAGTTGGAGCGTCTATCTCGAACATGGCTTTATCAAGATTTTGATAAATTAAATATCGTATTATTCTCCATCTTTCTTGCTTCTTCAATTCATCATTATCTTACTTTGTCATTTCTACCGCCGCATCAAATTTTTTGAACTCGATCTTCACGAGCTCTTCCGCATCAAATGATTCCAAAAAGACATTCATTTGAATGCTCTAAATATCATTGTTATCCTTGTTAATATTAATATTTGCATGATTTTTGTTGCCATCATGATCTTTACACTTGGCTTTGATTGTGATGTATGATTTTATATGTATTTGTGTGTGAGTGAGGTGGAGGCAATGAAAGATTTGTTCTTCATTTTCTAAACACATTGCTTTCTCATATTCATTATGCATATAAATGAATCTAATGACTTAGATAATTTAGACATGACATATTTTAGTAGTTTTATATTCTTAATATACTCTCACTTATCTTAGGTACTTCTAAACATTTAAGAATTCTAAACTATTAAAAACTCTTTTACAATTCTAGACTCTTCTACCTAATTCAATTTTAATTATTTCCAACCATTTATTCTAAATAATAAAAAATAAAATATTTTTGACAAATTACGTCTGCCGTTCATTCCGCATGCAATTGCAGAGTTTGTCATATTATCCACCTCACCGTGTGCCACCGCCACGCATCCCCTCGATTCTCTAGTCTTCTGCCACGGCCGCCTCCCTCAATCTGTCTTTCCCTACCCCATTCTGTATAATATATATATAAACTTCCCCTTGATATTTTCCACACTCCAATCATTACCAGCAGCTCCTTCTTCTTCCTCGTCGTCTTCTTCAAGTCGATTCAAAACCCTAGTTACGTTACATATCCACATTTTACACCAGCTGCATGCAAATGTCCCAGTCAACGGACTTCTCTGCGGCCGCAGACAACCGCATGAACGTCCGTGGCTTCTACACCCGATTCTCCGCCGTCCAGAACCCGGACCGTCTCCCGGAGTCCCTCACGCTTTTCTACCTCCCCCGCATTATTAGCAAAAGCTTCCTCGAGATAAACGGGTCAAATATCCGACCCGAAACCCCTGCATTCTTGACCCTGCATCGCGTCGTGTCGTCAAAAGGTTCAGAAAGAGGTGGATCCGTCACTTATGGGTCCAGGGACCGAATCGGAGCTGGCGAGGGACTGAGGTTCGAGGTCTACGTCGGGGAGGAGAAGGCACTGAAGGGGATCTTTAGAAGGGACTTGTACGGCGAATGGGCGATAGAGTGCCGTTGTGCGCTGGAGACGGCGGCAGATTTTGGGTGCAGGGCGGAGGCTGAGGTATACGTCGCGGCGGAGGGGGAGGCGACTGCGACGATGGTGCAGAGAGTCGGGATGGCGCCGCAGAAGCGGAGACAGAGGTTCTGTGGCTTGGAGAAGATACCTGAGGAGGTGGAAAATGAATGTGAAGATTGCTGCAGCTGGTCACACGGCCAGGGGGATGCGGTGGCGGCGGACGGCGGCAGTGATGGACAAGAGTGGATGGAGGTGGACGTCAACGCGGAGGGAGTGGGGTGGGCCGTTGACCTGGGCTTATGGGTGGTCTGTGTGGGAGTTGGGATATTAGTGTCTAAAGCATCGGCTCGAAGGCTAAGACGTGTTATATTACTATAATAAGGTTTCTACCACTATAGTTGTAATTAGTATATAGTTAATAATTTTCTTGTCCAACCGGTACTTAAATAAATAAAACGTGGGTGATTGAAAACGAGAGTAATCAAAATTTTCAAATTTCTACATCTCTTGGTATCACTTAGGAAGGATGTACGCAAAATTTGGATTTGTTTTAGTTCGGACTTAGTTGCCACGTCAACCTCTTCGGACTTAGTTGCCACGTCAACCTCACACACAATTGCAAATCGAAACATTGACCCGAACACACCACCCGCGAGAAAAAATGGCCCGAATGGGAAGAAATACCAGCTTGGACCGTAACTAGTCCTATCCTTATACGCGCTTGGATCGTAACTAGTCCTATCCTTATACGCGCAAGGACTGTAACTAGTCCGGTCCTTGATCGCCAAGATTGGACTAGTCCGGTCCCTATAAAGGACCGAACTAGACCATTCCGAACACTCATTCAGTCGGATCGCGCCTTTGAAGGACTCGTCGACGCTCCGTGCACGCGACCCCTGCACAACAATACGAACTCTCCCATGCCTACAAGTGTTTAAACCCTTTGTTATCTACCAATAAAGTACGTTTACGGATTAATGACGTCATTAGCTGGCTTAATCGCCTTGAGACCTATATATAGAGCCCAAGACTTCTCATTCCATACATTATGAACTTTTGCACATTTGAGCTATGTCTTCTCTCTAGTTTTTCTCTCTAGAAATACCGTACTCATTTAAGCATCATTGAAGGTTCGCCGGATCCACCCCGGCTTACCCTTCGTGCAGGTTCGCGAAGGAACGAATTACGAGAAGAGCGAAGGAAAACAGATCGTCAGAAAGAGGAAATTGCACTCGTGGGATCGACATTCGGGTTAATATTACTACAGACATTTTCACTACATTATTTGTTCATAAACCTTTTCATTATTGTCTTTCGTTGTCTACCTCAGTTCGTTCCGATCACGAAAATAATTCAACTTTATTAACAATTCATTCTTGTGAAATTTCTATAGAAAGTGATATAGGGTCCCACCAAGCACCAATGCATTTGTTCATTTACTTTCTCTTTCTTACTTTCTATTGAAATTTCACAAGAAATTTCACATTTTAAAAATTTACTCATATATATATATATATATATATATATATATATATATATATATATATATATATATATATATATATATATATATATATATATATACCTTAAGCTTGACAACGAGCTCCTTTGCGTGCAATATGTTGGCGAGCTTGGAGAGGGCGTAGGCTTGCGTTGTATCGTAAGCCCTAGTAAGTAAGCTGACATTTAATTAAGGGATAATGGTTACTTTGGTACCACTTCTTTGGACAGAATCCACTTTTGGTACCACTTCTTTTTTTTTTGTACACTTTTGGTACTAACGTTTTCCATTTTGTACCATTTTGGTACATCCGTTAGAATTCCGTCCAAAATGACCGTTAAACCCCATATGAGCTGCAACGTGACCAAAAACTAAACTTGGCTGGACGGATTTACCCTTAGGGAAAAGGGTTCCTTTGGTACCACTTCTTTGGGCAAAATCCACTTTTGGTACCATTTTTTTTTTTTTTGGTATATATACTTTATTTTGCAGTCGGATTTATATGGATTCGATATAGAATTGTCCCATATATACATTTCCAACTTTGTTCAGAGCCCTACTTAGTAATGTTGCAACTTATATTTTCGATCTAACAAAAGGAAACGTCGCATCTTTAAAAGTTTATATTATTGTTGCAGAGTGTTGAAATGTTTATTCTAGAGAGGTAAGGAATGACGTATCTATTTGTGTTTATAGAAAACATTATTAAATTCATAGTGATACTTTTCACAATACAAAAAGTTAATTTTAACGCCACGAACAAATAATTTTCTTATATATCGCACGAAATTCTAATACTTACAAACATATCTATCATACTATGCACCTCATTATTAGCATATATCAACTGATACATGAAACATACATACATACATACATTACAATATTGGTTTTTACAACGGCATATGAATTTCTTCGAATGTGTCAGACACAAAGTATACAAAAGAAGAGAAGAGATGTATGATGACAATGGAAGTTCTGTAATTAACATAAGGTTCACCGACTGCAAAACAAAGTATATATACAAAAAAAAAAAAAAAAAAAAAAAAGTGGTACCAAAAGTGGATTTTGCCCAAAGAAGTGATACCAAAGGAACCCTTATCCCTAAGGGTAAATCCGTCCAGCCAAATTTAGTTTTTGGTCACGTGCAGCTCACATGGGGGTTTAGCGGCCATTTTGGACGGAATTCTAACGGAGGTACCAAAATGGTACAAAATGAAAAACGTTGGTACCAAAAGTGTACAAAAAAAAAAAGAAGTGGTACCAAAAGTGAATTCTGCCAAAAAAAGTGGTACTAAATGAACCATTATCCCTTGATATTAAGGGGAGTCGGTATTTATATGTGAATAACACTTCTTAATGAGTATTTTTCTTCTGAATAATCTTGGTACTTCCATTAAGTAGTTAGAAATACAATATTGAGCTCTCTTGTATTTTAACTACCTGTTTGGGGCAAAGTTTGAAAAAAAAGTGTTTAATTGTACATTATGTTTGCACTAAAAGTCTAAAATTACGATAGATTCATTTTAAGTTCTTTGTGTAAAGATTATACTTCTTTATGTTTTAAAACATATTATTGCCGCATTTCTGTTAAAATCATATGGAAATTATTAAATATTTAAAAAATACTAACAACGCTATTATGAAAATTTAGAATGAGTCTAAGCTTTAACTTCAAAATGGTGAATGTAATACTCAACAATCCATCCAAATGGCGCGCAAGCCTAAAAGTTATTTCCTAAAATTTTGAGTTGGCTCTCAGATATTGTGCGGGGTGGGGATTGCATGGTCTTACATGGCCTTGTAACATCCGAAAAGCCATTATAAGAACAAACCACATATATCCAATATATAGGCTTAATTCATTCAAGGTCCAATGAGACACAATTGGTGGTGGATGAGAGAAAAGGAATATGAATACAGTAATGTTCAACAACTTAATCCGTACAGATTAGGACTGATGAATGTCTTCCCCGTAGGCTAGCTATTTGAGAATCATCATCGTGTAGTGCAATGCGCGGTTTCTTTTTTCTTTTTCTCAATATATACTACTAATCATATCAAGTCATCTTCAAGAGAGTTCGTCCGAATCTATTAATCTTATATATCTGAAAAAGCAGATATATTTATACATATCTATCTACACGGAACATTTTATTATCTCCCTTTTCTCCTAGTTGTCATTTTCTCACCGGAGAGAATATGCCGCTAACAAAATTTTCAAAATGTAACATTAATCTATTGATCTAGCTAGAAACCAAGTTATTCTTTTCCGCATCAAATTCGCAAATTAGCTTGTGATAAGGTTTATTTGCACCTCTCTTTCAACTTTCAAGTGTCTATAGGTTAGACAAGGCACGAACCCATAATTTTTTTTGTGAGAGGTATAAATTGAACTATAAATAAATAATCTATGAAAAAAAATTAGAGGAGCAAATATAATATTTTAATACTTATATTAAATGTATTTTTAGTACAACATGTTTGACCGAATGTGACTTTTGGTACAATATGTTTTTTTGTACCAAGCATTTGAACTTTGTAGACTTTTGTTCAATCTATTAGTTAACCGTTAGCATTTGATGTTAAGTGGCATGTGCGATAAGCGCGGCATGTGCAATTCGCACGTGACTTGCCCAATATTTTTTATTTAGTTCAATTTAGTCATTTTAATACATTTTTAATCTATTTTTTTTTCAATTTATAAGTTCTAAAAACCCAAATCAAACCACTAGACTCAATGGAGTCAACCCTGAGCCATATCTAGGCTAAAATGTTATTTTCATTTATAATTATGTATGAGATTACAAGCCGCTTATCCAATCAACTTTAGCTACGAAGAGACTGATCTTTTTAACAAATGATATATGCACATTTCCTTGGAATCTCTTCTTCTTAAGTTAATAAATTATACGGCCGGATCAAGCATATACATAACAAGTAGGAAGCTAAGCTGAGAATCGTAAGATGCTCCCTCAATGTGTATATAAACAACTCCACCATGCATGAAACTCAACTCATTACAAACCAAAAATTACTTACGTCCCTGAGTTATTACATTAATTAAGAAGACTAATTAATTAAGGAGGGGGTAGTGAAATGGAGAGTGTGAAGAAGATGGTGCGTGAGAAGCCAGTGGTGATATTCAGCAAGAGCTCATGTTGCATGTCCCATACCATAAAGTCCTTGTTCTTGGATCTTGGTGTGGATCCCAACATCCATGAGCTGGATGAGATGGCGAGTGGGAGGGAAATCGAGCAGGCCCTGGCCACCATGGGATGCAGCCCGGCCGTGCCCGCGGTTTTCGTTGGAGGAGAACTTAAGGGAGGTGCCAATGAGGTCATGACCCTCCACCTCAATAGATCCCTTATCCCGTTGCTCAAGACCGTTGGTGCTCTCTGGCTCTAGCCCTAAACCACATACCATGCACAACCACTAAATATAATTAAGACATTTCTTGTCTAGAATAATCACTAAAATAAGGAACCCTCAATTAATTAAGATGCATTTTCTTGTACCAAGCTACCTAGGCCTACATTTTTATTGCCTGAATGAATGAATTTTACACGTGAATCCTACTATAAATCTCTTTCATGTATCCAGGCAGCATTATATTGATTATAGATAATATGAGACTACATGTATATGTATGTAGCTACTCTTTGCATGGCTAGATTTATAATATATGTATGCCCTCATGAATATATATATCTATTGCGTACTAGCTAGCTCTACATGCATATTCTCATAGAACAAAATAAGAAATTAATTAGCATGACTCTAATATGTTTGTGTAAGAATATATTTTACTTACATAATAACAACCTGATAATATTAATCAATATATATACTGAGTAATATAATGTATTTTATGTTATATTATATCAGGATTGTATTTATATTACAGCCTGCCCCACGTTTTCCCATTCTTTCCGCAATTGTTGCTGCTGTCGAAAGCAGCAGATAGCTCATGTTCCGCTTGGCGCTTGCTCAACAAATACGTTACCCCCGTAGACTATTATTATTATTATAAATAAATAACATCCCCGATCGTTAATAACACATCCTCATATATATCTCCTCAATTAGCCAGTTACCTAGCTACAACCAATATATATATTATCAAACGCTGAGTCCATCAACCTTAGAATCAATCCATGGACGACTTCAAGCCAAGTGCACCCAACTCGACCGGGCAGCAGTCGTCTATGGAGACTGCCCTGCCATCATTTACGAAAATGCCACCCGTACCTGGTCCGAGACCCGCCACCGGTGCCTTAGTGTTGCATCATCGCTTTCCAAGTCTGGTTTTGGTCGGGGCGATGTGATCTCAGTCGTCGCCCCGAACGTTCCAGCCATGTCCAGCGCCATCCTCAACAACATTAACACCCGTTTGGATTCTCGTACCGTGTCAGTTATCCTCCAACACGCGAGTCGAAGCTAGTTTTGGTCGATTGGCAATCCACCTCTCTGGTCATCGAAGCTTTATCTCTATTCCCCGGGGACGCCGTCTGTCTACGCCTCGTCCTCATCGATGATGAAGGCTCCACTTCCACGGGTCGGCTAGATGGTGAAGATCAGTTTTGGCGCATCTACGACAGCCTTGTTGAGGAAGGTGACCTGGGTTTTGAGTGGATTCGACCTGTGACCGAGTGGGACCCGGTTATACTTAACTACACGTCCGGAACTACATCGTCACCAAAGGGAGTGGTCCACTGCCACCGGGCCATTTTCACGGTCACCCTCGATTCTCTAATAGACTGGGGCAGTCCCGAAGCAGCCGGTGTAGCTATGGACGCTGCCCATGTTCCATGCAAACGGGTGAAGCTTCCCTTGGGGCATGGCGGCTGTCGGGGGCACCAACATCTGCCTCCGTAGGTTTGATGCAGACATCATATATCATCTCATCAAGAAGCACGGTGTCACCCACATGTGCGGTGCTCCGGTGGTTCTCAATATGCTGTCCAGCTCCCCCCCGATAATAACCCGCTAAAAAAACCCGGTCCGAATCATAAATGGCGGTAGGAGTGAGCTCGGGACGGGACGAACGGGTTTTTGACTGAGCCCGAGCCCGAAAAATTCGGGACACAATTTGAGTGCCCCGAGTCCGACTTCAAGAAAAAATCCCGCCCGTGTCGGGACATCGGGATTTCGGGCTGGGCTCGGGCTAGCCCGAATTTTTACCAAATCCTCTAAAAGTCATAATTTTCAAACAACATTATGCATCCCTCTAATCCGCAGAATCTAGATCGTAGAAATGGAGATTCATATAGAAAAAAAAAATTAATCAAACAAAATCTCAATTGATTTTGTGGTGTTGTGTAGATATTATTCTTACCTTAGCAGAAGAGTGGTGAACAGGCTACGGACGACAGTTCTGGTGGCAGGCAAAGGAGAGGGCTCAAGGGTGACTGCGAGGAGGTGATTTGGTTATGGACCACACAGTAGCGGCGCCAGCAAAAGAGAGTGATGAGAGGGATTGTATTATGATGATTAGGACCATAGTAGTAACTGGACTCTTCAAACTTAATCGTGATTTTGTTTAAGGAATAGGAAGCCAACAAGGAGAGGGAGAGCAAAATAGGAGATAGAGAGATAGAGTTTGGCGGCTATAGTCTTCTATTCTAGGGTTAGTTATTATGTAATATATATATATATATATATTAACTAAATCTGGACGGGCTCGGGCTTTTCGGGATTTTGGCTCAGAAGCCCGAGCCCGAGGTAAGAAGAAAAATCCCGCCCGATCGGGCTCGGGTCTATTTCGGGATCGGGTTTTTCGGGACGAGCTTGGGTCGGGCTTCTCGGAATTTCGGGCTCCTCGGGTTTTATGCTCAGCCCTAACTGCCGGGGCGCCCCCGCCGGAAACACTTTTGTACCGGGCGGAATCATTAGGGTTTTTTGTTAGCCATGGGTACGGTCTCACAGAGACGGCAGGGGTCATGATTTCGTGTGCCTGGAAGCTCCAGTGGAATCGGCTCCCAGCAGATGAACGGGCACGACTCAAGGCCAGGCAGGAAGTCAGGACAGCCGGGTTCACCGAGGTTGATGTGGTGGACCCAGAGTCGGGTGTGAGAGTGACTCGGGATGGGACTAGGGATGGCAACGGGGCGGGGCGAGTATCGCTTACCCCGTACCCGCCCCGCGGGTCGAGATGGTCGACCCGTACCCGCCCCATACATCTCGCGGGGCGGGGCGGGCCGACCCGCAGGTCGCCTACTAGAATTACATATTTTATTAACAACAATTCTAAACCCTAAATTATATATTTATTTATTCAAATTTAGATTAAAATCCGAATCATAAATTATAAATTTAAATCCAAATTAAAATAAAAGTCACCAAACTCATTAGAATTCTTATTATTTTGATAATGTAGTATATTATCTATATAGTTTTATATAATATACATGTAATATATATACAAATGATATATGTGCGGGCCGGGACGACGGGGCAGGTCGGCTCTAAAACCGTACCCGCCCCACGGGTCACGGATCGCGGGTCGACGGGGCAAAAACGGGGCAGGGGCCCCGCGGATCGGCGGGTACCCGTGACCCGTTGCCACCCCTAGATGGGACTACCCGAGGAGATATTGTCCTACGAGGAGGATGTGTCATGCTTGGTTATCTCAAGGATCCAAAAGGAACCGCCCGGTGCATGGGGTGGGGCGAGTGATTTTATACGGGTGATGTCGCGGTTATGCACCCGGATGGGTATTTGGAGATAAAAGACAGATCCAAGTTAGCTAACCCTAATCCTAGTTTTTGAGAGGAAATGAGAATCGACACAAGACTTGCGGATCATCTGGTTGGGTTCCTTCATTTGGCCAACCATCACCTAATAACACTAAAAGAAACCGAGATAATTAAATCTCAGTTTTACCCTCACAATCATTACATGTGAAGGAACTAGTCTCAAACAAAAGCAAAGTTACAAATAAAACCAATCAGCAATACAAAAAGAATTACAGGGCTAAAAACCCATACGCCTGGACAAGGCCCCAACACCACTTCAGTTTTCCAGCCCAACTTGAAGCCTTCCTAATCACATCCAGCCCAAAGTCTAGGAGCCCAGCTTGCATCTCCACACTAATTATTAGTGGGGGTGAGAATAAGCAGTGTTGAGGTTGAATCCGTGCTCTATACCCACCCCGCGGTGAGCGAGGCATCCGTAGTGGCCCGACCCGATGAATACTGGGGTGAGACACCGTGTGCGTTTGTGAGCCTCAACCCGGGCAGGAACCCGCCAACAGAGAAAGAGGTGATTGAGTTCTGTAGGTCAAAGATGCCCCGATACATGGTGCCCAAGACTATTGTGTTCAAGGAAGAGCTGCCCAAGACTTCAACGTCGTTCCATACTTTTAAGTAAATTAACAGTCCGTATATAATAAGTAAATTACTTAAATAGCTAGGGCTCAGCTAGTCTTCGTAACAATGGAAACTAGATATGCATGTATGTGTACACATATGCATGCATAATTAATATTTGTGATTATTCAATATTAAGTTGCAAGAGATGCATCTTTGGAATGGGTTCCCGGGCGAGAAGTGATCATGAGCTCAGAGAAGGACCAAAGTCTTGCAGCTTCTGTGGCGTTTGATCCCAATTCTGACGGTGATGCTTCGTTGCAGTCCACAAAATACTTTCCCGACACATCAACCAGACTTGGATGTGCTGCAACATAACATATGGTTGCTGCTGCCTGCACCAGAGCATACAAGTTCGAATATTAAAACATAAATACTAAAACCATATTGATCACCTAATTTTAAGGTTTTATATATGATAATTGATTTAGAATTTGACATGTTGGATTTGGATATAATTATATCATACCTGTGGGATTGTCTTTAGAATCTTTGATGACAAGAAGAATACAAGATCTGCATTAATTATGCAAACAACTAATTAAATGTATTATATCAAGACTATAACACGCAAAATTATGTTTGATAAAGTTGAAGAGTTTCGGTATTGAAACTATATATCAATTATTCATTAAGAAGGTTATACGTAGATTAGGAAAATTATATATATATATATATATATATATATATCAATTATTCATTAAGAAGGTGATACACGTAGATTAGGAGAATTAATTAGTTAAAACTGTGACCGGTAATGAAGCGATCGCGCTCTCTGGTAAGTCGGGTCTTGGCTATCCCTGGATGTAAACAATTGGCAGTTACATTTGCCCCCATTTGCTGCATGCACCACCAAATTAATTAACTTTGGGACATTCAATCTTTAAATATCATTTCTTTTATATATAATAAATAATAATAGATGACGCGGTATGTATTATATATATATATAAAAGGAATGGTATTTAAAGATTGATTGTCCCAAAGTTAATTAATTTGGGACAATCAATCTTTAAATATCATTGCTTCCCTCTAGCTAGCTAGCAGCTAGTGACACTTGATGTTGCTTGTATATATAAAAGTAGCTAGAGAAAACATAATAAGAAATTAAGGGAACTATTTGCACAAGAAATATCCAAAAAGTTTTGCAAATGTCGTTTTAAGGAGCTGACTTTCATTAATAAAAATATTCGCTAGAATCCCTAAGAAATTTCTGACATTCAAAAGAATGATACTTGCATCCAAAGGATTGAACTTCAGTAAAACCCTTGCTTTCCATTTGCACATCTAAGTTAAGTATGTATATGTTAGACAAGTTTGCAAACATGTCTAACATAGGATGCCCTTCATATATATTTATGGACCAACCAAATAAACATTAATCAGGCTTGTGTCTCTATATATAATAACTAACTATTTGATAGAGATTTACTAATTAATAATGTAGAACAACTTGAAGAAACCAAAGTAATTTAATGATGTCACATATATATATATATACCTTAAGCTTGACAGCGAGCTCCTTTGCGTGCAATATGTTGGCGAGCTTGGAGAGGGCGTAGGCTTGCGTTGCATCGTAAGCCCTAGTAAGTAAGTTGACATTTAATTAATCATGCACTTAATATATAATTTAAATTAATTAATTGGGTGAGACTGATAATGTACATATGATTAGCAGTAATAAGTTGGAGGTATTGGATTATATCGCCGGAGAACCAAGTGTGGGTGTGTGAGGATACGTTGACGATCCGGCCCTGGATACCGCTCTCTTTCGCTGTTTTCACCATCTTATCTAGAAGTAGCTTTGTCAGCAAGAAATGACCTGCAAATTCACCATCTTTCAATTAATTAATTAATTAATTAATTAAGAATTAGTATTATTAATTATAGCTAGATTAATGTATACCCAAGTAATTAGTGGCGAATGTCATCTCGATGCCATCTTCTTGGGTTAGAGCATGCTTGTTGCAGAATTTACCCGCATTGTTTCTGCAATATATATATAACACATTAATTGATCATTGAGGTGATGATAAAAAGAAATGGAGGTTACGTTACGTACGTACATGAGAAGATTGAGCGGCAATTGAAGAGATAGAAAGTGAGAGACAAAACTGGTAACAGAGGCGAGAGAGCTGAGATCCAGTTGCATGACAATAATGTCGGAGTCAGGGTAGTCCGACAATATACGTTGCCTTGCTTCCTCCCCAGCCGTCACGTCACGAGCGGGTAACACCAAACGTGCCCCACGCTTCGCCAATACCCTGGCCGTCTCGCCTCCGATACCTGAAGTTGCACCTGCATGCGTAATATATATATGTGGGATGACGTCATCACTATTAATAATTTAGTGATTATTACGATTGTATATAAAATAGATAGATAGATATAGAGTGAATGACCTGTTATGATGGCGGTGATGGAGTGGAGATTAGGGCAGGTGTGAGTGACCTGGTCGGCGGTGGTTTTGGAGCTGTAGCCGCTGGGTCCGGCGGAACCGATGAGGTATTTTACAGTGTCCAGCATCTTCATTAATTATTTATTTGACGATGATGTATGTTATCTTATGCAAGTGCAACCCGAGAGAGAAAGAGATTTTATTACTGCATGGCCGTAGGGGTAGAGTAGTAAATATTGCTGCTCTATTCTAGTCTAGTGTAGATATAGCAGCTAAAGTTATTGGAATTAGAAGGAATGCAAATGCATGCTGCCCCGGCCGGCCATTTCTCTTTCTCTCTGTATTGTATTTATTTATATTGTATGGTATCGATGAGTATTAATTATATGGAACCACTTACTGACTGAGTCTCTTTCACTAATTTGCAGACCTACTCTATATAACTCTACTATACCACCCCCTCTAATCTCTATTTTTCATTTCTTTCTTGGATCATCAATTCATCCACTCTATTGTTTCTTTTCCTTCAGTAAGGAATTAATATGGAAAAATATCCATCAGATTTATTATTGTAACCAAATACCGGTGCTGCTATCTCTATAAATGGGAAATTACCAATTAATAATTTAAGACACCCAAACAATACTTAGTTTTTTTTCCTTCTATATTTAGTTATTTACTATTATATTGGGTTGCATAATTAACAGAGTTGGTACAGAATTAGGATTAAGTTAATACAAATTTAAAGGATCGTTTCAACCAAAAACAGCAATAATAATTATTCAAAAACTGGATGATATTGCATTCATGGCTGCGTTGTATGTATATATAGAAAGTTCATTAGCTGTGTATACGCAGGATAAAAATCATTTTATTCTTATAAGGATAAGAATATTTTTTTTCCATTCAACTCAAAACATTTATTTAGTTAACGGACAAAGTGATTAACCGCTACACTATATATTATATGGATGGTTGTGTAACTTAATTAGTTGTTTGTTTGTTAAAATGGTTTTGCATATTCTCTATTCCTTAAGTGTGTCACATAAGTCATTTATGTGTACATTAAGAAATATATAAAATTAAGTAATACTTAAATCATAATAGCTCTCCAAAATGTTTTACTTAATCATATTACTAATTAAACCATATTTATTATTAAATTTCAAACTTAAAATGTTGTAATTGATTTTATTTGAAATTGTGTCATAACTATTTATTGATGCGCTTCCTTATATTGTCGTTGTACATTGCCTATATATACATATAGTTTTTCTAAATTCAATCTTCTTAATATATTTACAGAATTGACGAACTCATCCGATTAACAAGAAATTAATATTACAGAATTTACACAATTAACACGAACTTTGACACGGGGCGTTCCTCGTGTCAAATTGCAACGATATTTAACACAATGTCAACACGATCTGACATTTAAAACGACCTTTGACACGGCAAATTCCTCGTGTCAAAATGATACAAACTTTAACACAATTCTGACATCTGTATAATAACACGACCTAAGTTCGTGTACAAATCATGTAAGAAATAGTATTACATAGACTCTGAGTCAATTTGACACAAGACAAAAAAATATGTATTTTTAAAAATAACTTTTACACAATTCTGACATCTGTATAATAACACGACCTAAGTCGTGTACAAATCGTGTAAGAAATAGTATTACACATGACCTGAGTCGAATTTGACACAAGACAAAAAAATATGTGATTTTAAAAATAAAAATAGGTGCAAGGGGATTTGAACCAGTGACTTGCTGTTCTTAAGGAAAGTTCTAAACGTACTACCACTAAGCTAGAGCAACTACTTTGTTATTCATTGCTGACAATAATAAAAGAACTTATCTTTGAACAACATTAGAACAATTTAATAGAACAAACAACTCATGTAGTCAACATTAATTTAAAACTGTAGCTTCTTGTTCATTCAATCTACATATTACTTCAACCAGGAAGCTTGTTCATTTTATCCAAGTAAGTTGATTAAAACAACACCAACATTGAGTCATTGTTTACCCAATTTCTAAATAGATTTCAAACTGTGCTCCAAATTGCATTAAGGCTGAAATTATTGTGGTCAATCCACATCATTAGACTTGCACTGTAATTTTAAACATCAAAATCTTAATATGACGTTTAATACGATTGTTGGGAAACATTAATTAGAGTAAATTGTTGGACAAGTTCGTGGATAATGTTAGAGTGTTCATTGAATCCGCAGTTGATAACTCGAGGGATGGTGGACTAGTAACTCAAATTAAGTGTCTCTACTTGAAATGCATTAATATATACTGCGCGGATTTAGACACGGTGAAATTTCATATTTATACTCATTATTTTAAGAAAGACTATACTATTTAACACCACCATGGGAGACAAATGGGGGTATAAACGGCATAAATGCTCACACCGAAGGAAGTAGACGTTGTATTAACCAGTACGAAAAGATGGTGTATAAGTTCACTAATTTGTATAAGTACATATTTAAAATTGGCAAAAAGTAAATCTAAATTAATATAAATGACATTTGTTGTTATATAAATTTTAAAATAAAAAAAGAGTAAGACAAAATTTAGGTTAATCTTAAAAGTTTAAATACACATTTAGAGATTATAACAAAAAAAAAAAAATTGTCATAAACCATTATACCATAAATTATTATACATTAACCATAAACAACTAGTATCACTAAATCACTGCACCATAAACCACTATACCAAAATTAACTATACCTAAATCATAAACCATTACACCTTAATTCACAGTATACCCTAATCCATAAACACTATACCCTAAATAACTACACCCTAAATCACTATACCCAATACCAAAAACTACTATACCTAAACGATAAATCCATACACCTATATCATCATACACATTTATATTTACAAAGTTATATTAAAACATACATTTAAAATCCCCATATTAATTTTAGCAAATGGTAACAATATGATGTTAATTAGTATTTTTCAACTTAAATTTTAAAGTGGTAAACGTTTATTGTTGTAATACATAACATTTATATATTACTTATGTGTTAAATTTATTTCGTACTTTTATAATACGTCAGCAAATTGTAAATAATGTTGATTATATATGTATGACATGACATATATTTGCACGCTATATTTTATAATACTGATTTTTCTCGATATAAATGTTTATATTTTAGATTATTCATTTTTCTCATATTTATTCATAAGATTAAAAATTATGAATAATAATTGCATACTCTCATTCTAAATTTTAAAAGGGTCGATTTTTTCCATAATAATTTAATTTAATTAACTCGTATGTATTTTTTAATTAACTTATTATTCTTTAATTTGACATTATTACATCATTGTTTTCTTTATACATATTTTCATTTATTTTAGCGTAATGAACTTATTGTAAAAATAAAAATAAATATGAATATATACTTATAATATAATTCTAGATAATCTTCTAACATGTTGACCAGTAAGGTTTTTGCACAAGTTTCTCTTTCTTATGTGTTAAAATGAAGTCAATTGATTGATCCATGTCAAATTTGATAAGTTACATCAACTTATTACTTCCACTTGGAAGTCTAGAAATCAAATAAAGATCCACATCCCATGTTACGAACGGTTTCATTTTCAAGTTTGCAAAATTGAGTTTTGAACCTCATAAAAAAGAAAATTGCAAGTTTGCACTCTAACATATTAATTTGTAAAGTACACTAAAATAGGTAAAAAAATAATATAAAAATTAAATAACTTTGCCAAAATAAGATTTATTTAAGTAAATAATGAACTTAGAAACTATAGTGAATATATCTTTTAACTAATATATAATTACTAAATATTTACAATTTTTTAATAAAAAAAAAGTAAAAAAAAAAACATAAAATAACTAAAGTGTTGAAAATATTTATAGAAAATATGAAATGATTAAATATTATTAAGAAAATTAATAAAAATAGTGACAAAATATAAATAAAAAATAAAATAAAAATATTTTAAAGCAGTAGAATATATATATATATTCTTTTATTAATTAATAAAATGCGCAAATTATTATACCGCGCAAAGCGCAGATAAATTACCTAGTACATAATAATGACTTAATGTTTTATTTGTCCATTCTACATTTGAATTAATTGAGTAAATTAAGCTCCATTTGTCCATTCTACGTTTAAAAATGAAATTCATTTTGAATTTCTTTTTTTCCACATTTTAGCATTCTTTTAAGTTTAATTACAAGTAGCTTGTTTGTTACGGATTATACATCAATCAATATCATCATGATATATTGCTTGTTTGTTACTTTCAGTTTATACATATATATTAATATTCGCACAAAACCGAATCAAATATCTAGTAAATAGATATATGTTTTAAAAATGAACGTATTATTATCATATCTATCACTACTAGTGTCGCTCGCCGATATGGCGCAGCACTACTAATGTTGGATTGTTGGTGCTTTGGAAAAATTACTTTTACGGTGGAGGAGCAGAGTAGAGGTCGTAAGAAAGAAAAAATAAGGCCCAAATTTTGGGCCGAGTTCCTTGACACCGAAACGGACTTCCTTTCGAGCACCGAAAAAGTGACCAACTCGATCTCAACCGTTGAGCCCATAAGCATTATTTTCAGTCTCTATTAAACTAAACTTATCTAAAAGCATTGACGAAAACCATTTACTTCTTTCTTTAATTAAAAATTTCGGATTCTAGCCTTGCTAAATGCTAGTTGCTAGTATTTTTTTTAATTTTTTTTTTATTTATTATGATAAGTATGCCTTGTACAAGTTGACCCGGTGCAAATAGGGTTTCTCTGCAAAATAAAAAATAATAAAAATAAATAAAAATAAAAGATAAACTAAATATTTTTGGATCAGATTCAATTTGTATTTTCGGGATAAGGAATAAACAAACCATGGATAAATCCAAGCGACTCTTTCTTAAATCTAAGCGATCTTTTCGTTTTTACCGTTGTATCTAGTTCATATTGTCACGTATAATTTAGAAACTTATTATTTCATGTTTTTTTATATTCTAAACTTGTTCCTAGTAGTATTAAAATATTGGCAGGAAAAGTAGGAATATAAAGAAATATAATTTTGGAAATTGATGTTTTGAAATTTTAGAATTTCTTATCTCAAAATGTTTTTGAAATTTTAGAATTTCTTATCTCAAATGCAATAATGCATAGCATTGTACTCTGTGATATAACAAATAATTCTAAAATTTAAAACAAAAAAATAAAATCATATCATTAAATTGTCTTTTATAATTTTAAATTTATAAATATATTTATTTTTTTAATTTATTTTATAATATCGTCATTAAATAATCATATTTTTTTTATAGTGATCTAATTTACAAACATATTTTTTAAGGTGAAGACATTCTGAATGACATATATTAATATATATTTCTAATTTATGTACACTGTTGTAGCAAATCAATCGATAAAAAAAATCTATATGTTCTTTTAATATATGTTAATTTAAAAGACTATATATTTTTTTTTCAAAACTTGAGTGTATAATAAATATTATTCCACTATTATCTACTCTTCTTAAATATTGTAATCAAATAGGCTAACTTTTCTAAATTTGTGTATAACACATGAGTAAATGATTACAGTAAAATAAATCATAATCCATAAGAGCAAGATCCAACATACAAAATAATAACATAAATAAATTGATAAATGAAATTGTTCAGTTAAAATTGATCAACTCAACTCATCAACTTGAGGCGCACGAAAAAAAAAAGCCAAATTGCTAATCTAGAAAAAATAGTCAGAGGGGGCAAAATTTAAATTAACTATACTATAAATATAAAAAGTTATACACTCTATATTATATTAGAATGATCAACAATATTTTTTAAGTGCTTTACAATCGATCTCTTCAAACTTTATCAAACTTATTTGAATGAAAACTAGTGATTTCTTTTTTTGTTAAGTCGGGATCTGAAAAGTTATCTATATTAATTTTTTCATTTTGTTATTTTGAGTGAACCACATTATTTTTAACTGAAATAGCTTATTTAGTTTTATTTCTTTTTAGGACAAATTTCTCAATATTTATTAAAATCTCAACAATATTTTAATATTTAAAACGTAGAAAATAATTAGAAACGTAAAAAATAAATGAAGAAGAAGAAGAAGAAGAAAACTAAAATTACTAACAGTCTAGCATCAATCGGTCCTAAGAAAAAATTAATAAAATTTAAAACCTCAAAAATTTCGACATTAGTTATGAATCTAGTCACTTCAATTCTTCTCATGCATTTACATAAGCTCTTTTAATTTTTATTATTAAGTTAATAAATATATAATAATAAGAATAATAAAAAAAATAGTACTAACAAATTTAATACGCAAATCGGCATATTCTAATAATTAATATAGCAGTTTCTTGTATGTTAATAAAGATTAATTGAAATTAACCAACTCTATCTAAATATATTATCTCTAGTTATATTTTTTTTTATTATAGAGGGATAAAATTGTAGTCTTTTTTTTTAATCACTATTACTAATTCTATTATTTTTTCTTGCCTAAGTACTTAGTTGTATTAGAAACCTATTAGTCATGGAAGCCAAGATTCAGAGGGGGCAACTCTCGCTATGATGTGGCCTCGTGGGTGCCTATATACTGAATTAAAAATATTATATATAGGATGGTTATTAACTAAATCGCTACTTGAAATTTGGCCGAATTCCAAAGTGATATTCGAACTTAATATTTAAAAAAAAAAATTATCTACCTAAATTTAAATATAGACAAAATTACTAAATGGTATTTTAGACATTTCATTTAAAAGTAATAAAATTGTCATATTAGAAAAATATATTACTAGAAAATACATTTGAACCAAAAGATCAAGTTATGCATTAACCCGTGTAATAATCACTATGCTTTAATTTTATAGAATCTTTATGTTTTATAATTTTGTTCGCATTGAATCTTCATTCGAGACAACATTTATGATCTACACTAATTTGGAAGGTGAGAGAATAAGGGAGCACACTAGATTGCACCTTATCACCTCCAAGCCAATCAAATTTCAACACAATAAACACTAACATTAATTAACTCTAGTAAACTTATTAGAATTAATATAACAATTCATTAATGGATCGATAATTCATATTCCACACCATAAACTATTTAAAATTACAATTGTAATAAAATATAAACCTCTTTATATTCTCAAACATATATATGCATGAATAATTAAAATATAAAATATTCATATTCCATAATTAAAACATTCATATTTCATTACATAAATAACAATACACTATAAAAACTACACGTTAAAAATATATTTTTTCAAGCAAAAACACTATTAATGTAGTTAAAATCACTCTCCGGAAACACCAAGTTGAACAAACTCCTTATAACGAATGTCTTCTCAAATGAATTGCTGACAATATTATTCTTCTAACTGTACAAGTTGATCATATAAGTGTTTTTACACTACAGTGATAGTAAGTGCTTAAATATTAATATAAATCATACATAAATTCTCCTACAAATTATAATTAATCAACTATGTTTTTCCTAAATATAAAGATACCAATATGAAAACAATAGTTGAGCCAAATAAAAATCGAAACTCTATGTTAAAAAAAAAAACTACAAAAGATAAGTGTAATGCAAGCCATAATTACGATTAGACCAAAATTATTTTTCAAACAAACGATATGAAATCTCAATGAATAAAATCTATGTTTTGGATTCGATCTCATTTCTGTAAACAACATAAGAAAATGTCACCAGGTGTGTAGCTTGGGACAGCCTCTATTAAAGATACTAATAATAAAGCTAAAAAGAGCAGATTCATAAATAAAAGATCAATAACTCGGTTCAAGAAAAGGACTTGATATGATACAGAGTGTAATAAATTCACTCAGATCCCTCCCATGCAGGACTGGACTGGACCACCTATTCCCCGGTTCAACTATCTCCTCTTAAGTAATTACATCAAACCACCACAGCCCCATCTTTAGTTCACTTAGAAAACAAATTTCATTGTCTTCTATAAATCCAACAATGACGCCCACAGTATATTTTGTGTGCCAGTTAATGTTTAGTACGGTATTTGTTTTCTTTTTAGGTGAGGTTTCATGCTAATACAGATCATCAAATACATGTTCTGAAGTGGAATATTTGGGTTGGGATTGATGAAGCTCCTCAGATGTCTCTCAGTTCAACAAATACATGTTCTGAAGTCAAGCACCAGAGCTTCAAGTTTAGGAATTCAAAGTATATGTCAAAGCAAGCTTCCTCAACACTTGAGCAACCAGACCCAATAACAAGATATTAGCAGAAAACGAATAAAAAGCTTTTCTTTTAACATATAATAATAATATATATATAAATAAGTTGAAAGGATCCTGGGGATTCAAACTGAAGTTGTAATTGGTCAAAACCCAAAGAAAGACCCCTAGAAGAAAGGAAGGATGGATACAGCTAGCTCATTCATAAAGGAGCAGAGAGGGGCAGTGCAGACTAGAAGAGACAGAGGATTGACTCAGAGCTATCTATAACTAGCACACAAGAAGAGAGGAGAGATGAGGAGGGAACTGATATGGAATGTTGGACTCTGTTCCTTTTTTCTTTTTAAACTCCATAATATTTTACTTTCCATCAACCATTGCACACAACAGCCAAACTCAAAATTATGTCATCATTTCTCAGTATATATATATGGAGCAAGAACTATAAAAAAATATGGCTCCTTCTTTTTATTCTAAGAGCTGCACAATGGATTGGAAGGGTCATAGGAAAGAAGCCAACTAACTGTAAACAAGTTGAACAAAATGCCCCAGTAGGATTAGGGTGCATGCATTTAAGTCTAGAACATCATCCAATTTGTATGTGTTTCTGTAAGGGAAACAAGTTGTTTTTTCATTGGTTAAGAAGAATACTGGGGTGGGGAAGGGGTTGTCATATGATGTAATTAGAAAGTCAAGTCATACAAGTATCATGCATGGAGGGGAACTTGTATCTAAATATGGGTCACAAGTGCACACAGACAGACAGACACCCTTTTCTTCTTCTTCTCTGTTGTAGCATTCCATTACCATCACATCAGAGAACATTACCCAAAGCAAAATACAGAGACAAACAAAACAGACAGAACAAGCCTTAGCTAGCTAGCTGTCTTCAAAGCAAAATATATTGCAGTCAAAGGGGAGGGGAGAGGATCTATCTATGTATGTTCCAATATGTATGTGGTTGAAAGGGACTGCATGCATAGTCAAAAATTTGTATCTTACATCCAAGGCCCCACATAGGATTGTTATCACATTTTTAATGGCACATCAGTTGCATGGCAAAGTGGTCCATTTTGTCCTTTTGGTAATAATAAATCCTTCTAGCTAGCAGAAGCAGAAGAAGGTGATAATTATAGTTTGCTGAAGGACACAACTAACCTGGAAGTGTGGATATTAGGTCCATTCCAGTGGATTCAGAAACAAACAGCTCCTTCCTTTTGACCAAAGTCCACTCCTTTATTTATTTACAGACACTGCAAAAAGATAAACATTCAAGTACCATCAAAGATACCCAATAGAATAAAGCTCCACATTATTGAGAGCAGCATAGCATAAACTAGTAGCTAGGGATATTCATATTATTTTATAGCTATGGCCTCACCAAGAAGAAAAGACAAGGGCAAGATGGGTTCGTCCACAAATAAGGAGCAAGGCAAAGGAAGTCGGGCTCCAATTGGTGGGGCTATAAAAGAGAAGAAAGCAAGACTATACATCATCAAGCGCTGTGTGTTCATGCTACTCTGCTGGAAGGACAAGTGACGACATTCAAGAGTTGAAGTGACAAGTTTTGGAAAGAAATTAATGGTAACTTTTTATTGTAACATTCATTAGGTACAAGTGTGCTGATAGAATAGAAACATAGAGTTTTTACCTCTCTCTCTGTGGAAGGTGGCGAAATCTCCGGAGTAGGCAGCATTGTCAAATTTCTTCATATATATATATATATGTTAGAAAAATGCAGGCTGATTCTTTAGTTCTCTTTATTATCTACACTACATGAATGAAATATCTCTCCCTTTTCCTTTACTGCAACAGAAGCATAACTTAGGGAAGCCCAGAAAAGTTGGAAACCTATATCTTGGCCGCCTCAACAAACAAGTTAAATAAGAAAACTAATGCTTGAAGTAATTACACTAAAGAAGCATCAAAATGTAGTAAGACCCAAAAAAGCCACGATAAGTTTCAAACAACTTAAATACAGTACAGCTTCAGCAGTACTATCACTTGTGAATAAGTTACGAGCTTTCTATGATTTTTGCATTGCAGCACATAGAATGCAATCGCATTACGCACCTTTTGAACATTTCTATACTGCAAAGATGAAAACAAACTGTCGTAGTTGTCAATTTGTGCCTTATTTGTAGGCATCTAGTGTTTTCTTATAGTAATTAGTGATTTTGTATATGGAAAGAGGTAATAAGTAGTAGGTTCTACCTCAGTGAAACCAGTTACGCAGTTTATGAGATTCCAGATGGGATTTCTGCAGTAAACATTACTAAGTATCCTTCAGTTCCATCCCATATTTCTAAACCTAATAGTTATCTCTAGAAAAAAAAAAAAAAAAAAAAAATCTAGTTAGGGACCCCCACTACTCTCCATTGCAACCAGTTAAAGCTCAAGAACAACACATTAGTCTCTTAAAGTGGTTTTTCAGGACAATGACGTTCATTCGGCATACCATGTAATCACTTATACGACAGTATCAACAAAAATGCCACAGTTGAATAAACACACGATAATAAAATTAATTCTACGACGAGTGGAAAAGGTGTGTCTGATCAAACCGGGAGCCTCCTAACGCGACAACGAGGGAGCGGGCGGTCTTCGTCGAAGTCGCGGTTGTGATATTGACGCAGGAAAAGCGCTCAGGGAGAAGAAGAAAGCGGCTGCAACGTTGGCGCCAAATTAACCAGCTGATCGATCTTCTCAGCCTCTGGGGAGATGAGTCCACCATTGCCGTAATCTTTCATTTTGCTGGAGTTCATCGCTGATTACTGATTAGAGGCGAAGGAAAGATGGATTAAATTGTTGATTCTTGTATGGGCCGTAGCCCGTATGGTGATAGTTCTCTGCAACTGAACGTCCTCATATTCCGACTCAGCATGGATGGCTAGCATGAAAAAAATGGCATGGCATTATTAAGACGAGAATTTATTATCTACCCCTTCAATCAATTAGAATGAGACACGTTTCTATAAATTGGTTGAAGGGGTAACGTGTGGGTTTCCACACGTTACCATCGAGGTAGTGAATAATTTCTTCAATAAGATAATGTTGCATAGCATTTTTGTTTTGTTAAGTTTAACCTTCAAAATTTATTGTTTTAATTTTTTAATTTTTATAATTTAGCCCTTAAATATTATCAACGGTTAAATTGACATAGTCATTATCCGACCTAGCCATAAATCGGACCATGACTAGGTCAATTTAGCCATTTGGTGCGGTTGATAATGTTTAAAAGCTAAATTGTAAAAATAAAAAGTTAGGACAATAAATTTGAGAAATAAACTGAATAAAACAAAATTTGGGGTTTGGCATATGGAAGTTACGTGACTATTTAACAGTCAATTAAAAGATGGACCAAAAACCAAAAGTTGTCAAACACGTGGTACCAAAAATAGACAAAAAAATGTTTGACCAAAAATCAAAAGTTGTCAAATATATGGTACCAAAATACTTATTAACCTTATTTAATTTAAATAGAGTTTATATATATATATATAATAAGAATATCTAAGTAGCTAACATTTGAACAGAAAATGTCACAACAATACTTGGCTAAAAAAAGCCACAGTACTGTCACATTACATTTTGAAAACTTAAGGTACAATATGATTATATATAACAACAATAATACTCCGCAACATTTTTATATGAAGAATCTAATTTTGAAATTGGCCCTTATTAATCTTACTCTACATCATTTACAACCTTATATAATAAAACAATACATAGTATTTTTTTGTAATTATTATATGGTAACATCGTAGGGTTTCATGCTGAAATATATGCAAAGCTTATTCTTTAGTTCTTTCTTTAGCTAGATCAAGTACTCTCCTTTCTCTTCCTTCACCGTAAGATACTTCCGTTTTGTGAGCATAACTCGACACTAGGATCCAAAATACAAACATTTTGGCAAAACAAAATATCCCATTATACTTGCTACATCATAGAATCAGAACCACCAAAGCTAACCACAGGCCACAAATATACTAATTGTGACATTGTCCTGTTTGTATTCCGGACATAAACATCACTGTCTAAACGGTGTATTCTATAATGTCTGTTGGGTTCAACTGCAACAAAGCATGGACATAGAAGCATATAGCTGCATCTATGAGACCGGATCCAGCTCCTATCTCTACGAGGATTGGAGTATCTTCTTGTAATCGTGGAAGTCTCCATGGAAAGGAGTGGCCCTGCCTTCAGAAACAACCCACAGTTCATCCACACTTCCCGATATCAGATGCTCGTCGTGACTCACCTGTTTTTACATCAATACAATTTGGGTTCACCTCAATGTTCCTTTCTTCACTAATATTTTTATTTTATTTTTTAAAAAAAGTATAGCTTCTAATTATTGATAGGTATAGAGAAAGGTCAGCAGCATATATACCATGAGAATTCCTCCTTGGAACAATACCAGACCTTGGATTAGTGCTTCCACGGCATCCAAATCCTACAAAGAATGGCATTGGCAGTATTATTTTCAAATCCGGAATCTTTAACCTCAAATAAGCACATTTCGATGACAAAAGATAGTAGAGTAAAAAAGTGAGATAGAAAATGGGTTACCAAATGATTGGATGGCTCATCGAGCAAAATGATGTGAGGCTTCTTGAATGTTATCTTCGAGAATGCAACTCTGCTTTTCTGCCCACCTAATAACACATGGTAAAAGTTATCCATATGAGCGAGTCGGGTAATTTATTATGATCATTGATATTTATAAGACGTTTCATTCATCAGATGAAATGAATGAATATCTTGGATCATATCTTAAAGTGAAGGATGTTATTACAAGGACAACTCATTTCTAGTAGTCACCTACTTGCATACGATGATCAGCAAAGATATCTCTCAGAGTCCTAAAAGAAGGCCTTAGCTCAAGAATTCCATTTTTCTGCTCTAATGTCATGCCCGTGGAATGTCAATACGATTATGAGGTGGTTCCTTCAAGGGATTCTTCATAAGATTTAGGTATGATTATTTACACATAAGGTGTGTGACTCGCATAATAGTCCTGATAGCACATTATCTTCCAACATGACACTAAATGAAGGAACACAAGATACTGAGGACGTTGAAATTTTCTTGTCTAAACTAAAAGTTTAGAAAGTATCATATTGTCGTCCTAAAAACTCATTCAGGGTATAACTTCCAGTAATTTTATTCAATATGCAGAAGGAATTACCAGATAATGTATACATAGGCTGAAGTGCAAGATTTCCTGCCACCCCAAAAGAACCCAAGTGAGCTCGAAGCTTCTGTTCAGGAACACCCTGCAAGAAGAATTTCAAGACATTAAGTTCATTGAATCGGATTACACTCTTAGTTAACAGAACAGGTTCATGATCAGCATGAATTTTTTGTTAAGTAAGCAAGCATGTATTCAACAAAACAATATATAGTTCTCCTAATATGGGGCAGGAGTATAGATGGAACCTGGAACTAAAAAGAGAATAACATGGAATTAGACTAAAATGGAACTAGAATATAACATGGAACTAGTCTTTAGTTTGTCATCTGCACAACAGGAATGCTGCTTTTCAAAATGTAAGGGTTGTACTGAAATGGAGAGCTTACTGGAAAGCAACGCATCATGTAAAGAAGTGGACTTGAGGACAGATCTAACCCATCAACATGATGCTGGCTGAAAACAGCGATACGAACCTGCAGAGAACCACCACAGAACCATCAGAATAATACAGGAACGAAGAAGAGCAAGAAGTGGACAGAAGAATCTGTCCAATTTAGAATGGTACGCAAGGGGAACTGTTCTTCAGGATATTCTAAATGGAAGATAATAACACCTGCAGCAGTTATAGTGAAGAAACTAAATGAGAAATCCTCTTGTATTATTATGGGGGAGAGACTTTGACGTCAATATAAATCATTGAAAGGCAGGGCAGTTTTTCCAGATTGAACGTACACACTATACAGATAACTACCAGTTGTATATAAATGTCATTGTTTATACCTTTGCTGATCGGAAAACTGTACCAGAGGTAGGTTGCAATTCACCAGCAATTAGTTTGAGAATGGTAGATTTACCAATTCCATTAGGTCCAACCACTGCACAATTTTTAGGAAGGTGAATAAGGTAGATACATGAAGTTAAAGACTATGATGAGAGAAAATAAACAGCAACCATACTTTTCGGAAAAATGGATTTACCATAATGATTAGTTTAGCTTCAGAAGAAGCTCAAGAACTAATATTCATTAAGTAGACCTATTGTTGTACATTATTTTTTTTTTCTAGAATCTGAATTTACTGGTATGTGAACAAATGAATCCCTCTGTTAAACAGATTATCTAAAAAGTATCTTATTGGGTATGCATAACATTCGAGCAATAATATAGGTGTCCTTACTTGCAATACGGCTGTCCAAATCAATGCCAAAATTCAGGTTCCTGAATAAGAGGGGTCCACCCGGATAACCAAATGATGCATCACTAAAAAACAGAAACAGAGGAAAAATCAAGAGTAGCATTGGAAAATCCAGGAGTAACCAAATCTAGTAGATCATAAATTATTTCCCACATAGTTGAGCAAATTCAGACCTGAAACTTATTATAGGTGGGCCTGGCCTATCATCTGGAGTCGGAAATTCAAACTTGTAGCTGCAATGAAAATAAAATGAAAAATAAACATACTGAAGAGAATATTATGCAGATAGACTAAATAATGCAAGCTTACTCAGGATCATTAACAACTTCATCCACAAAGCCCATTCGATCCAATGCCTGGAATTATTATATACGAAGCATCAACACTGAGACTCAACGAGAAAGATGAGGGTGAAGAGCAAAATTGAACGAATGATACCTTGATTCTTGACTGAACAAGAGATGCCCTCTTTGCATTAAAGCGGAATTTATCAATGAAATTCTGAAAACGAGAAAATTTGTCAGATCTTCAATAACGTATGGAAGAAATAAGCAACCATTTTTTTAATTCAAAACCAGAAAACATTTCATAATATAACATGCACTAACAATTAACAAACGACCAAGTATGATAAGTTACAGACAGCCCTTTGGAAAATTAAGGCAAATGTGCAGAATTGAAAGATTCTACCAAATAATAAAATTCCATATAAAAAAAAGATGCACGGACAATAATTGAAGGCATGTTATTAGTAGAGCACCAGCTTATCCGAATTTCACAACTGAAGGTCTAGGGAAGCCTAAAACAATTATAATAATTCATAGAGGTCAATGTTTACCAATTTACACAAACAGCATACCATCTATAAACATATCATGTCTAGTGACCACCGACAAGCATGAAATACAAAAAATAAAAACCATCAACTGCAGAATGTGGCTCAATGTAGAATCTGACTTGTAACTTATAAAAGATCTTGTTAAAAACAATGACCATGAACCAACAAAATCAACCCTCAAATAAGACAAATTAAGCGCCAGCAATGCATTGATACAATATCTGAAGGCCAACATAACATCACGATATAAACAGCAAATCTAATAAATAAAACAAATCAATCATCATCTAAGCAAAAGTCTATATGTATAATCAAACATCACAACAAGACATCATCCAAAGTGATTGCATTTTTTTGGGAGAGCTACTAGTTTATGTACTACTAACAAATAGATCAAGGGAGTGTGATTCATTCACAAAAAAAAGGGAAGATATACAAAATTAACAAACTTTATAAAGCATGCCGTGTTATCTTGAATCATATATAACCTGCATATGAGCTCTTGATCGTTCATTAGACTCGAAAGCTTTTTGTTTATTTTTCATTTGTTCCTCACGGATCCTTTCAAAAGTGTCATAGTCTCCTTTGTACGCGCTCAGTTTTTGTCCTTGCAGATGAAGGATATCTGTCACAACCTGAGAAAATAACAAGACAGGATGGATAAATTGACTTTCATCACAGTTACAGTGATATGACTTAAATACCCGAAGTGAAAGTATATTACAGTGTTCAAGAATTCTCTTGCATGAGAAACAACAATGAAAGTTTTTGGCCATTTAAGCAAATAGGATTCCAACCATAGAACTGCATGAAGATCAAGATGATTCTGCAATAAAAGAAACAAAAGTTATTGGCATGAACACATGAGAACAGTTACAGACATTCATCTCAGCGAAAATAAGCAATGTTACGAACCGTAGGTTCATCAAGGAGCAGCAGATCTGGCTCTATAAACAATGCACGAGCAAGTGCAATTCTCATACGCCACCCTCCTGAAAATGTTTTCGTAGATTTTCGCTGCATCTCCGGGGAGAAACTCAAACCCTGTGAAAATATCATTTACGTTTAACCAACAATCTCAACCAATGTAAAGAAATAATGATTTACAACCAACTATGGTGACAACAGAAGCAAAAAAAACAATTATTCATTTACATAGACCACATATCCAAGATTCCAATGAGAATGTGGAGGACAAGGAGTAGTATATCTACTACGAACATAATCCACAAGGGCTAAGGCTGCATGAACTGAACTATCAGGTTTAAAACTTTCTACAACAAAAACAGACAAAATGTACAGCAACCTCGAAAAGGAACATGAGAAGACCAGAAGTCCCAATAAATATAGAGATAAGACATTTATAAGGTCAAGGCAGCTATGCTTTTGAACATCTGATTTACTCCATCAGTTGTTAAGAGTAAGACTCCAAGTCAAACCATGAAATCCCAGAAAAAAACAAATATATCTTTTTTTGTATGGTATAACTTTCAAGTTTCAACAGCACTAATACAATTACACGAGATAACCCTTCCAGCTTTCTGTTTAGACTTAATTCAGTCCGTGCATTCAAAAGCCTCGATAGATACCACAACAAAGATTCAGAACTCACCGCAAGAATTGAAGCTGCACGTGCCTCAGCGGTATCAGCATCTATAAATGTAAGCCTCTTGTATATTTCTTCAAGTCTTCGTGCAACAATATCCGATCCAGGCCAATTCCCACTAGCATCAATTTGGTCTTGTTCTTTCTGCGAAGATGTTAAGCATATTGCTACCACATCATGCATCGACAGGGAAGGCCGAAGGGGATAAACCGAAGAAAATTTCCAAGATAACAGCAATGAATTCTCAAGTCAGAAGTGACAAACAAACCTGTTTTGCAAGTAGATGAGCTTCTTCTTGTAGGAGCTTTACTCTTTCAATGTCAGTATTAAGTACACATTGCAAGGCTGAAATGTCATCTCCAGTCACTTCTTGCTCAACATGCAATATCTGGCAATTCCTAGGGATACCATCGATAGCATGCAAAGCCAGGTGTCTGAGGAAAGTTGTTTTACCAGTTCCATTTCTTCCAATAAGGCCTAGATATCAGGTAGGCATTGGTGAAGCAGCATAGGACATAATAACCAAAACACAATTGCTTAAAGTTTCAGCTTAACCACTTAACCATCAGCATTGACATATCGGGCAAAAAATACCTGAGTGAGAAAGAAATCCAACTTACCATAATGCCTTCCAAAGGAGAGTGTTACAGAACCATCAACAATGAGATCACGACCCCCCACAGAGACGTTGAAGTTTTCCAAATGGATATCCCTAAAAGCTGGTCCACCTGCACCGCCATCATGATTCACGCATACAGTAGGCATTCCAGCTCTAACTGCTTCCATCTCTGCCAGATGCATTTGATATTGAGCCTGCATAAAGTAACAAGATGACAATCAGAATTTGAATTGAACAAACTAAAAATGAAATGTTCATCTACATATGTACTATCCCAGTGGGAACAACGGGTTTTACTCAGAGAACCATCATAGTACGCTAATTTAAACTGTTACACGCCAAATACAGCAGCAAAAGCAAAACGTGATAGTGGAGGATGAATTTATTGGCCAGTGAGCTCTGACCTCTCTTTGTCTCTCGTCTTTTCTTTTCCTCCTATCAATCTTTTGTCGATCACGCTCAGATAAAACAGGACCATCAAAGACTTCTTGTTTCTTCTTTGGAGCTACCTGCTCATCCATTCCGTCATCCATCCGAAAAGGTGTTGCAAGGCTCCTAACAGTTGGTTTGGCTTTGACCAATCCATGCTTTCCAAATCTTTCAGTTATTTTATTGCATACCTACAATATATAATAAGGAAATGAAAACCCTTAACATTCTTGCTAATCCCAAATATTTTTCCAACTGTTAAAAAACGTACCACAGTCAATAGTAAACTAAGCATTCAGCTGTTCCTTCAAAACACAACTTTATAGCAATATTCAGAGATCCAAGCAGTGAAAGTTTTAATATAAGTAGGATATTCTAAGCTAGATCTATCCAAACCAGGTTTAAGGTTCATCTCAGAGACTCAGACAAACTGAGACAAAATTGAAGCTCAATTTTCTAACTTCTTCAGAAGAGATGCAGTTCATTCTATTCTTTACACATCCATTTCCACAGTCAACAGTAAACTAAGCATTCAGCTATTCCTTCAAAACACAACTTTATAGCAATATTCAGACATCCAAGCAGTGAAAGTTTTAATAGACTCAGGATATTCTATGCTAGATATATCCAAGCCAGGTTAAGGTTCATTTCAGACAAAAGTGGAGCTCAATTTTCTAATTTCTTCAGAAGAGATGCAATTCATTCTATCCTTTACACATCCATTTCCACTAAATTTCATAACTAAAAACCGAATGGTGGATAGTAGCAACCTAAATCTCTGTAAGCTATTTTAACACTGACTAGCAACAATTAAGCACATAAAGACCGAACCAAAAAGCAGATCTGCTGATAAGTCCTGCATAAACACAGTAGACAATGTGTACCAACCAGGCGGCACTCGACAAAATCGGAGACGCACTCAGCAGCGACAAGAAGCTCGCCGACGGCCTCAAAGGCGCCATCGCCATCGGCGCCGAAGTCGAAGTCCTCGTCGGCGAGGACGTTGACGATGTAGTCGACAATAGGCTGATCCACGTCCTCGATTCTGCTGCCCAGTACGTCGTGCACAATCGAGCTCGCCACTTCGGTCATCTTCTTCTTGTTTACGGTAAGGGTTTATGGCAACTGCAGCTACTGAGAGAGCTCCGTCGGCTCTATAAAAGATTTCGTGGTACCGTCGCGCGATCTCTGCCCGCCACGCCAGCGGGAGGCCTTCGACCTGGACCTAGTTTTTTCTGAGTTTCTGGGCCCAGCAATGATCCAATGCTCAACCTACCTTTATCCATTCGGAGACTTCTATTACAGCCCATTAGGTTCCTTATTACAGCCCATTATAGCCCCATTTCCAGATGCATGATGTATATAAGAAATCCAGAGTGAATTCTCGTTTGGCCAAACTTATTCCCAAACTAGCTTCTTTCAAAACTAATTCATAAAATAGGTTTTTCTATTTGTTTTTAATTAGATATATTTTTTACTTTACATCCCAAAGTTTATATTTTGTTACAATTGACCCTAAACCGAAATAATACAAGAAATAGGTTAGAAAAATTGAAAATATAAGGTAGTTATATGTAAAAGTTAAAAACTAAAATATAATAAATTATTAATTGTGAAAAAAATCTGTGAAAATAAATTATGCTAAATAATATAAATTATTAAAAAAAAGTTGGGATATAAAATGTAAATAAACTAAATACTCGTGATTTTTTAAGTATGAAAATATAAAAATGAAAGCGTACATAAACCCTAAGTAAAACATGTTAAATTTATAAAATTAGTGACTGAAAAAAAATAGAAAAACTAATTTACATTTGAAAAATCAATAGAATAAATTTAAGAATGAATACAATTTGTATATTTTTTTTTCATACTCTTGATGAATATTTTTTTATACCATTATATGTTGTTTTTCTTGCCAATATAAAGTTGTTTAAAACTTATTTATTTTTATATGTAAATTGTATCCTTTAATTTCATATATTTTTTAAAAATTAAAAGCTACAAAAAAAATGTATGTTTGATTATTTTTTTAATGTGTATTTTTTATCATTTCATTAATTAATTATTTTTTATTTCCATTTTTATTTTTATGTTTTTCATATATTTAATTTTCTTAATTTTCAATTTTTTTCTTGTATTATATTACGATTGAGGGTTCATTTGTAACACAATGTAAACTTTAGGATGCAAAATAAATAATAGATATTATTAAAAATATGAAGAGACATATTTTGGGAATTAGTTTCTGAACAAGTCTAGTTTGGGAATTAGTTTCGAGAAGTGACCTAGTTTGGTCATTCACTCAGAAATCCTAACGATAAATTTACTTAGTATTATGTTAAAGACTTCTTTGAGAACATTTGACGAACATTTTGTGGACATTTCAAAATTATATATACCCTTACTTAAGCAATTAAAAGAGACGCACTTTAATTGCTTGATTAATGAATTAACCTTTGTTGGCAAAAAAAAAAAAAACATTTGAACCTAATTTTAGGTATCCCTGCCCATAACATTTAAACCTAATTCATGGTATTTTAACGAGCGACCAAGACGAAGGAAGAATTTGTGTTAATTGATGAAATAATTGAACTTACTGTTTCTCTTGTAATTACGTGCTAAACCTTCAAGTGCTTAAGCAATTCCTGAATCATAGAACTTGACAATGAAAATTAATTAGGGCAGGAACGTATTCACATTTAGCGTCGGAATCTAATTTAATGGAGTTTTGAGAGAATCCTAAATGGATGCAAAGTCATCTTTCCACTTAGCTATGCCGTTTGTGTAATAAGCAGATATATATAAGCTTAATTAAGTTAACAAAATGACTAAAACAGAACAGGTCAAGTAAGTTTAAAATGTTAATATAAAAAAAAAAAAATCAAATTCAAGAATGGAGATGAAAAATTAAAAAGTTCAAAGACCTTTTATTATGTTTCCCTAAATTAATTATTTTTATTTTTTACCGATACCTTACTTATTTACATCATCTAAAGTCTAAACTAAATTAATTAATTACTTTCATTTAGTTTAATTTAATTGTATTAATTACTTAATGAATTAATTTAATTTAATTTGTTAAGTACTTTATTTTAAGTACTTATTAATTTCATTAATTAATCTAATTTAATTAATTATTTAGATTCAAATTAATTGAGTAATTAATTTATTAATTTGACATTATTCTCTATATATTGTGAAAATTGATATTTAGTAAACTGTTGTTGACACTAATTATTTGAAAGTGAATCATATAAATTTTTTCTAATTGAAAAAAGTGAATTATGTAGGATTCAAAGTATAAAATGAAACTAAATCCAACCATTATAAAAGTGAGTTCCTATTTTCTAGTGACATAAATGTGGAAAAAAAATAATAATAGGAACTCGGCACGCGGTCTAAGAATCCAACTATCAGGTCTATCATTAGCGCAGGAAAACCCAATGTTTTAGTTCGGGCTGACTTTGGGCCAATAACCCCAACACGTAGGCCCAAGTCAATAATTCTTGTGGACGATCTTATAATAAGATCTGATTCTGAACACATCATGGAGACGGTAATGAACGGCCAGGATGATCCCACTCATTAAGAAACAAAAGCCATTGGCCTGAAACTCAAGTACTCCATATCTCATTGGTCCACGTCAGTCGCCATGACATGTTCTGACGCTTTCTTCCACCATTGTTCGTTAACGTGCATTGCGTGGAACCGGACAACACAGATGGCTTCCTATATAAAAGGTCAAGTGTTCCTCACTTCGTACCTGAGAACGCTTGTTTCTAGTAACTTCCATCTTTGCGACCGCATTACCATTGTGTCTTCGATCAAGCTTCGTCCAACGGAGGAGAAGAAGAGAGACAGACTTGGAAGACGCCATGGCTGGCTCATCGAGAGCTAGGAGCTCTTTGATCGTTCTATCCATTTTTTTCTTCGGTAAGCCTTCATTTCTAGCTGTGCCTAGATTTGATGATCCATTATGACACAGTTTTACGTGAATTGGATGTAATAATCCAATTCGATCTCAAAATTCTCCAGAGATGTGGCTCTAATTCTGGAAATTGGAGTGATGAATTGTTTGAATTCAGTGTAGTACGTCTATAAATTTTAATTACGGCCTGCGATTCAGAATGCGTTGAATTCTGGTTAGGTTAATATGCTACGCTAGTTATAGCCCACTGTCAATTGTGAATTCAACTGGAGAAGAGCGTCGGCATGAATTCGTTTCAAATTGTTGATCCGTTGCTTGTTCTTCCCTATTTTTTAAAGGCTGCATAACATTTTCAAAGATATTATTGTTTTTACGCTTTATAAAGGTATTAAAATGTAAAATAACCATAAATTATTATGAAAGCTATTGCAACTGGAAGGATATGATATAGAGTATTGAGAACACCAAACAAAGAAGACGTTCAACATCTTTGATGTCGATCTCATACTTTTTTTTAACTGCCATCTATCTAACTTGACCTGTATGAAATCGCAGGGTGTATCTTTGCAATTTCGACAGCGAAGCAGGAGGCTCCGAAGTTGGGCACAGTAATCGGTATTGATCTTGGAACAACCTATTCGTGTGTTGGTGTTTACAGGAACGGCCACGTAGAGATCATAGCAAACGATCAAGGAAACAGGATCACTCCATCCTGGGTCGCGTTCACCGACTCCGAGAGATTGATTGGCGAGGCTGCTAAGAACCAGGCAGCTGTTAACGCCGAGAGGACCATTTTCGATGTGAAGAGACTCATCGGACGAAAGTAAGTGTCACTTTTCAACCATGGGATTAATGGACTTGTTTTCATATCTCAGGTGAAGCTAATTGTAAATGCATGACAGATTTGAAGACAAAGAGGTTCAGAGGGACATGAAGCTTGTCCCATATAAGATTGTGAACAAGGAAGGCAAACCTTACATTCAGGTGAAAGTTAAGGATGGGGAGACAAAGGTGTTCAGCCCTGAAGAAATAAGCGCCATGATTCTGACCAAGATGAAGGAAACAGCTGAGGCATTCCTTGGGAAGACAATCAAGGATGCTGTGGTCACTGTTCCTGCCTACTTCAATGATGCCCAGAGGCAAGCCACCAAGGATGCTGGTGCCATTGCTGGGTTAAACGTTGCTCGTATTATCAACGAACCAACTGCTGCTGCAATCGCGTACGGCCTTGACAAGAAAGGCGGTGAGAAGAACATCCTCGTCTTTGACCTCGGTGGCGGTACATTCGATGTCAGCATCTTGACAATTGACAATGGTGTTTTCGAGGTTCTTTCCACCAATGGTGATACCCATTTGGGAGGTGAGGACTTTGATCAGAGGATCATGGAGTACTTTATCAAGTTGGTGAAGAAGAAGCACAACAAGGACATCAGCAAGGACAACAGGGCTCTTGGTAAGCTCAGGAGGGAAGCTGAACGCGCCAAGAGAGCTCTTAGCTCCCAGCACCAGGTCCGAGTGGAAATCGAGTCTCTTTTCGACGGTGTTGACTTCTCCGAGCCTTTGACCCGAGCCCGATTCGAGGAGCTCAACAATGACTTGTTCCGAAAGACAATGGGACCTGTGAAGAAGGCCATGGAGGACGCCGGATTGGCTAAGAACAAAATCGACGAGATCGTCCTTGTTGGTGGAAGCACCAGGATTCCCAAAGTTCAGCAGCTTCTCAAGGATTACTTCGAGGGCAAGGAACCCAACAAGGGTGTGAACCCTGATGAGGCTGTTGCATATGGTGCTGCAGTTCAAGGTAGTATCTTGAGCGGTGAGGGTGGAGAAGAAACCAAAGGTACTTACTACTAAATTTGACATTTTTTACACTAGACTAGACTAGATAGAATACCAAAAAACCTTTCTGAAATGAAATGATATTTATTTTTACAGATATCCTTCTATTGGATGTGGCGCCGCTTACACTGGGAATCGAGACCGTTGGTGGAGTGATGACCAAGTTAATTCCCAGGAACACTGTGATCCCCACCAAAAAGTCTCAAGTATTCACCACCTACCAGGACCAACAAACCACCGTATCTATCCAGGTATTTGAAGGTGAAAGGAGTCTTACAAAGGACTGCAGATTGTTAGGAAACTTCGACCTGAGCGGCATCCCTCCAGCTCCTAGGGGGACCCCACAAATCGAGGTGACATTCGAAGTCGACGCCAACGGTATCCTAAACGTGAAGGCAGAGGACAAGGGCACCGGAAAATCCGAGAAAATCACCATCACCAACGAGAAGGGCCGTTTAAGCCAAGAAGAAATCGATCGTATGATTCAAGAAGCGGAGGAGATGGCGGATGAGGACAAGAAGGTAAGGGAGAAGATTGACGCCAGGAACAGCCTTGAGACGTACGTTTACAACATGAAGAACCAGATCAACGACAAGGACAAGCTGGCGGACAAGCTGGAGGGTGAGGAGAAGGAGAAGATAGAGGCGGCGACTAAGGAGGCGCTGGAGTGGTTAGACGATAACCAGAGCGCGGAGAAGGAGGAGTATGTTGAGAAGCTTAAGGAAGTGGAGGCGGTGTGCAACCCCATCATTACTGCGGTGTACCAGCGGTCTGGTGGAGCTCCGGGAGGTGGGTCGTCGGAGGATGAGGACCATGACGAGCTTTGAATTTGACTTTGTTTTTCTTCATTGAATGGCGCCTCTGAATGAGCTTTAGTCGACAGGGGAGGAAAAGAATGAGGAGTATTTAGGGGTAATATATATTAGATAGATGATAAAATTATTACGCTGTAATTTTGTTTTTTCTGTTTGAGAAATATACTTGCATAAAACATAGAGCAAATATTTTCTTCCTATTTTTATTAGTCTTATTATTATTATTATCTACTATCTACTATATTATATTAATTCGGCATCGGAAGCCCTCTGGCTGACACGTGGACAATTTGTCCAGTCAGCGTTGCCTAATTTAATCGTAATTTAATAGGGGTTCTCTAAATTTAGATACATAATATTGATTGATTTAAAATTAAGAAGTATTTTTATATCCTATTTTGGTATCTACGCAATTTAAAGAAACAAATTAATTGAAAGTTTCCTTTTAAATTCATTATCTATACAGTTTGGCTTCGGAAGACCATAGGCCGCCACGTAAGCAAGATAATAAGGTATCAAATATTATTAAAAAAAGGAAAAATCGGCAAAAAAAAATGGGTGCAATATATGTATATGTATATAATTTTTTGGAAACAACGTACATATAAATATGTTATCATTATTATCCGTTAGCGTCTTTTTATTTTTTATTATTACTAATTATTTTTAACAAAATATAGGTGTTTATATACTTATAACTCTGACTATTTCGGTATACGGTCTAATTAGCACTTTCAATATTCATTTTTTTAAGAAAATCACATGTATTTAAAAAAATTAAGTTCTAATACAATAATTAATCACGCTACCATAATTATATATATACACTAAATAATAAAGAAATTTAATATTTCTCTTTAATATGTTTTCTTATTATTTAGAAAGAATTCCGTACACAATATTTATTAAATAAGCACTACTATAATCCTATAAAAGAAACCTAAAATATTCATCAAGGGACGTGCCGATTGCTACTGGTCCTATAGAAACTATATATTTATATATATATATATATATATATATATATATATATATATATATATATATATATATATAAACAATATTTAATAGTTCTTTATTTCCAAAAAAAAAAAAAATTACTTCAGTTTTTCTTACATTATTATTTTACCTTATTTAGTTTTATTTATGTATTATATCTCGGTGATTCTCCTAAATACTATATATACGTGAAACCTACCTAAATCACCGTAGAAATTCTTTTATGCATATATATGCATCGTCTTCTTTCTTTTTTTTAACTAAATATTGTATATTTGTATGTATAGGTTGTGAACTATATATAACCTAGCTAACCATTGGCAAAATCTCCAACCAAACTATTCTTTTTATGCAAAAGGTGATAGTGAAGCTATGAAGGACACATCGTATACGACATGTTGAAGAAGTTCCATAGAGGTTATTTAGAAATTAGAAGATTATGAATAGTCTTACAGTTGGGTTTTAAATAAAAAGATGAATGCAGTTAAGAAACGTTTACCATCATGTCTTTTCGTTTTCTTATAAATCATCTCAACGATCTTCCATTATTGTACACTGAGTTGTGATTTTAATTTATCAGGTTTGCATATGTTCTTCACTTCGAGAGAACAATGACATATATATTCATAACTATCTTCTTATTTTGATTGCTAGGTTTATCTTGGTTGTTGGAGAAGGTATAATCATAATTTAGTTCTATAGTCTTTATTGTGTTGCTTAATCTTCTTTAGCCGGAATAATGTTTTGTCTATGTGTATATAATATTCGACCAATTTTACATATGAATTTTTATTATTATTGTGATTAATGGTTTGATACTTTCCTTATTTAGACAAATCTAATATTGATATTTATCATATAAAGGCGTAGCATGAATACTATCATAGCCTAGACCCAGCCTTCCCTTCTATCGCGTGGACAAGTTGGAAAAAAAATCAACCGTTAACCGTTAAGGTACGTATAATTTTATAATCACTTTTAATATATTTTAATTTAACTCTTAAACTAACACGAGTGATTTAATTTTATCTTTAGATTCTAATTTGGATCGATTTTCTTTTCTTCAGAGAGATATAGTACTTACTACTTATTATTAACCCGAGGATCAAACGAGTAAGTTTAGAAGTAACGATAAATCTTTGATTATAGCTTTATATTGTGTTTTTTTAAGGTTTAAATCAATATGTTTAATTTAAATTTAGCTCTTAAACTTACATCAATGATTTTATTTTATGTTCAAATTCTAATTCGGTTCGTTTTTTTTTTTCCCAAGGAGATGCTATACTTTGATCCTAATAATGATTTATCATTGTGTTTTAGGTATTTGAATATTTTTTGTACTTATAATGCTAATGATGTGAAATCCAATGACAAACTCAATATGCATGATAGGGTTTGACTTTCTTCTAGCTCCGACAATTAACGATAAATGTAAACATTTCATTCTTAAAGTTATTTATTTATGATAGTCCAGTCGAACGAGAATTGGGGGCTTCACATCCTCAGAATTTCCATCACAATTGATCATATTCTTAGCATATCTAATCATTTATGACTTGAATGGTAATAAGATTATTACGGTTAGAGTAATTATTGTATTTATAGAGTGATCTGTAAAGCAATTTTAATTGTGACATATGGTAATGTGGTTGAAGTATGGGGTAATTTTATTGCAGGTTCAAGAAATTGAAAGCACGTTGAAACCATCTATGTGAACTAACTAAAAAATAATGGGTACATATGAGAGGGTTGCTCTGTAATTTGATGTAAACTTTTGTGTTTTAGTTGTTAGTAATAGCTTACTTTTTGTTTAACTAATTCACCAATTTTAGAGACTATATTTTTCTTTATAATATTATTAAAATATTATCTAAATAGTAATTTTCTTTAATACAAACTAAGATCATCAATATAACACAATGTCAGTATAAAAGAATTAAATATGAAAACTGTATAGATCAAAATCACACAAGTATTTACATATATACTATATTATGCATATTTTTTTTACATTTATTTATTTTCTTCAAATCCCCTATTAATTAATACAACTCATCATAAATTACATTGTTTCTAAAATGGCTCAGTAATAAACTGAAATAAATCGATATTTTTATCTTTACTTTTATATGATTTTTTTCCCTCCGTGCACGGGTTAGCTACTATTAAAATATTTTCTACATGTATAATGTTATTATAAACTTACATTACTGTAGGAAATATATTTTATATAATTGTATGGATACTAAAATATATATATGTATGTAATATATGTTATATTTTTACTAACCATAATTTAAATACATTTATATATATATATATATAGTCTAAAAATACTATCTTAATTAAATGCTCGGAACATTAAGTAGTTATAATTATAATAAACATAAGTATTATATCTCTTCGGTTGTTGATGACTTATCTGACTGACACATACGCGTTTTGTTCAGTCGACGTTTCCTAATTTAATTGCAACTCTATAAATTTAGATACAAAATTTTGATTGATCTCAAATAAAAAATATTTTTATCTCATATTTTAGTCTCTACTTAAAATAAAGAAAAAATAAAAAGTTTATATTTAAATAATATATCTATACATTTCGGCTCTGAAAGCAAAATAATATATAGAATAATAATAAAATTTATTAAACAACATAGAATAATAAACAATAAAAGATACATTATTATATATATATATACGTATTGTAATTTGTATTATTATAATATTGCTCACGAGATAAAATATTTGATGAATATGCATTTTTCATCCAATAAAATGAATGCAAGGTAGGGGTTCGTATTAATTTTCAATACATATGCTTCTACTATTATTGTAAAGCTTGAGTTTATATAGTATTTAGTCATTCATTAGGGTTTAGGGTATATACACTAGATTTGAATGATGATTTAGATTTTTTTCTTGAAAAGTCAGCGTTTTCTAATTTTATTAGGCGTCTACATATTTAGATATAAAATATTGAATAACTTTTAATTAGAAAATATTTTCTATCCTATTTCAAAAATAAAGAAATGAATAATTAAAAGTTTTTATATAATTCTATTAAATATACTCATATAATTAGTTTTAAAAAAAATATTCATCGTTACAAAAGAAATTTTTATTTATATATTTTTATTTTAAAATTAAAATCGATAAAGTATTTAACTTAAATATTTTTACATTTTTACATTTAACTTAAATCGATAGCTAGTATTATAATAATTCGGTATCGAAGCTCTCTGACTGACACGTGGACAGTTTGTCCAGTCAGCATTTCCTAATTTAATCTGAATTTAATAGGGGTTCTCTAAATTTAGATACATTATATTAATTGATTGAAAATTAAGAAGTATTTTTATCTCCTATTTTGGTCTCTACGCAATTTAAAGAAATAAATTAATTAAATGTTTCCTTTTAAATTCATTATCTATACAGTTTGGCTCCGGAAGACCATTGGTCGCCACGTAAGCAATATAAATAGGGTAAGAAAACAATTAATAAAAATAATTTGCATAAAAGAAACGTTATATATACTAATAATTAGGCAATAAGCAACGTATATATAGTTATATACTAATAATAATAGTTTATGTAATTGAAATATTTAGTATAACACAGTCTACTATTACATAAAAAAAACGTATATATATGCTAATAGTTATGTAATTCTATTTATGTAATTGAGATATTTATTAGGTTATTATATACAATCACGATGAAGATTAGGGAAAACTAAAATAAGTACATATATAATATATATATATATATATATACTAATTTTTACATTGCGTATAATATATATATGTAACATATTTATATAATATATAATTTAAATATTCTATAATTAATTAATAATAAAGATATATCTATATATATGACTACGTATGGTGGGAGGGTGGCTTAGGTTTGAAGACATCTTCATCTAGGGCTAAACTTTATACTCTATATTTATTGTGATATCAATATTTTGTACTATGTTTCTTCAAATTATAATTGATCAATTTCGGTGTAGGATGTAGATAGCTAAAATCGAAGTGAAGCTTTTCTCCGAATCAACGTATAGAGAGGTACACTACAATGCCTGAAATAATAAATTTGAATTTTCACTTGAACTAAATTAAATTTTGTGTGCCATGTTTATTTATTACAGGTTATTGTTCGAGACATCTTAAAGACTTGCATTCTAATTCCAAGGTTTTATCAAAATTTGTGCCGATAATGTTTAGATTGTGACATTTCACATAAAAAAAGATTACATACCAATTTTTTTTTTTTACCATTGGATTACATACCAATTTCTCACTAAACTTGTGAATTTCAATATGTAGGTTAATCTATTTAAACATAGCACTTATAATTTTGAGAACATAACTTTTTTAAATTTTGTATTTGTTATTGTCCTCTTAATTTGTAGAGAATATGCTTTAAATGCTAATGAACTGAGCTTTATCGTAAAGAAAACTCTAACTTAAAAATGTCGGTCTATTTTAGATTTTTTTACTAAAACATAATCCATATAATTAACAATGTTATACACATTTTCCAAACTATATACGTATTAATTTAGAACGTATAATTACATTTTATGTTATAATTAAATTGAACTGATTTTAACTATAAATATAAAGCAAGTTATTTTTATTTGCTTTATTTCTAAACCCTAAACCCCAAGGGTTTGTCGGAATCGAGTTTGTCGGAATCGAAATTATCAATACTTGAGAATTTCTTTGTCGGCCATTTTAAAGATAAGGTGGTGCATAAATAATGGTAACGATTTGGTGAATGGTTGATGCCTGTAAGAAACAGATCGTCATGACAAGCTTTGGTAAAATTATGATTATTCAGGGATATATATATATATATATATATATATATATATATATATATATATATATATATATATACATTCAGAAATATGTAATAACGCTTTATTATTAAGAATAAATAAGTAGAATAATCTATGGAGATCTTTATATATATGTACGTAGAAGGAGAATGTTAGGTTTGTATTTATCTGATTTATGTTTTTTTTTTCCAGATATTGAGAATGGATGACAACCAAGAGCATTAGAATTCTTTAAAATTATAATCATCTTGATCTTAGAGGTATGGTATTGGAAGTTAAAGTTTTTATATCTTCCCTTTCTGATATATATTGTACACTAAAGATATATTTCTTATTTTTTGATATTTTTATCAAAGTTATGTTATTTGTATATAAAATGTAGATATACTTTCTCCTTTTTAGCTAAATGCAACCTTCAATTTTTTTTTAAAAATTATTTTATTATAAGTGCATAATCTAGAATTGGTTTTACCATCAAATGCATAAACTAATCATCACTGGGGAGATTAATATTTTATTTTTTGATGCAGGAAGGAGATTTGATCGAGCGACATGTGCATTAAAAAAATTGGTCACCTTGAAAGTTTAAAGGATTATAATATGATATTAGTCATATTAGCCTGACTGTGAAGATGTCAATGAGAAAAAAAAGGAACATATCAGAGTATAGACTACCAAAACATTAAGGTAAGTGAAGTTTTATTTTCGTAGACCATTATTTGTTGGATTTTATCATTATGGAAGCACTTTCAAGTTCCAACTGATTTATCACCAAGCTCACTAATTACAATGGGCAAATTTTTTTTTTTTTACAAATTTTCTGATTTTTGGTTAAATCTTAGCTAAAACTCGGATTTTTTTTTTACTCAACGGTTCCTTGATGGTTTATTGGATCCCAGAAAGTGAGCAAGAATGTATTAAGACTTGAACAAGCGCAGATGCAAGTCTTAGGTTTGGTAACCTCGGGTGGTCTATTATGTGTTTTGATTACAATTTAAAAAAACTATGGGAGGTCAATTTGCAGGTAAATACCTCTTCTAATTCATATATTATCGCCTTATCAGCTTAATGGTGTAAATGTATTAATGTGTCTTTTAACAACTGATTTATCTATGACCACTTTGTATGGTGATTGTTAGTGGGACAATGGAAATCCAACCTAATGGTTTTTTATGTACACAATTTGAAGGGAAAAAAAAACTACATGAGTCCAGTTTTGCAGGTAAATATTCATATTCTTATCTTATTACTCCATGTGTTTAAGGTGGAAATTTATTGGTATGTGTTTCAGGAATTGATTTATTTGGAAATTGCTTATTTAGGAGGACTTTCCTAAAATATAGAAATTATATATATATATTTTATTTCTAAAATCCAAATTCAACGATTTTTTTTTTAATGATAAATACAATTTTCTTACTTCGATTTTTATATTATATTAGTTGTAGTCTTATAAATACAATGTATAATGTTGATTATTTCATTACTATGAAATATTTTAAATAATAATTAGTATTAAATACTTTGTTAAGCTAATGCATTAATATTAATAAATTTATATCCAACAAATGTATTCAAATAACGTTACATATTCAACAAACTAAAAAAACTCAATTTTTTTAAAATTTTATTTACAAATTTTCCCGCGTGGTGCGCGGGATTAGTGGCTAGTATTATATTAATTCGGTATCGGAAGCCCTCTGGTCGACACGTGGACAGTCCACGCAGTCACCGTTGCCTAATTTAATAGGGGTTCTCTAAATTTAGATACATAATATTGATTGATTGAAAATTAAGAAGTATTTTTATTTCCTATTTAGGTCTCTATGCAGTTTAAAGAAACAAATTAATTAAAAGTTTCCATTTAAATTCATTATCTATACTGTTTGGTTCCGGAAGACCGTAAACCGCCACGTAAGCAATGTATATATAGATAATATTAAACAATACATATATATTAAGTGTGTCCGGATCACTATAAATATTACACTTGCAAAGTTTAGTAATAATGTAAATTATGTAACCGTGGTATATATTACACTTGCAAAGTTTAGTAATAAACGTAACTATAAGATTTTGTACACAGGTAAACACATTATATAACCTGGGTCTAGGTTTTAAAACACCACTACCTATCCACAACCCTTTGTCTCGACATCCAACGTCTCCAATTTTGAGTTTACAACAACACTGACGATGCTACACATTGACGACATCGACTCCCTCATGCATGGTTGACGTACGGTTCGAGGGGAAGTTTTTTAAGTTTAGGATAAAAACAATTAATTGTGTCCTATATACGTGGTAAGCGAGACGTAGTAACTATTTTGATTTTAAAAGTTTAGTCTCATCAATATTATTCTACTTTTATTATTTGATGACGATTAATAATTTATATTGTAATCTAATAAAAAAAATTCTCTTTTTAAGGAACAATTTTCAGTCGACCTAAGTGTACAAAAGTTTTATATTCTTATGTTTATTTATTTTCTACTGTTTTGGTAGCTTTTTTTGTGATTAATAACTATTTGTTTTGGTATATGTTGTTTACATCTTCCCTAAATGATTTACAATGAATTAGTAATTTTTGTAGTTATAATTATTTAACTTTTTTTTACATGATCTGATTAAATTAGAGGCAGGAGTTATAATACGACTGAGGTTAAGGTATAACATATGTCATTTTTTATTAATTTGATTTCTATCCGAAGTAGCTATAACCTACTCATTTTTATTTAACTTATTATTGAAGTTGTTTCACTAATTTGCAGCTTGGTTGCATCAAATGGGTTAATGTGGATTCATCTAATCAATTACGGAAACAATTAAGGAAAAGAATTATTATTGAAAACATTGAGTTTATATTTGGCAATTAGTTAACTGTTTTAGTATATATAGACTGCCATGACAAACTACTAGACCAATTAGTGTATTATATATTTTTTTGGCTGAAATTAGTGTATTATATATACGTTCAAAATTCATTACAAACCGAAGAAGCAAATTCATTAATTATATATATCCACAATTTGTATATGCTTTTTCCAATTTTCTATAACTGTATTGACTATTTTTTTCTTGATATTCAGGACGGGTGAGTCGTGTTGTCATGAATTCATACACTATAGGTATGTTGATCATCATGCACTAAAGATTGTTAAAAGGTTTGATGGAATGATTGCGTGTCTTACATTTTTTTCAACTATCGATTGCGTAGTTCGTTTAATTTTATTAATTTTCTTAATTATATTTTTGTTTCATCTTCAGAAAATTGAGAGATACAAGTTTAGTTTGCGGAATACGAGCAAAATACTGAGAGGTTGTAAGAGCTAAATGCAAGTTGAAACTCAAACCAGACCATTCCTATTAGGTTTTTCCTTTACATTGTCACGAACCCCTTCAACAATAGTAATCTTTATTAATTAATTAATTGTTTTTTAATACATATTAATTATGTGTTAAAAATTGGAAGTTTGTAGGTTTTGCGGATGCGAGAACAACGTATTCTATATGCAATTCGAGACTCTCAAAATCTATATGAATCTGATAGAAACTCAAGAGATCTTACATGAAAAACGGTAAGAAATTAAGGATATTTTTGTTATCGGTCACGAGTGGATGCCATCTCATTCTCCTCTTTGGAAGTTCTAAGTGATTTTCATGAGAGCAGAAGAATAACTTAGTAACATCAAGTATGATATGAAAAGGAGCCCAACAGCCCAACCAAATATATTAGCCGATGTTTTTATGATGACATTAAATTATTTTGTTTACAAATGTTTTTTTTTCTAAATATTGGTAGAATAATGTTATTTTTAACATCCGACATCTTGATTCTTTTAAATGCTATTGCTTACAAATTTGCGTTTTTTTTTTCTTTTTTTCTTTTATGATAGAGGATGGAAGCAGTAGTGCATTATTGAAGCATAAGGATGAAGGGGCTCCTGAAAACTCGGTGGGTAGTTATTAAATTGCTAACAATTTGGACTATGCATTCAGATCTAGATGCTATGGAGATAATTGTGTTTCTCTTCTCCTCACATGGTCATCTTTCAAGTATAAGACGACAAGAAGTCTCACTCTTGCTAGCTAGAGTTAATATTATCACTCTTGCTAGCTAGAGTTAATATTATTTGTTGGGTTGTAAATAAGTATAGTAAATTATTTGTACGGTACATGGGGTGTTTTATGATATATAATATTTATCTTCAAGCAAATGTATCAAATTTTCATTTTGCTAATAATAGAACTGAGCATAAAAGATACATAATATCCGTGAAGTAATTTTCCTTGGTACAACAGTATAAAATTTAGATGGTGTTTTTTTTTTTTTAATTACCACCGATGATTCTTTAATAGTTGGGACTTAGGAGCGTTCACTTATATATGCTTTGACTTTGAGATTATGAGTTCAAATTTCCAATTTGATTAAAATCATTTCCTAAAAAAAGAGAACATAATATTTAATAAATAATATTTTTGTTACATAAGTTTAGAATTTTATTTAATTAAATTAATATTTGAGTTATCTTATTCTTTGGTGTTAAATTTGTGAAATAATAAATAAATGCATGTTAACCAATTTAAATAACAATAAACTTAAAACTTCCAACTAGCAAAAATGAGTAGATGTTAAAATTATAATATATTATATTAGTTATCCACATAAGTTTTCTTATAAAAATAAAAATAACCATATATAATGTTAATTAATTCACTACAATGAAATATTTTAAATAATATGTAGATATATATCAAATATTTTGATTAAATTAATGTATTATTATGTGTTAATTTGATATCCAAAAGAACATATTAACTTTGTCACATAATTGTTGATATAGTTGTTTATTCAATAAATTGATAAAAATTAATTTTACTTTAGATTTTTTTTCTCCCGCGCGGTGCGCGGGGTTAGTGGCTAGTATTATATTAATTCGGTACCGGAAGCCCTCTGGACGACACGTGGACAGTCCACGTAGTCACCGTTTCCTAATTTAATCAGAATGTAATAGGGGTTCTCTAAATTTAGATACATAATATTGATTGGTTGAAAATTAAGAAGTATTTTTATCTCCTAATTTGGTCTCTAGCAATTTAAAGAAACAAATTAATTAAAAGTTTCCTTTTAAATAGTAAATCTATACAGTTTGGCACCGGAAGACCTTAAGCCGCCACGTAAGCAACACAAATAAAGAATAATAAACAGTTATATAAAGTAATATATATTAAACACTAATATCAATTACAAATGTAAAGTAGTAAATAATAGTTCACGTTAATCCGGTTAATATACATTCAAAATAGTCAATAAATATACACTAGATTCTTACTTATTTTTTAAATTAATAAATGTATACTCTCTCTTTTTTGGTAAACATACTCTATTTATTAGCTTCTTTCTTATTTTCAATAATAATAATAATATTCCATATATATATATATAGACAACTAAACTCACTCACGATGCATCAAGCTAAATAAATATAACTAATCGTTCCAGGTGCTCTGAGTGTTTTTGGTTTCCAAGCGATGATATTTAAAAGATCTCGGCACTAAATTGCAATTAGACATGGTGGTCATCAATCATGTACTTCTCATTTGGTAATTGTGTTGACTGATGGAAATTTTGTTCTGAGTGGTAACGATGGATGGAAGCTAGCCAGCTCGGCAATGATTTTGATTTCTGAAACAAAAATAGTGTCGTTTATGTATATATTGGGTAGTTTTATTTAAATAACACAAAATTCTTTTAATTTTTTAGATTATGTGCAGATTGGGTGTGTCGACATAAAGTCGTAGAGGAAGAAGTTGAGTCGAGCATGCAAGACGGTGATGAATTAATGAATCCACCAATATGAGTCGTCTCTCTATATGTAAGATAATTTGACTAAAGAACATATTCGATAGACACTATTTGACATGAGTCTGCATGATTTGAACAATCGTATTCGTTCAAATACGATTTTCTTTTGACAGTTTGCACAGTCGATTGGGTTCACGTCATCCCGTACTTAACAGTTTCACTAATTTGGTCTATTATGTTTAGAATTACATTGTTATGGATTTGCAGCTTTCGACCACTAAATGCAGCTTGAGAGTGAATACTATGGTGATCTCCTTGGTATCAGGTTTAGCTAAAGCTGACATAAATTTATTTTAGACTTTTTTTTGTAAAAAAATCATTCAATTGGATTCCGACAAATTGCAAGACGGGTGTTTTCAACGCGAATCGAAACATTCTCTCTTAAAATAATTGTTTGGTATATTAGAGGTAGTTGAGGTAATTATACTAATAGTTTTGTAATTTGATCTGACGACTTATCTATCTGATTATCCTTCTTTAAATGACTACGACTTATATTTATAGTAACGGATTTTTGTAGGTTCAATCGTCTTCGTTGATGAAGCAAAATATCTCAATAAATTTTACAGGAGAAAGATGGAGCTAGATCTGCAACTCTTTCAATGGTTGGTGCATGATATTATATATGTTTATGTAGCTAAACTATAGAGCACTGCTACTATGAAACTAAAACCTTTTTTTTACAGACTTTTTTACATTAAACTTCCTATAGTTGAATCTCAATCGGAAATTGAGTCGATGACGACATCATTCACATGTAAGTTTGTTCTCACCCCCTTATATTCTAAAACATTGTATCCATCTATCAATGCTTATGCGAAAAAAAAGTCTATGGTGTTTACTTTGACACGTGTTTAAATAATCAGCGTTCGAGAAAGCTGACTAAGTTTGTAATTTATTAATATCGAGTGGTAAATTACGATAAGATCATTATTAGTGCAGCCTTTACGATACTTATGACGAAAAGTGAATTGAGAAGCCGAGTGTCGTTCTTCGAACAATGAGAATAACGTTCTTAACATGTTTTCCTATAAGTAGTTTTACATTAACACTATATAGTTTGAAGAACTTGCCATTAATTTTAGATTTACGATTAACTATATTCTATAATTATTTTTTAGATTGAAATAAGGTTTATGTTTTATCTTCAACTAAGAACGATTAGAATGATTGAAAACACAAAATGTTTATATAAATTCAAAACAGTGTTCCATTAAGTTATCAAATATATTATTATATGTAAAAAAATTCACATAATAGTATAATAATATATAAAAGACCGATTAAAATTATAATAATAACTTTGAGGTGCATCTATTTTTATTAAGGAAGCTACATATATAAAGTAAGATAACTAATTTTTATAATTAAGCCATTCACTCATGTAAAATATATTTTTTTCCATGTCATGTAAAATATATTAAATATTTAATATGTAATTTAACTAATTTAAATATGAACATTTTAAATTTATTCAACAAATATCAATAAAAAATGAACAGATGTTAAAATTGCAAGTTTTATATTATATTAGTTATACATTTAATAAAAATGATATATAAGATTGGTTATTTCACTACTATTAAATATTTCAAATAATAATTAGTATTAAATACATTAATTAAGTTAACACAATTTTATAATTTAATCTTCTAACAAATAAATTAAAATTTTCAAATGATTATTGATATATAGTTTAATATTAAATAAATTAAGATAACTATTTTTTTTGTTCATTTTAATTTTTCTCCCGCGCGGTGCGCGGGGTCAGTGGCTAGTTATTATTATTATTTATCACCTTGATTCAGAGTTGCAACTAATACATATGAGCGGCTACTATTGGCTTGACTTGCTCGTGAGTTTACACAAATACATGGGTATTAATTTTGTTTACACAAACTCTACGTGTTTCCATCAATATTATAAATATACATCAATTGTTTATCATGGAAAATAAGGTTCAAATAGTGATATTCATTGTTTCTAGGGTTAAAGGTGATTTAGATACCACTGACCGAATGTGACTTTTAGTTTGGATGTTCCGTTTTGTATACTTTTGGTACCAGACGTTTGAAAAAATGTGGCTTTTGGTACATACGTTGGTTGGCCGTTAGTTTTGGCCGTTAAGTAACATGTGCAAGTCTAGTGATCGACTCTAAACTTTTAATTTTGTTCAGTTTAGTCCCTCAAATATATTCCTAACTTTTATTTTGTTTAACTTAGTCATAACACTTCAAAATCGGACCCAATTAAACCAATCGAATTCAATTGACATAGCCCCATTTGGATCAAATTTACCCAATTGGAGATAGGTCCCAATTGGGTTCGATTTTGAAGATTTAGGACTAAATTAAACAAAATAAAAGTTATGAATATATTTGAGGGACTAAATTGAACAAAATTAAAAGTTTAGAGTCGATCACGTGACTTGCACATGTCATTTAACGGCCAAAACTAACGGCCAACCAACGGATGTACCAAAAGACACATTTTTTTCAAACGTCTGGTACCAAAAGTATACAAAACGGAACATCCAGTACTAAAAGCCTCATTCGGTCAAACATGTGGTATAAAAAGTACATTTAACCCTTGTTTCTATGATATTTCTAATTGTGTGTGTAAATTCAGTAATTATCAACAATTTCGTCCAATTAAATCATGAGTCCATAAGACAGCAGATGCAACTCAAATTCTCAATTCAACGTCAAGAAATATACTGGAATTCCTAATCGAACTTGTAGATCCGTAAGGAACGTCATAAGACCCTAACGTCGGTGAAGTGTCATAGATTGATCCCTGTACGTCTCTTTGACGAAATTGAACACTCAACCCTGCAAATGCATCTGCTCATCTCATACCCCTTGCTCTTGAAACACTATTCATCCAGTCTATAATCCTTCTAAAGATGCTAGATTCGTCGTCTGTCTAGGCAAAACTCGAGTTTGAGAACATGAACATGGATTGATAGCCGAGTTCCAGATTAACGACAGGAAACATGTGGAGGTCTATACGGTGAGGTTTGGCTCCATCGTGGGGAGAAGCATGAGCGAAGACGTGCAACGCAACTACTATGCGATCATATGTGATCTCCCTCCCTTTAGCTTTTTATGGCACCATCCAGAATAACCCTACCCCCTTGATAAGGTTCAATGTCCATTTGTACAGAGTCGTGGACGTTTGTGAGCGTCTCCAATCTAGGGCAGAGTTGCAGTTCTTTAAAACAATTAAGGGTAATTTCGAGTTTTCATAATTTCACGATTTTTTATTTTTAAACTCTAATTTTTTAAATAGAGACTGATTACTAATGAAATGTAATCTATTTACCAATATATAAATTGTGAAGGGTCCTCACCCCTAAAAGGCACATTTCTATTCCAAAAGGCACAATTCGAAAAAAAAAAAAAAAAAAAAAAAGGCACAAACCAAAATCGGAATTAAAAAAAAAAAAAAAAAAGTAATAATCCAAAAGGCACAAACCAAAATCGGAATAAACCAATCGTGAACCAGGCTGCACAGTATGGTCATGCTAAAAATGTACTGCTTAACCACATTACACCGGCCATACAAAGAAAACTAGAGTGTCACTGACGAACACAATGAATCCTCTATCCCGCCAGTCCGCTTCCGCCCACTGTGGAGTCCTGCTCCCACCGCCGGTCCGCTGTTGCCCACCGATTAGCCCTGCAGTTCGTCCGCCTGACGTCTATCCTCACTCTGCAGTCCCTTGTTCTGTTCGCCAGTCGCTGTTGCTTATGTTCGCTGCGACCCCTCACATCATCCGGTAGGTTCCTTCATCCTTGCTATAGCCAGAAAAAAGTTATTTTTAATTGAAAATCAATCGGATAATGTTCATCAGATTTCATAAGTGGGTCTTAAATAAAATCAACACTTATAGAATGATGCATGTTTTTCGATGTTGATAGGCACATAATTGTATCTACTAACATCCATCATCTGTATCGAAATTGTGAGGAAGAACTGTAAGAATAAATAATACCCAAGTTTGAGTGGTGATGCGTTGATATTTGGTCTGTTCATGCTTCGATATATATGTGTGTAATTATGCTATGAGATAGATGCACACAAGGTATTTGTGGTTATGCTTATATGAACCGAACTCTGTTAATAGCAAAAATGACATCAGATTTCAAGGTAAACTCTGGAATTGATAATATCAATAGAGTTAACTTAGGAGGAGAATGACTTCTTCAGGTGAGGCTTAGGAAGATAATTTATTCTTAAGGTCTAGGTATTAGCTGTCACTTGAAGGCTAATTAACTATATACACCATATTTTCTGTTGAAGTTATTTTCATCTGGTATTTTAGAATAGTCCATAAATTACATTGTCTTGCTTCAACCTCAGGCAATCAAGTTTGAGGCTTTGGTTGACTGATTATGACTAAAGATACTCACAGTTAAGAAATATCTGAGTAACAGTGCATCACCATTGGAATTTATTTTTATCCTCTTGATTATTGATATCTCTTAATATATATTCTTGATTTCAGAATTTTACATCTAAATAATTGATTCAGTTTACTTAAGGTTAAGTAGTATATTTTGTAAGTTATGACTTATGAGGACAAACCTGACTTGAGCCTTTTAATTTCTTTATAATCATGGATGTTTCAGGACCTCTGGACTTTATAAACAATTATGTGCAAGAAAAGCATCCAGTTGTGGATGCCGACCAACAGTTATAGAGGCATTTTCGACGCAGGAATCGTAAAGAAAAAAAATATTTGCCTTTTGGTAAGATTATAACCTCCCAACAGAAAAATTAGTTATTTTTTATGCTTTCTATTGCTACTTAGACAATCGATTGAATCATGCAGATGGATATCACTTTCATTATCTAGAAAAAGTTCAGCTTAGGTAGATTACTTAACCTAATTTCATGGGGTCTAATTTGCAGATGAGGTTGCAATTTTTGCATTTCAACATTACGTCGTGGTGCTCGGAACTACTGTCTTAGGAAACCTTCTTTCACAGCTCGAACTGCAGCATGTACTCATCATTATCCACTATTCAATATATATATTGTTTACATTCTTTTCCCTGTTTTGATTGCAATGTGTTCTTTTTGCAACAACAAAATGATGAGGCTAATGGCTCAGTTTAACGACAAGAGTTTTGCTTTAAACATGAGCAACTTCATTGGTTGTTCCTTTCATTACATACTTTTTCTTTTTGAATTTGGAACTATGTATGCATACAATGACTGTATTCACGCAAACGTTTGGCGTTTGTTAACTTTGACTTAAATTAATCTACAGTAATGCAGATAACAATCAGCAGACAATTGCATTACACTTGGATGATTGAGACAGGGTTCAACGAGGTCTGTGGTAATATGTATTAAGAGATTGATATTATTATTTACAGGCTTCCATTCTGTATTTTGCAGATTATCCTATTGTGATGATGAAAATGAGTTTTATACAAGAGTGTTGACGGTGAGCAATTTATAATTCTAAATTTTTAGTCTTTTGTTTCATTTTTCAAATTCTTGATTGATATTTTATCAAAAAAATTACTGTTTCAACATATTACAAATGGACACTATAAATTTCATCTAATATTAGTTTGTTAATTATACATATTTATTAGTCACCCCTAATCATTCTATTTGGTTGCTCAAATTATTGGAAAGCCTAATGGTCAAAATAATAATAATAATAATAATTTGGGCCCCTGCTGCATAGGTAAAAAGATTGGTTACTTTTTGTGATCATACTCCTGCTACCTCGTATAATGTAGTTCAGTTAATTTGGGAACATGAATTAGGTACAAGTTTCGGCGATTTGTTTGAAAGATTTGAGCCCCATCCTATTGGCTTGGCTTCAACTACGCAGCTACTTTTTTTTGCATAATAACTAAATGGCAACTACTTTATTAGCGATCTATATCTGCTATTATTTCTGAAGTTGATCACCTTGTTTCCTTATATATCATATGGAATAGATAAGAGCTTCTGCTTCGATCTGTCAGTGCTTCGGAAGTTACATTAATCATATATCCCTTAACCCAATTGGTTTATGAGTTAAAGTATGAGTTCCAGTTTGGAATTTTCACTATGATATTATTTTGACGTATAGTTTTTTGTATTTTGAACCTGCTGCAATCATTTGACTGAGAGATTCTTTAAATTGTGTGGCAGCGTACATCACTCCATTGATTACTAGCCTAGGATTCTAGCAATGGATATGCTTTAAATGAAAACTTGAGTTATTTCCCTAATTCACACTATATTATGCAGTAACCAACATCACTGTTTCAGAGAGATTATCTCAGGATTCATTGGAAATTTATGTTTCAATTAATGCTCACAAAAACTCAAAGTTGAATAATTATAGTAATAATATTTTTGTACATAGTTGCGAGATCTTATTTCATCATCAACATATAACCACTTCTCCCTCCCCAACTGCATGACCTCACTTAGATATCTCTGTTATTTCAGTCTCCTTCCGTTTTGCTATTCATGGTAGTGGTACTTGTAGTCATTTTGATGCATTTGATTTGGTAGTTCCAAAGTGAGCACAAAAGATTGCAAGTTTCACATTTTTTCATTGATCATATAAGTGTAATGAATTTGTGTGAAATAGACCATTGTCGGTTTGTTCATATTTATGTAAAAAAAGTTCAACTGTTGTTTTTACCCCTATCATGTATAATTTGGGTATACTTGGAAAAGTTAGATTCCGAGAAACTTGGTGATTAAACATGTTGATCACTTTAATGTAGGTATATGTGTGGTTATAACTTATTGATGTATTCTTTAGGTAATGATAAATAAATCAAGAAAGGATATCTACATTAATCTTCATGCAGTAAAGAAGCTAGATGATATGCTCCTGTAAATAATAAACAAGTAAATATTGTGTTTCTTGGAGAAGTAGATACTGAAGCATGTCGGGTTTGTTAGGAACGAATTGATGGATAGTCTCAAGGGAACACCATCAGGTACGTGGGAATCAAGACTTCGATATCTAACTCGAATGGAACAACTGATAAAGAAGAAGACTATACAGAATATAAAATTTACATTATAAAATTTATAAAAACGCGTAAAAATATGCGCGTGCAACGCACGCGCGAAATAACTAGTAATAAAAGAAAAGTGATGGTTCCTGTTCCTTCCACCGATGGCCAACCCAATGGTAAAACCATTTAAAGCTAGGTTTTTAGACCCCAAATTTAGGAGACCTCATATATGACATTATATAGTTAAGCACATTTCAACCAAAAAATTAAGCCCTATATAGTTATTTTTGGACTGATTTTTCTTTTTTATTATAATACTATAAATTTTTGGGCTAGCGATAAGGCCATATTTTTTAGCCTAATAAGACTTAATTGAGTAATTAATTATATACATTATAATTAATTTTTTTTCAGTCGGCATTATAGTAGTTATCTATTAATAATATTTGTTAGCAGTTAATTCATATATCACGCCTTTTTATTTATTTGTTAAATATTTAATTTTAAGTTCTCAAATATCAACAACCTAATTAATTACAATGTATCTTGAATAATCTTTTAGAATTAATTATTTTGTTTATATGGTAGACCATGCTATTTTTTTTTAATAAATTGATTCAAACAATTTAAAATTTATGATATTTTTTTGTTTGTTTTTCTTTGACAATAAAATATGAATTCACTAGAAAATGGAGTTGAAAAGACACTGTATGAATCTTGAATGTCCTCCAAAATATAACGAATGTTCTGATATTGATGGTTTAGATTTATTCACTGAATTGAAAGTTTTAAAATAAATTATTCAAATAGAATATAAAACTCTTATTGATATACTAAATCACATAAAAAGACTTGATTCTTTTCCGAATGCATATATTGCGTATAAAATAGTGTTAGCAATTCATGTACTTGTTGCTTCAGGTGAAAGAAGCTTTTTAAAATTAAAGCTAATAAAATCTTGTTTGAGATCAACTATATCTCGAGAAAGAGTTAAATGAATAACTATTATTAATTGAAAATGAAATTTTAGAAAAAAAAAAAAGAAAAATTGAGTATAAATATTTAATTAAGGATTTTGATTTTTTAAAAGCTCGAAAAATAATTTTAAATAAAAACTTACGATGAATAGCCAATTTAATTATTTGTAAAAAAATAAATATAAAAGCTCCGAATTAAATTACACTTTTAGACCTCAATTTCTGGTGAGTCGGTTTGTTTCCGAGATTAGAAGAAGACAAGCTAACGCATAATAACTAGACTAATTAAGTAGGCGGAGCTTGGTTTCGGTGAAGCCACACATGGCATGGCATGGCCAGACTATCTAATGAAATGGGGCGGGCCATGCATGGAAGAGCGCCACAATCTAATGAAATCATCATTCACGAAGATAGAGTGTCGGTCTGTTGTTATACTTCTAGGGCTGGTTAGAACTGAAAATACTATATATATTTTTTAATTATATAATCATAACCATTAATATTTATAAGTACAATCATAATCGTACCAAAATGTTGTGTTTAATCAAAATAAAAAAAATAGAGCGAAAAATATGTCTATTAATTTTTTCGCACTATTGCCGATGCCGACCTAGTCTGGTCTAGTGTATATCACGTTTTTTTTCATTAATAAAATAATTTCCGCGCATTGATAGCGGTGTCTAGGAGGCTTCTTCTGGTTCCAGAAAATAGTGGATTATCGATTAGTCTCCCAGAAAAGATAATAATAATAATATAATATAATAATAAATAAATGGAACGTATTGACTATTGAGTATGTCGGCAAGATACAAAGAAATTTTGCAAAATAATAATAATTAACAGAAAAGTAGTTATCATACTTTGCCTTTTTTTAAAGGAACGATTTACATTCCGACAGAAATATTTCAAAGGAGAAATTATTAGCTGGACTCAGTCCGCCACCTAGGCGTATAGACCAACCAATTAAAGAGAGACACATAATAAATGTACTATATATCTATAAATTTGAGTAACATGTGATTACAATCCAATAATTAATCATACCTTATTTATTTTTTAAACAATAATTTCTCTTAATAAATAAAAATATTTTTCTTATATACAAATATATAATAGAAGTGTCACTAGTTTTGTATTTATTTTCTAAAACACTATTGGACATGGTGAACCCTAGAGGGCTAGTATCAATTTGCCCTCTAGGGTTCACCATGTCCAACAGGGTTTTAGAAAAAAAAATCAGAAAATTAGTGACACTCGTATTATATTTATATATATATAAAAATATTTATAAGATAAATTGTTTTTATTAGCTAAAAAAGATGTATGTATTAATTAACAAAAAATGTTGGATTTTAATCACATGCTACTCAAAACTATTTATGTAGAGTACATTTATTACGTGTCACACTTTTTTTGGTTGGTCCATACACCTAGGTGGTGGACTGGGTCCAACTAATTTCAAAGTGTTGCGATTGTTTTGTCAATAAAATTGACTTAAAAGTTGACTAATATTACATCACTGTCATTCACACTAATTTTAGACCTCTTCGGAAGGTTGGATCGGTATGTATATTATCTTGAAATATAAATACTAAATCACGCTTTCATTTATCATCTTAAGGTTTTAGGATAGTTGATTAAGTTGTTAGTCTTAATTTTCACATGGTATCAGAGCGCGCAAATTCGAATCTCCGTAGCGCCGAGTTTAAACCCCTATTTCAGCCTTCACCTATCACTTTCACATATCATTCATCTTTTGTTTAGTGAGCGGTCATATACAATCCGACTGTGGTGTTCCGACACAGTCCGATTGTGAGGGATGGTAGATAATATAATTTTGTCAACTTCTTTGGGCAATCCGTTCGTTGATTCACACTTACATGTCAACTGTAATATTCAATGTTAGACAAGGAAACAGAATTTCCATAACAATTGTCATACACACTAAATCGACATTAACCGATTTTTCTAATCCTATTTGCAACAACGGATTCAGCGACCTATAAGCTTCAACGGTTAAAGTGGGGCTAATGAATAAAGTCTCTCCTTTGCGAACTTATCAATTTCAGATGCTTTAACAGGCTCTACAACCTTGACCATCTGACCGGTCATAACAGTCTCAACGAATTAGCGATATCAACGGTCCTAACAGCCTCAACGACTTCGACGACTTTACCAGTCTCGACGGCCTAAATGGCTTTAGCGATTTTTTCGATCGCAAGTGCTCTCTTCTCGAGGATGTTCACATTCTCAATGTCGTTGTTCAACATTATTTGTGGACATAGAAAATAAGTAATTGTTTTGTCTAAAAATTTAATCTCAAAATTCAATTACACACCCTCTTGTAGAAACCAACAAATGAAATTGCATTAAGATTGTTGGGAATATTGAGTGTAATATGCAAATTTACAAAGTCCAATGATCAAATATGCAATATTCTAAAATTCAAGAACTAAAATGCAATTAATCAAATTTTGAGTACGTACAAGTAATTAATCCAATTATGATACAAGAAATATGCTAATACGAAATTATACGTAAATCAATACGAAAACGAATACGTTTTTTTATACTGAGGTCCGTGCGGATCACAGTCTATTAAAGCAATTTTACCCCACTTCACCCTCAAGCTGTGCACGAGGTTCATAAGGCGATCACCTCTCATGATTCAACAGTGTCATCGAATCGAATTCAGCACAAAATTCGTTCAATCAAACTAAACCAACAAATATCTGAACTCAAACAAAGAACAAGAAAGTCGACAACAACGATTAGAGATAAAAATAATTAGAAATGTCGAACAAGACATAAGTCTAAATCAACCTAGTAAGAACTCTGCAATTCGTCAACACAAAGAACATAAGATGAGAAATATAACATGCATTCAAAAAATACAGACTCTAGAAGTATTAGATACTTAACTAAAAGGAAAAGATTATATTTTCATTTTCATTATGGGTTGAATGGGAACACTCCTTTATATATGAGATTGAAAATTAGGAGGAGAGTGAAACCAACCAATGTGTACAAAAAAATTGACAATTTCACATTTACACAAAAAAATAGACTAAAATAAATTAGACTTGAAAAGAATAGTCCAAAAAACTAACCAAAATACAATTTAATTAATCCAAATTTTTCAACCATAAAAGTTCAACAATTTGCTGTACTAAAATACAAGAAGGATTATGTACGTTTTCTTTTTGTTAACTTTGATTGAACAAATGGTGTTTTTTTTGAGAAATCATTCACTACCTCGGTGCCAACACGTGGCACTGAGGTGGTGGACCTTCACCCAATAAAAGACTGACATCTGGCACATTCTATCCACAACTTGGCCACGTGTCAGCTCACGTTAGGGCGAAGTTCCACCACCTCGGTGCCACGTGTTAGCACCGAGGTATTGAATAATTTCTCGTTATTGTTACGCGAGTTATTACATAATTATATAATATATAATAATCTAATTTGAAAATGACGCAACAACATTATTGTCTACTTATCAAACATTATAATGTGTCGTAGACTTGTAGTATTTGGACAACCTACGACACACCCCTGTATAGATAGAAAGTAGAAACGTCGACTGCAACCTAACAAATGCCCCTAGCCTAGCTGTTTAGAATTTAGATAATAATAATAATAATGTATTAAATATTATTATTATTATTAGTCAAAAGTACAAGCGTCAGTTTTAGCACATTAATTAAACTAAATAAACAAGGTAAGATAAAAGTTGCTTTCTCATTCTTGACAAAGAAGACACAAACAAGTAACAACTCTTAGTCACGAAGCAAATAAGGGCATGTGTAATGTGACCTATCGGTCCAAAGTAAAAGCGAACCTGGATAAAGTAATTATATTTATAGTGACTAATTCATTATTTTATGAACCGACTAAATGTAATTGATCATTATTATAAATGTATATTAAAATATTAAGGATACATTCTTACTAATAGCCTTATAAGACACTTCACAGTAAATATAAAAATTCTACTAAATAGTGTCAGCTAGGGGTGAGCTCGGGCCGGGACGGGCGGGCTTTTACCTGAGCCCGAGCCCGAAATTTTCGAGAAACTAATTTTTAGCCCGAGCCCGAAAATGAGGAAAATGGCCCGCCCGAGCCGGGACTTCGGGACTCGGGCTCAGGCTCGGGCTAGCCCGAATTTTAACAAAAAATCTGAAAAAAAAAAAAAAAATCGAATATGGAGGAAGATGGTTAGATACTAACTATAGTTAGTGGGGAATATATATAATTATATATATATATATATATTTATATAGTATTAAAAAAAAATTCGGGATGGGCTCGGGCTTTTCGGGATTTTGGCACAAAAGCCCGAGCCCAAGCCCGAGCCCGAATTGAAAATAAAAGTCCCGCCCGCTCGGGCTCGGGTCTATTCGGGACCGGATTTTTCGGGACGGGCTCGTGACGGGTTTTTCGGGCTTTCGGGTTTTCCTGCTCAGCCCTAGTGTCAGCAATAGATAATTGTGAGCAATCCATGGATAAATATGCAACATTTTAAAATCGCAAAGACTAAAATATAATTATTCAAATTTCGGTTTACGTATACGTAATTACATCAGTTCACATCGAAGATCTAATACGATCATATGAACAAAGAACAATACTAGATTAAGTAGCAGCAGCACGAATCGAGCACGACTACAAACGACAAGACATCCGCTGGAGTAGACAGAACTTTTGGAGGAAAAAATATAGAACCAAAATTAGAAATTTTTTTCCAAATGGCTACTATTATATAAATTAATAACGAACTTACTCTTTAGATAAAATATTTTACAAATTCACCCTTAAATACGGTCACCGACAGCAGCCATAGACTATGGCTGCGGGACCATCATGATGGCTGTGTTTCACCATAGCGATGATCCCGATTGCTTATATACGGGTGTCTATACCAAAAAATTGTCATATGGCTACTGTCAGTGAGCACAATTAAGGATGAATTTGTAAAAATGTTTTCTTAGAGAGTAAGTTTGTAATTAGTATATGTAATATTGGCCATTTTGATTTTTATTCCCAAAACTAGTAATTAGTAAACTTACTCTCCTTTGTCTCTCTTTTCCAACTCGTGCCACGTGTCAACACACGCGGTTCTATCGTCACCACCGTCGTCAGTGAGTCAGTCAGTAAGCTGAAAAAGATCTCAGCTTGACTTGACAACTCCACACCACAGTCCTCGTGTCGTGTCCCATTCATCTCCTACCATGTCTGCAATTTCCAACCTCTCCTCATCAACCCAATCTCCCATATAAAAACGGAGGTATAGAAATGTTTCCCACTCAGTCACCATCTCAATTTCGCACCTACTGCTTAGCTTCTCTCTCTTGTTCCTCTCATACTCTCGAGCTCTTTTGTCAAGTCTTGGATATGGAGAACAATCAGCAGTCCTTCTGGCAGTTCAGTGACCAGCTCCGAGTCCACACGCCCAACATAGCGAATCTGTCTCTGAACGACTCGATTTGGAGCTGTGATTACCCCTCCAAGCGTCCCGACGACCGGAAGAACTTCGATGTCAGGGTCGGCGGTTCAGTCAATTCGTCGAACACCTTAAAAGTGGTCACGTCGGACCTGAACTCTATCAACAAGCCCGTTGGTAAAGACCTCAACGGGTTCAACTTCGGCTGGAAGAACGATCTCAGCCTCAACGGGGTCGACGATGGCTGGAAAGTTAACAACTTTGTAACCTCTGCTTCTCTGATGAATGTCAATGGCGGATTCAACAAGGGGGTTTACTCTAGCGCGGCGGCGGATTACCAGACGAACATGAATTTGAACGGCAACGTGAAGGGGATGATGACGATGAAGAAGAAGGTTGATAACGAGCATGGCGGGAAAGGAGGTCACAAGAAGAGCAACAATAGGAAGAACAGTAACGAAAGCGGTTACAGCAATGATTGGAAAACCGGCACCGACAAGAGATTCAAGACACTGCCGCCGGCGGAGTCTCTGCCTCGGAACGAAACAGTTGGTGGCTACATCTTTGTCTGCAACAACGACACCATGGAGGAGAATCTGCAGAGACAGCTCTTCGGTATGTTCCATTACAATCCTTACTTATCTTTCTTGAATCATTGATTGATCATCAATAATTCATATTGGATGCTAATTGACTAAAATTACAGGTTTGCCGCCAAGGTATAGAGACTCAGTGAGGCAGATAACTCCAGGGCTGCCACTCTTCCTATACAATTACTCAAACCACCAACTCCATGGCATATTTGAGGTGAGTAGAATATGATGAAATGAATTATAAAAGGTTGGTTGTGTGATTGTTGATGAGTGATGGTTACTTAGGCTGCAAGTTTTGGAGGTTCTAACATCGATCCGACAGCCTGGGAGGACAAGAAATGCCCTGGAGAATCTCGATTCCCTGCCCAGGTAGGTAGTGATGGGATGATAGAAAGATGGATGATGGTGATCACTCACTTTTGCTGAAACTGATATTGAATTGAATTGAGTGACAGGTTCGAGTGGTGACGAGGAAAGTGTATGAGGCGCTGGAGGAGGACTCGTTCAGGCCGATTCTCCACCACTACGACGGCCCTAAATTCCGCCTTGAACTCAATGTTCCGGAGGCGCTTTCCCTGTTGGATGTATTTGCAGCACAACAGTAGAGTTAATTAAGGATACAAGGAAGAAGCAACACATATATATGGCAATATATAGTAATAATAATAAGCAATATAATATATTTCTACTTGAAAAAAACACAGAGGAAATATATATATTAGGTGTAAAGAGAGAAGGTATGTGTGATGCTACTAGATATATATAGTTTATGTTGTTGTATATTGAGAAACATGTTTGTGAATATATCAAGAGTAATTATATATTTGAGTATTTATGTTTTCTAATGTTAGTTTTTAGTTTAGATCTATTATCTTTAGTCATGTAAAGAAATAGTTACAGCTAGCGGCAATCCCCCTTTTTGCTGGAAGAATTTGTATGTAGAGTAAGATTACTGTTGTCAAATGACAAATCCACTAAAATTCTAGTTTTGTTTACGGATTCCACTGTTCTGTTGCACAAGATCCAGTCTTGTTAGGGTGATCCAGAATGTTAGGGTGATCAAGCAGATGAAATGCTCTGAACAAGTCCCACAACAAAGCAGGTTTTCAATATCTATCTAAAGATGAAAGTTAAACAACTCGGCGACCAGCTGGCTCTCTAAGTAACTTGTCGCGACTTTGGTTTTATCCATCCTGACTAATCTGTATGCTGCCTCTATAATCACTCATTCTTGTTGCGTGTAGTATTAATAAAATCGGCATTCTCCTTAAAAATTTGCATTTTAATAAAATTAACATAAGACTAACTTAGGTACGGTGTCAAAGTGTCACCAGCTACGTTGTTATAGAAAAATGAGAATTGCAGTATTGATCTTGTTTAGGATTGAGTATATGTACTTATATATATATAGATACAATACCAAATCTATAACAAAAACTAAATCTATAACAATATAATAAAGAAATAGATAATAATAAAATATTAGAAATATATTTATTCCTAACACAACTCAATTAGAACATAATAAAATATATTAATTTTTAATATATTTTTTTCTCTAATACGTGTGAGTTGCTACGCCTGCCTTTGCTAAGGAAAACTGTATTTAAAGTTCGAAATATTATGAGTCTGTTTATATAATATAATAATATGTGCGAGTATATATAATATAGATATACGTACCTTTCCTTCTCTCCATATAAATAAATAAATAAATTACACCATATATATAATGTATAAAATTTGCGAACTTATACATCATAGTGTAAAAGATTTATAGTGGGTAGGTATAATGTAGATGAAAGTAGGGTGGCTATTTATATAACTTGTTTAACTTGAAGATGTTTACATAACGTGGAGCTTTTAGTTTTAGTCCACCATTCAAGGGAAAGTAGAAACTTATTAAACTAAAATATTTCTAACTTCAAAAATAATAGAATTGCAACTTATTACGACATCTAATCTTCACCTGCCCAAGCTCGAGAGGTGCGACCTACACATAAGTTTAATATATTTGTAAATATTATAAATTAACCGTGTGGATGTGTACTAACTATGACAGCTCAACTATGCTACATTGTTGCAAATCCTGCGTACCCGTACGTATTAAATTTATTGAAAATGAACACCAACAATATGTATTAAGTAAATGTTACAATGTTTATTAAAAAAATGTAAATTTTACAATAATGGACTTTTCATAATAAAAAAACTCGGGGAATAGTTGTTAATTGACCCATTATATAATCAAAATCACCAATGTCTCTGTTTAAGACTTTTAAGTTTTAAGTGTTTTATGTACTATACCCCTTCGTTTATGTTTTAAAACATGTACTAGTAGTCTAGTACTACTATATATTTTCAGTTAAAACTGAACAGCCGTTAAATATTTTAAAAATATAATTACTTTATATTTAGAACCAAACTATTATACTATGTATTAGACCTTATAAAAATGTTAGTATATAGTAAGTAATGTATCCCTAATTTGTTATTTTGTATAGTTTAATTGGATTTTTCTACTATGCTTTGCTTTGGGAGCACCATGCTTTTGGTTTTTTTAATACTATGGTGGACTTAATTGTAACATAACTAAAACTTTAAAAGTATGAAAATGTATGAATTTTTTTAACTACACCTAAGATGTGTATCATACTATTAATAATATCAATTTCCTTATGGGGTTCACCTTTATGGCAATAGAAAAATAAAAAAATTAGTGTCAAAAGCATGGTGCTCCAAGAGCATTGTAGAAAGGTCCAGTTTAATTTCTCTAATATATCCCTCACTTTTTAATTTTTAATACTTTAATCCTTAAAGTTAAAAACAACCCACGATAAATCAAACCTTTAGTTATGTATATATCCAGTCAAGATCGAGCAAGGGATTGACGAGTCCGATTCTAACTATGGAAAGTGTGAAAGTTTAGACCGATTACTATAACCGATCGTTCTAAAACCTTAAGGTGATATACATGGTTTAAATTTTATACTTTAAACACTCCCACTCACGGAAATATTTTGAAGGCCTATCACTTGAAACTTTTTAATTAAAGAATTTAACCTTGCTATATAAAAATTCGAACATACATGCTCTAATACGGATTACATATTAATAATGTGGACAAATCACAAAACTACATAATTATCTGACCGAATATATATAATAGGAATGTTTTCTTATAGTGGACCTACGAGGCTACGACGTTAGAGAAAGTAGATAACTGATCAAAAGCATCAACACACGGATACTTGCCAAAAAAACACACGGATATATATATATATATATCATGTTGATCATTTCCATGTGGGAAGTATGAAATACCAATAGTGTTCGTTCACGGGTGAGAGTGAAAGGAGAGAGTGTAATTAATTAATTAATTTGGTGGCTGAGTTGATTAAAATGTGGTGTGTCAGAGGATCGATAATGGATCTTAATTCTTATTCCATTTTGTATTACATTAAGTAAAAATGTTTAGAAGTTGTTTATTTAATTAGTTCAATGATATTTTACATGTTCAATTTCCACATTTAATTTTTTAGTCTCTCTGATAGTTTAATTAATCAAAAGTAAGAAACATATAAATAATAAAATAATAAACCCTATTAAGAAGAGGTTGGATAAGAAAAACAAATACTCTTCACTACAAAAAGACAAAACACTATACCATCATTTTTCAAAAAGTAAATGTATTGTGGATGCTCTTTAAGTCATGTTCAGTTATTCACTACTACGATATTGACCTTACTATAACAACAATTAACGATTGATTGATACGTACGTAATATGTATTTGAATAATTGTTTAATTACTTATATTTTTACCAATTATTATTGATACGTACTTGTGTACGTATGATATATCACGTTGTATTATATACGAATAAAGATGCGCTAATACATGCCTGACATCGATGTCGGTTAGACATATATGTATTATATGAGACGTATGTATTTAGTAGATGCCTTTAATTTATTAGTATTAGTATACATATATATATATATAAATAAAATCCCTAAATATTCAGAAGCATTAGATTACTTTTATGTGGTCGTGATAATTGTCGTGTATGTAGAAAGTTGGTTTAGCTAGCTTAGATTGATTGAATGAATCAAGGAATATTATTGTTTTGTCTTGGTGGGGTGTTGTCTGCTGAAAACAAAACAAATAGAATTTCCTTATGGATCGTTCTTCAATGTTAATTTATATAGTAGCAGAATTATTTGTTTTCTTGTTCCACGGAACCCTAACCCTAGCTAGCTACACCGAATAACGAAATAGCTATAGGCACTGTCGATACATAATACGACGACATAGAATTCCACGCTCCATTCTTTACTTCTTTTGTACAACTATCCAACAAGGATAAACAGTCTTTAAAAAATTGGAGGACAATCTTTTATTGATTAATTTTTTTTAGTGGTAAACTATTTGGTTTTGTTTTGGTATAAGCGTATTATTATTATTATTATTTATGGATGATAAGATTTTAACGTATAATTTTGAGAATAAATAATTTATGTTTTGTGTTTTATTACTAATTAATAACGGAATAAGAATTAGATAAACTACTATTGAATAAATAATAATAATAAAATGATAAATACTTTTTAATAATTTAGACTGTAATCTTATATTGCATTCGTTTTTTATGTAATCTCACATTACCGTGGAAGAAGTTTGGTCATAATTTTGGTATTAAAGTGAAATTTACAGTACAATTAATACACAGTATATTATTTGATTTTTTAAATGACGTAACGTGAAATCAATATGCAATGCACAATGAAAATTAGATCTTACATTACTTACAAAGTTACACTCATCCAAAACATCCCGTTAATGGTCGAAGGGTTTGCGAAGAAGTAAGAAATGAATGCGGATCCAGTTAAGCAGGACAGGGCAAATTGAATGCATGTAGCAGCTTAAAGCGCGCATCTACAGCCGTTGGATTTTGTGATATTTGAAATTCATATCATGATTAATAAGCAAACTAATTATGGTACATGCAATCAAATCGAAAATCAACTCATGTTTTTTATTATAAGAAAAACACCTTTATTGTGCTGGAAATTCAATTGCCCGCCCACAAAAGTACCTTTTAAAAAAAAACTTTTGGCTTTGTTTTTTCCCTTCAAAATTATAAGTTTTATTTAAACGGTTAAATAATTTTATAATTTTTATAAAACCCTCTAGATTGGATGAACAATTTTGACTGGTTTAATTGTCGATGATAAAAATATTAACCTAATAGGGTTTTGTAAAATTTATGGTTATTATCTAAAATTCTATAATTGGGTGAATGATTCGGTCGAGTAACTCTAAATGATATTTTTTTTTAATAGTTTTAGTATTTAGAGTTAACATGTCAAACTATTCATCTAATACAAATAAAATTTTAGAATTTTAAGTTTATGTTAACAGTTTAATCTATTAAGATTAATCCGGTCAACTATTCACCAAATATAATATGATTTTAGAAAGAAAAAAATTATATACATACATAACCATTTAAATAAAACCTAAAAAAGAAAGTCTAAAATTGAAAGAAACAAAATTCCTTGCCATTGGTTATTTTTTAAGGGCAAAAATAAAATGACGATTTTGTCTTCTCCCTTGGCCTTTTGATCTCTCTAATTCCGCTTTCAAAAGCTTTAATAAATAAGACCGCTTGGTTCTTAAGCTTCTTCTCTCAACTGTGTGAATTAATAACACTAAGTTGAGTGTACACAAGAAAATAGAAATAATGGGCAACTGCTCTCTCAGCAAAGGGTTAGGCGGCTGCAATGAATCATCTCTCAACAACAACAACGGTGTATGGAAGGTAAAGTTGGTGATAGGGACTAAGGAGTTGGACTAAACCTATCCAGAATAAGAAGAAGAAGAAGAATAACAAGGCAAATCCCGGAAAGATGAAGACTCGGTTCAACAGCATTTCTTCACATTGCTAGCTAAATCATCATCATTCAGAACCAACAGTCGTCGCCCAGGGTGTTTGTAATGTAACCTTTTTTTTATTAAAATTGCTTGGTTGGGAGTCTATTGTGTAGATAGATAATTATGGAGATCGAGCTTAATAAAAAGTAAGTTTGCTCAGTCTAGACAAAAATGCTTACCCAGAAAAAAAAGTACTCTCCCGAACCATGAATACACATTTCACATTATCCGCATTGAGCCTGATTGGCGAATAAGACCTCTCTCATAATCTTAAAGAATTCTTTATCTATTTCTCCGTTCTTCATCTAATCACCTTCTTAATCAGTTCGTATCGTTAATACTCATAATCGCCCCAGAGTAAGCTTCCAACCATTTGTTGGTGTTACCATCCCGCTCCACCGTAAAGTCCCACACACATAGTGGTGATACTGTAACAGGGGTATACCCATTCGGTTCTAAGAACTGGTCCGACCCGGATAACAAGATTGATAAGATCCAATTGGCCCAAATTTGATCTATACTTTTCAATTAACACTTCAATATAGATGATACAAATATCTCTTTAATATAGTATGATAATACAGCGAAGCCCGCAAAAGAGTTGTGGATAACTGCTGTATGAACATCTGATGTTAAACTGCTTTTATATTTAATTAGTAATAAAAAATAAAGCATGTGCCGAACAAAAATAAAGCATTAGATTGTGAACATTTGTGATGAAGTCCCAAAGTTAATATAATCCTATAAGATTGGACTTAAGAAACACATACGACTGACCAAGGACGCAACGCGAAATTTTACAACCAATAAACATCATGGCATAAGCAACATAATAGCAACTGCACCTTTTATGTATAGTTTAGATATAGAACTACATATAGAGACTTACATGCATTGTTCCGAGTTCACATCATGCCATTATATGCAAACAACCATGAAGGCTTTGAACAACCATGTTGCACAGTCTTCGAGAGGCCGAAGATTAGAGCTTGTCCAACATCTTCACAGCAATGCCACCCAGGCCCTGTAAAATATTATTTCATTAGGCTTAATTTGCAAGATTTAGAAATAATATTCTCATCATCATCTGAAAATACAACTACATTTAGCAGAAGATGAACAAACCTTTCCACGAATTACAACTTTAGGCTCTCCTATGATTACCATGTATTTTGTGCAACCGGTTGGAGCAAGTGACCCAATCTTATCGAAATCATCTTTTATGATGACAGTGGTCTCATCTAATTTTTACTGTTTAATTAAAGCAATAAAATTTAATGTTACTACCTATGAAATTATCATAAGATGCACAGAAAAATCACTATCCAGTAATAACAATTTAGTGGTTTGGATCAAGTTATGCAAACAATCAATTAAACGACTAACCTCTAAATCCACAATATATTTAGGAGACGCGTAAGTTTCTTTTTCGTGATGAATTGAAATAAATTCACTTTCTTGTAATTGAAAGAACCAAGAACCAAAATTGATTGACTCCACTTCTTCACGATTCGAAATCAACATGACCCAAATGAAAAACAAATTAAAATAGAATAGTCGGATCGAATCAAATATGATGAATTGAAATAAATTCATTGATTTGGAATTGGAAGAACCAAATCAATGAACTTAGACTATTCTTCATAAATTCATCGTTGTCATCTCTCTGATAGGAATTTGGGGCTACAATATTGGTTACAGAATATTATACAATGCTTTTCTTTTTCTAAAATTGCTGGTATTTACACTTTTAAATTAGAAAAAACATAAAATGTCAACTAGTAGAGGTACATTTTATATTCAGAGGGAATACAAACTTACAACACCAATATGAAAACAAAACTAACAACAAAAGGCTTGGAATACAAGAAAGACACTTATCAAACTCCAAAGAAAAATGACTCTAAATTCTAATCACTTCATTATTAATTATTATTACTTGTAAAGTTAATTATCACAATGCTAGCTCACGTCTAAGCATTTGGACAAATTTTTAGTTAAATTTTTGGGATAATTTTGTTAGTTCAAATTTTGTTTTGTGGACAATTATTAGCCATCAAATTGTTCACAAAGGGAAACCTGAACTAGCTAGCAATCTATCCAAAAAAAATCTAACTAACAATTTGTTCAATGAGCTAGCGATTGAGTAATTAAGCGACTATTTGGAGGAGATTAAGTCGACCAAAGAGTTGAAATCCTTTGTAGCACTTCCATTAGAGGCACTAGCGTCAACTATAACCGCTTTCAAAACCTTTATCTTGTCTCTCATCCACTTGCCTTGTTCGCCGGTTAAAACCATTTCCAGGCATTTAATCAATCCATTAATGGTAATCACCCGTCCCTCCACCCCGACGCCGATCTGCCACACCTCCTCTGCCACCCTGGCGTTGAACATTTGATCAGCCCAAATGGGTCGAATAATCATGGGAACCTCTCCAATAACACTCTCCATCATGGAGTTAAACCCAGCATGCGTTATGTGAGCACCTACACTGGGGTGCGACAGGACTAGGGTTTGTGGTGCCCATGCAACCAGTTTACCGTATGAGCTTGTTCTCTCTACGAACCCGGTCGGCAAGTGATTCCGATCTTTGAGAGACCACAGATACGGCGTTTCTATCTTCTCCAACGCCACTGCGATTTCCGAAATCTCTTCCGGAGATAGCCGCGGCACGGACCCGAAGCTAACGTAAACTACTGACTTAGGTCGACGACTTTGTTGGTCTAACCAAGACAAGCACCCACTCGGATCGGAATCGGAATCGATATCATCATCTAATCCCTTCCCCCATTTGGTTAAAGGAAAACCAATTTGAAGCAGGGTCTTGACCTTGGATCGTAGAACAGATGCCGGTTCAGTTAGGTTTTCTTCTGTGAAGCAGTTGATCACAACCACGTCAGCTTTTGGCAGCACGGTACCGATCTCCGCTAGGACCTTCACAGCGGGGACCGTGCTTCCGGTAATGCTTTCAAATATGTGAACCGGTAAATCCTCAACCCGCATCATCGATAAACCGGGGACGAAATCGATTTTCTTCTTCATGATCTCACTTTTGGGATCGAACCGGCCACCGATGACGAGGTGGTTGGTGATGGCATTGGTGTGTACGTGAGCGAGGAGACTCAACTGTGAAGCCGCCCAAAATGCGATCCACTTCACATCCATCTTGTTAGCAATCTCACTTGCAGAGGCTGTGAGGAAGTCAGTGAGCAAGCAACTTACTGGGACACCGATATCCACCTCGGTGGCCTCAATCACCGCCTCGTAACTTTGAGGAGCATTGGTGTAGTACCATTCTGATTTTTCCCCAAAATTTAGCCCAGACGGTGGAGCTATGATGTCGTAGAGTTTGAGGTTGGTGGGTATAAGGTGGTGTTTGGAGCTGTGAAAGATGGAAGCGTTGGAGGTTGGTATGTTTAAAAAGGAGAAGCATACGTTCGGGGCGGCTGCGGCGAGTCGAACTGCATGTTCGGCTAGAGCCATCGGGTGGCTTGCGAACGGGAAGGGAACAACAGCGACATGTTTCTTCTCACACCTCATTCTCGTCTTCATAGATAGATAGCTATGTGGAATAAAATAATACTTAAGGAGATCAGATGGTTTCATTTCTTTTCTTCAACACGAATATATATATAAGCCATCTAGCTCTATCTAGTCATAATTAATAATAATAAAATAATGTGCGCCTAAACCGTCTTATTATTTCTGTAGTGAGGTAAGCAGATATAACTAGGGATGGCAACGGGTCACGGGTACCCGACCCGATTTTGACCCTATGACCCGCCGACCAGCGGGGCGGGTTCGGGTTTGGGTTCACGGCGACCCGGCGACCCGGCCCGGCCCGAACTTTCATTTTACATATATATGTATATTATATAAAACTATACGGATAATATAACACATAATCAAAATAATAATTATTCTAATGAATTTGGTGATTTATATTTGGATTATGAGTTAATTTAATAATTTATGATTTAAATTTGGAGTTGAATTTTGATACGGTAACATAGAATTTAGAATTTAACATTTAAAATGATAAATTATACCACACGGGTCGACCCGCGAGTTGACCCGACCCGAAAGTGCATGGGACGGGTCCGGATCGACCATATTGACTCGCGGGGCGGGTCAGGGTCTGGTGATACCCGCCCCAACCCGCCCCATTGACATCCCTAGATATAACCTGTTTAGTTTAGTAGTAGGATTTTAATAACCATGTAATGCCTCACATTACCTCCATTGATTGATTTGTAAAACAAACTTATCACAGTGATACCAAAGTATCGAACTAGTTTTTTTGGGGTAGATTGTTGCGAATAATTGACATATAACCGCATCAGGCTAACTAACGATGTGGAATGCTTTTCATTGACAAGAGACTAATAACAGCGTTGATAATGACAATAAACTGTTTCCGATTGCATGTTCCTAGTAGATTTAAGTATATATATATCTTCTTTGCGATATGTATACTAAGTTCGAAACATAAAATATATAGTTAGTGTTTAGTTTGGTGTCCGATTACAAGAAATTTGGCCTATAGCGAGAACTGGTATTGCAATGGCCGAAGCTCTTACGATCGAATACTGCCGAGTCTCACCGAAGTCACCGTCTTCTCCAACATCGATTAACCTATCTCCCTTTGACATCCCATGGCCTTTCATATTCAACGATGCAAGCCATCAGTTACAACAAATCTTACTCTACCAATTTCCAAATACCTATACTAATGATATGATTCACCAGCAAGTTATCCCTTCACTCAAAACTTCCCTCTCTTTAGCACTCGACAAGTTCTATCCTTTTGCATCCAAACTCGTGTTTCCTCCGTTCCCCGGAAAACCTCGAATTGTCTACACCGACGGCGATTCGGTGCCATTCACAGTTGCAGAGTCGATGATGGATTTTGGAGAGCTTGTTGGTGACCAAATTAAGGATGCCAAACTCTTCCACCCTTTGATCCCTAACTTGTCTCCACAAATCCAATCATCAGAAGATGATGAGACATGGATCATTCCTGATCTCCTTGCTATACAGGTGATATATATCTATATAATAACAATATATAATTTGTGTTGGGTCCTCACCCCCAAAAGACACCTTTGGCACATTTTCATTTTATTAAGTTAACATATATTATATTTAGTTCTTATAAAAATTAATATTTTAGTCGTTACTATATTTGAGACACATTTATTTATCTTTAATACTACTATATCATTATATAAATTTCATTATATTTTTAAGATCGTTTAGTCGGCAGGTCATAGTAATTTTAATTAACTTTTCAATCCAACATTCCTATGAATTTAAGCCAGCCCGATCATACACATCCCGTCCAAATTCCGAGTCATGTAATTTTTAAATTCAACGAATTATAGAGATCGGGTGATATATATTCTGCCTATTGATATTTTTCTATCACATAGATCAATCACTTACCAAATCATATATATAAGAAGTCAAAATACGGGTGAAATGTAGTTCTTGAAGTTTGACCTCTTACAAATAACATATTACTCATCGTCCAATATTTATTGACTAAAATTATTTATTCAGCTCTTCTATTTGTCAATTTAATCACATTTTGTACATCCTAATTAGTAGTTAAATAAATAATTGTTGTAATTTCATGTAAAACTTTATATTTTTGAGATTTAATTTTTTTCTTTATTGTTAAATCGAATTTTGTTGGTATTATGATATTGTGTATAATTACATTTGTATAGGTCAAACTTGTCGATCGATGACTCTAAGTGGTTAAGAACAAACTTACATTCTTGACACCTCAAGTTGATAAGTTAGATACAAATGAGCCGATAATGACCCATGCTCGACCCAACTCATTTATATATTTAACTATAAGGCTAACTTAGTACCATAACTGAAAACAATAGTTAATTTTATACTTAATTATCCTCTTCTATTTCTCACGTTTTGAATTACGTTATGTCGCTCTTCTCTATCACATGGATTCGTATCTCACAACGAATCAACTTGTCCATATTGTATTTTGATTAATTATAAATATTAGTAAACTTAAGATATATTATGTATCTTAAAATTTAAATGATAGACGCATTAATAACTAGTATATTATTATATTTGAGAATATATATATTTATATTATGAAGAATGTAAATAATATATTTTGACTTTGTTTTTATTTGGGAGATATTAGATATTCGTGGTTAGTTTTGGAGGTTAGGTGGATTCATACTAATAATCAAAGAGAGCAGAGCAGATAGATGCGTTGTGTACGTAATTTGGAGAAATTCTTAGATAAATAGGAGCCAATATCTGGCTTCCACTCGGTGAACCGCTAGCCAATAGAAGAGTGACAAGTGGCAATTTTCTGACAAAAGAAAAAATGTCGTGAGATATAACTATATGATTGGTCATAAGTTCACTACCTAGGAGCCCGATGTAACTCAGAGGTATCTAAGAATTTCTCCTATATTTGTATGTTAGTGTGAATTACAAAAATTCTTCCATCATCGTACACATGTATAGAGTAAACTAATAACAAATAATACAACATTTTGGATAACTTGTGCAATTTTAATATAAAATATATATGTAACTATCTTCAATTTTGATTTTCCCCTGCCTCTTATATCTGTTTAGTTTAATTTAATTATTTGATCCTATGTAGTTTAATAAAAAATTATTAATTAAATTCGGTCCGCAGTTCGCTAAAAGGATATCTATCTATATATTTAATAAGGGAACATGTGAGAGAGTGAAGGTTTCTATGCGCGCCACGTCAGCGATTAAGAGGGCTTCAGAGCATGACACATCAGCGAGTTATTGTCTTCATGGGTCAAATATGCATTGGGCCGACTGATTCTTTATTTTATTTAGGCCCAAGAGGACAAAAACATGGGTTAAATATGCAGTGTACATAATGTACTGGATACTCAAGAGGACAAAAACATAAAAATTAAAACCATAGAAGAGACAGGAGAAGGAAGTGGAAGAAAGTTTGTATCCAAATCAAACCAACTGAGTTCACAAAATTACCTTGAATTTAATCAAATCTTGCGGCATGAACAGATCTGGAAAATGTCGAGGTTCGTGGTTATGCATGGTTGGGTGTTCGATCTGGTTGAGGAGGATCTGATTGAATTCGGTTTGGCCGGGTTTGGCTCACTCCCTATCTCCGATGGCCGACTGGATGAGGGCGGAACGAGCTGCAGACGGTCGGATGCTCAATCAATATATTTTCCCACGGCGTATAAAAGAGGAGTGCCTGACGGGCGAAGATGGGTCGACCGTTGGTCCGAATCTAGGCTCGAGGTGGACGTCCAGGAAAAGACGGCGTTGGTAGCGAGATTGATTCGGCGACGGTTATCGAATCGACGGTGAGATTGTGTCGACCGGTGGTGGAAGCGCGGGTTCTGTTGGATGCTATGGTCGACATCGGGAGCGTGATTGTTCGACATCGATGGTTATATCTCAGAATTGATAAGTTCGGAGAGAGAGTTTGATGTTGCGGCGTGAAGAAATTCTACAGTAGGGCAAGGGTAGAGATGAAGTACGTGGGGTGGGTTAAGGGTTAAAATTCAGTTAGGGCTATTGGTTTAAAAATAATTGGGTTGGTCTTTAGACCTAAAACTTAATTTAAGTAACTTTCGATAGTGTATCAATTAGAGAATTATATGTATGTACATTATAGTTTTTGATTAGTTATGAATTAATAAAAAAGATAAATGTATAAAAAAAAATTATGAGCCTTTGAGAATTTGGTATATACGAATTGTACTAACAATTTTTTTATGGTGGCAAAAAAATTTATATGTACCAGTCTGATTATTTAAGTTTTTAAAAAGTATGTAATTATATGAAATGCCGGTAATTTTACCAAAGAGTATGTACACTTCAAAAGTGTGATATAAGAAAATATACTTACTGTAATATTTGATTGATTTTCGTTATATTTTATAAATTTATACTAAATATCATTTGTTATCTTCAATATCATACATATATATATATGTTAAAATTTACAGTTTAACGGATCGCCCTGCGCGTAGCGCAGGGACAGCCACTAGTTATAAATAAGGTTCGTTTGTTTTCCTTTCACCAGAAGGAACGGAAGCACAATATCTCCTAGTTTGTCGGCATGGTCTTTCTAATATACGAATGGAATTTTTTAAGTGAAGTTTAAGAACCTTTTAAAAAAATATATAATATCATATACTCTAATTTATATATACCACTACAGTGAATTAATCTATATACCAATATATAATTTGTGTTGGGTCCTCAACCCCAAAAGTCACCTACCTTCCAAAAGGTTCCACACATACCTTCCAAAAGTCACCAACCAAAGTTTTTTTTTTTTATTTATTTATCAAAACCATCTAAAGTTTAAACTAGACTATTTTTGGCAAGTTTGAATTAAAATTTGCTATCAAACCGGATTAGACCGAAATCTCACCAAACTGTCAAAACCTATAAAAAAAGTAGGGACTTTGAATATAGAACCAAATTGACACTATTATAAACACTAATAAGCCGAATAAATCCGTAACTGTTGTAGCTCTCAACTCTTATTTTACGTAAATTGACACTATTATAAACACTGATATGTGATGTATCAACAGGATCACAAATTTATTTTTATGTATACGGTCCAAAATTTGAACAACACACTCTATAAAGCAGTCCGTTTCATGTTTCATTACATATGATGTCCCAACTATTAATGGACAATCATGCAAAAAGCTCGAGTTTTTCTCCCATAATGATCACCAAATTCTACACATGTTACTAGATAGAAATAAAGTTATTATATATTTAATAAGGGATTTAAATCAAATTGGTACCTGGGTTAACAGCCCAAAACGAATTGGTACCTCCACTAAATTTTGTGACAAATTGGTACCCGAGTTAACCTGGGTGTTGCACCGTTAGAATTTCTGGTTAAAACTAACGGAATCTCATTTTTGGCGCATGAAAAGACTAAAATACCCTTATTGCAGAATAGCTACGTAATAGCAATTCAAAACTTTGGAACCCAATATCTCACTCATTTCTTCATCTTTTTGGACAATTTTTTTTTTTGAAACCGCATAACTTTTCGAGATCTATGCAAGCCAAATAGCCTTATAGTGATTTGACCATTTTTTTTTCAATAAACACCGGTTTCCATGTTAATTCGTTCTTTTTTGTATAAAGCTCCACCGCATTCTAACACTTATCAACTTTGATCACCAATTTTTTTTACTAATTGGATTCCAATACTACAATCAAACCGTTGCTCTTGGATTCCAAAACTTCTGTTTAAGAACCAAATTGATATTATACCTTTCATCCAAAAGAAAACAAAAAGCGAAAATCTGTCGAATTAATTATTATGCAATCTATAACTTACTAGAATTTTTCTTGATGTCTCCAGTAAACTATATTGGTGTGTCTCTAAATCAATAAACGTCACTACAAGAGAATATATGGATCTTAGCATGATAAGCTACCAATTTTTTTGTTTATATATTTTTTGGACATGCTGAAAAATTGACCAGTTCTGCAGGTCTTCGATTTTAAAAGCTTGACATGGTCCAACATAAAATTGCAAATGGAACAGTTTTGGCAATATTTCGAAAGAAAATTTATTGTTTGTCTCTAACCACATAGTGGTAAAATTCTTTGTGTGGTTCTTTTAATGCAAGTTCATCTTATTTTCTCACATTACGGTCATCCCTCAGGATACTGAGAGTATCAATTTCCACATGTAGATTAAATGAGAAAATAAACTATTTCTTCTTGTTGTCCATTCTAAAAGTTCTTCCAATACCCTTAAAAGTACTTTTCATATTGTTCTATTTCAAGTATGAAACATATTTATCTATTTAAGATCCATATGTTCTCTTGCAGTGACGTTTATTAATTTAGAGACACACCAGTATAGTTTATTGGAGACATCAAGAAAAATTCCAGTAAGTTATAGATTGCATAACAATTAATTCGACAAACTTTCATTTTTGGTTTTCTTTTGGATGAAAGGTATAACATCAATTTGGTTTTTAAACAGAAGTGTTGGAATCCAAAAGTAACGGTTTGATTGTAGTATTGGAATCCAATTAGTAAAAAAATTGGGTGATCAAGGGTGATAAGTGTTAGAATGCGGTGGAGTTTGATACAAAAAAGAATGAATTAACATGGAAAACGATATTTATTGAAAAAAAACTGGGAAAATCACTTTACGGCTATTTGGGTTGCATAGATCTCGAAAAATTATGTGGTTTCAAAAAAAAAATCGTCTTAAAAGATGAAGAAATGAGTGAGATATTGGGTTCCAAAGTTTTGAATTGGTATTACGTAGCTATTCAGCAATAAGGGTATTTTAGTCTTTTCATGCGCCAAAAATGAGATTCCGTTAGTTTTAACCAGAAATTCTAACGGTGCAACACCCATGTTAATTCGGGTACCAATTTGTTACAAAATTTAGTGGAGGTACCAATTCATTTTGGGCTGTTAACCCAGGTACCAATTTAATTTAAATCCCTTTAATATAATTATCACAGTTATATTTTAACAACTTACATAAATATCAATCTTAAAAGCATGCATGTGCTTCACATGCATAAATAACTAGTTAATAATAATCTGTGTATATTAAAAATAATTTCTGCCCAAGAAGGAACATAAGCACAATATCTCATAGTTTGTCTGCACGAACTTTCTCTGATTTACGATTTTTTTTTAAGTAGAAGTAAACAAAACCTTTGAAAAAACATATGATATCATATCATATATTCTAATTTAGGGTTAAGAATCTATTTTGTGTCCTACAGTTATGGATCCATGTTGTCTTTTGGTGTATCAGGATTAAATTGTTGTTTCTGGGTGTCCTATGTTTCATTTTGGTTGTGTTTCGGTGTCACAGTGTGATTACCTTACAGAAGTAAATCCCAACGGAACTGACTGTCAATTTCGAATTCTCATGCACGCTCCATTTCCGTCACCTTGTCGGGACCGTAACCTGAGGAGCTGCCCCCGTCTGCATTGGTAAATCTCTCTTGCTCTTTTTGTCCTAATAAACTGCTCCACGCCATTATGCCGGAAACTCTATCTTTTGGATTTTTTAATTCTGGGGAACTAATCGATTTTGTGAACAATAAAAAGTGATAAATTATGAGTGGGTAAATGGATCGATAGAAGTGACTGAAATGAGAGAAAAAAACACGCAAAATTACTGAAAAAACAACTAAAATAAAACCTGAACACGTAAAAACAAGTTAATCATAACACAAGAAAAAATAACAAAAGATAAACCCGAAACATTAAATAATTTATTAACCTTATATTCTAGTTTATATACACCACTATTACAAACTAATTATCAATAAAAAATCGTTATATTATGCGCAAGGTTCGTTGTATTCCTTTCACCAGAAGGAACCGGAAGCACAATATCTCCAAATTTGTCGGCACGGCGTTTCTCAGCGGCTCTTACACGTTGCTATCAAATCATCGCCATATATCATATCATATCCATTCTTATTTGTTATAGTTGTATATTAGTGGTGATGGTGTAAAGGGAGGATGATCGATCCCATCCCCATCCCTTGGAGGGTGACAAGAAACTACCATTCTCATGCATTCATGTCGGCCGACCCAATCATTCTTCTTCATCTCTCACTGTCATTTCAATTCACACCAACTAGCTTTCTTTTTGGAATTTACTTCCACACCAATTGACCTTCCTTGATCTATCGAATGTTCCACTTCACAGTCGAGCCATGCATAACACTTCTAAAATGGAAAATGATAGCAGTTCTTAAACAACAGCCAAATTCATTCGTTTAGAGGATTAAAATTGCAATTTATGTTTCTTTAGGTCATTTTTGTCATTTTTCGGTTTTTGTTGGATTTAATTTTTAATTTCGGAATTAGTTAAGTTAGGTTTTTAGCTTTCTCTATATAAACTCTGTTTAACAGTCTTAGTATTAAGTTTTGAAACCATTAATGAAAAATCGAGGTTTTCCTCAATCCCACGTCAATTCATCGGCATTCTTCTGAATCAGCGAGTTCTTGCGTCCTCTATTTATCAAATTTTCGTCATTCCCCTTGAATCAACGATTTTTTGCCTTATCTATCTCCATCACGTTGCATCAACCATCATCTTAGTATAGTTAAGAGGCCTACCCGTTAAACTCAATTTCACTAGCGTCCTTTTATGACTGACTAGGTATATGTGTCAGGATGGACCTGATATTTTAATTATGTCACCGCGATGTGAGTACTCTTAGGTGGGTCTTGAACTTGAAACTTCTGAATCAAACCACATAGGAGTAAGTGCTATTAACCACTACTGTTCAAAATACAAGAAAGTGCAGCTATGAAAGACTATAAAAGTATTAGGGCTAATGATGTAGGCAGAACCGACTAAGTTCGAGGATTTGGCGTGGACTGCACTGTTTTTTAGCCAAATTTCATCATTTTAGGGGTTAAAATAGTGTTTTTATGTTATTTCAGGTCTTTTTGCAATTTTTTATTTATTCGAGACTTGTTCGTTATTTTCAGTTTATTTCCTAGGTTAGGGTTTCCTATTTAAGACATTTGTTGGCCGAATTTTACAGTCAGTTATTGATATATCAGAAAATTGAGGTTTTTCCTCAACCATGCGTTCAATTTCGTTTTGCATTCGATTTATGCGCACCTATCCTACCATCACACTGCATCAGTTAACTGGCCAAATGCTACACTATGTTTTGATCTTGTTGCAAGATGCACCATATTGTTTACTTATGTTGCCAAATACACAACTATGTTTTGAAACGTTGTCATATGCACCATTATCTTAGTCCGCCGTAAATATTATGTAAAAAATGACGACGATCACATGCTACTAACGTTAAATATATTGGTTTTTGTAACATGTCTAGTAATATATAAATTAAAATTTATTTCTATATTTTTAAATTTTCTTAATTTTTTTGTCATTTTCTCAGTTGTGATAAAATAATATCTGTATATATTTTTATAAAATTACATAAATTCTGCAGATTTTTATACCAAAACCGTTCGTAAACCGCAGTGTATGGCAAGTTTCAGTCTTTGCACCGTCGGTTCGCGGACCCATTTCCCGTCAAATATTTATTATTATCTGCTACGGCATATTGATGGGTGGGTCTAATTAGTCCCGTTTCCACTTTTGATGGGCAATGGCTTTAAAATATAAAACTTCCTTCGATCACCAAAAATTACGTTACACGTCTCTAGAAATCTCCACAAGTCAAATCGATTATGGTTGACACCTGCCTCCACGGTATTATATCGGATATCATCAATGGAGACGTGATTCTGTCAATGAATTTGTAGGTCCTTGATTACCGATTTTGAGTTTGTATGTCCTAGAAGCTAAATAATAATAATAGTATTAATAAATTTGCCAATTGTTTAATGGTGGCAAAGTCATACTAGAGTTAGGTGATAATAGCATATAAATTTTGTATAAATTGAATGCATGGATTGTTAGTATTTATGTTCACATATAGAAGGGTGATTACATCAAAATAACGAAAAAAAAATAATGTACATGTACTATTATTATTGTAGAAAATAAGACGTGCACTTTATCAAACTGTCTTATAAGTCCAAACTTAAAGGTGAAGACATTTAGCACACTATTATACTTCAATATCCTCCCGGACACCTCGGTTAATTTTTGTTTGAAATGACGTCGCGGAGACTCGAATATACGCACTCTGATACCATATAAAAAAAATAAGACATGCGCTTAACCTACTATCCAATAAATTTGAACTTGTAAAAATAGTAGTTATATTATAAATTAAGTCTAAATAAGTAATTTCGGTTAGTACTTACTCAATAATTTCTCCTAATTAATTATACATATTTTTTGGTCTAATAAAATAATTTCTCATAATAAATATTTCTTTTATATATAAATATAATACGATAATTACATGTTAAGCAGTTATTTAGACTAAAGTTATGATGTCTCCTAATGTATGTGCCACTGACCTGAATTCCTAGTCTCACAGGTTACGTTATTTCCAGAGTCACGGGGTTTGTGCATTGGAATCCACAATAACCATACAGTGTGCGACGCAACAGCCTTTATGTATTTTTTGAAGTCGTGGGCATCGATTTGTGGAACTCTTAAAGAGGCAGAAACTTCTTCAGTTCGGGTAATTCCTTTTGTTAATAGAGACGTGATTGAAGATATAACTGGTCTCCAAACCATTCAGTTCTGGAAGGAATGGTCACAAACATTCCCAATAAGACCCCACAATAATAAGTATTCTTCTTCTTCACGTGATGTGGTAAGAGCCACATTCATCTTGTCAAAAATAAACATCAACCGACTCAAAGATTGGATAATCTTGAATCAACGACAACCGAAATTGTCAAATTATAACATATCATCATTTGCTGCTGTTTGTGCTTTCGCATGGGTTTGCTTTGTAAAATCCAAGCAAGAAGAACATGATGGTAAGGAAGGAGTCGACGAGGACGAAGAAGAATGTGAATTTCTTTTCTTAGCGGATGTTCGAAACCGATTAAAGACTCCAACTTCTGAAACATTCTTCGCGAACTGCGTTGTCATGTGTTCTGTCTGTATTAAGAAGAGCGAATTATTAGGAAAACATGGTATGGTTTATGCTGCAAATGCTATATCAAAAAAGGTGAAAGAATTACACGATGATGGTACTACTACAGTGAGGGCTTTTAAAACATGGTTGTCATATGACATAGCTATTCAGCCTAAGAGACTCTTTACCGTGGCCGGATCAACGAGAATGGCAATATACGACACGGATTTTGGATGGGGGAGACCCAAAAAGTGCGAGGTGGTTCATATTGATGCAACGGGATCTATTTCTTTAACACAAAGTAGAGATAACTTCGAACAAGGTGGAGTGGAGATTGGAATAGCTCTACCAAGGGCTGCTATGGATAAGTTTACTACTTTATTTCAAGGATTAGAGGGTATGAACTTTCTTATTTGATGCATGTTGCTCAATTTCAATAAATAAATGTAATAAATTCTACGACTTGTGAATCAATAAATGTCACTTATAACAAGAAGAAAATGAAGAATAATCACAAAAACAAAGTAAATACACATTGTGAATTGATCTGTAAAGCTAATATTTAGACAAAGGAAAATATATCGAACTTCTAAACATAGCTAAGAGACGTGACATTCAAGTCACTCATAAAAATCAACAAAACTATCCCTAAACAAGATATATAACTTGATCTTTAAGAAGAAAAAAAATATCAGATTTGATTAACTAATCTAGTAACTTGATTTACAATCCATACTCCTAAATCAGGTTACAACAAACTCTTATTTTTTTCTCTAAGAAACTCAAATCGAGCAACTGGAAAAGACTTAGTAAATTCTAGCAACTGGAAAAAACGCAGTCTGGGAGTTCGTTGCCAACGAGACAGCAACCATGGAGAAGGACAAGGAAGGTGAAAGGAGGAAAGATATAGCAGCAGGGAAGAGGAAGGTCGGAGCTGTTAGAAGAGAAGGACAAGATCAAAGAAAGAGGAACACTGTCCATGTTGAAGATGTTGAATTAGGATGTGAAAATGCAGCATGTAACCTTTCTTATAATGGCTTGTTATTAGTATACTATTATTTAAGTTAATACACGTAGTTGAATAATGCATATTCACGTTTTTTTTTTTTTGGTAGAAGAATACTCACCCCAATCTCAGGGTGACGGTGTTGATGAAATGCAGGTATGGGATTACATGAACGCAGCCAATGGCGATGATGAGGACTCAGAGTTAGTTCATAACAACATTAGTCTTGTTACTCTGGTAGTCGTTCACGGTACCCTGAGTGCAAAGGGAGTACTGATTTCAATGCACCCGTACCAGACTTGAGGGTCGGACTGTTATTCCATAATGCCGATGCATTCCGTCTAACACTGTTTGAACACAGTGTGGCGCATAAATACGCGTACAAGTTCAAGAAAAGGTGCAAGCCGTGTGTAACAAGAATTGTGGGTGGAAGATATATGCGTCAAAGGTTCAGCAAAAAGAAAGTCTGCATGTAATACTTTGGCTCAATCGTATTTGTTGATTTTCACGTATAAATTGTTTATTCGTCTAAACGATAATGGTTATTCTTTCAGGTAAAGAGTTTCCATGATAAGCATGGAAAGCAGTACCAGGTCTTTAAAACAAGCCAGATAAACTCCAAGTGGATAGTTAGACACTATCTTCACAAGTATCGAGAGCAACGACTTAGCCCTGCTTATATTGTGAAAATACTTGCAATGGATAGACACTTTAACGTGAGCTGGTTCACTGCTTTGAACGTTTGCAAGAAAATGTTCACTGCTTTGAACGAACGCTTGCAAGAAAATGGATGGCATCATAAATGGAGAGAGAGACTTTGGGATTACGCACACGCCGTGATGAAGTCCAACCCGGGGAGTTCAGTGAGGATCCTATTGAATGGAGAATTTTTTTTAGGGTTACTGAATACAATATCCGAATAATTAGGGTTAGGGTTCTATTGAACAGCAAATAATCCATTCAACTGATATTGAAGAATTTGACAGAAATTGAGGTTGAATTCATCTTTATTGATAATATTCCAACTACACCAACCAATTAGAGATTATAAAAGCTTACATTATAAAATGGGCACCAATAGAATCTTTGGCCAAAGTTTGCAGATGTTCCCGAAGTTCTAACCACGACTAATTCGTCGTGGTAATATTTCATTACCGGACTCAGTGGGAAACTTGCATTCCGGCGCTAATTCGAGCGGCTCCATCGGGTCGATTCGGACGAACACGACCCCATCTCCCTCATCGAAGAACCCTAATTTTTTTTTCTCTAAGTTGCTTATGTTCTATACTAATTCAATTCTGTAGCAAAACTCCTTTTTCTCATCAGTTCATATTCCATCAAATTAGTTATTAAATTGCTCAAAATAGTATAAGGGGCAATTTTGTCAATTCGCCTCAGTCCGTCAAGTTTGACAGTAAATTTAAACAGAAAATCAAATTTCAACAAAATTGCAAAATTGAAACTTCAAACATTCAATCTTAACATTTCAAACTTCAATTCAAGATGAGACAAGTTTATAGGTTCTTAAAGAAGGGTAAAGGCAAAATTGCTCGATGCTCATAGCAACAAAATCCTACATGTAATTAAATTGTCTGATATGGGTTTGAACTATATATACATTAACAGGAAGCAGAAAAGAAACCAAACGACTCCATTTCCAGCAATGGTATGGTATATAATGTAGAAGAAAAGACTAGATCCAGAGAAATAAACAGCAAAGTAACTAAAGATGATCTTTAGCTTTATCACCAACAGTGGCAACCTGATGATAAAAGAATGGCTTCCAAACTAGAGCACCAGTTTACGAGCCCATGGGGGAATTTGCTTGCGGCTTCCACCACCACCATTATTATTATTATGACGTTGTCTGGGAGCAACAACTTTAGCTGTTGAAAAAGCCGTCTTCATTCTCTGCTCCTTTAAGTTTGCAAATAGAGCATCCAGCGTTTTCGGTGCTGCTGAGTTTCCATTATCCCTTGCCTCCTGCTTCTGCTCCACCAATTCAAAAAACAAAACAAAACAAAAGAATCATGTCACATTCAAAAAAATCAAGTGCGATTGCAAAAAGAGTAAACACATATCCACTCCAGAAGCCACACAAATATGTGCCCAAATCTATTAGAAAAACTCAGATAATGTAAAACTCAAGTGACAACTATGAGGTAAAATATCTTCAGCGCAATCAGCATCTGCATTTTTCTTTTCCTACGCAATCTACAACAAAAGGAAATTCTACCCATATCTTCTATCAACATTAGCTATAAAGAACGGAACATTTGAGTGCAGAATGGTACCTTTGATTCAGCATTTCTTTGGGGCCTAGTCTTTGTCATCGGAAACCCATTCCTGAGCAAGAGAAAGAGATGTGAAGCGTTTGCCTTTTAGCACCTGAAGGAAGTACTATATAGAGAACCATCACAAATGTCGCATCGAATTGCTTTAAGTACCAATCCAGATTCACGAAGAGGGGACATCTGGTTACTTACCAATATAAAAACTTAACTATCAATTAATAAGAAAGTTCAAGAAAAACCAAAGACACAAATTGAGGACCATCCAAGCTAGCTCCTTTATTAAGTTTTCTCAAGACTCAGGATCGTCCCTCATTAGGTTATGTGCCTTGGCAAGTGCATGGGCAGTGCCACGCCAAGTGCATAGGGAGTGCCATGCCAAGTGCACTGCCAGTGCCTTAGAATGCATACTTATTTATTAACGCTTCCTTTCTTCAATGCCTCAGAATACAGATATGAACCGTAAGCGTCCGCATAAATCACACTGCTATTTAAGGAATGACTGCAGTATTTGAAGGTTTCACTTCTCTTGAGGACCAAATTGTATTTCTAAACTTATAAGATGCTGTTATATTTAAGCTGCAAGGTTAAGTACTTCTCTTTTTCAAACATATAAGCTGAATAGCCAGGGATGCCACTGAGACCACTTCACACATACTGCCCAATCAGTTCTCTCAAGAGGTAACCAAAATGTATGATTCTAAGTTCATCAGCCCAAAGTAAATTCTTGTCTCCCTTCACATTAACACCAAAATCCTACTACCCGTACCCGAGCAAAAGTTACTGATGATGTTAACAGCTCAAAGAGAATTTGGCATTTCTCAACAGTAGCATGGAGACCACAAATCTGATACATGCCATGACAAAACATTAACCACTTGTGAAATGGCATACTTTCAAACTCCTGGTGTACAGTACAAGATTACTAAGACTTCAAACAGATCCTCAAGAACAAGAAGCATCATATTTCTGGTTTCATGTTTGTCTAACCACGCAACGTAGGCCACCTATCCCATCTACATGCCACAGAATATGACAAAATGCAGAATCAAAGCTATTCTCATGACTCATCAAAGCAATATTCTATCCTTAAAAGAATGAGGACTTTTTGCAAGTATATTGTTCCAAGCATGAAAACTGATTTCTCAAATAGCCCAAAACCATGTTCACAATAGCCCAGTTCCATCACCAAAAGAGCATGTTCATACAAGTCAACCAGGAGAAAACCAATGGTTTCAAGAGAACTGTGTTTACCTGCAAAAGCATAAAAATAACAATTAGAAGGAAAGACAAGTTTCAAAAGAAGCACAATTATCAACCCTGAAATTCACAACGAGGCCACTTATACACATTTGGCACCTTGGTCTGTTCTGATTAACCATCCTGTCACGACGAGGAGTCATTCCATGATAAGGAGTAGTTACAGCCCTTCGTGCAGCCTCATTTGCGAAAGGAAACTGATTTCCATGATAATTCGACCTTCTTTGTGATAGGGCCCCCTGAAAGTAGCATTCATTGAATTCAACACATAAGATAATCATGAACTAGTACACAAAACCCTTTCACAGAATTCAAGAAACTGAAATCACAAACCTGTCTGAGAGATGATCTTGAGTTCATATACCTTCTAACACCTGCTGTCTTATCTTGATTGTTATCCGAATTTCTCTGATTTTTATTCTGCCATCAGATAAATGTACCCGAATATATCAAACACATGAATTGAAATAATTGAATAACGAGAAAGGATATTCCAGAGAAAGAAACGTACAGGAACTCGAGGCCTTTTACTTTTGTTGTCTTTGTTCTTCGACATTTTGATTATTTCATCTGCAAAATAGAAAGTAAGGCTCTACATCGGCAGATAAAGATACATAGATGCAGCAAAGATGGATATGCATCCCCATCAGCATACCTAATGTCATGTGCATTTTTTTCTCTGTCTGAGCAACTATCTCCGTAGCCAATGTTAAAGCAGCTTGAGCTTCCATCTGTAGAAGAACGTAAATTCAGCTTAAACACGCCGAAAGGACGAGTCCTAGAGCAATTCTCCAAACACGCACATCCCAAATTCAGGATTCCAAAGTTTAGCAACAAACGGCAGAAAGGAGAATGATTTCCACCAGAAATCATAACCAAACAGAGAAACCTACCTGAGATACGAAATCAAGCAGCTTATCAGTAGCAATTTTCCGAAGTATGTTAGGGCTTGGCTACTGAGGCGGCTGAATCGAAAGAGGAAGGCGACTGTTATGCTCCGATGACTGGAGCGTTTCAGGGAAGGAAAGGAAACCTAAACTACTGATTTGGTGAAGAAGGCGGCGGACTTGTCGACGACCAAAACCTCTTGCGGTTTTATCAAAATCTAAGAAAGCTTCCCGGAGAGAGAATGTAGATAACGCAATATTGCCTTAATAATTAGGCTCAGTTATTGCATTGTACGTGTTTATACGGATATTAAGCAAAAATCAAAATAATTAATTTCATATAATAAAAAACTATGAACTAAATGTCAGTATTCCTAAATTTTTAATATATGTGATAAACCTTAAAAATTAAACCACTTATTGGAGTTTTAAAATTTATTAAATAAGATTTTTTTTTAAATATTACTTAAGATTTAAACTTAGTAGTGCAACTTTATCGCGTGCGTCGTGTTGTGATACATAAACACGATACGAATATTACATTGTGCTAATCGTATTCGTATTATCGTTTTGTCATACCATTACACGAACACGGTTTTTTTCGTGCGTGTTCGTGTCGTGACATCGTGCAATGTCATAAATTGCTAGCACTATTAATAAAAGGTTTTGATTCCTTAAATACTACCTCATGGTTTCTAATTGTTTATTTATGTCTTTCTATCTTGGAACTTTGAAAAAAAAAAATTAAAAGACGTCATGATTAGGATAAAAAAAAGTGTAATACAACTGATTAGATTGTCACAAAGCTGATTTGGTGTGGGTGGAGATCAGTCTAGATGTGGAGAAAGTATAATACGAATGTTGTTTCAGATGGCCGGATTCTATCCAAGAACCACATCGGGAAAAAAAAAAAAAAAAAAAAAAAAAGTTTGTCACAAGGCTGGTGATGGTTAAGTTTATTATGACTCTGTTATTGTTGATATCATAGATATATTATATTTTTTCCCTCATAACTTAACCATAATTATAACCATTAAAGTTATATTTCTTAGTACCATAACTATAAATATGGGTTGTCACCACAATTAAATCATTTACCCATATTTGCTTTTAACCGTATCCATAACGAATAGTCATACCAATAACAGAATCAATACAAATTACAACAATCTTCTTTCAAACCCAAACAAGAATCCAAAAATAATCAAAACACAAGATACAACTAATACAACATCATTGTTTCATACAAGAAATCCAAATTAAATAATAAAAAAATACTTAGGAGGTTGCGACTCCGCGAGGCAAGGTACAATAGAAACTAGTGTAGAACCTTAGAAGTTAGGGCGTGACTACGGGGAAATGCGAGGTGTTGTAAAAATTTAAAGTGAGAAGATTGAGATTGAGAAAATAGATGGATGATAAGAACGAACAGTAAGATTTTTATGATTAGGAAAAGAATAAATGGTTTAGATTATATGAAAACGCAGAACTTGAAACACATCCTGAACAGTTACCAGACAGAATGATGACAGCTAATTAACTATAGTAAATCCATCATCTGGTTCAGCACAAACGTTAAGCAAAGCAAGATCTTTGAGATCTCTTCAATCTGAGGAGTCAGAGAGATGCTGCCAAACGAGATCTATTTAGAATTATCAACATATTTGATGAAACAACAAAGGACAATTGGAGAAAACCTCATCCATCGTACAACAACGAGAATCCAAGGGTGGATGAGCAAGCTACTATCTCTGGCAGGCAAAGAAGTCCTTATCAAATCGGTTGCCAGTGTCATCCCCACGTATGCAATGTCCTGCATCAGCTTATCCAAGAGAACAACGACAAATAACAACAAATTACAACGTCAATTCCGGTGGAATTCATCGCAGGACAAACGAGGTATCCCATGGATTGTCTGAGAAAACTTTGCAGATAAAAAAGAACAGGAGGATTGGGATTTTGAAGCATGAACACATTCAACTAAGCACTCCTAATCAACCAAGTTGTTCGTATCATCATAAATCAGGGCTCACTTTGAAGTAACTATTTGAGAAAAAAAAATATTTGTGGCATGCTCATATCCCTACGATTCACTTATCTGGAGAACAATGGTGAAACTCTAACGTTTACTTCTAATTGGAGCAAGATGGCGTATAGAAAACGGGCATGACATTAATTTTTTGGATGGTTGTTTAAGGACCATACGTCATCACGCGCTCCCAAACCTTCGGGAGAGCTCCTTATTAAAAAAAAATACTTTTTTTTTTTTTTTTTTTTTTTTTTTTTTTGCTGGGTAAAAATTCATTAAAGAGAATAATGAACAATAGCAATTACAAACAAGACACCAAAAGCAAGACTAGAGAAAACTACAACTAAAACATGTGAAAAGTAGATCTATCTACTTCAAGAGCAGCGAAGACTAAAGAAGGCAAACCACGAAGTAGAAAGAACGGACTAGAAAAGTCACGAATACGTGAAGCACATGAAGCCAGGGTATGGGCTGGAACATTTCCTTCTCTTCTGATAAATTGTGCTTTCAGTTGAGAGCCGCACGGAGGGAGCAGTAAAACATCATCAATTAAGTTGTTATGTTGCCAATCTGCTGATGAGGAGCCTTGAAGAATATCGATGAGGTTTTTACAATCTCCTTCGATGATTATATTGCGCACATTCAGAATGTTGGCAAGGAGAACCGCTACTCGAGCTGCCCTAGCCTCTGCTTGTTCTGCCGAACTTGCAACACCAGCTCCAATCGCCGCACCCAAAACAGCACCTGTATGATCTCTTGCTATAGCTGCACCCACTGTTTGACCTTCTAGAAAGGAAGCATCGAAGTTTAGCTTAACCCAAGGTGAGATAGGGGGAGACCATATCTTAGGAAAATCATGGCCTCGGACGTGAACTGGAGGAGACGGTGACCTCGTTCTGACTTCAAGAGCTTCAGAGGAAAGACGTCTGATGTCCATGATCATTTGTTGAGGGTTGACTTTTTTCAGACCTTTAACAAATTCATTCCTCCACCTCCATATTAGATCGATCGCAACACATATCGAGATCCTGAATTCCATTACTCTATCTGCAGGCATGCCAATACTTGAGGGAGTGAGAACACATTCAATACACCGTTTAACGTCCCAATCTACACGATCCACATCAAAACCCCATAAGTGCCACCAAATAGGTTTTAGGTGAGGGCATCTCAAAAGGGCATGGTCCAGTGACTCCACATCGGCTTGACAAAGTGGGCAAATAGGGTCTAAGTCCTGAACACGGTGGTGTAGGGCTTCCATGGTTGGAAGGACTCTAGCATAAACCCTCCACAATAGCACCCTATGTCTCACCTGGATATCTAGCTTCCAAATCTTACCCCAAACAGGGTCCAATTGAGGCTGCTCACTTTGAGTTCTTGCTTGGATTAAGGACTTGTAACCAGAGGAAACTGAGTAGTTCCCACTCTTTGAAGGGCCCCAAACGAGAGTATCTACAACCCGTCTAAAGGACAGCTGAATTGTCTTGACAGTTTGGACGATATGGGGATCCAACCACACGTTAAGTAGATCATCTCTCCACTGACAAGTAGTAGAAGAGATAAACTCCTTAACTTGAGTTGGTCTTATGTATGTTCTTGCTTCTTCCTCTGAAAGTACCCTCTGAGTTAATTTGGGAAATCTAGGAACCCATGGGTCCTTCCAAATATCCACCTTAGCCCCATCACCAATTCTATAACATGTACCAACTTTAAGGAGCTCCTTCCCGTAGAGAATGGATTTCCATATTGCTGAGTCTGAGGCCTTTTTTTGTGTATTCCAAAAAGAAGATCGGGAACAATACTTCTTATCCATGATTTGCACCCAAAGTTTGTCCGGATCTTTCAACATTTGCCAGCTTAATTTCGCAAGAAGAGCTTGATTGAAGTCTTTCGCCTTCTTGAATCCCAGTCCTCCATCCGCTTTAGGTTGACAAATTGTGTCCCAAGCTTTCAGATAGATAGAGTGTTTCTTCTTTGGATCTTTTCCCCACCAAAAGTCTCTAGTAAGTTTGTCAAATTCCTTGCATAGGTTGACAGGCAACTGGTGAGTCATCATTGTGTATGAAGGAATAGCTTGGATAACAGTCTGGGTCAGCGTTGTTCTACCCGCAAATGACAACAACTTCCGCTTCCAACCCGCTAACCTGTTTTGCATTCTATCTAGCAAAAACTGAAAATCAGCTTTCGATCTTGCTTTGACACTCAAGGGGTTCCCAAGGTAAACCGCATTCTTCTTCATCGACTTCAGATTCAATTCAGCTTTAATAGCCCGTTTCACATCTCTGGAAGTGTTCCTGCTGAAAAGGATCCCTGATTTCTGTTTGTTCACCTGTTGTCCAGACCATCCTTCGAAGAGATCAAGGCAGTGTTGGATTGCTTGGGCATTTCTTCTAGTTGCTGTGGCAAAAATAAGTAAATCATCTGCATAAAGGAGGTGGTGGATGACCGGTCCTGCTCGTGACAACTGAATACCTTTCAAAGCTCCTCTTTCTACTTCCCCCATAATGATTCTCGAGAGAATTTCAGTGCACATGATGAAGAGGTAGGGTGATAAAGGATCTCCTTGCCTTAAGCCTCTAGTAGGGACAATTTTCTTTGTCGGCACTCCATTGATGAGAATTGAGTAGTTCACTGTTGTGATACACTCGCGAATCCAACCAATAAAGGTATCATGGAAGCCGTAACACCGTAGAATCTGAAGCAAAAACTTCCATTCAACTCTATCATATGCCTTGGCCATATCGATCTTTGATGCCATAACGCCTAATTTTCCTTTTTTCTTGGAGAAGCTATGAATGGCTTCTTTTGCAATAATAGAATTATCTGCTATTGATCTTCCCGGGACAAATGCAGCTTGAAGGGGAGATATAAGGCGTTTCATCAACGGGCGCATCCGATCTGCAATGATCTTTGATATGATCTTGTATATAAAATTACACAAAGATATCGGTCTGAAGTGTTGTACTCGACACGCCCCTTTAAGCTTAGGGATAAGGGAGATGAAAGTATAATTAATTTCTCTCAAAATGCATCCGCCTTGAAAGAAACTCTTAACCATAGCAATAATATCGCCTCCAATAACATTCCAAGCTGATTTGTAGAAGACCCCTGACATACCATCTGGACCTGGGGATTTCAGAGAACCCATCTTGAAAACAGTGTTCTGAATGTCATCAGCAGAGGGGATGCTGATCAAATTGTGGTTCTCCCTATCAGAAATGCATGAGTTGACCATCATTCCCAAATCATGAGGGACCTGCGGGTTTGTTGAGGAATAGAGTTCAGAATAGTATCCATGAAAAGCATCCTCAATATCAGCTCTGTTGTGCACCCATTCTGAGTTGACTTTTAAGGAATCAATTGTGTTTCTGCTCCTTCTAGTGATGGTAGATAGATGGAAGAATCGGTTATTCCCATCTCCTTCTCTCAGCCAATCAATTCTAGCTTTTTGTTTCCATAACAACTCCTCCCTTCGTCTCTGCTCCAACAGTTCAAGTTGAAGACTTGCTTCTTTTGAAAGGTTAGTGTGAGAAGGATGTTGCAGTTGAAGTTGGCCAATTTCTTCAGTCAGAAGCTGGATACGACGACCACAGTGCCCGAACACCTCCCAATTCCACTTCTTGAGCGCATTTTTAACTTGTCTTTGTCGTTGACATAGTTTGTAAGCAGGGGAGCCCACTTGATGAACCAACCAAGCAGAGTGAATAACATCCATGCAAGACTCATCACGAAGCCACATGGCCTCGAATTTAAAAGGCCTTCCTTTGACAGTTTTTTCACCATTAAGCAAGAGAAGCAGAGGGGAGTGATCTGAGGTAGTGCGTGGGAGATGATTGATAATCGCTTTTTGAAAGTCTAGCCTCCAGCTCACATTAGCAACGCCTCGGTCCAATCTCTGTTTAATGAGAGAACTGGGATCTTTTCCTCTTGCCCACGTAAAGCGATCACCTGAGAAGCCAACATCGAGAAGTCCAGTTCGATCAAGCATACTTCTGAAAGAATCTGAAGAAGAAGAAGCAAAAGGATTTCCACCCCATTTTTCATCCGCCGAGAGAATTCTATTGAAGTCGCCAATACATATAGATGAGCCATCATAGGATTGGACAATAGATTCCAGCTTATCGAAGAAATGAACTTGAGAGTCTTTCGGATTTCTATATACACCACAGAAAAGCCATTTTTTTGAAGCATCCAACGGGTTTGGAGCCAAAGCAGCAATCACATTACGGTCTCCAAAAATAACATCCATGGGAAAATCCACTCTATAAGCCAAACATAATCCGCCTCCATTATTAATTGATGAAACCGCAGTACAAAATTCAAAGCCAATATCTCTCATAGTTTGAGTGGCTTTTTCAGCAGAGATCATAGTTTCCGAAAGAAAAATAAACAACGGGTTAAAACATCTAACATGCGCCCTAAGTTGATGAATTGTCGAGGCTTGGGCCAATCCTCGACAATTCCAAACAAGGCAACTCATGGCTCCTGAGGGTGCCATTCCAGGCAACCCTCAGGGGGACAGGTCTCGGGGACCAGTTCAACAGAGATAGGAGGCAGTCCAATCGGTAGAGGAGAGCTCTTCTTCTTGAGTGGTTTGAACTTTCTAAAATGACCTCTTGCAATTCGAGTATCTTTTTGGACAGGTTCCTTCTTTGCTTTCTTAGTGTAATCTTCATCAACATTACCACCTGCAAGTCTTTTTAGGCTTAGACTTTGGAATTGAGCAGTGAAGTTTTCATCAGGCAGAGCCGAGTTGACCATGTTGACATACTCTGAATTTTGCTGGCACTCATTTTCGGAACTGTCCTCAGGAAACTGAACGAAGTAACTTTTCTCCTCTGGCTGGGACAGACCGGATTTGCGAGGATCCAGTTTTCCATAAACATTTTCCAGCCCATCTACTTGGGAGGAGATGTTGTCCAGGCCCAAATGTCTAGCTAGGCCCACAACAATATTACTGAGGCGTGCAAACTCCTCATGAGGTTCCATTCCAGCTTTTGGTTCTTCTCCTTGGCACTCATAAATGCGATGGTTAGCTCTGTACCCTTTAGAGCTTGAGGAGTTTCCAAATCCCTGTGAGTAATTATCACACCTCAAGACGTCAGAGAAATCCATGTCAGAGTCGCTCTTCTTCGGGTAAGTATCTTCATCGTATCCAAATCCTGACAAGAAGACTGCATCCCGGGGCGGCTCACTGCTCGAGGCATGGGTGGGGAAGCTCCTCGGGGACCGAGCTTGGGGTTCCGGCGCCGGAAACGTCTCTTTTCTCACCGGAGGGCCAAATTTGAAGATCGCTGGCCTACCTTGCACGGGACGAGCTTTATTCCAAGGTCCATAGTGTCTATACTTCCTGTTTTCCAGCAGCGGTTTTTCATCTGATCTACATCTCGTCTCCAAGTGCCCAAGTCGGCCACAGCAGTAGCAAAAGTCCTGCAACCTCTCGAATTCGAAATGAACCCAGATGGGGGGGCGGCCTACTCTGGAGATCTCAAACCCTAATGGCAGCGGTTTAGTAACATCAATTTCCACCCGAAGACGAAGGAAAGCATAATTCATACTCTTACACTCCTCAAGAGTTTCCTCCAGGCAAATACGACCCAATCTCTGGCCTATCTTCACAGCTTCTTCAACAGATTTAGCTCCCAGCGGTAGTCCATGGATTTGGACCCAAAACGGCACCCACTTCAGCTCTAATTCCTCAATAGTCAAGTCATCCTTACCTCGAGATAGAGCCATGACATTCTTGTTAATAAACCAAGGCTCGTTCTTGAAAACCAGATCCAATGTCTCCTCGGAGTCGAAACAAATCTTATAAATATCTGCAGACATGTAGTAGGCCCTAACGTTACTGGCTTTTCTCCATTGATCACGGATAACACTACGAACCAGATTCCTCTCTGGCGGGTGGTCGGCGATGACTTTCCCGTAGATTACGAGCAGATTCTGAGCAGCGGCGGGGGGAATCGACATAAGGGGAGCAAGAAGAATTTCAGATGAGTTTGAAATGATAAGAGGAATTACAGAGATGGGCTTTCTTCTTAAAGGGGGAGGATCCTCTAGCTGCATTAAAACCATCCACCAACTAAAAAAAGTAGCATTTATTTGAAGTAAATTCAGATCAGCAACCAAAGAAGAGACATTCCAATAGGTGAAAATTAATTGCCACCATCTGCTTGGCTTAGTACTCAGCTCACCGACATGGACTTCGTAGGACCAGATAATTGAGGAAAGGTTATAACAATGTGAACGGGTGAGGACGTGAACCCTAACCAAGGGAGGAGAAAGCCTTCTCCAGAGCACCGAGCGGCTCATGTTATTTAGGGAATATGACTAGAGCGGAATGTTGTCTTTTCCCAGGCTAAAACCCTGACTGCAGCTTCAGCCCTACAATTTATTTATAATATATGCACCGATATTTCTAATATGATTGTCCATGTTCCAGGGTCACCAGTCATCGTCAGCACAGTGAGATCTGTGATCCAAGAGGCAGAACCCATCATACACTAGGCCCACGATTGTGGGTGATGGGACTGTCTGGAGCCACCTTAATATTATCTACAGAATCGCCAATTTGCTAAACGATCTCCGGGAAATCATTTCGGTTTCGATTACATCGGCTAGAAGTGATGACCTCTTCTTAGCTGAAGGATTGGCGTATAGAGCAGGTATGCTGTTAGTGAAGTCATCCATACATAATGCAGATACCCTGTTCATGGACTCGGCCGTTCTGTTGAACCAAATTAGATCCTCCTCCTTAGACTGCAACCCTTCCTTGTTCGGGAATATTCAAGACATTAGATTTCTTTTGAATGTTGTTTCTGTCACTATTATTGCAGTACCTAGAGATAGGGTGTAAACGAGTCAAGCTACTCGTGAGCTACTCGAGATCGGCTCGGCCGATATTCGAATTTGACTCGCTAAATTTCGAGTCGAGTCGAGCTCGAGTCGAGCTTTTTCCGAAGCTGAGTCGAGCTCGAGTTCATTGGTACTCGACTAGAGAGGCTCGCGAGCATAATCGAGCTTTTTTCTTTTGGTTCGAGTTCGAGCTCGAGCCAAAAACCTATTCGAGTCGAGTTCGAGCCAAAAGCATATTCGAGTCGAGTTCGAGCTTGAGCTAAGGTGCGTCGTTTACGAATTAATTGAAAAAATATAACCTTATCGAACCGAGCTCGAACTCGTCGAATATGACATGAGTCGAGTTCGAGCTTGCCAGACACTCGGCTCGACTCAGCTCATTTAATGCCCTACCTAAAGAATATTTCGTTTAGCTCATAATGTTGCTTCCCTTGCGGCTACAACTAATGTAACTGGGCTGGTTTACTCCCGACCTCTCTCACATGCAAGAATCTTAGGCGACCGAGTTTGCCATATTATTATAATACCGACGTTTAACATATATATACATAAGTCGAATAATTTATTAACTTTACAATTTAGCTCAATATTGATTAAACCAACTCGTAAAGCAAATTACATTCCTATAAGCAAATTAACTTAGAACAAACGAAACGCCACATTGAAAATGACTTTAGCTTAATACTACCAGCTAGAAATTAAGGAAGCAATTTTATTTTTATACTAACGAAAACAATTCAAACACATATCAAGATTGGAGGTTTCTAATTATTAGTCAAGAAGTCATATCATCGAGGCCAAAGGTTTCTGGATTCGAATCGATAGAAACATATTGAGCTGGTGTTATTATTTTATTTATCAGTTTGGCGAAGTTGACAAGCGCCAATAGGAGAGACGAAGAAGATAAGGATAGGACGAGGCCACAAATATACTAGCCACAGATTCTCCCTATGGCTGTGGTTCAGCCAAGCCAAGCTGCTCCTCTCCTCGATTATCACTTCTCAAACACTATCCATGGCTACACCTCTACCCAACTCACCCTTCCTCGGCCGCTCCCCCCTCCTCCACAGGCCAACCTCCGCCCTCCACCAACCCCCTAGGCTCCAATTCAAAGCCTCCGCCAAATTCGACCTATCCACCCTCCTCGGTGGAAGAGGCCTCTGCAACGGCGAGACAGGCGTCGAGAAGGAGCTCCAGAAGACCGTATCAAACAATGACAAATCGGAAGAAGCGGCTGAAGCCATGGCCGTGACAGAGACAGAAACAGTTTCAGAAGATGGATTCGACAAGGAGATGATGGGACTCACCGGCGGGTTTCCAGGTGGAGAGAAAGGCCTGAGACTGTTCATCGAGAAGAATCCACCGCCTTCTAAGGAGAAGCCCGCCCTCACGGCAGTATCCAGCAGCTCCGGCAAGCCAAAGCCGCCGGAGCTGCCAATTCTGATGCCAGGGATGATTGCGATTGTGAAGAACCAGAACAATCCGTTCTACATGTACTGTGGAATCGTGCAGAGGATCACAGATGGCAAGGCAGGGGTTCTGTTCGAAGGCGGTAACTGGGACCGGCTGATCACGTTCAGGTTAGAGGAGCTCGAGAGGAGGGAGAAGGGACCTCCGATGAAGAACCCCAAGTCTGCTATGTTTGAGAAGCTTCTCCTTGAGAATGAAGAAGCTGCATCATGAATTGTGGTGGTCTATCTGATCTTGTTTGTAGGAGATTGTAATTTCAAATTTGTGCAGCTTCAGTCAGTCCAGAAATAAGTGTAAAATATTGAATGTTCATAACAGGCATAATCAGCATCTGAAATTAACTCTTTTGTTCAAAAAATCGGGAAAAACAAAATCAGCAGATTCGATAAAGAACCTTGCAAGTGTAACATAGGAAGAATGAGAATCTTCTTTCTGTTGATGGTTTTTCTATCTATTCACCTGCTGCAATCTTGAATGAAGAATCAGAAACAGCCTCCCATCTGCACAAAGATATATCACCAAAACGTTTTATATATGAAGATTTAATTACATGGTAGCAGTTTTTTATTATAGTGACATGGATACTAACATTTACTGATACAAGATGATAAGATTCTGTTTCGGTTTATCAATCACAGAAAAGAGGCAGGGATGAGGTGTTATAATTCATAACATACCATAATAGCTTCCATTTCTTCCTTGGACACGGGCATCCTTTTCGGCTGGAGGGAAGCCTTTCCTCCTGGTGATGCCGAAACCATAGACTTCAGAAAGAAGCCTTGCTCAACATCTGGAGCAGCTCCTTGTAGTTGAGGCTGCTGGGACACAGAATCTGCAATGTTATGTTTGTAGGTTACAGAAGAACTCAAGTCCACAAAACAGTCCCCATGGCAATCATACACCATAAGCAAAGTTGTAGCAAGACAAGTATACATAAATTATCAAATACACTCATTCTATATATATATATATATACATATGAAAAAAAAAAACATATTTGAATCAACATATCATTGAAGTGAAGTTCATTATTAATACTTTCAAATTTAGTCTAGATTATCTAGAATTAGGCTACAAATTGTGAAGATAAACACAGGACAATATGAAAAGAAAGCTTCTGCTTTACTGGTTGAGATGAAAAAAACATTTATATGTAAAATAAGGAGGTTCCAAGTTGTGGTAAGGGAATTGAGGGTAAACATTTTTCCTGAGGAAGCAAATTATAGATATCTATACTATTATTATATGTGCAAGACAAAGTGATGGATTCAATTCCTGGTTTGTCTAAGGATGAAACAAATAATAGCTGCAGAGAACTTGAAAATCATCAAATCTGGGAGAGATCAACGACTTTAATAGACCCTATTCGAGATCATGCAACAGAAATCAGAAACCAGCCAATTTATGAGATATGTGCTTTAGTAAATATTGGATTCAGGTCTATTCACAAAGTTCTTGATTATCCAATACAGTTGGGGATTAAAATTAATACAAAAGATTACCTTAAAACTACAGCTCTACATTTGACATGCAAAAGCACATAAGATGCTAAAAACTGCACTGAAAAATATTGTAGAGATTAGTTTGAAACACAAATCCTGGGCAAATGACTGGAAATTTCTCAAAATCTCCCCAGGTTGTATACAGAGCTACCAAAAGAGGTCAACCAACCCAGACTCAAGGAAGTCTATTGCACTGAGGGCATAAACAAACAGAACTAGGCAACATTTTTGCAGACAAAGAATCGACAAGCGAAATGATTTTTTTTTTTTTAGTGATAGTGATAGAACCTCACAAAATCAAATCTTTATACACAATAGCATCTGGTTCCATGCACTCAAATTAACCATTAATTCTATAAGATGCTTCCTGATTCGGATTCATCCTACGAAACATAAGGCAATGAACTAAGTATAAATTTACAGGTAGCAACGTTGACAATCTCCCAGGCCAAATGCTTACAGCTCAGGCAAGGTGATAGAATCAGTCAACTTTCTAGATCAAATAACAAAGTGAGGATCCTAATACAGGAACCCATAGATCGAACAACCGGCAAGAAAAATACAAAACCTCAAAGCTATATTAATTCATGAGGAAAAATAAAACGTTGCACCAAATCGGAAGTAGAGGAATGCAAGTTTGGGTTCGTGGATGACCTGAGGGCTTGGGATGCCTCTGAGGAAACTTGATCCTTGGGATTCGCTTCATCAGCTGCTGCCCTCCTGTCATCTCTCTCTCTGGAAGAAGGTGGAAGTTTGGAAACTGGAAGGAGAAAGGTCGGTCGAAACTTTTTATTTTCTGGAATTGATAGATTGATTGAAATAGTTAGTGTCTACGCGCGCGGCGTCATTGTAGGTTTTTATAACGTGGTGCTGTCGAGGCCTACCCCTTCCTTTATTTACGATCAAGCCCTCTAACCTTCAATACTTGTTGCAATCTAATCCCTTCAACTTCCACAACCTGAAAAAATGCAATCCATTTAGTTTAGACTTAAATTTCATCCACTACTAAGGATATCACTATGTCTATAAATACATCATATATAATAATAATTCAATAAATATAATTCTATCTGATTAACTAACATAGTGAAACATATATTATTATTATTATAGGTGATTTCATAGCTTTAGAATCAAACATAAAGTTTCGAATCCATTTTACGTTTAAATCTCTATTAATAATGTGTCACATGATAATTGACATTTTAAAAAATCTAAATACACCTAAAAAATTATGTTATTTAATAATATTATACTCCGAAAAAAATGGTGCAACATGAATAATTTCAGGAAGTGAACAATTTTAGTCATATTCCCTTTGCACGCTTAACTTTGGAATTTTTTTTTTAATCAATTCTAGTGTATTAATGCTTGTATAATCGTGCATGTCATGTTCTTCAAACATATCATCCTTAAACCCCGAGTATTTGACAAAAAAAATATTACATTTCCAACATGGTCGGTCATATCTTAATCTGGTTGTTCGATTTATGAATCACACCGATGCTTCCCAATTTCAATAAGTTCCCCACTTTTATTATTATTATTTAAAAAAAAAAAAAAAACTTTGCTAGTGTGAGGTAACGAATTAAAAATGTACACCGGATTCTATATGATAACACCACGATGTGAAATGACATGTTCCGACCTACTTCCGAAACTAAACCTCCTGACCAACATCCAACTGTGAGTGTTTGAAATATGTCATTATAGTTGATAAGAATTACAATGTCTACCACTGTCTCACAATCAGATGTCTTCGGATGTTGACTTTCGGATGTTCTATCATTACTTTTTTTTATTAAAGAAAATGATGAAGTCATATAGAGAGGCTAGAATCTAGATGCCTAAAATTTGGGCCGAAACGAAGTTTGGGCCACCGAAAGGCCCAACATATCTGCCCAAGCGGCAATGCCGGGACAATCGGGGTTCTCCTCTCTGTAGAATATAAGAAAAGGTCAACCCTTTGAAGTCATATTATCAATAGTCATTTTCATTATAGTCAATGTTTAACGGTCAATGCTCCCGTATGATAAAAGTCTAAGATCCCACTGATTGGATTATATCTACTAGCATCGTACGGTAGCCGTTTCCCATATTCTATCCGCATAGCGATACCACGTCGTATCACTATCACACCATTCACCCACAAAAATAAATAAATTCAGGTGAAATTCCAGAAAATACAAAATATCAAAGTCCATACTCAGGTCTCTAGCTACAGAACGCATGGTACAATGGGCCCCCTTCAACTCTCCCTCCTCCTCTCCCTCCTCTCTCACCTCCTCCCACATGGCGGAGCCGCCGCCGTCATAACCTGCCCCGCCGCCTCCTGCTCACCCACCTCTCCACCGGTGCAGTTCCCTTTCAAGCTCCGATCCCGGCGCCAGGTCAACCCCCAGTGCGGCTACCCAGGGTTCGGCCTCTCCTGCAACAACCGCACCCAGACGGTCCTCAACCTCCCGAGCTCCGGCGACTTCTCCGTCCAGGACATCGACTACCAGAACCAGACCATATGGTTGACCGACCCCGACAGCTGCCTCCCACGGCGGCTGCTCAACTTCAACCTCCCGAGCTCGTCCCTTTTCACGCCACAGTTCCCTCGTGAGTTCACCTTCCTCAACTGCTCCTCCTCCAACAACTCGATCGAGACTGTCCTCCCAATGATTTCATGGGCGTCGTGTCTTAATCACGTGGGGTATGTCCCGACAGCGTTCATGATCGAGTTGGACGATCCTTTGTTGCATGGATGTGGAGTAATCTCAACGGTTCTTGTTCCGGTGGCTTCTGAACATGCATCCGATCTCAACGATGGGATACGTTTGATGTGGAGCGAACCGGCTTGTGGGTCGTGTTTGGCTCGTGGAGGAACGTGTGGGTTGGAGGATGGGTCAGATATGGTGGTTGGATGCAAGAGAAACCCTAGCAAAGGTAACTTACTATATACACGGCACATAATTTTTATAATTGTCATATTTATTATTTAAAAAATTATGAAAAATTAATATATAACTTAATTTCATTAGATTAAAGTAAATATAATTTACAGTCCAGCAATAATATACTAAAATTTACACTTGTCATCTTCGAATTTTTATATTATGAAATCGAGAAACAATAATATGATTAAGTAGCAATCTTCAACAATAAATTTTGCTCTATGTAAGTGACTAAACAATCATTTCATAGTGCATCGGATAAAACGATTTCACACTTTATTCTTTACAAACCATAACTGAAAAAACTCTTTCAATGGTTAGTTATTGCAACTAGAAGAATCAAAAACTAGGTTCATAAAGGAATAAACTTGTGCAAATATGCTTTTCTGTTTGTTTCACTAAAATTTAACCAAGCTCATTTAATCCATAAAATCTCTTATCCCGGTGGATCAAAATCAAATTTGAAAACATATTGGGATAATTGAGCAAGTCAAGCAATTTTTGCTTGTCAAAATAAGCAAGTGTTTTTTTAGGACTCAAGCAAGCCATGCAAATAAGTCACTTTGTATATAACTCGTTAATTTTGTTGTTAAACTCTTCAAGTAGTTGACCAATCACCTTTACAAACAGTTTAACTTGAAAATGATGCAAGTAGAAATTTTAATTCTCTCTTCACTAACTTTTTTTTTTTAAAATAGTAATAATTATATTTTTTTTAATCAATTACTTTATTTGAGAAAACATAGACGTTTCTAAGTGGTTATGTCTATAACTAATAAATGAGAAAAATTTTAAATTAATAATTTTGTTATCTGATTGAGGTCTTATTAATACGCACGGTAATAATGATTACACCAAAAATAATGGGATCTTACCCAAATAATAATAAGTTCTGGGTATATTTATTTTCATCTAAAATTAATAAATCTAACGTCGTAATAAAAATACTTTGTCACCCCCATTATATCACATGGGTTTAGGGTTTAGTTAATTATTTATTTAATTACACCCTCACAATTTTTTGGTAAACACCCTCACATTATATATACTAAATACTTTTACATAGTTATATATATTTTCCTCATGTATGCATTAAGGAGTCAAAGTCAACCATCATATATTTTCGGATGCTCGCATCGGGTGATCATAAAGCGATGTAAGCAATCCAGCGTGATATAAATTAGTTGACAGACAACACACTTAATACAATGGGAACATCAAAATATTTAACACTACTATATGTATTTATAACTTATATATACTCTGCCGTAGCAGTGAGGGTGCTCTATATCAGGTCGTTTTCCTACTTTCTTCAAGTCAAGCCCCCTCTATATAATATATATCTTCAAGTCCAAGCTTTCTATTTCTTTAACCCAAAAAAAAAAAAAAACTTACTATTTATCTCGCTGTGTCTCTACTGCGCGCGCTCCACGCCATGCATGATTGCATATATAAAATATTGCATTTGACAAGTTCCACGCTATAGATACACACAAAGTATTATTAATATTAATTCCACATTTTGTATCAAGTCAACACTATCTAATTAATTAATTAACACCTTAAAATATATATAGTACATAAAATTGTTTGTCTCAAACATACATTATTTGATGAATAGGTCTTCCGAGGAGTGCTAGATACGGTATCATGGTCGGCCTGGGGATACCGGGACTGTTGTGCCTAATTGGGTTCACATGCTATCTAGGCGGCGTGATCACCACCCGCAGACAACGCCGCCATCCCGATCCAGAGCTCTTCATGTCGACGATTCGACAACCAAGCGCCCCGAGACATGGGCTAGACGGTCCCACCATTGCTTCTTATCCGAAAACTATAATTGGCGAGAGCCGACGCTTACCCAAGCCGAATGACAACACGTGCACGATATGTTTGTGCGAGTACGAGTCCCACGAGACCCTGAGGACTATCCCTGAGTGCGGTCACTACTTTCACGCGGACTGTATCGACGAATGGCTCAAGATGAATAGGACATGCCCTCTTTGTCGGAATTCGCCAATTGAGTCCGCTCCTATCACCCCTTCTGACTCTATGTCCTCTTCTGCTTCGTCATCTAGGGTTCTTGCTTAGGCCTTAGAGAGTGAGTACTATAGTGTGTAGTAGTGTATATGTGGTTTGGGTTGCTTTATTTGTTTTTGTATTTCGCTTGAGAAAAACTCAAATGTGTGTTATATGAGACTAGATACAAAACCCGCGCACCGCGCGGGTAAAGAACATATTAATTAATTAATTAATTAATTAATTAATTAATTAATAAAAGTTAAAGATTTAGTTTATCATAAATTAAAAAAAAATATATTAATTGTATTAAAATAATTTACCTAATTGTGGTGATGATTCACATTGTTCTCCACACCTTACCCAAAAAGATGCCTAAGAAAGAATAGTGTATTATTAATAATTATATTAAATAAATTATGAAATTAAGAAAAAAACTACAATAAAATATAAAGGGAAAAATATGTACTCAAAATTAGATCGATTCTTGTCTCAGCTTCATTTCTTGCGGGATTTGTTAGAAAAGCATTGTATTAGACACATTTATAGAATATGCTTAAATTAAAGTATATGTTAGAATTTAGAGCAAATAAGAGGAAGTAACTGAGGTGCTAAACTTATTTAAAGACTGGCCCATCATAGCTTATTGATATGAATTTAAAATAAACATCTATCTTCTACCAGCTATTAAAGATTATTTGTAAATATTTGTTTGATCTACTGTAGTATACCATCTATTAAGCGTTGTAGTATAGCATCTATAAAGTGCATCTTGCTAATGATGGCAAATATTATAGAATTAGGCGTGACAATAAGTTGTTGCAACTGAACAAAGCAAATCTACATAAATAAATAAAAAAAACTGTAGAAACATATATATGAAAAAATATTTCGTAGGCATGAAACTATGTAATTATACATGGTATCAATTTTTTAATTATATATATATATATATATGTTATATACATATATATATTACACTCATTAATATATATTTATATATACTTCGTGCAGAATATAATATACACATACCTATTAGTTAGACTTCGTTCTTATGGAGCGACATCACCAAATTGTAATCCAATTTAGTGTTCTTGTGGATGATTTGATTCAATCATGGCTTATCGGCATAGCCATTGATGAACCATCGAGCATGTCCAATCGAGGGGCATGTCCCAATGCATGACCACCGCCCTAGGCGTGCATAGCGAGTATATACCTTTCATAATGACTTCACCTCTAAATTAGCAAATCACAATTACATGAATAAGGTTCTTCCACACGCATTCATTATCATGAGGGGGAAAAACATATATGTAAGCTAATATAAGTGACCATAACGATAACGATATAGGCCATAAACGGCTAACGTACCCATTACCATATGGTCAATATAGACGAACACAACGATATAGAGGAGATCTGTTAATGCTGCGTTTGGTTCTCTCATTGACATCCCAAGGTGGTGCTCAATATTGGAGGTATGAATTTACATTCTAATTGGCAATTCAATAGACTGACCTTGTTAGATATGCCTTGAGAAAGATCAAGAGAGTAAGCCCTCTCAGCTTGGTCAGGACTAAGTGTGGTGCCACAACATTGGGACCATATTTTTTTTAGCAAGGTTGTTGAGTGAAAACTCTACAATAAAAAAAATATGATTAATAAGTTAATAGTTTTTTAAGGTGACTTGATAGTTCCCGAATTCCAGTAGATATATAGAAGTGCTCAAGTCTTAGAAAATCTAATGAAAAAAAAAAAAAAAGAAGCAAACTGAAGATCATTATAATATATATAACATCATGTCGGTATGCATAATAATATATAACATCATAGCATGTGTGATAATTCATTGTCAGTGTTTCAAATCTTCTTTTACCTTCAGTGTAACAACTTCTAACACAAATAAGATTGAACGAATAAACTCTTATTAACTACAATGCTACCAACAATAAACAACAACAAAATGTTTAATAAAAAATTACCAATATAATTAAACGGTCTCAGGTAAGTCTCCTCGGAGAGAATTGCTTAAGAGTGCCCCCCCCCCCCCCCCCCCCCCCCCCCCCCCCCCCGTAGACCTCGCTTCGCTCTAATTCTCTTTGCCAATCCAAAACAATCCAAAACATGTTCAATGTGCCGATCAGTACTTATAAAGAATCTCACAAATATAAATAAATCACCAATTCTAAGAAAGTTTATATATTATATGTATATATAGAGAATTGCTATTTCTTTGTCTGTATATAAATAGTCATCGTAAATTAAATTATAATTATATATATACTATCCACACATAGAATTTATGGTGTTAGGAAATATATATATATATATTCCTAGGGTTAGTGGATGTATAAAATATTACGTATAATATATATAATTATTATGGAGAAAAAATTGATAGAGGAAAACGTTGATTTTTTTTTTTTAGAATAATTATTTTAAAGTTATTTTTTGATGAAAAATTTCTAAATGTATGTTGCTTACGTGGCGGCCTATGGTCTTCCGGAACCAAACTGTATAGATTTACTATTTAAATGGAAACTTTTAATTAATTTGTTTCTTTATTTTACGTAGAGACTAAAATAGGAGATAAAAATACTTCTTAATTTACAATCAGTCAATATTTTATGTCTAAATTTATAAAGTTCCAATTAAATACCGATTAAATTAGGAAACGCTGACTGGACGAACTGCCCACGTGTCAGTCAGAGGGCTTCCGGTGCCGAATTAATATAATATAATAGATATGCTTTTTTGTTGATCTGTTTTCTGTTGAAGTCACTATAAAAAGCTGTAAAAAAAAACTGCCACAATATATATATATATAAAGTATAAGTATTGATGGATGAAGTTTTTCACTCACTCTATATGATTTGTATTTCTTTTTTTTTTTTTTACTTTAGGCAAGTAGGATTTTATAATCTGGTTACATGTATGTGTCACGTGTTTGGAGTTTTGACGTTCTCAACGGAATCAGGCCGCACGGCTCCAACTATTATGAGGATGGATCATCGTTTCTTATGCCTAATGTTGTTCTCGATAGCCCACACTCTTGTATTCCTCACATGCAGACATCAAATGCTTTATTTACATATAAAACGGTTCTTAGTAATGGAGTTTTATTCGTTAGAGCAGTTTGGTTGGTTTTCGCTTTCGGCATGCCCTAGCCATCATTAGGAAAGCGTCATAAGCTCACAAACAAGTAAGGTCTCGAAGGACGTGCCTTGCCTTAACCGATGATAACAAACCAATAGAAAACTAGAAATATATTATGAAATGACACTTTGAAGGGGGAGGTTCTGTATCAATCACGTATTGGCGGAATGGATCTGGCTGCCTCCATTATCTTTGTAGCAAGACACTTTACCAACAAAATCGGCATACGCGGCGTCCAATCATTATGAGGTTGTATCAGCTATCTCTTGGTCTTGCTCCTTAGAGCAACATGACTAGTTTTCAGCATGCACTTGCCATCATTAGGAGGCATCATCAGCTCCTGATGGACTAGCCTCACCATAATTGATGATACCAAGCTATTAAGAAATCACTCATGTACCATTAAGTGACACTGTAAATGGGAGATGTTTTGCATTTGTCATAAGTTGGTCGAATGGAAATTTCCAACATGTCACGTGATGGGTATACACCCAGTTATGGTTTCATTTTTACTTAAGATTAAAGAACACGACCTCAAGTAGTATGAAATAATGAGTCCGATGAATTAAGGATATGAATGAGGCCCCAAAAAAAACTAGTAAAGAGCTCATCTGTGCGGAATGATAGGCTCATCTGTCAAGTCGATGACTCTCATTGACAGAGGCCTTCCACAAATCATCCCCTACCCCCTGCAGAACAAGCTTCTCTGGTTGTTAATCAAATGGAACAACCTGAAGTAATAGATACAGAAATGAAAAAGTTCATAGCAAGGGGGAAAAGAAGAAGTCCAGAAGCTCACCACCACCAAAGAGAAGCACTATCAATGTAATCCACGGAGGCTTCACCATAGGAGGTGAAATGAACAATGTAGGAGAAGTGTATATATCACAAGTTGAAGTAATGATAACATTGGACAAATGCAAAGATCAAAGAAGGATGTAGTCATTCAATTCTCAAACAAGGATATGGAGCATATCGTCTTCCCGTGTGATGACGCTCTGGTCATTACAATCGACATTGACAATTTCAATGTTAAAAGGATACTGGTAGATAATGGAAGTTCATTTGATATTCCTTCTATCGACGTGCTTATGGCATTGGGAAAATCCTAGAGAGATTTAAAGCCGGTGGATTTTCCACTTGTTAAATTTGCAGGAGCAACTTCCTATCTGTTGGGGATGGTTATGTTACTAGTGACGTTGAGGTCATGATGGAAGCAATTACATCTAAACATTAACTTTGTGGTGGTCGAAGCTATTGACTCGTACAACGGAATGTTAGGACGTACTACATCAATCTCTATGGTATGGTCTCGTCTGCCGTGTACCAGAAAACGAAGTTACAAACTGAGAATGGAATTGAAAAAGTTAAGTCAACGCCTTGCATCGTAACGCCCAACAACCTACGCCAGATGTCCTCGTGATTGACATTGATTCAAGAGAGGAGCATGGTCGTCCTTTACCATTGAGAGAGCTAAGAGAAGTGGAAATTGATGGTCCGGAGAAGATAGTTAAGATTGAAGCTTCAATTCCTGGGGATGAGGTCGAGGCTCTTATTGCTCTATTGAAGGAGTTTAATGAATTATCTGCATGGTCACTGAGTGACATGTCAAGGATTAGCGAAGATATCATTTCTCATAAATTGAACATCAATCCTTCGGTTCGACCTATAGTGCAGAAAAGGCGACCGATGTATGATGACAAGAAGATTGCCATCCGACAGCAAGTAGGTAAACTTATTGACGCATGCTTTATGTAAGAGATTCGTTTCCAGACACAGTAGCAAGTGTCTATGGAGTGCAGTATCTATTGAGGTTGCTTGTTAGGTTGTCAAGAGATGTTTCGAGGGTCGAAAGCTGAGGAGACCGCACCCATGAGGCTACGGCTCTTTTTGCTAGTCTAGCCATTGCTCGAGGAACCAAGGACAACATAAGCATTAGCGTGGTCCAACTCAAGACACCATTGCCTAGTGATTAACTGTCTTGATGATTCACTTCTTCTTCTTACTTATTACCCAAGCTAGCTAGCTAGTAAATCTCATCTTCTAATTTGGGATGTAACCTTAGGAATTTGACCAAATGTTTTTTTTTTTGGCCAATAGAATTTAATTATTTGGAGTGTTATTTTCTTTTATTATTATTATTATTTAATAATAAAAGTCAAATATAAGACTTAATCGACTAAATTGAGAATTTTAAGACTTAAAGTAAACAATATCAAAAGTTGAGGGGTTCATAACCTTATCGTCCCTGCTTACAGGAGGCATTCATATTCATACTAAAGCGTGCTACTTCAACCGGCTTGTACCGATCTTCCTTAAAAATTGACGATTTTACCCATTCGTAAACAAGATTTGGCATTGTTAACCAACTGGAAAAAGGGGCACACTAGTCTTTCCACCCATCTTTGGCGGTCCTTCTGGTAGCAAGGCCCTTGCCAGAGATGCTGGGAGTCAGTGGCTTGGACGGTGTCAATGGCGCCTCCTCGTCATCCCAACTGTCACCCCAACCATCATCCCAACCTCCAACCACAACCTCCTCCGGTTCTGTTGTTTTTCTGTCATCAGTTACCGGAAGCTCCATATCCAGCCTCTCATACTTCACTTCTCCACTCAAACTAGATACTTTTCTCCGCTCTTTGATTATACACAGCCAAGCGGATCCAATGAGGATCACCCCGCAGAAAGCAGCAATGGCTGCCACAACAGGAGTTTGTCCAAGGAAATTGATCGACCGAGATGACTTGTTTGAGCCAGCTGAGGTGTTCTCAAACAGATCTCTCAAGTCAATGCTGCAATTATCTTTAATCCCGATCAAAGTGATCGAGGTCTCGGGTCTTGATTTTGGGATGGAAACCTTCACCTGCAAATCAATAAGAATAACACTCAAACCCTAGAACAATGTATTCTGATTCTAACGCAATTGATACAACCCAAAATTGTTTTTCCCACGCCTCTGTTAGGAGTCGGGACTAGAGAGATAAGTTAAAACAGCAGCAACCAATCTTTCCATGTTGTTCTGTTAAGATCTGGAAACATAAAAGTGTCTAAGAACATAACTGCAATGAAAACTACTGCTTACAAGGTTGAGTTTCTGTGGTTCGATTTATCCGTGAATGTGTATGTAATTTTACCTTTTACTCAACAAAATACCCAGATAAATCCAACCGTGAAAAACTCAATTGTATATGAGGTAGAGCATATCGGATTCATCAAAGGATAAGAAACCATAAGAACAGTAGGCTATGTACCTCTTTGCGGTCTTTCTCTTTCAGCTGAACACTTTTTTCCCCGAGCTTCACATAATTGGGAGCAGAAATCTCGATGGTGAGTGGACTATCTCCTTTGTTCTGAATCAGGAGATACAATTCTGGCGATTCTGGAAATCAGAGGACTCAAAATTATTACTGAGAGACACAAAAGCAGCAAAAGCTATCACATCGCATACATAAAAGAGATACTATCATCCATAACATCAAAAATAAATTTATCAGAAAAAGTACATTGGTCCAATTACAATTCTTAAAACTAACACAACTCACACAGTAAGTACAAAAAAATATCAGAACAGCAAAGCTGAAAATGCAGAATACTAAAGCTGAAGCTTTCCAAATAACTGCAATGATATGGAACTATAGTTTTGAAAATCTTGGAGTTCCTAACCGACCAACCATATATGTATATCATCAATAAACTAATGCAACCTCACTTTACATCAATGCAAATTATGCATATCAAGATAATGCAGTCAAATAGATACAACGTAGCAATATCATGTAATTTATCGTACTAAGTTGAGAGATAATGTAGAAGTAAGTGTAACCAGATTGATGCATCAAACACACCGTTTCCAGGAAACATCAAACAGGCCAGGAGCTTGTTATCCTTAGTAGTGCACTTGTAGGGTGTATCACATTCTTCAACTCGGGGCCCCTCTTTCTCCAACGGAATCAATGTCTTCTCATTCCCTTCATTCTTTTTTCCCTTATTACTAACTTCATTAGTTTCATTGCCACTGGATTCATCTTTCTTGCCATCATTTTTTGTCTTCTCTTTAGGTTTATCCCTTGAGCCATCATCGCCACTCACCCCGGTTACTTCCTTCGGCTTTGGTTCCTTTTGCTTAATTGGTTTGGTCTTTTCATCACCATGAACAACACCCTCCTCCTTTGAGGTTCCCACTACAACCTTTTCATCTTTCACTTGGTCAACTGTCTTTGATAGATTGGTTTCATTGACTGAGGCTACTGCAATTTTCGGATCTAATTTTGGTTTTGAATTAACTTCCACCTACACAAATTTAGAGGGAAATCAAATATAGTAACAGTAGCAAGCCAGCAATGAAACCAAACCAACTCCTAATTAAGCAATAGCTTCAGAATCACTGCTCACCACTGAATCAGCAGAAGAATCAACAGCAACCAACCCGATGAACAGAATTCCGAGCAAAACGGCGTGAACGAACTTCATATTCACACTCCCAAGCAACCACTGCAGATTCCAACAAGGTTTTGCCCAGAAATTATTGCTAGTAAGAATTTTGAGCTTTGGTTTCGATTGTTACAGTTCTAAGTGTTAAATCCACTAAGATTGAATCGATGTCGAAATAGAAACAGAGCTAAAGTTGAAGAAGGAGATTCCGAACGAAAGATTGAGGGAGGGGTGGCGGCGGTTCAATCAGTGGTAGATCTGGTGGAATCTTGTCGTGATTCTGGTCTGGTTATGATGCCGCGCCTCCGTAAGGAGAGCTACTATGACACCACAGGGCGGCCGTCGGCTATGGAGGTTCCGGTTGTCTCCGTCTATACGGGAAGTCTCTCTACTGAAATTTGCTGGTGGCAGCTGCTCGAACTTAGAAGGTGCCCTCTGCCTTTCCAGAAAGTCTTGGTCATTGGCTAATTTTACTTTTTACCCCCAAATTAAACATTTGTATACAAAATTACAAACTTTAATTTGTGACTGTAATTTAGGGGTGTTTGGATTACTTTAATATGTTTACGTTTCACATTATATCAACATACAATGTTTGACAAATTAAATAAAGTAATGTGTATAGTAATATAAGATTATAACTTCATTTATATAATGTGAGTTACAACAAAAAACGAATGTAAAACAAGATTATATCCAACATTACGTAATATTTATTATTTTATTATTATTAGTTAAATAGATAAAGTAATTTGTATATGATATTTATTAATTATTATTATTATATTTTTAGTTTTTATCTTACTTCGTGAGTCATTATTATAATAAAAATTAATGCATATGATGTTCGTACAAAATAAGTAAAGTGTTTTTCGTGGCGTTATATTATGAAAATTATTTTATGAAACTATACAAAATATTTCAATTAATAAAATTTTAATAGCTATGTAAATTTAGTTTTAATAATTGATTTATATAGGTTGTTAATAGACTATATGTATTAAGAAGTAAGTTATTTACTTGCAAAATAAATATTTGTTTAAATCTTATAGTATTAAAATATAACTCTCATATAATTTAATATAATAATAATAATGTCACATTACAATGCAAACTCAACACTGTAATCTAACATTACACTCCATATTACAGCACAATCAAATACTGTAATCTCACATTACATTACTTACCTCACATTACTTGTAATTTTACGTTTTAAGTAATCTCACATTACGTCAATCCAAGTGCCCCTTAAGTCTTAACTTGACCAAACATAGTATCCTGCACCTTCATTCCCACAAAGCTCCAATGGTGTGAGATCAGTGTTTACTATGGCTGGCGATGTGTTACATATCATCCTATTATCTAGTAGTTGGGGGACTTTTATGATGAATAAAGAATTAGAGGGACTAAATAAGTAATTAGCTAGAGTATAATGGTCTATTGATGAATAATTAGTATTTTATGTATTACGGCAATATATGTACTGAGACAATGATGGAGAGGAATTTAGTACAATTTGCCAAATTCTATCTGTTTCTCACTATCTCTTCTGTCTTCTTCTATCCTTCCCGTATTCTTCTCATATTCTCATCTTCTACCCTTCATTCTCATCTCCATTCACGTAACATAGTGGTATCAGAGACAGGCGATTCTCCACCATGGCTGAGGGAGCTCCCGGGACTCGTTTGAAGACCATGGACGACCAAATCAAGCTCATGGAGAAGCAAATGCAAAAGATTCAGGAGGAAACTTTATCCAGGTTTGCTGCGCAAGATGCAAAACTTGCCCAGACTAGATCAGCAATCGATGCTCGTTTTGAAGAGTTAAACACGAAAATGAAAATCGGGCAAGATGAGACCACCAAACAGTTTGATCTTCTTCTCCGGCATCAACATGAGGAAGCAGACAGAAACAATCAGCAGTTCAATCAGCTTATGGAAATGCTTCGAAAACAACCTCCAGATCGGGGAAAAGAACCAGAAGTGGGAGATGGCTTACTTCGGCCTCCACCGGCAACACCGATTTTACAGACGGCTCTATTGGGTGGGGTTTCATCAGTGACATCTCTACCGGGACAGAAATGCAGGCCGGCTTTCCAGACATCTCCTTGGGGTGGAGTCTCCTCAGTGACACCTCTAGCCGGGCAAAATTACACGCATCCACCTCCTCGACCTAAGGTCGATTTCCCTTTTTTTGATAGATCGTGTCCGCGGAGTTGGGTTCGTAGGTGCGAACGCTATTTTGTAATCCATCAAACTCCTGAATCTCATAAGGTGGAATACGCTGCTATGCATCTGGACGCCAAGGCAGATATTTGGTTTCATGGCTATTTGAGTGGTCGAAAAATGGTATCTTGGGAAGAGTTCGCAGAAGCAGTCTGTCGTCGATTTGATAACGGAAGAATGCGTGATGTCATCGAAGAATTTAACAAGCTCCAGCAGCTGACTACGGTCTTGGAATATCAAGAACGATTTGAAGAGCTCCGAGCCTCCATGTTGGTGATGAATCCGGGGTTTCCAGAGACCTACTTTATTTCAAGCTACCTTAGTGGATTGAAAGAGGAAATTCGTGCTGCCGTCAAGATGAGTCGACCTGAATCCTTACAGTTCGTCTTTGAACAAGCTCGCCTCCAAGAGATCTCCCTTGAAGCTCAAAGGAAAACTCGTCCGTTCAAGCCTTCATCGGAATTCATCGGATCGTCGACGGCGACACAAAACTTTCACGGAAGGACTAGGGATTCGTCTGTGGGCTTTACTACTAAGGGAGAAAAAGAGCGGCCCATTAATGAGCAGAGAAGAGATATTGGGCTGTGTTACAAATGTAAGGAAAAATATTTCCCAGGCCACAAATGCAAGGTTGGCAAGTTGAATTTAATTGTGGCTGATAGTGGAGAAATCGAGCCAGATCCTGGTTGGCAAGAAGAGACTTTTGCTGAACCAAATTCAGAAACCGAACCCAAATTTAGTGAAGACTCAGCGGAAATATCTTCCATTGTCATTAGTGGGACACCTACGCATAGCACGATTCGATTAGAAGGGTTTGTGAAGAAACTCCCAATTACTATATTGGTGGATAGCGGGTCAACCCACAGTTTTCTCGATCCAATGGTGGCGCGAAGTGTTGGTTGGCCGATTGAACCGACCAAACCTATGGAAGTCGTCGTTGCTAATGGGCAGCGCATAATGAGTTCGGGGTGTTGTCGCGACTTTCGTTGGAAAGTGGATACGCATGAATTTGAGATGGATGTACATTTGCTGAGATTGGGTGGTTGTGACATGGTTTTGGGAGTGGATTGGATGACACGTCACAACCCAATATTGTTGGATGTCATTGGAATGCTAATTTCCTTCCATAGAGGGAATGTAAATATTGTTCTTAAAGGTCAAAAACAGCCAATGAGTTTGATCATTCCTTCTGAAAGAGGGATGAGTCGCCAATTACGAGAAGGATCTTATGGGTTAATGACGCAAATTCGGGAAGCAGAGATTGGTACCAACTCATCTTGTCATTCAATGTTACGGTCGTTGATAGACGAGTTCAATGATGTATTCAAAGAGCCCGAAGCATTACCACCCTCGCGTAGTCACGATCACCATATTGTTTTGAAGGAAGGGTCAGAGCCCGTCAACTTACGACCGTATCGCTATCCTTACTTTCAAAAATCTGAAATAGAAAGGTTGGTGTCAGAGATGTTGAGACAAGAAGTAATCCGACCGAGCACTAGTCCGTTTGCTTCCCCAGCCCTACTTGTTAAAAAGAAGGACGGAACGTGGAGGTTTTGCGTTGATTATCGCCAACTGAACTCAATTACGGTTAAAAATAAGTTTCCCATCCCCATTATTGACGACTTGCTCGATGAGTTGCACGGGGCTAAATTTTTCTCCAAGATTGACCTAAGGTCGGGTTTCTACCAGATTCGAGTAGCACAAGGAGACATTCACAAGACAGCTTTTCGTACCCATCATGGGCATTTTGAGTTTCGTGTTATGCCTTTTGGCCTTACGAATGCACCCGCCACCTTCCAAGCTCTCATGAATACAGTCTTTGAAAGATTGTTACGCAAGTTTGTCCTCGTTTTCTTCGACGATATTCTCATCTACAGTCGATCATTGGAGCTGCATCGTCGACACCTTTATGAAGTCCTTGCAATTCTCCGAGAACAAAATTTATTTGCTAAACGTTCTAAATGTTCCTTTGGGAGAGAAAGCATTGAGTATCTCGGGCATATTATCACCGCGGATGGTCTTAGAACGGACCCCGACAAGGTCCGGGCAATAGTTGAATGGCCAACTCCAAAGAGCGTTAAGGAGCTGCGTGGATTTTTAGGTTTGGCGGGCTATTATCGAAAATTTGTTCGTCATTTTGGAGCTATTAGCAAACCACTCACAGAGCTACTAAAAAAGGATGGTTGGTCTTGGGGTATTGAAGCTACACGAGCATTCTCCACTCTTAAACAGTCTCTAGCGGAAGCTCCAGTCCTAGTGATGCCCGACTTCTCTCATTCATTCACATTGGAGACAGATGCTTGTACGAATGGAGTGGGGGCGGTCTTATCTCAGCGAGGTCGTCCTATCGCCTTCTTCAGTAAGGCACTAAATGGGAGGAATGCGGATCTCTCTATATACGAGAAGGAATATCTAGCTATACTAATGGCAGTCACTAAATGGAGACACTACTTCCTTGGAACTCCCTTCACCATCCAAACAGATCATGAAAGTCTCAAATTTTTGCTGGATCAAAAAATCACCACTTCCATACAAAAGAAAGGCCTCAGTAAGTTGTTGGGACTTGATTATACTATTTGTTATAGGAAAGGACGAGAGAATATTGCTGCAGATGCGCTCTCGCGAATACCCGCATCCAATTTTGCTATCTCCGTGGTTTCTCCATTGTGGTTACAAGATGTTCAACGTAGCTATGAGGGAGATTCTGAAGCTGCTGCCTTGATAACCACATTAAAGGAGAATTCAGGATCATTAGTCTCGCCTTGGTCTTATGTGAATGGAGTCATTCGTTACAAAAAGAAGGTTTTCGTTGGGTCGGGCGCAGATATGCGGACTACTATTTTATCCTCGTTACATGGCTCCGCTGAAGGGGGTCATTCGGGGGTGACAGTAACATATCAAAGGATCAAAAGGCATTTCTATTGGAAGAACATGAAATCAGATATACAAGAATGGGTTCGTTCGTGTGACACTTGCCAACGCTATAAGGTTGAACATGTGGCGAACCCGGGACTACTTGCACCTCTTTCCGTTCCGGAACAAGCTTGGCAACACGTAACGATGGATTTTATTGAAGGCCTGCCAACATCCTTAGGCAAGAACTCTATTTTGGTGGTTGTGGACAGATTCACCAAGTATGCCCACTTTGTTCCACTTTCTCACCCTTTCACGGCTTCAGTAGTGGCACAAATGTTTTTGGATAGTGTTGTTAAACTTCATGGTCTACCCCAAAGCATTGTCTCTGATAGGGATAAGATATTCACAAGTTTGTTTTGGCAAGAGCTCTTCAAGTTGTTGGGGGTGCAGTTACGATTGAGCTCCGCATATCATCCACAAACGGACGGACAGACCGAGCGAGTGAATCAATGCCTCGAGACGTACTTGCGTTGTATGACTGGCCAATACCCTCGACGCTGGGCAAAATGGATTCCCCTAGCTGAACTTTGGTACAATACCAATTACCATTCAGCGACAAAGATGAGTCCCTTCGAGGCACTCTATGGGTATACTCCACCAACTACCTCTTGGGACATTGTTGAGGCCTCTACCGTGGACAAAGTGAATGAGGTGGTGCAAGATCGCAAGACTATTACTCGTCTTCTCAAGTCGAATCTCCAAGAAGCGCAAAGTCGTATGAAGGGATTAGCCGACAAGAAACGGTCTGAACGGTCTTTCGTGGTGGGAGATTTGGTTTACGTGAAATTGCAGCCATATCGTCAATCGTCGTTAGCTCTGCGTAAGAACTTGAAGTTATCGGCCCGTTACTACGGCCCTTTTAAAGTTGTTGCTCGTATCGGTGAAGTCGCTTACAAGTTAGAGCTACCGTCCTCATCTTCCATTCACCCGGTGTTCCATGTTTCATTGTTGAAGAAGACGGTTGGACGTCGAGTGACTACCGTTACGGACCTTCCAACAACAAATAGCTATGGAGAATTCATTACCCTTCCAGCGGCCTTGCTAGGGGAGCGTGTGATTTTCAGAAAAGGAAACGAGATTCGACAAGTGTTGGTGCAATGGACTAACTTGGGAACAGATGATGCAACTTGGGAAGATTGGTCCTTCCTCAAGTCTGCTTTTCCTTCTATCGATCCTTGAGGACAAGGATTGTTCTTAGGGGTGTGGTATGTTACGTATAATCCTATTATCTAGTAGTTGGGGGACTTTTATGATGAATAAAGAATTAGAGGGACTAAATAAGTAATTAGCTAGAGTATAATGGTCTATTGATGAATAATTAGTATTTTATGTATTACGGCAATATATGTACTGAGACAATGATGGAGAGGAATATAGTACAATTTGCCAAATTCTATCTATCTCTCACTATCTCTTATGTCTTCTTCTATCCTTCCCTTATTCTTCTCATATTCTCATCTTCTACCCTTCATTCTCATCTCCATTCACGTAACACGATGGTGAAAGTATGGTGAGATTATCATTAATACCATAATTATATCTTTTATTTTTTCATTCAAACCATAACCATAATTATGGTTTTTAACCACAACCCAAGTATTTAACCATAATCATTCAAACTAACAAAACACATATGTTTCATACAAGAATCCAATTTAAAGATAGTGCATAATCTGTTGATCTAGGGCGGGATGAGGCTAGGCGCAGCGTAGCTAAAACTGAAAGTTAACTGAGAAGATTATGTCAAATATTTAGGGTTATGATATAATAAATGGTCAAGATACTATAAATGCACAGTCATACATTCAATTTAGATAAATATTAGATTATAATTTATACAGTATATATATAATGGTGATGGTTATGGTTATAATCATGTGTACGAATTCATAACCATAAACCATTATTAGGGATGGCAACAGTGCGGATTTTCGCAGCCCCGGACCCGCCCCGTGGGTCAAAATGGCGGACCCGGACATATATACTTTGCGGGGCGGGTCAACTAGGATAAAAAAAAAATATCCCGCGGGGCTCCGCCCCGTCATGTGAACAACATACAGACTTGTGGTGGACGGGGGTGAACGCGACGGACGTGGGTGAACGCGGTGGTGGAAGGCGGTGGTGGACGGGGTGAATGCGGCAGTGGACACAGTTGTGGGAGGCGACGTGGTGGTCACCTGGCCGCACGCGGCTGAGTGGAATGCGAGTGCGAGGCCAAGCGCGAGGAGGTGGTGAGTCCGAGCGCGAGGAGTTGGTGAGTCCGAGCGCGAGAAGGTTGCGACTGGCGAGAGCGAGGCCGAGCGCGAAGTGGCCGGAGCTGGAGACGAGTTCTGGAGACGAGTGCTGGAGCTGGAGAGAATTACAGAGGGAAGAGAAGAATGAAAGTTGCGCATGAATCTGAAAATCTCTAACCCTAATAATCTAACTTTATTGGTCCATATTATTTTATATAGTACTATATTAACCATGTTGTTTATTAAATATTGCATAATATTAATAATATATATTATATATAAGTACTGCGGGGCGGGTCTACGGGGCCCCGCGACCATAGACCCGCCCCGCTTCCGCCACATCCCGAACCCGTCATGTACCCCGCGGGTTGGCGGGTTAAAACCGGATTGGATCCCCGCTCCGTTGCCATTCCTAATAATTATGGGTCAAAACCCATCACCATAATGGTGCGGTTAACCAAAGCAGCAAATTGTGCCAATACATATGGTTATTTGATTTTCATCGCACTATTGTCGGCCCTAGTTTAGACGACTATTTCAAAAGATATAAATAATATTCGTCGAATTGGATTTGATAAATACGAAACTGAGTCAAGCTCAAGTCACGGACAGTGTTATCAGAACCGGTCTGACGGTCCGATCGGGTTCGAACCAGAACCGGTGCCTCTAACGGTCCGCTTCGAACAAAAATGGAGGATGTAAGTGAACCAGTTTAACAACCCAATTTTTGGAGAACCGACGGTTTTGAGTGGACCGGACGATCCGACGGTTCATCGGTTTGGACTCTCAATGCCCCTTCTTCTGTAACAAAGCACCCGATTTCTTATCCGGATCACTGCCAATCGGATCGGGCCCACACTCATTGTGTTCTACATCCATTATGAGGAGCCTAACCATACTTTATGTCCACTTCATCCTCTGCCATGGAGACCCCTTAGGATTGTAGAAATTATTCATTGCAGCGGATTCAACACGTGGAGCAGAGGTAGTGCACCTTCAGCCAACCATCATCTGACAAGTGTTGATGTGTCAGTTATTTTATAACACGTATCTGATTTTGGTTGGCTGAAGATGCACCACCTGTGCTCCACGTGTTGGATCCGTCCCTTATAATAATTTCTATTACGTTTTCTATTACGTTTGGGACTGATTTCCCATTTGGGTGAGGATAAGCTAGCATCTAAGACTGAGAGTGGTGGAGGGAGTTTTTGATGAATCGACATCTCAAGTTCTGATAACATTGCTTAAAACACTATAATTTTTTTTTGTGAATGAAGGATTATATTAAGTAAAAAAAAAAAGACTCCAAAGTGCTAATTACATGTTGGCCATCGCCACAATTCTTGGCAACGCAGTGCCGTTGTAATCTCTAGTAACAATACTATTGAAATTTAAGCTTATCTTTTTCTCAATTACTTACGTAAGTATTATTTTTTTTTTTTTGGCTGATTTGACTATTAATTATACTAATGTTTGTTCGACTTCATATAAATATGTAACGATAAGTTGGCAGATTATTTATAGGACTGACTTTTAGGACCATATTTGATTCATCATTTTGACATGTTATATATATGGGTGACATGTAACTGATTTATAAATACAAAAATCTCAACATATACCAAAAACTTTGCTTACATTAAGTATAAGTCATCTTTTGATGGTGACTCAAACTAACTCGTATATTAGAGCGACACGTTAATAACAATTTGTGTACTATATGAATCAAATGGTTAAAAAAATTACATATTTTTAACTAAAAGATTAAACTTCTTTTACCAAAAAGAACTAAAGATTAAAATAAATGATATATATATATATATATATATATATATATATATATCGGATTTCCACGTCATAACTTGTTCCGAAACAGTCACAAACGACAGCTGTAGTAATTATTGTTACTTTAAGTCCATTTTGCAACAAGAGACGATAAGAACACATCAGAACGTAAATTTCGGATTGTTTATCATTATTATTATTATTATTTTTTTGGTAAAAGAGCGTAAGGTGGTATCATTTTTTATTGTTGTAAGTTGTAACAATGGTGATCATTTTCCAATTAATAAATAAATAGATTCGAGCTTCCGCTTCTTGTGCTGCATTCTATAGATAATTATATAGTTTTTAGTCCTCCTTTACTCTTTACACTTTCATGTTTCAAGTTTCATCTCATTTTTTCATACTCTGGTTCTCGTCTTCTGTGACTGTCGGGGGACTTCTGTCTGTCTGTCTCTCTCTCTTCTCTGTACTCTCTCTCTCCATTTGCGGAGTTGAAGATCCAGCTTCATCTTCCCAACCACTCCAGAATCTCTCAATATATTATACAATCCCTCCAGTTCAGCTTCACTGAAAAGCTTCGTTTGGAGCCTTCTCTTTGTTCTTTCCGCTGGAGATCTCCATCTGTTTGAACTCATCTCTCTTCCAAACGCTACACTACAGTCCTCGTGATCTTGCTTCATACTTCCCTCTCAAACCCAGAAAGAAACAATGCTGCAGTATTTGCTGACCGCTTTTCTGCTCTTCTCCGCGTCGGCGCGTCTAATGAACTGCCTCTCACGCGCACAAGTTGCCACCTGCTCAGGAATCGTGCCGATGAAGCACCGGCCCGACGTGATCTCCATAACCGACTTCGGCGGAGTCGGCGACGGCCGCACGATGAACACCAAGGCGTTCAGGGAGGCGATTTACCGGATTGAACATCTGCATAGGGAGGGAGGGACGCTACTCCACGTGCCGGCTGGAGTGTTCTTGACCGACAGCTTTAACCTCACCAGCCACATGACGCTTTACCTTGCTAAAGGCGCCGTCATTAAAGCAACCCAGGTAAGGAAGAGATCTAGGGTTTTTTTTATCTGTTTTTGCTTCTTCAAGTTACTAACTCCTTTTTCTGCCTAAAGCTGAGCCATTGATGTGTAAAGGTTCCGGTCGACTGTAAATAGATATAGGTTAAGCTGCGCCATTGATCTTAAGATTCTTGAGTTGGTATAGAATTAGATACTGAAACTCTGTTTCTTTTGATGGTTAGATGATTGATTAATCATAGTTAAAAACTGGAGAATCGAGTTTGCTTCGGGAACCACCCTCAAGTTTAATCTAATCCCAAATTGCAGATGGGACATGCATTTCGACTCGAGAGTCGAGATCTGGGTTGGATGTTTATTGCATTAGGGCCCCATGTGTAGGACATGGGCTGCATTTAACTGTATCTGCAAAGAGGGTTGGTTGGACAGCTACATTATTGAATGCAATTGATGTCATTTTCCATTATTCTGTCAAGCATATGCATGATAAACAGTTCATGTCATATGATAATACAGGAAAAGATGCAGCAATTCATGCTCGGAACCTAAATAACTAATCCTTGAAATTAGTGGTTGAGCTTGTGTTGAATATACTAGGGAGTGTAGGGACTTGAAGTCGAGAGCTCGTTGTTTTGTAGGTTTTGATGCTATCTCATGGAACCAATATTAGATGAAGACTCAATTAATGGTTTTATTCATGTGATGTTCAGGATACTTCTAATTGGCCCCTGATTGATCCTTTGCCATCTTATGGAAGAGGGAGAGAACTCCCTGGGGGAAGGTACATGAGCTTCCTTCATGGGGATGGCCTCACCGATGTGATAATCACTGGTAAGTAGAGCTGACAATTTCTAACACAACACGATACCGTGGCGTGAAAAAAACACTAAAAAAATCCATGTAAGTGCATGTGTAAAACATCATGATACCACAATGTAATTTTTGTATGGTGTTTGTGTCTATGTATCACAACGAGATACACTCACGATAATATGATAAAGTTATGCTTGTAGATTTGGTTTTATAGTATTTTTCTGAACAAGTCTTGTGTAACTGCTTTTAAAAATTCGACTAGTAACAGGCTTTTCAACTATGCATAAAGAATTTGTGAATTTTAATATATGAATATATAGTTCTTAATGGTATTTTCTTAGAGATCTCATCTCACATGTGAGCATACAGTTGATTGACTTAACACAAGATGAACACACACGGTAACTTTTTGTCTTGTTTGTGATTATGACAAGATAAACTTATTGTTTGTATTTGTATTTGGAAAGTATAACACCATAAGCTTATTGACACTCATGATAGTATGCAAACATATATGATTGACACCCTCTGTGGGTAACTGGTAAATTTATGTCCTGGGGACGTCGTGATTTGTTTCCAATGGACGTGGTTGCTGCGTGTTTGACCGATTGAGTATTTGCAGTAACATCTGATAAATATCAATACCATGTTATATTACTATTACCTCTAAATTGTATGAGTGTTGATTGCAGGTGAAAATGGAACGATTGACGGCCAAGGCAATGTGTGGTGGAACATGTGGAGGCAGAGAACTCTCAAATTTACTCGGCCGAATCTTATTGAATTGAAGAACTCTAACGACATCATTATCTCAAATTTGGTCTTTCGGGATTCCCCCTTCTGGAATATCCATCCTGTTTATTGCAGGTAATTTATCTGTAGTTCTGTACTAAACGCGGCCATTTGTCGCATATTACTCTTAAAAACATGTGTAGTTGCTTCCTTCCACTGTTTAGTAGCTGATTTTACAACACTGACCTAAAAACTTTTGAATTTGCAGCAATGTTGTTGTGCAGAATGTCACAATATTAGCTCCTTACGACTCCCCAAACACCGATGGAGTCGATCCAGGTACGTGAACATATGCTTTACGGTGATGCGTCCCAGTTTATAAAAGAGCACGATGTGTACTTGAGCTTTCACATTTTGACAAATTGGTGCCTAATTTTTTGTTTGGTTTAGGTTTGGGTACCTAACATTTGTTTTTTTTTTTGGCCAAAGGTACCTAACATTTGTTTGTTGTTGCAACATCATATAGATGTGTGCAGTAAGCATTTAATTTTTGTTGCAATCGAGTAGCTTGCTTTTGTTACTGCGACTAAAAAACCAGAGCAATGAAAAAACAAAAAAGTCAATTACTAGATTGCAACAATAAATAAAAATGGGATGCCTAATACGATAAGCAAATGTTATTAGGTACCCAAAGTTACATATACACATATCACTTTCCTGCCCCAGATTATGGCTTGATGTTGTGATTTTGATACGTGTATTTGGTGTAATTAATTTTGTGATTTTTTTTTCCCTTTAAAAACCTATTGGATTAGTGAACCTAGAAGGAAATTATTAAATCTAATACATCTGTTAAGATCTTAAAGGTGAGACACGATTGATGTAGTAAAGAGTTGGGTAGGTGATTTGAATCCCAAAGTTACCAATTTTTCAAAACAGTATCGGACCTCTGAATGGGACTCATTTATCATCTCTATGACCACAGATTCGAGCTCTAATGTGTGCATAGAGGATTCATACATCTCGGTGGGAGACGACATGGTTGCCGTAAAGAGTGGGTGGGACGAATACGGTATTTCATACGGTCGCCCCAGCTCAGACATCACGATCCGCCGCATCACAGGATCGTCCCCATTCGCCGGAATCGCAGTCGGAAGTGAAACCTCCGGCGGGGTCCACAACGTCCTTGCAGAGAACATAACGCTCTACAACATGGGTGTCGGGATCCACATCAAGACAAACAGCGGCCGTGGAGGATCGATAACCAACATAACTGTGTCGGGGGTGTCCATAGACGGTGCACGAAAAGCAATCAAGATTTCGGGAGATGTCGGGGACCACCCTGACGAGAAGTACGACCCTAGCGCGCTGCCTGTGGTGAAGGGAATCAGGATCGATGGTGTTCGAGGTGTGAAGATTCTGCAGCCTGGTCTGATGAAGGGAATCAAGGAATCTCCGTTTGTGGGGATTTGTCTGTCGGATATTAACCTGGAAAGGGTAGTGATGCCGAGAAAGACGGATGCTTGGACTTGTTCTGATGTTAGTGGGGGTGCCTATAAGGTCACCCCAGCTGCATGCTCCGTTCTGGGTAGCAGCGTTTCTGAGATTGGCTCTTACTGCCCGGTCTCCGTCTGAGGAAAAGAAATGATTCCTCTACTTCACGATTTAATTAATGTCTGTAATCTGTATGTACAAGATTCTGGTCGTGTTCGTGGTAATTAAATTAATATTCTTACACTGTTAAGTGTTAAATTCCATTGTTCCGTAAATGTTGAAGCTCCCAAATAATCAATTTGAAGTAAATAGCTAGTTAGGATAAATCAGATATCCATTTGGGTTAATTAATTGTCACTTGATGTCTTGCCATTTTTTTAACAAATTGAGTATTGTATGAATACAATTTTATAGCTCCATCTAAATTTGTGTTAGCAATTTGTTCAGTCACTACTCAACTTGTACTCATTTGAGATTGCAAAATGTTTTCGAGTTCAATATGCTACCATTTGATAATTAACCCATCTTTTATAAAAGCGTGGAATTTAAACATAGTAAGAAACATCATCGCACAATCAATATTCCTAATACAAACCATACAATACATGCATCATCGTAGACAAACCAAACTGACAACAAATAAGTAGACCATATATAGAGAGAGGTTCGATATACTCGGAAGTCACACACCTAGCTAGAATCCATGGGTCAAGAACTTGCGGATCTTACCCAAAAACCCGGCCTCTTTTTCGTGGTGATGGTGGTGGTGGTGGTAGTGGCGACCATCTTTCTCCTCGTTGTCTTCCTCCCTCTCGAAGTGGTGGTGATGGTGGTGGTGGTGACGCCTGTCCATACCGTTGACCTCAAACTGCGTATCCACCTCGAACCTGTCGCCGAACTTGGGCTCTCCCTGGTGATGGAATCTAACCCACTTAGACGGCCTCTGACCCTCCAAGTCGCCGGGCCCCTTGTTTTCGTCCGATGAGATCATATCCGTACCGATCGGAAGCTCGACCGGCCTGAGAGGGCGGCGGCCGTGGCGGCACGGCTTTCCGTGTCCGCGCCGGAGCGGGAACCTAAAGGAATGCGGAATCGGTCGCGATCGGTCAAGCTTGAAGTCGGCGGGACGGATCGTGAAGGTAGTCAATTCGGCCGGAAACTCCCGATCTGGCTGCTTCTCGCTGGGATGCTCCGATTCAGCCTTAGGGAGCTGGATCACTAGATCGGTTCTGTCAGGACGCGGGGTGTCCAGATCGACGGAGGTGGCGTCATTAGCCTGAAGTTCTGAAGCGTGAGAGAGAGCGATGAGAAAGCAGAGCGCGGTGAGTACTGATGCTAGCTTCGCCATTGTTGTTGGGATTGATAGATACGAGGAAGGAGGGGTTCTACTTCTATATAAAATAGAAGAAGATTTGGTGAGAGAAAGAGATCGCAGATGAAGGTATACTTGGGGCAGTTCATGTTCGGGCAGATAGCAACACCCGGCTTTGTTGACCCGATGAGAAAATAACATGTAGGAACGTTACCAAACCGAGCTAACCGAATCTAAGATCATCTAGTAATTAGCGCTTTGTTTGTTTTTAGTTTTTACCGAAGATTTAACACTTGGAAAAAAAAAAAAAAAAAAACACCAAAGTTTTAAGAGCAAGCATACAAAATGTGTTACTTTCAATGAAAGCATCGTGTAAAAATATATATTAAAAACATAGTCAATTAAAATATTAGTCATTAACTGAAATTATCTTAATTCGAGTTTGGCCTATCGGTCTTACACTGAATATTAAGGATCAAAACTTAGCTTATTTATTATAAGATTTAGTACTGGTACGTTTAAGCTCTAGTTAGTTCAAGTTGTTAATGGATATTTTTATATATTAAAGCTATATTTGTAAAACTATATTTAACATTACTTATAGCGGAAATGATTATTTTATTGTAAAATAGAAGTTACAAGTTACAAAGTTTCTGTCAATAATTGGACGTTGTTTGTTGGACGTGGGCTTATTTAAGCCACATGGGCTTTGGAATTTTTTGGCCCAAGTCACTTGTGAATGGCAATTGTACTTGCCTAGTGTATGTGTGATTGTGTTTTAATACCACACCGGCCAATTTGAGGGATTTTGACTAGTATATATTAGTTACATCTTTGTATAGGTGTAACTAATTACTAGATGAAAGGCTCTCTCCACGCGCGCAGGGGGGGTGCAAATCATCGGATCCGGGGCACACCCCGGTAGGCTTGACTTGTGTGCGCGACGTGCGTACACGAATTGCTTGCCTTGTGCGGGTCGGGTTTTGCTGAACCGGTCTCTGGTCCGTCCGGGTTTTTTTTTTTTAACCGAACCAGCAGACTGTCTGCATTCCGAGCAGATGAGTAAATGAAGTGAAGATGAACTGATGCAGTATTATTGCTGTGATAACTGTGGTTAATTACAGATCAATTACTACCGAATTATTCACTCCATTTATGAAGCCTTCAGCAAAATTCACTATAAATTGGAGCCACATTCCCTCATTTCAGACACACCATTTTCGAAATTCTCCTATCTCTCTCAAATTTTCTTGCTCTCTGCGTGGTTGTCTGCCCAGGTGGTGGCTACCGTGCTATCTTTTGTTTTTTGTGCATTTGTTTAATTATTATCGTTTCTTCTGCCGTTGTCGTCGGCTTGTTTGTACGTTCCGCCGTCGTGATCGGCTTCGTGAAAAAATCCTGTTGTGTTCGGGTATAAGGTTCGGTTCGGTCAAACGTGTTCGTTGCATAACACGTATTGACGACACTGTTGAATCCTGGGAGGTGATCGCCCCGTGTTGAAACTCCTTTGCATAACCCGAGGGTGGAGTGGGGCGAAATTGCCTTAAGGAGACCGTGATTAGCACGGGCCTCAGTACTTAAAAATCACGTATTCGTTTTGTCTTTTTTAATTATTATCGTTTCTTTTGCCGTTGTCGTCGGCTTGTTTGTACGTTCCGCCGTCGTGATCGGCTTCGTGAAAAAATCCTGTTGTGTTCGGGTATAAGGTTCGGTTCGGTCAAACGTGTTCGTTGCATAACACGTATTGACGACACTGTTGAATCCTGGGAGGTGATCGCCCCGTGTTGAAACTCCTTTGCATAACCCGAGGGTGGAGTGGGGCGAAATTGCCTTAAGGAGACCGTGATTAGCACGGGCCTCAGTACTTAAAAATCACGTATTCGTTTTGTCTTTTTTAATTATTATCGTTTCTTCTGCCGTTGTCGTCGGCTTGTTTGTACGTTCCGCCGTCGTGATCGGCTTCGTGAAAAAATCCTGTTGTGTTCGGGTATAATGTTCGGTTCGGTCAAACGTGTTCGTTGCATAACACGTATTGACGACACTGTTGAATCCTGGGAGGTGATCGCCCCGTGTTGAAACTCCTTTGCATAACCCGAGGGTGGAGTGGGGCGAAATTGCCTTAAGGAGACCGTGATTAGCACGGGCCTCAGTACTTAAAAATCACGTATTCGTTTTGTCTTTTTTATGTGTAATTTCGGAACAGTTATATCTTGCATGATAATTTCGTGATAATTATATGTAAGTACTCGAAATTTGACTAATTATATTTTAGTCCTCGGAAATTCAGAAATTGCGGATTGATCCCTTAACTTTTCTGTTTTGCAGTTTTGACCCTGATTTATGCTAACAGTGTTAAGGCAAATTCAAAATTGTCAGGTTATCAGGTTAGTTGTTGGATTTATTTCTGAATTTGGTTTTCTGCGGAAAAATTTCTAACGTTGTTGTTTGTGTCTTGCTCAGATGGATCCTAACAACAACAACGTTACCGTTCCCTTCTCTAGCGAGATGGCTCCCGGGACGAATGTGCCAACTCCAGGAACAGGAGGTGAACTCCCGCAACCAATCTTTCCGGAGCTGTCACTCCCACAGCCGACTGTTGTGACCACAGCTGCTGCTCCTGTATCCACCGGCATGAATTTTCTTCCCGGTGGTGGATTTAACTTTGCTGCTGCGGGTGCGAGCACATCTGGATTTGTTCCGAATCTCGGATTCGGAAACTTTACTGGAGCCCCCGTAACTGGAGGAGTTGCCATGCCCCGAATGATGCCCGTGGAGAAACCAGATAAGTTTGACGGGACGGGGTTCAAGATTTGGAGTGAAAAGATGGACGTCTATATCACTTGCCAAGGCTTGAAGAGATTCCTAACGGAAGAGCCCCCGGCAATTGTTCCAGATGATGCCACATCCCTCTTGGCCTTAGAGGCTTGGAAGCACTCGGACTTCATATGCAGGCACGCCATCATGAGCTGTCTGACCGACCAACTGTATCATGTGTACAGCAAGATGATGTCTTCAAAGGAGTTGTGGACGTCTCTCAACCAAAAATATGAGACGGAAGATGCCGGACGAAAGAAATTCCTGGTTAGCCGGTTATTTTCTTTTAAAATGGCTGATAACAAGCCTGTGGTGCCGCAGGTGAATGCGCTCCTATATTTGTTCCAAGAGCTCCATGATGCGCAAATGGCGTTAACCGAGACGTTCAAGGCGGCGGTGATCATGGAGAAACTTCCCCCGAGCTGGGTTGACTTCAAGGGCTACCTGAAGCATAAGACAAAGGATATGTCGGTATCTAAGGTGGTCAGCAAGATTGCCACCCAGGAGAATCTGGAGAAGGCGAATCCGGCCCACGGAAATCCGGTCGGTCCTATGAGGACGACCAACTCGGCCAAGGCGAATGTGGTGGAGCATAACCAGGGTCCGAGTAGGCAGGGCTCTCGTGGGAAGGGGAAGAAGCCACAGGACAAGGGTGTCCACCTAGGTCCAAAAGGCGGTATTTCTAAGAAGTCCAAAGGCGGACAATCTTCCAATGGAGGCAAGGGACCCCGAGGAGGTCAAGACTCTCAAGCACCACAACGTTTCCAAGGCAACTGCTTCAATTGTGGCAAGGTAGGCCACAAATCTTTTGAGTGCAGGTTCCCGAAGAAACAGGAGGCCCAAATGGCGACGGTCACTGATGACATGGAGGACCTCAGCTTGATCGCGGTCGTGTCAGAGGTGAACTTGGCTGACTCCAACATGAAGGAATGGTGGGTCGACACCGGCGCCACCAAACATGTTTGTTCAAACAAGGCGATGTTTACAAGTCTTGAGGAGGAGGATTCCGGAGAATCCTTGTTCATGGGGAACTCTACCTCGTCTGCAATCAAAGGCAGAGGAACGGTCGTGCTGAAGATGACCTCTGGCAAAGAGCTCACCCTGACCAAAGTGTTGTATGTTCCGGACATCCGGAAGAATTTAGTGTCAGGGGCTCTGTTAAACAAACATGGTTTCCGTCTTGTTTTTGAGTCAGACAAGTTTGTGCTGTCTAAGAATGGTGTTTATGTAGGCAAGGGGTATGAAAATGGAGGGATGTTCAAAATGTCTGTAATGGCCGTTGTGCCAAAGAAAACCATGAATAAGAATGCTTCCTCTTCTGCTTACTTGACTGAGTATTCTAATTTATGGCACGGTAGATTAGGACATGTTAATTTTGAGTCTATGCGGAAGTTAATTAACATGGAGCTGATTCCTAAATTCAAAATAGATCAAGAACAAAAATGTGAAGTTTGTGTTGAAGCGAAACTCACTCGGACTTCGTTTAACTCAGATGAAAGATGTACCGAACCTCTTGATCTAATACATAGCGATGTTTGTGACTTGAATTATGTCCAAACACGAGGTGGAAATAAATACTTCATTACTTTCGTAGATGACAGTACGAAGTATTGCTATGTATACTTGATGAAAGGAAAAGATGAAGCTATTCAGAAATTCATGATTTACAAACAAGAAGTTGAGAATCAACTTAATAAGAAAATCAAAGTGTTGCGAAGCGACAGAGGAGGCGAGTATGAAGCTCCGTTTGCAGACTTTTGTGCTGAACATGGAATTGTTCATGAAGTCACTGCTCCGTTCTCACCCCAATCAAATGGAGTTGCGGAAAGGAAAAATCGAACATTGAAGGAAATGATGAATTCCTTGTTGATAAGTTCGGGGTTGCCCCAGAACATGTGGGGGGAAGCTATTTTGACTAGCAATTACCTTTTGAATAAGGTACCCCAAAAGAAGGAAGAGAAAACTCCGTTTGAATTATGGAAAGGGAGGAAACCTTCTTACAACCACCTTCGAATGTGGGGGTGTCTTGCTAAGGTAATGATACCTCCCCCGAAGAAGGTGCGAATAGGCCCAAAAACTGTTGATTGCATTTTCATTGGGTATGCTCAGAACAGTAATGCATATCGGTTTCTTGTGTATGAATCGAAGGTGTCGGATATACACAAAAATACGATAATGGAGTCGAGAAATGCATATTTCTTTGAAAATAAATTTCCGGCTAAGTCTAGAGGCGAAGCTAACTCTAGAGGAGAAGCTAGCTCTTCGAGACAAGCATATGAGACTATGGAGGAAAATAGTAAAGACAAAGAACATGAGGGGCATGTTGAGGTCGAGACCGAGGTTGAAACCGGAGTTGAAACCGAGGTCGAGCCCAGAAGAAGCAAAAGGGCAATGATTGAAAAATCCTACGGTCCAGATTTTCTGACCTATATGCTTGAAGCTGAACCTCAGACTTACCAAGAAGCAGTAAACTCTTCTGAGGGTCCTCTATGGAAAGAGGCGATCAATAGTGAAATCGAATCGATTCTGCATAATCATACTTGGGAGCTAGTGGATCTTCCGCCCGGAAGCAAACCGCTAGGCTACAAGTGGATCTTTAAACGTAAAATGAAAGCAGATGGTTCGATCGACAAGTATAAAGCCCGACTTGTCATTAAAGGGTACAGACAGAAGGAAGGACTGGATTATTTTGATACTTATTCTCCAGTAACCAGAATCACTTCCATCAGGATGGTACTTGCTATTGCGGCGTTGCGAAATTTAGAAGTACATCAAATGGATGTGAAAACAGCTTTCTTAAATGGAGATTTAGAGGAAGAAATCTACATGGAACAACCTGAGGGTTTCTCTGCACAAGGGCAGGAAAAGAAAGTCTGTAAGCTTGTCAAATCCCTGTATGGTCTAAAACAGGCGCCTAAGCAATGGCACCATAAATTTGACAGCGTTATGATGGAGAAAGGTTTCAAAATAAATGAGTGTGACAAATGTATTTACGTGAAAGATACAGATAATGGGTATGTTATTCTGTGTCTTTACGTAGATGATATGCTTATCGTTGGAAGTAACGATGAGATGGTCCGGTCCACTAAGCATATGTTGAGTTCGAGGTTCGACATGAAAGATATGGGCCTTGCCGATGTAATTCTTGGAATCAAGATCCATAGAACATCGGAAGGTCTCGTTCTAAGTCAAAGTCATTACGTTGATAAGATTTTGGATAAATTTATCAAGGATGACAAGAACGAGGTCACTACCCCAATTGATACGAGTAAGTACTTCTCAAAGAACAAGGGAGATTCAGTTTCCCAAATTGAGTATGCTCGAATTATAGGAAGTGTCATGTATTTGATGTCATGCACTCGGCCAGATATCGCACACGCTGTTAGTGTTTTGAGTCGATATACGAGTAACCCCAGTGTTGATCACTGGCATGGGGTAATCAGGTTACTGAGGTATCTGAAATATACTCGGAGTCATGGTTTACACTATACTAGAAGTCCTTCCGTGGTCGAAGGCTATAGTGATGCAAACTGGGTGTCCGACTCCAGAGATACGGACTCTTTGAGTATGAGTGGTTACGTATTCACCTTAGGAGGTGCAGCAGTGTCGTGGAAATCCTCAAAGCAAACAGTCATAGCCAGATCCACGATGGAGTCTGAGTTTATCGCACTGGATAAAAGTGCCGAAGAGGCAGAATGGCTACGCCATTTCCTCGAGGATGTTCCGAGATGGCCAAAACCTGTGCCCGCAATCTGCATACATTGCGATTGTCAAGCCGCGATCGGCAGAGCGCACAATTTCATTTATAATGGAAAGTCAAGACATATTCGTCGAAGACACAGTTCCATTAGACATTTACTCTCTACCGGAATTATCACCATCAGCTTTACGAGATCGGTCGATAATATTGCGGATCCGCTAACCAAGGGTTTAAACAGAGAGTTATTTGGCCAAGCATCGAAAGGAATGGGGCTAAAGCCCGTCAAGGAAACGCTCTTGAGAAGGAAAACCCAACCATGATGACTGGAGATCCCAAGAACTTGGTTCAATGGGACAACCTAATCACAAGGGTGAGTGTTGTCACTGTGGGGGTCAAACCCCGAGCCCATTCCTATGATGCAAACAGTGATGGAGAAGAGGTTAAGCTTTTGCTGGTGTTGATCTATCATCGGTTAATCCGAACATAGTAATTGGAAATTACTTAAACAAGGTCATTTTCACACAAAGCTTTTAATGATTCGTAAGGAGAACTCAGAGTCGTGAAGATACTCTTGAGACATAGAATCACCTATGCGAGTGAGAAGTGGGGCCGCTTCGAAAGGAATTATTGAGGGCATAATTCTTAGAAACGCTTGCAGAACCAGGCTAGTGATCCAGGGCCTAGGGATCACAGGGCGTGAACCGAACTATACTAGGAAGGTACCTGTGTGGGTTATGTCGTCATTTACACCAACGACAGTCGGTTCAAGGACATCGCGTCTACCGACCAGTCAGTAGAGAAGGCATGATCTCACAAGGGGTAGGTTCAAAGGGGCTACCCCTACCTATCCTTTGCAGGTATTGACCGTCGAACACAACTTTCGAGTCTAGAGCTACCGTTAGGATTCCAATTTCCATTCATGTGAGGGATTGTTGGACGTGGGCTTATTTAAGCCACATGGGCTTTGGAAATTTTTGGCCCAAGTCACTTGTGAATGGCAATTGTACTTGCCTAGTGTATGTGTGAGTGTGTTTTAATACCACACCGGCCAATTTGAGGGATTTTGCCTAGTATATATTAGTTACATCTTTGTATAGGTGTAACTAATTACTAGATGAAAGGCTCTCTCCACGCGCGCAGGGGGGGGTGCAAATCATCGGATCCGGGGCACACCCCGGTAGGCTTGACTTGTGTGCGCGCCCGCGACGTGCGTACACGAATGTCGGTCCCGAATTGCTTGCCTCGTGCGGGTCGGGTTTTGCTGAACCGGTCTCTGGTCCGTCCGGGTTTTTTTTTTAACCGAACCAGCAGACTGTCTGCATTCCGAGCAGATGAGTAAATGAAGTGAAGATGAACTGGAAAGTCACCATTACTGATGCAGTATTATTGCTGTGATAACTGTGGTTAATTACAGATCAATTACTACCGAATTATTCACTCCATTTATGAAGCCTTCAGCAAAATTCACTATAAATTGGAGCCACATTCCCTCATTTCAGACACACCATTTTCGAAATTCTCCTATCTCTCTCAAATTTTCTTGCTCTCTGCGTGGTTGTCTGCCCAGGTGGTGGCTACCGTGCTATCTTTTGTTTTTTGTGCATTTGTTTAATTATTATCGTTTCTTCTGCCGTTGTCGTCGGCTTGTTTGTACGTTCCGCCGTCGTGATCGGCTTCGTGAAAAAATCCTGTTGTGTTCGGGTATAAGGTTCGGTTCGGTCAAACGTGTTCGTTGCATAACACGTATTGACGACACTGTTGAATCCTGGGAGGTGATCGCCCCGTGTTGAAACTCCTTTGCATAACCCGAGGGTGGAGTGGGGCGAAATTGCCTTAAGGAGACCGTGATTAGCACGGGCCTCAGTACTTAAAAATCACGTATTCGTTTTGTCTTTTTTACGTGTAATTTCGGAACAGTTATATCTTGCATGATAATTTCGTGATAATTATATGTAAGTACTCGAAATTTGACTAATTATATTTTAGTCCTCGGAAATTCAGAAATTGCGGATTGATCCCTTAACTTTTCTGTTTTGCAGTTTTGACCCTGATTTATGCTAACATTCTTTGCAGCTGTCCTAGTATTACTCATGATGCTATTTAGTCTCCAGTCGAATCGATTTGTCATCCTTCGGCTTCCTACGAAGTAAGATTGATGATTTTACTTGAGCTCTATAGTAAGATTGAGCTTTTCTTTTGTTGGGTGCACGGTGCGCCGAGAGTACGTATGTACGTTACTGAACGTCGGCCGTTCTATTCGAGCTTTTTGACTAGGATATCTATCTATATATATAATAAGTTAGGATGTGAGAGAGTGTAGCAATATGGTAGTGCCACATCATCCATGAAAACAAACTTGGATGTGCCACATCAGCAAATAGGGATCGCTATAAAATTGGCACGTCAGCACTTAAATTATACTAAAATTATTATTTAATTTCTTAAAAATAACACACTTAACTTAATCTGCATTAATTATCACTAATTTTGTTATTAAAAACACATTAAACTATTATATTTAATAGAAAGACAATTCTTGGCCAAAAATAAAATAATAGAAAGACGATTGTAAGTGGTTGATCAACCTCACATGACTAACTTCATCAAGATGCCATAATTTAGAAGACAAAATCTTTTAAATTTTCTCATTATGACTCTCATTATATGTATATATTCATTTCCCGATTTTTTTTGTTCTTCAAGGTATTAATAACAAATATAATTTCTTTAATTATATATAATATATTTTTTATGGAAAAAATATATTATTAAATGCAACAAACTCAAAGCATAATTTCAAAATTTTACATACAATGAAACGTGTACTGTTTAATGGGTCGTCCCGCGCGTAGCGCAGGGTCAGCCCCTAGTTGGAAAAATGACAATAGCGGGCAGCACGGGCAATTTGAGGTTCGTGACACGTGTGCGGTGTCCGATTTCCGTTCCCACATAGTTAGAATTAGAGTAAGTAGGACCAGTATTATCAGGACCGGACCGGAGCTCGACCGGCAAGGCCACCAGTTCTCGGTTCGAACCGGTCCGACCGATTCTGATAACGTAAGTGATATTAACATATAAAGGAAATACAGAAAAATTCCTTAATTTTGTTCTAAGAATTTTTCGGACAGACTTCTGACTAGAAACACATTTTAAAAAAATTATTGTGTAAAAAAATCTTACAAAATCCTTATATTTACAATGAATTTCCGTCAAAACTTATAAAACCGATCGGTCAGCTGCGGAAATCAGAGCAGCCTCCTTAGAGGTGGATATGCCGCCTTCTTCTCCGTTAGAATTAGGATTTGTTGAGTTATTACTCCCAGATTTGTTCTTCTTGAAGCTTAACTTTCATGCATTAGGGACGAGGTTGAAGTCAGCAAGGTGCGGCTTCTCCTTAATCTTCACAAATCTGACCTCTGGGAACCTCCTAATGACAATACCCGGGCTGACCGTGTAGCAGTTTCAGATGAAGATCTGCTTCCGGCACCACCGCTCGAGCTCGTATCAGGACTTGCAGAATCGACACCACCGCTCAATCTCGATCTCGTACTAGGACTTACACATCACCTCTTAATTAAAGCCGATTGATTTTTTTTTTTTGTCGTGGAGTTCAAACTGGCGAACCGAATGGTCCTTTCAGTACCAGCCGGTTCGACGAAAACCGGGCTTTCGAATCGAATTAGCATATATCATCCACCTTTACTCGATCCGGACCGTCGGAGGCAACGGTTTCAATTCGAATTTGGTCGGACCGCCGATCCGATCCGGTTCTTATAACACTAAGTAGGACCACAAGTTGAGATTAAATAATATATATATATATATATATATATATATATATAATAAACTTAAGGTTGGACATGGAAATGGTACTACGCGGACGGGCTTTAGAACGGACCGGAACTGTTGATTGTTCACTGTGTTCTTTTTACCGAGTTATTATAGAATGGGGCTGTTAGAACTGGTTTTAGACCGGTTAAGAACTTATTTGCAAAACAGTTACGGTTTGGTTCTAAATTGGTCCAGACCATTTATTTTATAAAGGTTTACACTATATTTTAATTAAAAAATCTAATTCCAAAGCAGTTTCGGTCAAGTACAAAATTAGTTCTATAAAAGTATACTCAGAGCACGTTTGATTGCCGGTATTGCGATATCCTAATACCGGTATTAGCTAATACCGTGTTTGTGTCAACTTGGTATTGGTATTAGCTAATACTTGGTATTAGCTAATACTCAATTATAGAAGGAATTTGGTATTAATTAATACCATCTAAAAGTAAAGCATTAGCTAATACCAATCTCCTAATTACCAATTTACCCTTGTAATATATGACAAACTCTCACTGTTTACATCGTAGCTTCGGGCCGGACCCCGTTTACATCGAAACTTCGGACACGGGTCGGGCCGGGCTGGGCGGTTTGGGCCGGGCTGGGCGGTTTGGGCTGGGCTGGGCTGGGCGGTTCGGGACGGGCTGGGTGGTACGGGTCTGGTCAGTTCGGGCCAGGCATGTCAATTCGGGTCGGGCTGTGCGGTTCGGGTCGGGCTGTGCGGTTCGGGCCGGGCTGAGCAATTCGGGCTGTTCGGGTCGGGTTGCTTTGGTTTAGTTCGGGCTAGGCCCGGCTAGAACGGGCCGGGTCGGGCTAATCACTTTTTTCAATTGTTTTGTACTATTTTCTTTATATATATACATATTTATACATTAGCAAAAATAGTTTTTACTATTTATACATAAATTTGATTTTTTTTTATAAAAAATATTATTTTAAATAATTGAAGTTACTTTTTTGTTAAATTTTATCATTGTTAAATTTATCATATGTAAAATATATCTTCATTGAAAATGCAAGTAATGGTATTTAGGTCTTTTAGTCATTGTATTAGGATATCCTAATACAAAGTTCATTCAAACATTGTATAGGATATCCTAATTCATGGCTCAATCAAACATTGTATTAGCTAAGCATGTACTAGCTAAGCATGTATTAGCTAATACCGGTATTAGGATATCGCAATACCGGCAATCAAACGTGCCCTTAGAGTCTTAGTATGGTTCACTCTTTGTAGACTTGGTCTATTTAAAACCGATTCGGACTAGATCGGTCCAAACGTTCTAGTTCTGGACTAGTTTCAGCCCGACCAAACCAGTATTACTACCCAACCCTAAATAGAGTGTTTCGTCTCTTATCAGAGACCTCATTGTTGGAAAATACTAAATAGACTATTTTTATTTAAATAAATATATTTTTATTTACATATATATATATATATAATCAGGCCTCCACCCAACAACTATAAGTCTATAATGACTTCAAAAGTGACCGAGTTCTTGCAAATGATGTGGGGGCAGCCAAAATCACTGAATGCTAGTCAGTTTAACATGCCTAATGAAGCGTGGATTTCTCAAAATCTTGTATGTTTAAGTACTATATTATTGGTGGTGTTAGTCAATGTAAATATTACAATTATTCTATATTTAAGTATTATATTTAGTACGTGGTGCTAGTCAATGTTTAAGTATTGTAATGATATACTTTTATGCTAAAAAGTTTAAACAAATATGATTTTTTTATGTTATTATTGATTGTTTTTAATATTAAAGATTTTTATCAGTAAATGCAAATGTGTATTATTCCATCTTAATACGCTTCATAATGTTGATATTAAATATCACTGCAATGTTTTTTTGAGTTGTTTTAAGGGTTTATAGATCTTTTGGTATCATATGTTTGTCCACTTTTGACTTTTGGTACCACATGCTTAGTTTTGCCTATTTTTGGTACTATACGTTTGCCAATTTTATACTTTTGGTCCGACCGTTAGTTGACTGTTAAACAGTCACGTGACTTGCACATGCCTAGCCCCAAGTTTTTATTTTGTTCAGTTAAGTCCTCAGATTTTATCCTTTTTTTTTTACAGTTTAGCCCTTAAACATTTTTAACCGCACCCTAGGACTAAATTGACATAACCATGTCCAACCCATAACTAGGTCGGACCATGGTTAGGTTCGCCCGGGTCCGACGACCCTAGCCATGGGTCGGACCATGGCTAGGTCAATTTAGTCCTAGTTGCGGTTGAAAATGTTTAAGGGCTAAATTGCAAAAATAAAAAGTTAGTAAAAAGAATTTGAGGACTAAATTGAACAAAATCAAAATTTGGGGCTAGGCATGTGCAAGTCACATGACTATTTAACGGTCAATTCTAACGGAAAACTCACTTTCGGACCAAAAGTAACAATTGACAAACATATGGTACAAAAAATAGGCAATGTGGTACTAAAAGCCAAAAGTTGACGAACATAGAGTACCAAAAGATCTATAAACCCTTCTTTAAAGTATATCGTGACACTTCTACATCACGTCGCTACACTCTAACCGTTTCCATCTACATAGCTTGGCGACACCTTCCGACCGTTGTAATTTGCACCATATGGCAATGCTTATGAGTGTTGCAGTTTGCATCATATGATGCTGTTGAGCGTTCTAGTTTGCATCATATGGCAACACTTCGGAGCAACATCAGTTGGACGAGATTATGGCGGCGACTACCCTTCTTAAAGCCACCAAGCGCCACCTAAGGCTCCTTCCAAGGGTTGGAAGAAGACTCGCGCTCATTGCCTACTGTCACTGGAGCCTAGAGCGTTCGTTCGTCTTAGAGGGTTCATTCATTTGGACTCTAATTACCTAATATATCACTAATGGAAACACTGAATTTTATAGAAGAGAGAATGATTAGAAGTCCGACAAAGGCGTTTCGATCAGTTCCGAATGTGAGGTAAATTATTTCACCACAAAAATTACTTTAAATTACACACCATACCATTGTGTGTCGGAACATGTCGGACCAGGAGGAAAGTCGAAACGACTATCATTTTCCTTATAGAAGTTTTGAATTTTATCCTATAGTTTGTACATACGAAGGAACTTACCAAAACAAAATAAAAACTAAACAAAAAAATAACTAAATTGTTCGGGCCGAAATACAGGCCCAACCATTAGTAAAAAAAGAAAGGACAAAACAGTAGCCCAGCTTTGTAGCCCACGGAATTCCAACACATAGTTGACTCTCTAACTCCACTTGAATCTTATAACTATGAAGCGGTGTTTGGATGGACCTAATGTGAGATTATTAAATGAGATTACAAGTAATGTTAACAATTTAAAGTAATATCAGTTTATGTAATGTGAAATGTAATGTTAGATTACAATGTTTGGTATATGTTGTAATGTGCATCGTAATGTGACTTTATTGTTATTATATTAATATATGAGAGTTTATTATATACTAATATGACAAGATTTTTAAAAAAAAATATTTTGACATCAATTAACTTTTTAAATTTTATGTTTTGTGGTTAATACTATAATCATTTATGAACTCCAAAAACTAAATATTTAAACTCAATACGCATAACTATTAAAATTCTATTAATTAAAACATTTTCTATAGTTTTATAAGATAATTGTTACAAAAAATACAATGAAAAAAACTTACTCATTTTATACAAACATCATATGCATTATTCTTTATTATAATAATAAGATGTGAATTAGATAAAATGTAAAATCTGTGATTATTATTATTATCATAATATATAAAAGATAATATAAAATATTTATTTATTAAATAAATAATAATAAAATAATAACACTCCGTAATGTTGGACATAATTTCACATTACATCCGTTTTTTGATGTAATCTCACATTACGTTAAATGAAGTTTGGACGTAATCTCAGATTAAAATGCATATTACATTACAGTGCACATAACATCGTTTGACAAACCAACATATGAGTTTACATCCCACCCCATATTACGACCATTCAAACACCCCCTCAAGAATCAAAACAAGATTTTTGGGTTAAAATAATTAGAAGATGATAGAAGCACGTGTACGTCAAAATGTGATTAGCAAAAAAATAAAAAACTCGTGTCAGCAACTTCCCCTCAGCTGACGCACTAAATACCTTACGTAGTACGTTCGTTTAATAATATTAATTATAATAATAATATATAATTCCACAAACGCTGTAGACAATATAGAATATTATTTCGGTCAAAATCCATTCATTCAGATTTTGACTTTCTTTCTCCTTAATTATTTTCTACTAGACTAGAATATAGATAGATAGATTCCCTCAATTAGCTAGCTGAATAGAGATAATTCCAAAAAAATAAAATCAGTTCGAATATATGCGCTATGCTGAAGTACAGTCCGTCTGCTTAAGCTAAGAAAAATTACGACACGAACTGGGAAACAATAATCCATACTCACCAAACTAGTCGTTTTTTTAGGGGTAAAAAAAAAAGGTCAAAGACTTAATCACATATATATAATGTGATAAGGACAAAGCAAACCAAATCAGAAGCATAGGAAGTTTGAATAGGTCAGCTCTAAGTAGTAGTAGTCTTACTCTATCTATCCTTACTGTAGTCTTACTCTGGCTGACCAAAGACTGGTCTTTGCTGAAAAACTCGGTTTGGTCAATATTCAAACTTTGCATTGCCACCACTTTCTTAATCACCACCACCACCACAACTCTTCTCCTCTAAATATCTTGATCTTCATTTGCACTTGCATGTTTATAGCTGCATCACATCATTTTCCTTTCAAACCCTTGAGTGATGGCAATGGAGGGTGGATTTAGTTATGAGCAGAAGACACTGATCAGCGAGTTGATCCAAGGCGCCAACTACGCGAAACAGCTCAAGTCTCACCTGAATTCCCCCGAAAATAGACAACTTCTGATACAAGGTATTCTCTCTTCGTACGAGAAGGCCCTCTTCATCCTCAAATCTCATCCTCGTCCTATGTCCTCTTCTGCTGCTGTCTCTGTCATCCCCGAGTCACCGCTCTCGTCATCGGTCAATGGCAGTCCCCGGAGCCAAGACTTTGATAAAGGTGTCATCCTGCCCAAGAAGAGGTGAATATATATTGCTTTATATTAAACAAATGATTTTGGACGAAAAGATCATCCACAATTGATCTGAGACATTTTTTGTGTGCTGCAGAAAGATGTTGCCAACGTGGTCGGATCAGGTGAAGATCAACCCTGAGACAGGCCTCGAGGGGCCCCACGATGACGGACATAGCTGGAGAAAGTACGGCCAAAAGGACATTCTTGGAGCCAAATATCCTAGGTAACCAAATTAAACCACCTCAGTTGGTAACACTAAAAAAGTATGCTTGCTTGTTAAAGTATATAAGTTATAATCATCTTGCAGAAGCTACTACAGATGCACATACCGCAACACCCATAACTGCTGGGCAACAAAGCAAGTGCAGCGATCCGACGAGGACCCCACTGTATTTGAAGTCACATTTAAAGGACAACACAACTGCATCAACCGAGGAGGAGGAGGAGGGTCATCGAATCCTACCCCAACATCCCCAGAGAAACTAGAACCGAACCAAGATCCTCTCACAAGGTTCAAGACAGGGTTGAGGGTCGAGACCGACAACTTAGACAGCAGTGCAATGGAAATGCCTTACCCTATCTCTTTCCCTCCATCATTCGGGAACCTGAAGAGTGAGTTCACAAACCCTAACCTGAACCTCTCACCATCTCCTTTCATGTCCCCATCTACACCTGAATCAAGCTACTTTTCTCATTGCCCGATTCATGTCTTCGGGCAGCCCTACAATCCTTACCATTATGAGTCTGACCTGACCGGTATAGTCTCTGCCGCAACTTCAGCCACTAATTCCCCCCTTGTAGACTTGGATTTCCAGCTTGAAGCAGTGGGAATCGATCCAAGTTTCCCATTCGACACAACTTCATTTTTCCCGTGATGAATCTACTTTGTGGCAAAGATGGAATGAAGAAGTAGAATTATTGTGTTACTGTTAGTAATTAATTCTAGAGATGTGTTATTTGTAGCCTAGCATTATAAAGAGGAAAGCTGTCTGCCTGTAAGTTAGGTGAAAGCCGTTTCCTCCGTTATTGTCAACTGATTAGTACTTATACGCAATAAAGTTCTTTTGGAAAAATGCAATTATTTAACTCAAAGACTAGTTTCTTGGCTGACAGAAATGAAAACGACAGTGACATTTCCAATTGCAGCAGCATTTAGAGTAGCAATATTACATTGGAATCATTAAAAAAATTGGCAGGAGAATGAACACATGATCCAATTCTATCAAATGTATGAGGAACCTGGAAATGATATACAATAAGTTTCTGATGCAGCAATGTCCCTACATTACCTGCATTTCGTGAGCAAATCAAGAACAGTTCATGAAAGCATTAATATCCAGAAATAAAAGTACTATGAACGTAGCATCTATATTGTGTTGTTGTATACCTTATAAGGAAGATTTCTTGTTTTGGGTAGGTGCAGCGGCATCATTCGTATCTCTGGCTCTTCGTAGAGCTTGTCTCAAACCCAGAACTATGAACAAATTGGTGAGAGTGAGAAGTGATTCTGCAGTACCGTGTAACAAGTCCACATTGGAGAGTGAGGTTCCATAGTGCACCTTTGCTGTCCATTCAAATACAAAAAGCAACAACCACGGATCCGAAATAAGAAACTAAAATGATTCTGCAGATATTTTAGATATCAAGGGTTAAAGATTCAATCTTGGATGGTGAGGAAGTACCATAAATTCCAGCTGGGACTGAAGTAGATTCGATTTTGAATGCATCCAAGAACAAGTCAAGCAGTTATAGACGGCAAATCGAATACAGATTTGTAGATAAAAGGTTAAGTTCCAATGGCGGAGTTTGATTACGCCCTAGATTATGGCGGCAACGTGGCCGGCGCTTGATTGTGCCATCTCCGATTCAATACTTTCCAATTCTTCTCAATTACTAAACAAAGGAGGCAGAAAAGCTTCGAATTGAATGGAAAGAGAGACTTACTGGTAGCTCCGACGAATACGAGCAGGAAGTAGAAGCCGAAGAGGGTGAGTTTTGGAGCAGATTTGGATTTGGTGAGGAAGTACAAGAATCCGAGGTAGGGGAAGAGGGAGAAGGCGAAGAGTTGAGACGCGATGCTCTGCGAGTCGATATTCGGAGCCCACGGATCCACCGGCAGCAGCCACACGCACGCACTCGCTCCCCTCCGCTTCGAACTGCTCCACGGACGCGTTTCTCTGTAGCTCCTTAAGTCCCTGACTTCACTGAATCGGTTCGGCTGTATAGGGAGAGTTCGAAGGAAAGAAGATGAGGTGGAAAGACTTGAGTGCATAAGAATGGTGGATAGCTTCCAGGAAGGTTGGAGACAGGTAACCATGGTGGACTGGACTGTGGAGCTAGCTGACCGTTATCGCTGAAGAGAAGGAAGAAGATGATGATACTTCCGCCTCTTGTCTTATCGGAGTCAAATGCATAGTGTAATCTGTACCGTTGGATCGTTCCTGCATCTCCATCTATTTCTGTGTTCGTAGAAAGGAGAGATTGTTGGCTTCCGCATAACAGCTTTCGAGCTTACCTGTTAACACATCCGTTTAGGCTACCCCACCCCACCCACCTTTCCGGTTGATATCTAACCAAGATTGGTTTGCACAACTTATAAAGTGAGTTAGTTGTGTTTTTGGGGTGACTTGAGTTCAAATTCCGCTGAAAATGTTTTTTTGGGAGAACTTTAATCTTATCTGAAATTACGAAAACAATCTTATATATTAACCATTCAACATTTCATATATTAACTAAACGTTAGAGATTCAAAATCCGCCAAAACTTTGGAGATATAATTTTTTTTGTAGTAGGAGGTGGGTAAAGTAACAGTACAATGCTTTAATTTATCTGAAAGTCGCATTTTTTTTTTCAGATACTTAATTTTTTTAAACTTTTAAATTGTCTTTTCTCAAACACCATTTAATATTTCAATCACAACCTCTGATTGATCAGGCACCCTCCTCGTCGATGGACTCCACCTCTATCCTCGTCCTTAGACTTCTTCTCCTCCTTCCAGTCAATACGCGGTGAAGGAGAAGGTAGTCGGAGGATGACTGAGTCAGTCATCAAAGGGGGAGTCATCATAGTCGGAGGAGGAGGATGAAAAAAATGATAAGGGTATTTTTGCCTTTTTAAATGCAGTGACGGTGCAATATTTTAAAATTCTAAAATTCTTAAAATTACAAAAATTATCTCAGGTACTAATTTGTCAATCTATATTTAGTTATGATTTTAACCCCTAATTAATGTGGATACCGCTCAACTATTTGTTGAAAAATAGAATAGAAACAATATTAAGTAATACTAATTGTTATAGGACTATGCTGATAAAATTAGTGTTTCTACTAACTGTGGAATTTGTTTATATTTGGTGCAGAAATTTTAACGACTGCATTATATAGCAAGGAGTGGCTAATGATACTTGTGTATAAACGTATATGATATTTGTATATAGAGCTGACCTAAAGTAGTAGTAATTAACGGACATATCCAATTACAGAAGCTCGGCATGACCCAAAAAAAGAAAGTAAAATGTAATTCTACATCTCCTAATAAACTCATATCATGCATGAATCCAATGATACCCAAAACGACGAGACTGACTGTCCTTACTTAATCTGCATTGACTACCATATCCATGATCACATCATTCCACGCATCAATCGGACCAGGCAGGCACCAGTGCAAGCAGTCGTTCTGCACTTGCTTAACCTTCTTCCCCTCCCCAAACGGCTGGAACTGCCTATACGGCCCCGGGTGCCCATCCGGCCTCTTCAGCAACAAACTCGTAAAATCAAGCAACTGAAGATTCACCCCTTTCCTCTCCGCCACACCAGCCGCCTTCTCAAACTCCTTTAATTCAATGTCCCTCAGGATCCTGTTAATGTCCTTGAGCTCAACCGCCCCGTCCTTATCGGGCCCCGTCCTCTCACACGTCCCTCCGTTGTGCCACTCCCCGCCCTCAAAGTGGTCCGGGGTGGACGTCCTGAAAAACACCATCCCCTTGTTCGGTGTTGTGGCCACAAAGCTCATCACCAAGTCTAGGGTGCTCTGGTATGCGTACTCGAACCCTACTTCGGTTATGTTTCGGGTCGGGTCACAGTTGTGGCACCCGACCGGGGTGCTGTTTCGGTAGTAGATGGCGTTTTTTAGGAACCATTTTCCGGTTGAGAGGATTGCGTAGTCGAGGTCCTTGTAGATGGTTGTCCATTTGGGGTCGAGTTCGTCGAGGTGGAGCTTCACTTCTGAGGTGGAGACCCCGTTTTGGTCTTCGTAAATGGCGGCCTTCACTAGGAAAGGTGACCACAAGACAGAGATGGTGAAGTTGTAGGACCGAAAATGCCATCTTCGGGACTTGTATTCTTCGTCGTGGTAGACTTCCATCGGTTTCTCTGCCTGAAAGACCGAGTTTCATTAACAAGACCATCCAAATATTACCAAGCATCATATTTTTGAGTCAACCGCTCAACTTTTCTATTTAGGGAAACTAACTGATTATTGATTTATAGCATAAACTGAAACACACATGATCAAAGCAATTGTGAAGATAATGCTTCAGAAGAAAGACATATTTCTAATATAACCAAATACCCAAATTAAAACTTCTCTTTAATGAAAGGTTTCTAAATACCAAATTGCTAGATGAACTTTTCGGGTTTGCTAGTTGAACCTTTTTTTTCCCTCCCCTTTTCTGATTTTTCACTAGCTGAACTAAAGTGCAATCTGTCCATAAATCTATCAACCTTGGATGGAAAATGTAGACTAGAGGAAACATGAACGCCACAGTAGATTTTCCAACCGTGAAATGAACAGAGATAGAAAATTGCACTTACATACTAGTCTAGACAGTGAAATATCGCCCGTCAGAAAAATTAGCAAGCAACCGACACACTGGGTACAACTTAACAAGCAATTTGATAGTTAGGGAAAAGACCAATAAGTAAAGGAATGTGAATGGGACGGGAGCAATTACGCATATAGCTCCAAACTAATTCCAGCAAGAGACGCGAACAGTTTGGAATCCCAATCTTATACATTCAAAAACATATGCATCATCAACAATATCATCATTATGAAGCAGCAAACTTCTTCAAATAGAAAAAACAAAAAAAACAGTTTTTGTCATCCATCAAAAACATACATTTAGCCATAAATAGAGCTAAAAGAACTTCTTTTGAGGAACACATGCCACATAAAGGTCATACAGACACTAGAATCTATGATCCTTCGAATAGTAGGACTTTTTGTGATGAGGCAAGCAATTAAGGCTAAACTCAAACTCAGTAAAATTGAAACCATAACCTTCACATTCAAGAAGTCATAATAATAATAACCTTTGAAAAGAAATTAATGGTTTATGAATGATCATGATGCTGAGACATACCACTGCAAGCAAGCAGAGCAGAGACTGGACATGGTTCCGTGAAATCGAATCGCCAATTAAGGCCCACGATTTACTCCTCATCAACTCAAGAAATCTTACAGCATCAAACTGATGCAGCTCACAGTGTCGCGGGTTCCACCTCCAGTATAAATATCCTGTATCTGGGCGACCATTTTTCATACAGTTTTGATGGGATTCAATGAAGGGGCAACTCTCATTAGTATAAGCTGGACCAGAGGGGTTCCGAATCCAATCCCCAGTAAATAGATCACATTCTTCTACAGTAGCATCTAAGAACCCATCAATGAGCTGAATCAGGAGCTTATCCATATAGAATAATAATAATAATAATCTAAACAGAGACAATAAATTCAACAAACGGACATGCAGAATCATGGATGCTGCTCAAATCCCTTACCTTCACCAGTAACTTGTTCTTGATCGGACGATTCCTCGGCGAGAGACGAAGCTTCACTATCAGCTGGAGGGGGCTTTAATTCTAGCGAATCATTCATACCCATTAATGGCGATTTGATCTCAATGCGGGCCAGAGGCGCCGTGGAATCCCGAGATATTATGAACCCTAGACCCAAGATGAGGAAGAGCGCCACCAGTTTCAGCAGCAGATTGCTGTGCTTCTGAAGCTTCATCTTCTTCACTCTACCACCGTCTTTTGCCCTAGCCGAGTTGGATTTGTCCGCATATGAGGCAGAAGATAGGTCCATCAAGAAAAAACCTCCATTTCCCTCACCTACTTCAGGGGCATCGGTCGGGGACAAATTAATTGGATGAGAATCCGGAGTCCGAGCAAGACCGGTCAGAAGGGAGAAACGGACGTGTGATTTGGAAAATTAAGTGACCGACAATGCTGCTTTTACTCCGGGGTCAGTTGGGAGGAGAGTGATTATGACGTGGTGTTATGGTGCTCCGTCGTTGCTTCTGCTACAGTTTCAGCCCTGCAAGGTGGACAATTCAATATTGCGAAATTAAATAATACGACAAACTCACAAACTAAATGATTCACTGCCTGCTATGCTACTCCTAGCTAGCCAGATATATTATGGAAAATTATTAATTCGTGTTGCTTAATTTATGATGATGATTAATTGGCACTCTTGTATGCTCCCGTAATCATTATATATATATATATATATATATATATATATATATATATATATATATTTTCAATAAAATCATAATCATAGTTCATGATGACTTTTGAGCATAGAAAAAAAAAATGTATTGATAGGATCATTTTAGTATAGGATCGGATTGTACATAGATCAGGCCGTGAATCGTAAAATCCTATATATGGTATAAATTAAAATATGATATATAAATAATTTTCTATTATATTATATAGATAAATCTTTATAATTTACTATTTATTAAGTAAATAAATAACTTTCACATATACTAATTCGTCAAATCATTTTTGATATAAAATATTAAATAGTTTTAACTTGACAAATGATTATAATTAATTATAATATATTACTCTAATTTGGTATATATTCTAACAAATGATATTAATAGAGAAGAAACTATTAGGAGATGATGAACAACTTGCTACTATGAAATTTTAAACTAGACTTAAAATCATTTCTAAAGTTGAGAAAAGTCAATTTTGTCCCCCTAAATTTATAGATATACTACGGGAAAAAAAACTAAAACAACGCGCGAGTATCATCAAATTGAAGAATGTTCATCAACATAATACAAAATATGAATCTCTACATTTGACCAAAATTCATTCCTTGTATATATTATTATGACATACAAAAATGCATGTTAAAGGCCATCTATCATTATTCATGTAATAAAGAAATAAAAGTGTTCTAATTTACTTATTTATTTATGAAGTAATAAAGAGAAAAGTCGATAAAAAAATAGTTAGGAATCAGTTTGATGACAAATTAGAAGGGAAAACATATTGTGCATGATGTAATTCTTGAATATAGAATTGTGTACACTATTGCTTTGAATTAAAACCTTAATAATATAACATAATAGTATACACTGCTACTCAGAATATTCATTATAGCTTAATTTCCTTCTCTTTTTTCGCAGTTAACACAACATTGAATCTTCACTAATATTTATGTATTCATATTCTTCTTCCCCAAGTTTCTTGGACCAATTTCGACGTAATATTATCTTTATGAAAGTCCGCGTCCGATCAAGTCCTAACTTCATCCGGTAATCAGATCATTTCGATTTTGACACCCTAATTCTCATGGTTATATTTATGACGATGTACATTTCTGTTCTGCTTCTGACTTTGACTCATAAATGATAAATTCATCAATTTTGTTTTAACTATTATTATTATGTTACTGAACTGTTGAAACAGAATCCTACGTGTATCATTAATTTCTGCAACAAATCCGAAAATTTGAATCCATTTATAGTGCCCTGATTCCATTCAACAATGTTATTTGAATGTATTAATACTGAATTTCTAGAATAATTAAATCATACTGAAAAAAAACTAAATGTATTTCGGACAATACTATTTGAATATATTATTACTGAATTATTTTTGGAATTGAATCGCTTCTTATGTAGATGTGACTCATAAATCCTGTCTTGTTTTTATTATGGAGATAAACTCACGAATGATATTTTTGTTTCTATATGTGCATGGAACATTAAAAAAAAAGTGGTATATGAAGAGATGGGCTGCCACTGTTCGCGAATGAAGATGCCGGTGACTGCCTTTTTGTGTGTATTCTCAAATGGGGATTCACAAAAGGATGTCCAGTCAATAACCACTGGTCACGGTACTATGAATATAAACAAACCCATAAATTCTAAGAACATACAACATGTACTATGGGTGGCTAAAAGTTGATTTAATAATGGTTGTGTTGCAAACTCATTTTACTATGAACGACTGTTTTTAGCAGTATTTTGTCTGCTGGTTGAAATTAGAGTTGTGATTACACTATTAAAATTTAATAATATGTGTCTGAATGAACTCAGTATTTACTATCTACTGAACATCACGATAGAGTTCATATATGACTGAAGGAAAATAATGAATCCATCCAACAATGTTGTTGAAGCTTTGAACATATATTGAAATTCTAAGAATTGAATTCGTAGTATGTGATTTAATCGATTCTAGTGGCAATTTAGTCTCATTTATGTGCTCTGTTTTTGCGCTTTTAGTAAATAACCAAATATAATACTTGGTCTAAGGGACAAGTTAGTAATTTTTCTTACATCTCCCCCTCCCGGAGCCCATCTCCCCTCCCGGAACCCATGTACCATATACGTCACCAAAATAAAAAAAGCATTGAATAATATAAGAAAAACACATAAACCTAACAAGATTATGAGAATATCTAAAAATTGTGGTCATTTTATTTATATCTTTCCATACATGACTGAAATTTGGAAAAGATTTTTCATCGGTTAAAAAGAGACATGAACAATGTTCTGAAGAGAGGATATTTAGGTATCCTAACATACCCAAGATGGTATGTAATTCGTCTTCTTGGAGCAACATATTAAACACATACAGAGAGGTTGTCCGAAAATACATGCCACGTATTCGGACATACCCATATTAGTTGGGATGCAGTTGTGGATGGAATACGGTAATTACTTAATGTCTCAATATCATGATTTAGTTACTTACTAACTCAATGATTTTTATTTAGGGAATGGTATTGTTGTTGCATATATGTGCTTGGAACATCAAGACAAAGAAATGGTGGCATATGAGGAGGCGGATTGCTGTTCTTCGCGAATGAAGATGTTGAGTGACTGTCTTTTTGTGTCTTCTCAAATGGGGATTCACCGAAAGGATATCCAGTCAATCTAATTGCTCATAGTACAATGATTACGATGCAAACTCCAGAGATCTTAAGAAAATACAATATGTACTATGGTTGTTCAAAAGACACATAGCCAAGAAGTGTTAAGTTAGATTAAAAAAAGAGAACTAAATGATAAAGTAGTGGACAGGAGATGTGCAAGGGACGTGTACTAAATAACTAAATTTAGCCATTTATATATATAATGTTAATCTAAAATGGTTTGGCATAAAATATATTATTCCATAATGTTTTAGCATTAGTAAATAGAATGAGCACGACCTTAAAAGGAAAAATTCGTGAGAAATAAGGCATCATTGAGACCAACTCGACCAATACAATAACAAAAGAAATAACCCAAACAAATTGAAATCAATCAACAACCATAAAGACATTAAAAAAAAACATAGGTTAATACCGAAAGATATAAATTATTGCATGTCCACACTTGAGGGTTATTTCCTTCTTCGATTTAGAAGAATATTGGTTTACTTCTTCGCCACACTTTACTAAGTTGCGTTTGTGTAGCTTTCGAAGCAAGATTGTTCTACACATATCACCAAACTCTAAAGAACGATAGAAATAATTACCTTTTTAACTATGAACGTAACAATATTTTATTCGTCTTCTGAGACATCTTGTGGAATCCAAACCTATGCAACAGAAGTCATAAAAAATAAATCAAGACTTTTAGTAAAGTGATCACAAGATTCACAACTACAGTAACATAATACATAAATTCTTCTAGCTTCTTTTTCTTTCACTTTTCAAATATTATTTTCTTAACTCTTTTTTTTGGGCATTCACAACAACAGGCATACAATGTGCACAAATATTTGAACTACATTATACAAGTATGTGTTGTATATATGCTTACATGTTCAAAATATTTTCATCCACACATAGATTCTGGCTTTAAAAAAATGAACCAATTTTATTTTGTGCATCAAACTTGAACTTTGCAGTCTTAAATATTTCAGTCCATAACTCTAAAGCTTTGACCTCTTAATTAATTAGCACTTCCTCAGTAAACTAAGAAGCTTGACCATATTACACAAATAAAGGTAATTATTTCTATCGGTAGCTAAAAATGGCGCATCTGAGAGATGAGCTGAAAATGGCGCACCTCTCATATGCGCCATTTGACCGCCGTTAACAAGGTGAAAAAATAGCGCATCTCTCAGATGCGCCCTAAATGACGCATCTGAGAGATGAGCCATTGGGTATTTTCAGTTATGGACGTAGTTTCCCCTTGTTTTTGTGTTTGAGTTTCAAAATGTGGTTATTTGGGTGATTTTTCCCGCACTTTTAGGGGTGAGGGCTAGTCTTACATTTAAAGATGTAGTAGATAGTAGATAATAGAGACATTAATTTTCTTAATCTGAAATTGATTATAGACTTCATCCTTACGATATATGATTTTATGTTAAATTGAATCGTAGGATCGATTAACTTAATTAGGATCGTAGAATCGTAAGATCCTAATATCAGGATCATGATCCTCTTAGATCCTACAAGATAAAGATCCTACAAAGGATCATGATCGTTTTACTTCACCAGGATCGTAAAATCGTAAGCTCCTAAAATCCGGATCGGGATCTTGACAACCTTGCTTAAAATTTAAATACTATTTTTTTCCCTAAAGCATCCAAAAAGCACAATCTCTATTTCTATACCATTTTATGTCACATTGATACAAGCTAATTAAGATGTCATATAAATAAAAGTGTCTAGAATTTGTTTATGACTACTTCAATGTTGCCTACATATTCAATTTTAATATTTATTGTTTTATTCACATCTCTCATACTCTCATAAAAAAAAAGATGAGAATTTTAAAAAAAAAAAAGATAAAAAAAAAGGTGGGGTATTGCCTCCTCCGCTATTGCCGGGGGCACGTGGTTGCTCTGCATTGGTGTCACCCATGTATGTGGTTGCATCCGGAAAGTGCTGAATGCTACAAGTACTTCTGGTGTGAGTGTTATCGGGGTTGGAATGACCTTTGTAGTGGTAGGTGATGTTGAATGTGAAGGTTGTACTCATCTATTGGCAACACCATTTGTGGGTGTTGGGAGATGTCCCTCTGGTAGCCATTCTCCTGGTTTTGTGAGCTTTGAAGGTCAAGACTGGATGAAGGGCCTTCTTCTATTGCTGCAGGTGCAGTAGTAGTGGCGCCTTTGTTAGTTTTGTTCTTCAATGGGGACATGGCTTCTTGATCAGATTCTTAGAGACGACGTCAAATGTTGGATCTTAAAATCTGGTCTCAATTATGCTTCTTTGGTACCACATGTGTCATCAGCTACAAGAGGGAAGATGTGAGATTGTGACCCTTGGCAATGAATGCATAAATTTTGCTATTTATAGGGGTCTTGAACCAACTTTATAGTTGTTTATTTCATATCATGAGAGGGTTTTCCATGTGTTGACAACAACTTGGTCTCTCATTGGTTAATGAAGTCATTTGTGATCAGTCAGTTGGTGACAAATAAGTTATCACTTCTAGTTTTATTCACTGTGAGGGGTTTTCTTCTAAGGTGGTAGTAAACTGGTCTTCACCTCATGTTTATTTATAGTGATGGGTTTTATTCTATACGGTAGTAAGCTGGTCGACATCTCATGTTTGCTTACCGTGAGTGGTTTTCTTCTACGACGGTAGTTCACCACCTCATGTTTGCTTACTGTGAGAGGTTTTCTTCTAGGTGTTAGTAAGCTGGACCGCGACCTCGTGTTTACTTACTGTGATAGATTTTCTTCTATGATCTAGATTTTATTAAGTGAGAAAATATGGCGCTGCCTTTATATCCGCTGTTGTCGACTTCTTTGTTTATTCATAATAATGGATCCAGCACAATTGATTTTCCAAATAACCATTGTTCAAACTTTTTTCTTCTCATTATATTTGCGGTTAAGATGACGAAATCAAGAAATAAAGTTCACCAAAACTATTTATAAAAGTTGAATTGTATTGAAGGAAGAATCAATGACACGAGCAATCAAATGGAAAATCCAAAGTAGCTTTTATACTATTTTACATATCAAAGAATCTGAAAATTTATTATATTCCTCAATTGTATCGATTACTAGTATATAGTTATTTACTCTAAGAGCATCCACAGTGGTATTACGTAAAGATTACGTAAACGTGGATCCTACATGTTTATTTAAGCAAAGTAACAAAAACTATCTACAGTGGTTTTACATAGCATTCCTTAAAGATGAGACCCACACGTAAATTTATGCTTTTACATAAAGCATTCCTTAAATTTAAGTAATGCACTATGTATTACGTGACCAATTTTTTATTATAAATTAATTCATTTTATGATTAATGCTAATATCTTATTGGTGGTTGTTGGAAAATTTAATAATAAAATATATCTAAGGAATATGTTTAAGTAATACGATTGTAGAGAAAATATTTTTTACGTGTGTCTTAAATTTACGTACTACTTAAAATGTACATAAATGTCTACGTGGCAACTTTAAAGAATACAATTTATGTAAAACCACTGTAGATGCTCTAACCAACTTAATTTGATGATGTCATACATGAAGTCACCATCTTAGTTCACATTACATCCGATATCAAGTACACATTGAGGATTAAACATTGATCCTCAATGCTCCCTTTGTGACCAAGGTGTTGAGGACACCATGCACGCCCTTAGAGACTGCCCAATGGCAAAAAATGTTTGGTTAGATATTGAAATTCCTTATGAGATCTTGCACTTCTTCTCAATGAATTTAACTGATTGATATCAACATGTTTCAGGACTAACTTGAAGTTTTGTTTTCAGCTCAACTTTATTGTGGCTATGGAAAAAAACAGGAATTCAATAATCTTCAACCATAAAGAATGCTCTGGCTCTCTCAGTCCACATTATGAGTTGGTGTCGAGACATTTTCAGAATTATGGATAAACCAAATGAGATGGGTCGAGTTTCTTTAGTCATTGTTGGATGGAAACCCCTGCTCTATGGCTGGATAAAATTGAACACTGATGGTTCAGCTTTTGGCAACCCGGGTCCAGCCGACACTTGAGGTGTTCTCCGCAACGAGTTCGACGGTTGGGTCAAAGGTTTTCAGAAAAAATTGGGAGTCTCTATAGCCTAGTTGCGGAACTTTGGGCAATTAGAGATGGCTTTAATTTTGGCAAAAGAATTAAACATTGATTCAGTAGATGTTGAGTCTGATACAAAAGAAGTTGTAAAACTCATTGTATATGATGAACATGAAGATATACCTATAATGCCACTTATTAATGATTGTAGGATGCTTCTGAAGCCATTTCGAATATTCATAATACGTCACAATTATCGTGAAGCAAATAAAAGATGAACTTGCTAAGGGAGTGGTTGTTATGGGAAATCTTTTCATTGTTTTGGAAGAACCTCCAAAATCTATGATCTTTGGTCATGTTTGATTTTCTGGGTCTTTCAGACTCAAGAAATGTAATAGTTTAGAAAATTTGACTTTTATGTGAATTGTAGTTATTCTTATTAAAAAAAAAAGTACACATTGAAGCTCTAGATATATATATAAATAATCCTAAAATCGTTGTATGTGGATTAAAATTTGCAAGGGGTACCATCGATAGCCATTGACGTACTTAGGTGGTACCATCGATATGATGTTCTTGGATTGAGTTGTTGAGATGAGGATATCTGATTAGACTAGGCTTTGAGCGGGGGCCTGGTAGAGTTGGAGTTCTGTTTGAGTTCATATTCTATTTTGAATATTTGTGGACTTCTCTGAAGCCCGAGGATTATTTGGGTCCTCTAATTATACAAATAGAGAAGAAATTAAGATACCGTCTCACTTTTTTGCGTGATTTGTGTTTTTTTCTTGGTCTGGTCGTCTTTCATTGATAGAGCACAACTTTTATTTTTTTGTTTAGTGTATTTGTTGGAATTAAAGCAACAAAAATTTCGAAGCTTACATTCGAATTAGTTCCATCTAAAATTATATTTGGTGCCACTATAACTGAGTCGAAATATGAATGAATAAATTAGTTTAACTTTGTTTCATCTATCTAAATAGGAATAAGGGAAAAGATACATATTCCGACACTTGCGTTCTGATTTATTCCGACATAGCTCACGGCTGCAGGATTGTAATATTCAACAACTTTGAGGGTTTATTTATAGGGAAATGATAGAAATTCCGATTTGGAATTCCTACATGTTCCGATTACTGTCTAAGTGGCATACTCAGTAATTAGTTTGAACTTTGAGGGTAGTTTAACTTACCTCACAGATCGGACCACATAGGAATTCCAAATCGGAATTTCTATCATTTCCGTTATTTATAACTTCTCTACTTCGAAATAAATCAGAATACTATAGTCGGAATTCTAATTATTACTGTAGTAATAAATGAGATTAAAGTGGTGAATTGGATAATCTGAGTGAAGTTGACATGGCAGCATCTCATTGGGAGCTGCAAACAACATGATTTGCTGTATAAATACATTATATATATTCATTGGCTTTCAGCCTTAACCACCTTATTTCCCGCCAATTATCGACGAATAATAGGGGAATACAAGCGTCATCATGTTTTGCTAGCCTTCTTCAACTTGGCCACAACGTCCTTTAGATCATCATACCTTGACTGCTGATAATCTACCCAGACGCAGAGTTGTCGAATCGCCTCCTTCTTCTCCTCCCCAAGAATCGCCGCTCGTTGCTTCGTCTCCTTCAGCTTCATCTCCATTTCCTCAACCTTCTTCTTCATCTGCTCCGTCTCACTCAGCTTCATTTCCATTTCCTCAACCTTCTTCTTCATCTGCTCCGTCTCACTCAGCTTCATCTCCATTTCCTCAACCTTCTTCTTCATCTGCTCCGTCTCATTCAGCTTCATCTCCATTTCCTCAACCTTCTTCTTCATCTGCTCCGTCTCCACCGTCAACTGAGCCTTCTCCGACGCCAGCTGCGCCTTCTCTGACGCCAACTGCGCCTTCTCTGACGCCAACTGCGCCTTCTCCGTCGCCAACTGCTCCTCCTCCGCCGCCAACCTCACCTTCTCTGCCTCCCCTGCATTCGCCTTCGTATCTATCCTCTCCAGGTCATCTCTTAACTTCCCTTGCTCCACTCGCTCTGATAGCTTCCTCAGCTCCTCCTCCTTTCTCAATTTCTCACCGTTAACGGACCTAACCCAGGCCTGCACCGCTCCTATCTCGCCGCCGACGCGCAGAATCGAGCTCGCATGGTTGCTATATCTGTCTCCGAGCTTCCTAACCACGGAATCGAACTTTTCCATGGCGGTATTCACTCCTCCAGAGATTTGCACGATCATTCTCTTGTACGAAGCAGCGGTTTCCGTCACCGCTCCGATCTTCTCTTCCAGAGATCGGATCTCTCTCTCGTATTCCGCCTCCCGAACTCTGAACTTCTCCTCTTTCTCCGTCAGCAACTGGTCGGTGACGCGGAACTTCTGGTTCGACAACCGAAGCTTGACCTCGAGGTTGCGGACGTTTTCAATTGAAGAACTCGCCTCATCGCCTTTCAACTCCAGGTCTCGCTTCAGTTCATCCATCATCTGCTCCAATTCGGCTACTTCCTGCTCCTTCGCTACCTTCATAAGGTGAAATTTGGTCTCTGTCTCCTCCAATTTGGTTTCTGCAGATTCGAGGTTCGCCTTGCATTTCTTGAGTTGATGTTGAAGGATCTGGTGATCTTCGCTCATTTTGTTGAGTTCTTCCTCTTTACGTTGAAGTAATCTTTGCTGATCTTCAATTAGAGACATGAAATTAGATTTCTGGTTCTCCGTTTCTGAAGATCCACGTTTTTCTTGCTTGAGCTGAGATTCAAGTTGATCTCTCCGGTTCCCAATGAATAACAGCTGCTCTTTCATATCCGAAATCTGTGAGGTTAGGGTTTGGTTTTCCTCCATTGTTGTCAGCGTCTTCATCTCCGAGGATTCCAGTTGCTTCTTCAATTGATGAACTTCATCATTAACTGTTCCAATCTGAGATTCAAGTTGATCTCTCTGGTTCCCAATGAATAACAGTTGCTCTTTCAATGCAGAAATCTGTGACGTTAGGGTTTGATTTTCCCCCATTGTTGTCAACATCTTCTTCTCTGCAGATTCCAGTTGTTGCTTCAGTTGATGAACTTCATCATTAACTGTTCCGAGCTCCTGCTGTAAGCCAGCCTTTTCATCTGTTAGAATCGCGAGCTGTGAGGTTAGGGATTGGTTCTCCTCCACTGTTGTTTCCAGAGAAGAGCTCAAATCCGCCATCTTCTTCTCCACAGATTCCAGTTTCTGCCTCATTTCGCTAACTTGAGCATTAACGGTTCCGAGCTCCTCCTGGAGACCATCCTTTTCATTTCTCAGTTCTTCGGCAACCCTTTCAGATTCTTCATTTCTTCGAACGACAGCTTCTTTCTCCATAATCAAACTCTCCCTCTCCTCAGTCATCTCTTCAAGCTTTTCCTTAAGCTTTTGATTTTCGGCTGAATAATTTTCTGCTGCAATATTCAAATCCACGATAGTGATTTCAGCCTCCTCAATCTTCATCAAAGCAGTCCGATATTCCGAATGCACAGCTTCCTTCTTCTTCTTTGTTTCAGCAACTTCTAGTTTTGCTAATTCCAGTTCCTGCTTCAACTCCTCTATGACTCTCGTCGATTCATCTTCCAATTTACCATTTTGGCTGTGTTTGCTCTTCCCAACAGAATCATCATCTGAATCCGAGTGTGAGGAAGAGGTGCCATTTTCTTGCTTTTCGTCGACTCTGTTCTTAATCTCTTCGGTAAGATTAGAGTACTGATCGCAGACTAATTGGTATTTTTTATGGAGATCCTGAATTAATTCGCTGAGCTGCTCCGTGTCCAAGCCACTGGAAAGCTTCAATATCCTTGATACCTTGTCCTCCATTTCTGCAGTCACCAAAATTTTTTTTTCAGCCACAGTTAAAGAATTGGATTAAGGACATGTTATTGTGATGAGATAGAGGATTCACCTGCTCGAGTTCCTTTGAGCTCATCATTCAACTTAGGATCAATGTGGCTTCTGAGTAAGGACTTCATTGACTCCCTCTTTTTATGTTTCATCATGGCTCCTTCAATGAGCGCCTTCAACAAGGATTCTGTGAAAAACTATGAAATAAGAGTTGGTTAGATCAAAGGAACAAGCCTTAGTTAGCCTCATTGATTACAGGTAGGAACAAACGCAATTTATGTTAGTTATCGAATGTTGGATCTTTCAATTGAAAGAAAAACAAAATGATCGGACAAAAGAAGAAGAGCAAAATGAGATGAGATTCTGATTGTGGTAAAAAGAAGTCATAATTTCTTTCAAATACGATGTACAATATCGGATCCTTGTTGTAAATAATATATAGCTACAACAATAAAGTATTCGAATTCTATATGGAGGGGTGGATCTAGCATTTTGAAACCTTAGAGATCATACATTCTGCAGAGATGAACAAGGTTTCTTAAAGCGCAAGGAACAAGAAATAAGAAGTTTGGATGTTATCAAAATAGAGAACTGAAGGATCAACAATAAATCAACCACATTTTTTGAATGTCGTAGCTAGATCGAACGCAAAGAAATCGGGAAAAATCATGAATGTAACCTGTGGAAATGGAGCGGCAAAAATCGAAGATGCAATGTTGAATGCAAACAGAACCGACGCATAACGGTTTTAAATGCAAGAAAGGAGGAGGAGGAGCTTACCGGAAAAATGTTGACCTAGGACGAAGAAACGGAGAATGATGAATTGTTGAGAAGAGGGAGAGGAGGTGTTTTCTCTTCTCTTCTCTTCTCTTCTCCAATTCCACCACGAGGACACCGCTCGCTAGAGTTTGCGTGGGGAATGAGAGAGATATAGAGAGGTAACTAATAAAGAGAAATGGTAAACCACACAATTATTATTATATAATAATATGTATTTTTGTACAAATAAGATCTGATTGGTGTGATTCTCTTTTTTGTTGGACCGCAAATTTATCGTACTAAACCTGGAAGGCAATGCAATGCACACGCTATGGACAGACACATCCTTTGTTATTATTATCGGGTGATGCGTTGTTATTCGGTGGCTGCCTGCACTAAAATAAACCTAACTTCATCCATATCACATATCTAAGTTCAAAGGTCAACAAATATTCATCATTTTTGCTATGGATTACTTCTCTCAAATGGACGGAAGCAATTGCTTTGGCCAAGACAACTGAATTCCATGCGTTGAAGTTTCTCAAATTACGCACTGTTTCACGATACGGAATTTCTGAAGGTGTTGATTAGTAATAATGATCCTCAATTTTCGGATTCTTTGATAGCGTGGTATTACGAACAACTCAATATCGGACACTGCTTCACTTCAGTTCGCCATGCACAAACTAACAGGCAAGTAGAGTCGACAAATAAAATCGTCCTAAACAGTTTGAAGAAGAGACTCGATGCATTAAGAGGTAATTAGGTGGATGAACTAGAGAATGTCCTGTGGGCGATCATAACTACACCTAAAAAACCAATCGGCGAAACTCCTTTGAGCATGGTGTATGAGACCGAAGCAGTGGCTCCAGTGGAGGTAACCGTGCCTTCGCACAGAGTCATTCATTTAATGATAACACAAATAAAAAAAGCCAGGTGTTTCGATTTGGATATGATAGAAAAGAGAAATCACCAACCCTCGAGAGTAGGTCGATGACCCCCTTCTTAAGGAGACAAGGGTCGACCCCCTCCTTGAGAGAGGGGTCGACGATTCCTTTCCTTAAGGAAATAAATCGTCGACTCACCTCTATTTGAAGAGTTTGTCAATCGTTTTAATAATAAAATCTTTTGGAGATTTGCGTGTCTTGAGATCAATTAGGGTGAATTTCCGCACCATCTTTAGATCAATATCCATCAAAGAGGAAGTCTGATAATCGGTCGGACAAATAATCTTAATATCTATCTTCAAAAACACGAAATTAATTTGTACAATGGATATTTATGCTAACCCGACTTATTCTGATTCAGTGATGAAATAACGAGATACAGACCAAACCAGATCAGGAGTTGCTTCATGGGCTGGGCAGGCAATCATGTTAGTTTAATGTTACTTGAAAACCACCAAATCAATTTTGAAAAAATTGGACAGGCAGTTGGATCGGGTCATATCGTGAACTAGTCACGTTTTCGGTCCGGTTATATTAGAAGATTATAGTGCACATTGAATCTGATTGGGCGAGTGAAGATCAGATTGGACTAGACAAACCAACGCTCGTTTGCTGGTTCGAATGAAAAAAAAAAAAAAATCTAAACTAGATTGGACCTAAGTTTTTTTTTTTTGTTCTTTTGGACCTAAGTTTAGAAATAAAGAATGGACAAAGTTGTTTTTTTTGCTGAAACCGCTTGACCAAGTTGAACTGGTTCATCGGCAAAAAAAAAAAAGTTGAATTGGTTCGAATTGGTAAGATTGAGAACCGACCACTTTACGGTTCAAGTCCCGGACCGGTTTTTTAAACGTTGCACCAAATTAAGGATTAGAATAGCTAGATTATCTCGTTAAATAAAATTGTATATACTCCTCCGTATTCAAATTTCAAACACTCATATGAATATTGATGGATATGCACTCGTCAATAATGAATACGGTTCGCTTGAAAGGACATACAATTTGTAGAACAAAGAAAGGTTTAGAATTGTCAGCTCTGAACCTCCAAAGAATATTAAGTCAGAAGGGACTCAATAATATCGTTTTGGTAATTATCTATCTGTTATAATACTATATTTTCACTTTCTACAAACAGGTGTTACTATCTACGTCAATATGCGTATTGGTGTACGCGAAGTGCATGAAGTACAGCCAGGTGGGAAACTACTACTTTTAAATTACAACAATTCCCCAAAATCAGTACTAGTTGACATCCAACTCACCCAAAAACTAATCTTACAGAGAAATTCTTGGATAGCACCGAGACAACACATGTCTCACTGCTGGTGCCACTTTGGCCAATCAACACATAACACGTGGCCACGTGTCAGACAATTTTTACAACATGTCAAATTATGATTTGCTGAAAGGGTACCAGCATTGAGACATGTGTTGTCTCGGTGCTATCCAAGATTTTCTCAATCTTACAATCTATCTATTATAAAAATTACATTCCTCGCTAGGCTTTAGCGTTTCTCAATGGCTACACCGTAAACACATAGCATCATGCACGAAATATGGCTTTCTTCTCCCGTGGATTCCAAACAATTGCTTTTAATTGGCAAATTATATTAATTGTCAACCCAATATGTGAAACTTGTATCTATCTATATGAAGAAGATGGAAAATGTGAAGCAAGTGTCCTCCTAATTCCTTCCTTGTGGCGACTTTTGTTCCTTTTATGCTAACAACACTCTTCGTCTCCTTCCATTTTTAGTAAAAAATATGTATATATATATATACATATACCCATCATCTTCCAATTCCATCCATGTAACAATTTTCGTGCTGCAACTAGTTCATTCTGATTTTCTGCAACTTCTCTCTCTCCCGTCGACGACCCACACTCTTCACAGTTTGCTCTCAGGTCTGTTTCTGACTCTGATATACGGTGTGAAAAATGATAGATAAGGCGACTAGTATGCACAGTGGTAGCATGCGCAGTGGCGGACTCAAGACCCAGGGTCAGGGGGTGCAAATGCAATCAGTATTGGAGTTAGATTCGGGATGTATGGTGCAATCAAAGTAAATGTACTTACTACCAAGAATACAACCGGATGTCAAATTATTATCCATTTGGTAAATGTAAAATATTTGTTTATTAAATAGTAGGGTTAATGGTCTTTTTGGTACCATATGTTTGCAAAAAATACACTGTTCATACCATTAGTATTTTTTTGTTACCACATGTTTCCATTTTGTACCGTTTGCATACCACCGTTAGTGTTCCGTAAAAAATGGCTGTTAAATGGCATGTGCCATGCACGTGAGCAGCCCAAAACTTTCAATTTTGTTACAATTTAGTCCCTCTAATACATCCCTAATATTTTTTTCAATTTAGTCCTAAAATTTCAAAACCAAACAATTTTTCCAAATTGACCTAGCCAGACCTAGCCATGGGCTAGGTCCGACCCTGGGTCGGGGTCACCGGACCCAGGCGACCCTGACCCAGGGTCGGACTTAGCCTAGGGCTAGGTCCGGCTAGGTCAATTGGGACCTAGCCCCAATTTAACTCAATTGGGGCTAGGTCCCAATTGACATAGCCGGACCTAGCCTAGGGCTAGGTCCGACCCTGGGTCAGGGTCGCCTGGGTCCGGTAACCCCGACCCAGGGTCGGACCTAGCCCATGACTAGGTCCGGCTAGGTCAATTTGGAAAAATGGTTTGGTTTTGAAATTTTAGGACTAAATTGAACAAAATAAAAGTTAGGGATGTATTAGAGGGACTAAATTGTTACAAAATTAAAAGTTTTTGGCTGCTCACGTGCATGGCACATGCCATTTAACGATCATTTTTTACGGAACACTAACGGTGGTATGCAAACGGTACAAAATGGAAACATGTGGTACCAATTTGGTAAAAAAAATACTAATGGTATGAATAGTGTATTTTTTTGCAAACATGTGGTACCAAAAGGACCCTTAACCCTAAATAATATCATGTTCTAAAACATATTTAGCTAATTTTTAATTTATTCCATAAATGAGTATTCACTAATAATACATATATATTAAGTATTACCACCAAATATATATTAATGCTGAAAATGTGAAAATAACTAAGATCGTGTATCTCTCAGTCTGGCTATCCAGCAATCGTAATTTTGAAATTTATGTATAGATGAGATGACTAACCTTTAATATTATCCAAAAAAAGACATGTCTTTTTCCCAAAAACACATCTTTTTCCCAAAAAAATACGTATTTTCCCCAAAAGACATGTCTTTTTGCCTAAGACATAACACGGTTAAATATGTTGCACAAATTTGTATGTCATTCGCATGCTTCAATCGGTTGATTAAGCATTTCTAAAAATCATTGATCAAACTATTCCTCATTAAACTAAACTAATGACAAAAACTACTGCGGATTATTTTAGTAATACCTTTGTATTTATTTATTTTAATAAATATAAATTATTATTTAGAATCTTAGATAGTTAGATAGAGTCTTAGATATACACTTAAGTAGGAAGTGTTTTATACTTAAATGAGAGAGTGCGATATTTACCTATATACTACAATATTCACTATATCTATACAAATTACATAAAGTTGAGGGAGTGCGACTACGCCTCTCAACTACATAAATTACGGGTAGATTTCATTTCCACTACTTAATATAAAGTCTAGATATGAAAATTTGGATATTATATATACTTTTATTTTTTTAATGAAATTTTATTTGTTTTGAATATAGTTTTTTTTTTTACAAACTATGTGTTTGCTCCAAACTTATCTAATATGCCGACCTAAGCTCGAATCTGACTATCTGAACTTTTAGTAATAGTTAAGTTGATTTATTCATATATGTAGTTAATACTTAATATTTTTTTTAGCCAAGTAGTTATACTTAATATTTGCTATGGTAAGATAAGAATAATAAATTTTATATAAATTGAACAATCATTTTTTCAAAATAAATTAAAGCTTTATTCTTCTTCATGTTATTTAATGGGAGAGAATAACTTAATATATAAATTTCTAAAATTCATTCGATTCCGGATGATAAAGAATATGATTTTCTACTGCCCTTGATAATAGTTGCGATTACATATTTTGTAATGGCAACCAGATATTTCATTATGCATATTTGCTTTATATGTCAACAAGATTGACGTGTCCACCCTGAGCCGGTGGAAGCTGAATAGGAGAATGAGGCACAGTTACATGCAGGTCTGCCACCTCCTGCAGTGTAATTAATAATATATAATATATATTATAAATATTTGAAAATAAAAATAATTTAAGATCAAATTATTATTATAATTAAATAAATGATTATATATATGGAATGTAATTATTAAAATGATAATGTATATATGTTTAAATTAATTATGACAAGTAAAATTATTAATAGTATACATGTTTATAATTTCTTCTTTGGAAGTTAATTTACTTTTCATTTAACATATGATTTACTTTTCAATTAATATATATGATTATATAGTTAGTCGAGTCAGCAACTGATACATGACATGCAACAACTATAAAAAATTAAGATAAAATTGACTTATTAAAAAAAAAAGACTTGAAAAAAAAAATAAAAAAAAATTACAACATCTTAAACATTAAAGTAGCGACTTATAAAATCTTAATAAAAAAATCCATATAAAAATATCTATTTAGGTCTCTAAATTTACTAGAATGGCCCGAGCTAAATTAACCAAAGAATTCGAAAATCCAAAGGAATTGGCCCGATCGTGTTCCGGATAGTCCTGAGCAAAGAGCTTTGTTTTTAGGTCTGAACTATCACCCATGTTAACGGGAGATGTCTGAAATTTAAAAAGTTAACAACGGATGTCTGAAATTTCAGTTTTGTTGATAACAGCGGTCTCACGTTATTAACTTTTTAAATTTCAGACCTCTCCCGTTAACATGGGTGATAGTTCAGACATTTCATAGGTTCTTAACCTTGTTTTTAGTGAACTCCTTGAGCATTCATTGCAGTTTTGAAATTCAAGGGTCACAACAACTGCACTAGCAATTGTGAATTATCACATAGTAAGACAATTAAACCCACCAACCAAAACCCACTATATTCATGAAAACATATTAAATCCAAAATCTCTAAGCTAGGTACAAAAACTAGATAGGTTTTATCTGAATTTTAATTGTCTGCACTAGAAATTCTCATCCATCTCGCTAACAATTCTGAGATAGCTAAAATAGGATAGCTCACAAATTGGTGTAAGCACACTAAATTAGAAATTATTTTTTCTTCAAATTGCTGATTAAACTCCTACGATTTCAAGTGATCCATTCTTAAAAACTTAATATCTACTTTTACAATCAAAATTCAGCATGCATCACCACAAGCTGGAAAGCAAAAAAAGTTTCTAATACCAAAAACTAACCTTATCCGTCAAGAAGGGTCAGACCTATTTGAGGCTAGGGTTGAGCAATGGTCCATCAAGACCAAGAATAAAAGACCAAGTTTTTTTGGACCAAGACCATTGGTCCTCCTTTATTGGTCTTATTTGGTCATGGTCTCAGTTTCGGTCTAAGATCGTAAAACCCTTTAAAACCATTCAAGACCATCGAAGACCCAAATCTAATTATATTAATGTTACAGAAGACCAAATTGAAACCGAAACTAACAACGAAAGCAAGTATTTATTACACCACCGACAAAAGTGAGCAATCATAATATTATTCCTTTTATGCCCTTGCCAATTTGAGGAGATTACTTTTACATAATTTTTTATTAGAAAAGTATGTAAAACATGCAACATGTTTGAAAAAAAATGGTTTTATGGACCATTATGATTTAAAATGTACAACATGTTTGAAAAATATGGTTTTATGGACCAATATGTTTTAAAATGTATAACATGTTTGCAAAAGATGGTAAAATGACATTCTATAAATTTTAAAAATAAAAAGTGTTTTTATTAAAAAAAACTCAATATTAGTTATGTCAAATAAAAATTAACTTATTAAATTTATATATGCAATAATTTGTTCAATGTTGGGTAAGGTTTGGACAATTGTGTGTACTTTATCTAAAAGTCAATTTGACATTTTACATAAGATTCATATTCTCTATTTTTTTTCTAAACGGTTTTTCTTCTACTTGCTATTATTTATTATTATTATGGATTAATAAATAAATTGTTACCTGGATTTTGATAGAATTACAAATTACTACATGAAATTTATCTTTTTAATATTTACTACTTAAACTTTTAATTGCAATTTAGGGTTCAACATCTAGGTAGTGATGCAGTTATTAACCATGTAAATTATAGATATGGTAATATGTAATATATATATATATATATATATATATATATATATATATATATATATATATATTATTTTTAAAATTTCAAATGCGTGGAATGTCATTTTACCATCTTTTGCAAACATGCTATACATTTTAAAACATATTAGTCCATAAAATCATTTTTTTTCAAACATGTTGCATGTTTTACGTACTTTTCCGTTTTTATTGGCCAATATTACTTTTCCTCAATGATGATATCTTTCTATTGGCAAAAATGACTTCTGTTGGCAAAAAAAAAAAAAAAAAAAAGGCAAAAATGACATTTTTTTATTTGAACTTTTTATTATCTTATTTATTAATAATACCAATATAAGACAGATTTATATAGTTAAAATTGTCTTGTAATTAAAAATATGCAATCTCTGCTTACATTTATTATAGAGTTTAAGGTCGTAATCAAACTCTTATAAATTTATTATTAGTTTTAATTTTAATTGTTAATATTTATCCTCTACTCCACTATATTATATATAATTATAATAACTGCATTTTCAATTTATGATTATTACGAAAATAATACTGGACAAATTAAAAAAAAAATTAAAAATGGTCCTAAATGGTCTTGACCAAAACCAGAACAAAAAAGACCAAGACCATTTTAAATGGTTCAAATGGTCATAGTTTGGTCCTGGACCATTTAAAGGAGGATCATTTTCAAACAGTCTCAGATGGTCCTGGTTGGTCCTAGGACCAGGACCATCTTTGCTTAGTCCTACTTGAGGCAAACCCCTGGGATGTGTAGTGGGATATTGATAGAGGGCAATTATGCCTCTGGACGGCTCTAGACAGAGGGAAATTATGGTTTCGGTTTTGGATTTGGAGCAGCTACTCCGGAGAGTGTCCGGCAGCCTTCTGTGGTACACCGTTGACGACCTCCGGCGAGAGAACATCGACCTCCGAATTCCACCCGAGCGAACAACGACCTCCAAACAAGTGACGAAACGACAGAGTAGCCTAAGACTGGAGCGAGAGGCGGCATCAGAGTCAGAATGGAGCATCGGAGTCGGAATGGACCGACGACGTCATTGATTGATAAATGTGTGAGTTTCCGCTTAGAAGGGGCTGCTGTGGAATTTTTTTTTTCCAATGGCTGCTGTGGAATTGAACTGGGAAAACAAGGTTTTTTTTATATATAAATGGAACCATCGATTCCCAGTCGAGGGTTTGACCTTTATTTTGGTCAAACCCTCGACTCCCAGTTGAGGGTTTGCCTATTTTTGTAATTTCAATTATTGGTGCTCAATTTCGTATAATATTATAATATGCTTATTTTGGTATTTTTTTTTCGAAAATGTAACCAAATAGTCACATTTGTAAACATATGTAATTAAAATACACGTTTGAACCAAATTGGTCACATTAGCAAACGTAAGTAACCAAACTATATATTAACCCTTATATTAATGACCTTTCATGAACAATGTCATATATGACCCATATGCCAACATCTCATTCTCGTCGGGATAAGAGGTTACTTGTCAATATCAATCCTTATCTGTTTATCACGCTTCTGCTTCTTTCATACGAGGCTAGCAATGCGACTGGCGAACATTACGAGCATGTGCTACTCATCAGTTAAGAGTATTGTAGTGTCAACATAATTACATTCCTCATTTGTAAAATTTTAAGTGTTGTTTGTATCCTGGGTCATATGCTTATTTTGGTAATTTTCTCGAAAATGTAACCAAATAGTCACATTTGCAAACGTTTCAGCCAATCACATCACCATTAGCAATATTGTGCAATTAATCATTCTCACTACCAATAATAAATATAGAGAAAAGCCTAATGTCTAGAACCCTAGTCTACTTCTTCTTACCCGTGAGACTTAGTTTGTGGAGAATTATGTCATCCTTTTAGTAGTAGGTAGCACAAAATATTTCTTGCATAAAGTTCCACCAAACCAAGAAAAACTCGGAAGAAAAGTTTCTTGTAATCGAAACGATTTGGATATTTTTGAAGTCAAGTATGTCTTAATATGAAATCTTGGAAGTAGGAAGAAGTTGGAATTGATTTAGTATATGCAAAGGAATGAGACCTAACCCGAATAGAGGCACCACGAACATTACGGAGAACATCTTGGTCGATCCCATTTTGGTTCTTTGAGATTTCAACAAAGCTGGGATCGGCTGTAGACTGACTCATTTCAGAATTGACGAAGGCACAACACAATTATATGAGTTAGAAGAAAGATGCTTCTGCGACCTATCTCTCTCTCTCCTTCCCTCCTCTCTTAAAGGAGCTATTGAGTTTCTTGTATCTCAGTGTATGGCTGAAAACCTAACATTGGCCAAACATATGACACCCTTTAACGCTTTGTAAAATGGCCGGTAAAGAAATGAAGGACACTGAAAAGTACACAAATCATTAATATGAATTTTTGTCCCAAATACCAGGTTTCATAACTCAAATTTAAAGAATGATAGGTTTATTAAACCAATATACTATGTTGCACAACTGGGAGTAGTGCAGTGTCACCTTGTTTTTTGGTTACAAGAAAAATCTAGAAATTTGAATTAACTAGGTAATTAAGATGTTGCGCAAATGGGAGTAGCGCAATATTGTAACGGAATTAACTCTATAGCGCTATTCCGAGTAGCACTACATATTCAACAAATTAATGACTTTTTTGCAGCAATAAATACGTAGCGCTAAAGAGTTAAATTCTGGCAACTAACGGTCATAAATGTGACTGTTACAATGTTGCGCTACTCTAGTTGCGAACATCTTAGTTATTTGAGTAATTCAAATTTAGGATTAATCTTGTAACTTAAAAAATAAGGTAACATTTCACTACTCGGAGTAGCTCAATACTATGTTGCGCTATTTCCAAATACACAACATTGTATATTGGCCTACCAAACTCACAATTCGTTATTTGAGTAACGAAACTGGGTATTTGGGATAAAAATTCCATCAACATCGTCAAAAGAAACGAACATCTAGCATTGCTGATTCCCATTAGGAAAAAAGTGAAAAATTGCAACACAAGGTCTGTTTCTCCAATGCCACCGAAATTACCACAACACAACATAGCTCATATACAGAGTAGTAGCAGTAAAGTTACAAAACACCACTTTCCCTTACGAAGAAAGCCATACAAATAATAGGCTACACGACAGAACCAAGCAGCCAGGAACACAGATGAGAGAAAAATGGCATCTTCCATTTGTTTATTACCCCAGGGCAAGTTGTTCAAAAACTTTCGATTGCCTTGGCTTCTTTCTTCAATCAATAATCAAAATCAGCATCCATTTTGAAACTCGAATGAATGGATTAGCTTGAAGGAACGTACGAGAGCTCCAACCGACCCGTCCATTCCTCACCTGGCTTGAGGGTTATTGGTTTCTCAATGGCTGCACCGTCAACACACAGCATCTGTTTGTATTCTTCATCCCCAAAGTCATGCATGAATTTGGCTTTCTTCTCCCATGGATTCCAAACAACTGCTTGTAATTGGGAAATTATATTTTCAAACCAATATTTGGAAAATTTTACCCATCTATATTTTGGTTTGAAGAACGTGAAAGCTTACCTACGTCAGGAAGTCCTTCCTTCCGTATGGTGAAAGTTCTCTTCCTTTCGTGATCAAATATGGATATATCTGAGGAACCCAGATATACACGGTCCACCTATGAATGAAAACTAGCACTCTCAGCAAAAAATCATACCATGATAATAATGAAGATATTTAAAATATCCATAAAAAGGACTTAGATAGCTTTTCTTTTTATATGTGATAAACATAAAATATGGCAATTAGGTTAGCTTGCGCTAAGAATACTATTCTTCCATCCATTTTCAGCAAATATACTCATCTTCCATCCACTCGTGAGTTGGGTTGTCATTTTTAGTAAAACTCAAAATATGGTAACTGAAACACTATCCCTAAAGTTCAATAACCAGTTTGACATTTATCACTATGAATATCTACGCACAGTCAGTAAATATAGAGTTGCTTTACCTCCGATTCAAATGTAAGAGCATCTCCTTGCTCAGTGAATCGCTCTCTTTGGGCGAGGTTGTCGAGATAGTCAAGTGTCTCCAATCCCTCAACTCTTACCTCACTGTTGATAAAGTCATAAAGATAATTTAGTTTAGGAGGTAATGTTGCTTTCAGCTTTCATCTATATATGTGTGTGAAATTAAACCAAGAGATTAGTGTGTCGTTAAAATAAGAAAATTCTACTAACTGAAAAACGCATTCTAAGACCAATCAACCACAAGCTAGAGACTGAAACAAGAAGCTTCAACATTTAAAGCAACCTGAAAGAACATAATAACTATTTCTATATCAGCTCAGCTGCAAAATCTCAAATTTTAGCGGCAGTCATGGATGGGAGAGGGACCATTGCAACAATTTCAATACTGTGGTGTCTTTCGTTCTAAAATTACCTTATATCAGAGATAGCAAAGTATGTGTGGTAGGCAATTGAGAAGCTGAAAGGTTTACAGTTAACGTTACGGATGCGTGATATCATGGTCAGATACCCATCTGCTGACAACGACACCCTCACGCGAAACTCGAAACTGCATAAGTAAAAAAAAGAAGAAGAAGGAAGGTTGAGCATTTAGTGGAAAATCAGATGTCCATTAAAGTGAGACTGTCAAAAGAATTAAGCATGTAAAATTCATAAATTGCCAAATGTTTTCAGCTTTAGAAGATCATACCTGTGAGGCCATATCTTAAGATCATCTTCTGATGGTTTGAGAAGCAGATCAATATAGGATTTGCCATTAAAATCATTTGGAAGCAATGCTGGTGGCTGTTCTTCAACAATCCAAATCTTATTCCTTGCAAAGCCATGTTGCTCTAGTGTTCCTCGCTTCCCAAACTAAAAGATATATTAATGCCATTGAACCAAGATCGTGAGAAGATTCAAAAAAAAAAACAAAAAATCATGACAATATTCCAACCCGAAGGTTTTCATAAATATGTAAGATTGTACCTGTGGAAAACAGATAGGAATTCCTCCTCGAACTGGAGCAGGTGGTTTGAAAGTAGCCTAATGTGCATAAGTACAGTTTGAGAGATGGAGAAACAGTGAGTGGAACAAATATACGCACACAATTTGAGCGTTTTGCTGTGATAAAACAATAAGAAGAGCAGCACCATTGATTACCTTGCTGCTAACAAACAATAGTTCTTCTCCCTGTTCAGTTCTCCAGGAAAGGACCTGCCCTCCATGCAAACTGATCTGGTAGCGGTCCAAGATAAAGACATGTTAGATTAGAAGCAATCAATTTTTTGTCAGTTTGATGTCATGTTCTAGCACAAACAGCATTTCATGCATATAGTTCCACCAAACCAAGAAAAAGTCGGAAGAAAAGTTTCTTGTAATCGAAATGATTTGGAGACTTGTGAAATCAAGTATGTCTTAATATGAAATCTTCGAAGTACGAAGAAGTTGAAATTGACTTGATAAAAAAATGCAAAGGAATGGGACCTAACCCGAACAGAGGCACCGCGAACATTCCGGATAACAACTTGATCGATCCCCTTCTGGTCGTTAGAGATTTCAACTAAGCTGGGATCGGCTTCGGTAGACTGACTCATTTCAGAATTGACGAAGGCACAACACAATTGAATGAGTTAGAAGAAAGATGCTTCTGACCTATCTCTCTCTCTCCTTCCCTCCTCTCTTAAAGGAGCTATTGACTTTCTGGTATCTCAGTGTATGGCTGAAAACCTAAGCGATTGAGCTTCTCAACACTTTCTCGTGACAAATCCAGTTTTACGTGGATCCAAGGGGCAAACAACTGTAGCAGCTACCCTAATCTTTATTTCTTCAGTGGATGGAAGTCCAAACCGTGAATCGTTGCTCAACCACACAGACAATTGAGTCCGGAAGCACGACAAGCGCTTAAAATCCCTAATTTGACTGAAATTCCAGCAAGAAGAAGTCGAGATTCCGTACCTTGAGAAGACGAATCTTGAATTCCGACCCCTAAAATGAGAGAAAGGCGACCGGATTCCAGGTCAATTGGGAAATTGAAGAGAGTAGAGGGGTGTATTATGAATCAACAACACACGGTCAAGAAAAGGGTGCGGACTTTATAGAGAAATTCAAAGGAGCACAGTGCGGTGGAGACTCTTTGAGATGAAGGGAAGAAGAAAGGTTGTTCTTGGGGCTATGAAGAAGATACCTAAGAGTGGCTGACTGCCTGGCCTGGCCCAGAAAGAAAGAATGAGAAGTCAAACAGCAAGGCAAGGTTTGCTTGCTTGCTTGCAGTATAAGACAGACGAGCCGCAGCGCATGCGAATAAATTTCCACGACGTCTTATTAACTGAATTAACCGTCTTATCTTATTTCTAAGCCGGTAGATAAAAGTAAAACAGATATATGCAACCAACGCAACTCCTTCCAAATACAAAATTACGTTGACTCGTTGAGGTGGTAATTTTAGTGTGTGCCGTAAATTTAGGTTTGGTTCTCCACGAGGTGAGGAGTGAAGTGCCGTAAATTGACCCCAATTGAACCATTAGGTAGGTGCAATTCACCTACTTATAAGTCGCACTATGACTAAATTCGAGGACTAAATTGAACAAAATAAAAGTATTTAACGGTCAAACTTAACATTTGACTAACGAATGCACAAAAAACCTATAAAATGAAATATTCGACAAAAAAAAAACTACAAAATAAAACATATGACACAAAAAACCTACATTGATAAAACATATGACACCAAAAACACTTTAACCAATTTATATTTTATTATACATTATATACTTTCTAGCTTTGTAACGTATTTAACATATTCCAATTTTTACCATTCTAACACAAGTAAATATATAAACAACTATATGTATTCTATAATATTTATGCATCATTCTTACTAGAATTTTAAACTTGTGTGCGTATATAATATGAATAGTATCAAGAAATTGAGATACATTATCTTAAATTGTAAAAGATTTCGTCGTTGAAATGGATGTGGTGGTGAAAGCAATTTTGTTTCGTTGAATATATTGAAAGTATATAGTAGAATGAATGATATAAATGAAAGCAAGGGTGTTGTTTGTAGGAGCAGATATATTTGTAGAACACTCGTATATGAACGAGAATCGCGTACGATAGTTAACGTAATGTGTTAAATACATGTTGTCCGAACGGCTAGAACATGTCACAAACGACCGATATAGTAAAGGTACATATATATATATATTGGTAAAAGAAACTTGTACGCTGTTATTTATGTATTTGAGTTCTACGAGCTGGGTATTTTGATGAAAAATTAATACGGTTGTCCCAAAAGTTCAAACCTAAAATCTATGAGATAGAACAGAACGTACTAAGACTCAATAGTAGGGGTAAACAAGTCAAACTACTCATGAGTTATTTGAGGTCGATATTTAAAATCGACTCGCTAAATTTCGAGTCGAGCTTTTTTTTTATTGAGTCGAGTACACGTTCATTTATACTCGTCTCGAGAAGCTCGCAAGTCTAATCAAGTTTTTTTTCTTCCTACAACTTATTCAAATTGAGTTCGAGTTTTACATAATATTATTTATACAATCACATCAATTATCGAGTTCGAGTTTGAGCTATTTTAATTAAGCAATTTTAAACTTAATGAAGGAGTCGAGATAAACTCGAACTTGTCGAATATGGTATCGAGTTGAGCTCGAAATTCAAAGAATCAAACTCAAACAAATTAGACTTCAAATAAAATGATTAAAGCCGAGCTTGTTAAATACTCAAAAGTAGAGAAAGAAAGGAGACATAAGACCATTGTTCTTCAATCCCTCATAATTTGCATCTAAACTAATTACATCCAAACTAATTATTGCTAATAACATTCAATTAATCCATAATATTGTTGAATATTTTTGTATTCTCCAGTCATTCTCCGAATTAGTTTCTTCTAGACTGTTCTGAATCTACGGCTAGTGGGCCCAGAAGAGATCTCTTGTAAACCCTAGAAGCTCCGTTTCCCTTCGGGTACCGAAACCCAGTGGCACCTAACTTAACCGCTTTCTTCCGCTTTCTTGATCACCATTACTTTTCTTCCTGATAGCGTTTCTTATACTGTATACATTCAGATTTTTCGTCTTCAATCCAGCGAAGGCCATGGCAACGTCCAGTTCCGACGACATCGACGTTAGGTCCGTAGTTGAAGCTATCTCCGTCGACAGTAGCGATGCTCCACTCTATCAGGTCGAAAGCCTCTGCATGCGCTGCGGTGAAAATGTAAACTTTCTATGCCATAATCTTTACTTTACGTATATGCCATATATTTTGCTTGCTAATGTCTCAAAATGTGCTTTTTGGGTGTGGTTGAAGTTAATCTGATAACGAAGCTTCGAAAGAAGAATTATTCGATTTTGCTGTGCTTTTTACTGACAACGTTGAATTTTGTCAAAATTCAGGGTGTGTCGAGATTTTTACTGACATCAATTCCGCATTTTAGGAAGGTATATGATGGGCGCTCACATTTTTTTTTTCTTTTACAGTATGTAGAACTTTATTGAATATTATTAAGTTTGTTGTGCATATAATGGCCTGATTTTAGAGTCCTGAACATCTCTGCAGATATTACTGTCAGCTTTCGAGTGTCTACATTGTAATGAGAGGTGTTGTCCGTAATCTTTCTGAGTATTGTACAAAAAGTTCGTTTTCTGGGAACTCTTGATTCCATGTTTCACGTACTATCTCCAGGAATAATGAGGTGCAGTTTGCTGGAGAAATCCAGCCCCGGGGATGTCACTATCAGTTGAATGTTCCTGCAGGCGATCGTAAGGTTGGTTGGCTGCTCCATGAATTTGTCTGTTAACGAATTTACTACCTCATATGTTATTGCAGTCTAAAAGGCAACTTCAAAATCATTCAGTAGTTTCATGAATTTAAACGATAATTTTTTTTTTCCTTCTTTTTGCTTTTTTGCCCTTGGATCTTGCCATTAAGATTGGTGCTCCTAAGAAACTAATCTAAGCTCCTCCTATTTCTGGAATATTCTGTATGTTTAAAGAGATTTAACTTCTCTTTCTGAAAAAGGGAAATTGAATCAGCCTACTGCAAGAAAATGGCATTACTTAGGAGGAGAGAAACACAATGTTCTTTCATATGATTTAGACTTTAGTCATTGGTAAAGTCGAATGCAGCTCAGTTAAAGTAAGAGTGAACCTAAGAGGTCTAGGTTTTCCTTGCACAGATTATCAATGATCTAATTTATTTACGTGCAGTTTTAGGATTTGAGAACCTAAATGTTGGAACTATTATTAGTATTTGCAGTATGATGTTTGTTGTAAGATTACTGTAATCTGATTCTTAGTGAAGTTAAAATATTCAATAAAGTTCTCTGCTCTTATGGAGATCTCCTTTGTTATTTGAAATAGGTTCTTGACCGGCATGTAGTAAAATCTGATTCGGCTACCATTAAGGTAAGTGTTGGTCTAATTTTACTAAGTGTTTAAACTTGTCTGATTCTTTAATATGCTAAAATTACATAATTTTGGGACTTTCCAGGAGCTATGATTATTTGTCTGAAACATCCATTTGGTGTTAGTTAATTTTGGCATATTTTTCAAGCCTCAATGACTTTTATTCTCTGTTCGTTCTATTTTTTTTGTGGTACCCTGTTTACTGAAGGACTGTTGCTCTTTCCGTTTGGTTGCAGATTCTTGAATTGGATTTTGAGATTCCTCCTGAGGCTCAGAAGGGATCACTCTCCACGGTATGCAAATTGAAACAAATACATGCCCCCTATTACAAAGTCTAGACTAATTACTAATACTAAGATTGTGTTGGTTGAGTCTTAGTTACAAACAGCTTGGAAGGTTAAAACTGTATAGATAGGGGGAAGATGAGGAGACACATTGAAGAAGTAATTAGTTTCGTCACTTTAAAACAGAATGAGCTCCGAATAGCTTCTAATTGAAATTTGTGGCATTTACTTCTCTTCTCGGTTGCTGCTCCTCTCAATTCTCAGGCATCAAACTTCTTGTTAGTTAACATTTAATTTTTAGAAAAGTACAACATAAAGAAAATAAAATTCCATTTATCATTTACACGGCATCTCCGCCAGATCTAGTGTTCTTATATGTTCCAACTTCATCATTTTGCTTCATGTTTTTGGTTGATTGCAATTTGCAAGAAAAGGCTTCATGTTTTTTGAGGTTCATTTTCTCAATATATGCTATAAATATGCAGGCTTTTGCTCATAATTATTATACTGAGTCTCCATGATCTCTCAGTTTCTTATATTCCTGCCTGACATCTATGTAAATGATTCTCATTGATATTTACAGGTAGAAGGTATACTAGTCAGAGCTATTGATGAGCTTCAAGCTCTCCAAGAAGAGCGTAAGGTTAGTAATAAAATGTGCTCAAGAATCTTCACTATCTCACATTTTTTAGAGGAGTGATACATGTTCCGAACATGTATCATGACATGTTCCGAATGTAGAGACAATGGCATCAGTGGTAATTATCATCACTTTTTAGTCCATTTTGCAACCAGACACATTCGGAATTCCTCGGCCTCCACATTTCGGAATCTTTATCAATTCTGCATTTTTTTTTTAAATTTTTAGTACCCAATACAATGAAATTTCTCTTTGCAGAAAGTGGATCCTGAGAGGGCAGAAGCAATTGAACAATTTCTAGTGAAGTTGAAGGCTTGTGCAACTGGAGGTTCATCATTTACCTTCACACTAGATGATCCTGCTGGAAATAGCTTCGTTGAAAACCCGTGAGTTATTATGTCAGATCTTATAGTATTTGCTTAACATGCTTGTGCGTTTGTCTAAATAGAACTAAATTTGTGACAGTTTTGCTCCTTCTCCTGATCCATTCATGACTATTAAGTTTTACGATCGAACACCGGAGCAGCAGGCACTACTAGGGTACCTTGCTGACCCTAGAGATTGTCAAGATGCAGTGCCTTCAGAAGAAGTGAGTAACAACGCTAATCAAATCCAGGGAGCACCTCATGGAGCTATTGGAGCTGCAGCTGGTCATCGGGCCATCGCTCAGAGTAATAGTGCAGAGATCTCTGATGCTCTGTTCCGCTACTCTTCGCCAGAAGAAGTATGTGGCCATTACGATTTTGATATATTCATATCTACTTTTTTTACTAGAATATTCCCGTCTACTTCAGAGTTATATTTTCTACACATTATGGTTATGCGTCTATCTTAATTTAAGGCCCTCTGTTGGCTGCTTTTGTTTGTAGGTGATGACTTTCCCCTCAACATGTGGAACTTGTGCTGCTAGATGTGAAACTCGGATGTTTGTCACGAGTATCCTTTTGCGTCACCTGAATCTAATACTTCTTATTCGTGAGAACAAAGCGGAGTCACCTTGTCTCCTACATGACAGACTTGGGCTTCTGATCAGATATATCATTTAAGAAATGACCTTAGTTGGATTCACAAATTCAGGGAATTTACTTAGAATTGAGAATTGATGATCCATTGCTTGAATATTATTGATAAAAATAATTAAAATTAACATAAAAACCCTTGTCCACGGGGAAAATGAATGGCAATAAAAAAGGAACATAGATTCAACAAAACTGAAGATGGGTATACATAAACATATATTTTAAAATTACATAATTTGAGACCACACGGTAAGATGTATGATTTCTTTCTAAATTTAGTCCTTTCTAGCATTAGTTAAAAATATAAAGGGAACACTTTCTCTATTTTTCTTCCTGTATTATTTGCATTTAGCATTTATAGAAGTAGATACTGAGACAACACATCTCCAGCATTCATGATTTACTTCAGTTCATCATATTCTTAGGATTGTTATGGTTGATGTATTAATCTTTCTGTGTACCATCTTGGATTTTCCTTTGCATAATTGCAGTTACACTAAGTTGTGTTGCATGATGAGTTACTGTTGACCTTAAGCCATAGAAAGATATCCCATATTTCAAGGAAGTAATTGTGATGGCCTCGACCTGTGATGCTTGCGGCTACCGGAATTCTGAGGTTTGTACTTTCTCTATTCTAGCTTCCTCTTTCTCACTTTAGCGTCTATTGATTGGTTAATGTGTTTCCTTCCAGGTGAAGCCAGGAGGACGAATTCCAGAGAAGGGGAAGAAAATCACTCTTCATGCCAATAATGCCAAAGACCTAAGTCGGGATGTGATTAAGGTTTGATAGCTTTACTTGGAATTTCTTGTACTGTTCTGTTAGCGCTTCCTGCCAAATTTTCTTTGCTATAGTATAGCAGTCTTCCTAAGAAGAAACTCAGAAATCATTGCCAGATTTTCCATACCACTTCATGTTACTTTGGATCTCTTGATTAGATGATTATGATAATACCATGATTTGATAGTGTATTGCATTATGATACTCTTGAAAATTAGATCTTGATAACAAATTAAGGATTATCAGCATTAGAAGTTAGAACCAGCAAAGATAAATACTAACACTGCACTACACTAAACTACACTACACTGCACTGCATATACATTATTGGTTAATTAGCAGCTTGTTAGCTGAACTTTCAGGGTATGGGTTGTTTTTAGCTGAACTTTTAGAGTATGGACGGTTGGACTCATAGTATATGGACAGTCTGGTAGATAAACGTTTATTAAGATGCTAATTAGGTCTCACGTGTTGGCAAAAAAAAGGTGTCACATGGATAAGATATGCACCTTTTCGTTTTGAATTAACCGAGGGTTGGATGGAGCTAGTTAATACTTAATTGTAAGTTTTTTTTTGTCCAACTGACAAATTGTAAAAAAAAAACAGTTAAGCTAGCAAACATACTGCTACATGTTCAGGTAGCAAGTTGCTATTTAACCCATTATTTTCCATTCATTTCAACCTGGTTGTTTTCTACTAGAACTTACTCTGCAATATTTTGATATGTTTTGAACAGTTGTTGCTTGTTATATGATATAAAGAGGATAGTTAAGCTAGTTAATACTTAATTGTAATTTTTTTTTTGTCCAACTGACAAATTGTAAAAAAACAGTTCAGCTAGCAAACATACTGCTACATGTTTAGGTAGCAAGTTGCTATTTAACCCATTATTTTCCATTCATTTCAACCCGGTTGTTTTCTACTAGAACTTACTCTGCAATATTTTGATATGTTTTGAACATGGTTGTTTTCTACAGCTACTAGAACTTACTCTGCAATATTTTGATATGTTTTGAACAGTTGTTGCTTGTTATATGTAATAGAGAGGAGCCCAGTTCTCTATATATATACGAAGCAGTTCTTTGGTTATCAAACTTTTATGGTTTACTTCCTGATGGTGTAATTACTTAAATATTGTAACAGTCAGATACTGCTGGCATAATTGTGCCAGAGCTTGACTTGGAGTTGGGTAGCGGCACCTTGGGGGGACTTGTTACAACTGTTGAAGGTTTGATCACACAGATTAGTGAAAGTAAGTATGTCGGTTTCGTCATGGTACAAGCTTCAGACGTGATCAATTGCCGATTTTTTTTTCTTTCCAGTTCTGAAGTACTAAACAGCTGAATTTACTGTGTCACAGCTTGTTCCAGGATATCTAGTAAATATATGTATTCCGAAAGGGCATAATTTCTTTCTTGATTTTTCGATGTTTATCTTTTTATACATTCTCTTGGTCTTAAGTCTTTCTGTTGCTGTTAGAAGCTTTTTTGTTTCTCAAGCAAATGCAAGCAGATAATTGACTTCTGTAAAAACTGCAGGCCTCGAGAGGGTGCATGGATTTACTTTTGGCGACAGTATTGGTGAAGATAGGAAAACTAAGTGGCAAGACTTCAGAACGAGGCTTAACAAGGTTACTAAAACCGAATCTTTTACCGATTAAGATTTCTTAATGGGTTTAAATTTTGAGCCCTTTGCAAAAATCAAGCAACTTGTTTTCTTGAACAGCATGCTGAAATTCCAACTGCAAAAATCAACGTAAATTGCACATTACTATGCGGTTGAAAGAAAGTTCAGTTTGCTTTTTTGTCAAGGAAAAAAAATGTCCGGTTTTGTTTTTCTGTGAAAAGCCTAAAGCTTCGCTGGTGCATATCCATCTGAATCAACCACTTGTGGGCGTGGATTTGCATTTCCGCTTGATAAAATATGAAGATCAGACCTTGCTTTTTTTACCATATATATAAGTACTACGCTATTTGATTTTGTTCTTCTGAAGAATGAAATATTTTGAATTTGTTGCTTGCAGCTCTTAAGTATGGAACAGCCGTGGACTCTAATACTTGATGATGCCTTGGCGAATTCATTCATTGCTCCGGCAACTGATGATATTAAAGATGACCATCAGTTAATATGTAAGTGGCTCTATTATCTTTGTGGCTTACTTAAATACAAAACAAACAGTACCAGATAACGGGAAAGAACCGATTTTTGCGTTCAGTTGGTTACTCTGATCTAAATACAATGCTCTGATCTGAATACGTATTTTGCAGTTGAGGAATACGAAAGATCGTGGGAGCAAAATGAGGAATTGGGGCTAAATGATATCGATACATCTTCTGCGGATGCTGCTTATGAAACAGCCGAATCTGTTGCACAGAGGTGAATGCTAAGGAAGCGGTAGTAGTTCACTCTATATCGTTTTCCATGTGGGTTGGTGATTGAGGAGCGCTATGCTTGATGATTTTAATTATTTTTACTGGTGTAAAACTGTAATTTTGGTGTGTAATGAATGAAGGCGTCGAGTAATTATTATTATATTAAGTTCCCTATTTTCTTACATCAACCAAGTTCCAACTTTTTTGCACAAAAAAAGTTCAAAGTTCCAACTGAGCGACTTTATTGGCATTTTTTGTTCCAGAAAAAAAGAATAGTCTAGTAGTGTTGTCGAGTTTAAATTTATTTGGTACACAATGTTTTGATTTTTTTAGTCACGATTTGGTGATTTTATCCTACCAGACTTGACGGTAACTAGTGCGCAATCGATGCAAAACGTAATCTCATTACTAGTCTAGTAGTGTTAAAAGCAGACTAGGTTAAGTTTTTTTTTTTTTTTTCTTCGTGGGGTGGTCCATGCCTTCTTTAGAGTCCTTTCTTTATGAGAAATTATTACTTACCTCGGTTCCAACAGCTGGGATACAGTTGATGGCACACTGACCAATAGGACGGTGACAGTTGACAATTTATTTGACATATGTGCAGATTGAGTGACACGTGTCACTCTCTTATTGGTTGTGTGCCAACATTTGGATGCCAGCTGTTGAGACCGCTGTAGATAATAATTTCTCATTCTCTTATCGCTAAGAAAAAATTCTTGGTTGCCACTGTTTCAATAGGTGGCAATCAAGGTGATGGCCCTCTATCAATTACATTTCAGTATTTGACAAAATCAAATAGTATGAGGGGACACACGGCAAAAGACAATTGGTTGAGAGCCACCACCTTGGTTGCCATGTGTTGAAACGGTGGCAACCAAGAATTTCTCATAGCTAAGATGGAATATGCACTAGATAGGATATAATATTTTATTTAGAACTTGTATAGAGATTTCAAAATTATGAATTAGAGTTAAGTCACATCGAAGGAACGCTTTTAAACACTAGTCTATTCAGACTTAATTAATTTACAGTCCTCAATTTGTATTCCAATTCTACAAACCAAAACACCACCTAAGATCCCAATTATAAATATCGCGCCACAATGAAAAAAAAAGCGCGGGAACGCAAGCTGGGTAGTCGTTTCAGTCAAAAGATGTCGGATTGTTTCAGTCAGGCCAAAAAGTACAAATCCAATTGATTGGTGCAGTTAGGGTTAGGTTGTGTTCGGTTCCGATATTGAATGGTCTAGGGCTCGAGAACAAATCAGCAGGATCAGCCAGATCACAATTCACATGGACGGTTCCCCGGCGGCAGCTAATGCCATTGACTTGGCAGGCTGGTCGGAATCGATAGATATTGACGGCGGCGTTCACTTGCTTCCTTGCAACATTAAGTACGATGGCCCCTGCTCCGTCTCCGACTATTTCAAGCCCAAATCCACCGGTAATACCATTAAGACATTTCATTGAGACACATCATGTTTCCCTCTGGATATTCGCTTCAAGTTTCGTTGTGGTGGTTGTAGGGATGGAGATGGATGGTTTAACAGTTCAGGAAGCTTATTTTAGGGGAAGGAAGTTGCAGGGTGCTACCGTTCCCATTCCTCAGGGATTTACTGGTATTGTACTGCTGAGTGCTGAATAATCAGGGTTTTGTATTTAGGGTTTGTCTTCTTCAATTCAATGGGTTCTAGTACAGTCTCATTTAAGTTAAAGTTGGTGTTTTTGCTATATGCTGCTCTGTTCTAGACGCTGTCAATCAGTTGTGCTAGCAATTGTTGATTGAAGAAAATTTCCTTTAGGGTTCAAGTTTCCAAATTCTCTTCCACACATATTAGAACTGCGTTCATGAAGAAAAGTGGATGAGGTCTCTTCCATACATATTAGAATGTGTTCATGAGAAAAAGTGGATGCAGAAATTAAGTTGCATGTATATAGCAAACATGCATGATTGGGCTGATCCACAATTTATTTTGCAGGTTTTGTTATAGGAAAGAAGACGTCGGATAAAACAAGTGCTCCTGATACCCCTGATGGAGATGAGAAGTATTGGGAAACAAAAGCAAAGTTCGGAAGTATAACATATTGGAATCATGAGATCCTTCCTTCACAAGACGATTCGTTTATGCGTTCTCTTCATTGGCTCTCTGTTGCTGAAGTGGTGATTTTCTTCTCCTTGGAGTTCGCAATAGTCTACTCTTTTATCTGATATTTAGTCCCATACCAACATTTGGCAAAATGTCATAAAAATATTGAGATACAGTTTGGTTTTCAGTAAGTATAGATACCAAATATATTACGATGCTGTGAATAGATATCAAAGAGCTCATCTATATTGTGCTCTGTTCTGAAGTAGTGCACTGTATCTGTTTCAACTAGACCCTTCTTGATCATTTGGTGGATGATAAGAGTTTTTTGGCTCTTGTCTTCAAGCTAATTGATATGTTCATAAAATTTCAGGGTTAATATAGGAAAAATCTGGATATCTCGACTGACATTGTTCCCGGTTTATCTTTCTAATAATCATAGCTTTTATCTTTCTAAATGCAGCTTCACAAACCAGTGACCAATGAAGATCTACTGTCATCCACACCGACCCAACTATGATGAGAATCCTTAAGAATGGAACTGTTGTCAAATGAGAGTACACACTGCTAGTGTCAATGATCATCTTATTGTTGCAAAGTAGTGACCGGCTTACCATCATATATGCCCAACTTACTCTTTTAGATGGAAAAAAAATGCCTACATGCTGATGCCTTAATGAGAACAAGCAATGATTCCTTTTCGCTATTTCTCAATGGACGCCGTTCCGAGTAAGGCTTGAAACTCTCCACTTGGTTCATTATCATTTTTCTTTACTATTGAATCGAACATAGGTGCTAATTAGCTAGATTGCTATGTCAAATGAGATGATGCTTTACTATTTTGTTTCTGTAGTTTATTGTTTTAACTTCTTGTGGAGAAATGTCATTTCAGTAACTTTCTCCTTTTGTTTGCTTCCCAAACAACCCGTGCTAATGATCAGACAGGTCTTGTTTTTTTGCTTCCATTTGCAAATGTTGTCCCTTAACATGTTCTGACATTTAAATGAGCCCCCATCCCCCACCCATATCATTGAGCAAATTATGGACCATAACTCAAGTAAATCCCGATCTATGAAAGCTTTACTGTTGTTATGAACCTGGCTAGTTATATGCTTCACCTGGCTATGTGGCCCAAAATTGATTGTTTATGTGTAGATGTATAAGTACAAAGAAAAAGGGTGGAAGCTTACCCTTTCCACTATGAAGATGAAGGTGGGGGGATTCAATTCAATCGATTGTTTGGGAGAAAGAATGAGCCAACTTTTGGGAGCAACTATAGCTGGGCCCCACCAAATGATCAATAATCACATCCAAGAAAAAATATCACTTCCTTTTCATTCCCACTAAACTAAAATAAAAAACTCTCTGCAATTATTTTCCACCAAGAAACGCAAAAGGTAAAGAGTCGATTCAAACAGTGGGGGCGAATTATATATCACATTTATCATATCTTTAGATACGTGGTTATGCGTTTGGCTTATGCATAAGACAGAAATATGACATTATAACGCAAAATACCAGGTACAAAATATCCACCCAGTAGTCAGATTCTCTTTGGTCTTAACCTGAGCTTTTTTTATACCAGGCTGAGGCTACTAGTTAGATGATTTTTCATGCGAGGTTTTCTATGGGAAGCTATCGCAGAAGGACGAAGCAGTATAATAAAGTTTATATAAATTGATCTTTCTAATAATCTAATAAATTACCGGCCAGAAAAATAAATCTAATATATTAAAAGGCCTGTTTTTTTTTTTAATGAATTATGATGATCTTGATTGCATTCTGGTAGTTGCAATCACGTACAGATTGAAATCGACCGGGATTTTTCTTGGCGATCCCCTTCATTGCTTATGTCAGAGTCGTGATTATAGAGTAAAAATGTGATAGTAAACTAGTTGTGTGTAATAAATAAATTAGATTGAGTTATTTATGGGAGATCTGGTCCCCAGTCTCCTTCTTACCTGATGCTCATTATTAGCATGCTATGCTTAATGTACGGGTAATTGTGTGAAGAAGAAATGTCTTATTATTATTAAGGAAGACGAAAGTAATGTAAAATAAAAATAAAATGGAAGAAGAAATTCATTTTTTTTTGTTTTTTTTGCATTTACAGATGATATTGCTACGATTAATTAAGAAGACATAAAAATAGCGTCTTTCACTCTTTTTTCCTTTTACCTAAGTTCATACAGTAGCACACTGTATCAGTGTCAATAATCCCTCTGTTTCTAAATATAGCAGCAGCAATGTCGCTTTCCTTTTTTTTGGTTTCCAATGTCGCTTTCCTTGCTCAGGCAATTTCCTTGCTTTGTCAGCGACATTGCGATATTTTAAAATCTAGTGTAGTCGTCTACTGCGGTGTAAAGAAAATTGCTCTTTTCATTTCTTTATATATTTATATTTATATATTTTTGTTGCTCTTCCCTTCACGGTGTCGGTTCCGTCGCGCGTTGCTAGCTATCCATTTTGTTTTTTCAGCTCCATGACAACTTTGATCGGTGAGTTATTTTCCTGATTTCTACTTGACACTCGGGTTTACCTTGAAGAGCCTCGATTCATCTCTATCATTGAAAACGACAACTTAGCGACCGTCTTGGACTTGTCGGAGCTGTATTTTTTCTTGTATCAAGTTCAGATTTTTCCTATGCGTCAATCTCATTTTCCTCTGAATCGACACTGCATTTGGCTGGGAAATGCTGTCTGATATTATAGATCTGAAGCAAATTCAAATTATGGGTGTTTTCTTTTTCTTGCCTATAGAGATTTTCATTTGATGTTCGTTGACCCAAAAGATTAATTAGCAGCACGATATGTTGGTTTGATTTGATTCTGCTCAGGAATTTTCAATTCTGACCTTGTTTTTTTTTTTTGTGTTTGGACCAAATTTGTGTCTGAAGATGTTTTAACTTTCTGTTAGATTCTGATTCTACGCCTTAAGTGCTTGGAATCCAGTTACTTGTTAAGCCATGGATTCTGCATTATAAACTAGAAGGTGAAACATGGATAGGAGCATATTAGACCTGAGTTTTCTTCCTTCGGGATCTGCCCAATCGGCCGAATCAGCTCTAGATTTGGAAAGAAACAATTGCCATCATCCTCCTCCAAGTCTGCCTTCTTCAAGCACATCTCCTCTTCAACCTTTTGCCTCAGGTGGTCAGCTCTCTGAGAGTAATGCTGCTTACTTCTCATGGCCCACTTCGAGTCGGTTGAATGATGCAGCAGAAGATAGAGCAAATTATTTCGGGAATCTTCAGAAAGGAGAGTTGCCTGAAACGCTTGGTCGTTTGCCAACGGGGCAACAAGCAACTACCTTGCTTGAACTGATGACAATTAGGGCGTTTCACAGCAAACTCTTGCGCCGATTTACTTTGGGGACAGCAGTTGGTTTTAGGATACGGCGGGGTGAATTGACAGACATACCCGCTATTCTTGTCTTTGTTGCCCGGAAAGTTCACAGGCAGTGGCTCAACCACGTCCAGTGTTTACCCGCAGCTCTTGAGGTCTGGCTCTCGGCTTCAAAATTCAATAGAGTATCCATTGTCATTTGATGAATCAGTAATATACTTCTTTGAGGTTATTTTTGATCATATGGTATTGCACATTTTTGTTGTTGGTTAATTGATTCTTATCCTATCTATACATATATGTTCCTGAAAGAAGGTAATTTATCATTTGCAATTGTTTTATAGGGACCGGGTGGTGTGTGGTGCGATGTAGATGTTGTGGAATTTTCTTATTTTGGTGCACCAGCTCCAACCCCGAAAGAACAACTATATGACGAGCTTGTAGATGGTTTGAGAGGAAGTGATCTATGCATTGGTCCAGGTTCCCAGGTACTAACTATTATATCTCCTTGTTGAACTATCACTACAGCCAAGATGGCTTTGCCTTATGGAATCCCAGTCAGCAGCCGTGTCAGCACCGCAGTCCACATTAGCAACTGCCACAACCCTAAGTAGTTACATTGGAGATAATTATCCCCATCACAACATAACTAATTGTCGTCTCTTAGGATTGCGGTGGTTGCTAATGTGGACTGTGGTGCTAACGTGGCTAGTGACTAGGAATCCCGAATATGGTAGGTACACTAAGGGAGAGTTTTTGGCCAAATAACTGAGGGAGAGATAAAGACAGCAGTTTTGGTGCACTTTCTGAACTCTATTATAGGTTGCAAATCAGGAGACGTACGGAACATTAGGTGCAATTGTTAGAAGCAGAACAGGGAATCGACAGGTCGGTTTCCTCACAAATAGGCACGTGGCAGTTGACTTGGACTATCCAAATCAAAAAATGTTCCACCCTCTGCCACCGAGCCTTGGACCGGGTGTGTATCTAGGTGCTGTTGAGAGGGCTACATCATTCATTACTGATGATCTCTGGTATGGCATCTTTACTGGTACCAACCCAGGTATTAAAAAAAAAAAACTTTTCTTTCCCTTTTCCCCACCCTTTTCTTTTCATTCTCATGCCATTTCATTTTTTTAAAATGAATTATATAAAGAATCTTATGGCTGTAAACTGGTGCAGAAACATTTGTGCGAGCGGATGGAGCATTTATTCCCTTTGCAGATGATTTCATCATGAACGACGTAACGACTTCTGTGAGAGGAGTGGGTGAGATCGGAGAGGTCAATGCCATCGATCTGCAGTCTCCGATCAGCAGCCTCATCGGAAGACAAGTGGTGAAAGTTGGGCGGAGCTCCGGTCTAACCACCGGAACCATAATGGCTTATGCCTTGGAATACAATGATGAGAAAGGGATTTGTTTCTTGACTGATTTTCTTGTTGTTGGTGAGAACCAACAGACCTTTGACCTAGAAGGTGATAGCGGAAGCCTTATTCTGCTTACGGGTAATAACGGTGAGAAGCCTCGGCCTGTGGGGATCATCTGGGGTGGGACCGCTAACCGTGGACGCCTCAAACTCAAAGTGGGCCAACCCCCCGAGAACTGGACCAGTGGAGTCGATCTTGGCCGGCTTCTTGATCTTCTTGAGCTCGAGCTCATCCCAACAAATGAATCTCTCCATGGTCAGTATCTCTCAAACTCCAACACTAGCAGTTTATTATAAACCCAACCCATGGGTGGTCCGTGTCAATACGGGTCTCGTATGAGTGTTGAAATTCAACCCCACCAGTCAATAAAAATTATATCTGACATATTTCATAAGGGTAAACAGCCACTTTGCTCTGTACTGTTTGGGCGTTTTTCAAATTTTCCTCAAATATATTTGGCTAAAGTTGATTTTTTTTAAAAGGTTTTGCACATTTATGTTTCTACCAAACATTGTCCCTCTTTTACCTTATTAGTTATTTGTTGGGTTATTTGCAGCTGCAGTAGTGCAGCAGAGAAATGCTTTGGTAGCAGGGATCGATTCAGGCGTAGGAGAGTCATCCCCTCCCGATCGTCTCCTTCCAAGAGATGGTATCGAAGATAACTTCGAGCCTCAGTGCCGCCTTGTGGACGTTAACATACCAATCATAGGCTGCTCATCAGGAGGAGGAGGATTTGAGATGGAAGCTGCTGTGGAACACCAATTTTTCTCAGGATTTGCAGAAAGATCTCCAGTGCAGCAACATGATGAAGAGCAGGAGGTGAGGGATTTGGGGAGCAACACCGATGAAGGGATCTCGGTGTCACTGCAACTTGGGGAGCCGGAAACAAAGAGGAGGAAGCAGTCGGATTCGGATTAATTAGTAGCAGCGAGGGGATGAAGTGGAAGTAAGTGACAGTTGAATTTTGGATGATCTTTTTACCAGCTTCTTCTGCAGAAAAGAATGGCGGCCTCTGGTTTTGTTCGTGTGTAAGTAATTTGTTATGTTATGATTATGTGTTGCAGTAAAGAGGGGGTGAGGATCGTATTCATAAGTGACTCCAGTAAATAAGTTTGAGAAAACAAGGCATTTACTACTTCAAGAAGGAAAATAAAAATCAGGGTCCCTACTTATATTGTGTTGGTACTGCTTTCTTGCTGGAATGGAATTGTCTATGTGAATATCTGTTTTACAGTATATGAAAAGGAGATTCCATGGGGGTATTTAGGGTTTATTGTTGCATTATTGGTCCCAATGTCTTGTTTGGTGGGAATTACATGTTTAATTAAATTAGATAATATATAATTAATAATAAGTGTCACCTTTGTTAATTTTCGTACACACTACATGTTTTAGATGATCTGCCATTGTTAATAGAGTTAAGGTAAACAAACTTGTAGGAGTATCAACTATCCATGGAGTTGAGGGAAACAAACTTGTAGGAGTATCATCCGTTTGTTATTTTTAGGAGTCTTAAATTTTATTATTATTCAAAGTTTAATTATTTAAACTATATATATTATCTATTGATTCAGTTCATCTAGTTACTCGTGCTAAATATGTTTACCTAGTTTGAGTAAATGTCTAGCATGAGCTTGGATCAGAATGAGTTTTTTAGCTCAGTCAACTAAGTAATGACTGATTTTGAATTTTGATCAGTTAGGGTGAACCGTGGGGTTCGCCCATGCTCGGACTCGTCCTAAAATAGTCTTCCAGACCATATGAATATGTTTGATATGAGTTTAGATCAATATGAACTAGGTGAATCGAGTCATTACTACCTAATAAGTCCCAATATAGATACTTGATGCTTCACATAAAAGAAAAGTTGAAACTCCTAAAGGTCACATCACATAGTGATAGTTGAAACTCCTAAAATGTCATCCTCTCTAGAGTTAATTATCAAATTGATAATTCATATTTAGGCTGTCGAACAAATTAATAATTTGAATTTTCTTTAAACATTTGCTAACTCAAGTTTCACATGTATATATAAATTGCTCGCTCTGTTAGTATTTATGTTTAATTTGGACAAAGAGAGCCCAACACTTGATGAATAAAAACACGGCAAATTGTTAATGATGTTTGGTCAAATAAACAAATTGTTAGTTGATGTTTGGTCAGTCGAATAAATTATCAACTGATATTCGGACAATAAAACAAAATGTTAGTTTTTTTATTCTTCTTCACGTGTCTAGCATGTGACCCATTTTAGGCAAAAATCTTAAAAAAGCTCAATGAAAAACATCTAACTAGCAACTTGTACTATCGTAGTATACATACTAGCAATGTAATAATTAATAAGTAGATGTTTCATCATGAGACCGTTTGAGTAATAACTTGCATTAGACAGACAATGGGAATGAAGAAATAGAGGATATGCTAAAGTTTATTCTTTGTTATTAAAGCATATGCTTTTCTCATTCCTCGTATGATGAAGCTTTCTTACATTTAAAGTAATAACACAGTCAACGAATGAAAACCTAGCTAGAAAAAAGGATACTTAAGCATGTATCCAGAATAAATTTCTAACAAGGAATATACGTGTACTCACGATCTCAGTATCTTGCTTTAGGGTCTAGACTTTTGATGAATTATTATTATACGTTATTGTGAGTGAAATGCAAACACAATAGGGGCCTGAATGTTTGCCCATGTTGCCAAAAGGGGTCTGAATTGAAAAAACGTATTACTTAGGGCCTGAATTTTGAGTTTTGTGTATAAGTGAGGTCTCCGTCTATTTTTTCTGTTAAAAGTGACGGAAAGTGGTCACATGCAAGCATGTGACCAAAAATAATTTGAAAACCCGAAAATGCCCTTTGACCAAAGTGTGTCTCTCATATGTTTGACTTAAAATGACGAAAATACCCTTTAAGCCACCACAGCTCCGGCGACCACCACCACCCCGACTCCGGCGACCACCACCGGCCTCCGGCGACGACCGAAAAGCTCCGATCGGAGCTTTGGAGCTCCGGTCGGAGCCACAAAGCTCCGATCGGGGCCACAGAGCTCCAGATCGGAGCCACAGAGCTCCAGATCGGAGCTTTGTGGCTCCGATCGGAGCTTTGTGACACCGATCGGAGCTTTTTTTGCTCCGATCGGAGCTTCGGAGCTCCAATCGGAGCTTTTTTGGCTCTGATCGGAGGCCGGTGGCGGTCGCCGGAGGCCGGTGGTGGTCGCCAGAGGCCGGTGGCGGTCGCCGGAGCCGGGTGGTGGTCGCCGGGCGGTGGCCGGAGCGTGGTGGCCTTAAGGGCATAATTAGTGTGTAGGGGTATTTTAGACATTTCACATTTTATTAATTAAATTGATAAATTGTATAATAATTACAAAATGGTATTTTTGTCTTTTCACGTGGTTCTGTTATATTTAACAGAAAATTTGGACGGAGATCTCACTTATACACAAAACTCAAAATTCAGGCCCTTAATAATACGTTTTTTCAATTCAGACCTCTTTTGGCAACATGGCCAAACATTCAGACCCCTATAGTGTTCTTAATCCTATAATCTATTGTAACGTGCACAAATCAATAATTAGTACAAAAATGACTCAAACCGATAACGAGTAAAACGTAATATAGAATCGATACATAGAAATTTTAAGGTAAGATGAAAGTAGAGATGACATCCTAGCTAGCTAGCTAGCTAGCTATTTGAAGTTATAGAGGATTTCTTTAATGCAACTAAAAACCTATAAATGAAGGTACCTTGTGATCTAAGTTTCCTTAGTTGTTCCAACCTCATCCATCCATAAACTGAAAGAACTTTGATACCTTCCCCTTCCCCCTAGGTAGCGATTTAAACACATATATGTCAAATCATTTACCTAACAACTCTCATAAAACGGATTCTGTAAAGATGCACAAAAACAAGATTGGTCTCGACCACATCAAGACGGTGGTGGTTCTAGTTCAGGAAAACCGATCATTCGATCACATACTCGGATGGATGAAGTCCATCAACCCTGAAATCGACGGTGTAACGGGTAAAGAGTCGAATCCTCGGTCCACCACCGACATCGGGTTAGGCCGCATCTTCTTTGGTGACAACTCGGTCTATGTGGACCCAGATCCAGGTCACTCCATCCAAGCCATCTATGAGCAAGTGTTCGGCGAGCCGTGGTCCACACAGAATGACAATAAGGTAACATTTACTATTTAGCTAGAGGGATATTATATATATATATATAGGGTTAATACTTTTAATGGTGTGTGTTATTACATGTTTAGGTTATTAAATAATATGTGAATTGTTGATATAATAAAGTTTTTTTTTATTTGATAGTGCCTCATGTTTCTTAATGTTGACTGATTGTATTATTTAAACAGTAAAAATGGCGATTTTGCTCTTCTTTTATGACACGACCTTATTAAAAAAAAGGGAGCAGCTAAAATTAGATCGACTGATAAATCAGTCGAGAGCTCAGCCGTTTGATTAAGACCTCGTGATCCGTGCATTCATTCCAACTTTCCTTCACTGTTAGACGTTACGTGAGTAACGGACTTCCGTTTCTTTTTCTTTTCCTTTCTTTTTTCACCATTTCAGTTCTCTCTCCTCTCCTCTCTTACTTGTTTCTTCTACTTATTATTATTATAATTATAGTATATTAAAAAAAATAAATCTTTATAATAATAGATATTATTTGATAAAGAAACCAAGTTATGTAGAAATTTTGTTAACCTATAATTAGTAGTAAATTAATAGTGATCATCAATCACTATTGCATATACTTTTGTTTTTAAATAATAATAATAATACTTAAAAAGAAACAAATGTATCTTAAATTAATTAAAATGACATATTTTTATTTAATTTTGTAAAAAATAATTATATTTAATTGCTTGTAATTTTTTGATGCATTAAAAAAAAAAAAGAATTATCATTTATATCACATGGTAAAGTATCAGAAAACTGAATTTAGAATAAATTATTATTTCAGAAACAACCATTCAAACCCTGACTTATTCAGTTTATACTTTATTGATCCATGGTGTGTTGTTTTATCTAATATATATATATAATGGGATCGAATTATTGCTTTTATTATGAATAATAAAATAATTTAATATATATGTTCTTAAATTTTCATACCAAACTCCACCTCCACCAGATTTGTATAAACTAGAATATATTAAAAACAGTTATTTCATTAGTATGAATTAGTTTTGTGAACATTAATATAATTTGTATATTTATTTATTTCTAACTATTTGGAGTTTTATAAAAAAAAATTCTATAATTAAATAATATATTTTCGTATAATATATCTTTATAAAATACCTATTATATTTTTTTTGTCAATAATATCTATTATATATTTTTTTGCCAAAAATATCTATTATAATAGTTGAAGATTTATTTTCATATAATAATAATATTAATAATAATAAAGTAAAAGAAAGAGATGAGAGGGGAGAGAGGAGAGAGGAGAGGGGAGAGAGAGAATTGACTGCAGTCTGCACATAGGAAAACGGAAAAGTAAGAATAGAAGAAAACGGAAGTCAGTTTAACGGCATAGCATTGACTGATTTATCAGTCGACATCATTTTAGCTGCTCCCTAAAAAAAATGCTAAAAAAATTCAAAATTATTTAAGCTTTTTGTCAAATATATTTAAAAATTAATTAAATGCCGAAAATTAAGAAAAAAAAGTGTAAATATTCATTACAAACTAGAAGCGATTTTCTAATTCATAAACTTATTTACAATAAATTATTTTTAAAAATTATTTTAGAAGTACTTTATTAATATATAATTTTTCATATATTTAATGACTATTTACACTTTTGTATTATTTTCAGAGTTTAATTAATTTTTAATGCAATTTACAAAAATGTTAAGTTGCTTAAATTTTCAAAATTTTTTACAAATTTTTTATAAAATAAAAAAAAAAAAACAAAACAAATTTTTAATAGAATTTTTATGAAACTTCTAGCTGTTTTATTGATTATTAATAATGTCGTAATGAAATGACAAAATCATTCTCTCTCTTTTTTTTTTTTTACTATAACACCATCAAAATAACATTTTGAAATATGAGTTACCATCCAATACAAAAAATGATTGTACCATTAGATCAAAATTGATATGTACACCATATGGAAAATATTAACCCTTATATATAATCTATGAATTTATAGAGACTCGCTTAATTAATTAGCTTCGGGTACTTGCAGTTAGCTCCGACGATGAACGGGTTTGTGCAAAATGCAGAGCGAGTGCAGTCCGGGCTTTCAGAGACGGTGATGAACGGGTTTAAGCCGGAGCACGTGGCGGTGTACAAAGAGCTGTTGTCGGAGTTTGCAGTGTGCGACCGTTGGTTTGCTTCGATACCGGCGTCCACGCAGCCAAACCGTGCATACATCCACTCAGCGACGTCGCATGGCGCAACCAGCAACGATAAACACATGCTCATCCACGGTTTCCCCCAGAAGACCATATTTGAGTCGCTCGATGAAGCTAACCTCACTTTCGGGATTTACTATCAATTCCCTCCTGCCACCCTTTTGTATCGGTATCGTATTCATTCCTAGACATCCATAATAGTTTTATATTAATTTTATTATTTAAAGGTGACACGTAAACATTTATATATACTTTAAGTATACGTAAAGTTAAAACACACATAAATAATATTTGTTATACAATAATTTTTAAATATATTTTTTTAAATATATTGTATTATTAAATTTCTCACCAACCACCGATAAGATACTAACATTAATTATAAAATGAATTAATTTATATTAAAATAAAATAGTTATGTATTAAAGAATATGTTATGTACAAATAGATAGGTTCCATTTTAATGAATGTTATGTAAGACATTATAAAATATATTTTTTGATTTTACATAAAAAAAAAAAAATATTAAACCTACATAACAACATAAAGCTCAAATATCAAAATCCGATTTTTTTAATCAAATTACTGATTTAGCACACGCTCGCGGCTAGGCTATTTGCATAGCTGCGGCATTTATTTTTATTGAAAAGTGATACATATTCTGACAATTTGACTTAACTTTGAAGTATTCTGATTTCAGTCACAATGGCACGGAGTGTAGATTTGAGGAATTTTAGGGCATTTTATTGTAGGCTAATAATTTAGGTTCCGACAAAAGATGACGAGTTGTTCCGACTTGTTTCTGTCTGCATATATATCCTAAAAGTTGTCCGATATTATATTCCTGTCACTCTCTCTAAAATCGGAACTACTTGGCATATTTTGACGGAATGTGTATCATTCCTCTTAATTATACTACTACTCTGCTATTGGAATATGTCGCATATGTTTGTCGGAATGTTTAACATTATTGTTAATTATTATTATCTTTTTTTTTTTAAACTTTTTTTTCTTTCATGTTTTGGATTTTATATTAAAAAGATTTATGTAATTTTGTGGTTTAACAGTTTAATCCTATCAAATTATTCACCAAACTTTGTAGAGTTTTATTATAAAAAAAAAGCTATAAAACTGTATAAACCTTAAATTATAAAACATTATTGTCTTAGGGAAATGGTTGGTCGACTTAGCCCTAGATGATAGAACCGTTTAAACAATTTTATCAATAGAGTTAATTCTGCCAAATTGTTCACCTAACCTAATAGAAATTTAGAAAAAATCATAAACTTATATAAATCTTTTAAATAAAACCTAAAAATAGTAAAAACAGACAGCAGTACAGCACTGCTGTTGCAAATATGTTTATCCATTATTTCAAAAAAAAAAATAAACTTCACAATTTGATATTTAAGATTTTTCATGTTGTTATTTATAGGTTAAAAAAATTCCACATGTTATAAGGTACCTATAGAATACTAAATTGCTAGCTAGCTAGTTAGTTTGTGGACTAATAATCAATGACTTTTATTTTTCCATATAATGAAGGAACCTGAGAAAGTTGAAATACTTGAAGAAGTTCCACGAGTTCGACCTCCACTTCAAGAAACACTGCAGGGAAGGGAAGCTACCAAACTACGTGGCGATCGAGCAACGGTACTGGGACCTGCCCGGCATACCCGGAAACGACGACCATCCTTCCCACGACGTGTTTGAGGGTCAGAAATTGGTGAAGGAAGTGTACGAGGCATTGAGGTCAAGTCCTCAGTGGAATGAGATTTTGTTGGTGATTACATATGACGAACATGGTGGTTTCTACGACCATGTCCCGACTCCGGTTGTTGGAGTGCCTAGTCCAGACGGGATTGACGGTCCCGAGCCGTATAACTTCAAGTTTGATCGGCTCGGTGTTAGAGTTCCGACCATCTTTGTTTCTCCTTGGATAGAGCCCGGAACAGGTGAGTTTTTTGTAATTGGCGCTTAATTAAACCATCGTATTGTGTCTTGTCTTTCGACTAATTCTTCTTAGGGTAGGGACAGTGTTTAAAATATTAACGTTAAACCAGTTGCGTAATGTGACAATTGATGATGCAGTTGTGCACGAGCCATCGGGACCAACTCCGACATCACAGTTCGAGCATTCGTCAATAGCAGCAACCGTTAAGAAGATTTTTAACCTCAACAGCTTTCTGACCAAGCGCGACGAATGGGCCGGTACCTTCGACGTGGTCTTGACTAGAACCACCCCGAGGACAGATTGCCCAGGTAGATTAGATGCTGCTGAAATAGCTAGGGAAAACACACAAAATTGCTAACTGAACTATACATGTAAATCATATAATATCATGTAACGGATCAACATTTGATCTCTTAACAAGAGGTCAGGGGTTCAAACTTTGCTAAGACTTTGAGAATGGAAAAATATTCATCACCAGAACTTTTACTCTTACAAACAGACCCGCTGCAAGTGAGAATTACTCTAGATGTGGAGCATGCTTATGAAAAATGGAGTTAAATTACCACATTTTTGTGTGAAATAACAAATGGTTTTTGCAGCTCATTGTAAATATAAAGGTTTAGTATTTCATTATACATTCTCAATAGTATACACGGTTAAACTTAAATATGCTCTTAATCGCTTCTTAATTAATGCAGAAGTATTACCCGAACCGAAGAAGTTGAGACCCGGAGACGCAAAAGAAGACGCGAAACTGAACGATTTTCAAGAGATGCTGGTGCAAATGGGAGCGGCTCTGAATGGAGACCACAGGAAGGACATTTATCCGGACAAACTGGTGGAGAACATGACTGTTTCTCAGGGGTTTACCTATGTCCAAGATGCATTCAAGACGTTCTGCGAGGAGTGCCAAAAAGCGACGGAAGCCGGCGTCGATGGCGATCAAATAATCTTGCTACCAAATACGGCAGCTTCGACTTCAACCTCAGCGGCATCGACTCCAAGATCTTGGCGACAAAAGTTACTTTCTTGCATACTTTGCTACTGACTGACTGAATACTATTCTCAGTTTTTCGTTACACGTGATAAAGTGAATCATGTGAGAAAATTTGAATACAATACTTAGCGTTGGCAAATATCAATGTCAAAATTGTAAACCAGTAAATTGAGAGATTAATTTGCAATTTTTGAAACTTCGGGGACTAAAATGTAATTAGTTAACTTTCAGGTTCTTACATTTAACGATACCAAATTATCATGCAAAAAATCGACAACTCCGAAATTACACGTAAAATCGACAGAAATAAATATGTGGTTTTTAAATTGAGGCTCGTGGAGATCACGGTCTCCTTAAGACAATTTTGCCCCACCTCATAGATTAAATACTGCAGTAACAACATCAATTTACGTTTGACATTGAGCATATGCAGAGAAATTTTTAATTTGTGGTGGTGAAAAATGTGAGCATATGCGACCCCGACCCAGGGCCGGACCTAGCCCTAGGCTAGATCCGGCTAGGTCAATTTGAGTTAGGGTTTGGTTTTCAAACTTTAGGACTAAATTGAACAAATTAAAAGTTAAGGATGTATTAGATGGACTAAATTGGAACAAAAACAGAAGTTTAGGGTCAATCCTGTGACACTTAACGGTCAAATTGGACGGAAAGTTAACGGTGGTACCAAATGGTTACAATGGTGAAAGGGTTGGTACCAAAAGTATACAAAAAAAATGAAGTGCTACCAAAAGTCAATTCATGTCAAGGAAATGGTACCAAAAATACCTTTAATCCTTGATAAATATATAGAGAGTGTGATAATCATGAGACAACAACTATGTAATGTGTTTTCATATTGTAAAATAGCTTCTTTAGGCATACAAAGAAGCGAATAGAGCTGCTCTTGGAATATAGTCCCATTCTTGGAGAATATAGCTAAATATAAAAAAACTCTAACAACCTCTTAAGAACAAAGTATTGTTTTTATCGATATTCACATCGACTATGACTCTTTTTCCAATTATTAGTACTCTCTTAACATCTTCAATGGTTATGTTACTGGTTATATCACTATTCTTCTTTGGAATGATTGCAGAGACTTAAGATTTTGAAGATAAAGCAGTTCCCAAGGAGGCCAAAGACTGCTAAAGGAACAAGTGTTCTTTATTTTTTATTTTTTAAACTATATTACCTGAGCAGAGAGAGGTGTGTCTGACTTACGCCTTAATGCAATGACGAATAATCAAGTACTGTCTGAGAAAGTGAGGGTCTATAGTGACGACAATTCTTCATTTTTGGTATAAAATTAGATATCTCAACATGATGAAGCACCTCTGGAGTATATCAAAGATCTCAAGTGATCTTGGAATATCTCACAGATATCAACTGGTCTACGGCAGATGCTCACATAGTAAAGGAAGAAAAGAAAACTGGAAACCTTGTTACAAGCATTATCGATAAGGTTTATCTTTAAAGAAACTGCATGATTTTTTTCTTATGAAACAATCTTGATGAGATGGAAAATTGTTCATGGCCATCACTTTCTTGATGCTCCTTCTTATTTATGTGGGCCATATCCACAAAAGTTTCAAATACTAATTCTATAATTTGGCATAATTCAGTGTATAAAAATTATAGGTTGAAGTTTATATGGCGCTTTCAGCTCATGCAAATACTCGAAGCTGGTATGAAATAAAGAAAAACAGGAAAAGACTGTCACTGCAGCCTGCACATGAAAAATAACTTAAAGCTGCAGAGAGGAAAACTTAACTACTTAAGGTAATTAGTTTTAGCATGTTAATTTATATCAACATTACGCAAATAAATGCATTGTTTATCCTTCAATGTTTACTCCAGAATCTCATGTAATTCTGAATATATACTCGAAAAAATTATCATTTTTATGCTAAATTGTTTTTTTTTTTTTTTTTTTTTTTTGTCAACGAGAAAACCAGTGCATCAATTTCACATATGCTCAAAGTTCACTTTGAGAAGTTCAATTGGTTTAAAAGCAATAATTACTTGGTTATCAGTGGTCGTGGTAAAAAAAGTGATCAAACGGAGACATGTAAGTAGCCTTGCATCTACTAAGTACTTCGACGTAGAAGAATACCTGTGTTCATTGGTTTAGCTCTTATTTTCTTTTTTTCAAATCTTCTGTTAATTGTTTGTTTTCTTCTTTACCATACTATAAAATTTCCTTTACCATCAAATCTTTCAACATTACACTCACGTTTTCAACTTCTATCTTACTAGAACTGATGTAATTAATAACGACATGCGCGTACAACGCACACGCGGCAACAACTAGTAATTTATAATTTATTGTTTTATTAATATATTATAAAGAGTTTTTTTTTTTATTTTATCGATTGAGTCAGTTACTTAGAAATACTGAGTTTGGTATTTTGTTCTCTACTATGTTTTTTATACTACATATATATTTTAGGGATAACATAAATTGAACTGATTATATTAAGATGTAGACATGTTTTTCAGTTAGAATTATTTTCTAATAATTTGAATCTATTTAACAAAATATGATGTTCGTTGATATTAGATTATTTTTTAATATTTATATAATTTTGGCTAAACATATAATATTATTATTATTGATTTTCCTGATACATCAGATGTCGTGTCACTCACGACGCATATCACTTGGATTCGACACGATAATTTGATGATACGAGTCAACACGACACGACATGAAATTAGGGAGAACACATTTTGACATAAAACAAAAATATATATATATTAATAACGACAAGAGAAGAATAAACACAATATAATACGAAGTGTCACTTAATACGAACCTGATTAAGAACGTGGATAGTTAAGGAACAGAAATATATATCAGATTTGTAGTAGAACATGGATAGATTGAAGAACGGAAGAGGAAGAGTAACAGAGAGTATCTCACGACAATATATCAATTCATACTTCCAGCAAGCATCAATATCCTAGTGCACCCAAAAGTTATGTGAACAAATCAGCAAGTAGCAATAACCCAAAGATAGGTGTACTTATGAAGAAAATCACCGACAACAATTGGACAACTGAGTGAGCAGATAAACCTGATGGGAGTGCTATTATTCTATGTAAGCTATTGTTGAGAGATTCACAGAGGAATATCCGACAAACAGAAGCAATAGTAGCAGCTATGGACAAATGTAGATCGCGCGGTAGTAGTTTAGCAACCAGAACGACAGAGGCGGCTGACTCTGGTGATCTTTGCAGATGGAGGCGGAGCTGGGTCTGGGCAGACAACGATGGTAATCGAATTCAACAATAATGATTGAAATCGAACCAAACTTACCACGGCCGAGGAGAACGATTCTGATGCCAATGATACGAACCTGATTAAGAACGTGGATATATAAGGAACGGAGAAATATATGAATCGGATTTGTAATAGAATATGGATTGATTTAAAAACGGAAGAGTAACAGAAAGTGCCTCACGGCAACATATCAATTCATATTTCTATAATACTTTTCCGAACTCAGACGTCATTATATAAAACCTAATACCCATATATTATAAGATAGTCCTCAACTATCTGAATAACCCATGACCCATCTCCCCTTAACTATTATAATTATTCATAATACCCCTAAATATATTATACCATAACATCACTCCTAATTTGGGACTCTTTTAAGGTTCTTTAACTAAAAAAACTTAAAACCTTAATTTGAGACTCTTTTAAGGTTCTTTAACTAAAAAAAAAAAACTTAAACCTTAATTATTTCGGAGAAACTATATTTTTTGGGATATGCAGTGCATATCCACGCAAAAGACACTAACAAGCCCAATTGCTTTGACTAAGGTACAATGTTTTGTTGTTACTCGTTAGTTAGACAGTGAAAGTGAAGCAAAATTCAACTTCTCCTCTGTCAATGATAGATAAATTCGCAAATCAACCAATAAAAAAAATGATCCCACCTATAAACTCGGTCCATTGCCTCCTCTTCAGTGCTCAAACTTCACTTAGCATCTACGTTTTGCTGCCAATCAACCGCTTCTCTTCCCCGATCTTCGCCTCTAAGGTACCACCAAGCTAGCCACCTCTGTTCTTGATGTACTAATTACCTTTCGTCATCAATTCAATCTAAAATCGCAACTTATGTTCCGCGTTGTAGCTTCGATTCACCTCGTCTTGCATCTGTAGAATGATGCCGCCAAAATGCTAATCATATTTGTTGATCCTTTGATTGTTTATGGAGAACCTTTAGTGTGGTAGATGGATATTCGTGGTCCTTTCTTCATGTTGATGACCGATCAAATAAAAATTTGCAGAAATTTGGTCCATGTTCAATTTGTGTATGGTTCTGTGCTCAATTATCGTGCAATCAGTCGATAATCACATGACTTCCATGGATGAAATGAAACCTTATAAATTGCTGTCGCCTTGATGCTGAATTGGTATATAGTATACTAGTAGTAAGTCTGCTTCCAGTGATGCTCTTATTTATTGATCTATCTGATTTTGATGCACAGTCTTCAAATGGCTCGGTCTGCTCTTGACGAATTATCCGATACTGGTGCTTTCCTTAGAACAGCTTCAACATTTTGCAATTTTATTTCGAAGGACCCAAGCTCCCAATTTCCAGCAGAATCTGGAAGGTATCACCTCTATATATCATATGCATGTCCTTGGGCTTCTCGATGCCTTGCATATCTAAAGATCAAAGGCCTAGACAAAGCCATCAGTTTCACGGTAATTCTTTGTTCTTGGAGTAAAAATTAATCCATTATGGAGAATGTTGATGTAATGAATTATTGTTTGAATTTGCTCATCAGTCAGTGAAGCCGATTTGGGAAAGAACCAAGGAAACTGATGAACATATGGGATGGGTTTTTGCTTCCAATAGTACAGAGGTACTAGGAGCCGATCCGGATCCACTCAACGGGGCTAAAAGTATAAGGGAACTCTACGAACTTGCAAGTACTAATTACTCGGGAAAATATACGGTTCCTGTATGTTCCTTTAATCTTTTGAATATGTGTATTTATCTCAGATTTATTCATTTGTATCATTGTTCATCCCTTTAGATTTTGCACATTTTCATTATTTGCAGGTTCTATGGGATAAGAAACTTAAAACTATTGTAAGCAATGAGAGTGCGGAGATCATTCGGATGCTGAACACTGAATTCAACGACATAGCAGAAAATGCTTCCCTAGACCTCTACCCTACTGAGCTGCAAGCCAGAATCAACGAAACTAACGAATGGGTCTATGATACGATAAACAACGGTGTATATAAATGTGGATTTGCAAGGAAGCAAGAACCATACGACGAGGTAACTAATGCTCCCTTCCCTAATCTCGTTAACATAAAATGCTGATTTCTGAATCCTTTCCGTCTTTGTCAAGAGAAGCTTGGTTGAAATTGTAACTCTGTTCTGTTAATTCTCAGGCGGTGAAGAAATTATACGAAGCTTTGGATAAATGTGAAGACATACTCAGCAAGCAGCGTTATATATGCGGGGATAAGCTAACAGAAGCTGACATTCGGTTGTTTGTCACTTTGATAAGATTCGATGAGGTAGTAATTGTAAAATTTGATGGTTTTTTTAGCCTCTTGATATGAAATGGAATTCAATTATGGGTCTGTTTTTGGTGGGTGACAGGTTTATGCGGTTCATTTCAAGTGCAACAAGAAGCTTCTGAGGGAGTACCCAAATGTATTCAATCACACTAAAGAGATTTACCAAGTGCCTGGAATGAGTAGCACTGTGAACATGGAACACATTAAGGCACACTACTATGGTAGTCATCCGACAATCAATCCGTTCGGGATAATTCCTGCAGGCCCGGAGATTGACTACTCTGCACCTCATGATCGAGCTAGGTTTTCTACAAATTAGAAGCTTTCTTTTCTCTGTCTTTGTTTGCACTTCCTTATAAAGAGTTTACTTGTAGCTGTGTTTCTGTGCTGTCTTTACTGTTAAGAAAGTTGCCATGTTTGTGTGTTTCAATGACTGGTTAGATTTTTATTTGGCAATGTATGATTTTTCTTTTCTGGTTTAGTTGCTTTTGGGTCTTTTTGTCCGTTTTTTTATACAATAACTCATTTCCCAAATATGGTTTGTAGCTTTAACGTTAATGTCTTTCCTAAGTTGTTGTTTATAGTGAAATGCAAAGCCTATTCATCTTTGGAATCACACGATTCACTTACCCGATCGAGTTGTCTTTAGCTTTAAGCTACTATACATTTGTTGATCCTATTTCGATGTTCGACTTAACATTAAAATGTAATGTTATGTTGCAATGTTTGAAAGCAGTAATTTATTTCGTAATATTATATTACAATGTTTTTATTTTGCGCACAATATGTTATTTTATATTTAAAATAGACTTATCTAGTCCTTTTTAAGTTTTAAGTTTTAACTCATTTTAATTTTAGAGGGATTGAAATTAGGGCTGGCGATGGTGAGGGTATGGTGCGAATAGCACTAATACCATAACCATACCATATTTTTTTCACTCATACCATAACCATAACCATAACCACTGCGGTTATGATTCTTCATACCATAACCATAACCATAACCATGGTTTTTAACCACGATTAAACCATTTAACCACAATCATTCAGACTAATACAACATCATTGTTTCATACAAGAAAAGTAAATACACATTCATTGTTTCATACACGAAATCCAAATTAAACATAACTTCATTGTTTTACTCAATTAAAAAAAAAAACACATCTTCAATTGGCTATCACTTGCGATCATCGATCCTCATTCGCCATCACTCATCACTTACAATCGTAGTTACCTAATAATAAGAAATATAGACAAAAAAAAATGGCGGGTGGGAAAGGGAACGAAATAAGAATTATAATATTTGAATAATAATTAAAGTATAATAATATATATATATATAAATATAGGTATTAGTAATATATATATATATATATATATATATATATATATATATATATATTAACATTATATATATAGAGGTGATGGTTATAACCGCGGTTATAGATTGAATACCATAACCACAACCATAACCATTGCGGTTACAAGATTCATCATCATAACCGCCCCTCACCATAATGGTGCGGTTAACCATTGCGGTAAATGGTGCGAATAACCATGGTTATTTGATTTTCACCGCACCATTGCCGGCCCTAATTGAAATCCTTCAATACACGGAATAACACTGTTTGATAAACTGGTCTTAAAATTATTATTTTTTGTGATTTTTAAGTATTGAAGAAACTATAATTTGACAAATCAGTATGTATAATTTTTTTTTTACTTCTATGTATTTTATTTTTACTTATGGTTGCGATCTAATAGTTTTTTTTTTTTTTTTTTTTTTTACATTTTTTACTTTGGTAATAAAAATAAGTTAGCTACTTAATTGCAAAAAAAAAAAATTAGTTACTATATTGCAAATATATTTAAAAAAAATCTAAAAGACACATTATTATTATTATTATTATTATTATTATTATTATTATTATTTATCAAATATCAGATCGTAGGAGATAAATCTAGATGTTAGTTATATGGGCTGCCTAAGAGCACTTCCAATAGCAAGTGCCTAGTGCCTCCACATCAGCAGCCACGTCACTGCCAACTCATCAAAAGTGACACTGCTACAGTATTTGCTACAGTAAATGACACTGTAAAATTGGCACTCTCTCCAGTAGTGAATGCCAAGTTCCACTTCTACATTGGGACCCACATAATTTCATAATTCAAATATAATTTTTGCATTATATATAAATTATATATCATTATATATATATATTATATATTCATATTTTTTTACAAATACGGACATGAATAAATAATGAGATTAAAGTATTAGATGTTTTAATTAAAAAAAATAGGGAAAATATATACAAAATTATAAAAATATAATTGAATTTTTTTAATAAAAATTTACATTTTTTTGAGTTAGTCAAAATTTATCAATTGTGAATCAAATATCTGGATTCCACTTTTGACCGACGTATGCTGTTATTCTGAAATTTGAAAATCGACGTCTTTAGGGTAATAGTTCTATTATTTTCGTGCTATAATTTATTTTTTTTAAAAAAAATTACGTTTCTTTTGTTATTAAAAATGATAAAAACATTATGAATAATAACATAGAAATGAGCACATTATTTTTTTAATAATGATTGCAATAATTTAAAAGTTACATTACAATAAATATAAAACAATAAATTAAAGTTGTCAACTTAAATAAATAAATAATTATATATATTTGAGATTACATAGAATTGTCACAAACATTACTAAATTGCCAGAGATGTTCGACCAAGTCTTGTTGTAATTTTTTATGTTTCTCTTTATCGCGTAACTGGATATTATTTTCGATATACATTTGATACGAGACCAGAGGCCTCGTGCTCACTTCTGGCAAAGATATGCCTTCAGCAATATCATCATAATTGAACACTTCTTCAAAATTTCCAGCATATGTGTCTCTTTCATCCTCAACAATTATATTATGCAGTATAATGCATGCTCTCATAATTTGACCAAGTTTCTTCAGATTCAAGGATCGCGCTGGCCCACGTAAAATAGCAAACCGAGCTTGCAATACTCCGAATCAGTGTATATCTGTTATACGTTGATTGACATATCTTAATTCAACATCATCAACATATTGACGTTTATGTACATCCATGATCATATTAGTAAATCGATTATTGCATTAATCATGTGTTTTTATATATGATTTCCAATATATGTAAATTAGAAATATATTATATATACATCATTCTAAAAGTATAATTTTTATAATAATTTATCGTAAAAGATATATTTCTTTCATATAATAATATAATATAATACTTAAAATATATAAAAATATATATGCATTAAAATAATATAATATTTTTGTAGTAATTATTTTCCATATTTAATAATTTGAAATGTTATACTATTTCAAAATTTTGAATTAACGGTTATTCAACATGGTAACATATAAACAAATTAAATATGAAAATTTCGAAATTGATTCAAAGTTTAAAAGTAGTAATTTTGGTTCGTGTCGTTATTTATGTTACATAATATTCAAAATGACTGATTACGGCTATTGTCTATCTGACTTAGCGTAACCGAATATATATACAATCAAATAAATGAGCAACACAATCGAATAAAATAATATTAAAAAGTTGGCACCGACATGAACAGTAACTTGGGAGTTCCTACTAGTAGGCACTGTCCCACTTCACTATTCACTCAATAATGGCAAAATAGTAATATTAGTAATCCTAGTCACGCCTAGTGGCGCCTAGTCAGCGTCCAGTGGCAAAAATTGGAACTAGGCACTCCCATTTTGGAAGAAGGCACTCCTATTAAAAATGCAAGTGTCTATTTAATCATTACTAGTAGGGACCAACAGTAAATAATACTAGGCACTAGGCACTCTCTATAATAATAAATTTACAACATGAAACTAGTAACTACTATAAGAAGTGCTATAATACCCCGCTTAAAAAGAAAGTTACTGCTATCCAAAAAAAGAAAGAGATAGAAACACTAGGAAATGGCGGCGGCACAGAGCAGAAAGAAACGCAGAAACACAGTGAGAATCATAGAGAAAGCAGTTAAGCTGAACCAATTAGGTCTCATCATTTCGTCGGCAAGAACAGACAGCTATTCCTTCCTTCCACTTCGTCGCTCTTCTCCTGGCCAGGGCTTCTATTGAACTCCCAATCTGCAGATTAGATTCTCCATCGCTCTCAATGGTGTGATGTGAAGCTGCTATTTGGAGCCATTTCATGGCGTTCAGTCCACGCGACGTCAAACCTCTGCTGCACCTGATTTTAACCTGGAAAAAGTAACAAGATATGGCGACTCAATCCAACTCCCCTCGGTTTCACCATTCTTCTTTCGCCACGAGTAGGCACGCCATTTCTTTCCAATCAACTGCCTCCATGAGTAATATCTCCGAGCTGCTTCCGATGGTAGGGAACACCTACTATGGGGTCAACAGCGTTGGCTCTTCGGCTATGGTCTTCTCTGCGGGTGCTGGCAACTCCGCCTCGGCTAATCAGCAGCCGAGTGCTGGGGCGGGGAACTGTTCCGTTTCGATCTCTGCTACGTCTTCAAGGTCAGGATCAGGTTCTCCCTTGCTGGATTCAACGTCCGGTCTCAAGCAAGACACTGGATTCGCTGTCGAGTGGTCAGTCGACGAACAGTACAAACTGGAAGAAGGCCTTAAGAAGTAAGCCCTTAGTTATTTGTGTTCATCAATTCCTGGGAATAATTATCAGCCTTTGGGAACACAGAAATTTAGGAACTGTCTTTATGATCTCAACATAACCACCGTCTTGAAATTGGAAGTTCAATTTTAAACGATTAGACTGATCATTTTGCAACCTAGTGAGTTTTGTTCCCATCTCCTAACTTCTAGTCAGTAATTTTTTGTTAAAATTCCCGAATTTGGTGATATTTAGATACTAATGTTTTCTGAATAATTATTCTGTTGGTTTTTCCCCCTATAACGCAATTCCTGCAGCTTACTTAAAACTTCTAATCTGTAGGTTTGCTGATGAACCAAGTTTTACGAGATACATAAAGATAGCTGCTGCCTTACAGAACAAAACCGTACGAGATGTTGCCTTGAGGTGTAGATGGATGACGGTAAGCTAATGGATCTGCATTTGTAGAATTTTTTTCTTCCATGCGGTGTAAAGTAGTTTTTCACCTTAAACTAACAACATGAAGAATCTAGTGAAGAAATGACAAACTTGAAACAATTGGGTCTTTTTACTGAAATCAGGAAGTATGATTTAAAGAATGTAGGATACAGCTTAAAAAAGGTTTCTCTGAGACTTAATTTTTTAGTCTGATCTAAAATCTCTTGCAGTTGTGGCACTTAATGGGATGTTCTCTCTGGGAACATAAGTGTCGGTCATACTTTTTGGAAAAAGGAGACTAGTGTTGCTCATAGATTATTTATTGTTAACCGGGTCAATACTGTGCACAATGAAATCATTAATCCGTCTCATTAACTTAGTGCTGCTTTTTCAGCATACTCTTATCATAATCTACACATTCAATTTTTTTTTGCGTACCTATTGTCCCTCTCACTTATTTAGCCTTTCGAGTCCTATTACTTACTGATGCTATGTTCTTTTCCCAATACATGTATATATACTGTTACAGCAGTGTTCTACTACAAATTCCCTACCTTAGATTATGGTTAAACTGAATATTTGATCGTTGCTTGGAGCTATAGTATGAAAAAAATTCCTTTAAATTATTGTAGAGAAAGAAGAGGAAGCTTGAAGAACACATCCCAGGAAAGAAAATGAACAATAAGAAGGTCCGTATTGAATTTTACCTTTTGTTGATTATATTGTATGCTTTAAGTATTAATGTTAATTAAGTTTTATTTCTTAATCATAATTTTTATCAGAGAAGTCCTTCTGCTATTGTACAATAAGAATGTCCCATTATCTTCTAGTTGTTTTGGTTTGATTGATGGATGATAACTAGTAGAGGATTCCAAATCATATATCCTTTCCATATTGATCAACTGTTTGATAGCTTTTCCTTTTAAACTATACATGTAGTATTAATGTTTTCTATGTACTCTATTAAAATGATTCTATCAAAGCATTTCAAAATATTTCACTGTTTTGAAGTTATTATGAATCTTACATAACCTTATCACAGAGCTTTCGTATTGGATGCCATATCTGCTACTGGTTACTAGGGAATACTACCTTTTTATTTTACTACTGCTAGAAGAAATTTTCTGCTTTTTTCATGTTTATCCATCTGTGGGGTGAAAATTTTGTCAACTTTTTGTCCAGGATAAGTTATCAGAATTCTCCAAGACTGTGTCAACTCTGCCAATGACGTTGTCTGGTTATTCTCAATTGATCCGATGTACGGACCAAAAGCATCTTGTACCCTTTGAAGGTTGGTAAATTTATTGCTTAATTTTGGAAAGATCAAATTTGACTACTTATCTTCAAAGTTTGATGGATTAACAGGTTCTAGACTTGCATCCAGTAACTAGTTTAAGATTATAGTTTTGTTAACTGAACATTAATTTGCTAATTCCTCCGTTAGCATTTCTTTACCCCAGCTCTCAGTTATTGAAGCTTAGTTCTCTTTGGTTTTACCTTGTTTTTTAGGTGATACATTTTCTCTGTATTTCTTTAGTTATCGATCAGTTTTAATATTTTCTTTAGCTGTGGCTCTCTCCCCGACTAGCAATTTGGTTCAGTAATCCCAATTGTTTTAGTTCTGTGCCTGATCGCAGTTCTTGCGACCCAGATATCTTCAATAGGCAATCCCAAGCAGCTATAGAACATATTAATGTTGATAGAGAGAAGGGGGAGTTTAGTAAAGACAGTGTCATTTGGCTCTTAGTTGGCATTGAATTAGGATTTTGGATTTGTGGCTTTTCGTAAGAAGCAGAAAGAGAATCCTGTACTGAGAGTGTAAAGAAATTAAAAAGACAGGAAATCCAAAGGACAGAATAGGTGAATCTGGTGAAGTGGAAAAGTAAAAGTACATTCTTTTTTTTTTTTGCCAAAAAAAGACATACTTATTAAGTTATTAATAATAAGACAAATATGTATAATATGATTAATTACTATTAACCAAATCTTTGAGGGGATAAGTAAACAGATTTATATAGATTAAACTAAATCCATAAATCGAGATTACGAGTTCAGATTCAAAAATTACTAGTTACTGTAATATATAATGAGAATAGGAATCACGGTTTGTACTTTGTAGTGTTTATACCGAGTGACAAAGTGTTGTTAACTCAAGCTCTGCCTGGTTGTAGTAGATTCTACTGAATGACATTTAATTTGCATTTGTGAGTGTACCTTAAAACATAAATATAACCATAAGGCCCGTCCCTGCAAAAACACTCTCTTGTTAGGCTCGATAAAATGAAACCCTGCCTTTTACATGAACAAAAAAAATGGAAGAGCAAGTGCGTTGGTTAATATGAACCTGGAGATGGAAAAGGTTTTATTAGCTGGAGTATATCAGTTTTTGTTGGGAGGTGGTATTAGTAAGTATAGTGATGGTCCTTGCTCTATTGTTTTACTTTTAGATATCAGGTGTTAATAGAGACACGTAAATGCAAACGAAGGATTGAGTAAAAAATGCCTAGAGAAATAAGGGACGCATACAGGATAAACTCTGTGTATTGTACCTCAATACATGTTAACCTATAACTACAATTTTAACCTGCTGCTCTTTGTGGAAACTACATCAAGGAAACAAAGGAAGCAAAAGACAATGTGTTTGCCGTCTCTTGTTTCTGACTATTGACCACTTTGGTTTGTGTTTTTCATATTTATGTACCAAGAACCAATCTATACGTTTCTTCAAAGTGTTTGGTTTTGTTGTTATTTTTTTATACGTCTTAGTGCCAATTAAACCATTTTGATTTGCCAAATAGTCAGGTCTTAACATGCTTTTTACATTGCTCAGTATCAGGACATGGGGCCAAAGTGAAGCATCTGCTGGAGCAGAATACCCAAGCATTTAGCCAAATCACTGCCAATCTTCATTCATGTATGGTAATGAATCTCACAGCCATCTTGCATAATAAATCTGCACTTCCTTAAATGAAAACATTTTCAGTACTTGTCTGTCTTGTTTTAGAGCAAGTGGCTAATTTTGCTGTTATCCTTTCTACCCCATCACACTAATATTATTTTCTCTTGCACCCCGGTTTGTATTTTGAGCCGTTGCATATGCATTGCAGTTTGGTTTTTGTTTCAATTTCCCCCCTTAGGTTGATATTTCCTTATCCAAACCAGTTGCAGGACAACATTGACCTGCTCTTTCAAGCGAGGAACAGCATCAGTACAATCCTGAATAAGTATGAAGAACTTCACTTGCAGTGTTTTTTATTACTGTGTTGGCCTACCATGTACGACTTGGCAATCCTGTCTAATTTTATTCAGTTAAATATGGTTGTTACTTGAACAGCATGAGTGAGACGCCTGGTGTTATGAGTCAGATGCCACCACTTCCCGTTTCCCTTGATGAGGATCTTGCAAAGACGATATTGCCCATCCCGGATAATGTAATCTCTCCTCCTTCTTGACTAAAATTGTTTTCCTTGGCTAACTTATTTCCCTGCATTTTCTTCAGCTGTACATTAACCAAACTAGGTTTGTGACAGTAGACAATATTATAGTGCCTCTATCATTTCGATATCCATAATGCTTCTTAATATTCTTCTATTGGTTTATGTCCGTCCAGCCACTGGTGTTTGGTTCGTGTAGCGACATGTTTATGAAGCAGGAGCCGAGGTGCTGATGGCAACTGATTGAGGAACGAGTTATCTGTACATGTATACCGAGTACCAACCATATTATTATTACTTCTGTAAATGCTTGAAAGCAGATGCAATTTGCATTGCACCCTCTGTTATTGAGTGCGGTTGCTAATGGAGTCGAAGAAACTGTTTGAGTGCCCCTTTTTCAGATGCTGAATGCCATTGCTCTGGCAAAGGCCAAGTCATCTATCGGTTTGCACGTCGGAGGAAGAGATTAACTTGTGATCACGGTTTCAGTTTAGCTCAAGTCTTAGATTTTATTCAAGGCATTGTATATAGATGAAATGCCAATTGTATGTCTTGCTTGGTTGTGGTGCTTAATTTGTGCATCTTCTATCTTGCAGAATGTTTAACAAACGACACTTTTTGGTATACCACTGCTTGTTTCTTGAAAAACTAATCTTTTTTACTTTTCACTCCATCCATCGGTCCATAATAACTCAAGATGGTCATCGTCCTCATGGACTTCTTATAGGATGATCTCTATCTATAATTCTAACAACAATTCATGAATACTATTATCCAAGATAAGCAAAACAAGGAATCAAGTTAACAAGTAACTTGGAACGAGGGAAATTATGGACTTAAGAATTAGAAACTTAGCTAGTAGAATATAGACTTATAAAAGCCTGTCTATGACCTTCTTTATTAAGACAAACAATTTCCTCTAATGTTACACAAACTAGCAAGCACTTAGGACTCGCCCAGCGCCTTCCTTTCTAGAAAAAATTAGACCAATCCCCTATTCCATCAGCTTTCATACAATCAAGCAGTTCTCCAATTAATACAAGCAGAACAAGAAAAAGGAAACCGAAACGGACAACCGAAGACAACAACAAAACCCAATGCCAAAAATGGTTGAGGTTGATGTTGGTCACAGAATCTCAAGTGAACATGACATTCACCTTCTTAGCAAAGTCGTCGTCATCTTCTTCTTCAATATATTCATCTTCTTCCTCAGCATTTCCACCATCCTCATAGTTAGCATATTCCCCTTCTTCATCTAATTGCTCGTATTCATATTCTTCCAGTTCCCCTTCACCGCCTTCTTCAAGCTCGTGCTTTGCAACACATTCTTCAACCATCACATCCTCCGTCTGCCTCAAAGGGTCTTGAGCTTTCTCTTCCTCTTCATTGGACGGAGGAGACGGGGCATGAACCTCTGCCTTGGCTGCCACTGCTTTCTTGCCACGCAAGCTATTACTACTGTCATCATAATCATGATCTACTCTTTTTCTCTTCAGAAGCTCGCTCAAAGGCTTCGGCCCTTGAAATGATGCATCAACACCTCCTTGTTGATCCACAAAGCTAATTGCACCAATCCTACTGCTTTTCAATCCGGAATAACTCTTTTGCCCTGCAAAGTCGTCATTTTTACCATCCAAAAATTCTCTTCTCACAATAGGAGGACCAGAGACTTCCCTTCTATCCTCAGAAGTCCTTCCGCCTTTGAGCCAATCATAATCTACTCTTGTTCTACCTGCATATGATCTACTGCTGCTACGGTCCCTAACTCTGTTCATATCTCTATCCCCATCAATATCAGATCTTCCTGGAAATTTGATCCTTCCCTTAAGACGACTACCAATAGAGGATGAACCCTCATGCCGTGATGAACTATGGCGCGCTCTTCGCTCTTCCAAATCATTGCCAACCACTGATCTCAAACCATTCACACTTCGTGGCTTTGAGAGACGATGCCTCAGATCTGTTTCGTTAACCTGATCGGGGCTCTCACTCTTTCTATAGCCCCTCCCCTCCCGATAACCCGTCCTCTGATCTGAGGAGTTTCTCCTCTGGTCCCACCCAATAGTGCCATCATATCCATTTGGGTGGTTACATTGATCAATTTCGGAGAACCCTTTGAAATCCGTATCAAACTGTTTTTCATGGGTAGATCTTGAATTTCCAAACTTATGATCTTCACTATGATAGTAACCATCCTTTCCGACTTCATCATCCACAAGAACATCGAATCCAGGAGACGATTCCCTCAAGAATTCATCTGATTCCTTATTGTTTTGGAAGCTTCGGTTTTCTGGAGCATGAGCATGGTGATTCATCCTAGTGGGTCTGTTCTGCAGGTTTCCATTATATCCAAAGGCCTCTTCATCAACACTAGTCACTGGAGCTCGTTTTTCAACTTTAGCAATTAGAGGTAATTTCTTTTCGGGAACAATCTTTGGATCTGATTGCACAAAATTTGGTTTTGACAAGTTTGGTGTGATTCTCTGATCTTGTGAACATCTTTCTAGACTGCCAAATGGCTTCTTGGAAGAGGATTGTTCGACAGAGGGCATTGTTGAGGGAGCTTGTTGAGGTTTACTACCAACAGGAATTGTTCCATGCGAGAAGGCACATTTGTTGCCTTTCATGCAATACCCTTGTTGGAAGAAAACGCAGGGCACTGCTTGTTTATTAGTATTGTACGCAGGAACAGGCATTGGCACAGCTATTTGAGGAGGCAACGGAGCAGCTACAGGAGCTGCTGCTGGTGTTCCCAATAATCCATCAATAGGCTGCAAATTAAACCAGAAATTACATAATTGTTAATTTTCTTATAAACCACTACTTCACAGGAGAAATAATTCATAGCTATCATTAAAGCACTATTATGTCAACTATACTGAATGCGGAAACTTGAAATACCTAATCGGATTTTGAAATATATAAAAAGTAAAATAAAGTTCGGAAGATTGAGCACCACTCACAGGATGGCGAAAAGCGCATTTTGGATTGAGGCAGCTGCTATTCAACCAATACCAACAGTCTCTGGGATTTACTCGGGCATATTCACTGTGACGGTACTCGCATTCAGCACCCTGCAAAGAAACATGAAAAGGGTGTTAATATTTCTAATAGTCCCTTAAAGCTCATTATTCCCTGCAACTACTACTGACTTGCATCAAACTACAGCTTCGACTGGAAGCAACAAATCACAAATTTAGCATGAATGTTCATGGAGAGAAATCTGATATTATGGGAGAAAAATGGTCTAGAAGATTAAAAAAGAAAACACTGAAAGACGAATCTGGCAAGGCTCTAAACCTAAAACTAACTGCATCGGTTGATTATTCAAAATGTTAGACATAGGAGAAGGCCAATTATTGCAAATTCGACGAGCAACGATACGAATAGCACCTACTATTAAAATTCAGAGGGAAGGTATTAACGAATAGGCAATCAAGTGTACCTACTACCTGTCCATGCTATTTCAGATAGCTTCCACCTTCTTCTCAATACACATAGCATGGTACAAAAGCTGCCACATTTAACAAGAGTCCAATTCTACTGTTTGATAAAAATTCTAGGAAGAATCCGACACATAAACCCCAAAAGCGATTGAGTTCAACAGAGGCTTGGATTCGAACTAATTCTACCGGATTCCAACCTAGTATGCACAAGAAAACTAGATACAATGAGATCTAACCTCAGACATTCACTCGAAACCTATATCAGAGGAACTAGGTCTGGTACACGAAATAAAAAACGATAGTTCTAGCAGTACCCAGCAACAAATTGAACAAGAAAATCAGCAATTAAGTATCAGGAAGAAAAAATAAACCTTTTTGCAGGTCAGAGGGGATGCAAGGAAATAGACGCAATCGGTGTTTCTTTTCAGGGCCTCCTCTTCAGCAGATGGCGTCGCGGAGGTCGATGAGGACGCGCGAAGGTGCTGGGTCGAATCTGACGCGGCCGCGACCATGTCGGTTCTTGCAGGAAAGGGATGGAGATCTCTTCCGTTGAAGATCCAGCCGAACAGAAGGGAAGTCCTGAAGGATTTTAAGCTGGGGATGTTACGGAATAATTTATCTAATTGCCCTAAAACAAAAACAATTGAAAAACTACCCCATATTTTTTTACGAGAATGCTCTTAAATCCCAACTTCCGGCAATAATGTTGTGCCGAAAGTTAGGTTTTCCGGCAGGGCATAATGGTGGACCATGCTCTTGGAGCACCATGCTTTTGGTTTTTTAATACTATGGTGGACTTAATTGTAACATAAGTAAAATTTTAAAAGTATGAAAAAGTATGAATTTTTTTAACTACACCTAAGATGTGTGTCATACTATTAATAATATCAATTTCCCGATGGGGTTCACCTTTAGAACAATAGAAAAATAAAAAAATTAGTGGCAAAAGCATGGTGCTCCAAAAGTATGGTAGAAAGGTCCGATAAACTATATGTCAAACTTTAGCCATATGGGGTCACCCGATTAAACTGTTTTTCCAATTTCAGTCCTCTAAAATTTATCCAGCCAAACTGTTCACCCATTCTAATATAATTATTAAAAAAAAAAAAAAACTTTAAAACTATATGAACTGTAAACTAGGGTTGTCAACGGGGCGGGGCGGGGCGGGTATCGCTTGCCCCGTACCCGCCCCGCGGGTCGAGATGGCCGATCCGTACCCGCCCCACACAGTTCGCGGGGTGGGGCGGGTCGACCCGCGGATCACCTATTAGTTGTACATAATATATTATTAGCAATTTAAACCCTAAATTCTATATTTACCATATACAAATTCAATTTAAAATTTAAATCACAAATGAAAAATTTAACTTCAAATCCAAATACAAGTCACAAATCCTAATTATTTTAACTGTGTATTATATTGCTTATATAATTTTATATAAATACAAGTAATATATATATAAATTATCCACATACGGGGCGGGTCAACGGGGCGAGGCGACCCCAAAACCGTACCCGCCCCACGGGTCACGGATCGCGGATCAACGGGTCAAAATCGGGGCGGGGCCCCGCGGGTCACGGATTACCCGTGACCCGTTGCCACCCCTACTGTAAACCAAAACAAATTCATTGCCGTCAATGCCATCCTATCCTGGCAAAGACCACATTAGTACATATACATGAACAATTTGCTAGCTTTGTTTTTAGTTGTGTAGGGCAAGTTTGGTGAAAAAATCTCAAATTTGACTACTCATCCTGAGAGTTTGATGGATTAACAGGTTCTATCTACACTTAATCCAACAAATAGTTTAGATTATAGCAATTTGGTTCAGTAAAGCCAGTTAATGTTAGTTATGTGTCTTATAGCTGATCATTTGCGACCCAGATATCTTCAATAGGCAATCCCAAGCAGCTATAGAACATATAGCAGATATAGAAGATAGTAATCCTGTAATGAGAGTGTAAAGTCATTAAAGAGGGGAATCCAAAGGACAGAATAGGTGCGTGCATTTGGTGATGAGGGAAAAGTAAAAGCAGCTTCGTCCTCCAGTCCGAATAATAATAACAAGAAAAGGTATAATAAAACTACTCTGCGAGATTAAGAGCCTTCATCCCAAACCCAATGCCAAAACAGGTTAAGGTTGATGTTGGTTCCACAATCTCAAGTGAACATGACACTCACCTTCTTAGCAAAGTCATCTTCTTCTTCATCGTCTTCCATATACTCTTCTTCCTCAGCATTTGCACCCTCTTCATAGTTATTAGCATATTCACCTTCTTCATCTACCTGCTCGTATTCATATTCTTCCCCTTCATCGCCTTCTTCAAGCTCGTGCTTTGCAATACCTTCTTCTTCAACCATCACATCCTCCGTCTGCTTCAAAGGGTCTTGAGCTTTCTCTTCCTCCTCTTCATTGGACGGAGGAGACAAGGCATGAATCTCTGCCTTGACTGCCACTGCTTCCTTGCCACGCAAGCTATTACTACTGTCATCATAATCACCATCCACTCTTTTTCTCTTCAGAAGCTCGCTCAAAGGCTTCGGCCCATCAAATGATGCATCAACGCCTCCTTGTTGATCCGCAAAGCTCATTGAGTCAATCCTACCGCTTTTCAACCCAGAAACACTCTTTTGCCTGCTAAATTCATCATTTTTACCATCCAAGAATTCCCTTCTCACACTAGGAGGACCAGAGGCTTCCCTTCTATCCTCAGAAGTCCTTCCGCCTTTGAGCCGATCATAATCTACTCTTGGTCTATCTGCATACGATCTACTGCTGCTATGGTCCCTACCTCTGTCCATATCTCTATCGCCATCAATATCAGACCTTCCTGGAAATTTGATCCTTCCCTTAAGTCGACCACCAATTGAGGATGAACCCTCGTGCCGTGATGAACCCTCGTGCCGTGATGAACTATGGCGCACTCTTCGCTCATCCGAATCATTGCCAACCACTGATCTCAAACCATTCACTCTTCGTTGCTTCGAGAGACGATGCCTCAGATCTGATTCGTTAACCCTATCAGGGCTCTCGCTCTTTCTATAGCCCCTCCCCTCCCGATAACCTGTCCTCTGATCTGAGGAGTTTCTCCTCTGGTCCCACCCAATAGTGCCATCATATCCACTAGGGTGGTCACGTTGATCAATTTCTGAGAGCGTGTTGAAATCCGTATCAAACTGTTTTTCGAGGGTAGTTCTTGTATTTCCAAACTTGTGATCTTCACCATGATAGTAACCAGCCTCTCCAACTTCATCATCCACAAGAACATCAAATCCAGGAGATGATTCCCTCAAGAATTCATCTGATTCCTTATTGTGTTGTAAGCTTCGGTTTTCTGGAGCATGAGCGTGGAAATTCATACTAGTGGGTCTGTTCTGCAGGTTTCCATTATATCCATAGGCCTCTTCATCAACAATTCTAGTCACTGGAGCTCGTTTTTCAACTCTGGCAATTAGAGGTAATTTCTTTTCGGGAACAATCTTTGGAGCAGATTGCACAGAATTTGGTTTTGACAGGTTTGGTGTGATTCTCTGATCTTGTGAGCATCTTTCGAGACTGCCAAATGGCTTCTTGGAAGAGGATTGTTCTACAGAGAGCATTGGCGATGGAGCTTGTTGAGCTTTACTAGCCACGAGATTTGTTCCATGCGAGAAGGCACATTTGTTGCCTTTCATGCAATACCCTTGTTGGAAGAAAACACAGGGTACTGCTTGTTTATTGGTATTGTAAGCAGGAACAGGTGGTGGTAGCATTGGCGCAACTATTTGAGGAGGCAGCGGAGCAGCTACAGGAGCTGCTGCTGGTGTTCCCAATAATCCATCAAGAGGCTGCAAATTAAACCAAACATGAAATTATTGTTAATTTTCTTACAAACAGACCACTACTTCAAAGGAGAAATATTCATAACTGTCATTAAAGCACTGTTAAGTCGACTATACTGAACGTGGAAACTTGAAATACCTAATCGGATTTTGAAATATATAAAAAGTAAATAAAGAATGGAAGATTCAGCACTTACTGGATGGCGAAAAGAGCATTTTGGATTCAGGCAGCTGCCATTCAACCAGTACCAGCAGTCTCTGGGATTTACTCGGGCATATTCACTGTGACGGTACTCGCATTCAGCGCCCTTCAAAGAAACATGAAAAGGGTGTTAATATTTCTAATAGTCCCTTAAAGCTCATTATTTATTCCCTACAACTACAACTGACTCGCATCAAACTTTCGTCTGGAAGCAACAAATCACTAATTCAGCATGAATGTTCATGGAGACGAATCTGATATTATGGGACAATAACGGACCAGAAGATTAAAAAATAATAAATTGAAAGACTAATCTGGCAAGGCTCTAAACCTAAACTAACAGCATCAGCTAATTATTCAAAATGTTAGACATGGCTCAAGGCTAATTATTCGCAATTACAAGCAACCATACGAATATCGGCTACTATTTAAATTCGGAGTGAAAATATTAACGAACAGGCAATCAAGTGTACCTACTACCTTGTCTATACTATTTCAGATAGTATCCACCTTCTACACAATACACATAGCATGGTATAAAAGCTGCCACATTTATCAAGAGTCCAATTCTACTGTTGGATAAAAATCCTAGGAAGAATCCGACACATAAACCCCAAAAGCGATTAAGTTCAACTGCGACTTGGATTCAAAATAATTATACCGGATTCCAACCTAGTGTGCACAAGAAAACTAGATACAAGAAGATCTAACCACGGACATTCACCCGAAACCTATATCAGAGAAATTAGGTCTGGTACACGAAATGAAAAACAATAGTCCTAGCAGTACCCGGCAACAAGATTGAACAAGAAAATCAGCAATTAAGTATCAATAAGAAAAAAAAACCTTTTTGCAGGTCAGAGGGGATGCAAGGAAATAGACGCAATCGGTGTTTCTTTTCAGGGCCTCCTCTTCAGCAGATAGCGTCGCGGGGGTCGATGAGGACGCGTGAGGGTGCTGGGTCGAATCTGACGCGGCCGCGACCATGGCGGTTCTTGCAGGAAAGGGATGGAGAGATGGAGATCTCTTCTGTTGAAGATCCAGCCAAGCAGAAGAGAAATCCAGAAGGATTTTAAGCTGGGGAAGATCCAATAACGATAGATAATTACACGAACAGAAGAGAGCCGCCAAGGGAGGAGGGAGAGGGGGATAGAGAGATAGAACTTGAGTGTATGTGTATGCCTTTTCTATTCTAAATCTAACCTAAGCCGCATAGTTTTCCTAATTTCCTCGTTTGATCTGTTTTTCGGGCATAACTTATAAACACTACGGGGATTTAATTATTATTATTATTAAATTGTGAAATATATAAATGTTAAAATCATGGGTGTCGACGGGTCATGTGTATCGTTGACCCGCAGACACCTGTCCCGATTTCGCCCGCCGATTTGCGCCCACTGATCCGTGCCCACAATCTGCGCCCACGATCCGTGGGATGGGTCGGAATTTGGGTTTGTGGAGCCACCCGCCCCGCGATATATTAAATATATATAAAAATATAATATATGTATATATTATATAAAATTATATGGGTATCCTAACGCATAGTCAAAATAAAAAAAAAAAAAATTCTAATGAATTTGGTGATTTATAATTTTTAGTTAAATTTATTTGTTATTTGAATTTGGGGTTGAATTTGAATATAGTGAAAATAAAGTTTAGAATTTAGAGTTTGTAATAATAAATTATATTAAATGTGGAGTGATCCGTTCCGCCCCGCAAAACGGGTCGACCATCTTGGTCTGCGTTGCGCGGCCGAAACTGACAATACCCGCCCCGTTGATATGCCTAGTTAAAATTAGTAGCCTTCCACCGTAATCACCCCACACCTGTTGCTGTTGGCATATTGCAGATAACACCGTGGACTAAGTTTTTCATCCAAAAGTTGAAAATGTGGAAACTAATAATTCTCAAATTATTTTCTATCCGAAAGAGAACTTTCAATGCTTTGTTCATTTAATTAAGTTAGATTAAATTAAATGACACGAACATACTAACTTCTTATTTATACTAGGCTGTTGGTGAGATTATATTGACGGCTCAGTTTATGCGTTAATTATTTATTAAATAGCGTGAGAAAAAAATCGAACATGAGCGGAAGAATTTAAATATTATGTAGCGTAATGAGTTAAAAAAAATTATCTTAATATTTATATTTATATGGTGTTTGAATGAATCCCAATTCCCATTTAATATTGTCAATAGACGACAACAAAATTTAGGATCTAATCATGCACGTTAAAAGGTTTATTTATTTTGCGAAACTTACCAACACAAACACATACGAAGTTTATCGTGTCATGTTCGTGAACATAATATATAGTTTTTCGTTTGTGTTCATTTTGTGTTTTTGTGAGTGAATTCCAAAATAGATTACTTTACCAAACTAGACTTCTTCATAAACTAATTTTCAAACTATATTTTTTTTATTATATATATTATTTAATTTCCACAACAAAGTTTATATTATGTTACAATTGACCTAAAACAAAATATAATATAAATAAAAGAAGGAAATTTGAAAATTAAGAAGAACAAATATATGAAATAATTAAAATATGGAAACGAAAAAAAAAATTAACGTATATGATGAAAATGCACATAAATAAATAAACTTTTTTTGTTGTAGATTTTAATTCTTAAAAAATTATTTGAAATTAAAATATAAATAAACTTTAAAAATAAATTAAGTTCTGAACAAATATATTATTAATTAAGACTAAACAAAAAATAATACATTGGCTAAAATTCATTCTTATATTTATTCTATTGATTTTTTAAATTTAAATTAGTTTATCTATTGCTGTTTTAATCACTATTTTTTATGATTTTATAAACTGTAGATGTTTACCTAAAGGTTCATGTACGCTTTTATCTTTATATTTTTATACCTACAAAAATATTTACGAGTATTTAGTTTCTTTACATTTTATGTCCTTTATTATAATTTATCTTTGGCATATTTTATTTTTAATATTTATTTTCACAATTATAGATTAATTATTTCTTAAATTTCAATTTTTTACATCTAATCTCCTTAATTTTTCAAAAAAAAAAAATCATATATATCTTGTATTATATTTCGGTATGGGTGCAATTGTAACAAAATGTAAACTTTGGGATGTAAAGTAAAAACTAAAGACGATTAAAAATAATTAGTTTTGGAATTAGTTTATAAATAAACCTAGTTTGAGAATAAGTTTTTTAAGATGACCTGGTTTGAGAATTCACTATGTTTTTGTATTGCTTTAAGTCAGACAGTTTAGACTTCCACATGCAATATTTTTAAAGAAAATATCAAAATAATGAAGTCTATGAATTCATAAATGAGTTTTCACAAGCTTTTAAAATAGAATTGACAAAACAAAATTAGACAACTGGCCAGAGTTTTAAAATTTATTAAATAAGACATGTTCGAAAAAGTACTTAATAAATAGATTTATTAATACGAGTTTATCATGTTATTGTCAGTGTCATGTTGAATACCTAGACACGAACACTTAACACTACACAAAGATTAACTTGGATTCATCGTGTTCATATTATCGTTTTACCATATACGTAGTTGCACAAATACGATTTTTCCGTGCATTTTCGTATCGTAGTATCGTTTTGTGTAGGATATATATTGCAAAAGTTCATATGCATCCACACATTAGGCCATGCACATATGTTCTTCAACAAGTACGTACGACACACAACATCAGAAATGAGGTTAGTAGAGAACAAAAGACGAGGTGTATCAAATACAAGGGATTTCAAATATCAAATAGCATCATCGTTCAGGTATGGAGGGATTCATTTCCCCTCTATTGGTATTTGAAATCCCTCCATTTCCTCCCATTTTGTTGAGGTTGTATCCAATCAAAGGGATCTATTTCATCCCTTACCTTGCCATCCCTAGATTCGTTTCCAAACACAGTTTAAAGGCTTTATTTTGTGTGCATCTATCTATCCACTACTTTTCTGTTTAATGGGTTCGTTTGTCTGGTTTCCAGTCTATAGGCGTCGAAGTTGAGCAGAGGAAAGAAGCCGCCAACCAAAAAGAATTGGTGTTGGATGGGGGATTCGCCGTGTCTGATACCAACACGTTTGGCCATAATTTCAGGTCCTCTGTCTTTTATCTATCTGCTTTCTCATCTTGTAGCCAGCTTCATGTTCTTCACAATGTCAAATTTCTTGCTTGTATTCATAACAAAAATATGAGTTCATAGCTTATATCTTACCGCCTTTAGTTCATCTAGTGAAGATTTCACGGAAAAGATTAATAAACCTCATGTTTTATTCCGAACTGTCCATTTTCAGTATGTATAAACAGAAACAGGAAGCATCTTCCATTCTGTTTGTAGAGATAACTATCATATTAATATAGCTGTTATTCATTTCTTTTAATTGTTTTTTTTTAGTCCAACTAGTGGTATTCCTGATCATCAAATTACATCTATATGCACTCACGAGGCCACAGTGTGGCGAGGGGGAGCCATTGCCCCCTCTGAACCTTTATAAAATAAACTGTAGTTATAGATTATGAAGAGTGTCTTTCTTTTGTTTGTGTATTTCTAATTCTTAGTAATAGCTATTGGCCAAACAAAATATTCTTAGTAACAGTTAAGAATTTGCCGTAAGTATTCTTAAGAAATCGTGGTTTGTGACTTTCTAGTACTATCTTTATTATTTTATTATTATTATTAATATTAATATTAATTTAAGAATAAAAAGTTAAATGAGCTTATGTAATAAAATGTAAATATGTGAGGAAAATTGGATTGGGCTAGAAGATTGTTATGGAACTTTGAAATTCTTTGAGATTATTAATATTTGTAAAAAAAAAAATCTTGCTAGACTATTAGTAATTTTGTTTTTTTCTTCTAAATAGTTGTTAATTATAGTTTAATTATTTTCTACGTTTTAAAAATCAAAACTTTGTTGTGATTTTATAAATATGGATATATTTGTTATCAAAAGAGAGAACAAAAGAAGCGGACTACTGTGGATAAAGTCTGAAGAGAGTAATTGTAAAAGCAGGAACCATGAATTTGATAACCATTGACATTTTTTGGAAGAAAACAAATAGCTGGGTAAAAAATTAATTATTGAAAAAAAATAACTATCGAGATATTTATATGGGTTAATTATTATAGTTGTTAGCTCATATTTAAGCACTATGCTAAATTGCTATCAAAATTTTTTTTTGAACAATTTGCTAAATTAGGTTTCAATTCGTGAACAAATTGTTAGTTGACTTTTTTATAATAATTTACTAACTCAGATTTCGGTTTGTAAATAATTTACTAGCTTAGGTTTTTTTTTGTCGGCAATTTTCTAGTTCGGGTTTCGCTTTGTGAACTACGAATTACCAAATTGTCAAATAGCAAAATCAAAGCTACCAATTTTTATTCACGAAGTGAAACCTGATAGATCAAATTGTACAAAAAAAAATATTTTGCTACTAAACAAAAATCTAAGCTAGTAATTTGAAAAAAAAAATTCAACTAACAAATTTTCCAAATGTTCAAATGAGCAATTTACAAAATCACATTGGTAAAAATAATTTAATATTTTTCTTAACTTACTCATAAAAATGGGTACTTTATATCACATTTATAATTATATATATAATTTTTTTTGGCCAAAATTATATATATAATTTACACAAAAAAACAACATAAAAGAGGGATATTTTTTTTCCGTTTTGTTCATTTGCGTCCAACTGATTATTACATAGTGTATAAATTTATTTAATTATTCTATAGTTTAATACAAAATTTGCTCCCTCTGACTTTATTTTCTAGATTCGTGCCTGTCTATATGTCAAGACACAAATGCAAATGCTAGATGTGGTGGATTCTTTTTTTTCAAATGTAGATTTTACTCTGCCATTTCAAATATGCTTGTTAATCTAATTAACGCTATGGTGCATGTATGATGCATAATAGAGACTACAATAATGCCCAAAGCGAGCGATAGAAAAGTGTGGAGCAATTCTACAAGACCAATCACATCCATCAATGTGTTGATTTTGTAAGTTATTTGTTGCCTGATTGCATTAACATTATAGAATACTCATCACTCTAGTCCCCAATTTTAGTCGAATATTGTATTGTGCAAGTTCAGGTAAAAAAGATGAGGGAAGAGTATGGTAAATTGAATAGGGTGGAGATGAGCATATGGGAATCCTGTGAACTTCTCAATGAGTTTGTTGATGAGAACGATCCCGACTTGGATGAGCCTCAGATTGAGCATTTGCTGCAAACTGCTGAATCCATCCGAAGGGACTATCCAAATGAAGATTGGCTTCACTTGACTGGCCTTATTCATGGTATTAGTGTCATTTCACTTGATCTCCTCCCTTTCCAGATGTTATTTTAATTTTTTAAAAAAAAAAATCTAATTCTTGTTTATATATGAGAATGTAGATCTCGGGAAAGTTCTTCTTCATTCTTGCTTTGGAGCTCTCTCCCAATGGGCTGTTGTGGGTGAGTATTCCATTATTCCTTCTTAATGATCGACAAACAACAAATCCTATGTTTAAAGATTCTTCTTAGTTGTCTCACTTGATTCGCACTTTATGTTTATGCAGGAGACACTTTCCCAGTTGGGTGTGCTTTTGATGAAGCAACTGTTCATCACAAGGTTGTTTATCAATCCTACACTGAATCACATCATTATAATTTATTTATTAATATGTATTAATTACTATGGATTGAGTGCAGTATTTTAAGTAAAACCCAGATTACAATAACCCAGCTTATAACACAAAAAATGGAGTACATTCCGAAGGTTGTGGACTCAACAATGTGATGATGTCTTGGGGGCATGATGATTACATGTACATGGTACAATCTCGAAACCCTAGTTGGAAACAAATTAGATACATATATCTTTTCTAGCTTTGTTAGATTGATTAGTTAGTTAATTAATTATGCTTGCATTAGGTTGCAAAGGAAAATAAGACTAGTCTGCCTTCAGCTGGTCTTTTTATTATCAGATACCATTCATTCTACGGTGAGTGAATTTGTATTCATAATGATACCCATCCTTTTTGGCGTGACAAAGACATGCACTGAAATGTGCTTTGTGGTGCAGGTCTGCACAAGGGTGATGCATATAACCACTTGATGAATGCAGAGGATGTTGAGAATTTGAAGTGGCTTCATATTTTTAAGTAAGAAATAGTAATCTCATTTTTTTTTCATTGGCCAACTTTATTGAGTGCGAGTATGTATACAAGAAGTATAATTCAGCTTCGCTGACACACATTAATTGTTAATTTAAAAATTAATTCTATATATATTAACAAAATTAAATAAATAATGTCAGTTATCAAGTTCATGCTACTACAACGTTGTTCATTAATTTTGTATTTAAAAGCATCGAGCAACTTGTTTTCTTGCAGTTGAAGCTTCTGCTGTTGCTTTAATTATTTCTTCATTCCTGGACATGATTTCATATGTTTGTGCATTTTCTCTGGCTTGAACCGCTTACCGCACTGCCTGCATTTTTGTGCCAGAAAGTAAAATCGTACGATTAATTAATAATAAGTGAGGATCTCTTAATAGTTAGAAGCATATATTACTTACGAGCATGAAGGTCCTAGAACAGGCTTATAAGCTGCCGGCGCCGGAACCACCACTTTCTGACCTGAGTAGTCCCTCGTATCGTTCCACCCCCTTGCTTCATTAAAGCTTTTCCTGCAATCGACTCTCGTGTCTGGTTATTTCAAGAAATATAGCGTTTTCTATATAAACAATTACGATTTGAGGACAATATTCACCCTAGCAACGATTAATGATACCGTAGTTAGTGTGATAAGGTTATACATATTAGTAGAGGTTATAAATATTAGTAAATGATTTTTTTTTCAAAAAAAATATAAATGGAATGAATTAGTAGTAGCGATCATATGTCTATCTCACTATGTAATGTTCGGGCACTCAAGTTCATAGTCTTGGCTTTTTTTTCCGATCAGACTAGTAAACAACCAGAGAATGTAATTAAGCCATTAATGTAGTCCCACTAAAAGCAAAATATAGTTAAGATGCCGACAAGTTAAGCATAGTTCTACTCTACTCTTATGTCTGACACGGTATATAAGTCAAATAAAATTATATATTTTAATCAGATCAACACGCGAGGCAACTCTTAGAGGAGTTTCTAACTTAGAACTTCAAAGCTAAATCATATAGGAGTACGCGTTTCAATCATTATTATCATTATTATTATTATTATTTTGGCCAAACCGTTGTATTATTATTAATAATTGGTCTGTGTGTCAGTATATATGTTTCCTTCCGATTAATTTTACAATAAATATATCATTAAAACACTTTTAAAATACATATATTAAAGTTAGCTCATAAATTTTAGTGCTATATAAATATAAAAAGATATTTTTTTTTATTAGATACTTTCAATTTAAAAATATTATTCGAAAATAAATATTTATGCATTAACATGTTGTGTTTAATAATAAAATAATATATATATAACTATTAGAATGATATATACTATTAATATTCAATGGTGTGAATAATTTTTGTGCCTATGGACTTTAAAATTACTTTTAAGTCTTCAGAATGATTATTATTTTAGTTTGGCAGCAGAATTATCATTATCTGATTTAATAAAACATGACTATATATTTATTTATTTATTAAGCTTTGGATGAATGGAATAAATACCTCGGCGGTGCCGAATAATGTTGTGGATACGTAGGTTCTGTGGGTGAACAAGTTGGGTCGACGGGGCGTTGAGTGTTCATCATGTCATGATTCTTAGTAGCACCACAATTGATGAAATCATAAAACAACTGCGACGGTCCTTTCGAACGTCGCCTCTTTGTCTTAGGTTGCCGTGACTCTGCGGACGGTGGTACAGTAATGGCCGATAATGTCCTGCTGCTGCTACTATCGTACGTAGTGGCCACACTATCCGCCATAGGATACAAGTGCTCTTCTTATATTAATAATAATAAGGGTAATAATAATGCTGTTGTAGATATAAATATACCAAGAAACATAAACTAATTTATAGCGTTTATCGTCGAGTGAATTAAAACAACTATATATTTATATAATATAATATATGAATATATGCTTTTTTTAGGGTTATATGCAGATATTTATTCGATGAGAATCAAAGGAAGTCCATCAAACCCCGACACACAGAAATGAACATGGATGTTAGAATAACAATTGCGTGAAAAATTAGCATTACAAAATCATAGGAAACTTCGGAAGATCCTTGTGTTTGTCTTGATTAGGGATGGCAATGGGTTGAAACCCGCGAGTTTAACCCACATTCATATCCGCACCACCTATATTTAATGCAATTCATATCCGCTCCATATCCGTATGAGATTATATGGATCACTCGTATCCACACCGTGACTCAAAACGGATAACCCGCACCGCGTACCATTTTATTTATTCCCTAAAAGTGAAAAAAAAAAAATATGTCATATTGATCCTAAAAAGTTTAAAATATATTATTTTAATTTCGAAAGTTCATAATGTCTTTATTTTGATCCCTAAATAAGAGTAAATCAACTTAATTACGAAACCCTAAAGTTTTAAAACATCAAATATTGAGTCTGTACTAATTATTACAAAATTGGGAACTAAATCCAATTCCACTTGCTTTGAGGAGACTAATGAATTTAGAGTTTCCTGTCAAAAATATACTAGAAAGCTCATATTAGACTCTAGGGTTCATTAGACATATCCTAAAGTGCAATTTTTTTTGTAACAATTGGTGGATGAAACATAATATTACTGTAATTTCTGAGTGAACTGCAGCAATCACTAATAAACCTAAAACTTTTTTGTTCTAAAATATATGTAGTCTTAAGACAACATCACGTGGAATGGAAATCCAATATTTCAACAAGTGATTTCAATGGGAAAGCTTGAATCTGGATTGTTGGTTAACCCGTGATATCAAAACCATATTCAATCCATATCCATATGGTTTTATTTTAGAAATCATATTACTACCGCGGGTTGGTGGGCGGATATCAGCACTTAAATATGGTGCGGTTTACCCATGGGGCGGGTAAAATCCGCATCATTGCCATTCTTAGTCTTGATGCGCGAGAGAGAATCTATCTATATATATACTAGTTATTGCTACGCATGAGTTGCACACGCATATATCTAACATAAGTTTTATGTTCATGTGCAACGAACTAACGAAGTGGCCAACTTTTGTAAAGCTGGATGATTGATTTTAAGTTGGAACTGTCAAAATAAACATGCCACTCTTTATATGTTGAACAGAATCATATATAAGATTTTAGTATCTTCTGCTTATGGTTAGAACATAATCAGGTATAAGATTTTTGTATTATCTACTGATGCTACCACACAGATATCAATTGTTGCATGACACATCAGAGTCCATGTCTGTCAGAACTCAGAAGTAATTTTTTAGGGGGTGTTTGGATGGATGTAATGTGGAATGTAAAATGTAGTAAACTTACAATAAAAAGATTTAGCCAAATAACGGCCAGCAATAAGTGAAATAGCTCATGTTGATTTTTCTTATAGAAACTGTGACAAGAATATAAATTTTGTAAGGAGTAACGCAGGCATCAGACAACTTCGTAAATGCAACAAGGAAAGTTCATAAATTCTTACCTAAGGAAGGATTCCTACCATCCATCCAATATATTAACATCCGTAGCATGCTTGCTCCACACCTATACTAATCCCCACTCGCACCGGGTCAGCTCGTAAGGAGTAAAGTGCTGGCCATGAACAATTTTCCATTCCCATGATCACTAGCGGGGATTGAACTCCTGACCTCTGGTTAAGGGATAAGGCGCTGAACCACCGTATCATTGTTACATGTTTATCCAATATATTTACTTTCATAGGATGCAATCAAGATTTTAGATGCAAGTTATCATCCAATGGATAATATTTTCCCCTGATTGAACGCATTCTTTGCGTGGAATTCGATCAAATGCATTCCACACATGAATGAACCCCCTTCGTTCTCTATAGTCTATATATCCTTTGTACGTAAACCATTTTTAAATTACTTCAACTTAATGTAAGGATGTCAATAAAATCAATTTGACTTGAAGGAAAATAAAAGTCTCTGACAAAAAAAAAAAAAAAACACTAAACGAAATCGGAGAGAAAAAAATAAATAAAAATGGTCTTTAATTATCCCACAAACACTTTTTGAAAAAATCACCAAAATACCCTCTAAATGTTTATACTAATAATTCTTTTCTCCATTTAGAAGAGTCAGATAGTAGCCATGAAAAAAAAAATATGGCTGCAATGAACTATTTAACACTATAAGAAGTTTATCTATTCTTATTTTTTTTTTCTTGAGATACCATTTTTTTATAGAGAACCAAATATGAGCATTATCAATTAAACATAAAATTTACTATGAAATATGAGTATACAATATATAAATAAAGTAAATATTTATTCCTTTTAATATTTTGATGGTTTGTTATGGATATATCATAAAATCTTAATATAATATGATGTATGTATATACATATAACTAACAAGTACAATCTTTGTTCACGAACATTAAAATAGAATTATATAAGCTTATATATACATATTAAATGCGTAGCAGTATTTCATTTACTTTTAAATAAAATATTTTAAATAACAAGAACATAAATTAATCAAAAATATCAAATTTAATTTTTTTTTGTAATATCTTAAAAATTATATGTATAAATAAATTACTTACGGAAACACATGATTAGCAACTTAATAAATAAATCTAAAATAAGGATTTTTTTTTGAAAAAATATAATAAAAAGGATATATGCTACGGAGGATGATATATATATATATAGGTTATGTAAAATACATTACTTTTTATTATGTTTATTATTTATGGTATTAATTTATAACAAGATGTTTATTTATGTAAGTCCTCTAAGTGTTACTAACTTTGGAGGATATTCCACTACACTTTTATATATAAAAGAAGAATTTCTATTATAATAATCACCTTTACAGTTTACACACAATACAATGTATTCCATTATATTTTCTACTTAATTATTTATTGGGTTTCATAACTTGATCTCTAAAGTCTAAAATAATAAATACATAAGAGGAGACAGACATTCTTCTTGTGTTGTGGAAAAGGTCAACACGATTCAAAACTGGAACAGTAGCAGACCAGCAGGTCTACCTTTAGTGGACCTTATCTTAATGTGCTTACTTTTAGGTGGAAGATACTGACCTGTATTTCCTGGGTATAAGTAGCACGTGGAACCAGCATTCCTTATAGGATTTTTTGTTTTTTTAATCATAAACCTTTTGAGGTAAAATTTATAGGAAATTGTTCGAACCGTCTAGTTAGTGCTTGGATGTTTGTGCACCGACGAAGGTTTTTTGGTATTTAAAAAAGAAGAAGAGTTAATTAAGAAAATAATAGGACAACGGACACGTTTTGATTTTGCTATTGTCATTATTACCGTTAGAAAAATAAAATTACATTTTTCTTTTATACAAAATTACTTCCATAATTTTGAGTTGGGAGGCTAAGATCAAAGTCGTTCTTAAATAGACGTCTACATCGGAATTCAAATTTAGATTGCCTCCAAGAACTAGGTATGAGCATGAAACCGGACCTGATTGGTTACTGATCATGACCAAAACTGTTTTATTTAATTTCGGTGCATTGGTGGACTATGTTTAAAATTGCTTCCAGTAAATCTAAAAAAGTATGGTCTGATTAAAACCGATTCAGAATTGCTTTGCAAAAAACAGTTTCGATTCGAAAATGTTTTGTAAAGATATTTCTATTTCGATTATGAAATGGTTTGGAACAATGAATGTTTGTATTAAACTTTAAAAATAGTTTCAAAATCGGTTCTGATTTGATTCAAAACCAATTTTTAAAAAATCATACTCATATATTCTAATATTGATTTACTCTTTACAGAAATGGCCAGAAACCGGTCTGACCAGACAGGTTTTTAATACCCAACCTTACCCAAAAAAATTATTTCCTCTGCTAGTTGATCCAACCAATTTGGTTTTTTTTTTTTTTAAATTTTATTTATAAAAGCAACCAATTTGGTTAGAAAAATAATAAAATAAAAGGACATGAAGATTAAGGCACGTGGATAATATATATGTGGCTGACTTTCGGTTAGCTAGCTGGCAGCAATAATCTTCTGCTCTTTGCTCCAAATACATGGTTTTTGTTTTCATTACTACTATTAATTATTTCAACAAAATACTTTGTCTTTGCTAAAAAGATCTAAGGTTTTCACTAATTCCATCTAAAAACTATCTCGACTATAGAATATGTTGCTAATTGATGTAATATATTAAAAAAGTGGTTATTCAGTATACTAATTAAATCAGAAATGTTGTTTTTTATTTATTTATTTTACTGATTTTGGCAAAAAATTGACATTTTATACAACAAAAATATATCATTTTTCAAAATATTAAATTTGTTGCTCATTCATTATGTTTCGTAAATTTTAAGATAAAAATTGAAAACCAATCAATCTAATAAATGGACAGAAACATCAGCATTTTAAATCAGAAACATATTGATTATCAACCTGATCTAGAATTGAAACAGTTTTTAAGCTCATAATCCTAATATTTAAGCTATTAACTAAATTACACACACCAATGAGCAATGACCAAAGTAAAGAAGAAAGATATGTCATGTCATGTCAATGTCAATCAGGTTGGATATATAAATATTGTTGCTATTGACCCCACTCGAAAAGCCACTATATATGTGGGTACCTCTCCATAGCCAGCAACAACACTTCTACCATTAAGACAGAATAATGGAGTGGGGACGAAGAGGAAAACTCCTGATCACCATGAGCTGCTGCTATCACATTTCTTCAATATTGATGTTTACTATCATTATCTTCACCAGCTGCTTGGTCGGACAAATCTGCAGTTCAAGCCACAGTGATGATCATGACTTCTCCATCTTAAGTTTTGGAGTCGGATCCACTGCTAACCAGGTGTATATATATACTCTACATTAGAACTAATTCTGATATGATTTGAGCAATAATATTAACCATCTTTTCCGGTTCTACTCGAGTTTGGCATAGCTAGCTAACCATTTTAATTATTGCATGACAATTAGTTATTTGGAGTGGCGTATCCAGGTTATTTATAATAGGATACGTTTTATAAAAAAAAATTTGCTAAGATTTAATGTATAACTCTATTTTATTGGACAAATTATATTATACATACACCATGTTAAAAAAAAAAATTTGTTATTAACATGTTTTAAAATGTACAACATGTTGTAAAACAATAATAATTGTTACTTTCTTCAATTTGCTCACCATAATTGTCGTTACACGTATTTCAATGTACAAAGCTAACCGAGTAGTTTTTAAAGTATCACAAGTAAAACACTAATGATGTATACAAATGTTACATTTGAATAAAATCGGACAAGAACGACTGGGTATCAATTGAGTCTCAATCGAGTCGAGACACTATTGTAACAGTAGTATAAGTTATTAGACATTTATCTGATATTTAGAAAAATATAATTTGTTAAATTTAAAATGTATTTGACGACAATTTTAGACGGAAGATGGAATGAATTACCAATTAAAATTGTTTCGAAACTTTTTGTATATTTTAAAACATGTTATCACTAAAATCCCATCTTTTTCCAATATATTGTATGATTTAGATAATTTCATTTATCCTATTAATTTGATCTCCCGTAAGACATTATATTAATTAACTACAATTCATAGTCTATTAAAGAATTAAATAATAACATTTACAACCATATTTTTCAAGTAAAAAACTAATGGGCTAATGGCTTCATTGGGGTATTACAAAATAATAATAAAGACTTGTAAAATAATAAAGGGGTCTTAATGTCATACACAAATATGAGGATCTTACCCGAAAAATAATGAGAATCAGAGTGTATTTTCTTTCAGGAATAAATTTAAGGTCTTAATAAAAATACTCAATAATGTGGTTATGTTTGTAACCACATTATTACATATAGATACGCCACCGATTGGAGTTATGAACGTGCATTTACATTTTGGGTGCATATGCATTTACTATGGAGTAGTGGATGAAGGCGGTAGACTGCCCAACATAACAAATTGCTAACTGAAATTTGTTTTTGAATATACTGCTACTTTAACTATTTCATACGTACAATTTGTTAGCTATTTTACGGTATATTTATTTCTTGAACAGAATTAACCACGTTGCACACACAATTTATAAAAATTTAATAAATTACTAGTTGAAATTTGTGTATATTCAAACAAGTTGATATTTTCTCAATCAAATTCCCGCACATGAGCATTGAAGGATCTAGCCTTATGAATGGGGGACAAAGAGTGTCACCCTTTTCCCCCGAAATGCTTTATTATACCCTCATTTCTCGGAAGTAGCTATGTTAATCTAGATACAATATATAAAGAATCCCTACTTTGTACCCATTTTTTAAATGTTTTATTAAATTCCTCTTTTTATATAAAACTATATATAATATTATATATATTTAAAAACGTATTTCAAAGCATTTAATACATTTTGTCACTACAAAAAATTTGTCCATTTGTGAGGGTCGATCTACCCATCTTGTAGTGTGTCATTAAATAAAAAAATGTATATATAAAAAAATTTGAAAATTAAACAAATTATAAATGTTGGCATTTTGCTTTCGTTTATAGATTTATATAGCTCTATATTTTATGATGTTATTGTTTGCGCTTAGCACGGATCGATCTACCATGGAAACACCCACTAGAGCCCGTATACTTGTGGCCTGTGGGGGTCCCAAAAATACACTCAAGACTCATGGCAAGAGTTAGTAATTAGATTGCTGATAAAAAAAACGGTCTTTGGTAAACACAAATCCGAAGCCTCACTACATAATAGTTTGCATTTTTTTTTTTTTCAGTTTGATTGATAGTAGTTACACAGTGAGACGATCTGTAATCTTATGTGTTAGTAAATTTATCATGTTAGACTTAACAAATATATACACAATAAACTTATCGTGTCAATATGATCACAAATATAAATTCATTACAAGAAAATTGGCAATTTGTGACGACATTTTCTTAAGTGTATCAATTCCCTCACAAATTATAAGAATTTTCTAGGGATTTATTATGTTTTGAGAGATTTTAAAGGGATTTTCACGGAAGTTTTCAATGAATTTTCTGGTCAATCTCTTTGTTAGGAGTCATTCTCTTACAAATTTTTTGAATGTTGTACTTCTAAGGGATTTTCATAATTCCCTTACAAATAAGGTTATACGTCCCTCACAAACAAATCACTCACAAACGACTAGGATTTCTTGTAGTGATTCAACACTCAATATTTTGTGTCCGTTCTTGTTTGTCGTGTTTTATGAAGTTGGTCAATGTATATCTACACATCAAAATGAAGTTGTCGTGTCTTGTATATCTACACATCAAAATCTCTAAGCAAATATCAAAATGATAAACTTCTCATAATAAGAACTCCAAATATATATATATTTCACAAGTGCTTAATGTAGAATCTACAAACTTTCTGAAGACTAAACAAGTAGTTTGAGTTTCTAAAAGCTATTATACAATATTATTCAAAGAAATACTCAACAATTAGATGTATTAACACAATTTATCATGTTATTATGTGTGTTCTGATACCAAACACGAACACGCCACGAATAATACCCTTGTTTTCATACTATTGATCCTGTTATTATTATGTCATATATTTGCATGAACACGATAGTATAATCAGAGAAATCATGATTTAATTTTTGTGTGTTCGTACATGTAAGAAATTGCTGGACCTACTTGCTAGATGGATGAAAATATAGGTCGGTTGCTGAATCTACCATTTTTCTCTATTAAATGAGTCCTTGCTGTGTTGGCCAAAAAAAAAAAAAGAGTCCTTGCAGCACCCATTCATCCTCTACACTAATCCTAGTTTCCTTGACTTAGCTTAATTCTCCTATTCCTTATTAGCTTCTTTTTTATTCAAACTGTAACTACACAAATTGATGGAGCTGATACTTCCAGTTAGTTCCTTGTTTCTTCATCTTCGGGGACTCGCAAGCCGACAACGGTAACAACAACAAGCGTAAAACCGTCGCTAAAGCAGATTTCCCTCCATATGGGGTTGATTTTGTGGAAGGTTCAACAGGGCGATTTACCAATAACCGCACCTCCTTTGATGTTATCAGTAAGCACCCTTATACTTCTTCGATCTTGGAGTATGATGATGATATATGCAATAATTATTCATGACTAGGCTGGTTTTGCTTCAAATATATGTTGCAGCTCAACTTCTAGGTTTCGATGATTTCATACCGCCATTTGCAAATGCAAGTGGACTAGAGATACTCAAGGGAGTTAATTATGCATCCGCAGCAGCAGGAATTCTTGATATAACTGGCCGCCTAAACGAGGTATATTAACTATAGTTCATGTTGATAATCGATGTCCCAGATTTAAATGTTGATATTTAATGTCCGAATTATCGAATTTGTTGCTTTTCACTTTAAAATTAGTGTTTTAAGCAATACAAGTATGTTGTTTTCTACCTTTTCAAAGTTTCACATTTGTTGCTCATAGATTAACATTATTTAATACTTCAAAAATATGTTTTTATTACGTTTATTTTATTAGAAAAAAGTGAAAATCAAACAATTTTATAATTGAACAACGGATATCCAACATTTTAAATCTAAAATAGCGATTAGCAATCTGATCTATAGTCGTGACAGTTTTTAGGTTCTCATCCCATATAATATATACATGGTTGCATGCACATACAGTTTTATTATGTGTACTAATATGGTGTGTTTTTCTTGTTAACACGAGAAAAGGGTGATATCATAAGTTTGAACCAGCAACTAAGAAACCATTTGACCACAGTCGCATCCATCAACCTTCTTCTGAAGAACACAACATCAGCAAATGAATACTTAAGGCAGTGCATATACGCTGTAGATATGGGTTCCAACGATTACATAAACAACTATTTCTTGCCCGATATATACTTCAGCAGTTCTGTATTCACCCCGGAGCAGTTTGCTAATCTGCTTGTAGCACACTACACTCTGCAGCTCTCGGTATGTACATACTACTTAATTATCAACTATAATATATAGCGTTATATTTAAATACCAAATTCCTAGTTGAACTTGTGATCAATGTACAGGTTGCTAGCTAGCTCTGTTTTTTCTTTTCTTTTGACAGTTGGCTAGCTAAACTAATACATTACTCAGTCTGTTATTTTGTTAATCAGTGTCGGGCAAGCCCACAGTGATATATCTGTCATATAGTTAGGACACCACATGTACATTTTCCGTCCGTCCAAGATTAATAGAAAAATGAAGGTTTTAGTATGTGGCACATCAGTGTAGTTCAACAATTCAAGTTGTAAAAATTCGCAAAAAATGAAATATAAATTCAGTTAGCATGCAATGCAACACATCAACAACATGTTTGCCTAGCAATTTGTTGTCATAATCACATATATGTATATAGCAATGTTTATTTCATCATATTAGTTCATCCTAAAAAAGTTTAGTTGGGAAATCACAAATCTGATTGTCGAGAAACCGAATATCAACAATTTAAATGTGGAATAACAATTAGTAATTAATATGATGTATAGTTGAGACTGTTTTTAAGTTCTTAACCCTTTATTATATTATTCCCGGCCGCCAGAAACTGTACTCGCTTGGTGCAAGAAAGGTGGCGGTATTCGGGTTAGGTGTACTCGGGAGCACCCCGGGAGTGATCGCTAGTCTCGGTGGAAATGCTACAGCCGTCACAAATGCGTCGCGGTTGTTCACGAACAAACTCCCTGAGCTTGTTAATACACTGAACAGTCAGCTACCTGGTGCTTACTTTACCTTCATCAATGTCACTGGCATCACCTTGACAAGTGCTGCTCTAGGTTTCTTTCTTCCAAACCCTAATTCATATATATATAGGAAGTAATTAACTAGCTTGATAATTGTCTGATTTATCATCTCTAACAACTTGTTATTTGTCGCAGCTACCCTGAACGCCACAGGGACATGTTGTGAGGTGATTGATGCGCTCTATACTTGTGCCAAGGGAGTGACTCCATGCTCGGACCGAGACGAATATGTGTTTTTCGATGGATTTCACACGACGGATGTGGTGAATGAGGTAGTGGCGCAAAGGATGTTTACTGAGGCATTATCTACTGACGCTTCACCTTATGACATAAGTACTCTAGCTAGTATTAATGTGCAACTACCTTCCTTCCTTAAATAAATGATCTCATTAGGAAATTAAATTTCCGCAACTCTCCTAATTAATGTTGATAAAGCTAGCTAGCAGCGTATGTATGCAGAGAGTTTGCTTGTCATAATGATAATGTTCAAGTTTGCTTGCTACTCAAGAAACAACATTTATCATGTGTTTTCAATTCAGCTTTTCTGATCTAGTTAATTCCTAATTTTCAGCTAGCTAGTTGTTGTCATCACTAGAAATTATTAGTTCGTTTCGACTTTCTCTCTTGTAATCCATCATCAGTTATAAAAACTGAGGTAGCGAAGTCAATAATATATCGTATATATTCTCCTGAATTCTGTAACACTGCATTGATTTCTTTCAGTTAAGTAACTCTAGAGTGACAAGAACAGGACAAGGAAGAGTTGCAATGTCCTGTTCTTGTCAATATAACTTATCTGTAGGATATAAGTGATTCAGATTAGTTGTGAGCTACTCGAGATCAATTTGATCGATATTCAAATTTGACTAACTAAATTTCAGTCGAGCCTTTTCTGCTATAAAGTCGAGTACGAGTTCATTTGTACTTGATTCGAGAGGTTCACGAGCCTATTCAGAATTTTGTTTTGCCAAGAGTCGTATTTAAACTAAAGTTTATTTGAATATTACATAATTTTATATATATAATACAAATCTAGTTCGAGCTCGAGCCAAAAGACTATTCAAGTCGACTCGAGCTAACGTGCATCATTTATGATTTAACTGAACAATTTTAAACTTAGAGAACCAAGTTGAGCTCGCACTCGTCGAATATGTCACCGAACCAAGCTCAAACTTGAAAACTTAAACTAAATCGAGTTCGAATAAAATAAATCGAGCTTACTGGATATTCAACTCAGCTCGATTAGACACCCCTACTTCTCCATCAATATAAGTTGTCAATAAAGCTGTTAACAAAAAGTTCTTCTATCTTAACCTACTATTCAAACCAAACTCCAACAACTCAATGACACCGTATTTGAGAATTTTGATATTCTCGTGTGCTAAATAAATAATCTGGGTTGTTTTTGTGACAAATAAACAGTAGCTTGTGGAAAATTCTAAATGTTGTGGTTTTTAAAGGTTACCATTATCTTCAATTTATTCAAGTATTCTATACCGTGTTCATCGTATTCTTCATCAAATTAAAAAGAAAAAAAAAATCAATTATCAGATTCGAATTCGAACCCTGGCTTGGTTCGGATTTGAACCCAATATCTGTAGCCGTTATTCAGCCCGTCCTCATTCATCGGATTTGAACTCTGTTTCTTGCTCTCTTTGAAAATCATGTAAGTAATCTATACTCTTCTCTCTCTAGGTATATCTATTGTCTTTAGATTCTAGCGTTTACTAAGACATTTTACTCTACGTCTCTACCGTGCTCCTTCCTTCCACTCAGATCGGGTATATATAGTTGTCTTCTCTAATCCTAACTTGAACTCTTAGATTTGGCCCAAAAAAATTCTTAGCTGGAATCACGAAACAATGAATTGGTCATTTGAATGAGCATGGTGTTGGATGAGGTAGATGTTTCAGACTTCAGGACACTGATTTAGCCACACTGTTTGGTGGGTAGTTTGGATGATTGATGAAAAATATACGAAGAGTATTTTAGACATTTCATTATTATGTATCCAACGATTATATTTAAAAATGTAAATAACTAAAAAAATATATGTTTGAACCAAAAGTCACATTAACAAACGTAAGTAACCAAACTATATATTAACCTTAATTTTAGTGAACTATATATTAACTAAATGTCCGGAAATATCAAGTTTATAAGTTATTAAGGAGAAAAGAATGAAATTGAAAATACATCCGAATGTTTGATGAAATTGTAGTAACACCTATATCAAGTTTATTTCAGCACAAAAATGTTTTGTGCATCCGCACTAATTAGGCATCTGTTTGTTAATTTTGGTCTGCTAATGAGTCATCTAGCACACAGATGGACTATAAACATCAAAATACCTGGAATTCCCCTGATAGTTTTTTTTTTTTGCCAAAGATTGTTTCTAGGCATATTCAGCAAAATCAAGTGGATGGGGTTTAATATTCATCATAAATAAAAAGCCGGATTTGAACTAATTAAAAGCAAAACTCTCAACTAAAATCGCATGTTCCCACTAGGCAAACATTAAAAAAATCGTTTCCATGGGCCTGCTACGTGCTACGCCTATCTGTCTCAGCCTCTCAGCTAATTAATAGCCTGATGAGATAAGCCACCTTGTGATAGGCCCGGCCGGTTAAATCATGATGATGACCTGGCTAGCCCTGGCCGAAGTCAATTGAACTAGGGTGAGCATATAAAACCGAGTATTCGGATCCGAGGAAAATCATCTCGAATGAAAAATCGAATCCGATTTGAAAATTCTCGTCCGAATATTCGGGTTTGGGTTCTGAACTGAAAAACTTATTTTACCCGAACCTGCCCGATTATTATGATTATTATCCCACATATTTGTTCTTGGGCTAGACCCACTAGCTCACGCGTTAATAATAGCTAGTGACTAGTGTAATATTTTAATCTAATGACCTAGCATTCAAAAAGAAGAATCAGAGAGTGAGACGACACATTGAAGCAGAGAGAGAAAATCGAGAGTGTTAATCTCAGCGGCGTGCCAGTCAGCTCACAAACCTCGAGTCCGGCGATCTCGCCGTTCGTCTAGTTAGATCTTTAACCACGTATAATCAAGTGTTATTCATCTATGGTCTATAATGTATGTGTATATATATATAAAGCTAAATCTTCATGCCAAGGGTTTAGAGTATATGTGCTTCACTTCATATAGTGGAATAATTGAATCTGTTTTTTATTTAAAAACTACGTACCAATGTCTCTTTCTCACCACACTAAGTTTGCTGCTATTTTACTCTAATCCCTAACAAGTCTGGTCTAACCCGAACCCGCCCGAAAAACCCGAAACTCGAGATTGGTCAGGATTTTTTCTCATATTTTCCCGCCCGAACCCGAGCCTAAAAACCCGAACATTAGTGGGCGGAAATTATTCTTCAAAATTCCCGATCGAACCCGCCAGCGCCCACCCCTAAATTGAACCCGTTCATTCCTTTGGGTCCATTTATCTTTTTAAATTCAAAATATGTATAAAAAGTTTTGAATTTATAAAATTATTATGGTAAAAACCTTATAATTTTTTTATGTATTTTATTATTATTATTATTTTGTATATTTAAATTATTGGCACATTCATAAATTATTTTCTTTCTTTGTGTTTTTTTTTTGTTGCTATTTTAAATAATTTTATTTAATTTATTATATATTTTTATTGCCATGTATCACTAGCATATATATAGCTTAATTGACAGTTTCATGTTAGTAATATGCACATATTATTACCATTTTTAACTAGATATATTTAATTGTATACTTACATATATTAGTAATAATAAATAACAAAAATACGGTGGTGTGCATTTGGCTAACTGATAAATGATGCACAATCTGATTTTCAACATATTCGGACCGTCCAACAAAAGCTTGACAGTATCCATTTATCTTTCCCAGTGGACTTTGAATCCTTTCCGTTTGGTATGAATCTCAATCTGCTGACTTTTAGGTGGAAGATTTATGGGTGTCAAAGTAGCAAGTGGAAAGAGTATTCTTTATTCTATAAATAAATAATAGGAGATTTTTGCTAACTTTCTAGTTTCTACATTTGGGTAGTGTACCCCAAATTCACGATTCATCTTTTTTTAATTTTTACCCTAATTGGATAGATTTGGTTCCATTTTATTTTGACAGAACGCACCTGAAAGTGATGGAAGCTAAATGCACGTGAATGTGGCATCTCAGTAAACCTGTCTTTCTAGCTACCTGAATGTCCGAGATGACTTCCCTAGAGTTGTTATGTGGCTGACTTTTAGATAGCATGGTTAAAATGCCGGTGACAAATATTTTCTATTCCCATAACTTAAACGCGACAAAGATTTTCTATATCAAATTATCAACGGTAACAATGTTAACCTCCTCATCTAAAGTTTTTATATTTTTCCTTAGTTATATTATTATTATTATCTTAATGAGGCGCTTTAACTTAATGTCCGCACTAATTTAACGACAAACTGATTATTTACCGACTTTATTATAGCAATTAATCAAAGAGCGATGATATAGATTTCGAAATTGGAGTTTTGAAATACGTAGACATTTTGTCTAAGTAGAATCAGGTGTAACTTTTACAAACTTTTTGGGTATTTATATAATCTTCTACAGTCGATACTTGGAAATTGGACTGTTAATATAAGATTGTTTGTACGTTAGCATTTCGAAAAGGATTTAAGCGATTGAATCTAAACTATTCCCACCAAATCAAACTGGCTTTTTAACCAGCTAAACAAAACAAAAAACACAAGTCAAATCTCGTTGTGTATAGATCCGCTCCTAAAGCCACAAGGCACTAATATATTAGCTAGCAGCAGAGGAAAACATATATACAGAGAGAAGAAGAAGAATAATGGAGCCGGGACGAAGAGGAAAACTCCTCACCATGAGCTGCTGCTATGACATTTCTTCGATCTTGATGTTTACTATCATCTTCACCAGCTGCTTCTTCGGACAAATCTGCAGTTCATCAGGCCGCAATGAAGAGTTCTCCATATTAAGTGACGTTAATGGTGAATCTGACTACTCTTTTGCTGAGCTTAACAGAAGTAGCTTCCCCGTCGGTTTCAAGTTTGGAGTCGGATCGAGTGCTTACCAGGTATATATATAAACTCTACATTACTACTAATCATTTATTATCTGATTTGATCAGCAATAATGCTAATAAACTTTTCCGGTTGATCTAATCGAGTTTGGCGTAGCTAGCTAACCATTTTAATGCATTAGAATTAGCTAGTTGGAGGTATGAATGTGCATTCACATTTTTTCTGGGTGAATGCTGCAGTATGAAGGAGCAGTGGATGAAGGTGGTAGATTGCCTAGCATATGGGACACTTTCACTAAATTATTTCCAGGTAGGTGCTTTTTTAATTTTTTTTGTTTCAAAAGACAATTAGGTTAAGACCTTATAAAACAATCCTAACTATATGTCATATTGCTAATTGTTGTCCCATATTTAAAATGCTGATATTCGATGTCCCAAATATCATATTTTGTTGATTTCCACATATTTTTTTTTTCTTAAAATTGACGAAATAAAAATATATTCTTAAGCATCAAATCAGACTAAACCATGAGCAACAAATTTGATAATTCATAAAAATGAAAAACATGTTTTTGTTGCTTAAAACGTCAATTTTAACGTCAAAATCAATCGAAAAGTGGAAAGCAAATTTGATAGTTGCGACGCCGAATGTCAACATCCGGGACAATTATTAGCAACATAGCATATTTTAGAGAGTGTTTTTAGGTTCTTAACCCAAAGATAATATGGTGAGGAATAGCTGACAGAATATTTGGTTCAATTATTGTATCCCTAGCTATCATACAATATTATTCATTAATCATTACTAGGCTTCCCAGTTCCCATACCATCTAACCTTTACTAGATGATGATTGTTGATCCAAAAAAATTGTTACCTTAATTTGTAGAGAAGATAGCCGACGGAAGCTCCGGAGAAGTAGCTGACGAGTTTTACTTCCGTTATGAGGTAATTCTGTACTCCATCTAATAATACAGATATTGTAAGTACTTTCCTTTTCTTGTAACTCAAGAAAAATGGTGTAGGAAGATGTCGCTTTGCTACAAGAAGTCGGATGGGATTTCTTCAGGCTTTCCATTTCATGGTCCAGAGTAATTCCTCGTAAGATCATCCCATCTTCATTTTGTTTACTTTAACACTAATTAATGCTAGAAGATGATAATTAGTTTTCAAACATTTGTTATAGATGGCAAAATAAGTAAAGGAGTGAACCCGAAGGGCATCGCCTTCTACAATAAGCTAATCGACACCCTCCTATCAAGAGGTAATCTCTGTTTTTTTCTGGCATTTTCCAACTTTTGATCATCTGTCTATGGTTATTGTATATAGAGATTGATTTTATGGTTTGATCATAATTAATTAAGGTGTTCAACCATTTGTGACTTTGTTCCACTGGGATGTTCCTCAAGCTCTTGATGATGACTATGCTGGATTCTTGAGCCATGATATTGTGTAAGACATTTGATACATATATACATGTCAATGCAACTATTTAGTTATTAGGGCCATTCTCATGAAATGTTAATTAGGGATGATTTTCGTGACTATGCGGAGCTCTGTTTTAAAGAATTCGGCGATAGGGTGAAGTACTGGATAACTTTGAACGAACCCAATTATTTCGCCACACTCGGGTATGCCACAGGTGCGTATGCACCCGGTCGATGCTCAAACTATATCGGGAATTGCACTGCTGGGGATTCAGCAACAGAGCCCTATATTGTGTTGCACAACCTGCTCCTTGCTCATGCAGCAGCTGTTCAAGTATACAGAAACAAGTACCAGGTCTTTAACTTGTTTCTGCAACATATATTCATAATAATGTTCATTTTGATCTTATGATTCTTCATCGATGAAGATATATTGCCTTATTTAGTTTCGCATAAATTGCAGGCTTCTCAAAAGGGACAGATCGGGATATCGATGCCGTCCTTTTGGATGAAGCCAAAGTACAACACAAGTGCAAGCAAAGAGGCGGCTTCTGTAGCTTTGGATTTTCAGTTCGGATGGTAATATATACATTTAAATCAAATTGTATGTATATTTTAGTTTATAGATCATACTAAACCGTACTTATACATTAATACAGGCCAGCTCATCCCATCACATACGGCGACTACCCTTCGACTATGAGGTCACTGGTGGGTGTTAGACTCCCTACATTTACCCAAGAACAATCCAATATGTTGAAAGGATCATATGACTTTTTCGGAGTAAATTACTACACTGCAAGATACGTCGATCAATCGACATCTTATAGCTATGAATACCTGAGTTATACCACAGATTGCCGTTGTAATGCAACAAGTAAGCACATATATATATACATATACTACTTATTTACAATGCGTATATAACACATATATACATAATGGGTTGAGAGCACTCGGTACTTCTGTTCTTGAATGTTTGAATTTTCTTGCAGTGGAAAAAGATGGGATCCCAGTTGGCGAACCGGTACTTTTTAACTATGTGTTCAACACATAGACTTTTGGCTACATGATTTATATGTAACTGATGGAATTGTAATAACGATATACAGACTGTAGCAGACTGGTTGTACATATACCCCAAGGGAATCAGAGAGCTACTGCACTACGTAAATAGAAAGTACAACAGTCCCATAATTTACGTGACGGAGAACGGTAACAACATCTTTACTATATAACTTATCAGCTGCGGTAAATTGAAGTTACTGATGACTGCAACTTAATTTGGTTATGTTTGAAGGGATGCCAGAAGCAAACAATAGCACAATACCTATAGAGGATGCGATCAACGATGTATGGCGAATAAACTACTTTCGTCAACATATGTCTTATCTCGCCAAAGCCATAGAGTAAGTCGTCATAACAATTGGTTTATTACCTGCAAATCCAAACTTGTTAGGACAATGAGTCATATGTATTAATGTAGTCTCGTGTACAACATGGTTAACCCAAAAAAAAAACCCAAGTTTGAGTGTCGGGTAAAAACAAATCGAAATATTTTATTTGATAGAATGATTTTCAACTGCATATAGTAAAGTGCAAAGAAATTGCACAAGTGACAGTCATATGATGAAGTTTAATATGACATTGAAGGGTTAAATTGACGGTAGGAACATAATATTGGAACATTAATAGTCTACATAACGGTCGAAAATCAAGGGAATTGTTTTCTGATATATCTCCATCCATGTTTAAATTGAATAGAGAAGGAGTTCAAGTGAAGGGATATCTAGTGTGGTCATTTTTGGATGATTTCGAGTGGCCGGAGGGCTACACTCATCGCTACGGCCTCACCTATATTGATTATACGGATGGGCTAAAGAGATACTTGAAGCAGTCTTCTTTATGGTTCAAGAGTTTTCTCCGCAACGGCAACTTTAGCGACAACTAGTTAGCTGTCACGAATCTTTTACCTTATTGCTATTTTGGTCCCGGAATTATTGGAGTAGTTGTAGCGGGACTTAATGCTCAAAACTGTGTATGCAACACACCAAGCTCGAATGAAATGTATAATTAGTCAAATCCACCAGGATTGAGCTCGTTATTCCTTCATTTTTTTTTCTTTTCTATACGGGACGAATTATAAGTCCAAGTCACATTGTAGTTATTATTTCTTAAATAAAAAGTTTCTTCTTTCGTATACAAAAAATAATGAAATTCCAAGAGGCTTCATACGTAGCTAGCAGCCTAGCAAGCAATTCAATTGCATATGAGACTTTTTTTTACCAGACTTTTCTTGTCTTTTTTCTATTTTGGTTTGTTTTTACCGCTAGAAAATTACAAACAAGTAATAACCGGCCCCTCCCCTCACTGATAATACTAGATTAAACCAATAAACAACGCATCAACTCATCGTGTAATAATATTATCACAGAAGAGTTATGCTAGCTTCATTTTAGGAAGCTTACCTAGCTAGCCTTGTAAACGATCGAACTCATCTATCTTTCTACATACTATATCTGCTAGTTTCAAATATGTGTGTATGAGATAAATCATCAATAAGTTTACTGCTAGTTTCAAATATACGTGTATGAAACTATTGTAGTTATATGTTAGAGATGACTATCGTGACCATGCGGAGCTAGCTCCGCCGATAGAGTGAAGTTTTGGGTTAAACTAAAAAAGCCTTACACTTTTGCCGTTTTCGGGTATACCACGGCCCACGGGTGTGTTTACATCCGATGGGTCAAATTACGATGGGAATTGCACTTTCGGAGATTCAGCAACAGAGCCTTATGTTGTCGTGCATAGGGTTTGGGGAAAAAGGCATGGTCAGTCGGACCGCAAACTGACTCGGAATCGGACTATTTTGAATTGGTCCGGTCTGATATCCTATTTTATAAATAGTGAATCAGTTCAAAAATCGTTAGTATACTTCTGAGGAGCTGATTCTGTTTAAACCGAAACTAGTTTTGAATTAGTTTTTGTACTTGAAATTTAGTGTAAAATTTCATATAAAAAAAACAGTCACGATCGATTTTGAATCGAGCCGGAAATAATTTTGACAAAACAATTCCGAAATAGTTTAGAATCGATTATAAACAGGCCAATTTTTCTTTATCAAACTAGAGAGAAAAAAAACCAGTTCTATTTGGACCGATTCCATGTCCATCCATAATCATGCACTACTTGCTTCTTACTCATACAGAAACATGTACCATGTCTTAATTTGTCACTCTTCAACAAATATATAAACACACTCTATATTCCAAAAACAAACTCAAAAGATACCAACAAAACATGTTATGGTTGTACTACATAATTGGTATGGGCAACGATTGTAAAATATTTATAAGTCAAATGAATACTCTCATTTAATAGACTATTTTATTAAGTTGAACTTTTTCATTTGGCTTATAAGAATTAGTATCGGTGCCAAACTTTTGAATGGTAATCTAGAAAAGTCAGTCACGTGACGTGGGAGAGATCTTAGAATGGTGATCTAAAATAGTCAAATTGTGATCAACGTTGTTATAACCAATAAAGGTTTCGAGTGGTGGTCTAAGAAAAAGGCACCCGTGACCAACGTATATGTTGATCTCCTTAAAGGGAAAAATGTTATCATCAAATGAGTGATCTCATAAACTAATTTATTAAGCTAAACTCTTATATTTGACTTATAACATATAGGGGTGTCAGCGTGTCATAGATATCCGCCGACCTGCGGGACATTTTCTGATTTCACCCCGCTGGCCCGAGTCTTATAGGATATGGGACAATTTCATGTCTAATTTCTCATGGGACGGGGCATGTTCGAGTCTAGGGTTGTGGCGGTAGTGAACTCGTCCTGCCCCGTCTGTTATATATATATAAAATTTTAGGACTGTGTCAAATACTAAGGAATAAAATATAAATCAAGTTTATGATAAATTTGATGTGTTTAATTTTTGTATTTAGAGTTGAGTTTGTGATTTGAAGTTAAAAGTTAATTTGGATATAGATTTGAAAATTGATGAATATGATAACAAATAAGTTTGAAATTTGTAAGAGGGGTAGGGGTGGATCCGCGGATCACCCCACATGAATTTTTTACCCATAATACTTGTCTCGTAAAATATATAAAATGGTGTGGATCTAACAAATGAATTTGCGGGGCGGAGCTTGTCCAAATAACATCTGTTGGGGGGGGGGGGGGGGGGGGGGGGGGGGGAGGCTAAAGCTAAAAAAAGAGTTGCCGGTCGGGCTGATCCATCTGAGCTAGGTAAAGTGGGCTGTCTCCGGTAATGGGTCATTACTATCGTCCAACAGTAATATATGTTCAAACAAAGTGTCCACAATTTTTTTTGGTAGATAAAGCCATAAAGGAAAAGACTAAAACTAATGGAGGGATGTTTAATGAGGTTAGGTCTCTGATGCTAATCTCAACAGCATTGTGGTTTTGTTTTGTAATTTGTATTCTTAAGAATGATTTAAATCTTGTGGAAAATCTATATCCAAAGCTGAGCAAATGTCACCAAAAAAAAGAAAAAAAAAATCCTGATTTCAAGTTTACTATCCTTACTTAGAAAGAAAAGAAAAAAAAAAACCACAGTTTGAAATCTCAAAGACAGATTACTATTTGAAACCTCTCTAGAATCCAAAATCTAAGGGAAGTCACTGCTAAATACAAACTCTCTCGACGATCATGAGTATGGAGCTCCTTCTCCAGCCAACGCATAAGCCAAAACCAAAGTCGGAAGCCCTACCACAACGGATGACCTTGTTTATCCTCGCCTTCACTCCACTTCGTACACCCGCCTCGCCAAACCGTGGATTCCGCTTCTCCCCCTCCCCCTTACAGCCCCTCTATCGAGTCAGTCCCGACCTAGTGACGGGAACAACTTCTTGGAAGCGCGCACATCGTTTTCGCACAACCACCACCCCTAAGTGCGCATAAGAAACGCCTGATACCACCGCAATCACCACCACAAACAACACACTCACACTCACCAAACCCAAGTCGGACCTTCCCACCCATCGACGAACATCATCTCCTCTTTCAAACGCGTCGGTCGTGCTCACCACGCGCCTTCACGCTACTCCTCACGTGACTACAAGCCCCACCACGCGCCACTGCACGCGCATCAACGCGCATTTCACCACCATTAGCGCCCCCTGTGAGCCGGTCGAGTACTGACCAAGTACCTACAGCCCACTCCCTCCCACGCGTCGCCACGCGTCGTCACACCACCCCACGCGCCACCAGTCGCCGCGACTTGCCACCATGGATCGCCTCCTCGCCCGCCGTCCTCGCTTCCCCACGTGTCGCTATGGATGTTGTTCACCAGTTTCAAGCTCAAACTCGCCTATACTTTGACGGTGGCTCAGCCCACTAATCTCCTTCACATACCCTTTCCAGCTGGACTCATAGCTCGTCAGAACCAACGTTCCGTTCATCACACAAACCACTGCATGATATTTACCCTTCGCGGTACCCAAGATACGACCGCGGTTGCATCTTATCAAATTTTTCTCCTAACGGAGAAACATAGTATTTCTTCGGCACCACCTACGTGCGCTAGTCCTTCGCGGATGTTCCACGGAAAAGGGGCTTAGGTAGTCTGGTTTCGCTCAACCACTACCAATTAGAAATTTCTACACCGGTCATGCGGTCATCTTTGTATGTTTATGGAGTTGTTTGTGTTTCGAATTTACTATGGGTCGTGTCTAGTATCGCTTGTTCTGCAGGTCCTCGGTTAGCTATGTCAGCCTTGAGGGAGGTTATTTTCTTCTCCGAATGGCTGAACGTGTTGCTGTATCAGTTGGATTCCTCCTCACCAAGCTGCTATCATTTGCCAGGGGTCTTCGTTACCGTTAAGTCGATCTGGTGTTCTAGCTTGTTTAATACCGGTTGTATTTCTGGTTTTTGCTCTGTTATCTTTGTTTTCGTTGTTATGTTAGTACTCGCTCTAGTGAGAATTAGATGTTAACTAATTCCCAAAGCGGTTATTTTCTAATTTATAGCTTGTAATTGGCTTTACTAATGATTAAAAAAAATTCACTACAACGGGTTGTGTAATTTCAAGTGGGTTCCAGTCGTATCAACAAAGTAAGACATTTGCTGAGAGACTATTCAGGGCATGACTTACAGTTACAGGTGAAGGAATTTATTATTGTATGATAATAATAATAATAATATAATAAGCGCTGCATATCAACAATCAGTGGTTGTCCATTTATATTATTCTTTAGTAGAATGTCACTATATATATAATCAATTCAAAAGGATCACGATAGAGAATCTCCCTGTATAATAAAGCCAGTAAAAGCAGTAGCTGGCAGCAAACAAAAAGAAGTTAAAGAAAGCTGATAAGAATCATCCTCATCAAACTCAATGGAGCAGGGAATACCGCCATCCGAGCCTCCTCCTCCTCCTCAGCAATGACATTCCTTGTATCTTTATATGTTTTCCTTATTATCTGCAGCAGCTTTTTTGAACGAATAATCTGCAGTCCCAGCCACAAGGACGACGATGCCAATCAGCTCTCCATTGTGAGTGATGTTAATGGTGAGTTTGAGTATTGCACGGAGCTTAACCGAAGCAATTTCCCAGTTGATTTCAAGTTTGGAGTCGGATCGAGTGCGTACCAGGTATCTATCCAATTAAGTTACAGTAGCTAGACGACGATATGAATAATGCCTGGGGGTATGAATGTCCATTTACATTCTGGGCTGGTTATTCATGCAGTATGAAGGAGCAGTGGATGAAGGTGGTAGATTGCCCAGCATATGGGACACTTTCACCAAGCTATTTCCAGGTTCCCCTTTTCTTTTCGGTGTCAAATCCCTAAATGCAACGTTTGAAGATACGGGGCAAAAATGGAAATTCATAAATTGGAGAAATAACAATTTTTTTTACTGTTTCTCTTTTTGTTTCTTCTTTTTTAAGTTTTAGGCACCCAACTCTATACTATGCCTAATATTGCCTCTTCTACCTTGAGTTTGCCAAACACATGACCATTAAGATATATAATCTTACTGCAGCTAGCTTTGTAATTTGTTTTTGTAGAGAAGATTGAGGATGGAAGCTCTGCACAAGTAGCTGAGGAGTTTTACTTCCGATTTGGGGAAGACGCGGCTTTGCTGCAAGAAGTCGGATGGGATTTATTCAGATTCTCCATTTCTTGGCCGAGACTAATTCCTCGTAATATTTAATTAACATCATCATCTAATTAATCTCCATTTTGTTGCTTTTAACAATGCTAGCAACTTAAAGGAGAATAACCATTTTTGTGGTGCATATGCATGTTCTAGATGGCAAAATAAGTAAAGGAGTGAACCAGGACGGAATTGATTTCTACAATAAGCTAATTGATACTCTCCTATCAAGAGGTAATATAATATAATTAAGCCCATCTATTTTAATTAGTTTGATTATTAACTAATAAATAGATGCTCATAATTAACTAGTCTGATGGTAATTAAGGTATACAACCATTTGTGACTTTATTCCACTGGGATGTTCCTCAAGCTCTTGAAGACGAGTATGGTGGATTCTTAAGCCACAATATTGTGTAAGTCATTTGTGATACATACTTACTATTATAAACATGTTATTAATATTGGACTCATTCTAATGAAATGTTAGGGATGATTATCTTGACTATGTGGACCTCTGCTTTCAAGAATTCGGGGATAGAGTGAAGCATTGGCTGACTATAAATGAGCCCAGTTATTTCTGCATGTTCGGGTATGCTACGGGTGAAAATGCACCTGGTCGATGCTCAAACTACATCGGTAATTGCGCGGCAGGAGATTCAGCAACAGAGCCTTATATCGCGTCACACAACTTGCTCCTCGCTCATGCAGCAGCTGTTCAAGTATACAGAAACAAGTACCAGGTTTCTTAACTTGTCTTTGCAACATAAACATATAGATGTTGATGTTATGTCGATATTTTCATCTTTCGACTTCAATCAGTCGCATGCATTATTATAACCGAAGAAGATGGATTCCGTTGCTTAAATTATAGGCTTCTCAAAAGGGAAAGATTGGGATTACGATGACGACCTTTTGGATGAAGCCAAAGTACAACACAAGTTCAAGTAAAGAGTCTGCATCAAGAGCTTTGGATTTTCAGTTTGGATGGTATATAACACACTTGATGTGCTCTGTATTTGCCTCACTATCTTTTCTCCACATAGTATTATCTCTTCACTTTTCAAATCTTTCATGGATGGATGAATATGTATATACATTATATACAGGCAAGCTCATCCTGTTACGTACGGAGAATACCCCGAGAGCATGAGGTCGTTGGTAGGAGATAGGCTCCCCAAATTTACCACGGAACAATCGGAGCTGTTGAAAGGATCTTATGATTTTATAGGAGTGAATTACTATACTGCAAGATATGTCGACCAATCGGCATCTTACAGCTATGAAAACCCGAGTTACACCACAGATTGTCGTTGTAATGCCACAAGTAAGTGTAGTAGTAACACATATATATATATGATCATGCATATAACAATTGTCAGAAAGATCGATTTTGAAATTTTGATTTTTGATGCAGCGGAAAAAGATGGCATCCCAATTGGCAAACCAGTAAGTTTTAGTTAGTTTTATGTCATTTATGCAAATATGATTTTATATTATAGTAGAAAAATATATAGATATCTGATAGAATTGTAATAAGTATATGCAGACTGCAACAAGTTGGATATACATGTACCCGGAAGGACTAGGAGAGTTATTGCACTACGTAAAAAGCAAGTACAACGATCCCATAATTTACGTGACGGAGAATGGTAAAAAAAAAGGGGTCTTTTATATTATTAACCTGATATTATGGAAATTTCATCTAGAGAAAACTACTGAGCTGCAACTTTGGTCATATTTCAGGAATTGCAGAAGCAAATAATGAAACAGTGACTATAGAGGATGCTCTAAAAGACGTAGAGAGAATAGACTACTTCCGTAAACATTTACGTGTTCTTGCCAAAGCCATAGAGTAAGTAGCCCCTCAAGCTATCTAATGAAATGATGATCAGTCGATGAATATATATAAATGTTTTAGCCATTGTACATATATATAATTGAACAGGGAAGGAGTTAGAGTGAAAGGTTATATAGCGTGGACATTTCTGGACGATTTCGAGTGGTCGTTTGGCTACACTTACCGATATGGCCTCACTTACGTTGATTACAAGGATGGGCTAAAGCGATACTTGAAGATGTCTTCTTTATGGTTCAAGACTTTTCTCTTCAACAATCTCACCGCGAATAATGATGCCAAATATCCCCACTTGTACCAAGATGCGTAACTAGAGAGTTTGGCACGTGAACCACAAGGGTATTCGATTTAAAAAGATAGGCACAATCAGCAGTTGATGTATAATATGTGATAATATGAGGCAAAATGTTCTCCTTTTTTTACGACATAACTAAATGTATTTTGTATGTATATTATTATTGCAATATATAGTAAAGTATTATATATTTCATGAAGAGGAAAAAAATTTCATTTTTGGTTCATGAAGGCGCGGAGCTATCGATATTGACTCATTTGTAAATACTTAAATTAAATATATAGATCCCTGTGCATGATATGATGCCTTGATTCCGAGCATTTCAATCTTCAAATCATACCGTTTTAGTTATGTAAGAGATAGACACGTGAAAGCGATAGCAGGAGCAATTTTCTTCCTCTGAATATTCAAAAATGTAAATAAAATAAATATAATATGCCCCACAAACCAAAAAGATTACACCAAGAATAACTATTCACGGCTGACTAATTACAGGTTAGATAAATTAATATTTTGCTCCTAGGCTATATATATATATATATGTTATATTCCCCTCCAAGCAAACATAGTACAATTATTGTATTAAACTAAAAACACGCATTTCACGACGATCAAGTGGTTGTATATTGACCTATTTTAATGAGTACGAGTGCTTGTATTTGATATTAAATTAGTAGGAGAGCGTCTCCGCTTAAATATGTATGGCCAAAAAGCATATTAGTATAACAGCAAGCGTAAAAGAATACATAGAAGGGAATAATGGAGTGGGTAAGAGCAAAACGACGCCATCCAGTCAGCTATGACAATATTTCTAATTTCATGTTGACGTTTTGCATTATTATCATCGGCAGCAGCTTGTTCGGACGTATCTGCAGTTCAAGCCACATTTACGACAATGCCACTCACTTCTCCATTTTAAGTGATGCAGAATCATCTCTTGCCGAGCTTAACAGAAGCAGTTTTCCGGCCGGTTTCAAATTCGGAGTCGGATCAAGTGCCTACCAGGTACATACATATACTTATATGTATATAACAATGTAAATCATGATATTCGTAATTTGATATTTGCAATGATGAATGATCAAGTTCCGATTGTACTTATAAATGCATTGGAGACATATATAATATAGATGAAGATATCAATGTATGCAGTATGAAGGAGCAGTGAATGAAGGTGGTAGATTGCCCAGCATATGGGATACTTTCACCAAACTATATCCAGGTAACTAGCTAGGTGTGTGTGCCTTTCATTTATTTAATTATTACTAAATAAACAAATTAGGGGAAAAGATGGTGTGTGAAATGGTCGGTTGATCAATTAGGGCATCGTCCGTCGAAGATGACAACTTAACAACTACCAATCTACGAAATTATATAATAACATTATTAATTAGTACAGTAGGCCTGCCCTACCATCTTAATCTACTTTAATTGTCCTTATTAAGTTATTAGAAGATGCTGAGAGATTAATACAATTAAATTCCGTATTGGGTCAAATTAAATCCAACGGAAAATAAAATAATAATTTATATTGGTGGGATCCATTTTAAAATTAATTTAAAATAAATTCCACATATATAAATCGTTGTTTTATGTTGGTTTGTTAGGTTAACTCAGTTATTGCAAAATTGAACAAATGGTCTCAATTAACAGTATTGGGTCTCTGTTAGCTTCACGTAACAGACTTGTTCGGGTCGGACTTGTGTGTGAGATAGTATTTGTTAAAATTAGTCAAAACTCATCTGATTCAGATAAGTCAAACTTAATTAAACAGCTTCATAGAGTGGAGTATTTTGAAGTCTCCATCCGTGAATTTGAGAAAATATCACACCAGCCCGGCCGGGTAGTTCGAAATTAAATAAATGGACTAACTCTATTATTAATAATATCGGTTTTAGAATGAAACTTTACAAGTATAAATAGTTATTTATATACGTATATATAGTAGTAGGCCTGCTAAGATTGGGCTAAATACGGAATTTAATAATTAGGGCATGTTTGTATGCATGTATTAGCTAATACAAGTGTTAAACTAAGTATCGACTAAGATATCCTAATACATGCTAAGTTAATACAATGTTTGGTTGAATCATGTATTAGGATATCCTAATACAATGTTTGGATGAAATTTGTAATAGGATATCCTAATACAATGTTTGGATGAACTTTGTATTATGATATCCTAAAACAATACTAAAAGACCTAAATGCCCATAAATATATATGTACATTTTTTAAATTATTATAATAATTGAAGTCCGGCCAGGGGTTGCCGGGGGAAGCCGGAGTTCGGTCGGGGATTGTCGGAGTCCGGTCGGAGGTCGCCGGAGACCGGCCGGGGGACGCCGGAGTCCGGTCGGGGGTTGTTGGAGTCCGGTCGGGGGTTGTCGGAGTCCGGCCAGAGGTCGCCGGAGTCCGTCCGGTGGCCGATGTTATGACTCGAAATTGGTGTAGTTGTTATATATTAAGTAAGGTTAGGAGTATTTTGGTCATTATGAGTGTATTAGCTAATACATGATTTACTAGAAATGCGTATTGGGTAATACTCATGTATTAGCTAATACCAACAACAAAGCAAAACAAATAAAATATTAGTGAAGACATGTATTAGTATATCCTAATACATGCAAACAAACATGCCCTTAGTCTCAGGTCTTATATATCCAAAACTATTACCGTGATGTGTAGAGAAGATAGAGGACGGAAGCTCGGGGGATGTAGCTAACGAGTTTTACTTTCGTTATGAGGTAAAAATTACGATTATCATGAAGAAATAGTTTATTTTTTGTCATTCTGATCTTACTCAATATAGCGGTGTAGGAAGACGCTGCTTTACTACAAGAAGTCGGATGGGATTTGTTCAGGTTCTCCATTTCATGGCCCAGACTAATTCCTCGTAAGATCATATCAACATCCAATCCTTACTATTATGCTACCAAAAGATAACTACTTTCAAACGTGTATTATATATATATGTTGCAGATGGAAAAATAATTAAAGGAGTGAACCGTGATGGGATTGATTTCTACAATAGGCTAATCGATAGCCTCTTGTCAAGAGGTAACTGATGTGGGCAAAGTTGGTAAATCGTCGGAATTTGGCGTGCGAGTACATTATTTCATGCAGAAACGGTGATCTAAGCAAGACCCATAGTATACTATGGAGTTTGATTATTTTTAGCCAAATTCCATCTTTTAGGCAGTCAAAATCATAGTTTTATGTTTTTTCAGGTATTTTTTGTAATTTATCGGTTTTTGTTAGGGTCTGTTAGCAAGTTTCGGTTTTTGACCTAGGATTAGGGTTTTTCTTTTCAGTGTTTAAGGTATGTTAGCCGTCATTTACATTAAGTTTATTGATATATAAAAAAAAACTGAGGTTTTCCTCTATCCTGCGTCAAATTACTCGGCATTCTTCTGAATCAACGAGTTCCTGCGCCTCTATCCATCAAATTCTCGGCATTCCCTTTCGAATCAACGAGTCTTTGGTTCCTATCCCCCCATCACACTGCATTAGTAACTCTATTTTTGTGGCCTAATTCCCTAAACTTGTATCCCTCCTGCATCCGCATTTTGCGCAGATTTTAGCTCAGATGAAAACTTACGTCATAGTCACTTATAAAACCATCGAATCACGTATGTTCATCTAATTTAAATTAAAATTTAAAAAAAATATATGCACATTTAAGTGATGTAAATAAATTAGAAACATATATGTCATTCGGAAAGTTTTCACCTCTAAATTCGGATTAAAGAAAAACCATTATTAAATCAGAGTTTACGTAAAAAAAAGTTATGTTTATTTAATTACGATATTCAAGAGTAAATAATATTATAGTAAATTAAAGGAAACAAATATATTTACACAGACAATACAATTATAAAATATTATTACATTGACTTTTTTTGTATGTTAGTTTTAAAATTTAGAATTGTCGGTTGTGTCATGTGGTATAATATAATGCGCACTTGCAGTGAGAAGCTCTAGAACTGTGATTTTAAACCTTAAAATTGATTTAAAACATTAGAATTATTTGTTTCACCACGTGTCGTTAGCTAATTTAATCAGCTGGAATTATAATTCTTTAGATTAGATTTATAGCAGACTTAATATATATCCACCAGCAGGCCACTGTGTAGAGACTCATTATATACTTTTATAATGGCAAGGTATACAACCATTTGTGACTTTGTTTCACTGGGATCTTCCACAAGCCCTTGAAGACGAGTATGGTGGATTCTTAAGCCACGATATTGTGTAAGTCATTTGATTTTGATACATACATATTATTATGAACATGTTATTGAAACCAGTTTATGCAAATGTTTAGGGATGATTATCGTGACTATGTGGACCTCTGTTTCGAAGAATTCGGAGATAGAGTGAAGTATTGGCTTACATTGAATGAGCCCAATTATTTCTCCATGTTCGGGTATGCTACAGGTGACGATGCACCCGGTCGATGCTCAAACTACATTGGAAGTTGCAAAGCCGGAGATTCAGCGACAGAGCCTTATATCGTGTCGCACAATTTGCTCCTCGCTCATGCAGCAGCCATTCAAGTATACAGAAACAAGTACCAGGTCTTTACTCCATTTACTACATAAACAGACTTGATGTTTTAATTAATGATGTTTTCTTTTATGATGTTTTGCCTTTAATCAGTCAGTCACATTGTTTATATATATAGATTAAGATAACCTGCCTTAATTACTTAATAATTGTAGGCCTTTCAAAAGGGACAGATTGGGATTACAATAACTACTTACTGGATGAAGCCAAAGTACAACACAAGTGAAAGTAAAGAGGCTGCATTAAGAGCTTTAGATTTTCAGTTTGGATGGTAATAAGTAATCATGGGTCCTCTCTATTCAAACAAAGCATGCAAATCTATTTACTTAATTATGAACTTCAAAACTTTTAGATTTTCACGAATGGACAATTAATACAGGCATGCTCATCCAGTCACATACGGAGAATACCCCGAGAGTATGAGGTCGTTGGTTGGAGATAGGCTCCCCAGATTTACCCAGGAACAATCAGAGATGTTGAAAGGATCTTATGATTTTATGGGAGTGAATTACTATACTGCACGATACGTCGACCACTCGACATCTTATAGCTACCAAAACCTGAGTTACACCACAGATTGTCATTGTAATACAACAAGTAAGCATATTGTTAATATATATAGTAAGAACCATTACTTGTGTCTCTGAATGTTTGATTTTTCTTGCAGCCGAAAAAGATGGAATCCCAATTGGCCAACCAGTATGTGTTTGTTTTATCTTATTTTTATCACATATACACTAGCTAGAGTTACATATCCAGACACATATCTTAAAGAGTTGCCATTAATTAACTCATTAATAACAAGAAGTTGTTGAATAAGTTATTGGTAGATATGTCTGATATAATTGCAACAAGCATTTGCAGACTGCAGCAGGTTGGTTGTACATATATCCAAAAGGAATCACCGAGCTACTGCACTACATAAAGAACAAGTATAACGATCCCATAATTTACGTGACGGAGAACGGTAACAACAAATATTTACATTATGGCCGGACACATATATATATCGACAGAAAATTAAAAGGTAATTTGATTTTACGTTTCAGGAATGGCAGAAGCAAATAATGAAACGGTGAATATAGAGGATGCCCTAAAAGACGTATGGCGAATAGACTACTTCCGACAGCATCTGTATTTTCTTGCCAAAGCAATAGAGTAAGTAGAGCTATATATATATAATGAAATGACAATCGGTTTAAGAATTGGATATATTCAGTTGTTATATAATTGAACAGTGAAGGAGTTAGAGTGAAAGGATACCTAGTGTGGACATTTCTAGACGATTTCGAGTGGTCACACGGCTACACGGTTCGCTACGGCTTCACTTACGTTGATTACAAGGATGGGCTAAAGAGATATTTGAAGCAATCTTCTCTGTGGTTCAAGACTTTTCTCCATACGAATAAGAGTGTTGTCACAATGCATGGATCATCTCCCCGCGTTTACCAAGATGCCTAACCTTTCAACTTCATGCATGAAATATAGTGGGATTATTCTAGGAAAAAGTACATGGAATTCATTTTTCTTTTTACTTTTAGGGTGAAAACTGGTTCAATATATAGTACCGTAAGTTTCATATTATAGATAAATGGTACCCCTATGTTATTCGATGGTACCTTAAATTTCAGAATGTGATTTTTTTATTTCATTTCACTAACTGACGTCCATTTTCTTCGTTGAAATGTTACTTCACAATGATGTAGCAAGGAAAGTTATAATGAATTAAAATATATATAAACTAGTAAGATAATAAATAAACAGAAATGTTAAAAATGCAATATAAAAAATAGAAATTGATTTTTTCAAAAATGATATTATTAAAATTAAAAAAAAAAAAAAACTTGAAAACATACTTATAATACTTTTTTGAAAAAACCAGGAATATTATACTTAACTTCTGAAAAGTTACAAGAAAATAAAATAAAAATCTATTTTGATAAAAAAAATTGAAAAACAAAAGTCAATTGGTAGGTCTGTTCAGCGCAAAATTAAATATATTTAATTGAGCAAAGGGAATTTTAAAATTCCATGTGGCAAAACTTGTCTTTCGGAATATTTTTCATGGAAAGTTTCCCATGGAGAATCATTAATCTTAATTTTTTTTTTTTTTGGCCAAAATCATTAATCTTACTCTATCAAATCAAATATACATCAAATTCTACTATCACCAAAAGAATAATTCGGCAGCAGCCCAAACTTAATTGAGGCATTTTAGCCCACTAACTGTGATATAAGGGCCCACATACAGTTAGGCCTCTCTAGGTTTTCTTCCACCCCTTCTCCGTCGCAGCCATATATATATATATTAGCAACGCCACGTTATAGGGTTTCTCTGCGTCTCTACTCTATCTTCTCAGGTGGTAGCAGTGAGCTGCACAGAGCAATCGCAGAAATGGCCCCCAAGAAGCCAAGAACCGTCAGCCGGAACCCTGAACTGGTTCGCGGTATCGGAAAGTTCTCCAGATCTAAGATGTACCACAAAAGAGGTCTCTGGGCCATCAAGGCCAAGCACGGCGGCGCCTTCCCACGCCACGAGGCGCAGTGTAAGCCGGCTGCAGCCGCCGAGAAACCTCCCAAGTTCTACCCTGCCGATGATGTAAAGAAGCCTCTCATTAATAAGAGGAAGCCCAAGCCTACCAAGCTCAGGTTCATATATGCAATGCTTAGCTAATCTCATATATAGAAGTATTTTTTCCATTTGAATTGCCTTGTTCTTATCTCATGCTGCATATTCAAACTGCTTAATTGTGTTCCATCAGCTTGTATGCTGTAATAGCAAACCTGTTAGGAGTTATATCTTTGCGCTGGTTCATCTTAAAAAAATCTCCTTTTTTTGTGGTACTCAGCACTTACTTTTGATATGGTTTACCATTTCATAGGTCTTTGCGTTTCTCTAATTGATTGATAGGTTCGATCTACCTGGAATTGTCTTGACCATAATTTTGCTGCGAAAATTATCACATCATGGTAAAGGCTGACATTGGGTAAACAATGTACCACAACCATGACATACATTATAGTAGTAATGGAACTTGAGAGTTGAGATTATACCCGGATCTACACCATTGAGAAAATCCTGATTTTGCGCATCTGCTGGACTGTCTGCTTTTGATATGTGGCTGTATGTATTATTGAAATACTAAGAGGAGCTGACCTTTCCGTCTATAGGGCTAGCATCACTCCAGGAACAGTGCTTATTATCCTTGCTGGAAGGTTCAAGGGAAAGAGAGTCGTCTTTCTAAAGCAGCTCTCATCTGGCTTGCTTCTGGTTACAGGTAAATATCATTTTCTTTATCGACATACCTAATTGGGCAACTTTACACTCTTCTTTTAGCTGCAATTAAGAACAAAGTGATCATTCTTTTGGCTGCAATTTCTCCCTTCCGATGTAGACAATTTTAATGGTGAACCATTACCATGCAATGTCTGCCCTTGAAAAAGAAATTAGTGGGGGCTGTAGGTGCTTGGCACTCCTCGTTTGTGTGTGAATTTGTATTTGTATACCTAAGGAATCCTGTTGTCTTAGGTAGGTTTAGGGAGGCTTCTTTTAGCTTGTCCTTTTGAACTGCCAATCATTTTTCAGAGGTGCAGTTGCCTAGAAAACGTTGTCTGGCTCTTATAACCTTGTGTTTGTTACTTTGTTGATAGAGCTGAACTAAGCCAGTTCCAGTTTGCAGATGAAGACATATTAGTGTTATACTATTTTTCGTTTTGCTTCCTTTCTTGAATCAGTTTGTTCATTTAGCGCTTGAACTGATTTTCATCATTTGACGTGGTCAGCAAATTGGCTCTTGTCAGTATCAGCTACACAAACTAGATGTTCATGTTTTTAATGTGCCTACCAATGACGTGCAGGACCTTTCAAGATTAACGGTGTTCCTATTAGACGGGTGAACCAATCCTATGTCATCGCAACATCCACCAAGGTGGATATTTCTGGAGTTAATGCCGAGAAGTTTGATGACAAGTACTTTGCCAAGAAAGTAGAGAAGAAGAACAAGAAAGGTGAAGGGGAGTTTTTTGAGGCAGAAAAGGAGGTCAGTAATCTTCACTGTTGTAATACTGAACCCAAAATGAACGAACAAATCCAGTGTCTTATTTTCTTTGATGATAATGTAGGAAAAGAACGTGATTTCGCAAGAGAAAAAGGATGACCAGAAAGTAGTGGATGGTGCATTGATCAAAACCATTGAGGCGGTTCCGGATTTGAAGTCGTATCTTGCAGCAAGGTTCTCTCTCAGGTCTGGCATGAAGCCACATGAGCTTGTTTTCTAGGATGTTTATTATTATGTTTCCGCGACTTCTATTTCTGCTGCTACTTTTGTTGGATGGATTCCGGGATTTGTACTGGCAAACTTCATTGCTGCATCTAAAATTTGATGTTGGTGTAGTTGAAAGAGTACTCCGGAAGAGGCTCAATTATACCGAATCTGTTGCATAGTTAGAGCTGTCTTGATGCTCCTTTACCCTCAAACTCTTATTTGATCTGATTCCATCCTCAAGCTTGTTGATATGGAAAAATATTAGCGTAACAATTAGTATGGAAAAATAAAGGGTTAACATGTCTTTTGGTCCATGATGTTTGACAACTTTTGGGTTTTGGTTAATGATGTTTTTTTTTACCTAGTTTTGGTATCATATGTTTGCAGATTTTTTCTAGTTTTGGTCTAACCGTTACATTCCGTCCATTTTTTTACATGTTCAAGTCACGTGATTCACTCCAAACTTTAAATTTAGTCCATCTAATATTTTCTTAACCTTTTTTTTTGTTCAATTTAGTCCCGAAGTTTCATAATTGACCCTAATTGGACAATAGGTCCAATTGAATTTTTGAAACTTCGGGACTAACTTGAACCAAAAAAGGTTAGAAAAGTATTAGAGGGACTAAATTGAACAAAATTGAAAGTTTAGGGTGGATCACGTGACTTGTACATGTCAAAAAATGGACGGAATATAACGGTTAGACCAAAACAAGAAAAATCTGCAAACATATGGTACCAAAACTAGGTAAAAAAAAACATCATTGACCAAAACTCAAAAGTTGTCAAACATCATGGACCAAAAGACCTGTTAACCCAAAAATAAATTACTATGAGGAAAAAAATATGTAATTATGCAGTAAAAAATATAAATAAATTCTTAAATATCCTAAAATAAATTTTGAATCTTAAAAAAATAAAATTTTATTTAAAAAATAAAAAAATCCAAGGATACCTTCTATATCTCATTTTTGAAAATAAAATTATAATATTTTTTTTAGAAATTCATTTTAATATTATTACAAATGTTTAAATATTTATTTCAAATTTTTTATGTATTTTTAAATTTCGGAAACAAGAATGTATTTTTAAATTTTGTTGAAAAAGGGTATTTTAAATTTAATATTTTAATAAAATATTACATAAAAAAAATTAAGATTTTTTTTTTTATAGTTTTTCCCCAATTTTAAATAAGTTATTACTTTTTAAGTAGTGGTCTACCATGACGATTTTAAAATCACCGTTTTAAAACATGTTACATCTAAAACAAATATTCGGAAACATGTGACAACTAAAAATATTTTAAGAAATCATAATACATGCGAAGAAATTGACTGTATTTTTTAAAATAAATAAATTGATGAGTTGAGGAAAAATTCAAGAAATCAGACTTCGAGAAAAGTACATATATTTTGTATAAGTATGAGGACGAATTTAGACTTAACGTCTTAATCCCTGAATTAAATTAACGACGCGCCTCCCCTACACGTGACTTCACTAGTTTTGAGTCCAGTGGAGGGAAAGGCAACGTCGCAACTCGCAACGACCAAACAAAACCACTTCTCTCCCACAACCTCGCGCGTCTTTCTCAGGCGTCGATTAACTAACTTTCTCTCTCTTCTGTGTCTCTATCTCTATCTAAATCTCTATCTAAAAGAGTCTAGAAGGCTCCAATTCAGTAATTAGGGTTTTTAATACTAACCAAGGGTTCTAGCCTGGACTTTAACCAATCAGGCAAACAACAGTTTCGGGAAATCGAACTTTCTCAGCCCTTATTCTCTGTGATTGGATTGAGTAGTGTCGACGCAATTAAGCAATGGTCCGCTCTAATGGCATGAAGCTCGTCAATTGGGTCGCCCGGCGGTCTCGCTTTGGGCACCTTATCAATGATTCTTCTTGCTTAGTATTACCTCTCTCTCTATCGTCTCATCTCTCTGATTTCATATTCTCAGTAATGTATGCGTAAAGTTTGATTTTTGTTCTTTTTTGGAAGCTTCAGATGGGCGGCTCCGTCGGCAAGGAGGCTAACAGGCAATTTAGTACTGGAGTATTTAGCTCAAACAGGATTCTTGGCAATTATACTTCAGTCAGTGGTATCCAGAAACACCTTACTCCTTCGAATTCGAAGTTTCCTATAAATTTTATGATTTTATGCGTTTAAGTTCAGTTCCGGAGCTCTCTTTTTATAGTAGAGTTCAGCTTACTCACGTTAAATGGACCATGTACCCATATATACATGATCTTAGTTGACAAAATATTTTAGAAAAAGGATATCTTCTAAAGAAATTAATGAATACATTAGACTGGATAGTTTAGTTTGCTCCCACATAGTCACTAATAGTATCTTGTGCAGGTGATTGGAAAAAGTTCCTCTCTTTGGCTGCTGCTAATGTCAGTTGCGGTGGAATAAGATCAATTCATAGCACTGGTGCGAATTTTCCCCATCCTATTCCCTGATCCTATATTTTGTCCTTTTCATGATATGCAAAGTTCTTATGTATTAACTTAAGGAAAAAAAAAATCCTTTTTGGGCTATTACCCAGTAGTTTTGACTAAATCACTTCTCCACGAGGATGCTTCGAAATTGTCTTAACTTCTACTTTACATCATGTCCAGCATTTATGGCTGCAAAAAATTATTACGACACCCTTGGTGTTAGCAAGAATGCCAGTGCATCAGAGATCAAGAAAGCCTATTATGGGGTACTCTCCGGATTCTATCTCAGAACTAATTCTGCCTAGTTTTTCTCTTTCCCATCTACTGATTCATGTTTGTTCTTCTGCAGCTTGCCAAGAAGCTACATCCTGATACAAATAAAAATGACCCTGAGGCGGAAAAGAAGTTTCAGGAAGTCTCAAAGGCATACGAGGTGTGTTTCTCATTTGAGTCATTTAAATGGTTTATCACTTAATCTAAATGAGGTGGCATATAAAAAATTTGATGTCTTCTTAGCTTGTACTATCCAAAAACTATAATATCTTCTTCACAAACTTATGTCAGTACTGGCAATTCAATTTATGTTAGCTAAACTCTAAACCTAAATTCTACTTGGCTTTGAAGGTTTTGAAAGATGAAGAGAAGAGACAACTTTATGATCAGGTTAGTATTCCTGGTCTTCTCTAAAGCTCCAAATCTTATGTTCTGAACTCTATCACCCAACGCACTAGGATGATCCTTCATGCTGGTTAGAATTGAACCACCGTTGCTCCCTTAAACTGTCGTGCGTGAGATGATGCATGGAATTCGTGTAATGTCTAATGTGGTCATAAGACGATGAATAGATCAGAGTCAACTTAATCATGGTTTTGTGATGAAATTGACAAGATAATGCCGTATATGAGAAATGAGATACATAAAGTATTCTATGGAATATTCTCCTTGTTTTGGACAACCTTCTATTGTATATATCTAAGTTTTAATAATTCATTTTAATAAACAAGGAAACTTGATTTAGGGAAGCAAACCAGGAGCCCATGAAGTACCCCACTAGCCTCATGCTGGAACCATGTTGCTTTCAGTCATTTGCTATTTTTTCATGTTACTTAAATTGGTTTTCTTGCAACCTCTGGCGACCACATAGTGCATGCAGATTTCTTGTCAAAATTTGTCTTAATTAGGATTTTATTCTGTTATTGGTTATTTGGTTTATTCTTTCTTTGGGTAAAAGCTTTTGATTTAGAACTGAACTAAAGCGTTTATTTGAGCATATTATTATTTTCTGTACTTGCATAAGTTTCAAAAAATATGCTGAGATGCTATTCCTGATTAGTGAAACTTGCTTACTCTTGATATAATCTGCATAGAAATTCATTGTTTTCATGGGTGAGTAATGGTGATCATAAGCTTCCCTCCATTTCTCCTTCTTGTAGGTTGGCCATGACGCCTTCGAGCAACAAGGGGACCCAGGTGCAGGTTTTAATCCAGGTTTCGGCGGCGGATTCAGTAATCCATTTGAAGATCTCTTCAATGGCGATGTAATGAGATTTCCTTGCATATTGTGTTTTATACTTTAAATGCTATCTACTTTTGTTGTTTCTAGATAAGCCTTCTAATCATTAATTTTATGGTTGATCTTGCTTTAACATCACTTTGCATTCCTTGATCCTTCATATTTTTCTGGTTTGTTAGGGCAACTAGATTTTGAGCGTTTGCTTGTATTTTTTTACAAAAATGTTTATTTATTTATTGCTTTCTGTACCAAGCATAAAATTATGTCTGTTATATTTGGCTGATGGATCACTCACATATCACTGCTGCTTTCATTTGAGTTCAATGGCTCGGTTTCATGGTCTTGAGCATCTTTCATAAAGCTAAGAGGCTTTTATATACATCTTAGTTGAGATCCTTCTGTCCATTATATTGATCTAATACTTGTGCTGGTGATTATGACTGTTTGCAGATATTCAGTTCATTTAGACAAAGATTCGGTGGGCAAGACATTAAGGTGAGATCTACTTAAAAGTTGACTCACTCTTTTATTTTCCTCTTGAGGCAGAGTAAATTTTAACATGCTTATGCTACCGATAGGTTCCTCTAGAACTTTCCTTCATGGAGGCTGTCCAGGGATGCACCAAATCATTTACATTTTCAGCACCCTTGACTTGTCACGCATGTGGTATGGCTATCATCTCTCTCTTTGGATGTCCTATTTGATTTTCTTACTAGCATTAGATTCAAAGCTCTTATGTTTTCAGTTGAATTTAATCAATTAAAAGGGTATAAGTAGAAAAGAAAATAGAGATTTGGATTATTTTATTATTTTTTGTTAATTAAAATGCATGTGTATATTATGTAATGCGTACATTTATATATACTACTAAAAAGCGGATGTGGAGGGGTAGGGAGAATAAATAAATTAAATTAAAACTGATAAACTAGTGAACCTTGAAATATCTTCTACATTTATATTCTTAGATTCTCTACCATCTACAGAACGTATCTTCAGGCTTTACTAGTAAAGCGAGTGTCGAATAAGAAACATAAACACATTCGTGAATCTGCTTAGTAGATGAATGTAAATACTAATATATGTATTATGATATTGATTACCCAAATAAAGACAGCATTTGCTAATCCGTTTTATAGCTGGTTAAACGTGAGTTTTCTTATTGGAAAAGGAGATCATTAAAGTATCCATCTTTTTCTCATTGCCGTTATCTGCAGATGGAACTGGTGTGCCACCTGGCACTAAAACTCAAACCTGTAAGCGCTGTCAAGGAGAAGGAGAGGTAAGCGTCTAGGAGGTTTTTTAGTTGTAGTTATTTGGTTATTTGGGAGACAGTTTAATCTTTATTCGTTGTTTTCTCAATGCAGACATTTATGCAAAGAGGCATGTTTGGTATTCGCCAAACTTGTACCGCTTGTGGTGGATCCGGAAGATCAGTAAAGGTATGTCTATTGTCTGCTTAAACAGCTACCAACCATGTCTTGAGGCACATTGTTTGGTTTTGCTAGTTTTCTGCAATCCATTATTATGCTACTACTTCAAGAAAGGAGTTTGCTGTTACTAGAGCTACTTATGTATTCCAGCTATTTAGACTGAATGATTCTCATTGTTCATGCAAAGAGTCGTTTTTTAGCCCCTTGAGTAATATGTTACATATAGACGAATACCATGTGGAGTCCGAGTGTCTAGTTCATAGGTTTTTTTTCTAGTGGCATCAATCTGTTCAGCAGCTCGTATTTTTAAGCTCTAATAATAACATGAATTTCTTCTGTGGTTGTTGTAGAGTTTTTGTACAGTATGCAAGGGGCAGAAAGTTGTAATGGGTCCGAAGACAGTCGAGGTGAACATTATGCCAGGTATCTACATGAAAAGATCTCAATTTGTTTTACATACAATCAATTGATGATTCATGAGTCACATTTATAATTAGAGTAATCACTTAAATTTGGAGGTTTGTGTTACTGCAGGTGTAGATAGTGACGAGACTATGAAAGTGCCTAGAGCTGGTGGGGCAGACCCAGGAGGAAATCAGCACGGTGATCTGTATGTGACTTTTAAGGTGCGTGAAGACCCCGTGTTTCGCAGGGAAGGTGCCGATATTCACGTGAATGCTATTCTGAGTATAAGTCAGGTAAACCTTTTATAAAACATCCTGATTTGATGACGGGCTTCCAGTTTCCTAGTACTGGAACTAACTCACTAAGTTGTATCTGAGCAGGCAGTTCTGGGTGGAACCGTCCAAGTCCCAACCCTGACAGGAGATGTTGTTGTCAAGGTTTGTCATTTATCTACATAGTTGCTTTCTTTGTAGAAGAAAATTAAATTAGAATTATTCATTTTTTAGCATTAAAGACACCGGCTATTTGATTCATCTGCAGGTCCGACCTGGGACACAACCGGGTCAGAAGGTGGTCCTCAAGCGAAAAGGTGAGCTTTAACTTACTGTGTCTTTTGGTTTAAAATTACCAACTTGTTCGTTGAACTTTTTTATTTGGACGAATTGCTGTAGCTGAACTTATGTAATGTGTCTATCTTATTTGCTGTTAAATGGTGATGAAATTATACATGTGCCCATCACGTTCACTAGAGCTTAGCTAGCAAATGACAAATTCCTTCTAAGTTATTGCGTTTTTGTGCAAAATTCTCAAAAAGTTCATATAGCAATTTACACAAAGAAAAGATTGCTTTTTGTCTAAGTTTAGCTAGTCCAAATTAGGTTTAAATTGTGCAGGCCCCTAAAATTGAGCTAGCAAATTTTGAAATTTGTTGAAATGATGGTTGAATTGAGAGAGTGGAATGTTTGTTAATGTGCAGGGATCAAAACGAGGAGTGCAGCGTCATTCGGTGATCAATATGTGCACTTCAATGTCAGCATTCCTGTGTAAGTAGCTGTCTCTCTTCTTTGAAATCAACCAACCAAAACACACACAAACACTGATATGTTATGCAATGCAATGCAGGAACGTAACCCCGAGACAACGTGAGTTGATTGAGGAATTAGCGAAAGAAGAACAAGGTGGTGAATATGAGAAACGTACAGCGGCAGCAGGTGGTGCATCTGGCTAACACATCTGAGAATGACACAACAAATCAACTACTGAGGAAAAAGGTTAGATCATCATTAGTTCAAAAAAGTCGGTTGGAGCAGTAATTATTGATCGGTCTCAAGCAATTTTGTAGGGTTAAGTGTTGAGGATTCTCATGAATCCTGTAACATTTACTGTTGGGGTAGGTAGAAAGCTGCTTTGCATGCGATCATGCACTGTATTTTGTATATCATCTCCATTTATTGACCAAACATTATTATATTATAATAAAATCAATACATTAATGTTACAATCTTCTGTATTGACCGTTTCTCTTGTAAAATAAGTATTTGCAGTTCTCGTGAATGGTTCGGCATAATTATCTGGGCTCAAGTTCGATTTTCAGCTTGGTTGAGCCTGGTTTAGGTTTAAGCTTGGCTCGATGCAAATATGTGGTGTATTTGAAAATTGACTCAATGCAAATATGTGCTTATCTACATTTTAATCTTCAAATATTTCAGTCGGGGTCGCTGAAGTCATTATCTACCAGGCGAGAGCCCGTAATCTAGTCATTATTAATTAAGTATAAATTTATATTATGGTCTAGGCCATTTGCTCTTAATGTCTAAAAATATATAGGTATTACTTAGTTTTACCAAATATTATGTCTAAATACATTACTAGCTAATACACGAAGTGTTTGTGGTTGTGCGAATTTTATTGTGTTTTGGTTGGAAAACTTGGATTATACTACCCGTAATCTAATAAAGACCTAAAATTTCTAATAATAAACCAAAATCCCCTATACAGTTAGTTACAAAAGCTTTTTAACAAGCCGTTGCTGCAATAGGTCGCGTGAACCAAAAATCTATTAATAGGTAAGAAACCGTTATAAATTCCATAGAATTTCCCTTACTTGCTCGAAGAACGCAAAATTTAGTTATTTCAACTAATCAATTGGTTATCAAACCTATAATAATTATTGGTATTATTACCACATCAAAATTAGCTTGTTGCAAAAGTTACGAGGTATCACCATTTCACATCAATTAAGATTCAAATATATTTTATATGGAATTACTACATACTAGAAAATATATTTTCTCAACCAAGTTATTCCACAATCTAGAATTGGATCTTTAGTGTCCAGCAGTCTAATGTTGATTGACAAATAATAAAAGTAAAAAAGATTGTGGCATCGATGTACTACTACTTCTCCTTACCCTAATAAAGAGGACTTTGATGTTGACTTGAAGTCGGTGCATAACTGTGATATGGTGGGTGCTGCTCTCTAATCAAATTGAATGCACAAAACACAGCTAATTGCTTCATTTTATAAACATACATACATGTCTGTGACTTTTTGGGGCGTGATGGTGGCATAAGGTACAATTCTCGTGTAGGGACATTATTCATGATACCTACACATTGGAACTTTTAAATCCTACAAATGGGTTTCATGGTGCATTAGTTTTTTTTTTAATTATTAAAATATGATTAAGACAAATACATTAAAATTATACATTTAATGTTTAAAATAGTAACTGTTTATTAGAATTACGTTAGAAGGTGAGTTTTTCATGTATGTGTTTGCTTTGACATTAATTTGAAATTTTCTAAATTTGTAGCATCAAAATGGATTTACATGATTTTGTATTTTTAAAGATGTCGAACATTATATTTATTACACACATAACAATATTTACTCTCTAATAATTTTACTTAATTATATTCCTTAAGTAAATTTTATTATTAAGCTTTTTAACAACCACCCATAAACAATTAGCATAAATTATGAAATAATTAAATTTGGGATTACAAAATTGGTTATGTAATGATGTAGTAAAATAGTACATTTCTTATATTTAAAAAATATATATATATGTATCTCATTTTTAAGGAATATTATGTAAAACTATTTTAGTGCATTTTTTTTAAACACATGTTCAATCAAGACTAAATGCTGTAATACCACTTTGGATGGATGCTCTAACTTCATCTGTTAGTTATCCTTACTTTCAATTTTTTGAATAATTTCATTCATTTATCGTTACTATTAATAATAATTACTATTACAATAAATATAATTATTTAGGACTCAGTGACAGCGGGTACCACAATAATAATAAGAAAATTATTGAAGAGCTAAGAATATTTTGCTGCATAGCATATTATCCATCACTATTATTAATAAATAAATAAATAAATAATACAAAAATCACGTGTATGCTAAACCAACAGATGCATATGAACATGCACCAATCGCTAAAAGATGCCGATTTTCACGTGCATGCATCTTCCTTATCTTTTTCCTCCCCAAATCCGATCCCCAAAATAATTGTAAAAGTTACACTTTTCACCACTACAATACGAATAATAATAATAAAACCCCACACTTAAAAACAAGAATAATAATACATCACAGGGCGGTCCGGTCCGATCACGTCCAACCCAATCTTAAACCGATTGAAAGAACGGGTAAATTAGAACCCCAATAAAACCAATACCGACGCTTAATTAACAAGTACTGAGCGGGTTTCCGCAGAGGCAATCGTTGCTAATAAAAGAGGACGCTTCGAGGTGCTCGAACGGCTCACCTAACGGGATCGAACCGCATAAGTGGTTGTGGCTCAAGTCGAGATGGCCAACAAACCTTGAGGACGACAACGTGTTGGGGACTTTGCCTTTTAAGTTGTTGTACGACAAATCTAGTACCATGAAATATGTTCTTGCCCCAAAAACATCCGGAATTTCGCCCTCTAGACCGTTCCGGCTCACATTCAAGATCCCGATACCTGTATTGCTCAGCAACGATTCGGGAATCTCCCCCGATAGCGAGTTGCTGTCCAGGTTCAGTGTCGATAGAACCGGCATTTTCCCGATCTCATCTGGGATCGGACCGGTCAGCTGGTTCATGGACAGATCAATGTCCGCTAGCCGGTAAATACTAGCAATGGAAACCGGAATGGTTTCAGTAAGCTGGTTCCGGCTCAGCATCGCCCGGCTCAGCATCTTCAGGTTCCCAATATCGGCTGGGATCGAACCGGAGATCTGGTTGTTCCTTAAGTCGAGGTGCATGAGGCTAGTCATTTCGACGAGACTCGCCGGGATCTGGCCGGAGATCTCGTTGTCGGCGAGGTTGAGCACCGTCATTTTCTTGAAGTTGCCGATTGACTCTGGAATCGAGCCGGTGAGCTTGTTACCGACGAGATCGAGGACGCGGAGGGAGGGGATGGAGGTGATGCACTCAGGGATTTCGCCGGAGATGGCCTTCCAGTCGGCGATTACGAGGGTGGTGAGTCCGTCGAGGTTACAGATGGAAGGATCGATCGAACCAGTCATGTAGCCGGAACGGCCGGCCTTCTCGAAGATAGGGTCCTCGGATTCTCCCCGGAGGATGAGGTCGGTGACGCGGCCGGTGATCGGTTCGTAGGTGACGCCGTACCATCCGAGGCAGGAGTCGGTGCCGGTCCATGTGTCGAAGATGCCTAAGTAGGGCTCGCTGAGAGCCGCCTTGAAGGCCGTCAGTGCTTCTAGGTCGGACGGGGAGCAGGCGGTGATGGTGGCGGCGGAAGCCAGAGTGACGATAACGGCAATGTAGAGAATCTTCATCTCTCTTACTATCTCTGGAGCTTTGATGGAAGTAGTGATGCAGTAATATAGTGGAGAGAGTTGTGGCATATATAAATGCAGATCAGAGGTTCTCTAGCTAGCATTGACTGTGTAAGACTGACCGTAGTCGTTATTTAATATCCTAATAATGGGGCAAATCAATAATTTAGTCTATTATTTAATACCCAGTATGATAAATGGTAAAATTAAATCTCGACTTATATGGTCCCAATATTTTTTTGAAAAAATAATACCGTTATTGCTAGTTAATTATATATATATAGAATCTTATGTCACTCTATATAACAAATCTTGTTCCACTTCGGTGGCGATAGACTGATAGTTGGATCTCCAGACTATAAAATGATTTGATCGTGAATTATGTATCATAAATTTTAATAATATATGATATATATACATATTAATTCAATTATATATTATTGCCATAAATCTTTATATTGTAATAATATAGTGTGTAAATTATATGTTATATATATTTAGGGTTTTTTTTTTTTTTGAACCGTGATTTTTTTTCTTTCTAATAATATATATTTTTTAAGTGCACTCGATTTTTACAGGAATTTTTAGTGCAGCGGGATTCACCTATATGAATTAATTACATTACATTAACTTATTTATTTAAAAAACGTACAGTGTAAGAGCATCCACAATAGTTTTACCTAAATTGTATTCTTTAAAGTTGCCACGTAGACATTTATGTACACTTTAAGTAATACGTAAATTTAAGACACACGTAAAAAATATTTTCTCTGCAATCGTATTACTTAAACATATTCCTTAAATATATTTTATTATTAAATTTTCCAACAATCACCAATAAGATATTAGCATTAATTATAAAATGAATTAATTTATCATAAAAAATTTGTTACGTAATACATAGTGCATTACTTAAATTTAAGGAATGCTTTATGTAAAAATATAAATTTACGTGTGGGTCCCATCTTTAAGGAATGCTATGTAAAACCACTGTAGATAGTTTTTGTTGCTTTACTTAAATAAACATGTAGGACCCACGTTTACGTATTCTTTACGTAATACCACTGTGGATGCTCTAACAACTGGTAAGATCAAAGATGATACTTTTTCTCCAAGGGTAAGATGATACTAGCTAGCTTATTATAAACGTTATGTGATATCACCATGTCATATAAAAACTAACCCGCATTAATTAGTCGAGTGTTAACGTGAAATCTCCAAATACCTTATAGAATATTTAACCAACCAATCTATTTCACATCAAATGAATGGTTGTATTTTTGGTTGATTCATCCACTCAATAGAACACAACCATGAGATATTGGTAGCAAATCAATATAATATGATCAAATTAATTACGAGGACAAACAGATCTAGAAAAAGGAATGTTAAGAAAGCTATATATTCCATCCCTATTGCTTTCATGATTAATAAAATAAATACTACTTTTTCACTTTTTATTACTATTATTATTATTATATATAAGTAATTGAAAACATAAATATTAATCATAATAAGTTTTAAATCTTTCTAAGGGCTGAAGCAGCTATGCTTTTGAATTATATTCTAGATTTATCTAATTTTTTTTTATATAAGATTGATTTATCAATTTTGAATTAAAAGTGTTAAAATTAAAGTCATCTCTAAAAAGTTTATATCAAAATTTGAATTTAATTCGTTCTTAAAAATGTAACTCGTTTTACAAGTTTATCCAACCAACTTTGAATATTATAAATCGTTTCATTAGAATTTAGTTAGCTTTTCGCGCTAATCGGACACTAATATTTGTTATTGTTTAATTGAGCGTTTCAAGTCGATTGATTTTCGAGATTATATAAGGAATTTACCACTCCGTTTTAGCCTTAAAAATGTACTTGTAATTTAGTCATTTAAAGTTTTATTTTTATATAATTTGATGGAATAAATTGGGTATACACATTATATTTACGATGTTATATAATTGTATAGGGTTGGGGCACATGCAAACGGGAGACACACATGCATGAGTGCACGATATATATGTTTCTCTTTGGCACGGACCTTCTCTTTCCTAATTAGTTGGGGGACATGGGTCCATTGTTGAACATGTTGTAATTGGTTCATCTTTGTCGGCTAACCTTAAATTTAATCTATCCATAATGCACATCTGTCTTATGCATTATTGTTATTATCGACTAATTAATTACACTTCTACTTAATTAATTTATCAGTTTAGAGAATTCAGATAACGTTGCGACCTTTTATTATACTTTATATTTCTATAGAGTCCTCCGAGTAATTAATTGCGTGTGCAAGCGTATTATTGTACTTATTAATAAGTTTTACATTTGCTAGAGATTATATCATACCATTAACACCGACTTGGGACAGCTGCTATTTATTTTATTTAATTATTGATGAATTGATGTTTGGCAAAAAAAAAAAAAATTGAATTGAATTGATGGAATATGATTGAAGTTGAAGATATTAATGAGCAACCAACTACTTTGCTTAACTTATACGTTCATGTATGGAATTCAGGAGCGGTGCTTGAGGTTTGGGGGTATAAACTAGCTGCAAAAATCAAATTACAGCTGCGTGAATTTGAGCTCGTCTCTTATATTAAATTATTATTACTATATCTACTCCATTATCATTTATTATTAAGATAATATAATAGTGACGTTACTCAACGAACGTCTTTCAGCAAAATTCCACGTAATAATAGTGACAATACGTAAGTTGGAGGTTAACTAAAAATATAAAATTACTACATCTTAACTTGGTGAGACATGAGAGAATTAAAAAGATTATATAAATATCTATTATATAATGTCCGAGTTAATTAAGTAACTTATTTTCCTATTCATTTATATATAGTAATTATTATGTTTAAAGTATTATAAAATACAAGTATATAGATATATTGATAGATATTAAAATAATATTAAAACTACGATAATAGTATTTAATAATGTAATTTTTTTTTAAATAATTATAAGAGATTCTAAATTAATATTGTGTCATCAATCATGATACAAAATTTTGGCTACAAATTTCAACTACTGATTGGAAACTCTAAGATTTTCGATAGTGACATATATATATAACATAATTGGGGGGAAAAAAAGTAAAATTATATTTCTATATACATACTTTATATATCCTTCTTTAAATAGTTCTCTTGCTCCCCCAAAAACCAGAAAGGAAATAGAACTTCTACCTAAATTATTATTTTCTTTCTATAATATAAATCATAATTTATATTATTCTAACTTTATCTTTAAAAGTTATACTCCTTATTTTATTTAAGAAAAATAGAAAAAAAAATCATAAATTTATAATTAAAAAATAAAAAAATATATATGCATACAATTTTAAAAAAACTGAAAAAAATATACTAAAAACTTATATTTTTGTTAAGAGAAAACCCTATTTTTTAGGGTTTTATATTAAAAAATCTACTTCTAAAAATATATATCATATTTTTATTTAAGGAATTTATTTCAAATTTACTTTCCATTTTTTAAATATTAATCAATTTTTTTTAGAAAAAAAAAAATTAATAAATCCTAAAATGTAACTTAGTAAATTGTACAATCTATAATTAAAAAAAAAAAAAAACAATCGATGGCCTATCCGCCACTCGGTTGTCAAGGATCGACGACACCTTTCATAATCTTGATGGGAAAATTCTTATATATAATTGTTGTTTACACTAAGTCAATATAAATATGATAAGTTATTTTAGCTGTTATTATTTTAGTGTTCATTCTTAAAGTTTATAAAATAAAAAGTGGGGTTATAATTATATTGTTTTAACGTAAACATAAACCTACATAAGAATTGCTCCTCCTGCATCAGGACGTTATTCAAATGGATAGACCGTTAGTACTTCAGTATTGAGCTAGCTTTTGTTTTCGAATGTGTGAATATGTAATTTTCTTCTCTTTTTTACTTAAAAAACTACCAGTAAAAAGAAATTATATCATACTTTTTTCTTCTCTTATTAAAGGCTTAATATAATTAACTGGAAAATATAGGTCATGACTACGATAACGATATTATGTTAACGTCAAGAGAAGTGATTGCATCTCGATTGAGAAAAGTCGCGGATTGTTTCGAATTTCGATTACGAGAGATTAACTATATTCCCTCAAAAGTTCACCGAATTACAATCAGTGTGACCAACAGTTCGTGACTTTTTATTGGAACGGCTATCAGCTCCGAAATTAGATGGTCATCCAGAATACCACATATCTTTCATACAGTTCGGAATTCGGATCATACATACTTCTATATATATATATATATATGGGAGTTGACATCCGAAATAGACAGTGTGGCATCAGTGGTAATTTATCTCAACATTTGGGGCAAAGTCAAACTCCTTCACATTCGGAGTTTATCGGACTTCCACAATCGGAGTTTAACTCCGAATGTGAGGGAGTTTGACTTTGCCCCAAATATTGAGATAAATTACCAGAGATGCCACTCTGTCTATTGCGGATGTTAGCGGAATCTCCAATTCGGAGTTTCTATCAACTCCCTATATATATATAGATGATATGCATTCCAACGTCGGAACGTATAAACCAAGGGAGGTGTATTAAAGTGGCGAAATACAATATGGTAAAAAAAAACTACCAAGTGCCAACTACGGCTGCTTATAAATTCAAATAAAATACAACTTAGATGCATGGTAAAAATTAACATGAAAATTAGAAGGTATTACCTTCAAAATAACAACGATGGAAATAAGGGAGCAATCGATAACACAATGTAGTAATCTAACTGTGTTCTTTTCATACGTAAATTAATAAAAATGATCCAACGAAACATCGGAAACTACAAAAGAGCTATCTGCTGAATTCAAGTAACATAACAAACAAAATTAAGTGCAAGAGAAGGTATGAGGCATAATCAATCTTCCTCATCAATGACCTTGGTGCCTAATCCCTTGAGTCCTTCCACAGGGATCTCGGCAACTGTAACGAGGGAGTAGAACTCCTCCTTGGCATCTTCCTCATCGTTTCTCTTGCGTGCAATGCGGACACGAACTCTCCTGGGCACACTTCGGATACCACGACTCCAGATTTGCTTGTTCAGTTTCACATCAACTCTAACATCTGTTGTCCCCATTGCTTTCTGGGCAAACTTCCTGATTTCCTTTATGGCCTTTGGAGCCTTCTTCTTGAATGTGCTGCACCACATATCATCGGTGAGTATAACAACTCTAAAGCAGCAGAAGCAGAGCCGAACAAATTTCACCAATCAATGAAAAACTTCAGCCTTTGGATTGTAATACTTAATGGGAGACCAAACCATGAACAAAAGCTTCTTCAGCAACACATGAATGATTGCAAATTGCATAACTTATAGAGTTACTGAAAAATATAAATGGTAGAGATGGATAATCTTGCATTCATCAGTTGCAAATGTAAGCCATCTTAGTCTAAGATACCAAAAATAACTTCCAATGCGACTAGTATTATTTCTATTGACTGCCAATTCACGAATAAAGAAAAACAAACTAATACATGTTAGCATTGAAACAACATTTACAACAACCCAGTTCCTTCTTGGCACATATCACTGACTGAGTTGCTTCGGGGGTGCCAAAATCTCCATGCAAGATAATTCTAGTGTACGCTAGTATGAATATATAAAGCAATTTATAAATGGAATTCTTGTATGAAGTGGGTGAGAGAATATGCTACTAGATTTCTGTTATCCATGAAGATAATAAAATATGAATTTTTTTATATACAGGCAACAACTTGAACGATCTGCTATTTGATTAATGTTAAAACGAAATGTCTCAAGCTATATCATTCATACCAACAAACTAATTTCTAACAAAGGATTCTATGATAGACCTCAACATCGATGATAACAGCTCATTTCAGTCAAATGGAAGTTCAGGATCGAAACAAAACAAGCCTCCTACAACTATCTAGCATAGATCAATTCTCAACCAACATCCATATCGATTCTATGGATTCCTATGATTTACAACGGATCGGATCAATGAATAATACTGAGACAGTCTAAGGACTTAACACAAGGTCGCAGATTAAGAGTTTAACAACTAAAGCATTTTAACATCAAATTGACAGATTAAGATCCAGATAGCAGGTACAAAGATACAGAATGTAACCATACCATCCATGGAGGCGCCTGTGGAGGTTGACGGTGTACTCCCTGGTCACCACCTCTTCCTTCCTCCCTTTGCTCTTCCTGTCAGCCATCTGTAGCTCCTCCGCTCTAGTGTCGTTGCTGACGGCTTTAGCACGGTCTCTCAGCTACAAATGAAACCCTAGCTAGGGTAAAAGGAAGTTTATAAAGAGGTTTCGGCCTGATTAAATTTACGTAAATACCACCCCTTAAGCGGCCCAATAACGTAGGCTAAATTTGTCGGGGCCCAAGTGGTGCAGCGGTCCATTGTTGATCTTTTAAGCAATATATAATAAGCTCAAGGGTGTAAATTTGTGCATTCGTACATGTTATCGTCTCAATATATTATGTTAGAACATCTACAATAAGCAAAGTGTCATATTTTACCTATACAAACATGACACATTTTCACCAAAAAAAAAAAAAACATGACACATAATTTATGTGTATTTATATCATACTATCATGTTATATTTAGTTATTCATTATACAATTCTATACAAGATCATTAAGCAAAAATTAAAATAATAGACTTTACATAATTAAAAATATATAAATTAATATATTGTTATTCATTAAATAAAGTTTTAAAAAATAAAGTTTTATATAAAGTTTTATGAATAACAATATATTAATAATTAAATCATTAAATAAAGTTTTAAAAATTAATAAATAAAACTTGTTAATTAAAAAAATTCATAAATTAGAGTTAATACTACATTTTTATTATAATATTATTATCATATGTGTGTATCATTTTGTGATAAATTATATCGTAATAATAATTATATAGGTGTTATCATATGTTGTGCTTGTACGAGTCTTGCTTGACTCTTGACAAATTGTGAGCCCTAGTAAAAGTACAAATACAATAAAACTGTCGTGGCTTCTCGGCTCGGGAGAAGGAAGAAATCAGAGCGGGAAAGGCCGCAGTGCAAAAGAAAATCCGTGAAGTCTCTCCTCCGCTAGCTCGCCGTCGCCGAGGTGATAGTCCGAATCTCCTCTTCACCTAACATTATGATTGAATCTGTTTTTTCTAAATGGCGGAGGGTTTTTCTCGATTTAGGATTTCTGAGTGAATCAGCCGGATTGGAAGGACTGACTTGAGATTTTCGCCATGGTATGATATTCTATCCATCGGTTCGCAGTTGTCTTCAAGTAAATCTGTTTTTTTTTTTAATTCGTTTGAAAGATTTAGGACTGATTCAGTGATTGTTGTTTCAGTCGGGAAGGAAAGAGACAGTGTTGGATTTGGCCAAGTTCGTGGACAAGGGGGTTCAAGTCAAGCTTACTGGGGGTAGACAAGGTTTGATCCTATACTTGGTCTCTCGCTAATAGCAGCTCTGAGTAGAAGTAGAGTGCTTTTGAGCAATTGATTCATAAACCTGAATATGAATCCTCTCAATACTTAAAAGAGTATAGCTTCCTGGAGAAAGTTTGGTATGCTGTTTGGTTAGTAACTAACTCTTTCTTTTTATGTCATTATTTTGTTATATACTTCTTCGTTACAGTTACTGGAACCCTGAAAGGATATGACCAGTTGCTGAACCTTGTCTTGGATGAGGCTGTAGAGTTCCTAAGAGGTTAGTGGTGGTGGCTCTTCTTGGGTTTTACTTGTATGCGTTTATCTATTAAAGATATGCATGTAAAAGTGATAATATATATGAAATTGCAATGTGTAGTTTTTTTAGATTATGTCAGGAACCTCAATCCTCGTAGTGTGCATGTATAAATCTTCTGTTTTTGCTAATAGTTCCATGATATTTCTTTATTTGGTTTATTGCCGGGAAGAGTACTACGTTTGTTTGGAAATGAACTGTGAAATAGATGTGTAGTTTGGAGTCTAGATTAGTTACAAGGAATGTAATATAATTTCAGATCGATTTCCTGCTGTAATTGCTCTTTGAATCGATATTATGAACAAATATAATAATCCGCGGAAGTTTCTGGTTTCTTTAAGCTGAAAAGTATTGAGTTATGATGGTAACTACCTTGCCTCCTGTTTTGTAGATCCTGATGATCCACTCAACACGACCGACCAGACCAGGCGTCTTGGGCTAATAGTATGTTCTTTTCCCCTTTGCTAGTATGTTATTCCTCCATGTTTCTACAGTAGATATAAAAGTTTGAGCTGTCATTGCTTTTGAATGAGACTTGGCAGTTGGCTTCATAAACCAACTACGGTACTTTATGACTATGCATAATATCTCAACTGGTTGACTAAGTTATTATGATCAAGCAAATGCCTGGAAATAGAACTAGTAGTAGGGTAAGTGGTTTATGCATATAAATTATGTAGCAGGAACTTATACACATCTACATAAAAGGAAATGAAATGAGTGGTTTATTGATCCTATGAGAAGTGCAATAATACATGAATGAGAATCAGATTGATTTTGAGATTTTGCGGTGGCATACATTTGTTATTTTAGTGTAGGAAGAGATCTGTCATTGGCAAGTCTGGCGGTTTTCTATGCCATCTGGATATTCAATAATAATTTCTAGGAAGCAGAAGCACTTTTATACATATATTTGATCTAATTTAACCTTCAAATTTTAAAATTCCCACAGAATCTCCAGGGCTTTTCTAGCTACTAAAGTTTTTTTTGTCCTAGTCTTCTTTGTCGTCGGATAGGTTTGGTTTGCTTCACCATGGCGGTTTCTACTTTCTACCTTCTTTCTAAAAAAGCTCATTCTAATATCTGTCAAGATTACTGCTGTATAGTGCTGGTTTTCATTGATTAGAGCTCCATTTTGTTTTTCTGCCAGAATTGATGCCAAAAAGGTGAATTAAACATGAAATGAATGCTCCTAAACTCATAAAGAGGAGTCTGATTATCATAGAACTACACTGCAACTCGAAAATGATAAAATTAGCATTACGTATCGACATTAATTTGGTCATCTGGATAATTAGGTGCTTTCTTCATAGCATGTCTCAATTCATATCTGCAATGGCATTTTACTAATTGTGGGAAGTGATGCAGGTATGTCGAGGAACTGCTGTGATGCTTGTGTCGCCAACTGATGGCACAGATGAGATTGCCAACCCCTTTACTGAGCAAGATGGTGCAGCGTAGGAGGTAACATTAAGTCTCCATACTTGTTGGAGTGCTAACTTTGTAAGCCTAAAATTGTTGTATGCTTCATTTTCTTAAGAGAAACCCGCCTAGCAATTTCTTGCTTTGCATAACCATTTGATCTTTGTTTATCATCAGCTACTTTTATTGAAGTAGTATAATAAGCTTTAAATTAGAGGATAAAGAAAATCTAAGGGAAAAGAGGGGGTATGTTTTCCCCTCCAAAATTCTTAATGTTTCGAAAAATTGGGAAAATTTGGAGATAAAGGTTCAAGTATGGCGAAGAAGTCGTGGCCATATTATCCTCTTTTATAATACATAATATATATATGGATATTTACAAATTGTTGGTTAATATTTGGTTAATTGAACAAATTACGAGTTAGAGATTGTGTTTTTATTGCTAGCTCTGTTAGGTTTCCGTCTAGTTGGACGGAATGTGTCACGTGTTACGTAATAAAATATTTAAATTACTAGCTAAAGTTTCGTCAGTCGATCATATTGCTAGCTATTTTTTTAATTATGTATCTAGCATATGATCTATTCTATCCTAATTAGGCGGAAATTAGATTACCAATTTGTATACGTGGAAACTTGAGCTGGCAAAATGTTTAAAAAAAATTAGGTAACAATTTGTTTAATTCTTCAAATATAATTAGCTTATATATATATATTAGGTAAATTGAAATTAAAAAACAAAAAACAAAAAACAAAAAAAGTGCTTTAGGAGATGTTACTAGCAAATATATATATATATTAATTTAGAGGATGAGAAGTAAGAAAATGAATTATACATTTTGACACATTAACAAAACGAATATGATAGATAGTTGGTTATATATAGGGTAAGTTATGTTTATTAAAGTAAGGAAATTGATTTCCATCTCTTGGTATATTTTTTTCATTTAGCAATGAAATATTATCAATAAAATTTAAATTTATTTTATAGTTCTACTTTTCTAAACTCAATTTTTTTCTTTGTTGAGAAAATGTAATTGGTTGGTAAAAAATATATTTACTGATTAAAGTATATTTCATTGGCGAAATATATAAACTCTATAAACTTTCTTTTTTAATAAAATACTATGGATAAATTTTAAATTTCTATTATATTTATACCATTTTCAAACTCACTTTTTTTCTTCGCTAACATAATGTATTCGGTCGGCAATTATTTACCATTACCAACAAAAATAAAATTATGGACGGTAAGGAGTGTATTTAGCGATCAAAATATATTTCATTAGCGAAACATATAAATACTAAAATTTATTGGATTAATATATATATTTTTTTTATGTTCGATAATTACCTTCATTATATACTGTTTTCAAAAAATTCAGTTAATTTATTAGCATAAAATACATAATAAATTGGTCATTTTGTTTTCATCAAATTTTATATTATTATTGAATTATATATGACGTCACCTTGCGCAGAATACGTGGACAACATATGTATATATACTAATAATTCCGAATGAAAAGACTAAATCAAACACCATTACCAAGGCACCTCTACAATACCACTGTGTAATCGATATTTGTAGAAAAATAGACTCCGTAATGAAGCGTGACAATTTATTAGCAATTATTTTTGGTGATTCAAAAGATGAAGAAAGAGATTCAATAAATTTCATTAATCTCTATTATTATTACATTAAATATTATTAGAATTATTTATTAATACCTACTAAGTCATCCAACGCGTTGCAAGAGTAGAAAGTAATAATGAAACTAATTGCATAAAAGGTATGTATAATGATTCTTGTTGCAAACATAGCATATAGATTCTTTTAATATATTCAGCTTTTCACTGTTCGTTGAGCATGGGATATTGGGATGTGATAGCGATGTTGTAGTTATATCGGTTAATACATAATTTGTTATCTACGTTTATTAATATGATCATATGATTCAAACATGTCTGTTAATTATTTACGTTTGTAAATATGATTAGTTTGGTTACATTAACATTAAATGTCCAAAATGCCATTAACCAAAGTCATGAACTTTTCATATAAGAGATACTTCTGTTTGCTGGTTCCTAAATCTAAAAGCAAAGAACTTATTAGGACATTACTGCAATGCATGGCCAAACCTTCTTATTAGGACATTAGCTGCCACTACCGTTGCTATTATGTTCTCCTCTGAACAGAGCTTTTAATTTTAGTCTTCTTATTATTTAAGCTGCTCGATAAAACGTCAATGGATGCATGTATCTGAGCCTCTAAGAATCGAACTATTACTGTGTTTAATTTTTAGTAGCAACATGTAGTAGTAGAAGATTAGGTAGAGAATAGTAGCTAAGAACAGACAGACAGACAATGAGGTCTTAGATTAGATGAGTGGCGGCTCAATCGGAGACAGTTCACGGCGCTGCAGTGGCTGGAGTTGGAGTATCAGGCTCTTTCCTCTCCATGATCTTTCGTTTCTTATTCAAATGCATGAATTTCAACAACAACAAAAACACAACAACAACAAAAAAAATCGAACTATGTTCGAATTAGATGTTAAGTTCAGTTCAAACCTGACACCAGCAAAACGAGTTGAATTCGATCGGGGAATCGATTTTTAATGAAGTTTTTTATGGTTTTGATCAATAGCAATGAAGAACTTAATTAATTAAAGATAATAATTAAATTATTATTTTATAATTATTTAATAATATTTGATCAAATATAAGTGACTAAAGAAAACAAGTATGAACCATTTAATCACATTTTAAAATTTATACAACTAAAATAACATGTTTGTTTAACGAAATTAATCATCCAACTAAATATACTAATAACATATTCGACAATGTTAGAGGAAGATAATAATAAATAAAAAACAAGAAAGTATATTTCATAAACTAGGATAATGTACTACATATTATTATTAATATGGTAATGATGGTTGTGATTCTCGAAATTGGTTCGTGACGTTGATTTCAATCAATCATTCTGCCAACTAGAAATGTTCCCTTAATCATTGAAAGGAGCCACGCTTAGTTGGCCACTCCATCCGTTTGCATTTAGTTTATTTCTCTTGTATGCGGAGTGAATTTTATTACTTGTTTTTAGAATAAGAGATGATGATGATCTGCCACCTTTAAATTACTCTAATAATAATGAGGCCGGTTTATGTCTTGCTCTCTATTCATCATCCTGATAAACTCTATATGCCATAACAATAGTCGCTAGAAAACCCCATTTATTAGTCCATTATTATTCAACCAAAAATTAGTAGTTTGCTTTAAAATAGTTTATTGTTTTCCCAAGTTTTTTTTTTCGTGGGTGACCTAACAAAGTACCATAGTTGTCCACAATCACAAGGAATAAGTATGTAATGTGAAATTTGGCCCCAAAAAAAAAAGTATGTAATGTGAAAGGTTCCGATCATGAAATATTTTTTCATCACATAACATAACTCGAACCTTATGTCTCTAATATAAGCTTAATTCCAATTATATTTTTTTATGTAATGTATTTAAAAAGTTCAATAATGGTATGACTTTCTCGTAAGAAGCAAAGCTTGATTGTGTGGCAACACCTCATTGGCTGTCTTCCCGGCATCCGACAGGTCCACCTAAGCCAATATTCGTTTCGAATTTACATTGGATGCCATGCCATAGCCATCACTAATTTTCAGAATATAGATTTAGCCCACTTACTTTTCTGTCATTGTCACTGGAACCCAGTTTTTTTTTTATATAATTTTCCTAATTTGCAGTGAAGGACACATAAAAAAGTCGCGTTTCAACAAATCCATTAACCATTATCACTCCATCCAACATCCACCTTCAATCCATAATTATCTAATAAATAAAGAAAACAATAAGAAAAGAAAGAAAAAAAAGAAAAAAAGATAAAGATAATCCTAGATTGATGATAATCTGACGCCATGCAAATGCAATTTCTGGAAATCTGTGGAAGTTTCCTGATTCTACCGGATTTCAATTACAACGAGCAACCGCCGTGGAAGGAGCCAGCGAGATTCAACCTCGATCTACGGGAATTTTCACAGATCCGTTCGCAGCTTCGTTTCGGTGCGCGAAGCACGGATCAAATTCGGACGATCTTCGCGGCTTTGACGACAGGGTTCTCCCTGGCGATAGCGTCACGGCCGGCGGTCTTGTAGTCATAGCTACAGTCGTGCCGATCGGAGTACCGGTGTTTACCGCAGAAGAGCTCTCCGCATCGGCACCGGAAACCGGTCAGTCCGACCTTCTTTCGGCATCCACAGCACCTGTTCAGCCCTGTCTTCTCCGTTGACTCGGCCGGAGATGGCTGAGGCTGAATCGGCTTCCGAATCGATGGCGGCTGCGAAATCTTCAGAACAGGGGAACGAGACGAGCGAGATCTCGGACTCCTCTCCGCGGTGAAAGTAAGGACGGAGGCTGTGGAGACGGGGACGGTGGAGCTGGAGGTGGCCGTGGTGGCGTTGAAACATTTCTGGCACATGTTGTTGGTGGCGGGATTGGCTGTAACGCCGCAGTTGTTGACGCAGAGAGTCAAGGGCTCCGGAACCTTGAACTCCGTCTCTTCTTTCTCTGCTCTTTGGGACATGATGATTCCAATGGAGGGGAGGAGGAACCGAAGAGAGGAGAGGTGATAGAGAGAGAATACAGAAGAGACGGAATGAAATACGTGAGGGAGGAAGGAGGGTGGGAGGTTGGATTGGGCAATTTGAAGGGATCAAGAGGTCGATAATGGCGATGGAATATGGGCCTCAATTTTAACTTTTTCTTTAAAGTATTAACTTTTTCTGACTTTTCCCATTTTACAAGTTTTCTTTTTTAAGCTTTCTTCCTTTTATTTATTTTGATGATTAAATATCAATTTTAGGGCAATTCTAAATTACTAACCATTAAAATAAAACACCCCACCAGCAAGATGAATTGGAATTTGCATCCGACAGTTTTTTTTTTTTTTGGGCTTATTTACAAAATATTTTAATTAATTTGCATTCGACTATAAATACAGACGGATTTTCAGTCATTAAATTAGACATATCGATACCTATATAAATATTGAGATTTGTGTAACAGTTGTGATTTAATTTTTTTCTTCTCTCATCTGATTTAATAGCTATAAATTCTACAATTTTCGACTCGAATGCATTTAAGTGAATGACAAAAAGTTAACCTCTATCCTTAAAAATGAGTTGGTAAAAATAGAAAGAAAATATAATAAAATTCAAGAATCTTTAGAGATACTAATTATTAATTTGCTCTTTTGTGTATTTTAATCATTTGAAAACTTAGGATATAATACTATTGATTTGCACAAATTTATTTTTTAATAATAAATATATAATAAAAAAAGTATTTATTAGTTACACTGGTGTATATAAGTTAAAAAATGTGATGTCGCATTTAATTTAGAAGTTTTTCATTTTGGTTTTCACATGAAAAGTATTTTAATAAATCAGCGACATAGTACCATATAAAAAAAATTATGACTAAATAATTATATTAAATTGAGGAAATGAATGTAATTTTGTAGATATTAAAATTATAAAATATTATTGGCAAAAAAAGTATAAAATATTATTTAATTATATGAATTTTTAAATGCATTTCAAATATTAAAATCGTTGATCGTGCTACGTGAGGAAGATTTTAGTAAGGGCCCGGAGGCCGGAGCTTTATAATTTATTTTAAAAGAAAATTCATTGATTTTTCTAAATAACATTTTTTAACTTAATTACTTATAATTATAAGTATGTAGATTTGTAGGAATCTTTGGGGAAAACATTAAATAAAAGGAAAATGTAACTCACTATCTAATAGCCAACTCTTGCTATGCAATTTTTAGGTTTTCAAATTCTGCAAGAATATGTCATAAATAAACTAAACAAATAGGAGGTAAGTAAAGTTGATCAGTAAAATGAGTTTGTAAAGTGAGTGGCAATTTTTATGGATCAACTGGGTTCGACGTCTCTTTATAGTATTTTAACCTTACAAAGTAAAATTGTAAAAGAAAAAAAATACCATAGGTAATATAATAATTAAGGAAGTCAGCCATGATGAGCCATCAAGCCCTACAGAGCTGTTGGTGGCAAATGACAGATGTGCGAGGGAACAACATTAAAGGTGCCAAACCATATAACACTGCATCTCCAGTTGGAAAATTATTTAAACACTGCATCCAGTTGTATTATCCAGCCATCTATAGTAACCCCCAACTAGGCAACTAATTAGGGAAAACTATTGAAATACACCCCAATTCTGTACATTATGTAGCTATGCATATGACCAACATTTTTTTGTGCTCATCCAATTTTTTGCTAGTTCGGTCGTACACCGGCATCAGCACAACATAATGATTTCTATTCCCGTTTTGGAACAAGCAAATTGTATCAATGAAGTAACAAAAATGAATGTTACAACTTACAACTTTCGCATTTACTAACATGCTGAACATTACCCGAGAAGACTGAATTGGCAAATATTATCTCCTCTATACTCTTACCTCTAACACTCTGACTATCCGAATACAAATGGGGAAGGCAGGTTCGGTTCTATAGGGAACTATTTGTCTATGCCGATGAAAGACATATCGACTCTTATGTGTTCTTCATCCTCCTCTTATTCCTTCCTTGTAAATGCAGCCTTCTTATTGTTTGTTTGACATCTGCTGAATCAAAGAGCCTTTAATCATCAACAACGATATCTGCATTTTGAGGAGAAAGTATCAAAACTATAGTGCATCTACCCGAGATAGTCACTTGCAGATCCCTTCACAGTTCACACCATCACCATTTAAGCCTGTAAGGTTAGGATGATCAATTTTACTTAATCTATGTATAGTAAACGCACAAAAATTGTTACGGGTTTGTTATGCATTCACGTATCCATCAAAACATCGATGAGATACCTCATCTTAGCCGCAAATCACTGAGGAAGTCCGACAGCCTGAAAATATAAAGGAAGCACAACCAGAGATGAATTCAATATCAAGATGACCTTTTCAGATGAATATTAAGATGAAGAAAGAGACACAAATAAAACCTTATATTTTTTGCTATCACCGTTTGTCCATCTTCGGCGCTCAAGTGTCGTAGAACTACCTCCTCGAGGCTGCCATCTCTGTATGCATGCTGCAATTGCAGAATGTACAGTATGAAAAGTTATAAGTGCAATTCTTAAGCAGAAAGAAGCTTCAACTCTTCCTTCCCAAACTACTAAACCAACAAGAAGATTCAAGATATTATTGTAGATGATTTAATTCAAGATAGTGAATTCGTGAATTTTTAGAACAAGTAATTGGTGAAATACAAAGTATACTTTCGGAAAACTGACATTGGAAGCTCGCAAATTAAATCAATGATTACTCACCTTGTAGAAACAACTCGTCCCAAACGGGCAACCACCATTGCCGAAATCAAAATGTTTACAGTCAATAGACCTGCATATAATGTTCAGGCAAATTTCAATAAGATGAGGACTAACAAATCCATAGTTCATCTTGGAGCTCTTCAGTTTAACTTAAATGATCAAACAGTTGTGATCCCTCAAAGTTGTAGTTTGGCAAACAGTGATTCCTACACTACTCCATGTTTCATTTTGTACAGTGCTCCATCCAGCATGAAATAGAGTAACGAAAAGAAAAAAAAAAAATTTCTAAAAAAAGAGAAAAAAATAAAAGTTGGACATTTCAGAATTCAGATTCAGTTGCTTACTTGAGCTTTGCCTTGTAAGTGTCCGTTATTTCTTGTTTTTCTTCTTTTGAGGTATACCATATGACACTAGGGATGATAAAGTAGGACAGTTTGCGACAAATTGGACAGGCTCTCAAAGCACTATTCACATCCATTCCAGGAGTGGGCGAGGTACTTCGCCAGTTCCTTATACAAGAGATACAGAAGGGATGATCGCATTCTGACAGTATCCCGAACTTCCTCTCTGCAGCAGATGATTTCGAAAGGACAGGTTCCATACACACACTGCACTCTATTTCTTGACTAAGCTTCAATGCTTCAAGCTGCTTTTGTTTTTTCATGCACATAGCCATATGTTCTTCTTTTTCTTCAGGCCTAAAGGGGTGCAAGCAATGTTTTCCACAAGTAGGGCACAAGTCTCCATGAATATGAGGACATTTTTCCCCTCTGGGGCAGCTACCCACCGCAGCAAATGAACAAAGTGAACGTTCAGAAGGTTCGATATTCCTAGACTCCACAACATCACCCTCACCGTAATAATCTTGATGCTGAAAGTCGTTCAAGTTCCATGCAGGTGTATCATTCCTAGGCTCCACGCCATTTCCCTCACCAATATAATCTTGATGATGAAAGTTGTTCAAAGTCCATGCAGGCGTGTCAGGAGGAGCTAGAGATCTATAAGAAGTTAATTCTTCTTGACTGGGCAATGAGTCTGTTCCGTTATTCTCAAAGAAACTACCAGAAGTTAAAGAGGAATGATGATTTGAAGATGCTGATGGTGTATAGCTCGGTGGCTGTGATGCTTTAACATGTTCGTATCTGCATCGACTACCGTATGAGCAGATACCTTTCTGGTAGTAGGTGCATATCTGTACAAGAAAACAAAGTACCCTCATCATTAAGTCATAAGTGTATAGAAATTACAAGGTATTATTATTATAGGCCAAACGTGGAAGATTACATTGCTTGAAGGTGTACTCCAGTCATGTGAGAACTCACAGTAATCCCCTTTCAAACAAGCTCCGTGGGCGAAGTACTTACAAAGAACTCTGCAAGAATTATAAGTTCGATTAAGGAGAATCCATCAGGTTTCACAGTTAAGACATTTTGATTCAATGAAGAATGAAACCTGAGGAAAATTATAACTTTCCTGGCTTCGAAAGTTAGCTGCTAACTAAATATAAGGAGCTGGGTACAGCCAATTCCCCATGTGTACAGCTGTGGGAGCCAAATTGGTTCACAAGCAAAAAACAGTTTTAGGTCCTGTTGTAAAACTCATGCATACCCAAAAATCTCTTGCTTCTTACCAATCAAATTGCAGCAGCATCAACTTCTATTCAATTGTAAGATGCTGGACTCTGTGGACGGCTAAGTTTAGAGATGATTTTTTTTTTTTTTTGGCAAAAGTTTAGAGATAAATTGAATTATTATTTTTTGGTAAAGGAATTGAATTTCACATTGTATAGTATTTGTGTTTAATACCTGAACTCTTACCATGTGTCTCCTTTAATCACTTTTGACAGGTTGGCCTAATCCAAGCAATCATTTGGCAAATTATCCATACCAAATTGCATTTCATCTACAAGTTGATGATTGATCCGTCAAATGGACTATCAATTCTACAATTTATCGGTCAATTCATAGTTCTTATGCTTAAAAGACTACATGAAAATTTCAAACGGCCATCGGAAAACATGCGAGCAGACTAATCACTTCTCCGCCAAGGATGGATTTTCAGCTGAAATGGATATAAACAATCTTGGCCACATTCATTCAACACAACATCCACGAGACACCACTACAAACGGACAGAGGAAGCCACAAAACGGAGATTTCCAGTTACAGCGCGAAACAACATCACCGGTACAAGGAATACCTGTTAGACATAGAGGTGCAAGAGGCAACGACAATCTATTGATCAAATTCCCAAATATGATTGGGTTTTAGAATCGAAGGATTTGGTTGTTTGAATGGAGACTTGAGAAATGAAACCGGGAGAAAAATGGAAGAGACGAGAAAACCACCAGATTTCGTTCCAGGGCCGGTCGTCGATGGATGGAGGTGTTTTTTCTTCTCTCTGCCTCAACTATATCGTGCCCGGCGCAATGCTCCCGCCTTCCGTGTGATAATACCCTAAACCCTAAAATAATGTATATAAATAAATTTTTCAAACACATATAATAAGTTTTCTGAAAGCATCCACAGTGGTATTACGTAAAGATTACGTAAACGTGGGTCCTACACGTTTATTTAAGTAAAACAACAACTATCTACAGCGGTTTTACATAGCATTCCTTAAAGATTGGACCCACACGTAAATTTATGTTTTTTCATAAAGCATTCCTTAAATTTAAGTAATGCACTATGTATTACGTAACAAATTTTTTATTATAAATTAATTCATTTTATAATTAATGATAATATCTTATTGGTGATTGTTGGAAAATTTAATAATAAAATATATTTAAGGAATATGTTTAAGTAATACGATTGCAGAGAAAATATTTTTTACGTGTGTCTTAAATTTACGTATTACTTAAAGTGTACATAAATGTCTACGTGGCAACTTTAAAGAATACAATTTATGTAAAACCATTGTGGATGCTCTGATATATTAGCATTCATTACTTAAATTAAATCTTTTCTTTTGGCAAAAATTAATTCCACTAATTATAATATAATATAACATAATATAATATTAATTATATGTATCAGAAAATGTCCAATTGTTAGCTTTCGTTTTGTAATAATAGTTGTCACTTATGTACTTTTTTACAGTTCTCGCATAGTTTCTAAGCGCCGATATTTTTTTTTTTTTTTATGAAATCTATTATTTTTGTATATTTAGAACTAAATAAATATCGTGAATAAAAGTATAAGTATCTCTTATTGGCAAAAAAAAGTATATTAATAATTATATCTACCTCTTATTATCACTTACAAAAATAAATATTTTACTCAAAAATATGTTTGGTCAGAAGTATATATATGATGTTTTACAAAATTATTTAAAAAAGTATTACAACAAAAAAAATACTTTGATTTTCTGGTTCATGTGAGCTAAATTTTATGTTATATGCAAAATTATAATTTTTTGACATGCAACTATTATTTCATGAATATTATTCTGTTATCATTTTAACATTTAATCATTTCATGTTTTTATATATATTTTCAACACTTGAATTATTTTATGTTTTTATTTACTTTTTTTAATATTGAAAAAACTTGTAACTATTTAGTAATTATATTAGTTAAAATATATATTCATTATAGTTTCTTAGTTCATTATTTATTTAAATAAATATTATTTTGGCAAAGCTATTTAATTTTATATTTTTCGACCAATTTTAATGTACTTTACAAATTTATTTGATAGAGTGCAAACTTGCAATTTTCTTTTGTATGAGGTTCAAAACTCTATTTTACAAAATTGAAAAATGAAACAGTCTGTAACATGGAATGTGGTGTTTTGCTTGATTTTTAGAGTTCCACGTGGTGGTGATATGGTGATGTAACTTATCAAATTAGACACGGACCAATAAAGTAAGTTCATTTTAACACATATGAAAGAAAAAATTGTGCAAAACATTACTTGTCAACATATTAGAAGATTTTTTAGAATTATATTATATATAAATATCATATAATTATAATTTACTGATAACAAACTACACGCGCTGCACTGTGCATAAGCTGTCACCGCAATCCACGAACGCCATTGAACAAAAGTAACACTAACATCACTTTCTTTATTATATGTATTATATAGATTTTTTTTTTTTTTATAATCGATGCATATATTCAATCTTCAAACATAATACAGCAGCACAAACAGAACACAGGAGCACAAATGATGGAGTTCCAAACAGACATCAACCCAGAAGTATAGCTAGGGGGATATTAGGGGCAAACCAAGTCCCTGTGAAGTATCCCACTGAAGCTTTCTTCCCAACCCTATGTGCGACATGCACATTAACACGTTGTTTAAACAGTACATACACACCACTACTAGAACATTAATGTCTAATATCCTAGAAAATAGAAAAGATAGCTGTGGGGCAGCAATCGGGCGTAGCCAAATACTTCGCCAAAAGTTAAGAATCTGTCCAGAGCACTTTAGCCTTTACCAAGAGAGCCAACTGTAGTCTAGACCTCAGTCCCAAAGCTTCCGCCTCCAGAGGATTAGATCCAATCTTAGCATGAACTTTGACAGTAGTAATAGTCCCTCCTTCGTTCACAAAAACAGCTGCCCAAAAAGTCTAGTTAACGTAGTATTTACAGTACCATCCGTGATCACCACTCCAATAAATCCATCAGAAAGAGGTTCACCTACTTGGGGGAAGGATGTTTGTGCTGGTAAGTCCTCCTAAATGAGTGTCCTAAAGAACTTGAAGAATATCTTCTTTGGTTTCCAGGGGCACATTTTTACTAAACCGTATGCTCGACTTAGCATAGTTAATAAGCTGACCAGATTCCTGTGCATAAATGTGGAGAATATTCTGCAGAGTCTGCACATTTTGATCAGTGGCTTCAAAGAAGATAAAACTGTCATCAGCAAAAAAGAGATGTGTAATTGCTTGACAATTCCAACTTGGTTTAATGTCCTTCAAAATCCCCTAACTTTGAGCACTCGTAAGCTTTGTGGAAAGAGCCTCAGCGCAGATGATGAATAGAAAGGGTGAGAGAGGGTCCCCTGACGCAGGCCTCGTGATGATTTAATGAAAGGAGAAGGTTTCCCATTGAGGAGAAAGGCCAAAGATGGAGTAGTAACACACTCCATAATCCACTGTTGAAATGCTGGCGGGAATTGCAGCATTGACAAGATGTGTTGCAAAAAGGGTCATTCCACACGATCATAAGCCTTGCTCATGTCCAATTTTAATGCTGCCAGGCCAACTTTCCAGTTCTTCTACGTTTCATCACATGTAGTAGCTCTTGTGCTAACAAAGTGTTGTCCGAAATTAATCTGTGGGACAAAAGCACTCTGAAAGGGTGATATAATATTTGGGAGAACAAGCTTAAGTCTGTTGGCTAGGATTTTAGCTATGATTTTGTACGAGTGGTTACAAAGACTTATGGGGCGCCAATCAGATATAAACTGAGGGTGTTCCACCTTAGGGATAAGAACTACATGAGTGTGATTAGTTTCCTGGAGTAATTTTCCCGTTGTGAAGAAGACTCTAATTGCAGATAGAACAGTGGAAGAGATAATCTCCCACGTAGCCTTAAAAATATTGTATATGGAGTTTTTGGTTATATAGTTTAATTCCGCTCTATTTAATTATTTTATAAAAATATTTATTATTTTTCTTACGTGGCGGCCTATGGTTATCTGGAGTCAAACTGTATAGATTTACTATTTAGAAAGAAACTTTTAATTAATTTATTTCTTTAAATTGCATAGAGACTAAAATAGGAGATAAAAATACTTCTTAAATTTTAATCCAACAATATTATGTATCTAAATTTAGAGAACCCCTATTAAATTAGGAAACGATGGCTGCGTGAACTGTCCACGTGTCGACCAGAAGGCTTCCGATACCGAATTAATATAATATAGTAGATAGATAATATATATATATATATATATATATATATATATATATATATATAATTCACGTCATTAAATAAATTATATTCTTTAAATATCTATAATAAATATATTAAGGTTGGATAACTGATGTGATAGATTTTTAAGTGTCAGATTTTGGTGTGCGAGTACACTTTTTCATGCATAAACGGAAATATGAGCAAGAACCATAGTAAACTATGAAGTTTGACGGATTTAGCCTCGTTTAGATGGTCAAATTCGCAGTTTTATGTTTCTTGCTGTCCATTTTATAATTTTTCGGTTTTGTTTGTGACTTTATTGTTAATTTTGTAATAGGGTTAGAGTTTTTCTTTATATTATTTAAACTCCGTTAGCCGTTATTTACATCCAGATTATTGATTAATTAAAAAAATCGAGATTTTCCTCAACCCTACGTCAATTCTTCGGCATTCTTCTGAATCAACAAATTTTTACGCTTCTGTCCAACAAATTCTCTGCATTTCTTCTAAAATCAACGAGTTTTTGTTTCATATATTCCATCACTCTGCATCAATAACATCCTTCCATATATATACAAAAAGTTAAAGGTTTAATAATTTATAAAAATAAAGAGGGCACATTAATTTAATAAAAGAAATAGAGCCATATACCCATTATATATATATATATATATATATATATATATATAATATATATATATATATATATACCAAATAAAAGAGTCATATACCCTTATATTATTATTATTAGTTATATATATTACAAAAAAAAAAGGTCATAAACCTAGAAAGGAATGGACCAAAGTCGCCGCCCATATAAACATCTAAAGGACTACTTTACAATTTAGGTGAAAATAATTGGGACGCCTCTTGGCCCCCTTGGTGACGGAAATTTCCTTCACTGTCCATTGAACGCCTATAAGTGCAACAAATAAGAAGCCGCCACGTCATTGGTCAGCATCAATTTTTATTGCCAAAAAAATAGAGAATTGTATTTCCCAACGCAGCGGCGCAGTCCTCCCTCCCCCACTCTGATATTTATACTCCTTCCTCGCGTCCACACAGATCAACCTCTCTCTGCCTCCACCTCTCCGGTAAATCCTCCTCGGTTTCCTCGACTGCGCAGAGAGGTGCGCTCCAGTTCTGTCCTGGTACGTACTATAGGCTCTGCTCAGGTATTCTATATGTCTGATCTGTTGCTTTGAGCGCTGTCAAGAGATCTGGCTTTTGAAATCTATGATTTGTTTCATTGCTCAATATCGTAGATCCGTGCGTTTTTACCATTTCTTCCCCTTGATGTTTAATTTAACTTTATATGTGATGCTTTCTATCTTTCGCTTGACTGCCTGGAGTCGAGAGTGCTTCACTGCTAGAGATCTGAGCTCTGTTGAATCTAGTTTAGCTTATAATTGACGCCTTCGCCATATACTTGCTGGATCTACTGGTTTTGTGCGATTCGTCGCTTCAACATGTGCTTGTAAATTGTAATCTCGTTGAATTCCGTTGCTTGGATTTCATATATCATAAAATGTATATGCTGGCATCACATCTGATCTTCGTGGATAACTACTATCGGTCTTGGTATTCTTATTTTGAGTTTTCTAGTTAAAGTTTGCTCTCCGATCGTTGATCAAGTTCAGATATCTTCGTTGATTTGACGATTGGAATGGGAATTTTGTTTCCAGATCTATGCTTGTTTTTTAATACGCTTTAAGCTGAACTGTTTTTGATGTCACAGAAGTTGACTCACAGATCTGGACATTTTCTCTCCATATATATATATATGATTACATCTTGTAGACTTCTCCACAAATGATTTAGGTGCAGCACATAATGTTTTATGGGTGCTTGTGTTTACATATTGTAGATTGTTTTATTATAAATCACATATTTGAAATTTGATAAATCTAGCGGTTACTTGAATCTTTATTCAGTACTGGTCCATGATTCATTTTCCTCATTTTTAAGTTTGGGACTATCATCCATACGTTATGATGTAGCTGTGTACAAACTTGAAAACCAATTGTAATTTTTTTTTTGGTTTAGAACTCCAAGATAGTTATTGGTGCTTGAATTTGTTGTTTTCAAGATGATTTATGTATATAATGTATTATCTTAATGAAAGTAGTGTAAAGTCTTCAAATCATCAATTGTATTGACTTCTGGCTACACATCTGCATGCTTAGATGGCCAACTTGCTCTTATGTTTCTCGGGTTCTGAATATCATCTAACTCCACTCTTTCACAATGATTGCCTCCATTACTAAAAAATAGCCTCCCAAGTTGATTTATATGCTCTATGATTGACATGATAGTGAATTCCTCATTCCAGGAAGTAAAGATGGCCGACCAGGTTCAACACCCAACTGTGATGCACAAGGTAGCTGGGCAACTCCTTGTCCGTTCTCAGGAGGCTCAGAGCTACAATGGGGCTTTCCAGAGCTCTCCTGCTGTTTATCAAAGGCGTGCTGCATATGGAAACTACACCAATGCTGCATTTCAACACACCACATGCAGAGCCTCGACTGATCTATCTATGATTGCTTCATCTGCATCTCCCATGTTTGTCCATGCCCCTGCTGAGAAAGGATTTTCAAGCTTTGCCATTGATTTCCTAATGGGAGGAGTGTCAGCTGCTGTATCCAAGACAGCTGCTGCTCCAATTGAGCGTGTTAAGCTTTTGATTCAGAACCAGGACGAGATGATCAAGGCTGGAAGGTTGTCTGAACCATACAAGGGTATTGGTGACTGCTTTGGAAGAACAATTAAGGAAGAGGGTTTTGGGTCTCTATGGAGAGGAAACACTGCTAATGTTATCCGTTACTTCCCCACTCAGGTAGGTTTTGTTATGAATCACAGTTTTTTCCTTTCCATCTCCTTTTGTGAACTATTGACATCTAATATTGATTATTGTTTTCTGTTTTATACTCTACCCACCAGGCCTTGAACTTTGCTTTCAAGGATTATTTCAAGAGGCTGTTCAACTTCAAGAAAGACAGGGATGGTTACTGGAAGTGGTTTGCAGGGAACTTGGGATCAGGAGGGGCAGCTGGTGCTTCATCCCTTCTGTTTGTCTACTCTCTTGACTATGCTCGTACTCGTCTTGCCAATGACGCAAAGGCCTCAAAGAAGGGTGGAGAGAGGCAGTTCAATGGGTTGGTTGATGTATACAGGAAGACTCTCAAGTCTGATGGTATTGCTGGGTTGTACCGTGGTTTCAACATCTCTTGTGTTGGAATTATTGTGTACAGAGGTCTCTATTTTGGACTGTACGACTCCTTGAAGCCAGTTCTTTTGACTGGACAGTTGGCGGTGAGTGCCGTTATTTTCACTTTATAGCTACTTAGGTATATGTAAAATTGCTTCTGTCATTTTCAGTTGACTGATACGATTATCATTGTGTTGTGAACGATTGCAGGATAGTTTCTTCGCTAGCTTTGCACTTGGGTGGCTGATCACCAATGGTGCTGGGCTTGCCTCATACCCAATTGACACCGTCCGTAGAAGAATGATGATGACATCAGGTGAAGCCGTCAAGTACAAGAGCTCATTGGATGCATTCACTCAGATCCTGAAGAATGAGGGTGCCAAGTCTCTCTTCAAGGGTGCTGGAGCCAATGTCCTTCGTGCCATTGCAGGTGCTGGTGTGCTTTCTGGTTACGATAAATTGCAGCTGATCGTTTTCGGAAAGAAGTATGGATCAGGCAGCGGTTAAGTGGGGTTGCTTGCGGCTTTGCTGTAGTGCCAATTTTACTGCTTTTTATTATTATTTAGTACTTCATCAGTTTTAGATGGCGATGAAAATCTTGAGTTCCGAAAGTGTTTTCCGGAAAATTGCATTATTATGCAAAATAATTCACATTAAAAAAAGGAGATTCTCCTGAAACCCTCCAGGTTGTGTTTTTTTCTTATTGTGACTGGAGTTTTGTTCTTGTAGACCTCTAGTTGATTTTGATGAAATTATTGTAAAGGCAAAAGCCTGGAATTTTATGTCCCGTATCTCACTTACTGTTCAGGCAACTACTTATTTACTTGGTTTGGTTGCTTCCACCTTCTCATCGTGTATTTGCTAGTTTAGTTTCCCCGGCAGTACTGTCATTAGTTTTGATAACGGTTCATGTCTTGTGCGAGATTGGGTATATCATCAACTTAAGCTACGTTACCAGCCGTAGCAGTTTCAATGTCTTCCATCTGCGTCGGTATAACAATGCCCGATTCCTCTTAATGCTCTAGTTCTTGCAAGATAATATCTGAACTGATATCTTCAAGTTTAGGAAACTCATTATTCAAGAACATGACATCGCAAGACTCATATTTCGTGACAGTCTCACAGTCTTGAGCCCCACAATCACATAGGAAGAATTCGAGTATCTTATGCATATACTCTTCCATTTTCAAGGTTCCAACTTGCCAAATTAGCTTGCGGTATCATGTGTAAGCTTGCGCCTAGTCTAAAACACGTACGAGTTCGTATCTAACGACTTAGAAGACATACTGTTTAGCATGTACATCGCAGTATGTAACACGTTTCCTATAGGAGATCGGCAGTTCTACCTGCAACATCATTGACCAAACAATGTCAAGGAACGTGTGAATCCATTGTTTTGCAACACCGTTTTACTGTAGCGTGTAAGGATTGTCACATGATGAACTATCCATTTTTTTTCAGCACATAAGTCAGATCAATGCGATCAAGAGGTATTCATCTCTTCTGTCGGTTTGAATGGTTTTAACTTTTCGGTCCAACTAATTCTCATCCAGGCGCATATAGCTTTGAAAACGACTCGGACTTGAATTAAACTCATTGTAAGTACCCAAAATACTTAGTTTTAGAAACCGGAGGATTTGTGGAATAACCTTCATGTTAACAGTTGAGTTACCATAAAATTGGAAACTCACTTGGTAGTATGTGGTTTGCTGGCTTCTCTCAGCCCGACATTGAATTTAAGAAAATATGTGATTTATCATCAGATCCTAAACATTCGTGCATTAAATGCAATGGTGTAGGCTGATGTATGTGATTGACATAGGCTCAATTGTGTTAGTTGGTTATAGGCTATAACTGGGTCCTTAGATTTCGTATTACTATTTTGTGACTACTCATACTATATTGTGACTTCATGGAGTCAGAATACGACTTTCACTCGATTACTATATTGTAACCGTAGTTAATTAGAGAAGTGGTTACACTCGGTTTTGAAGTTTAGTGTGTGTCAAGTTATATTTATAGAATCAATTTATTATTCCAATAAATACGCCTTATTGAAGAGGAATTTAGTCATAATGGTTTCAATAGAAAACACATGTATCTAATTAAAAAAAAAACAGAAATCAAAACTACATAACTCCAAACTTTACTTTAATGCTGATAATAAATGGGACACTTGGGCGTGGGCCTGGCCCTTTCATTGGTCAGCAACAGAATTGGCAATTTTGTTTATTTTTAATTCTTAAAATTTAAATATATATTGGCAAAAGAAAAATGATAATTTATATTTACCAGTGAACAAACCGGCAATCTGAGCAGTTCATTTCACTACCCGGTCTGTCTGATTACAGGGCTGAGTCCAAACCCTGTGATATTTATAGAGGTTTCCCTTCGACGCATTTCACTCCTCTCTGCCTCCATTTCTGCTGTTGAGCTCCTCGGTCTCCTCTAGACTCTAGTGCGCGCAAAGAGCAGCGCGACCTAGTCCTTCACCGACCATTCGACCCTCTTCTCAGGTAATTCTATCTCACTCTGATCCTTCTACGTGGTTTAGAGATCTGGCTGTTCGAATTTCTGCGTCATTTCATATTCCTCAAATTTGTAGATCCGTGAGGTTCTGCAATTTTTTTTGCTTGATGCTACGGATTAACTGTAGATGAGGCGTTTTCCATCTGTTTCTTTGCTGTATGGAGTTGAGAGGGCGTTACTGCCACGGATCTGAGCTCTGTTGAATCTAGTTTTACTCATCTTTGATGCCTTAGCTATATACTTGCTGGATCTACTGGTTTCTGCTCTTTTTTCAGTTTTACTCATTCTTTTTGTCTGGTGAATTTCGTTGCTTCGATTATGAATATATTATAACATGTGAATTTTGCACCACTGATCTGACTTTTTGTGGATAACTGTCGATCTGATTTTGGTTTCTTGTCTTTATCATTGAAGATGGCCCTAAAGCTTTACATTTAGCTGATGGTTGATCTATTGTGATTTCACGATTGGAACTTGAATTGTCCTTCCGATTTACATTCATATTTGTTTTCTTAATATGCTTTAAGCTGCATCTGTTTTAATGTTAAGTTGACTAATCTGATATTTTTTTTCTTAACTACTTACAATGAAATTAAATCTGTTTAATCTTGTACACTTATGATTTAGATGCAGTATGTAATGTTATATGGGTGCTTGTGTTATCGTATTGTATATTTTATCATCAATCATCATATTTTTAAATTTGGTAACACTATTAGTGGTTTGATTATTTATTTCTCCCTAGTTTTAACTATAAGACTACTCTGTACACATGTATTGTCATTTATGATGTTTGGTTTTCTCAGTAATGATAGTAATTGCTTACATCTATATTGTTCAGCCTTCCCAGTTATTTCATATGCATGATAATTGACATGATAGTGAATTCCTCATTCCCAGGAAGTGAAGATGGCCGACCAGGTTCAACACCCAACTGTGATGCACAAGGTAGCTGGGCAACTCCTTGTCCGTTCTCAGGAGGCTCAGAGCTACAATGGGGCTTTCCAGAGCTCTCCTGCTCTTTATCAAAGGCGTGCTGCATATGGAAACTACACCAATGCTGCTTTTCAACATACCACATGCAGAGCCTCGACTGATCTATCTATGATTGCTTCATCTGCATCTCCCATGTTTGTCCATGCCCCTGCTGAGAAAGGATTTTCAAGCTTTGCCATTGATTTCCTGATGGGAGGAGTGTCAGCTGCTGTATCCAAGACAGCTGCTGCTCCAATTGAGCGTGTTAAGCTTTTGATTCAGAACCAGGACGAGATGATCAAGGCTGGAAGGTTGTCTGAACCATACAAGGGTATTGGTGACTGCTTTGGAAGAACAATTAAGGAAGAGGGTTTTGGGTCTCTATGGAGAGGAAACACAGCTAACGTTATCCGTTACTTCCCCACTCAGGTAGGTTTTGTTATGAATCACAGTTTTTTCCTTTCCATTTCCTTTTGTGAATTATTGACATCTAATATTGAGTAATGCTGTCTTATTTGAACTCTTCTACCAGGCCTTGAACTTTGCTTTCAAGGATTATTTCAAGAGGTTGTTCAACTTCAAGAAAGACAGGGATGGTTACTGGAAGTGGTTTGCAGGGAACTTGGGATCAGGTGGTGCAGCTGGTGCATCATCCCTTCTCTTTGTCTACTCTCTTGACTATGCTCGTACTCGTCTTGCCAATGACGCAAAGGCCTCAAAGAAGGGTGGAGAGAGGCAGTTCAATGGGTTGGTTGATGTATACAGGAAGACTCTCAAGTCTGATGGTATTGCTGGGTTGTACCGTGGTTTCAACATCTCTTGTGTTGGAATTATTGTGTACAGAGGTCTCTATTTTGGACTGTATGACTCCTTGAAGCCAGTTCTTTTGACTGGACAGTTGGCGGTTAGTGCTGATCTTTTCACTCTATGCTACTTAGATATACGTTCAATTGCTGCTTTTGTTTTTCAGCTGACTGATATGATTATCATTACGTGTAAACGTTTTCAGGATAGTTTCTTTGCTAGCTTTGCACTTGGGTGGCTGATCACCAATGGTGCTGGACTTGCCTCATACCCAATTGACACCGTTCGTAGAAGAATGATGATGACATCAGGTGAAGCAGTCAAGTACAAGAGCTCATTGGATGCGTTCACTCAGATCCTGAAGAATGAGGGTGCCAAGTCTCTCTTCAAGGGTGCTGGAGCCAATGTCCTTCGTGCCATTGCAGGTGCTGGTGTGCTTTCTGGTTATGACAAGTTGCAGCTGATTGTTTTCGGCAAGAAGTATGGATCAGGCAGCGGCTAAGAGGTGCTTGTTGCCTTGCCGTATAACCAATTTTACTGCTGTTTTTGTTGTTGTTTAGAACTTAAATTTTAGATGGTGATGAAATCTTGAGTTCCGAAAGTGTTTCCGGAAAATAATTGGCACTAAAATGGAGATTCTCCTGAACACCCCTCCAGTTAGTGTTTTGTCTTGGTTGTGACTGGATTTTTGTTGGTGTAGACCTTGATTATTTTGAAGCCATTATTACAATGATGCGCAATGGCTAGAGTTTTATACTTTTATTTCGTTTAGAAGAGGGTTTTTTTTGTTGTGTTTCTCAGTATCCAGGCATTCTTATCATTTTTCACAATTCGGGCAGTTAAATCGACTTTGTCGGTTTTTTATTTTTTGATATTGTTTCCCCCATCTGTTGAGATTGTCAGTTATACACGTGCCCTCACCTTGTCACATTTTTCTAACGAGCTACGCAACACTCCCCTTCCTTGATTTAACCATAGCTACCCTCCTTATTAACGGGTTCCTGAGAGTGTTTAAATTGCAAGAAAGATATGGATATCTTAATTTCTCAGTTTTAAAATAAACTAGGTTTAGTCACCACATTTCTCAGTAGATACAATATACTCTCAGGTACCAAAAATCTAAAATGTTGTCTGTTAATTGCGGGTAAGGATGCTAGCCGTGCTGCGCACACTTAATTTCAGAGGGTTTAATGAACACTGTGTTACGTACTACTGCTCGCTGTTGGCACTTTTACGAATGCAACACCTTTTCCTTGAGTTTATTAAAAGAAGAGTATATATTATTCCGACCTACCGGATTCGAACCAGTGACCTAAGGATATACTGTTTAACAAACTACAGTCCTCCGCTCTACCATCTGAGCTAAGGTCGGTATTGAAGTTATAGTTGTATCTGAATGATAAGTATACAAGGACAACCACCACACTAACTCATTGAAACTAGCAAGCAGTTTTGGTTTCTTTCCGCTTTCATTACTAATACCAATCACCTGTCATAATAACGAGTTTCCAGTATTTTATGAGCAGAATAAACACATTGGGACACAACCTTATTTGAACATTATCTGTTCTTGGCTTTCATACCTCTTAAGAATGGTCAATGGAGAAAAACGAAATTTTACAGTTCTTACAATTCAGTACTATAGCACATTACAACTTCTTTTTTCACATAAGAACTTCATTGACCATAGTCTCGAAATTTGTAGACGATGAACCAGTGGGTCCGGTTGCTTGGTGTGCAAGTTGCTTCCAATGCATCGCCTTTTCCTTGAGTCTCTTACCAATATTGTCTCTAGACATGACCTCTCTCACAAGCTTTTTCATTTCATCTCTTTTCGCATCGGTATCTAACTGGAGGTCGACCTCCCATTCCGTGCAGATGTACTTGCAGTTAGTAGGTTGGTCCCCGGAGCATGGCCAGCAAAGCATTGGTACGCCGGCAGTTAAGCTCTCGAGCACCGAGATCCACCCGCAGTGCGTTAAGAACGCGCCAATGGCTGGGTGGTTGAGGACTTGCTCTTGTGGGCACCAGACAGATATCATACCTCTTCCTTTTATTTCCTTAACAATCTCAGACAGTAAAGTTGTAGCTAATCCGCTTCCTATTAATAACCGCAACCCATCAAATTCATACGGGGTTAAACTTAAATATGTTCGACTAAAGTTGGTTTTATTATAATAACTTTTTTTTTAACGCGCAAGAATTAAATTAGGACTAAACCCTAAAAATAAAGCAAGTCAAATATATAATTTTATAGGTTCGGTCGATAATAATTACATTTTACAGAGTTAAAAGTATGCACAACGACAAGTTTTCGGGAAAAATAATAATATAAAACAAGACTCTTAATTGTTTTGGAAAAAAATTCTACGAATATCAATATAAAACATTGGCGGATCTTAATATATACATAAATGAATATAAAATTCGTCAAATATATTATTATTTATCTCTCGTTTTTTTTGTTAAGTTTCATTATGTCGCACTTTTTATCAAAATTATGTATTCTTTATTATGGTTTTTATTGTTTTTCAGTCAATTTCTTTATAACGGACAATCTATCTATCTATATATCTATATATATAACTAGATAGCATACCCGCGCGTTGCGCGGTAAGTAATTTGTAATATTATAAGATTTTATGAAAATTCAAATTTCACATTAATAATATATTTGATTGTTGTTTTTTATTTGAAATAATTTATTTAATGCAAATAAAATACTACTACGTATTTAAGATATATATATATATATATATATTAACGTGTGTGAATAGAAGTTCTATTTGTTATGATAGGTTTACATATATGATATTACAATTTTTTCGATATAGTCATTACAAAACATCAAAATATTAAAATAAAAAATAGTTACGTACTAAATATTATTGTTAATCATATTTTCTTATAGTTGTAATATCTCATGAAAAATTATATATCATATACACATTTTTATAGTGATTTCTACTTTTAATTGATAATTAAAAGATTAATTAGTATTTCAGGAAATCATGTTAAACTAAATTGCTTATTTTTTACCAAAATATAATTGTTTATTGGGTTAATATATTGTTTAGTTACTTATGTTTGCATAATGTGATCAAATGGTTACTCTTGTTTTTTTACGTGATAGTTTGGTTACTAACGTTTCGGAATGTGATTAAATGGTTATAAAGTGACAATTTTACCCTTGCTTTTAATATTTTATTTATTTTTATTTTAATCTCTTATGAAAGACGGGAATGATAATCCATGGATAAAAGAAGACGAACACGAAGAATAAAACCACTGGGTGATTTGCTGTCTCATATGTAAGTAAGTATATAACATGCTCATGTAACTTATTTTGAATGGAATTAATTCAGTAATTTGTCACGATTTAATGATTAACTAATTATAAGGATTAATTATGCTTGAATGGTTCTTAATTCTGTTTCTTTAGCTAATCTTGCAACTTTTTTTTGGCCAACGCTAATCTTGCAACTTAATTCAGCTAATTTGAATGGTATTAACTCTATTTATTATGTAGAGAATTATTAGTCTTGAAGAGCGAGCTTTCTTTCCCATGGTGGTGGCTCTCGGTGGCTGCAGCTATGGTTGGATTCTTCAGTGGTTAAATGATAAGATCAGATTTATCACGGTTTATTGTGCAAGTTTTTTCATATAAAAATTAATTAAAAAAAAAATCTAAAATTGGATTTGATTTTGAAAAAAAATTTAAGTTTATTTTTATTTTAATAAAAATATTGATGAATTTAACGAAGAACGCGATGAAGAATGATATAGAAATGGTATTTTGGACATATTATTAAAAAAAGTAACCAAACAGTCACATTTGCAAACGTAGGTAACTAAAAAGCACATGTTTGAACCAAACGATCATATTGTCAAACGTAAGTAACCAAACGATGTATTAACCCTTGTTTATTTAAGTGAAAATATATGATGAGTGAATGTAGTTGTGGTGATTGAAAAATATATGTGAAAAAAACGTTCGGTAAGAACCACCATGTAACATTTGTGCAATTCTAGAGCTTCTTGTTGTTGATATCTACTTGGCTATCTAATTTAGTAATTTGTAACTTGAAAATTTGACCAACTATTATGATATTGACAACTAAGTGGTACAGAATATTATGTATCAAGCATACATTAAACATATCTAGATAATATTATATTATATAATATAAATTGATAAAGATAATATATTGTGTTTCATAAATGATTGGTCCGTGCTTTGCACAGAATAAATTAGTTTCATATTATTAGTTGTAATTACTCTTTTATATTGTACATGCGAGGAATATAATAGTTTTTATTAAGTCTTATAAATTTATAAAATATGCATTTAGGAAACTTACTCATTCTCCCAAAGCGTAGTAGATTAGTTGAATAATTCATATATAAATTAATAGTCACTATATAATTGAAAATTTTATATATCAATAAACATAGAATAAAAAAAAATTCAGTAAGTTCCATATTAATATTTTTTATCGGTAATTAATAAGAGATTAAAAATAAATTTTCTAAAAATGAAACATCTCTAGTTAAAACTTTAGACATGATTATAATATGATGGTATTTTTAACATTAAATTCAAAAGTTATTCAAATGTTAATTTTTATTAAATATTATTCTATCAAGGTGTAAAATATTTAATATTTTTACTTTAAAAACAAGACAGTAAAATATTTTTAATAATAGTAGACCAATTGTATAATACCATTTTTTTTTTGTTTACACACAATGTATACAAATATCATTCTATATTGAATTCTTTACATTTTTCCTCACAAATAAAACTGTCTTTAGATAAAATATTATAAAAATTAGAAATAAAATATAACAAAAATAAACAAATGTCAACTTCTTATGGTATTTTTATATTTTATATTAAAATATACATATACTAATATTTACATAGATCAAACCTAATATCAAATGTGATAATTTAAATATTGAGGGCAACACAAGTAAGATTCTTTTTTGCATTACTATTAGTATTCATAGTGAATTGTCATTAATAATTAGTTTTACTTAGGAAAAAAAAACGGACATAAAAACATAACGTTCCTCAAGATGCAATGAGAATTTTTGGAGGATTTTTAAGTACTTAGACTTGTCTACATGGCATTGCCATGTCATATGGGAGAGATATAAATTTATATGGACCAATAGGATTACTCCATTTTGCCATGTAATCTATTCATTTTAGTACTTGTCAAGTTCTTATAAGAGTCATTAGAATTATATTATATATAGATAAAGCAAGAGGAAAGAGGATAACGGGTTGTGGAATTGCCACGTCAGCACAAGGGTGGGCTGTGAAATCGCCATGTCAGCACATATATCTACGCACGATTGTAATTCACGCGCCAGCTTCTTCAAACTTCCTCTGTCGCTTGGCTTTTCCGTTTCAGACGCTTTTTTATTTTTCCTGGGAATAAAGCAAAACCACGCTGCTTCCATCTCCATAGGCCGGTCGTCGTTTCAGCCCTATGTCCAGCAAGCGCCAGCGAAAGCTTCTCAAGAAATTTCGCCGAGTGTGATTCCTCCTCTATCTTCCAATCAATCTCTTATCAGACTCAAACTGATTGGATTTTTTTATTATCTACTCTATAATTTGAAATAATTGTTTAGTGTAATATTAGGTTTTTGCTCCAGCTACAGCTAAGATTGGGTAGGCGCAATCGGCAAGTCGTCAAAGAATTGGGTAGTGCAATCAGAAAGTCCTCATCTTCTTCATGCCGCAAATCATTATGCTTCTTCACTTTCGTCTTCAGTTTTAATCTCGCGAATCAGTTGGGTTTTGCATCTGCTATTTTATTTGAGTCCAGTATCCATCAGCAATTCAGGCGCCATTTTCATCTATTTCGCTCGCAATCGGGATTACGAGGTTAACTTTTCTCTATCTCCCGTTCTTGGGCTCCAACAATCTTCTCTGCTACTAATTTACCGCTGCTAATCATGGTTCGCTTGACATTCACCCTTTGATTTTTGCTTGATTCACGTCTTTCCATTTGATTATAGGTTTCGAAATTCTAGGGGGACTTTACTGATCTGCTGGGATCATTGAGTTCAAGCAGCACATTTGAGAATGACCCTTTTGAAATATTTCAATTTGTAGATCCTTCCCCGAGTCTGTTCTCGGATGGGCATGTATTTAGCCAATTCCCACATTCTTTAAAAGATTATGGAAATAAAGGTCTTGACAAAACTTTGAGGAAGAGATGAAGCATATTGTCAGGCTGCTAAGGTATTATATTATTTTGAAGGATATTCAGTCCAAAAGTAGTTCCAGTTAGCTAACCATTTGCTAAGATCCACAAAGATTTCTCATTACTTCCATCAACTTTGTTTGTCATTATGATTCATATGAAATAATGGGAGGCTTTACCTGTACCTATTTGCTCAGCCCAACTGTTTATTTGCATGTTACAAGTATTATGAGGCTTCGGTTTTCTAATTCCATTGGTTTTTATTGCATGTGCGGGAGAGACAGACAACTTTATTTTCAATACCGATGGTAAAGAGAAAGAAAATGGTCTGATCTCTCATTAAATTTTATCACTAAATTGTGTGTTTGGTAGATTATAAATCAACATTCATTTTTCCAAACTGGTGCAATCTAATTGAATCTCAGCTTTGCATGTTCTTGGTTCTATTGAAATATTGAAAACCAACTGCTAATAATGGTATGGTCTGAATTGATTTACTGTGTTTGTTGTTTGATAATAGTTTATCTCTACTTTAATGACACACATTTTAATAATTTACTAAAAAATTTGATTATTTCCAGGGGAAACCTTCATGAACGGGCAAGCCATTCCCCACGATCCCAAATACCATGAAGAGTGGGCAAACGAGAATCAAATTTTATATCCAATTTTGAGGTAAACCAATTGGAAGAGTCATGTACAAATACATATGTATGGTTCTTAAGTTTAAAATTCTGGACCACGAGTGTCTATCTCATGTGTTTTGGTGATGATTTTAAAACTTGACGAATTTATCTTGGACTTGACACACAATTCATGCGCTTATCATTTTGGAGTCTCACTTTATGTTAGATTCTTAATATTTCGTTTCATTGTTAACAATGTGTTTGTTCATAGATCTATTATATATAGTAGTGGTCATGGGTTTGTAGTTAGGTAAACCTAGCTAGCTAACTTAGCTGTGATGCTAATTCGCTTGCTGACAAAAAACATACTCTCAATATTGTTGAGTGTGATCAATATCAATTAATCTATAAGATAGAAATAGTAACGAATCATTCAAATAGCTAGCTAACTGATGAAGAGTTTTGATTATCAACCTGCAGAATGTTAACTTCTCAAGCCATGTTTGAATGATAACCTATGTATGACTACAAATGGTGATTTTTTTAAGAATGATAACCTCAGTTTGAACACAAATGAGTTGAATATATTAATTGAGTGATGGGCTATTTGGAATGAATTATGATTTGTGAAACATTTTTGTGCGCTGTTTCGTACTCCGTTTGATCGGTTTTCTCTTATAGGTAATCTTTTCTTTGTCTTGAAACATTATTGTCTTCTCTCCCTGTTTTTGTCGTTGCCTAATCTGCTCAAATTTGATCCATATATGGATCTTTTGTTGGTTGATTCCTGCTGATATGGTTACAGTTTCATGATTAGCCGATTCAGGAATGGTCAAGGCTAGCAGCTTAGGCAATTGATGAGGGATATGTTTGATGATGGACGTCTCTCTTGGGGCAGCTCCATGTTCATAATCTGTCCGGTGAGCGTTGAATAAATAATTTGAATTCGTCTCCTTTTATTCTATTATGTTGATTGTGCTTGGGAACATATGTGTTTACTCATTGATGTTGAAATTTCCTCAAACAATTAGGTATGCTAATTAGTAATTTTTTTTACTGAGTATGGATTGCGGAACAAGTTTTATTGTTGTGGTGTAAATTGTGGTCAGGACAAGACACAATTAACTAGAAACAAAAAGAGAAGGAGAAGAGTGCACAAATTCTGCAATTTCCTTTATATAAGCTTAGCTGAGATGCTTTGAGCTGTCAATAGAACTCTTAAGTTCCTGACAAGATCTGAAAGGTTTTGGTCAATAACTATGCTGAACATCCATGACCATAAGCAAAAAAAAAAAAAAAAAAACAGCAATGGATCGAGCATTTTCTAGAATAAAATTGATCAGATATAGTGTTATATGCACTATTAAAGTACAGTAAGAGCAGCGTCTAATAAATGATCTAGGTAGTTAACAGTGAAATAGAAATTGTAGTTCGGAAGGGGATCGAGTGATTTGGGAGGGAGTAAATGATCTAGGGATCAGTCGTAACTTTTCATATTTTATTTAGAAGCCAATTAAATTTTTACCCACATATCTGTACGTCGAGAGTTGGAGATGCAAAATATGCACATGAATCTGGATGATTATGTCAACATCTACAATCAAGTAGAGGTGTGTCTCTTCGTTTATTTTTTGAATTAATATTCAACCTTATCTTATTACTATGTTTTCATCTTTTATTATGCTTTGACATATAGATGAGAATCATTACGTTGAAGAATTTTCCCAGATTGATCAAAAGGAAGAAGAAGATGGTGATGAGAAGCATCTTACAGGAAGCTGCTCACTGATGATGTCATCAATGAAGCCACCCATCTCCAGAAACGTGAAATACAAGTGTGCTTCGTCACCAATATTCATCATCATCAAGTTTATTGTTGCTGGTGCTGATCCATCATGACTTCATCTTGCTGATGACTGAATCTGCTGGATAATATCGACTTGATCTTCTTATAGGCGGTGGAGGGGAATTGTTAGGTTTTCCTGTGAGTCTCTTAACTAGCTCCCGGAAGTTTGCGACATCGGTTTTGATGATCTCGGGAGCGAAGATGTGGATGATTCGATCTTGGGCTTCACTTTGGTTACCATTCTGGAAACCTTGTGGATGCCATGTGATGATGAATTGTTGGAGATCACATTGAAGCCCTGCTTCTCCATAATCACGTCTTCCATGGAAAAATGCATCACATAAGAAGAAGAAGAAAAGTTGTGTTCCTTTTATGGAATAAGGAGAAAGAGAAGATACGAGAGGACATTTAATGTTTCCTTTTTAAATGAGCATATCTAGCATATCAATGTTTCTTTGTTTTTTAATCAGTGAAGTTAAAGTAAGGGTTAAGAACACAATAAGGGCCTGAATAATGATGGACCATGTTAACGGTAGATGTCTGAATGTTCAAACGTTGATATTAAGGGTCTGAATTATCATGTTTCTAGTTTTTCGATTTTTCGTCCATTTTTAGGGTTAAATTTAACATAATTGTGTGAAATGACATTTTTGCCCCTTTTAATATTTTTTTATTAAATATCTTATTTGAGGAAATGTGAAATGACAAAATTACCCCCGACTCCGGCGACCACCACCTCGGCTCCAACGACCACCACCAAACTCCGGCGAGCACCACCACGGCTCCGATCGGAGCCACAGAGCTCCAGATCAGAGCTCTGTGGCTCAGGTCGGAGCCAAAAAGCTCCAATTGGAGCCACAGATCTTTGATCGGAGCCGTGGTGGTGTTCGCCGGAGTTGGGTGGTGGTCGCCGGAGTCGGGTGGTGGTTGCCGGAGCCGGGTTGACGGTGGCCGGAGTCGTGGTGGCTTTAAGGGCATTTTTGTCTTTTCACTTCAAGCATGTGAGGGGCACACTTGATAGAAGGGTGTTTTGGGTATTTAATTTTATTTCCGGTCACATGCCAAGCTACATAAATGTGGAATAAGTGATGCATCTATTATGATCGGAATTCACGCCATGTTTATTTTAGACAGGCCAATACCTGGATTGAAATGGCTCAAACATGCATACAATGAAGATGATACTATATCTACGTATATATATGCAATGGCTTTACGATCCAGAAATTATATACGTTGTAAAGACATCTTCTACAATCAGTTTGCAACTATGGATGACCGTAGGTGGAAAACAATTCCTTGCAGGAAGATTGTATCTGGAATGCTTTTAGGAAACGTCACCGTGGAATGGATAAATTCGAATGGTTTTGTACAAAAAGAGGAAAAAATCATTGGACCTCTTATATCCACAAAGTTGAAATTTCAGACCCTTAATATCAACATTTGAACATTCAGACCTCTCCCGTTAACATGGTCCTTTATTCAGGCCCTTCCTGTGTTCTGTGTTCTTAACCCTTAAAGTAAAATTGATAGGAACATCATCAAGTTAAAGTAAACTTTATAGGAACATCATCAATATTTGATTGTTGCTTTTCTTAGTTCTATTGTGCTTCAAAATAAAATGTCTAGCATTTAAATACTGATTCTTATTATTTTTCTGTTGCATGAAGAAGATTTAACTGCTGCAATTTTCTTCATAACTTATCTCTTAGGTTTTGTTTTCCCATGACGCCTTTTTGAGAGAAAATACTCTGCTCTTCTTTTCAGGTCATATAAGTAGTGCTCTTTCGCAGTATGTAGTTTCCCATATTTGAGTTTCAAATTGTCTATGAAATCAAACTTGAACATTTATTTTCTTCAGAATATGGTCAATTATGTAAGGCTTATATACTTACATATTGATGAACCTCAATTTATACTGATTCTTATTCCTAATTTGTTCCTAAATTATATCAATTCAGTATAAATGAGTACTTTAGGCAAAAATTAAAAAAATAAAATAAAAATGAGTAACTCCCCTTACTAGATAAAAGATAGTTATTAATTTTATGTATTTATTATTTTTACTAATCGTATCGTAACTTTTCAATTAAATTGGACGTAGTTTTTTATGAAATTATACTCTTATTAATATAGAGAATTACACATCAGCCTAATAATAGTAAGGATTCATAGCTAAAATCGTACAACCTTTATAAATCGATCGACATCATTATTATACACTTCAATATTAGCTTTTCAACAATTTTTTTATAATAGTCTCAAAATATAATTTAATATTTTACATATCTGTAAAAAAGTACAATTTAGCGTGTCGCCTCGCGCGTAGCGCGGGGACAGCACCTAGTATTATATAAAGTAGGAGGAGAGATAGTGTTTAAATACAAGCTTGCCACATCAGCATTTTAAAAACATAAAGCACGCCACGTCACCTCTTTTATATTTTGGGCCTTCTATTTTGTTTATCTAGGACAATCTCAAATAGGCACAGTCTAGAAAATAGGCCCGTTATCTATCTGAATTTGAAAATAGGCCCGACCTATCATCCCTAAAACCTGTAGACCTCCCGCCACTGTTACAGAAGAAGACGTCCCGCCCCTCCCCTGTTCATCTTCTTTCAGTTATGCGCCAGTATTCATAATGAAACGGAGACATAGTATCAGTACACTCTGGAGCCGAAGCCGAAGCGTCTTAAATTGGAAAGCAGACGGTCGAACCTTCATGAAGCGTGGGCCTGGCTGGCCCTTTCATTGGTCAGCAACAGAATTGGCAATTTTGTTTATTTTTAATTCTTAAAATTTAAATATATTGGCAAGAGAAAAATGATAATTTAAATTTATTGACCAAAAAAGCTATTCGCAGCGCACTCGTCAGTCGTGTCACTAGAGGTCCGAACCGAGTGAACAAACCGGCAATCTGAGCAGTTCAATTCACTACCCGGTCTGGTCTGATTACAGTACTGCTGAGTCCTCTCAAACCCTGTGATATTTAATATTTATACAGGTTTCCTTCAACACATTTCACTTCTCTCTCTGCCTCCATCTCTCCTGTTGTGCTCCTCGGTCTCCTCTAGACTCTAGTGCGCGCAAAGAGCAGCGCGACCTAGTACTTCACCGACCATTCGTCCCTCTTCTCAGGTAATTCTATCTCAATCTGATCCTTCTCCGCGGTGAAGAGATCTGACTGTTCGAATTTCTGCGTCATTTCCAATTCCTCAAATTTGTAGATCCGTGAGGTTCTGCAATTTATTTTGCTTGATGCTATGGATTAATTGTAGATGAGGCGTTTTCCATCTGTTTCTTTGCTGTATGGAGTTGAGAGGGCGTTACTGCCACGGATCTGAGCTCTGTTAAATCTAGTTTTACTCATCTTTGATGCCTTAGCTATATACTTGCTGGATCTACTGGTTTCTGCGCATTTTCGGTTTTACTCATTCTTTTTGTCTGGTGAATTTCGTTGCTCCGATTATGTATATATTATAACATGTGAATTTTGCACCACTGATCTGACTTTTGTGGATAACTGTCGATCTGATTTTGGTTTCCTGTCTTTATCATTGAAGATGGCCCTAAAGCTTTACATTTAGCTGATGGTTGATCTATTGTGATTTCACGATTGGAACTTGAATTGTCCTTCCGATTTACATTCATATTTGTTTTCTTAATATGCTTTAAGCTGCATCTGTTTTAATGTTAAGTTGACTCACCAATCTGATATTTTTTTCTTCACTACTTACAATGAAATTAAATCTGTTTAAACTTGTCCACATATGATTTAGATGCAGTATGTAATGTTATATGGATGCTTGTGTTATCGTATTGTATATTTTATCATAAATCATCATATTTTTAAATTTGGTAACACTATTAGTTGTTTGATTATTTATTTCTCCCTAGTTTTAACTATAAGACTACTCTACTCTGTACACATGTATTGTCATTTATGATGTTTGGTTTTCTCAGTTATGATAGTAATTGGTTACATCTATATTGTTCAGCCTTCCCAGTTATTTCATATGCATGATAATTGACATGATAGTGAATTCCTCGTTCCCAGGAAGTGAAGATGGCCGACCAGGTTCAACACCCAACTGTGATGCACAAGGTAGCTGGGCAACTCCTTGTCCGTTCTCAGGAGGCTCAGAGCTACAATGGGGCTTTCCAGAGCTCTCCTGCTCTTTATCAAAGGCGTGCTGCTTATGGAAACTACACCAATGCTGCTTTTCAACATACCACATGCAGAGCCTCGACTGATCTATCTATGATTGCTTCATCTGCATCTCCCATGTTTGTCCATGCCCCTGCTGAGAAAGGATTTTCAAGCTTTGCCATTGATTTCCTGATGGGAGGAGTGTCAGCTGCTGTATCCAAGACAGCTGCTGCTCCAATTGAGCGTGTTAAGCTTTTGATTCAGAACCAGGACGAGATGATCAAGGCGGGAAGGTTGTCTGAACCATACAAGGGTATTGGTGACTGCTTTGGAAGAACAATTAAGGAAGAGGGTTTTGGGTCTCTATGGAGAGGAAACACTGCTAATGTTATCCGTTACTTCCCCACTCAGGTAGGTTTTGTTATGAATCACAGTTTTTTCCTTTCCATTTCCTTTTGTGGACTATTGACATCTAATATTGAGTAATGCTGTCTTATTTGAACTCTTCTACCAGGCCTTGAACTTTGCTTTCAAGGATTATTTCAAGAGGTTGTTCAACTTCAAGAAAGACAGGGATGGTTACTGGAAGTGGTTTGCAGGGAACTTGGGATCAGGTGGTGCAGCTGGTGCATCATCCCTTCTGTTTGTCTACTCTCTTGACTATGCCCGTACTCGTCTTGCCAATGACGCAAAGGCCTCAAAGAAGGGTGGAGAGAGGCAGTTCAATGGGTTGGTTGATGTATACAGGAAGACTCTCAAGTCTGATGGTATTGCTGGGTTGTACCGTGGTTTCAACATCTCTTGTGTTGGAATTATTGTGTACAGAGGTCTCTATTTTGGACTGTACGACTCCTTGAAGCCAGTTCTTTTGACTGGACAGTTGGCGGTGAGTGCCGTTATTTTCACTTTATAGCTACTTAGGTATATGTAAAATTGCTTCTGTCATTTTCAGTTGACTGATACGATTATCATTGTGTTGTGAACGATTGCAGGATAGTTTCTTCGCTAGCTTTGCACTTGGGTGGCTGATCACCAATGGTGCTGGGCTTGCCTCATACCCAATTGACACCGTCCGTAGAAGAATGATGATGACATCAGGTGAAGCCGTCAAGTACAAGAGCTCATTGGATGCATTCACTCAGATCCTGAAGAATGAGGGTGCCAAGTCTCTCTTCAAGGGTGCTGGAGCCAATGTACTTCGTGCCATTGCAGGTGCTGGTGTGCTTTCTGGTTATGACAAGTTGCAGCTGATTGTTTTCGGCAAGAAGTATGGATCAGGCAGCGGCTAAGAGGTGATTGTTGCCTTGCCGTATAACCAATTTTACTGCTGTTTTTGTTGTTTAGAACTTAAGTTTTAGATGGTGATGAAATCTTGAGTTCTGAAAGTGTTTCCGGGAAATAATTGGCACTAAAATGGAGATTCTCCTGAACACCCCTCCAGTTAGTGTTTTGTCTTGGTTGTGACTGGATTTTTGTTGGTGTAGACCTTGATTATTTTGAAGCCATTATGACAATGATGCGCAAAGGCTAGAGTTTTATACTTTTATTTCATGTCGAAGTTTTTTTTTTTGTGTTTCTCATTATCTAGGCATTGTTATCATTCTTCACAATTCGGGTAAATAAACCGACTTTGTTGGTTTGCCTTTTGAGTTTTGATGTTTGGAAAAATCACCCAAATTTCTAGTTTTGGTAATTCAAACACAAATATATGGAACTTTGAGTTTGTTTTCTAAAATACCTATGCGCCTTGATCTTATTAGCGCGCACTAGTGGAGCGCTCACCTGGCGATGTTATTTTAGTTATGTGTTTAGTCCTTGAATTATTAATTACAGAGTCATTTATTAGCCTAGAATCGAACCTTCCAAGAATTGAACCTGGGATAAAACTATGAAAGACCACACAATATATCAGCTGTCTACCACGTTTACACAGTCTACAAACAGAGCGCTTTTCTAAAAATCGCGCGCTTTAAACTGTGTCTACAACACACGGTTTTATCAGACAGTTTCTAATGGTCAACTTTTTTTTACTGTTAGGCTGCGCCCTCATCTGAAGAGCGCGCGGGTTTTAAGACCTAATTAACTCTAATTACTAATTCAAGGACTAAACACCATAATTAAGGTAACAACGCGCTGATTAGGTGAGCGCTCGACTAGTGCACGCTGATCAGATCAGCGCGCATAGATATTTTAGAAAATAAAATTCAAAGCAGTGTTATCAGAACCGGATCGGACACCGAACCGGTGAGGTGCCGGCTCCCGGTTCACCGGTCCGAACCGGGTTCGACCGGATCTGACAAGAAATGGCACCGCACGGCAGCACACAGCAAAGCACAACAGACTTCCTGAAGACTTTTTTTTTTTTTTTTTTTCTCTCAGAATAGGACTTCCCGTTCATCATTTCCCGTAAACGTTCCCCTTCCCCTTCCCTACAATCCCTTCTCCGTGATTTCACATCTGTTACACTTTCGAATTGACCAACTTTACCTTTTCTGTATTTTCAAATTCAATACACAGAGAGACCTAATTGGTTTGATAAGGTTTGAACCTGAAACCCCATCACCTTCGAGTCCCTCTTCTCCACATTCAACCCTTCCCGGGCCGCCTCCGAGCACCTCAAGCTCGACACATGTCCCGCTCCGGCTCGGCCCGTTCGCAGCAGCTTTACCACTCTCCGTCATCGTTGCTTTCCGTGGTGGATCCCAGTCGATTCTCGAGCGAGACGGCGTGGTGCCACACCAACAGCAGCAGCTCGTCCTTTCCGGCGGGAAGGAGGACCTGGGGCCTCTTGGCTCTTGCCATGTTAGAAGATGCTTCCAAGTTCCACCACTGCGGCGCTTTGTATTTGGAGTTAGAGGTAGGGTTTTCGGGTGAACCATGGTGTTTTTTTTTTTTTTTTTTTTTTAAAGTTATGGTGTCCGAACCGGTGAACCGGCCGGTCCGCTCAGAATCGGCCGGTTCTCCAAAAACCGGTGTTTTGAACCGGGTTCGCTTACATCCTCCGGAATTCTTCGAACCGTACCGTAGATGGCTCCGATTCCGGTTCGAACCCGGTCGGACCGCCGGGCCCGTTCGGTTCTGATAACACTGATTCAAAGTTTCACATATTTGTGTTGGAGTTACCAAAACTAGATATTCAGGTGATTTTTCCTGTTTCCTCCACCTGTTTAGATTATCAGTTATACACATGTCCTCACACTGTCACATTTTTCTAACAACGAGCTACCCAACGCTCCCATTCCTTGGTTTAACCATGGGTTAAGACCTTAAAAATTGTCTCAATTTCGCCCATGTTTCAATTTGGTATCTCAGAATTAAATTGTTAATATTTGATTTTTCAAGTTTCACTATTTTTGCAATTTGATTTTCCGCTAAATTTTAGTGTTAACATTGACATAATGAGTTGGAAGAATATTTTTCTCATTTATATTTTGTTTGCAAAGTCTCCGATTAGGGCCACCCATTTCTGATTTCGAGCCACCTACCTCTAATTCCTTCCACCCACCTCTGATTTCAGCCACCATCTCTGATTCCGAGCCACCCTTCTTCGATTTCGGCCACCCACTTCTAAAACAACAGCTGATGATGCCAAGAAGTAGGGTGGCCGGAATCAGAGATTGGCACGTGACATGACTCTGCATTTGGGAGGTAGTATAAGAATTTTCAAATTTATTTGGTCACATAACCAATTTCTATCAAATTTAACAAAAAATTTGACGGAGATATCAAATTGCAATAAAAATGAAACTTAAACAATCGATATTAACTTAAAATACTAAATTAGCACATGAGGCTAATTTGAGACAGTATTTAGGTACTTAACCCTTTAACTATAACTACCCTTATTAACGAGTTCCTGTAAATTTTTAAATTGCAAGAAAGATATGGGTATCTTAATTTCTCAAACTAGGTTTAGTCACATTTCTTAGTAGATAAAATATACTCAAGTACCATAAATCTCAAATGTTGTTTGTTAATCGAGGGTTAGGATGCTAGCTGTTCTGCGAACACTTTGTGTTAATTACTACTAGGGGTGAGCTCGGGACGGAACGGGCGGGCTTTTGCCTGAGCCCGAGCCCGAGCCCGAAAATTTCGGGACTCATATTTTTGGCCCGAGCCCGAACCTAAAGGAAATGTCCCGCCCGAGTCGGGACATCGGGATTCGGGCTCGGGCTCGGGCTAGCCCGAATTTGAACCAAAAACTTAAAAAAAAAAAAAAAAAAAATCCTAATATGAGGTCCATCCATTTCAAATACATGCAAGTTCAACACATCAATACAAAATTCAATAAGTTCAAACATCATCCATAGTCTAATTCTAGGATTTTTTTTATTTTAACTATAGTAAAGTTACTTAAACTATAGTTAGTAGACTTAGGTTAAACTGAAATATATATAATATATACATATATTCGGGCGGGCTCGGGACTTTCGGGCTTTTTAAGAAAAAGCCCGAGCCGAGCCCGACTTGGGAAGAAAAATCCCGCCCGACCGGGCTCGGGCTACATCTCGGGACGGGCTCGGGTCGGGATATTCGGGCTTCTTGCTCAGCCCTAATTACTACTGCTTGCTCGTTGGCACTTCTACTAATAACACCTTTTCCTTGAGTATGTTAGGACCAAAAGGAAAATATAATTTTTTCCGACCTACCGGATTCGAACCAGTGACCTAAGGATATGTTGTTCAACAAACTACAGTCCTCCGCTCTACCAACTGAGCTAAGGTCTGTATTGAAATTATAGTTGTATCATATAATCTACAACGACTACAACCCCGCAAACTCATTGAAAATAGCAGACTAACAAGCTGTTGGGTTTCTTTTCGCTTTCATTACTAATACAATCGCCTGTTATAATAACGAGTTTCCAATATTTTATGAGCAAAATAAACACATTTGGACACAACCTTATTTGAACAAGTATCTGTTCTAGAGGCTCATTTCATACCTCTTAAGAATGGTCTATGTAGAAAACTTAAATTTTACAGTTCTTACAATTCAGTACTGTAGTACAATACAACTTCTCTTTTTCACATAAGAACCTCATTGACCATAGATTCGAAATTCGTAGACGATGAACCAGTGGGTTTGGTTGCTTGATGTGCAAGTTGCTTCCAATGCATCGCCTTTTCCTTGAGTCTCTTACCAATATTGTCTCTAGCCATGACCTCTCTGACAAGCTTTTTCACTTCATCTCTTTTCGCATCGGTATCTAACTGGAGGCCAACCTCCCATTCCGTGCAAATGTACTTGCAGTTAGTAGGTTGGTCCCCGGAGCATGGCCAGCAAAGCATTGGTATGCCTGCAGTTAAGCTCTCGAGCACCGAGCTCCACCCGCAGTGCGTTAAGAACGCGCCAATGGCTGGGTGGTTGAGGACTTGCTCTTGTGGGCACCAGGCAGATATCATACCTCTTCCTTTTGTTTTCTCAATAATCCCAGACAGCAAAGTTGTTGCTGCTCTGCTTCCTATTAAATAACCGCAACCCATCAAATTCATATGGGGTTAAACTTAAATATGTTTGACTAAAGTTGATTTTAGTGTAATAACTTTTTTTTTTTACAGACTTTTGATACAATACGTTTGCATTTTGTAGACTTTTGAAACATCTGTTAGTTTACCGTTAAATTATGGATCGATTTTAAACTAGGGATTATAAATTGAAAAATCAAAAGTTATGAACATAAATTGGAACTAAATTGAACATGTAAATTAAGGGGAAGTTGATTTGCTTTTGGATACTTACGAGTCAAACTTAACGATCAACTAACATATGCATCAAAATTAAACAAAATATAAACGTATTGCTCCAAAAGTCAACTTTGAACAAATAAGTTGTACTAAACTATTTAACCCAATTCATATGTCGTGATCTAGGGCTGGCAATTTGTGACACGACACGATAGCACGACACGAACACGCACAGAAAAAACCGTGTTCGTGCTAGCATATAGTAGAACGATAACACGATAGCACGAATACGATTAACACGATATAACTTCCGTGCCGTGTTCGTGTTTGAGTATCATAACACGACACGCACGATAGCACGATAAAGTTGTGCTACTAAGACTAATTATTAAGTATTTTTTAAATAAATCTTATTTATTACCTTTAAAAACTTCAGTTAGTGATTTAATTTTTAGTGTTTTATACTCTATATTATTAACTTATGAATATTGACATACTAATCATAGTTTTTTTTTTTATATAAAGTTTGTTTTTTTGTTTTTTTGCTTAAAGATCTCGTTTCGGGATGTACAACTATATATCCTTACACAACACGATAGCACGACACGAACACGCACGAAATTATCCGTGCCGTGTTCGTGTTTGTAAAACTTGGCACGATAAGCTTACCGTGCGTGTTCGTGTTCAGTAAGTTTAGCACGACACGATTATTGACACGCACGATAGCACGCACGATAGCACGAATTGCCACCCCTATCGTGATCTCAAATTTATTCAGCACTAGCAAATTCAGATTCGTACCTTTGATCATGCCCGGCCGGAGCGCCCACAAGAAACGACAATCACTGTTAGCAAGTCCAAACGCAAACTCAATCAGCTGGTCCTGGCTCAAATGCGCTACGCTGCCAAAGTTAACATACATGACAGAGTCAGGTTCCTGTGAGTCGAGCCACCGTAAACACTCCACATCCTCCTTCCACAGGTTGCTTTCCAGGGACGCTAATAACCGGTCATCGTCTAACTTTGCACGTTTATCGAGAAGCAGTTGGAGTGGACCTATTGCGTAAACTCGAGGATGGATCGACGATAAGGCATTGAGCACGTCAGTCTCGAGTGCATCGAATGTGTGAATTATGACTGCTGAAGCGTTGTGTATCCTGTGAGGTGCTCGTGACCCGAACTTGAATCGGGAATTTTCGGGGTCAGTTGTTCGAAGAAATGTTGGAAGTTCCTTCAATGTGATGCTGTTCATGCCTGGGATACAATCTATGGTTGTGTCTAGGTGTCCGTTTGTCAAGTAGCTGCTATCTGCAGTGCACCAACCATGATTGTTAATGCGTTTTAATGTTAAAATTCCAAGGATGAAGAACAATCATAACAAAGTCTTGTGTAGACTACTCCTGTCGGGTGACATCCTATAACTGCATAAGTTTATTACCACTAATCCAATTTGATAACTTTTTTTTTTTAATATGGGACAGGTTAACACTGATAGGGGTGTAAATAAGTTAAACAGCTCGGAATTATGAATTATGAGTGTGAACGAGCCGAGCTGAGTATTTAATAATTTTTAGTTAGATTTACTCGAGTTCGAACTCGACCAAGCTTGATTTTTTTAAGTTTGAACTCATCTCGGAACCATACTTAACAAGTTCGAGCTCGAATTGACTGTTAAAAGTTTAAAATTGTTTATCATAAATGATGCACATTAAGTCAAACTCGACTCGATAGATACTGTTTGAATATATATGCATATATAATATTATGTAAATTTCAAATAAACTTAGTTTTACTCGAACTCGAGTTGAATAGGAGTTTAGAATAAAAAAATTTGATTAGGCTCGAGCTATAAATAAACTTGTACTCAACTAAGTGACAGAAAATCTCGAGCTCGAGCTCGAATCAACTCGGAAATTAGTAAGTCGAATTCGAATATTTCAATCCGAGTATAATTATACAATTGCAATGTTCAAAGATGAAAATGCATTTAAGTAGTTGAGAATAGATATTACTACTACCTACCTTTGAATGGAATTAGACCTTTGTCCATCAACGCGTGAAAGTGCCTAAACCCCATGAGGGAACACGCAGAGATGGTAAAGAAAGATACGACCGGGATCCCGAGCTTCTCGCCGGCCCAATCGGTAGCAAATGACATGAATCCGTCAGAAACGATGCATGATAGCGGCGGAATGACGTCATCTTCTCCTTCTGATGAATTATTAACTAGATCTTGGACGAGGTCGCGAAACGGATGCAGCATGGAATTCATCATAGCTTCACACATCAAGCCGCCGTCCTTGTTGGATTCTGGATCGGAGGGAGGGAGACCGTCCGGGATGGTTCGGAATCGGAAACCTGGGATGCCGTCGAGGGATTGCGGGCCCCGCGATTGGAGAATGCGTTGGTGGGTGAATTCGGTGTTGACGAATGTGATGTGGAATCCGGTGGAGTGAAGCAGTTTGGCTAGCTTGAGCATGGCGCTTATGTGGCTCTGGTACGGCACCGGGATGCATAGTGCGTGACCTTTCTTACTGCCTGAACTCACCATCTCTGATACTAGAGAATTAGATGTTCTGCGTCTTTCCAAGTTAATTTCACTGCTCATCAAAAGTTTACACTTGAGTGTAGTAATCTTTTTATCTTGTCGTTGGGAGACAGACAGACAACTCCAAATTTGCTTCTGCCTCCTGTTAATATTTTATAGCTTAAAAGTTTGCAATAATTGTGTGTCAATATATGGCCTAAACGTTTGCAATAATTACGGAAGCTGCCACCGTCTCACATTCGTAGTGTTTCGGAACTCCACCCGAAATTAACCCAACCCGAAATTGACCCGGGCTCGGGTCGGGTTCGGATCCAACTTTAAGTGTTTGTGTTAATTTCGGGTTGACCTTGGAAAAAACTGGTCAGGTTCGGGTTGTGATATTGGACCTAACCTGACTAGTCTGACCCGTATATAATTAAACTATGGATATTAATTCATATATAAAATATCAAAAGTAAACTCAAACAAATAAAAATGTGGGAACCATAGCTCATCACTTTCTATTTTTTATCAACTAGTCTTCTTCTCATCAATTTCAAAGGCTCGGCCAGCGCTTAGACATAGTCACAACTCAACTAATCGAATCACAAACCTCACGCACGGACACGACTCACAGTAAGCGGAGACAGAAAAGCAAAAATCTAAGCCGAGTTCGACTGTTAGTCACTTAGAAAAAAATTCCCGACGCCTGAACTGATAACTCGAAATTGACGATTGGATTCTATATAGCGATGATAGAATTATTGACAGAGACATGTAGATTGAGTATTTATAGGTTAAAGTAGCAAATAACAAGCTCGGAGAAGAGAAGAGTTTGACAACGGAGATGGAATGGGAGGAGTTGCAAGCAGTAGTCAGTGACCAAAGAGAAACATATGAATTTATGGACAGGTTACGGGTTGACCCGATGACCTGCTAGGTCGGGTTCAGGTTCTAAGATCTGACCCGTTATAAAGTTCAGGTCGGATTCGGATTGATTGCATATTAACCCACTAGTCACGAGTTTCGGGTTACGGATCACAGATCGACCCGTTCTGACAGTCCTAATAACTACTCCGGTCCCATATTAACCAATCACATGCACATGTCACAACTCATAGTCAGATGCAATTACGGATACAGAAACCCCAGCTAACTTAGTTCTTCCTATGGTCATTTTATATAATATATAAATGGTTGAAAGTATTTTTTAGTCCTTAAAATACATTCAAAATCAACCCAATTGACTTAGCCTGATTTAGCGTAGGGCTAGGTCCGATCCTTGGTCGGAGTCGCCTTACCCAACCAATACCGATATATGGTCGTACCTAGCCCTAGTCTAGCTCTAACTAGGTCAATTGGGATCTAACCCTAATTGACTAGGTCCAATCCTGGGTCGCCGGACCCAGCAGACCCCGAACTAGGGTCGGACATAATCCTATATTATATCAATTGGGTTCAGTTGAGTTTGATTTTAGAATTTTGTGACTAAAATAAACAAAATAAAATTAGGGATGTATTTGAGGGACTGAAAATTGAACAATCAAAAGTTTATGGTGGGTCACATGCCATTTAACAGTCAAAATTAACGGATGGACAAAAAACCAACAAATGTCAAACGTTTGGTACAAAAAAAAATACATCTTGTACTTTTCAGATTCGGTTATCGGGTTGATTTTTTTAAAGCATATCCTTAATATCATTTTAGAATAAATATGCATTCAATTCTTACAATTAATGATAAATAAGAAATCAAATCAAATCGAGCGGGTCGACGTGGGAGAATTCATTAATTTATGGGTGTAAGAAATAAACAATTCGTACAATAAATAAGATGACTTCTTATTGATTAAAAATTAATTTTAGGCAAATGTTTCCATAAAAAAATGTATTTTATATTGCATTCGGTTTTGTAAAAAAATGTTGCATTCTTTATTAAAATTCTAAAAAGTTGGAAAAATTGTTGATAATTTTTTATGTTAAATATCTCACTCACTTCTTTTTTTTTAAAAGTGTCATTCTTTAGATTTCTAAAAAGTTGGGAAAAAAAAATCTAGCATTCTTCTGTCTTCTAAAATTTTGGGAAAATAAAAAATATAGCATTCCTTGGTCTACTAAAAAGTTGGAAAATGTTGCATTTTTTGGCATTCTAAAAAATTGAAAAATTATTAAATATCACATTTGATTCTTTTAAAAATATAGCATTCTTTAACATTCTTTAACCCTTGGGTCCAATTGACTCAACCATGGTGCTACCCATGGCTGGGTCAGACCACAGCTGGGGTCGCCGGACCTTGGCAACCGGAGCATTGGTCCGACACAATCATGAGTCGCACCATGGCTAGGTTAATTTGACCCTAGGGTCTAATTGGGTTCTTTTAGGGTTAAATTGCAAAAATTAAAAATTAGGTGTATAATTTTGAGAACTAAATTGAACAAAATAAAAGTATTTAACGGTCAAACTTAATATTTGATTAACGGATGCACCAAAAACCTACAAAATGCAAATATTTGATACCAAAAACCTACAAAATAAAACATATGACACTAAAAACCTACATTTGTCAAATATATGACACCAAAAGACCCATTACATATTATTTTAATATATCGATCTAAAGTATACAAGTGGGTGCCCAAGATGGAGAGTATCAGTTTTGTAAAGATCGATATGACTGACAGTGTAGGCATAAAACTCGGGTTAAAGGGTCTTTGGAGCCACGTGTTTGACCGATGTTGACTTTTGGTGTACGTTTCATTTTGTATACTTCATATGTATGCAGTTCGTAGGATTTTTGTGCATCCGTTAAGTAGCATGTGCACTGCACAGACCACCCATATACTTTTAATTTTGTTCATTTTGGTCCCTCTAATACTCCCCTAACTTTTTTTGGTTTATAATTTAGTACTAAAATTTTCAAATCGAACTCACACAACTCGGTGGACCTAGCCCAGTGCTAGACCCGACCCTGTCAGGGTCCGCTAGGTCACGTGACCATCCCGACTAGTGTCAGACCTAGGTCCGACCTAGCACTGGACAGGTCTGAGTTAGGTCCAACGAGTTGTGTGGGTTCGATTTAAAAATTTTAGGACTAAATTAAACAAAAAAATGTTTGGGATATATTAGATGGACTACATAAACAAAATTAAAAGTATAACGGTGGCCACATGCCGTTTTCATGCTATGAGTTTAGGGATGGCAAATTGGCAACGGGGCGGGTTTTGGCAGCCCCGGACCCGCCCCGCGGGTCGGCCTGGCTGACCCGGCCCCGGCCAATTGGACCTTCCGGGTCGGGTCGGGTCAGCAATCCCGCGGGTCGACCCGCGGGGCCCCGACCCGCCCCGTCATGTGAACATTTTTTTTTTTTTTTTTTTTTTTTTCACTTTTCAATATTAAATACAATTTTTTTTTGTCAAAATATTACATTATATATAAATTCAAAACATAAATCTAACACCAATCAAATATAAACAACAAACACATCAAATTCATTACAAATACAATTTCAAATCCAAACACCAAATTAACAAATCCTAATAATCTAAATATACATATATTTGTAATTTGGTACATGTTATTTATATAGGTATATTAACCATATTATTTAGTAAATGTTAGATCATATTAACATAAAAAAATAAATAAAAAAAAATTATATATATATATGCATTTCGGGGCGGGTCTACGGGGCCCCGGGTCTCTAGACCCGGACTCGCCCCGACCCGAGCCCGACCCGTGACCCGCGGGTCGGCGGGTCAAAACCGGGTCGGGGCCCCGCGGGTCAGCGGGGCCCCGAGACCCGTTGCCATCCCTACAAAAAAACCTGTGCATACCTACGAACTGCAAACATAAGGTACCAAAAGTTTACAAAATGAAACATATGACAACAAAAAATAACATTAGTTATTAGTCAAACACACCAAAAGACCTTTAACCCAATAAAACTCATATATCATACCCTGTGATGGTCCCAACACATCCTAGCTGGCCGGTGTGATGTAAATCAGGTTGACATAAAACCGGATTTTCTACCCAAAAACCGGATTTAATGTGAACAGGCCAACCAAGGATGGATCACCATTTTGCTTTGTTATACATCACGAGTTTTAATACTGAATCTCAATTGAGGTTTTACTTGATATTTAATAACAGACGAACAAATACATCATGAGTTGGACCTGTGAATCCAACTTAGTGTAGCATATTTTTGGCAGCAGCAGCAACGACATTTTGTTTGGTTTGGTTTGTTCTCTTTAGAGTTTTGCCTGCTCAGCAAGTTGTTCCTGTTCAAGAGGAGGAGAAATAAGGTTAAGTTACATACACATAAAATAATGCTTCCACACAAGTGATAGAACACCTAAACCTTAATCTCCTCCAAATTACAAGTGAAAATGCAGAGAGATTGATAAACCAAACTTTCATATCATGCACAGATATCACAATGCAACATAGCAGATCCAACTTCGATTGACCACCATGTAGTCGTGTATATATAAGGAAAGCAAATGCAGAAGAAAAAAAAATGAAATAGTGTTGGTTGATGAATGGATAGGATACTCACCTCGGTCACAAAGAAGGCGTGGAAGCCATATGGGACCCTATGGGGCAAGTCCACAACTGCAACTGGATCTGTTGACATTGTCTTTGCATCTAACACCACAGATGATGATTTCCTGCAAATCATTTATGTATACACAGTGAAATCTCTCTATCAATGTTGGGTTACAGAAGGACTTCGTGTCTGTAAGTAGGTAATTAGAACTCCATTGTCCATACCCTGTATTTTCGTCATGCATAAAGAAGATCAAGTAGCCATCATCTTCTTCAGAGGTAATGCCTGGTTCTCGAGGGACAAAGATCGCTTCTGACCCAAATCTGCCTGGTCCAAGGTCGAAGATGCCTTGAACATTCCCTCCAACTTCAATCTTTGTTTTTCCTTCTACATCTGGTTCAGCATGCAGATCGAATTTCACAATACCGGTCACCTTTGCAATGCTATCAAGAATGGTGCCATATACATATCGTTGCTTCCTGACACACGGATGCATGTTTGGAAAAATGAATGAAGAGATCAAAGAAACAAATAGATAAAAAGACGTCTATGAGCCGAAAGGGGTCATTTATCTGATTCACTGAAGCAAATATAATCCTAAACAATGACCTTCAACTATAACAAAAGTGGTAGTAGATAGTGGATCTGAGCTTTAAGTCATTTGGTGACATTTCAAAAGTTGTATTAATTGTGGGCTCGAGTAACAAAAGTTCACATGATGTAGTATTTTAAAACACGGCCCACTATTAAACTCGAGCTTTTCGGTCAAACTTTCAAAGTATTTAACACTAGCAAATTTTAAATTGCTATCCAACTTTTGATCTCTTAGTTAGTCTTGCTCACAGTTTGCTAATACACAATCTTACCTGCCCATGTAGCTCTCATTGATCCTGGGGAAATCAACAGCAGATGCTGATAATTTCTTCTCTGATGCTTCCCCAGTTTTCATGTTGAACCTCATTTCATATCTGGAAAGTAAAGAAGAAAGAGCAAATATTGCAGCATCGATTATAAACGGTTAATTAGTGAGAGACATGAGAGGGAGTTAAGTATATACAGTTCATTTGTGAATGTCCCAAGCTTTTTCTGTTTCACGGTTCCGTTGACCATATCCAAATCTGGCTTCTCAAGCCGACAGGTTACAAGAACTACTTCGTCTCCCTCCTCCCAGGAGTTCGCTGGCAAATTGAATGACTCAAGTTAGAACCAGCAATGAAAGAAACAACTATGGGTGCTGCAGTTTGAAGCAATTCTCCTACCACATGGTCACCAACAACTCCATAATAACTTGAGATCATACACATGTATTTGCTGAAAAGATTATAATCCAAAACAAACATTCTTTTTTGCTTGTTAATCCAAAACTAACATACTATCAGTATAGTAAGCTTAACCAGCCCATTGGCATCAATTTGTTTGATTAAACATTAACACATCAATTCGTTTGATTAAACATTAATATTTGATAACTGGAGCATATATAACTAGTTGCCGACGTTCCACATCTCAGTATCTCCTACCTTTTAATGCTGCACTAAACTACATGGACATGGATGTTCTCTCTATTCCTAGATTCTGATTTGTTCATTCTGGGCTTAAGACTAATCAGTTTCAGATAGGCATACATCTATATCTGTATACCAGAAAGTACGAATGATTTCAATCTCAGGTTTAGATTCTGCAAACCATCCAATCCAGTACATACACACTAATGCCTACTTAACATCTAAGCTGGCGGTATCAGTTTGATTAGTTAATGACACCAACACAAAAAATTGGGTCTGCACACTGATATATCATGTTGAATGATCATGTATTTCGAAAGTTGGCTAATTTGAACTTTCACTAAAATAACCTAACCAGATAATATCATGATTTAAAAATGTAAATGTAGCTGTAGAGTAGCAACCCGTATCTTCTGTTGAAGCAATAAAAATGTGCACACTGAGAATACCAAAACATTCAATTTTCTTAGTAGTAAAGAGAATTGCGCACCATTGTGAAATATGAAGCAATTTGGAAGCTCAAACCATCTGATTAGGAGTTCATTCTTGGCATAGCGTGGCAAGACACCAAAACGGGCTTTTTTCGTTTCATCAAATGTGAATATCAGCTTCTTTTCTTTCACCATTTCCTGGGTTCAGAAATTTAGAGTTAGACTTTTGCATCTTTAAACACAAAAAGATTAAAAAAAAAAAAAATTAATTTGCATAATCTCTGTGCCACGTCTAGTAGAATACACAATCAATTCATAATTCAGGGCCACCACCAACAATCTACGACTGAACTCGGATGCATGTATGCATGTTATACTTGTGCTATGCTACCAACTATACAACTAACTTCTAAGGTCCATATAATTTTGGATTCATGGTTCCCGAGTTAAAGAACTATTCTTCTGAAAAAGAAAAAAAATTAACCTTTAATTGGGCAAGGAGAGATGCAATTCTAGAAGAAGCGTCACTGGCAATGTTTTTTCCATCCATATCCAATAAGAGAACATTAGTTTTTCTATAGGAGTTCTTACGTGAATCAAGAGGGCAGACAAAAGATACCAATGCATCTTCTATGCATTAAGAGAAACAACAAATTTGAGAATTAACTTTAGTAGAGAAATTTAACCAATAATTTTTTTTAAATAAGAAGCTACAGAGTAGATACATAATTTATATATCATAATTGCAAGAGGAAAAAAAACTATCCAGAGGAGTCAAAAGAATGTCAGTAGCTAAAGCTTTTCACCCAACCAGATCTTTAGTTCTTAGCCCTAGAATAGTGGAAGGTACAATAAGAAACATAAGTTTCATGGGTTTCAACTTGTAGGTCTAAGAACGTACCTTGGGTCTGAAATACAATGGAAGATCCATGAAAATCGCATAATTTTCAGTGATGGCAAAGTCATGCATCATAATGGGTTCTGATATTGTAATAGGTACTGGGTCATGCATATAACCATCCTTCGAGATAACTCTATATGTGATATAAGGGGGTGTATGCGCGTAGCCAAAGGTGAACATTTCTCCTGAGAAACCAATCCAAAAATAAAGTATTTTCGTCCACAAAATTACAAATATGCAGCAAAGCAAGAGCCTTACCGGTGAGAGGGTCGACCTTAGGATGAGCAGTGAAAGAATGTTGCAGTCTTTTGTCATAATCCAGCAATCCAAGAGTTTGCAGATCCCCATCTTCCAAAACCTTAAGGACATCTACAGAGGAAAACAAAATAGATAGAAGTTGACTCAATTAGCCAATAGAACAAAAGAAGCATAGAATATCATGGCAAGGTCTCAAATGCATTGGGAACATTAGGATAAACATCCCAAGAAACGGAGACAGAACTGACTTCTCTGTCCTTAGAAATACTGTCATGTAAGAGAGGGGAAGAGAATAAGAACCCTTACAAGGTTTGTCAGCCTCTTGCAGAGCCAATAGTTTTCCATGGTGATAAATAAGAGCAGTATTTCCTGGCAAGTATCAGAGCAGTTAGTTTTAAAGTTTCAACAACTAAAATCAAACTACTAAACTAAAAACAATTTCCTTGAGCTGATCAGCAACCAATTTACCAAAACCTGGATGCAGCAAATGATTAAAAAGTGCAAGAATAGTTCCCACCGGCAGTTAAAACTCAAAAGAAGAAAAAGATCAATAATTCCAAAGCTTTACCAGTTCCAACACCATATGTAGTATCTAGCACTTTAAGTTTTGCTCTCAGCATTTGCATGTTGACCATGAACAATCCAAAGAACCCCTTGAGGTCCCCAACCTGGGAGCAGAGATAAAAAAAACAGAAATGAACATCAACCCATATCTACAAGCACGGCATTTCAGAAAAGTACTCGGAAGCTCTCAACTCCATGCATGCACTATAGCTACACTCTTACCAAACATCATCAAGTGACAATTAGTTAATACACTGTTGTAGACTTATGGAGAAAATGCAAGAGTTAGAGCGACACATCATAATTGCAATATATACAACCCCAAAGCGGAGTAACATCTCTGATCTAAATGTTATTTATAAATTTCTAAATATGATAATCTTTATTTGTAGCCCCACTTCTCCTACACAAGATAGGCTTAACACCAAAAATTCCATGCATGTACCCTCAATAGATCAAGACATACCATAAAAAATAATTCTGGACTCGCAAGACTGGAGGTTAGCAGTATTTAAATATGCTCTACGCATATAATCATGTTATCTTTAGTACCTCTATAATCTAGTACTTGAACATTCTAAACTGCCGCTTTTAAAGTTTTATCTTCTTTAAAAAAAATTCTTCTGATTTTATGATAGATATAAGGTAATCATAGTTTCTAAAACCTGCTGAAATATAGGCTTTAACATCAAAATCTTACATGCCGTTTACAGATCAAGACTTAACATTAGTTGTAAAGTTATGGGCTCATGAGACTGGAGCTTACCCCTACATATAAGGTTAAAAGTGATTTCTGGAATCCTAAACTCATGAAAGTGACCGTGGCAAAGTCAAAGGACATATGACCCTGAGACCTGAAACAAAGCTCTAGAGCTACAAAAAAAATATTATCCGATATTTAACCCAAAATCATAATCTAGTCAGTAGAGCAACCTTTCTAGTTTACTCTTAAGATGTTTTTATTTTATAATGTGGTATGCTATATAGCATCTCTTCTAACATTTATTTAAGAATGATATCTTAGTCTACTTCATCAGTAGCTTAAAAACAGTAATCGTCTTAAAGCCAAAAGGCAACAAAAACAGCATATTAGGGAAAACTTATTACACACATGGACATGCATTATTATGATAACCTTTAGGTAGTTAATTGAAATAAGATCTAAAACTTGTTTGAAGAGGAAAAAGAAAGAACAGTACTACGAACTATGAAAGCAGATGGTTCATCAGAGTTAGCACTTAAGGCTTTTGCACATACATCTTCAGATATAACGAAGTTATGATTTTGTTAATTAATTAGGTCAAACTGAAATTTAAAAGCTGGTGTCGTCAAGATATGACAGGGTTTTTTGACTAAAAGATATGACCAATGTTAATTAACCCATTTTAATTGCATTTACAGTCATGTCCATAAAAAATCATATAAACACAAATGAGTATCTAAACATCTAGATTTTTCGAGCATTGAAACTCAAACTCCAATTTATTCTTAATACAACAAAACATTAATGACAGACCAACATTTATACAGTTTTTAGTGCATCAGCGTACCTTCATGAATTTAGAACCTCCAAAAAACTCCTCTTGTTTAAGTTTTGACGTTCTCACGAAACGAGAGACATATGTTGCCTTTCCATCCTTGATACGCATTCCATGAATCATCCTGCCAAATCACCAAAAAAATATAGGAAACTATGGTCATATCTCTTGTAAGAAAATAAAATACATTTCTTGGTGGAATCGAACTCTTGGTGCTTACAAACAGTTGAGGATGCAGAGAATTAAGAAAACTGTTACTGCAGATCATTGAAGTTTGCACGGATTCATTAGTTACATGTCTTGCACAGTTCGTAAGGATAGCGGAAGTAATTTACCAAGTCTTGCAAAGCAATCAGGTCTAAGAATTTTCAGCTTCCAGTCCACAATCAAAGATCCATATACATGTGGCACAAATATGATTTTAGGCTCATAGAGTCATAGTCAAACCAATAGAAACGAAGTCATCAGGATCAAGTTCAAAATATGAAACTAGCTTATAAAGCTAACCTGAAGAGCTTTATAGGAACATGGAAAATACAAAATAATAGGTCAAGACATAATGTTATATCAGCACAGATGAAATTCGTGTGGTCCTTTTAACTTCTTCAATAACTATTATATTAATCAACAAATATAACAAAATTGTTTAATCGAGTGGAATTGATCACATAATCTTTTTTTTTTTTTTTTGCCATGGATTTGATCACATAATATGTCCTTCAGTTCTGTACAGTTCCCAATCAACTATAAGATTCTTAATAATTACTGGAATGAATTAATGAAAGTTCAATGGTCATCCTACTTCATATTTCATACCATGCAATGTTGCAAATTCCAACCATTAACTTGGTCTGGAAATTTTCATGAAGTAGTATCTGGTGCAACACCAAGAGACTAAATGAATAATTACAGCAAAGATTACTCACCCATCTCCATCAAACCTGCAAGAGAAAACAACAAACAGAATTAGTCCAGGCTAGTCAATTCTTTTAATATCAGTCTTCGTGAATAACCACATGAAAAGGTGAGACAGCCACAAACTACATGTTACATTCAACAAATCCAAGGTGCTAAAAAATTAATTCCTCTAGATAAAACAACAATCCTTGAGCTAACTGTCCATCAAGCAAGGAGTAATATCATACCAATGATATCCAGCCACAGGGGAAAACTTCGGGTTCGGTCCCACCCGAACAAATTCTCCATTCAAGCAGTCCTGGAAGAGACAAGCATATTAACTTTCAAATTCGCTGACAATAGAATCAGTGTAACAATTAGAAAACCAAGCATTGGTGTATATGTTTAAACAGCAAACAGGAGCAGTTCCATGTAACTGATCTGTTCTTAAGTAAATTATGAACTAGGCTAATCAACTCAGAGATATCGAAGCATCCTCATAAGATTTTATGCATTTCCTCCTCAAAGATCCAACTAATCGCAGTCTCTATAGGCATCAGATTTTCTAAACCGGAAAAAAAATTGATCAATAATCTCATAATCAGATTAATTAAGTAGATTGCGGTGCTGACGAAACGGAGCCTCAGAATATCAAAGTCAAACTACACAGAGAGGAAGTCTTATTGACGTTCTGGTATAACTTCCGTGTGATTATAATACTTACAGGAAGATAGCCTTTAACAGGAAGTTGAGAGACTGGAGGCGACTCGGGAACTGGAGCGAAGTTGCCGACGAGGTAATGATGAGGCAGCGAAGAGTCGTACATGAACTTGACAACGATCTTCTCAAGGTAGTCGATCAGCTTGGATGTGAGTCCCTTTTGCGGCTTTGGGTCGATCACCACGATTCCGGCGCCGGTGCCGACATCGCCTCCTTTGACGTAATCGGACGTCTGCTTCTCCGCCATCTCTCGTCACTGAGTGGGGAAACTGCAGTATTGTATAGCTTATGGAGTAATGGTTGGAACTTTGAAGTTAGTATGACTGATCTCGTTTGTCAGCTGGCGCGTTTGGTTGTTAGAACTGCCACGTTCCGCTAAAGGTAGAGCAATATCTTTTGTGCTTCAAGAGAATTTAGAAATAGATTTATTTATTTTTTGCCACAATAAACACATTTTGATTTTATATATTCATCATATTAATAAATTAAAGATTTTAATGTTTAAATAAAAAGAAACGGATATTATTACTTCGCCCCTAATACTCATTTCATTAGTATATATATCTCCCCCTAGTATTCATTTAATCAAGTATTTCCCCTTATGTTTTCCGACCAGTGTAATTTTACTCGGCCACTTTTTTTTTAATATGCAACACGGACAGACGTATGTGTGAGAACGGGACAATATTTGTTATGTGTATGTAACAATTTAAACTATAAAATATAAAGTTTGAATCCTTTTTTTTTCTTCATAAAATTCACTTTTTAATATTACTTTAAATTATATTTTATGTATAATTTTTTTAATAGTGGGTCTCATTTATAAAATTCTGCATCCACCGCTAATATACCAGATATGTGATCTAAATTTTGTCAAGATTCAAAGAGTGCCGCGATATTTTTTAAAGATTAGGTTTTGGTTGGATACATTTTGCTACACTATAGAAGTACGGACCGCAAATTGGAACAGTTCTGAGAACATGGGGTCCATTTACCTATAAGAATCTTTAGTTTTTTTTTTTTTTTCCAAAAGAATCTTTAATTGCTTATCGGCCTTCTTCATCAATGATCCCCCGTTTGTTTTGTAGCAATGGCCTAACCTAAAGAATTTTTGCTATTTTTTGTTTTATATAAATATATTTTTAGTGGCCAAAATATTTTTTGTCGTCTTATTATTTTCATATTTAAACTTTCTAAGATCATATATACTTCTAATTTTGCATAATTATGTAGGTATTTATGTTTTATTTCATATTTTTAAACATTCTAAATTGGCCATTTTTAATTAAATCATGGTTTTTAGATTATTTTTTCACATTTATGGTACTTTTACAGTTTTTTTCCGTTTTTTAGATTTATTTATATTTTTAAACATTTTTATTTACCTCGTCATGTTTTTATCCACTATGTTAGTTTCTCTCTTGGTTACATTTAACGGAAGTATAAAGCACCTTGTATAAACATACTATTACTATATATAACAAACTATCATTTTGCAAAACATAATACACATTTTCTATACCTTTTCGTGTATATAAATTATAAAGTGATCAAAGCCTTTGCCACTTGAAATGGAATATATATATGTAGCAAATATCCAAATTATAGTTTTTCGGATATATATGAATCTTGACAAAGAATTTCATATCCTCTGCAGTCCGTAGCCTACGCTGAATTTTGAAGTGGCTAATACTGCCATTATTTGTTTGTGGTAAACTACAATACCGATATATATGAAAAATTATGTTTGTGTATACATACAATACAATAAATACGTGATGACTGGTAAATATAACGTGATATATTTATTGACATGCATGTTAGTATGAACGTGCATGCACACGATTTGCCAACCTAACTATAGCTAGTCCAGTTGGACAACGTGTTTTTTAAGCTATACATACATTTAAATTAACGTTTGCTAGCTAAAGCATCATGCTTTTACACAAATATATATAGCGTGGAGTTTCAGCTTTCCAAATACCATTATTCATCACCATTTAGCTTTCCACTGCCAAGGTTGTTTCTCTTTAAAGTTTTGACTGCTCTTCAAGTTGTTCCTCTTCAAATCAATCATAAGGTAATATATATAATGTAAAGGTTACAACTCCAAAGAGGTACTATATTCACGCTTAAACTCGTTTTATGAATGTACATATATAAATTTGGCCAAAAAAAATATACATGTATAAATATATTATCTAAAGTTTGAATAAGCTTGCACTCATCTCGAATATGATTTTGACAAAAAAGAAAAGAGCTCGATTAAGTTTGCGGGCTTCTTAAGTCGAGTATAAATAAACCCATACTCTCGACTCGGTAGTAGAAAAAACTCGACTCCAAATTTAGCGAGTTGAATTCGACTATCGACCGAATCAATCTTAAATATCTCACGAGTAGTTTAACTCGCTTATAACAATGCTAATCCCTCCTCGATTGTTTTCAAAGTTCATTTATAGCCCTAAAGTTTAAAGTATTTTTTGATTTAGTCCTCTATTAAAAAATAAATTAGTCCTTATGTCGAATCACCCACCTCAGTCACAAACAAGGCGTGGAACTAGGAGTCTAGGGGTGGCAACGGGTCACGAGTACTCGCCGACCCGCGGGGCCCCACTCCGTTTTCGCCCCGTCGACCCGTGGGGCGGGTACGGTTTTGGGGTCGGCCCCGTCGCCCCGCACATGTATCATTTGTATATATATTACATGTATATTATATAAACTATATAGATAATATACTACATTGTGAAAATAATAAGAATTATAATGAGTTTGGTGACTTGTATTTTAATTTGGATTTAAATTTATGATTCGAATTTTAAGCTAAATTTGAAAATATAAATATATAATTTAGGGTTTAGAATTGTTGTTAATAAAATATGTGTTTCAAGTAGGCGACCCGCGGGTCGACCCGTCCCGCCTCGTGAGATGTATGAGGCGGGTACGGGTCGACCATCTCGGCCCGCGGGGCGGGTACGGGGCAAGCGATACCCGCACTGCCCCACCCCGTTGCCATCCCTAAGTAGGACTCAGCATGGACCAGTCCTGGACCAGGAGTCCAAGATCGTTAGGACCATTAGTCCGGTCAAAGACCCTTGCATGGGTGCCACTTCCTTCCACGTTGTTTGACTCCTCTGCCATCTTCTTAATCAACACGGTAGTTGGGAATGGACCGACCGAGCAATTATATATATTATCTTACGTCTTGCCTTTCACCAATAATTGATAATATAGTATACATTGTTGGTGTTCTATTATGGAGCTAGGAGGAAATATTAATTATTACGTCTTGACTGCTACTGTGTCATAATATACTATTATCATTTGAAATGATAGATACTAATAATATCATTATCAGTAGAATTAGTATTACACAAACCTCACCTCTAAAAGCTCCAACATTGAGGAGGCTTTTGTCTCTACAGACCAAATCCAATTAGTCTTACAAAACTAATGCGGCTTCTAAGATTAATCGACTTACATTACATGTCACTTGTAATCCCAACAATAACAAGACTGACTAGCTCGATCCATTGATCAATCCCCAGCATTTCCAACACAAACCAAAATCTGGTCATTTACGGCTGAAGCAACCAGGCCAAGCAATGCTCCATAGAGTGAATTATTACTTTGGAGGCATTATTTGCTTGATACAATGTTGATCCGAGATAGTCTCGTACAACTGATACAAGGTCTCCAGTTCGATCTTGCACCGTTCCTCACGTCTTTGACCTCTTTTGCTTTTGAGAAACAAAACGAATGCCATTTTTCCCGAGTTCCACCGTATTCATCCTTCCGTCGTCTAGATCGACCGACAATGTAGATGTGCCTTCCACAATGTCCACTACAACGCCCTTATGCCTGCAGCAAATGCATGTAAAAGAATTAACAGAGTGTACTTATCACCAGACTTGAAAAATCCTCAACGTGAAGAAGCTAATACGTAATAATCAGTGATTTGTAACGACTTAAGAGTCTGCTTTCATTGGATGTGAAATTCGACACAGAATTTGCCATTTTTCTGCCACATCACTGTTCCATCTACTACCTAAGATTCCGTTAGTGATATTTGAAGGAAATGTGCAATAACCAGATAGCAAAGATAGTGGTGTGGAAACAAAAACATAGTGGGCGAGTTACCAACAAGTGCACTTTCCTAGATTATACTTTCCTATTCAACAAGAACACACTAGCATGTCATGTTTGTGGTGAGGGGAAAAAAAAAGACTAGAACAACTTACCAGGAATTATCTGATGGCTGGTGAACTTCCACTCTCTTGCCAATTGCATCTTTACCTAATTTCTTCAATATCCAATTAGCATCCATAATAATTTCATCCAAAAGATTGTCTTGGGGCAACTGCTCGGCTTCATCTCCATCAAATGAAGTTCGGCTCATAACAGGTGATGGTCTCTTCCTTTTAGACCTCTGGCCTTTGATAGGATTCTTCTCTTCATCGTGAAGCAGCAGCTGAGAAGGCTGCTGGTTGTCACGCTTTATATTTTTAAATTTAAGCTTCAACAAAGGCCTAGACTCTTTTGGAGGCTGGGAACTGGGTGTCATGCTGATCTCATTCTGAGCATCAGATTTCAGTTCCATTTTCTTTCCTGAAGAGAACTTCTCCCGTCTATACGTCTGTAACGTGGGTACAGCAGAAGCAAGAGTACCTTCAGTTTCCATGCTTCTTTTTCTGAACACCAACCGTGGGTGGTCTGAGGGATTGGTTTCATCTAAACCAGCACTTTCGCTACCAACCCTTGGATTTACATCAGACACTTCGGTTTCTACTTTACCAACCTTTATCGGATTACCTCCTTTTGCCCCAGATTTCATCCCCTTCTTTTGACCAGAGAAACCAACTCCATCTCCTGCAAATTGCAGAAAAGCATAATATTTATGTCTGACCAGACACTATTTGTGTATTTGCCAAGATGTAGCGTAATAAAATTCAAAAGATTGCAACAGTACCAGGAAAAAGAAAAACAAAACTAAATATAAGGAACCAAATTATTTTCCTATCTAGATGCATGAAACTTCATGTACCATTAGAAGTCAACAGATCGTGTTCTTTTTGGCAGCTGGAAGAATCAGATAGAGGAGAATTGGTTGGATTTCTACTTCGAGTACCTATATGGATAACCAACTTCTTCTCATTCATAGTCCTGGACTTGCTCCCAAGCTTCGCAACATCAGTTCTGCTATCGCCATTATGAGGTTCACTAGTCTTGATGTGAAGAATTCTAGATTTCTTATCTTCTGCACCAGAATTGACATCATCAAGTTTGTGACTGAGGACCCCTGGTTCCGCGGGATCAGCTTCTCTACTTCTACTTAACTGCACAATATCCTCCTTCACACAAGATGCAAGTTCTTCACTTTTCTTCATTTTCTTTTTGCTTGAACTCTTCTTTAAATCCAAATCCTTGGATTTCTTGGCTGATTTATCGCTTAAACCTTTGAAAGAGAGCTTCAATGATCGCCCATGGTCATTCTTCACTACAACGGGATTTTCATCAGCATCATCCGAATAAGGAGAGATAGAGTATAGTTCTTCTTGAGTAGGTACCCCCGCAGCAGCTCGTAAGCTTGAAATAAGATCTCTATCAGCAACATCTTTTCTTCTCCAGAGCTCTTGCAAAGCATCTTCTAGATCCTTAACCTAAGGAAATTTGAATACAGTTAAAGATTAACCATTTCTAGAAGTTCTTTGCCAAACGAGGGAACAAAATCAGAGTGAAAAGAAAAGGTAAGATAAATATGCCAAACCTGATAGCACTCTCCCCGGCATGCTGCACATACATACTGAAGATTTCCATCAACTTGAAACTGAAGATACTTTTCGTCACTGCAAAGCACAAATGCCACAAATCACAACTTCATTGTTCTATGTCATGGAATTGGTCCGGCAATCAGTTGGCATCATATAAATGACAAGTCCAAGTGTCTCCAGCATATTTATTCTACTACTCTTTTTTATCATTGATATACTTATAACTGTTATGACAATCATAATCTCATAGCCAGTATCTCTATGTTTTAAATTTTCGTTGGTGTAGGGGATAGGTAACATAGTCCCTAAACCAACATCAAAGCCTCTAAGGCACCAAGACCAACCAACCGCTACTAGTGAAAAAGATCACTAGCACTTAATCACATGTTATAGAATTTCTTTATTATTCTTTTTCATGAGACGAACCTGATCCCATCACAATTAGTGTGAACCCAGCGCTGGCAAAGATCACAACACACCATTGGAGTTGACTCAGAATCTCTATAAACCTGGAACATGGAAACATTACCAATCAAACTAAATGAACATTACAGGTGGATTTTTTTTCTTTAGTCATTAAACTCAAAAGACTGAAGCATCTTAGGACCATGAATATATGCCAGTACCTTCAGACAAACAGGGCAATAATTTCCCTTTACAAACAACCGTCCACATGCATCACAACAAGTGTACCCGAGAAACCACCTGGCATACAAGGGAAGAAAAGATACTTTAATGCTCCAAAGAAACAATATAAAAAGACTTGAGTATCATATCAGTGATGCATTATGAAATCAAAAAAACCCTAAGAACAGCTTCTAAAAATGTCAAGAAGCAAGAAACAATGACCCTCTATAAGCAACAGGGTAGAGGGAAAATGGTGCTTTATGCTTTACATAAGCAAGAATAAACTATATGCATCTTAAGGACATTCGCACAATCCATACTAGCATATTTCCAGTATGTCCAATTTACAAAAGTAAGAACTTCTTCAAGGTCCAATCATTTCATACAGCATAATTCATAATATCACTGTACTTTCCCCAAACTGTATCAGCAAGCAGTGCTAAAGGAAAACCACTCACATATTGAGTTCTCTAAACTCTAAAGTGCGTCTAGAGTGTATGAGGACAGATATGCAAATGTTACATACAGACTAATAGACCTAAAGGAGAAACCATACAGCTGAAATGGCAAGTATCCTGAGAACTCTAAGTCATGATCAATAAAACCACCACAGCAAAAAGCCGAGAATGAAATGGTACCTCACACTCAGACCATTTCCGGGCACGTTAGATTCACAACTGTGACACCTTGTATGCTTGGGGCATAAGTACGGACCAGTACTAACATTCTGCATATCAAGACATAAACATATTTGAGCATATCATTCAATATCCTCCAAATTTTAGGACGTATAATTTCATAACATATTGAAAACGCACCTTGTGAGGAGGATGCTGGCAGTAGCAATGGTATGCGCCATCACACCTTTTGCAGAACATAAACTTTTTGGGATCCCCGGTCCTTCGGCATATCTACAAACAAGTTTTGACAAGCGAAGGGTGAGCTCCATACGCATTTCTCACAAAGAAATTTCCAACTCTCAACAGCAAATGTAGTGGCATACATATATATATTGTGTAGTTAAAATAACAACAGCGGCTAAGGATGTATTAGAAGATCTCACAAAAAGAATGTAAAAAGATGAAGGACATTGTAAGTTGATATCACTGCATCCGGCCGAAAATTTTGGAACACAAAAGAGTGTTCTGCACTTTTGCTCGCTATAAGAGTCACCAGATGCATAGCGCTGGAAATGCAACTTCATAGTCGAGTAAAAAAAAAGACTCCTCCCTTTCTAATATCCAGTAGAAATAAACTTCTGTTAATACCTCACAAGTTCGGCAGGAGGGGCATGTCCATGAGTTCAAGTGAAAAAGATCTGCAAACCCAGCACATAAGAGTAACATCAATATTTACCCTACCCTACTCATTGAAATCACAGTAGCATACCCCTGTGCTGTGACCAATTCTTCAAACAGCTTTTATGGTACTTCTTGTCACAAGTTCTGCAAGAAAGCATCTTCTTCGCCCTCTCACTCCCTTCACTCTCTCCTAAAAGGCACATCCGACACAGTATCTTTGGGTTAGACTGACCCTGTTCTTCAACAAGATCCCCAGATTGATCCTGCACAGAATTGCAATCCAAGTGGCTCAGAGTTAAGGAACAGTAGTTTGGTAACAGGTAAACATACTATATAACTGAAAAATACATTTCAGGAGTTAGCCTTTTCATTTACAACCAGTTCAAAGTGATCACATGAATGGTAGTCAGTTATATCATTTTGAAAACAGCAGACAGCTAAACTAGAATAGTTTTCTCCAAATGACACAATACCTTTTTTTGGCCAAATAAGACACATTCCTATAAGCTCAGTAGATGAAACTAAGTAGCAGCATATGTACTGTATGTATTTGAGGTTGTAAAATGATTACGAGGGAAGGAGAATGAAAAATCAGGAAATTAATCAAAACTCGTACACTAAATTATGAATTACAATTTACAATCAAAATTTCAACTCACATAATCGATTATTATCCAGTAAAACAAAAAAGCAAATCCATACAGGAATAGTCGAGTAGACAAAAAAATCCATATGGATTAAACTCAGAAAAAGCTGCAGGCTCAAATGAAGCTCACTACAAACTGCACAAACAAGTTACAGCAAACATGCTGAATTTCTAGCTAGCAGTGTAAGGAGATGAAGCAAAAAAAAATGGTGCACCTCTACAGCTCTACTGGTAGTGAACTAATAAAAGGCAAGACTCACCGCCAAATCACCCGACTCAAACCGTCGTGCGTACTCCTCCGCAGCCACCAAAGCAGCTGCAGCCTTCTTCTGCAGGGCAACGCGCTTGGCCTGCGCAGACACATCATCCAATCCATCCGAGCCACCAAACAAGTCCACCACAGCCGCAGGCTGCGTCGGAGGAGGAGGCGTCAGTGCAATCTTCGGCACCGCGACCTGGATTGTCCCGGTGGTGTCCTTAACCTTAATACCCCACGGATCGGTGAGGAACTCCTCCAGACTCGAGACCTCGCGGAGGAATTCATCTTTGGAAACCGCGCTTCGGAGGCTCCGCGTAAACCCTAGCGAGCAATGGCAGATTCGCCGACTGCAACAACAACCAGACTGAGAAGAGCGCGAAAGAGAGAAAGAAACTTAGACAGGGAAGGGAGGAGGCAAAGAGTATACGTACCATGTAATTGGGCAAGCTACGTGAAAGGCCATGAATTTGGATTTGAATTATTCGGGTCTCGATGGTGGATTCCTTAGCGGATAGTTTCGTTAAGCTAAAAATATTAAAAATTATAAGTTTGGGCGGAAATTAGACGAGGGAATTGGAGCTTGGGAAAATAACTTTTTTTTTTCAAAATTCGGAAAATAAATGACGACTCATGTCCAGATGTTCTCCCTCCTCTTCTCAGCGATTAAGCTTCTGTAGATCTTTGCTATCTTTTTCTCTGTCTCGTTTGCAACAGAGTTTGGGATACTATGCTAGCGGATGCAGTCAAAGGCTGAAAAAGAAGCCAATGGTTTCCTGCCACGTGTATATATTTTATATATAGAATTTAAAGGGTTTTTTTTATCAAAGAATTTAAAGGGTTACAAATTAAAAGGCTAACTCAACTTTAACTGTTTTGCAAAATAACAAATTGAATATTTTTTCTTTGCAAACAATAAATTCAGCTTTATAAAACTTAGCAAAGGGTAAACTACGTTGATTTTATATTAAAAGTTATAGAAACCGCACATATAAGAAATCACGTTTGTTTACATGACGCATGATGAACGAAATCAATATAACTTACATTAAAATACATATGTGGATATTACATTTCAATTTGCATCACTTTTTTTTAATAAAATTCAACTTAGTTTGCACTTTGCTATGTTTTGTAAAGTTGGGTTTGTTGTTTGCAAAGAAAACATGTTAAATTTAATTTTGCAAGACATTCAAAGTTAAGTTTTTTTTTTTTTTTAATTAACCCGAATTTAAAATGATTAATTCCCGATGTATTAAAAATTTTGTCTTCAAACTCTGATTTTACTTTATTTTAGTCATCTAACTCATTTTGAATCTGTGGTGGATGATTCTGTTGATCGGGGACTTACATCTTTACAGTAAAGGTCCAAATCATTTCTCATCATCTAATACTGCTATGAGGCCTTTTTCTTCAGGCCAAGTCAGACTGCAGTTGTTACGCTCTGAAATTCACTGTGAAAGTTAGAAGTGATAGTCGTTATTTACGGATTAAGACAAAATATAGCGAAGCTTAAAAATCTTTTATTTAAACATCACTCTTATACTATTTGAGTTTAAATAAAAATAGTTATGATACTTACAATCCAATAGCTTCTTATACAACAATAAACAACTAGGACATGTCAACTTCATAATTTTGCTACACACCCTGATGTTAACTATAATGTACTCGGTTATCAACTTATCTTGATATCTTGAAACCGAGGTGTTGAATTAACGGGCAAGTTGCTAAGTAACAACCTAATGAGGACGCTGTATAATATGGTAAAACAATGCACAGTTCAAGCATTTAAATATAATAAAATTCAGAACTCAAACATGCATTATGGATAAGGAGCTTGTAAGAGATATAATGCAATGTTCAAAACTTTCATGGAACATAATTTATCAAAATTAGCGGTTGAACAGATGATGCAAACTTTTCGATATTCGAAAACATAATAGAGTCAGAGATTAATACGAAGTAAAATTTGTGAACCTACGTAAAGTCAGAACATAGCCAAATAGTCAGAATCAGATATTTCGAACTTAATCGAAAGTCGGAACAAAAATAACATAATTAGTTGTTCACAGTTAGAGGTTTCCAACATAATCGAAAGACGAAACACATAATGTTTTTCAATCAGTTCAAGTTTTTTTCATCGTGTTCTTTGCAAAATACATTAAGATCTTTATTAATAAAAATCAAAACTAAACCCTTAATTGCATATATGAGTTCGATTCTAACCCAAGTATGCAGTTCTAAGTTCGAATTGAATCCAAATGTTGTAGTTCTAGATTCAAACTAAACCATTGTCGTCTTCTTGAGATTTTCCTAAAAAAATCGTTTAAAAAGGTATAATTTTTTTTGTATCAAATTTGTTTATATCGCGCTATGAAATAAGAATAGATCTCAATATTGCATAAATATTAGATCGAATTCGAGAATGAAATAAGAATAGATCTAAAAAAAAAAATTATATTATTGAACTTAATTTCTTAAACGTTAAAATTAAAATATTAGAGCGATCATAATTTTTCTTTTATTAAAGAGCTCTGGATCGCTCTACTATTTTAATTTTAACTTTAAATAATTTTTGTTAATAACATTAAGTTACATTATTGTTTTTTTTTTTATCAGAAACTATTTTTTGTATCATTATTTTAGTCGATTTTTTTTTTGCCAGTATTTTTTGAGTCGATTCAAATTTCATAGGGTTAATTACTAAATTGTTAGCTTAACTCTATGTGAAAGTGCATTTTGCTATCTTGACTTATTTTTGTAGCGAATTACTAGCCGAAAATTTTACAATGTGCAATTTTCTAGCTCCGTCAATTTTTTCCAATGGGGACATAATATATTTTCTAAAATAATTAAAAGTATCCTAAACTTCAATTATGATTCAAAAATAACCCCAACTTTTGTATAAAAGTAAATATAAATCTCGAATAAAAATTTAGAGCAATACATATTATATACAAAATACATATAAGTTAAATATAACCCCAAATAAAAAAAAATTAAATATTTTAAAAGTTCATTTATGTCTTATAGAATTTTACAAATGTTATAATAAATTAAATTTTTTGTATTTTTAAGCGGCAATTTTTCTTTTATATAGTTCTTAACATGTATTATTTGAAAAATTGATTTTATATAAAATATCATGTCATCGTATTATTATAGTAAAATTTTAGAGTGTTTTTAGTAATTGTTTAAAGTATTTTCCGTATAATAAAAATTGACAAAGTTACATTTTTACATAATATAGAAAATACAGCTAGCAATTTGCTACAACAAAGTCTGATTTACAATTTGTACATTCATGTAATGTATAACATAATATTCTCACAATAAATACACGCGTTTAGCACGTGCCATTATATCTATAAAAAAAAAATATATAAAAAAAATGTAAATTGGTTTTTTTAAAAAAAAAAAAATTTACGGCCTTTATTTATAGAAAATTATAATTAGTCGGTCTGTGGAATCCTCCACACTGAGGAAGAGAGACAGCAAAGCAAAACAGAGGAAGCCATGAACGCCCCCGATCGATACGAGCGTTTCGTCGTCCCAGAAGGCACCAAGAAGTAAGCCTCCAAGATCAACAGCTCCATCTTCTTAAACTTCTCGATGACTGCTTAATTTATCTCTGAATTCACTTTTAGGGTTTCGTATGAGAGGGACACAAAGATAATCAACGCGGCTACCTTCACGATAGAGAGAGAGGATCACACGGTCGGCAACACTCTCCGAATGTAATTACTTCAAACTGCAACCTTTTTCTTCCTTCTGTCATATGGTTTTTGCTCAATTTCTTGAGTGTTGCTAAGTATTGTTTGTTTGATGAACAGGCAGCTGCACAGAGACGACAACGTCCTCTTCTCTGGTTACAAGCTTCCTCACCCCCTTCAGTACAAAATCCTTATTAGGGTGAGTTTTCTCTTTGTTCAATCTTGTAAAGTTGATTCTCTTTAGTGATGTATAGGATCCTCATAAAATTCTCTTTTTACTCAACACGATTGCGTTGTGAATACGGAAGTTAAAATATGTACAAGTTGTCACGGTGCAAACTGTTCCACATTTAAGACAGTTCAGCATGGCCTAGAGTATTTTGATGTCTAGTGAAGATGTTAATTTTTTTTAGCCCTGATTATTACAAGAAGTCACCATATACTTTAGTTTCATAATGTAGCATTAAGACTGAAATTTTATGATTGTATGTTGATGCTGTTAAGATGCAGTGATTTCCCCTGTTAAGAACCACACTGCTAAACCTAGATGCTTCTAGTTTAAAAGAAAACAGAGAAAAACAACTTCATACTAGTTTGGTTTTGTATTTTGTCCAGGCATTTGCCACTAGGTAAAAGCCATGAGGCATTGGTTTTATATTTCTCTGGGACACCTTAGTGTGTCAAGCCTTATCTTTGGAAATTTCTGGCTTTCTGTAGTTGCAGCTGGGGTTTGATTTTCATACCCCTTTATCGTGGAGTAGAATGGTGTTAGATGCATTTGCTTGTAGATATAATTGACTCTCCATGATATTCATTGGGATTTTGACTTCCTTGTACATTTCCCTGCTTCTTCTTTTTTGCATCGTTTGGTTGGTAATTGGTATCTTTGAGCAGCATTACTGTTGGAAAACAAAGTGTGTGCTTTTTAAATCTGTGGCATTGCATGAGCTTTCTGCTAGCAGTTTTCAGTGCATGCTAATGCTATTACATCTAGATGCTTTTGTGCATTAAAATTTGTTAAATTCGATCTTCTTTTGTAGATCCACACCACTAGCCAGTCATCACCGATGCAGGCGTATAACCAAGCGATCAATGATCTTGACAAGGAGCTTGACCATCTAAAGAATGCTTTTGAGGTGTGACATCTCTCTCCCTCTCTTCTTCTCTAATAGAAAGATGTCATCTTAATTGATAGTTGAATCTGATGACAATCCCTCAGACTATCTATAAAGTTTTCACAGTGTCATTGTATAATCTTGGTGGTTGAAAGATGGTATAAGCAATAATTTTACTCGTATAGCAACTGTTTAGCCTTCCATTGAGCTATCTATGATTTTGTATATGTAGATAAAAAGCTAGGCCAAGATGAATATCACTGGAAATATTATTCAAAAGACCAATTTTCTAATCTGTTGCACCAAAATATCAAGCATTTTGATTATCTATTATTATAGGTGGAAATGGCTAAACACTCAAGAGACTACTGACATGCATCAAGCCACCGATATCCTTCAGCGGTTTCCATTCCCAGGTTATTATTGGTTACAGACCTTATTGTAGTCTATTTTCTTCTTTTTGCTAGCTACTCTATATCCGGGTTTGTTTTTATCTGTTGATTATCAACTGGCGGGTTTTGGTTTAGTGTGGTAATATGATGTCTGCTTCAAGATGATGTGTTCACAATGTTGGTGGTATTAATTAGTATTGGATACTTGCTTGTGTGTAGAGATGTCAATTAGGCGGGTTTTGCCAATACCATAATCGCCCTGTAATTTTGCGGGGCAGAAGTTCTTAAGCCACGGGCTCTGGACCTTTAGATAAGAAACAAATGGGTGTATTAACTACTAAATCTTGGACCTGGACACAACCTAAATCTATCATTAGAATGGAGGTTTATATATAGTATAGTACCTAAGTCTAAAGTAAGGCCTCACATACAAAAGGATGTGGCACCTTGTATGGGCCTATTGTGCTTGTTGATGGGTCAAGTAGATTTCTAAAGGTGCAGGAGACTAGAGCTGAAACTTTTTCAAACTACATGATAGCACGAAAAAACCTTGTTCGTGCAAAGTGCAAACATGCGGAAATTTCCGTACCGTGTTTGTGTTTAGATATCATAGCATAGACAATTGTACGATAAAGTTTTGTTACTAAGTATTGTTTTTTAGTTTTTTTTTAACAAATCTTAATTAATAGCTTTTAAAACTCTTAATAATATTTTAATTTTTAGAATTTATTGATCAATTACGAACTTATGAATACTAATTTTCTATATATTCATTATTTTAATTTTTATTTAAAGATCTCGTATAGGGATATACTAATTAACAACGAAAATTTTTGTGTCTGATTTGTAAAACATATTAAGTATACTGCTCGTATTCAATAAGGAGCACAATGTCGCATCAGTATTCTGAAAATGACTGTGATGTAGGTTCCATGCAACTATGCAGCGAATTGAATGTGTAAATCCTAATAATAAATGGAGCGCATTGTGATAATGTAAACTTGAAGTAAACACACATTCTTTCATGACATTCGAGTGTGAATGCTTTGATAGTTTACATTTACCTTTCATGTCCATCCCAACTTTTTTTCCGTGCACTCTTCCTTTATATAAACTTTTTTCGTCCTTTAATTAATATGATATAGTAATTAAGTGTTTTATTCCTTATTAATTAGAGTTAAATTCTCACTAATGACTATTATTGGAATGGAAAAATATTTATGACCATCATTTTAACAACAAAAAATTGTCTATCATTTTATTTTTAATGTTTCAACAACTCGTCTCATTATATATTTGATAATTGAAATAAAAGTTTTCATGTAAAGGATGTATTTAATTTTTGTCATCAGTTTACATTAATTTGTATTATGAAATTTATCTAATTTATTTTGGCCAATTTTTTTAATCGAATTCATAAATTTTATTAACAACAACAATTTGTGTTTACCATATTCACCACCTCTTATAATTATTACTATTATTTGTTGGTCAAATTTTTTTATTACTATTACTATGCTATATACAAATAAAATATTGAGATTAATTCGTCAATTTTTTTACATTTGGAAATAAAATTAATTTTTTTCTTAATTGTTAATCGACTTTTAGTTTCTATATATTTTAGAATGATCTGATATTATTATTTATCTAATTTTTTAAATTATCTTATTTATTAAGATATTTTTACCTTATTTTATTCAACTATTATAGTTATTTTTTGGGCCATAAACTATTATAGTTATTACTATTACGTTATTAAAATTAATTCTTGAGATTCATTCATTTATGCTTAATTGTAACTATTTACAATGAATTCATTATTACTTATTATTGGAATTAATACATTATAAATTTAAAAAATAATACTTAAAGATGATAAATGAACATGCTATGTAGAGAGTGAATTCCAAATTATGTTCGTTTGTCAAACTTATTTCTAAACTATGCTTCTTCAGAAAATAATTCTCAAACTAGGTTTTTCTATTTTTTTAATTAGATATACTTTTTTTACTTTAGATCCCAAAGTTTATATTTTGTTACAATTGACCCTAAACCGAAATAATACAAGAAATATATTAGAAAAGTTAAAAAATAAATAAGGTAACTATATGTAAAGGTCAAAAACTAAAAATAATAAATTATTCATTGTGAAAAAATAAATTATGCTAAAGATAAACTAAAAAAAATTAAAATGTAAATAAATTAAATACTCGTGATTTTTTTAATTATGAAAATAAAAGCATACATAAACCCTTAAAGCATGTTAAATTTATAAAATTAGTGACCGGGGAAAAAAATAGATAAACTAATTTAAATTTGAAAAATCAATAGAATAAAATTTAAGAATGAATTTCAGTTTGTATATTTTTTTTTTCATACTCTTGATGAATAGTTTTTATATCATTATATGTTTTTTTTCCAATATAAAGTTGTTTAAAAACTTATTAATTTTTATATGTAAATTTTATCCTTTAATTTCATGTATTTTTAAGAATTAAAAGCTACAAAAAAATGTTTGTTTGATTATTTTTTAATGTGTATTTTTATCATTTCAATAATTAATTATTTTTTATTCCATTTATATTTTTATTTTGTTTTTCATATATTTAATCTTCTAAATTTTCAATTTATTTTTTGTATTATATTCCGATTGAGTGTTCATTTGTACATAATGTAAACTTTAGGGGTGCAATGTAAATAAATATATATTATTAAAAATATGAAGAGACCTATTTTGTGAATTAGTTTCTGAACAAGCCTAGTTTGTGAATGGGTTTCGAAAAATAGTCTAGTTTTGTCATTCACTCCTATGTAGATGGACGGGACGGCCTTAGCTAGCCATAAAAATAATTTTATATTAAATGATACGAATACTTTTTCACTTTTATTTGAGTATATATAATATATATACTTAATTTTTTTTTAATAACATATATACTTAACTAATCAACACTATTGTTTTAATATATAGTTAAATTGTGTTTTGGTGTCATATGACCAGTGTTAACTTTAGGTGTCATATATTTTATTTTGTAGGTTTTTTTATGCCATATATTTACATTTTTGTCATCAGTTTACATTAAAGGATGTTTATATCTACATAAGCACTGAGAGCATCCACGATGGTATTACGTAAAGATTACGTAAATGTGAGTCATACATGTTTATTTAGGTAAAGCAACAAAAACTATCTACAGTAGTTTTACATAGCATTCCTTAAAGATGAGACCCACACGTAAATTTATGTTTTTACATAAAGCATTCATTAAATATAAGTAATGCACTATGTATTACGTAACCAAATTTTTTATTATAAATTAATTTAGTTTATAATTAATGCTAATATCTTACTGGTGGTTGTTGGAAAATTTAATAATAAAATATATTTAAGGAATATGTTTTTGTTATACGATTGCAGAGAAAATATTTTTTTACGTATGTCTTAAATTTACGTATTATTTAAAACGTACATAAATGTCTACGAGACAATTTTAAAGAATATAATTTATGTAAAACAATTGTGGATGCTCTGAGTAAGTATATTTATACATACATATTTTTGCGAGACATGACCATTGATTGGTAAATGTCCGATTTGTAACATTTTAGAACTTAAGTTACCAATATTTGATTAGTAATATCTCAAAACTTAAGTGACAATCAAATTACATTTAAAAAAAATTTAATTAAAATCTAAATATTAGTCACTATATAATTTATTTGATTAGTATTCTTCATTCGATTTTCTTACATATATAATATATAATGATGATAAGTCATTAATTAACAAAATTAAACATGGAAATTAGAAAAGTAACCATATATGGTATCCAACCAAAACAAGGGAGAAATCTGGTCCGGCCGGACCGGCTTCACACATAACGCGCGCCACTTATTATGCCTTGTAAATATTTTAATTATTTTGTTTCCAAAAAAGACTAAGATTACAGAGAAGAATATATAACAGACTCAATGCTGTCACCTTCCCCAAACGTTCTTCGGCTGGGGTTACACCGGAGCTGGCCGGCGGCACAGACGTCGCTTGACATGCCTTTAGCTCTTCCATTGATTGCCGTCGACTGGTGGCCGGAGGATTCACGGTGGTGGTGGTCGCCGGAGTCGGCAGGAGGGTGGTAGTACATACGCGCCGTCTGGGGGCAGTGGGATTGGAACCTCGCGGCGATTCTAACTCCCAATTCGAGAATCTCTGTATACCTGCCCATTGATCTGTTACGCAATTAATCAGACAAGAACTCTCTAATTGAACGATAATCTTGAGTTGAGAAAGTCCTTGATTGAGTCGCGAGGTAATTAATGTGGGAAACAAGTTACGGGTATTTGTAAGAGAAGAAGAGGGAAATTTTAGAAAACGTGACCGAATATAATGTAGTCCACACACGACAGATAGAGATGACAGTTTCTTTGAGTTGTATTATTTAAACTAAGGCCACGCCGCCACGGCCATCCTAGGATATATGACCTGTAAAATTTGGGAGATTCCAGAGTTTAAAGAAGAAAAACTAAGTTTCGGCCAAAAAAAGAAAAGAAAAAAAAAAGTCGTAAATTTTTCTCTGTATATGTCTTATGCAAACTCTGAGTGCCTTTTTATATGGGTGAAGAATAATTAATGATATGAGAGTATATATCTGTATAATATATTTCCTTATCCATTTAATCTATCTATATATATAATATAATTTTGATAAGTTTTCCACAATCTTGTCAAATAAGATTTTAATCCTTATAATTGTCACAAAGATGTTTTTTTACTGATTAATCAATTTCGTAAGTAACGGTCGATGATATAGATTTGCCGCATGTATCTCTAGATGCTCTAGATTTCTTCCAAAATTTATAATTGAATCTCACGGTTTACAAAAGTATCTCGCATCATTATTCAGTATATTTTATTTAATATATATTTTATATCAACTATATGATTATTTTATAAAATAAAATTATAAATAGAACAAGACCTGGTACATTTTTTAGTATATAATATAATTATCATTTAGATTTTTATTTATTATTATAACAATAAGATAAGTAATATTCTATTTTAAAAAATAGATAAATTTAATTTATAAAAAAGTTATGTTTCTAATATTAACATATAAGAATACATTAATCATACTTTTAAGGGATTTTTCTACTATGCTTTGGGAGCACCATGCTTTTGGTTTTTTTAATACTATGGTGGACTTAATTGTAACATAAGTAAAACTTTAAAAGTATGAAAAAATATGAATTTTTTTAACTACACCTAAGATGTGTATCACACTATTAATAATATCAATTTTCCTATGGGGTTCACCTTTAGGGCAATAGAAAAATAAAAAAAATTAGTGGCAAAAGCATGGTGCTCCAAGAGCATTGTAGAAAGGTCCTAAAAGTGAATGATAAATTTTAGCTTAATGAGCCCTATGTACAAACAGTTTGTCTAACATCAGTTTAAAGTATTGTATTTTTTAACAAAAAAAACATTGTTTAAAGATCATATAATATTTAAAATTAAGTGATGCAATAATTTATAAGAAGAATATTTTGAAGAGAATAAGAAATTAAAATGTATAAATACTATCTAGTTGCAAGATTTTATACTATTCTAAATTAATACTATCCCTAATTAATTAGTTGGGTTTTTTCGGCTAGTTATTTAGATGGTTGATTTAAAAAAAAATCCAATAATTTATTGAATTAACATAGGAATTATTATTTTTCATCTCAATTTATAATTTGGTAATGGAAAAAAGGTCATAACCAACATTAATGATTATTAATTTATTGGGCAGTCTTTATTTTATTAGTTCGTTAGAACCTAAAATGCTATAGAGACTTATTATTCTTTTTGTTATCACCTAACTCACTATTGAAATAGATATGGATATGATGTCTTTAATAAGCGGAAGCCTAAAACTCTATTTTCAGTTGTCTTACCCTTGGGTCGGCCCTATTTGTACGAAATGAGTTTCCAAACGCAACATATTGGAGAAAGTGCTTAATTATATTGGATAAACACTTAACAGTGTACATTAGAGCATCCACAGTGGTATTACGTAAAGATTACGTAAACGTGGGTCCAACATGTTTATTTAAGTAAAGCAACAAAAACTATCTACAGTGGTTTTACATAGCATTCCTTAAATATGGGACCCACACGTAAATTTATGTTTTTACATAAAGCATTCCTTAAATTTAAGTAATGCACTATGTATTACGTAACCAATTTTTTATTATAAATTAATTCATTTTATAATTAATGCTAATATCTTATTGGTGGTTGTTGGAAAATTTAATAATAAAATATATTTAAGGAATATGTTTAAGTAATACGATTGCAGAGAAAATATTTTTTACGTGTGTCTTAAATTTACGTATTACTTAAAGTGTACATAAATATCTACATGGCAACTTTAAAGAATACAATTTATGTAAAACCATTGTGGATGCTCTTAATAACAATAATTTTACAAAAAATGTTTTTTAAACATAAAAAATATTAATGTATATATTTACATTAAATATTGAATTAATACAAACAAAAAACGAGATATTATCTACTATCTATTATATTATATTAATTTGGTATCGGAAGCCCTCTGGTCGACACGTGGACAGTCCATGCAGTCAGCGTTGCCTAATTTAATCGGAATTTAACATGGGTTCTTTAAATTTAGATACATAATATTGATTTGTTGAAAATTAAGAAGTGTTTTTATTTCCTATTTTGGTCTCTACGCAAATTATAGAAACAAATTAATTAAAAGTTTCCATTTAAATAGTAAATCTATACAGTTTGGTTCCGGAAGACCATAGGCCGCCACGTAAGCCATATATATATATATATAGATAATAATAAATATAAGTGTAAAAAATATAGAAGTGTTGTGTCACATTTATATAAAGCAATATATATATAATTATAATTAATATAAATGGAATGCTTTAAAAAAAAAAACATATATGCGTGAGTCTAATGATGATATTTAGTAATTAATACACTATATTTTACTATAACTAAGATGTATATTTATAATATTATTATTATAATGTAAACTTACTAAAAACCAATTACATAAAATATACACCTATATATTATAATAATTAACTATAACAATAGAATATATATATACTAAACCTTAAAAGTTAAAACTCCTATCACAAAAAAACCCTAAACCCCTAATGGTACGGTACTGATCTATATATATATATATATATATATATATATATATATATATATATATATAGCATATTGGGGAAATGACCGCAGATCATATGAAGGAGAGACAGGTAACGTCCTAACAACCATATATATGATAAAATTTATTAGTGTGATCGGTGTTGTGCAGGTGCTTGATAATTGTGTTAATTCGGCTTTGCAGGCCAAAGCGTTGCAGGATCCCGAGATAGAAAACATTTTGACCGATCCCGTGATGAGACTGGTAAGACTAATTAATCTAAATTTATATACTTCAAGTGAAATGCTATGGAAATTGTATCGCTGAGGGGTGTTTGGTAATTGAATTTGAAGTGTCTACTCTATAGTGTTTGATTTTGGTATTGGATTTGAAGTGTCCATGGCTCAGGCAATGAGTGCACCGTATGCAAGAATTCGTGCCCCAATTAAGATCAATTGTGAAGCACCTGTAACCATGGAAGTTATAAGTTGCTTGATGGCACTATTTAACGGTGGGGGTTTATGGGATAGTAAATACCTAACATCGGGAAAAAAAAAAAAAAAACTAACTCCGTGTTCTTAAAACATATATGCTTTGTGCTTTCATTTATCTTTCATATTCTTAGAATGCGGTGGTGTAGTATAATGTTTTATATTATGTTAGTTATTTCTCCATGAATGTAATATGTGCAATACCTGTCACAAAGCGCATTTTAATTATGCAAATAAACCTCAAGAAGATCTTTTTATATACTTGCTCGGTGAGTTTTCTTTAGATTTTCTGAGCTCGCTTCGTCTCACTAACACATCCTCTTCTATTCATTGTTGGTTGCAGATTCGACTATTTATTTGCTTGATGAAAGCTCTCAAAGGATATGTATGACAAAAAGTACGTACGTACATGATCTTATTAAAAAAAACTAGGAGACAATGAGATCAATTGAAGCAGTTCTTAATTGATATAATTATTACATTGTTCGATATCGGAGAAATTCAACATGCTACCATATTTTTATCATATTATGTACTTTAATTTTTAGACATGAAGAATTTTTAACCATCGATTTGAAGTACTAACAAGTTGTTAGTTTTTTTTTTTTTTTTTTTTTTTTTTTGTAGATTTTCCGTTTTGTTAAATGATTTTAATTGATCTGTTTTTTTATGGTTTGAAATAGTTTATAATAGGTTACTTCACATATGGAATGCACCCTCTGATAATATAGAAGATTTCTACATTAAAGTAACATGCAAATTCCTTAGAAAAAAAAATAGTAACATGCAAATTGGAAGTTGATCAGCTTTTACGGTTTTGGTTAGTCTTCAAGTTCTTTTAACTTTTTTTTTTAATTAAATCTAAATATTTCAAACCTAACTTTTTTTAGTCTTCAAATCCTTGGCAAAATATATTTCAAATCGTATTAATTTAAAACAATAATCTGTTCATTGCAGGGATCATCTTAATTACATACATAATGACATTTCCTAATTTAATAGAATCTCTGTAAATTTAGTTAAAAAAATTTGACTATGTGCAAAGATTTATATATTCTATTTCAATTTCTATATAAATATAAAATCAAATAATTAAATTTTTTATTTAAATAATATATTTATACAATTCAGTTGCGATAAATTTATAAGTCACCACATAAAGCAATAATATATATAGAATAAATTAATTTATCATTATTAATTATTTTTCTATAAAAAATATATTAAAATTTTCAAATATTTGTTGATATATAGTTTCATATTCAATAAATTAAGATAACATAATTTTTTAATTTAATTTTTATTTGGTATTTTCTCCCGCGCGGTGCGCGGGGTTAGTGGCTAGTATTATATTAATTCGGTACTGGAAGCCCTCTGGCTGACACGTGGACAGTCCACGCAGTTACTGTTTCTTAATTTAGTTGGGGTTCTATAAATATAGGTACAAAATATTGAGTAATTAAAAATTAAGAAGTATTTTTATCTCCTATTTTGGTCTCTACACAATATAAAGAAACAAATTAATTAAAAGTTTCCTTTTAAATGGTAAATCTATACAGTTTGGTTCCGGAAGACCGTAGGCCGCCACGTAAGCAATATGTATATAGAAGCTTAATAAAAAAATAAAAATAAAAACAAAGGCAAGCAACGTATATAACATAATAAAGGCATGTATATATACTATTTTACTTGGAAATTTATGTTACAAAAATTGTCGGCCAAAAAAGTATTAACTAAATTGATTGAAAATACGTTTTTTTTTGTTTTTTCCATTATTAGACTAATTTCGTGCGGAAGATAGTGTGTATATATATAGCTAGGGTTGTTGGGTAAATTAGGGGGTATCTTATGGTCACAGTGAGGGAAGTACACAATGCATATGGAGGTAAAGGCCGCGAAGGAAATTCAGGTAACTAACCTAGACAATAACAACAATAACTAACCCTAGACAATAACAACTTTGTTTGTTATAATTATTAGATTATATTAATGATCAAATATGAATTGTATCTTCTTTATTTTGTTGTTTGCCGAATAAACAAATATAATTTAGGTGAATTATGGATAAATTATTTCATCTATAATTGTTTTGACAGTTTGAATATTTATGTTTCTGACTAATTTTTTTATATTTTGATTTTTTTTTTCCGACTATAATTACATTATGTTACAATTTGTATATGTAAGTGAATATAATTTCTTAGCCGGTTGTTGAGTTACTGGAGAATCATACAAAAGTTGAAGATGGTGTCTAACTGAACATGTTAGGATAACTCAATCCGTTGATGACAATTTTACTTGAATTTGTATCTGATAACTTGATTTAGTTTTTATTACTACCTATTATGCAGTTGACAAAGACGTGGATCGTTAGAGTCCTACCGTCGTTTCTTATTTTAAGTGATGTTACGATTCTACAAGTGATCTTTGGTAATGGTTGGTCGTTCGTATTTTCTACATCTACCGAACAGATTTCCTGTCGTAGACTTCTTTTGGGGTGACCTACCTTGCTTTGTGTATATATGAAGAGCGCATTCAGCCGATACTTGGACTTGCATGAATTATACCATCAATATATCAACTCTTTATTTAGGGAGCTCAGCACAATGAATATTTGGCTTATCTCACTCAGTATCAAGGAAGCTAAAAATGACAACGTTAAGTCTTCCTATAGAAGGCTTTTAGATGTTACTTTTCATTTTTTGAATTTTTTGTTGCATTATAAAGTATAAAATATATTTATGATCTAACTACGGCTATATATAAGTCATCTAGCTACAACTATATATAAGTTTCCATTATACGTAAATGAATTTTGGAGAAAAAATATATAATTATATTTGTCTCCAATTTATTCTAACATTGTGTTTTCTTTTTGTCAGACATTATAAAATGTTAGTTTTGCTTAATTAATTATGATATTTTTTAAAAAAATTAGTTGTATACTTAATCTTTCTCATAATTAATTCTTCTTCAATTTGTTCATTGATTGGATGCAAAGATAGAAATATAGTCTATATGTAGATACGAAATATAATATATATATATATATATATATATATATATATATTAAATCATCACTAAAATATAATTATTTCTGTGTATTAAATTAAATATATATACTATAATTTAAAATATTTTTTACTTTGATTTTTTTTATTAACCAGTTGCTTAGTAAATCAAGTCGACATTATTTTTTCTATTTTAGTTGTTTTTTATGCGTTTATTATTTCACTTATCTAATTATACCAATTTTTTTCTTATCAACTTATACGGTTTATTCTTATTTAGTTATATCATAAATTAGATGATATGATGTGATATCCAAGATGGTATATATTATTAGATTCACAACGTAATAAAGATTAATTGTGGCAAATAATGTAAGTATTAGAATAAATTAATTATTAACTTACATTTATTTATAATTATATATATATATATATATTAAATTTATTAAAAAAATTATTTCTATACATTATTATTTTAAACTTATAATAAACTAAATACTTTTAACATAATTTAGACGTTACCCGCGCGGTGCGCGGGTCTTGCATCTAGTATTATTAGAAGACAATATCGGTTAAAATACGAATGATTTTCTTAACGGACAAACATTATCTTTTGAGATAGCATCAAAAATAATAATCCCTTGAAGTAATTTCTTTATTCCGTTATTGACATTTTTTGCCACTAATACTGACTTATTATATTATCTATAACAACATGACTCTTACCAGTTAATATTAACTCTTACAAGGGGAAGCATGGCTAGGTCTTAACTTAACTGACCAAAATAGGAGTGAGGGTGCAATTGGGTATAAAGATATAGTTGAGGTGTGAGCGTGCAATTTATTATTTTCACCTGTCAACTATCAAATGTATTCGGAGGGAAAGCAGGTTATATAAACCCAGCTTCAATCTCTTGCCAACACGACTCTCCATATCTTCTCTCTAGCCGCGCGGGACTCTCATGGATTCTTCATTGCACTCCTCCGTCATCATCGTCGGCGCCGGTGTCTCAGGTACACGTTTATCGTCCTTTCATCACAGACGTTGGTCGAAAATTCTATTTCTTACTCTCGGTGTGTTAACCGTCGCACTTTGTGAACCGTAATCGCGGATTCGGTAATACCCCAGGCATCTTAGCGGCGAAGGTTCTGGTGGAGAACGGAGTGGACGTCGTGATACTGGAGGCATCGGATCAGATCGGAGGGAGGATCCGGAGAGAGGAATTTGGGGGAATGAAAGTGGAGCTTGGAGCTGGATGGATCTGTGGCATCGACGGCAAGGATCTTAATCCAATCTGGGAGATGGCCGGAAAATTAGGGATTCGGACGTTATACTCGGATTACAGTAATGCGCGTTACCGTATCTACGATCGCAGGTCCGATTCCACCACCTTGCCACCTTATTTTTGGTAACTGCCATTATTGGCAGCGTGATTCAAGTTTCGCCGTTCTCGATCGTGACACAGTTTTTATTTTCTGCAGTGGGAAGATATTCCCGAGTAGACTCGCTGCTGACTCGTACAAGAAGGCAGTGGACTCGGCCATCGAGAAACTAAGGAGGGAGAAAGAAGGCGAAGAAATCGCAACAGCATCTGAACCGTCTCTGTAATATCTATCTCTTTTTCATTATCCTCATTATTGTAACTTCTCTTTATTTTTTAACCCATCGTCCTACTTTTTAATTCACGCTCGACCAAACTATTCTCAGGGCTCGAAGGATTCGGCATTATTTGTCTGGTTGATTATTATTATTATTTAAGTTTTACCGTAATTTTTGTTGTTGTTGCTGATTAGAACGCCCAAAACCCCTATGGAGCTGGCCATAGATTTCACTCTACATGATTTTGAGATGGCAGGTGCGTTTCTACTTTCTAGTCCAAAGTTTTTCGACTTCGATTTATGAGATTCATTTCCAAAATATATTTGGTTGTTTGGTTTTGTATATTAAAATTACACAAGGGTGGTTGTTTCGAACTTTATGAAATAACTCTAATAATAGAAATGTTTTCATCAATAGCCTATCTATTTTACACTATTATAGTGTATATACACCATCATAAAACGAGTCATATATATAGTTTATACTTTCTACACGGCAACAACAAGATTAACTTAAAGTCGGGATGATGTTGAGTGCAGAAGCGGTACCCTTACCAACTTTTACTGAGTTTGGATCAAAAGAATATCTGATAGCAGACGAGAGAGGATATGGGTACTTGCTTTACAAAATTGCAGAAGAGTTTCTATCTACTTCTGAGGGTAAAATTGTGGATACTCGTCTTCATCTCAATAAGGTACCAATAAAATTATTTGTACTCTACTTTTTTTATTATTTTCTTAATAATGAGTTAAATTGGACGGTATAGTTTTTTAAGATGATTCAAAATTCTGTCTTGGATCAGCTTTGAGTTACGATTTAGGTTTTCAATTTTTTTTTTAATAGTTTAAATGTTGTTTATCTATTAATAACATATTTTAATGTCATCGAAAGTTAGCTTCTATGATTCATTTTTAATAAATTATTATTATTATCTAATGAGAAAAGATATTCGCCCTACAAGGGCACCTATTTCTAACAGAAAAGAAACGATAGTATTAAAGCATATTGCATGGAAGTTGGTACGTAGTAGTCAAATCTGGACCCGTTTAAAAATAATAAGGGGCCGTTGGTGCAATTATATATCCTACCCTGCATGCATGCAATGCAATTCCTGGGTAGAAAGAATATTTTAATGGGTATTGTTGCAGGTTGTGCGGGAGATTCAACATTCCAGAAACGGGGTCAGATTGACAACAGAAGATGGCTGCATCTACGAAGCTGATTATGTGATTTCATCCGTTAGCATCGGCGTTCTCAAAAGTGACCTCATTTCCTTTTCGCCACCTTTGCCCGTACGTATCTTCCCTTTCCCCCTATTAATTAATTTGTTCCTGGAATCCCTTCCTTAATTGCGTATCTCAACTAAAACCCGATTGTTAATCTATCACAGAGGTGGAAGATAGATGCAATAGAGAATCTTGACATTTTGGTGTACACAAAAATCTTCCTAAAGTTTCCAAATAAATTCTGGCCTTCCGAGCCTGGATCCGAGTACTTCCTCTATGCCCATGAAAGGAGAGGCTACTACACATTTTGGCAGGTACAGATAACTAATTAGATATCATTTCTCTTCTGTCTTTTTAGTGTTGGTTATTAATCTGAATAGATTCTGTAAACAATGCCACATGATGAATCTGCAGCATTTGGAGAATGCATTCCCTGGTTGCAATATTTTGGTAGTAACCTTAACGAATGAGGAGTCTAAGCGTGTGGAGGCTCAGCCAGACCAAGAGACGCTAAAGGAGGCTATGGCTGCTCTCCGGGACATGTTTGGCCCGGATATTCCAAACGCAACAGATATACTTGTGCCTCGATGGTGGAGCAACCGACTCCAGCGTGGCAGCTATAGCAATTACCCCATCATCAACGATCGTAGCCTTGTTCGGGACATTAAGGTATACTCACCTTTACAAACACTAAACTATGTATGAAGATCCTAGGACATCAGAATAGATTGTTGCTTCAGAGATTTGATTAAAGATGTCATTTTTTTTAACTTGCTTCATTTCCCCAGGCGCCGGTAGGCAGGATCTTCTTCACTGGTGAGCACACGAGTGAGAAATATAGCGGTTATGTGCATGGAGCATATCTTGCAGGTGTAAAGAGTACTTATATATATACCCCATAGCAAACAGTTCATCTTTTTAACATAAAAAGACTAATTTACTTACTTTTGTTGATGTGATATTATAGGTATTGATTCGGGTTTATCATTATTGGAAGAAATGAGTAAGGAAAAGGGTGTGAATAGAGACGCTTCATCATCATCCTCCCAAGTCAAGCGAATAGAAGAAGCTTTAACTGGATCGTTATCGATATCACAAAATGATGTGGTCCCCACGGGATTGCATCAAAGCAGCAATATTGAACACCCCAAGTCCAAGCTCTAACCGTACGGGCCAGTAATTAGCACCGAAATGAGGCACTCTGATAATATACAATTATATTACTTGGTACGTACGTAATTGCCTAAGAAATTGTACCATGGGGGTGGGATTGGTGCTTCACTGGTTGCTTATGATTAGTTGTTTTGTTTTGCCAACATTATGATTAGTTGATTTGGTTTAGCTTTTAGAAATAATAATTACAAGTGAAACTTTTATTATGCATTGTTATCATGTGGTGGATGCTAATTGCATTACTTCTTCTCTAGTGCTAATCTTTTTTCCTTCTTTTTCTAAGGGACCCTTTCTTTTGTCTCATGGAATGGAAAGGATGCTATTATTCTCATCTTAACTGTGGCTTAGATGACAGTAAAAGGGTTGTCGCATTATATATTTAGTCTGAGTAGGTTCAAACTTCTCTAATAATAGAAAGATGATTTTATCCATTATTATAGACTCACTCGGTACCATATACGAGTGAGGGTGTAGAATAAAAATATTACGGATGTTGTCTTTTACTTAGAACCACCCTAAAAAAACATTATTATATCTAAATAGTATTGTCAGGTAATTGTGTCTAACGTTGTTTCTTAATGATGAATGAAATGTATCTTCATTTTGCATACTTTCATAGTCTCTAAATTTTTAATTGAAAGTGGGATGGAAAAATTGAACGTTGTAAGTTTTGCTCCGTTAAAATCGAATAAGTGAGTGAGCATAGCACGAGATCAATATTCTTCTTTGTTAACACTAAAAACACCCAAGTTTATATAGTTGCAAACATGTTGAAAGTTTGGTATAAAAAAAAAAAAAGAGCCATTGTTAGGTTTGTTATTGGACCACATATTATTATTGGAGAAACATCGGCCTAGTATGAAAAAGCCTCTTTGATTTTCGCCATTCGCTGCAGTTGTCGGTCGAAATTGATTAGAAGGCAGTCTAGATTCCAATAGGCCCAATATGTTATGCCTGGTTAATAACTAATAAGTTTCAATTACAAACCGTAATTCGATATTAAAAAAAAAAAAAAAACTAACCAGACATTCAGTTTTCGAGTAAATTGCAACTCGTTATAAAAGAGGCAAGTGTTTGCCGCGTAAGGTATATTGATGTATATCCAAGATGAATTAATCACAAAGTTGAAATGATTGTAGTTAAATATTTTCAATTGGACACTCATTTTAAAGGCGTCGTTGGAAATGTGCGGAGATCCAATTGAGCGTCCAATGAAGGTATTTCGTTGCAATTCGTTAAATTTATCGTCGAATCCATATAGGTTACACTTAAAACACTTCATGTGACTAGAACATACTCATTTCCATTTTCCAGTCCAATTTGAAGGATGTAATTGGAGTAGCATTTTGCACGAAAATTAAAATCTCAAGTAGCCAATTTTTTTTAATATTTAAAATTCGAATAGCGATTGGTAATTGGATCAAATCGTGATAGTAATTTAGTTAATAATTCATAATATAATTCTAGACAATTTCTAAGGATGACTTTTACTGCTACTACTATCATAATAAGTGATACTAAAGTTTGGGACACATTTGCAGGTTACTTGCCTTTGGGCTATTCCGGAATACTACAACAGTATGTATAAGGTTTCTTAATTTGTATATATATAGATAGATATAATAGAAGAATTGTTTGTGAGATGAAATTATTGTGTAGATGGTCTGGTGAAAAGGTTTATTCGAGAAAAATAAGGGGTTACTTTCGACCGAACTTCTTTAGGTTGTGATAAAGAAGATTTCGAGAATGACGTCAAAATCAAGGCAACCTTATAGCTTGCTTGCACATTGTGGGTACTGAGGGATGCAAATGGACTAATGGGAATTGGTGAGAGAGGGAGTTTTTTTTAGTGCATCAAATGGAGTTGATTAAGATCATATATTATTATAATTGATGTTTGAATGTATTATTAATTTGCAGGATTAGATGAAAAGTAGAGCCAAAGTCTCTCCTTGTATCTTTGAAGATTGCATCTCTCACAAGTCACAACAAATATGAATGTTATTTTGTTTCTTGATTAACAATAATAAGAAAGATTAGACATTAAAAGACAATATTAATGATAATTTTACACTTAAACAACTAAAATGTCCAAGGATGTATATTATTATTTAGGGTTAAGAAACTGGTCATCTAGCTAATTGTTGTTTCAACTTTAAAATGCTAATTTTTGGTATCTCAATCATCAATTTGTTTACTTTTTTTCTCTTAAAACTGACGAAACAAAAACATATTTTTTAAAGTGCCAAATAAACCTAAATCATAACAACAAATCTGATTCTTCAAAAAAGTTTAAAAAAAATCATATTTTTATTGTTTAAAATGTCAATTTTTACTCTAAAATCAGTTGAAAAATATGCAAAATAACAAATTTAATAGTTGAGTCACCAAATATGGAAGAATAACTAACAACATACCCTATAGATGAGACCATTTTTACAGTATTAACCTATTATTTATAATCAAGCAAGTGTTTACTTATAAGTTATAACCTCTAATGTCTTTTTATTGTTGCACTTACTCTCATTTGTGAACCAATCTCGGATTTGCACAGTTGGCAGCAAAATCAGTGTCGACTAAATGAGTTATGTTTTAGCACTCAGAATTGGCCTAGTTAGTAATAGTTGGGGTTTTCAGCCTGAGCTTAAACCAACTCTTAGACGTCGGTTGTGTCAGATCAATTGTGCAAGCTTACTTGAAGACCACTCAAGGCACCTTGTATCTTAATTTTACAATGATTTGTTTGAGTCAGCAGATTGTCAAGGCATTGCCTTATACTACTTCTTAAGATGACAACAAAATGTAGAACACAAAATGTAGAACACAAAATGTAGAACACAAAAAGTAAAGGAAATGGCTGAAATTTAATCAAAATCAGAATTAACAACGAATATTCTACACGCGACAAAAAGATTTATGAAGCAAACAAACCTCAGGTGCCTTGCAATGCAAACTATTCTCTCGTCTCGGTTTCTTGTTTGTTCTTCTTCTTGCTAGGCGAAGCCCCGACAAGCTGCTTCTTCAACAACTGAAAATACTTAATTTACAAAACATTACACGTTTTGAGATTCATAATTACGCTTTGTATTCGAGCATATCCTTTATGTTTAGCCGAATAGAAGGCCCCATTGAGGAGCACACATGAGCGCTCTTCCAGTATACTCCTTTAGCACCTGGTGGCTTGTTCACCTCAATTGATTTCTGTCACATTTACCAATATATATCCATTACTTCTCACAAAATGAAGTTCCAATACATAGATAGATAGAAAGCTACTTACTACTGCCGCCATAAAATTCACAATCAGATCTTCCTCAGTAAAATTCACCTTCCCGAATGGAATATGAACAATACCAGTTTTATCAGCTCTGAATTCAACCTTCCCCTGCTTAAATTCTGATATCGCCTGTAGTAACAACCATGTAATTAAATCCAATTTAGTTTCAAATTCTACCTACCAAAATATTCAAGCTTTTATTTTACATCAACAAAAACGGTGACAAGAATACCTGAGGTAAGTTGGCTGTGACTGTTCCCGCTTTTGGGTTTGGCATGAGTCCTCTTGGTCCTAGAATCTTACCTAGAACTGCCACCTGAGCAGAAAAGTTTGCATTTCTGAGATTACATTCTCCAAACAAAGTGACTAATGCCACTTTAAGCCAAATAAATAATATTCCGCACTCAAAATTTAAGAAGCACAGACAAGAATTTACACACATTATAGAGGCTAAAGTAGAGCTAGTTTAGGTCATGAATCATCAACTCCAAATGTTATTCGTCAGATAAATTCATTAATTCAACTTAGAATTTTGCAGTAGAAAAAAAAAGATTAAGGGCATGCTAAAGAACGTCTCTTTTTTTAGTTTACCATCAGATAATGAAAAGTAGCTTGTCATTAAAAGATTAACAGACTAACCTTAGGCATCATGTCTGGAGAAGCAATTAGTTTGTCGAAGTCCATGAATCCTCCTTTAATCTGCTCTATCAGATCCTCTCCACCAACGATATCTGCACCTGCATTTTTGGCTTCGTCGAACCTTTCACCTGTAGAGATATATGGTCATTATTGTAAACCCGGTGAAGTAGGAAAATTTGTATGAAAGTCCACTTCAGTATTTGCTCATTTCATTTCAAGGGACTTATCAAGGGAGAGTAGAACACAGGTATGAGAAAAATATATTGCTCCCTGTCAATCTTGTCTAACCACTGAATTCATAACTGAGAATAAAGAGAAACAATATACACTCGGGTCTCGTAATATCCAAGTATAAAAAGGAAAATCGTTCCTAATCATGTTATATGAACGCAGTCACGATATTAGGATTGTTATGCATAGAGTTCCTAATTTGAAATTCCATTCTTTCTTCGGGCCAAAAGAATTCCATTGGATACTATGATGGGTGGAGTTGAGAGACTACCTTGAGTAAGCACAGCCACCTTGACGGTTTGTCCAGTTCCTTTTGGCAAATTAACCTGAATAAGGGGCATTATGAATCAAAAGCATGCTACCAATCATTTATCACCTGAAAAAAAGTGCATAAATAACTCACAGTTGCTCTAAGCTGTTGGTCGTTGTACTTGGGATCGATGTTAAGACGAAAATGGGCTTCAACAGTTTCGACAAACTTTAAGTTTGCTGTTTCTTTCAATAAAGAAACTGCAGTCTTCAAATCGTATTCCTTTTTGTTTTCTCTTAGCTTTTGAATCTCCAAGAATCGCTTAGACCTTGTCTGCCATATAAGATGGAATAGCATTAAGAGCTTAATCAATACAATTGAGTAGCATTAGCAATTCACAAAGATCTTTACCTCAAAGTCTCAAACCTTAAATGACAATCTATTCTAAGTCTCACATAAGGATTAAACACTAAAGATTGTTCGTTCATTCTACCATAACTCGCTTCAAAATGAAAACAATAACTTGATAATCTGTAACTGTATTTCGATTTTAAGTCAATGTTCTTAGCTAATCACACAAAATCAGTCTCAATCATAGAAAACACGGAAATATATTGTACTGGAACCCTAAATTATATCTAATTAGAAGCCTTATCAGAAGAGCACATCACAGAATCATGAGAAATCACATTGAACGGAAACGCCAACAGAAACAAAATTTGTCATACTCTGTCTCTCTTAAGCGGCAGAGCAGCCTTTCCAGTCTTAGGTTTGGTAGTAGATACAGGGGCGACAGCAGCACCCTCGGTCGCTTCATCCACTTCATCATCTGCCACCTCCACTTCGGCTACGGCAGCAACGATACCGCAGTCTTTACGCCTCAATCCGGAATCTTGACGGAGGAAGAAGCTGACGCTTCGAGCCCTTGCTCCCCTCAAGCTCAGAGCTAGGGAGCAAAGAGAATTCGGCGCCTTGAAGGCGAGCATGGAGGGGTTGAGGTCTTGGGCACAAATGGCGGATGGGGCGTGTGCAAGCATGAGCGACGATGAAGGCGTAGCACAGGTCGCCATTGTCGAGTGCAGAGGGAAACAGTAGCTTTGTTCTCTGTACACAGTGAGGGGGTTCAATTTTGGGGGAGAGAAAGCCTTATCCAGAGAGAAACAGAAGAAGAGAAAGGAATGCGATAAGAAAGAGCACAGGCGAACGGATTCTGGTAAACTCTGTATTTTCGGAATTACCCTTGCTCGAGTTCTGCTTCTAAAACGGGTGCACTGTGCGCCGGGTATACAGAAAGATATCCCATATACGTTCGCACATCTCCACCTACTTTTTAAAATCTTGACACGTGAATTTGTGTAACTAATTTTATTAAAAAAAAAATTAAATTCTATTGAAATTAGTAAACATAAGAGTGAAAATGTTATATTAAATCTAAAAACACATATCAAAATCTTAACGGTGAGACACAATATAAACTATAAAAAGAGAAGTAGAAGATTTGCATCCCAAATAAAATCTAAAGATACATATCAAAATTATAATAGTGAGGCACAATTTGAAATATGAAAAAAGAAATAGAAGATCAGCATCTCAAAGTATTTACACATTAAAAAATATTGCAGCATTTTATCGCTTTATATCTTAAACAAATATTTCAAATTTGAAAGTAGAATAATCTTTATAGTTATCAATCTTAAGAGTGCAAATAAAATTATTCTAATTTTAAAGCAAATATGCACAATTTTAAATTAGGTACGCACCATAGTATAGACTAAATCAAACAAACTATCATTTTAGGTTTAGTATCTTCAAATTAAATTGTTTAGTCACTATTAAGTCGAGCAAAAATTACACCAACAAAATTATGTTCCAAAACATATGCAATTTTGAACTAGGGTTAATAACCTATGAATGGTCTGAAGTTTAACATATGTTAACCGGAGAGGTATGCATTTTAAATGTTGATTTGAGAGGTATGAGGTTCAACTTTGTTGATATAAAAAGTCCCCGTTAACTTTTTATGTTAAAACTGATAAAAGTTGGTCACGTGCTTGACATATGACCGGAAATAAAATGATATTCCAAAATTGGACTTAAAAAATTTCTTATAATTTATTCCATAACAATATGTCCTTCTATCAAAGTGTGCCCCTCACATGCTTGAAAAGAAAATATGAAAATGCCCTTAAAGCCACCCCGGCTCCGGCGACCACCACACCGACTCCAGCAACCACCACCCCAGCTCCGGCGACCACCACGCAACTCCGGCGACAGCCACACGGCTCCGATTGGGCCCAAATCGAAGCCACAAAGCTCTGATCTGGAACCACAGAGCTCCGATCGGAGTTTTGTGGCTCCGATTTGGGCCAATCGGGGCCGGTGGCTCCGATTTAGGCCCAATCGAAGCCGTGGTGGCAGTCGCCGGAGTTCGGTGGTGGTCGCCGGAGCCAAAGTGGTCTGAGTCGGTGTGGCGGTGGCTGGAGTAATTTGACTTCAGAGGTAATTTTGTCATTTCACAATTCCTAAAATAAGATATTAAATAAAACAAAATATTAAAATGGGCATGAATGTCATTTCACACAATTCTGTTAAATTTAACCATAAAATAGATGAAAAACCAAATTTCAACAAAGTTAAAACTTCAAACCTCAAACTTCAGACCTTTCATAGGTTATTAAGGCCGAGATTCAATGCAATGTAAATCGAATTGTCAGGCCACCATAGAGTAATATAAACCAAGCAAAAAAGCCGCCATTGATCGTTAGAGTAACAGATCATACACCGGTTGTTGGAGGAACTGAAACAGGATAAAATTATTGCTTGTACAGTCTGCTTGTACAAAATCTTGGGTCATCATCTTGTTAAAGAGCCCAAACTTCAAAAGGATGCATGCAACATGAAGCAGTACCTTAGAAATCTGAAAGATTTTATCTCAAATCCCTCATTGTGTCATAACAATTCAAAGTAACAGCTGAAAGATGCACAACAATGTGGTTCTTACAATTCTTACAAAATACCAGAGAAATAGTAGTACCCATTACTCATCCATCAATTATAGCATATGACTCCTTAATCCGAGATTACCTCTCTTCATCATCAGGCTTTCGATGGAGTTGTTTTCGGATCAGCTCCTGTTTTCACCTCACCGCCGCCAGAGCAACAGCCATCACCATGCTGATGTTGATGACCATGATGGTGGTGCTGATGCTGGTGGCGATGATGGTGGTGGATTTGCTTCCCCTTGAGCTCCTTCCGCATGTCATATGCATCTTCCCCGTCAGCATAGTACTTTGCCTCAATATCATGGATCTTGTACCCTAATGTTTCTGTGTACAGATTAAATGCAGCACGGTTGCTCTTCCTCACGTGCAATGAGACATACTCAGCTCCATACACCTGGTTTATGTACCGTAGATGTAAACAATTTCTAGTATGAAATAACAGAACGAGTGGTAAACGAACTGATAAACATCAAGTAATTAACAATTCACCCACAGAAACATACTATCACGTACTAGAATACCATATTGGTACAAAATGAAAGATTTAAAAAGGTCTGATAACTTTTAAAAGTGATGACTCAAGTACATATAATTCATTCAATAGGTAGAAAGTTGGAAAAAATATCCCAAGCATTCACCTAACACCGAGAAAGACCTAAATACAAGCATGATGCAAATTGATGCAAACTTCCATCAAACTAAAACAGATTATTGTGCTTCAGAGTCATTAAGGTTATCAGCAGCTCTAACTGTTAGAGATTGAAAACAGGAACAGTTATTTGTTTCAGCTAAAAGGGCCTCTTAATGTTTTTCTCAATCAGCATTTCCTGATCCTGAACTACATAAATTGCTCAATATCTGGCATAATCTGCGTCATTTAGACAGAAAGTTCCAGATGATATACAATGAAAGTTCCTAAAAAATCTACAAAACTCCAACTAGGAGAGTGCTGCATTAGCTAAAAAATAACACCGGGAAATTACTGTGCGCTCTTAATTCAATGGAATCAACCAATCACAACCTTGTACATGTAAGTCCAACTGAAGTTGTGAATTGTGATTGACATCTATGGTCTAAGACCAACCAAAATTTTTTCAAGAACTTCCTGGTCTTTTCACGGAATTGTTTCAGTATACGAATAACTATCTTGAACACAACAGTACAAGTCACCCAACTCAGAAGGCATTGCTGAAAATGCGTGAAAAGACATTTTGAAATATGAGTAACAAGAAATTGAATTATTTGAGCTTATGTACACAGCTTATAAGGGTTTTGCATTTGGTGAAGTATCTATGGAGCAAAAAAAACATTTCGGCCGAGAAGAACTGGGCAAAAATGGCAATATATTTCTTTCAAGTGTTCTTCAAATTGGGGATGTTAGACAATTCTTTCTTTGAGTAGTCAAATAAAAAACTGCAACTAACATTTACAATCTAAAGTCAAGCAATGACTCCAGAAGACACTGCCTAAACTCCATCATTTTCCATTAATCAGGAAGAAGAACAAACAGCCGAAGAACTGAACCATTGGTGCAGATAAGAAAATGAACCTGTTCCATCCCGTGCTGAGCCGCGGTCATGAGCTTGGTAGCGAGCCCAAGCTTGCGGTGAGTTCGCAGAACTGCTAGAGAAGTAATATGACCATGGCATTCGTTAGTTTCCTCTTCCATCTTCGCCAACACATACCCTACGATCTTGCCGCAGTCCTCCGCCACATAAAGGAGCTGAGGCCAGGAAAGGATGTGATAAAAGTAGTACTTCATTTGGTAGTTCTCCGGAAGGCACATCAAATTACAGGCCTGCATCGCCAGAAGATCGTCGACTGTGGCCTTGCGGATGCACACCATGGCGGAATTTGGTTGTCGATCGAGACCGAGGATTAGGGTTCGCGGAAGGAAGACTGCCGTTTGGTGATGGAGAGAAGGCTGCTACTGGGCCTGAGGTTTATGTTATACGTTGGGATAATTACAATATTGGTCCTAAACTATGAGCAATGGTAGGCTAAGTTTTTTTTTTTTTTTTCTCGAAATATACGTGGTTAGGTTTGAGTAACTTAACTATTGGACCACGACCATGTCAAAGAGATGATGTGTGTTAAAGGGTAAATGAATTGCCTCAATTTTTACTAAAAGAAAATATTGTCAGAGGATATGGGCTTTATGTTTTGCTTGACTAATTGAAAAAATAACCAAAATACCTATGTTTGCTAATTTAAATATAAATATAAGATATTGGAGTTTCAGATTTGAAAATACAAATAGCCAACTTTCTAAGAGCATCCACAGTGGTATTACGTAAATATAACGTAAACGTGGGTCCTATATGTTTATTTAAGTAAAGCAACAAAATATATCTACAGTGGTTTTACATAATATTCCTTAAAGATGGGACCCACGCGTAAATTTATGGTTTTACATAAAAACATTCCTTAAATATAAGTAATGCACTATGTATCTAATTTTTTATTATAAATTAATTCATTTTATAATTAATGCTAATATCTTATTGGTGGTTGTTGAAAAATTTAATAATAAAATATATTTAAGGAATATGTTTAAGTAATACGATTGCAGAGAAAATATTTTTTACGTGTGTCTTAAATTTACGTATTACTTAAAGTGTACATAAATGTCTACGTGTCAACTTTAAAGAATACAATTTATGTAAAACCATTGTGGATGCTCTAAGTGCACAATGAGTGTTGTGCAATTATCCAAAACGCTACATCAAGTAATTAGCATTAATTACGTAGCGCACTTACGAGATGCGCGACCAAAAACGGAAAAAAATTTAGACACGTCATAATTATGCTGCGCATCTTGTAAGTGTACTACGTAATTAATGTTAATTACTCATTCTAGCATAAATTAATGCAATCCATCGCACTCGATAGTTGCGCAACGCTTGTTGCGCACTTGGGAAGTGCGATATTGATTATTGTCGTTTCTGAAATTCACCGTACCGTGATTTGAGTTAGCAAACATAGGTATTTGAGCAATTTTTTTTTACTAATTCAGATAATTACACGTGTGTATTGCATATATATAACAAAAATTTAGGAGTTATCCAAAAAATATTGAAAATTAAATTAATTTTTTTTAATTTTTTATTACTTTAGTTTAATATAATATTTAATTATAATATTTATGATCTGTTTCTTTTAATATATTATACATGGAATGGAATAGATGTAAGAAAATTACATAATATTTAATATATTTCTAATTTATATTATATATGGGTACATTAAAAATTAAGATAGCTAATCAGTAATAATATTGATATGATATTTTAGTATGTCATAATGTTTTAAAAAAAACATATACATCACAATTAATAACAACTAGTAATATTTTGGAATCAATAATAACTAGTAAACATATAATATTTAAAGACAGGTATATATAAAAATGGAAAACAATGGAATTTTTCTATTATATAATTAGGTCTGCAGAATCAGTGAGTAGGAAGAGGAGAGCCAGAGAGGAAGTGAGCAATGAGAGCAAGAGATATCTTGGGTTTATAGGTTGGGACTTGATGACCTGCCCCTCTCACTGTTGCAAATGTCAAGTCTCCATTGTATACTTGTGTATAACCAGCCACCTAGTAATATCCCAAGTTAAAGCTCTCTAGAATCTTTAATCATAATAATAATAAAGACAATTATATCAAGGATTAACAACCTAAAAAATAATATGAAGTATGTGATATGTGTTTTGATTTAGTGTCTCGACTTTTTTGTAATTGTAATTCGATGCTTAAGATATTAGATTTATTGCTTTCCATTTTTCTTTCTGATTTTCTAATTTTTGCGTTAAAATTGACATTTTAAAATTGCAAAAAGTATATGATTTGTTGCTTTATAATTTATGCTTCTTTCATGCTTTAAAAATAAATTTTTTATTCCGTCAATTTTAATAGAAAAAAGATTGTGAAAGCAACAAATCTTATATTTCGGACATTAAATTGCGACAAAAATAAACCCGAGACATACTAAATGGCAACACATCTTATATTTCATACTGATTTTAGGTTGTTATCCTAATTAATATTAGGAGTAGTAGGAGACTAATTACCTCTTTATCATCAAACCAAGGGTACCATGCAGTCTTGGTTGTTAGGTTCATCGAATCGATAGTGTACCTAGTCGCCGTGACAGGTATTATTCCATCCGTATCCCCGCTGCACACATTATTCCACACCGCATAATGGAAAATATCAAAACAATAAAAAAAAAATTGCCATAAAAAATCAAAACAATAAAATTACACGTTTTAAAATATTGTATATATATGTTACCTGAAGATCCAGACTCTGAGACCATTAGCCATGAATTCATGAAGAAGTGGGACAACACTAGTTACGGAATCGGTCCACCTAATGTCGGCACATGATTCCCACTCGTATTTCAGTTTTGTCACATTAGCATGAAGAGCTTCCTGAACTTGGGGTGTATTTAGATATGCATGCACGTAATTATCATTGCATGGGTCAAACTCGTTCACCTACATAAAACACATTAAATTAGTTAATTAATTGATTAATTAAGACCCTAATTAACAACATAATACGTACGTATATGGATGTTGCTATATCGTGTGAATTTTGTATAGAAAGTAATATAGGATCCCATCAAGTACCAATACATTTGTTCACTTACTTTTTTTTTTCATACTTTTTATTAAAATTTCACATTTTAAAGATTTACTCTACATATATATATATATGCAATTACTTACAGAGGCCTGTTTGGGACTGGGAGTGAGTCCTTGAGAGTGGCACAAGGGGTAGTAGATGTTGTAGAGATCAAGTACGTTAGATGTCTGGTTATCGACTAGTTTCATGGTTTGGATACACGTGGCTGAAAATTGAGCATTGGGTGTGAAATCGCAGTTTGTCTGGATTTGTTTATGAAGCTGGTCGGATATCAATGAGTGCGTCCACAAGTAGTCGTAGTTTCCTGGATAATCAGTCGCGTCGTTGATAGCCGCATTCCCAATCTGTGACATAATTAAATAAATAAATTAAACCTACATTTCAGCATCTGTTATAAAATTAGGGCCGGCAATCTAAACCAAGATTTTCCCCATACAAGTGCTAACACAATTTTGACACGATAAAGTTGTTGAGACTAAGATATTTTAGCTCAAAACTATTAAAATACTACAAAATGATTCAAAAACAACATCATACGTTCAAATCTTCATTTTTTTTATAAAATAAACCAATATACTAGGATAAGATTGTTAAGCTTATATAACATTAAAACTAAATATCATACAAACATGTCAATATGTGTGTTTTAGTTGTGTCCACGAAGTTCTGAATTGATTGAACATGCTTATTAACTGTGTTTTAACATAGTGAGAAATTATCAACCCTATGTAAAAATTGCGGTTATTATTTTTGCTCCCTATTTTTCATTCACTTCTTTTAATAATATAAGGAGATAATTAATAATGTGTAGGTAGCTGGGTGTATATGTAACTAATAAACTACACTTACGATGATTCCTTTGAGGTTGATGATGTTGTTACGGTTGAGAGTACGATTATTCATAGAGAGGATAAAATGGGCAAGCTGAGGGACGTAATGGCCAGCGTAGCTCTCACCAGAAATGTAAAAATCTCTGTGAATATACTCGGGAAATCTCTGGAGCCAGTTTCGGAGGAACCAGTAGTTGTCGGCCGCCGTGGTGCGGTCACCGGTGTCGGAGGTGGTGTTGGAGTAGGAGAATCCCACACCAGCAGGAGACTCCAAGAACAACACGTTTGCAACTGCCACAGCACGTTAATTAATTAGTTAATTTCGAATGCATCCATATATATGATAATAATAATAATTAATTACGTTGATTAAATAAAGTTACCCTTATTCCATGCATATATGTTGTTGAAGAGAGTTTTGCCATCACTTTTAACGCGAAATGGTCCAAGCTCTTGCATTGCTCCATATGCCAAAGAAGAGCAACCAGGACCTGATCAGGAATGAACGTCATACCAAAATCACATGTTAAAGTTAAAAAAAAAAAAAATCACTTGTAATTAACAATATTTGCGATTTAAGTTGCTCCATATTATATAATTTGCGCTTATAAATAAGTGAGTTCTATTTTACGATATAATAATAAAATCGTTACTAATTTATGTTTTGCTCATAAATTTAATTCGTTTAAATGAGTGTGAAAATTCATTATATGTTTTAAAGTTGGGGTAAAAAATTGTGTCATGCCAAAATAATGATAAAGATTTCCGACAATAACTATATACTTTAAATCCTTAAATCCAATTAACTATAAAAATATTGTTGCCCGAAAAAATAATACAGAATTTATTTTAAACTTTCACAAAAAAGAGTCAATTTTGATACGTTTAATTATTTAAAATAATGAAAAAGAAATTATTTCTTAGATTATATATGGTATGTGTATATATTAATACCTTTTAATGAACGAATCCAATATCAGTATATAATAAGGTAATATTTGCTTAAATTATATCTTACTATATTGTTATGGACAAAAAAACATCTTACTATATTGTGACGACATTCCATATGTAACATTGTGAATACAGTACAAACCCTATAGTCTCGGTGCTGTCAGCCGACTATATGATAATTACAAAATTATAAATTTTTCTTTATTTTTGTTGTTTAATAAGATAAAAATTACAAAATTGTAAAATGCATAAGGACGATTGTCACGTTACGTACCTCCATTAAGCCAGAGAAGAAGAGGGAGAGACTCCTTTAACTTGGAATTAGCCTCGACAAAGTAATAAAAAAAGGCTCGACCTTTCGAAGCATCAACCGTAACATAACCACCGTACTGGTCGAAATCGACGCTCGGTTGTCCCGGCAATCTAACAATCTTGTCCTTCTCCTTCAAATTAAGCTGTGAATAAACCCTATTTGTCGAACTATCGCCCAAACCCTCGGCATCGAGCTCTTGACTAACGAAATCGAGACCGTTGCTCCTATCGATGCCCGGCGTCGTTTTGAATAACTTTTCGCGGTTAAACTTTACGAGAACCTCGGCTTCATTAGTACGTGCATGGGTTTTTTGTGAAATTACCAACACAATGGTTAATTGGAAGATGAAGGTGAAAAATAATGGTGATGGACGATACTCCATATTTTGGTGGAAGAGAAAGGGTTTGGTTTGGTTTGGTTTGGAAACATGTATTTTTATAACAAAATTGAACACGCAAGACACGGGAAATATTAGCTATTTCTACCCATATATTTAACAGAAGACGGTAAATACGAGAAAATCTCTATATCCAACGAGGCGTGTAGTTAATTATTGCAACCATCCAATGCAATGCATTATGGAATTGGAATATACATTGAACCAAATTTGATTTTGTTAGATTTGGAGAAGATAAATCGTAATTTCATTATCTTCATTGGAGAGAAGAAATTAATCATGTTTTGGAAATAATTAATTTTTTGGCCGACAAAAACGGAGATAATCGATCTTAACTATATTTGAAGATGTACATATGATTCGACTATATATTTGATAATGTACATATATTTGACTATATATTTCGACTATATATTTGAAAATGTACATCAGATCTGACGGTTAGTAGCGTTTTTAGAAATAAGTTTAAATGAAGTGTCGTTGCATTAGTCTTTAGAAACCATCAAATGGTTTTACTTATTTTTATTTTTTAAATTGTCACGTAAACATTCGTAAATAATATTTGTTCTCTAATTATTACTTAAATATATTCTTTAAATATATTTTATTATTAAATTTTTCCACAAACAATAATAAAATATTAGCGTTAATTATAAAATGAATTAATTTATAATTAAAAATTAGTTACATAATGCATAATACATTTCTAAAGTTTAAGAAATATATTACGTGGGCCTCAATTTTAAGAAATACTATATAAAATTGTAGCACATTTTTATATAAAAAACGTTAAATCCACATTTAAATAATATTATATAATATCATATTGATGCAAGTAAATTATAGTATATCAATTAGAAATATCAGATTTTTTTTACAAGGAATAGCTTAATCGGTACCACGTTTCTTCATTAGATTAGATGTCCGTTCGACACACCTCCACTAAATTGCGGGAAAGTACACAACCAATGACTGACTCTACCCAATTAAAGAAAAATCCATATTACACTTTTAAATTAATTAGGTCTATCTCTTGTAACGGATTTTGATCTCTACCATTTTAAGGGCAAATGGACTAAAGTCTAAATCTATCTATTTCTTAATAGACGTGCAAGGTGCAACCAACATCTATAATATTTAATATATTTTTATTATCATAATATAAGTAAATTTAAGATATATATATATATATATAGTATGTTTTATGTAAATTCATATAAGAAAAGGCTACTGAGTATTACTGTACAAGGAAATTAACGTTCGTTAGTTAAAATATTCAAATTTAGAAAATGTTATAATACATAAATATAATTATAAGTAATAAATTAAATAATTACATTGTTTAATTAAATGAATTTTTCAAGTGCATTTAGAATTTGAATTGACAGTGTACTACATAAAATTAAGGGTTAACAGGTCTTTTGGTTCATGATGTTTGACGATTTTTGGGTTTTGGTTCATGATGTTTTTTTTTCCTAGTTTTGATCTTATATGTTTGCATATTTTTCTAGTTTTGGTGTCAACTCACCCCCAATTGGATTAGGTCCAATTGGACCAGCCTGGGCTAGCCCAGGGCTGGGTCGATCCCAGTTGGGGTCGCCTGGTTCGGTGACTCCGACCGTGATCGGACAAAGTCCTTGGCTAGCCCAGGGCTAGGTCAATTGGACCTAATTGTCCAATTTGAGGTCAATTTTAAAAAGTTGGGACTAAGTTGAACAAAAAAAGAGTTGGAAGTATTAGAGGGATTAAAAATTAAACAAAATTAAAATTTTATGGTGGATTACGTGACTTGCACATGTTACTTAACGGAAAATATGTACGGAATGTAACAGAAATACCAAAACTAGAAATATATACAAACATATGAGACCAAAACTAAGTAAAAAAAATGTTATGGACCAAAAACCAAAAGTCGTCAAACATCATGGACCAAAAACCCTAAAATTAATAGAGATTTAAGCAATGAATAAGCCAGCAATTTATTTTTGTTGAATAAAATCTTCTCTTTTTAACCCATTAAGAAACCAAACTCTATGGATGGTTCCAACCTTTCTGGACATTTCTATCATGCTCCAAGAGCACCATACTTTTGATAAAAAAAAAATTCTATTTTTCTATTGCCCTAAAAGTGAACCCTAGAGGGAAATTGATATTATTAATAGTATGATGCAAATATAAGGTGTGGTTAAAAGATTTCATATTTTTTCATACTTTTAAAGTTTTACATATATTACAATTAAGTCCACCGTAGTAATATAAAACCAAGAGCATGAGCATGGTAGAAAAATCCAATCTTTCTCAACCAAACATCAAAAACTCATCATTGACATCATTTTTGGCCAAGAGACTATCGGATAGATCATCGGAGGCGGTAACGACGATCGTCTCGCCTCCGTTGTGCCGTCTCTCTCTTTTCCACAGCTGTCGCCCGAGCCTCCACCGTCATGCTTGAGCCCTGATACGTGCCTAAGTTTGGGGTATAAACTATATAAGAGGCTTTATTAGTGGGTTTAATAGTTTAGGGGTAAAGTTGAGTTAATGAATAGTTGAGGGTTAAAGTAGAATTATTAGTTTAGAGTTTAAGTATGCTGAAAGCTTGTACGAATGATGTTATGAATGAAGAAATGAATTTCTTCTATACTTTCTCTCTCGATTCCGGGTTTTTCTACCATGCTTCAAAAGCACCATGTTTTTGGTTTTTTATTACTATGGTGAACTTAATTGTAACTTATGAAAAACTTTGAAAGTATGAAAAAAAATATGAAATTTTTTAACCACACCTAATATTTGTATCATATTATTAATATCAATTTCCCTCTAGAGCTTACCATTAGGGCAATAGAAAAATACAAAAAAAAAAAAAAAAAAAAGCATGGTGCTCTTGGAGCATGATCGAAAGGTCCCTCGATTCCTCTCTTTTCTTCATCTCTTCTGAACCCGATCAATTTTTCTGTAGGGTTTTCTTATCTTCATTACTGATTCATTTTTACGATCAATTTGGATCGTAATAAGCCCTCCATAGCTGCATATCGGAACAGAATGAACGGTAGGAAGTGAGGCAAATCAATAGCATGGATCACGAGGGAGGCTGGGAAGGGGAAGTTTCTTTGAAGATCTGAATGAAATGAAGAATTAGGGGGAGTGGGAAAGGCTAAGGGGAAATTTCTTTGCGTATCTGAAGCAAATTTGCTTACTTAACAGTCCGGTTCAAACCGGGAACCAAAGACTCAGTCGGTTCAGTGTCCGGTCGGGTCTGATAACACTGGTATAGACTGTCTGGAAGACCTCACCTAGTGTCTGTTCATGTTGATTCGAAAGCAGAAATTTTAAGTTGAATACAAAAGAAAAAGAGGGTTAATAAAAGTGTGTTTTCATGTAGTGTTAATTGAATAATTTAAACTTACCAAGTTGAGATAAACTTGAAGTCGTCAAGTATGACACCGAGTCAAACTCGGACTTGAAAAAATTAAACTCGATTGAGCTGGAACTCAAGTAAAATTAATCAAGTCGAAACGAGCTTGATAGATACTCGAGTTGACTCAGCTCTCGATTATACCTCTAACCCTGGATGACCTTCCAGCCCAAGATATGGTCCGGAAAGGGACCAAAACCCATGGAGCCGTTGCAGAACATGATGAATGCTTCCTTTAGAGACAATGCAAGAATGGAGTCTTGGCTTCACTTTGTTGAGAAATATCTATAAATACACAAATGTATCAAATGAGTTTCTACATATGTAGACTATGGGGAGCTACTCTTGACGGAATCTGCTAATGCATGGAAAGGGATATGGGTTCCAAAGATCCTAAGGAGTTTTAAGAACAGTTTTGTGTTCAATTATTTCTAATTTTACTGCTCAAAATTCATCATAGCCGTTTATTATTTTCAATCATTACTATTAATTTGTGTTTACTTTTACCAGGTTAATCCAGCTATTAACAATTAAACCGTCATTATCATAATAATTGTTGAAACTTTGAGTTTTAGTGTTTGTATGATCTAGTATAAATTTCTTTTATGCGAAATTTATATTATTTTTAAATTCTCTAGTTTTATGTGTCAAATTATGAATACTGTTATAAATTCGGTTATGCATATAGTTATGAACAAATATAGGTATATAGGGGTAAAACATAGTAAAAAAACTATAGTTATGGATATTATTATTCTTATAGAATGCAAGTAAAAATATGGTATTTTTATGATATTCCTAAATCTCACACTAAACCCATACGGCCAATCGGCCATACTGTTTGCAACTCTAATAAAGAACAGAGTTTTTTGGGCTAAAAAAAAACAGAGTTTTGATTAATTTCACCAATAGCCTTGGGCCCAAAAAAAAAATCAACAGCCTCTCTTTTCCATAAGAGCCCAAACAAAAGGAAAAAAAAATCCAGTTTTCAACTGGGCCAACAACAATTTGCCCAAAAAAGCCTAAAATTGCAGCGGCGTCCCTAATTTGTTAATTAGTTTGTACCACATCGGCAGGTTACAAGGAAGAAGTAAGTTGTTGCAGCTAATAAAAGAAGGGGATGGGACATTGAGCAAATTACTTACCTGGACGGGCTCAATGGGCGAACAAGAAGGCTCATGGGCTAGGCTTGTGACCTCCATTGCACTTTGGAGGGGTGCCTGCCTAAGATCTACCCAAGTGGTAGAGTCTACGTCATAATTTGTGGCAGAGGGGGTCTGCGTTCGCGCGACCCCTACCAATTTTTAGTATAATTTTTTTTGTTTAATTAAGATATTTAGGATGAATTAATACTCGTTTAAAGAATGATTGGTTAATTTTATAAATTAAAAGAGGATTTTTCAAATATTTTATTTATGACTCCAAGAGCCTTTCCAATTGTTAATATAGATGCCTAACTTATTAATCATGGCCATAACAAATAAATTCTGTTAAATTGTAACTCAAATTGAACGTAGATACCTAACTCCTCTCATTCACAGAAATTCCACTATCTATCTATTTACTAAAAATAATAATCCAGCTACTTAATTGTATTTTCGGGTAAAATTCAACTAGCTATTTAATTATTGACCATTTTTCTTCCAAAAACTTACACTAAATGGCAAAGAACAAAAAAACAATTTGTAAAAAGTTGAGTCAGAAATCCAAATGGGAATGACATTCAAAGTCTAATGGTTGCAGATTCATTCCTATTCATCATCATTCCAATAAATTCTTCAACAGAAATATCATCTCCTCCACCACCTAACATTTCTCTATCTCAAATTACATTAATAATGCAGTTACAGCAAGCTAAGCTAAACATACATTAGAGCAACTTGAATACACGCCCCGAGTTGGTCGATGAGTTGTTCTCTTTCCTTTTCCGGCTGCCACTGATGTTTGGGGGCCTGGAAATCAAATTTATATTCATCACCCATTTGCTGAACAAATTAAACCCAGGAAAAATATGCAGTAGAATTATATACCCAAGATACAATGTTGTGTCTGAATCTTTGTTTTCGAATGCTTCATCTAGCTCCAGCATTTCTGCATCGAAAACAGCAGCAACTCGGTTCAAAGAACCATTCATCCCTTCACCAACATCACAATCTAGACTGTTCGAATAAGGAAAGAAACCTCGAAGCTCCTCAATCTGGAAACAACACCAACCTAATATAAATGAGAATTCTATCGACGAGAATAATGCGATTCTATAAGAAAAAATTCTAAAACATCATATCAAATCAAATTTATGAAATTAAGTATTATGTAAGAAGTTGCCTGTTTGCGCAGAGTTTCATTCTCCAGCATTGCACGCTGCTCCTGAAATTAAGCTACTTTCAGTAAATTCGTACACTTAGATATTTTAAAAGATATGGGTTTTGTGATAATATATATATATACCTGCAGTCTTGATTGTTCTAGTTGCTCCATTAGCCATTGCTCCTGAAATATGTGAATAATGACTCTCAACTATCTATCATAATTATTTTTTTTGCAATAATGTAGCTCTTAGTTAGGATATACGAACAGACCTTTTTCTCCCGAACAGATGATAATCCATCATTTATTTGTTGTTCTAGGTCTTGCAACTCCTTTAGGCTCACACCAGTGAAGTCCTTTCCATCAAGGCTTTAATTAATTGAAAAAAAAAAGAAGAAAAATACTTTGGTCATCTGCAATACCAGAATACTCAAATGGAGTATAATGCTAAAGAGAGAGGACATACAATTGTCTCACTTGTAGCTGAGCAACTTCCTCTTTGACTGCAGCTGACTCCTCCTCTTCCTTCTAACGAGAAACAACCGATAGTCAGATATAAGTTACACATATTCTTCATGTTATTGATAAAGCATCAATTTTTGTGCCAAGAGCAAGGGCAGAGGCATACTACATAATGGGGGGCATCTTTCCCATATGTGAGTATATAATTCATGTATAGTATACATGAATGATGCAAAATATAGTTGAAAACCTGTTTATTCAGAGAAAAAATAATCAATATTTGATATTTATATCTAGTTTTTTAAACAGTGAATCCCATTTATAAAATTTTGGGTCTGTCATGCTCAAGAGTTTATCATATATTGCCTGCTTCTTAACATTCACATAGAGAAGAAATGGCAAGATAATTGATCTACCACAATATAAGCATCATAAATTCAACTTCAAGTTAGAAAGATATAAATACTAAAGAAGGAAATACCTCGGATTTGTATTCCACAACCATCGACTCAGATGTATCAACACACTTATTGTATCTTGTAAGAGTATCTTTCATGCTGCAAAAGTATGCAAACACATAGACTCATCAGAAATGAAAACCCATGTAAAACATATATTCATTTTCTACTCATGCCACTGTATATATAATCTAAAACTTGAAAGCTGAAAGAGTGGAATCACATCTAATTGAACAGTCACCATCCAATTTTAGATAGAAGGCTAAAAATGAATGCTTTGTGTGTAATTTGTGCATCTATCAAGTTCAGGAATCAATATTTTCCTCCGAGGATAGTTAATATCTTTAGATCTTTAATGAAAAAGAAAACAGAGTAGCTAGATTTGGAACACCATTGCAAAAGGAAATGAATTCATCATCAAAATCACATCTTTATGACACCAAGGGAAATTTTTAGGACACCTCTCAACTAAAGGAGTGGCAGTTTGTGAGAAGTGATTGAGAGGGCTTATAGTCAGCAATATTCAAGATATGAATGTCCTGAGTTCCAGAAGAAACACACTGATATACATAATACTACTACCAAGAAATTGAATTACCCAATGAAGTAACTTCAGTCCATAGCTTCAAAATCTTCCCTTTTGGAAATTAACTCTTAAAAGCTACAGAGCATGATTCAAGGGCATAAACAGCAAACTCTAAACATACATAACTTAGCTCCATGGCCTTCATATCCCACAACAATAATATATAACTAAAAATCAGGAATAATTCCATGAACATGGCAATTAATCAAGTAACATGAAGAGTTGCAGCATTAGACTAATTAATGTGCCGTATCGGTAGCCAAATTCTAACATGACCAGACATTGCATCTTGAATTATCTCAAATCATCACTTGAGAAGAATGGTAAGCTCAATTTTAAACTAAATCAGTGCTTTTTTCCGTTTAGCGAAACATGCAAGCATAAATCTTGAAGCACCATTCAACAGAAAAGAAGATGAGATGCAGAAAACAGTGGAAAGAGCAGTTGATGGTGCACATGCAAGCATGTTTTATGTAAAAAAATAGAACTTTTTGTTTTGTGGATCAGTATGGAATATACGTACCCGGAACTGGAATATTCATAAAGCTTGCCAGTATTGGAGAAGATAATGACAGCAACCTCAGCATCGCAGAGAATAGCAAGTTCTCGAGCCTTCTTCAACAACCCACCGCGCCTCTTGGAGAATGTGACTTGCCTGCTGTTCGCATTCTCAATCTTCTTGATCTCAATCTTCCCTCTCCCCATTATTTCTCAAGAATCAGCTAATCAAAGCTCTCCAGAATCAATTTCAAACAAAACCCACAGAAATTTATCCACAAAATCAAGAAAGGAAGGATTTTGATCCTACCTCTTTTAAGAAAAACAACAAATTAAAGAAAAAGGAAAAAGCTGGGACCTAGCTAGGTCTGAGTGTGTCTCTGGGCTCCAGTACTATACTTGGAAATAGGGAGCTAATTTGGGAGAGGTAGAGATGGAGAAAGAAAGAGAAGATGGAAGGTAAGAAGCAATGGACAGAAAAAGAAAGGCGTTTTTTTTCACCAAATGGCAGCACTACCTGGAAACGGCAAGTTTGCTTGTTGCATGGCTCTGTAGACAATGAGAGTTGTGCATGCTTCTCCCTTTTGCCACATTTGACTCCTCACTGTTTTCAATTTAATGAGGGTGGGACCCATAGAGGCGGCCTAATTTCTGTGATAGTCGTCTTTCTCTATGACCCTCTGTTTTTTTGTTTTGTTTTGTTTTTTTTCATATTCTCTCTATATATATAGTAAATGCATTGCCAGATTTGGTATCCTTCTGGCTACTGTCATTACTAGAGATGTGTGTGATAATTCCATCAGTTTTGCCATTTTCAGAAGTGCAGATTTTAATTGCTGCATTTGGAAGGGATGGATGATGTGTGTTCCAATAGTACTTAGCTGTAGCAGTTTCGTGTCTTTTTCTCTAGTTTTTAAATTCTATATGCTTTGTTTGTTAAGGAAAATTCTCTTTAGTGTAAAACTGATCAGTCAAATTTAACAATAATAAGAAGGTAAAACGTAACATTTCCCCAAAAATTTTAAAATATTTTCCCAAATATAAAATTGAATAAAATCAACAGAGTGATCATAATTGGACCCGACCAGCGGCGGCCGAATTAGGCCACAAATCTAAAACCATCGCTAAATTGACATAGTCATGGTTCGACCTATGGCTAGGTCGGACCACGGCTAGGGTCGCCGGACTTTGGTGATCCTAGTCATGGTCCGACCTAGCCATGCGTCTGACCATTGCTATGTCAATTTAGCTTTAGGGTACGGTTGGAAATGTTTAGGAACTAAATGTCAAAAATAAAAAGTTATGGCAATATATTTTATGACTAAACTGCAAAATATAAATTTGAGTATAGACATGTACAAGTCACGTGATTATTTAACGGTCAAACTTAAATATTGACTTACATATACACCAAAATGTACAAGTTGCAAACAAATTGCACCATAAGTAAAAAAAAAAAACATGTTGCACTAAAAACCGTTAAACATGTTGTAATAAAATACCAATTAACCCTTTAATTAATTAAGAGGTCAATAAGAATCTCGCCAACTAGAAATTAAAGAAAAAAAATATATGAGAAAGGGTAAAATCAGGGAGGGAAAATAAAGTGATATAGTTTAGGGTGTTACTAATTGCGGACATAGATTCAATAAATGCACACAGCTTATTTTGGAACTCACAAGCTTTTAAAGTAAAACAACTCTTTTTTTGTGATTCAGGAGTTGGTGAGGGGATTTCTAAATGTAGTGTTTATTTTTCTGATATGAATTCAAAATATGGTCCCTTCATTCCCCACTTAATTTTTACATTGGGACAGAAATGCAATGATGACAATTTTACGAGACAATCTAGACTTTCTCTGCCCTGTCACCATTACTTTCACGGTTTCACCTAATCATTTATTTGTTTATAGCAAAATAGAAAATAAATGATTCTTTATTAGGCGGTGAAAATAAAATAATTAGGACTATTCACCCATTTACCGCAATGGTTAATCGCAACATCGTGGTGATGTGTGGTTATAGTGATGAGTTTTGTATCCATAATGGTTATGGTATTGAATCTATAACCGCGGTTATAACCTTATTAACATTATTAATATTTATATAAATATTAATCATATCTTATGATATGCATTCAATTTAGATAATTTCTTTTTCATCCTTTCAATATATTGCTTCTATTTGAAACATAATATATATAAATTAGTCTCAATCCTTCAGATTATCATTCAGACGGCCTCAGTTCACTTATTTACAATTAGTTGCGATAACCCTAAAATGATTAAATAAGTGTTTTTTTTTAATTAAGTGAATATAATTATGTTTAATTTGGATTTCATGTACGAAACAATGAATATAAATGTATATTTTATTTGGATTTTTTTTGTATGAAACAAAGATTTTAAGTAGGGCAAATTTTAAGTAGCAAAATTCATTATCCTGTAAAATGGATTATGGTCTCAGAATTGTTGTAGGAACCGAAACTGGTAATACTTAATAATTTCTTATGATATTTTAGATGATATATATTATATAATGTGGGTTTTTATATATTTGAAAGAAAATCTTAATTAAGTAGTATTGTAATTTCAAGATTGTTGTGCTAAGTAATAAGATGATAGGTTCCAAACAGGTATCCGAAATTAATAGGTTTTGGTTAGTTCAGATTATGACAGAGTAGGTTACAAGGTAGAAATAATATACATAGATTTATACTCATAATATACTCGAAACTGGTGTACCCTGCAAGAAACCACCAATTGTTTACACTTACACCAGTTGTCCTACTATACTAGACCTAGTTAAGCTTTTCACCCAGTTTTGAAGTTATGGAAACAAATTGCCTATACTAACAATAGCAACATTAATTGAATTCTCGACGTGTTAATGAATGCACTCTTCTCTTCTGTTTCCACTTTTAGAGTCGCATCGTCAGAATGAGAAGCAGGTAAATTAAAGTGGCTAGGTGGTTACTAGTAGATGGGTAAATTTGGAGTGCAATAAAAGCAAAGTGCCAAGTATATATGGAAAGCTAGCTAGCTAGCTAACTACACAATACTACCTAATGCATCATCCAAACTCACTCAATACACAATATATATATAGTGGGGTTCACTAAACATGCAGCACATTTCTACCAAAAAAAAAATACAGCACATATTACATAATATATAGAGAATTTTGGAACTTGTATGAATTGACATTGAAGGTTCCAAACAGAGTGAATTAAGCTACTGACTTGCCTTTGTGCAGACATATATGAAGTGAGAATTGAAATCTTCCATGACAAAGCTACTCGGAAGCAAACCTTTTTTAGTCAGAGGCACTGGTTCAAGGGGTGACCTCCGATTAGCCTTCTTGAATCCAGGTCTAGCTGAAACATAACACAATTAGCTAACTCATCAAAACTAAATCTTATTAAGAAATGCCTTAATCTCATCCATTCCCACCATCTGGGACCGACCAAATGGAGAGTATCCAAGTTCTAAGCTTTACTATGTACATCTCTAGAGAAGTAAGTTGTTGCAGAAAAATATAAATCACTAGGAAGATATAGTTGAAGGAAGGAGAGCATACGTTTAATGTACAAAACGATCTCCCAGTTGAATCCTGGCTGGTTCAAATGAGGCATCCTTCCTGTCGGGTCTCCATATGAAATCTAACCAAATTTTGTGAGTTAGCAATTCCCAGGATCTTGACATGGTTCATGCTATATAGGGCAGTTACTTACCACCAAATAGACCCCTCCGGGTTTGAGAAGCCTGCAAGTCAGTAATTAACACGTTATCGAGTGAATAATATTTGCAGCATGAAGAGGAAAGGTTTTTAGTACATGGCTTTGAGGAATAATATTTTATACAAAAATGAGACAACAAAAATTACAAGGTAGTGAAAAGAACCTGCTCACTTCACTTAGCATCCGAACAGCACTAGCTCGTGCATCATTGCCACACTAGGAAAGTCGAAAAATACACTATCAATGACCGTTTGAAGAAGAAACATCAATTTCTGTAACTATCAACTTAAATTAGTCGCATACCATCAATGAATCAAGCATCCCTAGATCCACCCGCAATGACTCATGATGAAATTTATCCGCCAAAGAAAAATAAAATTCATGATGAAATTTATCGGCCAAAGAAATTTAAAAATATTTAAGGTAAATGTTTCTCCCGAACCATCGTTTTCATGTTGTTAGAAGAAGTACCTTTATCAACAATGCTGTCAAAAGATTCATCATTGAAGAAGCTCATATTCCGAACATCCATCTGCATGTCTAGTGAGCTTCATCAAGGCATAACATGCTGAAACTGTTGGTGAAATGGCAGAACGGACGAAGATAAAATAAATCTAGCTAATAAAAGGATACATTTCAGTTGAGGGATCTGCTCATGTTTTCTTCTCATCATATCAATGGCCACTGATGAAATATCAATGTTCATGATCTCTTCATACCCATCCTTAACCATGTCCTCCGACATGACTGCAACATAGAAGCAACAAGCTTTCAGAGTGATAACTACCTTTACTCGATAAACCACTCCAAAATTCAGTAGCTTTTTCTGGATGCTTCTTGTAAAGTTAGTTTACGGTTGCAATCAGCAACGATTAAAAATACAAGGAAACCACTTTTTCCCGAAAAAACCAGACATGTGTGTTTCAAGAGATGCTAAGTGAAGCTTTCTCAAAAATCAAAACAGTAACTTTCTGGATTTTGCAAGGTTGCATTGTTTGAATTCAGCTAAAAATGAAAAGGCCATAATAATAGGGAAGATGACAAATTTGACACAATAAAGATGGCAATGAAACTTCACAGGCATGGCAATCTCTCCCATAAAATTCCAATGCATACATTAAAATTTGCACAATCTTCATTTGACAATTGATATATAGTATACACTGCGATCGCACAGCCATGAAATAGAATACAGTATGTTCATGAGTCCCATTGTCCACAATTATGTTCATAATCAGCAGAAACAATACCTAGCTCTACGTCCTAATTCACACAATATATATCTAACCTTCCCTTACTTTTGAGTCACATTCTAGATTTCAGTCTCTCACCGTAATTTTCCTTGATCCATAGTGTTTCCCAAATTTTACCCAATTCAATCAACACGTGAAGAATCTATATCGAACCCAATTCAGCTTTTATTTCAAGTAATAGGTCCTTTGCTCATATCTCTCAACTAAAGGTGATACACAAAACACAATAATGTCTATCAAGCAGATCCAAGCGAGCAATCATATATATGACCTACATTCCTCGTGTTGAAGACCATATCAACAGGAACATGATGTAGTCGATAGCGATCAGGCATCAAAGATCCTAATTTTCAGAGCAGACAATCAAGGAAGGGAAAGTTGAGAGAATCACGTACGGGCATTTCCACAGCCGACCATAAGGACGCGGGAGGAGAAGTCAGGGATGTACAAGCGGATGAAGGGGCGGAGCTCGGAGTATGGCTGGAACCAGTCGAAGCAGTTGTCTGCCTGGTCAGCGTAGCGAGCATCCCAGTACACGGCGTCGCCATAGTTGTAGGTTTTGCAGCGCGAGACGTCCCTCTGCATGTCTCTCTTTCGCCGACGCGATGGTTTGAAAATTCTACTATATCCTCTCTTGATCTGGTTCTGTTTTGCACATATGGTGGTGGACTGGTGGTGTGTGCATCCAATTCGGCTTTGGTTCTTGGAAGCCAAGTATAGAAAGGTTGGATCATGTCAGTCTAAGGATGAATTAAACAAGGATTATACATAATTAATTTAATTGATATTAATTCTTTTATTTTATATTATTTTAATATCAATATTTATTTTAATCGACAAATATAAAGTTTATTTTAACTATTAAAATGACTAATTTTTAACTACTATTATTTATGAATTATATTTGTATATAAAATAAAGATATGAATAATATACTAATAACATATTATCTATATATTATATATAATTTTACACATGATAATGTAAAATAATAATTAAGATTAAGACATTTATGGTATATGTTAGGGTTAATTACTAATATTTTGTCTGAAGTTTGCATATGTTGAAAGATGGTGTCTTAAGTTTGAAATGTTAAATGGACAGTTCTAAGTTTCGTTTTATTGAAATTTGGTGTCCCGCACGTATTTTTCTCTCATTTTCATCAACATACTCATCCACTCATAATCCATCACTTTTTACATTTCACAAAATTGTAAAATTCACCCAAAAATTGAACATCCAAAAGAGAATGTTTCTAGGAGAGTGGTGAGAAGCGATTTCTAGCGACAACGGAGCAAGATTTACTTGCGCAAATGGATGAGCCCAACTTCTTAAGTGACGATCCCGGCAAAGTGACGAGAAGGAAGCATGCACGAGAGCTCGAATTTAACAATCAGTTTCGTCGAACTTCTCTAAAGTAATCACATTGAGACACTAAAGTTAAACGTCCGACACCCAAATTTCAACATGGAGCAAGTGGGAAGACAAAATATTAAATATTTATAACAAGTGGGAAGACAAAATATTATATATTTATATAACAATAAAATTCGGCCCTACTCTCAATCAGTGGCTAGCTTATCCATACAAATTCGGCCTTACATATCAACATAAGTTCATAAAGTGATCAGTGAACAATGAAAAGGAAGATAATAATTAGATCGCTCGTCTATTATAATTCTATTGTGGTATGCTTTGTGATGGATACAAGGAAGCATTACCCTCGGTTATATTTCGATTCTTCACAGTGAAATTCTGTCAAGCCGGACCATGCTCAGATTAAGTTACAAATGACAGGCATAACGGAAGCTCAATTTCGCGAATACACTTTTTGTCGAAATGTAACTTAGCAGTTGCTTGGAGTACTGTATTGTCGACTACTCATGAGTCAGCCTCGTGTCAATGTGTTATCTTCCATGCAAATATCATCATCCTTTATTTGAAAGCTACATGAATCCTACAAGTATGAACAGCCTAAGGAGCATCAAATGTTCCAAATAGGTTAGCTTGTTGACATAAATCACTTTGAAGGAGATTCCCTGATATCCAATTGGCTGTACACAGCAAGATCACCTGTCATCACTTTCCAAAGGTTGGTGAGCAAGAAACCCAGATCTGTTTGAAGATTTCGCTATTGAGATGAAGGGTCTGGCCGACTTTTGATAAATAACTTGCTTATATCTTCAGTTACAATGTTGCTCCTGGAAAAAGAAGAAACACCAGTTACGATCACGGCAAGTAGTAGATATATTCATAATGTGATACCTCTAATCAAGGATTCATAAAATCTAAAATAGACACAAAAAAAAGTACATTATATATCAAACATATTCCTTATGCTAGTATGCACGCAACCAAAATTGCTAGGCATTTCGAATATGGCAATACATATATGTTGCATGTTGCTCAACGAATAGATTTCCAGAATGCCATCCACAATTTAGAATAACGAAAAAAAATAAGGATATTATTTTATGCTTAGTCAAGTAAATATTATGAACAATTAGAAATTTGTATCAGAAAACTTGCAATGCAGCAGTTCATTCATAACCAGGGAAATGGAGGCAACCATCACTCAAAATCACAGACTAAGACATGATTGTGGATTTGATCCCATCCCATGCAACTTCACATTTCATATAAGATAGACTCTACATGCAAGCTTGAGGATACAAGATCCATATTAACGGTATATTCATCCACCCTAATAACAATAATATCGCCAACATAAAAAAAACAAGTTTATAAACTAACCTTCCACTAAGCTGAGGTGGAACTAGCATACCACTGCTTGTTTCTGGGAAATTTTTCATATGAGGCAACGTGCCTCTAGGCAGTTTCCTACGGGGAGCAGAGGCAGAAGGCACATTGGAATCTCTTTTTCTTGAAGCTTGAGCTGCTGCAACTCGAGAAGCATGGTCACTACAACTGGACAGGGTTGGGACTGATGGACTGTCAAAAAGGAGAGAAGCATCCGGAAGTTTCTCAAGTGGGCCCTCTGTAGAATGTGATGCACTCTCTTGCAGCTGATGCGACGAAGATGCAGGTTTACTATAAATGAAATCGTAAGCAATATGTTAGGATAGAAAAAATTCAAAAACCAGACACAATGGATGGTTTTAAAAAAAGCATCTGTAGATTAATTTTGTTTTTTTTAAAAAGCACAGTATGTTATTCCCACTTATAGCCAACTCCAGGGTAAGTATATATATCCTACTAATCAACTATGCTAGGCATGGCAAAAAAAACTATGCAAGACCAGGGATCTTAACAAGGGTACCTTAAATAATGTAAGACGGCTTTTCACCAAGTACGTAAATTCTAATCCTACCGACATAATATGCTGCTATGCACAAGCTATCTTATTTGGCAAAGCCATGTGGAATAATCTTCCACAAGCTTTCCACCACAAATTAATATTCCAATTACTTGACCTAAACAGTTAATCATATCATATGAAATGAAATCACCCGCAGAAAAATAGGCATTATCCAGGGAAAAGGTTTTAAACCCTAAACCTAGAACATATTTATATTCATTTACTATTTCAGCAACAGTAGCTAGATATAGAACAACATGGAATTACTACATCAATGAGTGAGACTTTCTCGCACTGATGTTCTGAGTCAACCTTGTCCTGCTCAGATAGAGAGTAATTGATACTGAGAAGCACCATTGAGACTATTACCTACTTCTTCTTATTGTCATATCTGGATTTTTTTAAAACTGAATATGCTGGAGCCAAATGAAGCTAAAAACAGACAAGAAAACCAGCAGGAATGACAAGATCCCGCACTCAAAACTCTAACTGAGTGCACTCTTCGATGATACAACTAAAACCTTGAAAAACTAGTGTCGTGCATTGAAAAAAAAAATTGCCAAATGGGCGTTTGTAGCGTGCAATCACCACTAACAGCATCAATCGTTCAGCCTACTACTGTTGTTTGCTTCATACATACGAACAATTTCAGCGCCCAAAAGGAAAGGCATGATCTCAATGTCACTAAATGCTTACTTATTGTTGGACTAAGAAATTAGCAATCAACTGCGGCGGCATCATACATCTTTATCTCCCAAGTAATTGAAATCCATTTATTAAGCACTGTGCTGCAATTAGAAGCAGCTAAATAGCATACCGTCCTCTCTAAATAAGAGCCATATAGTATGCTGACAACACTCTGAGCTCAATCGAGAGAAGGATATGCACCGAAGAAGGTAACTTAGGTAACAGTCGAACTAAAGCTCGGAAGCTTACCACTGCCGAGAAACAACCGGCTGCGGCCGAGGTGCAGGATCTGGTATTGGATCCTCTTCCTTCTCTACTTCTCGATTCTGTTCTTCAATCTCCGGAACATCGTCGTCCGACGAAGCGTAGTCCACCAAAGACATCTCTTCTATCCCTCGCTCTTTTCTCTCTGTGCAGAGACGCAAAGAAGGTAACTGCAAGTTGCAACTTCTCTTCTAGATTGTTGTAGTTAGCCTTGTAGGGTAACTTGAGAATTAATGGGCCGTTGCTGGCCCATTATTTGGAAAACAAGTCTTTTAAATTCCATTCTAGCCCTCTAACTTACAGGGAAAGTCCTCCTGACCCCAACTTCATGTTCGGACTCTCGTCTAGCGCTGATACGATGTGATTAGGACCAGAATGGTGCGTGAAATTTTTTTACACTGTTTACAAATATGGTTAACCGTATAATTGTGGTGCAAGTTATGGTGCTGAATTTTGAAGCCATAATAGTTCTGATATTTTACATATCAAACAACTAAAAAAACTACACCACTTGAATTGTTCATTATAAAACCTTAAGCCATAGCATTACAACCATCACGTCATCTCTTTGTTTACAAGCAACAACTCAATCAATTAACTTTCATTAAGAAGAAAAGCTCATATCTCACTCTATCTGCCACTGGAAAAGCCAACAATCGCGCCTTTTCATCAACTCGTCTTCCCAACTACTGCAGCTACTACTTCAAGACAGATTACTAGAGTAAGATGATCAAAACAATGGAGAACCATAACACTTATGGCTGAGGAGGTTGCTGCCCGAGAAGTGACGGCCTGTAAAATGCATGGTTCTGTGCCATTTCAATTCGGTCTCGAGGGTCATTGCTAGATTCGTCCCTTAATGCTTCCAGAATGCCATTTGGCTCTGACTCCCTGAAAATCACATTCCCTCATATATTACTTATATGCTTTGCTCACACACATATGCATCATAAGTTTTTAATGTCTAAGCTGAGCTGAGAGACAAAAGGAGACAACTTTTTATATCCAAGTTTTGTTTTGTACCTTAGTATCAAAATTTTGTGTAGCATCTTGAGGATAGGACAAAGCTCGACTGTAGCGACGGGTTTCTGTTCTTCAGGATGGATGATGCTCAAACAAGGCTGACTTAACAGCTCATAGAAGGCCTTCACAGCAGACACTCCCTATATACAACACAGAACCAGAAAAACAAATCTGACTCATTTGTTTTAGATAAATAATGTAGATGGTAATGGAGAATCCCGAAAAGGAAAAGGCGGAGCACAATCAAAACAAACAAGTACATTTATCAAATTATGAAAATTAAATAATATAGTGTCCATTTTATTTGAGATGCTAAAGCAGTAGAAATTAAGTGTTACCTGAATCATTCCCTTGCCCTTAATGTTATCACCCATTTGAAGGTTCAGTTCACCTCTAGCTAACTTGTGGCCGTACCATGCATTACGCCCCTTCAGAAGAGTTACATATGTATCTGCAAGTAACGGCCCGGCCAGCTTCTCAGGTTCCTCAGCCAACAAATGGGTTATAAATATCATCTCCGATGTGCAGTGAGCAAAGTACACTGATTTGCTCGTGGCGCTCTCATTTGTTAGGGCAGCAACCATACCTGCATATACATATCAACTTCTACTTCTTAGATACCTTCATTCCATAAACACCTTAGCAAAGATTCAAGCAAAGGTTCACCTGCACCGATAGCGTAGACATTCTTTAATCCCCCCATGACTTCATGTGTGACAAGGTCACCATTGTCCCACACTATGAAATGGGGTTGTCTGAGAAACTTAGCCAATGGCTTCCTCCACTTGGCTGATCCACATATTCGAGCATTTGCATATTCTTTGTTATAAATTTCAGAGGCAATATTTGGTCCTCCAAGGTAAAGAATGTTCTCCAAAGGCACACCAGCTGCAACGGATAAAGCAACAATATCAAGACAAAAGGCGAATCCAGGTCAATCTATGGATAGAAGAGGTATCATGTGAATATTTCTCTAAATACTTAACCAATACTAACGCAAGAAATTTACTATTCCAGTCGAGCTGCAATGGAGAAAACAATAAACAGACAATATAGTTCAATCAAGTTGCAGTATTCACACCATAATTTAAGCCGAGCCTCCTAAAGTTAAAATGGTGATTCTCTATAATTTCTAAATATTCAGTAAACAGATTAGCACTCTCTAATCTATGAAGAGATAGTTATGCGGATATCAACATCAAGGGTATGTATTTTCATGGCAACTCTTCCCTTGCCTAAAGTAAAATCCACTAGCCCCTTTCCGAAGAGCCATTTTAACTAAATCTTCATTTCATTCAGTTGCCACCTATGTGTCATAGAGCCAACCCAAATTACCAATCGTCAAACCAGCCATAAACCATATGAAAGACCAACAGAAAAACAACATTGCTCATAAATTGCAAGACACTAACACACTGCTCGTTAAAACAACAGAGAAACCTTACTTGCTCGATGGATCATTTGTGTGGGGGTCAAGATGCGGGGTTCGGGCTGCAATTCAGCCTCCACACCCTTGGCCAGAGATATAATAACTGGCACTGAAACTCTTTCTTTCCAATATTGACTAATTTCTTCAAACACCGCACGTGTTTCAGTGGAAGGCAATCCATTCACAACTATATCTGCATCCCACACGGCTTCCTGCATATTGGTAACAACTTTAAAAGGGCAAAGCGGGGTATCAATCATATTCAAGCAAAACCCATCTTTCAGAATCTCATCAGCATGTAATGTCCTGTCCCCTAACCTCGCCTCCACATATTTCAGATAAGCACACCTCCTTATCAGTCTCCTCAGCACATTCTCCCTCGAATTGATTACCTCAAATAAGTGTTCTGCAGTGGCTTTATCCACCAAACGCCCCGGTCTCCTCCATATTCTTATTGAAACCTTCTCTCTTAAGTGGCCATAGGTGTCTTGCAACATTGCAAGAAATACACTGCCCCAAGCTCCAGCACCCACACCAACGATTCTCAATGGATCATCTTCTGCTTTCCCCATTATAGCTCGGAGCTCATCAAGCTTCTCTTCTAGAGACCCGTTTTGGTTATGGATATACCCATTATTTGACTGGCCATCATCAGCCATTTCTTCAATTGCTTCTCCTTCAACTCCAAATTCACTAATATAGATATGATTCCAAACCAAAACCGATAAAGAACAAAAATTGACCTTGAACTAAATCAGATCAAGTAATCAATCAAATTAACAGGTGGATTTATTCAAAACATCTACTCCTGAACAGCTTGATCAACAGTATTTACCTAGACACGCCGAAAACTAAGAAAATATTTCCAATAATCAAGATGGCAGGCTGAATTAGCTCTAAAACCTCACCAGAAACTTGAAACTTGAATGTAGCCAATAAAAGAAGGAATTAGCTGCAGCATTCTCTGAGTTTTCGAGTTTCAAACCCTAACAAGCTTGTCCAGAAAAAAGATTATGAACACGGCGGAAACAACTATGTGGTTCGGCGAGTGATCCGAGGGGGCGATAACAATGCAGAGCTATTTCTTCTGTTCGTGCATGAGCCGTCCAAATGGGGTAGAAGATTCCGCCAAGAAATGCAGCACAGGAGCTCGAGAACAGGGAGAATCAAGACCCAGTGTGAAAAGGAAGAACTTTTCAACACGAATTGCAGTGCTGACGGTAGAAGAGACTACAGGGGAAGAAATAAGAAAATGTTACGGAATGAATTGATTTGGGATTGGATTTACATGAGATAAAATGATGTCCTTTACTAACATCAGTTAATACCTAAATTTTTTAAATCTGAAATTTTGAATGAAAAATTTATTGGCCAAAAAAAAAAAATTGAAAAATTTATAGAAAAACTGTTAGAGCATCCACAATGGTATTACGTAAAGATTACGTAAATGTGGGTCCTACATGTTTATTTAAGTAAAACAACAAAAACTATCTACAGTGGTTTTACATAGCATTCCTTAAAGATGGGACCCACACGTAAATTTATGTTTTTACATAAAGCATTCCTTAAATTTAAGTAATACACTATGTATTACGTAACCAATTTTTTATTATAAATTAATTCATTTTATAATTAATGCTAATATCTTATTGGTGGTTGTTGGAAAATCTAATAATAAAATATATTTAAGGAATATGTTTAGGTAATACGATTGCAGAGAAAATATTTTTTACGTGTACTTAAATTTACGTATTACTTAAAGTGCACATAAATGTCTACGTGGCAACTTTAAAGAATACATTTTATGTAAAAGCATTGTGGATGCTCTTAACTGATATATTTTAATTAATGATTTTTCATAAAGTGGAAAGAAAATGATATTATGCATTTTTATATGGACAAAGTATTTCATATTGAAATTTCACTATTTTTTTCCACAAGTTCTAATATTTCTTATACCGATTTTGCAATTCAACCGTCCATTTTTTCCCGACAAATGAGATTTTCGAGATCTTCTAATATTAATATGCTTCAATATCTTGTTTGTGCTTTTTACTACTATATATAAATTATTTAACGGTAACGTAAGTAAAACTTTAAATGTATGGTTTTTTTTACTATACTTAAAATTTGCATCACACGGTCACACCATTATTAATATCAATTTGTCTATAAGGTTCACATTTAGGGTAGTAGAAAAATGCAAAAAAAAAAAAAAAAAAAAAAAAAAAACTGTACTCTTTTTAATAATATGGATAATTTAATTATAATATAAGTAAAACGTTAAAAGTATGAATTTATCTATATATGCCTAAAACTTGCTACACACCATTATTAACTGTTAATAATTTCACATTTATGGTAATAAATAAAAAAATTATAAAAAAAAAAAAAACGTATCAAGCATGGTGCTCGTGAAACATTATAGAAAAGTCCCCATAAAAGTAGTCTAACACAAGCTATAGCATACACAATGGCAATCTAATCTAAGCCGCACCATATTTGGCTTCGGAGATCCGCACCACCGATATAAGGTATTAATTAGGGGTGAACATAAACACCTGATTGGATCTAGAACCAAACTGAAAACGACAATTTGAGTAGGTTTAAGGCAGAGATAAACGATTTTGATACTGATGGGCCATGGCGAGGGCCGTTAGGCCCCCTAACGATTGGCAAACGGCGACTAGGCCTGGTGGGCCAGGAGCTGGGCTGCTGGAAGGCTAAGGGCTCCGACTAAAGGAGGCCCCGACATTGAATGGCCCCGAGCAAGTATGGCTCCGATAGGGGAGAGCCCCGAAGATATCGGACCTGGACGTAGTCGGTCCCGATGTGGGAGTTGACACCACTCCCCGACACCGAATCCTCAACGATGTAACTTGGGAGTCTCCGATAATGATCGAGACTCGCCAGTAAGAGCACAATCCCGGAAATCTCGCCACGATTACAGTAGTGGTATAATGGGCGAGATATGTGGGATACGAATAACTGTGCAAGATACGTGGCAAGATATACGGCGAGATATGTGGGATAGTGGATCACAATCCAACCGCCCAATCAGGTAACTGGGATAGCCTTTCCTCTATAAAAGGAGGGAAGTTATTCCAGATTAGGGTTACGCTTTATACAGACACAAATATTGCTTGCTTGCTTTGTTGCCGCCGTACTTACGTTAAGCATCGGAGAGGGATTCTGGGCCACTGCCCTCTATTCCCCTTCTGCAGGATTGCGAGGAGCTAAGGAATCCGTCACCGTAACCGGAGCTCCTGCCGTGACCCAACATTGGCGCCGTCTGTGGGAACGCAACAAAAAGCCAAAAAGTAAGTTTGCTTCCCTCTGATTTCATTCCATGGCTGGCAACAGATCGCAACGTTCAGGTAAGCAAGTACCGGCCACCAGCAATCCCCCTGAGGATGCTGCCCAGCATCAGGATCTGAGAGATGAGGGTGACAGCACTCGCCGGAACGAAGCACCTTCCCAGAATCCGGAGCTGGCCAGGGTAGTGGCAGAGGCCATGCCCCTATTCATGGAGGCCATGGAGGCCCTCCTAGACCGAAGAGAAGCTGCTAGAAGGCAGGCCGATCTCCCGCCGCTCCCTCCGCGGCGAGACGCCCCCAGAAGGCAGGTGGACGACAACCTGCCGCCACCCCCTCCGTTGAGGGAACAACCCATTCCCCCTCATCCAGCACCGACGGAGAATTTTGTGGTCGATGGACCAGGGCCAGTACAACAAAGGACTATTCCCCTGAATGGTCCCCTCACTGCCGACCAGGTAGTAAAGATCGTGGGTATCTGCATGGGAGATCAGAAGCCCATGATGTCGGAATTAGGGAGTCAAGAGACCCATCCTTTCGTTCCCAGGTTGATCCATACCTTGGCCCCTCCAGGCTTGGGCATCCCGAAGATAGACGAGTACGATGGGGTCGCGGACCCGGTTCGCCATGTGCAGAAGCACCTAACAGCGTGCATGGGTAGGACCCCTGATGAGGATGTTATCTGTGCGTTGTTCCCGAGCACCTTGGGAGAGAAGGCGATGACATGGTTTTACAGTCTGCCCACTGGATGTATAACCTGTTGGAAGGACATGCATCAGCGATTCATTGCCCAGTACCAAGGGCGTCGACGGCTGCTGAAGAGTGTTCGGACCCTGCATGAGGTGGTCCAGAGGCATGACGAATCGCTGGCCCAATACTACCAGCGTTACACGGCTGGCATGACCGAGCTAGATGAGGAGATATCGGAGGGCGAGGCCATCCGCACCTTCATAAAAAACCTCAATCCCCCTACGGCTCCGACTTACTCCACAGTGTCGCGGCCAAGAAAGTCTGGAACATGGAGGCACTCCAGGCGAGAGTAAAAAAGCAAATCGACGTCCAAGAGTCGAAGATCGCTGCCGGAGAATTGGCTCCTCCCAAGGGGCACGAAGGAAAGCAGTTGTTCAAACCATTGGACAACCGACACCGGAAGGATAGCTCCGAGGGTAGTCGGAGTCGTGGACGTTCCGATCGGAGGGATGATAGGCGTCCGACCAAAAGGGACAATCAGAGGGAGGAGTTTACCCCCCTCAACAGGCCTTTGAAAGAGGTCTTGGCGGTAATGGAGAAGCAAGGCCTCGCTCGTTTCCCCAAGAAGAAGGAAGGAGAAAAGTTGGGCTCCCGCACCGACCGTTACTGCCGATTCCATCGGGCCTCCGGTCATGACACTGACCAGTGTCGGGAGCTGAAGAAGGAAATAGAGAAGCTTATCCAGAGGGGTAAGCTGAAGGAGTTCGTGGGAGACTCGCGCTGCAAGCCCCGCTCACGATCTCGGTCAAGGTCCAAATCTCGATCGAGGTCCCCCAGGAAAAGGAGGTCCGACGCAGAGCCTTCGGAGGGCCCATCTGGGTCCAGACAGAAGAGGATTATTAATGTGATCCATGGAGGGTTCGCTGCAGGAGGAGACACATCGTCTTCTCGGGAGCGTTATGCCAACCAAGTGCCAGTCGCAGTGGTTTTGGGAAAAAGGTCACGGTCGTGGACCCCGAAGGAGGAGATGGAGATCACCTTCTCGGCGAAGGATCTGGAGGGAGTAGAGACCCCCCACGAGGATGCCCTAGTAGTAACATTGGATGTAGGAGGATTCGAAGTGAAGAGGATCCTCATTGATGGAGGAAGCTCCTCCGACATCCTCTTCTCCGACGCCCTGGAGCAGATGGGGAAGAAGAAGAAAGATTTGCGGGAGGTCAACTTCCCGATGGTAGGATTTTGCGGCACAACCTCTTATCCGTTGGGGGTTATTACGCTGCCTGTATGGTTCGGCAGTGGCTGGAAGATGGAGAAGAGAGATGTGGAGTTCGTGGTGGTCGAATCCACAGGGACGTACAATGCGATCATTGGAAGAACCACTATCAACCCACTGATGGCAGTAGCCTCGACTGTCCATCAGAAACTGAAGTTCCCGACTGAGAATGGGGTCGGCGAAGTAAAAGGCGACCAGGTGGCGTCGAGACGATGCTATGTCAACGCCACGAGAAGATCAAGGAAGGAGGCTATGTCGGTTCTCCAAACAGACGCTGACCCTCGAGAGGAGTTTGGGCGTCCCGCCCCCATGGAGGACCTGAAAGAAGTCGAGATAGATGGACCCGAGAGGAGGGTAAAGATCGGATCCGCCCTATCCGAGGAAAGAGCTCAGGAGTTGATCGCCCTGTTGAAGGAATTCAAGGAGTTATTCGCCTGGTCTCCGAGCGATATGCCAGGAATCAGTCGGGATGTGATCGAGCATGAATTGAATATCGACCCCACAATCAAGCCGATCGCACAGAAGAGACGTCCGATGGGAACAGACAAGAGGATTGCAATCCAGCAGGAGGTTGGCAGATTGCTCGACGCTGGGTTCATTAGGGAGATCCGATTCCAGACTTGGGTAGCCAACCCAGTACTGGTGAGGAAGAGCAACGGGAAGTGGCGGATGTGCGTCGACTTCCGCGACTTAAACAAGGCTTGCCCGAAGGACTGTTATCCACTCCCTCGGATCGACCAACTGGTGGATGCTACATCGGGGCATGAGCTGCTAAGCTTTATGGATGCTTACTCTGGTTATAACCAGATAAAGATGGCGAAAAAGGATGCCCCACATACCGCCTTTTACGCTGACAGTGAAATCTTCCAGTACGACGTCATGCCTTTCGGCCTGGTGAATGCGGGGGCGACATACCAGAGAATGGTGAACAAGCTGTTCGGGGACATGATTGGGAGTACCATGGAGGCCTACGTAGATGACATGCTGGTGAAGTCCCGACGAGCATCAGACCACGTTGGCAACTTGGCAATGGCCTTCGAGAGGATGAAGCTCCACCAGGTCCGCCTGAATCCAGCCAAATGTGCTTTCGGAGTCCATTCCGGGAAGTTCTTAGGCTTCATGGTGAGCCAGAGGGGGATCGAGGTGAATCCCGAAAAACTAAGGGCGATAGAGGAGATGCAGTCCCCGACCAATCATAGGGAGGTGCAGGTGCTGAACAGTCGGCTGGCTTCGATGAATCGCTTCTTATCCAAGGCCAGCGACCGGTCGATGCCATTTTTCGGTGTGTTAAGAGCCAACCGACAATTCAAATGGACTACTGAATGTGAGGAGGCGTTCCAGGCGCTCAAACAACATCTCCGCGACCTCCCGCCACTTGTGAAGCCAACTCCAGGCGAGCCGCTCTATCTTTATTTGGCTATTTCTTCGTTTGCAATAAGCTCTGTTCTAGTTAAAGCTGTCGAGGGCAATCAAATTCCTGTCTATTATGTAAGCAAGGCGTTTGCCAAGAGTGAAATGAATTACCCTCCGATTGAGAAGTACCTCTTTGCGTTGATTATTACTGCTCGAAAGTTACGGCCCTACTTCCATGCGCATGAAATTACGGTGTTGACTGATCAGCCATTAAAACACTTCTTGAACCGGCCCGATGCGTCGGGGAGACTAGTAAAGTGGGCCGTGGAACTTAGCGAATTTCGAATTCATTTCGCTCCGAGAACAGCTATCAAAGGGCAGGCATTGGCCGACTTTATAGTTGAATCTACTATTCCCGATCCTGAAGCAACGGAAACAGTAGAGGGGGCAACCGGGAATACTGAAGAGGCCCCGACGGCAGGGCAGTCGGAACAGCCAAATAAGAAGAACACCTGGGAGTTGTACACGGATGGCTCCTCAAGCTCGGACGGATCGGGTGCGGGGTTCGTATTGATTCCGCCAGGCGGGGCGGAGCCACTTCGATATGCATTGGCCCTAACATTTAGAGCCACCAATAACGAGGCGGAATATGAGGCTCTCATAACGGGGCTGAAAATCGCAAAGGGCACCGGAATTAAACATTTGAAGGTGAAGTGTGATGCTAGCCTGATTGTAAATCAGGTTCGGGGGCAGTATGGAGCAAAGAATCCAGTCATGAAGAAGTATCTTCAGGAGGCTAGGACCTTGAAGGAGAGCTTCAAAAGCTTTGATATCGAGGCGATTCCGAGGGAAGAGAATGTGGAGGCTGATGCCTTGAGCAAATATGCCCTGGGGGCACCTTTGGAAGAGAGTCGGAAGGTACACTTCTTGGAGAAGGTGATTCTATCGACCACCGATCCGTTGGAGGTGTGCGCTATCGGGACAGGGGCAGAGGAGGAATCCACTTGGATGACCCCGATAATTGTGTACTTAACGACGGGGGCACTTCCTGAAGATAAAGTGGCAGCGGAGCGACTGCGACGAATGTCAATTAATTACGCGATGGTGGACAACCAGCTGTACAAAAAGGGTCTGCTTTCGACGCCCTTCTTGAAATGCGTGGCCGAACCCGATACGACTCGGATTCTGAGAGAATTGCATGAAGGAGTCGCAGCCTGTCACGAAGGCGCTCGATCTATCCTGAGGAAGGCGTTGAACTTGGGATATTATTGGCCTACGATGAATAAGGAAGCAACGGCGCTTGTTCGATCCTGTGACGCGTGTCAGAGATATGCCTCGAATATCACAGCCCCCGCCGCCGATTTGATGCCCATTGGGAGTGCTTGGCCCTTCGCACAGTGGGGCATCGACCTGGTGGGACCCCTTCCGAAAGCAAAGAGCCAGTGCACACATCTACTGGTCGCGATCGACTACTTCTCGAAGTGGATCGAGGCTAAGCCGCTAGCCAAAACAACAGCAGGGCATATCATTAAGTTCCTTCAGACCCGAATTTTGTCGAGATATGGGGTGCCAAAGGTGATCATCAGTGACAATGGTCCTCCGTTTAATGGGGCCCAGTTGGAGAGGTTCCTAGACGAGTTCGGTATCGAACATCGAACAGCATCCGTCCACCACGCTCAGACCAATGGGCAGGTAGAGGCGGCCAACAAAATCGTGATGGAGGGCTTGAAGAAAAGGGTCTACGCTTTGGACGGAAAATGGCTGGACGAACTGGAGAACGTGTTGTGGGCGGTCCGAACGACACCCAAGCGGTCAACAGGTGAAACCCCGTTTGCACTTGTTTATGGAACAGAGGCGGTCGCTCCCGTGGAAATCGCGGTGGCGTCCCATCGAACCAGCAGCTATGAGCCCTCGACGAGTCCAGGAAGAGCCAGGATAGGACCTTTGACGAATGACGAAACAAGGCGCCTGGAGTTATCCTTGCTAGAGGAAAAACGGCTGGAGGCCGACATAGCGCAAGCTCGGATGCGTTTGGCGACGGCCAGGTACTACAATCGGAAGGTCAAGTCGCGACAGTTCTACGCAGGAGAACTGGTCCTACGACGGAATGAATTCGCCCTACAAGATCGGATCAACAAGATGTCCCCGAAATGGGAAGGGCCTTACAAGATCGTAGGCATGCCGGCCCCGAACGCTTACAAGTTAGAGGATCCCGACGGCAAGGTTTTAAGAAACACCTTTAGTGGCGAACATCTGAAGAAGTGCCATGTTTGACAAATAAGTCGCCCGTGGAGGCGCGAAGATGTAATTAAGTCGCCCTGAGTAGTGCATGCTATGTTAAAGACATCAATCAATAAAGAAGTTACTTCTGATCAAAGTATTCCTGAGTCGTTCTCAATATATTTAAAAGCGTCATTGGACGTCCGAAAATCCTTAAGTTTTTAAGGTTCGATTAAAAAGCGTCATTGGACGTCCGAAAATCCTTAAGTTTTTAAGGTTCGATTAAAAAGCGTCATTGGACGTCCGAAAATCCTTAAGTTTTTAAGGTTCGATTAAAAAGCGTCATTGGACGTCCGAAAATCCTTAAGTTTTTAAGGTCCGATTAAAAAGCGTCATTGGACGTCCGAAAATCCTTAAGTTTTTAAGGTCCGATTAAAAAGCGTCATTGGACGTCCGAAAACCCTTAAGTTTTTAAGGTTCGATTAAAAAGCGTCATTGGACGTCCGAAAATCCTTAAGTTTTTAAGGTCCGATTAAAAAGCGTCATTGGACGTCCGAAAATCCTTAAGTTTTTAAGGTCCGATTAAAAAGCGTCATTGGACGTCCGAAAATCCTTAAGTTTTTAAGGTCCGATTAAAAAGCGTCATTGGACGTCTGAAAATCCTTAAGTTTTTAAGGTTCGATTAAAAAGCGTCGTTGGACGTCCGAAGGCCTTAAGGTTCTCAGGACCCGATAGAAGCGCTACGAAGAACATAATCGAAAAACACAGTAATAAAAAGCTCGAAGGCCTAAGAGGTTCGATACAAGGGAGATAAATGAGGAAGGAGTACGAGGACTTAAGATTTAACAAATTAAACTCGGTCCTCGGGCGCTGAATCTTCAGAAGGCTTTGGAGGGGCAGGCTCGGAGGGATCGGTAGGAGGCTCGTCGGCGTCTTCGGAGGAGCTCTCCGACGGGAGGCTGAGGTACGTCTCTGCGGCTAGGCCGAGAGTCTTGGACTTCCTCAAGTCGATGGAGTCCCCGTAGGTTTCATTAAGCTCTTCGACAATATCAAGGATGGCATTCTGCAAATCCTCCTGACAATGTCTTGCCGCGTCTGCTTTGAAGTCCTCCGAGCTCCGATACTCTTCGAGGGCCTGGGCCTTCGCGTTTGTTATTTGGGCGGGATAATCCGCCCTCGCCTCCTCTAGCTCCGCGATGGCCCTCTGCTTCTCAAGCTCCAGCCGCTCAGCAGTTTCTTGCAACGCTGCCTTATCAAAGGCAGCCTGGCTCCGATCCGCTAGGGCAGCCTGTTGCTCCCGCCTAAGCGAGCTCTCGAGACTTAGAATCTGCCTGTGTTGGGATTGAGCCTCTTGAGCAAGCTTGGCCCTGACTTCCTCGGCTCGCTGCCTTTCCTCCTCAGCTTGTTGCCTAACCTCTTCGACCCGCTCTTCGGCTCGCTTTTTACCCTCCTCCGCTCGAAGCCTTGACGCCTCGGAGGCAGCTAAGTCCTCCTGGAGCTTGGTCAAGCTCTCGAGGTTGGAGTTGGCCCGTTCTTGCTCCAAAGCCTCCCGAAGAGACAAGATGTAGCCAAAACAGCGATCCTGGTCCGCCATTTCCTGAGGGCAAGGTATAGCTTAATATTTAAAAAGTCGGAGTACTCCCAGGTGAATAAAAACAAAGTGTACTTACCTCTATCCGACGGACGGCCATCGCCCGGATATCCGCCTCGATGTCCTCCCCTTCCAGAGAAAGAGGGCGCCTCAGTGAGGGCGGGATCGAGCCCGACACCAAGTGCAAGGCCAGGTTCCTCTCCTGACACCCCCGATGTAGAGGAATCCCCCGAAGGGACTCCACCGGTCTCCAAGGCTCGGCGCCCTGGTCCGAAGAAAAGGCCTGGTAGTAGTCTCCATCCAAGGGGAATGGAGGTACTACCAGGCGAGCCCCTCCATCTCCTTCACTTACTTGGGCTTCGGGGGTCCCACCTCTAACTGGCGAAGATGGCGGAGCGGATGACGATGGTGGCGGGACGGGAAGTGGAGACGTCCTCCTACCAGGTGACTTCGCAGGAGTCGACCTCGATTTTCCTCGGAGGGTCAGGCCTTCCTCCTCAGCACGATCATCGGAGGGGGAGTCCTCCAAGCTGGTCACCCGACCAAATTCACCACGGGTCTCCGTTGGGGCATCTTCCACCACCGGCTCCACTGCAGGCGCGGAGTCCGAGGCAGGTGCAGCAGGGGCGACGTCCGCGGGACCTGCAGTGGGGCGAATAAGTCGAGGAATTAATTTGATATCGGTGTGCCAAATTAAACAACGCTCCATATATTTCTCTTTGCCGAAAAAGTCGTAACAACCCGCTTCGAGGACGTGTGGAGTTTCCCCTCGAAGGATATTTTTGACATCCCTGACCCGTCCTTTCATGTCGGAGGCTTGAAGGTCTTGAGGTACCAACTCCCTATATCTTTTTATAGCACGAAAAACTTCCTTACCTTCCTTTTCGGAGCGGACGTTGAAGGCGGTCTTGACCACATCCACATTAGTCCGCCCCTCGGAGGTGGGGGCAGACCCGGGGGCCTCGGAGGTCTTCGCCTTCTTCCGAGAGGGTCCCGATTGGGCAGAAGCCTTCCGATGGGAGGGCTTCTTCTTGCGCTTCAGCGAGTGGGAGGCATCAGTATCCTCCTGAAACAGACGGGTGGTCAGCGATGTTCGAGGGGCTGTAAACAGTGGAAACAAGAAATAATTAGAAGATTACCCAGAGAATTACATTGGAAACACCATCATGAACTTTTCCCCCAGCCTTGGGATCAATCAGCATAATCCCAATTTCAATCCGCTGCTGATCAGTGACAGAAGTGGCCTCGAAGGGCTGGTAACCCTCCTCCCAACGACGGGCCTGGATAAGCACCAAGGCCCTCTTGGTCTGCTCCGACCATGAACGGAAAGGCACGGGGGGATCAGCTTCCACGGTGGTCCTCGGCCACTCGATGGGACCAGGCTGGATGAAGAAGTATTGCTCCTTCCAGTTAGCATTATCGTTCCCCTTATCGGAGATGACGGCCCGTTCCTTGCAAATCTTCCAGGACACCTTCCTGTCCCAGCCCATCTCCTTATACTGCTCATCGGTCCCTTCGGGTTGGCGGGGGGAAAAGGAGCAGATTCCGTCCTTGTTGCAGGTCATCTTGTAGAGAACCCGCCAGAGCTCCAGGGAATAGCTCCAATCCTCCTTATTGATATCACACCACACTTGGAAGGCAATCCATGTACGGATTGCGTGTGGAGAGAAGGTCGTGGGGTACGTCTTATAGTGGTTGCACAGCTCCACCCAACTCGGACAGAAAGGAAGTCGAATTCCCGCACGAATCTGCCCTGGGGAGATGAACACCTCGTCCCCTTTGGGGAGCGTAATCCGGGCCTCGCGAGAATTGAATTGCTCATAGGGATAGCGGGCTCCGAAGGAGGATTCAAAGATGCCACACTCTATACAAGCCCTATCGTAGCTAATAGGGGCAAGCGTGTTCTTGAGATACTTGAAGACGAAAGGTTGGCCAACAGTAGCAGATCCCTCGGCTGAAAATCGTCGAGGGAAGGAAGGAGGGGAAAATTGAAGCCTAAGAAAACCAAAGATGAAAGGGAAAAGAGTAATAAGGTGAAGAACCTTACCAGACATGGTGGTTGAAGTGATCGTGACCGGAAAATCTGGAAGCTGGAAACGCCGGTGAAACCTTGAAGTGATCGTGATCGGAAAATTTGGAAGCTGGAAACGCCGGTGAAACCTTGAAGTGATCGTGATCGGAAAATCTGGATGCTGAAAACGCCGATGAAACCTTGGAGTGAGAAGAATTAGGGTTCTTGGGATCGCAGAGAAGAAGAAGTAAGGGAAAAGTAAAACAAGGTCTGGATTTAGGGTTTTATAAGAGAAGGAAAAGGAAACTGAAGAGGTGGGCAATCTGAGCCACAGAATTCAAAACGATTCGATCATGAGCGTCCAAGGGGGAAACGTGCCAATTCGACGAAGGCGAAACGGTTTCAATTTGAACCGTCAGGACGCATGGGACAGATAAGACAAGAGTAATGACGTACCGGGTGGTTGAAAAGGGCTTTTTCAGAAAGCAGGCATGCGGAACCCGAAACGTTCCTTCACCTCCTATCAGCATTTAATGCTGGTCTGATCAAGAAAACCCCTCGAATTCAAGCAGGATCCCAAAGGATCTTGAAGAGACCCAAGGCAAAGGCCTCCGACAGAAGTAGGGCAATGGCCTCCAGCGTTTCAGATAAAGACCCCCGACTGGGATGTGGAGGGGTCCGATACTGAAAGACGCGACGTACTATAAGTCCCTCACGTCTTGGGGGCAAATGATGGGCCATGGCGAAGGCCGTTAGGCCCCCTAACGATTGGCAAACGGCGACTAGGCCTGGTGGGCCAGGAGCTGGGCTGCTGGAAGGCTAAGGGCTCCGACTAAAGGAGGCCCCGACATTGAATGGCCCCGAGCAAGTATGGCTCCGATAGGGGAGAGCCCCGAAGATATCGGACCTGGACGTAGTCGGTCCCGATGTGGGAGTTGACACCACTCCCCGACACCGAATCCTCAACGATGTAACTTGGGAGTCTCCGATAATGATCGAGACTCGCCAGTAAGAGCACAATCCCGGAAATCTCGCCACGATTACAGTAGTGGTATAATGGGCGAGATATGTGGGATACGAATAACTGTGCAAGATACGTGGCAAGATATACGGCGAGATATGTGGGATAGTGGATCACAATCCAACCGCCCAATCAGGTAACTGGGATAGCCTTTCCTCTATAAAAGGAGGGAAGTTATTCCAGATTAGGGTTACGCTTTATACAGACACAAATATTGCTTGCTTGCTTTGTTGCCGCCGTACTTACGTTAAGCATCGGAGAGGGATTCTGGGCCACTGCCCTCTATTCCCCTTCTGCAGGATTGCGAGGAGCTAAGGAATCCGTCACCGTAACCGGAGCTCCTGCCGTGACCCAACAGATACAGGTCTAGAATAAAACTCCAAAACTTAGTAATTTAGGTACATATATAAATAATTAAATGTTTATTTATTTATTTTTTAAATTAAATGTTTATTTACTAAGTTATTAACCATTTATGTTTAATTACGATACATAATTAATTATAGATGTATATGTGTTTGTTAACATATCAGTCAAAAAATCAAACGTTTTGATTGACTTTGTAAAGATTCATTGATGTAAGTTGTAACCTACTACCCGAAACTGATCGGTTCCTAACGGTTCCGGTACGGCTCTAAATAATAAATATTAGTAACAGTTTAGTATTAATCTGGTTCCGAGATACCCTAAAATAACAGGGTACCTTTAACTGCTCACCCATAGTATTAATATGATTTCTAAATTAATAATCGTACGAATACAGGTTGAATACGGTTCAAACCCATAATATCCTTGCATTAATCAATCCATAATAGAGCTCAGCCAGGGGCTAAAAAAAATTGTGATATCCAGTGGAGCGTGATTTAACAAGATTCAGATCTTCTGCTTCACTCGTATTGTCCCGGATCGCGGCTCACCAGTTAAGATTTTGGTACATATTCTTAAATTTAATATTTTCTAAGTTCACCAATCTCATAGGGTTTTAGAAAGAAAAAAAACACAAAAATAATTACTCTTAAGACGTGTGTCAAGATTTTAGCGGTGAGGCACAATCGAAAACAAAAAAGAGTAGGGGGAGAGGTCTATATTCTATTAGCAATTATCCACTATCCCAGCACAACGTGATCGGCAAAGCAGAATAGGGCAACCTAGCAAACTAAGCCGACAACAGACGAACGACTTCATCATCATCGATGTGCGGTGTGGCACGGTAGACGACAACAAGTAGCTAACTTTTCCATTGTCAACGCGCGCGACCTAAAGCTCCATCGTCGCTTGTACCATTCATTTCCGTGGTGTCTCTCTATGTTGATTTAGTCAATGTGGTTTAGGGTGAAGAGCAAGTCGTAGCTTGTTTTCTATGATTTTTGTGAACTTATCTCTAGTAGAAGCAAATTAAGTTACTAAAGTCCTCATTTTTTTATTGTGATAAATGTTTCATACATAATTTATGTGTGAATCGAGTTGTTGTTGATAAACTATTACTACATCTCGAAAAGTTATGAACAAACATATTTAATAATCTATCATATTGCAGAATATGTCATTATATAACCTTACATTATTACTATTTGATATTTGGGGATGATTTGCGTATGATCATTGATCAAATGCTGCTACTATTAACATGTTATAGATGAGGACATTTAAAATAATATAATTTACGAATATATTAGTTTAGGGTTAATAACTAAAAAACTGTCCAAGGTTTACCCTATGTTAAAATTAGATGTCTGAAGTTTGAAATGTTAAAATAGACTGTCCCAAATTTCATTTTTGTTGAAATTTGGTGTCTTTGTGCGTCTTTTCATCTCCATTCAATCATTTTCATCAACCCACCAACCCACTCATAATCAATCACTCTTTACTTTTCACAAAATCGTCAAATTTCACCTAAAAATTAAACATTAAAAAAAAAGTTTCTAGAAGAGTGGTGTAGAGCCATTTTCCAATGATAATAGAGCGAGATTTACTTGCCCGAATGTGACCAAGTTTTTAGGTGACGGTCCCGGCAAGATGACGAGAAAGGAGTGTGTATGAGAGCTTGAATTTGACAGATGGTTTCGTCGGAATTGACTTCTCTAAAGTAATCACACCGAGACACCAAATTTCAACAAAAATGAAACTTGGGACAGTCCGTTTTAACATTTCAAACTTCAGACACCTAATTTTAACATAGGGTAAACCTTGGACAGTTTTTTAGTTATTAACCCATTAGTTTATCCACTACAAGAAAAGTCATGAATCCACACCAAAAATCTTCACACCGAAATTTATGTGTGTAAGTGCATACTAATTGCACACAGAATTCTTACATATTTGTTCAAAAAAGTCACTTTTTGGTTGCATTCGGACTCCACACCGAATTACTCACCGAAGTAATTGGTGTGTATTCTGAATGGCAATTTTTCATAATCTCACTGGGATTACACACGAATTTGTAGCGGTGTGTAATATTCGGTGTGGAATCCATATAAATATTTAATTGTGAGTTTTAGTATTTGAGAAAGTGCTACTGTGAAGATTTGAACCTTCTACCTTATGCATAAAAGAGAAGGACCATAACCAACTAAGCCACAAGAATTAGTTTCCCATTCCGTCTATATACAGCCACATGAATTTTGTTTAAAAAAATGTCGCATTTTGTTTATATGCATTAACTAAAAATATTTAATTTTGAGTTCAAATATATGAAAAAGTGTTAAAGATTCAAAACCATCTTCTCTACCTTGTGTATATATAGATTTCAATTAAATGTTGATGTAATTAAACTTTGGATACATATTAAATTTTAAAGGAAAATGTATTAATTTTTATACTTCATATCCGTTGGCTAAACAAATTCATAGCCACTATAAATTTATCGATAGTAGAAAAAATAAAATAAATGAAAATAGAACAATGATCATTAATTAATAAAAGTTTCTAAAAATGTTAAAAATAATTTCTATTTAGTAGAACATTGATAGGAATGTAAAATATGTTAAGAAATTTCTTAGAAGTACATATTATATAATATAAAAAATATGATTATATAATAATAATAATAATAACTAAAATTCAAAGTCAAGACTTTCACGTAACAGAATGAACTACATAGCTTTAAGAAGGTAAGTATTTGGAGGCAAATTGAAAATTCAAATTCAAATTCAAATCAAAAGATTGAGAAGGTGGGAAAAGACAAAACAATAATATTATACTATAATAATAGTTTATAAAAGGGAGGAGCAGGAATGGTAGAGATAGAAAGATATTTTAAGGAAGCTAAAGTAGCAGTAACACACAGGTCATTGATGTATAGCGTATGTTCACTTACAGTGATATACCGAGAGAAACAAAAGAAAGAGGGGAGGGGAGGGCGTCGCTTCAGCTTTCGACCAGCGACTACCACCGTACCTTCAGCCTCACTCTCTAGTTTCGCCAGATAGCAGCTACGATTACGACTTCAGCTCCGACAAGCGACTGCACTGGCAACGCCCCCGATGGCCCATCGCTCCGCCTCCGATGGCCCATCGCTCCGCCTCCGATGGCCCATCGCTCCGCCTCCGATGGCCCATCGCTCCGCCTTCACCTCCCCCTCATCTATGTCTTTCTCCAAGATCTAGGTCAAGTATGCACCACAGTAAAGCCCTTTGGTCAGATTCAAGTCCGAGTTCAAGATGGCGCAGCACCAGTTTTGCAGATCCAGGTAATCGACGATTGCTTTTTTTAGGGTCTCTCAATTCGACATGCGCTGATTTCTCGAACTGAGAACGTCTTCACGCTGACACTGAGCTCCGTCACTATCTCAATTGATGGGCCCCGGCGAGGGCCGTTAGGCCCCCTAACGATTGGCAAACGGCGACTAGGCCTGGTGGGCCAGGAGCTGGGCTGCTGGAAGGCTAAGGGCTCCGACGGAAGGAGGCCCCGACATTGAATGGCCCCGAGCAAGTATGGCTCCGATAGGGGAGAGCCCCGAAGATATCGGACCTGGACGTAGTCGGTCCCGATGTGGGAGTTGACACCACTCCCCGACACCGAATCCTCAACGATGTAACTTGGGAGTCTCCGATAATGATCGAGACTCGCCAGTAAGAGCACAATCCCGGAAATCTCGCCACGATTACAGTAGTGGTATAATGGGCGAGATATGTGGGATACGAATAACTGTGCAAGATACGTGGCAAGATATACGGCGAGATATGTGGGATAGTGGATCACAATCCAACCGCCCAATCAGGTAACTGGGATAGCCTTTCCTCTATAAAAGGAGGGAAGTTATTCCAGATTAGGGTTACGCTTTATACAGACACAAATATTGCTTGCTTGCTTTGTTGCCGCCGTACTTACGTTAAGCATCGGAGAGGGATTCTGGGCCACTGCCCTCTATTCCCCTTCTGCAGGATTGCGAGGAGCTAAGGAATCCGTCACCGTAACCGGAGCTCCTGCCGTGACCCAACATTGGCGCCGTCTGTGGGAACGCAACAAAAAGCCAAAAAGTAAGTTTGCTTCCCTCTGATTTCATTCCATGGCTGGCAACAGATCGCAACGTTCAGGTAAGCAAGTACCGGCCACCAGCAATCCCCCTGAGGATGCTGCCCAGCATCAGGATCTGAGAGATGAGGGTGACAGCACTCGCCGGAACGAAGCACCTTCCCAGAATCCGGAGCTGGCCAGGGTAGTGGCAGAGGCCATGCCCCTATTCATGGAGGCCATGGAGGCCCTCCTAGACCGAAGAGAAGCTGCTAGAAGGCAGGCCGATCTCCCGCCGCTCCCTCCGCGGCGAGACGCCCCCAGAAGGCAGGTGGACGACAACCTGCCGCCACCCCCTCCGTTGAGGGAACAACCCATTCCCCCTCATCCAGCACCGGCGGAGAATTTTGTGGTCGATGGACCAGGGCCAGTACAACAAAGGACTATTCCCCTGAATGGTCCCCTCACTGCCGACCAGGTAGTAAAGATCGTGGGTATCTGCATGGGAGATCAGAAGCCCATGATGTCGGAATTGGGGAGTCAGGAGACCCATCCTTTCGTTCCCAGGTTGATCCATACCTTGGCCCCTCCAGGCTTGGGTATCCCGAAGATAGACGAGTACGATGGGGTCGCGGACCCGGTTCGCCATGTGCAGAAGCACCTAACAGCGTGCATGGGCAGGACCCCTGATGAGGATGTTATCTGTGCGTTGTTCCCGAGCACCTTGGGAGAGAAGGCGATGACATGGTTTTACAGTCTGCCCACCGGATGTATAACCTGTTGGAAGGACATGCATCAGCGATTCATCGCCCAGTACCAAGGGCGTCGACGGCTGCTGAAGAGTGTTCGGACCCTGCATGAGGTGGTTCAGAGGCCTGACGAATCGCTGGCCCAATACTACCAGCGTTACACGGCTGGCATGACCGAGCTAGATGAGAAGATATCGGAGGGCGAGGCCATCCGAACCTTCATAAAAAACCTCAATCCCCCCTACGGCTCCGACTTACTCCATAGTGTCGCGGCCAAGAAAGTCTGGAACATGGAGGCACTCCAGGCGAGAGTAAAACAGCAAATCGACGTCCAGGAGTCGAAGATTGCCGCCGGAGGATTGGCCCCTCCTAAGGGGCACGAACGAAAGCAGTTGTTCAAACCATTGGATAACCGACACCGGAAGGATAGCTCCGAGGGTAGTCGGAATCGTGGACGCTCCGATCGGAGGGAGGATAGGCGTCCGACCAAGAGGGACAATCAGAGGGAGGAGTTTACCCCCCTCAATAGGCCTTTGAAGGAGGTCTTGGCGGTAATGGAGAAACAAGGTCTCGCTCGCTTCCCCAAGAAAAAGGAAGGAGAAAAGTTGGGCTCCCGCACCGACCGTTACTGCCGATTTCATCGGGCCTCCGGTCATGACACTGACCAGTGTCGGGAGCTGAAGAAGGAAATAGAGAAGCTTATCCAGAGGGGTAAGCTGAAGGAGTTCGTAGGAGACTCGCGCTGCAAGCCCCGCTCACGATCTCGGTCAAGGTCCAAATCTCGATCGAGGTCCCCCAGGAAAAGGAGGTCCGACGGAGAGCCTTCGGAGGGCCCATCTGGGTCCAGACAGAAGAGGATTATTAATGTGATCCATGGAGGGTTCGCTGCAGGAGGAGACACATCGTCTTCTCGGGAGCGTTATGCCAACCAAGTGCCAGTCGCAGTGGTTTTGGGAAAAAGGTCACGGTCGTGGACCCCGAAGGAGGAGATGGAGATCACCTTCTCGGCGAAGGATCTGGAGGGAGTAGAGACCCCCCACGAGGATGCCCTAGTAGTAACACTGGATGTAGGAGGATTCGAAGTGAAGAGGATCCTCATTGATGGAGGAAGCTCCTCCGACATCCTCTTCTCCGACGCCCTGGAGCAGATGGGGAAGAAGAAGAAAGATTTGCGGGAGGTCAATTTTCCGATGGTAGGATTTTGCGGCACAACCTCTTATCCGTTGGGGGTTATTACGCTGCCTGTATGGTTCGGCAGTGGCTGGAAGATGGAGAAGAGAGATGTGGAGTTCGTGGTGGTCGAATCCACGGGGACGTACAATGCGATCATTGGAAGAACCACTATTAACCCACTGATGGCAGTAGCCTCGACTGTCCATCAGAAACTGAAGTTCCCGACTGAGAATGGGGTCGGCGAAGTGAAAGGCGACCAGGTGGCGTCGAGACGATGCTATGTCAACGCCACGAGAAGATCGAGGAAGGAGGCTATGTCGGTTCTCCAAACAGACGCTGACCCTCGAGAGGAGTTTGGGCGTCCCGCCCCCATGGAGGACCTGAAAGAAGTCGAGATAGATGGACCCGAGAGGAGGGTAAAGATCGGATCCGCCCTATCCGAGGAAAGAGCTCAGGAGTTGATCGCCCTATTGAAAGAGTTCAAGGAGTTATTTGCCTGGTCTCCGAGCGATATGCCAGGAATCAGTCGGGACGTGATCGAGCATGAACTGAACATCGACCCCACGGTCAAGCCGATCACACAGAAGAGACGCCCGATGGGAACAGACAAGAGGATTACAATCCAGCAGGAGGTTGGCAGACTACTCGACGCTGGATTCATCAGGGAGATCCGATTCCAAACCTGGGTAGCCAACCCAGTACTAGTGAGGAAGAGCAACGGGAAGTGGCGAATGTGTGTCGACTTCCGTGATTTAAACAAGGCCTGCCCGAAGGATTGTTATCCACTCCCTCGGATCGACCAACTGGTGGACGCTACATCGGGGCATGAGCTGCTAAGCTTTATGGATGCTTATTCCGGTTATAACCAGATCAAGATGGCGAAAAAGGATGCCCCACACACCGCCTTTTACGCCGATAGTGAAGTCTTCCAATATGACGTCATGCCTTTCGGCCTGGTGAATGCGGGGGCGACATACCAGAGAATGGTGAACAAGCTGTTCGGGGACATGATTGGGAGTACCATGGAAGCCTATGTAGATGACATGCTGGTGAAGTCCCGACGAGCATCAGATCACGTGGGCAACTTGGCAATGGCCTTCGAGAGGATGAAGCTCCACCAGGTCCGCCTGAATCCAGCCAAATGTGCTTTCGGAGTCCACTCCGGGAAGTTCCTAGGCTTCATGGTGAGCCAGAGGGGGATCGAGGTGAATCCCGAGAAACTAAGGGCGATAGAAGAGATGCAGTCCCCGACCAACCATAGGGAGGTGCAAGTGTTGAACGGTCGGCTGGCTTCAATGAATCGCTTCTTATCCAAGGCCAGCGACCGGTCGATGCCATTTTTCAATGTGTTAAGAGCCAACCGACAGTTCGAATGGACTACTGAATGTGAGGCGGCGTTCCAAGCACTCAAACAACATCTCCGCGACCTCCCACCACTTGCGAAGCCAGCTCCAGGCGAGCCACTCTATCTTTATTTGGCTATTTCTTCGTTTGCAATAAGCTCTGTTCTAGTTAAAGCTGTCGAGGGCAGTCAGATTCCTGTCTATTATGTAAGCAAGGCGTTTGCCAAGAGTGAAATGAATTATCCTCCGATTGAGAAGTACCTCTTTGCGTTGATTATTACCGCTCGAAAGTTACGGCCCTACTTCCATGCGCATGAAATTACGGTGCTGACTGATCAGCCATTGAAACACTTCTTGAACCGGCCCGACGCGTCGGGGAGACTAGTAAAGTGGGCCGTGGAACTTAGCGAGTTTCGAATTCATTTCGCTCCGAGAACAGCTATCAAAGGGCAGGCATTGGCCGACTTTATAGTTGAATCTACTATTCCCGATCCTGAAGCAACGGAAACAGTAGAGGGGGCAACCGGGAATACTGAAGAGGCCCCGGCGGCAGGGCAGTCGGAACAGCCAAATAAAGAGAACACCTGGGAGTTGTACACGGATGGCTCCTCAAGCTCGGACGGATCGGGTGCGGGGTTCGTATTGATTCCGCCAGGCGGGGCGGAGCCACTTCGATATGCATTGGCCCTAACATTTAGAGCCACCAATAACGAGGCGGAATATGAGGCTCTCATAACGGGGCTGAAAATCGCAAAGGGCACCGGAATTAAACATTTGAAGGTGAAGTGTGATGCTAGCCTGATTGTAAATCAGGTTCGGGGGCAGTATAGAGCAAAGAATCCGGTCATGAAGAAGTATCTTCAAGAGTCTAGGACCTTGAAGGAAAGCTTCAAAAGCTTTGATATCGAGGCGATTCCCAGGGAAGAGAATGTGGAAGCTGATGCCTTGAGCAAATATGCCTTGGGGGCACCTTTGGAAGAGAGTCGGAAGGTACACTTCTTGGAGAGGGTGATTCTATCGACCACCGATCCGTCGGAGGTGTGCGCTATCGGGATAGGGGCAGAGAAGGAATCCACTTGGATGACCCCGATAATTGTGTACTTAACGACGGGGGCACTTCCTGAAGATAAAGTGGCAGCGGAGCGATTAAGACGAATGTCAATTAATTACGCGATGGTGGACAACCAGTTATACAAGAAGGGTCTGCTTTCGACGCCCTTCTTGAAATGCGTGGCCGAACCCGATACGACTCGGATTCTGAGAGAATTGCACGAAGGCGTCGCAGCCTGTCACGAAGGCGCTCGATCTATCCTGAGGAAGGCGTTGAACTTGGGATATTATTGGCCTACGATGAATAAGGAAGCAACGGCGCTTGTTCGATCCTGTGACGCGTGTCAAAGATATGCCTCGAATATCACAGCTCCCGCCGCTGATTTGATGCCCATCGGGAGTGCTTGGCCCTTCGCACAGTGGGGCATCGACCTGGTGGGACCCCTTCCGAAAGCAAAGAGCCAGTGCACACATCTGCTGGTCGCGATCGACTACTTCTCGAAGTGGATCGAGGCTAAGCCGCTAGCCAAAACAACAGCAGGACATATCATTAAGTTCCTTCAGACCCGAATTTTGTCGAGATATGGGGTGCCGAAGGTGATCATCAGTGACAATGGTCCTCCGTTTAATGGGGCCCAGTTGGAGAGGTTCCTAGACGAGTTCGGTATCGAGCATCGAACAGCATCCGTCCACCACGCTCAGACCAATGGGCAGGTAGAGGCGGCCAACAAAATCGTGATGGAGGGCTTGAAGAAAAGGGTCTACGCTTTGGACGGAAAATGGCTGGACGAACTGGAGAACGTGTTGTGGGCGGTCCGAACGACACCCAAGCGGTCAACAGGTGAAACCCCGTTTGCACTTGTTTATGGAACAGAGGCGGTCGCTCCCGTGGAAATCGCGGTGGCGTCCCATCGAACCAGCAGCTATGAGCCCTCGACGAGTCCAGGAAGAGCCAGAATAGGACCTTTGACGAATGACGAAACAAGGCGCCTGGAGTTATCCTTGCTAGAGGAAAAACGGCTGGAGGCCGACATAGCGCAAGCTCGGATGCGTTTGGCGACGGCCAGGTACTACAATCGGAAGGTCAAGTCGCGACAGTTCTACACAGGAGAACTGGTCCTACGACGGAACGAATTCGCCCTACAAGATCGGATCAACAAGATGTCCCCGAAATGGGAAGGGCCTTACAAGATCGTAGGCATGCCGGCCCCGAACGCTTACAAGTTAGAAGATCCCGACGGCAAGGTTTTAAGAAACACCTTTAGCGGCGAACATCTGAAGAAATGCCATGTTTGACGAATAAGTCGCCCGTGGAGGCGCGAAGATGTAATTAAGTCGCCCTGAGTGGTGCATGCTATGTTAAAGACATCAATCAATAAAGAAGTTACTTCTGATCAAAGTATTCCTGAGTTGTTCTCGATACATTTAAAAAGCGTCATTGGACGTCCGAAAATCCTTAAGTTTTTAAGGTCCGATTAAAAAGCGTCATTGGACGTCCGAAAACCCTTAAGTTTTTAAGGTCCGATTAAAAAGCGTCATTGGACGTCCAAAAACCCTTAAGTTTTTAAGGTCCGATTAAAAAGCGTCATTGGACGTCCGAAAACCCTTAAGTTTTTAAGGTCCGATTAAAAAGCGTCATTGGACGTCCGAAAACCCTTAAGTTTTTAAGGTCCGATTAAAAAGCGTCATTGGACGTCCGAAAATCCTTAAGTTTTTAAGGTCCGATTAAAAAGCGTCATTGGACGTCCGAAAACCCTTAAGTTTTTAAGGTCCGATTAAAAAAGCGTCATTGGACGTCCGAAAATCCTTAAGTTTTTAAGGTTCGATTAAAAAGCGTCGTTGGACGTCCGAAAGCCTTAAGGTCCTCAGGACCCGATAGAAGAGCTACGAAGAACATAATCGAAAAAGATAGTAATAAAAGGCTCGAAAGCCTAAGAGGTTCGATACAAGGGAGATAAATGAGGAAGGAGTACGAGGACTTAAGATCTAACAAATTAAACTCGGTCCTCGGGCGCTGAATCTTCAGAAGGCTTTGGAGGGGCAGGCTCGGAGGGATCGGTAGGAGGCTCGTCGGCGTCTTCGGAGGAGCTCTCCGACGGGAGGCTGAGGTACGTCTCTGCGGCTAGGCCGAGAGTCTTGGACTTCCTCAAGTCGATGGAGTCCCCGTAAGTTTCATTAAGCTCTTCGACAATATCAAGGATGGCATTCTGCAAATCCTCCTGACAATGTCTTGCCGCGTCTGCTTTGAAGTCCTCCGAGCTCCGATACTCTTCAAGGGCCTGGACCTTCGCGTTTGTTATTTGGGCGGGATAATCCGCCCTCGCCTCCTCTAGCTCCGCAATGGCCCTCTGCTTCTCAAGCTTCAGCCGCTCAGCAGTTTCTTGCAACGCTGCCTTATCAAAGGCAGCCTGGCTCCGATCCGCCAGGGCAGCCTGTTGCTCCCGCCTAAGCGAGCTCTCAAGACTTAGAATCTGCCTGTGTTGTGATTGAGCCTCTTGAGCAAGCTTGGCCCTGACTTCCTCGGCTCGCTGCCTTTCCTCCTCAGCCTGTCGCCTAACCTCTTCGACCCGCTCTTCGGCTCGCTGCCTTTCCTCCTCAGCCTGTCGCTTAAGCTCTTCGACCCGCTCTTCGGCTCGCTTTTTGTCCTCCTCCGCTCGAAGCCTTGACGCCTCGGAGGCAGCTAAGTCCTCCTGCAGCTTGGTCAAGCTCTCGAGGTTGGAGTTGGCCCGTTCTCGCTCCAAAGCCTCCCGAAGAGACAAGATGTAGCCAAAACAGCGATCCTGGTCCGCCATTTCCTGAGGGCAAGGTATAGCTTAATATTTAAAAAGTCGGAGTACTCCCAGATGAATAAAAACAAAGTGCACTTACCTCTATCCGACGGACGGCCATCGCCCGGATATCCGCCTCGATGTCCTCTCCTTCCAGAGAGAGAGGGCGCCTCAGTGAGGGCGGGACCGAGCCCGACACCAAGTGCAAGGCCAGGTTCCTCTCCTGACACCCCCGATATAGAGGAATCCCCCGAAGGGACTCCACCGGTCTCCAAGGCTCGGCGCCCTGGTCCGAAGAAAAGGCTTGGTAGTAGTCTCCATCCAAGGGGAATGGAGGTACTACCAGGCGAACCCCTCCATCTCCTTCACTTACTTGGGCTTCGGGGGTCCCACCTCTAACTGGCGAAGATGGCGGAGCGGATGAAGATGGCGGCGTGACGGGAAGTGGAGACGTCTCCCTACCAGGTGACTTCGCGGGAGTCGACCTCGATTTTCCTCGGAGGGTCAGGTCTTCCTCCTCAGCACGATCATCGGAGGGGGAGTCCTCCAAGCTGGTCACCCGACCAAATTCACCACGGGCCTCCGTTGGGGCATCTTCCACCACCGACTCCACTGCAGGCGCGGAGTCCGAGGCAGGTGCAGCAGGGGCGACGTCCGCGGGACCTGCAGCGGGGCGAATAAGTCGAGGAATTAATTTGATATCGGTGTGCCAAATTAAACAACGCTCCATATATTTCTCTTTGCCGAAAAAGTCGTAACAACCCGCTTCGAGGACGTGTGGAATTTCCCCTCGAAGGATATTTTTGACATCCCTGACCCGTCCTTTCATGTCGGAGGCTTGAAGGTCTTGAGGTACCAACTCCCTATACCTTTTTATAGCACGAAAAACTTCCTTACCTTCCTTTTCGGAGCGGACGTTGAAGGCGGTCTTGACCACATCCACATTAGTCCGCCCCTCGGAGGTGGGGGCAGGTACGGAAGCCTCGGAGGTCTTCGCCTTCTTCCGAGAGGGTCCCGATTGGGCAGAAGCCTTCCGATGGGAGGGCTTCTTCTTGCGCTTCAGGGAGTGGGAGGCATCGGTATCCTCCTGAAACAGACGGATGGTCAGCGATGTTCGAGGGGCTGTAAACAATGGAAACAAGAAATAATTAGAAGATTACCCAGAGAATTACATTGGAAACACCATCATGAACTTTCCCCCCAGCCTTGGGATCAATCAGCATAATCCCAATTTCAATCCGCTGCTGATCAGTGACAGAAGTGGCCTCGAAGGGTTGGTAACCCTCCTCCCAACGACGGGCCTGGATAAGCATCAGGGCCCTCTTGGTCTGCTCCGACCATGAACGGAAAGGCACGGGGGGATCAGCTTCCACGGTGGTCCTCGGCCACTCGATGGGACCAGGCTGGATGAAGAAGTATTGCTCCTTCCAGTTAGCATTATCGTTCCCCTTATCGGAGATGACGGCCCGTTCCTTGCAAATCTTCCAGGACACCTTCTTGTCCCAGCCCATCTCCCTATACTGCTCATCGGTCCCTTCGGGTTGGCGGGGGGAAAAGGAGCAGATTCCGTCCTTGTTGCAGGTCATCTTGTAAAGAACCCGCCAGAGCTCCAGGGAATAGCTCCAGTCCTCCTTATTGATATCACACCACACTTGGAAGGCAATCCATGTACGGATTGCGTGTGGAGAGAAGGTCGTGGGGTACGTCTTATAGTGGTTGCACAGCTCCACCCAACTTGGACAGAAAGGAAGTCGAATTCCTGCACGAATCTGCCCTGGGGAGATAAACACCTCGTCCCCTTTGGGGAGCGTAATCTGGGCCTCGCGAGAATTGAACTGCTCATAAGGATAGCGGGCCCCGAAGGAGGATTCAAAGATGCCGCACTCTATACAGGCCCTATCGTAGCTAATAGGTGCAAGCGTGTTCTTGAGATACTTGAAGACGAAAGGTTGGCCAACAGTAGCAGATCCCTCGGCTGAAAATCGTCGAGGGAAGGAAGGAGGGGAAAATTGAAGCCTAAGAAAACCAAAGATGAAAGAGAAAAGAGCAATAAGGTGAAGAACCTTACCAGACATGGTGGCTGAAGTGATCGTGATCGGAAAATTTGGAAGCTGGAAACGCCGGGGAAACCTTGGAGTGATCGTGATCGGAAAATCTGGATGCTGAAAACGCCGACAAAACCTTGAAGTAAGAAGAATTAGGGTTCTTGGGATCGCAGAGAAGAAGAAGTAAGGGAAAAGTAAAACAAGGTCTGGATTTAGGGTTTTATAAGGGAAGAAAAAGGAAACTGAAGAGGCGGGCAATCTGAGCCACAGAATTCAAAACGATTCGATCATGAACGTCCAAGGGGGAAACGTGTCAATTCGACGAAGGCGAAACGGTTTCAATTTGAACCATCAGGACGCATGGGACAGATAAGACAAGAGTAATGACGTACCGGGTGGTTGAAAAGCGCTTTTTCAGAAAGCAGGCATGCGAAACCCGAAACGTTCCTTCACCTCCTATCAGCATTTAATGCTGGTCTGATCAAGAAAACCCCTCGAATTCAAGCAGGATCCTAAAGGATCTTAAAGAGATCCAAGGCAAAGGCCTCCGACAGAAGTAGGGCAATGGCCTCCGACGTCTCAAACAAAGACCCCCGACTGGGATGTAGAAAAGTCCGATACTGAAAGACGCGACGCACTATAAGTCCCTCACGCCTTGGGGGCAAATGATGGGCCCCGGCGAAGGCCGTTAGGCCCCTTAACGATTAGCAAACGGCGATTAGGCCCGTTGGGCTAGGAGCTGGGCTGCTGGAAGGATAAGGGCTCCGACGGAAGGAGGTCCCGACGTTGAATAGCCCCGAGTAAGTATGGCTCCGACAGGGGAAAGCCCTGAAGATATCGGACCTGGACGTAGTCGGTCCCGATATGGGAGTTGATACCACTCCCCGACACCGAATCCTCAACGATGCAACCTGGGAGCCTCCGATAATGATCGAGACTCGCCAGTAAGAGCACAATCCCGGAAATCTCGCCATGATCGTAGTAGTGGTATAATGGGCGAGATATGTGGGATACGAATAACTGTACAAGATACGTGGCAAGATATACGGCGAGATATGTGGGATAACGGATCACAATCCAACCGCCGAATCAGGTAACTGGGATAGCTTTTCCTCTATAAAAGGAGGGAAGTTATTCCAGATTAGGGTTACGCTTGATACACACACAAATATTGCTTGCTTGCTCTGTGGCCGCCGTACTTACGTTAATCATCGGAGAGGGATTCTGGGCCACTGCCCTCTATTCCCCTTCTGCAGGATTGCGAGGAGCTAAGGAATCCGTCACCGTAACCGGAGCTCCTGCCGTGATCCAACATCAATGGTCCCCTTATCCCGAGGGGTCAATTGCGTACCAAATTAGAAGGCCTGCTTCGAATTACATGCAATTTCATTTTTATTTTCTTAGTTTTTAATTTTTGGAGATAGATTTGTATTCTTCAGTCCAAATTGGTTTTCTTGATTCTTGCGGCTTCTTGTTCTTCATGCTATAACTATAACACACATTTATAAGAGTTCAACATCTCTTTCTTTTGATTAATAGGTAGTAGTTATATCCTCAACACTAAGTACATTGGAATTATTCGAGGTTATCACATTCTGGTCTAAAAAAAAGGTTATCTCATATACAGCTTCTTAACACAAATGATAGATACTTTCTTATCACATCTCTTAATATTCTTGTTTATTTTTAAGGAAGAGTTTGTTTTCTGGTAATAGAATATTTCGGTGATAAGTGCTTGTTTGTTATGTATGTTGTTGTTAGTCTTTGTTAAATGTGATATACTTTATTATGGAAATTACTTACTAAGAAATAATGATAAGGATGTGTGTTTAAACAAAAATTAAGAGACTTGCATTAGGTAAGCTTGGTTTAGTGTGTGTAACAATTATATTAAACTGCACTCCTTTCGGGAGTAATTGGCATTCTAAATCTGCATAAATGGATGTGTGTTTGGTGCTCTTTTTGATAGGTTCATCATGGTAGTTGGTTATTTATGTTTCTTGAATTAATTAATTAATTAATTAATGTTATATAAAGTCGTGGTACAAATTGGTATTTTGATTTCTTCATAGGAATTAGAAATTAATAGGAGGGCTTAAGAGAGGGAGTCGATATATGGTCCATCGATAGTTGGATATATGGTCCATTACAATTTCAAACCATCAATGAAAACTTCAATTCAATCATTTTGTTGAGATATTTTTTTTTTTCGAAATTGATTTTTGTACAATATTTGAGTATGTTCGCTCTTTGGTCCAAACGGTAACTATATCAATCTTCTCGTTAGTTTCTTGACTTCTAGATAGGGTTTTTCGGTTTTCCTTCTGGTTGCTTTGGGTGTTTGTGTGGTTAAATCTTAGTTCTTATGTATCCATATTCTGCTGATATTTTCTGCATGTCCACAGTTTTTAAGAATAGTCCTCAACACCACATTTGTATCATATTTGTATTGTTTTGTTTCAATTTGTTGAGTATGTTATCTTCCTCTTACACTATTAATGGTATGAATTGTTACACAAAATTAGGTTATTGTGATAAGCAAAATGCAGAAACTTACCAAGGGCAGGCTGCAACACATTCAAGAGGGTCAATATGTTCAAACTGGAACAAGTTTTGGATGTACATTTCTTTTGTGATAATAGACAATAATAATAATAATAAGGATATGTTTTTTTTGCAGATGTTATGCATGTGAATATGTGATTTCTATTTTAAGGTTAGTGCACATGCCTTCTTACAAAAACATATGCCATGACACACATAACTAAGCCAAGAGGGTTTGCTTCTTTAGATAGAAATTTGATCTTGTTTACTTATGCTAAGTTGTTTACATGCTATTTCAGCAAAAAAAAAAAGTTGTTTACATGCCCCTTTAACCTTTAGTGCTTTGGTTAAGTTCTCTTAATTAATTCTTTAGTCATAGTTAATGTGTTATCAAGTGCTGATAATTTTGCTTTGAAGCAGTATGACCTTTAATTTCACAAAGTGACAATTTTCTTACATTTGTAGATTCTTGCTTCCAGAGTTTAAAGCACCAATCTAAATGAGAGTTTTTGTTTTTGTTTGCAGAGATGAGGAGTACATCATTACACTATTCTTCATGGTGGAAACATTCATTTATTTCAGCACTAGAACTAGATTAGATTTTAGATGTAGAACATGTTGTTTGAGAATAATACAGATAATGAACTTGTTTCGTTCATATAGCGTGTATAATAGTCTTATAATGTACATTGTCTTTTGATATTTGCATTACGGGTTAAAGCCACTTGTACCAAGATTATCAATAATAATTTGTATGCTTATTTTTTTACATTGAAATGGTGTATCTTAAAATATTGTATATGAGTTGTTAAATTACTACAAATTTCTAAATGGCATTTTGTAAATTAAAAAATAAAATGCTAAAGATAGAAAGTCAATTTGAATTGTTTGATTTTAAAAAATATCATTAGTATCAATAGTATACATTCTTAAGACTATTAGTTAAATCTAAAAATATAATAGTAAATATCAAAAATAGAATTGGAAGACTTGTAGCTAAAGAACTATATTGGAATTAATAGTAAATTACTAAAGGTTTTAAATAGAATTTAAATAATAGTTACTAAATTTAATATTTAGAACTTAAAAATGCAATGCTAAAAGTTGTCAATAGAACCTACAAATATAATACTAAAAGTTGTCAATAGAACCTACAAATATAATACTAAAAGTTGTCGATAGCGTTTGAATAGTAGTTACTAAATGTCTTTTTTTGGAACAATAAATAAAATATTAAATGTTATAAATAGAGTTTAAATAAGAGTTACTAAATGTCTCTTTTAAAATGACAAATGCAATACTAAAAGTGGACACTTGAATTGAGATTGGTGTAACTAAAGGTAACCTTTAGTATCAAACATGATCAATTCTTAAAAATAGTATTAGGAATGGAATAAGTAATTCTAAAAATATTGCAGATTTTGAGAAAAAATAATAATTTAATACAGATTCCACACAAAAAATGATCCACCGGTATGAAAGCTGTGTGAAAACTCATTCCTATTATAAACCGAAAAACGGTGTGTAAATTACACTCGGTTTTTGTTCCACATACCTCCCACACAATAATTTCGGTGTGTACAAATTTACATACAGCATAAACACAGAAAAAATTACGCACATATTAGCAGCTCTAAATTACACACAGGCCAAATCAGAACGGAATCTGTCTGTAAACCTATGTACACACCAGTTACAAACAGATTTGTTTGTGTGTAGTCTCACATTTTCTTGTAGTGATCACACAATGGCTTGAATAACCAGGTGGTTTCTGTTTATGTCAAGATTGAAATAAAATTTAATAGTTTGATGACAATCATTTAATATGCTGTATCATGGATGAATATTATGTTAGTCTCTGTATAATGTTATCGTGCATAACGATATTTGTTTCATTGGAACATTTGTCAGATGAAGGTGATTAGTAGTTTGTTAAAGAAGTATGTAAAAAGATTAAAGTTTTCTTCATAGTGACAGAGCAGTTTTCAAAGACATACTTCCCTATATATGCAAAATCAGAATTATTTTGTCCAAGTGGAGCGAATATACAACTTTAGGAGACATGAGTTGTTTTTCTCTTATTTATGGACCAAAGTAAAGATATTTTGAACTTTTGAGAATAAATGATGTACTTAAAAAAAAATTGGTTAAATGATGGATCAAGCTCGTCGGGTTCTGATCTTGGTGGTCTTGCGTCGAGTCGTGATCACCTTAATACTCGTGTTCCGCTTTTCTGGTTCCTTTCCTCGATTACCTGCATAAGGGGTAAGCTGGGGGGTGTCCGGCGAACCCTCTCCGATACTAAATTGAGAATTCAGTTTGAGAGATAAAGTTAGAGAGAAGTCAGAACATCAATGTCCAATTAGAGATCATGTTATAAATGAAATATATATAAGGTCCTATTTATAGGGATTGTGATCTTAGTACCGGAGGGGTCCACATTTACGAATTGGACCCGTATAATATTTATACGGAATGTATTATGTGCGTAACACAGATGTCAATCACTCGGACGTTAGAGGCCGGACGTGGGACGCTCCGACCCAGTTGTGACCAGACTAGTCTGATATGCGACGCCGGAGTAGTCCAAGACCGGACGTGTTGCTCAAAGCAGTCCTTTGACCGGACATGTCCTCAAAGCATTGCTTTGAGTGGAGACATGACAGGTCAAAGTGCTTTGTCCGCTCATGTCCTCAAAGCATTGCTTTGAGTGGACTGTCCGGTATTTAACACCGGACTAGTTCAGACGGGGCGGTTCTTGGGAGGACTAACATGTATTTTTCGGATGCCGGTCACTTACTATGTTTGGGATTGATGGAGCGATCAAGTCGAGCCTTAGTGAGGTCCGATCGGGTTTATACCCATCATTAAATATAATGTATTTTTATTTATTTATTAGGGCACAGTTGGTCAACATTTTGTCGTGGTTTTAATATGGGTGGTCCATAAAATTTAATACGAATATAGAGCAAATATGGATTGATTGAAATGTTGGTGGTGTGTGTAAATACCAAAATTTTGTCCACGCACATAGCGCGTTCAAAATGTTGCATATGGCGTATTAAAAAATGAAGTGTCTAAATATGCAGGACCCTGAAGATTTATACATATTAGGTTGGTTTATATATATATATTGTGTTTATTTTCATAATAGTTAGATCTTGTTTTAGAATATCTACTCTTCAATTTTATAAGTCAAAATAATTTTACCTAAGTTGGATTATATTTATATTGGCAATGTACAATTTTAAAATACACATAACAAAATATAAAAAAAAAAAAAAAGTGATAACTCTGTTTATTATTCACAATACATTTACTAGGAGTCACAAATATCATAGGTCCGAAATTTCGAAAAGCCCTTCTCAAGCCTGTTCAAAAATTGTGTCCGAGTCTGATTGGGAGAGACTTTTTCACTTAAATCAAACTTGATTTTGTTAGATAGAGTCCTGAAATTCCATCGGTTCTAAATTACTACATTAACTCTGCTTATAGATAGTTAAATTAACTATAGTTAAAGGAACCCTAGCAGACTTATCGTCGCAAAAGACAGACTCATTCTAGTCAAACCTAGTTACCAAATTAATCTCTCGAGTCTCTCGAAATTTATTCGCAAAATATGGTTTTTAGTTTTAATATGTTTAAAATCTACAATATATTTCAAAATATTTGTAATTGATACTTCATTTACTCATCCATTCAAAATTATGGTTAAATGCATTTCAATTGAACAAAATTAATTGAGTACTTATACTAATGTTATAGTTGAGTCGATCGAACTCTAACCTATTAGGAGATCAGTTGAGTCACAATCGAGTTCAGATACTTATAACATTACCGTAACATTAAATCTTAATTTTGATATTTAGAAAATTATTTGCTTATTTTGTAGATTTAAATTGAATTAAGTGATAATTTTGAACGAATGATTGAAAGAAATATCAATTACTATCGTTTTGAAACATATTGTAAATTTATAAAACATATTGGTAAAAAAAATGGTTAATACATAGTTTGGTTACTTACGTTTGATAATGTGATCGTTTGGTTCAAACATGTATATTTTAGTTATTTAGGTTTGTTAATGTGATCGTGTAGTTACATCAGGGGCGGCTCCACATAGAACAAATAGGGACAAAATGTCTCCAAGATTTTATATATATATATATATATATAATCAAATAATAAAACAACACCCTACCATTTTTATAAGTAAACTAAGAAACACGTTAAATCATTCTCACTAAAGACTATTTTGTAAATTGCTAGCTCATATTTAGACACTCGAATAAATTGTCTATTGAAGTTTTTTTATACAAATTGCTAGTTAAGATTTGGTTGTGTAGAAATTTTGCTAGCTGAATTTTCTTTGAACAATTTCCTAGCTCGGGTTTTACTTTGTGGAGAATTTGCTAGCTCATGTTTTGCTACAATTTGGTCGCTAGCAAATTGTCCACAAAGCGACATCTGAACTAGCAAATTGTCCACAAAACGAAACCAAATATAGCAAATTGTCCACAAAAGTGAATATGAGCTATTAAAATTTCCATAAAACAAAATATAAGTTAGGAAATTATTAAAAAACATTTCAACTGCCAATTTGTCTACAAAACGAAACCTGAGCTAGCAAATTGTCCCAAAAAAATTAATTAGCAATTTGGTTTTGTCCTCGAATGTGAGGTAGAAACTTGGTAACTAACCATTATTTTATTGTCAAAATTTGTGAATTACAGTTTAATATATCTTCTAATTTATAAAAAAAACGTTAATCATTTTTTCAAGTAATTTTCTTTAAAAATGTCCCCCATTGTGTTATTCCTAGAGCTGCCACTGAGTTACATGAATGAACATCTGGTGAAATATCCAAAATACCCTTTATATTCATTATTCATCTTGCTATTTATCAAATGTCTTATAAAAACTTCAAATATATTCAAAATCGATCAGCATATTTAAGTCTTAAATAAACGAGTAAAGAGATTAAATTTTCACGGTTACAAAAGTATAGAGCTAATGAAAGAGAGAATTTAGAGATGATATTATTATCACACATAGGAGCCCTTATATAGGGATTACATATACTTGTGGAGGAAGTAAATTTAATACTAGGAAAGTCTAAACAAGGAAGATGGTATATACACGTAATATTGAACATCCACTAAATATATTCATAACACTCCCCCTTGGATGTTCATAAGGGAATTGTGCCTCGTTAAAACCTTACTAGAAAAAAACCAATTGGGATAAAAATCTAGTGAAGGAAAAAGAGTACACAATTATGGATCCCTTTTTGTAAGCTGCCTCGTTAAAAACCTTACCAGGAAAACCCGATGGGATAAAACCTTGGTTAAGGAAAAAGAGTGCAGCGGTGTAGATTCTCCCCCTGATGTTGACATCGCGTAATTTTATTAAGTCGACGCAATCCAACCATGTTCGCCAATATTCCAGATGTCGCAGTCGATAAAGCCTCCTTGAAAAGATCCGCTAGATAGTCATATGAACAAATTCGTTGGATGAATAATAACTTGAGGCGAATGTGTTTTGTATGTCTCATTTGATATAACGATGAGCTATATAACCTGCATTATCTTCATATATACAAAATAATGGTACAATATATTTATTATCCACATTCTTGGAAAAAATTTCATGCTAGCATTTTCAATCCTTCATGGATTTTCACTTTAATTTTGCTATCAAATTAGCCACCCAAAAAGGCTATAAATAATTCATATGTGAGACGCATTTAAAAATTGTTATGTACTGCCAATGTAATAATATAATTGAAGGTGATTGCTCCACTAAATGATCCATATAATAATTGCCAGGATTTTGCATATAACATTTGTACCACATGTTGTGCGTATATATCTTACGACACAATTTATTTATGCGGGAAATAATTTGTATCCACTGGCTTCCACCTTCTGCATTTTTCATGTTAATACTTGCGTCTTTTCAAATTTTGGTCAATCATAATATTTGTTTAACATATTGAGCTCAAGATCCTCGTCTTGTTTTATGATTTCACTCATGAATAATATTCAAAACTGTTGTCGACAACTTTATATTACGGTTCCATCACTTCCCGTTAATGACATAACTCATTGAGATCTCTTTATTATAATTACTTTCAGGTACCTGAACCACTTCTGGGTTTCATATTTAATTATGTCTTTACTCCTTTTTGGGAAATCACCTCCATAATAAGACCATATATATATTTCTTTCTATGCTCCATTCTTTTACCAATAAAATTTCTTTGGAACCATTATCGCACGCTTCATGCATGAGTTATTTTTTTATTATAATCTGTCCTATCAGGACATTTCAAATTGGAGCATTTGCAGCTGGTAATTGACTTATGACTTTTTGGGTTTCATAAAGTCACTTAATAGGCAGTATCTTAAAATGGTTATCTCTTTGAACTTCAAGTTCATATTATCATTGTGCGAGGATCTAAATGAGATAATAACAATTATTGTTCAGTCAATCTATTTTCTGCCAGCTGCTTCTTTTCTCCCCCTAATGTTGGGAAGTTGTTCAACAATGACAATCAACAAATCTTGCTTTAAATATATATCAGTCATTGTTCCCAATAAATTGTCTATAACCAACATATTTTTCCCAACATTCCAGACACATCTTAGTGCGTTGCGTTGGAGCAATTCAAATATATATCGCACTTTATAAAGTTCATAAATGGTGAATTAGTCTCTTGACTAAAAGTTTTTGTAATGGGGAGAACTGTCATTTAAAATTGGCTTGATGCGCAATTATACTGCTGCTTGCATAATAACATGCATTTACACTCAATTTGCTCTAATTGGTGACAGTTTAGCTATTTAATTGGAGAATCTTTGTAACTTTCATGCTAAACTGCAAATCTAGACATGTAATTGTCTGAATCTTGTAGTAAATATCAACTTTCAATATCATCATCGTTCTTTATTACATAATCTGGAAATTTGCAAATTCATAATCAACGCACATGTGACCATATTGTAGATGCATCTTTCAAAATAATATATCGGTCCACATGGCAGGTGAACGGGCCCATATTCACCTTTTATAATTTCCATAAATAAGGGGATTTCATCCCGAATTCGGTTGATGATGATCACATAATTAATTTTTCTTGAGAGCAAGCATTGTAATGATTTATGGAGAATTTTCAGGTTCTTCCAAATAATTTCTTGCGCATCGCAAGTGATCCGGGATGGTCTGTAATCGGTCACGCCAAATATCATATTATATGGGTAAAACTTCGGGTTTACCTCTATATGAATCAGTAAACTTCTGGTTTACCGAATATATAATCAATCCTGCCATTATTGGCGGTAAACTTCTGGTTTACCTGAATTTTTTTTTTTTTTTTTAATAATCCTGATAACACAATCCGCATTTTTTTTTTCATCTCAACGATGATTGCGAAGTAATCACATTCTTTATAATAAAAATAAATAAATATGAAGTATATGAAAACATATAAAAAATGCATAAAGCGTAAATAAATAAGTATATATACTTAATATTTGATATCACCTGGTTTCATGTACCATAAATTGAGTCCGACAAGATTTGACATATTGTTTGATGTCGTATGTCGTAAAATCGATTCCGAAAATTCCAACATATTACTTTTAAGATTGTACTCCAAGTCGTCTTAATCGAGTCTGCCATAATAACAATATTGTTTATATAATATAAAATATTAAACAATCGACAAAATAAATCCACTAATAGAAATTGATATGCAATTTTTTTTTTCGTAAAAATAATTGTTGCAAACTTATCATATTGCTGACACATGTAAGATTTAATAATTCTTGCAAGATATACATCATTTTCAGAGAAATTAATAAAGTGAATAAATTATGAGAAATTAATTTCTTCTTCAGTGGTTTACTGTAGGCGATCTAATGCATGTTATTTAATTGACAATATAACCACAATATCAATTATTAAAACCTTAATAACAAAGATATATAATCATATAATGGAAAAGATAAAAGTAGTAAAAGAAATCTCCCTTAGGTAGGTGCAGCTTGGGCAATCTCCCTTATAGAACTTACATTCATTGTCCAACGTCTTGTAAGTCAATCGAAACAGCTTGATGAGGAAGAGGCCTCGATGAGGTTCCATGCGAATGGGTTATAATTTAATTCTAATCATTAATCAAACAATGCAATACTCTCTTCAGGGAGTAGAGATGATATCATAATTTAATGACAGACTTCAACACTCACTTCAGGGAGTGGATTATAATATCATCGATATAATCACATGTTGCAACACTCACTTCAGGGAGTGAAGCACGTCTAGTATGCGATGCATATACTTTTCCATTCATCAATTGCATATTTTAGCATCTATCAACCATGCCACACTATTTTTTTTTTTTTTTTTATGATTAATATACTATAGCCAATCGCTTTTAGTGCCACAAAGCTGAGTTTAACAAGACCAGTCATATAATAATATTTCGCTCGTCTCATTATCTGGTCTGAAGATATTTCGCATTGCTTGTATCAAGAGCATGTTGGTCTGTTACTGTTGGCCTAGCAAATAAGCAGCTCATCTTTGCAGTAGGTAGCGACTCATCTTGCATGTACAAATAAAGTTTGGCTAGATATTAGATATCATAGAGACGTATGAATAATATTGATAAATTGATAATTCATTAATTGAAGAGAAAACAAATCTTCCCTTTTTTTCACGCTTCATGTGTTTTTCTTTGAGGAGGGATGCGAATAAACTGAAAATCTTGCTTCCTCTTAACTTGAATGCGAGTGGAATCCAATTCAGAGGCCGATGGTAGAAACGGTAAGGCGTAGTAAAAATATGCGAGTCGAATCGTGCTGATAACGTGTTACAAAAGTATAGAGCTAATGGAAGAGAGAATTTAGAGATGATATTATTATCACACATAGGAGCCCTTATATAGGAATTACATATACTTGTGGAGGAAGTAAATTTAATACTAGGAAAGTCTAAACAAGGAAGATGGTATATACACGTAATATTGAACATCCACTAAATATATTCATAACATTCGCTGGTTTTTAATCACTAGAAGCTTCCCAGATTCTGATTTGATTTTTAGATGAAATTATTTGTTTCGTTATTTCTTATTTGTAATAATACAATCCCAAACCCTTAACTCTTTGTTTTGATTGATTATTTGTACCATGCTGATTTCTAAGGAAAGTGGAGTGGGTTAATTTATGTTAAGAATATAATTTTCCCTACCGGAATCGATTTTGTCTTTTAAGGGAAATTATTATTATTATTTTAACTTGATAAACATTTAAACGTAAATAACTAAACAAAATAAGTATTTTGAACCATTCAGTTATATACTAAATAATCATTTAATTACGGAAAAAAAAAAACTATCAGTTACAACTTACATAGAGCGAACATAGGTAACATTTAACAACCACTGCATTAACCCTAAAAAAAACCATTTTTTTCCGAACATTTTTCGTGTTTTACCTACTTTACTCGAACCTAGCTAGCTCCTCATTTCATCTCCCCCGAGTCACGGGTCAGTGCTCACCCTCACCTCACTCTCCCAAGTCCCAAGCTTGGCGTGGCGATTGCGGCTCCGAGCGGCACCGACAACCTCCTCTCGGCGGCTCCGTGCGGCACCTGCAATCGTTTCAGTCTCCGCCTCCCAGCAGCAGAGCAGCTCCCTCCGATCCCTGCTCTATCTCCGGCCTCCCAGCAGCTCTAGTTCCCTCCGACTCCGCCCCCGCCTCAGGTCTCCAATTTAGGCAGTGACACCAATCACTCCTCTCGAAGCCTTGGATCTCTCAGCTTGCATTATCGTTGATCTAACTGAAGGCGATCTTCTTGCTGTTTTTACTCAGTAAGTCTTCTTGTTGTATTTGTTGTTAATTGGTTTCTTAATTTGATTTTGTTACAGTAGTACATGCGGTTGTTTCAGTTTCTTGAAACTCCATATCATGTGTCTGCTAATTGAGTTATAGGATGAGCCATAGGTAGCATTTTCTGTATGCAAATTAAATTAACAGGAGGCTGTCTTGTGAAGGGAACAAACACGAGGGGCATTCTCGATCTACATTCTACTCTTACTTCCTTTATCCCGGTTGTTCTGTCTTTGATTGTTTTCCTTATGATTCTCTTGATACTTTCTGTATATTGTAACTCAACAATATCAGTATTATCCTTTATGTTAATTCATTGTGAAGTCAGTGCATGAATTACTGGGGGTTGCTTTGTTGGATTGATGAAACAAACTGAAGACAATGCCATACCTCCTGTTTTAGAAGGATGGAAGAAACCTAAATTCCGTGGCCTTATTGCTATTCGGGTTTTTATTTGTTAACTGCTTGTTCATAAGTCGATTTGTAATAAAAAGTCTGATCTTGAAATTAACTGAAATTAGATATTAGAAGATGGCAAATTAACTAAATAGATTATCGAAAGGATGGAACTTTAAACTATATTTTTATTCCGTAATAGAACCCCGAACCTGAATCTCTAATCGTAGACCGACTAGATACATAGGGATTTAATTCTTATTATTTTCTCTAGTGAACCAAGGTTTCTAGTTAGACTTTAATTAACTAGTAGCAACTCTAATTTTTTTTTCTTCCCTAAACGTCCCTATGTCGATTTTAGGTCCGACAGTGTGGATATGGATATGGGTCAAAACTGTGGATTTTGACCCCATTGCCAACCCTAGGTATACTATAATGGATCCAAAGTATGGACATGTAGTATGCCTTGGACCATTCATTCATTCATTCAGACTTTTGATTGATTTATAGGGCGTTTTGTACATCTTTAATCTTCATGGGAAGTTTAGTAGACCAGAGTTCAGATGAAGACATCAGTGACTCCGAAATGGAAGAGTTTGAAGAGAAAACTTACGAAGAGCTGAAGAGTGGAAACCAACAAGTAAAAACTTCAGAGGAGACCTTCACCTGCCCTTACTGCCCTAAGAAGAGAAAGAGGGACTACCTCTACAATGAACTCCTCCAGCATGCTTCTGGTGTGGGTAAGAGTTGTTCCGATAAAAGAAGCGTGAAGGAGAAAGCCTCTCATCTAGCTCTGATGAAATACCTGGAAAAGGACATTAGTAGTGGTGAAACCTCAAAGGTTGCAGAGAAAAAAGGAGAAGAGGAATATCCTATTGATGCTAGCAATCATGATAAATTTGTGTGGCCGTGGAAAGGAATTGTTGTTAACATCCCAACAAGGAGAGGGGAAGATGGTCGGCTTGCTGGAGAAAGTGGGTCAAAGTTGAGGGATGAGCTCATAAGCCGAGGCTTCAACCCTACAAGGGTAGTTCCTCTATGGAGTTATCGAGGCCACTCTGGAACTGCTATTGTGGAATTCAATAAAGGATGGCCAGGCCTCCACAATGCCATATCCTTTGAAAGGGCTTATGAATCGGATCAGCATAGTCGCAAGGACTGGGTCAAAGCTGATGGTGGCCCTAAAACGGGTCTCTATGCATGGGTTGCTCGTGAAGGGGATTATAAGTCAAGTGGCATTATAGGAGATCACTTGCGTAAGGTTGGGGACCTCAAGACAATTGCAGAGATGCAGGAAGAGGAGGATCGCAAGCAGCACAAACTTGTCTCCAACTTGACCTACATTATCGAGGAAAAGCATAAGCACTGTAAAGACATTGAAGATATGTGCAAGGAAACATCCAACAATGTCAATGAATTAATGATACAGAATGATAAACTTCATCAATCTTACAATGAAGGTGGTATTCATTCTAAAATGTAGTCACAAAGCATTATTTAGTTTCAATTTATTACTGATATTCTTCTTAAACAAACTGCAGAGTTGAAGAAGCTGCAGACTAACGCATATGATCACTTCCAGCGAATATTTAGTGATCATGAAAGGCTTAAATCCCAACTGGAGTCTCAGAAAAAGGAGCTAGAAAAGCGCGGGAAAGAATTAGAGCAACGTGAGGCAAAGAATGAAAGTGAGAGGAAAAAACTTTCAGATGAGATTGCAGAGGTAATGGATATTTTTCATAATTGCCCTTGCTTATCACTGTCTTTCATATTTGGTGAGATACTCTTTGTTGTGTTGGATAGAGGAGATCCTCCAAAATCAAGTGGATGATAGTACTGTGTTTTCATTTCTTGTTATCTTCTCTGTTAACTAAGTGGTTTCTGAGAATTTCAGAGCTTTCTCTAATTTTAAAATAGCTGTTTATAAGACTGTCTTCTGAAATTAGTAGTTTAATATCGTACCTATTCAATTACTTGGGCCTCTTTCAAAAGATAAAATGTTAAGTTGCACTTCAATCCAAATAGACACAGGTCAAAGATTGCTGGATCTAGGTTTGATACATAACAGTCTCTTTTTCTGCTCATTATTTAATTGTTGTGTGTACTTGAGGAACTCAACTTATATTATCTAACTTTGGAGTAGATGGATGTAACTGGAAGGGAATGAAAGAAGAAAAAAAAAATCCATTTTTTGAGTTTGGAGGATCTGAAGGAATGGAAATATATGGATTAGTTTCCAGTCCAAATCCTCAGAAAAGTGATATTTGTTTTGCCACCAAACAAGTTTTATGGTTTCATTCTGGAGGTTTAGGCAACTTAAGGTTAAGGTAGTCAATCTCTTACGTGAAGCTTTTGTGCTCCTCAATGACATTACAGAGTCGTATTTGATTAAGGGATACATCAGTTTTCATTAACTTCCATTGTTTATATCAAATTTGACTTGAATTTTTATTGAACATATAAACTTTGTTGTGAAGGCTTTCAGGACATGCTTAAGTGAAAAATATGGTAGAATTGGTGAAATTTATGCATGTATAGAAGTTGCATATTTTTGTACAGTATCAGTAGCAGTAAGGCAAACACAAAAAATAAACTCTTCAAGTCCTTTTATTCATGTTCCTGACAGGATATGTTATGGAGATAATTAGCTTTGCCTGTACAGGTACTCCAAATGTTTAGATACTTGGTTGCATTGTTAACTTGATGTTTTAATTGCAGAATTCCCAGAAGAACAGTTCGCTGCAGATGGCTTCATTGGAACAACAGAGAGCTGACGAAAAAGTGCTAAAATTGGCTGAAGATCAGAAGGTTGTGGATATATTATTATTTATAATATGTTTGCAGGGAATGGATGGTTTTAATTTGGTTGTTGTTGTACTTGTATCATCAGAGGGAAAAAGAGAAACTTCACAATCGGATAATCCAATTGGAGAGACAGCTTGATGCAAAACAGACTCTGGAATTAGAAATTCAACAGTTGAAAGGGTCGTTAAATGTAATGAAACACATAAAAGATGAAGATGGGGAAGTGATGAACAAAATGGATGGGCTGCTTAAGGACTTGAGAGATAAGGAAGGGGAACTAGATGACTTGGAGTCGCTGAACCAGACACTTATTGTAAAGGAGCGAAAGAGCAATGATGAGCTGCAAGAAGCGAGAAAAGAACTGATTAATGTATGTGTTTCTTTCTTTCTTTGTGTCTTTTACTACCTTTATTTTTTGTTATTGTATTGGAATTAATCTTAATGGGTGCAGGGATTGAAAGAGGTGATTTCTGGGCGGTCTTACATTGGGGTGAAGAGGATGGGAGAGCTTGATAGCGAGCCGTTCCTTGAGGCAATGAAGAACAAGTATAGTGAGGATGAAGCAGAAGAGAAGGCATCAGAAGTTTGCTCAATGTGGGAGGAATATCTTAGAGATCCAGACTGGCATCCATTCAGAGTTATTCAGGTTGATGGGGGGAAAGAAAAGGAAATAATAAACAGTGATGATGAAAAACTGAATGAGCTTAAACAAGAGATGGGGGACAAGGCATACAATGCAGTGAAAACTGCACTGATGGAGGTGAATGAGTATAATCCAAGTGGAAGGTACATCACTTCTGAGCTCTGGAATTATAGGGACAGAAGAAAGGCCAACCTTAAAGAAGGGGTCCAAGTCTTGCTTGATCTCTGGGACAATACCCAGAAACGCACTGGCAGGAGGCCTATCTACTAATCATCAAGGTCTAGTCTAGTCTAGTTGGTTCCATTTTCATTTCACACAATATTTATTTATTCTTTCTGATATATATATATATATATATATATATATAGGATTAACAGGTGTTTTGGTTTATGATGTTTGACCACTTTTGGGTTTTGGTCCATGATGTTTTTTTTTTTTGCCTAGTTTTAGTACCATATGCTTGCAGATTTTTCTAGTTTTGGTCCGACCGTTACATTCCGTCCATTTTTTCCGTTAAGTGACATGTGCAAGTCACGTGATCCACCCTAAACTTTCAATTTTGTTCAAATTTGAGGGAATTAACACACTAAACCTAGTTCAATTTGGGAGAATTGAACTAGGTTTAATGTCAAATTTAGGGGAAATGACACCCTAAACCTAGTCCAATGAGTCAATTCCCCAAAATTTGAACAAAATTGAAAGTTTACGGCGAATCACGTGACTTGCACATGTCACTTAACGGAAAAAATAGTCGGAATGTAACAGTCGGACCAAAACTAGAAAAATCTGCAAACATATGGTACCAAAACTAGGGAAAAAAAAAAAAAAAACTTCATGGACCAAAACTAAAAAATGGTCAAACATCATGGACCAAAGACCTGTTAACCCTCTATATATATATACTGACAAAATATATTGTGCATGGTCTTTTGCAGACTGAGACTGTTGGTTAAGAAACTGTTGGTTAAGAAGTTCCAGCTGCTGCCTATGATGAAATGAATGTTGAGGGAGGGGTTCATCTCCTCTTCTCTTCTCTTTGTATTATTATTGAGTAATAATTAATGTGTTAGATTTAGACTTAGTTAGTGGACAGTAAGTAAGTTATGGTGTGGAGGAAGGAAAATAATGTTTGAAGACATGACATGACAAGGGTGCTTTGTCTTTGCTCTCTTGCATGATCTACTCATCTAAGTGTGTCAAGTGTTTGGTTGCTAGCATATGATGGCAACTATTGTTGTAGCATTAATAATTATAACTGTAAAATTGTCAAATACGGTAAGGCTGTGTAATATTTGTGTTGTGTTTGTGTTTCGGACATAAGCAAGTCTAGTTTTTGTTTTTTTTCTTTCTAGTGAGGTGTCTTATATAGCCCCTACTAAGAAGGCAACTACATGACTGGGTTATGAGTCAATATGAATTGAGTCTATCCGGTTGATTTCTTCATGCAGGCTATCTTGGATGATAATGTAGCTCATTAAGGGAGCTTGAACCATTAAATCTTGTTAGATAGCTTTCTGATAATAAAGTGCTTGCTTCTTTATTCATTACTTAACCCTTAAATAGACTAGAATATCTATATAATTCTAGTATAGAGATTATATATATTATAACTATATATCTTAATCATCATACATATATATTATTGAGTCTATATAATATATATCCTCGTCTTCATGCTGGTCACTGCTAGGATCTAGTTCCACATTAAAAAGTTTTTTTGCATTTATGTGTTGCCGAATAATGTTCATTAGGATGGGCATAAACCGGTTCCATGCTGAAACGATTTAGAACCGGAGAATTGCTTTTGTGGTTTTGGTTCAGTTCGCCTTCAAGTATGAACCCGACCATATTTCACCATTAGGAATCAATTCGAACCGAACTGAACAAGTTTTTCCACATTAATTATTAAAAAAACTGACACAATGGCATAAAAGTTGATTATATGCATAAACAATCCATCAAAATATCCATAAACATGAAAATCGAAACACATAAAACAATAAAACTTTCAAGTAACTTTCTGGGGTAGTTCTATCGAGCCGAGTAGTTCGATTTGTAATTTTTTGGAGTAAATTGAACCAAAAAGATTATGAATATATTCAAGGGACTAAATTGAACAAATCAAAAGTATAGAACAAGTCACGTGACTTGCACGTGCCACTTAATAAAGAAAACTAACGACTAACTAACGGATGTACCAAAATTCTACAAAATTCAAACGTATAGTACCAAAAGTATACAAAAAGAAATAATAACTTGTATTAAAAGTCAGAATCAGAAAAAAAAAAAAAAAAAAAAACTTAGAGCGGCTACGTTCAATTAAGCCACCTCGTTGAGGGTTTGATCTACGAGATTTAATTGGCGTTATTTTTTTTTGGCCAAAGAGATTGAATTGGCGTTTAAACTTGATTACTGTATCATATTTTTGGTTCGGATTAAATTCAGATTATTTTAGTTATTATTTCTAGCTTACAAAATTGTTCATTCAATTAATTTATTATACTGTATATTTACTTTTAAAATTTATTTTATTTTAAATGCAGTGAAAACTCTCCCCTGAAAACTTCTCCTCCACCTGGAGTAAATCGAAGTCTCCATCACTTGTAGCTTGAACTTGAAGCAACCTTCCATACCGTCCGTAACATAAAGTAAAAGCATAATATACTGAAATCAGCGCTTAATTGGTATCTTGGGCATCAAGCAACCAACATTCATCATGTGGCTCCAGATTCAAATCCAGATAACAATACAACATTCTCAAACCAAAGCTTGCAGGCTATAAAGAATCACTCGATTGTAGCTAAGAAGAGGCAGCAGCAGAATGTTGAAATCAAGTAACACAACTAACTGAACTGAAGAATCTAAATACTTCATCTCTTCCATTCAACAAAACTATGATACAGTAACACTGTGACATGGATGGTCATGTGAAAGAGAACATGCAGTAGTAGTATACATACATCAGGCGCTTGGATACTGATCGGGAAGAACCAACAGATCATATCATATCACATTAGAAGATGGAAGAATTTAATGAGAAAGAAACACCCCAATCATAAACCTAGCTTGCTAGCTCATTTCTTTCCTAATTCTTCCCTCCAAACAAACACTAAATCCCAGGAAGTAGAAAAGGGAGCAGTAGTAATCATTGCTCATATTTTTACCTCTCAGTAATATGTGATCTGACCTTGAATATCCATTCCTGGTGGGGACAGTGGAGGAATAGCAGCCGCCACATGGAAAGAAGAAGAATTGGACTCAAGATGCAAGATCCTTCTTGCAGTCGCTTGAGATTCTCGTTTTCTTCCAAGTTTTCTGGATGGGAGGGACTGGGAGGCGACAGCTTTGGATGAATTGCCGTTTGAGATGGACGATAGGAACTTGTCTTTCGACAAAGTAGATGGTCCAGATGCAATAATGGAGCTGAAGATGCCAGACTCCCTCAAACCTTGTACAATAGCCTGCCAAAAACAAAGAGATGTCAGTATATATCAATACTGTTGCAAGGAGAAACCAAACTGTTTCTGTTATTTACACGTTTTAACGTTTGGATTTATTTACCATTGGTGCATAAATACGAGTCAGGATTCCCTTCCTCAAGAGTTTGAGTTTAACGTCTTTGTCACCCCAGACAACATGTTCGCGATACCTGAAAAGCAATCACAAAGTTTGTAAATTGTTACAAACAGTAGTTCTTCATAAGCTGCAAAATTCTGTTGGACCAATTTGCCAATTCTTTAGTGGGAGATTCTGGGTACGGCAGAAATATATAGAGAAGGTACAAAGAGGAAATAGCATTACAAGCTTTTATGCAGGTGGACTCTTACCAATTAAGCATTTCATCCTGTGTTGCAGTCGAAGCAATAATGAATGCCTGCATACCGCATCATTTTCTTCTTTAAGTTCAGTCAGATAAATTTCAAGCTTAAGGAAATAGTTGGACAAAATACAGAAAGATAAGGCGGAACAAATCACATTTTTTCATACAGACTCCTAGATTATGCTCCTTATGTACTACCTAGAGACATGGGTGATCCCAGTAAATGATTAGCTCAGGGCTATTACAGAAGTCACAATTTTACTCTCTGAAACTCCATCTATTTTAGATTTTGTATATCTTGGGAAAGCCTAAAGCATAATCAAGGATTCTCATTTTGAAAGGAAATGCACTTTTGCCAAAAAAAAAAAAAAAAAAAAAAGGGAGAGAGGAACCACGACTAACCGATCTATCGAATTCCAACATGAAACAGCGTTTAACATCGTCCTTTGTTGGCTTGCAACCACATCGATCACGTCTGGAGGTTAAGTCTGAAAACTTTGCATATGTATAATGTAGGACAGCAGCCTCTTCCAGTTTGATCTCACTACCAAAATTCATAAATGAACAGTGTGTTACTCCGAGTTGTAAATGCTAATTTATTGTTTTGCTTGGTTGAAGCTCGATATAAGGAAGCCACATAATAATAGAACTCTCATACTTGGGGGTTTTCATATAATTGTGCCATCTGTGGGCTCCATTGGGGCGAAGATGATCACGGATCCGTGCGGCTGATTTTCCATTTCCATAAGTGAGGAAGTAATTTGGATTACCACGAGTGGATTCCTTATACATACCAAAGTATGTATCTTTTGGAAGATGATCGTAGTTCTTCTTGAACATTGAAACCTGTTCACGTTAATGAAGATGATATATCTTGGTAGTTGGTATTACTTGTGCAGCAAATATATAAAACAACATTTATTTCGTGAACAACTTGCGTATAACGTCTCGACACTGACATTGTAATTTTTTTACAGGAGTTCATAAACATGAACAAGTTAAACAATGAAGGGAACAAAACTTCCATTACTGGCCTACTTGACACTTTGACTTAGATGAAACCACAATGTCCAAGTAAATTCCATGCGTTCAAAGTTCTTATATCTGACAGACAGATACAGAGAATAAGCTCTCTGACAAAAGCTCTTGTAAAAGTCCGAGAGCTAGTTGATGTTAACAAACCATGAATCATGGACTTAAGTATACCATATATACTATATAGTTTTGATGCTTTAGAGATTAGACATCAGAAAAGGACAGATTTGTCGCTTTAGATATACGGGGTCAGTTGCTTGGAACGAACCAATGTATTATTTGTCCCAAAGCTTTTGTGAAAGGGTGCCTTAGAATGCTAAGTAGTAAATTTTGTAGCTAACCCAGATGCTTCAGTTTGGCCAAAAAAAATCCCAGATACCTCAGTATTTCTTTACTACAGTACAAACTCCAATAAGACAAAAGACAAATGGACTACGTACCTCGGTGAAAGGATCCTTAATATCATCTCTTTCCACGCTGCTCTCCTGCAAGTAGGTAGCAGTTAATAAGAAAGGTGAGTAGCATGCTACAAAACCTAAAGATAGGGCTCTATACTCTTTTAAATTCATCATGTAAGTCAACATGCTTCAGTCACATAGTTAGGAAATGCTTCATTAGCTAATCAACTTTCAGTGTACTTTAAAAAAATCATTAACTTGCGGCTACTGGCTCGGTCTTAAATAATTGGTTTGGAAAACATCAAGCTAACAAATGGTTCACTCACATAATTAGGAAATATGACCATGTCCACGTTTTCAGGAACATCCAGTAGCAATTGCCTCAATGAGTACTCTCGTGCACCAGCTGGATGTAACAGCTCATCAGTATCGAGATGTATTATCCAGTCAACATTTGCCTCCTAATATTTGTACAAGAACCATCAGCTCAAGTCCCTAATAACGTCAGATATCATACACTGTGACTAATCAGATATATACCCTTGCCATTACGATTGCCATTTCCATGTTCAGAGATTGCTTTACGAAAAGCTCATAGTTGCAGGGCTTGTAGAAGAAGCTTGCCAGCCATGTTTCATTCCAAATACGACTGACCAAGAGGTAAAAAAACTATTACATTGAATGCAACTAGCAAAAAAAAAGTTGAAAATACAGAATGATGAACTTCGGTTTTGGGGATATCTGATGCTCAGGGAAATGAAACTCGAAGTTCACATTAATTAAAAAGAACGCTGTGTAAATTCAGCGAGTGACATGCAGAGAAATTTAAAATGCAACTAACCTTTTGGCTTGTTGCTCCTCTAACTCCTTAGTTCTGTATATCACTTTAACTCCCTGTTTGATAGTAAAGAAACTGCTTCAGGCTAGAACTCAAAGATTCTTGATTTGAATTTCAAAAACGAAACAAGGCAGAAAATATCAATGATTCAATGTCACTGGAAAGAAGAAGAAAAGAAAATATATCAACAATGAACATACAGGAATGGATTCAAGAACTTTCGATACTCCTGGAGCTGCAGCCTTTCCTTCAACAAATAGGAAAAATGTAGTGACTCCGATTACTTTGTGATAAAACATCCATGGTAGAATTTGGTCCAAGCCAGCGGAGGTACTTGTTGTTACACATATCTGTGTATATGCACACAAAATGTTAGAGGCTCGTCCCATGATTACTTTTACATGTTCAGTCAAATATGATATAGAATTGATATAGTTTCTTTTTATTTTTTTCCTTTGAATTGTAAAATGTCTGCGAGAAGCATATATATGCATAGGATGCATACTCGAATCAGGGTACATCCTAACTGGAAGCATCACTGTGTGCAGGGTACATGCTAATTTTCCAAGTAACAAGCATGGATACACAAATATATTATCAGGAGCTTGTTTGATCTAGATGCTGTCAAATTATTATAATCAGCCATTGGCGGTGACTTACAGCTACAGGATTTAGAATTTTGAACTAATCATATAGTTGGCAAAAAAAAAAAAAAAACAAACAAACAAATAAGCAGGCATATAGAAGAGAAAAGAGATTTCACATGTTCTAGACTTCTGGGGCAACTGAATTGCCATGCCCAACTATATAGGAAATATTAAATCTATCTGGCATACACAGTTTGCATCATGTATGGGAATTGAATAGCAAACAAACTAGTACTTCAGCAGAAATGAGAAAGATTCAAAGAAACTACTATAAGATATATGTGCATTGGAACCAAATCTGCAAGGCAAGAGCAGACCATAAACATAGTTAGAGCCTGACTACAAAATAAATAACAGCGTCTTTAAGCTTAAGATCGACCGATCGATCGAACAAAAGAAGTTGACAAAGCAAAAGAGACCAAAGGAAATAGATAGGTCATTCTTCCAGATTAGTTCTCACTAAGTCAATGATCACTCCAAACGCATCATCATCACTTAATCGAAATCAGATGACAAGAACGAACCTTTGGCTTCAAATTGGGATGGTAATCTAACTTCAAATCACGGAAGTAGGGGAAAGAGGGGGAGGCACTGCGGCCGAGAGAGAGACAGTCGGAGGAGCCATGAGAGACGGATGAGACGGGTGAAGTATTCTCCATACCGGGAAAGAGGCGGTCTGATCCAGGCGGAGCCCAGTGAGTAGAGGGGTCATTTACGCCACCACGCCATTGGAGAGCAAAAGCTAGGGCCGCGAGAGTTAGAGGGAGGAGAGTTAAGAGGAGCAGTAGCTTGGAGGCAAATGACTGAGATGATGAAGACGAGTTAGAGGCTGGATTCGCTCGGAGAGAGGTGTGGAGGTGGTGGTGGCTTGGCATGGTGGATCCGCCGCCGTTGGTAGCCGGGAGGGACGGAGGTGATTCAGTTTTTTTGAATAGCCGTCCCAACTAGCATAAGCATGATGTTGCTTCGAAAAAAAGAAATGCGCGTCATTTTTTCTTTCTTTTTTTTTTTTTTTTTTTTTCAGAGAAAAATATTGTTAATCTATCTCTATCTATTATGTATATTGTATACCAGAAAAAAACAATAATTAGATGGTAGTTTCTTTTTTCATTCGATTTAGTTTTTGTGGTACGAATTGGGTTTTTTTACTAGGCTGAAATTTACTAAATATGTAGTATTTAGAGCGGATTAATTGAATTTATTCAACTTAATTATTTATCAGTTGTTAAATCTAAATCATAAGAGAAAAATATATTTTATAAATAACTTTCAACATCAACGTAATTTAACAATTGATAAATTAAATTGAAATAACTTAATCACCTTTATTTTAGTTAAAACAAAATAAAACCTATCTAAGTTTAGGAAGAGAGAAAAAATGGCTACCCAAATTACCTAAGTGCTCAATGTTAATATTTGTTTGAATATTAAAAAAAAATGGTTAACAGAATATTATAATTGGTTTTGAACAAGTATGTAATATATATGTACTTGTTTTTTTTTTTCAGACATTAACACCCCACAAGACAAATAATTACTATGTTTTAAAAAAATAAAAACGGGAGAACGGGCCAGGCAGTATCACTGGCAGGGGATCCAGAAAATTTGGAGAAGCCCAATCATCATCATCAAATAAATTCGAAGGTTTCCTTATGAAGTCATAATTTTTTGCCATCTTTTTGCTCAGCAACCCATTTGCTTGCTCTTTTCTTAATAATAATATAATATAATAAGATGAGAATATCTAGGTGACTAACATTGATGTAAATTAACATTGATCATCTTGAGAAAAATTAGAAATAGAGGTCATAAAAAGTCCGACAGTCAAAAATCAAAATGACTATGTTAGTAATTTATGTTGACTTTTGAAATAAATTACGTACAACCCACGAAGCATTTCGATTTTGGAATGCTTTTCAAACGTGCTATGAAAACATGTACCAATTTTTTTTTTTTTTTTTGGGCTATGTTACCAATTTTGATTATTAACACCAATTATTAAATTTTTGGGCCAACAGGCCCAACCATGGAAAAAAAATCACCAATGGTAATAAACACCAATTAAAATAATCTGAAAAAAAAATCAAGTCCTCTGCAATTGCATGCAGACAAGAATTACATGAGGGACAGCGAGCGGAGCCGATAAAATCTCAAACCCTAACCTGACTGCAATCGCTTCTTCTTCTCCAATCTCCACTCAACCCCTCCACTTCCCTCTAGGCTAGACAGTCGATGCTCCGTTGCGGTGGTCTGGTGAAAGGTCAAAGAGGGGGTACCGTCGTTAATTGCTCTCTCTCTTCTCACTCTCAGCTCTCTCCTATTTCATGTCTCCTGTCGGCTTTGATCTTGCCCCTCTCGCTCCAGGGTCTCCAAAACCCCTAGATTCCTTCCACACACAGCAATTCAGGTACTGCAGCAACTACTGGAATAATTTTCGGCAATTGGGATCTCATAGTACGTCTGCGACATGAGTGGTTCAAAGGTACATTTCTTCTACAAAATAGCTGTATTTCTTGTCGCTGGCTGCAGTAATTTGTTATCAAGGATACGTACCAATATCAATGTACTTTTCGGATCGTCCAGTCCGAGCTTTGTGCTGTTTGGGTGTGATTAGTTGCCTATGTAGTCTTATCTTAGGACTGATAGTTTGACTGATTTTTTCAATCGATTAGTTTGTATTGTTGAATTTCATGCACCAGTCAGTTCTTAGCATAGGAAATTAATGATATTGCATCTGAAGAAAGACATTTGCTTAACATGACGTCTATCTAGCCAGGACGAGAGTGTTCAAATTTAGTTAGTGAAAAAACAGGAGCAAAAATCAGAAAAAAGGCATTATAGTAAAAAAAAATTATCTTTAGTTTAATTGTATAGTTCTGTAATTCTTATATATTCTATCTTGAGCTTTTTATTTTCTGCCAGGCTTTTGTTTTCGGTTCGTTCACGGAAGATGAAACCAAGTCACTGCTTCAGTCATCTAATGTTTCTGAGAGGACACATGAGAGAAGTGAAGTACAAATTGGCACGGTGAGCATTCCTATTGGGAAGGATCTAAATGATCACACGACTCAGTCTAAGGGGCTTTTAAATTCTTCAAAAGGGAAGTCGGGGTTAAAACCCTCAAAATCTCCTAAACAAGATTTATTGCCGAGTAAAGGTAGAGCATATGCCAACGTTCCAGCGAGTTTTTCCCTTCCTAAAGAAAACGGGAACACCTCTGTTGCTTCCATTACTAACGGTATGAAAGAATTGCGAATAGAGGGTGGCAGTTTGTCAGCTATAAATAAACCCCAGAATGATAGTAGCACCTTGGCTCATGCATCAATGTTTGATGTCCTCAATGAAGGAAAATCAAGGGAAACAGAGCAAGACATTATTATTGTGGATTCACTAGCGCCACTACCAAAAGGCGGGACTAAGAATTCATCAGAGGGGGTCGTATCTTCTGCTAAAAGTTTCTTACCACGTGGCATTATCAATTCAGGCAATTTATGTTTCCTGAATGCTACTTTACAGGCCCTCCTTTCTTGCTCTCCCTTTTTTCATCTATTGCTGAAATTGAAGCATGGGAACATTCCTAAGGTATGGTCTCTGTATGCTTTGTGGCTATCCTTCTGCTTGCCATTTTCTTGTGACTTTATGGACTGTAGCCTCATCAATACATCATGGTTCTCATATTGTTTTCTCTTTGATCAGGTTGACTACCCAACATTACATGCCTTTGTTGAGTTTATCTCTGAGTTTGAGATAACCAATAACAAATCAGTAAATGAAAAAATGGATACAGCTTCTATGGATGTTGGAAGGCCTTTTAGTCCGGCGATGTTTGAAGTTGTCCTACGTAATTTTACTCCAGATGTGCAGAGTGGTATATCAGGCAGATCAAGGCACGTGTCTTTTCCTAGTTATATTTATTCTTCCATGAAGTTACTGCATGATTAACTTTATTTGACAGTTTTTACTTGCATTAGAAAGTACCCATATTCCCTTTTTAATGTCTGCCCCTAACGTAGGATTTTATTCATTATTATTATATATACTACTGTAACTCAACCCTGTTACTTAGTTAAGATTGATGTATTCAAGTCTTGGTTTCTAGGCATTAAGAAACTTTTGAAGTTGCAGGACTACATCAACTTCTGTCAATTATCTTAGCAATTTATGGTTTTATCGTCCATGCAGGCAAGAAGACGCGCAAGAATTTCTGACTTTCATTTTGCATAAAATGCATGATGAATTACTTAAGTTTGAAGGAAAGTCATCCTTATCTACTTTTGTGGATGATGATGAATGGGAGACTGTTGGACCAAAGAACAAATCAGCAGTGACTAGAACACAAAGTTCCGTCCCCTCAGAATTGACTGATATATTTGGTGGACAGTTTAACAGTGTAGTGAAGTCGAGGGGTAGGTAGCAATTTTATATCTATCTCTTTTTCTCCATCTCTATATATATACTCTCAGAAAATATATGATATGGATTGTGGATGATAAAAAGGGGAATTATATGGAGTCCTCCGTATCTTCTTTCTAATAGATATATTGATTACATAACAAAGTAAACGAGAAGCTCGGAAAGGAATGGGTAAAGACTAATAGAAAGGAAGGATAAGTAGTACCAATTTTGAATATAGAAAGCTAGAAAGATGGTGAAATCATGATAATTGCTGTTCTGACTATTGGGTCTGTCAATTTCTGTTAGACCCCAATATACAATATAGTTGTCTCGGTCTCAGCTCTGTTTATTTCAGTATTGTGGTTTAGTCATCACGGTCCATGTCTTACCGTAGAAAAGAAATGGGAGGGCACTGCTGTGTCATACATCGTGGCCATTTCTATAGAGACATGGGATTTTAGAATTGAGTAGTTGGGCTGGGTATGTACCTGTCTTTTCCTGTTTTATGTATATTGTCCTCGAGATATCATTTTCTTGTATGACATGCATTTCGTTTTGGTTAATTCAGTTTTGGACCGTCCTACATGATGCCTTTTGAATGATGTTATCATTATGTTTGTTGCTGCCAAAAAAAACATGTACCATTTGTAAGGAAGAACTTAGGTTTACTTTTTCTAGCTGAAGTTTATGACCTTGTGAAGATATGGTGTCGTTCGGTTAGGGAAAAGCTCCATTATGTATCCCCCCACTGGACATGCATTGCTTAATCAAGAAAAAAAGTGGGGTTCTTACTAAAAAAAATCTTTCGCTGGACCTCTTTTACTACATTTTTTTAGGAACCTTTACGTGTTATGTTTGTTAATTTTGTAGCGTTATAGGAAGCACTTAATGACGCAAAAAGCACATGGTTTCAAGTATGTAGTTTCTTGGGGTGGTATTACTTATGGAATAGCCTCACAATAGACTTACAAATTCTTTTCTTCTTCTTTGTGGGGGCAGGTAATAAACCCTCAGCAACTGTTGATCCTTTTAACTTGCTCCAACTCGATATTCATCCAGAAACTGTACATAAAATTGAGGATGCACTCCGTTTATATTCTGCGCCCGAAGCTCTTGATGATTACAAAACATCCGGAGGTGGAAAGGTTGGCCCAATATCTTTTAACATTATTAATGATCTGCAAGTTCAATGTCTCTATATCTGGTATTCTGTGATATTTTCTTAGGATAATTAACCAGAGCTGATAGATGGAGGGTTTAATTCCTGAAAGTTGGAACATGCATATTATGTTATCATGGGTCATCATCAGCTATTGCTTCATTTCATCTCATCCAATTTTGCATTTCGCAATCTCTTTCACTCCCCAGGATTAGAAATCTTGCTAATAAGAAAGTAGGTTAATATCTGTGGGGGTGATAGATTCATTTGTGCATAAACATATGCCTGACCCAGTTGGAGTGCTAAATGTTCGTTGAAGCTTATTTCTGCAATTTCAGGAGGCTGCTAGCAAGTCAGTGCAGATTAAGACGCTACCGAAGGTGTTGATATTGCATCTGATGCGGTTCAGTTATGGAAGCCAAGGCAGTGCCAAGTTGCGTAAACCAGTGAGCTTTCCACTTAATCTGGTTCTCCCTCGTGAGCTGATTGTATCTACTTCCCCCAAGGTGATTTTATATCTCCATCTTTGCCTCCTCTTATTACACTATATACTGCTAGTTATCTTAAATCCAATTATTTGTTTTAAATGATTATTATTGTCGAATCTTTAGGGTCGGAAATACGAGCTTTTTGCGACAATAACACACCATGGTTGGGACCCATCGAGGGGTCATTATACAACAGACGCCCGTTACAGCAACGGGCAGTGGCTACGGTTTGATGATGCATCAGTGAGTGCTATCGGGACAAATAAGGTACTCCATGATCAGGCATATCTCCTCTTCTACAAGCAAGTTTAGCACTTCAAGTATAAAACTAGAACAAAGCCCTATCCAATCCGGGTAAGTTCCTACAAAGATATAAAATTGCCTGTCTATGTTTTCGGTATATTGACCAAATTATTAATTTAGTGATGTTTGGTGGCTTAGCAATGTTGTAATCTTTCCTTCTGGACATATCTCATAGTGATTTAATGTAAAGATAGATTATTTGTTTCTATTTGGTTGGAATCGTTGTGTCTAAGAATGATGATGATAATCAATCCAACTTATCTGATGATCCTAGACGGGTCTGTGAATCCGCGTCAATTTGTTTTCGGTCGTACGTAGAAGATCTAGCCAGACCAATCCGAAAGTTTGGTGGTTTAGAAATATTCCATGGGTACTCAAATCAAAAGGGTGATCTAAAAATTTTTAGATCACCCTTTTGATTTGAGTACCAGGTTAGCGGCTCAATGGAAACCTTGTAGCTAGGGTTGGGCATGGTTTGGTTCTTGGACGAGCGATTCGGAACGAACCGGAACCGAATTTGTGGTTCAGCTGGTTCCATACACTGGCAAGAACCGAACCGAATTTGGAGCTTTAGAATCGAATCATGGCTGCTTCGTGACCTATCTCTATTACAACCCGCAGAAATCCTTTATACAAAAAGAAAATTGGAAAAAAAATCTCCTATATCACAGTTTTGACAATGTATAAACATTTAAAAGGTGGGTTGTCCATGTAACATCAATAAAAACCAAATTTTATGGCAAGATTGGTTGATGATATGATACTGTTGGTAATTTTTGTATTGGAAAGGAACGTATCCATTTACTATGAGGAGGGTCGGTAACTAAACTTTCTTATAGGGCTCTCGCAAGTTGTTCATCTTCTTCCAATTAAGATTTCGAATATGTACATAAATTTTAAAGAGATATCTTGTCAAATTAACAAAAGATGTTTGAGATTTTGAGTCTATTACACTGATAATACCATTATCACTCACCAGAGACATTTTTTTCTATTGTGGTTTTCTTTTGCAAGAGAGTGCAATGGCCCAGTCTATATCTGCGTTGTATTACATGTCCTACAAATGTTTGGTACACCAAATTACAAGAGAGAACAACAATTCAAGAATCCTTAGAAAGCAGTCTCTTAGAGTTTGAAGCTGCAAGTAAGGTTCTTAACTCCAGAATTCGAAGGAGCATCCAAGTGGTACAGTTCTATAAAAAAAAATCTTAATAAAATCTTAATTAGTCTTAATTTTAGAGTTAGTATCAATTACTCATTCCTAAAATTTCCAGCCTTGTTGCAACTATGTGAAATCATTGCATGCATGAGATTAGGTCCATCAAATTGGAATACATTATTGATTTGGTTTCGACCCAAATATTGAAATTAGTCGAGGGGGATATCCACAGAATATATACATATCAATTTAGCTGTAAAATCATATAAAATAGTAGGTGAGCCAGAACTACTTTGCCGGTACACAAGCGGCAACGACGAGGAAGCGACATCAGATCCGGCAGTCGATGGGTAGAAAGGAGAGAATTAGGTTTTCGACTGCTTGCGGATGGAGAAACTGATGGAGTTCAGTGCGGAGTAACGTATAGATAAATGAAAACCTTAGATTAGTCGGGTATAAGGTTGTGCTTGAACCAACCCAACTATATGATTCTTTTTAGCTAAATTTTTTTTAGAAAATCCGATTCTGAACCTATTTTGAAACGATAAAGAACCGCTCCACATAATCTCTTAAAAATCCGAATCATAGAAGAATTGGTTCAGTCAGAACCGGTTTGTTCAACAGGCTTTTCTACCCAATCCTACTGTAACGGTCTAATGTTTCAATATTAATTAAATTAAAAAAAATCTGATTCGAGTTCTATGAATACAAAAAATGTTCTTAACTAACATTTTAACTTTTATGAATCAATCTAAGAGCTGAGAGCCTGAGACTTTGGCATTTAGAACGACTTGACATATAGAACTCTCGTCAAGGATTCCCGTGGCAAATTTGAAAAAATAACTAATAGAAGAAATTATGTAACCCGACCCTTTTAATTCACGTGTTAATCCTTTAGTGGCTAACACATCAGAAACGGATAATATAACAACATCATTTATGCATATATATATATATATAATAATGTATGGCTGGCTGGCCTAACTAAATAATCTGATATTATCTTGAATGAAGGCTCTTTTTTAATTCCTTTTGCACGTCATTAACGGAAGCTCTTAACAAGCAAGCTATAAGTCGGGTAGAAAGTGTGATTATATTAATTGTTTTGGTGATGTCAAAGTATGATGAGGAGACCAAATCATTAATATTTTCAGTAATATAAATATTATATCTGTATAGTTAGGGATTTAATTAGCGTTGATTTGATTAATTTTTAAGGCAGACTCGTGCTCCATAAAGACACGACATACAACAATGTTGGAAGCCATCCACCAGCTAGTCCCACGTTGGGTCATTCAAAATAAGCAAGCTAGCCAGCTAGGACATTTTCCATGTCCTTAATTAAGAAATCACTGTTAATTTAATTACACTCATCATTATATATGTAGCTGATGATGTTAGCGAATATTTCTTCTTCATCCATGATCCGCAATCTACCTGTGGTGTGCAAAATTATATGTTCTTCTCATGTGTTTCTTTCTTATCCTAGCGAGCTTCAAGATTAAGAGATCGATGCTTATCTATGGAGGATTCGCATTGACTCGTCACGACAAATGAATTTACGCTAGATAGATTGTTTGTCAGATATTTATCAACTGATCGCATGTCCATGTTTTGTTATCTAATCTAAATCTAAGAAAATATATTATAGCATAAATTCTCATTCACGCTGTGTGTAGTAATGACTAATTTGAATATAATGCTAAAATAACTAAATATATATATATATTAGTAAGTATTGTTTCAGTGCGCGTCTCTATGAGTTTGATATTTTTGTGAAACCCAACCACAAAATAAAAAAAAAAAATGATTGAAGTACCACAAATTGATCAACTAGCACCCATGATCTAATACATAAGGCGATTGACTTCTAATCAAGCGGTTCGAGTCTCCGCGGCTCTATTTTAAAGAAAAAAAATTAAACCTCCTATTAAAGTTGGTCAAGGCCGAGGTGGCCGGAAGGATGTTTAAGTATAACATGTGGTTAGTTTTAACTTTCTCATTTTTTAAGTGTAATAAATAATAAATGCACTATCATTTTGTTTTTGTTTATACTTATAGAGAAACCTACTTAGGAAATATTAGAGCGTTAGGAAAATATTTTTCTTTTTAAACGATAGAAAGTTCATTTAGATAAAGTTTATATATTAAAAATGTAATATATATATTAATTAAGATAAGTAGAAATTTTATTTCATATTTTAAAATATATTATAATATATATTAATATTACCAATATAGATTATTAATTAATTATTTACCACAACAGTGAAAATGTGTATGAAGATGTAGAGACTAATTAAATCTCAAAACTCACAAGTACGGACGGAAAAGTAGTATAAAATATAAATACCCACCACCTTTGAGTTTTGACATGCTTAATTAAACACAAGTCAATATATATAGCTTATCTCCCTCTCTCAAGAATTGGTATACCTAGCTAGCTAGCCTGCAACTCTCTCTATAATTTCTCTATTTCTCAAACTAGCTAGCTAGTTTAAAGGTTGAAAAAGCTAAGTGTAGGTGGTATGGCGGCGGCAAATGATGGTAACTTGATTAGTGCGACTCTTCAGCCTCCGACGTTCGGAAACCTTATAACCATTCTCAGCATCGATGGTGGTGGAATCAGAGGGATTATACCCGCAATCATTCTCAAACTCCTCGAGTCTGAGCTCCAGGTATCATATACATATATTTAACCATATAATATGATGTAACGGTTCTTACATGTACATATGATCAGTGACTATATATATGTGTGCAACATACAGAAACTTGACGGGGAAGATGCGAAAATAGCGGATTATTTCGATGTGATAGCGGGTACGAGTACCGGGGGTCTCATAACCGCAATGTTGGCATGCCCCGGTGATAATGATGATCAAAACAATAATCGTGCCTTATTTTCGGCTAATGATATAGTCGACTTTTACAGAGATAATGGCCCCTTAATATTTCCTCAAGAAGACAAGTATATATAAATTGTCACATTTAATTATATATATATTGTTGAGTTAATAATTATATATACATATGAAGGTATAATGAAGAAGTGCGTATATATGGATGCAGTTGGTTTGGGTCGATGATGAATAGGATGAAGCTTGCGATTGGACCAAAGTTCAATGGGAAATATCTGCATAAACTACTTAGGGCAAAACTGGGGTCTCGCAAGTTGGAAGATACATTAACAAACGTTGTCATCCCTACTTTTGACATCAAGCTTCTCCAACCAATTATCTTTTCTAGCTACCAGGTATATATATATATATATATATATATAGAATCGAAATAGATATATAGAAATGGCGGAAATACTATATATATGCATTAAGTCAATCCGATTAGTAAAAATAGCATAAGTACAATGAGTCTTCGGGCCCGATACGAGTTGGGTTCACAAGAGGCCAACCCAAATCTTATCCGAAGACATGTTTGGGTCAGCAGTCCGAATCGAACCCTACCCGACGCGTTATCGGGTCAGCCTTTTTTTAAATAATAAATGTTTGATTTGATTATATATAATAATCTCCTTTCAAAATTAGACTAACATCAATTTCAACCAAAATTAGACTAACATCAACATCAATAATCATCCTATGGTATTAACATCAACAATTCAACATCAATAATCATTATATAATGACATACTTAATATTCAATAATCATCATTGATTTTAAAGTTTAATCATGAATCATGATATTTAAGACCTTAACTTTAAATTCTTAATACAATAATTGACAAAATGTCCTTACAAAAATATAAATATAAACTAATTTGATGAACCTTCTATGCTTCTTTAGAAATAATCATAATGGTCAAGATCTATTGACATGAATCCTTAATTTCAAGACATGATCAAACCAACCCAATTCGGGTCAATTCATACCAAATTCGGGTCGGTTCCAAAATGACAGGGACTATGGTAGGGGGACTTCCTTCTGATCAATTGGTTATAGTGCATTCCCTAATAAACTAAATTTGTACATTCCCCAATAAACTAATTTTTTTTGGCCATGAATTAAATTAAAACTAATCAAAAGTCGATTCGAACAGTGAAATGGATTTTTCATGTTGAATTTGTATAATTATAAAATCTAAAGTGCAATTAAACTATTATGAAATTTTTTTGGCCGAACTATTATAAAGTTAGATATATGTGAAGTTGAAAAATAAAAATTATATCGCAGGAACACATTAGAAATTCAAAAAATAGTGAGATTTTAGAACCAAAAATAGATTGAAAATTATAGTCCCTTAAAATACTCCATTACTGCTTGGCGCAGGTATAATAATTCTCTATGTGAATTTATAATTCTGTTGGATATATATATAATCACATACTAGTTTAGCTAGAGAATATACCAGAGGATAATTCCCACATTACGCCTAGAAGATCCATATATATGGACAGCATGATAGTTAGAATCGTTTTTAAATATTGTTGACGATAGATTAAAAGAAAAGGAATTATAAAAATATTATATTATTATTATTATATAAAATAAAAATATATAATGAATGAGCTTGGAGTACAACATGTTCAGGCCTCCACTTTAAGTATAATATATACTCAAGGGTCGGTTAATTAATTAAAGCGCGCACCACCTAGCTGGCTAGCTCTAACTAATATAAGCCTCCGATCTAACCTAACGTGTGAGCGTGTTTGTAGTAAACTAATTGCTTCCACCATGCATATGAGATGGGAAATTATTATATGCCGCCACGGAATGGTCACGTCTTTTTAAAAATAGTAACTTCCAATATCAAAAGGAAAGTTAGTTAAAAGTATTAAAAAAATTATAAACTAATAACCTGTTATAGCAGGTAAGGAGAGAGAAAATGTAATTTTTTTTTCTTAATTTTTTTTTCTTTTTAATTTTGTTATAAAAAAACACCCAAATTTTATAATAAAAAAACATTCTGAACAAGACTGCCGAGAAGATTTTTTTTTGTCAAAACTAACTTTTCTTAATTTTGTTTTTAAAAGCATCTAAATTTTATAAATAAAAAAAAAAACAAATCATCCGTTTGTTAAAACCAAAAAGACTACCGATATTTCTTTTTGTCAAAACCATTTTTTTTTTTTTTTTGTATTTGAACAAGTGGTCAGAACGCACACGGACCGATTCGACCGGATGAACCAGGAATCGAATCCCTCACGGGTTTAGGTTTCAGTTCGAATCTAATAACATGGGACTATATACAAAGATATTATTACTTTTCATAAAATTTTAGGTCATACTTTTCTTAGCAATATATATATATAAATAAAGAGAATGCATTTACGGAAGAAAAAAACATTTACTTAATAACATTGTACCTAAAATGAAAAATACTAGCTGAAGCAACATACTGCTTTTATTAATTGAAATTAACGGATAAACTCTGCTAAAAAAAAATTAACTGATAAACTTAATTAAAAATCTAACATTGGCTACCTACTTAATATTAAATAAATACATTAGTGGACATAGACAAAACACATTAAGTGACAACTGGAGAATTAAACAAATGGAAAATTAACCTACTCAAAGATTGGAAGTTTGTTACCCCTTCTACTGTTCCAAATCAAGTGGCACTTAACGATTGGTATGTAAAATATTTTAAATTTTAAATCGTGATGTTGTACAATATATTAGTATCACATTTATATTAAAAATTTCAATGTGCATAAATAGGGTTAATTGCGGTCTCTATGTTATACACTTCATGCAACACCTAGAAGAGATTCCTAATATAACACCATCTACAGTAAGTACTATGTACAGTAACTACAAAATATGTAATTCATTATAAATGTATTAACGAAAATATTTTGTATTTTTTAGGTGTTAACATCATCCAAGCACCGTTTGTTTCTGATGGCATCCCTGATTCTCTGGAGTCAAAATGAAAAACCTGATAAAATTATGAAAGCAGCATGTGACATGTTGATTTAAAATATTTTAGTACAAACATGACATTTATATATTGTTTCGTATAAAAATATTTATTTCGTTCTAAGTGTAATTGTTTTGGCGCATATTTGTTTATATGAATTACCTATAATTAAACTTTTTTTTATTAGTTTGTTGGTAAAGAGACAACAAATAAACCTAAATTGATTTATTTGTTACTCACAATATAAAACGAAACTCAAAATTTTAAAATTAAAATTGCAAGAGCGGGGGACATGTTATTTTTCTTAAATATATAAAAACGTAATTCAAGTAGTACTATATTTGTTTTTAAAATTATTTACGATATACAATGATGACAGATAAAAAATAAATTTAATTTATCAACAACAAAATATTTTAAGTATTATTGAAAAAATGTGTATTTAATACTATATTTAGTTGGCAAAAAAAAAAATACTATATTTATTTGTGTTTAAGTTTATATATATATATATATATATATATATATATATATATATATATATATATAATAAGAGTACTAAAATTATTTAGCATAAAAAATTCTAATAGTATAAATTTATTATTTTTTGGGTAAATTTTTTTTATTATTAATGATTTAAATAATATTTATATAAAAGTAGATAATAAAATATTAATATATATACTTGACTAACCTGCAACTTGTTAGATAGGTAATTTGTTTTTTTTATTTATATTTAATAGTTTAAGAAAATTATAACCATTTTAAAACATTACTATTTTAAGAAAGCGGGACGATTTCGCCGCGGCACCGAAGTGGCTCCCTGCATGAGGTAGTTAATTAACACATCAATTGAAGTGTCTTTAGTAGAAAAATATTATAATACACTACCTCCTATCACTAAATTATTTTAGTGTGAAACTCACTTGTATAGAGAGTTGATCTATATATATTGAGGTTGACATGAAATCTAACATGGTTTTAGAACCGAATCTACATATACTGTCACATGGTTTTAGAACCGAATCTATATATACTGTCGGTGTTGGGTTTGTATCCTCAAATTCACGTATCAGCTTTGTCCAAATTTGGTTTGGATGTGAGAGGGGTAATAATCTACCTCTTGCTATTATCAATTCGTTTTAAAATAAAATCCACTTGTATAAATTATTGCTATATGTTGCGCATCGGCCTCGGCTCAGCCTAGTTATATGAAATTTAACGGAGAGAACATCTTATTATTGTAAATTATTTATACCTGTTTTTTCTTTTTGGAATTTTAGCTAAAAACTTATGTACATATTCTAAATGCTTTCTTTTCATATATATATAGCAAACTTTTTTTTAAAAAATTATATGATAATAAAAACAATATATTTTGGGATGGATGGATGGCAGGTTAAGAAGAAGAAGAGTATTAATGCGTTGCTTTCGGACATATGTATCTCAACATCAGCAGCACCAACGTATTTCCCAGCCTACTACTTCAAAACACAACAAGACGACTCCTCAACACGAGAATTCAACCTAATTGATGGTGGTGTTGCTGCAAATAATCCAGTACGTAAATTCATTAATTATATCCTTAAATTAATAATTGCATAAAAATATATATCCTAATGAATTATTATTGTAATTAGACATTGATTGCAATGGGTGAGGTGACAACACAAATGAATGGAGGAAGTAGCGATTTCTACCCAATTAAGCCAATGGCTTATAATCGTTATCTGGTGATTTCCATCGGGACGGGTTCCCAGAATTCCCAGGAAAACAACCATTATACTGCTAAACAAGCTGCTAAATGGGGTGTTTTCGGTTGGCTCACAACCAGCGGCCGGAGTCCGTTAATCGACATTGTCACCCGAGCTTCCTCCGATATGGTCAATCTTCACCTTTCTCAGCTGTTTCAGAGCTTAAACCTTGAACAAAACTACCTCCGTATTCAGGTAATTAATAATACATGCTGATTAATACATGGGTTAAGCATAAAAACCTATAAACTGTCTGGAGTTTGCTCTATATGAGATTTTGGTGTCTGAACTTTAAATGAATGGGGTGTTTTAACTTTGTTGAAATTTGCTGTCTCCATCTAAATTTCGTGTTAAAATTGACAGAACTTGGTTAAGTATTTGTCACATGACCCGATAAAAAAAATATCAAAATTGCCCCTAGTTGGGTGGTGGCCGGCCGGAGTAAACATAATAGTGTATCAGAGGCAGTATCGACTTTTCATATCATTCTGTCAAATTTGACAGCAAAAATAGATGGAAAACTAAATTTTAACAAAATTGAAACTTCAGACAGTCCATATCAACAATTTAAACTTCAGAACTAAAATTTCACATAGAGCAAATCTCAGACGGATTATAGGTTCTTAACTCTTACTACAGTTGCACCTAACCAACCATGTTGATTGGTTTGGCACAGGACGACAAGTTAGACCGAAAGTTAGCATCGATGGATAATACTGCACCGATAAACATGGAGGATTTAATCAAAACTGGAGAAGAATTGTTGAAGATGCCTGTGAGCAGGGTCAACTTAGACACCGGCTTGTACGAGCCTGTTGGTAATAATAAGGAGACTAATGAAGAGGCTCTTACCAGGTAAATTAATTAAAATTTAATATTATGTTAATTTAACAAACACAAACACACATATATATATATATATATATATATATATATATATATATATATAGATGTGTTTCAACTGATTTAAACTTTAATGTAAATAATATGCATGCAGGTTTGCAAAGTTACTATCTCAAGAAAGACAATTTCGTCATAGCAAGTCACCTCAAGGACAGCAACAACCCTCTCACGCAAGCCAACAATTAATCGTTAACAATAATCAAGATCAAACATCATAATACCTCAATATTCATGTTTCCTATACACACTTGCTTTAAATATCAAACATTTACAATTCTATAATAATGGGAGCTCACATTGAACTCTTACACTATATTACGTGTGCATCACTGTATGTATATATATGTTAGTGTCTTGAGTTTTTATCTTTTGGGTGCTTGAAAATTGTCCTTAGCTTTGGTGCTAGCATTATTGATAAATGGATAATGTAATTATTACTAATATGTGTGATTTGTACGTGCCACTCTAATTTATGTCTCCCCAGCATATCTATTATTTAATTATCGGCCTAATTATATATGCTCTAATTTAAGAAAATCAGGGATTAAACCGCATTCAACTAATTATAACCATATAATTACTTGAATAGCTAGGTGGGTTTTCAATTACTAATTATCTAAGTTTAGTAATAATAATCGTTGGTATATACATTGAAAATTATGATTCCGCGGGTAGAATGTGTATCCGTTATACTACCCTTAATTTAGATACCCTCCAAAACCTCCTTTCCATTATACTTATTCCCACATTTCTCATCACCCATTTCTGGAAATTTAGGGCATTCTTTTCTGAAACCATGCTCCACAAATCTCATCCATCTTTGGAGGTTAAAGCCTCCATTCAATTACTCCACTCATCAACCATAATCTACCGAAACTACAATGACGATGTCGAAGATACCGACGATTCCCCGGGAAGTTCGCCAAGTTTTGATTTTGTCGACCTAATGTTTTCGTTTCTCAATAGCGGCAACAGATTGTACCGAGCCTTAGCCGTGTTACCCGATCATGTGGGCTCGGTTTCTTCTCTAGCCCTATGTGGAGAGTTCATATTGAGCGGTTCGCAGGGGAACGACATCATAGTATGGCAACAGCCCGATTTAAGGATGTTGACCAAGTTCGGGCAGGGCGAAGGGTCGGTCAGGGCAGTGGTGGCTGTGGGCAACAGGTATAGAAGAATAAGAATGTATATTATCTTATTTAAGATTAATTTTATATATATATATATATAAAAGACTAAATTTAGTAACAATATAATAAGGAAAACATAATCTGATGACAGGGTATTCACTGCCCAACAAGACAACATGATTAGGGTTTGGAAGGTTTCGAGAAGGTCCGACGAGATTTTCAAGCTCGTCAACACGCTCCCGACCATGAAGAACTATTATGTAGGCAAGTTCGTAAAGAGACAGTATCATAAGAAGTTGTGGTTCGAGCACTCGGACACGATTTCATGCTTGGCGGTGTCGAACGGGCTCATATACTCCGGCTCGTGGGATCATACACTTAAAGTGTGGAGGATCTCTGATTTGAAGTGCATGGAATCTATCAAAGCTCATGATGATTCCATCAATGGGTTGGTTTCCTGCAAAGGGATAGTCTATTCGGCTTCTGCAGATGGAAAGATCAAAGCTTGGGGCAAGGGTAATGTTTTAAATGATAAATTCTAGGGTTAAAGAACCTAAAAACAGTCTCACTATATAGTCAATGCTGTAATCATTATTTCATAATTAAAATGTTAATTTTCGGTGTTTTATAATCAAATTAGTTGATTTTCAGTTCTTTTTCTCTTAAAATTATTGAAGAAACAAAAATAAGTTTTTTAAGCATATGATAAGCTTAAACAATAATCAACAAATCTGATGTTTCGAAAAAGTGGAAAACAATATGTTTTTGTTGCTTAGAACACCAATTTTAATGCTAACATCAGCCGAAAAAAGTGGAAAGTAACAAATCTGACAGTTAAAAAGGCAAATATTAACATTTTAAATATGAGCTAGACTTCAATTAACAACATGACTTATAGTTGAGACTGTTTCTAAAGTGCATCGTAGACGATTTAGTATAAGCTATTAGATCTTTAAAGATTACTATATGATCTCATTAGGCAGTGAGAGAAAATGAAGAGTTTGCATGCAGTTCATTGCTTTAATACTTTTTTCAACAGGTAAAGGAGAAGGGAAGAAAAAAACTTTACATTACTTGAGGGGGGTGTTAGAAGGGCATAGTGGTGTTTCGGTTAACTCGGTAGCGGTCTCCGACGACGGGAAGTGGGTTTACGGAGGCGGGTCAGACGGGTATTTGATGGGTTGGAAAGGGAACAATGAATATGTGAGGTGGAAATTGGTGTGTGATATAAAAGCACATGAAATGTCCATCTTGTGTATGTGCATGGTAGGGAAGTTTTTGTGCACTGGTTCAGCAGATAAGAGTATAGGGATTTGGAGAAGAAAGGCATTGGGTGAGATTACAATGGTGGGATGCATAAGAGGACATGAAGGGCCAGTGAAATGTCTGCAAGCTTCACATTTTAGTGTTGGAGATGGGTTCATGTTGTATAGTGGGAGCCTTGATAGGAGCTTGAGGGTGTGGTGGGTCCCTAAGAACTCCATGGAAGGACAAGACTCATATTCTGTAGAAGAAGAAACATCTATTTTATGGTAAAGTTGGTTTAGTTATCTCTATCTGTATGAGGTACACAACTTTTAATATCTCTAAGTAATTGATTTGTAATTTTTTAATGAAGTTGTGCTATTAGTTAGTAACCCTAGCTAGATAGGGTTGTCATATATATATATTGGGGGAAGAAAAGAAGACTGCTGCTTCCCCAGAGCTTGCAGTATTTCTAAACAGGGGTGTCATTTGCAATCCATTATTAATGAGATGCATTCAAACATCGCTAGTGGCTAGTCAAAGCTCGCTAGTTAATATGAGAATTAAAAGATATTAATGGCAGGAGTGTATTTTTTATGCGCTGATTCGGTGCGAATGAATCTTAATTTAGATGAAAAACAAATATATTATAGATATTGCCTTCTTAATAGACCCTCTTAGGACCGCAGGTGAAAAAAAAGAAAGCATTATTTTATCTTGTTTATTAATCATTAGCTTTGTAGCCGGGTTTTAATGGATTAGGACCACATTTCTGTTGGATTCAATTAAGCATATCATGGTTGATTTTAAAAAATAATACAAAATTGATGAATTAAATAAAGAATATAACAAAATTAAAATCTCTTTTAATATATTGCAACGTTTCATTCTGAAGATTAGAAATTGACCGATAGTAGTTAGAATTTAGAGTCTCCAAGTCAAAATATTAATGTAGTTTCGTTAAATGTGAGATTTTGAGAACTCCCTAATTGACCGAGAATCATCCTTGTTGCAAACAATTGATATCGTCTGACAGAGCACTTCTTAAAAAAGACAAATAATTATCGTCTAACTATAGAACTGCAGAAGCAGAGTTAGTTGTTGCATATTCCATTATTAATGTTGAAAAGTCAGTTGTAGATCGATCAATCTTCTTTTATGATTTTATGGAAAAAAATATTATGATTTTGATAAAGAACATGATGAAGAAAATAAGAATCAGATGAAGAACTTGATTGATTAAATGTAAGGGCAAATCGTCATTTTATAAATATTTAATCATATTGGATTAAATATAAGTGATTAAAAAAAACAAGTTTGATCAATTTAATCACATTTCAGAATATATGTAGCAAAAAATTCATGCCAAAAAGCAAAAATAATAATTAGATCACGTTAGGCAAACATAAGTAACTAAATGATGACCTTATTAAACATAAAATCTCTTAATTTGCAAACAAAAACTCGAAAAACGAGGAATAAATGAATATGATTAATGTAATATGCAATTTCTTATCCACCTGTTTTTTAATTTGCTTATTACTTCTACACGTAAATTTGAATATAAAGTTAAGAGAGTAATATTCTAAAATATAGATAATTATATATTTTTTTGGCAAACTAATTGTATAACTAATAAAAAAAGATTTAATATCAAATTGGTAGATGATGTTTAGATAGTCGAACAAAATATATATTTTTTTGCAAACTAATTGTATAACTAATAAAAAAAGATCAAATTGGTAGATGACGCTTAGTTAGTCGAACAAATTGCAATTGCTAGCTGGAATTTATTTTATCATTTTGCTTGCTTAATTATTCTATACATACTATTTACAAGCTCACTCAGAATTTTCGTATTTTTTAGTGAAATAGCATATGTGTTGACATTTAGTGAATAAAATACTTAACAATTAGTTGGACTATTCATTCATCAATTAGTCATTGTATTTTTATTAATCACTTATTCACTACATGAATGAAATATTACACTAAATTAGATAAAAATTCTAAATAATGTATCAATTTAAATTATAAAAAAGAGAAGAAAAAATTAACTGCCCGAACTCCAAATGTTTAAAAAAAAACTCCAAACTTAGATTTTATTGATTAGAACGCATAAAAGAAATTAACAGACGTTATGATAATTCAAAGTCACGCACACCACTAAATTTTGGATTCCACTCACAGTCAGTCTCCTGTTTCCTCCGAGATTATCTACTTTTCCTCAAACATCATGTGTCGCTGTGTTGTTACCCGAATCTCGCCTTTTCCCCCGCGCAGCTCTGTTGTCCTTGTCGATCTGAGAAACTCCAGCTTTCAGATTCAACCAGTCATTACTACACTTGCTAAAGGTTTCATTTCAGTCATAAGCTAACATACTGAGACTGCGCGCTAGACGCTGATCAGCCATGTCCTCCAACACTAGCGTTGACGTTCAGGTCTCTCCACTTCCGCATCAAAGGTAACCTTGAATTAAACCGTGAATCCACCTTCAGCTGTTGGTTTAGCAGTAGGTAGTCTATGAGTTTTTGGTGTCTGGCTAACTGACTTCCATCGCATATGCTCGGAAGCTGTTCGATCCTATGCCTGTGAACTGTTGTTTATACGCTTTAACTAATTGATGAATCAGGTAGATAATACTTGGTGAGCCCAAGAGCTGATTTTTGGGGATTAGTAATTAATTGGTTGAGCTCAGTTGGCTTGAATAAAGAACATCTCAAGAAGCGTTGCATCATCTAGGATTTGGATAATTGAATCGTTGGACCTTCTGGGATCCGTCTGTAGAGCATGTGTTGTGGACTTAGAGGATTGAAATCATTGGCCCTACCTAATCGAGATTCAAACAGAAGGCTTCAAATTGAAGCTTTCCCCTTCTGTCTTAACACGATGTTGAAGCAGAAGGGTTCTATTAGAAGCCTTCTGCTCCAATCCCTTGTCCAGATTCACTTGAAGTTTTTGGTTGTTGTTGAATTAGTTAAGTATTTGTTGACAAAAAGTCATTATTTGTTTGATTTAAGATACATCTCCATTTGCATATGGCATAATAATGGGGTTTTATATTGGAAAATATAGTGGGAATTAGTCAGAAAGAACAAATCTTTAGTTTTTGGGAGGAAATTATATTATTCCACCAGATTTTGATTAGTATTCCATTCTTTGTGCAATTCCAGCATATCAATCAAACTGCAAAATACATGGATACTTTGATAGCTGAATCTGCTAAATGAGTTGATTGATGTGGCTGATGGTCATAGAATCGGAGCACACTTAACCTTGTAGTCTTAAGAACAGCTTTTGATTGCAGGTTGCTAGGAAAAGTTGCCTTGGTCACAGGTGGAGCTTCAGGCATTGGAGAGAGTATTGCACGCCTACTCCTCAAGCACGGTGCAAAAGTTTGCATTGTCGATGTACAGGATAACCTTGGCCAGCAGGTTTGTTGGACACAGATTTTTTCATACATTAAAGAGACTTTCCATTCAAGAAAGTCTGTTGCAAAAAGTCACCTTAAAAGCCAATAATTCACCGTCACCATATACTTGTAAATTGCATGTACTTCGCTTAATAGCAGATGAAATTTCCTATAAGGATCAAATACCGAATTGCTAGCTAAACTTGTGCTGAGCTGGTTGCTTGCTGGTTTTTTTTGGGGCGACTTTTCACTAGCTGAACTAATGCTTAAGTAAAACTTGCTAGCTCCATCTATTTTTCTGTTAACCTTGAACATAAAATGTGTACATGGCGCCTTGAGAGGAAGACACATGTGTGCAATTGTGGATTTTCTATCAATCACTTAACAGAAAAATGGGCGGAGCTATCAAATTCCATTATTGTATCAGTCTATTAGTTTGATAGCCAGTTGTTGCAAACAAAATTTCAGCTTGCAACCAGCACATGAATGATAAGTTCAACTTGCAGTTTGGTTTCTAACTCCCCCTAAAATGAGAAGGCATGGTTACTGTTTTAGAATACAGGCAGAAAAAGTATAGTACTTGTGCTCTGCTTGTATTTGATGATCCCGACTTTTGGCATTCTATGATCCGTACTTTAGTCATTTCTTACATTTAGTCCCTTGTTCGACACTCTATCTTTTGCATTTCCAGGTTCTCGATTCCTTGGATGGCAATCCAGACATCCAATACCTTCACTGCGATGTCACGTCAGAGGAAGATGTTTCCAATGCAGTGGACCACACGGTGGCCAAGTTCGGCACCCTCAACATAATGATCAACAACGCCGGTCTGTCAGGGCCGCCCTGCACCGACATCCGCAACTCCAACCTCACAGATTTCAACAAGGTGTTCGATGTGAATGTGAAGGGGGTGTTCCATGGGATGAAGCATTCCGCTCGGATCATGATACCACTAAAAAAAGGTGTAATTGTTTCACTTTCCAGCGTGGCAGCTGGAATAGGAGGACTCGGGCCCCACGCCTACACAGCCTCGAAGCATGCAGTGCTGGGACTGACGAGAAACGTGGCTGCTGAGTTAGGGAAGCACGGGATACGGGTCAACTGTGTCTCGCCCTACGCGACTCCCACGGGGTTGGCCCTAGCGCACTTGCCTGAGGAGGAGAGGACGGAGGATGCTATGGTTGGATTTCGTGGGTTTGTGAGTAGGCAGGCAAATCTGCAGGGAGTTGAACTGACGACTGATGACGTGGCGAATGCGGTGCTTTTTTTGGTGAGCGACGAAGCGAGGTATGTGAGTGGGGCGGATTTGCTTGTTGATGGGGGCTTTGTTTGTTCGAATCACTCACTGGGGGTCTTCAGATGAGTTTATCTATGCTGTTCTCTGTTTTTAGTTCAGTATCAATACTAGCCAAACTAGTGTATGTGGAATGTGGAGGCATCAACAATGGGAATATTCTGAACCAATGTTATTCAGGCAGTGTCATGTATTAACTATTAAGTAGTATATAGTGAATTGTTCTTTATCTATCTCTCTATATGAGGGAAGAGTTTGGTTGTCACGGTATCTAGTTTTCTTCATATTTGCATATTTTCACAATTTTTTATTTTGAAAGTTAATTTTTTTTTTAATATTCTTATAATATTTTCCGGGTTCAGTATCAAATAGGTAGCTGTACTTCATTTTTTTTACAGATAACTAGTTACACTTTTTACTTTAGCCAAAAAAAAAAAAAAAAAAAAAAAAAAAAAAAAAACTAGTTACACTTTTGTTTGGAACATATAGCTAGTCAAATTTTTAAAAATTAACAATTAGATAACTCCAGTAATTTTCTACTTAAAAAATAGGGTTAAGAACCTATGAAAGGTCTGAACTATCACCCATGTTAACGGGAGAGGTCTGAAATTTAAAAAGTTAATAACAGAGGTCTGAAATTTCAGTTTTGTTGATAACAGCGGTCTCCGTTAGTTTTTTCCGTTAAAACTAACGGAAGTTGGTCACATGCTTGGCATGTGACCGGAAATTAAATAAAATTCCAAAAATGCCCTTCTATCAAGTGTGCCCCTCACATGCATGGAGTGAAAAGACCAAAATGCCCTTGAAGCCACCACGGTACTCCGGCGACCACCAATCGTACTCCGGCGACCACCACCGTACTCCGGCGACCACCACCGTACTCCGGCGACCACCACCAAGGCTCCGATTAGGCCAAAATCGGAGCCACCGGCCCCGATTGGGCTCCGATCGGAGCCACCGGCCCCGATTGGACTCCGATCGGGGCCACAAAAGCTCCGATCGGAGCTTTGTGGCTCTGGTCGGAGCTTTTTTGGCTCCGATCGGAGCTCTTTTGCTCCGATCGGAGCTTTTTGGCCCCGATCGGAGCTTTTTTGCCGAGGTGGTGGCCGGAGTCGGGTCGCCGGAGCCGAGGTGGTGGTCGTCGGAGTCGAGGTGGTGGTCGCCGGAGTCGGGTGGTGGTGGCCGGAGTTTGATGGTTTTAATTTGACTTTAGGGGTAAAATTGTCATTTCACATTTCCTTAAATAAGATATTAAATAAAACAAAATATTAAAGGGGCAAAAATGTCATTTCACACAATTCTGTTAAATTTAACCCTAAAAATGGACGGAAAACCTCAAATCAACAAAATTGAAATTTCAGACCTCTGTTATTAACTTTTTAAATTTCAGACCTCTCCCGTTAACATGGGTGATAGTTCAGACCTTTCATAGGTTCTTAACCCTAAAAAATAACGGCATTCCTCATGTGAGGAGTATGTCTCACGTGATTACACATGGATTTTTCTATCATGCTTTGGGAGCACCATGTTTTTGTTTTTTTTAATATTATAGTGGACTTAATTGTAACATAAGTAAAACTTTAAAAGTATGAAAAAATATGAATTATTTTAACTACAACTAAGATGTGTATCATACTATTAATAATATCAATTTCCTTATGGGGTTCACCTTTAGGGCAATAGAAAAATAAAAAAATTAGTAACAAAAGCATGATGCTCCAAGAGCATCGTAGAAAGGTCCAAAAAAATGAATTGAAAGCCGCCGTATGACGGCCGGAAAAATATATTGAAAAACCATATCGGCCTAAAACAAAATTGAAAAGCCGTAAGAAGCCCAAATCAAAGCCCATTCTCATTTCAAAAACCAGAGAGACTCAGAGAGAATGCCTGGCGCGATCTCTGGAGATAGTGGAAAGGGTTTTGAATTTGATCATCTTGGAGCTCTACACACCTGATGTGATTGTTCTACAATCCTAGCAATCGAACGATGGAGAGACGGGTAGTGGTGGTCTGTCCTGAAAATGTAGGGCTAGCGCAGTACATGCTGCAGAAAATGCAAGAACTTGCGGACCAGCCCAAAGGCTTGTCTGAGAACAACGAAAAGACTCTCCGCAAAGCTCATGCCGGCATCTGCAACTCTAAAGCCCCCATTACATCCGTTAGAGACTTCTCTCAAGTCAAGTAAGTGAGCTCTTGTTCTTCCTCGTTTGCTTCTCCGCAGATAGTGTCTAAATAACTGCACTTTAAAATGAAAAAGATAGGAAATTTTCTATATATCATTGTGGGTTTTGCAATTAGTGCCGCAAGGGCTGTTGTAGCGGACACTTATTTGATATGGAAAATTGTATCCGATATTGGAAAAGTTTAGAACTTCTGATATATTGTTGTTTCCTGAAAGTTCCTCAATTTCAAAAGCCGAAATTTATTCTCAGCTAAGGGATTAGTGTAGCAGTGAGGGTGGAATTTGCACTTGGAGAAGGACCAGGATTCTGGATCAAACTGCAAAATATAAAGTTGCAGTCCACTCCTGAAACCAGAAGATATAATTTTATATTTTTATTTTGCTGCAGAGGTGTAGGAAAATGGATCTTGAGACTTATGAAAGGATTCTTCAAAGATGAAGTCAATGATTCTGAACTTGAAAACTTGAACCCAGAGGGTGAGAAATTACTGCTCTCGTGATTCCTATATTTTCATTAGCTTTATTTGGCACCGAGTGAGTTCATTAGTGTGTCGGTTCACCTTAAAAGTTAAAACCAAGCTGTTTAGAGCATGAAAAGTTATTCTTTTAGAGGCAATCCATACTTGTTTGAGGTTTGAAAATGTGACAAATTCATTGTCGTGTAAATGTGGGTGCTCAGCTGTTTGTCAATATGATTGTATCATGTGCATACTTGTTGAAGTCCCTATAATGGTGATATAGTTTGCTTAGCTGAACTATGCTCTTGTTTCAATTCATCATTCCGCAGATCAATAGTTTTAAGTTTATTCATTACTGTTCTAGGTAATAATAGTAAAAGAGTCAGACGTTATGTTCCCCAGAAGAATTCTGTAGCATATGCTTTGCTGGTTACACTTTACAGGTATCAACTATTCCATTCTTTTCGCTCTCTAATATTTGTCTAATATTAGTAGTTACCGTAGCAATTGATCTGAAGTTAATTTGGATGTAAACTAGGGTAACATCAAATGGGAATGACTTCATGCGTAAACAGGACCTTATTGATGCAGCTGAGGCTAGTGGACTTTCCCGGGCTCCAATAGCGTAAGGCAAACTGTGTCAATATAAGTGGAAAAAGAGTTGATTTTAAGATTATATTTTTTTGTGCTTGCTTAGTCCAGAAAAAGGAAAAGGAAAACCTAGTCAGTTTGGAAGTTCTCCAAGGGAATGGTACAGTGGATGGAGCTGCATGAAGACATTGATAACAAAGGGTTTAGTTGTGAAATCTAGCTGTCCTGCAAAGTAAGCTGTTACATATCCAGACACTCTTGTTTCACTGCAATCTTTCACTATGCTCCAGTTATTCTATTAGAATATATTAAGGCCTAAAACTTTATTTTTTATGTCAATGACGTAGAAGGGTATATCCCTTGGTAGCATTGGTAATTAATTGCAAAATGAGCATTGGTAATTTGGCAAGCATGATATATGGTCAATTATTTAAAAGGTTTATTCGTATCAAAGGATATCTTTTTCAAGCAATAAAATTTCATCTAGTTAAATAGTATATTTTACTTGCCTAGATTTCTCAGATATTTTGTTCCCATACTTTTCTTTATCTGAAGTGGAACAACAGAGCGTAGTTACTTCTATGATGGCATCATATATTTGAATTTTTTATTGCTTTCAAAAAGCCAAGTTAGAAAACTTAAGCTCTTTTGTGTTCTTTTTGTTGCTTAAATGAAGTTAGTGCTAATGGGATTTTTTTGGCACTTAAAGGTATATGCTAACCCAAGAAGGCAAGGAAGTAGCACGGGATTGTCTTATTAGGTCTGGTTTGACAGTGGGTATCTCTCAAGAAGACCCTTGTAATCTTTCAGACCATCAGTTTGACTCTCTCAATTCTAATGAGAAGGTATGTTCTTAACTGGTTACACTCCTTGTATCTTGACTGGTTTTTGCTGGATGAATACAATATCATTAGAGTGACCAAGTGATGTTTGGTAGTTAGAAGCCTATCAAGTGGTCAATGAGGAATATCTCTGTTCATGTATACTTATGTCCAAAACAAAGTTATGATGTTTGCACTCTCTCTATATTAAGAGGTTCAGCATGCTCGTGTCGAAGTTTTGGAAACGTCACCAGTCAAGGATACCTCAACAAGTTCTCAGAATGATCAAGTTTGTTATATGGATTTGGATGACCACGCTTTGAGAGAATACAATCATATTGCAGCTAGTAGGGCAACCACAAGCTGTGAGGATTTTCCTACTTTGTCCTCCTTATTTGGTGGATACATTATTTTCATTAACTGAGAGTGGTGCAATTGGCTTTTTCAACTTGCAGGCCAGAATGATGGTATTGGAGCTCATCACAAACCAGAGTTACCCAAGAAGGTTAACCGCAGAAACAAATTCTCATCCGACCATCCATCCAAGACCTCATTCAATTTGCGGCCCTGCTCATCTTCTGTATGTCTGAACCTGCACTATGTTCTAACGCTAATCTTTATGTAGAGATTACAGATTGGCAAATAAATCCGTGACCATCTTGATCCTGTGTCATTTCATTTTTCTGTTTCGAGGTCTGGTTCATGAATAATACTTCAGTTTAGAGTTTTGAATACTTGGTAGATTATACTTCATGGGTATGGATAGGCCTAAAAGTGTTTTGTTCCTTTTCCTCTTACTTTTAGTTTAACATTTCATTTGGCTATACTCACTTCATGTTGCAAAATCTTATCTGTTTTGCTAACTAAAAGTACTTGCATTACCTTCTTCTGACTCTTAAGGTTAATCATCCAAATGACTCCAGTTCATGTTTCCTGGATCCAAATAAAGTTCTAAGCAAGCCACCTCTGAGCTTCGCAGAGAGGTTTGAGGATGCATATGAAGTGATACTAATTCTGGATGATCGGGAGCAATTTGCTACTCGTGGGTTAGTAATCATTTGGCTGATCTCTCTGTGGAGGCAATATTTAGCATTTCAATCTGCAGTTGGTTGTTAGAGTAGTCAATAAATCTTGATGAACTGAAATTTTCTGAAAAATGCTGCACATTTACCTCTATGTATTGGCTAAACAATGGAATTACCTAAAATGTGCATGAATTAATATCTTTTGTAAATGGGCCTGGTGGCAAGGCAGCTCCTCTTTTTTCTGACCCTACATATGAATTTCATTAGGTTACACGAAACATTGAATGTGTCTCTTATGCTGGTAATTCAGGTCGCGAGCAGGGAAACTAATTGGTAATATTTGTCAGCAGTTCAATATTAAAATAGAGGCAAGTCACTTCTCTTTCAGTTGACAAATTTTAGTCAATGTTGATGTTTTTATACTATGTTTTAGTTATGTCAAGATGAAATTCAAGTTTATTACTTTGATTTGCTTAGATTCTTTTAATCTCCCTCAATTATTTAAGACTCGAGTATATTCCAATTTGTTATGAAAAGCAGTAGGCCTTGAAATCTTTCTCCCACTTCACCTGGGGACCTATCTATTTAACCTAATTACATGTACTTAATAGCTCTGTAGATGACTTCTTCTCTAACTCTTTAGTTATTTGCAGGTCAGGCGGCTACCAGTTGGGGACGCGATCTGGATTGCCCGTCATAAATATCTTGATACCGAATATGTCCTTGACTTTATAGTTGAGAGGAAGAAAGTTGATGACTTGCGCTCTTCCATTCGGGACAACCGTTATAAGGATCAGAAAGTGAAGCTTCTGGTAGTGATAATTTTTCCCTGTATATGCTAATCAACATCTAGATACTTTAATAGTAACAACCTACAACAATATCCTGCCTTTTCGCGCTTTATCTTCATTTATACTACTTGAGCTTTTATTGATCATCATTCTAAGTTCTTCTGGTGCGTAAGTTGCATAATGACAAACTAAATAACTCTTTGTCCATTTTTTGCTAATTGTAAGAGGTGTGGACTTAAGAAACTGATATATGTTGTGGAAGGCGATCCTAATTTTTCTGAAGCTGCCGAAAGCATCAAAACAGCGTAAGTATTCTCATCTGAAGTGTTTTTGCCACTTACACATCCCCCTTAATCAGTCTTGTAAATTGACATGAAAACTACCATGCAGTTGTTTTACTACAGAGATTCTTGAGGGATTTGATGTACAGAGAACCAGTGGCTTAGGCGATACACTCAGAAAGTATGGCCACCTTACAAAAGAAATCACTCATTGCTACAGATCCGAGGCTCTGGAAGAAAGGTCCCAAAGAGAGGTTTGCCCTCCCTTTGATGACTTCATCAGAAGATGTCAAGAGCTGGAGAAAATGACAGTTAGCGACGTGTTTGCAATCCAACTCATGCAGGTATACTCTGCTTTTGAATGTATTTGGAACCTTTTTATAATTTGAAATACATGCTACTTCATTGAAATACATGAAGGTTTGGATGTGGAGTTCTTAAAGAAACTCGTCTTCCTTCTCTATTTCGAGATTCAGTAGTAATAGTCTTGCTGCGCGATCCACGTACTTGGGAGTAGTTAGACTTTTCTTAAATGTTTGTTGGATCCAGGTTCCACAGGTGACCGAGGAGGTTGCTCTTGCTGTCCTCGACATGTATCCTACACTTGCATCTCTTGCACAGGCTTATTCCCGTCTTGTAAGTACCTTGCTTTGAGAAACTTCTTAGGTCAGGTTGGTGTCTACACTAAATTAATCACAATCTGACATTTAGTCTCTAAGATTCACTCATCCAATAGGTTTTTAGAAAAGCAAAACAAAAAACACCAGACTAGATGACACTTGTCATGTGTTTATCGGATTGATGTAAACACCGCTCTGAGAAAATGGTTTCGGTGACATAACTGCCTAAATCATTTTCCATTCTAAATTTAGGATCAAAGTTAAGTAATTTGCAGCACAAGAAAGCATTGCCATTAGAAGTGGCCTTTGTTGATTCACACTCATGATGATCACTACTTTTCAACTCAGACACCGTTTAAAGCTGGGAAATTAGAATTATCTATTTTGCATCACCTGAGTGTGTAATTTTCTAATTCTTCTGGAAAGGATGATGATACTTCTGCACAAGAGGAGATGCTGAAGAAGCAAAGCAACAACTTCATCAATGCCGGTGCTAGCAGGAATATCTACCTGTTGGTGTGGGGTGAGTAGTAGGCTATCTTTGGTAAGTCTAAGTCAGTATTTTTGTGGCTTAGATAGATAGATTGCACATATAGTCATAGTTGGACCACTGCAGTACAAGAGTTTAGTGTATATCGAAACATCATAATCTGAAGAAGATGGTTTTCTTGAAATGAATGCGTGGTGGTTCGTTTTAAGTCGGCTTGGACGATGTTTCTTCATTATCAAACATTCATAAATTAAAGGGTTAAAACACAATAGGGGCCTGAATGTTTGCCCACGTTGTCAAAAAGGGTCTGAATTGGAAAATGGTATTATTAAGGGCCTGAATTTTCATATTTGTGTTTTTTCGGGTTTCCGTCCAAATTTTCTGTTAAATGTAACGGAATCACGTGAAATGACAGAATTACCATTTTGTAATTATTATACAATTTATCAGTTTAATTAATGAAATGTGAAATGTCTAAAATACCACTGCACACTAATTATGCCCTTAAGGCCACCACGGCTCCGGCCACCGCCCCGGTGACCACCACCACCACCCCGACAACCACCAACCGGCTCCGGCGACCACCACCCGACTCCGTCGACCACCACCCAGCTCCGGCGACCACCACCCCGACTCCGGCGACCGCCGAAAAAGCTCCGATTGCCGGAGTCGGGGTGGTGGTGGTGGTCGTCGGAGCCGTGGTGGCTTAAATGATATTTTCGTCTTTTTAGGTCAAGCATGTGAAGTGCACACTTTGGTCAGAGGGCATTTACATTTTATTTTCGGTCACATGCCAAGCATGTGACCACTTTCCGTCACTTTTAACAGAAAAAATAGACGGAAACCTTTCATATAAACATAACTCAAAATTCAGGCTCTTAATAATATCATTTTTTAATTCAGACCCATTTTGGCAACATGGACAAACATTCAGACCCCTATGAAATGTTTCCTGTGGAAAGAAGAGCAAGAATAGGAGTAGCTAGTTTCTATTTAATTCAGTACGAAATATAAGCTTAAATATATTTCCAAATAATATCATCGTGCAGTTCAAATGTACAAAGTTTTGTTTTGGTTGATAGAGACCGAAATTTGTAGGGAGGGAAAAGTCTATGAAAATGTATGAAGTTTGAAAACATCCTCACTAAACCGACATGACCTCTTGTGTACAATAATTTTTTGGTAAAGGACAGTTACGTGCCTTTCCTTAGCCGCAACACTAGCAGATTTTTTTTATTATGTATATAATATAGAAGAACATAATGGGGTATAGTATATGTACAGTGTACGTGTCAATTTAAAAAAGTTTAAAAAGATTTTTAATGTGTGCAGATTCCGCTTAATCTTTGTGATTTCGTTTCTGTTTATGACTGGATTTGGCCAAATAGTATTGGGAAGTGTTGTAAGTATGAAACTTAAAATGAAAATATCTATTTATGCCAGCCGAAGTTGGTGGTGGTCGGAGTAAACATAATAATATATGGGCAATTTTGACTTTCACACTATTATGTTAAATTTGACAGAAAAAATGGACGTAAAACCAAATTTCAACAAAGTTGAAACTCTAGACAGTCAATATCAATAATTTAAACTTCACACCAAAACCTCACATGGCACAAATTTCAGGCGGTTTATAGGCGCTGCACCAGTAGTGGTGATCTATTATTGGTTAAGGATGTTTACTCTCATGTGGTTTGACTCTGAAGTTCAAGTCTGAAACTTCTTGATGAGTCACCTCTGACTTAATTAAAATATCAACTTTCGTTTGACTCATGTCATATATAAGAGGATATGAATAGAACTTGTCTAAACATGTCGTTCTCTTAATTATATTAGACTGCTGGTTGGGCTACGTTGTCACTATCTATGCATGCGTCGGTTATAAAATTTGAGGTCTCACTATAGTCCATAATTTCCGCTCAAACTTAGTGTAGTTAATCTGGGGAGAAACTAAATTTTACAATGATCTTGAATCTTCCTAAGAGCATCCACAATGGTATTATGTAAAGATTACGTAAACGTGGGTCCTACATGTTTATTTAAGTAAAGCAACAAAAACTATTGGTTTTACATAGCATCCCTTAAAGATTGGACCCACACGTAAATTTATGTTTTTACATAAAACATTCCTTAAATTTAAGTAATGCACTATGTATTACGTAACCAATTTTTTATTATAAATTAATTCATTTTATAATTAATGCTAATATCTTATTGGTGGTTGTTGGAAAATCTAATAATAAAATATATTTAAGGAATATGTTTAAGTAATACGATTGCAGAGAAAATATTTTTTACGTGTGTCTTAAATTTACGTATTACTTAAAATGTACATAAATGTCTACGTGGCAACTTTAAAGAATACATTTTATGTAAAACCATTGTGGATGCTCTAATATATCAAATTTTGGATCAATACTTTATTTTTTTTAATATTGTCATTAATTTATTTTTGTATTTTACAAAAATTTAAAATATTATAAAACTTTTTGGTTCAAATTTCTATATTAAATATTAAAATCAGAATTATTTGTAGAAAAAATAATAAAGAATTAACGTAATTTTGTTAATCGATTTAATTACATCTGATTTGAGCATCATCAGAACTTGTTTTTGTGCAAAAACTAGAACTAGGGAGATTAGGGGAAGAGTTAAAATTTGCGAAGACAAGAATACGATGCTTAGATTTGGAAGCTCTCTATTCATCATTGAGACGTGACTTGACTTCACTCATGACAAAACAAAATAAGAGCCAGGTTAAGAAGTTTCAAAGAAAGTGCACTGCGTCGTTGCCAAAAAAAAAAAAAAAAACACTGCGGCAATTAAAATGAGACATAAAGGAAGAGCAATTCAGAAGAAGAAAAAAAACCTCCATTTGTGTGGTTCTATTGTTGTGTTGGAGTTGAATGATGTATTGTTATATATTCAAATTAAACATTATGTAGATTATTGTATGGACTTATCGGATGAACTCAACCACCGTCACTACAAGCAAATACCAAACCACAAACTACTATTACAGTACACTTCCTTATAATAAAAATATATTTATCGTCAAAACATTACCAATTGTTAATTGACCTGGAGGAAGTGGAAATTATAGTAGGCTCTTAATAACTAGAATATTCTGTATGAACCAAAATAGTTTCATATTTATTTGGCTACTATAAATAAAAAGTTTCATATTAAATAGATTATCTAGTTAACTTCCAATTTTCATTATGGATTTAACTTAATTGCAATTGAATGCATTGTAATCAAATTTGCAGCATTTGCAGCCGTTTAATTAAGTATTTTTTTTGAAATTCGATTCATTATTTATCCTAATCTAACGAATGCAAATTTATTTATATTTACAGATCGACTGCATTTAGCTAAACTCTTACATTATCAATCACACTAGCAATTGACATCTGATGAATATACACCCAACTAAGCCTCACTTATGCTCGACTAGGTCGCCACGTCGACCCGAATACGGTTAAAGTAACCGAGACCTGAACAAACGTGCTAGTCCACCTAAGATGCCTCAGACCGGACCGGTCGGAAATACTAGACTAGTCCGGATCCGGTCGTAAGGGGGCCGACGCGTCCCCACGCTCGGCCCCGACGCCCGGGTGACCGACACTCGGCTACGCGCGCGACATGCACCACCACCCGTATGGTATATTACGCAAACCCCACCCAATATTATGGACCTCTCCGATGCCAAGATCACAATCTCATAAATAAGATCTCATATCTCTCATTTACAACTTGATTTCACTTAAATGCTCTGACCTCTCTTTAAAACTTTATCTCTCTAAAAATCAAACTCTCATTTTAGCATCAGAGAGGTTTCGCGAGTAAGACAAGTGATCTCGACTCGAGAACACCGCCAAGATCGGAACCTCAACGAGCGTGATCCATAAACACCATTTTTTATTGTTTATTAAAACAAAACCTCGATTTTGGGGTTTTTAATTGAGAAAACAAAAGGCATTCATAAAACATCTAATTTTTTTTGTTTTTAGTGGATCATCCTAGGAAGGTTTGAACATCTAACTTTTAATTAACTGATGGAGTGCTGAAAAAAAAAAAAAAAAAAAAAAAAAACTCCATTAGCTAGCTATTAACATATTTTATATAAGAAAGGCCAAAATGTGTAATTTGCATTGCAAACCCTAACTTCTCATTCCTTAAACTCAGCAAATTAACTATCATCTTTTGTGATTCTAATTTACCTTGGAAAAATAAAAAGCACAATAGAAATTTCAGTATTAACTAAAGAAAATTGAGGGCATTATATAAATATAAGGTTTACTTGTACATTTATGTGTTCATCATCATCTTGATTTTGTTAAGGAAAAAAAATGATTATTCATGAACAATGTTCAAAGGAAAGTGATTTGCGTCTCGACAACATTTTGAAGCCTTGCTAGCCAGATCCCCGAGTTTTATGGAGGTTCACAAGAAGGAACGCTAATAAAAGCGCTAATTAAATTGCAATTCAATCTAAAAAGAAGATGTGCCCTGTCAATTGGGTGCTTGCATCCCATCCCATCTCATTTAATTTATTTATTAATTATGGATTGTAATACGAAATGAGCTTTTATTTACCAAATAAGACGACATTCCTTTTGGGAAAAAAAAAAAAACAATGTCATGTCATCTTTCCATCTAACAAGTTCCTTATCTATCATTTTCTGTTATAAATGTTACCAAATATCAACCGTTTTTCAATATAGGTAACTAAATATCACATGTATGTATAAACAAAACCTTGCAAAAATAAATATCCAAATAATATTAATTAATGGCAATATATATATATATATATATATCATTAATCTTAGTACTACGGGAAAGTAGATAATAGGGTTTCGGGTTTAGGATTTATACATGTAAAATAATTTAATTTTATTGGTTCAGTTTATTGAAGTAATATGACAAGTATCTTAAAATCATTTTAGTTCTTTAAAAATAGCTTACGCAAAAAATATTAATCTTTGCTAATTTGATATAAATATTCACTTTACCTTGTATACTATATGGAAACCAAACAATGTAATCTATTTTACTTTGTTTGTGTAAAAATAACGAAATATCGATTTGCACTTGCACAATACCATACTTTAACAACAAGAGAACAACTCGTATATATATAACTCTCATACTATAAATATGATAATTTGAAGATTTACACAATGTAGAGGTGGTTGATGTTGTGGTGTTCTTGTTGTACAAATTACTCAACCCCTATTGGACCCCCTATTTATAGTCTCCTAAATAAATATCTAAACTCTTAGAAATCTCTAGATTAAGAACTCTCTAGAAACTCTCCATAACTTTCTACAATGATTTGGTTCCTAGAATTATTTAGACACATAAACTAAGCTTTACTCTCTAGACCCTTTATCAACATGGATCAACTCTTTTAGTCCAAATATTTAAGTATCGACTCATGATGAGAAGTCAATGTTGATTATGAACAATCCCATTAACATTGCCTTTCTTCACATTTATGTTCATCAATGTTGCACTCCGGTCCATGCAACTCTCGATTATTCAGTCGTACTCTTCCGCATTGATAAAGTATTATTTTCTTAGTCGACTATAGCGAAAATCTTATTAATCGTATCAAATTGACCGCCTCGATAAATCTTCGTACTTTCACATCTTTCTCTTATCGAGTTCTTCATTCTTCTTACATTATTCTTTCCACATTTAGTCGACCAAGAATGACTTCTTCAATTGATCTCTTCTAGTTTTGAAGCTCTTCCACTAAATTTTCTCGAGGCCTTGTATTTTCATTTTCTATCGAAGACAAAATTACTAGTCAATGACAAAATTTACTTGAGGCCCTGATCACGAACTGGCGTAATGATCGATATTCCCGATTCTTACTTCAATAATTGTTTATAATCGATCCCTCCATGAATAATTGTATATCTCTGCAATTCTCCAGAACTTCCTATTATTATTTAGTTCCTAGAATTATTTATTCATATAAACTAAGTCTTACTCTCTAGATCCTTCATCAATATGAATCAACTCTTTTAGCTCAAATATTCAAGTCGTAACCCATGATGCTACGTCAATGTTAATTCTTTTAACTTTTTGATCCAAAACATGTAAAACATATTAATCTAAAATTCCTCATATATTATTAATAATATACTAAACATTACCGAATACAAATCCCAAAAATGAATATAAGAATATTGAATTTTCGTAATAAAAACGTATCAAACTAATTTTAGCATGAAATTCCGCTTAAACTAGTGGTTGCTCCATCTTTTATGGGAATTTAATAAAGAGAGCCCATCCCCTCCTCCTCCCACCGCCAAAGTGACAAGGTGATGATAGCTAAAGTTAAATTTAGCAGATGAGATTAGATTAGATCCATTATTTTTGGCAATTTGCAGGAGAGAAGAGAAAGCTCCTTCTCGGTCCTCCTCCTAGCTAACCTTTGTTGTGTTGTAAACAAGAATAATAATGCAAAAGAAGAAAGTACCAAGAAGTAAGTGGGTTTGCATCTTTGATTTGATGGAATGGAATGGAATGAATCCAAAATCAACATTTTGGAAGGATATGGGAGTCTTCCTTGCAATCCCCACTATCACCCACTAACAAACACCAATGGCTGTCTCCTCTGTTTTGTCACGACATCCTTAGATTCAATGCTCTGTTTTAGACGATGATTCAATTCAACGCTCTGTTTTGTACAAGAGTATACGCATTATGTCTCTATCTCGCCTAGGGCGTAAACGAGTTAAGCTAATCGTGAGTTACTCGAGATTGACTCGGTTGATATTCGAATTCGACTCGCTAAATTTCGAGTCGAGTCGAGCTTTTTCTGAAGTCGAGTCGAGTTCGAGTTCATTGGTATCGACTCGAGAGGCTTGCGAGCCTAATCAAGACTTTTCTTTTTCCTTTTGCCTATTCGAGTCGAGTTTGAGTTTTTCGAGGTTTAAATAATAATATTATATATGTATATATTGAGTTAAAGTCGAGCTCGAGCCAAAATCCTAATCGAGTCGAGTTCGAGCTTAAGTGTGTCTTTTATGATTTAATTGAAAAATATAACCTTATCGAGCCGAGCTCGAGCCCGTCGAGTATGACAACAAGTAGAGTTCGAGTTCGAAAAACTAAGACTCGGCCGAGCTCGAGTAAAATGAGTCGAGTCGAGTCGAACTTACCAGATACTCGACCCTAGTCGCCTGCTCCTTATTCCCTTCCTCGCCGCATCACGACACCTACAACACTGTATATAGTATAGACTTAAGAGAGATGAGACAGATAGCTTAGGTGGGTGGGTGGTTTGTTTTCTTGATTTCAGAAACCCTATATTCCTCTCTTCCTTACAAAACCCATGACGACAAACACAACCTCTTTCGTTGTCGTCCACCCACTCGTACCAGAAGAAAACAAATTTCATTCACTCGTTAGGTTTGAATTTCAAATGTAACCTAATTAGATCTCCAGCTTATCTTCATACCACGTCGCTCGCGTAATCAGAAATTCTGATAGTTTAAAGGGTTAAAGGTACTTTTGGTGCCACATGTTTGACCTGTGTAGGTTTTTGGTGCCATATGTTTCATTTTGTAGGTTTTTGGTGCCATATGTTTGAGAGGTTGTATGTTTTTGGTATTTCCGTTAGTCAACAGTTAGTTTGACCGTTAAATACTTTTATTTTGTTCAATTAAGTCCTCAAATTTATATTTCTAAAATTTAATATTTACAATTTAGTCCTTATTGTTTGCTCAAGTCACCGTCCAAGGCCGCCGACCACCACCCACCACCTCCAAGGCCGCCGACCGCCACGAAACGGGCCGGCCACCACCCCACGGCACCGGCCACCACCGCTTGGGGCCGAAAACCACCCCAAATGGTGGTGGCCGGCCCCAATTGGTGGTGTAGCCACCACCACTGGTGGTGGCCGGCCCTGATTGGGGCCGTAGCCACCACCAATTGGTGGTGGCCGGCTCCAATTGGTGGTGGCCACCTCAATTGGGGCCGGCCACCACCAATTGGGGTGGTTTTCGGCCCCAAGCGGTGGTGGCCGGTGCCGTGGGGTGGTGGCCGACCCGTTTCGTGGCGGTCGGCGGCCTTGGAGGTGGTGGGTGGTGGCCGGCGGCCTTGGACGGTGACTTGAGCAAACAATTGGGACTAAATTGTAAATATTAAATTTTAGAAATATAAATTTGAAGACTAAATTGAACAAAATAAAAGTATTTAACGGTCAAACTAACCGTTGACTAACGGAAATACCAAAAACATACAACCTCTCAAACATATGGCACCAAAAACCTACAAAACGAAACATATGGCACCAAAAACCTACACAGGTCAAACATGTGGCACCAAAAGTACCTTTAACCCTAGTTTAAATCAATTCTAAAATTTACTGTCTCAAATGTGTAATATTGACAAACAGATATTACCCAGAATATGGGCTCGGGCTCATTATTTGGCCGCTCCACTCTAAAAGAACTCCATCTCCAAATTCTATTCTCGTAGTGAAGAATCCAATTGTCAATTTCGAGTCATTGGTTCAGACGTCGGGAATTAGAATATGCGATTTAGAAATCATAATCAATGATTCTTTTAGAATGATTAAGAGTCGAACGGGGATAAGATATTTATTTACTTTGCTGTCTCCGCTTATTGTGAGTCGTGCCCGTGCATAAGGTCTGTGATTCGATGAGTTGAGTTGTGAGATGTGACGTGTTTAAGCGCCGACTAAGCCTTTGAAATTGAGAAGAATAAGACTAGTTGAGAGAATAATTACTTTAGGACTTCTAATTTATTATTTATTTAATTTTACTTTTGCTTTAAATATTTTATTATTATATATTTTATATATTAGTATTCATAATTTAATTATATCAGGATAAAACGGATCAAATTCAAATTCAATATCAACATCTAAATCCGACTAGTTTTTTTACCGGATCAGATCGGGTCAACCTAATATGACCCGAATACTTAAAGTTAAAATCCAACCCGACCCGAGCTCGGGTCAATTTCGGGTTCATTTTGAATTGGGTGCAAAATTGAAAAACCTATACAAAACCATGGTACGGGTAGGTTGCGTGTTAATGAATAGTATATATGTACTATTTATGGAAAAATTCTTTGTGAGAGCATGAAGGGGTAGCACCTGGTGGCTCGGTGCTACCCAATAAAAGCTCCTATTTATGTTACTAAAATTTGTGATGCCTGCCATCGAACTAACGAGACAAATCTCAAATTCTTAGTTTGTTGTCTCATTTTGATATTGGCGTAGGATATAATCTCCTACTACCCTACACCATCAGAAATTAAAACAGAGCTTTCTTCCTCACTTCACAGTTCCTCTGTTCTCGATACAAAAAAAAAATGGCGGGAACTGGGCTGCTTCAAGAACAAGATGGATCCTCATCCGTAACTAGTTCATCTCCTCACCGCAACTTCTCCATGATGATGCCAACAGAGCTCAGATCCGACGAGCGGGGATTCTACCTGCTCCGCCACCTTCTTCTCTGCGCCACCCACGTGGCCTCCGGTAGCTTGGAGAATGCCAATATCGCCCTCGACCGCATCTCTCTCCACGCCTCCCCCGACGGCGACGCCATGCAGCGGATCGCCGCCTACTTCACCGAGGCACTCGCTCGCCGTCTCGTCAAAACCTGGCGCGGCCTCGACAAGGCCTTGAACTCCACCCGAATCGTCTCTTCCGCTTCCGAAAGGATACTCGTCCACCGCCTCTTCTTCGAGCTCTGCCCCTTCTTGAAGCTCTCCTACGTCGTCACCAATCAGGCGATTTTGGAAGCCATGGAAGGGGAGAAGGTGGTCCATGTTATTGACCTATGCGCCTCAGAGCCCGCTCAGTGGCTCAATCTCCTCCAATCGCTCAGTAACCGCCGCGGAGGACCGCCGCATTTGAAGATCACCGGGATTCATCAACAGAAGCAGGTTCTTGAACAGATGGCGCTCCGATTGACTCAGGAAGCGGAGAAATTAGACATTCCATTTCAATTCAATCTGATCGTGTCCAAGCTGGAGGATCTGGACATTGAAAAGCTGCGCGTCAAAACTGGAGAAGCCCTAGCCATAAGCTCGGTTCTTCAGCTTCATTCCTTATTAGCCACTGATGAAGACCAATTGCAGACACGAAACCCTAATTATTACTCGCAGAAAGCACAAAGAGACTGGCTTGGGAAAAGTACGAGTCCAGATTCAACGTTATTAGCATCTTCATCTTCCTCTAAAATTGGAAGCTTTTTGAGCTCTCTGTGTGCACTTTCACCGAAATTAATGGTGATCACCGAGCAAGAGTCGAATCAAAACGGACCGGCTCTGATGGATCGTGTCCTTGAGGCACTAAACTTCTACGCAGCGATTTTCGACTGCTTGGAATCGACCATTCCAAGAACATCGATAGAGCGACAAAAACTGGAGAAGATGATGTTTGGTGAGGAAATCAAGGACATAATTGCTTGTGATGGGATTGAGAGGAAAGAGAGGCACGAGAAGCTCGAGAAATGGAGCTTGCGGCTCGAGGTTTCGGGGTTCAGAAGGGTTTGTTTGAGTTACAGTGGAATGTTGCAGGCAGGGAGGTTGCTGCAGAGCTATGGTTATGATGGTTACAACATTAAGGAAGATAGTGGTTGTTTCTTTCTTTGTTGGCAAGAAAGACCCTTGTTTTCGGTTTCGGCCTGGCGGTTCGATCATTGTTAGCTAAACTAGACAGATTTCTGTTGTTTTCTGCTTACTAATCTTGTAAAAACAAAGTCCACTTTTAGTAAGAATCTGCATTTTCTCTTTGCTACTTGTTCATAGATTACCCACTTTGGTGGTGATGTTGTTATGACTTATGTGTTGCTCAATAGGAGAGATGGCCATTCAACCTATAACAGTAACTCGCTGGAAGAACTTTAGGGGAATACTTAATATCTTCTAAACATAAGGGGAAAATTGTAATTTTGCCTAAATATGACGAGCAACAGAACTATATATTGAGCGTTCAGCTACTTTCTCTTGCCCTTTCCTTCGTCGAACAACATCGGGTTCATCAAGGGATCATCGCAGTGCTCGCGTCTACAGAAGGAGATGAAGGTTCTCATCAAGACCTTGAAGGGCACGCACTTCGAAATTGAAGTGAAACCTGAAGACTCGGTTCGTTTACTTCTGCTTCTCAATCTTGATTGTTAGGGTTTATGATTTTTTAATGCGATATTAGTGCTTAATGCTGCTCTGAGCTAGTTCAGGATATTGATTTTGTTTTCAGTAAGGTTTTGGTTTCCTTTTCTATGGCGGGTAGCAATTAGGGTTTAACATGCTGGGCGTCGCCGATCATCTGTTATTTGTTTTTGCGGCTTAGTTGTAATTAGTCGCATTTTTTTTCATCATATGATATTCCTTTGTTCTTTAGAAGTATGTATGAGTTCTGAATGGTCGTATAGTTGTTGACTGAAGTTTCACTGCACTGCCTATTCACCATGAATGTCGATAATTATTGCCTCTCTTGATTCTTGGATCACTTTGCACATGGGTTTAATTATTGAAAGCAGCAAACAACTTCTTCAAGTCGTTTAATCAGGGAAAAGTAGAAAACGGTTTGTTCTAGATAATTGAAAAAAGCAAAATAAAGAAGAAAAAAACCATAAATTACCTTGCTGTTCTGTTTCATTCATGAAGAGGAGAGACTGTGACCACTTAGCATAATTTGATGTATTATCTATCATATATCGCTTAAATTGAATTACGAGAGCATACTATCTTTCATAAATATTTTTGGATAAGACTGAATTGTTAGAGAATAGCTTATAGCCGACCAACTTCACAGCTTCAATGGGCTTCCGAGTGACAACTTATTTACTTGACAGCACCTCTACGGCGATGCAAATTCTTGCTTAACTTACGCACTTGGACGGCCGTGTTCTCGTTCTTTCGGCTGTAGTACTTTTTTCCCTTTGGTATTTGAGGATTGAAGAAACTGAAAAAATTGTGGATATTTCTCTCTTAGATTATGCTGTTTTACACTTTACATATATGTTCTACCCTAATTTGGGTTTAGATAGGGGTTTAAACGAAAAATGATCTTATATGGAAAAGTTTGTTATAGTTACTTTAGGAGGAAGCAAAGAATAATTCCTGTCTATATCTGAATTGACCTTCTTTAAGTTGTTAGAACTTAGAAGCCTCAAGTTTGAAGCAAGGTAGATGGAATGCTGCAAAAGCTGAAAAGTATGTCTGTCTCTATTTTTGGAACTCCGGATACCTTACGCGACCAAGAAGTGAAAATTTCTTATTTTACCATAGATGATAATTTATATGTCGAACTTTTGGAAGTCTTGATTCGATCCGCTAGCTTCTTCACGGCACTAGAACTAATATGGAAATAAATACTTATTTACATCCGGAGTTAATTTTTCTTCGGAGTTGGTTAATCTTGAGAATAGAGCTATTAAAACATTTACGAATATGGGCGCCTCACTACTATTTTTGGGGTTCTCAGTTTCACACAAAATAAGCTCGAAGCATTGAGCTGAGATTAACATTTTGCAATTATACTAAATGCTTTCTTGTTTTCCTCAAGCTTAGACAAGTTATTGACTTTTTGCATCCATTCATTTATGTGTGGTCAGGTAGCTGATGTGAAGAAAAATATAGAAACTGTGCAAGGAGCAGATGTGTATCCTGCTTCTCAGCAGATGCTAATCTATCAAGGTAAAGTCCTCAAGGATGACACCACAGTGGATGAAAACAAAGTTGCCGAGAATAGTTTTATTGTCATCATGATGGCCAAGGTAAATAACCTTTTTAACCAAGTTCCTTAAATTTGTATTAAGGCTACTCATTCAATCAATATGACCTGCAGTATGTCATAATTGTTCAGATGACCCTAAACTATTTTCTATTTTGAGATCTACCTATTCAGTATCAGTTCCTAACAGGTTTTCTATTCTCCCAGGGAATGACCTATCATTATTTTCAAACGTAGAATCGGCTACTCATAATATTTTTTTTATCAATATAATCTAGTCTATGTACTAGATTACTAGTTCATGAATGATCCTAATTGCTTCTTGATATGTCTGTTCCATCCCATTCTAACAGTCTGTGCTGCTTTTGAGTGTCAGTGACATATTCTAAACCAAAGAGTGTTATACTGGTTATTAAAAAGAGTGACTTGAAGTATAGATGCTAACTTCCAGTTTGATACTTTGATGTAGTTTTTGCTGCTGAATGTTGAGTTGTTTCATCATTCCATTGTCATGTTACATTTTTAATTGAATAATGATATCATTGTCAACGTGAATGGATCATTACCAGTGGCAGTTATATATTTTTGAAACATCTGTTTTAATGACATCTTTGTTTTACTGTTTCCTATATATCTGTTTCATCTGTTTGCTTCATCCTTGGTCCTAACTTTTATTTAAATTTATTTACTTACTAGAGTAAAAAGCCTGCTGAGGGTTCAACTGCATCTTCTGCACCTTCAAAAAAGGTAATGATTTGGTCCCTTTACTGTTGCCTTTGTTGTCCCCCATTTTCAAGAAGTCCTCTATTTGAATCAATAAGCTAAAAATTGGCTTTTTATTTTTTATTGGACTTTTGCTGTATTGTATCAGTGGTGGGTTAGTGTGTCATCACTCGGGTTAACATGTATAGAGTATAGACTAAAAGGTGTTTTACTTGTAGGGAGAACAGTCAACTACTCCATCCGCTGCTCCAGTTCCAGCACCTTCAACAACCTCTCAGGCGCCAGTTTCAACTCCAATGTCAGTAGCAATTATGGTTGTATTATATTTCTTTTGATTCACTAATAAATGCTGATGACATGTATGCTTTTTTCCATGAAGAACTGTGCCTGCCACACCATCACCTGCTCAACCTGCTCCTGATTCATCAGTTCCTGCCGGGTGAGTATGAACATTCCATCTTTTGTTTAATGTTCCCGAGAGGATCCTTTATTAGCAGTAAAAAAAATTGTTAGTATTAAAGCATTCATTGATCAATTTATTCTTATATCCCATTTCTGAAAAAAAGATATGATGTTTCAAAATTTAATATTCTGCAATCTCATATTATATCAGGTCAGAGTCAGTTGCCTATGGGCAAGCAGCTTCAAATCTGGTTGCTGGGAGCAATTTAGAAGGGACAATTCAGCAAATTCTTGATATGGGCGGTGGGATGTGGGATAGGGATACGGTTGTCCGTGCTCTCCGAGCTGCTTATAACAATCCTGAAAGAGCTGTTGATTATTTGTACTCGGTAAACAGAATGTTCTTGGAACTTGCTCGACATATATAACTTATATTTTTCACATATCTTGTTTAATGAGTACAGTACCAAGTATTTGCATTGTGCTATGTGGCAATTCCTTATACCAGAATTTATTCTTTCCGAGTATCCAAATTCTTTTCATTTTTATAACAGGGTATTCCAGAGCAAGCTGAAGCTCCACCTGTTGCCCGTATTCCTCCAAGTGGACCAGCTGCAAATGCTGTAATCCAACCTCCTTCTACACAAGCAGCTCAACCTTCACCTGTTACCTCAGCAGGACCAAATGCGAATCCTCTTGATCTCTTTCCTCAAGTAACATTTCTGCAGCTTTTCGTGTTTTCATTATAATTTCTAGATTTTGTAACAAAAAGGAAAATCTTCTGGCGAATACCACCTAAAAGAAAAGAACGTTGTTTTGTTGGCGACGTGCAGGGTATGCCCAACATTGGTCAGGTTGGTGGTGCTGATCGTGCTGCAGGGTCTCTGGACTTCCTTCGCAACAGTCAACAGGTTATGGGTTATTTCTTACTCTGTGGGGTTGCATTTGGTAAGAAGAAAGGGAGTGAGAAAGAGATGGAATACCGTGCAAAAATATCTGTTAATCTCAATTACTTTCTCAGTCCTTTTCTTCATACAATATGCCACCTTGGTTTACTTGTCTGAAGCTTTGTTAAAACTATATATTTTTCTGATTGGAAAATCATTTCTTGATCCATTGATTGCAGTTCCAAGCTTTGAGAGCTATGGTCCAGGCTAACCCACAAATATTGCAGGTTTCTAGCCTTCGTTCATATTTTAAATATTTACATATGCATAGCTAAGTATGTATGTATGTATGTATGTATATAGATATCCATGATCTTTATTTTTGGGTTAATTTACT